>OU426990.1:26646280-29510374 GCA_911387755.1 Chrysotoxum bicinctum
AAATGGGTTGAAAAAGGGTTGAAAATGGGTTGAAAATGGGTTGAAAATGGGTTGAAAATGGGTTGAAAATGGGTTGAAAATGGGGTTGAAAATGGGTTGAAAACGGGTTGAAAATGGGTTGAAAATGGGTTGAAAATGGGTTGAAAATGGGTTGAAAATGGGTTGAAAATGCGTTGAAAGTGGGTTGAAAATGGGTTGAAAATGGGTTGAAAATTGGTTGAAAATGGGTTGAAAATGGGTTGAAAATGGGTTGAAAATGGGTTGAAAGTGGGTTGAAAATGGGTTGAAAAAGGGTTGAAAATGGGTTGAAAATGGGTTGAAAATGGGTTGAAAATGGGTTGAAAACGGGTTGAAAATGGGTTGAAAATGGGTTGAAAATGGGTTGAAAATGGGTTGAAAATGGGTCGAACACGGGTTGAAAATGGGTTAAAAGTGGGTTGAAAATGGGTTGAAAATGGGTTGAAAATTGGTTGAAAATGGGTTGAAAATGGGTTGAAAATGGGTTGAACACGGGTTGAAAATGGGTTGAAAATGGGTTGAAAATGGGTTGAAAATGGGTTGAAAATTGGTTGAAAATGGGTTGAAAATGGGTTGAAAATGGGTTGAAAATGGGTTGAAAATAGGTTGAAAGTGGGTTGAAAATGGGTTGAAAATGGGTTGAAAATGGGTTGAAAGTGGGTTGAATGTGGGTTGAAAATGGGTTGAAAATGGGTTGAAAGTGGGTTGAAAATGGGTTGAAAATGGGTTGAAAATGGGTTGAAAATGGGTTGAAAATGGGTTGAAAATGGGTTGAAAGTGGGTTGAAAATGGGTTGAAAATGGGTTGAAAGTGGGTTGAAAATGGGTTGAAAGTGGGTTGAAGATGGGTTGAACGCATGCCTAAGATATTGATTTTTCGATAAAAAATGGAATTTTTGGCTGCAAGTTGCGGTACAGACACAGACATATTGATACTAGTATATTAAACGGTCCTTAAAATTTTTATAAGAAAATTTGATATGCAAATTTTTAGTATTTAGTGATATACATTTAAGGACATATTTTCAAAAATTTATCTCGTACCCGTTTTCAAGATATTGAATTTTGAAAAAAATATTTTCATTATTTTTCTTAAAATCCAAAAATCATATAAGCATTTGCAAATTTAAAGGATCTTCCCCCTCCCCCCACACGTTGGTTTTTTTTTTAAGACCAAAATAACGGTAGATACTTACTATACGAATTTTTTCTCAAAAACTGTTCGACAGATTTAAAAAAAATATTCCAAAAATTTCATTTAGTTAAAGCTAGGTAATTTCCAAAAATCGTTATTAATCGTTATTATTTTCTCTAGAAATTGTTTAAAAATTGAATTTATAAAAAACGCTCCATAGATTTTAAAAATTTATTTTTCGCGTATTCAAATTTATTCAAGAAATCAGCTGGGATTCTTTGTTTTAGCTTTAACTTTTTTATGAGTCGGTTTTGGTAATTTAAAATAAAATTCCATGCTTTCGATAATTTTTCTAATGTTTGAAACCTTTAACCCAAGAGCAGGAACGCCCATTTTATTTTAACAATGAATATTAGAAAATAAATTCAAGGTAAAACCTTAACTTTCCTTGAGATCAAACAAATTACATATTTCTAATGTCATTAATATTTTCTCTTCTCATTTACTGTTCTTGAGCATAAGCTTCAATACATATCCTTAAATAACAAGAACTTTTGAATTATTTATTTATCTTTTGTTAAGATTTAATAAATTAAACGAAACAAAAAGTAAAAGAAACATCCTTTATTTCTTTCATCTCAAGAGGGAAATTGATAAATAATGAAATATTATGACAAAAATTATATTCATGGGATTCATTCGCTTTTGCTCCATCTACCAATTTGCTTTTAATAGCTCTGGAAATTTATATCATCATTAACAGCTTCTTTTTATTTTGTTTTACCTTAAAGTTGGGTAGGTGGTTTCTGATAATTTATTTCTACACGAGTAGATACAGTTTGCTGCTGCTACTTCTTCTGCTGCTGTTGCTAAATCTACTTTTATACTGATGTGGTATTGGTGCTGGTGTATGGTGTATTCCTGTGTCACCAATTAATTTCCAATCCAAAAGAAGTCGTTAAGGAAGCAAATTAGAGGAGAGCTCGACAGAGAACAAAAAAAAAATAATTGAAACTGGAAGAAGATAAAATTATCTCTTGTGATTTTGAACAAATGGTGGCAAGTTTTAATCTTTTTTTTTTTTATTTAAAAAAACACAAAGGAGACAATAATTAGTTAAAGTTTTAATTTAACGAGGACTTTTTCTTGTTCTTAAACGGTTCTCAGTATTCTTTACTTTGTTAAAAAGTGTTCGTTAAAAATTAACAAGGTAAAGGAAAGGCAACTGTTTTTCAACTTTGTTTGAAGGTTTTTGTAATTGTACACAATTTAAATTTACTTTTTTCATTCCTCAAAATCCACTTGGTAATGAGATACTCATTAATATAAACTTAATGAAGTCTGTAATTTTTCAAAACTTTATCATATTGTTGACAAGTTTTTTAGCTTCTCCGAAGGTTTGATTAAAACCTCAAACAAAAGAACCCTTCAAAGCCAATGCTTGTTCTTTTTATGAAGCAGAACTTTAATTGAATGATTTTGTTAACATTTTGGAAGCTAAGAAATGTATGTAAGTAATTTAGATAAAATTTTCTGAAATATGAAATTCTCTTAATTCCTTTAAATTTCTACAAATTGGGGAATAAATTGAATTCTTCAAAACTGAGCTGGAAATGGTTAATGTTTAGCCTGGCAAAACCTAAGAGTCCACAAATTTAATTCATCCAAAAATCATCAAAACACCCATTTGTAGAATACATTCAAAGCAGTCCATGTACCAATTAAATTGTTCTTTGACTTCGCATTAGTTTTGAAGTTACGTAACCCAGCAAGTAAAATTTCTGAAATTCAGCAGCTGCTCTCCGAGTTCAAAGGACAAATTCTAATCTTTCTTTTCAGTTTATAGTTTAATTCCTGAAAATAATTCTAAATTCTTGTCGCAATCGACATCACCATCATCACATCATCATCACCATCATCAGCCAGCATCAGCATGACCAAGCTTTTCTAAACCATTCACATCAAAAGTCATTTAATTTCCATGTACCTGACAAATTGATCAAGCAGTCGTAATTGACGTAAAGGGTAAAACAAATATAGGTGCCCGATCCTTTGTACACCTTCCCAAATAACACCACACAAATTGCATCACAAGGAATACCTCAAAATTCTAATTAAATTCCAGATTGTCAAAGACGTTTTGATGCCATTTGCTTCTCGACTCGTTCTTCCATTTTCCTCTGCAAAGGAGTAAGTCTTCACACACATTTCAAATTCCTATCAACGCACCCATTTTGCATTGAATTGTCCTGGTTATATATGTGTGTACTATATTTGACTATGTGTATGTATTTAAGTTAAACTTTAGCTTGGATTGCTTGTTGAAGCTTTAACATCAGAGGAAATAGAGGTTACCTAATGGTGGGCAGGTTACAATTGCTCGAAGACCAAAACACCTTTAGCAAAATTCTAATTACAAGTTTCTGACGTTTTGCGCAAAATTGATAGTTCGGGGAAAAATTTTGTAGAATGTGCATGTTTAGAACAATACCCAAGAATTTCAGCCCTCACAGAGGTTCGTTGGGTAGAATGTGTCCTGGCTGGGAAAAAGGGTATAGGATGGGCTTTCAACTGGCTGGCAGTTAGGCGGAATGTCAATTAACGTTGAATTATGGTCTCTGCAGCAGGAAAGAGAAAGCTCAAGCGGCATTAAGACAAAATGTGTAGACGCGCTTGCTAAGAAGATTAATTATTTTAAATGCAAAAAGGACAACTAAAATGAGGCTGAAGAATGGAATGGAATTTCGTTTTTTTTTATCTGTTTGTGCAAAGACAGATGCAAAAAAAATTTGTGTTTCCTTCATTTTTGCTTGTGTTTTTTTATGAGAAAATTGATTTATTTTTTGGTATGGTAAAAAGATTGAATTGTTATTAATCGAATAGGCTGGGGTGTTGGGATGTCAGAGTTGTCATCGTCTTCACACTCGATGGATAAAGAAATGATTTCTTTTTGGATGATTGATGATAGTAATTTTGTATTTTATTTTTTATTTAAAGTCAATTTGGGGAACACCTGCGTCTGGAATGAAATCGAATTTCTGATTAAATAAGTTATACATTTTTATAAGTAGCCACCTCCTTCATTCTTAGGAATTAAGAAGCCTTTTAGACTTTTAATAATTTTTGTATTCCTTGGTTGGTGAAATCATCTTCAAATCGGAGTAATGAAAGAAGGTCTTTTGCGGTTAGGAGTCTCAGGCCAGTTTATACCAATCTTTTGTTTTTGTCTAATATTCAATTCGTACATTAGACTAGTTTATACCAATCATTGACCTTCGGAAATAATTCAAACATTACTCACATTATGTTTACGCAATAATACAATATGTTTAAAAAAATTTCACTGAGCACTTGATTGGTATAAAGTAAATATTAGTATTTCTGTGTTTTAAGTGTCAAAACAAGTGGTTTAAATAAATACTATAAGCCCAAATGTGTGATATGTTATTGTACAATATTCGTTTTGTGCTTTAGACCAGTTGATAAAAAAATTACATTTATTTCATACAAAATAATAGATAAGACATGACCGAGGAGCTTATGCCTGAGTGGTAATTGTTATCTTAATTATAATATTGCAAATATTTTGTACTATTTCATAAAACATATAAATCATTAATACGTAAAAATAAATCAAACAATAAATGTTTTTTATGTTCACAAAAATACATCTTAATTGATCAACAAATTCTCTTATCATCTGACTGGTATAAACAAACTAAGAATCAATATGTCTGCATATTAAATATCAAAATATACTTTGAAAAGTTTAATTTATAAGAACAAACAGACACAAGAAGTTTAACATATATCTGGATACTGTTAACTTTTTAATTTAGACCATTTTCAAGCGAAAATAAATAAAACAATACGTGCATCATGCATGCATAAGAATACAATACGGCACTGTAGTTCTCAACGATCGCATCCTTTATCTGGTAAAAAGATTAAATATCAGCCTTTCTGTGCACAAACTGTCAAAATAAAATACGAGTAGTTTTGACATGAAGTAGTTTTTCTATTTATATACTTTCCACTACTTGTCTTAGACCAGATTATACCAATTATTGATGTGTGGATAAAAGTAAAATTAAATTCGCATTTTACATTATGTATGTGCACAAGAATTACCAAACCCTCCAATAGTATCTCTTATCATGTTAAGTACTGCTGAATAAGCGTTCGGATTCGGCAGAAAATTGTAGGTCCCCTACTCCATTCCTGGTAACACGCACACAAGAATGGTTGAGAGTTGTAAGTCATTAGGCCCAGGTTCTCTTCGAGTTGTTACACCACCAAATTTAATCGCATGTGCACAAGAAACCAAATTGGATTTGATCATCTTATTGGTATAAAAGAACAATATATCAGTCTTTCTGTGCCTTACGTGACAACGACAAATATTTTTAACAACTAGGTATTATATGAATAGATACCATGACACAAATGTGAGAAATGTTTTACTCATTATTGTATTTTTACATTTCACCATTTTATACCAATCAATCATAAGTGGAAAAATAGGAATTGGCACACTTGGCCAAGTCTATTTTGCTACCAAATGAATATAGAGATTTTCTCCCTGTTCGTTCGATAATTTTAAGCTCTTTATTAAGCGAGGGAGACTGCCAAGGTCTATATTAATTATAACTTTAGGTTCCTCGAAGAAAAACTCTCCAAAATGGAGTCTACGTCTACAAGATATAGCACGGCATGTACATAGAACATAGAATATAAAGAACTGCGTCTACATCTTCATCGTCCATACAATGTATAAAAATACAATTTGTTAAACGTAGATGCTCTAGGTATCTGACTGGTATAAAAACAAAGTATCAGTCTTTATGTGCTTTAAGTGGCAAAAGCATATCGATTTAACATGAATTTTATAAATAAATAAACGCAAATGTATGGTAAGTCTTTGTTGTAAACTTTTCACTTTAAACATTATACCAATTTATACCAATCAGTGATATGAAGAAATAAATATAAAAAAACTTGCATTATATGAATAATTAGTGCAGTTATTTGATGGGAAAAGCCTCTTGCGAGGAAGTGACGAATTCTCCAAGAGTATGAAATGCCTCTTGTACTTTCCGATGGTGTTCAATAAATGGAAAAAATTCCAAGAAAGTCCTGTTTCCTATCAGATTTAATGCTCTGTTCTGAATTCTATTTGGTAAATGAATAAAAATTTGGACAGCACCTGCCGAAAGATGTGAGTTATACTCTAGTTGAGGATTTATAAACGCTGAATAAATTGTAGTCAAATCAAAAGGGGTGGAAGATTTCTACACTGATAAAGAAATCCTAAGCATTTAACAGCATTTCTGCCGGTCGTCAATTTAAGAATGAGTATTAGAAGCAATCAAGTGGATTAGAAGTTTCAGGAATACGGTCATTTATAAAAGTGAAGAAAAGTGTTGGAGACAAAATACAACCCTGAGGAACACCTGCATTTGTTTTCCTGCATTTGTTTGCTTTCGAATGATTACTAGATAAAAGTTAGTAAATATCTTCGTTTATTTATGCAAGGATTTATATAAATTGTCTTAATGCTCAAACCGAACAGTTGTTAGCCACGTATTATAAGGTTAGAATTATTTAAGCCACTGGCAGAACATCTATTCGAAAAGGAATCTAGCTCATAATTAGATGCCAAAGAAAGTCTTCATCAACAAAATACAATCTTAAATATGACTTAATTCCAGCTCTTTTCTTTGTTCCCTGTTTATTTCTGCATTTTAATCAATTCCAGCAAAACATCTGCTTCCATTATCTAAACATAATCTAAGCCTCACACAAAGCCATTATTTAATAGACAAAATCCTCTCTTTAACCAGATCTTCCCTACAGCTTTGACCATATCCAGCTTATATTTTCAACCAAAATTATTTTAATAACATTTTCTGTATTTAAAGACTAAAATTTCATATTCCATAACAAAGATGAGAGACTTTAACTATAATTAACACAATTATATCTTCTTCCCTTTAATCATGTCCTTAAAAGCCTGAGAGACATCTTAGCTAAATCCATATTTAAAAGTTATGTCTCTTTTCTAAGAATACAGTCCTACGTAGTTCTGTCTCTCTGCTCGGAACTAACACAAAATGACGAAGAAATTAGCATTATTATTCCATCATTTGCATAATATTATGGGTAAACAACATTCGTACAAAGGATAATACACACTCTATGCTTGTCTTAGAGACGATATTATCCTTGCATCGTCGGTCGTTCAGAAATTGAATGGCATCACCAAAAGACAACGAAACAAGTGAACAAAAACAAACAACCAACACACATATAATGTAGCCATCAAGCTGAAAGCTCATCATAAATACTCGTATATACATCCTGTAAAGAGTCCTTGTATTTTAATTAGTCATAATGATGCCAGGGATGTTATTTCTGAGCCTTTTTTAAATTGGTTTTAAAAGCAGGCACGATAACAGTCTGATGTTCATTTAAACGTTTGCTTTTGAGTGTAGTTTTTTTCCAATTTAATTTCAAATAAAACAAAAAATATTTTCCTCAATTCCCAAAAAATCCCGAGGCAGAAAACAGCAGTAAAAAAATAGCATTAAATCCCACCAAAAGACCATTAAACGTTATCCGAAACCCCAAAATGGATAGTAAAATTCACCACAAGAGAAAATTCGAAACCCTTTATCCTAACCACTTTCACACAGGATGAATAAGGAAGCAACAGAGAAAATACAGGCCAAGAGTAAACAATCCCGGGAATTTAAACCTTTCCGACACCGACACAAACAAATATGTAAGCACATCCCTGTGATCTTTCGAAGCAGCAAAAAAAAAACGAACCTGGAAAACCAAAACCAATAATAAAACGATTATTTCCCACAACACAGGAGATGAGCAAAAACAAAAAGGAAGGACCTTTCTTTTTCGAAAAGAGCAATCTACCGTGACCTAAAGTTGGAGCATAGAAAAATGGTCCTTTGGGCCGAAACATAAGGCTACTTCTTAAAGCATATGGCATAATGTGTGGTTAACTTTCGATTTAAATCGATATTTCTATAAAAAAAAAACTGAATACAAAAATAAATTAACCGTTCCTCGGTTGAGAGAACCTTAACCGGAGGAGAAGAATGGCACCACCACAACGACAGCTGCTACACCATCTGTTATGGCAAAAGAAATATCTCAAAATAAGGTCGAAAGATTGAAATTCAATTTAAACTGAGATTCGATAAGATTAATTTGGCATAAATTCAATTGATATAAATTTGAAATTCAATTCTGATTTTTTCTTCTTCTATTTTTTATTTTCTGTTAAAAAGGATCTCTCCTGTATGTTGTGTTGGAATTCGATAAAAGGGAATTTATATGATTTTCCAAAGGGTAATTGAGTGATGGCAGCAGGGTACTTATATGGCACAGGTGGCTGTGAATGCTGAACTTTCCAAGGGAAAGGGTTTTTTTTTCCAAAAAGACTAAATGTCGATACACAAATAAAGTGATATATTATTGGATGTTATTTTTATAGAAAAAAAACAAGACTAATAAATTGGAATATTTATGTGAAATATGTTAACGTTAGAAAAGAGCTTCCGAATTGAATGGATTCTTTGTTGTCATATGCGAAAGGAATGCCTATAGAATTTATTTATATTTTTTTTTTCAATTACTTAAATAAGTGGAGGTGAAGTATGTACATATGGTATATTTTATTACAGCATTTTAGAAGCATTGCCATCATTGGGACTTTCTTCAATTCAAAGTAAACTGATTTAAGCAAGTTCCTTATATATTTATTAAAGGAGTTTTATTAATATATTTAATTTTTTTTTTATTCACGGAATTTCTTTTAAAATTGTCATTAAAAAATAAATTTGGTATGCCAATTTTAAGTACAGGGTGCGTTCAAGTTTCCAGGTCGATGCTTTTTTCCCAATAACTTTTAAATGAATTACAATTTTATAATTTATAACTAATTAATTGATTATGAGTGAAATACATATAATGGTTGTAAAATGGGTGCCTCTGACCGTGACAAAGACAAGTTCTTTTCAGCGTAATTTGAGTAACAATTTTGCAGACTTCTTTTATAATTTCAGCAATTTTGTTTCTCATGTTGTCCTTAAGGAAATATGGCTCAATAACCCTACGTGCCGCCCGAATGGCGCACCATGCAGTCACTCTACGAGGGTGTCTTGTTCTGTGTTCTATCAATCGAGGCCCAATTGCGACTATTCTGTTAATTAACAATGCCAGCCAAGTCGAAATGTACTTCGTCGCTCACAATGATTTTTTGTCAAAAACAGCGCTCGTATATAGTGAGCTTCTTAACTCGAGCACACAAATCTCGCTGACTTTGAAAGTATTATCCCTGGAACTTTTATCTCAATTGAATCTTATATCGATACAAATGCAAATCTTTTTTTTGGGAATTTTTAGCAAACATGAGGGAAACGGAGGCGGCGCACAGTGGTTTGGTTTGTAGGTATGGGAGAGCGGAAAAAAGTCTTTTTAATCTGAACTGTAGAACGGATTTAAATGAAATTTGGCACACATGTTTAAATAAGCCTTTAACATATTTGACAAAAATGTTGTTACGAAAAAATAATTAGAAATAAAGTTATTAACATTTTTCTAAAATTGGAGGGTTTTAATGTTTGTATGGGAGAGCAGAAAAAAATTTTAAAATCTGAAATCTAAAAAAACGGTCTATTTAATTGAAGTTTGACACTCTTGTTAAAATCTGTCCTATCAATATTTGACCAAAATTTGGTTAGGAAAAAATAGTTAAAAGAAAGATATTGACATTTTTCAAAAATTTGAGTTGAAAGTTCAAAAATTTTGCAGGCAGAAATTAATGGTTTCGCAAAAATCGAATTTCTCAATGTACTAATTTTACTTTATTTTCTAAACAAACATTTTTTCTAAAAATAATGAGTTAACCAGTTCGTTCTGACATTTAGTATAAACACCACTGTCAAGACGGATTCAGTGAGACAATTTTGAACATAATTCCCACATCTGCAAGTAGGTATCTGCTGCTGCTGTGTGCTTCAGTCGCCATTTTTTAAATAGCTACAATATTTCGAAAGCAAATCTTACAAAATGAAAATTGTCGAAATCTTTGAAAATCTATAGGAAATTGCCTTGTAATAAAAGTACTTCAGGGCAAATTTTAATTTTTAGAAAAAAAAAACAAACTCGAGATTTTGATCAAAATTGACATTACGATTGTAGGATACGTTGGTCCCCGGATTTCGTCTATCTGTATGTGGTTATGAGTGTACCTTCCTTTGCAGCCTAAGCCACTGAAGTGATTTAACTAAACCCTTGTACCTTAGGATTTAAATAAATTCCATAGTGGGAAGACTTAAATTTTTTGTTAGCTCCAAAAATAACGAAACTTACCATACAATCGTTACGAAAAAGCTCTTTTTTTATTTCAAAAATGTCTCCGACGGCTTTTATAAGCAAAAATCTATATATATATATATACATATATAGGTAGATCTACATTTTGGTCAAAATTATCAAAAAAAATGAATAGATAAGCATAGACGATTTTGTTTTATGTTAACACGTTCTCATTAACAGCTTCAACGATTTCAATAAAAAATTCTACAAAATAGCTTTTTTAGTTTATTTGTGATTTTTATGTAGAAAAATTCATTGTTATTCCAACTGTACTAACGATATTTCTAATTTTGTTTGCATTAATTCATATTTGTTCAAAGAGTCAGACATCATGTTTATTTTTACCGTCAAACCATATTTTTAGCTGTTGTTGCTTAAACAGTTTAAACAAATTTCTTGAATTTAATTAAACAAAATAAGATTTTATATACAATCAAATTCTTAAATCATTTTTAAGAAAAAAATTTGCTGAGCCAATTTTAACTTTGTATTAATTATTGTAAAAAGAAAAATTAAATTTCAAAAAATATATCAATGCAATGTTTTTTAAACTTTTAAGAATCATCTGATTACGAATCAATTCGTTCTGTCAATAATGAGAAAGTCAAAAATCTAAAAAAAGGGTTCTATGAAGGATTCATTCAGTACTGTCTTAATTTTAATGTTTTTGTCATTGACAAATAGAACGTAAAAATTTAGCTGAATAGAAAAAAATGTATCAACACTGTAGGTGCCGTTTTCGAAAAAAAATACTATTTTCGAGCACCATTTTTTAATGATGTTGGCTACCGTTATTAATATAAATAAATATAAAATAATTTTTTTAAAAAGTTGTACATAGTATTAAGAAACTATTAATTTTCAAGTTTCAGAAAAATAAAGCAAGTGGTGTTCTGAATATTGAGTTTTTCAAAATTTTAATTTTTTTTTTAAGTTTTTTAATGTTTTTCATAGCATAAAAATGTTGATCAAATTAGTGTTCCGTTCTTAGAAATGATTCTTTAGGAGGTATCCATCATTGATAACCATTTTTTTGGTTAGCTTTTACTGAATGAAATTTTTTATGAATTTTTTTTACAAAATCTGGGACAAATTTTTTTAGAAACAAAATATTCTCTTAAATTTCAAACAAAATGTGTTTGTCAGGGTATATTGTTTTTTGTCTTAAAAATAAAAAAAAAACTTTTAGGAGGAAAAGATTTTTTAATACTACCTTTAGTTGAACAGACAGACAGATCTACTTATTCCCCAGTCATGATAATGTTAATTTTGATCAAAATCTCAAGTTTTTACGAATTCCAAAATTTTACAATTACAAGTTATTTTATAATTCACGATATCAGAAATTCAAAGTAGCCAAGACCACTAAAATCTATTCCGTTCAATAGGGTTCTGAGATTCTGATCTTTTTGCCTCTAAGATGATTGAATTATAGGCATACTTATTATCTGAATTAAAAGTTGTTTATAACTTAATTCTTTATAATTGGACTCATTTATAACTTACTCTTAACATCGCTTCTTGATAACAACTTATTACGACCTTGTTATAAACTGTTTTTAATGACCGTATTGATAAATACAAAAATAACTATTAAAATTAATTCTATTAACAAAGTAATCAACTATAATCACTCACTCCCCCATTCTCAATTTATTCAACTTAAAATCCTAAACAAAGAACAGTAATAAATTATCTAAAATCTGTTTATAGTTTTATTTTAATTGATAAACTCTAATGCCTCGAGCTGCCATCAGTCCAATAATAATAATAAGATTATGATTCATCTAATAATTTTATTGTTTGTTTTTTTTTTTTCTCTCTTCTTTTAAACTATAATACTATAATTAATGTTTTCTGTTGTTTTTACTATAATACCACAAATTCTACGAAAGTTCCCACAAAACTAAAATTATTGATAACACAAATTAAACATAATAAAAACTCACAGAACCGTGGCGGAACTTGTCCTAATAAAAAAAATGAAAAAAGAAGAAATACCAACAGAACTAAATCCAATTAGTTCTGTTGAGTTAGCTTAAGTGGATCTTCCTTCAGGGGCGTAGGTGTGAGGAGGGTCTATGTAACAAAGATGAGTGCCAGAAGAAAATTGTTACCAAATTAGTTGAGGCCCAATGCCTTGTCACGAATCGGCAATTTGAATTCAGAAACCGGCATTTCAAGTATTTAAATGTGAACTTGGACATTGATGAAAAGCAACTCGGATTGAAAAAAGGCTTTAACAAAAAATTTGAGTTGCTAAAATCCTCTATTTCTGGCAGAATCAGAATTAGAAGAAATTAAAGCGGATGTCCCACAAGGCAGGGTACTAGGACCACTATTTTTTGTATTCAAGTGATATACCGGTTTCCAACAATGACAGTGGCCACATTTGCCGCTTGACGTTTATCTATCTTAGTACAAAATGTTACCGATTATCCCGTTATCATAGATGGAGAGGTTAACTATTGTTAAAATTATAAAAGGTAATAGATTTCCCCCTTGCAAGCCCCGCCACTGACTATTTTTTGAACTAAAAACGAAGACACATCTCAAACACAACAACACACACTTTTAAACTTGAACTTTCAAGCCAGGTGAACGGCATTATAGTCGAAAATCTCATTTTCCATTCTGTGTAATCTTTTTTGCGCCACCTTTTTCGGTAGAGAGTGAGAAAAAAAAAAGCTACTACAAACAGCCCGCAGTCCATTGACCTTATTTTTCATTTTCACACAATAAAAACGTATTCAAGTGAAAGAGATAAAACACGAATCCTTAATTTGGGCAAAAAACAACAACAAAATACGGTCGTTGTGTATTATCCATTGTGCGTTTGGTTAAATATCCCCCGTAAATTTCATTAAGGATCTCTGCTTGGAGCTAGAGAAAATGGTGGACGTAAAGAGGCAGAAGGCACCATACCACTATAAATAGCACCATCTGTGTACTCTGTAAGGCGAAATATACGTATTTGTTGACACAAAAGGATACTTTCGCAGCATGATTCACTATATCACTCGTTTTACCACCACCTACATCCAGTGGTTGAGTAAACATAATTCAGAAGCAAATACCAGACCAACTTGCCATAGCTTCTGGTTTACAAACAATCATTTACATCTACATACATATCTACGCTATAATATGTATAATCCTTACGCTAGCGCGTATCCTTTTTTGGGAGTGAAATTTCATCAGAGTTGTCCCTGCGGAAGAGATTGTGCGATGAAAAAATCTGCGGTACTAGTGATGACGGAGGTGGAGATAGAGGCGGCGGGGTGGCGGCCGGAGGCGGCGATGGGGCGTTGAATTTACTGCCGGTATCCTTTTGATATTTGGCATGTAATTCTATTTGCGTTCTTGGTGTTGACACAGGTGAAGGACTCAGCTAAAGAGGTATTTTGCGTGACGAGTTGATTATACGATAGGTTGTCGTAAACTTTACGAAATGAATAGGACTTTATAGTAAGGGACAAGGTTTTCCGGGCATTATACAAGAGGATGAACAAAATTTTTTATTGAAACCGAGAATTAAATTGAATGATGTGAAGGAAATGAAATTGAGGTGAGGCTGAATATTAAAAAATTCAATTTTCACCAACTTTAGTTTGAAATAAGATTTTTGAAAAATTGTCATACAAATATTCAATCCGTCCCAAAGCCAATACAATATCGACCCTTCTTAAAGAGAAATGCGCAGTGGGAGTTATAGGTCACTTAAACCCTAGTTTTTCACGAGCTATCGAGCAAACAAAATAACTTCGAATACCTTCGAGAAATGCTGTATATTTGTGGTACCCTTTGGAGAGGATAAATCCACAAAGTTCGAACAAAAAAAAAGTTTCTGCGTTTTCCGCCAATTTAAACAAGGTATTATAGTGCTTCCTATTGGTCGTAGAGTATTAAGTTTTATTTATTTTTTGTTTAGGTGGAACTATTCTCCAAGCCTTTAGCTACAGACATTTTCGTTTTTTATAAATTTTCAATTTAAAAGTTTCTCTTGAAAAAATTATCAACATTTTGGAAAACAAAGTATACTTTTGAACCTTTATTTCGCCCAAAGTTCATCAGACCGAAAAAGTGCAGGAGAAGTTTTCTTTAGAGCACTTACATTTCTAAAATGTTTTTTTTTTCGATTGTCGCCGGTAGTTTTTAGATTCCTGGCGACTATCTTGTTTTGGTGACATCTGTCAAAGCTGATGTTTATTATTCACTTACGTAGTCGAAACAGTTAACGTTACGATTAATGCTCGGAAGCATGCTAGTAATAGGTTTGTTGGAGCCATAAGAAGTACGGTGGGTAGGCAGATTGAAGAGACTAGGATTTCTTATATTACGGGAATTAGTCTTGAAACAGTTGGAATTGTAGAGAGATGTGTAGACAGCAGACCCCAAAAAGTAGTTGATTAATGAAGAGAATGTCTGCTTATTGCTCTTCGTTCTTCCAGCGTATTCAAACGACGTTGAATGCTCTCGATTCTGAATATAAGAATTTGCTCATAAAGGAACCATGCTTGACAGTCGTATTCAAGAAGGGGGCGAACAAAGGTTATGTATAAAGATCGGGTCACGTAGGGGTCAGAGAATTCCTTGGAGCAACGTTTCACAAGTCTATAGTGCAGACTTTGCTTTGAGTATAATCTCGTCAATATGTGTAAGAAAGCTGAGCCCTCTATCACATAAAACACCACGGTCGCGAACTGACTCAGCGGTGGATATGGGTATATAATGTAGAAGGTATCGACGGGTAGTAGATTGAATGACATTTAGAAAAATTTAGTTCTAAGCAAATTTTCAGGAACCAGAAAACCAGATAGAAAAACTGTTGAGATCAAGTTGTACGAGTAGAAAAGTGGCATCATGTTTTGAAGAATTGGTCTTTAAAAACTTTGTATCGTCGGCGTAGAGAGATATATGGGAATGTTTAATTACCATTTCAATATCATTAATAGTAAGAATAAAGAATAAAGCGACATGAATGCAAGGGACCAATAATTTTCTGCTGAATCCGAATAGCTAAGATTAGACGCATTTTACATGATAAGAAATGCAATTCCTAGCAAGTGACAATTCACCTAAATTTTGTCTGTTGGACAACTTGAAAAAATATTTATTTGGGTAAATGCACTTCTCACTTCATGACAAATATTGTGTAAGCTTTGGCCCAATCGGATAGTGTTTTATTGACTGAACACAATGGAATGCTGCAGCTAGAACTGAAGCTAAAACTGCTATAGCCGTTAAAAAGTATCGTACGTTATATATTTTACTTGCGACTTAGGCCTCGGCCACGCACTGAGCGACGAGCGACTGAGCGATTGAGCGACATCGCTCTGTCGCTTAAAACAATGACAAGTCGCTCAGGGTGTACGTGGCCACCTCCATACAATTTTATGTGTTTTAATTTTTTTGCGTCGCTCAGCGACTCGTCGCTCAATCGCTCAGTCGCTCGTCGCTCAGTGCGTGGCCGAAGCCTTATAGGTACTATAAGGCAAGTTATGCATTCGTAAAAAAAACCTAACTCGATCAAAGTTGACATTACGATGACAGCGAAGAACAAAAAATTGGGTCTCGCAATTCTGTCTGTCTGTCTGTCTGCCTGTCTGTCGGTTCGACTACAGCCTAAACGGCTCGGCCGATTTTCTTCAAACTTGGTAGATATGGGTTTTAATTTTTTCCCCCCGGACGTTTTCTGTTTTTTTTTAAGACCGAAAATAACGGTACCTGACATAGTTTTTTTTTATAAATTTTATATACATTTTTTTTTCTCAAAAACTGTCCCACAGAATTTTTGAAAAAAAATTTGAAAAATTTCATTTGGTTAAAACTAGCAAATGGTTGAAAAAACATTTTACAAAAAATTGTTATTTTTGGTAGCTCCCCTGGGTCCATTTTTTTGTTTTTGATTTTCTCGAAAACGGTACAGCCGATTTAAATAATTTTTTTTATGCCAAAGCTCCTCCAAAGTTTAAATATTATAACATATTCAAATTTTCAATTTTTTATTTTTTGGGTTTTTAAAAAAAAATCAAAATTTTTTTTTGGAAACTCAATATTTCGAAAACCCCATGCTCGATTTTTTCAAACTTGACAAATAAAAGTTTCTTAACATAATCTACAAGATTTAAGAAAAAAAAATTATCTAAAACTAACGGTACCTTCAATAGAAATTTTAAAAAATGGTTTTCGAAAATCGTATTTTTCTCGAAAACGGTTCCGAGAATTTTGCTAAAATTTTTTTTCTTTTGATTAATCTTTACGATTTATAATTTAGTAAAAAAAAAATTGAAATCTAGATATTACTACTATAGAACGATTTTTTCGAATTTTGAATTTCTCATTATCGGCATAACGGATTTTAACGAATTTTTTTATAAATAAGCTCCTAAAAAGTTTAAAAAACGTTGCATTTAAAAACTTAAGAAAAAATATTTTTTCAATTTTTAGAAAAAAAAGTCATTTTTTTTTTTTGGAAAACTCGATATCTCAAGAACGGCTTAGTATTTTTTTGGAAATTAGACTTTTATTCGTACAATAATAAAAACTTAAGGTTGGTGTACCAAAATTTTTTCTTAAAATGTTAAAAATTTTTTACATAAAAGCTTATTTTTTGTTTCTGCATAAATTCATATTTGCATATAGCATTCTGTTTTTATCTCTTACTACTAAAAGAATTTAAAAAATTCATTTTATCCTTATGAACAGTTTTCTTTGATAACATCCGTTTTTAAAATTCCTAGTCTATTACATAGGAGCAAGTTCGTGCGACCCAGTCGTGCATTTTATTTTGTAAACACAATGCTGCTGTATTAAATTCTTACAATTGCGTCAGTTGTTATTAAAAGTTTGTCAACTGCAAGAGCAACTTAAGTTAATTTTTAGATTTTGATGTTCAACGCCACCTATCTTAAGATTTAAAAACTATTTTTTATTTGTAGTACCCCTTGGCATAATGGTTAGTGCGTTGGACTGTCATGCGGAAGGTCTCGAGTTCGATTCTCAGCCGCTGCAAGAAAGTTTTTTTTCAGGGATGTACTGCCTCTTGCGAGAAATTGACAAATTCTCGAAGAGTATATCTTGTCATGGAACATAATAATTACATAATACATAAAAATTAATTAAAACAGCAAAGACAAAACAAAAGCTTAGTGGTAAGGGTAAAATTAAAATATCTTAGTTATGTTCTTCTAAACAATTTAATACAATTTTAAAGCTTTTAGTTTGGCTAAAACAAAAAAGGGTCAAATCAAAGACTTTCAATATCGTATGGTGTTGGGCTGTTGGTTTAGCTAAAACAAAACTATACCAGATCTACATTACATTACATTACATATTCCACTACTCCGTAGATAAATCTACGAAGTAGAGACACTGAAAGCACTGGTAACTCAGACCATCGGCTTATACAATACAACAGAGAGAGACAGACAGAAAGAAAGAACAACAGAAAACACATGTCAACAGCTCACGGTTGGTATTTGAACGGTCCCCCATCCAAGTACTAACCGCGCGCAACGATGCTTGATTTCGCTGATCGATGGGAAGCGATGCTTTCATCAGAGCCAAGGCCGTTGACATAATACCAGATCTAATTCTAACGTTGAACTAAAAAAAGAGAAAACTGAATGAGTAGCCTCCAACCACATTCTCCATTCAGAACACTTAGACATTCTTTCAATGATAAAAAACTTCAAAACCTGCAAGATTGGACACAACGTCACGAAATGAAAGATGTTTTCAGTTTGATTGAGGTTGCACTATGTACAATTGGGATTAGAATCACTCTTGTGTGGCCTATAGTTGAGCTCTAGAACCTCCATGCGAGCCATAAATATCATATTTCATATTTATTTAGCTTAATACAAGCGTGCACTAAAATCTAAACTTAAATCTAAGCTTAAAATCTATGGTGGGTTTTTTTTTTTTTTTTTTTTTTTATTTTAATTTTAATATTAGTCTGGGCCCATAGGCCCACCCACCAGTTTTTTTTTTTTAAACTTTTAAAAAACTTTAAAAAAAAGAAAAAAATTGAGGATGAATCGGGCTTTGAATTGAGAGCGGTTAAGAAGTGGAGGGATTGTGTGGTTAAGGTTGGGAATACAGCGAGATTTTGAGAGAGTGTTTGGAGGTGTGAAAGTCGAAAGAATTTTGCATAATGTTGGAGGAACGAAGCATGCGTGTCAATGGTTCATTACTACCATAATTAGTTCGGTGAAAATTGACATCAAAGAGAGACACCAATCTGAGATTTCTAGGGTTAGTATGAAATGAGATTTTTTGGAGAAGTGTAGGACAATCAATATTAGCGGCTAAAATTTGATGAATGAATACAATGTCGGCTACTATGCGACGTTTATCAAGAGGCTGCAGATTAATAAGTTGAAGACGATCAGCATAGGGTTGGAGGTGAAACGAATCAAGCCAGGGAAGCCCGCGAAGTGCAAATCGAAGAAATCTTCGTTGAACGACTTCGATACGAAGGGAATGGGAATTATAAGAGGGTGACCAAACCTGGCTGGCATATTCAAGAAGGGGCCTAACAAATGTGAGGTAAAGGGATTTTGTAACGTAGGGGTCTGAAAATTCTTTTGACCAGCAGCGCTTAACGAAGCCAAGTGCAGAGTTAGCTCTATTAATAGATGTGGTAATGTGAGATCTAAAATTAAGTTCTTTATCACAAAGAATACCTAAATCACATAGCGAGTCAACTACTGTGACTGTCTCATTGTTAATAAAGTATGTTCGAGGAGGGAGAGGTGAGCGTTTACGGGAGTATGTTATAGCTTGACACTTACTAACATTAAGTTCAAGAAAGTTCACCGCGTCCAACGGATACATCATCGTGCAAAGAGCCGTCTACTCGAAAGACGTTTAAGTCAGGGTTAAAGACCTCACTATTGTTAATACTGGGAAACAGGTTAGTTTCAGTTAGTGCAAAAATGTCATAGGGTAAGGTTAGTGAATTAAGGTAGACTGCAGAAGTTTTGGTACGAATTAAAGGATATTGGAGGTTTAGGAACGAAAAAAAACTATTAAAGTTGGACCTACTCCTTTGCAAATGAGTAATATGTTTGGAGTTTACATAAGAGGCGAAAGACGATAAGTCATTTGCAAAATCTGTGGGAGTAAGTCAGTCTCATTTCCCTTATAGTGAATTAATCTCGAAAGTAATTTGCTGCCCTCAAACATCGATGATAGAAATGTACTTGTAAAGAGTAGGCTTCCAAAGATCTTGGCTATCCACAGAAAGAGTCAAGAGACGGTTGTGTTCTGAGACCAACTCATAGTCCCAAAAAGGGGTGTACTGACACCTCAATGAGACTAAGAGAATCCTCTTTTGCAGATTATTGTTCGATCTTTGCATTACCTTTTTGATATATTTTGTTGAAGCAGAAAATTATCATCATAAATATTTTGCATTCAATAATTACATATAAATAATTTGTAAATATTTTGTATTGTAGTTTACATTTTTGTAACTAGAAAATTTCAATTTTTAAATTTAAATCTGGCGCTTAAATTATACCACTTGCCATAATTTTTATATTCTTGAATTCGCTTTAAATTTTAAATATTAAATATAACTTCAATTAAAAGGTTCAAGTGACCTCAACTCCAAGGTGCGTTTCGCCCAGGTACGACAGTGGGCTCATCAGTTAGATGCTGTCGTACGAGGTCACTTGAACTTTTTAATTGAATTTAATTCAATCACTCCACTTAAACAGAAATAATTTTCATTTCTCTATGTATTATTAAATATAACGTAACTCTCTTTCGAAATTAACTGAAAAATTGTATAAATACCGCTCTGCGAAATAAAATCTTACTGATTGTTATACAAACCTTAGTGGGAAATCTTTGCCTTTTTATTCAAAACTTTTCGTCGTTCTTTCGCTCGCTTTTATGGTCTTTTCTCGTAAGCCGTTAAAAGTCCTTCACTAATACATATATTAAATATAAAACCAGTAAGGTTTAAACAGAAATTAAATTCGCTTTTTTTGCTACCGCTGACAATCGGTCAACGCAACAACTAAGATCTACCTGCTCGTATCCTTTCGATAAAAGGAATAAATAGAGATGTCGGGTTGACGGTAAAGTTATTTGATCGTTCATTTGCCTTTAAACTCTTTATAAAAATTGAAGGCAGTCCCGATTCATCGCGAGGTGTATTGCATAAGTAGGCGTGTTTAATGGAAGCCTAAATATACGGTTAAAAAATATGTTTGGACAGCTTCAATTTAATCTTTATGGTTGCATCAAAACTTTGAACTGAGAAGCTGGAAATACATGTTTGTTATTAAAGAAATTTGACTTCATCATACAATTTATTGCTGCTTTTACTACACTTACCTACTTTATTTTTTATGTGAACGCCAAGATTCAAATGTTTTTGTGTGTGTTAGTGTGAAGTGTGAATATTGGAGCCATTGAGGGTCCAAGTACGGTCATTTCTAGCGCTTCGATTTTGGGATCTAAAAACTATTATCTAAGACTTCTATGTGTTGATTTTCAGGTCTCATATATCACAAACAAAAAGAATTTGCTTGTTTATTTGTTTAGGATAAAATACTCAGATCATCCGCATAAAGCAAATATTTGATAAATAGATCGCCAAAAGTAATGCCACCCAGGGATATGATCTTCAATATCATTTATAAAGAGAAGATTAAAGGAATTAAAACGCAACCCTATAGTACGCCCGCATCTGATCTAAACTGTTTCGATTTTTCACAAAAAGGAGCTGTGAGTTTAAATAGGAGCGATCTTCTATTCACAGTGTCAAAAGCTGATTTAAAGTCAACAAAAAAATGCGAACAAATTATTTGCTTTTCTCCAAAAAAACTTCTGGTAACACCCGTGAGAGTGAATATTTACTTTATTGTTGACAGATTAGCTCGGAATCTAGACTGGTAGCAGCTTATTTTGTTGTTTCGTTTAACCCATTTTACAAGCCTAAAGTAGATTATTTGAGTGAATTGTTTTCGAAAAGAACTAAGAACAGAAATGGCTCTATATTTTTCACAGAGATTAGCGTCACCCTTTTCAAAAACTGCTGAAATGGCCGAAGAATAAAAACATTCTAGAAATGCAATATTGTTCCCATTAGAGCACTCAGGGCCTGATTAACAAGTAGGCAGAATAGGCAGTTGCCTGGGGCCCCCGATTTTAGGGGGCCCCCGAAAAATGAAAAAGACCTAAAATTTTCTTACAAACATAAAATTCTAGTAACACTTTTTTTTATTGCAAAATTTTGTTGTCAAGTCCGGCAGCAATGGAGTAGGTCTTTCAGTCGTTATAATTGCAGATTTGTCTACTGAATTCCACTTGTAAAAGCGTTTGCTCTAATAAGTTTTTTAAAACACAATCACAACGGTTTTTAATAACAACTTTTTCACTACTTGGATAGAACAAGACAAAGTCAAGTTACAACACTATTCCCATATTCATATCTGAGTGAGAGTGTAAGAACTTTGAGTACTGTTCGCCACTTTGCTTGTATCCGTTCACAGTTAATTCGAACGAACCGGTTGGTACGATACGAGCTATACTTTTTTGTGTGTGTACACTTTCAGTGGATACATTTCGTTCTCAAACCACATGAACGCCGTTATGGGTTATGGGTGAGTTGTGAGCTTTTTTATTTTTCAGTGAGCATCTGAGCATACTTCCAGTGGATACATTTCGCTCTCAAATCATGTACGAATGAGATTGAGAACGAGTTGATGTTGAAAGTTAAAAGTTGCTTTGCTATTACTAGCAGTGTTTGTTTTTGTTGAATGCATGAAAAGGTTAATTGATGAACTTGCCGAAAACAAATGTAAAAAACGACATGTTTAAAATGTAGATAGTAATTTTATTGATATTATTACATTGTGACAATAAAATTTTTTTGAAAGATATAAGTTTGTATTTTTTAATCGAAAAAAGAAGGGAACGGACGTGAAAAAATGGCCCCCGAATTGATGGTTGCCTAGGGCACCGTTGAGGGTTAATCCGGCCCTGACAGCACTAAATTGCAGTGATAATTAATATAATCAAGTCAAGCAGTTATTCAAATTTTATGACGAAAATCTAAAATGCAGTATTATTTCAAATGTTTTTTAAATCTCATATACGAAGTTAAATCAAAATCGTTTCAGCCATTTTCGGGAATATTCAAAACATGTTCTTACTTACGTACAACTAAAAATTTGAATTTGGAATAACATGTTCTGTACCGAATTTCAAGCAAATCCGTCCATCCACTTAGGCTATAGTTCGATGTTCAGCTGTAAACACAAATTTACAGGTTTAAATGTCGACGGACAGTATTTTGGGCGTTTTCATTATCCTAATATACATACTTCGAAAAAAGATCGAAATTTCATTTGACACGAAATCAAAATTTACTATATAGATCAAGAAAAAGACATGTTGATAGCTTACAGCCGTCTCTGTACTCATTTTGAAATTTAAACGTCTCTGACTACCTAACTCTGTGCGCAACATGATATTTGAACTTATCGCATTTTGCATGATTTCAATTTCAATTAACTTATCCGGGAAGTGTATTCTCCAAAAAGCAAGTAGAAAAAATTTCACTTTGGATAGTGTGGAAGACCTTTTCATAATCGATGAGAAACATGGTTAAGTGACGATCGATGGGTTTGATGTGTTTTTCAGACGAAGATCCGGAACAGAATCCTCGTTCTAAGGCACTGAGTTTGAGATATACTCGTGTGGCTTAATAGTTAACCGCGTTCAGCACTACAACTTTCAACTTTTAAAAATTTTAAATATATTCGCGAAGTGTACCTCATTTATATTCCGAGAGTAGTCAAGTTCATTATTTTTATCGTGATAGTTCGTCTCAATGTTAACAACACCAAGGGCTATTCGTCATGTCACTGTCAAAATTTGTCATACAAAAATAAAAAAACAATATCAAGACCCAAAGTAATAAAGTAGATCGTACTCGACAAGCGGCCGTTTAACTTAAGTCCTACCCCGTTGACAGATTCTTGTAATCTTGTGAGATCGGTATTATGACAGTTTCTGCCTTTGTCCAATTTTTGGTCGTTAAGCCTCAGGGTGAATTTAAAGTTATCTCCTTATTTTTATCTTCTTCTCATTTGGCGTTGGCGAATTGATGTCATTTTAAGAGCAATAAAAATACAAAAATATTATAAAAGATCTATATACACTATACAGCATCAGCGTTCGTTAACATTCCTCTGTCTGATTGATGAATATCCCAAAAAACTAGTCGTATATCTCCGAAGGTGTTAATTGAGATGAAGCAAAAAATGTCTTATCTCAAGCAAATCAACATCAAAGATGACTGACAGATGAGGACAGACGTCCGAAGATCGACGACTTTTAACCTAGTTGTCGAACTCAAGTGTGACGGAGACATAAATTTTTGTTTTTCAGAATTTTGAGAGAAACCCTATAAAAGACAATTATGGCACCCAGTTCGTCATAAATATCCGTCTTAATGTTGTTTGGTTGTTTTTTTTTTGTTTTGTATTAAATACCAAAATACAAAAGATAGACATTTATTATGCTTTTAAAAAAAATTAAGTCGAAATAATGGATTTTGTATATTTTTCTCATTTTATTCGAGTGGGCGATAATAATTCGAATGGAAATTGAAATTTAAGAAAGAAAAATTATGTTTTAATGACGCCAAATAATATTATAATAACACCTGCGCGTGGATAATACGATGATGATGATGGTTCTTTTGGAAATTCTTCACACCCGATTTTGTGAGATAATTTATTATTTGCCATGTTAATAAGAGAACCGATTTAGATTTTGTTGACTAGGTAGACTATGCCGATAAAGAAATTTGAGATCCAAATAAGTCTATTTGAGCTTTCTTATGTTTGATAAATGATGCGTGTCGAAATGATTTTTTTTTTATTTTTTGTCTTCTTTATTTATTGTTAAATCTCTTGAAATACGATACGAGGCTTTTGAATGAATCTCAATTTGTCTCTGGAGAGGTAATAAATCATTTGAAAAATACAAAAAAAAAAATTAAGTGTTTTTCAATTTAACATTCCATTCAACTTTTCAATGAATTCAAAACCTGATGTAAAGGAATTCCCGTCTGTCACTTAAGTGTTTGCCCTTTGGGGAGGACTACGAATAATTTAAAATAAATTGCACGACTGAGTATCAGGATCACGTACTTGTATGGTTTAAAAAAATTTTATCACATATACTTACTGAATTGAATATTGAATTGCGAAATTAACATCAAATTCAATTTTATTCAAGGTTAATGGATATAACAGCAAGACAGGAGTCTATCATACAAACATTTGAACTGAAAATAAAGAATACCATCTTTATATTTGTACATACATTTTTTCGTAATCGACAATCGGGAAGACCGTACTCAAAATTTTTATCAGAATTTACATTACGATCATAGGGTACGTGGGTTCCGTCAGTATTTTTGTCTGACTGTATTACAATCCTTATACCATAAGACATTTTTTCAACAATCACTGACTACTTAAAGATCTTAAAGATTTATTCTCATCCAGGAAGGGCTGGCGGATATCGTTGTGATGAAAAATGTTGACATCTTTTTGGATGGCTCAAAGATAGAGGTCGGTCTCGCTTCGAGATTTCTTCTGAGTCCTTAAATGTCTCTCGTATTTCTTGGCTACCTGAGTTTGCCAGTGTCTTTCAAGATGAATTAAGGGAAGCTTGCAAAATACTTAAACTAAATGCAAATCAAGGTCAGCAGTTCTGGGATGTACTTGCTAGCGTGAACAGTATCCTCAATGTCATTCTTCTCTGGGTGCAGGGTCAGAGTGGAATTAAGAAAATGAACGGGCTAGTAGGCTGTTAAACGACTACCCAGGCAAGAATCAGTCCTTCAGGCCTCACTTGCGGAAGGAGCTAACATTCCTCTTTATCTTATAATGGACAAAGTCTTCTCAATATTTCTCACAAAATCAGCCCAACTTACTAAATTATAACTACAAATATGCATGGCTCACTTATAATAGGTCCCGAACAAATGACCTAATGTGCAGACCCAGGCAAGGCATAGCAACATCTACTGGATACTGAGTAATATGGGAACATGCAGTGAAGCTGAGAATTAATTACAATACTCACTGTCGTAGATTTGGGGATCAGAAGGAAAAGGAAACAGTTATTAATTTCCTCTATAAATGTTTTGCTCTGTCCAAAATGAGAGGCCAACTATTCGGAAAGTTATTCAACGACGAACTTGACGAACTATCTAAGCTGAAGATCAAAGATTTGGTCTCTTCTCTCAATACAACGAAGTGGATCTGAGAAGAACTTCTACCGTTCTACCGCTTCTGTGGTGGGTACTTCACGTTTTTAAGACCCTAAAACAGCGAACTTCAGGTAGAAGGGGGCTCATGAATTCCTCACATATTCTATTAAATTCATGGGTCCAACGAGTTAATGTTATCAAAACGGTACACTCCAATGCTAATTGGGTGATTTAAATTACTTGGTACCGTCTACCAAGCTTAAAGAAATTCTTCCGACTAGGTTAGGCTGCAGTCGAACTAAACTAGTCGGCAGAATTTCTTTAAACTTAGTAGATGGTACTTTTAAATTCTTCCCCCAAAACGTTTTTGGCTTTTATTCAAGACAAAAACTTACTCAGAAAATATTTGTTTCCCAAAAGGTGTTTAGAGATTCTGAAAAAAGAATCAAATAATTTCATTTAGTTCAAGTCAGCTTTTAGTTCAAAAAATAAATTCCAGAAAATAATTATATATACATCTCATAGAACCATTTATATTTTTTTTCGATTTTCTCAAAAACGATACAACTGTTTGTTTATGCCTAGGCCTTTAAAAAGTCTGAATAGTATTGTATATTTAAATTTTCAAAAATATTTTCTTAGATTAAGACAATCAAGATTAAAACAACTTCCATTTTTTTCCGATTTGTTGGGACTTGAAATTTAACAGGCTTTCAATACTTTCTACAAAATAATTTTACCTAAAAACTTCTGTTCCCACCATAAAAATGTTAAGAAACGACACAGAATTTTAGTAAATATGATTTAAGAACTTTTTTTTATTTTGAAAAAACGTTGGTTTCTTATGAGTTATATGGCCCTTAGTTAATTGAAAATATACTATAAGCTTTCAAGAAAGGTCACGAAAACTGGGAATCTATCGCAGGTATTTGTTCTTGTACCAGCGGAATGTACCAACTGAACCAATAGACTTTCGTCAGCAACTTGGGACTTAAGAATTTGGTCTATCTCTATATTTTTAATATATAACTAAGTAATTGATTCTTTTTTTTGTTTTAGATGTTTTAATACTAACAAATTTAATCTGGGATATAACTAAATAATTTATTTTAAATAAAGTTTTTAATTATTAAGTCAGTCAGTTAAGTAATTGAAAATTGAATTAACGCAAATAGTCTTTTTCTTAATTTTTTAACTCGAATATTTTAGATATTTTTTAAATATCGCTTAACAGTTTTAATAAGATTTTTTTTTTTTAATCTTAATTTAGGACTTTTTTAAGTTACAGATTTAATAAGAAAAATAAATTTAAAAAAAAATTTTTCTTATGTAAAATCCCAACAAAAATCAATTCTAAAATCACTCTTCTTGAACAAAATACTATGTACTAGTTAATTAATTAATGTATTGTAATAGTTTTTAAAAATTCGTTAATTTTTAATTATAAATTTTAAATTTATAATGCCAAGAATTTAATATTCAACCATTTCGTTTAATATTTCAAATTATTAATATCAGGCGTTTAAAGCTTAAAAAACGCAAAATTTGAGTTGAATTAGTTTAATGTTAGAGCTGTTTTAGTATGAAGCTATTAAAAAATAGCCTTAGCACGATATTAGTTAGAAAATGTTTGAAGTTAAGAAAGAGTTAGTAATCTACTAAAAAGTTAGCAAATTGTTAAGTAGTATCATACTTTTAGCTTAATACTAAGCTGTTTAAAATTTTGCGACATTGTTTTTTTCTTATTATTTCATCATGAAACTATTCTGCCAAAACTGTTTCAATGTAGATTTACAATTATTTTGAAATTTTGAGTTAGACACCAATGATGTTATGACATGGAATGTCCTAAATTGTACCTTCCCTAATGAAATGCATTTTATTTTTGAGTTGTAAAATGGTTAGAAATTTTTTTGTAGATACATATGTACATCTTTTAGTAGCCACCCTACTAATGCCCAGTCAGGTGATTTTTAAAGTTATAGAAAATTAACTCAAAGAAGTTTAAGTAATTTTTCTTAGCAAAACTGTGATTTTCGTGGTAAAAAAGAAATATTTAAAAAATTTAAATAAATTGCTGGTGAGATTTTATGAACAACGGGACCGATTGATTGCTTTTGAAATACTTTACAGTTTTTTTTTTTTTTTCTATCCGATGGAAATCTTCAAAAGACACTCGGTAAGAATCGGTACCGAGTAGTGTGGGACTCTTACCGCACTCAAACCACCGGTGAATCAGGACCAATCTATGAAAGATCGACAAATGATTTTTATTTCTTAATTTTTTTTTTTAATCGCATTGGGGGAAGTTTAAAGAAATAACACTTTCCCATAGCTTTTAGACCATCAGCTCATGAGGCTTGGTTCTTCTTAATCTCCGAACATTGTCTCGTACATTTAATACGGTCTCCATTTCGGAGTTAGTATGACTTTGCAGTCGCTGATTGTGTGATACAGCGTGTTTCTTAACCACTTCTGTAACCATTTCAATTTGAAGGTCACGATGTAGATCGCTATTTCTTATATACCAAGGGGCATTTATTATTCCACGAAGGACCTTGCTTTGGAATTTTTGGATGGGTTCAGCATTTGTTTTCTTTGTACAGCCCCATAGTTGGATGCCATATGTCCAAACGGGTTTCAATACTTGCTTATATAACATTAGTTTGTTCTGGATAGATAGGTCAGAGTTCTTTCCTAGTAACCAGTACATTTTTCTGTACTTTAAGTTTAGTTCTTCTCTTTTCTTTTTGATGTGCTCTTTCCATTTAAGCTTTGCATCCAAATTCATTCCAAGGTATTTGGCGGTATTGGAGTAAGGTACTTCTGTACTGTTTATAAATATTGGAACATTGTTTATGTTTTTGTTTGTAAAGTTTATATGCGTCGATTTTGTTTCGTTTAATTTGATACGCCATTTCTGCGTCCAATCACTAACTTTATCGACTGCATTTTGCAATTTTTGTGTAGCCTTCGTAACGGATTTATCTGGCACCAATATTGCAGTATCATCAGCAAAGGTCGCCATGATAGCGTTGATGTCCACTGGAATATCCCTTGTATATAACAGATACAGGGTTGGTCCTAGGACACTTCCTTGTGGTTAACCGGCTTCAATTTTCTTTAGTTCCGAGTAATTTTGGTCGTACCGTACTCTAAAGAGTCGGTTCGTAATGTAGGATTTCAGTATTTCGTAGTACTGCCTGGGAAGGTCCCTATGCAGTTTGTACTCAAGTTCCAAGTGCCAAACCTTGTCAAAAGCTTGAGCAACATCTAAGAATAAAGCAGAGCATACTTGTTTTTCTTCAAGTGCCTTTTCCACAACATCCGTAATTCGATGCACTTGGTCTATCGTGGAATGTTTATTTCTAAATCCAAATTTATGGCTTGGAATTAGTCTTCTTTCTTCAATTATTTTGCTAAGCCTTTTCAGTAGCAGTTTTTCAAAAACTTTTGCCATGATTGGTATAAGCGATATTGGTCTGTAAGATGTTAATACTTTACAGTAAACAAAAAAATTAAGATCTGAATTATCTTTCTTGTGGAATAGACTCCTCGAGTTTTTGGTCCCCAATGTAATAATAACTGTGGATTTGTTTTAATATTTAGATCCAATATATTTTCAAGGGTATATCCTTTTTACGAATGTAATATATAAATGAGCTTTAAATAAAATATTCAGCAAATTTCGGCTTTATTCAATACAAATATTTTTTTGCGTCAATTCCGTGTCGTCATTTCAGTGGCTTCTGGTGATATTAATGTTAATAACAGGTTGTCATGTTCAATCTAATTATGTCAATTTTTCAAATAGTCTTACTTATTATACATATATAATTGGTGTAAAAGGTCATATCATAAACATTTACCATGGCACCTGGAAAAAAGATAACAAATGGATAACCCATTTCTGATGGCGTAAAATTCATTCTTATTGGGCGTAAATTTACATTGAAGTATTTTTTTTGTAAACTATCACTTTTTGAACTAAATGTTTACCTTGAAAACGGAATTCTTAATACATTTGCAAAGCCTATTAGTTTCCACGGATTTAATCCCAACCGGAACTGGCCATAAGTAATTTAGTTCTAAAAATATAACTGAGCGTAAGCTTCTATTTTTAAATAGTTCCGAAAATTTTGTTAATGTATTTTTAAAAAAGAAGAAACAGTGGCGACTAATGCTCAACAAGTTTATTTCTAGAGTTATGGAAAGTCAAGTCAAGTTAGTGTAAATCATTTAACTTATCTTTCCGCGGTAAAAAATGAATTTTCAGTACATTTGCTTCCGAGGTCTCATGAACTTATGAAAACATTCAACTTGATTTATAAAATACTATTTGTAAGAGGATCATAATGAGAAATTTGGTATGGCAATTTTCAGAATTGATAAATAGACACTACTAAATATAATAAAAATAATAAATAATTTTTCGTTTGAATCTTGAAAACAAATTTTGTATCCAAAATAAAAAGCCTAACGAATTTCGTTGCTAATAAAATCTTATTCAAATCAGTCAGCTTCTTTTTGAGAAAGTCGGAAATAAAAAAGCAAGCAATATGGCAGGTAGTCACAGTTGGAACCGATTTTTAATAAAATTATATTTTAGCAAAAAATTAAAAATTACCCTTTTCTTTAGCAGACAAAAAAAAAAATTTAATGACGATCTCTCAAGCTGTTTTTGAGATAATGTGTTTTTAACACTTATATGGTCGGTGCCATTATTCAAAGTTCTCATTTCAAAATTTTAGTAAAAATCTTCAGAAAAATCTTGCAAAACTACCAGGCGTCAAGATTAAAAAAAATATCACTCACTTGATTTTAAAAATATTGCACAATATTTGTTTGAAAATATTTGTGTAAATTAAATTTATTTGGCGCCCAACATGGTTGGCCTGGAAAATTGATAAAACTTAAAACGTGAAATCGACCTAAAGAAGTTCGTCGCGTTCCAAGATTTAGATCATTGCAAGTGGTAAAAAAATAAATTTAATTTGTACATCTCTTAGAAGAGTGTCTGGATGCAAACTTGCTCAAACTATTTTCTTGAGACTGTCAAAAAACACAACCAAATGCTTTTTGCTCATAAAGGCTCATCATTTAGATGGAGTCATAGCCTTCTAAAAAATCGTATTTCAGTCGATGTTTAAGGTATCTCATAAATACCACACCATATGTAGATATACTGTGAACTTTATTTTTCTAGGAAGATTTTTCGCTGGTCGCACATGGACGAACGAAAAGCATTCTGAGCTTTCGTTCATTTAAACTTCTAATCGAATTATATTTGATCGCTCCACTTAAGCAGATAGAATTTTCTGATTTTCTTTATCGTCCTATTTAAACTTTAATACAAATCTGCAGCAAGAACATTAAGTTTGAAATTCTATTAAATTCTATGGGAATAAATAAATTTAATATTCCTTTATTATGTACATTACCTGCACAAGACCTACGAAAACAAATCTTCTCATAAATTCTCACCTCCATCTGTGTTGCAAAGAAGAAAAATTTAATATTCACAGAGCGATGGTTTACTCTAAGGAATTCAACTGAACTTTACTTTCTGACTAAAAGTATGACGCCGACTTTATTTTTTCCTTCGCCAGAAAAGAGAGGCAACTCAATCCGGCATTTAAGTGTTTCCACACGTAAGTGAAACTCAGCACCTTCAGGTGAAGTCCACCTAATCAAAACTTGTACATGTAGGAGCTATGATGTTTCTCCTTCTACAGACCTCTCAATCAATCAACATCTACATATTCGATGAGCCTCCCTCTTCTTCTTCCCTCATTTTATCGCTATCATAAGTGGTTTGTATAAATGTACGTCATGTGACCAAACGTCACATTTATGTAGCCCCATCTGAAGTAGCCCATCATGAATGAAAGTATGATAAAGTGACGTCTTCTCAATTCAACTAACATATATGTAAGTTCTATAGCCAACCATAGGTATAGCCACTGGCCACAAGCGCCATCATCGTTATCATTGCCATGACCATCCTTGTCAGCATAAATAACGCACATGACCGCACTTTGTTCAATTCGACCCATACAGTCTATCTGGTTGAATTATTTATTCAAAAGCTCCCTCTGCTGCCAACAGAATCCGATTTAAATAATAAAATAGAATCCCTAACGATAAAAATAGGAACGATTGAGGTACTGTCTTGTCTGGCGGGAACACTGCTGATGAGCCAGCTTTTCCTTAAACATCATCATCAACTCGTGTCGATAGAGACCTCTTGAGGAAATCATTTTTATTACATTTTAATTTGTAACAATAAGTACGCTCTGATTTATTATCATTGAATTTTGACACTTGGTCAATAGTAATTATAATGAAAACGAGAACGTTTTCTCTCTCTCCATGACAATGAACGACTTTATTGACGAAAATTTACCAATGCTAGCTGGCGCCTAAGATTGGTTTCACAATCAACAAAAAAAAAAAAAAACAATAAAAAACAAATAAATAGTTTGGGTTTAATTTATGGGATTTTTTAATTTAAATAAATTTATTTTTGATTGTCTTAAGTGGCTCGAGGTGGAATCCTGATGTGATTTTGTTTTTGTATAGGGCTAGTTTAGCTAGTTTGTGCGTTTAATTTGTTCACGATATGGTAGTTTGGGGACAAGTTATGGATTTATGACCAAGAAGATGTATTTTTTGTTCATTCGTTCAAAACTTTTTTTCATTGGAAATCAAAAGGAAAATGTGAAATTGATTGAAACAACTTAGTTGAATATTATTGATACTTTTTGTCAACCTTAGTCTTCGGAGATAAAAAAAAAGAATAAAAAATCCTCAATACTTTTATAAGTTTGTAAATTTTACATTCAATGTTATTATGTATAATAAAGTTTAGTATAAAGTTGAAATCAATCATCCACTTGGTTGAAGAACGACAACTACTAAGCTGGTTGATTATATAAATATGGTAAATTCTTAGAAATGGAAAAAGGGAATCAAGTTCATTCGATCTTAATATTTTAGCAAACCATTTACAAAGTAGACTATGACAATTTTTTAGATTAGATGGGGTTGTATTTCTCAAAAGGCACTCAATTTGTCAGGTTTTCTGAGATCATTTCCTGTAGGACATGTTTTACCGCTGTGATACTACAAGGTAGCTTTCTTGGCTCCTTATTATTTTTTTTATTCATAAATGACTCATTCTTAATGTTTAGAAGGTACAGATATCTTTTATAAGCGAATGATCCTAAGTTGTTTCAAGATACAGTAGACTCGCGGTAACGTGAACTATTAAAAACCGAGCGTGTTCACGTTTGCGAAGTTGTTCATGTTTACGAAGGTAAAAATCTTTAAATTTTTCAAATAAATTAGACATGTTTTTACTCAAATTCATATATATTTTGTGTGTTTCGGTTTGTAAGTAGGTACCTAATTCATTATAATTTGTTAAAAAAAAAAATTATGTTGAAATCAATTAAAAAAGGGGTTGTCTTTGTCCGGATTTTCTATTTTTGCAAATTGCTGAACAAGGGCTTTTGGCGGAGACGTTCAAGTACGCTGATATCTGTTATACTTATGTTTTCTTTTTCTGTCCATTCCAAAGATTTATTGAAAATGTTGATTGCTTCACTAGGCTCTATTCTAGTATGTGCTCTTTCCAAAATTCTGTCCTCGCTTTTTTTTTCATCCACTGGTCAAAACCTCGTTCGTTTGGGTTGCGTTCGGAAGATCTTCAGTCTAGGACTAAATGCCAATCAGTTTTATAAAAACGATTCGAATAACTGACAAATGCAGAAAAGAAAACAACGTTTTGTATGTTAAATGCATTTTAAATTTGTTCATGTTATAGGGCTTTCTGTAATGCAATGTAAAAAAAATTGTGTTCACGTTAGCCGGTGTTCACGTAAGGCGGTGTTTTTGTTAACGCGAGTCTACTGTATACAGGGTGATTGGCATAAGGTGTGACAAAAAGCTAGGGCGTGTAGGTTGGACTTAGACAAGAAAAAAATCGTATGGGAAATCGAAAATTTTTTGTAATAAGCTTTAGTTAAAAAATAGTTAAAAATTTAAATAAACAGTAATTACGTATTTTATCTAAATAGGCATGTTTCTTATTTTAATTGATTTCAAGATTCAGGAACATTTTTGTTCTTATTTCGCAATTGCATTTTTCTGTCACTAGTTAGGGCGTCTAACGTTGCATTATTTAAAAAACATTCGCAGGTCAATATTAATCCAATGCTCTCAGGCAGGTGTTTTCAATTAAAAAATGTGTGAAATATGGTTAATCCAGTACTTTGTCACATTATTGTATGCTCATAAGACGATAATTAAAAAAATAGTAAAAAGAAAGTTAATCCTTTCAATCGTAAATTATTCACCTAAGAATCCAAAAACGTAAAAACTAAAATAAAAGGCTTTTCTTAGAACAAAAGTAGTTTTTGTTATTTTTGATTTTCTCAAAAACTACAAAACATTTTGACATCCGGTTTTTTGTGTTTGATCAAAAATTAATATGAGCATTGAATATTGAATAAAAAAATAATACTTAATTACGTAAAATTTTGAAAAAAATTTGTTTAAAAAAAAAAATTTCATTTTTTTTTTCAAAATTTTGATTTTGAAAATTAATTTTTCAAAAACTATTCACACGAACAACTTTATTTAAAAACAAAATTAAAGAATGTATTTCTGGCTTTTCAAAATGCCATAGCATTACTCTGTAGGTATCACCGTTATTTTTTAATAATTTTTTTTCTGTTTTAAGTGATTTTTTTCTTAAATTGCCCCTCCCGCCTAAACGGGGGGAAATAGACCCCCCCCTCCCATACGATTTTTTTCTTGTCTAAGTCCAACCTACACGCCCTAGCTTTTTGTCACACCTTATGCCAATCACCCTGTATATACATGTAATACACTTGACTGATCGTCATTACAAGAATATTTGAACACGCTTGTAGACTGGGGAAGTGCAGCGGTAATTAATGTTGAAGATAAAATGGACGAAAGTTAGATGAAAAGGATGTACAAAAAGACTTAAAGGAATTATTAGTAATAATTAACTTAGTTTTAATTCTTTATTGACAAAATACACTCTTAAAGCATGTGTTCGTTAGTGGTTTTGCATGGGTTATTATAAGGAATTTAAATAATTATATGTCCTTGAGTGGGCTTTCTCCCAGGCAACAAAAACAGGAAACATTTAAGGAATTTACCGTCACGCGGAACATGTGCATTTGTACATTTTTACTTGCGATATAGATAGGTACTATAGGGCAAGTTCTGCATTTGGAAAAAAATCGAACTCGAGATTTTGATCAAAGTTGACATTACGATGATAGCGAAGACGAAAAAAGTGGGTCTGACAATTCCGTCTGTCTGTCTGTATGTCTGTATGTCTGTACCTCGAACTACAGCCTAAACTACCGGACGTATTTTCTTCAAACTCGGTAGTTAAGGGTGTTCGGTGATTCCCTAGAGGAAAAATTGAATTTTTTTTTTAGCTCCAAAACTAAGGGTACCCCCCATACACCCGTAATGCAGAATCTTATTTATCTCGAAAACGGCTCTAACGATTTTGATAAAAAAAATTAAGTGTGATATTATGGACATGGACTATACTGTGGTCAGAAAAAAATTTGGGGGGAAATGTTATTAGGGGTACCTGTCATAGAACGGTTTTTTTGATTTTCGAATTTCTCACCAACGGCTCTAACGATTTTAACCAAAATTTTTATGCAGGAGCTGCTTTGCATTTGAAAAAATATAAACTAAAAATTTTTTCGAAAAAATAGTTTTTGGATTTTTAAAAAAATAATACAATTTTTTTTTTTTGAAAATTCAATATCTTGAAAACCGATACACGATTAACTTTTTAAATTCCGTTTTAAAATGTATTTTATTAAATACTAACAATTTGCATATCAATTTTTTTTATAAAAATTTTAAGGAAAATTTAGTACACAAAAAACATGTTTCAGTGTGTCTGTATGTCTGTACCTCTCACTACAGCCTGAACCCTTGGACCTATTTCTTTCAATCTGGATAGTTAAGGGTCTTCGGTGATTCCCTAGAGGAGAAATTGGAATTTTTTTTTTAGCTCCAAAACTAAGGGTACCCCCCATACACCCGTAATGCAAAATCTTATTTATCTCGAAAACGGCTCTAACGATTTTGATAAAAAAATTAAGTGTGATATTATGGACATGGACTATATTTTGGTGAAAAAAAAATGGGGGGAAATGTTATTAGGGGTACCTGTCATAGAACGGTTTTTTTGATTTTCGAATTTCTCACCAACGGCTCTAACGATTTTAACCAAAATTTTTATGCAGGAGCTGCTTTGCATTTGCAAAAATATAAACTAAAGTTTTTTTCGAAAAAATAGTTTTTGGATTTTTAAAAAAATAATACAATTTTTTTTTTGAAAATTCAATATCTTGAAAACCGATACACGATTAAATTTTTAAGTTACGTTTTAAAATGTATTTTATTAAATACTAATAATTTGCATATCAATTTTTTTTATAAAAATTTTAAGGAAAATTTAGTACACAAAAAACATGCTTCAGTGTGTCTGTATGTCTGTACCTCTCACTACAGACTAAACCCTTGGACCTATTTCTTTCAATCTCGGTAGTTAAGGGTCTTCGGTGATTCCCTAGAGGATAAATTGAAATTTTTTTTTTAGCTCCAAAACTAAAGGTACCCCCCATACACCCGTAATGCAAAATCTTATTTATCTCGAAAACGGCTCTAACGATTTTGATAAAAAAAATTAAGTGTGATATTATGGACATGGACTATACTGTGGTCAGAAAAAAATTTGGGGGAAATGTTATTAGGGGTACCTGTCATAGAACGGTTTTTTTGATTTTCGAATTTCTCACCAACGGCTCTAACGATTTTAACCAAAATTTTTATGCAGGAGCTGCTTTGCATTTGAAAAAATATAAACTAAAAATTTTTTCGAAAAAATAGTTTTTGGATTTTTAAAAAAATAATACAATTTTTTTTTTTTGAAAATTCAATATCTTGAAAACCGATACACGATTAACTTTTTAAATTCCGTTTTAAAATGTATTTTATTAAATACTAACAATTTGCATATCAATTTTTTTTATAAAAATTTTAAGGAAAATTTAGTACACAAAAAACATGTTTCAGTGTGTCTGTATGTCTGTACCTCTCACTACAGCCTGAACCCTTGGACCTATTTCTTTCAATCTGGATAGTTAAGGGTCTTCGGTGATTCCCTAGAGGAGAAATTGGAATTTTTTTTTTAGCTCCAAAACTAAGGGTACCCCCCATACACCCGTAATGCAAAATCTTATTTATCTCGAAAACGGCTCTAACGATTTTGATAAAAAAATTAAGTGTGATATTATGGACATGGACTACATTTTGGTCAAAAAAAAATTTGGCGCAAAATGTTATTAGGGGTACCTGCCATAGACCCGTTCTTTTGATTTTCGACTTTCTCATTAACGGCTCTAAGGATTTTAACCCAAAATTTTTAGCAGGAGTCCCCTTAAGTTTAAAATAATATTGTGTATAAAAATATTCGAAAAAATATTTATTGGGTTTTAAAAAAAAAAAAAAAAATTTAAATCAATATCTTCAAAACCTATGAACGATAATTTTTTGAAATTATTTCCTAAAACCAATATTATTAAATACTTAAAATTCGCATCCCACATTTTTTTCTTGAAACATTTTAGATAAATTTCTTATATAAAAAATTTATTTAATAATAAAACGATTTTTTAAGGTTTATTTGCATAAATTCATACTTTTCCGGAAACCAGACGGCAATTTTATGCATTTGAACATTATTATCTCATTAAATCCATGTTTTATATTTATAAAATGTATCTTAAATTCCAAAGTACTTTTACATAAGAGCAAGTTCGTGCGATCCAGTCGTGCATTTTATTTGATTAGCAATTACTGTTAAAGTGTTAAGTATGAGTGAATATCTGAACATCAATTTCGGACAGTCAATAACTTTTTGTTGACTGACAGCGTTTATTACTGTCATTTTCTTAATCGTAAATGTGAGATAACATTAACTAAAAGCCCTACACTATTTGAAAAAGTACCTGCCCACGTGTTTTATTCACATTTCTGTTTGGTACTCGTAACCAAAACAAATGCAATTGTTATTAATGATATATAAAAAAAAAAACATATTTTATTTTAACTTTGCAATATTATGTACAAGTGTCAGATTCATCAAAATTATTTCTGTCAATCTTGTAGTTCTCTATTAAAGTTTTTACAAACACCATTTTTTTAGACTTGTTAGACACTGACGTATGGTGGATGTACCAAGTCAAAAAAATTCGAATTAATTCCACTGAGCGAAAGCAATTGAGTTGAACTAAATATATTTCAATTCAACACATACAATACATACATACGTTGAAACGTAGTTCACTACCAATTCAACTCTACATTACATTCTCATAAAACTAAGACAACTGATTGTATTATCTTTTTCAAATATATTTATGAATGATTCGTTATATTTTAAGTAATTATTAGACAGTTAGAAAAATTTAATCTAGACAACTATTATCACATTTATAAAAACAAAGCTGTTTTTATGCGAATTTTTAATATTAACTAATATAGTTTTAAAGAATTCATGGGGATTTTACACATGTTTCAATCGTATACGTCAAGCCGAAATGTCATCCAAGACATTATTTTATCTTTTACTATTACAATTTTGATAGTACATACACAATAAGTGTTCACTTAGGCTAGCTGCGCACTGGCAACTGTGATCGAAATCAAATAGTTTAATCACCAGTTGATAGAGTGACGCGCACCAGCAACTCTTTACTCACGCTCACACTCTTTTTCTCTCTTGCGCTTATAGAAAATAGCTCAACTGTTGCGAATTAATTTAAGGTAACCGTTTAGTTTGTGTCAAAACACAAACTTTTTAGTTGCTCGAATCGAGTTGCTCTAAGTTGCGCGGTGTCCCATATAAGCCCATAATGTTTCATTTTAGCAACTAAACAGTTGCGAAACTAAAAATTGAATGTGCGCGCGTAGCCTTAGATGACCAATTTTCACTTAACAATATTCTTAGCGATGTAACTCATTTTTCACTCGGTGGATATGATAAACCAAATTAACGTGTATAAGGAATTGAAAATCCACACGTTACTATTTAAAAATGGCCACAAAAAAGCAATGTATGGTGTCATTTTTGTCTGATGGTGTCATTGTTCCATACTTCCGTCACTATCGATTCTTATTGCTAACCAAAAATGTCAATCGATTTTGTTTTGGCAAGAAATCTATGATATGGATGTGGATACTTTGTGATTTCAACAAGACAGTATCATACCTCACGATTTATTGCAAGAAAAATTTCCTGAACGAGTTATTTCGAATGATGAGTTAAGATTCTTCTTCAGAGTTATCCAAAATACTCGTATCGTGTTTATGCATACAATTATAAAACTCAATACACTTCGAAAACGAATATTCGATAAATCGAGTTATATCAAAATATTGGAGGTATGCGGACGAAAACAATTGATTTCTTCAATTCGGTAGCTGATTGCTCGTATTCTATCATCGCTTTAACTGAAACATGGTTGTGTGACACAATACTAACAACAGAGCTCTTTGACGTCAATTATGTTGTCTACAGAAAAGATCGTTGTCAAATTCAAACTGGTCTAACTAGAGGTGGAGGAGTCCTGCTTGCTGTCCATTCTTCGCTAAGTAGTAAATTGGTTGACCTTGATGATTCATCAGGTTTGACTGAGCAAATTTGTATAAATGTTGATTACATTCGATCCAATGATGGCGTAACTATAAAAGTTTATTATTTTTTATCATATATACCTCCTTGCTCTAATGTTAGTATTTATAAAGCTCATATCTCTAATATAAAAAAAATTGCGCATAATTTAGATTCTAATTCTTGTTGTAGTTCTAGGTGATTTTAATTTAAGTAACATAAGATGGATTTATTCCGCAGATGATAAATGTTTGCTTGCTTGTAATGTTTTAAAGGATTTTGAAATCGAAATGCTAGATTCTATGCTCTCTTTGAGCCTTGTACAAATAAATTCAGTTCAAAATAGTATTTCTCGAATTTTAGATTTGGTTTTTGCTTATGACGAATTAGGTTTATCTGTAACTGAAGCTGATTTTTTACTTTCAAACAATAGTATACATCATAAAGCCCTGCATCTTTGTTTTGACATATCTTTTTTAAACTCTTATAGCACTGATAATAGTATTATTGAATTCAAATATGATTTTATAAATGCAGATTATAATTTTATCAATAATTATCTCTCTTCAATTGATTGGGAACTGAGTTTTTCAGGATCCTCGGACTTACAAGATGTCTATAAACTATTTAGAAACATAATTGAAGACGTTTTCAAAAAGTGTGTGCCTTCTAAACAAGTTTTCAGATCAAATAAGCCGATATGGTTCAATAAACGATTACTTAATCTTCGAAAAGAAATGAGGCGTATCTATAAAAAAAGCTTACTAGATGGATTATTTTATGCTGAGTTCTGTCGATTGAGAAAAGAATATGAATTTTTAAAAAGATTTCTTTTTCGACAGCATATCTTGTCCTTAGAATCTAAAATAAAGAATAACTCTAAAGCATTTTGGGCTTTCTTGAACACTAAGAGAAAATCGGTTGGAATTCCATCTTCTATGAATTATAACGGCAATGTTAGCAGTGATTTGAAAGAAATTTGCAATATGTTTGCAGATTTCTTTCAGTCTAACTATGTTGCTGAACCCGAAACTGAATTGGAATTAGCATTTGATGATCCTTTAGTTAATCTTGGAATTCTTTACATCACGGAGGATGATATTTTGACTGAACTGTCTAGTCTTCAAGGGTCTAATAATGTGGCACCGGATAACATACCCGCCACTTTTCTCAAAAATTGTAAGTCAAATTTGCTTATGCCTCTCAGAATAATTTTCAACCTTTCCTTGTCTAAAGGTGTGTTCTTGGATGAATGGAAATACTCTTTTGTTACTCCAATCCACAAATCGGGTTTGAAGCAAGATATTGAAAACTACCGGCCCATTGCGAAACTTCAGATTATACCCAAAATTTTTGAGGCCATTGTTAAAAGAAAAATATATTCGGTAGTACGTGGTTTGATATCTGGTTCCCAACATGGATTTACTGGTGGAAGGTCTACCGTAACTAACTTAGCTATCTTTACAAATTACTGTGTTTGTAACATGGAACAGCACAATCAAGTTGACACGGTTTACACAGATTTTGCTAAGGCTTTTGACCGTGTACAGTTTTTTGTCTTGGAGCGGAAGTTGTTAAGATTAGGTTTTCACTCTAGCTTGTTGAGATGGATAATGAGTTACTTAAAAAATAGAAAGCAATATGTTAAAATAGGTTCTCATCTATCAAAAGTAATTTTTAATCATTCAGGTGTACCTCAAGGAAGCCACTTGGGACCGCTCTTATTTCTTCTTTTCATTAATGACTTACCTAAATGTATCTTAGATTCTATTGGCTTACTATTTGCCGAGGATTTCAAATTTTGTCGGGTAGTGAAATCATTGTCTGATTGTGTTAAACTTCAAGAAGATATTGATAGACTTTCAGATTGGTGTGTAAGGAACTTCTTACACCTTAATATAAGTAAATGTTCCATAATGTCTTTCACGAGGTCTAAAAATTCTATTATTTTTCAATACAAAATAGCTAACATTAATCTTCTACGTGTTTCGGCACAAAAAGATCTGGGGGTTATTTTTGATACCCAATTAAATTTTGGTTTGCATATGGATTTTTTAATTTCTAAGACAAATGCTTTGCTTGGTTTTCTTTTTCGTAATTCTAAGGACTTTAATGACCCTTACACCCTCAAATCCTTGTTCATCTCCTTGGTTCGCTCAAACCTAGAATACTGTTGTTTAATATGGTCACCATATTACAACGCAGCTTCTATGCGAATTGAAAGAATTCAAAAGAGGTTTACTAAGTATGCTTTACGGAAAATTTATTCGCAGTCCGATATGCCTGCTTATCATATAAGATGTCAACTCATTAATTTAAAACCTCTCCATAAGAGAAGAGATTACTATTACGTCATGTTTGCAAGTGATATCTTGCAAGGCCATATTGACAGTTCATATTTACTTTCATTATTTAATATTTATGCTCCATCACGCTCCTTAAGGCCAAGAGAAAACGATTTCTTTTATGTAGCTAGACACTCTACTAATTATGGTGCAAATAATCCGATAGATAAAGCCGCAGTACGGTACAATCAATTTGAAGAGTTGATAGATTTCCAAATAAGCAGAAATGAATGCAAAGCTAGGATTTTAAATGGGTTGTAAATATTTTAAATTTAAGTTTTTTATGTATTTTAAATTAAGTCTATATATTTAAGATATAATTGTCTATGAAAGTCTACTGTACTTGTTAGATAAATAAATAAATAAATAAATAAATAGTAAGAGACGAAAACAGAATGCTATGCAAATATGAATTTATGCAAGAACAAAAATTATAAGTCGTTTTAGTGGTTTCTTAAAAAAAGTTTTTATATACAAAATTCTTAAAAGATTTTCAAGAAAAAATTTTGGTACGCCATTTTAAAATTTTTATTATTGTTCGAATAAAAATTAAATTTAAAAAAAAATATCGAGCTGTTTCTGAGATATCGAATTTTCAATAAAAGAAAAAAATTGATTTTTTTTTTCAAAAATTCAAAAAATATTTATTTTAAAGTTTTGAAATGCAATGTGTTTTACACTTTTTAAAAGCTTCTTTATAAAAAATTTCATTAGGAACCGTTATGTGGATAATGAGAAATTCAAAATTCGAAAAAATGGTTCTATGGTAGGTAACAAGCTGTAATATCTTAATTTCAAATTTTAATAAATTAAAGATCACAAAAATTAATTGAAAGAAAAAAAAATTTATCAAAATTCTAGGTGCCGTTTTCGAGAAAAATACAATTTTTGAAAAGCATTTTTTTTTTAATTTTTTAACATTTGTATGGTGGGTACCTTTATTTTTAGGTAAAATGAATTTTTTTTTCTCATATCTTGTAGATTATATTAAGAAACTTTTATTTATCAAGTTTAAAAAAATCTAGCATGGGGTTTTCGAAATATTGAGTTTTGAAATAAAAAATTTGAAGTTTTTTTTAAAAATCCAAAAATTTTTTTTTTTGAAAATTTGAAAAAAAAAAAAATGATCAAAATCGGTTGTACCATTTTTGAGAAAATCAAGAACAAAAAAAATGGTTCCATCGGGGGTACCCTCAATAACCATTTTTCGGAAAATTTTTTTCAAGTATTACCTAGATTTAACAAAATGAAATTTTTTTGTGTTTTTATTTTTTAAATCTGTCCAGCAGTTTTTGAGAAAAAAAAATATTTATAAAATTTCGAAAAAAAAATCGTATGGCAGGTACCGTTATTTTTGGCAAAAAAAAAGAAAAAAACGTGTGGGAGTAAAAATTAAAAACCCATATCTACCAAGTTTAAAGAAAATCGGCCGAGCCGTTTAGGCTGTAGTCGAAGCGACAGACAGACAGACAGACAGAATTGCCAGACCCACTTTTTTAGTCTTCGCTATCATCGTAATGTCAACTTTGATCACAATCTCGAGTTCGATTTTTTTACGAATACATAATTTGCCTTATAGTACCTATAAGTCGCAAGTAATAATTTAATCGCTTATAAGATTATTATTTTTTATAATTTATATTATATTATTATTATTTCGAAATTTTCCTAAGCAAATTTTTAATAATTATTTTGTATTAAAGTTTCTAGACGTTTTCCATAATATTGCTTAGTTATGTCTTAAGTATTCATTAACAGACAGAAAAAATTTTATCACAATCTTTCGAGTCATTTTACTAGGAACAATTTTTCCTTAACGGTTTTATAACAGTCAGTTGTATGAAAGGTACTGTAACAAAAAATGTTCCTTGCAGGAGTATTTTTTGTTGCAAGGAAGTCACAAATATTCCGAAAATAGCGAATAAGCTATCTTGACTTTCGGAAAATTGTAGGTCCCCACCGTTCCTGCCAAAAAACCACCCAGACGAATTATTAAGAGTTATAAGTTAAGTCAAATTTTATTCGAATTAATTAATGGGTTCTCGAGAAAATTGAAATTTCATTTAGAAACAATTAGAAACTAATAGTTTTTTTATTAGCAAAGTATTATAAAACGTTTTCGAGAAACATGAGATATTTTTGGTCCTATTACGAGTATTAAAAAAAAGATTTTCGAGGGAATATTCACAAACTGCTAGGTAGGCAGAATTGCAGGATCCACTTTCTTTATCGTTGTTATAATTTTGATCCAAATTACGTGTTCAAAATTATACGAATCCATTTATGTAGTATATAAGGGCGAGTAGGAATGAAACAAATATGTCTGAGGTATTAAAAAAAAATGTTTCAATTTAAAAGCCCATGTACATATATGCCATCATGTATGGAACATGACATCGTTCAAATGCTCGGCTCAAGCTCTTATGATGGCACATATCCGAGAAGTCCAATTTTCAATGACTCTTCCACATTGATCTGGCTGAATTGGAGTGATGACCTGTATTGTGCTCACCTTAAGGGCATCGGTCGATTGTGGTTTATTCTCAAAGACCTGTGAGCTCAGGAAACCCCCCAAGAAAGAGTCTATCAGGGTCAAATTGCATTATCTTGGTGGCCAATACACGTCACCTCTGTGAGAGATAACTTTACCCCAAAATCGTTCATGCAGACTGTCAATCGCAGCGTGGCTGTGTGGTATGTAACGCCCTTCAGCTAGAACTTTATGTCGTTTAGGCCTAAATGGTTCATTTTGGGACGTAATAAATTGGTTATCAACGTTTTGTAGCATTCGCTATTGACGGTGACTGTCTCACCAACGTCGTTTTCGAAAAAGTTAGGACTAATGGCGCCGCTGCGCTGGCCCAAAATCCATACCAAACGGTAACTTTTTGAGGATGCATTGTGACCTGGTAAACCTCGTGTGATTTGGTTTTGTCCCATATTATGACAATTTTGCTTGTTAACACAGCCATTCATCCAAAAATGCGCCTCGCCACTAAGGGTTGTTCTTCGGTCAAAATTAGCATCCTCTTTCAAACACTCCGAACTCCAGTGAGCGAACAAATGGTGTTTTCTATGGTCATGAACTTTGAGATCCTACGTCAGTTGGATTTCCGATTCAAAATTCTTCAAATTTAAGTCTGAGAAAAGCCGAATTCTTGTGCACGGCGAGGAGTGCAGTGCCTCTGGCACGGACAGCGTTTGTACTAACGAAAATTCATCTTAATCATAAAATTTTATCATTTTTACGTGCTTATAATTTTAATTGAAATTGAAAATAATGAAGAGCCCGAATTTAAAGTATAAAAATGGTGTCACACCGGTCACAATAATGGCATTTCGAAATGTCTTCCTGCTTTTCAACTCATTTAGACTTTGGAACGCAGAGAAATAAATTCAACGGAAATCCCCTTTATATGGAAATTTTGTAAAATATTTAGTGGTTATCTTCACATCTAACAAAAAAGGAATATTTTTTAATTAGAGTCCGAAATTATTTCACATTCTAGTAGGAATATTATTTACTTCACAAATGCCCATTTTCAACTTCTAGTGACGAATCCTTAAGGATATTTGTTCATACAAACTTGGTCGCTCTTGTGGCAATACTTGGTCAAAACCATAATTTTAAACATACATTTTTGGAAATTTGTTAGAATCTCCCGATTCATAATTATTCTTAAACTGATAATGAACTTTCACTTTCAGTTAAATATTTGAAAAAGAAGTAGCCTTCATGGAATATAAAAACAAAGATGTCTCATTCGTAAAGAGGCAATTTTCTAAGGTCACAACGTTTAGGGAACTGAGAAAGGTCCTCAAATTAAACTACTCATGTTTTTAAATCAATTATTTAAAGGATATCATGCGTTACTCAAGGTTACTTTTGTTTTATTTCACTAATGTAAAAAATATTGTGTAAAAAATAGACTACGAGTATCAGTGTCACGCACGTAACATTATAACCCCATTTAATAAAAAATAAAATTCAAGAAAGAAGTTTTTTGTTGGATGTCTATCTATGTCCGTTCCGAAACGCTCAATATTAAAATTACTGAATGTGTGCTGTTCACTTGTTGCTGAAATGTTGATATCAAAATTCCACACATTAAGGAGCTCAAAATAATTCGAAGATCCTTAAGAGCAGAAAGAAAAAACATATTGGGATACTTTAATTTGTTTCAAGTGTGTTGATGCCGTTGTTGGTTCAATTCATTGGCACTTTCCATTAGTTTTTTTTTTTTTGTATTTATTTATTTTTTTGCTCTGCCCAAATTTGATTGACAATTTGAATGACCTACTGATGAAGAATCAATAAATTGAACAGCCGAATGCATTCGAATTAAATTTAGATTGGAATTTCTAAAAATAGAGATGATGTGGGATTTACTGTCGATGTTATAATATTGTTGAGTGGTATCCTTCTGGGAGGTGATTTCGACAAGAACTCGTAACTATATCGGTCTCGGAATTGAGTGACTGTAAGGTCAATTGAGGTTTGTTTTGGCTCCATTGCAATCAAGTGATATACATCCAACAAGAGAATCCAATAAAAACTCAAGGGTTGGAATTTTTCTGACTCAATTTTGTACGCAATTCAGTTAAATGATATTCGTAACGTAATTTTTTTTTTCAAACATTAAAAAAAAACAGATTTGAACTTCTGAAGGTAGCTCATCAAATATACAAATGAATTTAATTTACAGAAATTGCATTTTCAGAGGCGTAATTAGATTTTCGGAATATTTATTATTCGGTTGATAAATTAGACTCTTTTTCAAACCCTCAATAAAAGAAGGTACATTTTAATTATTTATTACCGGACAGATGTGTCTGAAGAAGAGAATTATAAATTCACAAAATTGAAATGCAAATTTAAGGACTCAGTTCTCCCAAAAACAAAAAAAAACGATTTAAGTCTTCCAAACATCCATAATACCCTTATAGGATTTTAAAACAAAACTCGTATTCTAAAAAGGTCAGAACACATTTACAATTCAAATGTTTTCTGCAGGCGGACACGACCAAAACTATTCCTTAAAGGTCAGCTATATTATTCTGTTTATCCTTTAATATTCCTTCCCACAGTTCATTCTAATTCATCCGTTTTACCATACACAGCACAGACGGACGTAGTTTTTGTAATAAAATTGATTTTTATTTTACCCACGTCTCATGGTCCAAGGACACACGAGTAAAATCGAATTGCATTGAATGCGAGAAATAAAAACAGAACAAAAAAGTAATAATAATTTATAAAAATAAAAAAAATAAAAAAAAACACAAAGAACTGAAATGAAAATAAAACCATTTTTCATTCCCTGCAATATCTCCAGCACTTTATGGTCAACCCGGAGGATGCGAAATATAAAATGACTGCAGATAGGAGAGTCGTTTTGTGGGGCAGTGTTAACAAATGTCCTGTCCTGCACGCTGTCTGTGGTATCCTCCGAGAAGATGACAAAAAAAAAAGCCAAATAAAACTGAAAAAGTTGAACAGAAGAGAGTTTTAACCGAATCAATTGCGAGATGACCTGGAAAATATGAAACGTGATCGAAAAGTTTTTTCTTGCTCTTAAATGTCCTGGGTCTTCTGTCAAAGCCATTTTTCTGTCGTTTTTTTTTTTTTGTTTGTTATTATTTCATGACTTCTTGTCATTTGGTCTAGGTTTTTCTACATTTTGGCCGAGGGACAAACAGAGAAATGGCTCAAAGTAATAATGTTGGCTGCAGAAAACGGTCGTTACAGATATTTTAAAATGATTTTCCTTCACATTCTAGTGGGTCTTTAAAGTGAATGAAGAGCCAATAAATTGTGATGCCTTAATGCACTGAACGTAGCCTGTAAAGGTGACGGTTTTGTATTGTCACTGTCTCACTTTCTGATATTGATCTGAAAATGAGGTAAAGTGATTAAATTTGTTCGAATTTTTTAACTTTTTCCCTTAAAACTAAGAGTTGTAGCGTGTCCATTGATCGAAAATATACTTGATATTTTCCATTGATGAGGTATTTGGAAATTCGGCAAGAATTTTTCAAAATAAACATTGATTTTTTGTTTTGTCAAAATCTTCTATTGTTTTGTATTATCCCTAAACAAATATGTGCACAGCTTGTAAGCACTAACATGTTCATGCGCTGCAAGTTTTAAAGTGGCCAAGGATAGAGAAGATGTTTGATACTTTTACGGGGAATTGCCAAAAAGTCAAAAGTACTAAAAAAGATATTTCTTCTCTGATTTTGTTTTGCTCAAAAACAGTGTGGAAATATTAATATTACTATCAAGTATTGAGAAGTATTTTGTCGAAAATTTTAACAAAATTGATGGAGATATTGACGAAATATGACAAAACTTAATCCAAAAATAAAGCAATTTTTTCCAAAATAAAACAATAATATTTTTTGTCAGCTATGTGTATTTTTTTGACAAAAACCAAAGACCCAGTTTTATAATCACTTTCGACAGTAGAGATACGATGTTTAATCAAGATCTATTGAGTCATTTTTTTTTTTTAATTTTAAGAAAAGATATTAAATTGTTATTCCAGATACTCGTAGTTTATTCAAAACGAATTTATGCCGAACAAAAATTTTAAATCGTTGTAGTGGTTTAAAAAAAGAAATTTATATTAGCTTGTAGGTATAAGATTAAAAAACAAATTTGGTACACAAATTTTAAGTTTTTATGATTGTAAAATTTAAATGTCGAAGCAAATCATTGACCTAAACTTTTTTACAAAAATCCCAAAAAAAAAATGTTAAGCATTTTTATACAATATTTTTAAAATTTCTTTGAACCCTCTATATTTTAAAATAATTTAACATAGATCTATTATGCTGATAATGAGAAGGTTAAAAATGGTGAAAAATATAGTAAAACTGTAAGTAATGTCTAAATTACAACATTTTTTCATTGAATGATGAAAATTTATCAAAATTCTAGGCGCTGTTTTCGACAAAAAAATTAGAACATATAAAATTATTATTAAATGGTTTATTAAGTTTTATTAAAAAACAATTGGAATTTTTATTAAAACGAAGATCTAGATTTTAATCTAAGTTGCCATTACGTTGATAGACAACGCGAAAAAAGTGGGTCCCTCAGTCCCATCTGTCTGTATGTACCTCGACCTGCAGGCTAAGCCACTGAATAGATTTTTTTCAAACTTAGTATCAAAAGTTCTTGGGTGATTCCTAGAGGAGTAATTTACATTTATTAGCTACAAAACGAAAGGTACCTACTAACGGGTGATTTTTTTGAGGTTAGGATTTTCATGCATTAGTATTTGACAGATCACGCGGGATTTCAGACATGGTGTCAAAGAAAAAGATGCTCAGTATGCTTTGACATTTCATCATGAATAGACTTACTAACGAGCAACGCTTGCAAATCATTGAATTTTATTACCAAAATCAGTGTTCGGTTCGAAATGTGTTTCGCGCTTTACGTCCGATTTATGGTCTACATAATCGACCAAGTGAGCAAACAATTAATGCGATTGTGACCAAGTTTCGCACTCAGTTTACTTTATTGGACATTAAACCAACCACACGAATGCGTACAGTGCGTACAGAAGAGAATATTGCGTCTGTTTCTGAGAGTGTTGCTGAAGACCGTGAAATGTCGATTCGTCGCCGTTCGCAGCAATTGGGTTTGTGTTATTCGACCACATGGAAGATTTTACGCAAAGATCTTGGTGTAAAACCGTATAAAATACAGCTCGTCCAAGAACTGAAGCCGAACGATCTGCCACAACGTCGAATTTTCAGTGAATGGGCCCTAGAAAAGTTGGCAGAAAATCCGCTTTTTTATCGACAAATTTTGTTCAGCGATGAGGCTCATTTCTGGTTGAATGGCTACGTAAATAAGCAAAATTGCCGCATTTGGAGTGAAGAGCAACCAGAAGCCGTTCAAGAACTGCCCATGCATCCCGAAAAATGCACTGTTTGGTGTGGTTTGTACGCTGGTGGAATCATTGGACCGTATTTTTTCAAAGATGCTGTTGGACGCAACGTTACGGTGAATGGCGATCGCTATCGTTCAATGCTAACAAACTTTTTTTTGCCAAAAATGGAAGAACTGAACTTGGTTGACATGTGGTTTCAATTAGATGGCGCTACATGCCACACAGCTCGCGATTCTATGGCCATTTTGAGGGAAAACTTCGGAGAACAATTCATCTCAAGGAATGGACCGGTAAGTTGGCCACCAAGATCATGCGATTTGACGCCTTTAGACTATTTTTTGTGGGGCTACGTCAAGTCTAAGGTCTACACAAATAAGCCAGCAACTATTCCAGCTTTGGAAGACAACATTTCCGAAGAAATTCGGGCTATTCCGGCCGAAATGCTCGAAAAAGTTACCCAAAATTGGACTTTCCGAATGGACCACCTAAGACGCAGCCGCGGTCAACATTTAAATGAAATTATCTTCAAAAAGTAAATGTCATGAACCAATCTAACGTTTCAAATAAAGAATCGATGAGATTTTGCAAATTTTATGCGTTTTTTTTTTAAAAAAAGTTCTCAAGCTCTTAAAAAATCACCCGTTATAAAGTCTTCATGCATAATCTTATTTATCTCAAAAACGGATCTAACGGGATGGCCAAAAAAAAATTAAGGAAAAATGTTATTAACGGTACCTGTCATATAACGGTTTTTTTTCAAATTTTGTTCGACTTTCTCATTAACAACTCTAATGACCTTGAACACCATGTTTTTATAAAAGAGATGCTTTTAATTTAAAATAATATTGTATTTAAAAAGATTCGAGCAAATTTTTGTATGGATTTTTGAAAAAAAAAATCAATATTTTTAATTGAAAATTCAATATCTTGAAAACAAGTGAAACAATAGTTTTTGAAATTATTTCCTAAATTGTACATATATTATTAAATACTTAAAAATTGATATCCCAAATTTGTTTCTAAAAAAAATATTAAAGAAATTTTGTATATGATAAATAAATTTATTATATCGGGTTTTTCAATAAGAGCGCTACAAAAGTTTTTTTAAATAAAACAAAAACGGTTTTGGATATCAATGAAATTCTTTATTCCTGTGAAAGTACGTTCGATGCCATTATGTATGAAACTCGATTTCTTTTGCATTGCCACCAGGAGCACCTTGCAGAAGTCCAGACGTTGAACCCAATTTTCGACAGTTTTCAAGCATAAATCGGCCGATACTGCTGCAATTTCACGTTCGATATTCGTACTAAGTTCATCAATCGTCGCTGGCTTGTTGGCATATACCATAAATTTGACGTAGCCCCACAAGAAATAATCTAACGGCGTCAAATCGCACGACCGAGGCGGCTAAGCGACTGGACCATTTCGTGAGATAACACGTTCTCCAAACTTGGTTTCCAATAAATTGATTGTGACATTCGCTGTGTGGCTTGTGGCGCCGTCCTGTTAGAACCACATGTCCTCCAAGTCCATATCATCCAATTGGGGCCAAAAATATTCGGTTATCATTGAACGGTAGCGATCCCCATTCACAGTAACGTGCCGGTCTTGATCATCACGGAAGAAGTACGGCCCAATGACGCCGCCGGCCCATAAACCACACCAAACCGTAATTTTTTCGGGATGCAATGATGACTCATGGAGTACGTGTGGATTGCTGCCTGACCAATACCGCATATTTTTTTTATCGACGAAGCCATTCAGCCAGAAATGATAAAATATCTGAGACAACAACCTTCAGTCTCAGAACATCGTGCCACACATCTTTCCTATCCTTCTTCCTCTTCTTAACTTCACGCCCGCGCTGTGTTGAAACATTTTAAGGGTAATCTAATCCCTTAAGCGCGGGTAGATTATAAAAAAAAAAAAAAATACGACGCTTCTGGTGGTCAAGCGGCTTCAGTTCTTGCGTCAATTTAATCTTGTAAGGATGTAGGCCAAGATCTTTTTGCAAAATTCGCCACAACGACGTCACAGAGATGCCCAACGCTTGAGAACGACGTGTGAGAGACACATTTGGGCTTTCTGCAACCGAAGCCTAAGTGGCAGTAATATTCTCGATACTACGGGCACTTCTTTGTCTCACTGGCACGGGAACATTTTGTACTGTTCCTGTGGATTCAAATTTTTCCACTAGACGCTCAATTGTTGATCTGCTAAGACGATTATGACGACCATAAATTGGACATAGCGCTCTTAACGTTGAGGCCACAGACTCCGAATTTCGGTAGTAAATTTTAATAATTTCGACTCGTTGTTGGCTCGTATATCTTTCCATCATGAAATGGCAAACCTTACTGAAGAAAAATGTCAAAAGAGCGGCAGAAAATATGGCGTCGTTTGCTGTCCCTGTCGCTTTAATTTTGTAGCGTCCCTGTTGAAAAACAAACTGACAGAATTGCTATACGCCCTGTTTTTGTCTTCCTTGTCATGGTAATATCTAGCTTAATCAAAATCTTGACTTGGACTTGTCGTACTATAGTATAGTATACATATACATACATATATCGCAAGTAAAAATTACAGTGTACAATTTTTATCGTCACATTTTTCTAAAAATAAAAAAATAAAATATGTAAGTTTTCTAGAAAACTAAATTTCACCTGATAAAAACTTAAGCTCTGATTCAAACACAGGATTATACTTAAATACTTAGAAAGAAAGCTCTCCATATGTGAAAATTCAACTTTGTCAGGATTTTTTGGAGTATAGTAATTTTCTTGTCTAATTTTTCTTTCTGATCAACTTTCACGATTTCTTCGATTTATCTAAATTTTGTACTTGCATTTCTTGACATAACACTACCCGTTTTAGGACAAACATATCGTACAAATGTTATCTTTTTTTCAAAAACCGTTTCACATAAAACCCAATATTTTATGTCCTCCGCCCATGTAGGTCGATTTCTCTTTGAAACTTGCAAGCTAACGACTGGAGAATCTTATCGAACACGCTTACCTACCGAACAAATTTGAAAACCCGCTAAGAAATATTTTATTTTTTCTCGAAAACAGAACAAAGAATCTTGGAACGATTCGCAAATCAAACAATTTTTATTAAGTCAATAATATACATAATCACATACAACAGAAGCATTCTTTTTTAGGTTTGACTGTCTCGTTATCGACTTAACTGATTTAAATACACTTTTTTGAAATAGATAGTTCTTAAAAGTTTTAATAGCTATTTTTAATAAATGGATATTTTAATAAATATTTCTTCAACAAACTTTAATTCATCAAATTCGAAAGTAGTTTGAACAATTTGTTATTATACTTTAGAACATTTTGTGTAAGTAATATTGTTTTTAATTTATACAATTTTATATATTTTGAAAATTTTTCTCTAGCAAAATTATTCATGTTTGAAATACTATTTGCTTATTTATTTAAGTAAAAGCATAGAAATGTACCTAACCTAAACGCAATTAAATTTAAAAAATTAAAATTTAATAGGGAAAATTGATTTTTTTTAATGATGACATTTGGGTATTATATTTGCGTTTAAGTTAAATATTTTTTTATAGATAAAATTTATTTTCAATTTGGTTAAATAAATTGGCTGATTCGAAGCTTTGGTTCAACTCTTCGCATTTCCGCTTTCTCAACATTAGAGAACTTTTGGTTTTTATACTATGTGATTCTGCGAGTTTTTTTTATTTTTTTCTGAACGAGGCTGTTGAATTCAGATCTGAACGAGATTATCATACCCTAACGTTCAAGTTCCACGTCCGAGGAACAGGGATAGGACTTAGAAACGAATATGAATGCCTGAAGTTAATATCGTATGAAAAAAATTCAATAAATTGTATAAGTTTCAGACAGTAAAGATCATTTATGAATGCCAGAAACAGAATCGGAGACAATATGGAGCCCTGCGGTACACCAGTATAAAATTTGTTAGATTCTGACTTAGGTGAGGTTAGGCTTAAGTGACTGCCAGTGTCGCAGCTGACAAACTTAGACCACAGTTGGAGCTTCTTATGAAGCGAGAGAGAATGAAAATGTCTATATTAACTAGGTTCTTCGAATAAAAACTCTCCAAGATGGAGCCTTTGTCCATGGGATAGAGTAGGGCATGTACATACATAAAAGATGAGGTTTTGATTTAAGCTCTTCCTCGTGTAAAAATCGTTTGGAGCAACGCCAAGTCTTGCTTGCCTGCCTATAAGATAAAGTCCGGTTATTAGACAAATTATTGAGCTAATGTGCAATCTTCTGTAGGATATCAACGACTTAGAGCGACTTTCAGCATCAGCTTACATTTAGCCCTGGATATACCATTATCCTTACCAGGTAATATAAGTAATTTTGTTCCACTTTTAGCGAGTTCACTAGCCTAAAAGTACTGTTAAGCATATGAACATGCCCTGGCTCCAACAGATATGAATATTGAACTGCTGCGCCATCTCCTTGAGAGACGAACGGCAGTTAAGGGCTAATCAGACCCAAGACCGGCTAAAGTATTAAGCGATCAAAAATATAATTTCTTATCCAACGGAGAAGAGATTTGTCATGTGTAAGCCTTTCCAATATGAGAGTTTGATTCCCAATTGCTATAAATGCTTTTGAAGTACTTAAATACTTTCAATTGTTGTGTTCCATTGAAAAGTACAATCAAATGAAGATTTATACTCAAGCTGGCCGAAGACAGGGTCCGACATATATATCTGAGCTCAAACATTCTTTATTTTAACGATTATTTCTGTAATGTTGGTTGACAGCACTTAGGGTATTTTTCACATTTTCTCGCTACCGGGTTTTGCTTTAGTATCACTGATAATTTAAAAAGCTGTATAATATTTCAAATAGGTAATACTTCATAAGCCATGCACTAAAAATTGAATTTCTAAAATGCATTATTTAAATCAAAATCCAAAACATTTACATTGCCTCCCTTTGTCGTAATATTTTGAATAAATTAAAATACATCGAGAAGATTTATTCAACAAGTGAAATGATTCTTTGCATTAGAATTAATCGAATATTATGAATTCAATTTGAATAAACATTAAATAAAATTATTAATAAATTCATACGAATAGCTTCATACGAAAATTTCATTTATATTCAAATATTTTGAATTATCACGAAACGATTCATCTATCGATTTGCGCTGGAAAACACCCATGTCCTTCTACACTTGTACGCAACGCAATCACATAGCTGTGGATCCCTATACTAAATCGGAATTCCAAATCGCATCATCAAATATTGTTCGACTGCATACAATGCATAAACCATGGAATGCCGGGCCTTGCCCAATTACTAATGCTTTGTACGAGTAGATGACGCAGGCCAAACATTACAAACCCTAAATGGTAGTCAGTCAGATGTAAAAGAGCCACAATCGCTGCCAAAAATGTTGGCATTATTCGTCCGGTATAATGGTAGAGAAGCACAGCAGCGGTGGCCGTGTGGCAGCATAGTGGAGCATTCAATGACGATACCATTGAGGTGGCGGCCTCATATTGTGAGCGAAGTCTTTCAAGCGTGTGCCAAACGCACTTCCATTTAAACGTGCACCGCATGTGTTTGGTCATTTATGGACAGCCATGAAGGCTATATCCTGACAAAAACAACACAAAAAACAACACTATTTTTGTGAGAGGTTAAGCTCGGAACTGTCCGACACATACTCGGTCCATCGGTGCATATTTCATTGGAACCCTCTTTGGCCGCTTATTACGGGTGCTTGTGATTGTGATATAAGCTCTGCGTATCCGTATACCATGGTGTTATAATGTCGAGTTTTGGTGTTTGGGTTGAAAACTCATTAAATTCGGAAATCTCTTTGGGATCATCAGCGTTCGGTCGAACTGGATTACTACAAAAAATTAACATAAGGTAATCGATAGTCGGGCAGAGGGCTAATAGAGTCTTCGCTTTTTCAGGGTGTAATATGGGTATCAGTTAATGAAAAAGTGAATCTCAAATTTACTTAATGTATGTTGCGGGCATAGTTAGTTTTTGGTTATTTGAATTTTTAATCAAGATCCATGCGAGTGTTATCGAAATAAACTGAACTTAATGTTGGATGAGTTATGTATCACATGATGGATCTCATAACGGGAGTTCGTAGGTTAATTATTCCATCAGTTGATTGATCAATTTAGTGTAAACTATACTTTTTCCTTTGAGTTTAAGTTGCTAGTGATTGCTGGGTTGTCAAATTTAAGATTTTAGTTCAACATTTAGCTCAGTGCGTGTGATAAGAAAGAAAACTTGAGTTTATAGGAAAGGCTAATGATTATTATGTGTGGAATATGACATATGACATCGTTCAAATGACCTTCAGGGCTCGGGACGTTACTTCTGCGTGAGATAACCACTACTTCAAGTTACTCAAATCCCCACATAATTTTTACTTTGACATCAGCTATGTGGAAGAAGATCTGTCCTATTTCAACTTTCAACAATGCTAACCAGTTTGGATCAAAAGAATCTGAATATAATCAATTGGAACCGTTTACATTGCTGGTGATGGCATTTCCATCTTTTTTTTTCGAAGAAATACCGGCGATCCCCAATCCATACCAATTATAAGTGACTTTCTGTGAATGCATTGCCACTTAGTGGTATCTTCCTAAATATCTCAAATTTGATTGTTGACGTACCCGTTCATCCAAAAATGGTCTTCATCGCTGAAGATGATTTTTTACTCAGCTTTAAACTACTCTAGGACTAACGGAGTCATTGTTCTTGGTCGTTTTCATTCAGTACCTATGGAAGTTGGATTTAGTAGGGATAATGGCCCAAGAGCCGCCCAAAATTCACCAAGTTCATGTCTGTGAAAGGCTTAGTTCTAGTGTGCGGCACGTAATTGGCTGATTCGGGTTCTCCTGCACACAAGGTTAGTGACAAAGTCTTTGATGTCTGATTGTTCACTAAATCAGTTCGTTTGAATTAAGCTACAAAGCTAATTGGTTGGACTGGGAAGGAAGACGATGCTAGAGGGAAAAATCGGCATCACATGAGAGCATTCCTTTTAGTAGTTAAGTTTTGTCATTTTTACATTTATCTGAAATAGGAAAACTGACAAGAGATAAGACAACATTATCGCAATGAACTGTCAAAATTAAAACATCCTTATGGAATGAGAGGTTATTTGATTTATGAAAACCAATTTAAGAAAAATTGATTTATGAAAGATGGCGCCCAACGCAAATTGGCTACAATCCAAGATATTATATCTTAGACTTCATATGATTCATCTAAATGAAATACCCTCTTTAATTTCAATCATTTCAGGCTTTTTTCTTTCTTGAAGCTTATGAAATGTTCCATAGAACAAGGTATTGGTTTTATTTTGAAACAAAATTACAATGTTGCAGGAGACCAAACAAAAGTGATTTTTTTTGTGATTTTCAAATGGAGAAAGTCACAAGAGCAGATTCGTCCAATCCAGTAGTGAATTTTAATATTTTTTTAACACAGGGGTTTTAGCGCCTTTATTCCACTGTATTCCATTCGGAATACAAAGAGATGATGATTTTTCAAATAACTTCAAATAACTTCTTTTTGATAAGGTTGACTTCAAAGAAAAGATTGTTGAAATTTTTGTTTTTTGAAAACTTACGAGTAATACATTTTTCGAACTTTAGATTTAGAGAATTTTTTGTTGTATCTAAAGATGATGGTATCCACCATAAAAATGTAAAAACTGATTTTCACAAATAATTTTGCTCGAAAAATGTATCACCACTTTTTGACATAATTCAGCCGGGAATAATTACTCGTAAAAATTGGCATCGTTGCACCGAGCCTTGTTTGATGTGGCATCGCCTGTTGGGAATACATGACATTATAAGTGTCTGTCTCTCCATGGTTAAAAGACCAATAATCCCTCTGGCAGGTTTGTTTTGGGAGCAGTATCTCATGTTCGGTTTATAAACATATGGAAGTTTGGTGGGCGAGCCCAAGCAATAGTGCAGTTTCAAAAAGTTCAAGCATAGGTAGTCCTTGGTAAGTAATGTTTGTTTATAAATAACATAATTTAAGTTTTGTACGGATGAGACCTTAGTTCATTGAATTTCCCTCCTTTTTTTCAGCGTAGATAAGCCAAGCAGCTTCAAATGATTTTCATAAGGAGCAAGATGTTGGTTTGAATCCCATGCAAGCGATGACGGAGAACAAATTATAAGAAATTTTTTTTTACACTTTCTATTTTAATAACAGATACGAGTACATCTTAGATTAGGCACCACACACAGCTATGTACATATGAGAATCCAAGATAGGACTGACAAGTATGAAGTAGAGTATTTTTAAAATATTAGGATCCTTGAATTCTCTCTTAATTAATCCAGGATGACTTCTTGCTCCACACCAATGTCATTAATAAATAGTATAAATACTAATGGTCCAAAATGACTTCCTTGAAGTACTCCGGATAACACGTTAATTATTTTAGATACAAGTATACAGATATACAAATTTTATAGCTTAGATTCTGCGTACGAATATTTAATTATGATCGGATCCAAGCAAGTATCCATCCCGAGAACACATATCTGTGGGAGAGGTGCGCCGACAAAACAATGGTTTAAGTTTAATATTTCAGAAAACAAAAGACTATGGAAAAGGTTGATGTGTTGCGATGTCGTAGCCATTGTGTGGTAATAATCGTTCTGTTCTCTCCCTGCCAATAAGTTTTTCCTCGCTGATAAGTATTTGGCTATCGAATGTTTTATAGGTACCAAGGATTAACAGAAGATAATGGGTTGATGTGATAGAATAGTGGCGTATGGATTAGGGGTAATGAGTGGCACATCTTACATCTGGCCATCCTGTGCTGAACCGTCTTGGATGAATCAGATTCGGTGTTGACATCATGATCACTTATTCATCGCTTCATAAGATCTGCAGCAGAGGACTTCTTATTGGGACCTTCGTTGTTTCCAATTTCATTTAGTTCGTAGCGATCGTTGCGTTTAATTTTTGTCTCTTCATACGGACCAAGGTGCTTAGGTTAAACTTTAAGTCCTGGTCCAAATTGCGTACGTTGTATTGTCACTAGAACAAGTACGGCATATTTGTGGGCTGATTTTCGGTTTTGTCGTTTTTTTCCTTTTTCCTTCTGGATAGTTTCTATTTGTAGTTAAGCGTCTTGACATATGTGAACTCTGCTCGCTTTAAATTCGTTCCGTATTTCCTCTTCCATCATTTTCGAAAGTCTCTTATCCTCTTCGTTTCACATGGGCACAGCGATCAAGAGTTCAAATCGCCCGTTGAAGTGTTGATGTTGTTGATATGTTGATACGATTTAAGTGGATTTTGAATCTTTAACTTGGTGAGCATTTTTATGATGATACTTCTTTGCTTGCAATACTCTTTGAATGCTGTCGATGTAAAGGTAGCACCTTTATCCGATATAATTCGATGTGGGTTTCCAAATATGTCCTTAATGAATCCCATCTTTTTAAGGACTTCATCCGTTGTTGTTGTATTGACCGGAATTTTGTAAAACCATCCATGACAGTGAAGATATACTTATAGTTCTTAGCTATTGAGGGCATCGCGACAAGGTAATCTACACGATAACTGCGAAGCGGTGTATCTATTTTTTCTAAGAAGTTTAGAAAACAAGACACACAATTTGAAATAACGTCTGGAACTTTTTTTTTAATATACTTACTTACTTACTTAACCGGCTCCCGATCCATGGAGGGTCTCTGCCTGAGTTATTGCGGTCTTCCATCGGTTGCGATCCCTCGCGAGCTCCCTCCAGTCGTCGGGACCAAGCGCTCTTGCGTCTATAACCGCCTGGTCCCTGTAGCGGAGGTTCGGTCTTCCTCGTCGTCTCGAACCTGGGGGCTGGGATTTGAAGATTTTCTTGGCTGGAGCGTTGTTGTCCATTCGCTCGATGTGACCGAGCCAGTGTAGTCGACGTGTTTTGGCTTTTTGGACTACATCCACATTCACCCTCTTCGCATATAGGACCAAATATCCGCCGAAGATTTTTTCTCTCGAAAGTGCCTAGTATCAATTCCCCTTTTTTACTTATCGTCCAGCACTCGGCGCCATAAAGTAAAACTGGTAAAATTAGCGTTTTGTATAGCGTGCACTTTGTCTTTCGAGAAAGGAGTTTTGAACCCATTTGTTTGGCCAAACCGAAGTAGCAGCGGTTTGCTAGGGTGATTCTTCGTCGAATTTCCACTAAGGTGTCATTCGTGGGATTGATGTTCGTTCCGAGGTAGGTGAACTCTTTGACTACCTCGAAATTACTGCTACCAATAGTGACGTTTTGCCCTAGGCGATGGACAGATGCGGCTTTGTTTGTTGATAGCATATACTTTGTTTTGTCCTCATTAACTTCAAGACCAACTTTAATATAACGGAAGTAATATTCCCGCCTAACTATCTTTTCTACCTTTTGCTCGTTGATGTGACCTGGTTTGTACACGTTTCGAATAATTTCTTTTTGCATGTTTTTTGAAACAAAAAGTAAGTAAGAACCCTTGACAAACTTGTATAAGACATCAAATCTGTTTACGTCATCTTCGTAGCTATCTTCTTGCAGTATACATTAAAAATCAACTTACAAGTTTTAGATTCCCGTTTCGACGTTTTTTATTGTAAGTACTCGGCTAAGGGCGTCTTCATGTTTCATGGCACTGGCTGGTCTATTCAAAACCTCACAATCGTAGTCTTCTAGTTGTATAGCCCATCTCGCCACCCATCAGCATAACTCTTTTTTTTATAGTCATCTAAAACGCTTAGTTGTCATTGTATCATTTAAACCTGAGTCCCATTAGATAAACGCGGAATTTATTTAAAGATCTAACTAAAGCAAGCACTTCGAGTTTGTAGATGCTGTATTTTTCCTCTGCCGGCTTAGTTTTAAAACTCAGATAAAAGACTGGGTGTAAACAGGGGCGTATTTACCCTAGGGCTAAAAGGACTACAGCCCTGGGCGGCAAGGCTGCTAGGGGCGGCCAATTTATAATACTTTTTTGAAGCGATTGTACTTTCAAAACATTCAAGCAGAAGGACTCAAGCCGCCCCTAACAATTGGCCAATTTATAATATTTTTTTGAAGCGATTGAACTTTCAAAACATACAAGCAAAAAAAGGCAAGCCACCCCTAACAATTGTCTAATTTACAATATTTTTGATAAACAAAAAATACAAAGATTTTAAAAAAAATCAATTTTTTTAGTTTTTCAAGTATGACAATTTTTTCAATGCAGTGAGTGTGCGGCTGTGAGAGAGTTCACTGTAACATGTCACTTTTTTCACCATTTACTATTCTTATTTTTTGAAACGATTTTTTATAATGAAAGTTCATAAGAAAAATATTTACTGACATGTACTTATTCTTCGGAACAAATTGCAGTGAGACGAAAACATTATCAAAAAAAAAAAACACTTGTTGCTTGTAGCTCTAAAAAATGGGATAGAAAAACTTTGGCTGGACAAAGAGTCCCTTTTTATTAAAAAAAAAATTGTAAAAATCCATCAAGCTGGATTCTAGATATAAGGTCACACACAAAATTTTATTCTTTTTATATATACCTAGCAAATCATGTCACATTTTTTTTTGTAGTTTTGGCTGACTCTTGTCCCTATATACAAATACCCTTCCCTTCGTCAATAGGATGATTGTTTTTTGTACAATAGTTTAAAATGACGGAAAAATAAAAGGATAGGTATTATTTTAATAACTACTGGCGCAAAATGTTAGTCTAATTAGTACGATGTTAAAACTATTTTGGTATATTACTAGGTTAAAAAGGAGATTTTGCTAATTTTAATCAAATTTAGCATCATGCTATCTCTAACATTTTACTAAAGTAAAAATCGTCGAATACCTATTTTATCTTTTTAGTATCGTGCTAACTTGTACCAATTGAAGTTCTTTGAGACAGCAATATTGTTTCAATTTTGGGGTTCTATACTCAAGCATATTCAATGTTGTATCAAAAAAAATCAACGTGTTGATACAGACGTTGAAACTGTGTCCAGGCTCTACGAGGCACTCGTATCGTTTGTGAGAGAAAAGATGTTTTTGAAGAGATGCAAAACCTCTGAAAATTACAAAATGGACCAAAAAAGAATCGTCAAGAGGAAAAAACGAGATGATGAGTGTCGCTAAGTGGAGGTTCTTTTTTTGTGGTGGTACAAATTTCAAAATAAATAGGTACATTCATTCCTATTTGCCACAAATTATTGAGTGCGCTGAAGAGAAGAAATTCACCCTATGAAGCAATAGCAAATGGTTTTATTTTTTTTATCTAAGCTTGATCACATGAGTGAAGAAGCAATTCGCAAAAATGCAACCACTCTTCAGAAATTATACTTGGTTGATCTTGGGGAAGATTTTCAAGAAGAGTGTGTCTTACTTCAACATTTTCTGGAGCAGAACAACACTGAAAATATGAGTTTAAGGCAGCTTCATATAAGAGAAAAAGAATTGAAAGAAGCATTTCCATATGTTGAGGTTGCTTTAAGAATATACTTGTGCGACGAATTGAAACGAATAAAAACCTTTTCAAGGTCTCGCATTAGCGAGTAGTTTAGCTTTATTAAATATAGAAGCTGAACTGACAAATAATTTATATAAGGAATCTATTGTTAATGAATTTTGTAATCAATATACGCACAGAAGAAAAAATTGAAAACATCAAATATTATGCATTTTGTGTTTTTTTATTACTTTATTTTCATTGTTCTAAAGGGCGGCAAAATTTATCAGCCCGGGGCGCCAAATCCCTAAATACGCCTCTGGGTGTAAAGCGTTTGTAAGAAAGGGTCTTAGCTTACACAGAAGATCTTTTAAATATCCGAAGGCGGATCTTTGCGCTCTCTACTGTTGTGAACCGAATAACTTAAAAATAAATTTTGGAATGCCACAAGGTAGTCATTTAGGAACTGTTCTTTTATTTTGCTAATAGACGATATAGACCACATATTTTGAAAATCTAAAATTGTCTCATTTTTGTGGACGATGTAAATATCTTCAAAACTACTTCCAATAGGTACTAATGATATTTTGAGTTTCTGTAATCTAAAACAAATTTGTGTGCTACTACTTTCTTTTGATATCGCTTGAAAAAATTAATTCATACAAAATATAAACTCCATAAGTGAAAAACTAAAACTTAAAACACTATAATTGTTAAATTTTTAATATTTCTAAATATAACCTGAAACTGATGGTGTTTCCGAGGCAAAACTGAAAACATCCTTTTCGCTTACTTTGTTGTTTCATATTTGTCTTAACGAAAGGAAAAGGTGTTGATGCTTTTTCACGACAAAAACATGAACGGAATTTCTTAACCAATTTAAATTGTATTTTTTCAAATCTCCAACAAATATATAAAAAAAAACTAAAATAACTTCCCTTAAGAAAAGTGAAATAAAAGACATGTAATACACATTCACAAGGAAATTTTACAGATGCTTATTGGAAAATGCCTAATCGGTGAAGATTTTGAACAAACATAATATGTATAAGCTTGAGGTGATTTCAAAATAAGCCTGTTCAGTTCAACTTGAAAACAATTTTTTAGCACACAGAGTTGTCGTTCGTTTGAAATGAATCCTGATTGAAAGGAAAAAAATCCCCTATCTCAAAATCAACTCACATTTACTTTCAAATAATATTCTTTTTTTTAAATGAATTCATTCAGGCAAAAGGATGAACAACAGCAAACCAGAATTCCATTTTCCATCAGGAAAACACAAAACTGTGTGCCATATTTTTTTTATTTACAAAAAATAATCTTACATCCGAAATAGATCTGCTCCAAAATTTGACAAAAAAAAAACACATTTCACTCTAATTCATTATCATCGTTGTTCCTCGTTGAGTTTGTCTTTTCTATTCACTGATCTAAATTGCTTATCCCCAAATTGTCAGTTTCAGTGAAACACACAGAAAAAAATAACAATACCAGAAAAATAGCTGAAAACAGGGATCCACTTCAGCAAACAACAAACAAAGAATATATACGAAAAAACACACACATCGCAATACACACAAAATCAACCAGAAAATAATCAAGGATTCGTTTCTGCAGGATGGAACAAAAGGTGCAGATATTTTTCATTTTTGTACCAACATTGAATTTTCATACATACCTGCGACCCGGTCCTTCCTGTTCCATCCAACGATACCGATAGATAGGTTGACAAAAAAAAACAACCAAATTCGTTGGTATAGGACTCAGGACAAAAATGATTGTTTTTTTTTTTTTTTGGTATTTTGTAAATGTAAAATTTAGGAATTTACGTTTGGAATCCTTTCGTTCAGGATCACACATAAAATGATTCGTACTTAGATACACGTATTTTGGTGGGTATTTTTATTTTCAAGGTGGGCCTTTGAGAAAGTGTGCAGTGAGTTAAGTTAGATAAAATTGACATTTCGTGCTTTATCTGGATTCTTTTTTTTTTTTGTTTTGGTTAAAAGAGACAAATTTTTGATTGCACAAGGGATGCGAATAAATACCCTTAAATCTAATGCTGACACAACGGTGTTTGTGACAACATAAAAGGTAGGATGAACTGGGGAATTTTATATTAAATATTGCCACAATTTTTCTTTGTTTTTGTTTTTTTTTTTTAATCTTTATGCAACGATCTACTCGTATTAGGATTTTTGCCAAACGTTCACTAGGGCGTATGAGTGATTTAAATTAAATTTCTATATTTGTAGTTTGAAAGACTTAAATGTCATTAATCATTGATTTATTCCAATTTTAAATATTATATTTAATAAGTCTTTTTAAATTTGGCTCTTAAGTCAAGTTTCACCTTCAGTTGGAATAGGGATTTCATGATCGGAATCAATCTAAAGTGAAGCCACATTGTACTGGATGTCACGTTACGACATATGAATAAAAAAAATAATAGTTTATTTGTTTAGGTATTTGATTTAAGACAAGCGATAAAAAGCTTACAAAATAATCTTATTTAAACTTATTCTTAAAGCTTGTGGGATGCTGGATGTTGGGTATTGAGGGATCTTTGAAGGGATGAAGCACTTTGATTAAAATCTAAGTAATTATTTAGAATTGGGGCTCCAGACAAAAATCGCTCCACCTGGAAACTATTTTATTAGGTAGAATAAGATAATAAAAGGTGGGGGGAGACATGTTTTATGGGGTTTCATCGAAAAAAAAACCTTTTTAGGTATAGGTATAGCTTAAATTCGAATAATAAAGTAACAAGGAGGATGGATGGTACGGCGGGGGGGGGGCGGTGCTGTTTAAAGGAAAAATAATTTTGTAATTACTCAAAATATTTATGTCCTTTTATTTAACAACCAACTCCCCCTCCACCCTCGCCTTTTTGGCCACGTTCTAAAATGTACGATCAACGATTTTAGAGAAATTCATTGATTTATCATATGTAAGTTGTACCATGTAATGTCTGAAAAAGTGGAAATAATATGTCTCTCCCGCCTTAAATTTTCTATTTGTACACTCAGAAATGACCCCAAATGCATGAAAAATTTTTTGGAGTGATTTTCGTCTGGAGCCCCAATTCTAAATATATTATTACCAAAATCTGTAAGGTAATAGGCACTATTTGACAGGCGTAACATTCTTGAGAAAGGTTCAAAATGGCCAGTTTCAATTCGGTAAAATGAAGGTAAAATAGTGAAACAGATCATAAACTGAATCATTCCCAATAATGCTGCCGGATCTATTGTATTGCTTAGGAGTTGGTGGATGGAAAGTATATCAGCACTTGCACGACGATGAGCAAGTGTATGAATGTCTAAGAGTTTCAAGCAATCTTCATAGGGTGGTAAAATAATGTGATCCGACTAATGCATATAATATGTAATGTAGGGTTATTTTGATACGTACGAATCAGAAAATTCCTTGGACAATCGTTTAATAAAACCGAGGGAAAAATTGGCCCTGTTGGATATTTGATCAATGAATGAATGAATTCTGTGGTGTTTGGTAGAAAGATGATAACTCCGTAAAATAATTTGATTCTTACCTTCACTTTACATCGAGCTAGAACTTTAAAGGTTTAACCGATCTTCTTAAAATTTGGAACATAATTTTTTAAATAATATTTTCATAAATTTTCCAAATTTGAAGAAAATCAATCGACGCGCTTATTACTTAGCTCCAGGTGAAGTGGACAACGCAAATTATTTTATGAACTTATCACGTTTCCACCAAATACCACAGAATTATGTTTCGGGGGTATTGCACTGTGACCTAGAGATCTATTGATCAATATGTAAGCACGAACATTGAGCTATCTGTCACAGTAATGCCTAGATCATGGATGACCTTGACAACTGGAATTGGCTTATCGAGGAAGAAATACATTTTAGGAGGTAAGAAAAAGCGCTTCCGAGAAATATACTTGATTTGGCATTTACTAATATTGAGTTCCAAGAAGATCTTTTTCCACTATATAAGGAACAAATTTAAATCACTTTGGATCGAAAGAGAATCAAAAGGAGTAGAAATTGTTTAAATAATCTTCATGTCAATCACCTTCATATAAAGGTCTAAATTCTTGATGACATAACTGATACCATTAATAGACAGGATAAATAAGAGGGGACCAAGATGACTGCCCCGTGGAACACCAGAAGTGACAAAAATGGAGTCAGATACGGAAAATCTAAAAATTACTCTATACTGGCGGATTTCCAAGAAGACTTTAAGTTTAAGTTTGATAATTTGGTGAGAGATTTTATCAAAGGCGTTACCAGGGTTCGAATCTCAGTGATGAAATTTCGGAGCAAATTTGAAAAAAAAGTGGAGCAAATGCAATATTTCCGAAGTAGATTTGAAACAAAAAGAAAATCCTCCCTTTTCAGGGAAATTAAAACATACACATGGACATGAACATAAAAAAATAGTATTAGCAAAAGAGAAAATAAATCACAGGTTTCATTGGAAAACTTAGTATTATTTTCAAAAATTGTTTTGTGAAATAAAAAGAAATTACAAATTCAGAAAGAATTTTTAACAAAGGTTTAATGGTTTATTTCAACAATGTCATATTTGTATATAAATTAGACAATTTGTCTGTGTGAAAAAAGTGGAGTAAATGTCGAAAAATCGGAGCGTTGGATTAAATTTTTTTTTCTTCAAAAGCGGAGCAAATTTTCTCCGAACGGAGCAAGGTTCGAACCCTGGGCATTACTGCAGTCAGTAGTGATTATATCCTATAAAGCACGAAGGCACTTAGAGGCAAATTGGGTTACGTTGGTGTTAGTAGACCTACACTTTAGAAAACCATCCTGAAGAGGTGAAATTATCGATTTTCAGTGAAAGTCTATGGAGTCGTAGACAATACTTTCAAAAAGCTTTTGATAGACGGCAGCTAAGCTCTAGGAAGGTAATTTGATATGTCATTTCTATTGCTTTTCTTATGAACTGGAAAGATAAAAGAGGAAAAGTGGATTCTCAATCTGAAATCTGTGCTTAAATAAAACCGAATATTAGTATTGTAAATAGATCTTATATACAAAAAACTTTCCAATAAGAACACCTTGATCGTTCGATTGTAGTTTATTGGCATATATCTAAAACTTCAGGAAATCCCATAAGCATAAGTTTAGCGGAGTAAAATCGCTTGAGCTTAGTGGCCGTATAAACATTACCCGGAAATAGTTTATACAGCATGTCAACCTTGGCATCCGCTGTGTGGCACTTAGCGCAGTCCTGCTGATAACACATGTCTTCTAGGTCCATACGGCTCAATTTGGGTCATAAGAAATTGTTTATCATCGTTTCTGTAGCGCTCGTCATTAACGTTAAACAGCCATTTGAACGCCAGCCCAAAAATTCACACCGAACGGTAACTTTTTGAGGATGCGTTGACGCCTAGTGAACCTTGTGTGGGTTCGCGTTATCCTTTATACGGCAGTTTTGTTTGTTAACACAGCCATTTATACTAAAATGCGCCGGTCACTAAAGATGAATTGAGGTCCCCTTCCAAACGTTCCGAAGGCCAGTCAGTGAACAAATTGCGTTGTCTATGGTCATGATCCTTGAGCTCCTGGATCCGTTGGATCTTGTGCGGGTGTAGGTGTTTTCTTTGATGTTCGAACCTTACTTAGTTACTTAATGTGACGCCACTGTCCGGAATGGTCCAGGGCCTCATCTAACAAGCTTCTCCACAGCTAGCTCGGTCCCTAGATAGCTGTCTCCAGTTGCACACGTGAAGTTGGTTGAAGTCTTCTACTACAAGTGTGCGCCAACTTCATCTACTGCATGCGTCGTCCCTCGGAGTTCGATTCGAAGACTTTCCGGGCCGGAACGATTGTGTCCATTCGGTTGACGTAGCCATCTCTGTCGTTAGACTTAGACGGCACCATATACCACACGGGGAATTGTCCTTTCGAAACAACCTGAATCGTTCTCATCCACTTTCGACAAGGCCAATATCATTAAAATGTTCAAAAGTTCAAACCCAATGTACACCGACACCTCCTTTCTAACCCCTTCCTTTTTTTACTTGCGATATAGGTACTATAGGGCAAGTTCTGCATTTGGAAAAAAAATCGAACTCGAGATTTTGATCAAAGTTGACATTAAGATGATAGCGAAGACGAATAAAGTGGGTCCGGCAATTCCGTCTGTCTGTCTGTCTGTCTGTCTGTCTGTCTGTCTGTATGTCTGTACCTCGATCTAGAGCCTAAGCCACTGGACCTATTTTCTTCAAACTCGGTAGTTATGGGTCTTCGGTGATTCCCTAGAGGGGAAATTTAAATTTTTTTTTTAGCTCTAAAACTAACGGTACCCCCCATACACCCGTAATGCAAAATCTTATTTATCTCGAAAACGGCTCTAACGATTTTGATAAAAAAAATTAGGTGTGATATTATGGACATGGACTACGTTTTGGTAAAAAAAAAATTTGGGGCAAAATGTTATTAACGGTACCTGTCATAGAACCGTTTTTTTGATTTTCGATTTTCTCATTAACGGCTCTAACGATTTTAACCAAAAATTTTCAGAAGGAGTCCCCCTAAGTTTAAAATAATATTGTATATAAAAATATTCGAAAAATTATTTGTTGGGTTTTTTTGAAAAATTTTTTTTTTTTGAAAAATCAATATCTTCAAAACCTATGAACGATTATTTTTCGAAATTATTTCCAAAAATCAATATTATTAACTACTTAAAATTCGCATCCCACATTTTTTTCTTGAAAAATTTTAAAGAAATTTCTTATATAAAAAATTTATTTATTTAATAATAAAACGATTTTTTAAAGTTTGTTTGCATAAATTCATACTTTTCTAGAAATCAGACGGCAATTTAATTTTAAATTCATGTTTTATAATTATAAAATGTATCTTAAATTCCAAAGTACTTTTACATAAGAGCAAGTTCGTGCGATCCAGTCGTGCATTTTATTTAATCTCACACTGTGTCTCTGGCATATTAAGGGTATAAAAAAACCTTTCAGTGTGCACTAATTAAAAAAAAGAATATACATATGTATAATATATCAGTACCATACATAAGGACCGGGATGATGAGAGTTTTATAGAGGGTTCCTGGAGACACTTAGTCCAAAGAACCAGCAATTGTCAAGAATTATTCTCCTTTTGATTTCAGCGCTGGTGATATTGCCTGAATTAGTAGCGGCGCCTAGATATACAAAAGTTTTAACTACCTCTACCTCAAAATTATAGCTATCTATGGTGACGTTCTGCCCAAGACTTCTGTGTTGTATGTAATTTCTTGGTGACAGCATATTCTTGATCTTGCTTTGTTGTTCCAATTATGTCATCGGCGTATTCGCCTAATTGGACGGTCCTTGAAAGATTGTGCCTCTAGTGTTGACAAGTGAAATTTGCACTATTTTTTCAAGAACGATACTGAATAAGTCACACGACGAGTGACATTAAATGCATCGATGGGATCTTTCCGACCTTTTCATCAAGGTGCAGTGTGCGAGGATCCAGCAGGCAATGCTGAGGTTCTATCATCGGGCATATTTTTACATCTAACCATATTTTGCAGAGAAGTTTGTGCATACTTCCAACCAAGTCATCGCCTGCCGCTTTGAACAGTTCGGCAGCGAGGCCGTTAGCTCCAGCAGCTTTTTTGGACTTAAGATTCGATATTAGTATCTGCATTTCGTCTAGGTTGGGCAAGCGGTATTGTTGCTCTTCGACGCCTATGTCCAATAGTATAACCTCTACAGCAGCGGAATTCCTCATTTTACAATTTGGACAAAATGGTATTTCCATATTTTCAGCATGGCCAGCGCCAGCGGTTCTACTACGATTTCCCCTTGATTGTATGCATATGTAGGCTTCGGCTCGGAGATGTTTTAGTTACCTTTTCGTAAAACTTTCAAACCTCATTCCTGCTCTGGTTTCCCTCTTTTGCCTACCGAACCTGTTGTCTCAAATTTGGCCACCAAACGTGGAAGAGTCGTCTTCCGTAAAATGTGCGAAACTCGCGAAAGGTTTGCACTAACGAAAACTCATTTAGATAATAAGGTTTTATCATTTGGACGTGCTGTTAAATAATGTTGCTCCCATGGTGATCTGACAACTGAACAAAAAATAACAGATTTGACAGATGTCCCTTAGCCAAAATCTGCCAGTGCCAATTGAAAAATCCCTTACGTTCTTGACAGTATCGAAAAATCAACTATGTTTTTGGTAAGTCACGTCAAATATATGTTCAGAAAATGATGTCCTTAAAAATAAGCTGCATACGTTCCTCCTGAGACTTCAAGACCACGGTGTGATCGTGGACTTTATTGGTTTTTATGACTCTTTAAAACAATAAATAAAGTTCAAGCAAATGAATGTACAAGAACCTACTTACAAACATCGTACTATTTCTGTTTTTTTTTTGTAATTATAAAAACTTGTACTTGTATTAATTCCTTAAAACTCCTTACCAATCTCTGATGGATTTGCATAGTAAAACCTCTTACAACAATTGCGTGATGGCACTTTTTCATTCTGAAGATCATCCGATTTAAATTTGCTGCAGTTGCAACAAATGAAAGAAAACAAGGACAAAATTACCACAATAAATATAACGCTCAAATTGCCAAACCATTAAAACCAATTTCATCCATCGGATTTCCATCAACGGCATCATGTTGTTATAATCATTCGTTTTGAGGCTTGAACAACAACACACCAGCAAAATAAAACATCCCACAGAACAAGGATATTTTGCTGCAAGTTAACCTCTACTTACCTGTAATAATTTCCTAGATTAAATCCTCTCTTCGGACACCAACTCACAGCACAGTATTATCCGTGTGGTGATTTTATTATTATCCTTCATACATATATGTGTCATTGTAGATTTGTATATTTGCAAGGAAATGTCGCCATTTTTAATGACATAGCAAACAATTGAATTCATTAAGCCATCAACCGTAAAAAGGCAAATGAGGTCGAAAAAGGGATAATTTAAGATAATTTAAGGGCTCGCACTAATCGAATCATCAACTATCTTTTTATTCGAATTTCGTTTCTGTATCTTGTTGTGAGTGTATGTGAATCTGAGTGTTTCAATATAATTTGTGTGCTTTAATATAAATTTTATGCTTGAGAGCTTAATGTCGAAAGCCAGGATTGAGCAGGAGCAAAAAAAATCCACTTAAATGATAATACGAATCAGCAATAAACATTTTCCGACGCCTCTGATGGGGGATTTGTTTAAAATAAATAAATGAGAAGTGGAATCTGATGACTCCCTCTTCGGTCGTTCGTTCCAGAATTCCTATAATTCCATTTTTGTGATAATATTGTTTGTGTGGGGAGGGGCGGGGAGGGGATGGATGAAAACGTGCCATGTCTCATTGTTTAAAATTGAAAAGGATTTACATAGCTGATTGGGAATTAATGTGGGTCAAGAGGATTTTTAATTTAATTCATTTTGTTTGGTTGATGATAAATATCCAGCATTAAACTAATTAATGTAGTAAATTTTTCCGGGCAGTTATAAGGGATGTTGGTCATTTACTTTGAATCTATGGTGAGATATAAAAATTAATTCAAACTAAGACTGCCATAAGGCTATATAGGGGCGTTCACAACACTACTAGAAGATTTAATTTTGTATCGTTTTGTTTAATCGGCTAGAAAAAAAAAAACCTTTATATTTGAATCGCGCGTATCGCAAATAAAGATTTAACCGTCGCAAAAACATTTAAAAATAAACGAGATCAGTATATTTCAGTGACATAACATGAATGTGACTGTGATCCGCAAGAATCCCGTAATCTATTTCAAATTGCATTTTTAATTAATTTCATTCGATGGAATAGTTCTGCATTCTTGACAAGCTTTACTCCTTATGACAAGACACCGAAAAATTGGTTTTTAAATTGAGCCCTACGCATTTAGTATACAAAGGCTGATGTGTACTGATTAAGAATACTTCATTTTTATCATTTCTAGTAATTTGTATTCCAGGAAGTTCCCAAAAGTTATGTCATAATTGAACTTGGCTTAATTTTTGCAAATGGTGTCAACTGTCATTGTGATCTGACATCTCTGTTGAAGACAGATAGACTATTAAGCTGCACTTAGACTTTCAGTGTTGTGCTCTGTGTAGGTTGTTCGTTGTTGGTCGTACTCGGTACAACGAGAATGCCCCATTTAGACTTTCGTTCTTCATTCGTTGTACGTTGTTCGTTCTTCTCTCAACAATGGCAACGTACAGCGAAGAAGCATTAACATTAATTCGGTTTTGTTTTTCAATTCGTTCTTAACAACAAACACATTGTTGGCAGTGGCGGCACTATAAATGGTTGAGAAAAAAGAAAAAAATAAGATCCTATTGGACGAATGGTTGATTGCTGAAAAGGAAACATTGATAGCATACAAATCTTGTTATTCTCTAAGCAAGCGCAATAATATCTTGCTTTTTTGCATGTTTCTCTGATTATTATATCTAACGTATTATTATTCGTACTAGAAAGATAAAACCCATAGACAAAATATTTTATTTATTTACCTATAGGTTATTATTATTATTATTATTATTTTTTTTTTATTATATCAAGCTTTATTTACCAGTTATTACATTCAATATAGGATATAAAATTAAAATTAAAATTTAAAAAATAATTAAAAATAATTGAAAAAAAGTATAAAATATATGAGTTAAATCTTAGAATTAAGTTCCGGCATAAGCCTCCCCCATTGCTGCCCATATGTCTCTGGACTTGGCGTCGTTGTACCAATTTTGGTCAAATTGTCGAAGATCATCATCCCATCTTTTTTTCGGTCGTCCTCTTGGTCTTTTTTCATCAAACGGAATCCATTTGGTCACTTGTTTTGTCCATCGTTGGTCATTCATTCTTGATACATGTCCAGCCCATCTCCATTTCAATTGTTTTGTTCTTTGTATCACGTCGACAATTCTTGTTCTCTTTCTTATTTCTTCGTTTCTTATTTTTTGTATTTGTCTTATCTTTAGCAATTTTCTTTCAATACCTATAGGTACCCCAATTTATAATGAAACCTTCTGATGCTCCATTCTCTAATAAAAAAAAACTTCAAAAATGTCCCTACAAGTTACATGGCACTGCAAAACAATGTTTATTTAAACAGTTTTCGTACTTAAACACACGTTTTCCGGGTAACAACGAACATCGAACACCGAAATTTGAATTTGTACGTTCTTCATTCGTTGTTAGTTTTTATGATTTACATTCTCCTTGTTCCGCGTACGAGCAACAACGAAGAACGTACACAGAGCACAACACCGAAAGTCTAAATACAGCTTTAATAATAAAAACGAACAACGAACTAAGAACGAATGAAGTATGTGCAAATTCAAAGGAGCTCGGAAATTTCGGTGTTCGTGGTTCGTTATTCGTTGTTACCCGAACACATTGTGTGTAAATGCGAAAACTGTTTAAATGAACATTGTTTTGCATATAAATTAGGGTACTTCTAGATTTCACAATGAAATATTTTGTCTATGCGTTTTATCTTTCTATGTAGTATGAATAATAATATTTTAGATTTAATAATCAGAGGAACATGCAAAAAAGCAGAAATTGATAATTTTAAGTCGTTATACCTTCTCCCGTCGCAAGGAAGTGCAATGTTGCAGTCAGTCGTTAATGCGCTTATATGGATTTTCGTAAAAGGTGGTCTTGTTTTCACAATAAGTGATTTCACCAAACCATGAAAGTCAACATATATGTTTCTTGAGGCATTCTTAAATATTTTCGAAAACAGTCTGGATAATTCTTCTATTATATTTGTATGTGATAAACATTTCTCTTTCAGCAACCAACCCTTCGTCTAACAGGATCTTCTTTTTTTTCAACTATTAATAGTGCCGCCACTGCCAACAATGTATTGATATCCATTTTGTTGTTAAGAACGAACTGAAAAACAAAACTGAATTGATTTAAATGTTTCTTCATGGTTCGTTGTTGAGAGAAGAACGAAGAACGTACAATGTACATCGAATGAAGAACGAAAATCTAAATGGGGCTTTATTTGACAACATACTATGGAGGGATACACATCTTAAGAACGTGGAATTATTATTATGGTTGCTGTTTATTTGACCAATTTTCAGTATAATGTCTCAACGTAGTATGAATTTCTTCGCCGTGCACCATGTGCGTGAAGAATTGAACGTATGGCTGATCTCCTCGTGCAAACTCAGTCCACTAAAGATATTGCACAACATATTTTTTGTTCCAGCGATAATATTTCTCCTGTGACCGAAAACGTTGGAATTTTAGTGAAATTGAAAGATCTTTTGTTACAAAATGATTACTGTTCACGAATTTCTACATGCTGACCGCCAAACGGGGTTAACTCTGTCAGGTGCAAGAAGAGGATAATTTCGTAGCCAAAATCATAATGAGCTACAAATCCCACTTTCACCTAGGTTCTAGGTATTTATATTATCAAACAAAATTTGCGTTTCTGGGATAGACAAAACCTACATGAAATGCAAGAAGAGCCATTGCATCATCCCAAAGTGAATGTTTGGTGTGACATTTGCAGTGAAAAAGTGGCGCTTTTATAGGACGCCGCCGCTGCGGAGAGAACCGCCGTAACCGTAACTGATTAGCGTTACAGGCAGATGTTTAAAGAGCTATTTTTCCCAAGCTAGTCACTAAGGTCTCGGACATTGTTGATTCCAGTGGAACGGAGCAACCACTCACACAGCTCGGACAATGGAGGCTTTAAGGCACCAATTGATAGGCCGAATGATTTTCCTTTTTGGAGATTTGAACTAGATGTAACCGCGCCGGACTAATTTCTTTGGGGCTATTTGAAATCTCGAGTTAAACACATTAAACCTTAGAAGTTCTAGAAGCTAACATTGAAGAAATAATCGCTAATTAGAAGCCAGATGCTTTGCGAGCAACAATTCAAAATTCCATAAAACGAGGACAAACATGCATCAACTTGGGAGGGAGTCATTTGACTGATAAGATTTTTTCAACTTAATATCAATAATTTTTAATCTTCTAGTCAACTCTTCGTGAAAACAGAGCTCATGTTTTCTATTTCTTGCAAAATGGTAGCCAATTCAGATTTTGACATTTATAAATTCTCATTAAACTAACTTTTCAATTTATGCTAAAAAATATTGGCATAATTATTACTGCAGTGGACTGTCGCGCCGAATGTCTGGCCATCGATTTCCAGCCTCTTCGGTTCATTTTTTGGAACTTCGAATCTGTGGTCGTTCCACATAATAGTAACTTAAAGCTGTTCGGTTCCCTTGACGCTCATAGAAAGTGTCAAAGAACGCCAGTAGGCATATGTTCATAATTCAATTCTTATAGCATTCAATTGTACGTGGTTTATAGTCTCCAATTTGTCAATGCTATCGCGATTAGCTTATGATACGCCGCTGTTCTAAATCCACTTCCGAAGAACAGGGAAATGCATCTGGAAAGGAATATGAGAAGTTGATAGTACTTTCGTTTGTAAAACAATTTAATGGATTTGGAGTTTCAGACGAAAGTTCATTAATGAATATGAGAAAGAAATTCGGAGATAAAACGGAGCCCTGTGGTACATCAGTATTTATTTTATGAAGTTCAAACTTATACTGTCCAACACAACTGGTATTGAGAATGTCATATTACTTTTTCCAAAATAATTTAAGGATGTGGCACAAAAATGTTTGGTGAGGTATAGTATCAGATCAGCAGTGAACATATTGCTACGAAAGCCATATTTCTGGCCATTGAGAATCTTTCGTTCTTCAAGTTGTTTCTAGAGCTGATAATTTATCAGTGTTTTCAAGATCTTGGATAGAAGGGACCTAAGTTGAATCGAACGATAATTGGAAGAGGAAAAAGTTCTCTTTTTTCGAAACAGATTAGAGAATTGCTGTTGTGGAAAGAGACCAGTGGAGTAGAGAAGGAGGAAAAGCTTACGCAGTGGTTTTGCTTAAGTTAAGTAACGCCTTTTCAAAAAAATAAAATACACGACTTAATCGCACGAACTTATGCTCTTATGTAAAAGTAGTTCAGAATTTAAAATACATTTTGTAAATGTAAAACATGGATTAAATGACATAAAAATGTTCAAATGCATAAAATTGCCGCCTGATTTCCAGAAAAGTATGAATTTATGCAAACAAAGCTCAAAAACCGTTTTATTATTAAATTAATTTTTTATATAAGAAATTTCTTTAAAATTTTTCGAGAACTAAATTTGGGATGCCAATTTTAAGTGTTTAGAAATATAAATTTTAGGAAATGATTTATAAAAATCGTTCACACGTTTTGAAGATATTGATTTTTCAAAAAAAAATTGATTTTTTTTTCAAAAAACCCAAAAAATATTTTTTCGAATATTTTTATATACAATATTATTTTAAACTTAAAATGGACCGGCTGTTTTGTTTATATCGAGATCTTAGAAGATTCTAGCAGCTTCATTAGTGTGGAAGCAAATTCTTCCCATGAAATCATTAAAACTCTTAAGCTTACGAAAAGTCGTAATACTTTTTGGCAGCGTGCAGTAATAAGAAAATGCTGTTAGAAAATTAGCTTTCTCTAGTAAGCTTTTAAGAGAATAGTCATTGTAGATGAACGTGGGAACATGAAATGAAAAGGTACATTTCGAATATTTTCTTAAAAGTGACACAAAATGTTTTATAACTTTGGGAGGTTGTAGTATTTTTTTGTCTCAATTTTTGGTCATGCAAAAATTTGCGGTGCAAACATTTTTAGGTCCCTTCATTTCTGCCAAAAACTGGGCACTGGTCTCCATGAGCTTTCCCGCCAGCAAATTTAAATTTATTCAATATAATGGAAATCCTTTAATACCAGTTATTTCAAACCCAGGATTTTTTGAAGCTGTTGGTCTTCAGTTTCCCGAAAAATCCCAAAAATCCTTAAAAATAATCCATTCACAACCAAATGTCTGCTAGGTGTATCCTGAAAGTAGACAAACTGTGAAAAGGGACCATTCTCTATTATAAAAAACATCCCTTACGCATCTTTAAACCAAAACACCCGTCAGTCTTTTGAGCTTTCCTTCATAATCCCACTTTTGATTTTTTTTAAACTTCTCCACAAATCAATAAATACCATTGAATAAAAAAGTAACTTTCACTTTTCCTGTGTCTACTGCCTTGGCTTGAGAGGGCCACTAAGTCATAGTTGTTATTTTGCTCATGCCCTCGATTTTTTATTTAAACATTTTTTTTTCTGATTTACTTGTCAAACTTGGGGTGCATATCACTCGTCTGGAAAACCCTTAGTAGTAAAGTCAAGCAACTTGGCAACTTAAGTTGATGCTTTATTTACAAGAATACAAGTATTTACACAGTGTTCTCCTCTCCTCTTCAGTTCAGTTCTGTTTGTTTGTTTTTTTTTTTTATTTTCTTATTCATCATCATCCAACAAGTTGACTATTTACCATGCACCAGTTGGCAGTTGATTTTGTTGTCCTGTGCAAAGTAGTCCATTCACCTCAGGAGGGGCTTCACTTATCTTGTTTTTTTTAGTTGCTCCTCGCAGGATCTTGAAGGTAGAAGAGCTGAGGAAGGCTATACGCAATATGCAAAGGAGGGCATTCTCATTTTTCACTTTTTCCTTCTCTGCCTCATTTTTTTTTTTCTGGAAAAAGAAACAAACCCCGAATGCGCAGTATGCCAAATCATCATCAAGAATATAAATAAAAACAGCAACACGTTTTTCCTCAACTTTTTCTTTGAATTTTCTGATTAATATTTTGTTTGCATTGTTGTTGTTTTTTTTAGAGAATTTCACTTTATGAATAATAAAGATTTTTTGATTTGTCTTTTTTCAACTCCTGCAGACAGGATACAAATTTAAAAAGGATCAAAATTATTCTGCCTACCTACAAACAATAAACCAAGGAAGAAAATTGAGTGCCTTTTTCTGACTGTGCTGCAGGGGGGGGGGGGGGAAGAAAATCAAAACAAGGAAGAAATATACATTCAGTGAAGAGAATTTCTCTTTCTCCTCGAAAAGGAAGTGGATTTTTTTTTCTAATACAGAAAATTAAATTTCTTTCTTTGTCATGTGAACGCGCACACAATGTCCTTCTGATGGAAAAATAAAATCGATAACTGTGTTGGATGTACTTGCTCTATAATAGTTTTATAAACAGATTAATTATTAAGTAGCTTTTACAACATTTCTTCTAACTGTACTATTCTACCAAGACCACACAGCTAACACCTGACCTGGATGAAGGGATATAGCTCTATCTAAACCTAAGTCCAACAAACTTTCTGAAATTGATGTCCTTGCCAAAGAACTCTTGAAATTCATAAGCCTTGGATTGATTAGAAGTGTGCATCAGCTAATTTTCAAAATATGTTTGGAGGAAATCATTCCCTATAAACGGAGTCTGAGCATTGTTTGTCCAATCCTGAAAAAATGAGAATCCCCTATTGCGCCAACTATTACAGAAGTATTGGTCTTCTAAGTTTCGCCTATCCGAAATTTTATTTACATACTATGCGAATCTCTAAAACCTTTCCTTAACCAGATTAGCCTAAACTATATCAAGGTACAATAAGGTCGAGAATTCAATTCAATCGTAATATTTGCACTTCCAGGAATTCTCATCAGCTTACACTTGAGTTCAATTTTGGGCGAACTGTTTAGTATAGGGATTCTTTCTTAAGCCATACTACACGAATGTAGAATGATTTATCGGCTCAATATTTCTCTCTCATATTCGATATTCGGACCTTCAAAACCAATGTTCACCGATATCTTACTTTAAATTATCTTCAACTTTCATAAACAATCGCACTGGGCATAAAAATTTTAAGGGTAGTCAAGTCATATTCCCTTTAGTGCGCGCAAAATTTAAAAAAAGGGTGATCGTCCAGCTTCAGAATTTTATATGACGATCCAGGTTCTCTCCGTCTGCTCTTTAGCAAGAGATGACTTCTTTAATGGAGTTCACCATTCATTCATTTAATGATACTTGTAGTATTTTCAGTCGATATTAAATTGGATCTAGGACACTCACTCAATTGGATCGCTATATACACATCGGAAGACAACTTCATTGTGCCAAACAAGACAGATTTGGTTGGTATCGAACATATTCCAATTAAGCTGTGTGATCATCAGGAAACTATGTACCCTTTTCCGCTAGCTCACTGTCTTAGGAATTCGATAGCGAACACGGTACAGAAGTTACCAAGGTTTGTCTCAGAGCCATTTCGTAGTATTGAGAAAAGGGATCAAGTCTTTTTTCATCAATTCAAAAATTTCGTTAAGTTAGTCAAAAAAATGCCCTTACAAGTATAATTTATTGTATGCATTCTCAATCAAGGGTTCACATAACTATGACAGTGAGTTTTGTGAGGAATGTCCAGCTTTTCCATATGTTTCCCTTTTTGCCATGGCCACTACATAAATGGTACAACGTATTCCCTGGGTCTGCATAAACGATGAATTTAAGAAGATTTGTTCAAGGCGAGTCTTTAACTGTTCCACTAAGGATTCGATTCACAAAGAAAATATTATATTACCCTTTATAACTCCATAGAGAATGTAGAATCTTTCTACAAGATCTAGGAGTTGTCCTTGGTTTGACGAACCGTTCATTGCCTTCAGTGCTACTTTGAACCGGATCCCAGATGAGAGTCACTTTATCACCATTTCTGGACCAACTTAGTAGTTGAAACAATAGCCTTATCAGTTGTCCCGATATCTGTGAAGATAACTGATAAAGTTGCACTTCTGGTATGGGCCTTTTTTATTTTGCATGCTTCCCTTATTGTCAGAATTTCATCTTGTAAGGCATTATCAAACCTGGGTTGCCGAAAGTCTCTTGAGATATGAAGAAGGCCTGAATCGTCATTTGGTTTTACGTGAGCACCTGCCTATTATGGTTTCATCCCACGGAGAGCCTACCCTCATCGGAGTCAGATTAAGTCCTGACCATTATCCCCGAATCAACCGAAGCCGATACAGTAGCAAAGTTGTGACATGTTGCAGGAATGAACACACCTCTTGCTTAAGACGAGGTCTATCTAACACCTCTTGAATTCAAGCACGCTTGAAAACCATATGTTTTCGCATTTGGAGAAAACCACGCCACCACGATACTCCCACTAGGAGTCTGAGAAAGAGAGGTTACACTACGCAACCCATCTCTAACTCTTGGGCACTATCTCCCGTGGTGCCAGAATTTAGCTCCCGGTGGAGCTTCGCAACCGAGGTCAACCGAAGTCAACCAAGGCCACTTACAGATGAGTTCCTGCAAAACTCGGGGCCTGTCAACCCCAGGATACACACAGCCAGCAATCAATCAAGGTAGTAACCAATCACTAAAGTGTGCTTCCATTTGGTTATTTTTCGTCATTTGTCTTAGGTTGGGAAAGATACTCCCAAGCAATCTTCTTGATCTCAACGATCGTTTATTTTTTATACATTTCCAAGATTGCTAAACCAAAAACGTCCGAGCAAAGGAACAAATTTTAAACTCAAATGCTTTACGTTTTACTTTACGTTTTTGGCCGTGACATGGTGATCACATCGCCCAAGATTTTTATTTAGAATCTTTTAACTTATCTAGTACCAGGGATCAATTACTCAGATAGAGCCTGCGATAAGATATAGCACTGGATTTTTTGAAAACTAGTTTGTTCTAAAACTAGTATCCTTATACTTGTGCCTTTGCGACTACGTTTTACAACTAACTAGAAAAGATATTCCTAGAGTTTTCTTTCTTTTCTAAATCCCCAGCAAGCCGGAGAAATAGACGTAAGCCTCCCCACCACGACAAGGTGAAACTCATCGGGGAGGATATGAAGAAGGTCAGGAAAGTTCCATGAACCAACGCCACACTCCATCTTTACGTCATTAGTAAAAATAGTTTTGTCGAACTCACTCGTCCAGACGACTCACCCATCATCATCTGAATCTATAATTGTTAATGGAAATTATGTATTATCTACTTTTAAATCCTTACTAAGGCTTGTTTAAGGAGGGTATTAGTCAGTCACATTTCAAGGGGAATTAAATTTTTTGTGTAATGAATTTGGCAAAACAATAAGTCGATTTTCCAAAATAAGAAATTCGAGGTAAAGCGACTCTTAAAGAACCTGACTTACAACTCTCAACCTGGCTGCCTGTTGTTGGCAGTAATCTAGGAAATTTATAGTTTTCTACCAATCCTACAATAAGAAGCACTTTTGTTAGAGGAGATACTCTTGGAGGATTTGTCACTTCCTTGCAAAACGCATTTTCCTTAAAAAAAATTTGGCCAGATTAAAAAATGATAAATTTTCAGAAAAATATTAAAGTCATCCATTTGGAAAAATAGTGGACCCCCTCTTATAGCAACGCCATCTGGTTTTTGAATCTTCATAAATGTACGGCAGATACTCTTTTATTCTTTGTTAGACCCTGCTTTTTAAAGACAGCTTTTGTTACAGTCTTAGAAAACTTTGATGTCGTTCCTGACCCATTGAGTTTCCATATTAATTTAACGTTAAAAATAATACTTAAAAATTTGGTTGGTACTAAAGGAGATTGTTTGGGAGAAAATTGTAGGTCCCCTCCATTCCTATTAAAAAGAAATGGTTAAGATTTGTAATTCATTAAACCCTGCCCTGGTTCTCCACGAACGGTTGCGCCTCTAAAGTTTTTATTTTCTAGAGTGAAAGGCTGTTTTTGTGTCTTTGTTTTTGTAAAATCATTGCAGTTTTGCGTTAGATAACTTGTAGTCCTTGACTCATAGCCCAATTAATAATCCTAATGAAATCCTTGTTTTTACTTTTCACAGAAATAATTTTTTTTAACGCCAACAGTACCAAATATATTGTACAATGTACATGCAATCCCCTTCACACTTCATCACTAAAACTTTACGAATATTCTATTCATGACTAAAAGCCATAAAGGTGAGGCGACAGAACGCTACCCTGTGGTGTTCCTATACTCACCAGTTTTATTGACTTTTAACTAGAATTCTTCAATCACTGGATATAGATATTCATATCGATTACAGAATTCGCAGAATTTTACTCCCGGTGAGTTGACTTGATTCGCATCCGCTGTAAAACTCAATTATGAAATTCGTCGGATGAACTACATTGTCGATTTCTAAAATTACCTTATCATTTATGAACTTTCGTATCGACACTGTCAGCAACAAACATTTATTCAACTGGCCTAGGCTGTGATAATAGTATCATTTTCGATCAACGAAATCAAGCATCGTTGAGAGTGGTTAGTACGAAGATGGGGGACCGTTCAAAACCAACCGTGTGCTCTATTTTTTTTTTTTTAGATTTCTTGCTCTCTGGTTGCGTTGCTATTTGTGCGTTTTCTATTAAAATTTGTTAAACAAACACTTTAGCATTCGGTATGATAAGCTTTTGACTTAAATTTTTGTACTCTCCATTGTTTATTTTCGTTTAATCAAAAATTCACTTCAGATTCGTCTCGAAATTGGTGCGAATGTAAAATGATAGAAATTCTATGGAGTGCGAATGGATTGCGAAATCTGTAATACCATATAAGTTGAACAAAATGTCAGTGGTGCAGGGATTGTTACCGACATTCGTTCAACTTTCATTCGTCGGATTCAGTAATAGCAAAAGTTTGGAAATGAATTGAAATTGTCACTTTAGCTCATTCGCAGAATTCTTTAATAGGGGTGATTATCTATTCTCTTATGTAGTCATCTGCACCAAATTGACGAATGAATCCAGACCGAATACGGCTGGAAAAAAAAATTGATAACCATTATTTTTTTATCGAAACAAATACAAATACCTTAGATAAAAAAAAATCCGCCCTACTCAGTTTATTAATTTCTTCTGCATAGGAGTACCTTCTTGCCTCCACTTGCCACTCAATTCGCCTCGCTAGCTATGTTGGCTTAAAAGGGTTGTGGTGGCGTTTTTTTTTCAATTTTAGTAAGGACCGTTACGGCATTTTGATGGTGTGTGTGTTTTTTTTTTTTTTTTCTATGTCTGTTTTACTTGAATTTTTTATTCGACCAAAGAGTAGAGTAGCTATGACTGGAATGCATTTTAGTTGGCAAACAAGAAGGAAATTAGAAAAGTACCCACAGTTGGATCATATTTTTAAAGTGTCCTTTTTTCAATCTTCGTTTTTTTTTGGTTTGGTTTGGTTTAGTTTGGTTTTGGCTGGAAGGCATAAGGATACAATAAGGCTGGAATGAAATGTATGTTTGCAGGTTTATAGTCAAAGATCAAATTGGCTTATACATACACATACCTACTTCAAATATAGAATTCTTGTTTTTTAAATTCAATTTAATTAATTGATTCAGTTTGACCTTGTTTTTGTTTGCAACGTCTAGGTTTTCAGAACTGGATTTCTTAGAACTCAATATCAGATAACCTAAGATTAAAATGTATTAGGTGGTATTTAAATCAATGAAAAGTGTTTTGTGTGTTTTACTTTTTCCAAACATCTAATTTTTGTATTTTAGAATTGATTTTAGTTTAAGCTTATTATAAGAATCTGCCAATCAATACCTCATTTGAAACAAAAATTTGAGCCAGACTATTTCTTTTTTTAAATTTCTTAAAAATCACTTTATAACCTCACGCAATTGGCTCTATAATGAGTTAATTAGAAAATGAACAATTTTAGCAAAAAATTACTAAACAAACAAAACTTTGTTTTTTTTTTTTCAAACATCGCCCTGAAAATGTGTATCATTAAAAACTTCATTTTATTGAAGCTTGCTACCTTCCATCATTAACATTGAATAAAATTACTACTAGCGTTAACATTTGATTAACTCTAACCGATCATTGAAGTGATTTGTTGTACTCTATTTTATACAGTAAATTAAGGGTACATTATGCCTGTTAGGTAAATTGCGCACATGCCAACATCAATTTTAATTTATCGCTTGGCCGGAATCTAATTCAAACTTAATTTTCCGCTCAAAAATCTATCGATCAACTTACGGAATGGGGGTCCACAACAGCACAGTGCGGCCTACATTCAAAATAATGTTGGCCCTCGCCATTAGACCACCTGAGTTTGGTTATTCTGTTAGCAGCATCAGCAGTAACCACCACAATCAATCCCACTTGGAATACCCACCCGGGGGCTTGCTGCTTTGAGCTATTAAATAAATTAACTTTTGGGGTAAAATTCTACGCAGTGAAACATTCTCATGAATACGATATACCCCGTTTAAAATTAACACGCACACCCCCAATAATTCATTAAACTACGAGTATAAGCCAGAGTTGATGTGGGTTGGCAATGATACACTGTCGATGTATAGATAAATTAATTTAAATTCGTGCAATGTGTAACTAAAGCAGGTGGTTAATCGGATGTCAAAACCGAACCAAGGGATAACGAACGTTTAAGCGGAGGCTAGAGGGTGAAAAGATACCAGATACCGGTATGTCCAATGTTAATAGCCAGAACAGTGTAGACTTCAATTTGTATTCACATTTTTACTGAAAGTGATTGTGATATTTAAGTTAGGGATATAATGACACACATTTCATTTCAATGACACGTTTGGGTCCTGCCAAACTTAAATAGGCCTTAAAAAGGGTAATAAAAAAGGCTTTTTCGGTGTTTTACGTGTGTAGAATATCAGACAACTACTGTTCCGCTGTTAACTTGAACATCATGTTGAACTGAGGTGGGATTTTTTTATTTGAAAATGATTTTTTTTGTACTTAAAAAGTTTTCAGACTGGTTGGCAGATATAGAGGATGTTCTTAAAATATTCTTCATGTTTTTTATAAGAAAAGTTGGAGGGGCTTAACGATTTAAAGATGTTTATATATATTTCAAACAAAAAGAAAACCATCAAGGGATAGATATATCAATTCGAAAATGAAGTACGAAATTACAAATTAATTTTATACAAAAGTTACAGAGCTACAGTTTCAGTTTTAAAAGCTAAACCGATTATAATCCAAGGCTGCAGAAGTTTTTAAAAGACAAGAAACCTTAAATGAAGGCACTCTTGTAGAAACTTTTAACCAGTCCCGAAATTGAAGGTAAAACAAAACTCACGACGTGCATATCGTTTTTCAGATTTTTTGAGATGGGGAAAAAAGTGCTTTGAGTAATTTCAAAACATTCTTAGAGAGATGAAGAGTACAATTTTTACTTGCGAACATATGTACGTACGTAGGTATTGGATTTTTTTTGGTCAAACATTATAATATGATTATAGACAATTTCTGTAACACGGACTTCAGTCAACACCCATGAACATATTTTCTTCAAATATGGTACTTAAGAGCCTTAGGTAATGGACCACAGGGAAAATTGATTTTTTCAGCTCAAAAAATTAAAATAAAAAACTTCATTAAGATATCTCAAAAACAAATATCAATTTTAGCAAGAAAAAAAGAAATCGTGTTAGCGATTATTTAAAAAAAAAAAATGCTCCACGGGGTCACACAAACTTGCTCTTATGTAAAAGACTAAGAATTTTAAAAATGATGTTATTAGAGAAAACTATTTATAATCATAAGATTCATTTTTTAAACTCTCCTAGTAGGAAGAGTTAAAAATGGAATGCCATGTGATTTCTTAATCAAATATAAATTTAATAATCTTTGTAGCGGTTTTTTTTTTTAAATAAGCTTGTATATACAAAATATTTAAGAAATTTTTGAGAAAAAAAAAATTGGAACGCCAACTTACAATTCTTATCATTGTACGAATTTAAAATTGAATTTCAAAATCAAATGTTATTTATTCGTTTGTGAAATATCGAATTTTCAAAAACTAAAATTGATTTTTTTTTTTCAAAAATTCAAAAATATTTTTTTTTCAAGTTTTGAAATGCAATGTTTTTCAAACTTCTTAGAAGCTTCTCTTTAATTAATCTTTTTTCTCACATCTTGTAGAAAAAACTTTCGATTGTCAAGTTTAAAAAATCGAGCATGAGGTTTTCGAAATATTGAGTTTAAAAAAAAATATTGAACATTTTTTTTTAAATCCTTTTTAAATCCACAAAAAAAAAATTAAGATATGATCAAAATCGGTTGTACCGCTCTTGAAAAAATCAAAAACAAAAATCATTAATCATTAATCATTAATAATCATTTTTCGTAAAATTTTTTTCAACCTGTACATAGCTTTAACTAATGAAATTTTGTGATTTATTTTTTAAGTCTGTGGAACCGTTCTTGAGAAAAAAAAATATTTTTAAAATTTAAAAGTAAATTCACAGGTACCGTTATTTTTAATCTAAAAAAAAAATTAAAATCCGATGTACCAAGTTTAAGAGGGGAAATACAATTAGAAGTTCCAAAAAATCGATTTTTTTCTGTTTTGTCTAAAAAAATCGTAAATTTTATGGAGAATACAATGGTCTAACTCTGAATTTGAAATTCGAACTCCATCTTTTTTTTTCTAACGTTTTTTGAAGACGTTTTTCGGAGCGCGCAACAAGTATTTTTGAAAAGTTGACAAGGGAATCCGTTTTATATTGATTTTTTTTTAAATTCCTATCTACAGGGGTTTTGTACATGTATGTATATATGCATGTGTATGTGCATAATACAGATTTGCGTCGAAAACCGATTAGTAGGTAAACATAATTTTTCAGCAATTAAGACTTTGAACGCGTTTTTCTCGAAATAGAATTTTTGAAATTTGCGTGCACGATAACTCAAAAAGTTCTCAACCGATATTGCTCTACTTTGGAGGCTTCTTTCTTTATAGCATTAGCATGCATTTGAACTAAAAATATTTGTGATTGGACTTTCCATCGATTTTTCTACATTTTTCTATAAATCGGTGCCAATTTTTAATTTCTCCATTTTTCTTCTTTTTTTTTAGTTCAAATAGAAATTATGTCATCACAAAGTATATGATTTTTTCCAGGACTATGGCAGACAAAAATTTTGGCCCCCAGAATGCACGCAGAACGATGCCTCACCTGACCCTAGTGTTTTCGAAGGCCTATAAATCTGATTTTCTGAAAATATGAATTTGTATCTTTAATATGTTGTAAAAGTCAGGTCAGGATTAGTCAATTTTAAATAAAAATTTTTGAGTTAAGAAAAATATTAAAAAATGCTTGATTACTGTCCTCTTAATTGTATATCCCCCTTAAAGAAAATCGGCTAAGCCATTCTAGGCTGTGTTGAACAGATATAATTAAAAGATACACTTTTTTCGTCTTCGCTATCATCGTTATATCAATTTTGATCAAAATCCCGAGTTCAATTTTTTTACGAATGCATAACTTGCCTTAGGCCCCAGTTATAAGTTTTATTGAAATGCATCATTGGAACAAATCAGTGAAATGCTGACTTTATTTTTTTGACAATCCAGTTATAGCAATCATTGAAAAATTGCTTTCAGTAAACGATCCTATCAGTGACTGACAACAATACAACCAATTCTAGGTATTTGAGGTAAGAGTTGATCATTGAAAGCAAATCCGACATTTGAGAACAGATAGAGTATCGAACACATTCAGTGGAACGATTGTGTTCCAATTGATTTCTATCAGTGGAATAATAAAAGTGGAATTTTGTATTTTATAGAGTAAGAAAATTCAACTACTCAATATCTTCATTTTGGTACCAATATAAGCCCTTGCAGTTTGTTTAATTGTCTTAAAAATGGAAATTAAACTTTTCAATGATGCATTTCAATGATAGCTCTAACTGGTCCCTTATAGGACTTATAAGTCGCAAGTAAAAATAAGTTTTCATATAAAACATTTTTAACATTTTTCTGTACAAAAGAAAATATAATTAAGAAATAAATAAAAAAAAATAAAAAAATATTAGTTTTTTAAGTTTTGATATGCAATTTTCATAAAAACCCTAAAAAAATTAATTTAAATCCTTTATGCCGATGTTGTTCATTAACTGATAGATCTTAAAAATCAAGTGAAAGAGCACTTTTTTTTTTAAATGTAAAATAAAAATACGATTTTCGAAAATGAGTTTTTTTCATTTTTATGGTCGAAAACGTTATTGTGAGACAAATTAACCTTTTTTTTTTACATCTTTTAGAAAGTGTTAAAAAACTAACAGTCTAATTAACAGAGGATTGAGAAAAAAGTATTAAAAATTAAATTATTATCTTGAAAATTTTAACACTCAAATTTTATTCGAACTATTTATTAAAATTAGTTGAACTATCTATTTCGAAAACAAAAAAAATGGTTTAATCTATTTCAAATTTTATTTTAAGTTAGCTTACTGGATGAAATTTTTGTGATTTTTTAAACAGTTTTTTGGGAAAAAAAATATTTTCTTAAATTTCGAAAAAAAATTGTATAGCAAATAGCGTTATTTTTTGACTTAAAATAAAACGAAAAAGTTGAATAATTAAAAAGTGCTGTCTACCAACTTTAAAGACCGAGTCCTTTAGGCTGTAGTTGATCATAAGGACAGACAGAATTGCGAAACCCACTTTTTTCGTATTTCCTAACATTGTAATGTCAAGTTTGATGAAAATCTTGAGTTTGATTTCTTTATGAATGCATATCTTGTAATACAGTACCTGTGTGTACATATGTTCATCGAAAGTAAAAATTATGTGTACTTATTTACGTGTGGTTATTATGTTTTTAAAAAATGTTTACTTTTTTTAATATTCGGCTTTCTCATTTTTTCAAGAACTATAAGACCATGTTAGAGCAATTTACTCTTCATTTCTTTTTATTCTTATCTTTTATAAAATGTATTTTTATGAAGAATTTTAAGCAGAAGTTACTGAAAAGTATAAGTAAAGGCTGTTCTTAGAAGCAGAGAATTTTGAATTAGCAACACATTTTTCTATGACAGCGGATTTCAAAATTGTCGGGTGATTTGAGCTAAGTTTAATTTGGCAAAACTCACGCAAAAACAACGTTTGAAAATTGTTCAAATTTATTTTGGAAAACAGGGTTCAATTCGAGTAACACATCGGGTTTCAAATAAATAAGAGGGCATTACGGCTCGTAGGGACCATAAACCTAGTGACTCACACCTCTTAATCATTCCTGTCTGCATGTTGCCAGGAATGGAGAGGACCATCAATTTTCTGTGGATTCTGAAAGGCTTATGAGCAGGTTTTGTCAATTCCTCGCAAGCACATCGGGCCTGTGGTGCATTTAATGGTGCTCATAATCAGAGCGAAAACATTTGTCCATGTCTTTGTCTTATGAGTTAAGTTTTTGAACTTTGCTACTCGTAAATGGTGATTTGAAAATAATAAATATCTGTGCTGAAAGTATTCATAACATTTCTTTCAAAGCCTGAGGAGTTATAAGATCATACCTTGGTGATAAAGTTGATACCTTAGTAGAACGCGAGAGGCATCTTATACACGCGGCCAGCTTTAAAGAGTTGTTATAAGCCTTGATTCTTGGTAGGTGTATTTAGAATAATGGTTTCCACAAAGAAGAAAGTTATCTCCTAAGAAACCTTTTAGTTCTGTGTATTCTTGTTGAAACATCTTCATGGTCTGTTGTGCTCTATTTTATTAGTATTGTCAATCCCTCTATGTCTGTCAACTGTCAACTTATTGAGCGCATGGAATGCAATTGACTAATAAACTGAGTTTTGTATAGAAAATAATGCAAAACCCTATTTGAAATTATCAACTATGTCGTTTGTAAGATGTTAAGCTTGGATATGTTGAGGGCTGACTTTTATTGTGTAAGAAACGTATCGACATATTTGTCTCCCAGGTTAGCTATGATTGATTGAAGTTCATTAATGATTTTGTATTTTAGAGCAAAAGTATCTCATGACACTTTTTTTCCCAAATTACTGATGAAGAAAAATTTAAGAATTTTTACTAAATGACTTCAAATTTTAAATGAACCAAAACCAAGTATACCTATTACTCGTAAATAAGACTTTTTCGAATGGAAGCCAATATATATATTTTTTTTTTTTGACAATTTATTTTGATTTGCCTTTAAAAAATCTAAAATTTTACTTTTCAAACATCAGTCAGCAAAATAAGAAAACAAAATATAGATTCCCCTTTGATGTTCCGCTGAAAGTCTGTGTTTAATAAAAATAATAATATATAATTCAAAACTGACTTTTGTTACATTGAGGCATACATATCTATCAAAAGCTACCGCATTCAATGAGTTTCCAATCAAATTCCACTAATTCCCCAATCATTTAATAACTCACTGCAATATTCAATAAAACGACAGAATTTAACTGAATTTACCCAATTAACAGCATGTACGATTGAAATCAAAATTACTTCACTGCAGTGCCAATTATTATACCCCAATCATCCCATTTGCCCTCAAATGCTGCAAGCACTTTCAATTTTATTGCTCCGACTCGACTCGACTCCGACCATTGCAAGAAACTCGTGCATCAAGTTGCTTTTTTCCTATTGTCCTCCTCATATTCTCATAATCATAAAAATAAAAATAAAATTTCTTCCACTCCTTCGACTTATCATCAGAGCAGCCTCATACACATGACATTCGCTTGAAATTGCTATAAAAAAAAACTACTGACAGCCACTGACAGTATGCGGGCTTGGCTTTTGCTGTGGCATGCAGCATGTTGCATATATGACTTGCACTGATGGAGAGAGTTATATGGAATTGAAATCGAAATAAAATTGAATGTAGAATTGAAACACTTCTGCTGACTGACTACCTACTGACGATGACGGGACGGACGCAATTGACGACGAGACCAACTGACTGCGAGCTAGTAGCTGGGCTGCGGGGGCAATTGTCATTTTGACATGTGTCACTTTGATCTTGATTGCCGTCATCGTCGCATAGTAGTTGTCATTGTCGTTGTCTACGCTGTTGCACATTCAATATGGACTCTTTCTCTGTGTCAAATTTAAACGATTCAACATGATTTTTATTTTGCTTGACGTCAAATTGTCATTGCGTGTGTGTTGTGGCGGCTAAAATGGTGCAATAAAAGCTATCACGTTAGCACGATCAATTTTGGTCAAAGTCCATTTTATTTGCTTTGGGGACAGAGTGTTTTGACGTGAAAAAGAAATCTTTTATTTTTATTCAATGGATAACTGAAAAGTTGGATATGAAAAGTTAATGATAAGAATTAAATGGCATCAATTGACGGATTTAGGTGAACAGAAACGTAATTTTTTTTATAAATTTTAAATTACATATTTTGGTTAAAGGCAACAAAAAGTACGCATTCGCTCCGTAACACCTCAGCTTTTTTCAGAAACTTGGAAAAATATAAGGGATGACTGCTAATTTGGGCTAAGACTACTTCTAATCCTTTAGGTTTCTTAATCTCTACCTTGGATTTGCTGTAAAGGCTCTTCGCCAAGTGCAGTTTAAGTAGCTGAATTTTCATATCTCTTGCAAAAATAAAAATTTGTCTATTACTTTCAATATATGTTTATTTATGTTCATCATTATTATTTAATTTATAAAAAGAAGCGGTCCTTAGTGCCTTCCCTGAAGAACTCCCGATTTGGAAATGAAAGACAAAGAAAAACACTCTTAATTTCGCTTGAAAATACCAATTTGAAGATTAGACAAAATCTAGTGCAAAAACCAAACAATTTTGCTTTGACATTGATGATTTCATTGGCAGAGTTGATGAAGAGGTTTCGAATAGTCCAGGCGATATGAAATTTCTAACTCAGTTAATCAAAAACACAAGCAAATTCTTTTACCATTGATTTAGCATGTAACCATGTTGTTGCTTGCAGATAATATTTCAACAGTAAAATTTAACATAAGTGCACACACTGCTTGTTCAAAAAGCTTAGCAATGCATAGCTTAGAAATTGGCCTAAGATTAGACATGCCTGATTTGTTCCCTTTTTTAAATTTAAAATACTCGTAGTAAACGCTGTCTTCCATGGCTGTTGCCATGATGCTAGCTAGTTCTGATGAGTTATCTTCATAAAGTTTCAAAAGTTTTTAGAAAACTTTGTTAATATCAACGTGCTTATTATTTAAAGACATTTTTGAAAGTCATGTAATATTGATAAAATATTGACGAAAGTTATTTTCAAAAGTCTCCACTCTATTGACTGCATTTTTTTCATTACATTTCTTTTTCAAGCTTATGAATTTCCTAAAATTTAAGTGTTGATCCTTTGACACTATTGTGATCATGTTTTGAACCATTCTCACTCCAAAACCAATCCTATACCCAGAGGCGTATTTAAGGTTTTGGCGCCCCGGGCTGATAAATTTTGCCGCCCTTATTCAAAACAATAAAACTAAAGTAATAAAAAATAATAATAAAAAAAACAAAGTGATGTTTTAAAATTTTTTTTCTGTGTGTATATTGATTACAAAATTCATTAACAATAGATTCGTTATCTAAATTTTTTGTCAGCTCAGCTGCTATATTTAATAAAGCTAAACTATTAAGAGGTTCTTCGCTAATGCGAGACCTTAAATAGGTTTTTATTCGTTTCAATACGAAAAACGATATTTTTGCACTACAATTTGGCACTGCAGTGCAGAAGTATATTCTTAAGGCAACCTCAACATTTATGAAAATGCTTCCTTTAATTCTCTTTCTCTTAAATGAAGGTTAAGCTGCCTTAAGCTCATATTTACAGTGTTGTTTCGCTCCAGAAAATGTTTAAGTAAGACACACTCCTCTTGAAAATCTTCCCCAAGATCAACAGGGTATATAATTTCTGAAGAGTGGTTGCATTTTTTCGAATTGCTTGAACACCCTGTTTTTTTTGTAAAGAATTGTGAATTCTTTCGTAAGCCATGGATGGCAGAAGATGGAGTATTTCGAACATCTTTGAGGAAATTTTTTTTTAAAGTTAATTAAAATATGAAAGTGATTCGTCAATACGAGATTTACTGCATCTATTACATAGGAGCTGCAAATTTTCCCTACGATTATCAAAACTAAATGGGGAGTCTTTAAAATTATTCTAACAGAGTTATTCGTCACCCAAGCTAAGAAATATACCGGGAGAATGAAGAAGAAACAAAGAGATTTAAATGCAGCTAATCTGCTGTAAGCCTGTGGAGTTAATACTATATGTACGTAAAAATTTAACTTCTTATTGAGATATAGTCGAGGATGCTTTAAAATAGGACTTAACTTGACTCGACAGACAGATCGCCCAATAAACGAACTAGATAGTTAAGAGTTAAGAAAAAGCTTGGCAAAAACTGTAAGCGAGCTTTTAAGCGAAATTCACAAATTTAGGTTACGAGTATAACATTTTGAAAGAGCTAGTAGAAGTTTTACTGGAAGACTTTTGCAGTATTGTTCGTAAATTTTGTGTTTTGTCTAGATGGAATTTAAAACGTTTATACTGAAGTAATAAGAGACCGTGAACTATTACAAATGGAATCAAAAAGGGAATTTTAAATCATGAGCTTCAAAGATGAGATAGTGTTGGGTTTTCTTATTTTTGTTTATTTTATTCGTGAATAATTGAGTATGCTTTTTTAAAAAGCGCAGTATTCCAATATGTCTCAGAGTACTATCTCAGGCAGAAATTGAGACAAAAATAATGCTTTCAACTTGTATAATTTCTTTAAGGTGTTAAATCGGATTTAAGAAATAAACTGATGTGAGGAATGCAACTGACTACTTTTCCAGAATATCTTTTATTAAAATAACGATACAATGTTAGAGACATTAAAAATTTCTTTGGACTTGAAGGATGTAAAAGTTTCCATCATAATTTTTTCATTTATCATTTTTTAAGTCACATGTTGATTTCTATCTAAGGATCAGATGTGGGAGTAATAGTCTTAGACGAATGAAGGCTTTATAGTTTACAGCTAGATCAATAAGTATTTTTGGTGCCTTTGAATATTTGATCATTTCACCGAAGGTTTGCTATGCAAACACCATGTCCTGAATGTTTTTTCCTTTCATAGATACAGGAGTAGCTCCGGCTCAATGGGTCGGGTTTGACTTTCAGGACAACATTAAATTTTTGAAGTATTAAATTCTATAAGGTTTTTGGTTTCTCATTGAACAATTCTTTCCAAATCAGAATTTAATGATCTAATCATATATGTACTTCTGTTGAAGTTCCACATAAAAAGATAACATAAGTATGGGAATCAAGAAATAATTATACGAAGCTGAAAGGACTGTCATCTGCAACAAATTTAATAGGTTAAATATTATTGGCAAAAGATCATTAATGAATATCAGAAAGAGTGTAAGAGACATAATGGAGCCCTGTGGCACACCAGTATTAATGCTATGAATTTCAGACTTAACCATCCGGTATAACTCAAGTTGAGTCATCTGAAAGGTAATTTCTAATCCAACGAAGAAGAGATTCATTAATATCAAATGAACAAATTTTCAATAAAAAAGCTCCATGACAAACAATATCAATCGGAATGATCTCACTTTATCCAAAACGATATAAGAATGTTTGCGACTGTTCGATGAGATAAGCATCAGTGAACTAATTGCTACGAAAGACATAGATACTTTCGGTCATTAATTATCTTTCGTACTTTGAGATATATTTTAAGCTGATAAATAATCATCGCTTCCGCCTGATTTTGGAAATATATTGAAATAGGAAAATGTATTCCCTTAAATAATTCAACCCTTAAACTTGCGCTCCAGGTAATGGCCAGTAGTTTACCCTTGAGTCCAATTTCGGACGTACTAATAAATTCAGAGAATATTTCTTTAACCGCACTACAGGAATGTGGAATGCTTTACCCGACAAAATATGTATCCACCCATTGCGATGTTCAGACATTTAAAACCAATGGGCATCGCTTTTTCTTTTAAACTTTTCCGACTTTCCGAAATGCCCATACTGTGCTCTCAAACATTTTGAGGGCAGTCATTATCCCTTTAGTAGACGCAAAATATATAAAAAATATGGTCGTTTTTAGAGAATCTTGGCTTGATTACTTCCTGAGTTAAGGTTTTATTAATTTTTCAAATAATTATAACTCAATCAGTGGTAGAAGAGATAGAATATCAATACTACTTTCGGTTATCAATTCAGATATTTTCGAATCTATTGAAGATGATGATTGATCTTCAAAAACACCTCTTGATTCAGATGGAAATGAATCATATATAAGGACTTTTAACATTATCAAAATGGAAAGGAATAACATCTGCTATTTCGCCCCTCCTGTACTACCACATGTTTCTCTCTATCTCTCTCTGTCTCTCTCTTACGTGCCTAAAAATCTCAGAAATTTCAGTGCTTGCAGTCTGTTGAAATACTCGTATCGATTAAATTTCAAATCATATTTGAAACTAGAGCGGAGTTATGGTACCTACCCTAAAATCTAGAGGGTAAGATCCAAGTCTATCTAAAATTAAAATTAACTTGAAAACGTGCTTCAGCATTTCATCGAGTTTAACGCCGAGACTCGGATTATCTCACGCTGACAATATGATCCTTAATCACTTGATGTCATTTTGTGTCGCACCCAGGACCTTAGTGTTGCAAAAGAAATAATCCCCCGCAGGATTACCTACTCTACACTTTTTATACCAGTAAGAAATCAAACAAAAATTAACATTTCCCCTCTTGACAAAAGTGATTACTCAAACCCGTTGCCCACTGAAAACATTTATTTTGGCATTTCCAGCTGGACTATGTAAATTTAAATTAAAATATCCCTGCTGATGACTATGTATGTATTTTTGTATTTTTATTTTTTTTTTAACAAAAGATTCCTTCCGGTGGAATGGTGGTCGGAAATGAATATCGATGTTGGTGTTTTTTTTTTAAATAACAACAACACGAAAAATCTGTTTTTCCCCATTTTTTTTTACTGATGCACATATTCAGTGTATTTTCACAGTTAAAATATAAACACATAAAATCTTGGTGCGGTATTCCTCTGTATCCTGTCGTGTTTCACTCTTGTTAATCTCCATTTTGGCCATATTGCGCGTTTATTACTCATAATTGATATGAAAACATCGCACCAATGAAAAATATCCAATCCAATGGGCATAAATGTATTGTATGATGGCATAAAAGTCGTGCGGTGGCCAAGAAGGATTTTTAACTGCCGGAAATTATTGCAGATGCTCCTGATTTTCTGATATGGAATATTCATTTTTTGGGGTTCGAATTTTAATTAGTTTTGGGAAAGTTTATTTTTATTTATAAGAAAAGGGAAGTTGCAGGTATAAGTATTAAAATTGTAAATTTGGTTAAGCAGGAGTTTTTCGAATGCTAAAGGAGTGTTAAGAATTCAAGGAGGGTCTTCGGTTATTTGTTTTGTTTTTTTAATCCTCGGATTTCTCCCAGTAAAAAGTGAAAAATTATTAAAAACATTGGACTTTGGTTCAGTAAATGAGTTCTGTTCCTTAATCAAACAAACCTGTCCGACACAATTTTTTTAACTTTAAAAAAGGGTTGAATTTTAATTTTTTTTATTAATTCTTGGTTGCGACAAATTAAAAATACAAAATAAATATTCAAACACAATCATCTCCAATTTATTTTTGTATGATATTTTTTTAGCGTTGAATATTAATTCTCCCCAGACTGCATGAATAATTCAATTTATAAAAACTCTGACGAAATTTTCACCTCTTGTTGTTCTGTTTTAGGCATCAAAACGTTAAATTGATAACCAACAAAATATTCATCTCCCAATGAAAGCAAATATAAAAAAAAAATTAAATAAATTCATTCAGCCAAATTTTCCACATAAAATATAAATAAGAAAAAAAATAAACATACGAGTATGTATGTCTATATAAATTCCAATCGATTTGCAATCCCGGCGAGAGAATACCCTGATCCATTTAAAATTGCCAAAAAATCCTTTTTTTCCTATACCGATATATTTTTCTTATCCACTTACAGTGGGAAAGACAATGGGAAATTTGGATGCTCGCTTGAACTCCATAGTTCAGTTTCGTGTCATTGGCGAAAGATTAACAGATTAATTTTTTGTATATATGTAGCTACCTTCTGACTGGTATAAACTAGGATAAAGGCAGTATGAAGGAGATATGTATATTGTTAGTTTTGTAAGTCAACTGAGTCTATGTTCAAAAAAATAGATGATACAATTGATAGATATATTTGTCTTTTTTCATTGACTGGTATAAACTCGCTTAACGGATACACTAATTCACGAATATTATCACTATAAAAATAAATTTTCAAAGTTTGTAAATCTAGCTTACAGTGATATTTCAAATAGCAAACTTATAAATAGAAATAGGTATTTATTATGTGATTGGTATAAAGTCATCTAATGTACATAAACCCGAAAATTCTGAAACTTTTAAATAAATTTCCTGAGATTGTCTCACACCAGCTTAAACCAATTGGCAGATTAATAAATAATAGTATAGTTTATTAGATGTCTGGTATAAATTCGTCTAATGGACATGACAAACACAAACATACTTAAACAACCTCTAAAAATAAGCTGTGTGTATTCTCTGGCTTGCGATGATTTTGTCCATCTAGCTTGCACTACTTTATTCCGATAGTCAGGCTAATAAATATAAATATGTGTGCATTCAGTGACTGGTATAAACTCAAAAATACAGTATTTTTAAAATAAATTTCTGGAATTTTCAATTAAGCTTCTACTGTGTTCCCGCAAAATAAGGAAATTCAAGATTTCCTCTGAAAAATTTTGATATTTCAAATTGATTTAACAATATTTCATAAAGATTTTACCTAAATCTCAATAAAAACTCTGGATTCTAACGAAATCTCAATGAAATTATGCTAAACTTATTTCTATAGTCTCAACATTTTTAGCTGAAATCTCAGCTTTCGGTTTAATGGGAATATAATCTTATACTTGTTTATACTATTGGTAGTGTAAACAAAAATACATGTGTATTTATTCTGTGACTAGTATAAACTCATATAACGGACACAAAAAAACTAAAAAACTCTGTAAATTTAGAAAATATTCCGAAGGTTTTCAAACCGATACTTGTGTTTGCTATATATGTAGGTACATTGCACTCGTTTATACCAATAAGCAGATTTATAAACTGAAATACACATGTGTTAATTCAGTGACTGGTATAAATTTTTTTTTTTTAATATAACAGCCGATTAAATATTGTAACTTTGGAAATAAATTCACAAATATTTTCAAACCGATGTTTGTATTCGCTCACTTATACCAATCCGTTATTTAAAAAAAAAAAAGACAAATTATTTGCAATTTTATAGTTTAGACGTTACTTAGTACAGCGACATGACTTTTTAAAAGCAGATACATAGTTATGCCTCACGATTAAGGCGTTGATGACATTCTTTGTTCGATTATACCAGTTAGTCTGATTCTCGTAAGAGCCTTTAAAGTGTTGTGCGTATTAGCTTCTTCGTTCTTAAGCAGGTAGATAGAAATGGCGACCAGCCTAGTTCTGAAGTGTACTATTTTTTAGGAAATCTAGCTTAAGTCTTTTGAACACTGACTAGTTGGCTGACATTTTGTACATATCTGGGATTATTTTGTTCCACTGTGTGTATTCTGCTTAAAATAATCTCCATCACCACTACAGTCATGCTTTTATAAAAATTGCAACTAAGTGCATATTTTAATCGCGAGGGGATTGATCAATCTAAAATTTAACAACGAACAAAAAAATAAAAAAAATAGAGCTTTCCAAATACGATAGCAAAAGAGAAAATAAAGTTTTCCCCCCTAACCCACACACACATTAGCCAATTTGTATGTTCATTGTGAATAGAAAAAAAAAATGAAAAATGCAATGAACACAATTTTTTTATCCTTTCTATCGTTCATCCGCAATCATGACTGTTTAGTTTCTTTTTATTTCTCCCATACTTTTAGCTAAAACATGGGACGATTAAATTGGAATCGATGAAGAGAAGGGAGAAAAAAAAACTAAATCCACTTAGCTCTCAATTACTTTTGGAATGAGTTAGAAAAAAAAAGTCCCAAACCAACCACTTCTGAGGGAGGCATTGAGCTGCCCTGCTACCGTAAAAGGCTCCTTTATAACTAAACAAAAAGGTAAAAGCAAAGCAACGCAGTCAGTGATGTTGATTGATTGCTTCTTGGTGTGGTTTAAGTGTCAAAATGTCTAGATACAGTAATTGAGGGGTGAAATTGTTTTCTGTAGTGATACGGTGAAGTGAGTTGACTTTGATTTTCGAGAAACGTTTACAAGTCAAATCAAAGTCACATCAGGTCAATCTCTTCAATCAACTTTGAAAAAAAAGAAGTTTTTTCCCCCTGTGTGTGTCAAAGACTATAACTATGGATTAAAGTTGTCTTTGGGAAGTTAAAGAGCCTTATCTAATTACGTTACAATTGACAGCTGTACAACTGCATGAGTTGACAAATCGTTAAATATGTCAAACAGAAGTAAAAGTAGACATTCAATTTCGAAAATTCTGAAGTTTAAGTGTTAACTTTGATGTATTTGTTAAAAAATCATGTTTTGCTCACAGTACTTTTGTTAAGCTTAGTTTTTTTACGAAAGTAGACTCAGTTCACAATATACACTTAGAGAAGTGAACCAGGAACCGGTTAAAATCTTATTACTGCCCAAGGTAAAATTATTTTGGCCGAAAATCCTTCTGAGAAGGAGCAATCGGGCAGAACAACGGTAAGGATCTGATTATGATTACATGTAGTAGGGAGAGGGAAGTAAAATTATCGTCGATTTATTTAAGAAGAAATAGGTTTTTCTTAATGGTACTCCAATGCTCCATTTCAACCATCCTCTGCTGGACTTGATAAAGTATCTGGTGAGTTGTAGAATTTTTGCTCCTTCATACAGTTTTTTGTTACTGATGTTTTTCCCACGTATCCTGTCATAAAACATTCCTGGGTGGATTCGAAGATTCTATTTCCAAGTAGATATATTTGACGTTAGTTGTTGCTGACAGTTGTGTTCCCTTATGTAGGATGATCTTGGAGTGCGTGCAGTCTGCGGCTCCTCTACTTATTGAATCTTTTGATCGTCTGATACAAACCAGATCGGATCTGGTTGATTTAATTTAATTTTAATTTGATGAAATTTTGACGAGAGTCAGCATCTGCGATTATTTTTCCAATTTTTCACGTCGTCTTCGGTGAAGATCTTTCGGTCGAAAAGAGAATATCAAAAATAGTGTTAATTATTGAAATAAATACTTTTTAAAATTTCTAAAATAAATTGTGTTAATTTATAATTTGAACTGGAAGAAAGAGAATAACAGGTTCTTAAATAGGGATATTTTGCAATTTTGTATTTTAATACAAACGCACCCTTAATAATTTAATCGTTTGTCAATCTAAAAATATCAATCAAGATTTAGATACATATTTTTAATGGAACGTGCCTTATTTTAAACTTTTTAATTACGAAATTCTGAGTCGGTAATTGCAACTTAAAAGGATTCCTATTCCCATATTAGTTAGTAATGATCATTCCATCAGTCAGTCAGTTCCTGTATCAGCGAGATAAAACACCATTAGAAGTACAATAAAAATATCAGCCCTTAGTGAAAAGTTCAAATGAATTATAAATCAGTCCCCATTCTGACAAACTTTGTTTGAAGATCTTGACCTACAAATTAACTAAGGAACTGAAAAGTCTTGATTATTTGAAACTCTAAAACTTCTTTTATATCTGCGTAAATTTTAACGGATCAAAATTAGAAATACATTATTCAAAGTCATTTATTACTAAAATAAAAAAACATGGTTCTAGGTGGTTTCCTTGTGGAACACCACACGATGCATTATTTGAAGTGGATATATACACACTGTAGGGTTCTCTTTCCATCTGTGCGATAAGTAAAGCTTACCATATAATGACTTTTTGCCTGGCCCCGATGACACGCCAATAGCTTTTTTAAAATATGAGCTATTGCACTTTCCAAACTCCTCAATAATTTCTTTTAACTTTCGATTTCACTATTAAGTTTTCACTTTTTTTCTTTTTTTTTCTATATTTCCAATTATTAAAAAATATCGAGCGTTTGCGAAACTCTCCGTTATCCTTAAACTCTTTCAAAGTTATTTCCATTACAAATCAATTGTTTCTTCATTACGTGATTTCTGAAATGGTAAGTACAACATAACTAATTTTAACCAAATTGTCTCTATGGCACTCTTAATACTAGAAACAGGCTACGATGTCGATGATTTAAGTAAATTATTCCACCAGATCAGTGACCAAATTACTTTAGTCAAACTCAGACATTTTGGTCTTCCACCATTGTTTATCGAATGCTGTTTACTATGCCTGGAATTATCGAGGTTGTTTTCAGAAGTAAAGGGTCTAATACATTCTTCGCCTCTTTAGGTGTTTTTCAGGGTGGACTTCTAAGCCCACTCTTATTTGTGCTTGCCAACAATGACGTAGGTTGAATCGTTTCCTTCTCAAATATCTCTATTTATAAAGGTGAGCTTAAAATTTGAGAAGTAATCTCCTATTCTCATGAATCTTTCCTTCATCAACAAGGCTTAAATAGTTTTCTTACCTAATGTAATATAAATTTCCTGGAACTTTATATAGTAAATGTCAATCTTAATGTAAATGCTTATCTTGAAAGCCTCTAACCTATCACTTCTGTAACTTGCTTATTCTTACCATTTCCTCTAGTCTTGATCTTGGAAAATATGGATAAAGAGCCAAATGTTGCCTTTTCTTATTCTAAAACCAAATTCCTCAAGGGGTAGTCACCCTACCATATATCAATGTACAACAGGGTAAATCTCATTTTCAAATCAGTCCATTTCGTAAAATTGAAGCATCCAAGATTTCCCTGCATCTTAATTTACAATTTGCAATTCATTAAATTGCACATGCACTGCACATCCAACTTTCTCAACTTCCTCAACATATCACTCAAAGCTTTTGGTTGTCTACCATTTTTTATACGAATAAACCAAATCATACCTCGAGTAATCGAGAACCGTTTAAGTCAACTTGTTTTCAGAAGAATGGTTTCTGATACCAATTTCAAATACTCAGATGTTCCTCAGGGCACCCATCTTGGCCCAGTCTTATTTGCACCTGCCATTTAAGTGCTTAGAATCATTTCCATTGACTGCCGTTCTTTGAATTAATAATAATTAATTACACATTCCTAAAATAATTAATACCAAATCTACGAAACTTAAGATTTGTTCCTTTTTCCGCCTTACTTCCCCTCACTTACTATGGTCATTTTAACCCAGTGTGTAGAGTGGAACATTCAGGCAACACAGGACAAGATATCCTTGATTTGGTCTTGCTTGCTCTACAAATATTTTCAAAAAAAAATCTAGGTGAGCTTAAATTTTTGGGTGGAAACGTAAACTAGAAAAGAGGAACTAAATATCTTTCACTCCACTCTAAATCTCACTTTCCCCCTACAAGGAAAACACTCGATTTTCAGAAAATAGTATTTCGTAAATCAGTGGTTCTCAAATATCATATACTTAGTATAAATATCAAAATGAAAACATTTTCAAATGTCATCCCAGAGCACACTTACAAACACTTCAGATTGTCATTTAGTGTCGCCGTTGTTTGGATAAAAGGGACTTTCAAAATATCATATAATATCCAAAGGACCACTTTAAAAGCATACAAACTATCTAGGTAGGAAATGTTTGTGCACGAAAAGATCTTCTTTCGCCCCCACTTAACAAGAATAACACAAGAAGTACGAGTATCTGCAGCAATAAAATAATATATCCTTGAAGACATCTGCACTTGTATGGCAAGGATTGCTTCCTTAAACATTGAAAAGGGAACTGAATGGGTTATATGTGTGCATGCAATAAAAATAAAACACCATAAAACGTGTTTTGTTTTTGTCCCAATACTGCATTACATAAAATCATGACAGAGAGTATTTACAGTCTCATTGGTCATAAATTCAATACACCCGTCGAATAACACAATCATTTGTTGTTTCCTGTCCCTCATCCTACGCTATACGTCGAAACCGACCCATATAAATAAATTTGCCTCCCCAGAGTTGAGTGGATGACATGAATTGACTGGGCAAATACTCGTATATATTCATCGAATTATATATCACAGAAAGTTGATAGTAAATCTTTTATAGTGTAAATGTTTGTTTTCACAAAAATAGCTACCATGCAATAAAAAAAAAGACAGATCAAAGACTAGGTCAATTTCCGAAGCAGACGTTTCCTATATACAATCTCATATGGTCCAGTAGTCGAGAATAATTAATTGATACGCAATTTGTTGTGCCGAATTGGATGGGGAGATATGAAGATACGTATGTTTATGCTTCGAATTGCCCTCATATGTCATTGGCACTATCAGCACCGACAAGGCAGTGAATCTGGGATTCATTGACTTGTTTGGTAAAATTGTACTCGTAGGCTGTGTAAATGAAAACTGCAGTAGTTGACCTATTTGTTTGAACAATTGCGATATCAATTGGGTAATCTATGAGACAGTAGTTCAAGCATTGATGAAGCTTTTGTTTAAATATCATTTTGTTGTAAATTGTTAAATTGTATTGGAAACTGACTTTCTAAACAAGAATTGTACAATTGTGGGAATATCAAATCTAATTGGTATAACTTTAAATGAAGTTTTTAAAACTGCTAAATAAAGACCTATAACATAAAAAGAATTTTAAAATTCATGATATTTTCATTTTTGGACTTTAAGACAAAAATTCACAAATCGCCATAAAGCTTTTAATTTCATTTTCTTAATGGAATTGATATGGGAAATTGTGGACATTCTCATGGAGCCATCCAATTTTTATTGAGATGAAAAAGAAAAAAGGATCTAAGGGGTTTTGATACGTCTTATTGTGTGTTTGCTTTTGCACAATTATCCGGAATCACTCACTCAACCGGACCACCACACCCATCCGACAACATATACATTGCGCCAAGTTAGGCAGCTTGTTGACTGGTCTTGAACCAGTAGCCAATCCGATTGAGCGATCATCATAATTTTCAGACAGTCAGGCTGCACTAAAAGCACTAAGCTCCTACGCCATTAGTTCCAAACTTGTTTAAACTTGTTTGGGAATGCGTGTTAAAGCTTAATAAACTGGGCAAGAATAACACTGTCACACTTCATTGGGTACCAGGCCACGTTCTTGTCCAGGGCAACGAAGAGGCAGACTCTTTAGCAAAAATAGGTCCATCGACATCCCTTATAGGGCCAGAGCCCTACTGCGGAATAGGAGAAAACGCGATCAAAAACAAAATCAAAACAGAAGAGGAGGCAAAAAGATCAAAAATTTGGAAAGAACTCCCTAAGCTGAGACAGGCAAAACTCCTACTCGGGGACCACAACCGAGAGCGTTTTCTTACCTGCATTAGCTTAAGTAGGAACAACCTCAGGAAAATCACGGAACATCCTTGGCCTGGTGAACAACGCGACTTGCAGATTCTGCAACACTCACGAGAGACACTTGACCACATACTGGGGAAATGTGATGCACTCGTGCATCAAAGGCATGGGTATCGGGGCAATCATCACATAAAAGAGAGTGAATTTATTATTATCCCTTAAAATACTCCAAATACTTCGATTCCTCAAAGGAACAAATTAGGAGGAAGAACTGTAATGATGAGCCAACCTCATTCAGTTCTAGATGGGGGACACAATAGATCTTTAGGTCGCAGTATTTTTATACCCCAATTTATTCATTCATTCATCATAATTTTGGCCCTCCGTACCGTAAACTTCCGTGAAAGCTCGGGATCTAAAGAATCAAACGTAAGTTACGGCACAGAAGTCACGTTTAGAAAAGAGATCAAATCTTTGATCTTCATTTCCAGAAGTTCATCAATGTCGGAAAAAAATTCACTTCCTAATGATTTTGCTTTAAATTTGACCAGAAAAGGGCATTTGCAGAGGAAATGGAGTACTGTTTCCTTTTCCCGCTGGTCTACATAGCTATGACAGTAAGTGTTCTGAGGAATGCCTAGCTTCGCTGAATGCTCTCGTACTGTCCAATGTCAGCTACAGTTAACTACGATACTGGCTATGTTTTGCCTAGTTCTGTTTATCAGATCAAGCATTCGGGATTCATTACAGGTGGGCAAAATCTTCTAAAATATAATGCAGTTACTTACTCGTAAACTGCTCCACCTACCGTTGATGTTAAGAAAAATTGGGAGAATATTGCCCTTCATAACTCCGAGTGCAATGTTGACTCTTTCCGCAAGTGAGTTATGAAGCGCTGATCCTTGCCTGGCCAGCTTATCCACCCGCTTATTTCCATCAATGACACATTGACTCGGAACTCAGATAAGAGTGATAGTATGGTTAATATAGAGGTAAGCATGTTCAATCCGGCATTGCTAGACCAATTTGGGGGATGCTGTACTAGAATAAATGGCTTTAACAGCCGCCTGACTGTCTGTGATAATAGCCGTTTCTGGTTGTATATATTAATCTTAACTAGAAGAGAGCAATACTATACTGGTCAAATTTTATGATTGACTAATATATACATATTACAATTTAACCTTCCTTCCTTCGTTTTTGGCTAAAAGCATCCAGAAAAGCGGCATTGAACTAAGACGAACAGGGCTTACGTTCCATATTACATTATTACAAATGTTCAAATGTTCAGAGGTGACTTGACAATGAATCCATTCAAAAACTAGTAAGCTTGAATCGTATCCACCCCTTCTGTATGACAGTCCAACCCATTGACCATTATTTCAAGAGGTTCTGCTACTACTACTGCTATTACTGCTCTACTACTAAGGGTGCTTACAAATTATATCATTTAAATGTTTTCCAGGAATGTAGTCTCTTGCGAAAAAGTGACAAATTCTCCAAGGGATGGAGCATATAGGAATGTTTTAGAGTTGTAACTTGTAGTCACTAGGCTTAGGGTTTCTTCGAGACGTAATGGCCTCTAATTAATTTATTTATAATCTTACAAAGCTTCTATATGACAAGTTGAATATTCGAAAAAAAAACGAATTAGAGATTTTATTTCAACTTGACATAACGGTGGTAGGAAAGATGATAAAGTATGTAAGTCCCAAAATTCTGTCTGTATGTCTATTTGCTCGACTGTTTTTTTTTTTTCTTAAGACAACGAAAAGGTGACCGGTGCGCAAATTTCCAAAATTTTATAGAAAGTATTGTTTTTTTTAACTGTTTCACAGATTTTAATACACACTCAAGGTAATGGCTGAAAAAAAGAATTTCCAAAAAATGGTTATTAATAGTACCCCCCATAGAACTATTTTATTCTTAATTTTCTCTAAAAAGGCACAACTAATTTTGATCAATTTTTTATAAAGGATTTTTGAATTGGCACAGGTTGATTTTGGCCGCTTGTGGTGACCATGTTCTTTTTGTGACAACTCTTAAATCTATTGTTAATTATTAAGTAACTGATGCCAAATCACCGTGGTAAGTTACACGATTGAACAGCACGTCCACATAGTAAAACTTTATTATCAAAATGAGTGTTTGTTACGCCAACTTTGCAGCCATTTTGCAGTAGACGAGGTAGCCCTTCACAGTCAAATCTTCAATGTTCGAGACAACCGGATCAGCGTTCAACCAGCCAATATGTTTACGTGAAAGGAACGCAAGATCGACCCCAAACATCGCCGCGTCCGTGAAAGTTCATGATCATACACATAAACCCACTCGAGATTCACCAGGTAGCAATGCATTCTCAAAAAGTTACAGATTGGTGTAGATTTTGGGCCTTCCAGCTTATTGGTCCGTACTTGTTCGAAAACGAAGTTAGTGAGGAGGTCATTATGAATGAATGAATGAGCGATGGTAACCAATTTCTTGTGGCCCGAATTGAAACATATGGACCTAAGGACATGTTGTTCCACCAGAACGGCGCTATGTTCCACACAGAGGACTCCACATAATATTGACATTCTGCATGAACGATTTTATTAATGTTTTCTCTAGCGGAGGCGATGTGAATTTGGCATCAAGATTATGCGATTTGGAATTTCCCGAAGTTGCAGGTCTATGCGAATAAACAACAATCCAATACCTTTTAAATGACGCAGGCTATAGCTCAAATTCAGCTAGATCTATGCGGAAGATTCAAAGTCTTAAATTTAACAATCTAACGGATGAAGACATTGTCGAATGTATTCTTTCAGTTAAGTCTAATGCTACAGGATTGGACGATATTAATGCAAAATTTGTAAAGCTTTTTCTCCCGTTTATTCTAAAATACATTGAATACATTTTTACCAATATACTTATTACTTGCGAGTATAAGCCAAGATAATTCCGATAATAAAATCTCAAAATCGGTTAAAAACAGAATGTCGACGGATATCTATTTTGCCGTTCTTGTCAAAAGTTTTTGAAAAAGCTATTCTAAAGCAGCTGCAGAGATACCTACTCACATGATAATCTATTAAGCTCCGTTCAATCCGGTTTTCGTACTAAAAGAAGTTTGTTAAACTGCGTTGTTGCTTTTTGTTGATGACATTCGTAGAGTTATGGACAAGAACTGTTGTAGTTTTCTTACATTGCTATTTTTCAAAAGCGTTCGATACCGTTAACCACTATATACTTTGCAATAAATTATTCAAAGATTTTGGTCTCTCCGTATTTGCAGTAAGACTATTGTACTCCTATTTAACTGGCCAACAACAATGTGTGGCAGTGGGCCATAGAATGTCCTCATTCCTAAGTATAACAGCTGGTGTTCCCCAGGGATCTGTTCTTGGACCTTTGTTGTTTTCCATTTATGTTAATGAGTTACCTGGACTAGTCTAGACATTTCACAACTCAGCCCAATTAAATTAGGAGAATCAATAAAATCGAATACGTCCACACAGCGAAAAATTTGGGGTTTATTTTCAATGAAAACATTACAGACCACAAAGTAACCAATAATAATTTAGCCCGATACTCGTATCTCCTTATTCCAAGCAAATAACAGGTCTTAAACTCGAAGATTTAATACCATTTAGATCACTAATATCTCTCCATAATATCATGCAATCACATCAGCCTGAATAAGTAAAACCCAAAACACATACACATTATGTATAACCATTAGTAAAGACAAAGAGATTTTCCGTAAACCTGAGTCATGAGTTGGTAAATGATGTTAGAATTGGAAATAGGCCCTTAGAACATGGACAAAAATTGTTTACCAAAGTGTTGTTCATTAAATATTAAGAAACACTTTGTGGAAATGACAACTCCTAAAGTATCAAACAAAGTTCACAAAGTCATCCTGGAAGACTACAGATACTGTCAAAATATAAATATACTGTTACACATGAAAGTAAACTCCACGAATTGGATACCGGGAAATTTTCTTACTTCTGAAAAAAAGTTGATCTGGAAATAACTCTGGATTAAACTTAGTTCTAAGATCCCGTAAAGAAATAAAGCCGACAAAATATTTAAACAACTTTTTTTCACTATTAAGCCCGCGACATATCGGTCCAGCCTCATATTTCATTTGATTAGTATATAACGAGAAGTTATAAATCTTAAACATCCTCCTACGACTTGGTAAGAATCTAAATACCTTATTCTTAGGCACCATTTATAAACCCCCTCTACCGACAGAAATACCATTTAATCAAGCTAATAGCCGGTCGTAGTCGCTTTGATATTTTCTCCCAGGCTATACCTACCTTAATTTATACATTTCTCAAAAAGTGACACACAAGAACCCCAAAACAAAACATTACGGTGTAACTTATTACCGTGTATTTCCATAATTTCTGCAGCATATTTTCGTCTTTTTTTTTAAACCACTAATGTCCCACCTACACATACAATATATGATTCTAATAATTCATTTTGGTGTGGCCCTGTCAGTTCGTCACTCATATCAATCAGAATGACAGAAGGAACAATCTTCAAATAAAAAAAAAAAAATAAAGAAGGCTTGACTTCTAGTGTAGTGGAGATTGTGACAGCATAATGCTGATGCAGTCTTTCTCGCCAGACTTGGCAGGCAGTTATCCTTCATCATCATCGCCATCCTTCCTTCAATTTGGTGTTTCCTGCCCCCATTTTGCCTATAACAATGCTTCTTTTCCGTCTTTTTGAAGGAGCAATGACACTGACATGGAATATATTTTACTGGCTTTGTATTTTTGGCTAAGAGAAAAATCAGTAGTGCTATATTTCCATTTGCCCATCAGCACCAACTCTCATTCAATCTTACACGCACGGAAGCTGCAGAGAAAAAGAGCAAGCACACAAAAAAGAGAAAAAGAAAATAAATAAAATAAAATAGCCGAGGATGATATGTCATCGTTGTCACAGAAATGTCATCTGCATCATGCTTTTTTTTCTGTCACTATTTTGCCCTGGTGGGAAAAAAAAACACCGGCGAAAAGGAGGACATTTTTCCGGTGTTCTATGTGCATTCTGGTGTTTGAGTTTGGGCTGGCGTGCGTGACGTATTTGGCCATGCGACGAAGGATGCAGGAAATTTATGTTCGTTTGTCCTGTGACGAATTTTGTATTTGTTTTATTTTTTTTCTTTCTCGGTTGGACATGTTGAGAATATTCATATTTTTATACATACATATATCTCCGTTAAAACTTTTTCACACTTTTTTTTCCCCTTCAATACTAAAGTCGGCTGCAGTCTGCTTGAGTGCGGAACTCGATGCTGCAGTCAAATGTCATTCAAAATAAGTGTCATTTCAAATTTGTTTCGAATACTGAAGGTTTTCATGCAGTAGCAGTAATGGTTTTTTCCGGCTCGAAGGACCAAACGAAAATGCAAATTGAAGGTACGTTTTTTTTAAGAACAAACCCAGGCCAAGTGTATGATATTTTTTTTACGGTTCAAGGAATCATAATTCGCGTTGAGAGTGGATTTTCATTATGTTTTACAGATTCCTTTTTCCTGGAAAAATATCCCTCTTAATGGCATTGTCTGGTATCTGATTCAAAATTAAATTGAAATACTTTCCCTCGCTGACTGATGGGCCAAAGTAAACTTTTAAAAATTCTTCCCTCTTTTGAATATTTTATCGCACTAGCTGTATTAGAAATGGTACATAAAACGAAGACAAAAAAAAATAAATAAATATTTTTCCAATTAACGGTTCCAAACTGAAACAGGAGCTACAAAGTAAATGAAAAATATATCCATGGTCCCGTTTCATCCTCATCATTCACTCTTTGTGTGTGAATGTTAGTATTATTTTTTATTTTGCAAGGAAAGCACAGTTTAAAGGATGAAGTTTTTCTTTCGTTTTGTGGATATCAAAAAAAAAAATCAACAGCAAAAAATTAAAGAACAACATTCTTGTGTTGTGAAAATTAAAATAAGGATGCTGCAACTTTTAACACCGAGTCTGCTTGAATAACCAACGCTCTCGATTTTTTTTTTTTATATTTTGATTCTCTCCAGTTACAGCACACAAATTCAGTTCTTTCTGGTTTATGTATCAGGAATTTTCATTGAGTTTACTCAACTTGAGGAAAATGTGAGGACTGAAGTAGAAAAATTTAGGGCATATTTCCAGAAGATTTAATAATGAAAAAGAATAGAAAAAAGTGATGCCACTTTGTGGAGAAGAATAGATAACTGGTTTGATTGTTGAATTTTTTTTTATAATAAGCGTGCACTAAAAGGGTTTTTACTACCCTTTAAGTGATTAAATCCAGTGTTAGCAACGTTAGAATAAAAGGGGAAGGATTGAAAAGGAGATACCGATACACAATGGTTTTGAATATCAAAAATGGAGGGAAAATAAAAAAGCATTCCACATTCGTATACGGGTCAAGAAATTTACTCTATACTTGACAGTAGATACACGCTTCAAAGCGGGGAACTATTCTTCTTGTCGATGGAAAATTTTCTTGAACAAGCAGCATTTGGTCGTTAAGTTGCTTTAATGTAAAGAGCTGATGGATAATTTTCGCATGGCTCAAATAAAAGATAATATTAAGTGGAATGTCTTCAATGCGCTGAAAATTTGTTAAAATTTTAATTAAATAAGACATAAGCGATAAAAAATGTTGATTTTTTCGATTGCATTAAACGTTCTAGCCATATATGTGTTCAATGTCTGGAATTGCTTTTTGACTTCCAATCAGGGTTCGAAACTTGCTCCGTTCGAAGCAAATTTGCTCCACTTTTGAAGGACTCCAACGCTCCGATTTTTCGAGATCTACACCACTATTTCCACACAGACAAATATGACATTGTTGAAATAAACCATTAAACCTTTGTTAAAAATTCTTTCTGAATTTGTAATTTTTTTCTTTTCACAAAACAATTTTTGAAAATAATGCTAAGTTTTCCAATGAAACCTGTGATTTTTTTTTTTTTTGCTAATACTATTTTTTTATGTTCATATGTATGTTTTAATTTTCCTTGAAAGGAAGGGTTTTCTTTTTGTTTCAAAGCTACTCCAGAAATATTGCATTTGATCCACTTTTTTTTCAAATTTGCTCCGAAATTACATGACTGAGGTTCGAACCCTGCTTTCAATGCATTGCGGCTCAAGATATTTATGATTGATTCTGAAATAGAGCTTTGTTTTTTGATAAGAGTAGATAAGTGAATTTCATGTTTATTTGCTAGATCGATCTGATTTTAAATGTGGTGAACATTTTCTTGATCGAGGACACCAATCAAATTATGTGCTACACTACCAACAAAATCGAATGGAGATCTGTCTTGTTTGAGGTCTTAAGCACGTTAATGAGCTCATTGCTTTGGTGAATGATATCCGTTCCGATTTGTCTGCTCCAAACGCTTACCAGTTCATTAAAATAAATTTTAATTTCGGTTAATTCCAACCAATAATTGGTAAGATTATAATATACATACATAAACGCCCCAAAAATTGTTAACTTGTTCTCGATCATTTTTTAGTGGCGTCTTCTTTGTACATATGATGTGCTGGAGAATCTGTCTCATTTTTTCCTCCTACCGACAGAGGACTCAAGTTATGGATAGCTCGCTGGAGAATTCCTCCATGGGTTTTGATGTTAGTAAAATAGCAACATGAAACAATCCACCATTTGCGGTGATAACTTCTACTACACGTCTGAGCTTCCATTTTATTGGTGTTATGTTGGATTCCTTTACTAAAACAAGTGTGTTTGGTCTTAAATGTTGGGATTAAGTTTTTCATTTAGCTCGTTGTTGTAAGAGATGTAAGTAGTCAACCAACCATAACTTCCAGAATTTTTAGGTCCAATGAAATAGGCATCACGGGGCCTCGAATTAAGAAAAGCTTCTATCTGTAATGTGATTGTGGTGAGCTCCTCGTATGTTCATGAAACTTCGCCTGGGTGTCAAACCAACAATACATTTTCTTTTCAAATATTTTGCATTTAATGTAATATATGAAATCCGACTTTATGACTCGCTGACCTACTCCTCGTCGAAAGAGAGTGGAAGCCCACGTCTCCAAACTCTACGAGTACTACAAAAAGTGGTATATCCGAATAAACACTGCCAAATCGAAGCTTGTGTGTTTCAAGAGACCCACCACCAATGGCAACCAATGTCGTTCAGCATCCACTTGCAGAAACCTGACCGTGAAGCTCCACGATGGGTCAACGATAGCAGCCAAAAGAAATGCTAAATACCTCGGAGTAAACTTCAATGAGCTGTTCAATTTCAAACCGCACTCTAGGCAGGTTCTAAGGAAGGCCAACTTCGCGTTTCACCGCTTGCACCCATTGCTAGCCAGAAGAACCACACTAAGCCAGCCAGTGCAGCTACTGATATACAAGCAGCTCATCAGACCCGTCATCAGCTACAATTTTCCTGCATGGTACACCATCTCGAAGACAGCAATGCTGAAGATCCAAATTTTCGAAAGGAAAATTCGAAGGATAAGCACCGGACTTATCTTCGATCAACAGCGAAAGAAGCACTTCAGCAACGAAAGAGTCTACGAAGAAGCTAAAATCAAGCCATTGGACCAGTTTCTCGTGCAATTAGCGAAGAAGCTCATATCTAGCACCACCAACCACCCAAAACCGCTGATGAGAAGGATGACCATCCAGGAACGACATCCAGAGTCTAGATACCTTAGTGCTCTGGATATGATAGAAAGGATCCCAGCCGACCACGAAACAGCAGTTCGTTTCTACGCTGACTCCGAGTCAGCATATCACCGTGGCTGAAAATATCAGAAAACAAACCCCCAACAAACCCACCAACTGGACAACCGGGACTGAACAACCCAAGACAAAAACCAAGCCAATTTATCGTAACCCTAATTTTTTTACCATGTACATTATAAATGTTATAATTTTTTTGAGTTTAAGTCATTTTATAAGTTAGGCCCCCTATATGCCAACAAATTTCTACTTTATTCATATTATCCTTAAGTTTAAGTTTTACAATTGTATATATTAAAGTTCAATAAAAAACCTTGAAACCTTGAAAATCCGACTTTATTAAAAATTTCATGAATAAAAACAAAGGCTCAAAATTTTAGTTGAATTAGTACTGTGTTAAAGCTACTTTCGGATGAAATAAGGTTAAAACAATGATTTTGCAAAATTTTATTCGACTATAGCATCATACTTTCTCTACCCTTTTATTAAAGTTAAAATCATCGAGATCCTACTTTATTTTGTTCGTATTGTGTGTTAAGTTAGTTTTTAGTACGAACAGTGCCGGATTAGCCACGAAGCAAGAGTAGCAAATGCTACGGGCCCCGCGCATTTGGGGGCCCCGCGCACCAACCTTTTCTGACCATTAAAAAGTATTATTTACATATTAGATTTAGTCACAATTATTACTAAGAAGAAAATATTTGGATCAAAATGATCAACTAAAATTTTATTTTTCTATCTGCTGGTCTTACCAAAAACCATGTTTCGCACCGCACCAAACGCAAATTGGACAACGGTATGAAATTCAGGTAGTTATTGTCACCATTGATAACGTACTCACTGCTTTAAGTAAACGTATATGAACAGTTATCATAAAATTTCTGGCATTTTCGGAATATTCCGAGAGCTAAAATCTCTTCCTGATTCAAAATAGCTTTTTTGGCCTTTAGTCCACAAAAACTGGCGTTTCGTCCGGGTGATCGCACATGGACTCATCAGTTGGCTGTGAGGACCTAGTCAATACGCAATTTTTATTGAATTCAGTTCATCTTACATTGATTTTTTGACAAAAATCCAATGTGAACTATATCCAACCAAGATTAAAATTGTAATCATTAACGTTGAAATATTTTGCCCGTGGCCGAGCATTGATTCTATATGAAAGTTTTTATAATACAAATTCTATATACTACTGCAATAAATCAGCCTAGTAGAAGACTTAGCACTATTAATGGATTTGTTGAATTTGTTGAAAATAGCAAAGTATTTCAACGTTAATGATTACAATTTTAATCTTGGTTGGATATAGTTCACATTGGATTTTTGTCAAAAAATCAATGTAAGATGAACTGAATTCAATAAAAATTGCGTATTGACAAGGTCCTCATAGCCAACTGATGAGTCCATGTGCGACCATGGACGAAACGCCAATTTTTGTGGACTAAAAGCCATAAAAGCTATTTTGAATCAATAATTCAACAAGTCCATTAATAGTGCTAAGTCTTCTACTTGGCTGATTTATTTCAGTAGTACTCGTATATAGAATTTGTATTATAAAAACCTTCATATAAAATCTCTTGTTTGTAACAGTTTTGTTTTATTTAATACCATAAACTTGATAAATGCCTAACCTAAAACAGTCTAAGGGCCCCTTGATAGAATTTGCTGCAGGCCCCGCGCTGGCTTAATTCGGCACTGAGTACGAACTGTCATTGTTTTAGGTGTGTTCAGGAGCAATTAATTAAGAAAATTGCTTTATTACGGCGCTAGTTAGAAAATGTTTAAAATTAAGAATAAGTTAGTAAACCACTTTTAAGTTAGGAAATTGTTAAGTAGTATAGTATACCTTAATAATAAGCTGTTTAAAATGTTGCGCCAAAGGTTTTAAAAATAACCTCAAATTGTGTCAAAGTGTCATCACTTAAAAAAAAAACAACTCTACCAGACAACGTTGCCTTCGTCCTCGGCATAATATGAACTCTAACACATCGTTCTCTGCTCCCCCGCCCCTCGCATATGCTTTTCCTTCCACGCATCCATTCCACAGTGAAATTCCTATAGGACGACACAAAGTATGCTCTTTTAACTAACTCTAAATTCCTCTTTGCCTGCTTACACTTTAACGACCCATTATTTCTTAGCTGTCATTGTTCTTGTTGTTATCCTTATGGCACTCTGGCACATATTCCTCTCGCCCGTTTATGTATTTTTTTCTAATTTAGGTACCCGATTAAAAATTCAGCAACAACGCGGATGATAAAACTTACGAAATGCAAGCAAACGAGGAAACGAACCCACTCGCTTCCTGCGATTTTTGTTCATCGTTTTTTTTTTCTTCTCAAAATAAGGATAATAGCACGTTTTCGTATATTCGCCGCCACCACCACCACCACAATGACACATGCACAAATGAGGACTTAAAATTGTACACTATGTTATGTATGTAGGGTTGTTGCACAACCGGATATGCCCCGAATGCTCTTTATTTTTTAACGTTGAAACTATTATTATATGAACTTTTTAGCTTATCAAATAACAAAACACCCATTCAAAGGAAAAATTATTATATTTTCTCTAGCAAAGGATTCTATTTTATCTGGGGGGGAAAGTTTAACATTTATTAATTTTAATCCATCCTGTTTATCTTTAAGTTTTTTCTAATTTTATTTTTTTTGTGTGTTTGCTGAGGGTGTAGATTTTAGCCTTGGATGTGTTTCAAAGTTCTTGTGTAGCTAAAAATATGATATTATTATGTTTGGATGTATGTATGTAGTAGTTGTTTTGTGTAGAGTTTACAAAGTTTTGTACTTTGTATTGTAAGGGATGTTATCTTGTTTGTTCATTTTCTGATTCAGGGATTAGCATGATGCACCTTTTGTGGTGTGTTGTATGTTGAGCCTTTTAAGATTTATTCACGTGATCCTGCTCGGGTGCATTGAAAGTAAATTGTGTTTATTTTTAAGGAAAAGAACAACAACCTTAAGGGTAATTTAAAGGGAACACAATGAATGATAATAATCAGTAGAGGCAAGAAAGTTATGTGGAAGCGAAGTAAGACAATTGAAAGAAGTTTTGAGGGACACGAGGTGCGTCGTATCTTTATCAACTTTCTATTTAATTTTCTACATCCCACTTTTTATTTTCCATAAGCGTCAGAATATATTTCCCGGGAAAAGCCCAACATACATATATAGTTTAAAATAAATACTATATAACACAGTTTTAAATGTGTGTTTGGATATGAAATTACTAGTTTTAGTCCAAAGTTTTTCCAACAGGTTCTAACTCAATCAGCTCCTCCTACTGTTCGGAGAGTTATAGTTTCTGAACAAATTATTGAAACTTTTAGGTGGATTGAAGTGTCGTAAAATGTCGTTGGCTAGGACTTCTACGTAAAGTAGGTTGTTTAACATTGTGACGATGCCTAACACTTTTTCTCCTACCGGCCAAAAACCCCCCCAACCGCCGCCCGACCATGCCAAATCATTGCGTTAAAATGCCCGCCCGAAAACTAATATAAATTACCGAACCGATAATACCTTTCATTTTAAATAAACCTCCGTACCATCTTACCGAACCCTGGGTTGCTTTTGCTTTACTTATCACATCGCTTACCCGCACCATCCTACCGAGCAGTCTTACCAAAAGCTTTGCAACCGAACCCTGGTTTGCTATTCGTATCATTCATCACACCGAACCCCAAGACCATTTATTTACCTACATCCATGTAAGGAATACTGGCAGCCAGATGTTGGATATGATGAGCAAGTATGACTTTGTGGTAAGTTTGTTTACTTCTCTCAGTTCACAATGCCCTTTTACTGAAATATTAATAAGGGGATGTGGAATATCAAAACGAAATCGTCTTCTACATTTGACTGATGTTTTGTACCAATCTACTGTACGTAAAGGATTACATTCAATTCGGGAACCGAATACTTTAATTAGCAAGTAGGAACACACTAGTGGGTAGGAAGTGTACAAAATAGTAGTTTCGGAAAACCGTTTTGGGTTCCGATCTGAACGCCTACCTGCCACTTTATCTTACCTGTCCCGCTCGTTTAATTCTACGCTCCACTTCTATAAGTGTAGCGTGGACGTGGACAAGGCTAAGCCTGCACCGCTAGGATCAGGGCCATATCCCAAATTATTATTTCTGTGGCTACTCTTCTGCAAAGGGTATAACAGGCAAGCTTTTAATGCATACGAAACCCCGATTTTTCCTACGGCTCTTGCTGGAGGCATGATTGAATCTTAAACCCCTATATGAAGTATCATGTTATTTTATTGTAAACATTTTCATTAATAATTATACGAAATACTTTGTTGTTAAGTAAATGATAAGAAGCAACTGAAGAAAATTGTAAACTCTGTAAACAAATTTGTAAATGAATAAAGATTGAATTGATTTGGAGTTTGGAAACTTCTACCCAAGTTTTTTGGGATATGAGCAAAAATGAATTGATACCATTTCGTCGAATAAATACATCGACTGCCTTTGGCGTGGTCGTAGAGGAGTTTTTTACAGGTTTATCTTGATACCCGGAAATTGCTTTTTCACAGTAAAATTACACCAATAGTAAAATCACTTGTTTGTTCGGCTCTGAGACATAACTCACCAATGCTTTCCTTTCAGCAAATCCAAAGATGGATGAATGGTCTGGGCGATACCATTTTCTGCTATTGAATTTTCCGGCTTACAATTTTAATGGAGAAACTCCTTTTGGAACATCTCTTTTATGATTTTTGATGAAAGTATAAGGTTATGTTCAGTGTTGAAATATGATGGTATCAATGACATCACAATATTATATCCACCACCAAGTCATGTACTCATGCTCAGAGCTTCCAGTGTACATGAGAAATTTCAAAAGATAACACGTTGAGCTTTTATTGAGCCACCGAACCTTCAAGCCATTTTAGCAGGCTTGTTTGGCATGTACTGATGATTAGATTTTTAGATGGAATTTAGTTTGGACTAGTTCAACTCATCCAAAACTAGTTGAACTGGTGAGAATTGGTTTGGGTAGGAGGAAGCTTGTACACGGGACCGACTGAATAATTAAAAGGAAAGAAGACCTTGATCACCTCAAAACGTGAAAGGTTCATCACTGTTCGAAGACTTGGATATCCCTTGATGGAATTTCACAATAATCGCAAACTATAATGTTAAACAAAATTCCAAATGCTTCCAAACACGTTGCTGTTGCCATTTTGGATCTTCATTGGAACGACAGCATTCTCGAGACCGATAAGAGCTCTGTTTCTCTATCGGTTAAAGAAATGTTTCTTCCCTGAGTACAATTTATGAGGCGTTTATATGTCCAAAACTCGAGTATAACGCACATCTTTGGACAGGTGCAGCACAAATTTCTCTCCATTTATTGGATAGAATCCAGAACAGATTGTTAAAACTGGTAGGAAACAGAGCGTCGATATGTTTCATATATTTCTTTGTTTAATCGCTTTTCTTACAAGCAATGCTCCCTCAAAGTAGCCGGTTTCATTCCTTCCTCAATCAGTTCACCAGTGATACCCATTTTGCTATAGGAAACCTCAGTTCACCCTCGAGCATTAATTTCAATTTTCAAAACATTCAAGACCCATGTTCATTGACACCTCCTTTCTCTCCCTTCCTAATTTTCTCAACCGCAGCTTCACCGATGTTTTCGTGAAATGAAATTTTCATTAATCGTTTTGCTTGATATAGCCTGGAACAATAGGTGAAGAGGTTAACTTAGCGTTCGAAACTGGAGGCAGATATTTCGAAGAAGCATTACCCAGACCAAATACTGTAGATCCACATTGTTGATCTTCTAAGTGACCTGAGACAATTTTGGATGCTCAGAAGGAACGTACTTTTCGGATTCTTTCGGAATGTGTTGCTATTCTACGTATTTGGTTACATGTGTACGACCGTCTTGACCAATGGTCAGTTACAAGATGCTGAATCGTATGGTCTATGTTTCGCAATACACTTACCAAAGATGTTCTCTTTCACAATTTTGGCGCTTAAATCGCTTAGAGTATCTCAAAGTCATGTTTGGGGCATTTCCCTAAAGTTTTTCAGAAGAAACAGACGAAACTTTTCTTAATATAGTTTCGTCTTTTTCTTCTGCAGGGACATGTGCAGTGCACTAAAGACTTAAATGAAGAAATTTGGCATTGATTTTCACTTAGCTTACTTTAAAATATAAGGAAATTTTATCAAACAGTCCAAACCTCTTTTTATTCCCGTTTATATCGATAAAGTCGTACCGATTTTATCATAATTCTAGAAAGAAGTACTTCTAAGCAGTTTTTTCTTTAAAAAGATTTAAAAGCAATCCACTTTCTAATACATTTGACATTTTTCAAACATTTTCTTAAATACTGACAATATATCAATAAAACATAACACATCCCTAATAGAACCTTAGTTACGTTTAAGTTGGAACCACAAGCGGTTGTTCGAGACCTGTTCGAGTTGTGGATTTTCTTTTCAATCTTTGGAATGATGAAAGAGTCGTAAAGTACCATTTTTTTTCTTACGACATGTTCAACACCCATTTGCCAAAATAACTACACTCCAGCCCATAATCGTACCACAAAGATAAATACATGGTTGAACCGTTAAAACGAAATTAAATGGTTTGTGTTCTATCAAAAATAAACAGCAAAATTCAATGCCATTACTATCAACGCCATAAAGGCTCAACCATTCAAACACCATTTTTACTGTCTGATACTATACTCGTACTTCTTAGCCATAAACAGTCTTCGTTAAGTCATACCACCCTCACATTTTATGGCCTTCGATTCTAATCTACCGAAATAGACTACAACATCAGGGCTGTAGTTATATCTAATCCAGTTGTCAGTGGTGTCTCCAACAACAACAATAACAACTATATATCGTTTATACGATTGTTATTGCATTCAACTGTTTTATGGTTGGCAGTGCGTCGCATAAACTTCTTAATTCGCATAAAAGAGCTACTGGTATATTTGCAAACGCCTTCTGCCAATCTTCATAAGACTATATAATAAAGCCTTTATTACTTTACGAAACAGGTTTAACTTCTTACCAAGGGAGGGGTAGAAGTATGATGTTGTAGCTGCCCGTCTACCCTACCCTATGGTGAGATAGTTTTTACGTTTATAAGACCGGAAGTGCCTGAATATGCCCATTAAAATGATGGGTTTATGATTTTGCTGGCGCGCTGTTGCTGCTGCTGCTACTTTGTGGCTCTTTATGACCGACAGCAAAACGTAAGCCAATGTCAAGTAGGTTAGTATTCCAAGAATCAAGAGACGTTTAATCTCAGAAACCATTGGTTAGTCATCTTTGGTGATGCATAAGGCCTTTAATTACGCGAGAGTTGATGAAGTTGCCTGACGCTTAAAGGCTTTTTGACTGAAGTCATAAAATTCTGTGACATAGGTAATCATTAGTTATGGCAGACACCAACGAGATACATAAACTGCGTAGTAATTTCGTCGGCTTTAGAAATTTTCGGAGGCTTGGTCGAGATGGTTAAATGGAAATAATTTTGTCCATGGAAGTAGAATCTTGAGATTTTTTTGCTTCAACTCTGAGACTAAGTATATGAGTTTGTTTGTATTCAAAAGGTTATAAACCTCGGCCCTTTTTATGGACCCTTAAACTTTCATTTACGGCAGTGGAATAAAACACCTTTTTAAGAGCTTGAAATAGAGAAACTTTTAAGAGGCTTTCATATCTGATTTGATTATTTTTTTTATAGTTCTAAGTGCTTTTGGTAAACCCTGGCTTATTTTGTCTTTTTATCTTTTCTTTCAGATCATATTGAAGATGATTGCAGAGAAGTTCAATGTCCTCTGCCAGAGCTCGAATGCCCAACGGATAGCGATTTGAAATCCTCAGCTCCTCACAACTTAGACGATGAAGATAGCGAATCAAATCCATTTGACATGCTTGCAGCTGATGGTCTGATCGAAGAGCTATATCCAAGTTCAATGTTGCCCAGCACAACCAATGCACCACAACATGTTCTTCAAAAACGGAGTCTTCAACATCGACGTCGGGAAGCGATAAAGATCGTCCCAGGGGATTATCGGAGTTTCGAACCCGAGTTCTTTAAATACCACAACCACCATCAGCCCCATAGAAAATGGAAACGAGACCTAGTAATGGGTGTGCAACCTCATTCCGAAGCTGAAATAAAAAAATGCTGCCCGGAATTCCAGTGTGTCTGTCGCACCTGCCCAAATCCACCCAAATGTGAAAAAGACCAAGTAGCCATTGTTGTTGAGCAAGAACACGGTTTACCAGGAAGTTGCTGTCCAAAGTATGAGTGTGTTCCAGAAATGGAGTGTAGTATCGACAGTCAACCGAAGGTGTCTTATTGGCGAAGTGAATGCCTTAAATGTGATTGTTTTGGTGGACATGAATTGTGTCAGCAACTTTGTGAGGTGAACGAAGATCAAAGTGCCATGAACTGCTTCTCTGGGTATTTGAATAAACCGAAGATGAACGGAGACACTTGGCTTGAGAACGAAGACTGCAAGGTATGCAAGTGTGTTAATGGTGATAATCAGTGTCAAGAGAGCTTTTGCAAATCGGTTGATTGTGAGAATCCTATTAAGGTTGAAGGAAAATGTTGCAAGGTTTGCCCTGAGATTCCGATAACAACTTCAACAACATCGACAACTTCAAGACCACCTACAACAACGTCTCACTCAGATGAGGACTTTAGCACCAGTCCAACTATCCCAACAGAAGAAGAACCTCCAGTGACAACCACAATGGCTCCTGCTTCCTCTACTACAACAACCCCAGTAGCACCAGACCAGACAACCCTAGATGTTGATAAATCTATCATAACAACTTCAACACTACCAACAACACACGATATCAAAACTACACCTCAAGAAATTGGAAATCTCTTGGAAGAAATCGACATAATAATTGTGCTTATCATTGCGTCGGCTATTTTAGTAATTTTTACAATTGGAATAGGCCTAGTTGTATCACAAAGGCAGAAGAAGAAAAAACTTATCTATTCCACAATTCCAAGCTCGGAGTCTAGTCAATCGTCTAGTATTACATTGGCTTAATGTACGCTACGCAGCGCTCTATAAACCTGAAATTTATTTAATTTTATTTTTTTTAATTTTGTATGTTGCTTTTATTTGCTAAAATACTTGCAACATAATATTGTATACTCATTTTTAATTTTTTTTTTGTATTATTATAAATTTTTAATATTTATTTATTTTTATTATATTGATTTCTTTTTTTTTTTAATTTTCTTAGTGACAGCGTTTCTTAACTACAAAATAATTTTATAAATTGTATCAAATGTTTCAGCAACATTTTAAATTTATATCTTTTTCTTCTTAACTTTTTTTTTAAGTTCAATATTTTCAATATTTGACATGGAACCGTTTACAAATAGATTTTCCAATTTAAAAATTTTGTTGCTTGTTATTATAGCTTAAGGTCTGGAGGCTTTGTATATAAACATTTTGATTACAATTCTGGATATTTAATGTTCTTTATTAGCCATTATTTTGACAATTATCTTAGACAGTTTAAAGGAAAAATGAAACCACGGCCCTTAAACTTTTTTCCTTCTTAAGTCCAATCCAATCATTTGTAAAATGACATATGTCCATGGGCTGAAACCGTTTTGGTAACCTCCAATTAAGTCATGAATAACCGGATTCGATGGACTATTGGATGTACAGTATGCGATCTTACACATAGTTTTTTAAAGCCTCCACTTGTTTCTCATTAAGCCTGGTAAGGCCTGCCTTTATTATTTCAATATTATTTTGTTCAAGCGGCCGGTACTTTTGATTTATCATCCAGGCGAACTTGCCCAAATAACTCGTTGCTAGGATCTTGACCTTCATTTCCATCATACATCCCGACACCACGGTGTTCCCTTTACCATCTATTTGGGGTTAATTAATTAAGCATTAAGCATTATTTTCATAAGCCTTTTTTGTATTATCAATTATTTATTATAAGAGATACAAGAGGACATTGGCTTTTACGTTTTTTATAATTTTAATTGTAGTTTTTGAAATTTTGTTTCTAGACTTAATGAAATTTTAAAAACGCTTACCCCCAGTTTCACAGTGAGAGTTTAAACTCAAGTTCTGCTGAACCTGAACTGGAGTTTAAATTTAAAGTTCAACTCATCCGGTTTCACAGTCTAATCTGAACTTCAGTTGATTGAACGTAGTTTAAGTAAATTGTTTTCTCTTTCTATCTGAATCAAAGTAAAAACAATCAACGAAAGTTTGCTTTGTTTTAGTTGTGACCTGTGACAGGAAAACAAATTAAAATATGAAAATAAATTTTATTTTCAAATGTTCGAAGGGATTATTGATCTGAGGTTTAAACGGCAGAATAGTATCGTTTAACTTAAACTACAGAATGAACTCTGTTCAAGGATTAAATGAAACTGTGAAACCGAATTTGTTGTTGAACTGAAGTTTAAAACAAAAGTGGGGTTTAAACTCTCACTGTGAAACTGGGGGTTAGTGTATTATACAGTTGTTCCTCTTGTTCTCTCATAGTTTCAAACTCACCTAAATTTATGAAATTCACAATAAGGAATTATTAGAATGGATTTCCGCCTACTAGAACGCCAACTATCTTGTAAATACTTATCAAAATAAAAATTAAAACTTCGTTCTCTCAGAAATCAATAGGTGATTTGCTTTTTATAATTCATGTTTACAAAACTTTTGCCACGCCCATTTTTTGGTTTTCTCAGTAAAACTTTCATTTCTTGAATGGACAGTTTTTTTAACGATTTTATACGTTAAAAATCTTAAACGTAAAGGTTTATTGAGTGAAGAAAACTTCATATAAGGAGGTGGTCTAATATTCCCTCTTTAGAATGAAGGAGCAATTTTTTCAAAATTTGACATTAACTACTAAAAATATATTATGGTAAAAAAACTTAAATTTCATTATTATATTTTTTTTTAAACCAAAAAAGTTTATTTTATTTTAGAATAAAATTATTTCAATATAAAAATTAAAAAAAAAAAACTCCAAAGTCAAAAAACAAAGAAAACAAAATTTCAAAATTTTCCATTCAGTATTCTATGTTCATCACTTTTTGAGCGGCAAAAACTAAATAGATATTCGTACACATTTGACTCATTTTTGGAGAACACTGCAAATTATTTAATTTTTCTTAAATCAATATTTTCATGTTGTTTTTTTATGAATAAATTTCTTACCTTTTAAGGTGTGTCAAGACCAAAGAAATATTTATAAATGATTGCAGAAGCATTTAAAAAATCTCTTCACAAACAAAAAAACATTTCTGAAATATTTCCAAAATGTTTATTTTTGTCTAAACGGTTCGTGAAACATTTTTTGAAAATATTTATGTGTTTTCTATTCAGTATGGAAAACTTTCTCTCTTTCTCAAGTCTTTACAAAAGGAGTGAATGTTCATGCATCGAAAATTAAAATTTCGCAAAATATGTAGAGAAACGTAAGAAACGTAGAAAGTTTAGTAAGATCCCCTCTATGAAAATTTTAAAAATAAAAACAAAACAAAATCTATCTATCTTGGTTTTTTGTATTTGTTTCATGATGATGAAACACCGATACATAAAATAGGAAATAAAGAACCATTCAGAAATATTCCTCGATGTATCCACACCAAGAAAACATGTCAGAAACATTTTTGAAATGTTTTTTTTAACGAATGTCAAACATTTCAGAAAAGGTTACTAAACAGTGTTCCCTGAAATGTTTTTTTTTTTTGGTAGGGACACCTCTGCCTATTTTCGAAAAAATCATCATGTCGTCTGTTGCTACCTTGTTATAATTAATTTCTATTTTATCATATGTCGAAAATATTTATTCAGCTAATTCAGAGTTATGTAACTCGAGTTTATAAATGATTTAGTCAAATGTTTAAGCATTTAAGTCGAGCCTTATTCCGAATCTCAGCTTATTTCGCAATTAGACACTTGGCTTAAAAGCGTTATGAAGATGAACAGCCCTAAGGCACATAAAAGCCAAGAGCGACCAACGGCCGACGAACGAACGAACATTCGTCCATTTTGATTTTTCGTTCAGATAACAATGACGTTTAAAATAAACAAAGAAAGCGGAACAAAAATGATTTTGGGGTTATGCGCGATATAGATTAAACCAGCAACAGCACCAGTATCGTCAACAGCAAACAGCACGCTGACATTTCTTAAACACATTGCCACCAGCAACGTCATTTCATCTGCTTGACATTTCATATTGGAAAAAAGTTTTTCATTGTGGTGCCACTGAATATTGCAGTAGAAAAGTTGACAGCACTACACCAGCAACAGCAAATTTAGGACTTTGGCCTAACGACGCACGCTGTTGGCGTTGCTGTTGCTGTTATGTGTGTTGAACAATTGAAATACATTGGCTCTAAATTAATGGCGGCCGCTGTTGCTGTTGACGGTGCTGTTGCTGGTTCAATCTGTTTCGCGCTTTAGTCGCATGCGAATAATTCATTCGTTGCACTTTGGATTGTATGTGGAACGCAAATAGGAATTCGTGACGATTAATTTAGTTTTTTTTCCAAATTTTTTTATTTTAGCAATCAAAACCCGAAGTTTTAGTATCTTAGCATTAATGTTATTTAGTTTTCTTACCATTTTGTATAGTTTATAAATATTTTAAATCCTGTTTTTTTTTTCTCCTATTCGTCGGTTGTGGGTCGCCCTCATTTTAAGAGTCCTAAAATATTTCAATAAAAATAAAACTTGACCTACAAAAACCACAACAATGGTTTCAACACCATTTTTCTTGACCGATTAGAAGACTTATTTGCCTGTCAAAAAGTACCTATCTTATCAAAAGTATTAAAAAAAAACCGGATTAGAATTTTGTAATTGTATATCTTCATAAATCAGCTGTGGAAATATTAACTTACGCACATAGTTTACTGATAGCAAATATCAATCTTCTTATCAAAATAGGTCAGTGGCTTTGTTTTTATCTAAAATATGTTTTATCTTTACCATGTTCAATAATAAAAAAACGTTTTCTTATAGGTAGTTTCTGACTCTAAAAATAGTCTTAATAGTTCAAAGTCCATTTTGAAACCGAAATTTTTTGAAGTAGTTTGGGAACACTATTATCATTAATTATCTTGCAACATATTTCTTTTTTTTTAACACAAATACAATTCAATTATGTTTTATAATTCGGCGAATGGTGAAACTGTCAGTCTTTTAATTTTAAAGAGGAGATTTGTCATCTATAAATAAATCATCAGTTTTATATTTTTTATATTTTAAATGATTGAAAACAAAATAATACCCAAACTAGAAACTAATCTATTTTTTATGTTTTGCCATTTGATTGCCAACTTGATCAATTCTAATTTAATGTTTTTGTTTTTGACATTTATTTAATTATGTATAATAAACGTTGTCACAAATGAAATATTAAAAAATACTTTTTATCGTCTATAATGAAACACTCTTACAATTCTATATTATTATTTCATTCTCATATTTATTGGATATTTAAAATAAAAGTATAGACACTTCCTATACATGTATTTCACAAATATGTACTAAGTGAAATAAATATAATTAAAATAATTGTGATGTGATAAAATATAAAAACAAAAATAATTGTATAAAAAATATAAATCATTATGTAAAATAATATTAAAACAAAATTAAAAAAAATATTTATATACATATATATTGTATTAATCAAATGAAGTATTGAAGTAGGTGATACATTTTTATTTATAGTTTTAATTCTTTTATATTTATAAGAAAACAAAATTATTACCAATGACATGAAAACCAGACGAATGACGAAGAAAAAGTTAGCTTTTCCCACAAAATACACAGCACGATCTTTAAAAAAAATATATACATATAATAACGATCAAAAAATATTTATCGATATATTACTACTTATTTTTAATATTTTATCAGATAAAAAATACTATTAAACGAAAAAAAAAAGAATAATCTAAAAAAATTTATTATTTTCTAAATTTAATTTTTAGTTTATGTTTATGAATTTTGATTTTTTTTTAATATAATTTGGATGACATTTTAAATAAAATTATTATAAGTTAAAGAATTTATGTTAAAAACAAAATTGTTTTTATTGAAGTGATATCACATAAGTGCAAGAAAGATAAAAAAAACGTTGACTGATTGGAAAATTATAAATTATTTACAAAAAAAAAAAAAAATACACAGTGTAAAAAAAGAAAACAAGTATATGTTTTCCTTATTTCTTATTAGTTTTAGTAAAATATTTTAATTATTAAGATTTTATTTCTGTATATAAATATAAAAAAAAAGAATTATTTCATAAATTAAGATATACTTATACATAATTATAATCATCGGTATTTTTGCGTGTATTATTTTTTTATTTAAATGAAAAATTACTTTAGTCATTTGAGTATATCATTAATAAAAAAAAGTTAGATTGCATATTTGAAGGAGCTCATAGGTAAATATTAAGTATACAAGCAATATATAGAAAAATAAAGCGTGGCTTTTGTAGTCACTTAAAATATAAATAATGGTTTTTTATTTATTTCGAGTTGATTTAAATACATTTTTTTGCTGTTTAGAAAGGAAAAATTGCGATGATTTGATTCTTACTATTAGAAATTCGATAAAAAATTTACAAATGAGGCTAAAAGTAGATGTTGGTTTTAATTCCAAATATATCTATCGATCAGTTTTTTCTTTTGATATGTTCACAAGGTGACTGATGAATTTTGCTAAATTCGTAATTTATAAATAAAATTCACTTGAAAGATAATTATTTTGTTTTTATTTAATAGGTATTTTATTGGTTTTTGAAAAAAATTCCAAATAAATGCTGAGTGACGCATGGGCGGTATCTCTTCAAAATATAATATTTATCGCTGCATGGAGAGTTAATCACTTGCTTAGATATCTAAGCGTTGGTATTACATTATGTCTGAGTTCATAAGCAGACAAAATCTCTAACTTTCTGTCCAAGACGTTATTGTTATCTATACTTGGTTTACCCATAAACCTATCTTCTCCACAATATTCTCAATACTCACAAGAGCGCTAGTGACATCCCGCTTGTTCTTACGATGATAGGTGTAAAATTTCTAAGTAAAAGTATAAATCCCAGTACCAGTACTCCGTCTTGCAATGATATTCAGTATTCGGCAACGTGCAAAAAAGACAAGTACCAGTATTTTTCAAGAACCTACTTCGTTTCAAGTGATGAGTTCTTAAGCTCCAGAGTAATTGAGCATTTACTTCCAAGTACTTGACCCATACTTTAGAGCACTTGATCAGCTCAACTTCAAAAAGCAAACAATACTTATAAGCTAGAATGTACTTGAAACTACTGCTCAAGTACTGTGATACTTGTTTTGGTACTTGTACCCGAATACTTGACAAATACTGGTGCTTATATTTTTTTTAAGTTCCAAGATAAAGTACTTGAATTAAATCATGGTATAACTATCTTTACTTTGTTGAGTCGCGATGAACGGAATTATTGGTCTTTGATGTCATCGAGGTTTCCTCCGAGAGCTGCTTAGGGGAATTGTCTCAATTTTTGCACGTATTAATTGCTTTGGACCATTCAAACTTCTAGTTTATGTTAAATAAACTTGCAATAACTTCAAAAGTACAATATTTATATGCGGACATGTCTGCAGCTGGACCCTTTGGGGCGGGCCAACGAAGTACTTTTTTTCAACAAAAGATTATTAGGAACCTGTCTTCGTGTTCAGATGATGAAGATTCCTTTAAAGTCTCATCTCATATCTTTCTACAGTGACTGATATCTGAGTGACAATATTCAATAAAAAAAAGCTGGACAAGTTCCGTCTTATAGAGTATGTCAGTCAGTCACTCTATATTCCAATCAGCGTTGCCGATGTGGTACGATCGTGCCATTTTGACACGGAAATTTTCTCGTGGCACGGTGGCACGAAAAGTTTCAATATGGCACGTTTTTTTTCATTATTTTACCTAAATGCGTTTAAGATAATTGACCCAACTTTTTTTAAAAAGAATCCAAACATACAAAGTATTTTCCCACACTTCAATATTTTGGTATCAGAATTTTCTCATCTATTAGAGTTGCGAGAAAAATGTTTTTTTTTTGCGAAATAAGAAAAAAATTTTTGAGATTGGACTAGGTGAAAGTATTTTTCTTGAAGATTCAAAAACGTTCTAGGTTAAGTTGTACAAATTAAAAAACAATATTGAAGAAGGAATCTTCATTAATATTACAAAATTTATGTTGATTCTTCTTAGTTTGCCTCACGGAAGTGCGAGTGTTTTCAAGGCTAAATAATATTAAAACAAACAACAAAAACAGACTGTCATACAAAACAATTAATGCTATACTTTCAGATAATGAAATTATTAAGCCTAATAATTGTCAAAATTTCAAACCTCCAGCTAATTTATTTATTTAACTTATTATAACAAATCTTTATTACGTCTTTATATTTTTTAATAATAATAATAGGTAAGTACTCATTATGTGATGTGAAATAGGTAGTTACATAATATACATACTTATTACTCATTATGAACTTGCCAAAAACTCCTGTTTCTGGAAAATACTTAAACACGAATAGAGGAAGTATTTTTTTGTTTGTTATTTGTTTGTATTAGTATTTAATTAAAATTTATTTTTAAAGAATAACTTGAGTTTTTTTTCATATGGCACGAAAATGTCACAAATGGCACGTTTTTTCAAAGAGTATGGCACGTACATTTTTTTTTTGGCGGCAACACTGATTCCAATATCTTCTTTATTCACATTGCCGGTTTAGTTGCGCCCACTATGCGAAGGAGCTTTCGGCAAGCGTGGTTTATTTTGCTCCTAATTTTGTTGAAATCGTTGTAAAGAATTACTTGGAGTAGAGCAAATAAAAATGTTGTCAAAAAGCTTGGAGTTTTTTTTTGTTAGGCAGAAGCGATGGCAGCAGTTATGGCTTTCCGAATCCAACCTGTAGAATTTCGGTGGTAAGGCCTTTGACTTACTGCCCCAGCCTGGGCAAAAGAGTTTACGAGTCTGCATGCTTATTCAGACATGCTTAATAGCACTGTGTAATATTGATTTTTTACTTTGACCGCCACCTGATATACTTAAGAAAACCAGTTTCATGAGAAAACTGGAAGTATTAAAAAAAAAACTTTCCAAGAGAAGAACGCCATCATCATACTTCTTAATATTTGATCGTCATTGCAAATAGATAGTGAATTGACTTGAATTGAACGGAACGGAAATAAGTCTCCAGGAACTAAGTCAGCCGAGGTACTTAATTCTGACTTAAAATGGGAACTAAATCAACTTAAGTGAAGTAGGCTACTTTACTTTCTTATTGGAACTTAGTACCCACTAAGAAAAATGAAACATATATTAAATTCGTTAACTGCTTAACCGATCTCGTGTAATTTTCATTTTGAAAAGGTATGTTCATCTTGATTGCACATTCTCGCGTATATATCAGGCTGAATTTGAGTGATGGCATTAGTAACGTTTATTTTTGAGGGTACTGAATGTTTGCGGCTTATTGGCATATTTATACTGCCTAAATAATTCTGGATTTAAGTGAATTTACCATAAATCTTCTTTAAATCTCGAAGATTTACCATACAAATTTATTAAATAAATCTAGTATACCTACTAAAAAATTAATCTTGTTAAATCTTCATTGGATCAATGGTTCTATATCCATATTGTGCTAAATTATCTCTATGACTTTTCATTGTTTGGCAGAAATGAAACTTTCCTTCTGTCGCTTCCACTTTATTAAAATTGAAACACCATTAGCATTTTCATAGATGCTGTCAAAGTTACCCACACAAAGAAACATCACATAAATCTCCTGCCTTAAATCTCAGATTATTTTTTGGTGAAAACGTAGTATTAGAAATAGAAACCTCCATAAGCACCATGTCCTTAGATTGCTCTTACAAAATTTTCATTCTGGTATCGCCAATGTAGCATGTAGCGCCGCCCTGTGGAAATCACATATCGTTCACATCCATATTACTTAATTTGGGTCAAAAGAAATTGGTTATTACTGATAAGTATCGCTCTGAGTTAATGTTAACTGGAATGCCATCGTCGTTTTCGCAGAAGTTCGAACCGAAGACGAGGCCACTGGCCCACAATCGACACCAAACAGTGACTTTCTTTATATGTACTTCCTCTTAATTACGTATTCCGGTAATGTTGCTTGTTGATAAATCTGATACAATCTATTTTAAAAATAAAGTTTTCATTTGATGTAACTCACCACTTTAAAAAGTAAAAAAAGGAAAGTTAACAACTGATAAAACAAGATGGCCACTATGATCTGTCAAAATCTACCTTTGCTTATTGGAAAACAGATTCATTTAACCAAATAGAAAATGAATTTAAAGCGGATAGATTTAATTCAAACGAAAAATATTCAACCCAGACGATAACCCCCAAGTTTACAGTGGAAGTTTAAACTTAAGATCAACCGAACCTGAACTTTTCAACTTTCACAATTTAATATTAATTTCATTAACAGTTGAAACAAATTCAATTAAAGCTTATAAATGCAATTTGGCAGCACTCTTAATAGCTTCTATTTCATTGAATGTAAACAGTACGTAGGTTTTATGCGACTTTTTTTTAAATTTTTCATTGCCTTCTCTTTCTTTCTTTGAAACAAAAGAACACGCAAAACAACAAAATTACAACAAATATTTTGTGTTGTTAACAATCGGAGGAAGTTTGTTTGGAAGTAATAACTGTTCAACTTGAGATTTGCTGATAAAAAATAAACACATCATAGAAACTGAAGTCCGAAATTTACTCCGATAACCGGTCATGAAATGTGTTGTCAAGTGTTTCCAAACAATAAGCTAAAGTTTAAGCCACAGAATACTAACCTTTTAACTATAAAGCGCGGAACAGACAGCAACAGCACCGTCAACAGCAACAGCGGCCGCCATTAATTTAGAGCCAATGTATTTCAACAGCAACGCCAACAGCGTCGTTAGGCCAAAGTCCTAAATTTGCTGTTGCTGGTGTAGTGCTGTCAACTTTTCTACTGCAATATTCAGTTGGATTACAATGAAAAACTTTTTTGGCAATAAGAAATGTCAAGCAGATGAGATGACGTTGCTGGTGACAATGTGTTTGAGAAATGTTTGCTGGTCAGCGTGCTGTTTGCTGTTGACGTTGCTGGTGCTGGTTTAATCTGTTTCGCGCATAAATGAACTCAGTGAAAGGAGTTAACGAAACTGCAATACCGAATTGATTGTTGAACTGAAGTTTAAACCAAAAGTGCAGTTTGAACGACAGTTAAACCGGGAGTTAGGAAATGAATTTTAGTACAAATAGATTTGCATTTGGGTTAAATCTTTTTCAGCCTTATTTACTAACTCGTTTTAGCGACGGAGTAAAGTTACTTCGACTTTACAACGGCTCTAAACCTGAAAACCTTATTTATAATGAAAATGCACGAGGAATAGCGGTGGAATAAGCTAAAACTGGTTCATAGGAGGTTTAAGGCCGTTTTAGTATCTAAATGTCATTTTGAGATGACATCTTGTGAAATTTACAAAAAGGAGTGTAAGCAATTTTTTTTTCGTTTCTTACTAAGACAAAAAGGATAGATATTTTGCAATAATAAATTATTTATATTTTCCAAACGCTCTAACAGTTGTATGGTATTGGGAACGCAATGTAGTTTGGTTGGTACATTCATTTATTGGATTTGAACTTTATACAATCCAATTTTAAATGTATCCAATTTCCAATATGCATACAATGATAATAATATGAACAATAATGGAAACCAGCTGGGGTTTTATTTAGGTGTATAATAATCAGAGTTTTAGATTTGTCACTTTTTTCCCAGTATATTCCCAGTATCTTTGACATAAGGAAGGCGTAGCTAATACGGCTAAGAAAATATATATTAAATAAGGATTTGTTTGACGTGGCGTAAACTCGAAGTAAGTGCTTCGGCTCGGTTTAACTATTCCGAGGTTGAACCCAGTATTAGTGAAAAATAATAAATAAGGCTCTTTGTGTTTAGATTAAATTAATTTGCTATTTGTTTAAATAAATTTTGTTTAGTAGTATATTTTATATTTTAGTTATATTTTACGTTTAATTTGTGCATTGGTATACACACATCCTAAAACTTTCGGCAACTTCAACTATAAGAGCAATCTCGACCGGTGATTTAGGCGTTCATTTTACATTATGTTTGTTCCTAAGCAAACTACAATAATGTAGTTGTGTTCCTAAAAAGCTAATTTTCGCAACCAATGTCATCTTGAAAGCATTTGTTATCTTTTACTTTCATCTAGTACGTATATATGAACCACTAGTCGAAAATGTCTTTTTTTTCAATTTTGTATCCTTTTCCTGACCCAGTTTTCTATTTTTTGTTGTCCTTCTTCTAAATGATAACCAGTTCCACAGCAATTCAATTGCCCTTTTGTTGAACGCAATGTGCATTTCGTTTGAAAAAAAAAAGTAAAAAAAAAAACAAACACGAACACGAAAAGCAGGATGAAGGATATTTTTCGGTTTCGTCTATAACATTGAAGTTGGGTTGTGTACGAGAGTATTTTTGTATTTCGTTGATTTGTGGTTGCTATTTTGTTGTTAACCTCTCGATGAAGGACATACACAGCATGAGCAGTCCATCGTTCGGCATCAGCTAGTAGGAAATCGTTACTGCCGCTGCAGTTGCCATAGTATTTTCTATTCTTTCGGCTCCTTGAATTCTGCCAGTCTCTCTTGACAAGTTTCTTTTTTTTACCACAAATAGATTTGGAATTTTAAGTTCGACATTTCCTTCTAACTTTCCTGCTTTCTCCCTTCATCATGACATAGAATTGTTTGAGATAAATAAGCTGAAAATGGGTTTCGCATTTCATTTTTGTGTATAGTTTTTGACCTACAAAGTTCAATACACTATAATGTAAGGTACCTTAGAAGTAATATTGTACATAGTATACTACTATATTTTTAACATGACAGAGTTTGACAGTTTGAAAGGTTCTGAATGTTTTAATATCCGTGCCGAAAGAGCTTTTGTGGTTTTAATTTTTATTTAAAGGAAACTTTTCGAATCAAGATGAAATCAGGTGGAAAATGGAATTTCAAATAAAGACTGAGCGAAAGCAGTAATGGGATTGAATGTATTTTTTTTTCTTTTAATTCACAGAGCGGTTAAATGTTGATGGATTCGATTATGAAGCTTCTCGATTAACAGTTAAAAAAAAAACCAAAAGTACAGATACAGAATTCAGCTAAGTGGATCAATTTTTTTAAACAAAAAATATCCTAGTGTTCTCTGTGCCCCAATTAGCGCTGAAGTGCCCCATTTCTAAGCATTAACTCATGAACCTGTGGGGTGGTATTGATATGGGAAATTTTGGACACTCTCACGGAGTCATCCAGTTTTGAATAAGTTCAAAAATATGGATTTAATAGGTTTTGATATCTCTTATTATGTGTTTGCTATAGCATAATAATCCGGAAATTGGATCACTTACTCAGCCGGATCATCAAACTCATCCGACACCATCAGCAGCTTGCTGACTGGTGCTGAAACAGTTACCAATCCGATTGAGTGATCATCCGGCCGAGAACCTCCGTCAAAGCCCTCAGTCCGCAAGTTCGGAATCTAAGGAGGCAAATGGAGGGCACAGCACAGAAGTAACCGAAGTTCGTCTTAGAGCCATTTTGTCGCGTTGAGAAAAGAGATCATTTCTTTGATTTTCATTTACGAAAGTTCCTCAATGTCGTCGAAAAATGCCCTTCCTAATGATTGTGCTCTAAATTTGGCCAAAGCACGGCATTTGCAGAGGAAACGAAAGACTGTTTCCCGCTCGTCCCCTCAACTATGACAATGAGTCTTGTGAGGAATACCTAACTTCACTGATGCATATTCTCATCTTGGCCAGTATCCGCTATACATAGGTAGCTACGATCCTGGCCTTACCTCGGTCTGCATATCAGATCAAGTGTTCGTGATTTATTATAGGTGGGCCAAATTTTTCTAGATATAATACAGTAAGTTAAACTGCTCCAGCTATTGTTTGATTCACTAAGAAAAATTGAGAGAATTTTTCCCTTCATAAGTCCGAGCGGAATTTTGACGCTTTCCGCAAGTGTGAGTTATGAACTTCTTCCAGTCAATTCTTCTTTTGGGATTTCTAAAAGGTAGAACGGAAGAAGAGTTTCGGCTTCGAAATTTAAATATTTACATATTAGTAAACTTCGTACTTAGTGCTAGGAGGTATCAGAACGTTGATCATGGAGTATCTGCAAGTTGTATTTAACACTTAAGATTTCTATATCGATTTTAGAAATTTTTTACAAACAAAATTATCATGGAATTATTCCCATCTCTTGAAAACCGTCGGAATGTTTATTTCCTTGTTTGATTGCTTCTTTCCGATCACTGTTTATAAAAATATTGGTATAATAATGATAGACATGAAACATTGCAGCAGTGCACGAGAGATACAAATATTTCAGTAAGACAAGAGACTCAAGTGGGTAATTCCAGCACCTGCTCAGATGAATCGTACTCGAGTTTCGGAAGAATAAAGGCTTTACATATTGCAGCCAGATCAGAAGGCGTAAGAACTTCTTGCATCGGCGGAGAAAAACTATACACTTAGCAGCGTTTTTTGGGACGTCAAATATGTGATCACTCCACAAAAGATGGTCTGTGATACACATACCTAGAATTGAAAGCTGTCCAGTCTCCTCGAAACAAGTGCCACCCATAGAAAGTGGCATTGAGGGATGGTTCCGCTTTGGCAACAGTAAACAGCATTAAGTTTTCGAAGTATTAAATTGTTCACGGTTTTTGATTCCCCATAGGCCAATGCTGTCCGCTGCCGTTGGAAGTTCACATCCGAAGGACAAGGGATTTAAATGAAATTCGCTTGAAGAAAAATTCGAGCTACTGTTTTCTCCCAAACTTTCTAAAAAACAGCTGAAACCATTTTGATTAAATCCTGCGATGTTCTTAATAATTGGTTATTTTTGGTTTTTAGCGAAAAATGACTAAGATTTGAATGAAGGACGAAGATTTGAATGTTTTTTTGAGTAAATTGCACAAATGCACTTTTAAAAAATATTATATTCCAAAATTGTTTAGTTAGTAACTGTTTTGTAAAAAAAAATATGAGGGAGTACTTTAAGCTATCAATGCTTGCTCACAAGACTTACAGCCTTATACCTTAAAAAACAAGTTCGTGCAATCCAATTTTTCATATTTTGTTTTCCTTTATGTATTTCTGCTTAAAAGTTTAAACAGGTGTTTCTTTTAATTCAAACCTTAATCTCACCTCTCTATTTATATGCACTTCTATTCTATTCTATTTTTATTTTAAAATTTGTAAACGATTGAACGGCTCACAACAAATATAATGTCTCTCATCGCTTATCTATCATTAAACGCCTAATGCCTCCTCAGATAAGTTTATTGTTTGAATTCAAGTCCTCTATCCAAAGGTATCTTTAAATTCTAATAACGTTGAAAAATAAAATTATTTTTTTATCAAAAAATCTGTGTTTTATTCCAAAAGTCACGGACTTATTGACCCGCCCTCGTACCTATGTATCTTAAAAACACAAGCCTCTTTCATGCGCCACAATTTTGGTGTGCACGCCTCTTTAGCTCAGTGGCAGAGCACTGGTCTTGTAAACCAGGGGTCGTGAGTTCAATCCTCACAGGAGGCACATTAAACGGTTATCATCTCTTAATCATTTTTTTCGTTTGATCTTTCAAAAACCCCATCACGCACACCTCAAGCGTAGCTTAATGACTTTTTTTTTTCTTAAAAAATCTATCCCTGATATCTGGTGTTTACATCTTAGTAAGCACTTCCGTGAAAAGACAAAAACCCGCTTACAACTTTATCTCCAGTCGCAGTTGGAGTAGTGTTAAGAGTGTTGGAATTACATCCACCCGTCAAACCGCCAAGTATAGTAAGTTAAGGTAGTAGAAAGGGCCGACTTCGAGCACAAAGCCGATTGTATCTTTATTGAAGTGCGTGTTGTGTCTTCTTCTTATTCTATTGTTTCTCGAACGAATTACATTCTCTGGCTCTGCCTACCGGCTTGAATTAATAAGGTCTTAATCAACGAAGCGTGTTGCGTGTCTTTTGTAGGTTGTTTGGTTGTTTGTTTCTTACCGCCTTTTACATTGTTTAAGCCCTTTAGGCTTTGCCGCATCGTACTCGTACCTACATAATGTATACGATTCGGTATTATAAGCCTTTTATTATTTTTGTATTCACATTGGATCGCCTTCGTCAGTCCTCAGAGCGACGGTGTTGATAATGATGTAAATTTAATGGATGAGGCTTTTTTGACTTCTCGTTTTTGTTGGATGGAAAAGATCTAGGCTAAAGATTGATTAATTCTTTTGATGTTGTTGACTGTAATTAGGTTTTTTCAGGTCGGATCACTTTGGCAATGATCTTGATAAATTGATTTTGTGAATTTTTTGTTTGTAGGTTCTGTTTTGAGAAATACAAAATTGGATTGAAATAAAAAATATATTCTTAGTACCTACAGAAAAGCAAAAATAGAATTATAGGCCATGAAGACTAAGATCGAAGGTTAGCAATTCTTAACCTATGAAAGTGTGCCAAAGTCGTAAAATATATAAACATATGTACATAAATATGCCTATGAACCCTTCCGGGCGGTGGCTATGATGGAGAGCAGATAACGCTTGGCAATGGGAAGATGATATATGAGAACTTAAAGGCAAATACAAAAATCGTGTTCAAACTTTATGAGCTATTTTCATGAAAATTGATAAATTTTACAAATGTTTCACATCGTTCGCATACATTTTCATTTTGTACAATATTTTCATAATTGAAGTTACAAATTCTCTGAGAGAAAAATAATGAAGTGCTCATACAGCCGTTCGAATTCGGAAATAGGCACCTTCATTAGAGTGTATGTGAGCACTTACAAAAAGTCCAATGAGTTCTCATAAAAATCAACTATTAAACTTAGTTATAAGTCTCTGCAAACCTTAACCCTTAAAAAAAAAAAATAAATTTATTTGGTGGTGCCACAGCTCGGAGTGAACCAGGGCCCTAGTGACTTACAACTCTCAACCAATCCTGTGTGTGTGTTACCAGGAACGGAGGGGACCTACAATTTTCTGCCGATTCCGAACGGCTTATGAGCAGCACTTTCCATGACAAGAGATACTCTTGGAGAATTTGTCAATTCCTCGCAAGAGGCAGTACACCCCTGAAAAAAACTTTCTTGTAGCGGCTGAGAATCGAACTCGAGACCTTCCGCATGATAGTCCAACGCACTAACCATAATGCCAAGGGGTACTACTAACCTTAATACTTTTTCACCAAAGGTAAATCCGGGATTTATAAGTGGATTTACCATAAATCTCCTTTAAATCTCGTAGATTTACCATACAAATATAAATCACCTCAAATGAAGATTTAAAATAAATCTCCTTGAAATCTTCTCGCAATCAGAAGATTTGCAAAACAAACAAACCTTATTTTGTAGAACGCACCTATGAACACCCACTTTCTTCATTGACAATCAACACAAAATAAAAATATCTGTTTTTTTTCATGTTTACTACCCATATACCTATATAGTACTCATATATTTCTCTTTATGTTTGATAACTGAATTTGATTTTAGCAGCAAATTCTTCTATCAAAATGAACATAGCAATAGTTACTTAGTTGGATTTTATTCACTAAATATTAGGTTTGTTCGTTGATCACTGAAGTCACCCTGGGGTTGCCGCAGATTATTTTTTGAAAAACCTTAACACATCCTGGTGAGTAAATTCTGTGTGTCTGCTCATCAGATGGATGAAATATTGAGTAACAACGCAAAATTGTTTTTGTTTATTTTTAAAACTAATTTATAACAAATTTAAAGTTTTATCAGAGCACAGAATTATTTGTTTCTTGCTTTAAGGTGTCAACAGCCCCTGGGAGTTTTTTGAAAACTAAAAATTCCAGTTTTTTTGACAACTCTCAGGGCTGTCAAGAAAACCTGGGTAAAGTTGAACGAACGAACCTATTAATTTATACATGCAGAAAACTTAATTCTAACCGATTTTGTTTTAAATAAACAACTTAGAATGTTAGTTTAATCGAAAATCTTAGTTGTATTAATCGAGAAATTAGGCTATAGTTCTCAATTTTACAAGATAGTTAACTTTAAACGAGTAATGTGCTTAAACCTAATAAAAACTCTTAATTAATTCAACACATTTAATATTAAAGTAAATTAAATTGTTAAAATTGCATCCTAACTAGTGTCTGAGTTAACGAAATATTAAAAGTAAGGGGTACAACTTGTGGAAAATGCTCTTTTTATTTATTAAGTAGCTTGAATTTGGATTGTACTTAGGAAATGATTTCATTCAGCTTTGACCAATGAATATGAAAAGAAATTTCACCGTAAGAAATCGAAATTTGTTGATTGGAATTAATATTAAGGCCCGCTTGAAATATAGTCTGTGACACAACGTTGCTATTTTAAACGTTACGGGATCTTTAAATGTTGACTACTGAAACAGGGCAAACAGGTCGGCTGTAGAAATTATGCCGAAATCGATTGCTTTTTTTTTATTTTTTTTTTGCTATCGTAGAACTTAATAAAAATTCGGTGTCAGTTATCTGTGAAACGGGAAGATTGCCATGTTAAATTCTACCTGCCGCTACGACCGTTTAAAAAAAAAAAAAAAAACATTTTTATCTCTAAAAAAAGCTTCAACGATTTTATTAAAAAGAAACTATGCCTATTAATGCAGGTGTGGTCTATAATTTCAAAAACAAAAGTTTTACAAAAACTAGCATAGTAGCGTTTATTAATTTTCGAATTTCTCATTAACGACTGCTCTGATTTTTTTGCAATTTTTAAACAAATTTTTTTTATAGTTTCAAAAAATTTACTTATTATTAAAAAAAACCCTTGAATTTAAAAAAAAATTAAAAATAGGTATTTTGTTGAAAACTCAGTATGTATTTCGAAAATACTAGAATCTTGGTGTTATCTATCTTATATATTTTCTAAGAGCTTTTGAAGACAAATGCTTTTAACGCCAATAGTACCTGTCATTATAACTGATAAAAAACCGCTAAGGAAAATCTTTATTTTTCCGCAAACGGCTTCTAAGATTTTGATAAAACAATACAAACAACATATCTCACCGAACAGTGGAACAGAAATTTACATTGCTTTGGAGAAAGTCAGGTTATTGTGCTTGATATTTCTAAGGCATTTGATAGAGTTTTGCACCAGGCTTTTATCGAAAATGCGTGCGATGGGTATCAATAAAACCCTTATCCTTTGTATTAGAAATTACCTTCTAGATCGTTCATAACATGTTTTATTGGACGGTTTCAAGTCCTACTTAGAACTATGTTCGTTTTATTTTTATTATAGGTAGCTCGTTTTGTTAAGGAAGTTGTTTTGGCAATTTAAAAAATCTCCTATTACACATATACCAAAATTCAAGTACGTGCGACCACGTCAGGTATTTTATTTTCTCACTCTTTTCTGTTGGAATACATAACGATAATGAACAATAACCTAAATAGACGCTGCGACATCGCTGCCGTGATTACCCTATATTAAAGTTGGTTCGTGTAGGTACATTATGTTTATGCATACAGGTATAGATAGGTACAATATATCCCCCTAGTCAAAGTCCCAGTTTCTTTCCCGGTGTGATGTAAAACAAAATTTGGGGTTAGTCTGGTTCAAAACTGAATTAGTGTGGGAGCAATGGAGCCCCGAGAAGTACCTGTGAGGGATGACCCCAAAGTCTAGGTTAGTGTATTATGAGTTATGAGTTCATTAAAAATTTAGTTGCAGTGGTGTACCTACTCATCGTATTTATTAAATTAATTATATATAATACCTACATACATATATGTGGAAAGGTATGTACCTATAGAACTTCAAATACCAACTACACAACTGCTCTCAATGGAAATGTTAGGTAATTTCCAACACAATGAAGAGTCTTTCATGTATTCGAATTGTATCGGGTTTTTCAATAAGAGCGCTACAAAAGTTTTTTTTTAAATAAAACAAAAACGATTTTGGATATCAATGAAATTCTTTATTCCTGTGAAAGTACGTTTGATGCCATTATGTATGGAACTCGATTTCTTTTGCATGATCACCACGGGCACGCTTGCAGAAGTCCAGACGCTGAACCCAATTTTCGACGGTTTTCAAGCATAAATCGGCCGATACTGCTGCAATTTCACGTTCGATATTCGTACGAAGTTCATTAATCGTCGCTGGCTTGTTGGCATAGACCATAGACTTGATGTAGCCCCACAGGAAATAGTCTAACGGCGTCAAATCGACGACCGAGGCGGCCAAGCGGCTGGACCATTTCGTGAGATAACACGTTCTCCAAACTTGGTTTCCAATAAATTGATTGTGACATTTGCTGTGTGGCTTGTGGCGCCGTCCTGTTGGAACCACATGTCCTCCAAGTCCATATCATCCAATTGGGGCCAAAAATATTCGGTTATCATTGAACGGTAGCGATCCCCATTCACAGTAACGTGCCGGTCTTGATCATCACGGAAGAAGTACGGCCCAATGACGCCGCCGGCCCATAAACCACACCAAACCGTAATTTTTTCGGGATGCAATGATGACTCATGGAGTACATGTGGATTGTTGCCTGACCAATACCGCATATTTTCTTTATTGACGAAGCCATTCAGCCAGAAATGAGCCTCATCGCTGAAGATGATTTTTCGATGAAAATCCGAATCATTTTCAAGTTGTTGCTCAGCCCAATTCACGAACATACGACGCTTCTGGTGGTCAAGCGGCTTCAGTTCTTGCGTCAATTTAATTTTGTAAGGATGTAGGCCAAGATCTTTTCGCAAAATTCGCCACAACGACATCAGAGAGATGCCCAACGCTTAAGAACGACGTGTGAGAGACACATTTGGGCTTTCTGCAACTGAAGCCTCAGCGGTAGCAATATTCTCGACACTACGAGCACTTCTTTGTCTCACTGGCACGGGAACATTTTGTACTGTGCCTGTGGATTCATTTTTCATTTAAATCTCATAATAGTAGCGCATCAAGTTCGGCGTATTCGGGTTCTGCCGAGTGTTCGACGAAAAGGAGTTGTTCTTCTTCCGAACCCATTTTAGATGAAACCATAAGATCTTCAAGTAATAATAACTTTGATGCATGTGATGTTAAGAGTCCTATTGTACCGAGTACCGATGTTAAATGTGAACCTGAAGCGAATTATTAACTGTAAATTAAATTTTCAAAAATAGTAGGTCGGTATGTTAGTTATTAAAAGTTCTTGTTTCTTGTACAACTTTTCTTTTTATTTAACCCGGTTTTTAAAGACAAAAAGCCTAAAAATCGTTATTCACTGCCATTTTTCTTTTGGAACTCAAAGCAGCAAGCTTAAGCAGGTTAAGAATGATCTGAAGATATTTATCTCAGAGAGTTATAGAATGTATTTACATTTAAAGACATTTCAGTATTAAACTGTGTTTCTATGATATTTTGTTAAGCCCTATAGTACTGACGACGTTTAAATTCTGACTTTTTGCTATAATTTTATCTGCTTTATAAATATGAAATTATCTTCATCGTCCCTGAACGTAGATGAATTTCTTGACCAAGAGGAGGACGATTTTATCGAAGAACCAGAGTATGCTGGCATTACAGCATCTTGGCTGCGAAAAGCCATCACCATTCTATCACAGTTTGTCTATCAACAACGTTTTTGAGATATTCTTTTATTTTCCGCATGTCCATTCTCTTTTTAGAGTTGCAGAACTAAACGCTCATAAAAAGTATAAATCTGCTGTTAAAATTCAATCCCATTTCCGTGGATGGATGATGAGAAAAAAGATTTTCTCATGGAATCAATCGGCTATCAAAATTCAAAAAACATGGCGTGGATTTTCAGGTCGCATGGAATATTTTCAAATTTTAGAATCAACTGTTCAAAGGCGAATCATTGAACATCATAACAAGTCGGCAACAATAATTCAATCTACTTATCGAGGATATTTCTCACGAAAATATTTTCATGACCATTTGAAGTTGAAGGAAGTTCAACTGAAAGCAACCACGGACTTACTCAAATGTGTAGCTCTACAAACTCGTAAGCTTTTTAAGAACCAACATCTACCGGGAGTTTATTCTTTGAGGAATTCAAGGTAGAAATTTAAATTATTTTCGGAATAAATAAATAAACTTAAATTATTATCGTAATAATTATTTTTTGTAGGTGTTTAACAAAAGTTGAAAAAATTTTGGCATTGCTTCAAGTTAAAACTTACAACGAAGAAGTTAGAAAGGCTCGAACTGCAGAAGTTTTGAAGCTTAATGATGCATTTGAAAAATCTATTCGAACAAAAGATAGGATCCCGATTCCTTTCGGAACTTGCGAGTAGACGCCAAGAATCAGGAAATAATTTCACATACCGAACATATACCAACACGGATTTTTTTTTTGTTAAATTTCAATTAATATCTCTGGATTGAAATGTTGAGCTTTTTTTTGATTATTAAATTTTCTTTGATCTGTATGTGCATACATACTTTGATTCTTATAGCACTTTGTCAATAGTTTGGCAAGCTGATCACAGATCGATGTAGAATTGGGTAAAACTATTTTGAATTTGTCTTCGAAATAAAAAATTCCCCTTCTATCTCCTGCTTAACTTGAACTCCCAACTTCCTTATGATGTATTATCTCTCATTGAAACTAATCATATCCCCAATTTCTTAATAACGAATTCTTCAATTCAGAGTTAAATGTATTTCAAAGGGATACCTTTGTTGTCAATATGAGTACTAATACTGATTCCTCAAATAGTTCATTCATCCGTTCGTGGTGTTCTTTTAGCACTTCATTACAACTTTGATTCCTCCTTGTTAAATATTCCCTGGAACGTGCTAGCGTAAGAGTCTCTATATCAAAACGCTACCCTTACGTATTGTGTTGTTATATACCACCCATCGAACCAACAAGAGAATATCAACTTCTAGTGGATGCAGTCGATTATGTCGTTGAGGTCGCACTAACCCTTATAATCTTGGGTGATTCAATCTGCCTCGATTCATGAGACGATGAACTTAAATTCTTTTTATCTAATGCCCTTTTCTTTTTATTTAAGCCGGTTTTTAAAGACAAAAAGCCTAAAAATCGTTATTCACTGCCATTTTTCTTTTGGAACTCAAAGCAGCAAGCTTAAGCAGGTTAAGAATGATCTGAAGATATTTATCTCAGAGAGTTATAGAATGTATTTACATTTAAAGACATTTCAGTATTAAACTGTGTTTCTATGATATTTTGTTAAGCCCTATAGTACTGACGACGTTTAAATTCTGACTTTTTGCTATAATTTTATCTGCTTTATAAATATGAAATTATCTTCATCGTCCCTGAACGTAGATGAATTTCTTGACCAAGAGGAGGACGATTTTATCGAAGAACCAGAGTATGCTGGCATTACAGCATCTTGGCTGCGAAAAGCCATCACCATTCTATCACAGTTTGTCTATCAACAACGTTTTTGAGATATTCTTTTATTTTCCGCATGTCCATTCTCTTTTTAGAGTTGCAGAACTAAACGCTCATAAAAAGTATAAATCTGCTGTTAAAATTCAATCCCATTTCCGTGGATGGATGATGAGAAAAAAGATTTTCTCATGGAATCAATCGGCTATCAAAATTCAAAAAACATGGCGTGGATTTTCAGGTCGCATGGAATATTTTCAAATTTTAGAATCAACTGTTCAAAGGCGAATCATTGAACATCATAACAAGTCGGCAACAATAATTCAATCTACTTATCGAGGATATTTCTCACGAAAATATTTTCATGACCATTTGAAGTTGAAGGAAGTTCAACTGAAAGCAACCACGGACTTACTCAAATGTGTAGCTCTACAAACTCGTAAGCTTTTTAAGAACCAACATCTACCGGGAGTTTATTCTTTGAGGAATTCAAGGTAGAAATTTAAATTATTTTCGGAATAAATAAATAAACTTAAATTATTATCGTAATAATTATTTTTTGTAGGTGTTTAACAAAAGTTGAAAAAATTTTGGCATTGCTTCAAGTTAAAACTTACAACGAAGAAGTTAGAAAGGCTCGAACTGCAGAAGTTTTGAAGCTTAATGATGCATTTGAAAAATCTATTCGAACAAAAGATAGGATCCCGATTCCTTTCGGAACTTGCGAGTAGACGCCAAGAATCAGGAAATAATTTCACATACCGAACATATACCAACACGGATTTTTTTTTTGTTAAATTTCAATTAATATCTCTGGATTGAAATGTTGAGCTTTTTTTTGATTATTAAATTTTCTTTGATCTGTATGTGCATACATACTTTGATTCTTATAGCACTTTGTCAATAGTTTGGCAAGCTGATCACAGATCGATGTAGAATTGGGTAAAACTATTTTGAATTTGTCTTCGAAATAAAAAATTCCCCTTCTATCTCCTGCTTAACTTGAACTCCCAACTTCCTTATGATGTATTATCTCTCATTGAAACTAATCATATCCCCAATTTCTTAATAACGAATTCTTCAATTCAGAGTTAAATGTATTTCAAAGGGATACCTTTGTTGTCAATATGAGTACTAATACTGATTCCTCAAATAGTTCATTCATCCGTTCGTGGTGTTCTTTTAGCACTTCATTACAACTTTGATTCCTCCTTGTTAAATATTCCCTGGAACGTGCTAGCGTAAGAGTCTCTATATCAAAACGCTACCCTTACGTATTGTGTTGTTATATACCACCCATCGAACCAACAAGAGAATATCAACTTCTAGTGGATGCAGTCGATTATGTCGTTGAGGTCGCACTAACCCTTATAATCTTGGGTGATTCAATCTGCCTCGATTCATGAGACGATGAACTTAAATTCTTTTTATCTAATGCCAAGTCCGAAAAAAAAGTCCTTTTTACTGACCGCTTTCTCTCTTCTAATTTTGCCCAGATGAGTGGTGTTAAAAATCGCTTGGAAAGACAATTAGATCTGATTTTCTCATTTGATGCCTAAATAACGAAGTAATTGAAACTAAGCATATCCTTTCTAGGCTTAACAATTATCATCTCCCCATTTCTCCCACTTTCGCTTTCGAGTCTGATAACATCAAACCTTACTCCCTAAAATCCCGAACATTCAATTTTCGTAAAGCTAACTTCAAAAAACTTAATGATCTATATTGGTAACATTAGCTTCGATTTTATCTACAATGAATCTAACATCGACTTTAAGTTATCCACCTTCTATTCTTCCTCCCCTTCTTGGTACAAAGAACTTTGCTCACTCAGGAATAAAAGAAAAAGAAATGAACTATGGAAAAAATATCTGAGGTCGAGATCTAATGAAGACTTCTTCAATTATGTCTCTATTCATAATAACTTTTCCAACCTGTGCGAATTTCTCTTTTTGAGTATTATTCATAACACTATGCTTCTTCATTATGATTAACTATTTCCTCCGAAATAATATGGCTTCCTAAAAGATAGATCGAAGATCACAGAATTTGTTTCCAAAACTTTATGTGCTCTGGAATCTGGCCATGAAGTAGATTCAATTGCAACGGATTTCGGCAAAGCATTCGATAAAATCTCACATGACATTATTGTTTTTAAACTTAAAGCGCATACGATTTTCCTTCCCTGTTTATATCCTGGACACAGTTTTATCTCAACAATATTCAATATAGAGTAATTTTTAGGTCATGCACTTCCGACCCTATATGTTCAAATTCAGGTGTCCCGCAAGGAAGCCGCCATGTTATTGAACTTATTCTTACAGGATTAGCTTGAGATATAATGTTGATGATAATTTTTTAGTTATTTCTACAAGTAGACCTTAATAACTTCTTTACCTAGTGTCAACATAACTTTCTTGAGCTTAATGTAAGCAATTTTCAAGCCATTACTTATTCTCGTAAGCGAACACCCTTACCACATGGTCAATACCCGATTAATAACTAACCAATTTCCATTGTCACTTCCATTCGTGACCTAGGTGGTATTTGCGACTGTCAACTTAACATTCGTGAACATATTAGCAGTATTATCAACAGAGTAAAATCCACACTTGTGTTCGCTAAACGCTGAGACGCAAAGAAGTTTCAAATCCATATGTCACCAAGTCCTTTTACATTACCTTTGTAAGACCCCTTTCAGAGTATGCCTCCTAGGTTTAGTTACCATACCATCAGATTCATATTCAACGTATTGAGACGGTTTAGCGCAGATTTTTACAATTTGCGTTGGGATGACCCATTCCATTTACCTATCTATGAAAATCATCTTAAACTTATAAATACTGAGGTCGTGGTAATGTAGACATTATTTGTATACACCAGCTCTTAACTGGTGGCATCGATTTTCTATCCGTTTATGAAAAAATTAAATGGAACTTAAACCAACGTCATCTAACAACCATACCACTTTTATGTATTTCCTTCCATCGAACTGAATACGGCCAGAATGAGCCGATCAATAGAATGCTTCGGAAAGTTAACCTTCATTGTCCTGTTGTAAAAATGTCCCCCAATACCAGGAAGGTACGTTACCGTCCAGTGTTTCATAGAAAAAAACACAAATTCCAATTTCGTTAATGTATTCGTAAGAGCTTGGTATCTATTAACTCTAATAATTCTCCTTGCGCTGCTAACTGCCATTTAAAATCCATCCACTGCAATTTTAGCAAAGTTCTGTTTTAATAAAAAAAAATCTCAATATTTCTAAACAATTTTATTTACAACAAAAAAAACAAAAAATAAGACCCAATTCGATTTTAGCCATAGAAAAACAACAATCAAATCTATTTGTGCGTTTAACTTCTTAAAAATTCCCCAATATAACTTCAAATGCAAACTTGGTTTAGCCCTTGAAAGAATCCTTCTCCTTTCTCAAGCTCTTCATTGTTGGAATTGGTTCCTTTTCACCTGCATGTTTCTGAACAGATTCCTTGTGAACTCTCATAAATGGATTCCATGATTTCTCCTGGCCAATTGTCGATGGAACAGTTGGACTCGATTCGGCGCGCTTCAGTTTGCACCATTCAATTCGTTTGAGGACATCCTCATTCAATGGTTCAACATGCCTGGCGTAAGCGAGGTTCTGAAGAGAGTACTCATGCCCACAGAAGACTTGGGTATCATCGGACAGAGATGACAGCTTCTCAATCAATGCTGAATACATTTCTTCAGCGGTTCCTTCGAAAAATCTACCACAACCGGCTTGGAAGAGTGTGTCTCCAGTAAAGACAGCTTTTTCGCCACCCGAAGATTCAACATAATAGCAGATGTGCCCAATGGTGTGGCAAGGAGTGAACAAGCAACGGACACTCAATTTGCCAATTTGGAAAGTGTCATCTTGACCGACTTTGTCCGTCAAGGCCCCGATACGATCGTCACCACCGTAAACAACCAATGGAGTTGGAAACTGTTTTACCAGTTTCTCATTCCCACCGGCATGATCCCAATGATGATGGGTAGTGAGAACTTTAGTCAGCTTGACTGCTTCATCCTCTACTGCCTTGATGACGCAGTCAGGGTCAACTGGGTCAACAATTGCTGCCTCCCTAGTGGCTGTATCGATGATCTAGAAGGAGATTAGTTAAACAATCATGAAACAAATAGGTTTCCACGGACTGTACCAGATACATGAAGTTATCCTGCAATGCGGGCAGGATCTTTACGTGCATGTCGCACATTTTGACTTCTTCGATTGAGCTATGCATTCCTCTGATTCCGATTCTTCGTAGTTTTTGAGCTAGAATTCAAGAAAAAAATTAAATATGAATTTAAATTCAACCGCCACAGAAGAATGCGTTCCACAGAATCTCAGCGACATCTCTATGTGATGCTACATTACCAACACCACCCTAGACAGAAACCAGCTGTCAAAATGAACAGTTGTTGGTGGTCAGTCGACCCTCATTATCTCGTGATAACGATTTTTCCCCAAACCGAACAAAAAATAAATAAAATTCTTTCGTTTTGTGATGAAAACAATAAACCAAAACTAAAACATGCAACAAAACAACAAAACAAACAAACAAAGGGATGAACTGAATCTACTTTGTGTTTTTGCAAACAAACCTCTAAAATATGCAGCTGTTAAGTTTTGTTCTACACACAGCGTAAGACGCCGCCACAAGTTCGAAATCATTGGAGATTCCACACTAACTAATGATAAATTGTAATTTCTTTGGACGAAAGGGCCAAATAAGGTGTGTTTAACTTTTATCTCTTATCAATTTAAGCCCCAATATGAATTGGATTGAATAAAATCAAAGAAAAAGCAACCAATTTTGAACAGAACTTTTGTGTGCGAGATGGCGGCTGCCGCTGCTGCTGACTACTTGTTAATGTTTTTCTTTTTGTTTTCAAATCTAAAGCAAATGAACTTAAAACACAAAGCCAATAAGAACTCAGAAATGAAGAAAATCAACAAAAGAAAATTATTAAATCAAATTTTTGTCTTAAATAATTTTTCTTCGTACACGAAAATGTTGAGAAGTTTTCACTGCACAATTTTTCTTGTTTTTTTTTTTAATGATAGGATGACAAGACAAATGTCAGATGATGTCAAATTGTGGGTTGTGGATGGTAGTGGCGCTTACATCTGAGAGTAATTAAGTGAAAATGTATTCGGCCCACATCACACTGCGAAGAAGAGAACTCGGAATCTACAACACCTGGAATTTCATATAGGTAAAAATTGTTGATAATTAACAAAACTCATTCAGCCATATTTTTATAATTATTAACGATGACTCTAATCCTGAAAAGCTTATTTATTTATAAGAAAAATACACAAGGAATAGAGGCGACGAAAGGTAAAACTGGTTCATAGGAGGCTTAAAGCCGTCTATAGCTTTTAATTTCATCATATTTTCTTTTGAAAATGTATACTTCGGGCGGAAAAATGATCTCTCAGTGACATGGGAGTAAATCGAGTTTTGTACTGCTTTAGCTTTCTAAATGGAAGATTTAAAGAGATTTTAAATCATTTAAGTAACGAAAAGGAAACAAAATTTGGTACACTCCTATTTGTAAGCTTTACACGATGTCATGTCAAAATGACATTTAGATACTAAAACGGCTTTAAGCCTCGTATGAACTAGGTTTAGCTTATTCCGCCTCTATTCCTCGTGTATTTTGTTTATAAATAAGCTTTCCAGGATTAGAGTCGTTGTAAAGTTGAAGTAACTTTACTCCGTCGCTAAAACGAGTTAGTAAATAAGGCTGATATATAATAATATATATTGAGTGTGGTTACCACCATGTTTATACACTGAGTTATAATTATTTCAGGGAAACCAGCCAAATCTTCATTGATCGCGCATTTAAAAGTTGATGATATGTAGGTATTGCATAAAAGATAAAAAATAAGCATGGAAGAATAAACGTTCTAGGTACTTCCGAAATCAGAACTTAATTAACTAATAAATGTGTACATTTAGGTAGATACAATATTAGAAAATTAAAGAAATATCAAGAGCTCTGAAGAATATAAGCAAAATGTTTTAAAAATCACCTAAGATCGAAATTGAGCTTAATTAAGAACGATGTGGAGCCGGGAATTTCTAAATGTATGTACATTATGTATAGGTTCAGAGTGATTCGCCTAAGATGTGACAAAATTTAGGCGATGTAGGCTGGGTTTATAAAAGAAAAAAATCATATGGAAGAGAATCTGTTAGCCCCATTTATCCGAGAGAGACAATTTTCTAAGAAAATACTTAAAACGAAAAAAATATTAAAAACATACAATGCCAATATGCGATAGCCAGAAATATTTTCTTTATTTTCCTTTCAAATAAAGTTGTTTTACTAAACAGTTTTCAAAAAACTAGCCGAAAGCCGACCCAGCTCTCGAAATTCGAGTGCCAATTTATTTATTTAATTCATTATCATTCAATAAAAGACAGAGAATTCATGATTTTTTTAAATTGTTGAATGCAATGAGAAGTACCTACTAAGCACTCAATCCTGGAGTCCATAGGAAAACAGTTAATGGTAAACTAAATTTCAAACCTATACACATTTCTGACACATTGCAGATTTTTGACACGTTGCAGATTGGTTGTTGATTGTTGTAGGCCGCAAAAACAATTGTTGGGTTGAACTGATGTTGTTTGATGTATCAGAATCCGGTATGTTTAATGTGGATTTTTGGACGTTTCTTAATCCATCGACATCGTAGCCATCCTTTGATGGAATTTGACAGTTTATGGCTTGACGAATAGAGGACGAATTCAGTTATGACGTTCAAAGAGTATTTCGTACAAAATGTCTGCCGAAAGCCCTAAAATTGCTCTTTTCCGGAGCAAAAAATAAAAAACCTTTTTTTGGATATTTATAGACGTTTTTTAATCCATCGAAATCTTAGCCATCCTTTGATGGAATTTGACAGTTTATGACTTGACGAATAGAGAACGAATTCAGTTATGACGCACAAAGTGTATTTCGTACAAAATGTCAGCCGAAAGCCCTAAAATTTCTCTTTTCCGGAGCAAAAAATAAAAAACCTTTTTTTTGGATATTTATAGACGTTTTTTAATCCATCGAAATCTTAGCCATCCTTTGATGGAATTTGACAGTTTATGACTTGACGAATAGAGAACGAATTCAGTTATGACGCACAAAGTGTATTTCGTACAAAATGTCTGCCGAAAGCCCTAAAATTGTTCTTTTCCGGAGCAAAAAATAAAAAACCTTTTTTTGGATATTTATAGACGTTTTTTAATCCATCGAAATCTTAGCCATCCTTTGATGGAATTTGACAGTTTATGACTTGACAAATAGATAATTCAGCTTCGTACAAAATGTCAGCCGAAAACTTTTTTGACACTTTTTAATCCATGTACAAAGTAGGCATCATTCGATGTTATTTGGAAATTTACGGCTTACAATAATTGAATATTTTGTGAGAACTATTAAAGCCATAAGTCAATCTTATGATCGAAATCGAAATTAAAATCGAATAGGAACAGTATTCAATCATTTCAGTGAAATGAAAATGATCGAATGATCGGTTGGTTGAAATGATCGGATCATTTTCGTAATAGATTGTTGAACGATTCAATCATTTGAAATGAACGATTTACTCAGCTCTAATTCGAATTTGATATTTTGTTTGTTTGTTAACGCATTCTTGTCAAACCAGGGGGATATTTTATTTTCAGGGAAGATTTGAAAACAGTAACGCATAGAATAAAGCTAGAATTACATGCTCTCTTTTTCCAACTCATTTCAAATTTCTATCTTCCATCTCGAAAAACACAAAAAGTAAAAGTATAAGTGGTTCTAAATTTCACTTTTTCACTTTTTGAAAACACTAAGGCTAGGCTCGCACATTCAATTTTTAGTTTCGCAAGTTCTTGGTTCGAGCAACTAAGAAGTTTGTGTTTTGACACAACGCCCGCCTGAGTACTTAAATGCCCCACAGACCACTTTTTCGGGAAACTGAGTTAAAGATGCAGTTATACTTAATTCGAATATTCTCTATCGTTTGGCGCTATCCCCGTTGCTCTATCTTCATTATTAACGAAGTTACATAAGGCCAGTTTGCTCTATAGACCACTAATTTATGGGTCCTTTTAGTGCTTATTTGCCGCATATTCAAAATTTGTACTAAGTAGGGCAACCTTTGTAGAAGAGTTCTTAAAACATTCATTTAATGCATATCCACAGAAAATGGGATATAGAGCATTCAAGCTCTCATAATTATCGCAATTTAGTTACATTTTCAGTGCATATGTGCTCTATATCCTCTAAATCTCTATATGCTCTATATCTTTTAACATGCAAGAACAACATGTGGTCCAGGTTTCTATCGGAGGTTATTTCAATAACGCAAAAGTAAGTTTTCGCTTTGACGATGGTAAAGAAAAAAGACATCATTAAAGTTGAAAAACAATTAACCATGGGGTAAATAGAGATGGGTGCATTAAATGCAGTCTTGTAGATATTTTTAACGATTTAATTTAAGCATTTTTTTTGTTTTTAATACTGAAGTGGATAAAATCAAAAAAGCTAAAAAAAAAATTTAATTTAAATAACTTTTGAAAATAAATAACACTTAATACAATGAAATGTTGACGAATTTTTATAAACTATTCCGAATTAAAAAAGACGTCTTTTTCTAGAAAATTTTAAGGACCAAAGTTAGTTTTAAGTATTTTTCACACTTAAGTATTAAAATACTTAAGCTTATTCTTACTTATTTTGTTGACTTAGAAACAATCCAATATGAGATTTAGTAAGGTATACCCACTAAATTTATAATATTTTTTGTTTTATGTTCTTATCAATAAAAATAAAATTATAAAAAATAAATAATGCCAGTGTTTGTGAATTTTTTGGTTCTTCTTGCTTACATTGAATTACCTCCTTTCAGTGCACAAAAGTCCTATATCCATAGGAAATTTTCAATTTGGTTTTCATCGATTTCGCATTCGTATGGAAGAGGGTCCTATATCCATTTCTGACTTTTTTCATACTTTTATTTTTAAAAAAATAACCATTACAGTTTTTGACTTCTTGTCTTCAAATTCCAACAGAGATATTTTCAAAAAATGTATATAAAAATTCAAACATTATATTTCTCAAGAATAAAGTAAAGAAATTATTTTGTAAACCTTAAAATTCGTTTTCTGGGGAACATTTTTTTTGGATATGGGGCATTTAAGTACTCAGGCGGCGACAAACTAAACGATTGCCCAAAAAGACTTCGCTATTTTGTGGAACATATAATTATATGCACCTGCGCGGGCATCAAACTAAATAGTTCATCTGTTTTATATAAGCAACGAAACAGTTGTGCAACTAAAATTGAATGTGCGCGCCTAGCCTAACACGGAAATTGCCCGATAGATGTAGTTAATACTCTAAGACTTAACTACATTCAACTTCAAAGAGTGAAAAATGAACAAAATGTGCTTTATTTTTCCAAACAACAACAAAAGCAAAAGTTAAAATGGTTCTAACTTTTACTAAACTTAAACCACAGATAATTATATATAATAATTTATGACAGTAACTGTATGACAGTATAGTGTAAATTTATGCTCTATTCAGCAACAGATGTTGCTAGTCGATAATTATCTGTGCTAAAACTGTATGACAGTATAGTGTAAATGTATGCTCTATTCAGCAACAGATGTCCGGGCATTTTTTTGCAATTTTTATTTGTTATTTTAAACAATTTCGATGCAGTATATTTAAATAATTTTGGCATTGTGCACATCTATGCAAAAAATGCTTTCGTTTAATATGTAATTTATTATATGATTATCATTCTTTTAGATGCATTCAGAATGAATTTATTTAATAATAATGCTCCAGCGCGATACCAATATAAAAAGTGTTTAAAATAAGTCATCATTAATTCTAGAAAACAAAAATTTTAAATTTAGGGTAAGAACTTTTTCTGGATTTGTTAATGTATTAAAATAAATTTCCTTATAAAAAATTCAATTTGTATCAAACTCAAAAACTATTTAATTATAAAAAAAAAAACTCTGGTGTCAAACATTATTAATACTATTACCAATACATAATGTACCTATACCTATGTAGGTATATCAAAGAAAGATGGTACAAACCATTTTTTTTAGCTACCTCTGGTTATCTATCAAAGCATCTTAAAATATAAAATTAATTATTTATAAGTACCTACACAGTTATAAGAAATTATACGGAACAACATAATTATACTTGCATTGCTTTTCCTACACCATCACCCAGCCAACGAGGTATTCTTTGTCGTGTCAATCGACATCTTGTTTGCGATTCAATTGTTATGTGATTGTCAAAGGACTAATTCCAGATCTTCTTTAATTGAAATACGACACTCATTTCCTTGAAGCGAACAATTTACTTTGGCTATGGAAAAAATAGAATATAAAAAAAAGACTTTTTCCTCCATCACCGGCGACATGAACATCAAGACCAAGGAATCCAACAACGCACCGTTGAAATTTCTGCTACGTTTGCTAATTAGGAAGTGTGAAAGAAATTCCGAACAATTGTTCCACTCGTTCAATTCATTCCTGTTTCGTTTTCCGTATGTTCCTGTGTGAAGAATGTTTTAAAAGGAGGAGTCTATATGACCATTTCTATATAAAAATCATCCCCTATCGACGGATAAAGGAAAGAAAAAAAAACCTGTTTCCTCTAGCAACCCTTACTCAAAACACCCAACAGGCAACAACCACTGTCATGGCTACGTTAAAATAGAATGGCAAAGGTCTCAAGTTACACCAGAATATTCACCCCGAGGAAAAAAAAATAACAAATCTATGGACACAGTTTGTTAATCGTGCAAATTGCTATAAGGACTGGCTATACGGATATGAAGAGTGGTAACCCCTGGTAGCGTAGCTATAAAGACTAGGAAAAGCGGTCTATTATTGAGCTACCCTACAGTAAATCACTTTTGTATGAAAAGGTTTGCCTTGCCATTGCCGGTCCTCGGAGGTTATGCACAGATTTTCTTAAATGAATTGTTTGAAATAATAATTGCATCCCTGGGGAGCAACAACACAAAAACAGTTATGAAACGTCAATGTAAGTTGCAAGTTTGTTGCTCATTTTTTGGTTTCAAAACTGAGAGGGTTTGATTTAAAGAGACAGAGCGTAACTAATATTGTTTATTTATGGGTGGTTATGGTACATTACAATCGAATTTTATGGTTGTTAATGATTTTTGTGGTGGATTTTTAGCGCTATTAAGTTTATGCCCCTGAATTAAATATTTTTTCAAATATTTAATACTAAAAGAACTAATAGGCTTATGGCTGCTTGGCTCTCAATGAAATTGGTGGATTTTTGAATTTTACCTTGTCTATACGTTTGGGTTCTTAATCTGTTCTTGTGATCAATTTTATCATTGGGGAAACGGTTTTCAGCCAGAACTTCCTTAAAGTTATGTGTCTTATTAAGAGCATTTTTTCAAGAAAACTCTTAAACATTATTACACTTAAGCTTCGCGGCCTAATTTCATGAAGTTGTCCAGTACGCAAACAATTATGAACAGTCTTTTAATTTTTTTACAGTAGGACATGTGTCAGCAAAACAAGGTTTGGTCAATATCTATTATTTGTCCACTCGACTATTGAAGTGGAGATATCTTATTTAGTCCCTTGTTTGGAGTATAGATCTTCAAGCTCACTATTTCTGATTCTCTCATCAAGCTTGTTGTCATTCAATGGAGACCCATCATAACTGAATTCCTGGATTCCTCATGATCAAATACAATATCCTATCGATTTTAAGTGCTCAAACTGCATAGAATCTCTTTACTTCTCAAGCTTGTTTATATCTGCTTATTTTTACACGTTGGAAAATCTGTTCCATCACAAGCTTCTCCTATCCATTTTTGTGCTGCAATACCTCGCTGAATGTTGTTTGCGGTAATCGTATAAGCATGACGTTCCTTGATAAATACTCGTATAAAAAAAATGTCTTCCTTACTAAGGATCACGGTGCAAGTTCAGAGTTTCTATTGGGTTATGACTAAATGTTTTTGAACTGTTTGATCGTTAAGGAAAATATGCTAAGAATTTAAAGAGATTAAGAACAATATTTATTTTAAATTTCTGATATCGTTATGGGAAGGAACAATTGATCTAGGTTAAAGAAGGAATCTCCGTACTTAATTGTTCTTCTGAAGATAGATAGAATTGATGGGCATTACTGTTGTCAGCGAAGCAGTAGAGTAGATTACAATTTTTGGAGAAGATGTCAGTAATAAACTTAAAAAAGGAACCTGGGTACAGTACGGAAGACTGGAGTACACCAGTATTTATTTTGAGTATCAGATGATTTCTAATCAAATAGATAAAAGATTCGTCAATACCAAATTGAGAAATTTTCGAATAGAGAACATAATGCCAAACTCCATCAAATAAAACAATAATCCTGCTTTCTCCAAAACGAAATAAAGATTGGTTCCACTGCTCGGTGAAATATCCCATCAGATCATCAGAGATTTTTACTTACGACTTATATAGGTACTATAAGGCAAGTTGTGCATCTGTTAAAAAATCTAACTCAAGATTTTAATCAAAGTTGATATTACGATGATAGCGAAGACAAAACCATGGGTCTCGAAATTCTGTCTACTCAACTATAGCCTAAACGACTCGGCCGATTTTCGTTAAACTTGGTACATATCGTTTTTAAATTTTTCAAAATTTTACAAATATTTTTTTTCCTAAAAACTGGCCCATAGATTTAAAAAAAAAAAAATTCATTTAGTTAGAACTAGGTAATTGTTTAAAACAATTTTCCAAAAAATGTTTATTTTTGGTACCCCAAAAGTCAATATTTCGAAAATCCCATGCTCGATATTTTTTAAACTTGCTTAATTATAATCTACAAGATGTGAGAAAAAAAAAATAGTTTACCTAAAAACGGTACCATATATGTATACATATATGTACATACCTATATTAAAAAATTGTTTTCGAAAATGGTATTTTTCTGGAAAACGGAGCCTAGAATTCTTATAAAATTTGAATTCTTTCGTTTAATTTTTACAATCTATAATATAAAAAAATTTTGAAAAATAAGATATAACTGACTGTACCTACCATAGAACTGTTTTTTTTTTTAATTTTGAATTTCTCATTATCGGCATAACGGATTTAAATGAAATTTATTATAAAAAAGCTTCTAAAAAGTTTAAGAAACATTTCAAGATTTAAAAAAAAATATTTTTTTTTGTATTTTTGAAAAAATTCCATTTTTTTTTTTTGGAAAATTCGATAGATATCTTAAAAACGACTCAATATTTTTTTTTGAAATTTATTTTTTATTCGTTCAGTATAATACAAACTTTAAGTTGGATGGCGTACCAAATTTTTTTCTTAAAAAAGTCTTAAAATTTTTTTATATACCAACATACTTTTTTTAAAAACTACTACGACGACTTATAATTTTTGGTCTTGCACAAATTAATATTTGCTTGAATTACCTGGCATCCTGTTTTTAGCTCCAATTACTAAAGGAGTTGTTTTAGTCATTTAAAAACTGAATTTTATGTTTATGAACAGTTTTTCTCTAATAACATTTTAGAAATTCTTTTACTTTTACATAAAAGGAAGTTCGTGCAAAACCCGCAGCGCGGTACTGAATTTTATTATGCATGAAACCCTTCTTTCAATCTTACACGTTCGGACAAAGGAGAAAATTGTAAGTGCGGCGATGGAGATATCATGAGATTTTCAAAGAAGGGAACTGGGACGGGAAAAATTATTGGTCTGAGGGTAAGAGACTTAATTAACACGTCAACAGTAACAAACCTTCTTGAGATCCCAAGAGATTGTATAATCAATAATTATAATTTCGAGAAAAAATTTCCTATAGCAACATCGTTAAGCAACTAAAAGGATTGGGTTAGGACAAACTACACCCTCGAAACAAATATCATCAAGTGGTACACTGATGGATTAAGAACAGGTAAAGGCAGGGCCGGATCTACCTAAGGGCTGTATGGGCTGCAGCCCAGGGCCCCGAGGTCACAAGGGCCCCCCAGACCCCGTTGAAAACAATAGGCGTTAATTTAAACAAAAAAAAATTAAAATTAAAAAACCTACCATAATGTTGTCCCCGGCAAGCTAGATGGCACTATTTTAGAGAGAAACAGTAAATTCGCGCGTCGCTTTTATCTGGAAAAAGCGCTGCGCGAACTATGGAACGGAACGGGTATTCCCCGTCGTTTGTTTTTGATCGGTGTATTTTTTCTACTCTTAGGTCAGGTTAGGTTAGGTTGTTGGGCTGACAATTGATGTAACTATCGTCACAATTAGATCAATGTAGATCCATTGTGTTACCCGTGAGTGTAATCACTCTTTTCTGATAAAAAAAACCTATGTGTTCTGTTAATCTGTCAAGCCATTTTGAGGCATTGACAAAGTTCAATATGTGAATTCCTGAATATTAGAAAGATCTTCTTAATTGTCAAAGAAGTAACTACCAATCCATTTCCTTCTTTGGTGGCATAGTGACGGGCAATGACAGAGAAAGTGTGATGTGTCTTCATGTACCTCTTCATCACCATATCCTCTACATAGGTCATCTGTACTTAGTTTTTATGTCCGGTGATTATGCTCGTAAGAGCGAAGGGACTTCTTACTAAGTTGCATAATTTTCTCAGTCCTCTGCTTCTTAAAGCAAGGCCATACTTTCCTAGTGGAATCACAGGTGTCAAGTAGACTCCACCTCTCATTGGATATCTTTAGGATTAAATCTGAAATTTTCTGTTTAATGTTGCAGAGTGGGATACTTACCATCTGTCTTGCCAACTCAACTTTTGTCAGAGTTTTGAGGTTCGTGCCTTTTTTCCGTTGCATTCCACCATATCAAATTACCATAAGTTAGTATTGGTCTGACTATCGCCAAATACATCCACCTGATAATTCTTGGGCTAGGTCCCCAGGATTTCTCAAAGATTCTGTTATAGGAGTAGAATGCAATCATTCCTTTTTTTGCTCTTTCCTTAGTGTTAAGACTCCAGTTTAATTTCCTATCTAGAATCACACCAAGATACTTTGCATGATCTGAAATCTTCAGTGGGGTGCGTTCAATTGAAGGTATTCTGAAGCTTGGTATTTTCCTCTGATTTGTAAAAAGGACTAATTCTGTTTTTGATGGGTTAACCATCAGGCCGCACTTTCTAGTCCATCTACTAACCTTAGAAAGGGCGTATTCGATCTGTTCGCTGATAGTGGGTAAGAATTTACCTGTCGCTAATAAAGCAAGATCATCAACATAGGCTACTACCTTTTTATCTACTCTTACGAGGGACTTCCCGCCGCGATGCTTAACGTAACGCCTGACGTGATTTTGTTTCTTCTTCCGCACTTCTGTTCTCGTCATCAAAGTAACAAACTGACTGTGTTAATTGTTAGAACTGTGTTTAATGAGTCAGTTTACTAATGAGTAAGTGATAACTTAAAAGTTATGTCTAAATAAGTAACATTGTTTATTAATACAAGATTTCTTGCTTTTATTTGGTAAGTAAAAATATTTATAGATCATGTTTTTCTTCTTTATGGTATTTTTAGCGTTCTGTACAAAAAAATGAAAAACGAAACCCTTATATGATCACTCGTGCGCCCTCACTCGTGCGCTCGTCTGTCTGTCACAGCTAATTTGCTCCGAAACTACTGGACCAAATTAGGCGACATTTGATAGGATGGTGTAATTATGAGCAAAAAAAACAGTTGTGCAAAGTATTTTTTTTAATCAGAGTCATTTTAATAAGGTTTGCTAATGTCACTGTGTCAAAAAATTCAAATTTTTAATGGATTTGCAAAACAAAAATATCGAAAACATAGATTTGGAAAGTGCGCGTCATATTTATTGATTATTATCCAGAAGACGTAGCCGAGCATTTAGTGAATGAGCAGTGGCGTAGCGTACCATCTCGGCGCCCGGGGCGGGAGACCCATTTTGCCGCCCCCATTCAATACTAAATTAAAATTAAATTTCGAGACATCATTTCACAGGCAATGAAGTATCTTTTATTGAAAGTAAAATAGAATTAGCGGTTTCATAAACGGAGCCTTACGAATGAGGCTCGTGAGACAAAGCTGCATCTGCGGATTCATCTCCATGCATGCGTTTTTTCCTGCGAATTGTACTCGTTTTGAGATCGATTCCGAGTTTTTTCCAAAAAGTCTTAGAAAAGTCGATTGCGGCTTGAACGAAACGGTTCTGCTCTCCACCAGGAGAGCTTTTAAAACGCAGAGTTTCTGAGCACACTTATCCACACTCAGTCCACATTGCTGCAGGTAAATCTGTGCGTCATCTTCTTCAGGTAGCTCTGCAGCTCAAAAACTAAGAAAAGTGAGGAAGTTAAATGACTGCATGACTGTCAGAAGAAGACTGGCTACCGATCCGTCAATTTTTCCAGTACCTCAAGAACTTCTACAAACTTATTTTTAAGCGTCTTTACAGCTTCACGAAGTTCACTTTTTCTGCAGGCTTGTGACTAGATCCTTGAGATACTTCTGGTGAGTAAACTTCGTCTTGACCCTGCTCTGTGGTGGGACCAGAACGACTTCCAACTTCGACGGCAGGCACGTCTTCTTCTTCTGCCCGTAAAATAAGTTATGCATTCCCATGAATATTGGCCGGAGGACAATTCTAGGCCACTCACGATTGTAGATGGAGGAATCTTACTTACATTGGAATCACTTGCGCTGCTGCTGGATGCCGCCGAAGACGTTAACGTAGCTTTTGAACCAGAACTAGAACTGAAATATTTCGCGTCTTCACGTCTGCTTCTTTCTTAGCCTTTTTCTTGCGGTATTCCGCGCCGCTTCCTTTAACTCTTTTCATTTTCAAAAACTAGTTCAAAGGTTAAGTGAAGTACTAAGTGCTTAGTTTTAGAAGATTCAACAGTTCTTAAACTATAAACAACACAATCGAAATAACTTTCTGTGATGCGGGAGGGAGCAAAAACATTGAGCTGTCTGAGACTAGAATAACGTTTCCATCGAATCCTAGTTATCTTATCATATCTCGCATATGCATATCATATGTTTCGAACATGCCCTTTCAGTTTCGCGAGAGTTTCGGAACGTTTTGTTTTAGTTTCGCGATCAGCGCGACAATACGGAATGTACTCTTACGGCCCTACTCACCATCTACGAATTCACGAAAGCGGTCAACGACGAACCACAGATAGGTGGCAAATTTCAAATTTACATCATTGTTGTTTGTTGACTTGTCAAACGATCTGTCATGAAACATACACTGAAAATAAAATCTAGGTATATATGATACAAATCTAGGTTCATTTGACAAAAATTTTGTCAATATACGTCCAACAAAAAGTTTTATCAAATTGACAAAAATTATAGAATTTTGTTGAGGTAACAAAAAATATTTTGTTGTATCCACAAAATTATTTTGTTATGCTAACAGATAAAAAACATTTTGTCAATATGACAAAATTTCGTAGAATTTACAAAATTAATTTGTCATATTAACAAGTCTTTTTTTATTATAATCGGATTAACAAAATTTTTTTGTTAAATTAACAAAATTGTTTTGTTGAATTAACAAAATATTAAGGGTATACAAAAAACCTTTGAGTGTGTGCTAAATATAAAAAAAAAAAACAAAATTTTTGTTAAATTAACAAACATTTCTTGTTATATTTTGTTAAATTGACAAAATATTTTCTCAATTCAACAAAATATTTTGTCAATTTTACAAATTTTTTTTTGTTGAATCCACAAAAAACAAAATTAATTTTGTCAAAATAGTTTTTTTTTTTGGGATTTAAGTCCACAAAAATTGGCGTTTCGTCCCTACGATCTCACATGCAACCATCTGTGAGGGCGTATGAACAATACGCAATTTTGGTTAAGTTTAGTTAATCTTACATGGATTTTTTGACAAAAACCAAATGTGAACTATATCATACACAAAAGAAATTTTTTGGTTTTCTTACAAAATAGTTTTATCTATCTGATATTATTATTTTATCAATATTACAAAATAATTAAACCCCAAAACAAAATATTTGTCATTTCAACAAAAATGTTTTCATTTTTTGTTAAATTGCCAAAAAAAAATTAACAAAAAACTTTGTGATATTGACAAACATTTACAAAACAGATTTTTTGTAGATACAACAAAAATTTTGTTAACATCACAAAAAAGTTTGTCGATTTGACAAAAATCTCTGTTTTATTTTGTTATATTAACAAAACTTATTTTGTTAAACTAACAATATTATTTGTAGTGCATATTTTGTTAAACTGACAAAAAATCATGCTGCATTACAAACATTTTGTGAAATCAACAAAATCATTCTTTCGTATTGACAAAAATTTTATCAAAACGATAAAATTGTTTTGTTAAAGGTCAACAAAACGTTTTTGTCAATATTAAATAGGAATTTATTTTCAGTGCTTGATTTCTACTCTACCCGCATCACCGGCGACATTTTGCCGCCCCCCTAGGCCTGCCGCCCGGGGCGGACCGCCCCCCCTACGCTACGCCACTGTGAATGAGTGCATTCAATTAAAATAGCACTTACTCCAATCTAAGCCAGAATCGGACACCTCTTCTAGTGACAGTTTTAAGCTCATGTATGAAAATAAACTTATTAACGTGTTCCCTAACTGCTATACCCTTTTAAAGATTTTTTTAACTTTGCCAATTACTAGCTGTGAAGCAGAGCGCTCTTTCTCCAAGATATCCTATGTAGAAAATAAATACAGGACAACAATGTCGAACTATCGACTAAATAATTTATCACTTCTTTCGATAAATTGTGATCTAACAAAACACTTGCAATGTGATGACCAAATTAAGGAATTTGCAGCACAGAAATGCAGAAAGGTTGATTTATAAATTATAATTTATATAACATATCATACACATAATCTGTCAATTTCATTTACTAATTCATAATAAATAAATAAAATGTTTTTATTGTTTTTTTATATTCTTATATATATCACTATTTCGTTTTCACTCTCACCCAAAGGTTGCCTGGAAGAGATTGCTACCACAGCAACAAGGTCGCCGTTTGCACAACTAAGTAACATTTATGTTTTTTTTTTTGTGCAGTAAAGAATATATAATAATAATATATCACTATAGATACAGTTTTTTGACATGGCTATTAGTTGAGTACGTAGGTAGGCCCCTAAATAGTTTCAGCCCAGGGCCCCACAAATTCAAGATCCGCCTCTGGGTAAAGGGACTAGTACAGGAATCCTTGGGCATAGAAACAAACTTTCCATACCGATGGCGCAGTCCACCAGCATTTTCCAATCGGAGGTACCCGCCATAGGGAAGTGTGTGGATCATAATCTCGAAAGAAGCTAACATAATCAGACCATTGTCATCATGTCAGATAGCAAAGCTGCATTCAAGGCTTGAGTTCCTATACCATCAGCTCTAAATTAGTGTGTAATGTATAAATGCATAAGCATGCTAAACGAATCTGGCAAATAGAACAGGGTCACACTTCATTGGGTTCCTGGTAACTTTGGTGTTCAGAAAAATGAGGAGGCAGACTCCTTACTTGGTGTAAGCAGTGCCTCATGTAGATTCTGCAGCATGCATGAGAAAACACCAGACAAGATACTAGGCAAATGTTGTCCACTCATGTACCAAAGGAAAAATTACCTGGGACGATATTGAATATTCAAAATTCTGAGAGCAATAGATTTGGCAAAAGAACTGGTAGATGAGCAAGCTCATGAGTTATAGGTACAAATGTCGCAGTGCAATAGCCCAATATATAATTTATTTATTTATACGCAGCTTTCGTACTTTCAAGAATGTTAAAAAACCACAAAAATAACTATAACTTTTTGGTGTCTTCAACGACTTAGCAGACCTTGCGTGCTATTATGTTATTCATGTGTTTTCATTGAAAGTTTTGGCATTTTTATTCATACAAAGTAAAAAGAGCCAGTTTTACCCCTTGTGCGGTTTTTACCACACTTACACTATAAAATCAGTTAATTAATCATTAATAAAAAATACTTTCCACCACGACAAATAATAGAGGACCATTCATTTTCTTTTTGTACAGAAAATCATAATTTGTGATGTGGAACACGTTTGTACTAAAATTCATGAAAACTCACAAAAATTCTTAGCAAGGCAAGACTCTATATTAGAACGTTTATTATGAAGTCTAAAAAAACGGGACCAACAAAAATTAAATATGACTAGTTTTAATTTCGTCTTACATAATATTTGTAAAGTCTTCAAAAAGAAAAAGAAAAAACAGATATAGTTATGCATATTTCTATTAGCCAGTAGCTAAATAAAATGAATCTTTTATCAATGAAATAATTTCCGGATAATTTTCTTAAAACAACAATGATTTCTGAGAATGTAATTCAACTCATTTCCTACTTAAATGTAATTATGAGGTGCCTTAATATTAATTTCCTTGTGTCTTTTCTTCCCCCCTAAAATCTTCTAATACCTTCTTATCTAAGACATTTTTGCAAGATTGTATAAAAAAACCCAAACAACTCATATGGCCTAGACGCCTAGAGAATTGTACATTATCTACATTTAAGAACATTTATCCATTGATGGGTCTTGAATACCCGATACGAATTCAACGACAAATGATGCAACATGAAATCCGATAGATCACCTAGAACAAGCAGTAACAGACATGAAGCATTCCTTTGCAGTTTTTTTCAAGTCTTGGGACAGCACTGCATAATGTGGTGCATCTTATGGCACATAGTTTTGTACCTATGTATGTATGTAGTATATAAACAGTTATAACAATTTTGCTGTATAGATGAATTTTGTGTGGGTTTTTATGAACCGGACACCATTCGGTGTATCATCAGCAGATTTTCAAACTGTGGGAACGTTTTCAAAAGCTCATTGCATTCTCTTATGTTATTTTTGTTTTTGACTTGCAAACAATACAAAAAAAGAGTTAAAAACCTGGAAGAGTTTTGAATGATGTTACAAAAAAAAAATTAAATTAGTTCTTGCGAGGGGTGAGAAGTTGGAATCACTTTTCAAGTGCATGTTGAGCCACTTATGTATTTATTATAATTTATTGCAAATCATACAATATTTTGTCACGAAGTTGTTGATGTCTTGTCTGTTGTTTTGATTTTATTATAATAATTTATGATATGCGTTTTTTTTTTTAAATTCAAAATACTCTTGATTGCGCAATTTTTGATTTCTCGGTCAGGGTCGGTCGTATACAAGTGAAGTTTCTTAGGAATAAAAACTTCCTATAAGGTGGGTTTTGTTGAGCTCTTTTATGTGCGTTATTGGTACCTTCTTACTAAGAAACATGTTTACATTAAGCCACAGCGCATTTAGCTACCGAAAAGCCAATGTGCTGTTAATTTGTTATTGTAGAATTCGCGTGTATAAGTCGTTGGTTAAATAATGTATAACATTTTTTAAACAGTGCACATGAGGAGCTCAAAAAACACACCTATTTATTTATTCAAAAACTGAGTCAGATTTTTGTCCTTATAGGTATGCAACAAAAAAAAAATCGAAATTTTTAAAACAATTTTTCCAAAATGTGATTTCAAAGTAAAATTCACTTTGAAAGATCATCTAAGTATATCGTAGCCTGTAAGTAAAAACTTGACAGTGCAAAAATAACTCGTGTCGTTTATGATAAGAAAATACCTATCTCCTCGAAGTTTTTTGAAATTTTTTTAAAGCTTTTTTCTATTAATAAATAAAAAGAAAAGAAAATAAACTTAACCAACACCAGTTTGACTATTTGAGGCGTTTTGTCACACACCTCTTTGTATAAGTTTGTTATTCGTTTGCAATAATTAAACAAAAAATAAGAAAAAAATAAGCATTCCTTTGGATTTTCTTGTCGAAGACTTTTTTAATGTCCAAAGAACTGCTCACTAATTCCAAGCATTTCGAACGTAGTGCTAAGACAAAACGAATAAGATGAAAAGCACTTTTACAAGAGATAATGTTGTCGAATTTGTCACTTCCTCGCAAAAGGCATTTACCCCTGAAAAATATTTGTTTGTTTCCTTAGGGCGCATTCTTTAATTTTAGGCAATTGGAGTTTATTTTTTTATTCCAGTTGGAAAGTATAAAAAAGGTGGAAATGGTAAATATTAGAGAGAGAAGTTTTTGACCAATTGTTGGGGAGCCCATGAGTACTTAGTCTAAATTGTCCTGTTCGGGATTTTAACCCATTCGCGATGGCACCCAAAGCGATACATACATTGGTTCTATGTATGTTTATAGTTTATATGGCAAGTGAGAAATGTGATCCGACGAAAAAATTGTATCTCGTAATTCTGTGTCTCTGTCTAATCAAACTACAGCCTGAACGGCTCGACCGATTTTCTTAAAAGGGTTTTTTTTTATTTATTACTTAAGATATTTTTTTTTTTTAATTTAAGAAGTTTTTTTTTTCAAAAACTGTCATATAGATTTTAGACAAAAATAAAAAAATTCATTTATTGAGAGTTAGCTTATGGTTAGAAAAAAAATTCTTAAAAATATTGATTAATGTAGGTGCTTCTCAGAAAACCATTTTTACTTGTGACTTATAAATGTACTATAAGGCAAGTTAGGCATTCATAAGCAAAAATCTAACTCGAGATTTTGATCAAAGTTGACATGACGTAATTCTGTCTGTCTATCTGTTCGACTACAGCCTACACGGATCGGTCGATTTTGATCACTTTTTTTCTGCTAAGGCTCTCCAAAATTTTGAATATTATTATTTATTTCAATTTTTCGATTTTTTTTTTAACTTAAAAAATAAAAGTTTATTAACACAATCTACAAAATTTGATAAATAAAAATGCATTTTACCTAAAAATAATGGTACCCACCATACAAATGTTAAAAAATGGTTTTCGAAAATGGTATTTTTCTGGAAAACGATGCCTAGAATTTTGATAAAATGTTTTTTTCTTTCCATACATTTTTGAGATCTATTTAATTACAAAAAAAAAATTAATACATTACTGAGTGTTCCTAACATAGAATCACTTTTTCAAATATTGAATTTTTCATTATCGGCATAACGGATTTTAATTAATTTTTTGATTAATTTATGATTTAATTAATTTTTTGAATTTTGATTAATTTTTTTATGAAAAAGCTTCTAAATAGTTGAAAAAACATTGTATTTCAAAAGTTAAGAAAACAAATTTTTGTTTGAATTTTGGGAAAAAAATAATTTTGTTTTGGAATATTGGATATATTAAAAATGGCTAAATATTCTTTTTTCCAAATTAAATTTTTATTCATACAATAATAAAAACTTTATGTTGGCGTACCAATATTTTGCTTAAAAAATGAGTTGTGTTAATCATTTTAATAATGAATTTTATGATTATGAACGATTTTTCTATAATAACATTCATTTTTAAAATGTTCAATCTTTTAAATATTTTATTATCTATATTTTTGTTTTACATTTTCTCCGAAAGCGGTACAACTTATTTTGATCTTTTGCATGCTAATGCTATTTGAAAGTTTAAAAAGCATCGTGTATTCAAAATTTAAATTTCAATAATTCGAAAACCACATGATCTATAATTTTTCAAAATTTTGTTTTTGAATTTTAAAAGAAAAAAACATCAATATGTGTCTCGAAATCGGTTGAATGATTTTTTTAACTTTGATTTTCATTTGCACAGTAATCAAAACTTATATTTTATTGCACTAATTTTTGTTTGCATGACGTGGAATATAATATGTATACACATATTAGCAGGCCTCTGTAGTGGTCTAAAATATAAAATTACTTTTCTGACCGTCATTCTAGACGGTTTTAAGTCCGATGTTCATAAAATATATGGTGGTGTGCACAAGGCTCCATTTTGTCTCCAGCACTCTTTCCTTGTTTTCATATATTAACTTTTTTCTGTATCTTATCCACTTCATTGTTTCGCTGCCGAAACCCCTTCCAGGGCCGGACCAACCATATGTGCAATATGCGCAAATGCACAGGGCGCAACATTCTGATGGAGGCGCAAAATTCTGTGTGCGCATTATCGGGAGCAAGAAAATGTAATTTGATCTTGCGCAAATAAATACTGCTATTTGCATTTTAACCACAAAACCTGTTGAAATGATCCCTATACAATAACGGCGGTAAGTTATTTCTTGCACACTAACTAACATCACTTTCATACGGAATCATATGGGTTAGATTGTGCAGGTTTTTATATCGACGTACAATAAAATTTTTCAATGTAGGTGCCTATGGTTTTGATATTGAAAGGTGTCGCAATATAATATATGAAATTAGATATTTATATAATCATAGCACAAACTTGATTGCCTTATTTTTTTATATATCTACTATTTGCCCAATATTGTTGTACGTCTATTAACATCTCTGATCCCCATCACACGCTGTTTGCTTTTGTTGACAGTTTGCTTAAAAGAAAAAATTAAATAATATGTTCTTCATTGACTAGTGGCGTGCAGTGCTTGTTTAAATTCCTATATAGGAAATTTATTTCTTTTTTTAGGTTATGTATGTCTTATGTTTATGTATCAGTGTATGTATGTATGTACATATGTGTGCAAACATTAAAAGGTACGCTTTCTACAAATCTTGCCCAGGATGCAAGTTTGGCTGAGCCGGCCTTGCCCTCAGCATTTTATATTCGTTTCCAGACTCACAACCCTGTTCTTCGGCTATGGAACTGAAAGGCAGAGTATGCTAAGCTCATTAAATTCCGATCTCAACTACATTATAAAATGAGGTATTAACAACCGAGTGGAATTTAATGCTTCGAAAACACAAAGCTGGCTATGATCTATATGGCATACATCCGCCCAAAGCTTGAGGATGGTGCCCCAATTACTTATTCGAACCTTTTGGATAAAATTCAGAATAGAACCCTACAATTTATAGAAGACATATCCATTACGGAAATTTTTGTTTCTCTTGAAGACCGTGCGTCGTATAACATCTCCTAAATTTCATTATTTTATCGCTTTTTTATTAAAAATGTTCAATTGAAATTGCCAGCTTCATTCCTCCCATCAAACATTTCCAGCGTAATACTCGTCTAGCTATGAATACTCATCAGTAGAGATTCTTTCTTTAACGGCACTACTAGAATATGGAATATTTTGCCCTTGTCGAATTTCCCCTCATTGCTTTCAAGACTAATATGCATCGATATATGTACATATTTCCTACTTAGTCCTCTCCACTGAATCTAATGCTCGAACTGTGTTACACCGTATGATTAGGCGGATTATAACCCTTTTAAGTGTATGCAAATTATAAAAAAAAATTGGAACTTGAATGGCCATTTTGAGAGACTTTAGCGTCAATTAACCAGGTAAGTGGCCCTGTCAAATGGGCCTTAATTTTACCCCTTGTCCTTGATAGGGGCATTTTAATAAAGAATAAATTATGATCGAAGTTATTAGATGAACAAGCTATTTCAAATCGTAAAAATCGCTGTCAAAAATTGTATTTATTTTGACATTAACTATATTATCGATTAACGGACGAAGTTGTATTAGAAATTCTGACAGCTAGACTCTAGGCCTTCGATTAAAATTTTGTGATACAAAAGAGATCTTGATGCTCTTGGTTAATCATTGAAGTAATATTTTTAGCTCTTCGAATAGTGGGGTTTTGCATTCGGCTTAGGAAAAACTGTTTTTTTTTTTCTAGATCAGTTTTCTAATTTTAAAATTTGGAAGACATAATGAACTCCAATATTTTTTAAATACCCGGAACATTGTTAGGTACAAGTACCTTCAATTTTATTTGTTTCGTTTAAAAAAAAGGTTTTAACTGATATAGAACGGATAGGACCCTCAAAACAGTTTTTCGCTTGCTCTACAGGGGTAGAAAGTTCTAAAAGTACAAATTACAAATAAGGACACGCTTATCATTGACTTTAAAAGAACAATAATTGAAACCATCAGCGAAATATGGTTCCTTGACTTTCTTAAAAAAAACTCTTTCTTTTTTTATAAAAAATCTAAAAAATAAAACTTTCATGAATATGAAACCATAAATTTTCTTTAAAAAAAAAACATCATTTTTCATCGATACCACTTGCCACAATTGAGTACGCACGCACCACCACCCCTTTCATCCTTTCCGAGAGGTACACGTTATACGAGTACAATCCCCTTAATTAATCTTAATAAATCTAAATTAGTGGTCTTGCAGTAAAAAACCAGCCGCAAACTAATTATTATATTATTACTACTAGGAACACAAGAACAAAAGTGAAAGTATTCCCCGACACCAACTACATTCTAGTGGTGATGTCTGAAGCCAGAATAGTCCCTTTAGCAGCATTACATCCTATAACAACTAACAACGACACGAAACATGTAAAAGGACACCCATCAAATCCCTGACTAATAAATCAGTGAGTTGCGGGTCATTTTACATCAGTGCGTTTCTCTTGATTATGATGATGCTGCTATGAAGTGAATTTGTGTGTCAAGGGAGGTTTGATTTTTCCACCCCTTTTGACACTCATCGCATCATACACCATCATCATAGGTACTATATTCCTCCCATATGTTTTCTCTTTGATTTCATCCAATTAGATAAAACATTTGACATATGTCCACATACCACAAACTGTTAGTATTCAATTACGTTTCTAAGCTAATTAACCTCTTTCCTCGCAGGTACAAATTTTCTTTTCGAGTTGAAAGTGCCTGGAAGATGCAAGAAGACCTTTCATTAGCCAATGACTGGTTGGGACGACACTGATATTTCTTTTTTTTTTGAGATTTTGTGATAAGAAAATTCAAGGATTCATGGATTATCTTGAGTATTTAAAGCAAATTTACCAAATCCCCGATGGACAGTCCTCTGTCTTGTCTGTCTGTCTCTCTGTCTGGATTAAGGATAATGAAAGTGGAAATGTAGAGCATTTTCTGCTACTGAATGTACACAAATACCTACATACAAACCTAGATCGAGATTTCCAAATAAAATTGTGAAAAGCCTCTGCGATAAAATCATAACCAAGGATAATGGTCATTTGTTTGCAATTGACGATTTATGTTAAGTGCAATTCATTGGAATAAAATGTGCCAAAAGTATAAGGACATCTTATCGCGGATTGTCAATCAGGTTTTTTGGAAGATTGTTTGTTTATTTCGTTTATAGTACAGGGTGCAGTTTTTGGATTTATCATACTGATAAGCAAAATGCATTCAGTTATATCCTGAAAAACGAATTCAAAAAATAAAAGACAATCTTTATTAATTCGGAAGTATAATTGTTTACAACTTGAATACGTTGAGTATACAATTCACATGGAAATTTCATTGATCTACTTTAGATTCTTGTATCAAAATGTAAAGTTTGTCAATCAACACTTTTTTACTTGCGACTTATAGGTACTATAAGGCAAGTTATGCATTCGTAAAAAAAATCGAACTCGAGATTTTGATCAAAGTTGACATTACGATGATAGCGAAGACCAAAAAAGTGGGTCTAGCAATTCTGTCTGTCTGTCGGTTCGACTACAGCCTAAACGGCTCGGCCGATTTTCTTCAAACTTGGTAGATATGGGTTTTAATTTTTTACCCCCGGACGTTTTTTTCTATTTTTTTTAAGACCAAAAATAACGGTACCTGCCATACGATTTTTTTTCGAAATTTTATAAATATTTTTTTTTCTCAAAAACTGTCCCACAGAATTTTTTAAAAAAAATTCCAAAAATTTCATTTGGTTAAAACTAGCTAATGGTTGAAAAAAATTTTACAGAAAATTGTTATTTTCGGTAGCCCCCCTTTGTCCATTTTTTTGTTTTTGATTTTCTCGAAAACGGTACAGCCGATTTTAATAATTTTTTTTATGCCAAAGCTCCTCCAAAGTTAAAATATTATTACATATTCAAATTTTCAATTTTTAATTTTTTGGATTTTTTTTTTTTTGGAATCTCAATATTTCGAAAACCCCATGCTCGATTTTTTTCAAACTTGGCAAATAAAAGTTTCTTAATATAATCTACAAGATTTGAGAAAAAAAATTTGTTTTATCTAAAACTAACGGTACCTTCCATACAAATTTTAAAAAATGGTTTTCGAAAATCGCATTTTTCTCGAAAACGGTTCCGAGAATTTTGCTAAAATTTTTTTTGTTTTGATTAATCTTTACGATTTATAATTTAATAAAAAAAAATTTGAAATCTAGATATTACTGACTGTACCTACCATAGAACGATTTTTTCGAATTTTGAATTTCTCATTATCGACTTAACGGATTTTAATGAAATTTTTTATAAAAAAGCTCCTAAAAAGTTTAAAAAACATTGCATTTAAAAACTTAAGAAAAAATATTTTTTCAATTTTTAGAAAAAAAAGTAATTTTTTTTTTTTTGAAAAATTCGATATCTCAAGAACGGCTTAGTATTTTTTTTGGAAATTAGACTTTTATTCGTACAGTAATAAAAACTTAAGGTTGGCGTACCAAAATTTTTTCTTAAAAATGTCTTAAAAATTTTTTACATAAAAGCTTATTTTTTTAAGGAACCACTACAAAGACTTATAATTTTTGTTCCTGCATAAATTCATATTTGCAAATCATTCTGTTTTTATCTCTTACTACTTAAAGAATTAAAAAAAATTCATTTTATCCTTATGAACAGTTTTCTCTAATAACATTCGTTTTTAAAATTCCTAGTCTATTACATAGGAGCAAGTTCGTGCGACCCAGTCGTGCATTTTATTTTCGAAAAGAAAGGGAAAGTTGAAAATTCACTTTGAGGATTTCACATACATTTAGAGAGATGTTTTATATTTTTAAGCCTTGAATTGAAAATATGGAACATTTTTTTAGATTTAAAATTAAGATTTATTTATTTATTTGCATACTTGTATTGTAAGATACATTGGCGCAAAATTTTAAACAGCCTAATATTAAGGTATTAATATGATACTACTTAACAATTTGCTAACTTTATAGTAGTTTACTAACTCATTCTTAATTTTAAACATTTTCTTAATAAATTGCTTCTGAACGCACCTAAAACAATGACATTTCGTTTAAAAAAGTAAGTACACGAACCTTTTTTGATGTTTGCAAATGTCAAAGAGTCATATGAAGCTAGCACGATACTAAAAAAATTAAGTAGGTATTCGACGATTTTAACTTTAATAAAAGGGTAGAGAAAGTATGATGCTATATTTGATTAAAATTTGCAAATTCGTTGTTTTAACCTAGTATCATACTAAAACAGCTTTAGCACCGTACTAATTCAAATAAAATTTTGCGCCATTATCATGTAGACTAAAACAAGTTTCAATATGATATTTTAATATACTGTCTAAATTTATAAAATATTTTATTAAAAGCAAATTAAAAAAACTAAAAGTTTTCAATATTGAATATTTAATTTGACTTTTTAATCCTTCCTGGTATACTGTTCCATAAACAATCGGCATTGATGAAGAATTGGCTTTCAGAGGTTAAACATGTAAAAGTTGTTGCGACCTCTAATTAATGAGTACATTTGCAAAATATCCAAAGAGATAAGGTGGTTGGTTCATGCGAGTGCATTATCTTGAATAATAAAATCAAGGCTCCAAACCGAAGGAGATTATCACATGAAAGATCATAACATATAGATTTTAATAGGAAGATATCCTATCGTAACTTTTAATACCGTATATTATTTTATTTTATTATAAAATAAATACCGTATATGTATCTAGCAATAGTATTATATATAACATTTCATTTTCTTCTTCTGTTATAGTCGCAACTGCAGTTGTATAACCAAGGTTATACATATCTACCAATATTGATTTAGCTATGGTTGTTATACATATGTATCTACCATCAACTCGCCATCGATCTCAACAGCTCAACAAGATGCAATAGACTCAGCAATTGAAGGCACACGACCATCCGCTTCGTTATCGTTGTGTTCCACGATTAATGAAGATGTTGTTTCTTACTAATAAAGCCATAATACATGAAAAAAAATTTAATGTTGTTCATTTTAATCCATTTTTTTTAAAAGAAACTTGTATTTGACCCACCCTTTATATTGTTCAAATTTCTATTACAGATTATTATAGTTTTCCAGTTTAATACTTTACTTACTACTAACCATACTTACACATGAACTCATAATGACTCTCATAACTGTAGGTTTGTAAATTGTTCTTAGCTCACTACATCATCTGAATTGTAAAAAAGAAAAAGACCAAATTTATCACAAAATGTGACAATTCTTTCAAAAAAAAAACTTTAAAACACTATTTCCATTATGAGAATTTGTTTACAATCATCTGATACGCAATATTATATATGAGTTACTACATTACATCTACGAAGTTTAATCAAAAACGTTACGGCCGTTTTTGAGAAAATTAAAAAAAAAAAAACAAAATGATTGTTGCAGATGAGCTTAAACAAAAGTTTGAATTTTTTTTAACTAAGAAAACATCGTTGGTACCAAAATTTAAATAAATTCTATTTCAGCTCAAGATCGAAGTACTCCTAGAACCTAGATGCATGACGAAAAGCTTTTTTTTTTTATTTTTCCACCAGCGTTACTTTTTTCGGTTTCGAAAACGTCATATCAACGTACAGTATCGGACAAAACATTTGCAACCAGAAATTAAATTAAGCACCTGCTTCAAAATTATAAGGGATTTATTCAAAAAACATAACATTCTTCATATTTTATAAAAGCTTTGTATTTGGGGTAAATAAAAATATATAATTGTCAAAATCGAAATAAACCGTTAATTATTAACATTGAATTATATCAATCAACTTAAAATTTAAACGCGACAAAACAATTGCAACTTTGAATTCAAATATAGAAAAACTTAAAAATAATCAATAATTTGGGCAAAATCATGGTTTTAATGACTGCTTTGTACATTCTTGGCATTGATTCAATTAAGTTATGTATTATCTTTAATGGAATTTCAATCCAAACCGTCTCTATTCTTGTAAAAAAAATCGTTCGCATTTCTCACATTTTCATGATTAATTTTGTGTGTGACGATCTCCCAAGGATTTTCTATGGGGTTCAAATCTGGTGATTGCGGCTGCCAATTCATAACGTTGACCCGTGTGATCATTAAACCGCGTTTTGGCTAGCCTCGAAGTGTGCTTTGGGTCATTGTCCTGCTGAAAGACCCAAACGCAATGGCATTTCCCATTCTCCGTACGGCACCATAACATCCTCTAAGATACTTTTGCATATGTGTTGTTCCATTATTCCATTAATGCGATGCAATGACCCGAAACCACCAGCAGAAAAACAACCCCACACCATCTAACTCCCCCCGCCATACCGAAGAGTTTTTAAGCAGTAACGTTATTGAAGTTGCTTGCAAAGAGGTTTTCTAACGTAAGATATTCCATCCCTACCCATGATATTGAATTTCGATTTATCACTAAAAAGGACTGCTGTCCATTTCTGCTTGCTCCAAAAGAAATGTTCCTTTGTAAACTGCATTCCCTTTCTCTGGTTACGGATCGAAATTAAGGGTTTTTAGCAGGACGGTAAGAAAATAAATCAGTGAGAGCCAATCGAGGAGATACCATTCTAGCACTTACTGTTAATTGTAATTCTTGGACTAATTTCGGTGCAGATAGGAAGGGACATTTTGTTTAACTTTTCTTGCCAACTAGCCTTCATTCGATAACTTGTTTTACGTGGTTGGCCGCCGAGATGCAAAACAGCTCCTTCTTTTGTGTTACGATATCGAGCTATGATTTGCCAGACCGACGATTTATTAACATCATATTCTTCGGAAATATCTTTTTGTAAGATCCCCGAAAAAAAATCGTCTACAATGGCTGTCTTGACGCATCACCAAATTTATTAGGCGTAATTATTAGCTTTTTTTTCTTGAGATCGATATGTCCGCAGATATGCTCTCAGAAAAAATATTTATGCAACTGAGCTTTCAGGTCAAGACCTTCAAACATATGGTCAATGTTATAAAAAATTAAAAAATTGAATAAAAACAGCAAAGTAACGGTTAATATGCTGTTAGCTGTTAATTTGATTTTAGTTGCAATTGTTTTGTCGCTTGTAAATATAAAGTTACTTGATACAATTCAACGTAGATAACTAAAAGTTTATTATGATTTTAAAAATTATATATTTTTGTTTACTTTAAATATACACCTTCTATAATATATAAATATTATTTTGGTTCTGAATACAACTTTTATAAATTTTAAGAAACTATACTTGGTTTCAGTTCTAGTTGCAAATGCTTTTTCCGATACTGTATATGACGCAAATATTTCTAGCGTCAAATATGCAATCGTCCAGCTTGTACAAAATCTGTTTGATAAACGTCAATCAAATTTCTTATACAAACGCATTTGACGTTTAAGAACACGCTCTGTGGCTTATCAATACTTTTGTCATCAGCTCGATTTTTTTCCTTCAAAGTTCTCCCGCATATCATGTTATCGAACATAATATATGACTTTAGGGAACTGTGGTATCGAAAATAATGCCTTTATATACGAATTTTGTTTTGGGTTTTCGAACACTTGATTTAAGCAGTTTAAGTTTAAAAATATCTTGCGATTGCATTTTTGACTAAAATGACGTTTACGAAAATGGTATACATATATAAAAATATGATTAAAACATCAAAATTTTTGTTTTGAGACCAAACCAGTATTTGCTTAAAGGCAAGTAAAAATAAATTTGTTCCACAAACTTCCTCAAGACATGTTTTCAATTTCACACCCAGCGACCATAAGGAAAACTAGTAAAATTGATTGTAGAACCTTGGCATGTGTCAGTAAGTGATTTATTTGTCAAGATATTAGTTGTGGAATATAAAGTTGTAAGTTTCTTTTCAACATTTGCTTGGAAATTGCATTTTCAAAACAGAATCCGAATTGAATGCGTATCTGAGTAATGACATAATATCAAGCCAAAATTACACATGTAAGTTTTACTTATGCTAGTGTAAGGGATGTAAAGTAACTTACAGTAAATTTTCTTTCGTAAGCTGTAAGTTGAGAGAAAAACTTACCTGTGTAAACACGACTTTTTAACTTAAATTTTCAACTGGCTGTGATGTTTTCAAAAAATTTTCTTTCTTAGTGAACAAATTTCGTTACCACGTCAATTCTTTATTTGTAAGTTAATACCATATAAACGGTTTTGTGCTTACAGAATTAGAATTTACATTCAACTTACGAAAGCATTTCTTACTGTAAGTTAAACTTCTGTAAGACTTACGTAAATCGTAAGTTAAACTTACATGCGTAAGCCTAAGTCTAGGCGCGCACTTACAATTGTGATCGAAATCAAATAGTTTAATCACCAATTGATAGAGCACCGCGCACTGACAACTCTTCACTCACACCCACACTTCTCTCTTGCGCTTATATAGAAAACAGCTCAACTATTTACTTTAGCTGAATGTCCGCGCAGGTAATTGAATGTAACACAAAATAGCGAACTCATTTTAGGCAATCGTTTAGCTTGTGTCAAAACACAAACTTTTTAGTTGCTCGAATCGAGTTGCTCTATGTGCGCGGCGTGTCATATAGCCCCATATGTTTTATTTTAGCAACAGTTGCGAAACTAAAAATTGAATGTGCGTGCCTAGCCTAAGGATCTTACAAAAAAATATTTCTATTAGTTAACTTTATTTATTTTTTTCGAATCATATCCCACAAACGTTAGTGAATATTTATGAATGAAATATTTCCCAGAAATATAAAAACCAACAAACAATAACCAAAAGAGCAGTTCAGTAGCGATTATGTCACTATAGTTTGTCCTTCAATTGAAAATATAACATTCATCGACAAAAAACAAAAAAAAAAAAGATTTGCCACTTCATTATGCGATTTATAGAACGAGAAAATTTGTTTAAATCCTTCGAGCTAAGCTGATGATCCCTCTCACTTTATCAGGGGATTATTATGCCAGACGAGTATAAAGATAGACAAATAAAACATTGTGCAATTGTGTGTAAGCCCTGTTTACCCTCTTGAGGGGAATACAATGAGTCAAAAGGGACACCTTTTTGTGATCACACCTCGTCAAAGTTTGTTGTCTTTGTGAGCAGTGATTTCGATGAGGAGAGTGTTACATCGTTGATGATGGAAGGATGTCACAATGCCAGAACAAAGGGATATTACTTATACACTTTCCCTTTTTCACGTCGTCATTTCTTTTTTTTTTTGCTTGAAAGGTATGCGACAGAACATAGAGTTGAGCATTATTGTTTAACTGGAACAAATTGAAAGTAAGGTTGCTGGAGATTTTGTAACAAAGAAAGATGTTGTACAAATTGTTGGTTTTTGTCTATTGTTTGTGAGTTATGAAAATGTGTGTTTCGTCAAATTTGTTTGATGGGTGAGAAATCGCGAATCAAAAACACACTTTTACCACCAACAGGATGTCAACATTTAAAATGGGAATATCTAGTACGCAAATCTTATTTTAATACCTAGTGAGAGTACTAAGTTCTTTTTAAAGGAAAAACCTTTACAAATGCGATGTTGTGTAAGATGCCCCCTCAATCATGCAAAATCATTAACACTAGCACAACAAACATCATGATACAATAGGGTGACCAGATAAGAACAATTTATTGGAATCGAAAACAACAACGGCGCGGCGTGAGATATAAAATTGATTCTGGCTTTATTTTGAAGCTACATTAATGTCATTATGCATATAAAAGCACATCATTCAAATGGACACCTCAACTTCGCTGGAATTGCTTTATGCGATCGGTCCAATTTTGATGAGTCGTGGCATCATGCCGGCAATTGCATCTTGAAGGATTTCCTCGAGCTGGTCCAAATTACTTGCCTTATAAGCGTAGAATAAGGAAATGACATACCCCTAGAGAAAATAATCCAGTGGTATTTGATAAACGCTCGTTTAGATAACCCAGTCTCGATATTTCGGGTGTTGCGTCATCTGTATGGCATTAAAATTCATCTTCTTGTAATCACAGCTTGGATATGTCAAACTCTGGACACAGAAAGTCGGTTAGCAACGGTCTACACCCATGACCTGATTTTGAAAGAAATCAGGTCCGATTTTGCCGTTGTGGATTGTGTTCATTCTGCTAACGGCATTCGCTTGTTGACATAGCCGCTAAGCCAAAAATGGACTTCGTTCGAGAAGATAATTTTTTTGGACAAAATCTGGAACTTCGGCCTGTGATCGTCCGGATGAAATGACAAACCTTACTGAATATTTTGACAGCTGGATGTCATTGATAACTTTGTTGATGAAACATAAAATTGGAAAAACTATCATTGTTATCTGGTCACTCTATAGTTTGCTTAATCGTTTTAAAAATTAAAATTCAAATTTTCAATTGTACATTTCAAGGATAGCTATAACTGCATCTTATAAAATTTATGAGAAAATATGATTCCAAATTTCATTAAAGTTTGCCCAATCGTAGTTTACTAAAATACTTTAAATATAAATTTAAATACTAATGCGACTAAAGTTTGGTTTTGTGTCAAAAAAATCAAAACTTCCATTATGATGCCGGAGAAATTAAAAAATAAAAAGCACGACTGGGTCGCACGAACTTGCTCCTATGTAATAGACTAGGAATTTTAAAAACGGATGTTATTAAAGAAAACTGTTCATAAGAATAAAATGATTTTTTTAAATTCTTTTAGTAGTAAGAGATAAAAACAGAATGCTATGCAAATATGAATTTATGCAGGAACAAAAATTATAAGTCGGTGTAGTGGTTCCTTAAAAAAATAAGCTTTTATGTACAAAATTTTTAAAACAATTTTAAGAAAAAATTTTGGTACGCCAACCTTAAGTTTTTATTATTGTACGAATAAAAGTCTAATTTCCAAAAAAAATACTAAGCCGTTCTTGAGATATCGAATTTTTCAAAAAAAAAAAATACTTTTTTTTCTAAAAATTGAAAAAATATTTTCTCTTAAGTTTTTAAATGCAATGTTTTTTAAACTTTTTAGGAGCTTCTTTGTAAAAAATTTCGTTAAAATCCGTTATGCCGATAATGAGTAATTCAAAATTCGAAAAAATCGTTCTATGGTAGGTACAGTCAGTAATATCTAGATTTAAAATTTTTTTAATTAAATTATAGATCGTAAAGATTGATCAAAAGAAAAAAATTTTAGCAAAATTTTCGGAACCGTTTTCGAGAAAAATACGATTTTCGAAAACCATTTTTTAAAATTTGTATGGAAGGTACCGTTAGTTTTAGATAAAACAAAATTTTTTTCTCAAATCTTGTAGATTATGTTAAGAAACTTTTATTTGTCAAGTTTGAAAAAAATTGAGCATGGGGTTTTCGAAATATTGAGTTTCAAAAAAAAAATTTTGAATTTTTTTTTTAAAATCCAAAAAAATAAGAAATTCAAAATTTAAATATGTAATAATATTTGAACTTTGGAAGAGCTTTGGCATAAAAAACTGATTTTAATCGGCTGTACCGTTTTCGAGAAAATCAAAACCAAAAAAAATGGACCCAGGGGGGCTACCAAAAATAACAATTTTTTGTAATTTTTTTTTTTCAACCATTAGCTAGTTTTAACCAAATGAAATTTTTCAAATTTATTTTTTTTAAATTCTGTGGGACAGTTTTTGAGAAAAAAAATATTTATAAAATTTCGAAAGAAAATCGTATGTGTTTTGACACAAACTAAACGATTCCCTTCGCAACAGTTGAGCTGTTTTCTATAAGACCAAGAGAGAAAAGAGTGTGAGCGTAAGTAAAGAGTTGCCATCAGCGTTGTGCTAAAGTGCCCAATTGGGCCATTTGGCCCCAAGATTCTTATTTTGGCCCGGTGCCCCGGGCCATCACGAAATGGCCCCAAAATTGTAAAATTTGCAAAATAAAGCAACCCATTTTACACAGCATTAAAAAACAAAATTTTATTTTAGAAATCGATAATATCCAAGTAGTCGATATTTACTCTCATCTATATGCTAATTTGGCTGAACGCATTCATTGAAAAATTCAACACTTCACATCGACTGACAGTAGCACATACCGGCTGTCTTTCTCTTTTTCTCTGTCTCATATTTAAGTTCTTCACTTTTTCAGAATCAAATTCGTTACAGTGCCTGTGCAGAACGTGTTTTTTCAGCTCTTAATAATAGGTGTGTTTATTTATTGCTGCATAGCCAGCGCAGCATTCAAGTGCGAATAAAACGATCAAACTCACTCCATATGTCAATTTCAATTTATATTTCAATGTTGCCCATTATCCAAATCTGATGTCAAAACATGTATGTACATATGTTTAATTCTAAAATGTAATGCATAGCGCCATTTTCATTTCAATAATTTAAAGTTCTATCACCAGCACAACTGTCACTTTTTTTACTGGCTTCTTTTTCTCCAGCAATCAAATTGTTGTTGTTTGTTAAGGGAAATTTTGCTGCGCTAGCTATGCAGCAGTGAATAAAATACACCTAGTATTAAAACCGAAAATCGCAATAGACTTAGCTATGAAGTTATAAATTCGCTTATGAGCTTTAAGGGGTTTCTGAAAAATAATACTTGTGGTAATTTTATTCCGCCTCCAGAATCGATAAAAAAATGTCTAACATAGATTTTAAGTTATTTGAAAAAAATGGAATAAAATGCAAAAATACAAATAAAATTATATCTTCTGTTTTATTATTTAATTATTTTATCGAATATGGAAAAACGAAGTGGCCCCAAAAAAGTTGAAATGGCCCCAAAAATGGCCCCAACATTTTGCTTCCCAGGAACAACGCTGGTTGCCATTGCCAGTGCGCGGTTCTCTTTCAACTGGTGACTAAACTATTTGATTTCGATCACAGTTGCCAGTGCGCGACTAGCCTTACATTAAGGAGAAATTCGAATTTTTGTTTAAGCTCATCTAGAGCCGGAATAAAGATGCCATACACATATTTTGGTTTTTCAAGTTTTCTCAAAGCAAAGTATATTATTAAAGCATATCAAAAATCATATCATATATCAAAAAAAGAACTTAAAAAGTTCATCTTTGAACACTTGATCATAATCATTTATGAAAGGTTACAACAGAATTCACAACCACCTCGAGAAACCTAGGCGTGGTGTTCAACAGAACATTAACATGGAGCGATCAAGTAAATTCTTGTGTAGTGAAAGATTATGGAGTTCTTAGATCTTTGTGGGCAGTTAAGCAGTTCACCCCATTGAAAACCATAATGGTTCTTGCCAAGACCCTAGTCATTCCAGTACTTACGTATGGATGCGAAATATATAACAATTGTGATTCTGTGAGCAGGAAAAAGTTGAAGATAGCGTTTAGTAGTACGATTCGGTATATTTTTGGCCTTAGAAAATACGATCATGTCTCATCTGTCTATGAGCCTCCTAAATATGTTGTTTGAAAATTTTATTAAGTTTCGAACCTTAAGCTTACTTTTTAATATTGTGAAGACAAGACAGCCAGCATATTTATATGACATACTCCGATTTCCTGCATCAAACAGATCATCTGATTTAATACTCCCTCGATTCTCGTGTCTCACATCTGAGAGACAATTTTTCATTTCTGCAATCCGTCTTTGGAATTCACTCCCACAACACTTGCGAGAATCAAACAGAGCACAACAGTTTTCAGAGCAACTAACTTTTTTAAAATTTTATTTTTCTTTCCTATCTTTACAATATTTCAAATTTCTATCTAATTTTATCCTTCAATTTTTCCTCGTACATTTTTGCTTTTTTTTTCTCTTTTCATTTTTGAATTATTTAATTTATTACATACATTTGAACTTTGTAAATTCATAAACTACTCGTACCACTAGCTTATAAGATTAATCTTATTGTGTTAGTATTTACCCGAAATAAATAAACTAAACTAAACTAAATTCTATGTTTTTAAAGTTATCACCTTTGGGTTGAGTGGATCTATTAAGGTGATATTCTAAAAATTTACACAATTTATTTATAAAACAAAATTAAATGTCTTCGAGTACCACTCGGCTTTGACCTGGAAAATTGATATATCTACTAATCTTCACCATCGTTTTCCCAAAATCTACTCAATATTGAAAAAGACAAGTATCTTTCCACCTCCCTTTTATGCCACCTGGAATCAAATTACACAAAGAACCAGGGAATTATTGTCAATGAAAAACAATTTTTCGATTTTTCACGCAGGATTTTAATTCTTAAGTAGAATATACGAGTTTTTTTTTTAACAGCGAAAATGTGTAAACGGGCAAATCAATGGCAAAATGTCACCACTATAATGTCATCAGTTGTCAAACATTGAGGGGTGAATAAGTGGTAGATAAAATTGAATTGAAAAGTATTCCCAGCTTCATGAAATGAACAAGAAAAACTGAGTCGTGTGTGACAAAACAACCCTTGGGAAACCTACATATATATACATTTAAATCAAAAGGACCTCTCGAATTCAATTATTTATACCCTCAGTTGGGAAGGTGATTTTTTGTGTCAGTTGTTCATATAGTGGGTTGTCAATAAAAAGTTTGATGGAATCCAATGCTGAAGGTCGTAAGTGCTTAAACTATATATACTTGTCACTTAAGTTACTATAGTTACTGGGTTGTTGGCGGAAGAGAAAGCTTCGATTGAACAAGTGCAATTCCAAAGGGTTAACCTATAGCAACACCCTCTCGAAACATGTTGTTAAAGGAAGATCAAGTTGATTTAAGGTATGTCTAATTGGAAAGTGTGCAAGAGATTAGAAGCATTGTTAGTTCGCTGAAAATACGGACAAACAGAAACACCCTATAATGTTGATTGATTTAGTTTATTAAATTATGTTGGTTGACTAAGCATCAATGAAAGGCGTGAAAAGAAACGAACTGCACGCTAACAGGTACCAAGGTAACACTTTTTGTAATCTTTTTATTTTTATATATTTCGAAATCTAATGCTACTTAGGAAACCTAGAATATCTAACGGTCAATTTTTGACTTGCGGTATAAAGGTAGGTACTTACATACTTATGGCAAGTTAATCATAAGTTACAAAATCGAAATCGAGACTAAAATAGTTAAGAACAAAAATAACTGTACATATATAATTGTTTTTCGAAATTTAGAAAATATTTTCTTACTCCAGAAATATTCTACAGATTTAAAGATAAAATTCAAGCATTTTGCCATAAATGGTTGTTAATAGCACCTTCAGATTGTAATCAACGTTTTTATTCTAAAAATAAAATGCACGAACTCGGCCCTATGTAATAGACTAAGAATTTCAAAAATGAATGTTATTAGAGAAAAACTGTTCATAAGCATAAAATTCATTTTTTAAATGACTAAAACAACTTCTTTAATAGTTGGAGGTAAGAATAGGATGCCATGTGATTCAAGCAAATATTGGCTTATGCTAGAACAAAAATTATAAGTCTTTGTAGTGGTTTCTTAAAAACATAAGCTTTTATATACAAAATTTTTAAAACATTTTTAAGAAAAATTTTGTTACGTCAACTTAAAATTTTTATTACTGTACCAATAAAAAATAAATACCCAAACAAAATATTAAGCCGTTTTTGAGATATTGAATTTTCCAAAAAAAAAAATAGATTTTTTTTGTTTAATTTTGAAAATCATTTTTTTTTTAAGTTTTGAAATGCAATATAATAAACTTTTAAGAAGCTTCTCTATAAGAAATTTCATTAAAATCCGTTATGCCAATAATGAGAAATTCAAAATTCGAAAAATGGTTTTTTGGTAGGTACAGTCGTATATTAATTTCAAAATGTTTTTATTTAATTATAGATCGTAAAAATTAAACGGAAAGAAAAAATTTTTTACCAAAATTCTCGGAACCGTTTTGGAGAAGAATACGATTTTCGAAAACCATTTTTTAATATTTGTACGGTAGGTACTATTATTTTTAGGTAAAACAAAAAAATTTTCTCAAATCTTGTAGATTATATTAAGAAACTTTTATTTATCAAGTTTGGAAAAAATCGAGCATGGGGTTTTCATAATATTGAGTTTCCAAAAACAAATTTTGGAATTTTTTTTTTAAATCCAAAAAATAAAAAATTGAAAATTTGAATATGTAATAATTATTCAAACTTTGGAGGAGCTTTAGCATAAAATAAATTATTTAAATCAGGGCTACCAAAAATAATCATTTCTTGAATTTTTTTTTTAACCGATGCCTAACTTTAACCAAATGAAATTTTATAATTTTTTTTTAAATTCTGTGGGACAGTTTTTGAGAAAAATAAATATGTTTAAAATTTCGAAAAAAATTCGTATGGTACGTACCGTTATTTTTGGTCTTAACAAAAAACAAAGAAGAAAACGTGTCGGGGGACAAAATTAAAAATCATAGCTACCAAGTTTAAAGAAAATTGGCCGAGCCGTTTAGCCTGTAGTCGAAAAGACAGACAGACAGTATTGCGAGACCCACTTGTTTGGTCTGCGCTATCATCATAATATCAACTTTGATCAAAAACTCGAGTTCGATTTTTTTTTTACGAATGCATAACTTGCATCATAGTACTTATAAGTCGCAAGTAAAAATTACAAGTGTATGTACATGTTTCTTGTACATTTGAAAAATCAAAAAGCTGCTTTTCGTTCGTTTGTGACATTAGTTCTATTGAGTTGCCAACTACGAGTAGATAATAAAATTTTAGTTTCTATCTTAACTCTTTTACGAGAAAGTCAAAGACTTACTCGTATAATTGTTTGCAAGTCATATTTAATGATATTGGATTTCACCAATACGATCACAGATAAATTTGTAGCGCTATCATTTCAGGCAAACAATCTAAACAAAAATAATAATCTCATATATGGTATGTAGAATGTTATCCCTCGTGAAGACTTCCAAAAATTATCTTCGTTAAATTAAGTTCATATATGTGTAAAGAATAATATTTTGGTAATTCCTAATGGGGTAATCCCGTAGGATCTCGGTGATCAGTTCATCCAATTTAGGCCAAAAAATTAGTTATCTTTTACCGATAGTCCATCACCACTATCAGGCACAGGCAATACCATCGTCGTTTTCTAATAAGTATGGATCGATGATCCCTTTGGCTCACAATCTAGGTATACCATAGAGTGACTTTCTGGAGATGTATTTCTACTTGGTCGATCTCATAATTATATAGACTAGAATCTTTCAAAATTTGGTAATTTTGCTTGTTGACGATCCCCTTATCCAAAAATGGAAGAAGATAATTTTCTTTTGCTGAAATCAGTATAATTTTGATGTCTGACGTACGCTTGTATATGTAGTATTCTCGGAAGATGAATTAAGAGATATCGACTGAGATGCGGACAATTTTGAACCTATTCGATTGCATTCGACGATGCTACCACATCTCTGTTCCCCACAGACAAATTATTTTGAGACAGCACCGCTTACTAACTTACCAATCTCGCTTACCATTAAAAGCATGGTTTCTCCAGAAATAGTTTGAATATAGGAGCGAGCACCAAAACAAAGTGTAGAAAGTTTAACCATGTTTTCACAATTTGCCGCTACAAATAGTGATTGCTTGCGCCGAGAAAGCAACACCTATGGCTTATGAATAAATTTCCTGTCTGGTATTTAAACTCAACCTGCATCTAAAGATAAAAACCAGCAGAATTTGATTCATTTATTGCCACAGATATGGTTAAAAAAAAAAAACCATCATGCAATTTTTGGTCTCCATTGGAAATTTCAATTGCATGTCCGATTTCCTCTGAAACGAATTACTATGTAGTCATTTGGAGGCGTGAAATAAAAAACGCGGAATAATTAATTCATTCATAAAAAAGGACGTCGCCATCTTTTAGTAGAGACGGGTGTGGAGGAAAAATCTATTTGATTTTCGCTTTTTCAAATCACAAAAGATGATTAAAAATTTCATAATTTTGTCTTACAAAGTTTTTGATACAACTATCTTATAGACAAATGCCAGCGGTCGATTATCTTAGCTATACCTGTTAAGCGGAACTTTAATCAAGTATTGACAAAGAAAACCAAAATATATGCGAAAAAGACGATATTTGTCAATTTAAAAACTTTTGAGTGGAATTTTTATTTTTTCAACAAACATCTTTCAAGGAAACTGCTTTTTGCTAAAAATAAAACCTCAAAAAGAAGATTCTATAGCTATGTACATACATTCCCACCAAAAATCAAATCTTCTCAACATCATTTTCTATTTAAAATGCCATTCTGTGTGTTTTAGTTTTCAATAAAATCGATTAAAAATTCAAAAGTCAACCACACACCCGACCCATAAATTCACTTATACAGATGATGCAAAGAGGACTCTTTAAATTTTCTAGCAAAAAAAGGATTTCTTTGGGTCAAGGTGACAAATTCAACACCTTCTTTCTAAAACCTATTTGAAAACTAGGTACTTTTTGTTAAATTTTATTCTATGAAAAAAAAATATCAAAAACTAAAACACAAACTTAACAAAACCAAAAAAAGAAATGGCGCCCAAATTTCAGCAGGAACCGCCTTTTTCCATTCACCCTTAACTCGAATATCGAATATTCTTCACCCCTCGAAAAAAAACATTCATGCGCAATACTGAAAATGTTGAAAATCTTCGTTTCGATTCAACTTGTTCCTAGGAAAATATGCACTGCTTAACATAAATTACACCTACAACAATTCTAATGTCGCAGCACCACCATCAGCAAGTAATCATCCCTTTATGGTTGGTAGCCTCGCACTCAATTGTTCTCTGGCCTCGATATAAAATGTACTTTTAAATTGTTTTAGTTCAATAAGCATATTCGTCGCGATCGGTTGGATTTATCCGTGTACTTTGAATGTAAACTGTTTTCTTCTTTGAATATTTAAAAAAAAAAAAAAAATTTAACAGTGTACATACATTTATGTATACTTAATTACGAGTTTAAAATAATGTTTATTGATTGAAGTGTTAGAATTGATACTATTGGTGGAATGTTGTGGATAAATATTTATGTTAGCTAACTGTGTTAAATATTTGAAACAAAAAAATGTTCGACAAGAACATGGATGCGGCTTTATCGTCGCCATTAAATGGTGACTTAGATTCAACCAGTTCCGGTGGTACAGCATCCGATTCAACAATTAATCAGGATTTGATGTCTCCTTCGTCATATGGATCGATTTTCCTCCCAAACTCAGGTGGGTTAAGATACCTATTTTTTTGAAGGAGGAGTTTCGAAGTGGGAAAAGCTAAAGGATTGGATTGTGGATATTGACCGTTTTAATGTGGATTAAGAAGAAAACTTTTGTAAAGACATTCAGAGAATCAGACCGGATCCATGTCGAACTACATATTTTATTTTCACCATTTCTTGATGCCATATTCTCGTGATAATAATTAAATAGGATCCACCGCTATTTCCACACCAATATTTCAATATCAAAACATGCAAATTCGTTAATTAAGTCATTTTGGTTTGAAGCCTAGTACTCACATCTCGCGAAATGAAAAATATATGACATACCAAAATTATCTTCTAATGGTCATATATTTAACCTCTTTGAATATACGGATAATATAAGAAAAATCAATAAACTTTTTTTAAAAATAAAGGCTGTAGATTGTTTAGTTAAATATTTCACATGGTTCATTCGGTGTTCATTTTAATTTCACCCAAACTGTGATGTGGATTGTAACTATGAAAATTTCATTCTGACGTTATTTTAAATGAAATTCTTCGTTTATGTATATTGATGTAATCAAACGGACCTTGTGTTAATTAGACACCTTTTTCATAAAATACGACTTGAAAGAATTGTATACAAATGCTGACCAACATTACTTAAACCAACCATAAATGTAAACGTCATTACTCATGAGTAACCAACGTTTTAATTTTCTTTTTTCTTCTTTCTCGTTAACAGCTTAAGCGATTTCGATCAAATTTTAAATTTTTATAGGTAGCATTACTTAAAATTAAGTCTCACACTTATATTTTATACACTTATATTTTCTTAGAAAAAACACCGTGACTTATAAATTTGTAGGTAATTGAAATTTCTTGAAACCAGTTCAAACTTAATTATGTTGGTGTTAACATTTGAAGTTGTAACGGAGAAAGATATGGTTTAAACAAATTTTAAATTATACAAAATTCTTTCGTTTGCGTGAAATTTTTGTACATTGTATCTGTATGTTAATATTTTTCTTTGGAAGGTATTCCTAACTGGCCGCTTTAACTAATTCAAAAGAGCGGGCGGTATACATATATTTTGTATTTGCCATTCTTGACCTGTCTGTTTCGAAACAGAAGCTTATTAGATGAAATTTTGTATGCACTTAAACTGCAAATGACTAAAATAATTATTTAATTTAGTGCAAAATGAATATATCTCAGATGAACAAGAACATTTAAAAAATGTCTTAGGAACAGATCTTCAAAACTTAAAACAAAACAAGCACGAATTTAAATCAGTGCTTTTCATAAACTCGTTTTTAAAGTTTAGTAAACTTAACTTTATCCTGAAATGCACACGTTCCACAAAAAAAAATAAATAAGCGTGAAAAAATATAAAACCTTTTATATATACCTAACTAGCTTCGTTTTAAAGAAGGAAATGTAGAGTATTAAGCTAGATATGCGTTCCACGGCAGACGTGGACAGGTTCAATATCCTTCTATGAATATTTGAGTTCTGATTACATAATACATATATGTACTAGACTTAAACAATAACAAGCTGAATATTCATCTTTAGAAAACAGATTTTAGATTTTTTCATTTTTATCAATTTCGAATGGAAATGAATTTCTTGTAAAATAGCGGTCGTGAAACAATTGCATTTCTCAATTTTTCCCAACTTTCAAATTTGTCAACTTTAATATAGTGTCAAGTATTAGTTTATTGATCAATATCAGAGTCTTTTACATTTTTTGATATTTTTGTATTTATGTATTGTTGAACGTATTCAGCTATTCATTTTATTAGGGGTTTTAGTGAAAAAATCCACGCATTCAGTGAAAAAAGAGCCGTGTAAATATGTTGATGGTTTCAAGAAATTGCCGCCTTCAAAAAAGATGTATTTTTAATCGAATCATAACTATCTCATTTTTTTTCATTGTTGAAAAAAAAAACAAAATTAATAACAACTAATTTGCGGCTTAAAAACTTGTGCATATGGAAGGTTCTTCGAGACCAATGAAACACCTAAAATATGAAATATAAGAACTACTATAAACAAATTCGAAACCCACTTTTGCAAAAAAAAAAATTACCTGAAATATTTTGCTTTCAAATTGGTTCCCAGGTTCTAAAAACCTTTAACCCCCAGGTGGACTGAATAAAAACAAATATTATTTAAATTGTGAATCGTCAAACCAACAAATTGAAGCGCCGACAAAAAAACAAAACATGTACGAGTAGCTGTCTCGTGGTATCATATTCCTTTGGCCCATGAATAGTTTGGCTCTAGACATCTTCGATTACATTGCTTGGTCGTGTTTGGTGTGACTCTAACTCATGTTATGTTTCGCCAATAATAACTGTATATGCCATTGACAAATTTTCAATTTCTATATAAATCAAATACAAACAGTCTTTTACCTTTGCTTTATGAAATAAGAACTTTATGCCCTCCATGCATTTTCGGCCACTCAATACCAAAATGAACGTGACAAAGTGTTTCGACGTTAGTCACACAAAATTCTTCGAAAACTTACAAGCTTTAATTCTAAAATTCTATGAATCATTTCTTAATTAGGCTATCGGGGCAACATTTCCTGTAAAACTGTCCTCCACTTAGAAAAATTCTCACCCTATTCAACCGACAAAGAAATCGAACGAAGGTTTCATGATATAACGAATGATTTCGACAAGTCACCGCCGGGTTCGTATCCGAATTTGAATGCAATTTTCGAAGGAACTGGTGATTTGAATGGCAATACAACGTCTCTGGTGAAGAATTCAATATCATCTGGAGACATTCATCAGAATGGAAGGACTAATGGACAGTTTATTGGTGGACTTGGGAATGGTGTATCGAATTTCGATGTCGGAAGAAAGTGCCTGCCTTTTAGTTCAGATCAGGTAGGGGGTTAAGAATTAAGCAAACTTTTATTTTATATCTCGAAAACAAAAATGATCTTTTTCTTGTAGATTCAATGCATGTGTGAGGCCCTCCAGCAGCGAGGTGATATCGAAAAATTGGCCACTTTCCTATGGAGTCTTCCGCCCAGTGAACTATTCAAAACCAATGAAAGTATTCTCAGAGCCCGCGCAATAGTCTCATACCACAGAGCTCTCTATCATGAACTATACAACCTACTCGAGTCACATTGTTTTTCCGCCAAATACCATCCTGAGCTACAGAACCTTTGGTTCAAGGCACACTATAAAGAAGCTGAAAAAGTGAGAGGACGGCCATTGGGAGCTGTCGATAAATACAGACTACGGAAGAAGTACCCACTGCCAAAAACCATCTGGGATGGTGAGGAGACGGTTTATTGTTTTAAAGAGAAAAGTCGGAATGCGCTGAAGGATTGCTATTTGACAAATCGCTATCCAACGCCCGATGAGAAGAAGACTTTGGCGAAAAAGACTGGACTGACACTGACACAAGTGTCGAATTGGTTTAAGAATCGAAGGCAGAGAGATCGAACGCCGCAACAGAGAAAGTAAGTTTAATTAAATGATGTTCATATAATTATGGTACGTCAATTAAGTTAATTGAGGTTTCAAGAAATAGTCTCATCAGAGAAATACACTATGAACATCCCTAAGATTTAATTTTTGCTATAAGATATGGAGATTTAAAGCCATTAAAGAACCCCACTTATGAAAAATGTCAGGAAGTGTATCCAAATTTAAGTCTTTTTGACTCTTTAATATCATACATACATAGATGAAGAATATTCATTTATATCTATGTTTCGTTTTCTTGCGAGTTACATTTTAAATCCTATGGTCTGATTAGGGGCGATCATTTGTTTGACAATCACCGCGCATGATTATATTTGATAGATGCATAAGCGTTTACATTCGTCAAACATACTGTCAAACGTCACTTGTCATTCGAATTTTGACCATGGCGGACCAACTCAGAGCATAGATTAAATTTTAGATGATTTTTTATTCATATTCCAATTCTGTAGAAAACTTATATTAATCTGATAAAATCCACCTGAATTACCGCTTTTGCATATAAAACTCGTTTTGATAGATTTTCTTACGATGTGCACAGTTCGAGAAGATCATGGAAAATGAAATCTGCTTCCACATTCCCAAAAATATGCTTGTCAAGCCAGCAAAATATCAAAACATTTTGATATTCATCAAGCGTGTTTGACAATCCGTTTGATGGAGCGTTCACATTTTCAAAATCGAATCGCGTGTTTGTTATATATTACATATATTACATATTTCATATATATATATATTACATATTTCATATATATTACATATTTCAGAATGTGAACCCCCTATTGGCAAAATTTGACAAGTTTTTTTGACTCCCAACCAATGAGAAGTTTTGCATACTTTAATATCGTTTTATTCTTCTCTAAAAAAGCATTTTCCATTGGTCATACCAGAAGCCTACAACGGCAATGTGAAATCAAATCCAAAATCTTTTTGTCTTCTTTTCAGAAGAAGAGTTGTCATTCTGATGTTGTGTGGGTTGGATAGCCAATAGAAAAGGCATTAAATATCGAATTAATAAACAAAACTGTCATGGCTATTAAGACTGTCAAATGATTGTCCTATTAACGCTGACACTTTTATGAGAATTTAAATTTAAATTTATCCCCCAAATCAATACTTCATTATTAAATGATTTGACAAGACATTTCTAAACGGTTCAAAGCATATGAGAAGCATTGTTTTGTGTGGTTTTGATACCGTTATGATTATGACTATGCGAATGACAATCTAGAAGTGGATTCTCGTTTTCGCATAAATTACGCCAATTTGGTTTGATGTGCAAGAAAAACAAAAACAAAAAGTGTCCACGTCAAGTGAATTCCAAGATCCAGACTCAAAGGCGTTACATAATGTGTTGGCTTATCATTATAAAGTACAGCATCCCGAAAAAAATCATTAAAAAAATCCATAAAAAAATTTTTTAGAGCAAGTGCACTATAATGTCTCAAGTTACTAACTACTTTACTATACCTACTTCATAAAGATCTTTTGGTTCGGGCTTCGGTCTTTGTCTCAAATCGATCGACGGGAGATCGGTCTCTGGTTCACATATGCGCGTTTCCAACAATTTTAACGACTTTGGTTGGCAATCTTTTGTTTTTTGCATGCGTTTCTCGAGCATATTGTTCTTTAGTTTTTTGTATTTGTATTTTTAGATTGATGTTTTTTTTTTGTATATAACTTCCAATACCTACCAGGAATCTTTGGGTGCAGCGTGCAGAGCATGCGCTACGCCACCACCGCTATGTTTGAAATCACTCCGATCCGAACCGAGTCGGGTCGAGGGCGAAGCGAATAATTTCAACACGGTCGTTCGGTCAAGTGGATTGTTGTTCATTTGGGGTAGGCTACTGCTGAAACTGATGGCTGATATAGTTTTTCTTTTAGTTGCACGTGGTATGCGTTAAGTGTGAACGTTTCCTTGGAAAATCCATAAACATTGAAGATATTACAAATGTGCACGGACGTAGTCAGGTAAAAATTTGGGGGGGATATGATTTAAAAAAAATAATTGTTCACTATTTTCAATTTGTCGATGAATTGAAATTCGCGGGTTGAGCTTCTGAAATAGATTTTAAAATCTTTCACTGACGAAAATGATCTTTCCAGTGTACATGCTAAGACTGTTAGCTTTCTCAAACATTTTGTAAAAACTTGTATATATTAGGAAACAGATCATTTTTGGATTTTTCAAAAGCACTGCCTACTTTAGATGGCGTTTTGTGTACCAAAGTAAAGGGTTATCCATTTTGCGGTTTCAAAAGTAAACGTAAATAAAACACATACAAAATATTTTTTTTCCATGATATTTCTTTTTTATTATAAAGTTTGAACGTTGACATTATGTGTGAAACACTACATCATTTAAATGACCACCACGCGAATTGTTGCAAGCATCGATTCTTTTGAAATAATTTTAGACCACTTTTTGACACATATTGGGCGGTATCTCAGCCATAACTTAACGAATGTTGGTTTTTAAGTGCTCAAGAGTTAAAGGTTTATCTGCATAAACACGGTCTTTCGCATAGCCCCACAAAAAAAAGTTCAGCGGTGTCAAATCGAATGATCTTGGTGGCCAGTTGATATCGCCACGACGAGAAATTACGCGGCCAGGAAATGTCTCTTGCAATAAAGCCATATTCGATATTTGGTTGTGGCAGAATCACTATTTTTGTAGTAGGTTTTAACGACTTTCAACTGAAAAAAAAATTGGTTTAACAACTTAGTTTGACAGATGTCGAACACCAGCCCTATACTTTTGAAACCGCAAAATGGATAATCCTTTACAATCTATCCAAAAATTTCTTACAAAATTTGAAGTTATTTTCCTAAAAAATGTTTCGAGAGTATAGACTTATGGTTCTCGAATCACATTTTTTGTGATTAGAGAAATAAGATGGAATAATAAAATATCCTGAAAAGGGTTTCGTGATCATTTTGATCTATTCAAGTAATTCGACCCCCTTCCTTAAACTGGCTACGGACCTTCATTTATGTGAACGCACTTATTTTTTCTGATGCAGTACTTATTACTGGAGCTAAAATAATGGGGGAGATTTGAAGTGATATCAGTTAACAAGTACGCGCGTGATAAGTCACAGTTTAAGACAATCGTAAAGTTTATGGTTATAATTTTTTCTTTTGTTTTAGTTCTTCGATTTCGTGGGGGGCCAAACTCTTCAAGGATAAATAAATATGAATAATTTTTGCACAGATCTTTGATAGTCGATGGCAAAGAAAAATATTTGATATATTTCAATGGCAATCAGTCTTCTTGTGGGGCATTTTTACTCACAACATTATAAAGTTGAATTAGTTTTGTTTATTTTCAACTGAATGCTCGTGTTAACAGCCTTTAGTGGAAACTTCCATAGTAGATGAATACACACGAAATAAAAACGTCTTTAAATAGAATGGGCTAGACATAACTTCAAATATTTGATCAAGTATGTAAATCTACATTTCGTCTTAGGGCCAGATTTCATACTTTTAGAAACAGAATATTTTGACAGCTTATTAAACACAACTTTTTGGTTACATATACTCATATTTTGAAAGCCATGTTATAAAAAAATAGAAAATATTAAAAAAAAAAACAATTTAATTATAAATAAATGACGAAGAATGAACTAAAATGAACTTTAAGAAGATTAACGCAGTTATTCAAAAAAAAAATTTAACAAAACAAAAAGTGGTTAAATTTAAAATTAAAACAATTGACTTTGCCAATTTTCTAAAACGTTCCAGTAATTGGTATCTGTCATTGAATAAAAAAACCAAATTTAAAATTATGGTATGACAAATAAACATAATAGATAAATATAAAAATAATTGTTGTTTGTCAAACAGATACATATCTTATATATCTCATATGTATGTATTTCTTATTACTTCGATGATCAAAACCGTTTTCAATGAACAGCTGATTTTCGTTTCAACGAGGCAAATACAATCGCTCGAATGATTTGTGTTTTATTTTATCTTCCCATCTGTCAGAAGGTACCTACTTTTTTCAATTCAAGCCTGAAAGTCTGTTTTTATATGGCGACGTATATAGTCTTTTCAATTAAGAGAAATTTCAATAACTACTAAAACTGCATGATTATTGAACAATTTCAATGATCCAATGATTTGTTTCAGGCCCCAGTTTGTAGCTATCACAAATCAGAAGATCATTACCGATCATTGAAAATTACATTTATTGAAAACTTTCCTCAAAGGAAGCAGTCTTCTTTTGCTCTCAAATTCAACAAGGTGCAAAACTAGTTAAAACTGCTGTTTTATGGAAATCCGTGTAGGCCAACAACTTGACATCTTGTTTTGAATATTAAAGATGTAATTTAATGCATCATTGAAGTGCTTCTTCTATAAGTGCATCGCGTTGAAAATTTGTTTTATTTAAAAAAAATTAATATATAACATGACTCAAATTTAATGGATTCAACGATATAATTTTTCCACACGCATTTCCCAGGCCTTTCCATTTCTACACCCAACAGTCATTGTTTCTTAGCTCATAGAGTGACATTCGTTTTGTCAGTCATTCATCTTTATGGGATAAAACCTTGATAAAACAATGTAGTTTGCTTGTAATTTTAGCGTGCTTCTTAACATTTAGTAAGACCTGTTTCCAGATACAGTTTTTAAAGGTAAATTAAAAAGTTTCTTCAAAAACCATTTGTGAAACTTTTATATCGCCTCGTATTCGTTAAATCCCACATCTTGGCAGCATAGCAAAGTGAACTCTTAACAACAGCTTCAAATATCTCGTATTTCGCTGGTTTAAAAATATATTTCTCCATGACAGATTAAACATACTTTAAGATTTAAATTAACGTCATTGTTAAAATCTATGCCGCAAAATTGTTAAGGTATAAGAATGCTACTATACTTAACAATTTGCTAACTTTAAGATAGTTTACTAACTCGTTCTTAATTTTTAAAATTGTCTACGTAGTATCGTACTAAAGTAATTTAAAGAAAATGGCTTCTGAACACACCTAAAACAATGACAGTTCGCGCAGAAAACTAATGCGCGAAACAAATTAAACCAGCAACAGTAACAGCATCGTCAACAGCAAACAGCACGATGAGCAGCAAAAATTTCTCAAACACATTAGCCGTGTTTTTTTTGGAAAAGTTATCCGTAGAAGAGTATAGGATTTTATATGAATAACAAATACAACATCCGCAGTAGGATCACTGCCGATACTCGAATAAACATCAAATTTCTATCCGCAGCAGGATTTCACTTCTCCTATTATCGGCAGTGATCCTACTGCGGATGTTGTATTTGTTATTCATATAAAATCCTACTGTACTACGGATAACTTTTCCAAAAAAACAAGGCTGTTGCCACCAGCAACATCATTTCATCTGTTTGACAAAGAGTCATGTGAAGTTATATGCAGTTAACAAACCAACAAAAAACCAAAATTATGACAAATGGTGATGTCAAAGAAATAAGAATTCAAAATAACATACTAGAGTACGTTGAAGACTATACTTACCTTGGCCAAATCATTTCATTCAGTGATAAAGAAACAAAGGAAGTAGAACATCGAATGACAAACGCATGGAGACAATTTTGGAGTGTTAAACATCTTCTGGACCTGAATATCTCTAAAACCCTAAGAAAATACGTTTTCGACTCAACAATACTCCCAGTTCTCACCTATGGCTGCCAAACATGGCAAATCACAAGAAATACGGAAACCAAGCTACGATCTTGTCAAAGGGCAATGGAGAGAATAATACTAAACATTCGTATTACCCAGCGCATAAACCATACACACATTAGAGGTCAAACTCATTTTGAAGACGTTAGACATATGCTCAAAAAACTTAAATGGGAATGGGCTGGGCACATTGTGCGGATTGCTGATAATCGATGGACTAAAACAACAACAGATTGGATACCTTTAGACGGTCACCGAAGCGTTGGAGGACAGCTGAAACGATGGAGAGACGACATACGGACAGCATGCCCACTCTATTATCATGATGCCCTGGACAGAAGAAGATGGAAAAGTATGGGGGAGGCTTATGCTCATGTGGTATAGAATTTTGTTATATATTCAAATATTAAATATTAAATTGAAAAAAAAAAAAAAAAAAAAAAATATTTAACTTTAAATTTGTACTAAAAGTAGTTTAAGAAATTTTCTTTCTGTAATTTAAAGAGTAAATAAAGCTTGGAATAATAATAATATGCAGTCTGATTCCGGTTAGATCTTGAGAACACCATTATTTTTTATTTATCTGCATTAATAACATTTATCACAATAATCGGCTACAGACGATTAATCATCAACTGGAGATTGTCTGGAGACTCAGAAAGTAACACCAGGTCATCTGCATATAAAAGAACATTTAGGGTAAAGTCAGAAATTTGGAGACTTCCGGGTAGTAGATCTTCTACATATACATACATTAATAAAAAAAAAAAACAAATAAAAGAGCACTTAAAATGCAGCCTTGTTTTACACCGGAGTGCGTTTTTAACCATTCTGTGTACGTTGATCCATCCCAAACAGCTGCTTTTAATTCTGCATACATTTTCTTTGCTATACGGATAAACTTCGTAGATATGTCTAGTTCGGAGAGTTTGCAGAAAAGTGCATTTCAATCCAGCAGTTCAAAAGCAGATTTAAAATCAAAAATCAAAAATGCGTAACATTTCTTGTTCTCTACTTGGAACGCTTGGAGGTAATCACAAAAATGTGGTCAATGGTCGAGAAATTTTTTCTGAAACCCACTTGGAATTGGGTCAGAATATTGTTGGTTTTCACCAAAGTCTCAAGTCAGTTAGTCCGTAAAACAATTATTTAGAGATGACTATAAATGAAATGCCTCTTTAATTTTTCACATTATTAATGTCTTCTTTTTTGTGAATAGGGAATATCACAGCTTTTTTGAATAATGCAGGAACATCCTCTTTTAAAAACACTTCATTAAAAAGATTGTAGTTGGCAAGGTAAAGAGTTGTGTCGCGTTCTTGAAATATTCGTATGGAATCCCGTCTTCTCCTGGAGCTTTTGCATTTTTTGCTTTATAAAGAACAAGCTTTACTTCAACTACGGTGATTTCGCTATCAAATTATATCGTCAGTGAAAAAACGTTCATTATAAGAAAATTTAATATTTGTTTTGTAGAATGCTTTTGAAGTGGGTAGCAAGATCATCAGCATAGTTACTCCGCACCCTTTTTCAAAGGTTGATCTATTAATTTCTTTTTGTCAACTTTCAAAACATAGATTTTTTTTTACTGTTATTTGCTTTGATGTACCAATTTTTCATATTTTGACAGTTAAATTTCCGGATTGCATTCATAAGGTTGAAGAAATTTTTTTTCTCGCGTTCATACACTGTTTTTCAAACCATTATAGTTTAAAAAACTTACAAATGTTTGTGGGTGTTCTTATTCCGGGGTCTTTTATACAAGCTATAAATTGGTGCGCACGTTTATTGGCTGAGTTATATGTACGTCATACTATTTTCATTTGAGTCGCGGACTAATGCGAACAGAAAGTTTATTGAACATAATACTCATGGAACAATTGTACATTTTGCTACCGGAATTTCATTAATTTTGGTAAAATATTTAGTAATATCTGTAGCTGGTGCTTCCTCCTGATGTTTTACATTGGGACTTATAATATTGATACCTTACTTTTTCTTCGTGCGGAAAATTCATTTGTATTGAAAAGATATGTAGTTGCATTATTCGGTAATTTACAAACCCTTTAATGAAGGTGAAATTTTGTTAATTATTGGCCCGATTAACTGACAAAAATTTAAGGTTATTTCCTATTCGTAAAATTTTAAAAGAGAACTAATTTTAATCAAAATCGGTTCTATAGAATTTGATACTTAAAATTAGATATGAAAATTTAACTAAAACCAATTATTAAAGCGAATCATAAAAACATTTTTTTCGACATTATCGCTTCTATCGGTATTACTGTATACACACTTTGTCTGCGAAATTCAAAAAACCAAAACCAAATATACATGTATACACGTAAAATTCTGACAGTTAGCAAAAACATCACCTGTCAGTGTCAATTGATATTTAAAATATGACGTGCGTAAATAATTTTTCTAAATTATTTTAACTTTTTTAAATACTCTACATACAAGTCGCATAAATGTCATGTAATATTATGAATCAACACTTAAAAACAAAAATAAATTAAATGTTTTAGTACAAAATTTCTAAAATAGCACACCTTTTTACTTAAAAGTATTAAAAAATGTACGTTATATGGACATTTATTTTTTAAAACAGTCGAATATTTTTATTCTTTCTTTTAACATTTTGTTACAAACTCACCTTTCAACCATTAATTTCTTATCTTTTTCAGTGACATCATGTCAGTGCTGCCTGTGAATCAATTAGATGCCTCTGGTTTCCCAAGAATGTTCAATGCCCCAAGTTATTATCCAGAATCAATATTTAATGGACAATGAACATGTGGAAATAGGCATTAAATCTTATAAACCTTTTCAAATCAAAAAAATAAAAATTAAAATATAAATTAATATTAATTTGCAATAAATCATACCAGACAAAAGACCCTAGATCTATAAAAATTCTATTGTAATATACAAATGTTTGTTAGATATTTCTTTAATTTAGAATTTAGAAAAAAACAAATGTAAAATATATTATTGTTCCATGTACAGTTAGATATAAGTTTGTGTCTTCTTTAATATAATGTGCAATTGTAAATAATAACAACCAGTAGAAATTGTCCTTATAAAATAAATTTTTAAAGTTAAAATGTTTTTAATTTTTCAAATTACTTAAGCCGAAATATCAGATATTATGTTGAGATGGAGAGTAGTTGTAGGTGCATCTAGCATGTGGGCTATTTCACCATTCACTAATTTCTATTACATTAATATTGTATGCAGAGAAAAAAGTGCACCTAAAATCTGACTGAAAAGTTATCTTTTTTCACCGGATGTAATATCAATGTAACTATACATTGTTTAAATATTCGTTGTGGTAAAGAGTGTTTCAATAAGGGCGAGTAGATGTTGAAGTGTTATAAAACAAGTTGTGCGTTTTATTTGAAAAACCCATGTATGACATTACATATAGAATATGACATCGTTCAAATCCCTGCCCCGGCTTCTAACGGTAGAATGCTTCTGTGTGGTCTAATTTTAAATGACTCTTTTGCATAAATTCGGCTGAATTTAAGCGATATGTTTATGTTCACCTTAAGGGCATCAGTCGATTGTAGCTTTTTCGCATAGATCTGCGACTTCAGGAAACCACACATGAAAATTCTAGCGGATCAAAATTTCATTAGAATTTTTTTAGAAATTGATTTTCATCGTTCTGAAGCGGCCGCCATTGGCATTAATCGCCTCACCAACGTCGAAAGTATAGAACAATGACGCTGCCGGCCTAAAATCTACACCAAACGGTAACTCTTTTAGGGCCCATTGTCACCTGGCGAACCTCGTGTAGTTTGCTGGCGTCCCATATACGGCAATTTTGTTTTTAACGCAACCATTCATCCAAAAATGCACCTCGTAGCTAAAGATGATTTTTCGTTTAAAATTGGGCTCTTCTTCCAAACATTCCAAGGCCCAGTGAGCGAACAAACAGCATTGTCTATGATCATAAACTTTGAGCTTCTCGGGTCAGTTGGATCTTGAACGGGTATAGGCTCAAGTCCCAATGCAAAATTTACCAAGTTAAAGTCTGCGAAAGGCATCGCCTGCCTCGATGTTCTTGGCCGATCTTGTGTTGCTTTGACTTACATATGGTAACTAATTGATAACCGAACTGGTCGTCTCAAATTTGGCTACCAAACGTTGAAGAGTCGACTGTGAAGAGCCACCATGTCTACCGTAAAATGGGCACAACGAGGGCAACATTTGCATCAAAAACGAACACTCATTTTGATAATAAATTTCATTTCGACGTGCTGTTCAATCTTATTGTTTCTATATGAAGGTTTTTATAATACAAACTCTATATACTACTGAAATAAATCTGCCAAGTAGAAGAATTAGCACTATTATTGGACTTGTTGAATTATTGATTCAAAATAGCTTTTTTGGCCTTTAGTCCACAAAAATCGGCGTTTCGTCCGGGTGATCTCACATGGACTCATCAGTTGACTTATTTTTTGACATTAGTAACTCAATAATAAACAACATATTTGACAGTTGTTACCAAAACAATATGGCCGGCAAGGCCGCCAAAATCAACCCTCGCCGATTAAAAAATCATTTATATATATTATGTAACATAAATGTCTTGTGAGTTAATAAAGGTTTTTTTCAAAAATTTAAATCCAATTTATTAGGAAAAAGCGTTCTCCTAATATGTATGCTTTTTTTTAAATTGGATGAATAAAACGTCAATGAAACCAAATAATTTGCTCGTAAATGGACTACACTTATTCCAGATAATTTTCGGGACTTAACTCTTAACGAAAGATCACTTTGTTACCGATAGTTTATATAAAAATGTCAAAATTTGGGACCCATGGCATCAAAAAAATTCGTTTCAGATTTGCCCGATTCATCTGTGATCTACAGGATTCGCCCGTGATTTCCCAAATGCGTTTGTGATTTGCCGGATTCATCCGTGATTTGCTGGATTCGTCCGTAATTTGCCAGAATCTTCTGTGATTTTCCGGATTCGTCCGTGATTTTCCGGATTCGTCTGTGATTTGCCGGATTCTTCCATGAGTTGCCACAGATTCGTTTGTGAATTGCCGTTGATTTTCGATACAATTATATCAGGACTTGTGAGAAACTCACCTAATATATCTTGCAAGAATAAATAGAGAATATTATATTATGCCGTTAAGGTTTTTACTTTGTTGTTATAATTTTGACGAAGTTTAGTGAAGTAATTGGGGACAAGGAACCAGAATTTTCTTTTAATTTTTATGAAATTTACTGGCGCGAAAGCTTAAAGTTGAGTTAGTTTTTAAATTGAGTAGTAGTTTTTATAATTTGTTTGTTTTTAAATGGTATATATTATATATTGTTGTAATGATATCAAAATAATAAAACAATAAATCTTAAATTTTCAATTTTTCGTTATTAAAATATTCTAAAACAATTTAACTAGTATTTCAAGTGTTTCAAAGCTTAACGGTAAATTTGTAGCGCCATCTACCCTTGAAAGCATTGCATCCTCCAGCACCATATTTTAGTAATTTTCCAAACACTTCCCAATTCTCTTGACGTTTTATCATTTGCTTTTCTCTGCATTTTTGCCTTTTATTTTTGTAATATTTTTCTTATTGACATTCTCAAAAATATAACTAACGATTAACAAATAATAGTAAATGTTTATCATTAAGTTTAAACTTGTATCTTTCAAAACAATCAAATAAAATTGTTAAAAAATCAACACACCTATCAATTAAAACAATTTCCATCAAATTGTGACCTCAATTCCGATGGAAATCACCATGGACCAGAGTGGGGAGCCGCCCAATTATACTTTTCATCCGAATAAGAAAAACTCAAATTCTAATGACTCCTGCTCTGATATCCTAGACAATTCGAATCGTACTGAAACGGAATCGAAGCAAATCATTTTAATTACACTCGTATCCCAGGAACCAGCGATATTCAACTGTAAGCATGAAGACTATCGGAACATATCTAAAAAGGATGAACTCTGGTTGGCAATGTCGAAGCAAGTTGGATGGTCAGGTAAGTTGGAATTTCCATAAGTGAATTATGTTTTAATTTCTTTGTTGATTTTAGACAATTATTGCAAAAACAAGTGGAAAGCCATCAGAGATCAGTATTGCAGGGAGTTAAAGCGAACTCGTACAAATTGCAATGTAAAAATTAAGTGGAAGTACTTTAGGCACTTGGAGTTCTTGAGACCTTACGCATTGTCTAGAAAGTGAGTATGAAAACGTCTTAGAATATGTAATTAGAGAAATAACGTCATGTTAAGCATAATAAAAAGTGCCCATTATTCTCTAGATAAAAATAAAGAATAAGAAAAATCTATAAAAAAAAGAGTGGGTTAGCGACTTTGTTTACTATGTACATACATACATAATGTAGGTACTCAATATCTATCTATACATTAAAGTTCATGAGAAATTATATGACATACAAACTCATACAGCTTTAAACAGTGATATAGAAAGTTGTTTAGGTGTCCACGTAACTCTTTAAAAGATCCGTAAGATACTGAGAAGCATTGAAATCCAAAGTTGTGCTAGTTATATGTAAATGTTTGTGATATGTAGGAAGGAACCTTTTTTTGTGAGTTGACCCACAACTTACACGAACCATTTCATGACGTTGTGGTTATTCGGTTGTACACACTCTGGATAAAATTGTAGAAATCGTTGAGAGCTCTTAGTCACTTGTCTCTGGTTTTCCACGAGTTATTCTACACGAAGTTTATAATTTTAATTTTCCTACTAGAATTTGTCGGGATTTTAAGTGATTGTAACATTTTGTTTGCTTTTTTTTTCGAATCCTAAATCAAAATCCAATTTTGAATAAATTATTAAAAGCGTTTTTTTCAAACTCGTGAAAAATATTCCAACCAATTTTTTTTTTTGAAAACGCAAGAAATGGGTTTTGCTCTTTAATACTTTTCTCGAAAATCAAATACGTATTTAAAAAAAAATAATAATTTTCACAGCCTAGAAATTAGCTTAAGTAAAGTTAAAAAGGAAGGAGTGATAATACAGCAAGCCCAATCACCTCACTCAGTTCTCAATGGATCCATTGTGATCCCCAAGATGTTGGTTTGATAGGTGCACGGAGTCGCAATAAAAAGAGTTAGTACAAACTTATGTATGGGTTGCCTCCCAAAATCATCCTGCATTTTATGGTACTCCTTAGAAGCAATGAGACGTTGCATAAGGCACTATTTTGGTCTAAAACCTGGCCAAAAATATCTGTGCACATTTTTCATATCAAATAGATACCAAATGACTAAAAAAAAGATAAATTTTAATTTTGTTAGTACAGTAAAACCCACTTAAGTACTCCTCCCGATTAGCTGGAAGATAAAAAAATATTAAAAATCAAAAAGAGCGCGTACAACTCTGTGCTATAACTTTTTTGTAAAGCTAATATTTTATTGTTTGTATTGTTTTCTGATTCAAGTTGTTTCATTAAATAGTTTTTGAGAAATTAAGTTTTAAATTTGAAATTTAGAAAAAAAAATTTGTTTTGTTTTAAGTTAATTTTTCATAAAATTTTCAGTATTAAGGACAAATTTTTATTAATATTGATAAAAAATTAATGTTTGGTCAAATACTATTCCAATAAATAGCATAGTTTCTAAGAAATTAGAAAAAAAACTGAAGGATACTTTTTTCCCAGAAAGCCCCTTTTTTTTGTAATGAGTGTTATTACAACCTGAAATTTTCTTATTCCGGTTGTTCAAATTTCATTCCGAAATTTTCTGTCCCAGTATGCAGGTAACCAAGTATAAAATACGTATTCGATTTCAAAGGTTCCTATGTCGTTATTTTCTTTTACATAGCGAATCCGAACCGTCTTGGTGATGAAGAGTTGATGTTGCCGTATAATTTGACTCCTATACTTGAGACGAAGAGGCACAAGGGAACTCAAAAAAAGGGAACTCTTCAAATTTCTGCTTGTATTGGCTTTGAGAAGATCCATCGAATCCCCACTTATATATGAGCTCTAAATCTGTTTTCCTGTTCTCAAGGCACTGTTGGAGCTCTGGTTCCCAATATTTACATAATCGCGATGTTGTATGATCCACTAATTCTTGAAGTTTCACTTCGGCAACTGTCTCACTAACGCTTATTGGTGGTTAACAATCTTGTTCAGCTTACACATGTACATAGGTATAGCACAGAAATATAAATATCTTTGTGGGCTTGATGAATCACTTCGTATTTACTAGCAGTTAAATTAGCTTCGACGAATATCCTCAAAGCGTTTTTAGGTGTGTGTTTCTTGTTAACAGAGTTTTACTGCCAATCGCAGCTTCTTTCCGGAACCTCATAGTCTTGGTTGGAGTTTTGGTCAAACCCTGCATCACTTTTGCTATACAAATATTTCCCGCCGCTCTATGACTTATCTGTGCCGCATAGGTCAGCTGATCAATGTACACACTTTTTCGAAGTTCCACTGTTTTCGACGTTTCGTTCAGTCACTTGATTCCCTGAATTCTTTGCTTGGGTGACCTTTACACCTTCCGGGAAGTATGCCAACATGTAGTGTTATTTATTCGCTAAGTCACTCTTCATTCATTCATTTTTATTTAAGAAACGCCTTCCTCGGTGCTATTTTAGAGTTGCCATTTCGGTTTAAAATTCGGTTTGAACGCCCTGATAATATTGTGAAGTTAATCTTTTTTCTCTGGAGGACACTTTGTTATATCCATAAGTTTTGTATCCAAATCTTCTTTTTTCTCTTACCAACTCATGGAGCTGTTTTGTTTTCTGGTCATATACAAGGTGGAATTAGAGTCATCTGGAATAGTATAAAAATCTATTAGTTAGGATCGCTTTAAAGGAGGCTTTGTTTTTTCTTAGGTAAAAACTTGTCAATGGTTTTGAAAGCTAGGATTGTTCTACATATCCACGAGTTAAATAAAATATATGATAGACTAGACTAGTGTGCGAGGTTTTGCATATATTTAAAAACACTAATATTTGGTAAAAACAACGAAAAAGGTGCACATTTTTTAAGTGGATACTTAAACTTATCGATATGAATAAAATAAGTTGAATATACAAATCAATTTTTACTTAAAATACTCAACATACTCTGATTGTCGATATCCATATGAAATTTTTTTCACCAAAATCACTTTTAAGACATAGAAAAACAAACTCGTGCTTATTCAACTAGCGCTAGTTGCAACTGATGGTGTCGCGCAATGAGGTAACCAATTTATAGATCGACCACTAAAAAGTTATGGGACACAGACTAAGTCCTGGGAGAGAAAGTTGACAAAATTGATTTTTGGCCACGTTTCAGCTTAAAATACGGCACTGTGCGTCGTCAATTTAATTGAAAAATTGAAAAACAATGTACAAATTTACATTCACTTGCTTATAAGCTATGTGTTTTCAGAGGTGTTCTAGCTTTTGCGAAGGATTGACAATAATTCATCAAAAAACTTATTTTTAAAATGATATACATAAGTTAAAAGACGTGCGAGTATAGACAGCAGAAATGTGTTGTGTGTCTTGTTTTCTGTTCATGTTGTTTTGTGGTTCCGATGTAGCACAAATTGCATGGTTCGTTTGGTTTACCCTTACAACTAGTATTGTAAAAAACCATCTGTTCTTTTTTCCTTCCAGTTTCGTTTTAAGTTTTGTAAAGAAGTGACTAAGGGTTTTATTTGAATTGAAGGCCAAGCGAACATCCTTTAGATTTCTGTTCTCTTTAAAGTTCTCAGTGAGACTTGGAACATAAATAATATTTTTGAAGTAGCAATTTCTTAGATCCATATTGTGTTTTATGTTTGTTATGTTTTCAAAAGCAGAGAAGACCACGAATAAAAGCTGTTCGTCACTCAGCGTAAAAACCTTACTTACAAGATTGGAGGCAGTATTGAGGATAATGTGTCTGATTTGGTTAGAACGGAAGTTGACTAACCTTTCTGGTGCTGTATTTTTTTGATACCAGTCGAATAATAGGTGGTCATTATCTCTATGCATTTTGACATCAAGATACGATATTGCACTGTTTTGTTACATCTTAACAGTGAACTAGATTTTCAGATTGAATCCGTTGAGAATCAGTAGCACTTTATCAATGTTCCGTTTGTCAATCACGCAAATATTTCGCCGACATACTCTGCAACAAAAGTAGGTTTTTTCTTCCATCTAGTGTGTAATCTAGCACTAAATGGGCAATGGTGGGTGGTAGAAATTCTCTACCTACTATAGGTTTCTGGCTAAGCAAGGCAGGAGGAGTCCTTCTCCGCTTTTCATTAAAAACACCTTCATACAAAAGTTTGATGTCTTAATGACCATTCTGCTCATGTGGAATCCCATTGAGTTGTGACCCGTTAGCATTCCAATCAAGAGGGGCATTTGATGCCTTTATTAACAAAAATTAGTAGTCCCTATTTTTCGAAAAAAAAACCGGCCATATATTCTTCAAAACCTTTCAAGTACCAATTTTTGAACATCTTTCGTTCTTGGGTTTGAGAAATATCTGGCGAATTTTTATTTTTTCTTAGTCCAATGGCATAAGTATAAGTAATGATAATTATTTTTGGATCTAATGACACATTAATGGCCAGTCGATCTGTAATTTCGATCTTGTGTATATCACAGTATCCAGGAACCAATCAAACAGGAACCGTGTTTGTGTTGCTAGACATTCTCATCTCGTTGCGGGAACGGTCCAATAGTTGAGACTTTCTGACGATTGAGTAAATGGCTTGAATTGTATTCAAACTAATTTATGCAATTGTGTAGATCATTTGCAATTTTCAAAAAAATAGGTTCCAAATTTTGGCCCAAACTGGAAATCCTATTCAAACCAATATTCATCATCCTTTCTCTGATTCATGACATAGTTATTGGTTGGACAGACAATATGATTTTCCAGCGACGAGAGTACTTTTGAATTATGGGATTCGTGAAATTTAGAAAAAAATGTACAGTTTCTACCGGAAAAGAGTGTTGGCTTGAAGAAGACCATTAAGGAAGGAATAGAATTGAAGCAGGACGACACATTGCTATTTATTTTTGTAATCTTTTGTATTCGCTAAACATTTGCCCATTAAAACATTTTGGAATGCATTCATTTAACGAAAGGTAAGGAAGTACTAAGCTTGATCGATAAATTAAAGCTTCTCAAGCTAATAACGAATGATTTTTTTATAATTTTTGTTTTGTTCTAAAACCAAGATATCTTTTGCAACGTGTTTCTGAATTCTTAATTAAAAACTATTTTTTTTTTTAATTTTTAGTTATCGGGCAAAACTTGTAAAAGAAGTTAATCATGAAAATGAAATCGGTGACCAAGAAGAATCTTCAAATACACAAGAAGAATCTTCTAACACACAAGAAGAATCTTCAAATACTCAAGAAGAATCTATTATAACTCCATTTTCCACAAATAACGAAGAAAGTTCTTCATTTAAAACTGAAAGCTGGAGCACCTGCGATAATTCTGATTTCTTGAATGACAATAATGACATAACAACGCATATAATAATGCAATTATCTCAGCAATCCCATAACAATTTATTCACAGAAGACAAAAACGAAGAAGAGCATCAGGCGCCTCAAGACGATGAAGATGATGATCCCATTCATACATTTCTGAATATTGAAAGTTATTTTGAAAAGGAGCTTATAACGCTGATCCAAAAAACAACTATCTTATACGATGCTTCGCATTCATCTTATAGAAATACAAAGGTTAAGTTAAAAGTTTGGGAAGAAATTGCTAGAAAACTTAAAAAAACAGGTAGGTTCTTTGGAATTAATAAAAAAAAAAACAGTTATATTTATTCGAATGCTTATCTCTTCTTCTAGTGCGACAGTGTCGTTTGAAATGGAAAGCCCTCCGCGATCAATATATTCGGGAACATAAACGCCTAAAGAACTTGGGAGGTTGTAAAACTCTTGCTCGTTGGAAGCACTATGATGCAATGAGTTTTCTCGAACAATTCATCAAAGAGAGGTGGTAAGTGCGAAGGACTACAGCAATTTTTAAATAATTTAATTTTTATTTTACCACTGCAGTGAATACAATACCTTCGTTCCCATGGAAGATACTAATACTGAGATCTCAATTCATGATTTCGAACAGGAAGAAATGATAATTTTGCCAAACAAAAATGAAAATAACGATACGAACCAATATAATGTACTCGGCGATGATGATACTTCAGGTATCTATGCAGAACGTCTCTATTCTCCAATAAAATGTCCCGAAGATGATGAAACCACTGAATGCATTCCAGGAGAAAAAACTAATCACCTTATGATAGAGGAAGTTACACAAGTCACTGAAGCGCAGTCTTCTTCAAATGACGAAACTGATGATGAGGTTGGGGCATTCTTCAGGGCAGTAGCGATGAAGATTCGAAAAGCAGATATGTCCGCTGTGGCATTTACTGAGTTGCAAATTGATATACTGAAAGCCATAACAAACGCATTAAGAGATTAGTTAATTTTAAGTTTTATCATCATCAAGGGCGATATGAGGATTTAATGCAGAGGTTGCACATTCAGCTCAGCTGAACTCAATTTATTTTATTTTTTAAATATATCGTTCAGTTAAAAGTCCCAAAGGCTAGATTAGATGAAACATCTAAAAAACAAATTCATAATTCATACCAATCCCAATTTTGAATAGACACGATACGGTAAAGTTCCATAAAAAGGACTTTGTGTGTTGACAAAATCGAATACTACAAAAAAGTGTAGAAGCAATTAAATAATTGTTTACCTGCACTGTAAGAAAATTATTTCTAATGATGAAATATGTTATTTCAAATATATTTTGGTTGAAGAAAGCCACAATGAGAGGAACTGTTCATCAATTCATCAATTATAACCTTACAATTAAGAAGAACACATTGCTAAACTATTTAAGAGAGTTAATTTGCCTTTAAAAAAAATACTTTTAATAAATATAATGACAAAATTTTGTTTACAAGTTATTTTACCTTGAATTTGAATTTTTCTTTTTTTTTTTATTAGTTTCAGTTCGTTTGAAATTACTGTCAGTTGCTTGGATAAAATTCACTTCTAAAACAAGTGACCAGATATACATATGTAGGTATGTAGGATTATGTTTGTTGTACGTTTTGAAAGTTTAAATCATTCGTGTATCGTTAGGCTTCACAGTTGAACCCACTAACCATTATGGCAAGGAAAGAAAAAGCGTTACTTTATTTGTGCCAAAATATACCAATTTTCAACGACTAATAGAGTTCAAAAATGTATTACATTAACAAAAATTCGAGAAAAAAATTTTTATTTTTCTTAATATAAAAAATATTTTGTCGAAAATACTGAAATGCAGACTTTTAGGGAGCAGAGAAATATAAATTGTTTTTATCGAAATTATGAGACCCGTTTTTGAGAAGCAATGCCTTAGATAAACCAGCAAATGAGTAATACCACAGATACTATAGTTCCATAGATATCGCACGCAGAATGACCATATTTCAATCGACTGGGACGTACCGCTACGTCCCAGTTTGATCGAACTAGCATGAATCATACTCATACATTATATTGCATTGTATTATCAAGTAACTTGTTGTATTTTCTTTTTTCTACTTCTTGTGCCTTAGGCCGGGCATTCACGACACAAAATAACTGCGCAAACTGGTGTTTGCGCAGTTTAGTTGTGTTGTGAATGGGGTTGTTTGTGCGGTTTGTGCAGTTAACTGTGTAAAAATCAAAAAATTTTAATATTTTTGCTCAAGTCTTAAATTTGTGCAGTTATTTGTGTCGTGAATGTCAAAAACTGCGCAACCGCTCAGTTGAAAAATTTTATTTACGCTGTGTACATTGTTTTTTTTTTATAATGGCTGGTGCCGGAGCCGATGATTATATGATATGAACAGAATGAAAACTTTTTTAAACTGAGAACTGTGCAGTTCACTTGTATCGTGTTTTGCACAAACCGACTTGAGTGAAATGTCAGTTTGCGCAGTTATTTTGTGTCGTGAATGCCCGGCCTTAGGTTGCGCGTACAGTAGTGCGACAAAGCGATGCGATGCGAGAAGCGTTTGCGTGCGAGAAAAATATTTACATTGATTCTTATACACGTGCGCACAGTGAAGCGATATTAGATGCGAGTGTTGCGAGCTTCTCGCATGCCTATCGCAAGCATCTCGCACACAAACTGTTCTGACCACTTTTTGAAGCGAGTTCGTGCGAGAAAGCTCATATTGTTTGTTTTGAGGTTTCAAAAAAAAATTAAAAGAGTAAAATTTTGTTATTTCAGTGCTTTTATTGTGTGGTGCAACTTTTTACAATTTTGGTGGCAATAATTATAAAGGGATTAACAACATAACTGCAGAAAATATCGCTTCTACTGTGCGCACTATCTCGCATCTAATTCTCGCATCTCGAACCGCTTGTCGCATCGCTTCTCGTATCGCATCGCTTTGTCGCACCACTGTACGCGCAGCCTTATTGTTTTTTTTTTGTCTTTTGTGTATTTTATGTTGATCTTTCTTAAAGATGTGTGTGAATTTTGTTTGTATTTCCTGGGTGTAATTTTTGTATGTGCCAAGGCCAACCTGTGAATATAAGCAAGGTTGCTCTTTAAAGGCAAGGTTGTCCTTTAAAAAAACATTAGCGCATGAAACTGGGGTAACATATAAAATCTTTAGAACAAATTATTCAAGAAACTAATTATGGCATAAGACATAAGAGTGGTCATAAAATACATTTCATTTACATAGTTCTTAGCAAAATTTAATGTTTTCAAAATAGGTACGTTGTCCTTAAAAATTAAATTTTCAGTAAAGTGTTCGATTTGAGCCGTGTATTAAAAAATAAATACAGGTATACAGGTGCAGATGCACCATGTAAATAAAAATACACATCAAACAAATAATTAAAGGAACGAATCTCATTGGTTTTTACCTTTGTTTTATCATCATCAAAAAAAAACGAAAATGTTTTTTTTTTTTCAAATTTCTTCACAGTTTATCATTAGTTACATACTCATTAAATAAAATGTGAATTTAAAAAAAAAATCCGAAGAAAAAATATTTTTTTTTTCAAAATTAAAAAAACAAAATAAAGTAGATTTTAATTATTTAGCTTAGTTATAAATAAAAAACGGAAAAAACTCTCATCCTAAAGTTTTATTCGATTAATTTATTATTATTATTTATTATTATGTTAACTAAAGTTTTTTGTAGTAGATATGCTACAAAATGTTTCGCCAAAAATGTTTTTAGTTCAACTAGGCAATGTCGCTTGAAACATTGGTTTTTGTATAGTTGTTTTAAATCTTTTATTTTTTGTGCCCTGTAAGTGATGTAATTGTATCAAGCGCCAAAGTCTTGGCCGAAAAATTGTAGGTATTAAGCGACAAAAACTTCTTTTCTGAACCAATTTTCAGTTTTTCAATGATGATAAGTTTCTTGTTCTGAAAAAAACCTTTCGAAATCTGTTTTATATTGAATTCAAATAAAAATAAAAATAAAAATAAAGTAATGAAAATGTAGCTTATAAGTTATCAAATTCTTACGGGAAGGTATCGATATATTTTATACTTTAACTTTAAATATAGGGATATATACTTTATACATGAATGTTGCATGTTTATATAAATTAGGAATACAGACCCACTCATTGTGGATTTTGGCCCATCGAGTGTGGTTATAAGTTCACAACTGATGTGGACTTTTGGGCTATGGGCTTTTACCCTGCCCAGTTTTAAGTGAGGTTCCCGTGCTTCTAACTCTTGGGGTGCTTGATTTAAGTGAGGTCCCCGTGCCTCTGACTCGGATTGTTGTTTTACTTTTTTTTCCTGATAAAATTTTATTTTTTTTGATTTTTCTCTCACTAGGATTGTTTTTTACTTTTTTTCCTGATAATATTTGAATTTTTTGATTTTTTGATGTTTTACTTTTTTGTATCTTCCACGAACAATGTTTCCCCAATAAAACGAGGAGGGAAAAGTATAGAAGGTCTTTGCGATGCCCATAGCAAGGATTTTTTTCATCAAACCAGCCTGAATTTCTGATGTTGGCTATTCTTATGCATTCCAACGCCATTGTCTCTCTTATACGTCTTTCTTGTGGGCGTTCTCTAAAAACTCTACTAAAAACTTTAAAGTGAAGTTTACAAACATTGAAAAATTCCTCAGTTGGTGCCTTCAGACTTCCAGAGTTACTGTTTTGAGAGTAATTTTTAGCAAAGATGAAAAATTCCGAAGGACATGTTATTTTTTCATCAGCTTTTAAAAATAATTTCGAACAACTTGAACATTTGTTCCATAAAAGCATTTTAAAAGCAAGATATCCAGTAAAATATCGCATTGCAGATGTCTCTAATGTTATTTCAGTTCCGATTTCCATATCACTTATGACTTTTTCATACAGAGTCTCATCGCATACTATTTCTTTACGAGGCCTAGGCAGTGAAGACATTTTTGAAGTATTTGGTTGAGTCTGGGATGCGTCTAGCCTCAAAAATTCTACATCATCATCATCACAATTACTGTAAGGAGAAAAAGTAATAAGATTCGATGAAAGAATTTTTGACATCAAAACATTGAATTCGTAAACAGATGGATTTTTGTTATTCCCACCTTTGATGCGAATAATAGAAAGTAAATTTTCTAATACGTCTTGATGAATTCTCTTTGTGAGTCAAATGCATTATTTACTTTAAGTGTGAACTTTTTTGTTGCTATAGCTTCCTTCGAGCTTTATTTTAAGCAATTAAGTTCAAAAGCAGTTTGAATAAATGCCGGAGTTGTCCTGCTAAATATTTGCGTTGCAAGGCGAACATGCATTTTTTCAAAGGCATTTGGTGCTATATGAGAACTTCTAAATTTCAAACATGTCTTAACCACGTTGTCAATTTCTAAATTGTATATTTCTCTGAAAACATTGAAAGAAACCTTACCATCTGGAGTTTGTAAATCTGATTTCAGTAGAACATTACGAATTGATTTTAATAAGTGAGGAAAATCATAAAAACAAAATATTTTTTCATCATTAAAAATTGTAAATGGTTTTTCTTCAGAAAACCTATTATTTGATAAGCTTTTCTATTATTAGGTCCTTGATCGCAGACTACAGCGCAAACCTTAAGACCAAGATCTTGACAGATTTTCAAATTATTTCTTATAATTTCGCTTAGGTTAGCCCCATTTACGACGTTTGCTGACACAAAATAGTTTAAAACACTTTTCCAACTATCAAACAAACCATTTACCATGAAAACACATATCGACGGTTAACTATGAATACCTCCTAACATACATTTTTTGTGAAACTCACTTTTTGATGCAGTTTCGTTAATAATTTCCATCTCCTTCGCTGAATTTTTAAAATTTAAACTATTTCACATCATAGATATTCAAAACCGATAATTATGTATAAAATTTTATTATTATGCGTTTTCATTTTGAGACTATAATCAGTTTTTTTGTGTCCCTTTAAAGTTTACAAAATGCGACATAAGAGGTATTCATAGTTAACCGTCGATATTTCATTGGCAAAAATTCTTTCTTTTTGCTCCTAGGTCTTCGAAACCATCTATTAAATCATTTATAATATTATAGGTATGTGAGGTTTTGACGAATCCTAATCTCATCAAATATCAACACAACACAACGTTCTCGCTGGTTTAATAAAGCGAACTTTGATTTTAGATACAAATGGGCATTGTTTACATATCTTGGTTGAATTCCTTTAACAGGAGCCCATCTGTATAAAGAGGATATGTGGGGAAGCCTGAAGCCCAGCCCATCCCTCAAAAATTTATAGGCGCTTTGCGATCTATAAAATATATTTTGGGAAATTTCTTTTTCGTTGTTGTTATATTTTGCAGATTTCGACAACCCCATCAACATATCGCAAAATGTTTTTGAATGGTCGGAAATATAGGTATAGCCCTTGGATTTGAGACGATAAAGATAATCTCCCTTTTGAATCTTTTAAAGCAGTATGCGCTCTCTTTTTTTATAATGCTTTATTTTCCAGTTTTTTATTTGAATTTTTAAACTTAATAATTTTTTTTTCCTCTTTTGCACATCTTTGTAATAATTGATCGCACCTTACACATGAAATGCTACAACTGCTCGAAGTTCTTCTTCGTTTAGTTGGAGGAGACTTATTAAGATCTTCTAAATTTAAGTCTGAACCCAAATCAGAATTTAAATTTAAAGAAGGAACAGCATCCTTCTTAAGATATTTTCTTACCACAAACTCGGGACAAAAATGATCTCCACAAACAAAGTATTTCTGAATCCACATGCCTGCCTCCACAAATTATTCAAAATTTCATTTTTTTCTCTAGAAGGGCACTTAAAAATTTTCAAATTAGGGTAATCTCTTTTCGTTTTCATACAAACGAAACAAGAAACCCCAGATAATCTCTTATCACCCATTGCTATTAAAAAAAAACGTTGACAAATAAAATCGCTGAAAAAAAGGACCACTGACTGTAAAATTAACAAAGAAATATGTATTGCTCAATCATATACATAAATGAACATCCAAATCGTTCGAAAGCCGACGACGAATTAAGTTAATTAAATAACTTCAAAATAAAAAGAAGAAGCCACACACAAACACCGATCGCACAACCCAAAAAAATATAGATAATGTATACCTACGCACGACCAAACAAATCCAACAACACACCCAGTGATGCCATATCGTGGGTTTTATCCCTTTTTGTGGGTTTTTTTGGTCTAAAAAAAACAAAAAGGGATAAAGGGTTTTTTTGAAGCTCGTAGAACAAAAAAAAGGGTTTTTTCATAATGAGAATTTTCGGTTTTCGTTTGCTAAAAAAAAAAATCTAAATTAGAAATCACTTCCACTTTTAATTCATCTTAACGTAGTGTTAGGATGTTGTTCAGTTTTTTTCCGCTGCCCATATTCACCTATTCACCTTCCCCATATTTTTTTCACCTCAGTGAGATTACCATAGAATACAATTATATTCTACAATGTTCTCTGTCTCTGTGATAATGTATCTTTGTTGTTTGTTATTTGTTTTGAATTTGTAAATTACGGAACGATAACGAAGTACACTTCAAAATTTAATTTATTTGGATGGTTCTGCCTTGAACATTTTAAAACAGCCAATTGCCGATCTTTTGAATCAAATTGCCATTAAAACTTCAAACGTCGTTGAAGAATTCAGAAGCATTTCTGTCATTCTAAGTGATGAGAAAAAAGCTTCACTAAGGAAACTTTCGATCGACGAAATGTGGTTCGAGATCTGCCACATGAAGAATTTCAACGACGAACTAATTTTACCAAGCTTAAATGATGTGGTCAAAACGGCCTTAAGTTTTCCGCATTCGAATGCAGAAGCAGAGAGAATTTTCTCTATTGCAACAGATATGAAATCCAAAAAAAGAAATCGCCTCGGAAAAGATATGATAAATTCAATTTGTTTATTAAGATCATGCTTCCAGGCCAAAAATATTTACTGCTACAATTTTGAAATTAAGGAGGAGCACTTAGCCGTACATAATTCAAAAATGTACACATAAAATATGTAAATGGAATAATGTTAATATAGGTATAAGTTCTTATAACTGCATATGTGAGTTTTTTATAAGTTAAGTGTGAAAATAATTTTTTTTTATAAGTGTGTGAAATAAGTATTTTTTTGTTTTGTTTTTATAAGACTGAATATGTGATTTTTTGTTTTTTATTGTTAATTTTATTTTATTTTTAAGTTTGTTGAAGACTGAAGTATGTTTTTTATTAAAAACTTGTTTTTTTTTTTTAATTTTAAAATGGATTATAATGAAAAAAACAATAAATTTTTGATTTTACACTTCGTGGGATATTTGTGGGTTTTTTCTTGTAATACCGTGGGATAAAAGGGTTTTTTTCTATTCATTCTGGGATTTTACGCTTTGAAAGTCTGGCATCACTGAACACACCAGACATAGACACAACACCAGACGAGCCATCCCCATACCTACCAGTCAATCGGTCGCTCAACCGATTAGATTGAGAAGCGAAGAAAAAGAAAGCGGTGGTTCACAGATACTATAGTTCTGTTGAATATGGTTGCAAGGTTTGACTTCAACAAATCGCTTTAAATAGGGGATAAAAAATATGATCATTTTTATTTGCACTGGATGCGATATCTATGTAACTTTATTATCTGTGGTAATACGTTTACAATTAAATGTTTGTTGTACTCATCAGATGAAATATTCAGTAACAACGCAAAATTGTTGTTCATTTTTAAAACTAATGTCGATTTCCTTTACACATGAGAAATCAATTTCTGTGTGAAGATTTCGATCTCTCGACAGATTTCACGTTCCTTTACACCAAAAAAATCGATTTTTTTTTTGACAGAGATCAAATCCCTCGAATCCGTATTTGAAGAGGGATTTACATGTATACGAAATACGCACACCAAAAGAAAAAATTTGACAAGGGATCGAAATTCCTCGTGAGTAAAGGAAATCGACATAATTTATAACAAAACAATTGACAGTCTGGGTGTTTTTTGAAAACCGAAAACCCCAGTTTTTTGACAACTCTCAGGGTTGTCAAGAAAATCTGGGGCCCTATTTTGTAAAATGATTATCGTTGAAATGCGATTATGTTTAAAGAGAATCGCTTAATTTTAACGATACTCGTTCTAATGACTGCCATATACATACCTATACATACATACCTATCGTTTAACTTTCGTTTTATCGTTTCTTGATTTATAATTTTTTTTTTATTTATTTATGTAAATTTTTCACATTCCTATAGTCGAGAAGTTGGTTGCACTTCAAAAAAAATGTTTTTTTCTTCGGTTAAGCTTAGCAACATCTTTTGTACGCCTTTTTCGTTTTACTTAATCGCTCTTTGTTGTGACTATTCCTTAGTATCGTTGACTTGCCGTTTATTTCGTAATACAAAATAGGGCCCCTGGGTCAATCCTGGCTAAAGTTGAACGAACGAACCTATTATGATTGAACAATTTTATAACTTTGACAGATCCCTGAAAGACAAAACTCATAATTAATTGTTATGAGCTCGGAATGAATATATTTAATTTGTATCTTTATTCTTAATCTAATAATATAATAAACCTTATTTTAAGTTTCGAATAAAAATGAGTACATCTGCTTTTAACAACTTCAGAAATCGAAATGCCGACTCATACTTTTTCTTTCGCTCTCTGTCAGTGGACTCGTTCAGATACAGATAATGTATCTTACACAGCATTGCCAGTATTGTTAAGAAGTAGGTTTGGCATTGCCAACATTAATAATGAAGATGGTATAATAAATTCAATAATTAAAAACTCGACCATTACATAAGATCAATGATTACCTTAAAACTGATGAATCCTAATCCGGTTCAGGAGAGCCAAAAAATCATAAAGAGATATAACAATAAATTTACCATCATAAATTAGTATAAGAAAAACAAACAAAAACATTTAGACCAGAAATGATCCATTTTGATACCACATAAATCTAGAAATGTTTTTCCCACTCGTTAAACCATAGTGATAGAATCGCTAATTTCTTTATTGATCCACTGGGAAGAAGCTTTTAGGCGGGTGTTTGCTGTTTGCCGAAAAAAAAATGCAACCAACGTTTATATACACTATTTAATGTTTAAATGCACACAAAATTTTTAGGGGCCCCCGAAATTCGGTTTTGTTCCGAGACAGTTTTTAATTAGTTTTAGCTTGTAAAGGGTTTTTTCAGCTATTGCTGTTCTAACTAAAAGCGTACAAAAAGGAAATATGAAGTGATAACTTCCAGAAAACTAGAACTATTAATTAGACTATTGAATTTAGTCAGAAAAAAATTAGTAAGTTCCTTTATTGAACCGATGACGGGGTCGGTGGAGGCGTATACTCCGAAAGATTAAATCTTTATCTATCTTTTCGTCTTCCAGAACTTCTAGCTATCAAAGAAAACGTGATATCGACCACTGATATATCTACGTATCTTCTCAGAAAGTCAAGCTGCCATAAAGTCATTGGACTCTGTCTCCATTAACTCACTAATAGCCCAAAATTGTCGATCATCTCTGGTGGAGATGTCAAAAGGTCAAAACAATTTAACATTCACCTTATATGGGTGCCGGGGCATATAGGCATTCCAGGAAATTGTAAAGCCGACGAACTTGCAAAAAACGGAACAATCTTACCCTTGTCGGATAGCAAATCTAACATCGGTATACCCCTAGCTCAGTGCCGGATTAAGCCAACGCGGGGCCTGTAGCAAATTCTATCAAGGGGCCCTTAGACTGTTTTAGGTTAGGCACTTATCAAGTTTATGGTATTAAATAAAACAAAACTGTTACAAACAAACTTTTCTTGATTTAATTTGGGAAAATTTATAAATAATGCTGTTGATATCGACTTCTCGGAGTAAATCATGTTCAATATTCATTAAAGTGAGGAGATTAAGACGTTGTTGGCCCATCGTGTTCCTCAATTCATTTTTAACAAGTTTTAATGTTGGGAACGATCGTTCACCACTGCAGTTGGTGATCATGAGAGACAAATAAATGCGCAAAGCAATTTCAACGTTCGGGAAACAAGATTGTAAAGAATTATTTATCAACAGCTTGTAAACCTGCATTTCCAGAGCCTCATGATTCCTGCTGTCAATAATACCAGCCACATCAGAATTGAGCATTGAAGCGAATTGCACTAATTCGTTGCCCAGACTGTCCTCCAAATCATCTGCGTAAGCACTTACTATGGTTGCAGATTTTTAATTTCTTCTGGTGGAAGAGATTTTATATGAAAGTTTTTATAATACAAATTCTATATACTACTGAAATAAATCAGCCAAGTAGAAGACTTAGCACTATTAATGGACTTGTTGAATTATTGATTCAAAATAGCTTTTATGGCTTTTAGTCCACAAAAATTGGCGTTTCGTCCGGGTGATCGCACATGCACTCATCGGTTGGCTATGAGGACCTTGTCAATATGCAATTTTTATTGAATTCAGTTCATCTTACATTGATTTTTTGACAAAAATCCAATGTGAACTATATCCAACCAAGATTAAAATTGTAATCATTAACGTTGAAATATTTTGCTATTTTCAACAAATTCAACAAATCCATTAATAGTGCCAAGTCTTCTACTGGGCTGATTGATTTCAGTAGTATATAGAATTTGTATTATAAAAACCTTTATATAGAATCAATGCTCGGCCACGGGCAAAATATTCCAACGTTAATGATTATAATTTTAATCTTGGTTGGATATAGTTCACATTGGATTTTTGTCAAAAAATCGATATAAGATGAACTGAATTCAATAAAAATTGCGTATTGACAAGGTCCTCACAGCAAACTGATGAGTCCATGTGCGATCACCCGGACGAAACGCCAGTTTTTGTGGACTAAAGGCCAAAAAGGTTATTTTGAATCAGGAAGAGATTTTAGCTCTCGGAATATTCCGAAAATGCCAGGAATTTTATGATAACTGTTCATATACGTTTACCTAAAGCAGTGAGTACGTTATCAATGGTGACAATAAATACCTGAATTTCATACCGTTGTCCAATTTGCGTTTGGTGCGGTGCGAAACATGATTTTTGGTAAGACCAGCAGATAGAAAAATAAAATTTTAGTTGATCATTTTGATGCAAATATTTTCTTCTTAGTAATTGTGACTAAATCTAATATGTAAATAATACTTTTTTATGGTCAGAAAAGGTTGGTGCGCGGGGCCCCCAAATGCGCGGGGCCCGTAGCATTTGCTACTCTTGCTTCGTGGCTAATCCGGCACTGACCTAGCTACTTGTAAACTTATGCTAAAGCATGATTCCATAAAGAAAGCGAATCATAGATGGACCAGCACCCCAACTTGCCAGTCTACGAAACTAATTTGGCCATTGTTTGATGCTAAACGCTCAAAACAACTAATTTCTATTGGTAGATTGCATATTTGGCCCTAGCGAGGTATCCGTTCGGAGCGGAAAATTCTCCGATTTCATACGATTCGGAGGATTTTTGCTTCGAGGTATTCTTCCGAACAACTGTTCGGAATTTTTCTCCGCCATTATTTTAACGCACCCGGTGAACTGCGTTAAAGCGCGATCAAGTGCTTTATTTTCGAAATTTCTGACAGCTAAATGCAATTGTTTTTCCGATTTCGTCCGACACAAATTCTTCGCGGAACAAATTGCGCCAACGCATTTGTATATTATTTATTTTTCTTTCCGATATGATACCTCGAAAGCAATTTGAACCTCCAACAAAGTATGCGTTGCGAACAATTTTCCGCTCCGAACGGATACCTCGCTAGGGCCGATTAGCTCCGTTATTGGTGTCCTTACTGGACACTGCCTAATAGGAAGACATGCTTTCCGTCTTGGAGTTCCTGCAAATGATTTTTGCAGAAGCTGCATAGATGAAGAAGTAGAGGAATCAGTTTGTTACCTTCTATGTTCTTGTCCTGCCCTAGCACAAAGACGTATACTCCACTTGGGAAACTTCTACAATAACGATCCTAGTGATCTAAGTAATTCCTACATTCACTGTCATTGTTAGCTCAAAATGGTTTAACGAGTAAGGGTGATTTTTGAAATCCTGTGGTATCACAACGGACCAAATATTGATCTAAGTGTGTTGGCTTTTCCGGTCAGCAGCCACCTTAACCTATCCTAACCTTTATTGAATGAATTTTCTCAATTTCGGATTTTAAACAGATTTTTAAATTATCAACTGATAGCAGACATTAACTGACATGTCTATTTTCCTTCTTCTTTTTTATTCTAAGGCTTTAAACATATTACTCAGACTCAGATCATAGAGGATTTTTCTAAAGTGGTGACAATTTCTTGTTTAGTTGTAGAAATCGATGCTGATTCTACTGCAAACTGCTAGAACCGACGCGATCGAAACCTTAAAGATAATATAGATCGAATTTGATCCATATCAATTCTAATGGAAAAAACTTTAACTTTGTATCGGTTCTCGGACAATGGAAACCTTTCCAGCATACGCTTGATATACGAGCCCAAACGCAAAATAGTTGGACTACCTATGATAAAAAACAAAAATCTTCTGATTCTTAAATTCCATCGGAAATAAAATCAATATTTTGGTATTTTTCTTAAGATATATTTATTTTGAATAGGAATAAGTAACAAAAACAAAATGACTTCAATTAAATAACGGTATAGAGCAATCTTACAAAATAAAATAACGATTTAAACATTTTTTTAAGTGCAAAATAGTTGGCCTATGGGTCTTAATTTTTATTTTACCATGGTACTACGTCGCCTTTGGCCTTGATAACTGCTTATATGCGTCGTGGCATTATGTCAACTAATTTTGGACATTCTTCGGTGCCAAAAGATTCCCAAATATTTATGATTTTAGCTTTAAGGTCTTGAAGAGGTCCGGCATGGTTCTTTTCGCGGTTTTTGTTTAATTTTATGCCAGACAGTTTCAATTGGTGAAAGGTCAGGGCTGCTGGAAGGCCATTCCAGTAACAGTAAAGGAATAGCTTCAGCAGATAACCACGCCACTTTAGACCTTGCTGTATGGCAAGAAACTCCATCCTGTTGGAAAATATAGTCTCGATCACTAGCTTAAAGTCGTGGTATTGAGGGGAGAAGCTCATTTTCCAGAATATCCCTGTACCTGGCAGCATTGACACTTCTATTTACAAAATGCAAATTGCCCAAACCCCGCCCCGACATGCATCCCCATGTCATTAGAGATGCTGGAAACTTGACCGTTTTTTTAAGGCAATCTTTGTGAAAAACCTCTTGAATTTCTAATGACTCGTTTTCGTTCGTCGCCCACGCAAACTTCAAACCTGGACTCATCACTCCAAATAACGGACCGCCATTGACTTAAAGTCCAGTTTTTACGTTGTTTGGCCCATTCTAGCCGCTTTTTCTTTTGTTTAGGTGTTAAAAGTGGTTTTTCTTTGGCCTATGTTTTTAACGAATTAAAATTGCTCTAATTTAAATAAATCTAAAACAAACCTTATAAAATTTGTATCCAATTTTTTTCATAGTCCGTTTGCAAGTGTCGACCGAAACACTTTTTTTTATTCTTTCCCTCCATTGAACAGTTATTGCAGCGGCCGTTTGACGTCGATTTTCTTTTATTATTTTTTTTAAAACTCGGCAATCTCGAGATTTTCCAATTGGTGGGCGTCCCGTTTTTTTACCGATCTCCACATTTCCACTATTTTTGAACTTTGAGATAATGTTTCGAATTGATGAGCGCGGTAAATTAAATTGTTTTGCGATTTTATAGCTCGATAATCCCGTTTCGAAGGCTTTATTTATGGATTCCCTAAGGTCTCTTGATAATGCAACGCCACGCACCATGGTTGACATTAAACTGTTGCTGGCTTGCATAAAACAAGAGATCAATAAACAACAAAACAAGTGCATGTCATTTTTTTAATAACGGTTAACTGAAAATCTATTTAAATCTTCATAGGCCAACTATTTTGCATCCCAGAGAGAGTATTATGCTCTATCTTTGTTTGAGGGAATGCAAACTGGAGCCATATGTGCTTTCTCGAATTTAGTTCTGTTTGGTCTAATTTACTTATTAAATGTAATTTATTACATCGACAAAAAAAAATTAAAAAACAACTGCTTGGGGACCAGAAAATATAGGCACATAAAAAATGTTAATTTGTTAATTGATGAGTAGGCCAACTATTTTGCGTTTGGGTCGTAGCTCTATACTTTGTATCCGACAATTTAAAAAGACGAACAAATTTTCATTAAAACACCAAATACAAAAAAAAATTACAAAATTGAAAAAAAAAACTCCTAAACACAAGACTCTGGCCATCTGTAGTCATTATCAACCAGCTTATTAAGGTGCGATGATACTCCAGCTGTTAACCAACAAAGTTCCACCTCTTTGTCCCTTCATCAGCATTAGGAACAAAAAAAAATCAAAAGACTAACAACGAGGAGATTATAAACGCATGCAAATTAATTCACAACCGCGCGAAGAGGGTAGCAAATTTTTTCACTTTATCTACTTAACTCATCCCAGGTTCCCACAACTTTCAGCAAAAAACGCTTTCATAAAATCAAGAAAAATAAATCCAAAAAAAAGCAGCAGAACTGGAAAAACGATGAAATTATGATACCAGATGATTTTCATTTCACCCTCAACCACCCTCAACAGAAGCAGTTTTTCATTTCTATTGCACACTTAGTTTGTTCTTTGTTTTTACTTATTTCGTTGAATCCTTGAAAGTGTCTTCTTTCACTGCCGTGGATCGTCGTCGACGTCGGTCGTGGTCGTTGTCTGTTCATTGCGGGGGATGCCAAAGCATCAAAGTCAACCGTAATGAAATTAGCTTCTGTCGTATTTTTTTTTTGTTTCTTCTATGTGCTTGGCAATTAAGTGGCGCACCTTTGAGTACACCTTGAGCGGAAGATCCTTTTTACGTCCACAACCCCACCAGCCATCAACTAAACACTGTTCCATGTTCTTCGCAGAATTTTGCGCACGGTCTGTTTGGGATGCAATCGTAGCGGCAAGCAGGCGGAAAATCTTCATAAATGCATCGATAGACAAACAGGACTCTTAAGGATGTCACCAATGATGGATTCTTTGACATGGAAAACAATATTTTTTCATTAGTTATCATCTGAACTTAAATGAAGAGGGGATCCTTGTGAAATTAATTTCATTAATTTCTTCTTTTTTAACTTTTTAGATGTAAATCGTCGTCGTCAAACTCAACTCAACCGCAGGACGAATATATTCTATGTAGGTATTCGTTCCTATAATTTTTTTTTTCATTTTTTTATCCTCACCCACTCTCTAGTTGTATCTCTGATTGGCAATGGATTCGTTGGCCAGGACAGAATTCCAGGATTTTGATGTAGTAGATGGAAATTGGATTCTCGTTCGTTAATTAAATATTTACACAGTGTCCTGATGGTGTCCCTCTTTTGTTTCTGTCGCTGTGATGATAGGTAGGTAGAATGAGAGAAGCATCAATTTGTGTTTGGATTTGTGGCCATTCTCCAGCAATCAAAGTTTTATCCTGGCTGTTTTATGAACATTGGAAAAAAATGTTTATTTTTTTTTTGTTTTTGTTGCATCGTTATTCCGTTGTTGGACCAGGACCGCCCTTAAACAATGCAGGTGTAACGAACTCGAAATAATCCGTTTAGGGTGTTGTGATTGTCAATTTTTGCTGTGGCTTTGGTTATTTTTTGCTCTTTGAGAATACAAAGGCGGTAGTGTCGTTCAATTTGAAATTTAAAACAGGATTAAAATGTTTATTCTATCGCGAAGGATTTGCAACACAATACAAAAAGTTTGGTATAAGGTATATCATAGTTGGTTTATGGACATTATAGATGGAAACACTTTATTTGTTTCAATTGTGAGGAAGCTGTTCTATAGTGTGATGGAAAATGACTCCTTGAACTACACATAGGTACAACATATTTTTTCTAGAAATTTTAGCACTTATTTTTTGTACTCTCCTACTGTGCATCTACCTAACCTTTTGGCAAGTATAACCCTTCTCTAAACTTAAGCAATACCTACTTCGTTATACATTGGAAATAATAGAACCCAATTTAATAAACAATAAATTAATAAATATTAATAAATTTAGTGGCGGTTTATATTTAAGTCCTGGATTAAATATCATAAATAAAACAAAACGTCTGCTAAGTGCCGTTTACTAAGTGACTTTGACAGGTGATTGCGGCCATATTGTTTAAGTTACATCTGTCAAATTGGCTGTCAATTATCAATTCTGTCTTACCAAATCAACATTGAGAGAACTACAAATTTGCAAAGTGGTGGATTAATTCGAGTCGACGGTTCTGTTAACAATCCGCCAACATTCATACGTCAACAAAACACAAGATCTGCCGAAAATATCGCCGCTATCCGCAATATTGTTCAGAAGAATCCGAGGCAGTGAATTCAAGGCCGAGACCCACCTAGATGAACGAGTTCATCAACAAGCAAAATTGTCGAATTTGGAACAATCAAAATCTACACGAGACCCACCAAATTGCTGTTCTCTTCGTTTTTCTTTTGGCTACCTTCTGCTTGGACTGATGCTTTTAAACACAGCGATTTTTAATGAAAGTTAACTTAGTTTAAGCGAAAAGATGTTATCTATGCTCTATCTACTTTAGCTAATTTCACTGCGCGGAAGCCAAATGGAAAATGAAACATACATGAACAATAAGGAAATCACAGCAATTTCGTCTACCCTCGCCATCACATACGTCTCTCGCCAACCGGCTTTATAATCGCAAGGTGATATTAGACGTGTTTTTTTGCAAGTCTATAAGGAATTGTAGAAAAAACTACATCGGGACTAAGCGTGGCTAATGAATCGTTTGAAAGTAGTCTATGCATCCAGATGATGCCACTTATTTGTGTTAACTTTGGGGCCGTCATCGGCGAGCTCTATCAAATTATCGATCGATGAAATCAAAACCAGGAGCACGCACTCATGCTGAAAACTTTTTAAACGTCAAAATCCTGAAAAGTCATTTTTTGTTATGGAAAACCCGAACATTTCATCTTCTTCAACATCGTCAACTTCAAGTTAGCGATGATGATGAATTCGTTGTGAAATTATTATTAAAGGAGTCTAATTAAAGTTAAAGACCCCATGTGGAAATATTCCTCGCACAAGTAATGAAAAATAAAGACTTCCATTTGCATTTAACGTTTTACAAATATACAACGAAGAAAAATCTGAATCAAAAAAGTGTTTTTTGAAGTACCCCTTGTACCCCTTTTCATAGGTGTACTGCCTTTTTCGACGAATTGACAAATCCTCCAAGAGTCAGTGACGTGCCGTGGTGGTTTCAGTAGGGTGTTCACTATAACTTTTTTTTTTCTAATCATTTATCTATTTTGAGTTTTAATCCAGGATCACAACGAGGACGTAATAGACAACCATCCCATCCCATACCATTTCATTTTTTTTTTTTTTTATTTTTTTGTTATTTTGTTTTTGTTTTTATTTTTTATATTTTTTTGTATAGGTATTTATTTTTTTATTTTTGTTTTTGTTTTTTTTTGTGTTGTTTAGTAATTATTTAAGTTAACGCAGTCCAACAGATATTTACTTGTATATAAAGGTCGATTCGACGGGATTTCTTCAAAAAAATCTTGTAGAACATAATGATAAAAAAAATGTTTTGCTTTAATTTCCTTAAGAAATGATTTTTCTATTGAAATAATTGCCAGTTCTGACAATCTGTTCTCTAGCATTTTATTTCTGGCATATGATTTTATGCGCTTAAGGGCAGAAAAAGATCGTTCGACAGAGCTACTTGATACTGGAATCGTCAAGATTAGTGAGCTTAGTTTAAAAATTTCCGAAAAAAGTCTTTAGTTCCATATTATCGAGCATTTTTGGAAAGTCCTTTAAGGAAATATTTTTGAATTGTGACTGAGTAAGTTTAAAAAACACAGTAAGTTCATTCTCAAGCTTCACAAAATCAAAAAACGGACCATAGGAACTTTTAAGGCATTCGAAGCCATCAGTTGGGAAATTTTCTTCATTTTCAGCAAATTTTTTTACGGAAAGACCAGAACGATTCTTCAGATTTTGTTTGAATAGCAGCACTAATCATAGAAATAAATGTGCTCATAACAAAATGTCAAAATTCAAAAAGATTCTTGTCTCTTTAGTGCAGGTCTTGTCAGCTATATACGTTCTTAGTTCTACTATTCTTTAATTTGTTCTTGCTTCAAAAAGTACAAATTTGTAGATGGTAAATTTATTTTGATTACCTAGCTTCATATATTTTTGCTAAAACTATACATTTTCATTATCGAGTAAGAGTATATTTTTGTTCACAAATACTATGTAAATGAATCGCTGATTGTTAAAACAACATAACTGAAATTTTAATTTTTTTTACAGGAGATACAAAAAATCCTACATTTTTGGCCTTGTAGTCATTGTCATTTTTTTAACCCAAAAATCCTATTAGATTGTTTCGATTTTTAAGGATTTTTTAATATGTTTTTTCTTCTTCCGTGAAAAATTAAAACATCACTTAGGTTGTTTTAACAAACAACGATGATTTAAATGTGATTTAACTTTGGTTCCTTTGTTTATAATTTGTTGTTACCTAATCAAAAAAATGTATGTATTTCTACTGCAAAAATTTTGGTTTTATTTCGATTTCTTTGCCAATTTACTGCGATCTGCGATTTATTAAGTCCGAACCCTGGTTGTGTGTTGTTCTGTTGTACACTTGTGAGCTTGTGACCTTGTGTACAACAACCACTGGTATACAATGAATTCGCACTCCATAATGAAAATGAATCATATCAGAGTTCACTGTCTCTCTCGATGCCGATGGATGGTATGATGGTACGCTTAATGAAGTTGAACACCATACACCAAACCAATTTGTCTTCTTTTCTGTAGTTTGAGTCGTTTCTGTATGTTGATTTGCTTTACGTCGCGTTGCCCTTGCCTATCGTCGGTGCGTTGACATGGAGAGAACATTGTAGCGTGAGAATGAATTCCATTCGGATGAAGGATCGTGGTGCGCTCGATGAATGTGAACACCAAGGAATATAGAATTTTGGATTTTGTATACACATTTTGTCTCTTCTTCACATTTTTTTTTGTGTAGATGTCGATGTGCTTTACCTTGGTTTCGGAGGTCGGTCGGTGCGTTTACATCAGGAGAACACCCTAGAGTACTATTTTTGCTTGAAAATGTATTCTTCATCCATTGCATTTGAATGAATTGCCGCGGTGCGCTTGAATAAGGAGAACATGGAGAACATGAAATATGGAATGTGACTTATGTGATGATTTTGGTAGGGTGTGCGGTGAACACCTGCGTACCTTTGAATAAACGTCACTGCCAAGAGTATGTCTTATCATGAAAAATACTGCTTATTAGCCGTTCAAATTCGCCAGAAAATTTTAGGTCCCCTCCAGTCCTGGTACTGAGCATTCAAAAAAATGTTTTTTTTTTTTTAATCCAAAAAACATTCTGAGAAAGAAATATTTATTTTTTTAATTTTGGAAAAAAATTAATGAAAGTTTTTTTTTCGTCCTAAGAAAAATAAAATTGTCAGCTACCAAATTTACAGAAAATCGATCCAAACGCATAGGCTGTAGTAGAGCAGACAAAATTGCAAGACCCATTTTGTCCCCATTGTTTCAATCTCCTTAACCAAAGTCGAGCTCAACAAAGGTTACACCAGGTCAAGGAGAATAAAATCGTTAAGGGGTTCTTTCTTACTCCCTGATGATTTTTTTTGAAAAGATATCCCAACATCCAAGTAAAGTGTCTCTACGACTCATTCATCCAGTATCACTATCCACACAAATAAAAGAGGGTAACATGTGTGGTCTCAAGGAACCACAAAAAATCGTGACAAAAACATTAATGAAGGCACAGAGGTGAAGGCAAGAGTCTGTCCATTTTGGGCGACAATGAAGATACAAACTTATTTGTAAAGTGTCTGGCCATTGGGCAGTTTGATAGTTAGAGGGTTGAAGGGAAAAACTTTTCATAGAATAATAAGAAGGCTTAGCAAATAAACACTGACGAATTAATGATGAGGCCAGCATCCATATTACACAAGTTCGAGTTTTAATGCTTGGACATTTCGCGGATTATTGACAAACTTCTTAAACCTAGTGTTGAATGTATATATACATTATGCGCATACAAACATACAGCTTGTAAAGCCTGTAAGTTATTGTGTCAAAACTAAACTTCTTGTTTGACGAAGTTATTAAAGATGTATTACCATCATAAATGTTGACAGAAGCAAGTTGTTGTTTTGTTTATTTTTTACGGGGATGAGGAACGATGTTCTGAATAATGTTATACAATGGAACACATATTGTTAGCAATTTGAGGGTTGTTTTAACGAATGTCCCTGAAGAGAAGATGAAAATGACAAAAGTACGTGGTGTTTATTAAAGAGTTTTGCCATCGGCGCTCGCGTTCCGAAGTTTAGATGATGCCGATGAGACTATGATGGAATTCATCATTTTGGGTTTTGGAAAAAAAACTTTTTTGGATGAAGTTAGTGGTTATAGTAGTAACAGATGTTACCTATACCTTGGCAGTGGTTTGAGTTATAATAAAGTCAAGTACAAGTGTTGTGTCTTATGAGATTGGAATAGAAATATATTTAGATAATTTGGACAATGTGTATGATAGTCGAAAGCAATTTCATAAAGAGAAAGTTTTTCGCATATACTTAGAACCTCTTTGGGAATAAAAATCTTGAAATTTTATCTGATTAATGTTTTACTAGAAGAAACATAAATTATACTTTAATCATTAACAAGTTTATTTAAAAATAAAGAATTTGCTAAAACAAAAGTTTAAATCGATTTGGGTTAAATCTATTTGTGTTTGGGTTAAATGTAAATCCATCTGTATTTAGATGATTTCTTTCTTCGTGACCTTTTTACTTATGCGATATAGTATAGGGCAAGTTCTGCTTTTAAAAAAAAATCGAACTCGAGATTTTGATCAAAGTTGACATTACGATGATAGCGAAGATGAATAAAGTGGGTCCGACAATTTCTGTCTCTGTATGTCTGTACCTCTCCCTACAGCCGAAACAACTAGACCTATGTTCTTCAATCCCGGTAGCTTCAAAACTAATGGTACACCCCATACATCCGTATTGCATAACCTTATTTATTTCGAAAACGACTCTAACGATTTTGATAATAAAAATTTAGTGTGATATTATGGACATGGATTACATTTTGGTTAAAAAAAACCTCCATACTTCATTCATATTTACGAGTATCTATAGATAGCATTAATTTCACGAAAAAAAAGTCTGTGATAACACAATCTTTTCACTGACACTGTCACACTAAATAATAAGCATCATAATGGTTGTGGATAAAAAGGTAGTTCCATTTTTAATCTTTGATTTTTGTAGCCCCAACTGCGAAGTTTTGTATGTTTCAACGTAGGTACCCAGTTAAATAAAAATTAGCCTCATCACTCAGAATATTTTTTTGTAAAAATACTAAATCTATTCCGCGATAGAATTTTTGTAATGAATTTTAAATATTTTAACACGTTATACGAGTGCGAGGGTATATCTATCGATAATAATAATCAATAACCGTATACATTTCACGACCGACTCAGTTGGTATTGCCATGTTCAAAGGAGAGATCCTGAGAACCCCGTCAAAAAGGCAATATCATACAACGTTCCAATTCGGAATAAAAAGAAAGGTAGGCCTAAACACTCCTGGTACAAACAAATGCAAAAACACCAGCATTCAGTTGGCCTCAGAAATGGAACAATACAAAACCGGGAGGCTCGCCGCCGATTTCTGAGGTCAACCCGGCGAACCCCACAGGCGGATCACTAGTGTGAAGCAGATACGTGGGAGAGTTATGATCCCCTCGACATCGAGATCATAACAGCGCCGAAACAAAGGAAGAAGAAATACATTTCACTCATCAAAAGTAATCAAATTTACTGTTGAAATTGAAAAAATGGCGCGAAATTTAAAATGAAACTTATTATTAGAAGACACTTTAGTACATAGATTTATGTAGGTAGTGTACATTATATCGCTATGATAAAAAGAGATGTTTCAATATATGAGTTTTCCCATAACCGAGAACGAACAAAAATATGTGTGTTATTTAATCATAAGAGATAACAAAAAAAATAAAAAATTTGAATGCCTCCTGTGAGGATTGAACTCACGACCCCTGGTTTACAAGACCAGTGCTCTGCCACTGAGCTAAAGAGGCTGATGTCAAATCGCGCCTGGAACAAAATTTGACAGTTCTGGTGGGATTAGCCATCTTTGAATTCCATTGCTGTAAAATTCCTCTCAGGCCCACTTTTTTGAGGGGGCCGAAATTCGAAGGAAAATATTTTGATATATTTTTTTTTATATAAATAATAATTCAGCAGTTCAAGCAAAAAACTTTATTTGCGTGTACTCGTTCTCGTATACAGCTAAAACGATCTGGATTCTGTATTGCTTTGTTTTTTTTTTTAATCCTTGTGAAAACACATGTGATGGAATTAAAGCTGAAGTTATCTGACATATTTTAGATAGCCAGATAGTCTATCCGAAAGCCATCCGCACGCAGCTATATAAAGAAGGTAAAAGTAAAACTTTTTGAAATGATCTCAAATTTCTACCAGCATTTAGAAAACTAAGCTAGTGAAGCCGCTTTGATTACAGGCGCTCCTCGAGATTTTAAGTGAACTCTTAAGTAGCTACATATATGTACATGAAGAAATAAGATTGTGTCCTTACGTATTTCGAATTGATAGAATATTTTAAACACCTAATGCAAGAAATGTCATTATTCAAACTAGACTCTAAAAAAACAATTGCCGTGGTATAAAAAATTTCTTCGAAAAACATAAATCATCTCAAGGACGGACTTGCGAACAAAATGAACGATAGTAACATCTACAGATCATACATAAATCTCCATTGAGCTTTGAAATTGCAGATATGTAGATTGATACTTATTTAATGGGTAATTAAGTTGTGGCTTAAATATTGTGATTTTACATTATAGCTTATTCGGACATATGATACTCCCAAGTAACATTTTTCATCTCATAAGATGCTCCAAGAGTTCAACTAGATTAGTTAAGGGGAGCTAAAAGTAATCTTAAAGAATACTACGAGATTCTTTTAAAACTGTTAAAAGCCTTAAATGGCCTAGTTATGAGAGGCTCTTCCTACTCATAGTAGCAACAGAAGTTTCTTTATGGGATGACAGATGCACGTTTATATTAAAATGGCACTTTTAAGGCTCTAATAGAGATCAGCAAAATCCTATTATGAGAAAGCGTCTCTTTCAATAAGAGGTGATAAAAAGAGAACAGAATATTTCTTAACTTAATAAAGAATGAAACAAAATACTTTTTAAGTTTGTGTGTATACATGATTTGCTATGCCAACAAACTGTTAGGCTTGATATAGTATTTATTTTGTAAGTCTATCAACTATTATATTATAATGGCGATGCATGATATTTATTATTTTGCACATAGGGGAACCGAAATGTAAATGCGGTTGAAATTGTATCTACTAACTCTAACATTTAACTTCGAAAATACACAAAGCCCCTTCAAAATAATGCATATTTAAATTATTTTATTTATAACTTTTATCGGAAATAGGGTTACCATATATTTCTTTCGTAAGCAAATAAAATCAAAATTAACTTTGAAATTTGTTTTGTTTTTATTTAGGTCATGGGTTATTTGCTTGTGAGAGTAAATAGGAAACAGGAAAGGTCAAATTTAATATAAAATATTCCAAATTACACACTGAGAGTCTTATGCTGCATTTACAAAAGTAATAAATTCTCATATTCTCTGTAATTTTCTACTATTACTCTTGTCACATAAAAATTACTACTCGTGTAATGCAACATAAAGAATAAATTTTTTTTGTTAATTTTGAATGAAATGATAGTAGTAGCAATAAAATCCCAAGATGTTAATGTATTTAGTTTAAATTGAAAAAAAGTTACACAATATATTTTATACTTTCTATGTAATCACAACAATGCTAAATGTAAACTTGAAAATGCCACCTAATAAATTTTAAGTCAGTGCTACAGCCAAGTTATTTTATCGAAATCATATTTTTTTAAGTTATGGTAACCCTCAAATGTACAGGCACTACTTTGCTTGTGTATAGGAATATGGCTGCTGGGGTGGAATCGTGTAAGGTGATAGTTGACTATCAATTCGTTGATTGTCGTTTTTGACTATAGCTGTCTCTATCATATCAATTAAGAATTATAGAGAGAGCGATAGTCAAAACGACAATCAACAAATTGATAATCAACTATCACCTTACGCGATTCCACCCCTGCTGACGCGACACTAACTCTTCTAGTAACATCTTTATTCTTTCTATAGGATCTTAGACGCTTCTTTATGATTTATATGTACTTACGTGCGAGTGAGAGGAGAATGTTGACATCAGAAAACTGAAGTTTGTGAATAGTTGTGCTTGTTGCATTAAGGATCTTATTAGGATCTTACTGCAAAGCTTATATACTTTGAACTCCAAATTGTTTCTTGATATAGGAGGATTTAAACTCAAATTCTTTTAGAATTTTCAAAGTGGTATACAAATACTCTTAAATATGAATTGTTATGGGATTATTTGGATATATTTAGAGCTCAATTTTCAGAAAGGGATTCTTATAAGACTATAAGTTCTTATAATCTAACTACAAGAAGAGAAAATAGTTTTGCTATAAGATTTAAGTTCTTTTAAGCTGGAAAAGTGTTTAACTCTTAAAATAAAAGTGTTATGACATCCAGTTGAGTTTCATAGCAAGATTTATTAATACTTTAGTATAGCAATGGGATATAAAAGAGTTGTATGAGAGTTTTTTTTCAGAGAGCTAAGCTCTGGAGAGTATGTTAGTTGGGCTGGCAAATATTAGGCTGCGCGTAGAGTGCTGGTGCGACAAAGCGATGCGATACGAGATGCGTTAATTCAGTATGACATAGTAAGCACAGTAAAAGCGATTTGTGTTGTTGAGTCCTTTATAATTATTGCCACCAAAATTACCAAAAAATTAAACCACACAACAGAAGCACTGAAATACCAAAATTTTGCGCGTTTGATTTTTTCTTTAAACGTCAAAACAAGCAATATGAACCTTCGCGCACAAATTCGCTTTAAAAAGTGGTCAGAAGAGTTTGTGAATGATATGCTTGCGATTTAATGTGCGCACGTACATAAGAATAAATGTAAATATTTTTTTCTCGCACGCAAACGCCTCTCGTAACGCATCGCTTTGTCCCACCAATGTACGTCCTGCCTAATGAGGAATAAATAAGTAAAATTAACTTGATTTGATTTGATTGGGTATCAAAAACCTTCAAGTGAAGGCCCATTTAGACGATTATTTCAATTTCAGTTGAGCTGCCAGTTGAGCTTTCAGTTAACTGATATCGCGTCAGTTGCGTATTCAGTTGAGCGTAAACAGTCGAAATATAGAAGACATACATTGCGTAATGGACAATGAAAGCCTAGTTATGGATGGGCGTTCAGCCATCAGACGAATAGGGGGAACAACATGTAGCATACGAAAACATGCACGTGCCGTAAATATTCGGGACTGGTGGAAGTCTGATTATAGCCTCTCCGCGGCGGCGGCCGCTAGAAACAAGCCTTTAAAAAGCTTTGGCTAATATGATCAGGCTGGTTCCTCAGGTTGGCGACAGGTTAATTTCCTGTCCCGTAAAACTAAATGAATTACGAGACCGACAACAAGCCTCGGAAACGGACTGATCACACGACGACAACCCACGCAACTAATTAATTAATATAAATAAATATAATAAATTAATATACAGTTAATTTGAAAAATAGGTGAATGAACAATTTTATAAAGACATCAGTGTATTAAGGCCATATAGAGTTTAAAAAAATTCTGATCTTGACAGCATTGTCCAATGGGGAATCAAAAACCGTGTAGAATTTAATGCTTCAAAAACTCAATGCTGTTTACTGTCATTAAAGCGCAACCCTCCCCTAATGCCACTTTCTATGAGCGGCACTTGCATTGAGGAGACTGATCAGCTTTCAGTTCTAGGTATGTGCATCACAGACCATCTTTTGTGGAGTGATCACATATTTGACGTTGCCAAAAATGCTGCTAAGTGTTTAGGTTTTCTCCGCCGATGCAAGAAGTATTTTACCCCTTCTGATCTGGTTGTTATATATAAAGCCTTTATTCTTCCGAAGCTCGAGTACAATTCCCATATATGGGCAGGTGCTCCAAAAACCCACTTGAGTCTTTTGGACAGAATTCAAAAGAGAGCTATAAAAATGATAGGCGACCGTTGTCTAACTGAAACACTTGTATCTCTCGAGCACCGCCGCAACGTTTCATGTCTATCATTATTTTACCGCTATTTTCATAAACAGTGCTCTAGTGAAATAGCCAGTTGCATTCCTCCCCTTAAACAATTCAACCGTAATACCCGAACTTCTAGGAATGCCCATCAGTTTACCCTTGAGCCCAACTTCGGACGTACTGTCAAATACAGAGATTCTTTTTTTAGTCGCACTACACGAATGTGGAATGCTTTACCTGGCTCAGTATTTCCCACTCATTTCAATGTGCAGACATTCAAAACCAATGTGCATCGGTATCTCCTTTCTAATCCTATCCTTATTTCCTAATTGCTCGCACTGTGTTTTTAACATTATAAGGGTATTCATAACCCCTTGAGTGCGCGTATAATATAAAAAAAAAAAAAAAAAAAAAAAAGCATTTCACATTCGTGTAGTGCGGATAAAGAAACAAACTCTGAATTTAACAGTGCGTCCGAAGTTGGGCTCAATGATCAACTGATGGATTACGGTTAAATTGTTAAAGGAAAGATATTTCACTAGAACACTGTTAGTAAAAATACTTAAGGGTAAAATAATGAAAGACAAGAAATATTGTGGCGGTGCTCGAGAGATTTAATTGTTTCTGTTTAACTTCTATCACCCATAATTTTTTGGCTCGTTTTTGGATTCTATCTAAGAGACTCAGTTGAGCTATTGGAGCACCTGTCCAAATATGGGCATTGTGCTCGAGCTTCGGATGAATATAAGCCTTATTCCAGCCAGATCAGAAGGTTTGAAAAATTTCTTGCAACGTCGAAAGAAACCTTAACACTAAGCAGGGTTTTTGGAGACGTCGAATATGTGGTCATTCTAAACAAGGTGATATGTGATGCACACACCGAGAACTGAGTGCTGCTCCTTTTTCTTAGTGAAAGTGCTGCTCATGGATAGCGGCATGGGGGGTGGGTTTTTTTCAATAATTTACTCGCGCTCAAGGGTATTTGAAAAGACCCTTATAATGTTAAACACCAGCACGGGCGATGGGGAAATTAGGAAGGGAGAGAAAGGAGGTGACGATGAACATTTTTTTTGAATGGTTGCAAATTGAAACGGCGAGGGAAAATTGTGCCGGGTAAGTTATTCCATAATCGTGTTGTGCGGCTAAAAAATGAATCTCTATATTTGACGGTATACGACCAAAGTTAGGCTTAAGGGTGAACTGATGATAAAGGGGAGGATTGCAACTGGTTACTACAAGTGAGCATTGCTTGTGAAAGAAGCGATAAAACAGGGAAATACATGAAACATTCCGACGGTGTTCAAGAGATGGAAATGAATCCATTATAGGTCTGTTTCCTAGCCGTTTTAACGCTCTGTTCTGGATTCTATCCAATACACGGAGAGAAGATTTAGCTGCACCTGCCCAAAGGTGTGAGTTATACTCGAGTTTTGGACGTAGCCAGATCAGAAGGGGTGAAAAATTTCTTACATCGACATAGAAATCCTAAGCATTTAGCAGCATTTTTGGCGGTCTCGAGAATGTGATCATTCCAACAAGGATCGTCGTTAACACACATACCGAGTACTGAGAGCTTTTCGGTTTCTTCGATGGAAGTGCCATTTAAGGACAATGGCATAGGGGGTATATTTTGCTTTAACGACAATAGATAGCATTGAGTTTTCGAAGCATTAAACTCCACACTGTTTTTTATACCCCATCATTTAAAAATGCTGTAAAGATCGGAGTTTAATGAACTTATCATACGATACCGTTGCAAATTCTCTTCCGAAGGGGATGGACGTGAATTTGGGAATGAGTATGAAAAGCTGAGAGTAGAGTCGTCGGCAAAACAATGAAGTGGATTAGAAGTTTCAGACAAGAGATCATTTATAAAAATGAGGAAGAGAGTCGGAGACAAAACGGAGCCCTGGGGAACACCAGCATTTATTTTTTGAAGATCAGACTTAAAACCGTCTAATACAACATGTATCGAACGATCTAGAAGGTAATTTCTAATCCAAAGAATAAGGGCTTCGTTGATGGCAAACGCACGCATTTTCGATAAGAGAGCCTGGTGCCAAACTCTATCAAATGCCTTAGAAATATCAAGCGCAATAATCTTACTTTCTCCAAAGCAATGTAAAGATCTGTTCCACTCTTCGGTGAGATATGCCATCAGATCACCAGTGGAACGATTGCTGCGAAAGCCGTATTGCCGGTCATTAAGAAGCTTTCCATCTTCGAGATATTTCTTGAGCTGATGATTTATCAGCGATTCCATGACCTTAGAAAGAAGGGACGTAAGTGCGATTGGTCGATAGGACGAGGGGGAGGAAGGGTCACCTTTTTTAGGAACAGGCTGGACAAATGCTGTTTTCCATCTTCTAGGGAAGATTCCAGAACAGTAGGAGCGATGGAAAAGCTTACGCAATGGTTTTGCCAACAATGAAGAACACCTCATCAGAAGAATGGGGGGTATACCATCAGGACCAACTGATGGTCTCTTGCAACTGTACGGCTAGCCGCGCACTAGCAACTCTTAGTTGCGAAACTGTTTGGTTACTTATAGAAAACAGATTAACTGTTTGGTTGAATGTCCGTGAATTTGCAGATAATTATATGTTCAATAAAATGGCGAACTTATTTTAGGCAACCGTTTAGTTTGTGTCAAAACACAAACTTTTTAGTTGCTCGAACCAAGCAGTTTTGCAACTAAAAGTTGCTAGTGCGCGGCTAGCCTACGAGTGCGGAAATATACCTGTCCCATTGAATGATTTACGTTCTCAAGTACAGGAGGGGCAATGTTGCTAACAGGCAACGTAGAGCTAATGTGGGTTGCACTTTAACGACAGACAGAATACATAATTGTGTTTTTGAAACATTAAATTCAATGCGGTTTATGGTTCCCTATTTGGCAATCCTATCGAGATCATAATTTAATGAGCTTCTCAAACGCTGTTGGACTGGCAACTCTGGCTTGTTATAGTTTGGTTGACATTTTTATTATACTCCGTGTAATATTTGGAATTATTAAAGAAAAAAGTGTTTATAAAGTGTAATTCTGTTGAAAAAAATCTAATTAAAACTCTGAGAAACCATTTGTTCTAAGGTGAGCTCAAAACTGCTTCATTTTTATTCAAATAAACGTCCTACAAAATGAATGGCCTACAAAGAACCCCGCCAAATAAAAGCAACACTAACAACCCTATCAACAACAATAAAAAAACATACGTCACACAATCGCAAAAACGACCGTGTACTGCTTTGTCGCCTGAGATACAAATGCAATCTTTTTCTTCAAATACAAACGCAAAAAATGACCATCAATCTGATAATCTGCAAGTGGTTGATATCAAGACCCTTGAACGATCGTTAGCCGCACTTCTTGACGACCGCTTGAAAAACTTGGCCACAAAATCGGACTTGATTGAAGTCAAGACAAAAATGGATGACTTACAACGCAACAATGAAATTCTTCAATCGAAACTTCAAGTGGTTGAAAATAAATGTCAAGTTTTAGAAAAGCAAATTGATTTTCTTGAAAGGAAATCTAACGAAAAAAATCTTGTTATGCATATCCAGACTCAGGAAGATGATCAACAAGTTATTAAAAAAGCACAAAATGTTTGTCTTGATCTCTTGCAACAAAACAACCCCGCAAAAATTAAATCGACAAAAGTTATTCGCTCTAGGAACAACAGAGTAGCGAATGTAATTGTGGAAATGCAACAGATTGATGATGTTTCTTGTATATTGAGGGCTGCTATCAAATTACGTGGCACAGGAATCTCTATACATCGGGACTATACTAAAGCTGCTCGAGAGAAAAGAAGACGTCTGGTGGAGATAAAAGCAAATATACATGCAAGCAATAAAAACATGAAAGTTTTAATACGCGGCCAAGCACTTATTGTCGAAAACAAAACATTTTATTTGGACCAAAACAACAATCTCAAATGTGATGACGTGGAAGGGACGAATTTACTTTATCAAATAATGACAGCCTGTAATGACAGCTCACATCTGACAAGAACTGCACAACCATCCAACATCGTCGGTACTACAGTGCAAATATCAAAGACCAGTGCTGTCGGTGGGAGTTTAAATTCTAATATTTAGTAACAAAGCCGTCTGCCTTAGATCTAGTAATATAATATTAAGTGATTTAAAGAATAAAAACGAATATTTTAAAATTCTATCTTATAATGTATCAGGGCTATCTAATAAATCCTTATTTAATGACTTTTATAAATTTGTGAATAGTTTTGATTTAGTATTTTTATATGAAACTTTTATAACAGATAATAATTTTGCAAGTATTGAAAACAAGCTAATAGATTATAAGTTTATGTGGATACCTGCAATACGTAATCATACAAGAGGAAGAGCGAGCGGAGGATGCTTCTTCGGTTTCAAGAAAAAATTAATAAACTTAAACTGCGAGCTTCGAAATCAAAACCGTGTAACGTATATTAATTTAAAAATCAACGAAAAAACTTTTTTGATATTACCTATGTACCTGAATTACAACAATTGGGATGATGACTTTGAAAAATTAAGGGAGATATTCAATGTTATAAGTTCTTCGAACGTTATGCTGATTGGAGACCTGAATGCTAGAATTGGCGAAGATAGTGGACTGATGAATGAAGTAAAGGGAAAATGTAGACAATCCAAAGATGCGATTCGTAATGCAAGAGGCAATAAACTGATGGAATTTTGTGATTCATTTGGACTTCGAATTCTTAATGGTACGAGTTTAAGCGATACTTCGGGAAATTTCACTTTTGTTGCTGGACAGGGGTCATCAGTGATTGATTATGCTATCATAGGTGAAGACTGGGAGCCGTTTGTGACAGATTTTGAAATTAGAGAATTTCCCTACTCAGATCACCTGCCTCTAGTTGTAACTTTCCAACGGACTGCGCAGACAATTGACGAGAACACCAACAATCAACTTTTGCCAAGACTCTGCTGGAAATCTTCTAAAGCATTGACTTATAGGGAACAACTAGACCTGAAACTTCAAGAACACCAAAATGCAGACTTTCTTTTGCTGGAGCAAATAGTAAAGTCATCGTATCCGCATCAACATATAAGCGAAAACAGATTTAAAAGAGGTAACGAGCCTTGGTTTGATGAAGAATGCCGAAAGGCTCGTAAAGTTTCTTTTGCTTGGTTGAGAAACTTCAGAAGGTCATCTCAAGGTCTTTTTAGAAGTGACTACATTGAGGCCAATACAAAATATAAGGAGCTATGCAAAAACAAAAAGAGGAAATACGAGGAACGGCAAGCATATAGACTGTCGATTTGCAAAAATGCAACAGAATTTTGGAAACTTGCTTGGGAATTAAATGGTAAATATTCTTCAGTACCGAAAAATTTGGATGCAAGTGTGTTATACACGCACTTTAAATTTCTACTTAATCCGTTAACGTCATCAAAAATCTGGCATTATGCGCCACCCCAAGTCACCAGTGAAGTTTTAGATTCTGATTTCACTATACAAGAATTAGAACAAGCGCTATGGTCTCTAAAAGATGGGAAAGCTGCAGGTGCGAATGGTATTCCAGTTGAATTTTACAAATATGGAACGGTTAATCTTAAAGAACGTCTTGTAACGCTTTTCAACAAAGCAATGGAAGGGGATCTTGTAGTCAAGGAATTTCAGGATGCCATTATATTCCCAATCCACAAAAAAGGATCAGTATTAGAAGCTTCGAACTACCGAGGAATTTCGTTTCTTAATGCAACGTATAAGATTTTTACAACAATGCTACTTAAACGACTCACTACCTGGATTGATGCAGAGAATATTTTGAATGAGTTCCAAGCCGGTTTCAGATCAGGATACTCTACTTTAGATAATATTTTCATCCTCAGAAGTATAGCGGAGAGCTTTAGCATGCAGAAAAGAAAACTTTATGTATTCTTTATAGACTTCAAAGCAGCTTTTGACACAATAAATCGAGGAGCTTTATTCTATAAATTATATGGTTTAGGATTATCGCTGAAGTTTGGACGTGTGCTTGAGGAGTTGTACAAAGGAACTCAGGCGGCAGTTTGGAATGGTGTGAAACTTTCGGATTGGTTTGCTTCTACCTCGGGAGTGAGACAAGGTTGCACATTGAGTCCCACCTTGTTTTCGCTCTTTATTAATGATTTCATCGATTGCCTTCCTGGTGGCGTAGATTTTGCAGGAGTCCGTATCAAAGCATTACTATTTGCGGACGATATCATCATGTTTGCGAGCTCCCCTGAAACATTACAACTCATGATAAACAAAGTATACAATTATTGTTGCTTATGGAACTTAATTGTTAATACACAAAAGTCTAAGGTCATGATATTTAAAAAAGGTGGAGGTCGGAATGCCTCGAATGAAAAATGGACGTTTAACGGAGAGACTCTGGAAGTTGTCAGCGAATACAAGTACCTAGGTGTAATCTTTTCAAGGAATTTGAATATGGAAAGACATTTTACTGAAAAACTTCAAAAGGCAAAAGCTGCCATCAATATCACCTGGAAAAGATGCTTCACGAACGGAAACATTGCACACAGCAGTAAATTTAAGGTATTTGAAACCGTTGCTGAAAGTATCCTTTTGTATGGCTGTCAAGTGTGGGGATGCAAAAAGTTTCACACGGTAGAAAAACTCTTGACACATTTTATTAAGAGAATATTTCGCCTACCATTGAACACGCCCAATTACGTTATTATGTTAGAGACCGGACTGTCTCCTCTTTTCGTAAAAACCTTGAAATTACAAGCTGATTACCTTCTGAAAGTCTTCAAGTTGTCTGAGTCTCGTTTGGTCAGGAAGGTAATTCTCAAATCCGTCCAAGAGCAAAACAGTTGGTACAGGGAGTGGACATGTCTCGCAGAAGGATGTAATCTCAGTTTTGATTTAAACATTGACAACATTTCGAGCTGCAAGGCCCTTCTATACGAAGTAATTTCGAAGATAGATGAGAAGAGTAGAGCTGAATATACAGATGAAGCTTCCAACTCCATTTATAGAACAGTATATAGCAGACTGAACCACAACTTGACAGATAGAAATTACTTCAAAGATGACAATAATATCAGCGTGATTTCTACAATGGTCAGACTTCGTAGTGAATTACTCAGCCTGAACTTCATACCACATAGATCCGATTTACCGTTGGAGTGTAGCATATGCAACTTGAAGGAAAGAGAAGATATCATTCATTTCATAGGAAAGTGTCCAACTCTAAGAGAATCCAGAAGAAGCATTCTTGGCAGTGATTTTTTATCAGAAGAAGAAGTTCTTACCGAACTAAATGAGATGAACGTTGCAAAATTGTATGAATATTGTAAAATTGCGTTAAGGTACAGAGGAAGAATAATTAATGAAGATTTCTGAATACATAAAAATTAGATTTCTAATGTATCGTTTTTTATTATTTTTTCAATTGGTTTTCATTTTTTTTTCTTTAAATGTAATCAAATCAAACTGTGATAATCATGTATAATGCTCTAAGATGTGTTAATTGTTGTCAATCTGGCAGACGGCAAATGCCATGTCATAATGATTTTTTGTATATAAACATGTTTTGTAAGAAACCAATTTATAATTCAATAAAAATCTTTTCTATCTATCTATCTATCTATCAAACGCTGTTGTTCTAAATTCACATCCAAAGAACAAGGACATGCATCTGGAAATGAATATGAAGAACTGAGAGTAGGTACTGTCGTCAACAAAACCATTTAATAGATTAGATAAATGATCATTGATGAATATCATAAAGTTTGTCGGAAACAAAACGGAGCCCTGCGGTACAGTGGCGTAGATAGGGGGGGAGGATCAGGGGGATATATCCCCCCCATTGGGATCGATAATTGTTCAGCATAACCAGTCATGAACCAAATAAGTTAAAGAAACGCACTCTGAAATTTTTTTTTACGTCTCTCACCAATTGATAACACTAGTTTACAAATTTTCGGTTTGTAGCGAGTACCTCCAAAAAAAAGTATTTTCTAGACTAAATTTGACTCGGCACTCATTTATTTTTCCAAAGAAGCGTTTTCGAGATATAAGCAAAAAACCGTTTTTTTTTTTGCTCCTTTTCCATGTATGAGCCTAATTCTCAAAAGCAGTCAAACTAATTAACATATTCTTTATGTTTTTGAACAGATATTTTGTTTGTCTTTCCAGCAGTATACGACTTGTGTAAATCGGCCCAACAATCATTAAGAAAAAGCCGTTCAAAGTTTCAAAAAACACACTTTTTCGCCGTTTTTAGAAAATCGCTTGTTTTAAGTCATTCCGTAAGGATAGACAAAAAAATATTTAAAATACTTTTAAGATCTCAGGTGGAAGATATTGTTTTTACAAAGCTAAAACGCACAAAATTAATGAAATCGAATAATAAATGTGGAAGTTATGAAACAGTACGTGAAGGCCGACCATTTCAGTTTTATTCTTTTTTTTAATAATTTATATTGAAAATATGACGCATATTGCTTACACTTCTTCTTTTATGTGGCGTTGAATCTTCGCGGAGCTGCATTTATCTTGTGATTTATTTTTTAAATTAATATTATTTTACTTACTACAGTGCCTTGCATAAATATAACCTGTAAAAATGTGTTTTGTAGAAAATTAAAATGGGAATGACACCTACTATTTGTTATTGAATGACATCAGTAAATTCAGAAGAAAAAAAAGTTTCGTTAGTTTCTCTTCTGGTGGTTAAAAATTAAAACAGATTTTTTGTATTGCAAAAGTATAACCGCTTTTTTATTTTGATCTGTTTTTTTTTTATTTTAAGTAAATTTTTTCGGCTAAATTAGTAAAGGACATTGCTGCCCCTATTTTCGACCAATCTAAAAATTGTTTTTGACATACTGTTGACAAAGTTATTCAATATGGAATCGTCTATACAGTTCCATTCTTCCACAATCGCCTCTCGCAGCTCAGCAACACTGTATAATTGCCTATTATGGGCATAAATTTTGCGGGTCAAAATTCCCCAAAGATTTTCAATAGGGTTACAATCTGGAGAACGTGCCGGGAACACCATAAAATGTATGTTATTCGATTCGTACCATCCCAAACTTTGACGACTAACGTGAATTGGGGCATTATCATGCTGGAAGACATGCCGAACTCGACGAAATCGTGTTAAGTAGGGTACCAAATTATCCTGAAGCACCTGGGTGCAAGCTGAACTGTTCATCTTTGCAGGGGTGAAGGCAACTGCAACCTTACCACGGTCGCTGAAGGCCCCCAAAACCTTACAACTGCCACCCCCAAAGTTCCTCTTGAAAAAAAACTTTTTTTCTTTCTCAGATCGTGCCAATATCCGTTAAAACCACCTGACCCATCAAGATTAAACTTTTTTTCGCCACTGAAAATAATCTTAAATAATCTAAAACAAAAAACATTCATTAGATTATGCCATTTGGAATAACAAGAGTTAAGTGTAAATTAATGGAATGTTACTTATGGTTTTCCAATTCCGTTTCATGTTTTGCCGGGAAAATTCTTACTTTTTTTTGTAGACTGTTGTCAAATTTGGAGCTGGCATCATTTTGCACCGAACAATCACTTTACTGCTTTTTAAGGCACAAAAAACCGTTGAAACCGAAATTCCTAAGCCCAATTCGTCACGAACGTCTTGCAAAGAATGCGCCGAATTGGATGCAGCATTTATTAAACCCCTTTTATCTCGACGTGTCAGCTTCTGCAGATGCACGGGTCTTATTTTCGTCTCATAAGATTCTGGATATTGTAAGAAATTTCGGACGACACGATCTGATATTTAAATTTTCCTACCAATAGCCCTTAAGCTAAGGCCAGTTAACCGAAAAGCTTGAATTTTGCCTTTTTCCTTATCGCTTAAATGTTTACCACGCGGCATTGTTTCTGGTCATTTCGAAGCACATAACTGAATGAAGCTTCAGAGAGGTTTGCATTGTGCGGTTATATAAAAATCTGTTTTTTTTTTTTTTATAATCTACCAGCGCTCAAGGGATTATGATTACCCTTTAAATGTTTCAACACAGCGCGGGCGTGAAGGTGAAGTTAAGAAGAGAAAGAAGAGAAAATAACGGAACTTTTTTTCTTCTCAATTTACTTGATTAGTGATGCCATTCAATAAAAAAAAATAGTAAAGTGTCATTCTCATTTTAATTTTCTACAAAACGCATTTTGACAGGTGCGGTTATACTTATGCAAGGCACTGTATATCAATATTTATTCTAGTTCATATTGAAATTAATGCGTATAGTATCATCATAATCGGCTCGACAACCGGGTTCCGGTCCTGGCCTCTTTCAACAAGTCTCTCCACCTATCCCGGTCTCTAGCCAGTTGCGCACCCCAAGGCTTCGGGCGTCCTGGTCTACGCCATCTCTCCAGCGCAAGCATGGTCTACCACGCTGTCGTCTACCATAGAATGTACCACAAAGAACTTTCCGAGCAGGTTCCTCTTCGCTCATGCGAGCTAGGTGCCCTGCCCACCGGAGTCTACCGAGCTTAATTTTTGTCACGATATCTGCTTCTAGGTAGATTGCGTACAATTCATGATTGTACCGTCTCCGGAATCGTATAGTATATTATCTTTAAAAAATATAATGTTTGTATGCCATACATAATGAATTCAATGAAGTCTTGTTATTTGTTTTTTTTTTAATTATTAAAACTTAAAAAAAAAATGAGCGAACTAGATATATCCCCCCCCATAGCGAAAAGCTATCTACGCCACTGCTGCGGTATATACTAACATTTATAACTTAAAACTTGTACGTGAAAGGTTTAAAAGGTAGTTTCTAATCCAACGAAGAAGATATTTATCATAACCAGTTGCACGCATTTTCGATAAGAAAGTTTGAGGTCACACTCTATCAAATGCTTTTGAAATATTAACCTATCTGACAGTGTCAAATAAACATCAAACTGTGATGCAAGCAAATTCGCAAGCAAATAGGCAAAAATTTTTACTTACTTCGGGACAATCTAATAAATTTATTATGAAGTAACGCGGATTCGTTGATGTTCTAAAGTGATTAGGACCTCGCTAGACTTGTTTCTCGAATAAACGTAGATATCTGCCGAACACAGTGCAAATTCTCAAAAATGAACTTAATGATTTCTCGCTCTCGAAAATTTAGTTTTATAATTTTTCCTTTTTTAGAGTGATTTCCATCACGGGCCAGAGTCTTTTTTTCTGCTAGAATATCACTCCCATATTTGGTCAAGCGTATCCAAATCATCACTGCACCTACTGCTTTAAACTTGTAAGGCGATAGATCGATTACGGAAACGAAATATCTCTTGTTTTATCACTGTTTCATTACTACTTCTTCACACGTTGTTCTGATGTTGAATTAACCAGCATGCCTCCTCTTAAACAATTTCAGCGTAATACCTGCTCTGCTAGGCTTACCGTCAAGTATATAGAGATTCTTTTTTTAGCTGTACTACGCGAATGTCGAAAAAAGTTGAAGAAGCCAACAAAATAAGTTACGCTATTGCTCTGGGTAAGACGGTCAATTTTGCTAAAAGATGGAACGTGTGATAAATATCTAAATATTTATTACCATTCTGCTAATTTGTTAAAATAAAAAAATCCTATTACCCTTATAACTTTTGAAGATTTGTAAAAGATTTTTTTCCATTACCTCCCTTTGGAGTATTGTACTTAGGATGGAAAAGTTGTCGGCAGAAAAAAGCTTGGTGGGAACCGTGCACATATTGATCTAGGCTTTGGTTCGGTATAGGTATTTACTGATTCAAAAACAAGTTTAGTGTGTTATACCTAAATATAGTACTGGATTTATTGTATATTACCGCAGTCCAATCATGTCAATTAAAATTTTGACCTAAAAAGAGCATTGTCAAAACGTACTTAGATATAAGTTATAAATGCCTTCAGTGTGTCGGGTCGGTAACCAATGCTTTACCCAATTGGTCCATTGGCAGCAGCAGCACGTCATTCTGTCTACATCAACCCGTCATTATCTGAAACACAACAAAGGTCTTATAAACCGCCTAGACCCACCGAAATGTCGGTCGCTGCCAACATCGTTTTCGCTGGCTAAAAAGCTATCGCTGGGCTGGATGCGTGTGAAAACATATGCAACGCACGTACATGGCAATGCGTGTCATAACTACGACTTGTTCTTTTTTTAAGTATATACCTACCTATACGGATACCCCATCATAAAAACGTCTGGTTGGCAGCTGTTCATTATAAGCTCACACTGCTCACAGCTTCATTGTAGGTATACGGTGACATGTTATCGTGTCCTCAGACTAAGAGAGCGGGTGTAGTAAAACGTCCAACCACGCCGAGTCTATCTCGAGTGATATTGATTTTGTCCAACTTTAATAATTCCATTATAATCCAGCTTCAAGGTTATAGTATGGCAGCCAACTGGCTAAAAGATTGTAAGACACACACCAGCCGGAGCAGCTGCCAAACGAATTTGCTCCACAGGTACACAAACGAGCTAGAGATAGATGGACTCTCCGTATATACCTACCTACCTACCTCGACTTCCCAACTGGGGATGTGTTTTTTTTAGCTATAGGTAGTTATATACTTAAATGAGCAACGGAACCTATATAAACTTCCACGCCCAGAAGTTCTGAATTTTGGATTTTCCTTTTGCCTGCCGTTTCCTTTTTCTTCTGCAGCTCTACGAGTAGGAGCATGCGTTCTCTTGCCTTATTCTAGCTACTGTATACCTAGTTACATCAGCAACTTCTGTAGATATTTTTGTGTATATTGTGTGTAGGCTCTGTGCACCTCTTATAGAAGCTGATTCCCTCTATAAGCATTGACTTGCTTGGGTTATTCGTTTTAAATTTATTGAACTAGATAACCGCTTTAACGTTCCACACACACACACACATGGAATAATAAATACCCTGCCTTACCTTCGAGTAAAGATTTATGACCAGGCACCAATAGCTTCCTGAGAAACTTGCCTTTCTCTGCAACCAGAGGTATGAAAGGTATTGCTACCCAACCACTACACGGAGCGATAATTTGAAATTCAAATGATTGAAGCGCGATTCTTCGATTATGATAACCGAATGATGTATTTGGGGCTGAGAGTCTTAAATTAGCTTCCATTGGATGTCGACTCCGAGTGCTGGGTGTCTTCGGTAAACTCCCCTCCATTGTTTCCCTCATCTATCGTTTGATCAATCATCCGCAACTTGGGTGCTTATAGCTACGGCCCCTTTTAGGTACTTTTATTTTTAGGTAAGTGCCTATCTCACAACTATAAGTTTGTCGATGGAGGACGGGCGTTTTGTTTTTAATTCTTTGCTTAGTCGTGTCGTTTGCAGCGATGGGACTCAATTACTATCTCTTGTAGTCATCGTGCCGTGACGTTATACGCGCAGCAATCGATGACAGAAGGAGTGGTGCTTCTATAAAAAGAGTTTATGATTGGAGAAGTTGGGGGAGTTTTAAATAGAGTATCTCTATGTAGGTACACAAAGTTACTGATACATAAAAAGATGCAGTTCATAGTGTACCTTATACATTGAAAAGAAGCTCATTTTAGAATGTTCTGTGTCTAAGAGAAGGGTGAGGGTGTATAATAGTTATGTGCCTACATAGAAAAAATGGCTTTTGGGGACGAGAAAATAGGGATCTATCTATCTGTCGACTTTTTGGAAAGCCGGAAAATGAATGAACTTAAAGTTAATGAGTTGTGTGACGTTAGGAAATATAGGTAGTAGGTACATTGTTTGAAACGACTTTATTTGAGGATGATTAGATATTAAAATTGTGGAAAATTTTTAAGAAAGATCAGCTTACCATGGGCCTTTTTATGACAACCGCTTTATATAAAAATATAAGCCAAGTGACACAGGGCTAACTATGGGTGCTTGTCATGAGGCGTTTTTCTTTTTAAGCTATAAGCAGAACACTGACAAGTCGAGTAAGCTCTTAGCAGAGTAAGATTAAGTAGGTCTCTCCGGTTTAATAAACTTTACACACTTTCTAACAAGCTGTCAAACAAAAGAGTTGTTTACCTATTTTACTGCGCTCACGCGCTCAGTTTGCTCCTGCTCGGTAATTTTATTCTGAGCTCATAGAACGCGTTTCGAGCTAGTTCTGTTCGAAAAAGAAAACACAAGTTGAGCGTCCTGATGTTTGAAATGTGATTTGTCTGTTTATTTGTATTGGTTGAAAACGTTTCTAGTCAAAAATCTTCAATAATGTTTAGATTTGAACTTAAAGTCCCATAAATTAATGTAGATACTTAACTGAAACGAAAAATCGTTAATGTGGATAGGTCCGTTCGCCGGCTCCTCAAATTGAAATTGAGGTGTCAAAGGAGAAAGGAAGAGGCAGATAGCACTGCAAATTTGGTTTATCCGTTTGAAGCCACAAATAAATCTGAGCGCCACCATTCATGTACATATTTGCGACCAACTTGATCAAGTTTCTTCCCTCATCCTGAAAAATTGATGGTACAAAAATTTTGTGATCTTTGAAAAGTAAACAAAGAAATGAAACAGTGAACTGTTGTGCCATAACGTATTATTATAGCTTGGAGATGGAGATTTTAGTTCTTCAGAAACGTCAGAACAATTAGTTGAACATCATAACTCAACCACAGCTTATAGTATGTCAGAAGTAACAACAGAAAGTTAAATAAAAATCTTCGGAGAGTAGGTGACCTTTCTATGGCTGAGATCAGTTTTTAAAACTAGTTGACCTTTTTTGACCAATTAGATGACAAACAGTTACGAATATCCCATATATGGGGCGCCAAGATCTCAGAGCCCATTATAATAGCTCTGCATAAGTAACTCAATGAAATAAGTGGGACTTATGTATAAAATAAATGTCTTGATTTAAAAGCTTTTGTTCCTAGCTTTTGTTTAAATATGATAACATTTTTCTAATTTAAAATTAAATTAGAAGAAAATACCTATTTACAAACAGCAATACAAAGCATCATAAGAAAAACAACAGATAAGGAAAATATGTTTGGAAAAAAACCTATGTACTCGTACCATATATCAAAAACACAAGTTTTCTATAAAACTTGTCAGTACCTATAAGCTATACCTTACCTAGTTGAAATCCAGAGAATAACTGAAAAAAAAAATCTTTTAAAAAATCAGCATCTAATCAAACGTTAAAAAAGTATCTGATGGGATCCTTTCAAAGGACATCGAAAACAGGTGACGATATGATGTCAAAATAAATTACAATTTACATTTGTAGTAGTTGAGATTTAGTTCAATTTTTGGGGGTCTATACAATTAAAAAACATAAGGTATTTCTCCACATTTTTCATATTGTTAACATCAATAACAAAAATAATAATCGTTTTTAATTTCACAGCATACCTAATAGATAAGGAGAAGAAAAAGTTCAAACAAAGAAAATTGTGGGTGAACGATATATTAAAATATTGGATCAATACAAAATTTTATAGTTTTTATAAAAAAAAAAATTGAAATGTTTCGGTGTAAATTCTTTAAGAGTTTTTCGTCATATTTGCATGGACATGTAAGTATGTATATACATACTTATGTGGTATAGAATTCGGTTATAACGACCACTCACGGGAGACAAATTTTCCGTCGTTATAAGCGGATGTCGCTATATCCGGACGAAACAATTTTTTTTAATATCTGTTATATCGTTTTCTTACCTTAAATCAACCAAGTAGTTCTCAATGAAGAAAATAACACACAACTGAATTAAATTTGTGTCAAACAAAATAAACTTTTGAAGCATTCAAATAAACCTAACTGTACCTACTTATATGAAGTCTAGATACGCAACACAGGAAAAGGAATAATCTTGGGAAAATTCTCTTGTATTTTGTTTACGGTCGTTATATCCGAACTTCATGACAAACAACGCCCGTAGAATAATGGTCGTTATAACCGAAATGGTCGTTATAGCCGAAGTCGTTAAAACAGGAAGATATTAGTAACAATTCAGTGCCAAACAGAACTTTAGCTTTAAGTTTCGTCGTTATAACCGAAATGTCGTTATAACCGAAGTCACTATATGCGAATTTCACTGTAGGTATGTCCGCGCAACACATGCAACGGACAGTGCCGCCGCTGGTTGTTCGTGCGCCCGCGTGCAAGAACCTTAAATTGCCGCCCCATATCTTGGGTGCCGGGGGTATTTACGTTGAATAAGTGGAAGTTTTATTTATTCTCCATTTCGCAGTTGAAAAATTTATGAACGTAGTCAGACTAGGATTTGGCTAAGTCTCCTGTAAATGAGTTTGAGAGTTTCTGTTATAGCATATATATATATACTCGTAGTTATTGCGTCCTTTTAAGATTATTTACTATTTTTACTTGAGATTTATAGGTAGATACTATAAGGCAAGTTATGCATTTCTTAAAAAAATCGAACTCGAGATTTTGATCAAAGTTGACATTACGATGATAGCGAAGACGAAAAACGTGGGTCTCGAAATTTTGTCCGCACACGTTTTTTTTTCTTTTTTTTAAGACCAAAAATAACGGTACCTGCCATATACTTACTAATTTTTTCGAAATTTTATAAATTTAAGAATTTAAAGAATCGGTACAACCAATTTTTATAATTTGTTTTATGCTAAAGCGCCCCAAAATTTAAAACTTTTTTTTTTGGATTGAATTTTTTTTTCGAAACTCAATATTTCGAAAAGCCCATGCTAGATTTTTTTGTTAAGCTTGGTAAATAAAAGTTTCTTAAGATAAAGAGAAAAAAATTGATTACCTAAAAAGAACGGTAATTACCCTACAAATATTAAAAAATGGTTTTCGAAAATCGTATTTCTCTCAAAAACACCTCCGAGAATTTTGATAATTTTTTTTCTTATGATAAATTTTTACGTTCTACAAACCAAAAATGAAATCAATATATGTATTACTAACTGTACCGACCATAGAACCATTTGGTCGATTTTTGAATTTCTTATTACCGGCTGAACGGAATTTAATGAAATGTTTTACATTTTTTTTCAACATCTCAGAAAAGGGCTAAATATTTATTTTGGAAATTTATTTTTCATTCCTACAGTAATAAAAAAAATGATTCAAAACTTTTTATATAAAAGCTTATTTTACTTATAACATAACTTTGTTTATAGCTTGACAGAAAGAAGACAAAGTAGTTTTTGATACTTTTAAAAGTTTTTGTTTTTTCTTTCTTCTTAAAACACTTAATCATATACTTCCGGATCTGGAAGTATTATATATAATTCCTTGACATCTTAGGTATCCTTTGATGGAATTTGACATTTTGTGGCTTGTGTGCGAACTATATTTTGATATAAATATAGAGTCTGGACTCTGAATGTCAATTGAAAGCTCAAATTTGAACCACCAATGAAACGTTAAATTCCTGGGTTATTCTGATTTTGTTCAATCCGTTGAAATTTAAGTTATTTATCAATTCAATTCCAAAATTAATTAAAAACTATTCGTAAATGGCAGAGATTTGTATTTAACAGGCTTTGGCATTCATGATTTTCCTGTTATTAAAGGTTTCATTCCTTCAAGCCTGAAGCATTTGAGCACTCAAGAAAAGCGAGGCATTTTTAGACATTGTTCTTCCAGAAGATTTCGCTTCACTGGAATAAACAAAATGGGGGCTATCGTGAACAAAATTTCCTTAGGAAATCCCATTGTTAGGCGGTGCGATTAATGTAAATTTGGTGCGAAATTTAGTCACAATGCCCCGAATAGCCGCTTCAGCCAAACTGAAGATGTTTGACAGTGACACAAAACACGAAACGTGCGTGAGCTGTCAAAACCAGTATTGCCAAAAAGAAAATACAAAAAAATCACATATTCTTCGATCGGGACCGAAAGTTTGGTATTATACCTAGATACCTACCCAAAAATTCCTGTCCCTTTTCTTGAGTCTTGTCGGCGGTCATCTAGACACTTGTCCTATGTATAGCTGATCCCCGCTTACCTATCAAATATTTCAAATTAGAAGTCTGTTAGTTACCGATCACTCTGTTTGCGGGAATTGTAGGTAGATACCTATGCCTTAAGAACTGAAATGATTTTGATAAAAGTTACCAAATATGTTAGATTCCAGAAATGAACAAAGGAACTTAAGCTACCTATACATTTTTTTAGATTTGGGTTGTTTAAGTCTGCACAATTGCAAGGCAATGCTAGAACGGTTCTGCAAGTAGACTATGTATGGGTACTTTAACTCCTGCATAAATACCACTAATCTACAATATTCTCTTTTTCGCATACCTAAACCAAATTACCATACAGTATACAGAAAACCACAAAGAAAATAATAATTAATCTAAGCCCAAAAAAAATATATGTAGGTTCCTAGGTAGGTAGGTAGGTACCTAAGTATGTGGATTCAAATTTTCCATAAGGCCCCCAGCATAATTTAGACATATAGATATCTATGATTTAGCAGCTGAGCTGTCTTTATTACCATTTTGCAGAGACAATCCAAAATAAGAATTTATATCTCGCCATACTCTAAGCTATACCTATAGCCATCCTAAAATTGTTGGTCACTCTATAAATTAGCTGCCAACGCTCAAGTATTTAGTGCCAAATAAAAAACAAAATGACACCCAGTATGCGAGAGAGAACATAAATAAGATAAAAAAGAAAGTCCGAACTTAGGTAGCTCTAACTAGCAGAGTATAGTATAGTAGCGGAGGTAGTATACCTACCTACCTAGAAGTAGCAGTTACCTAACTATGCCATACCGAAAGACTGTAGATAGGTAGTATTTAATTTTCTCCGAAGAACCAGACAAAGAAGGCACAAACCTCATCTTACTTACGTATAGTTAGATAGGTAGGTATATACCCTAAAGATTTAATACCTATTGCAAAAGATAGTCATGCGCAAGACATTCAGTATTCAGTATATTTTGTTTTTGTAATTTTTATATTTTTCTGCCTTCAAAGTATGGCATTGTTTTTATTGGAAATTTATCGAGTATCTCCTCGGTACCACATACCAACATAGAAGCCATAACAAACTGCCATACAATCTAGCAAATTAATGTCATTTATTCGTCGAGTTAATGAGCAAGAAATTGTTTGGTTTGGTTTAAAGCTAAATTACCAACCAACCACCATACCTACCTGCCTCTCGGTGCTGAACAAACCTACCTCTGCCTATCTACAGACTATAGACACTGCAGCTCCGTTACATATTTATAGGATACTTCGAGTATATTTTTTTTTGGGGTGGAATGGGTTGCTAAGGCATTGAGTGGGTATATACCGTAAAATCCATATAAAAGTTGAATTTTCCAAAAACGGACACAAACAAAACACAAAGAGGGATACAGAAGAAAAAAATGAAACACAAAAAGTATCTACAAGATACTTTATTTAGTTATCTCCATGTTAACACACTCTCGGACGGTACTAAAATCACTTTTAGATGCAGACAACTTCCTACGCCTAGTTTTTTTTTTTTTTTTTTTTTTTTTGTTCCCTCCATACTCTGCCGTTTTGTCCACTGGGGATACTCTACTCCGTCCGACTGAGTTGAGATACTTAAGTATCTTTCTCTCCCTCGTGTAACTTGCGGTAGGTTCCATTTTGGGAAGAAAAAGCCAACAACAACAACTCCACTCGGTGTGTGTTAATCTCTGTCATTGGTCGATGGAACAATGAACTGCAAACCGGTTTGGCCAACCAATCCCATTGCACACTCACACAATTGGCCGGGGAGGGCGAATGTATCTGGGAGATACGGAGGCGTTTCCCACTGCGCAGCAGCCGTACAACGAATCCCAATGCGAATCCTTTCATCTTGGATGCAGCTTTTGGCTTTGACTTCTGTTTTTTGCGCGGCGATCCAGTTAACGTTGAACCCTCGAACGGGTGTGTTGGATTGCATTGTATTAGATACTTTTGTATCTTTTTTGTTGTTGATTTTTTGTTCCGTGCACTCCGACGACGACGTAGATTTTGTGGTATTTTTTTGTTGTCACGGATTCTTTCTGTGTTATAATATTAGATAATTGCATTTGATGATCATTTGGCGATTTGCATTTAATACTGTGTGAAACCCCATAACGGATAATAAATTTAATTTTGTGATATTGATACAGCCGACGAGCCTCAGCCGCGCGTGGGTTATAGATACATAGCGGTGCATATAGATACAAATTAATATACAGAATGGTGTGCGATGAGGTTTATGTTTGTTTCCGCAAGGTGTGAGAGAAGTGGCGGTGTAAATGCATTGTGATTAATGTGGACGTGAGTGAAAGTGAAGTGTGTTAAATACCAAAATACATACAAATATTTTTTTAATATTTTTGGTTCACTTAAAAAATATTCATCTGGCAACGAAAAATATTAAATTGTAATTTTAAATGAATCGATATTTTGATATAAAAGATTGATTTATAGTGAGAGATACAAACCTTTATTAGGTAGCTATAAACCTAACTAGAAAACTTTAAGGATTATTTTTATTATGGAAAGTAACACATTTGGCGGAAATCATTTGCCATCGCAAGCTTTGGTTGTTCTATCTGAAGCAGCATCAGGATTGCATGAAGCTTTAAGAAACCAGCGGCCATTTCCAAGCAGAGTAAGGATTATTATGTAAAATAAAATATGCAATTTGTTCAGCTAGATAGGTATAGGTATCTACATTTAAAAATCATGAAGGTGTAGGCAACATGACATTCCTATACATAGGTTTCGACCACGAAGTCCTATAGTGCTTCTATACCAACACCTAAGCTTACTGTATCTACGAAGCCGACGGATCAATTCTAAAGTGTTTTCATCCTGTCCCGAAGTGTCAAACGGAACCCGACGCAAGGCCGGCTGAAAGCTTAGTTAAGTTATAAAATAAAAATACAATTAAATCATTATCTTATCTGTTTATCGAGCCAAATATGTCAGCTTTCCTTTCCTTTCTGGTGAATGTCGTTTTGAGCTCCGTAGTTTCTTGAAGTATAGTAAGTATTCTTCAGTGTAGTACAACTACATAGGAATTACCTTCCCATTACCAAGGCCGTCTTAAACTAGGCTGGGGCCCTTGGGCACACAAGAATTTGGGGCTCTTTTGGAAAGCAAAAAAACCGAATTATAATAACATTTGTTTTACTAATAAGTATGAGTATGACCATTTATTATAAGTAATCAAATATAGTATCATATAATATGTCATTAATGATATTGGAATGCTGCTGGTTTTTTGGTGACGATTACGATAACGGTTTCTTTCGGGATTTCTTTTGAGCAAAATCTTCTATTATATCCTTAAAGTCAATTTTTTGAAGGATATCACTTTCTATGCACATAATTGACAAATTACTCAGTCGTTCTTGTAACATTGTTGTTCGCAATTCATTTTTTATTCTCTTAAGCTGCGAAAATGACTGCTCTCCACTACAATTGGTAACCATTATAGGCAAAGGAATATTCTTGTAGCAATTTCTACGTTTGGAAAAGTTTGAGATAGGTTGAGATATTTAAATCCACTGATTGCTTTGCTATGTTTTTAAAATATTGGCTCAAATGAAAACATTCTGTTTAGAGCTCATCTGCATTAATGTCTTCATGATAAAATTCTGCAAATTCTTTACATTTTTTGGTCAACTCATCAGATTCGATTGTTGTTAACTGACAAAGAAAACTAAATCGACTATCAATTTCTTGCTATGCTGCCGAACGTTTTTTCAAATGCGTATTTAATGTGTCAATTATGGGAATGAAAGTATCTACACGAAACTTTTCCTTGCCTCTCAACTGTGCAGTCTCAGTCAGTCTCAGTCTCAGCGAAATTTTTAAATAATATCGAAATTGAACAACGTTGCTTTGTTGCGTATGAAATAGACAAAGCAAAACAAATATTCTTGACAAAAAAATATAACAACAAAACACAGAAGGTCCTTCAAAAGAAAAATGCTACAAAACAAATTTGATTTTCTCATTCTCGTCTTTCTCATTGCCAGAGCTGATCAAATTTTGTCGCTCTATCCTCAATTACCATCCCCCCAAATCAAAAGTCTCCACATCAATTTTTTCCGCCGACAGCGCCCTCAGTAGAATGTATTCCCCAACTTTTTTTTCTGTTCCATAAGAGTACTATAGATTTTATATACAAGGGTTTAATACATCATTTGGGGATTCCCCCAACCATAGACAATGTCGACATTTATGTAAGGCCTTGTTTAGACGATGCAACTTGACTTAGGAATCGGAGGGATTGCGTAAGTGATCGCCAGATGGTGTACTTAGTAAATTAGGTAGGACACGTTCGGAAATATTATTAATTAGTACAGTATGAATAGGCGCAGTCATCGATATAATGGCGTAGTATATGCCTTGTAAAAACCTTCTGATAAGATTACTGATTTGTGAAAAAAGTGTAATGTGCCCGACAAAAATGTTCTGAGAATAAATATGTGAGAGAAATTGTCGGTCCTTCGGGGCCCCCCTGAGATTGGGGGCCCTGGGCACGGGCCCCGTGTGCCCTTATGGTAAAGACGGTACAGCCCATTACAGTATCTACATTGCAGCATTTTCCTCGATTTCTGTTGGATTTTCAAACTTGATTTGATTCCGGTTTGACCGTAGAATTGTGATGAGTGTGGGGTCTTACAATCTTCTTGACATATCTTGAAGCTATAGGTACACAAATTATTTTTTATTACTTAAAACCTCTTGCTCAAGAATCCAGAGATATGACTAAAACAAACTAAAAAGAAGTCAGAGTAACCAAGGTACATCTAAGTGTCTCCAGAACGGCAGGTCTATTATATTAAATATCTATATTTATTTATCCTTCATTAGGCTCCTGACATTTCAGATGGTTGGTATAGGTACCTATCTCGCTTTTCACTTTACCAATCAGATAAATGCCTAAACTTTGCCGTCGGCCAAGGAAGCTCTTAATCAGTTACCTGATGCCTAATTTGGTTTTAACCTAGCATTTAATGCTGTGATCGGATTGAGAAAATGTAGGTAATATAAAAGGTTTTTTTTTAATAAGGTCGGGTAGAGCTTGAAATAGAATAAAAGAAGCTGTGGTGAAGGGAATTAACAAACTTCTTTTTTTATTGAAAAGGTTCATGTACCTATGCCATTATATATCTACCTATGGAATATGACATCGTTTAAACGTTTACATGATTCTTTGAGTGGCATTCATCCGAGTGGTCTAATTTTCTATGCCTCTTCCGCATAGATACGGCTGAATTATGTTTACCTTAAAGGCATCGGTCGATAGTGATTTATTCGCGTAGATCTGCGACTTCAGGAAACCACAATTCGCCAGACCTTAGTTGCCAATTCATGGTACCTCTACGAGGGATGACTCCACCCTCAAATCGTTCATATACTTACCTACAGAATGTCAATCGTGGCGTCTCCGCTGTGGGGCACGTAGCACCGTAACACCATATGGTTAAATTTGGGCCATATGAAATTGGTTATCATCGTTCTGTATAGCGCTTTCCATTAACGGTGGCAGCCTTATACCAACGTCGTTTTCGAAAAAGTATGGACTAAAGATGCCGCCGCCGGCTCAAAATCCACACCAAACGGTAATTTGTTTAGGATGCATTGTCACCTGGTGAATCTCGTGTGGGCTCGTGTCTTCCCATATCTACCTATATGGCAATTTTGCTTCCTAACACAGCCATTCATCCAAAAATGCGCCTCGTCACTAAAGACGATGATTCGGTCAAAATTGGGGTCCTCTTCCAAACGCTCCGAAGCCTAGGCATCGAACAAACGGCGGTGGCGTCGTCTTTAGACGATCATGAACTGTAAGCTCGTGGGTCAGTTGGATCTTTTACAAAATTCGCAAAGTTGAAGTCCGCGAAAGGCCGAGTTATAGCGCACGCTGATGTTCTCGGTCGATCCTGCGTTCCTTTGACTTACGAATGTTAGCTGGTTGACTTCCGAATCAGTCGTCTGAAATTTGGCCGCTTAACGTTGAAGAGTCCACTGTGGGCGTTTTTCTTTTTTTTTTCATTCAGAGAAGAGCACTGAACAGAGCACGAGCATGTCGAACATGCTCTGAACTTTCTCCGAATCGAGCGTGCTCTAAGAGCTCTGAATTATTTTATAAACACAAGCGAGTTTTTGGAGTTTTTTTCCTGTCTGTCAGAATGATTTCAGCATTTAACTCTGTCTGCTCAGCTATTTTATACCGAGCTCATAGAGCGCGCTCAACACAATCTATTAACACGCTCTCAACGAAAAAAAAAAACACAAATTTGAACTTTTATAGGTACACTCTGAGCTAAAAAAGAAACACGATTTTTTGTTTGACAGTTCAGGTTCTACTCTGAAGAAGAAAAACGCCCTGTGAAGAGTCCCCACGAATAACGTAAAATGAGCACAATGCGCAGCAAAACGTTTGCTCTATACGAACACTCATTTTAATTATAAAGTTTTAACATTAGGAAGTGCTCTTCAATCGTATAACTAGCCATGATGATTTGACAACAGTAACTGAATATTAAACAACAGATTTGACAGATGTCACGAAGACAACTTGGCCACCATAGGACTCGTCAGTTGGAAAACCCTTTAAATACCCTCATCTGCTTTAAGAAACACAAAAAGTGTATGGTTTTTATATGGGCGGTGTCATTGGGCCATTTTTTTCGTTAAAGAAAATGAGCGTCAGATTACAGTCAATGGAGATCGCTACAGATGCATGTTGCAATATTATTTCTTTAGTCAATTAGATGGGCAATACGTTAAATATAAACGGTTTCAGCAAGACGGTGCCACAAGTCCACCAGCGGGTGTAACAATCGACTTTTTAAAAACTCGATTCGATAAACGTGTTGTATCGATAAAAAATGGTCCTGTCGATCGCCGACCTGTATCGGCTGATTTAACACTTTTTTTTATGGGGCTATATTAAATTATTGGCCGGCGCGGTTAGAGGAGACCGGAGCCAATATTGATTATTGAAAGGTGTGTCCACACCAAAGAAACATTTCAGGAAACATTGTTTAAAAAACGTTTCTTAAATGTTTCCCATTTGTTTAAAAAACATTTCAGAAACATTGCAGAAACATTTCAGAAATGTTTCTGATTTGTTTTTTTGGTGTGGAGTGTGGACGCTTTGAGAAACATTTCTGAAATGTTTATTTGTTTCCCTGTGTTGCACTTCAAGCTCATGCATGCATGCATTTTTTTCAACTTCATCTTTATCACAATTTATATTTTCGCAAATTTCAGATAGGTATATCATCGGCTATTTCCGATTTTATTTTTAAAATTTTCGTTAAATGGATCCCACAAAATTTTTTATTTATTTTTTTTTATTTATTATTTATTTCATAAATTTTTATCAATTGGATAACATTCTCGTTGCTCCATACTTTTCGCGACATTTTATATTTATATTAAAAACCACTCACGCACTTTCTACCTATGTAAATGCTTGGGAAACAAATAAAGTTTCCCATTCGGAATGGGAAACAGAAAAACGTTTCATAAACATTTCAGAAATGTTTCGCGAGCGTCCAGACCAAAGAAACATTTTTGAAACATTTCAGAAACATTTAAGAAACATTTCAGAAATGTTTCTCTGTTTCTGAAATGTTTTTTAAATGTTTCTGAAATGTTTCTGAAATGTTTCAAAAATGTTTCTTTGGTCTGGACATACCTGAAGAGAGATAGCGGCCGTTTCCATCGAAATGTGTGGTGGAGTCATCGAGTCATCAGATCAATTAATCGACCGCTGCAACGTACCCGTGGTGGAAATATGAACGATGTCGAATTCCATATATAAATGTTTTGATTGTCTTCAAACCTATAACATAAACTCGATATATGTATCTCAATCTCTTAACATAAAAAATATCGCAAGAATTTTTATTAAAAAAAAAATAATTCAAAACCCACAAGGTTGGAACAGTAAAACATGCAAAAACTTCTTTATGAAATTATATTTTATGTTTATTGTATTAATATTCTTTATTTTCCTTACATTGATTTCAATTTCAAAATTACTTGAAAAGAAATTGTGCACAGAATTGGGTTTTATAACAGTTTATACAAGTTTCCTAAAAAAGTAATCAAACAGAGCTCACGAAACTGTCATTTAAAGTGCGGTTTGCATTTAAAGTGCGGTTTATTAAAATAGACCCATTCTTTTTGTTTTCATAATTCTTATTTACTTCTTCTTACGTTTGTATTAACTATAGTAAAAACAATTGCATTAAGAATAAAGGTTATTTAGTTCTTTGTGAAACAGAAACAAATATGAAATCAAGTTTCGGAGCAGACAGCAGTTATTTCTAAGCATTTTCTTATTAATTTTAAAACAATACCTTTTGTAGGTATATAAGTATAGGAAAAGTATAACATACCTGTTTTTTTTTCAATTTGAATTACTTATTTACGCTTCTCTTACAATTTTATACAAGTTGCTCAATTCAACTTATTTTTTATGTGTAAACATCTACGCCGGCTGCGGTAGGGTAAACTAAAAACGTGGATCTTACGCATACGTTCCGTGTAGCCTTCTACGGTTACACGTTCCATGTAAAACGTTACCTAACGGAAGATTGCATTTAAGACCATGCTTACATTGGAAATATTGCGTACTTACTTCATTGTGTTTACATTGGAGACTTTGAGGCTCCTCAAAAAGAGTTTGCCTATGGTGTCGATGGATTGAAATATCGATTTTAGTACTTTACATTGACAGTTTGAACAAAATATCTTCATTTCAATAATATTTCTGTCAAAAAGGCAAAACAAAATGTGTAAAATTTCATTGCAGGTTCCTTTTATGTTTTAAACAAATCCACTTCACGAGTTCACATTTAAGAAATCAGAAAAAATTGTTTTTTATTTTCTGTTACGGAAAATGCATTTTACCGCATTTGGGCGAATGATAATAATCCACGAGTGATTGTCGAAAAACAAATGCATCCACAAAAAGTGACTGTTTGGTGCGCTTTATGGCCCGACTTGGAAGATATTATAGATGTGGACGATATGTGGTTTCAACAGGACGCTGCCACTTGCCACACAACTAACGAAATAATGGCCTATTTTGCGCTACAAATTCAATGGCCGTGTTATCTCACGTGGGTGGCGATGTCAATTGGCCGCCAAGATCATGTGATTTGACACCGTTTTACTTCTTTCTTTGGGGTTATTTGAAAGAAAAGGTGTAGGTACGTCGATAAGCCAGCAACAATTCAAGAGCTAAAGGATGAGATAATTCGGCACATTTACGACATAGAAAATTTGGACCATCGGATGGAGGTGTGCCGCCGAGGTCGCGGCGGCCATTTGGCCTATATTTTGTTCCATACATAATTGAACCATACCAATATTATCATAATAAAAAGAAATGACAATAATTTCCTAAATAATTTGTGTTTTATTCAAAATCAACATCGGCGCTTAAAATTTAACCACCCTTTACATCAAAATATAAATTGTTCTCCATCTGTCAAGCCATGAATTGCATGATGGCTACGATGCCAATGGATTTAAAATTTTGGTTTTTCCGCTTATAATTTACTTTGACAATTGTATTACAAGATGAGAATGATGTGAATCGGTTTATAAAAATAAAAACATCAAAAGCCTGATTCTTTTATTTCAGTCCTTTGGTCTTTCGTCTTTTTGACATATTTGGTGTGAAATGAAGAAGTGTAGTGAAATGAAGCTATATACGTTTCTACACTCCTTACCCAAACTGTCAAAAAGACGAAAGGCGAAACGAACCTCGACTTATCAAACATGTTGGATAGATTTTAAAATGTTTCGATATATTTGTTTCATGACAATGAAATGCTTGACTGAAGCAAATTTCATTTTCCATTAAGTTATCGTAAGAAAATATATCAAAATGAGTTTCTTAAGCAATAGCGATAATTCGGGTGGATTTTATTTCCTATCAGATAACATCTCTCTTTGAATATAGGTGACAAATTTAATTTTGTAATCAAATAACATTCTTGTTTAAACACAAATATAAAAAATTTAACGCTACCTACGTACCTATAATATAATATTTAACTTTTCAAATAAATGGGTTCGTTCATTTAATGTGAAACTCTGTGATTTTCTGTGCATCATTTCTGTGAATTTAAGTCCGAAGTTCTGTCAAAGTTCATACAAAAAAAAATAAATTCTAGTAAAATGCACAGAAAATACCATTACAATTGCATTATTACGTTTGTTTATTAGGTACATTCGATAACAATAAATCCGCATTTTCATTTTTAATACTACGTTTTCACTAAAAGATAATCCTGGATTTAAGAGGATTTACCATAAATCTTCTTTAAATCTTGAAGATTTACCATACCTACAACTTTATTTCGTAAATCTAGTAGGTAGATTAGTACCTATACCTAATTAATTTTGTTGTATCTTCATTGGATTATTTGTTCTATTATTGAAACTGGCTTATATCCTTATCGTGCTTAATTATCTCGATAATTTTTTATCGTTTAGCACAGATGAAATTTTCTATTAACATTTTTATAGGTGCTGCCAAAGTTAATCTTCTTTTTAATCTTTAAGTGGTGTGGCAACATCATATAAATCTCTTGCCTTAAATCTCGGATTATCTTTTGGTGAAATCGTTGTATTATTGTGTTGGAATTCCTTATCTGTCAAATTTAGGTTTGTTCACATTTAATTTGCTAACGTTACGTTGCGAAATAAAAATTAGTTAGAAAGAGTTGTTTAAAAGATATTTAAAATTATGAAAAAGTTAGAAACGTTGCCAGCCCCCCCTGGACCCTACTTTTATTAGAGGGCCCGGAAATTCTAAACAAACAAAACATAGTCTTTCTATACATAGAATTTTGGTTCAAGTTTAAGTTTAACTTATTTGCATTTCTACCTTACCCCTAATTTTTTGGATGGGATTGTGTTTTGAAGGGGACAGATCGATATTTGGTCGTGAGAAATATCGCCGGCGTTAAAAATGATTTTTCGATCAAAATTGGAGTCCTATTCCGAATTCTCAAAAGCCCATTTAGCGAACATAATGGCTTTGTACGTGGTCATAAACTTGGAACTCATGGCTGAGTCTTCTACGGATGTATGCCCAACTCTCGCAAAATTCGCCAAGTCTCCAAAAGGCCGAGTTTATATGCACGGCGAGGAATCGACTGCTGTACACGTTCTCAGCCGATCATGCGTTTGTTTGACAAACGAATATTGGCTGATTTGTGACCGAAGTTGTATCAAATTTGGCCATAAGCGTTGAAGAACTCACTGTGAAGGGCCACCAAGTGTATAGTTAAGTGGTCGCAACGATTGCACTATCGAACATTCATTTTGATAATAAAGTATTATCATTTGGACTTGCTGTTTAACCGCGTTACTTGCCATTGTGATTTGGCGTCAGTAACTGATTTGACAGATGTCATCAAACCAATATGGCCCCCAAAGTCTGTCAAATCTATCTGTGCCAATTGAAAAACCCTTTTTAAGGCAAAGAAAAAAAAATGCTACAGAATTGAAAGTTCTTATACTTCCTACACAAATCGCCTACAGATAAGTAGAAACGCATCCTAATCATACAAAAAACCGGATGGAAAATAAAACGGAAATAAAAACAATGTTCATCCCCCAATAAATTGTTGGATAGGTACGAGTATAATATTTACCACGAAAACGATTCAACACAAAACTCAGGCAATTTCAAGATTTTCATAACTCCAACCGCATCGGTTTCGTTGTACAATCTCATCATCGACACAAACTTTTTCCACTGTTTTTATACCAGCTTCGTCTCGTGGTATTGCCTTCCAACTCCGATGCATCCGGATCTTGAACAAACTAAATTAAATTTTCCGGAATTATGGAAACTCCTTTCACGCTCGGTTTAACGTCATCAAAAGGCCCATGAAGGAGTAGGAAAAGAAGAAGCCTTATTCTCTTTTGCTGATGTCGTTGCTCGTTGCAAATGCAAAGAACAGGAACGAATAAGCTGAAGCAGATAATAAAAAAAAACACACCAAAAAAAGAAGGTGTCGTCTAGATAACCATTTTAGGTTTGAAAGTGGATCCTTAAACGAGTTGCATCAAAGCGGAGAGTTCGGTTGGGGGCTGGAGCATAAGAACCAGAAATCCTGAATATCACCACATCCTACTGAAGAAAAATGAAAAAAAAAAGAGAATAACGAAATGTACGGAAGGGTGGGGTTTAATAACTATATTACCGAGGGTATGATTGCCGCCCATTTGCTTAAAAAAAGAAAAAGTGTGGTTACATGGCTGCGGGTCAAATCGTTTTTCTTTGCTGTCGAGCTTCCTTATTATGAAATTTTTATATCTTCGTCGTCGTCATGGCCAAAGCCATCGCATCACTTCCTTATTTTGTGTGTTGATACAATAACACAATTTAAGATGATATTTTCTGCATGGCAGATCATTTTGGGATTCAGGCGCCAATTTGGTTTATATTTGATATTTTTTCTAGCTTCTTCTGGAAAATGAGATATCGATTGGAAGATGTGATTTAGACTAAGAACGTGGCATTTGACGAGGTGAATGACTGATTTTTGGTTTTATTCGAAACATTTCATTTTAACTTACTTACACAAGAAAAACTGAATTTAATATACTTTAAAGAAGAAGCGCAGTATAAATGTTTAGATAAGACACAATAAAAACGCAATTTATTGAAATAATAAAATTAATCCGCAAATCAATTAATCTCAAATCCAACAAATATTGCATTATCTACAGTGATTTAAAAAAGTTTTCTATTTGTCAGTTTGGCTGTTTGTGACAGCAAAACTAATAAACAAACAAACAAAAAAAACACAACATAATACATAAATTAAAAATTTTACTTATCTGCTATGTTATAAGCCCATCTGAAAGTGAAACATTTGCTAAATAAACTACCTATGCGGCTATGCTAGTAAAATTAAAAACATACTATAATAAAATCGTTTGGAAACAATGTGAGGAATTCCATTTTTCTTATTAATATTCTTCTTATTTACGGTCATCTTAACGATAATGGCCAAATCACAATCTCGCGTTCGTCGGTCCGGCGTTAAATGGGCGTTTGATCGTATATACGATTTTGTGTGTCAAAAAGCGCGACCGTAGCATTTGTAAAACGAAATTTAGCTTCAAACCTCGAGCGTTGACTGACATTTCCATGACATCTTTGATAAGTACCTACTTAATTGTTATATTCCAATGAATTTTGTTACTGTTTATTAATTTACAAGGTATATAATATTGCGTATTTTAAATTTTGGGCATTTAAAATAGTTAATTTGTGAAGCTATTTTCTTAAACAAGAGATGGATATGGCCGATATGGATGATCTTGATGACCTCCTTGACTTTTCCTTGTTCGGTGTTGTGAGCTATGCTGGGTATGAGGCATTTAAAAACGACGAAAAAAGAGTAGAAAGGCAGCGATGGGTTCGGGAGCTCAATTTAAGCAGAGACACTGATGGATTCTTTGCTCTTAATTATGATGCAATGCAAAAGCATGATCCAGAACATTTTTTTAAAATAACCTGAATGAAACCGGCGACATTCGATTTAATTATTTATAAAAAAAGAACTTCAATTACTTACTTCTTATTTCACTTCAATTTTCAACTTTCAAAACAAAAAATACAAAATACGGCCGACAATGAACTGTCAAACGCCCGACCGAATAGAAAATAGATCTACTTTTGCTTTGGCCTGGCGTTGGTCTGACGTTTACGATATTACGATATAAAGCGGTCGCAACGCCGGAGGTAACATTTCAGATTGCCTCATAAGAGTCTATTGTTTTTATTCAAAATGTCAACGCCCGACCGACCAAACGCAAGATTGTGGTTTGGCTATAACAGCGCCAATGTTCATATTTTCAGTTCACTTAAGGTGCGCTTACATGCGTGTTTATAGAACTCTGTTTAGATTGTGACTTTTCATTACGCCATCCATGACGATGTTTTTGTCGATAAGATCCATGAGGAGCTCTATACACTATTGAAACAGAGTCTAACGGGCAAATTATTAATTCCATTCATCACGATTAAAACTTAAATCCGGATGTAAATTATACAAATTCAATGTAAATACATACATCCGGATTTAAGCTTAAATCTGTCCGTTCTTATATTAATTTTACTGAAAAGCGCATAGGTAGAATGCGACTGTTAGGTTAGAGATTCAACTTACCCAAAATCTACCGATGTGAAAGTTTCCATAAATACTTTCCAATTCATCAAGAAAATTTATTTATTTTGTGAGAGATTGATTGATTTTAAGGGTGTGATATGAAAAGGGTGATTTTTCATAGTACCGCATGTCTCTGTCTCGATAGTCAAAACACATTTAATAGATAGTGTCGCACTTTGATTTTGATAGATATGTACGTGGCAATTGATAATTTAAGTAAAATCTAAGTTGAAGAACTATTTCTGAGATAACTTGGGTTCAATTAATTTGGGTGTTTAGCTCAAAGTCACCACCAGCACTGAAAACTGAGCGCAAGTATTCTAAAACCTTTTAATATTTTTGTCATAAAAAACATTTTCAGTTGCCAAAAATTTTAATGTAATAAAGCCTGAAAGTTACATAAGTTATTTACAAGGAAGTCAAAATAAATTTTTGTGTGCAGTTGCAAGACAACCCAAAACAGAAACAACTAAAAAATTGCAACGTAGGTATAAATTGCCTATAGATACAGTGTTGTTTGTTATTCTTTTCCGGTCAGCAGCCACCTCAACCTTTTTACAGTGTTGAGGCCAACTTGAATTACACTTTGTTTTGATAAATAAACACAGGACTCGCGTTTTAATATTTTTTTTTGTTATAAACGATTCTTTCTTCATTTAGGTAATTTTAATTCAACTCTAAAATGATTGTTCAACTCATATGGGTCAAAAATCTAATCCAAATTGATCCTAATGATGAGACATAATGGCGCTGTATACGAATAAAAGAAACTTCAAAACGATTCTCTTCTTTAATTATTATGTGGATAAAAATGTTCACCTTAATGGAAGAAAATGGGGAATAGGTGTGTCAACATCATGAATTACATGGGTTTGATCCTCCGAAATGTTACGCTTGTTTAATTCAGAAAAATGGAGCGAAGTCAGAACTTTTTTGCAATGAATTAGAAACATTTTCATTTGTCCGTTTAGTTTCGCTTCATTCGATATAGCCGAACATATTTAAAAATTGTATGGATATAAATTTGTGCATCAAATTATATCAAAATGAGTTTTATTTGCTAAAAGAAGTTATAATTTAATTAAGTGTGACTTCAGCCTTCCAATAATCCTTCTAACATCAATATTAGGTGCGTTTTATTATCTATCGATCTATATGGATCCGGATCTGGATTAATTTTTAACATATGTATTACAAAAACAATTTGGGATCCTGTTCTCTATCTGGATCTATTTTAAAGATCCAGAAATTAGTTTTTTTTTTTCTGGCGAGTAGATGACTTTTTATGGTAAGGTAGTGTAGATAAACTACAGTGTAAAAACAAAAATAGACACATTTTAAAATCCACAATCATAAGAAAGAGGGAGATGAGCATACAACACAACTGTCACTATGATCCGTATCGTTTTATTTTCGAGGGTGAATCTATATGGATCATTGGCGATAATAAAACGCGGCTTTTATACCCAACATAGCTCAAAAAAGGTTCTACGCATATAAAATAGATTAGAGCGATAGAGTGATAAAGCGACATACCACAACAGATAATTGTGTTTCCGGCATAATAACCATAGATCAAAATATTTCTGTAGTACCTGAACTTTACAATCTTCATTTAAAAGTTAAAAAGAAATAAATTGAATGCACTGTGGCGTATGTGCGTTATTTTTCTGTTTTTTTTTTTTTTGTTCTTATCAATTTTTTTAGGAGAATTTGATTCAATTTAGACACCTAAAATATTGATGTCTGTGATCAGACTTTTTCAACGAGGATGAAAAAATTAAATAGAATGATTCAATTTGATTCAATTACAAGTTCAAATGGTCTCAACTCTAAAGTGTGTTTCGACCAGGTACGACATTGGGCTCATCAGTGTTGTACCAGAGCTAATTGTTTACCGTTCACTTTTGTGTTGTTTACACTCACTCACGAACCAGTAGAACACACGATAATGCTGTATTCTTTCATTTTCACTTCTAACATGTCGCAGCTTTAAAATCGTATAACAAATATGCATTGCATAAATAGGTCATTTATGTTTTTTTTTAGTGCGATAATTATCTCTCAAGCATTGTTAGAAAAAACTGATCTACAGTTACATAAGACAAATTTGTTATTCTAAGGATTTAATTGTTATACTTTCAAAGGCATTTTGTCAACGTTTTTGATCCAAAAATATAGTATAACCAGAGCAACTGTAACGTTCAGAGTAAAAAGCACAAAATAAATTATTTCGTGTTTCGTTTTTTAAGAGTTTCTCTGTTTTTTTATTTTATGAAATGTTAATTTTGTTAAGACTATAATAAATTGAAAAATAAAACTTCATCCCGGACAAAATATATACATACATATTCATTAACCGTGTTTTTTTTTGAAAAGTTATCCGTAGTACAGTAGGATTTTATATGGAAAACAAATACAACATCCGCAGTAGGATCACTTTTTTCGTGTTCTCAACCCAGAAAATCCAGAAATAGGCCTAGTAGCTGAATAGGATTTTGCAACCAAAATTGGTTAAGTCTGAGCTCTTGAGTCTTAAGTCAGTTGAAGTTTGTGGGTTGCCTTTCTCGTGCACACTCTAATAGAGAGTGGCGGTATATTTTCGGTAGATCTTGCGTTTTCTTGACGTACTGGTGTTCGCGCATTGCTCACGAACTGATCAAATCGAATTTATTCACCATGTTGCGAATAGTCCTCTCGGAAGAGCGATTATATGGCGACCGTAAAATGGCCGAAGTGTCGCTCAAACAAAAGATCCACTTTCATAAAACAATTTAATCATTTGAACTTAGTTGTTGAGTGGTAATAAATCCACGTTGATTTAGAAATACAGACTTACCAAACGACAGGCAATTTGACAGATGTAGCTTCAACAGTATGGCCGCAATCACTTGCCAAAGTTGAAAATCTCTGTTGGAAAACCCTTTAGTTTAACATCGAATTCATTATGCTACATTTTTCGCCATACATTTTTACAATTCTAATACTCTTGAAAATAAAAGGAAAAGATACTCTGTCGTGTATTTTACTTACTTGCAATATAGATAAGGTACCTTAGGAGTATAGGGTAAGTTATGGAATCGTATAAAAAAGTCGCAGCGATTTTCTTCGAAGCTGTGGCTTAAGATTCTTTGGTGTTTCTTTTTAGGTCAACTTTTATAAACTATGTAAAGTAATTCAGTTAAAAAAAACGTGTTTAATGATTGCATTTATAGTATTTTTTTTAACAATTGATTTTTGTGGATTCACCGATTTCGATCAAATTTCTTATGCAATTTTAAAGTGCTAAACACATGAGCTGCAACCTGCGAATAAATCTTTTTAAGCAATTTTGACAGCTTATATCAATTTTTGTTTTGTTTTAACTTAACGACGAAGTGAATTAATGATCCAATCAACTATTTAAAAGGAAAATACTGCATAAAATAATTATAAATTGAAATATTTTGTATTTTAATATTTGTACGCGACCAAGAACGTATCTTCTGCTAACTGTCAAATGTAAATTCGAAATACAAAATATTTCAATTTATAAATATTTTATGCAGTGTTTTCCTTTTAAATAGTTGATTCGATCATTAATTCACTTCGTCGTTAAGTTAAAACAAAACAAAAATTGATATTAGCTGTCAAAATTGCTTAAAAAGATTTATTCGCATTCGCAGGTCGCAACTCATGTATTTAGCACTTAAGGTATTACATATTCGTTTTTTTTTATTGTGGATATTCAATATTTAAAAAATGGGGTAGCGGGGTTTATATTCCACTTGAGCCACTCAGTGCCGGATTAGCCATGAAGCAAGAGTAGCAAATGCTACGGGCCCCGCGCATTTGGGGGCCCCGCGCACCAACCTTTTCTGACCATAAAAAAGTATTATTTACATATTAGATTTAGTCACAATTACTAAGAAGAAAATATTTGCATCAAAATGATCAACTAAAATTTTATTTTTCTATCTGCTGGTGTTACCAAAAATCATGTTTCGCACCGCACCAAACGCAAATTGGACAACGATATGAAATTCAGGTATTTATTGTCACCATTGATAACGTACTTACTGCTTTAGTTAAACGTATATGAACAGTTATCATAAAATTGCTGGCATTTTCGGAATATTCCGAGAGCTAAAATCTCTTCCTGATTCAAAATAGCTTTTTGGCCTTTAGTCCACAAAAACTGGCGTTTCGTCCGGGTGATCGCACATGGACTCATCAGTTGGCTGTGAGGACCTTGTCAATACGCAATTTTTATTGAATTCAGTTCATCTTACATCGATTTTTTAACAAAAATCCAATGTGAACTATATCCAACCAAGATTAAAATTATAATCATTAACGTTGGAATATTTTGCCCGTGGCCGAGCATTGATTCTATATGAAGGTTTTTATAATACAAATTCTATATACTACTGAAATAAATCAGCCTAGCAGAAGACTTAGCACAATTAATGGATTTGTTGAATTTGTTGAAAATAGCAAAATATTTCAACGTTAATGATTACAATTTTAATCTTGGTTGGATATAGTTCACATTGGATTTTTGTTAAAAAAATTCAATGTAAGATGAACTGAATTCAATAAAAATTGCGTATTGACAAGGTCCTCACAGCCAACTGATGAGTCCATGTGCGATCACCTGGACGAAACGCCAATTTTTGTGGACTAAAAGCCATAAAAGCTATTTTGAATCAATATTTCAACAAGTCCATTAATAGTGCTAAGTCTTCTACTTGGCTGATTTATTTCAGTAGTATATATAGAATTTGTATTATAAAAATCTTCATATAAAATCTCTTCCACCAGAAGAAATTAAAAATATGCAACCATAGTAAGTGCTTACGCAGATGATTTGGAGGACAGTCTGGGCAACGAATTACTGCAATTCGCTTCAATGCTCAATTCTGATGTGGCTGGTATTATTGACAGCAGGAATCATGAGGCTCTGGAAATGCAGGTTTACAAGCTGCTGATAAATAATTCTTTACAATCTTGTTTCCCGAACATTGAAATTGCTTTGCGCATTTATTTGTCTCTCAAGATCACCAACTGCAGTGGTGAACGATCTTTCTCAACATTAAAACGTGTTAAAAATGAATTGAGAAACACGATGAGCCAACAACGTCTTATACTCAGAAAAAAAAAAAACGTTGTTAAACCAAGAATTTTGTGTTTTCAAATGATTGTGAGCTAAAAATTGTTAGAGCAACAAAATGTTGTTGGCACAACAACGAGTTTTTATTCTTTTACCAATTCAATTCTTAGCTTAAGAAAGAAATTGTTGAAATCAAATGCTTAATATTTGAAAACTTTTTAAAAACCGAAAAATTGTTAGTTCAACAATTAAATTTTTGTCTAAAATATTTTTCAAGACATTTGAACCTATCAACAACCGAATTTTTGATTTAACAATTTATTCTTAAGGTATCAAATATGGAAGTTGTTGACTTAAGAAACTAAAATGTTATTTTTTTGTTGGTCGATCGTGTTCTCACAGTTTAACTGTTATTTTAAAACGCATTTTTGACGTTTAACAACAAAATATAAAGCTGTCGACAACTATAGTTCTTGGAACAAGAAATAAATTGTTGACACGACAACCTTATTCCTTACCTTATTCTTAATAAGATACAAAGCTAAATGTTAAACCGTTGCTTTGCACAAATCGGAGTTTGTGTCATTATTTCAACAACAACGTCGTGGTTAAAATTAAGAAATTTAAATTAACTAAAAACCATAACTATAATGGAAAGTGGTGATAAAAGTGAACAAACAGTGATTAAAAACATTAACTGTGAAACCCTTGAACTATTTTTAAGTTGGGCATTGTTCTTCGATGGAATATCCGCATTAGAAGAGTGCCATATTGCATCCCTAGATCTTTTGAAAATGATTGATTCACACGAAATCGAGAATATTTTCAACAAAAAGAGAGTTGCTTGCAGAAAAAGTAAAGTTTCGATATTGTTAATTTTGTTAAATACGAAAACTCAACAAAAATTGTTTTTTGATATGCCAATTATTATAAAAGTTTATTCTTAGAAAATGTTCAGTCATTTCAAATAAAAGATCCTGTAAACTGCTTCTACATTAAAAATATTGTAAATTTATCGAAGTGTGTAAGTGGCACTCTCAACAGTTCAGAAGAAGTTGTTCGATTTTAATTATCTTTTATGTAAGAAATATCGTATGTTATTTTACGAAATGAAATGAAATAAATATTTTAAGTTTTTGAATTCTAAGTGGTTTTCCTTATTTGCAAATAGTTCTTTTATATTTTGCAGGGAATGGATTCTACTTTCAAAATGCAGATAAATTTAAAACATTTGAATCAAGTCATACTTCAAGAACGCGTCGTTAACAAAATTTAAAAATTAGTTATTCGTTTAAAAAACAAAAATGTAACCTCAGGTGAATAATATACCTACATTGTTAAAAAGTTGCAAAGAATAAATAGTCAAAAATTAATGAAAATAATATTTCATAAATTGTTGACTATTTTTGTTTTCTAATAATTTATATTCTTGAAAGGTTCACTTTTTTTTTTATTGAACCAATCAATTCTAAAATTTACGAGTAGGTAACAATACGTTCTTGCAGTAAGAATTTTGGTTGCTGGCGTTTTAACAATCAGGTTCTTGTTATTACGATTTTAGTTGTTGAAATTCACCAATAATGAGTTCTTGGTAACAACAATTTCTATTCTTGGAATTTTGACAATTTTCATTCTTAAAGGAAGAATAAAAATTCTTACTTAATAGCTAACACTTGCGTTCTTGTTACAAGAATTGCAAGTTGTTGGGTTCATTTTAACCTACGAAAGTTGTTGACCCAAAGTATAAAGTTCTTGAAATTACAACTTTTTTATCTGAGTGATAATCTCTTCACTTTAATGAATATTGAACATGATTTACTCCGAGAAGTCGATATCAACAGCATTATTTATAAATTTTCCCAAATTAAATCAAGAAAAGTTTGTTTGTAACAGTTTTGTTTTATTTAATACCATAAACTTGATAAGTGCCGAACATAAAACAGTCTAAGGGCCCCTTGATAGAATTTGCTACAGGCCCCGCGCTGGCTTAATCCGGCACTGGAGCCACTCATTCATCTTTTAAAATTATTATGAAATAAACATTGGGTTACTGTGGCAAATCTGACAACCGACAACTAAAACAATTTTCGGGTTTTATTTTCGAATTTAAGACCACGGAAAAACTTACTGTACTAAATTGTCTATTATTTTACTAAATTCGATCATAACTTCCATTTAATTTGGCTTCCGAATAGAAAAGACCCATATTTTCCAACTTCATACCTCTAGTGCCGCTGCTGCTTAAATTATGATACGAAAATATTTCACATAGTAGCTAACAATATTCAGTTAAGTTTTGCTCACATGTACTTTAAGGGGAGTCCTGGTTCCTGTTGGACTGGCATACCCACATGTTAGCAAAATAATAAATCTGAGTACTTAAGTCCTTCATTTTTCTCTCTACGCAGAAGATACACTTTGTACACACAACTACCGTTGGCAAAAATTATTATTTCTACTTTATTTTTTTTACCTTGGCGAAGCGAATTACAAGTGGCTTTTTCGGTGTTTTGGGCTTGTGGAAAGCGAAGCCGATGCCACTATACCACAGCACCGCCATTTAATAACTTAACTGTAGTATAGGGAACTTGCTGCTGCAATGAATTATTATATTTAATTTCCTTGGTACTTTCGTTGAGGTTATTAATATGAGGTTCAAAGTTGACAAAAAAAAAAAACACGAAAACAAGAATAAGAGCTCCCATATTTAGTGCCGTAAGCCAACAATTGCGGAATAAAGCATAATGCCCGACGGCGCGGACGGGCTGGTAGTGGCGCGTTGAAGCAACGGGTGACGAGTGGCGTAGCTGGTGTGGGGAGTGTAGGAACGTTGGCATAATTGGTGTATGATGATGCATGCCACATATGTACATAAACTCTGCAAGGGATGAAACAAAAAGGATGTTGTTCGGCTTTGCACATATTAAATTAAAATGTTACTTATGAATTATTATTAATAGTAGGAAGAGGGGAAACGGAATTTTACCTAACTAAATAAGGCCGATGCAAACTTTAACTTTAAAAGCCTTATAACTATATTTAATAAGTTTGGGTCAAGTGGCTGCGGTGTTGTAAATGATAAAGAAAGTCATTCATTTCTAACATAGGGCAGAAATCCGGTTCAGTGATGCCAATATATAATTTCAATATGGTCCAAAAAATATGGTTTGTGGGCTGAGCTGCCAACAGGTGTATTTATTCCCGTAGCCTCCGGGAAATTCAATCTCATCTCTGGGGTCCTTGCTTAATCAAAATGTCCTCGGGTCTCATTTATTTTAAATAAATTTTAAAATATCCAAGTTTGGCAGCATTGAATTGAAGTATTATAAAAACAATACCAACTCTGCCTAGACACTTACGTTTATTTAGCTGTAGTGATGGCGGTGTTGTTAACGCTAAATAGGTGCTGAAAAAGTTGAATCGCAAATTCTTGAGAACATAATTATTATTATTTCCCAAATCAAGTGGGATGCAGTTTTAATGTCAAAAAGTATCTTTATATTGAGAATCACTCGCATAATTATAACTAAATGATTAAAGTCAACCCTAAAGTTACCTTGGATCGATTGGAGAGTGACACCAAAGATTACCACGCAGAGATTTAAATCCTTTAAATACTATTTCGTTTTATCTAAACGCATTTTAAACACCAAAAGTACAAGTAAAATCAAATTCAATACCAAAAACAACACCAACGACAAAAAGAAAAAAAAATAAGAACCCTCAATACAAACGTTCAAATCGATTTGTTTGGAATTTGCATAAAGCAAAGCGAATTCCTGTCGGACATTGTCGGACATAATCTTCGAACACAATAAAATTCGTAATTTGAGATCACGAAGAGGCGAGAGTTTGCGCTATGTGCTGTGCGCAGCGCAGCGCACACACAGTAGCATGCCGCCACACAACCTCCATCACGAGAGGTGCCTCACTTCTTGCCCCAAGCTCACTTCCTTTGCTAAACTACAGATTTTGTGTATTGCCTCGCTCGGGAGCCATTCATACACCTCTTCTTCTGTCCAACTTAACTGCTCCAAAGGTGGAGGACAGCATGGCACCCAACGCGCCAGAGTTCGCATCGCAAATCCATGAATAAAACATTTTACCCTTTTTATCGGAGGTACTTTTGGAGAGCATAGGGACTCGGGACGGGAGAGTGTAGTGGCAACCTTTCCTTCCAATCGTGTTTAGGATTCGAGATTCAATATATTACGCGCAAAAAGGACACTGTCTTGCTGGGCTCTATAGGACTTTGGTGTTCTTATATGTGGTTCGGTTATGTTGCCAAGAACCATCATCATCATCGTGAAGTTGTTGTCACTGGGCTTTCTTGGAAGCGAACCAGATCAGCACACAGTGCAGTGGCCATCAGCATTCGGTAGAGAAGAATACTTACAGCTTGCACTCGTTTTCGAATCCCCGAGAGCGGTTTATTAAGGACAATAAATCAGCGTGCCACTAAACATATTGTTTTCCGCTGCTTTATAGGTTATGTCTTCCCTGCTGGGATACGCGATGTTTCCGAGAGTGAATTTCCTCACTCACGGTTGCGCCGCGCTTCAAGGAAGATAAGTTCCACAACGAGGACCGCGATTACGACGACGAATGCAAACAATATGTCCACTTTATATGATAAACATTTTTGACAACAATAGAATGATATCTCATGTTTTCTCCGAGGGACTGAGGGGTTAGCTGGATGGTTTTTATGCGCCCATCATCATACGGTATTCGGCGAAAGCAAATAATACGCGTTCCCATCATCATCATCATCAAGTCTGTACGAAACGGGAGCAGATCGCGCACAATGGGGATAGATCCAGATACTCTGTTCACTTTGCGCGCAAGTTCATATAAAATTCCGCACCCAACTTCATAAATAAGATGATGGCAAACTTGAGGATACCTACCTTTTGTGTCCAACTCGATAGTGTAAGGCTTGGTGAGAAAGGAGCGGCACGGCCGGCGGCGACGGCGTTACAGCCAGATTCACAATTCTGACCAAGTCGATAACAAGTTTCCATGGGCTCGAGTGGTTGGTTGTTATTATGAAGGTAGGCTGAGACTGCAACGTGCAACAGTGATGGCTAATAAGGATATTGTTGTGGATATAATTAGTGGACAACGACTTGAAGTCCAACTCTATTGTTGTTTAAGTTGTTGGGTGGAGTTATTATGCGAGAGAAGTGGCAGTCCGAAGTTATTTTATAGAGATGCTGTTGATTTAGGTATTTTAAGCTAGAATGGGGTATTTTTATGGCTGCTAGGGTATTTTAGTAAATATGTGGGAAATTTTATTTCATTATATTTTTTTACTTGTATACATAATTGAAAATTGTTCAGTCTTTAATAGATTTTTGTGTGCCATCAAACTGGAACTTAAAATCGGTTCTCACTTTCACTTGATCTCCTCTATGATCGTTGATAGTTCTTATTTTCAAAGAATGCATTTTGGTATATATGGAGCAGGCCGAATTTTTCCCATTCAACCACCGCCATTTTAGATTTTAAATACGAAATGCGTATTTCCTGGAGATCCATGATCATCCTAGAAAGTTCTTCGGATATTTTAAGGGTGGATGCTGTAAATTTAGGTGACATTAAAAATGACATTGTGTTAGAAAGCCGGAATCAGAACGAGTGCAAGTTCTGAAATTAATATGAAACATGTTCTTTAAGACAGGTCTGGTTAAATTTACAAAAAGTTATTATGTAAATGAGGATTAAACTCAGGTTAAATCCATCAGGTGTTTTAGTAACAGTGGTCAACAAACGAGGTAATATGGCTATGATGATTACTTCGACTATTTGGAGCACTTAAAAGCACAGCTTTTACCACTGTGTTTCTAAAGCAAATAAACAAGCGAGCTTCATCGCCGGGCTTTGGCTAGCAATTGATTTGGGGGAAAAATGTAATGCTCACGATAGCTGATTCTCATGTTTTATAGGACACCTGTTGAATACTCAGATAGAATAAGTTTAGGTCTCTCTTTTCGTCTTCCCAATCACTGTAGCGTATTCAAGGGAGAACATTTGGCGATTAAGCAAGTGTTGTCTTGGCTCAAAGAAAACGTGATATCAATCAAAGATATCCGCATCTCGTCCCAAAGTCAAGGAGCCATTAAATCTCGTGATTCTGTCTCTACCAGCTCTTTAACAGCCCTTTACTGCCGATCGTCTCTGATGGAGTTGGCGCTTCAGTTAAACATTAACTGCTGGTTGCACGCCACAGGGACATTTTAGGAAATTGTAAGGCTAACAAACTCGCCAAAGTGGAACAATGATAGCTTTGTAGCTACATGTAAGCTTATGCTAAAACAATATCACCATCAGCTTGGCAATAAAACAGATTTGACCAATACTGGATTTGAAGCGCTCTAAAGGTTTAATATCTTTAAGCATATCGTACGTTGGCTCCTTAATATCTGTTACTGTTGTTATGACACTCACCTTCTCTGGTAGATACATGTCCTGGTCTATCCCAAAGACGTAGACCCCATCTGGGAGATTTCTACTACAGTGATCTTATTGATCTCGCAGACGCTTCAAAAGTAGAGTGACAGGGACAGCAAACGACGCCATATTTCTTGCCGCTATTTTGAAGTTTCTCTTCAGTAAGGTTTGCCATTTCATGGTGGAAAGATATACGAGCCAACAACGAGTCGAAATTATTGAAATTTACTACCGAAATTCGGAGTCAGTGTCCTCAACGTTAAGAGCGCTACGTCCAATTTATGGTCGTCATAATCGTCCTAGCAGATCAACAATTGAGCGTTTAGTGGAAAAATTTGAATCCACAGGCACAGCACGAAATGTTCCCGTACAGTGCCGGATTAGCCACGAAGCAAGAGTAGCATATGCTACGGGCCCCGCGCACCAACCCAACCTATTCTGACCATAAAAAAGTATTATTTACATATTAGATTTAGTCACAATTACTAAGAAGAAAATATTTGCATCAAAATGATCAACTAAAATTTTATTTTTCTATCTGCTGGTCGTACCAAAAATCATGTTTCGCACCGCACCAAACGCAAATTGGACAACGGTATGAAATTCAGGTATTTATTGTCACCATTGATAACGTACTCACTGCTTTAGGTAAACGTGTATGAACAGTTATCATAAAATTGCTGGCATTTTCGGAATATTCCGAGAGCTAAAATCTCTTCCTGATTCAAAATAGCCTTTTTGGCCTTTAGTCCACAAAAACTGGCGTTTTGTCCGGGTGATCGCACATGGACTCATCAGTTGGCTGTGGGGACCTTGTCAATACGCAATTTTTATTGAATTCAGTTCATCTTACATTAATTTTTTTGACAAAAATCCAATGTGAACTATATCCAACCAAGATTAAAATTGTAATCATTAACGTTGAAATATTTTGCTATTTTCAACAAATTCAACAAATCCATTAATTGTGCTAAGTCTTCTACTAGGCTGATTTATTTCAGTAGTATATATTCCAACGTTAATGATTATAATTTTAATCTTGGTTGGATATAGTTCACATTGGATTTTTGTCAAAAAATCAATGTAAGATGAACTCAATTCAATAAAAATTGCGTATTGACAAGGTCCTCATAGCCAACTGATGAGTCCATGTGCGATCACCCGGACGAAACGCCAATTTTTGTGGACTAAAAGCCATAAAAGCTATTTTGAATCAATAATAATTCAACAAGTCCATTAATAGTGCTAAGTCTTCTACTTGGCTGATTTATTTCAGTAGTATATAGAATTTGTATTATAAAAACCTTCATATAAAATCTCTTCCACCAGAAGAAATTAAAAATATGCAACCATAGTAAGTGCTTACGCAGATGATTTGGAGGACAGTCTGGGCAACGAATTACTGCAATTCGCTTCAATGCTCAATTCTGATGTGGCTGGTATTATTGACAGCAGGAATCATGAGGCTCTGGAAATGCAGGTTTACAAGCTGTTGATAAATAATTCTTTACAATCTTGTTTCCCGAACGTTGAAATTGCTTTGCGCATTTATTTGTCTCTCATGATCACCAACTGCAGTGGTGAACGATCTTTCTCAACATTAAAACGTGTTAAAAATGAATTGAGTAACACGATGAGCCAACAACGTCTTAATCTCCTCACTTTAATGAATATTGAACATGATTTACTCCGAGAAGTCGATATCAACAGCATTATTTATAAATTTTCCCAAATTAAATCAAGAAAAGTTTGTTTGTAACAGTTTTGTTTTATTTAATACCATAAACTTGATAAGTGCCTAACCTAAAACAGTCTAAGGGCCCCTTGATAGAATTTGCTACAGGCCCCGCCCTGGCTTAATGCGGCACTGTTCCCGTACCAGTGAGACAAAAAAGTGCCCGTAGTGTCGAGAATATTGCTGCCGCTGAGGCTTCAGTTGCAGAAAACCCAAATTTGTCTCTCACACGTCGTTCTCAAGCGTTGGGCATCTCTGTGACGTCGTTGTGGCGAATTTTGCGAAAAGATCTTGGCCTACATCCTTACAAGATTAAATTGACGCAAAAACTGAAGCCGCTTGACCACCAGAAGCGTCGTATGTTCGTGAATTGGGCTGAGCAACAACTTGAAAATTATTCGGATTTTCATCGAAAAATCATACTCAGCGATGAGGCTCATTTCTGGCTGAATGGCTTCGTCAATAAACAAAATATGCGGTATTGGTCAGGCAGTAATCCACACGTACTCCATGAGTCATCATTGCATCCCGAAAAAATTACGGTTTGGTGTGGTTTATGGGCCGGCGGCGTCATTGGGCCGTACTTCTTCCGTGATGATCAAGACCGGCACGTTACTATGAATGGGGATCGCTACCGTTCAATGATAACCGAATATTTTTGGCCCCAGTTGGATCATATGGACTTGGAGGACATGTGGTTCCAACAGGACGGCGCCACAAGCCACACAGCGAATGTCACAATCAATTTATTGGAAACCAAGTTTGGAGAACGTGTTATCTCACGAAATGGTCCAAACGCTTGGCCGCCTCGGTCGTGCGATTTGATGCCGTTAGACTATTTCCTGTGGGGCTACGTCAAGTCTATGGTCCATGCCAACAAGCCAGTGACGATGGATGAACTTCGTACGAATATCGAACGTGAAATTGCAGCAGTATCGGCCGATTTATGCTTGAAAACCGTCGAAAATTGGGTTCAGCGTCTGGACTTCTGCAAGCGTGCCCGTGGTGGCCATGCAAAAGAAGTCGAGTTTCGTACATAATGGCATCAAACGTACTTTCACAGGAATAAAGAATTTCATTGATATCCAAAACCGTTTTTGTTTTATTTAAAAAAACTTTTGTAGCGCTCTTATTGAAAAACCCGATACGACCAACAAAACGTTTTATCAGATTGATAAAAATTACAGGGATTTGTTGAGATGACAAGCAAGGTTTTGCTGTATCCATAAAACTAATTAGTCAAGTTAACAGATTGATTTGTTCAAATAACAAAAGTATTTGGTCAGTGTGACTATTTTTTCGTAGAATCTACAAAATTAATTTGTCAGATTAACAAAATTCTTTTGTTGAATCAACAAAATATTTTGTCAATGTAACTAATTTTTTTTTGAATCCACAAAAACAATTTGTCAGATTAATGAAATATTTTTTTTGGCTTAACAAAACATTTTGTTATGTAACAATTTTTTTTTGTTGAATGTCCAAAATTTTTTGTCAGCTTAAAAAAAATGTTTTCTTCAACTAACAAAAATGTTTGCTTTCAATTTGACAATTTGTTAAAATACAGATAAAGATTGTTGATTAGAGAAAAAATATGTTATGTTTGATGCATGCTACATTTCCTGAACAATATTTGGAAGAACATAATTTAAAATATTTCTTGTATTATACAAATGGACAACCTTTTACGCTGATCTTACAAGAAAAAATGTAAAATAAAAAAAAAATATGAAATTCTGAAATATTCCGCACCATAATGTCTTAGCGCCAAATAACTTCAATGGCCCAGAAGATTTGACTGAAAATAAAAGCTAAAATAGAACAAATTTACCATTTTGCTAAATTTAACCAAACAAAAGGAGAAAATGAAAAAAATAAATAAAACAAAATATGTTATTTTAAACCTTTTATTTGTTTACATTATAGACTAAGAGCCCACAGCAATTTTTGGGTGTGATTGATAACAAAAAATACTTAATTAGCTTAATTAGATAGGCCTTTTATAGTTATTTACAAATGTGAAAGCCTTGCATACTCTAGTGGGCGCAATAGTGCATTAAGTATGCAGTTCTTTCCAAATCCAAATAATTGTGATAACAACCTTGCCAAAATGTAGAGTTAAGCCCCCTGATTGAAAATATCGAGGTCCAAGACGTTTTACAGACAGCCTTCTGCCTGCCAGACGCGATAAGAATAGGCAACTTCTTGCACTAAGAAGGCCACCTTCAAAACGTCATGGACCTTGATATTTGCAATCAGGGCACTTAGCTGTTCATTTTGAAGTTATGGCAAATTTTTTTTTCCCAATTTTTTAGAATAAGGAAAGAACTGCATACTTGATGCACTATAATGCACTATTGCGCCCACTAGAGTATGCAAGACGTTCACATTTGTAAATAACTACTAAAGGCCTAACTAATTATGCTAATTATTTTTTGTTATCAATCACACCCAAAAATTGCTGTGGGCTCTCGGTCTATTAGTTACATAAGTTGATAGATTGTTAAGGTTTAAAATTATGTTTGAATCAGTTTATGTATGTCTGAGCTTTCTATTTTTAATTCATTACAAATTTGGTGTATTAAGTGATGACTTTTATCATATTTTTTATTTATTTAAAAAATTTGTTTATAGGATTATAACTAGATTGTACCAATATAGGTACAATCCTAAAGGCCTAACGTCTCTTCAACTTCTTTCGCCGTTTTTCAAACAATCAGAACTTACATAAGTACGAGTACTTACATTTATTTTTCTAAACAAAATTCTTCACTACAAACTTCCTTTCAGAAATAGTTGGCGTTGTAAGAAAGTTTAAGTTCCTGAATTATTTTCATATCCATTCCACTGTTTTTAGTATTTAAATATTTCCATCACACATTCTATAACATTTTGTTATCATGAAATATCTATTTTATCTTTTTAATATCGAACTAAACTTCAAATAACATTTTGATATTTTAAAGTGCCACAAAAGTACGATTGCTTAAAATATGTCTCAAATATCTCCGATGAATGCGCCATGTAATAGGTATCTATTATAATAGCGTGTTTTATTCTTCGTATTTTTTTTTTTAATAAATTAATGAACCCCAAGTTGTGCAACGATGGATGTGGCAAATGTAGAAAATGAAATATTTTGCCATCTTATTAAAAATAATTAACTCCCCATTGGTCGGTACTTCACCACTCCATGATGGAAGGAAACATGAAGCTTTTCATTCCACCGCGCTGTCTTCGGTTCTCCATCATCGTCAACATATCCATGCATGTACGCGTACACATATCAACCATTCATTCGTCTATTGCGCGAACGAAACGAACACAAATTCGTATTCAAATCCAAACAACCAATTGTATTCGTATCCGTCCAATAGTCTCAGTCCCAGTCCGGTACCTACTCGTACATATAGTGAGTGTTCAAGGCATTCTAACCCAACTCCCAGCGGACAAATATCTCCATTTAAGACACACAAAGCACCTTGGTCCGCGTGTTCCGTATACCAAGTCTCATGATAAATGCAAACAAACAAACTCGGTCGCTAAAAAACAAGGGAAAAAACACAACTTCACACACAGAAGTGAGTTGGTACTATCGGCATCGTGAGTACAGGTGTTCGATAATTTTTCAAAACTGTTCCAGCTTCAGAAGTATAGTCTTAGGTCTTAGCCAACATATAACCAAAAGTCTATACTCATTGGTGAGTCAGTTGAGGCTGTATGTCCCTTCGCCTCTTCGCCGCAGATTCAACTTCAAAAAATATTCTTTATTCACCGATGACAATAAAAGTATTTACATATTGCCATTTTGGGTGCGCTCTCTATCCTATCCGGCAGCAGCGGGCAGGGCGAATGGACAGGGGGATTAAACTGTGTACACAACTTACAATACAACCCAACATTATTGAGTACCCTGGTATTACAATTCTTTTAACATATGTAAATCCTTTTGTGGCCCAAGACGGAGGACCCAGAAAGTTGCTATCTGTTCGTTGTTGTGATGCTGAAAAATTATTCAAATGTCACTTTGTCGACTCGTTCGATGCACATACTAGATGGCGTTGTGGGGTTTGGAATAGTATAGAACCCATCCAAAAAGGGTGTAATCGCTCTCCATCTCTTTATCGGAAGCCTATAAATCTGTTCATGCAAATTTTTTAGCTGTTCCTCCGCCATACGCTGCACGACATGATATTGCAACAACATTTTTATACTCGGGAGGATGAAAAACCAAAAAAAAAAAAAAAAACACCAGAAGCAACTCAAAGCGGCAAAGGTGATCAAAAGTTTGCATACCTTCAACGAGTATCTGTATCACAGTGTGACAATACATACATACATATGTGTATAATGGGGTAAGAAGGAAGGTTTTTACGAGTGCAAAAAGGACATTTTTACAAGCGTGTTCGGAGTTTTATTCTATATGTAACCAGAACATACGTTGACGACCTTATACCGCCCCTTTGGTTTGGACTCTCCTTATTTCCTTATTGTGATCATGAATTCGACCGAGTAGTGATGACAAGCGCGATTTAAATCTCAAAGTCATGCCTTGGAAGTGGAAAGTGTAGCAAAACATGTAGATACACACACTCCTGGCGGATGGTTGCACGAATGACCGAGGCACCACCACACCGGAGGGAACTGAAACATTTCCTTTGGGACTTGGACGTTTGGCGTTTGTAGAATGAACATAAACTTTGAAATTGGTTTTGAGTTGCTAGTTTTATAGAAGAGATGAGTTGAGACTTTCTGTGAAGACAATTTTAGGGTAAGCAAAAAGTTTTTAGAAGAAATGCCAAAAAAAAATATTTTAATAGATTTCTCAACTGGTATTCACCGAGCGCTCTTAAATGGCTCTTAACTTTACGAGGCTCTTAACTTGAAACTTGTTTGGGGTATTTACCAAACACTCACAAGCACGGTTGCCACTTGAAAAAAAAATTGTGTCCAAAGTTGAAAATGAAAATGACCAAATGTAGTTAAAAATGACCAAAATTAAAAAAAGAAACACAAACAAACAAAAAACAGAACAATTAATTCATCACATTTGTTGGAGCATAAATGTTCATGTATATTATATAGCTTACACGTTATTTTTAAATTATTAAAAAACAAAAACATAAAAAATCAGGAACAAAAATTCACAAAGCACCTTATATGGAGGGCTCACAGCTGTACCGAACCAAGTCATTTTAAAAAAATCTAAAACCAACGCCAAAATTTCCGCAAAATTGACCTCTATTTAGAGCTGTAGCTGTAATGAACTATGTATAGTATTATATTATTAATGGTTTCAAAATTGAGTCCAATTATTAGTTTAGTTTTTATTAAACTTAATTCGCAAAAGCTCGTAAAATACCCAATATTTTGTGCGTTGGGACTGCGCAATATTTTTAGAAATTCCTTAAATTGGTTGATGCGGTTGTATATATTATATTGCGACACTTTTTTCAACTTCACTAGGAACTTTTTGCAATAATATGCAAAGCGAAGATGCAGTGAATGGCAAGTACATTAAAAAAATGACATTGCTATTCAATTTGGCTTGATGGTCATTAACCTCACTAACCATAACACTAGCCTCATCAGTTAAAAGACCAGTTAAATTTTCAAATGGTATATTTTATTTTTACCCAGCGAAAAACATTGTGCAAAAAACTCTCAATTTGAAGTTTTCCAGCTATCTATCATTAAATTCGCAAGTGATGGAAATGAACGCATTCAGTTTTTGTGCATTCAGTGATCGTGCTGGGGTATTGTTGTTCAATTAAACACATTAATGCACTGTTTACATCATACGCTAATAAAACTGCTTTTGGTGTACATTTCCTTTTTAAGAACATAAAAAGTAAAAAAAAGTTTTTTTTTTTCAATTCGTTGAATGGAATAAAAAATGACCATAAGACCAAGTGAAAAAATAATGACCAGATTTGGTCATAAATGACCAAACTGGCAACCGTGCTTACAAGTGTTTTTCGAAGTTCGAAAATGAGAGCAACTCTCTCTTGTTCAGGCATACGCAACTGTGAAATCAAGCTGTTTTCGAACTTGAATGACAGCTGGCAGTGAGAGTAAGAATCCTTCGGTCGTTTGTTTAGTTTGTTTAGTTTTCGAATTTTCGAACAAACTTTCGAAGAGAGCGCTCGTAAGTTTATGAGTGGTCGGGACCACTCCTAACTTTTAAGAGCGCTCGTAGATCTTCACTAATATTGCTTGGTGAATAGGTTTATGAGCTTCTTAAGTTATGAGCGCTCGGTGAGTACCAGCCTAAAAGACATAACGAAAGCAAATACAAAGTGATGCAAAAGTTGTCACACTGTCGGAAGGTGCTATAATTTTAGCAAATGGCGAAAAATGTCAATTCTATACTTTGACATTTGTGAAGCAAACAGATACAAAATACACATCAAATGACGAACCGCTATTATCCTACGAAAGACGGAATAATTGTTGCCAATTTTTTTTTTGGGAATTAATTCATCGGTAGTGTTAGTTCCTAGTCGCCCCACCCCCAGTACAACGTTTAGATGATCGCTTAAAAGAGTAATGGAGTATGGTTTGGCTGAATCCGAAGCAGCCTTTCTGCTGAGAATATCGCTGCTGTGGGTGAAGATATCGCAAAGGATCCGGAATGTCAACCAGACGACACGTGCCATACAAGTGGACATAAGCGGGCGGAGTTTACAGGGAATTCTGGTGAAAAACTGAAGACGAGTGCTATAGAGAATAGAGCCATGCCCAACAAATTTCCTTACTCTCGATTGAACGAATTGGGACAGACTGAAATGTGGTTCCAACAGGATGGAGCCAGGGCTCATGCTGTACGAGCAACAACTGAAATTCTGAGGACTGCAATTCCGGATGCCTATTCACTCATTTTGACGATTTGAAACTGGCCAGCAGGAACACCCAGATTTTTTTTTTTTGATTTTTTAAAGTCACGAGTCTATGTTAACAAGCCCTTGGAGACCTAAAATAGAATCTCATTCAACTTACCACCGGAATTTCTGGCAAGAGTGATGGAAAATGTTAAAAATCGGGCCCAAATGGTCATCAATTGTCGTGGCGGCCACTTGGCCGATATCATTTTCTCCATAAGTTTTTCATTCGTAAAAGAATCAGAGCCCCAGAACAGGGGCTGACAACTTTTGTGCCACCTTGGATTAGTTTCTCACTATTCGAGTTTGCTCGTAAAACGCTGATAAATAGCACAAGGCTAAGGATCCACATAGAAACCTGGCACTATCCAGACGGTCAAACCGCAAAATCTATACCATATGTACTAATCTAAACAGAAAAGTATTCGACACTCTAAACGGGAGCATGCATTTCGAAGGACAAACAATAAATCTGACATCTGACTATTTCCGTGTTGCTGTAAAATTCAGAGGTCGACGGTCTATGAAATAGAAATTCAAAAATTATTTGACATTGGTCACCTAAGCATACCTGGAGTCAAGAGTTCATACAAAGAGCATCTGAGCGAGAAACTCTCCGCTGTTCATTGTCCTAGCAGATTCCCCAACAGTCAGTGGTCCCAATACCATGACATCCCAGTCTAAGCTTTCCTAGACCACCATTAATAACCCGTTTTAGGATGTTCAATGCCTATTTCAGAAAAAGGTGACAAAATAGAAAGATCCAAGTGCAGTGTAAAATAAAATTGAAAGTGAAGTAACAAAAATTAGAGAAGTAATTTAAGCCAGTAGAAGAAGGAGTGTTCCAGCTGGAGAAGATTGAAAGCCTCGCGATCAATAAAATAACCGGAGGTTTTAGGGCCATATTCTTTAAAACGGCACGTAGGACGTAAAACAGAAGATGTACGGGTTGGGTACGATATCCCGCTTTTTTAAATCCCGCTTTTCTAAATCCCGCATTTTATAATCCCACTTTTTAAAATGCCGATTTTTAAAATCCCGTCTCTTATAATCCCGTTTTTTATAATTACGACGCATAAACAGTGATGTATGCAACCCCTCTGCTTGGGCACACTATAGGATTTTAGGTAGGTGCGAGTTGGGTGTATGCAAAGTTTCTTTAGCATTTAAAGAATCTGGAAAATAACCAAAATAAAGTCAATAAGTTTTAGCTACGTTTTCTAAAAAACGGGATAAGCGGTATGAAACGTTATTTTAAAAAGCGGGATTATAATAGAACGGGATTTTAAAAAACGGTATTTTAAAAAAACGGAGGACGGTATTTTAAAACTTTTTTGCGGGATTTTTGAAAAACGGAATTATAAAAAGCGGGATTCCGTTACGCTCCCAATATGTAGATACCTATTTAAGCAGCATTTCAACCAGGAGCTGCTAAATCGGTTCCGTAAGAGACGGTTTTGAGTTTGCAGTATCTTATGTCTTCTGATGGCTGCCGTCTCCAAACGATAAGTTGATAATTCTGATTCATGAAGAGGTCATGAATGAGGATCTGTCTGTACATTTTTTCGATGTCGGCTGTGAACACAAACCTATGCATTCGAAAGGGGAGTAGTATCGAGGAGAGTTCACTTTGAACAGTGAGTCCAGTATGAAGTATATCGTTGAGAGATAGGCCCGTGGAAGCTTTTGCTGATGCGTCGAAAACAACACGTAGTTTGGTTGTGCTGCTATTAGGTTTGAGTACACTTTGATGAGGGATGAAGAAGTGGTGTTTTGGGATGTTGGCCGGATTGAATTGACAAAAGGCTTCATACTCGTCCATGAATTTCACATAATCATTCCTTAATGTTGGGTTTTTGCTTAGTCGTCTTTCTAATGACATAAATCGGTTGAGTGCTAATTGTCTTGAGTCACCCAAGGCTTCGCTATTTTCTTGGAATGGTAGTCGAACTTCAAAGCGACCGGAGTCGTATCTGGCTACTGTTTGAGTAAAATGTGTTTCACAAAATTTTTCGGCTGTTGTCATTGATTTTGGTGTGTCTTCGAAGTCATCCAGTTTCCAGAATCTTTCGATGAGGTCATTTTTGGAGTCGTCTTTGCTGAAAATTGCACAGGTGGCATTGTTATAGGAGACATTTTTAGTTTTGCCTGCCACGACCCAACCAAGGACAGTGTTCTGTAACAATGGCTACTTGTCAGCAATTCGTATTTTCTCAGGACGTATAAGTTGATGATATAATTCTGCTCCAAGAAGAACATCAATCATGTAGAAACACTGCAAGAAGAGAACTCACTTTCAATTAACGAATGGAGAATAATTCTTCAGCCAAGAGAGTCTTCGAACTCCAGATCGAAAAGTTTAGTTTGAAAAATTATATTTATTGACACAAAAAATGAACCCCTTGTAAATCGCTCGTAATAATTTAGAATAATTTGTCATTTTCACTGAGGTAGGTAGATATAATTTAAATTAATTCAGTCTACCACTCATCCTATACGAATTCAAATTTCAAACCCCTATATTACAATTTGGCTTTTTTTTCTTAGACCACCCAACCCTCACAAGATTGTCTCATCTGTGAATTACTTTACCTCATCTTCCCTGTTTAAAAAAAAAAATCCTCAAAAAGGATTTTCCATTCTTCCGCATACTTAATCCCAAGCTTATGCGACTTTTGAAACGGATTTACACTGTAAAGTGACTGAAGCATCAGCTACAGCCCACAGAAGCAGAAACACCCAACACGAGCAGAAGCAAAACCAGCAACAAGGATTTAATATTGGATGGACAGAAGGAATTTGATTTGGATTCCTCTCCTTTTGGAATATTATTTATATCCTTTTTGACTTCTGACCCCAGGTTGTTGTTTTCTGTGTTAAACATTTGAGAAACCACTTTATGTTGGTAGCGTTGTCAGCGGCGGCAGCGGTGGTGGGTTGCAGAAAAAAAATCAACTTTATTATTTTTCTTTTTCCATCATCTCGTCCTGTTTGATGAAATGAAGGCACAAATAAGCATTTTTCTTTGTATTTTTTTATGAGGAGTTGGGGCCATGAAGTCTGCATGTTGCATTTTCGCCAATAGGAATTTATGTATTCTCTTCATAAGAAAATACGAAATGCCAAAAATATGAAACTTCATTCAAGAGGGCTAGTAAAACCTTGTTTTTGTGGAGTGTTTTGCATTTTTATATGCGTGCTTGACCGCAAGGACATTTTTTCTTTTGAAAATCTCATTTAACAGGGATTATTGTATAGAGTGTTATGCGTGAAATTGGATTGCATAAACACTAAACTGTATTAACTTGGGTGTCTGATCTTTGGCCTTTGGAATTCTGGCCGAAAAGAGAAATAATAAAAAAAAAACATCTTTATCCAGGCTTTTCATCTTATCATAAAATCTTGATACCTTAGAATAAGAAAATGTTTCATAACAATGCCAGATGTAAAAGATGTATGTTATGACTGTAGTTGCTACCAAAACACAGTTTAGAGCCTGCCTTATATCTAAACTTCAAACAAAAATGACTTTCCCCCAGATTCATGATGGAAGTTTAAGCTGAGGTTCAGTTACACAATAACTGTTATTGAATGTAGTTTAACTAAATTGTATGAACAAAAGTTGGCAGCAATGTACGTAGCTGTTACGTCATGTTACGTAACATGCACTTCATGGTAAGAAAGAGACGGCAAAGTGAGGCAGGATTTTTAAAACAAATTGAAAATTAATGGATTTTTTTGACATTTGCCTTGGTGACATAATATGACACACGAAGATACAGTGTATCACAAAAGTAAGTAAGCACTCATTAAAAAAAATATATAATCAAACACTATTTGGAAAATAAATCGAAGTGCGAGAATGGTAAAATTGTTAACAAACGTCCATCTACTATACACAAAATAATGACCAAATATAATAACATTGGAAGTTTGCAAAATGACCCTCGATCAATGACAATGACATGCAGGAAAGCCGTATTATTGTTAGGAAAGTGAAGAGGAATCCCAAAGTAAGCCCATCAAAGATATCAGCAGAAATAACCAAATAAAACAGGTAAGTCGTTTAAGCCTCAAACTATTCGACGAGTGCTCTACTACCAATCCGGTTATCATGGTCGAAATATTAGAAAGAAACCTTATGTCATCGAGTCACGGAGAGAGGATGATGTCTTCAGGAAACTGAACACTTTTATCTTAATTGTCAATAAAATAACTATTCTCGTCTCTTTTTTATGAAAGGAGAACGTGGAGATGAATTTCGAATTTTGCCAAGTCATTCATTTTTTTTGTTGCTGGCTATATATAGATATATGGTAAAACCAAATTAAATAAAATTAATAAAAAATCAATATACACCAGTGGTTGGAATTTTTATATTTGGAAATTGGAATAGCCTTTGATTTTTAGTGCAGCAACACCTTACATAAGTAAAATAAATCGCCAAAAGCGGCTCTTTCTTTGAAAAAACCCATGAATCTAAACAAGCAGAATTTTAGAACACAGTTGTGTTATTTGAAATGTTACTTTTTAGTTCGAAATACATATCAATTATAGACAAAAATATTAAGTTTTTTTTAACATTACTTTCGATTGTTTGAAGGAAATTATCTTTAAACTAAGAGGTGCTTACTTACTTTTGTAATTCACTGTATATTTGTAGTGGCATAGCAAATGGCCAACAATTATGACAACTACAAGACGTCAAAGTGATTCTGGAGTGTTCACACTGCTTTTGTGTCTGAACACGACAGGGTGGTCTTACGTCAAAATAAATCGGTTGAGAAAGTCCAATGTGAACACCGTCACGAGTCCATTTGAGATCGTCGCGTCCGTCGGGTTGAAACGCATTTTCAAATAAACATATCCTCCGTCACGCATAGCAGCATAGGGCTGATAATCTAGTACATTTTAGTTGTATTTATTTAAGACTTTTCTTTTTGTAACAGTTTCGCATAACAATCTACTGAAAAAAATTGTAAACAAATTATTTTCTTGGAAATGGCTTATAATTTCAGAGATTATTTTTATAGCCTTCATAGATAAGTTGCCAAAGGAATGCTGAATGACTGAAATAAGATTTTTAACAGATAAATGTGGATAAATGCTTATAAATGAGGCACACTAACAAGGAAAATCGATAGAAAATTATGAAAAGTAATAGGGCAATAGTTGGGAATTGCAAGTAAGCATTTGTATATAAAAAAGCTGAAAATAGTTCTGAGTAATTTCAAAAGTTTGGAAGACAAATTGCAACATAAAAAATGTTTCTTTTGAGGCATCGCATAATTTAATAAGTTTTATATTTTTTATCACTGCCAACAAAAGTTTCAAATACTTAACGCGATAGCGTTGGCAAAACAAAATCACGTTTCATGATAATACTATGTGTTATATGTACAAAGATATAACAGAGAAAATACTGTAATACCGATATTAATAATTTTTCTCTTTAAAGAGGATAAATGGTATGCTTTATGCATCGTCCGTTTCAAGACTTAAGTGCTTTGCACATGAGACAAGAACTGCGAATTGCGAATGGTCGCGAATTTTGACATTTCGTTCACATGAGTATTTTTTTTTGGTCGCCGAACAGTGCGAATTGTCAAAAAAAAAGAAGTAAGTAAATTAAAGTAAAATGAGTGCTAAGCAAAATTATTTAAAGAAAAGGTGGCTTTTATGCAGTTTAATTTGTTAGCAAAATTTAAAAAAGAGAAAAAACTTATATTTGCATCTTCTAAATATGAATCGTCATAGATTTGGAGAACATTTCACTTTGATACCTCAACTAGAAAGAGGTTGAATTCGTACGAATTTTTTAGTCGCGGGTTTGTGGAATGCGTTCACTAGTTGTGGATTGCGAATTTACATTTGACAGTTCGCAGAAGATACGTTCTTGGTCGCGTACAAAATTTTAAAGTGCAAAATATTTCAATTTATAATTATTTTCTGCAGTGTTTTCCTTTTAAAAAGTTGATTCGATCATTAAATCACTTCGTTGTAGAATAAAAACAAAACAAAAATTAATATTAGCTGTGAAAATTGCTTAAAAAAATTTATTCGCAAAGCACTTTAGACTCGCTTGTTTTTTTTTAATATAAATCGGTCTGTTCTTGGAATGAAAATGGTCTTTTGAAAGAAGTCAGTCGGGAGTACTTCATACCTATTTAAAGTCTTTAGTAGGTATAATTTTGGCAAGTATGTACTAATTCGTGTCTAAATAGTTGCAATGAAAACAAAAGTATACATTTTCACGTTAATCATTACCAACTACCTTACCTACCCACGTTGTCACCATCAGAAAAAAACAGCTTCAATTAATCACATTAAACCAAAAATGTCAAAAACCCTGTCAATACTCCATCCAAAAAAATCAATTAATTACATAAATACACTTATAAATTATTGTGACATTAACTAACTAGATTTGTCATAAAATAAAAAAAAAAAAAAAAAAAAAGTAATTCAACATTCAATCATCCTTCATCTTAATTGCGGACAAATACAATTTAATCCAACTGGAGTCAACCCTGGTGTTATTTTGTTGCTGTTGTTGTTTTAAATCAGTTTACACGCACAGTTCAACCCTAAAAAGGTGTTAATTAATCTGCTGCAATTTGATTTATAGTGTTTGCTTATAGATAGGTACACAGAGTAAACTGTTTATATAAATGGATTTGGTGTATATGTATAACTAGTACCTATAGATACACTGACAAAAAAAAAGTGTAGCTACGATCGACGAATGACCTAACATTCGTCCATTTTGACATATCGTTCAAATTGCGGTTTTTTATTTATCGCGAATGACATTAAAACAAATATCAAGAGTTATTTTATTACAATTCGTGTGCGAACAATTCAGTTTGTATGGTATGTGGAACGTAAATAGAGTTTGACAGTTCGTAACAAACAGATGGCAATTCGTGACGACTTATTTATTCTCTCAAATTTCGCTTAATTTACCAATTAAACACAAATTTAATATCTTACCATTAATTTAAATTGTTTTTTTGTATAGTTTCTTGTGAAGAATTTAAGGCTTAGAAATATATTAAATGCCATTATTGTTCTTTTGTTCGTCGGTCGTTATCTCATGTGAACAGTCTTAAACTATTAATTTTTCGTTCGAACTTGCTACTATTGACCCGAAAGAGTACATCATCAGCTGACTGAATTTTAATCTTTGCAAGAATTCAGCTTAGTGTTCACAGATTCATGAAAATATTTTTTTCAGTGTATGAATGTACTCAAACTTTTGGTGTTGTAGCCACTAGAAGAACTAGTACATCGGTGACGGTGGTGATGATGATGATTATGATGCCATGGTGTTGAAGACCATCTGTGGCACAGTCAAACATAAACCCATAATCATCGGCATGGATGACAAATTTGGTTTAAAAAACTTTTTTGAAAAAGTGTGTTCAGAGAGTGAGATTGTTTTTTTTCTTTTGTATCTGGTTAGGTTGGTTGACTATGCCGTGTTTGACAGCGATTTGCATGTTTTCTACCCCAAGATAAAAATGCAAAACTATAGTGTAATGGGTACCTAACACCAGCTGGTTATTTACATGTTGCATTTTGATATCCTGCAGGTTGATAAAAAAATCTCCATCCAAAGGATTAGGCGAGGATTAATATGCAAGGCAAATAATAGTGAACGTGGCTGCTGATATTGGATTAGAAGCAGTCAGAAAAGAAATTTATTCAAATTTATCAAAGGCATAATATGTAAATGATAAATGTCTGTGTCAAAAGCGTAAAGTCACGGTGATGATATTTTAGAAGGCGGTATTAATTTTTTGTTTCATTTTTGTGGTTTTATATTTGAGCGGTGTCAGTTGCACTATTGACCATTTTCCAAATTTTTTTTTTGAAAAACTTTAGCCATGAAATCTAGTGACATTTTTCAAATTGGGAAATTATAAAGCTCGTTTTTGAGTAAGTTTTCTTATATTATTCATTTAATCATAAACATAAGTATTATTTAAAACTGCAGAATTACCCTCGGATCTTGAGAAATTAATTATTTTGCGATATTTAAAAAGGGAAAAATGATGAATTCAAAGAGCTTTCAAAATATAGCTGAATACATCACCGGAGTTTGGTAAAATAATAAAAAGTATTAACAGTCAAACATTGAATTCAGTACGAAAAAAAAAGAGGATTTACTGCCTCAAAGAAAGCCTTAACCAATAAAATAACAGTAAAATAATTTCTAACCGAGAGCGTTAAAAAAAGGCGTTAAAATCAAACGTAGTGTCGGGTAAAAACAATGTAGGATATGCTGCTAAGAGTAACGCAGTTAACTCGATTTAATAAAATTGTTTAAAATAAACAACTAAGAATGTTTAAACTTTGTTATATTAATAGAGAAACTGTGCTATAATTTGCAATTTTCAAGTTTGTTTTCTTTAAACGAGTAACGTGTTTAAATCAAATAAGTACGCTTAATTATCTTAACACATTTCTTATGTAGTATATTTTTCTTGAAAGTTAACATTTGGTTATGTTGTTTAAATCAAACAAGTATCTAGTTTAAACAATTCACCAGATTTATTTAATCTTACAAAGTAAATGGGTTGAAATTTCTAAAACTAAATAATTTCTGGTTTGATGGTCAAAATAACTAAACCAGTTCCTTATTTTAATTAACTGAAGATTTTTGAAATTCCACACCAATTTAGTTAAAAAATCAATCAGAATTGTTTAATTGATAACCGGCTAAACTTGCAGGTTGTATATTACCAGTCCTTCTTGTTTAATTTTTCACGAATTTTGCATTGTTTTTAACCGATCGTTTTTTTTTGCGTGTAGATACTTATATCTCTCAACTAATCTGCAGGAATTGAGGGAATCTTCACTTTTCTGTTCATTTCGAAAGGATAATAAGAAGCATATTTCATGACAAGACTCTTGGAAGAATTGTCTGTTTCTAGCAAAAAAACGAGGAATGGAATAGTGAAAGTCCATCGGGCTGGTATCTTTCTACGATAGTCCCAAATAAAGGATGTAATTTAAGACCATCATCGCCATGATTCTTTCGATTAAGTACAATCAAACATTAATGTCACCTTTCAGTTATCTAATAAAAGTTTTAAATGAAGTGCAGAGCTTAAACAGAATCCTATATAAGCAACATTTCGATAATAAAGCACATTTCTTGTACATATTTCCCTCAAATCTACTACAATTCTGCAAACTTGCTGTAGGAAAAGAAGACACAAATGAAAGAAGATGGTATGCGCGAAACTGATTAAACCAGCAACAGCACCAGCATCCTCAACAGCAAACAGCACGCTGGCCAGCAAACACATTGCCACCAGCAACGTCATTTCATCTGCTTGATATTTCATATTGGAACAAAGTTTTTCATTGTGGTGGACTTAGGACTGGCGTTGCTCTTGCTGTTCTTTTGTGTCTTGAACAATTGAAATACATTGGCTCTAAACAATGGCGGCCACTGTTGCTGTTGACGGTGCTGTTGCTGGTTTAATCTGTTCCGGGCTTTAAGCTTATTTTTATGCCCATCACAGATTCTCCTATTAATCCACTACAATTCCAACATAAACTTGTTGTTAGAGAAATCAAAACACATATGGAGCTTATTTTTAGTAAATTTTAGCTCAAAAATGTCAATTCATGTTTAATAATTCACTACCATATACAATTATGTTACTAACTGAAAAAGTGTTGCCACGGATCATACATAAATGTAGAAGTGTTTACATTTGATCATCACTTCCCAGTTTGCAATGCGAACACGTGCTATTCCAACTTCAGATTCATTAAATCACAAATAATCATATCATACCGCTAAAATTATTCATAAATCCATGTCCAGAGCAATTATATCTGGGAGTTATTCAAATCAACGTCAGAAGCAGTCATTGAAAAGAAAGAAAAAATTACGCGGAAATCATATCCAAGCAAGAATGCAGTTGCAACAAATCAACTTCAAACAAAAACAATTACTTAATTAAATTTTGTTCAAGATACAGTCTTCTAGTCCCTGTAGTGTAAAACAGTGAGTTCGTAGAATATAAGCTGTTAAGTTATTTTAATTAACTTCTCGTGACTTGGGAAACAAGAACAATAACTTCCCCACACTGGATCAACTACTTTGTATAAGTAAGCTGAAAATACATACTTCCAAGTCAAACACGCAAAGCAAAAAAAACGAACTCCTGTTTAATCCAATCATTATTGTTTTCGTTATTTTTCGAATGTAAACATACAAAGTAAATTGAAATGTCCTCGCAGTTCGCACACTGACACTTATTCCAATCGATCGCATGGCCAACAATTAATGGCCAGTTATAAACCAATTCGATGTGATTTATTACCCTCCATCAGTTCAGACAAAATGTTGTTCCAAAGGATAACAATTCATTGTCACCAGCAAACAGGATTCTTAACACACCACATACGAGTAGCTCTTGTGAAACAAAATGATTCAAAAAGAAAAATCAAACAGGAGGATAATTTTTTTTATTCGGAAAAGAGAATTTCAACTTAATTAAGCGAACACAGATAGAGAACGAATGGCAGCACTGGAGTTAGCACATCACTGTTACAGAATTCCACATCGCACATCATTAAAACCTCGTGCATTGGACCCAGGAATCCTTTCGCTGAATTAACTCATCATCATCGTGGACATGGACATTGTCATGATCGTGCCATGATCATCAGACACAGACCCCATCATCCTCCCTACAAGAGTCTGTGATGGAATATAATGATCCTTTCATAATGTCCATGATATTTAATTGAAATACCAAAAACGGTCATCGATATGAATTGTCTACGACCGACACGACAACAGCGACGACGACGTTGCTGTCGATGATGATGATCTTGCAGCAGCACCAAGCTAACAAGATCAGCAAGCTACATAACAATATTAAAGCAAAAAAGCATTCCAACACAATTCACTGGTGAAACGGACTCGGACTTGGAATTCCATGAGAAGTGGGAGATGTGTACCTATACCCACAGTCTCTATAAGATTCTGTCACTTCAACAGCCATCTGTCACCGGCTTAGAGACTTCGGAATCGTTAGCAACTCAATTACTTTTTGCTGCGATGATGATGATGATTCGCCCCGTCTCGTCGTCGCACGGTCGCATAATGATGGACAGGGCAGAGATGAGGACTTTCACGCGCGACAGCATCCCGGCCGGCGCGGAGCTTCTGCGTTAAGAAATTGATCGACCAACGTCACTTCGGATCCATTTTTTGCCTCCATTTCTCGCCGCCCTCCTTCGCTACCTACACAACACACAATTGACAACGGTTTCTGTTCAAAAATCCACTTTTCTGTGCAATTGGTCGAAATCACCTGTCAAAATTTCGTATAAAAACCCATCTTGACTCTAAATGTGATGCGATTACTTTTTGGAGAACATGTTCGCGCTATTGTCGGCATGGCTTCTTAGGGTCGAGTCGGCTCAGTGCTTTGCCATCACAACAGACTTCTTGACGTCTCTCATCTTGATGATGACAAAAAACCCCAACGCGAATAAAAATTCATTGAATTTCTGATGAAAGGACCAATTCGCCGATTCCTTAAGGATTTTTTTTTTAACTCTGCACGATAGAGAAAGACTGTGTGTCTGTTGCTGAACAACAATGATGACACCAAAAAGTGGTCAAGAACAACACAATGCAGAAAGAATAGTTTATATTTTTGGTGGAGCAATCCAAACTGTCCCGTCCAATAAAACGTCATTTTTTGTGGTTTCCAATTTCAAGTTCCGACGGCATAATGCCGTCGATTGGATTGTCTTAGTTTGTTTTTCGAGTTTGTTGTGTCTTTTTTGGAGAAATTTTTTTCTTGCAAGAAAAACAATTGAGCATTGTTTCAAGCAGAGATTGGGATTTTAGGAATGAAGACGATGCTGTAAGCTGAAGAAATATATAGTCTTAACAATTTTGGTTGAGATATTTTTGCTTCTGAACATAACATTAATGTGTTACTTTTGCATTCTATTCAAGTTTTTGAAATAAAAAAAGAAGAGTCAAATAGAAGTTTAGAGAAAATATTAACTAAAGTGTGATGAGTATATGTTTCAAGTCCTGGCCAACCACATTTTTCATACTTGAGGTCTTTGGTGAATTATATTGTCTGCGTATTCAAGTTTGGGTATTAGTCAAATAGGAAAACTGATGTTCAAGGCTAAGTAGATGAAAACCATTGAAAATTAATGAATCCTCTAAGAGTATCTCTTGTCATGGAAAGTGCTACTCATTAGCCTTTTGGAATCGGCAGAAATGAATTTCCAAAGACATTCATGGATACGTTCAACAGAAAGGTAAATATGGTCGACGGCTGAAAGGGAATGATTTATTTTTAAGCCTAGAAAGTACTTGAAAACTCAATTTAAATTTGTGCAGATTTCTGGTATCAAATTTTTACCAAGAGATGGCAATAATTTGAGATTTGGCTGGATTTAGCGTAAGGCCATTACACACCGCCCGATTTTAATTCTCATCTAGATCTTCATTTATTCTGCTAGTTAGATCTTCTAAACTAATAAGCTAAAAGGTCCCGAAAGATAAATCATTGTGTGTAGAGAAACAAACATGTGGTTAGTCATTTATAAAAATGCAGAACAAAATAGAACTTCAAAATGGAACCCTGTGGGACGCCAGCAAGCAAGCTTATTGAACCAGAAAAATTGTTGCCAACTTTGACCTTTTGAGTTCGATGACTTAAATAGTCTTGTATACGACGAACCGACATGTTACTGAAGACAAAGTATAGTTTTAGTTTCCTGCACTCCATACTGTTATTAAAAAGGTCGAAGGCTTTTATAAAATCTAGCAAACAGAGAAGCGTTAACATGCCTTAGTCATACTGAATAAGATTATCTTCAAGGACTTTAACCATAAATGTAGAGTAGCTGTAGTCTGTATAAATTGCTCAAAATACTAAATCAGAATACCAAAAATGTATGGTTCATGCATTCATGGATTGTCCATTGCGAGAACAAGAATTCATTTGCTACATTGAGTATGATATAAAAAAAAACGACCATAAAATTCTTGAAAATTGCGCACAATTTAAAACAATAAAAATTAATTGGTCATACTAGCGCAAAACTTAGCTGTAAAGATGAAAATTTTAAATTTAAATTAGACTTTAACTTCAATTTTATAAGGCTTAGGTTAGCGTTCAACATACGCCTGTGGACCTGCATCATCTCAACGTTTGCTTCCATTGAAGCAATGAACAAGTTTTGATTGAAGAAAAAAACACAACCTGAGCATTCAGATCTGTCTGAGCTAAAAAAGTAACACAGATCTTTTTTGACAGCTCAGTTCCCTGCTCTGAGCTTAAAAAAGAAAAACGCCTTATACTACGTTTTCACCAAAGGTAATACATACTACGTTTTCACCAAAGGTAAATCCGCGATTTAAGTGGATTTACCATAAATCTCCTTTAAATCTCGTAGATTTACCATACAAATATAAATCACCTCAAATGAAGATTTAAAATAAATCTCCTTGAAATCTTCTCGCAATCAGAAGATTTGCAAAACAAACAAACCTTATTTTGTAGAACGCACCTATGAACAACCACTTTCTTCATTGACAATCAACACAAAATAGAAATATCTGTTTTTTTCCTGTTTACTACCCAATGCATTTTTTTTTAGCTTGTCCAAATTGACAATTGAATGACAAGACAGAGTGAAAACGTCAAATAAATCTCAGTTTCTTTGGTGAAAACACTTCAAGATTTATTTTAAATCTCTAGCGGATTTACTCTTGGTGAAAACGTAGTATTAGACGGTGTTCACAGTGTACTCACTCCGCCGACTTATTTTGACGTCTCTGTGTTTTTTCTTATTCGCACTTCATGGTAAGAAAGAGACAAGAAAGTGAGGCAGGATTTTTTGGAGTGTTCACAATACTTTTGTGTCTGAACACGACAGGGTGGCCTTACGTCAAAACAAATCGGTTGAGTAAGTCCAATGTGAACAGCGTCTAATGTGTGTGGAAAAATGACATTTGAGTTAGCTCATGTTTTGTTGTTTCTTTCATTGCCGCATGGTGGACGTTTTGTTATTTTGTATGCTTTTGTTTTTATTTTTTTTGGAGACACTCTCCATGATTATTTGTCAGCTGTTTTTGTAGACAACTCGTTGTATAGCTGGGGATCAAGCTTTGAGTATATATCTTTGAGTATATATAATATGGAGGGCTTGTTCCTATCCCTAATGCATTGTAGTACTTGAAGTTGTGATAGGGGTCGCTGTCTCACTTTCTGTAAGTTAAGGATACGGCCGTATCCTCCGATTTGTGCTTACCTTCTCCTCGCATATAGTTCTCCGTCACATGTGATATGAAGCACTCGGCAATAACTTTGTCTTACACAAATTTGAGTAGCGCCCCCTATGATAGTCACGCATTTGGAATAGAAACGAACCCTCCATATTATATATACTCAAAGGTATATATAATATGGAGGGCTCGTTTCTATTCCAAATGCGTGACTATTATATATACTCAAAGGTATATATAATATGGAGGGCTCGTTTCTATTCCAAATGCGTGACTATCATAGGGGGCGCTGCTCAAATTTGTGTAAGACAAAGTTTTTTGACAGCGGCAACCAAAAACAAAGTTTTTGGCAGGATTGATTGCCTTGCGGGAAGATACTAAGTTAAAACAAAAGAATAGCATACAAATTAACAAACAAAAAAACATTTTATTATTCAATATTTTTGCATCATTAAACCACCAAATAAACACTAAAACTTTTTCAAGCTAAATATTTCTACAAATTTATTTTTTAAAATCCAACTAAAACGCATTAGACCTTGATTTCGTCTTAGAATTTGGACTCGTTTTTCGGTTGGAATTGTGCCAGTTCCTTAATCTTTACCTCATTACAAAGGTGACACAAACCACTTGCAGGGAATGGATCGCTGATGTCGGAAAAATCATTCTGCTGTTCATCTCTCTTAATCGAGGCTAAATTACTGCAGTCCAGATGTTGAAAGATCTCCCGATTGTAGTCGCCATCCTTGGTAAATCCATTGTATTGGTCACATTGCGGGGAAGCTATTCGCCTCCAAGTAGGGAACTTTAATATTTTGATTACAAAATAGCAATTAACAGTCACTTTAAAGTTTGATCTTATTTTTACGTATAATTTGTAAAGAATTAAAACAGTCACATAGCTTATTGTTATGCGGTTTTTTGCAAACAAGACCCCTATCACAACTTCAAGTACTACAATGCATTAGGGATAGGAACGAGCCCTCCATATTATATATGTATACTCAAAGGGATCAAGTCACATCAGCCAATCTGTAAGCATCTAACAAACAAATGATAGGAATAAATATGAACTGAAGTGGTGAGGGGGATGAGGAGATGATTAACAAACAGATAGACGAACTATTTTGCACGGATATAGATTTAAATATCAAATCAAATTTAACGTTTTTTGATAAGTACCTACCTACATATGTGAATGTATTATTCTCAAAGTGCATTTCGCACCACAAAAACAAATTCGTGCAATTCATCAGTCGTGCATTTTATTTGTTTGCAGGTATGTACAATTTTTCAAACTTATAGCAACCACGAGGAGTAGCATAATAACAAGTATACAGCTTCATGTCACTTGTTTGTTACTATGTCAACATCAAGTGCATTAATTTCAGTGTTCTCTATGTTCGATCAAACAGCTAACAAACTGCGCTGTCAACCGCCCTCATTTACACACAATGCTGCCATTTACCTGATTTGTCACGATACTTACCGCAAAGACAAATATTTCCTCCCAGGGCAATTTCAGATGCCAATAAAGTATCTAATTAACTTCAATGCCTCGCGACATTCTGTCAAAAGTCTAGCGTCACCATTTAAGCTTCTCCATCATTGAAGTTGCAATAACTGCACAACAACTGAATGATGTTTATAAACGATAGAACTTCTATACGACAATATCGATTACAGTTTCTGGCTGGCTTACAGAATAGCCGCAACTGTATATCTAAGTAGATATCTTTTAAGCTAAGCACACCCAGGCTCACCATAAAATCGGTTGCCGCATCGACATCTTAATTGTGCTGATCGAGGCCTAATGACAATAATACCCATCTCTCTCTGTTCCTTTATTGTATGTGTCTATCTGTTTGTTGTCATCGATGTTTCTGTTGCTGCTGTTGTCCGGCGCGTTTGTTTGTAATGTTTTAGCGATCGCATAAAAATTCACATTTTATTGAATTTTCTATAGAAATTGATCACAAATAATAAATCGTTTAGTAATTCATTTTGAGATTTATTACCATCGCTGGGCTATTTACTGCTATTGGCGAACGCTGGTGTGTATATACACTCAAAGAAAAAATTTTCTCTAATCTTTTAGTGCGCATACAAAAAGGAACATACATATTTGAGGCGCAACAGTTCATAGGGGAACATGGCTGAGTGGCTTCTAACTCTATTACCATTACGCCTAGATGTCAAAATAAGGCTTTTAACCAAACTGCAATATATCTTTTTCTCGCTTATTTACAAACGTCAACATCTTCACTTTGTTGAGACTGACATATGTTTCTCTAGTTTTGAAAGCAAATATTGGAATATGGTACTATAAATAAATAAATAATAAATAAGCAACGCTCAGTTGAGATGGACCGAATTAATTTTCATGTGTCAACATAGGTAATAAGGTCATTGAAATACAAAAAAAACATGTCCAATCGAAAAACCTCAATTTAAGACATTGCGAATCAAATCGAATTTCGAAATAGCTTGGAGAACATACATACATCGATTAAGTGATTTTAATCACAGAATAACTTTTGTAAATTAAATAACTTAATTTTTCTAAGTGTAATCGAACAGCCAGCAGCGTGCTGATGTTTAAACTGTTCAAGTCGAAACAACAAAAACTAAAAAGCGGTGTGTAATTGCTTGTGGCGTGTATCACTCTTCGAATTCAATTCAATTTCAATTCGAACATGTGAATTTGCTGCTACAGATACTGAATCTTTTTGTTTTTGTTTTCTGTTGCTCAAATGCCCGCACAAAATGCTCTCTGATGATGGGGCTGCTATATATGTTGTACAAGTCAATTGATTGACACTTTTTACTTTGTGTCCTTCCATGTGAAGTGCAGAAGGTGCCTAAAAGACGAGTGTGGAAGGAGTTCGATTTCAAAACAATCAGGATATAAATTTCTCTATTTCGCAGCAAACTATACACGAGGTCGTGAGTACTCATAATTTCACTTTGTCAAAGTACAAAAACTACAACGACAAAAAAAAAACGTTAAAAATCTTTCAAAGTCGAGGAGATTCTGTACAAATCCGTTGAAGTCATAAATTGTCCGTCCGCGTTCGATTTCAATGTCCCGATGACGATGTTTTTCTTTCAAAATTCTATTTGCGATAATAAATCGCCAAATTTTGACATCTTCTATGCCTCGTTCGATTTTTAATCCATCTATCAGTAGTTCAACTGTAGTTGTGCTGGTTTGGGTTTGATGATTTTAATTCTTCGATTTTTCGATTTGATGATTTGTTGGTCAGATTCTTGTTTTGTTTTTTGTTTTTGCCTTTGTCGCCAAAAGTCACTATTGTGATTGTTGTTTTTTCGACGACCGGTTGTCTGCCGTTCACATATCCGCATATATTAAAAAAATGAGTTCGGAAATCGCGTTTAGGTTTCATGAATTTGATGGCAATAAAGCAAATTTTATTTGTCTTTTCATCAAAAAAAAAAAAAAAAAAAACCATGGGCTATGGGTATGGATAAACAAACTGCAAACAGACCTCGTATCTTGAGATTATGAGTTGTTTGTATGTTTTGAATAATTTGTTTCAGGGATTAATGGAATACCTACTGAACACTGTTTGGTAGAATTCAGCTAAATCAATATTTGATTGAGAACATCCTTGTGTGTTTTTCATGACATTTCTCATGAAATGTGTCACTTTAAACTTCGTGGGGACATTTTCAAATAAGTCTTTGATTATCGATGACATAAATCAAATTCTAACTTTTTTAACAAATAGAAAGAGAAAAGTCATAATATAAAACTAGTAGAACTACTTACTGTCGCTTTATTCACAAAAGTACAAGCACTAAACCAGACTAATACTCAGTCTAGCTAGTCTACACTGCTCTAGCTACTCGGTTCTGACAAAAACTTTATTGGCAGATTTACATTGATCTTGATCCATAGGTTTGAAGAAAAGTAAAGCGGTTCAGACTGCACATCGAAATATAAATCTTTTGTACTTGCTATAATTTGCCATAATTGTTTGACAACTGTCAGTAGGTAGTGTCATTTGTAATATCTTGTCAATTTTTTTTGTTTTTGCTAATAGGTTCGACATTATTTCTTAAATTTTAATGCTATTGTTCTTAAACTGGAGGTTGAATTGAATTGAAAGACTATGTGGAGCGCAATTAGGGCAACTGGAAGTACATGCAGATATTTCAAAGTAAAAACTATTTCAGGTATGCTGTGTGGTAGTCTGGATTCGAGATGATTTTAAAAGCTTTGGTTCTGGGTATATCTATTAGGCAGTTGGAGATATCCTACAGGGCAATGTCAGATTAGTAGCATTAAATAGTGGAGTGAATTTTTCCGACTGTAAAATGAAAAAACACTTGCGATTTCACAGTGACACATAAGCGCAAATTAAACAACGAAAGTTCTTAATGCTCCCGTGAACATAGCCGAAACAGTCGCTTTTATGGAAGCTACCAACAAAGATGTGCAAAGAAATAGGGCTCGCCAACAAAAACGCTGGAAATGTAGGCAGTCGTTAGTCAATTCATTACACAAAAAGTGGACACTTAAATCTACAAAATGCGGCAGCCAAACTACAGCCAAACCTGGAAAACAGATTGGACAATAGTATACTATCGAGCCAACTCCGATCAAATTACAGACTGTAACACCCTCACAGGTTATCAGCAAAAAAGCTTCTTCCATTACATTTGCAAAAGACAGACCGGACAAATAGTTTTTTTTTTTGACAGATGTGTATGAAAAAATATAGGAACTTGCGAACACATTCAAAAGCACAGAAATGCAGATGGAGCTGCTGTAATAAAGATGAACATGCTTTTCTTCATTATAATTTTCATCTCCATTTTTAGAGTTTCCTATAATCTTCATTTAGAAGATTTTTTGCAGATCTCGCAAGAAGATGAATGTTAATCCACCTGGAATCTAATACAACGTTTTCACCAAAACGTAAATCCGAGATTTAAGGCACGAGATTTATATATGGTGTTGTCACCACGATTAAAGATAAAAAAGAAGATTAAATTTGACAGCACCTATCAAAATGCTAATGGTGTTTCGATTTTTCATATAAAGAGGAAGCGAGCGAAAGAAAGTTTCATTTGTGCCAAACGATAAAAAATGATCGAGATAATTAAGCACGATATGGATATAGACCAGTTGGAATAATAGAACAATTGATCCAATGAAGATTTAATAAGATTAATTTCTAATCTTCTAGATTTACGAAATAAATTTGTACGGCAAATCTTCGGGATTCGAAGAAGATTTATGGTAAATGCACTTGATTCCAGGATTATCACTTTATGAAAACGTAGTATAAGTATACCAGTAAGTTTGCAATGCGTACTAAGAGTTTAATACGCCTAAAACTGGAACTGGTTTCAGAAATAAACCAGTTCCAGTTTTAGGCGTATTAAACTCTTAGTAATAATTTCATTGTCAAAATACATTGTTGAAATACCATTTCAAATGTCAATATAAGAGAAGTAGAATGAAAGCCTAGAATTGTGTTTGTGTGTCATTCACGCAATAAGAAGAATTTGTGTGGATTTAGGTTTCTACATTTTTGAGAGAAATTCATTCTCACTATTAAAAATTTATTATTTTCTTTGCAATAATTAAATGGTTACACCTAATATTTTGGTATTTATTTAATAAGTCCTGATCCTTTACTTTTTTCGCAGAAACTCCATTTTCTCAAATTTTGAAGAACTAAAAAATGTCGAAGGCGGTCAGCCATCAGACGAATAGGGGGAACAACATGTAGCATACGAAAACATGCACGTGCCGTAACTATTCGGGACTGGTGGAAGTGTGATCATAGCCTCTCCGCGGCGGCCGCTAGAAACAAGCCTTTTAAAAAAGGTTTGGCTAATATGATCAGGCTGGTTCCTCAGGTTGGCGACAGGTTAATTCCCTGTCCCGTAAAACTAAAAGAATTACGAGACCGACAACAAGCCTCGGAAACGGACTGATCTCACGACGACAACCCACGCAAAGAAAAAGGAAAAACGATTTACGAATTTTCTTATGGAACGTACGATCGATCTATAGAGCTCGAGCTGCTCAGCAGCTAGCCGATGCCCTGTCAAAGTATAAAGCTGACATAACAGGTCTTCAAGAAATCAGATGGACAGGGAATGGTGTTTTACAGAAGAAAGAATATGACATATACTACAGCTGTCATACAAAACACCATGTGCTCGGGGTAGGCTTCCTAGTCAGCGAAAAAATGAAGTCTACTATCATCGGCTTTAACGCTATAAGCGAAAGGCTATGCACCCTTCGCGTGCGAGGCAAATTTACGAACATCAGCCTCATTAACGTTCACGGACCTACGGAGGAGTCCTCAGACGAAGAAAAAGAGACTTACTACGAACAAGTCGAGAGGGCCCTCAATGCCTGTCCAAGGTATGATGTTAAAATCATCCTTGGGGATTTGAACGCAAAAATAGGTCGGGAGCCGGTATTCAGGCATTACGCAGGCACCCATAGTTTGCATGAGAACACTAATGACAATGGACTTCGAGTCTTAGAATTGGCAGCATCGAAAAACATGGTCGTTGCGAGTACCAGGTTCCCGCGTAAAGATATCTACAAAGCCACCTGGGTATCACCTGATGGAGTCACTCGTAACCAAATAGACCACGTGTTGATAGACCGTCGCCACTACTCGAACTTGATGACGGTACGAACGTACCGAGGTGCCAATATCGACTCGGATCACTATCTTGTTGGTATATGGTTTTCCGAGGGCGGATTGCCTTGCGAAGACGCATTGCATCCGCCGATCAGGTTCGAATCAACACGGCTGCCCTGCGCAATGCAATGAAAACACCAGTAACACCTTTGGTAATGCGTTAGGACTCGCCCTAGAAACACCTGACTTAGGGAGAGTAAGTCCTGGAGCCAGTATGCTGGACGTAAATGAAAAGTGGACACGTCTTAAAAATACTGTCATTAGTACTGCCAACTCCATCTTAGGCAGCAGTCGTAAAAATCGGAATGACTGGTTTGATGATGAATGCAAGCTAGCGACTGAACGTAAGAATGTTGCGTACCGAGCAATGCAACAATCTCATAGAACGCGGGCACGCGAAGAGGAATATAAAGAGCTCATAAGAACAGAAAAACGGCTTCACAGACAAAAGAAATCAGCCTGGGAGAAGAACCTAATCTGTGAAATAGAAAACAGCCGAGAGCGAGGTCCGCACCAGGCGCGGAAGTTCTACCAATCCGTCCGAAACATGACGCAGTACACACCACGCTGCACATACTGCAAGGACGGAGAGGGAAATCTGATCACCGATCCTGAAAGCATACTGGAGCGATGGGAAGTGTACTTCAATGAATTGCTAAATGGTCAGCTCACTGCAGAAGTGGAGGCTCCACTACTTCAAGAAGAATACCCTATGTTGCCGCCACCAAGCATAGTTGAGAAGGCTATAGGCCGGCTTAAACAGAACAAATCCCCGGGAGCCGATGGCATACCAGCCGAATTATTTCATCACGGCGGGCCAGCCTTACGTCAAGCAATTCATGATATTATAGTGCACGTATGGGAGCAAGAAGAAATGCCAGAAGACTGGCGAAAAGGCATAATATGCCCCATACATAAGGGAGATGTCACAACATGCAGCAATTATAGAGGTATCACGTTGTTGAGTACCGCCTATAAGATACTCTCCTCTATCCTACAAGACCGGATAACCCCATACGCTAAAACCGTCATCGGACAATATCAGTGTGGTTTCATTCCAGGCAAATCAACAACTGATCAGATCTTTACCCTTAGGCAGGCGATGGAAAAATGTCTAGAATTTAACATCCAAACATACCATCTGTTTATAGACTTTAAGGCCGCCTATGATAGCATAGCCAGGGTAGAACTTTACAAAGCCATGAGAGAATTCGGCATCCCAAATAAATTGACACGACTATGTAGGTTGACCATGACCAACGTAACAAGCCAAGTAAAAATAGCCGGATTGCTATCCAGACCAATCAAAATCTTTAATGGACTCCGACAAGGGGACGGTTTGGCCTGCCTCCTCTTCAACCTGGCGTTGGAAAGCAATCCGCGGCTCTGGCACGGCAACAAGAGGGACCATCGTCAACAGGTCCAGCCAGTTACTAGCTTACGCAGACGACATTGACATCATCGGAAGATCCGAACAAGCTGTACACGATTCCTTCATCCAGATCGAGCAGGCGGCACAAAATCTGGGGCTGCACATTAGTGAAGGTAAAACAAAGTACATGGTGGCGTCGAATGCGAGAGGAACAGTTGGTCAAACAATCAAGGTAGCGGAGCACGAATTTGAAGTGGTGCAATCCTTTAAATACCTTGGGTCAATAGTAGCAGCCGATAACAATATAGAAGAAGAAATACGCGGGCGGCTTCTCAAATCCAACAGAGCCTACTATAGTCTGTCAAAGCTTTTCAAATCCAGAAATCTCACCATAACTTCAAAACTGCTGCTGTACAGGACCATGGTCCTGCCAGTACTCACATATGGATCCGAGACTTGGGTGCTTAGCAAAAGGCACTCCGACCTCTTAGCTGCGTTCGAGAGAAAAGTCTTAAGGAGAATTGTTGGCCCCATATGTGAGGAAGGACGATTCCGGAGACGGTACAATCATGAATTGTACGCAATCTACCTATAGAAGCAGATATCGTGACAAAAATTAAGCTCGGTAGACTCCGGTGGGCAGGGCACCTAGCTCGCATGAGCGAAGAGGAACCTGCTCGGAAAGTTCTTTGTGGTACATTCTATGGTAGACGGCAGCGTGGTAGACCATGCTTGCGCTGGAGAGATGGCGTAGACCAGGACGCCCGAAGCCTTGGGGTGCGCAACTGGATGGCGTCGGCTAGAGACCGGGATAGGTGGAGAGACTTGTTGAAAGAGGCCAGGACCGGAACCCGGTTGTCGAGCCGATGATGATGATGATGAAAAAATGTCGAAATTACGCAAAAGTTCGGAAATGTAATAATTTTTTGAAACGTATAATCGGGTTTTTCTTCCTTTGAACCGGTGATATTAAAATGTTTGTTCCTAAGTCCATAGATGAGATCAAATGTCTACAACAATTGAAAAATGAGTGAAAAAGTAATTTTTGATAACTGACAACTTCGAAAAAACTCAACATCATCTCAATTAGGTTTGGTTTTCCCGTTGAAGTCTAATACCTTTTAGCTCAGAAATTTTTGTCAGGGACATAAGAAACGTAATTTATTTTATAAGGACCTAGTGGTTCACTAGTTCTTAACATAATATTGCTTAATGTCTCTTTACAACTGATATTAAATATAGGTACTTGCTTTTACTATTAATGACGCTGCAAAGTTTGGTGCTACTGGTGAATATGCCTCTTCAGCCAACTCGATCTTTAGCCTACCGTTTCGAATTTCATACACCTAGTCAATGAAGATTACCTTGAACCTAGTCACACTATCGAAGATGAGGTCTGACTTGGATTTTTTAACTCTGTGGTTTGGCGCTGAAGACTCTACGTGGTGAATTTTGACCTATCACCGAGCTTTCTCTACCATCATCCTTATAAGTATAATCAGTGACGGTGATATTAAAGCTGGAAATGACATGAAATTATCCTTCTCTAGTCACATGTCACAAACTGCCTTAAATTCGATGAAAAATTGGTGGCTATCGATATGGAGTTCCTTGGTCTTCTCAAAGATCTGGTGCAATTTAAAAAATTCAGTTTTCTGACAGACTGAACCTGGAATGAAGAAGTCAAATAACATTCAAGAGCAACGACACAAAACCACAATAATTTTCCAAGTCCCAATGCACTTTGTCATCAAGAGTTTGTGGCATAGGAGAGCATCAATCAAAACCTCATTTGGTCAGAACACCAGAAGGTTATATAGAATTTTCAAATTTATCATGTTTTTCAAACAAAACCCACAATCAACACCAACCAACTACAGCGTATACCCACATCATCACATCATCACTTAAGGTAGGCACAACTCCCGCTCAACCTAATCACATTTAATCAGCATGTCGTTGTTGTGTATCCGTTTAACGAATGCAAGGATTAAATGGCATTAGAATAACGTGTCTGTATAGAAAGTGTAACGGAAACCGTTGCGTCCGCAATGACCAGCAAAACTTTGGCCGGACACAGTCGGCCATATGCTACCCTCATTTTCCAGCCACTTTCATCCGTTAATCACATCAATTTAAGCGTTAGAACAACAATAACAATCAATACCCATCGCCCCCCAGGGATGTTGTCTTTACATGTGTAAGTATGTATATCCTGAGGGTGCGATCCTAACACCGATGATGGAGCTTATTTCAGACGATGATGACGGCGACGTCGACGAAAAAGTCAAACTCATTAGCAAAGCTCTCTCTCTCCGTTAGCTGCTGTTATGTGTCAATATATTTAGGGGTTAAGCATGAAAGTGCAGAACGAACGGGCAGCCATGGAGGAGGAAGCTCAAAATCCCCCGCATCTACGTATATTGTACACGATGTTGATAAATTGATGGCGCAACCAAATTGTGTCAAACGGTGATATTTTGCCACTCGTCTTCCCAGAGTGTTGATATGGATGATAAAATGAGTCTCATTCCAAGCATTTATCTATAATAAGAGTCTCACCACGAGATTTAGATACTCCTTGGAGTGACGTTCATGTGTGTCCTTAGTCCTCTGACACAATAGGGGGATTCTAGAGTAGTTTTTCGCAATAAATCAAATAATTAATCCTTTTTTGGTCGTTCGCGAAAGCCAGTTAGAAAGATAGACAGCGGGAATTTAAGAGGAGGCAGGAGACCAACGACTCGACCAAACGAAGCCTAATTTATCATCTTCATCACCTTAGTGCGCGGCAGCACTCGCAAGTTCAGTGTTAAACATATTATTTCCATATGTGTTGCACTTTTCGATAATAGTAATTTTTGAGGTTGTCATTTTCGAAATGACTCAATAGTGCGAGTGATAGAATAGGAAAGGGATATCTATTTGAAGAAGCTCGAAAAATAAATCATAGATATTGAAGTTGCAACAGCACAGCAGCGGTTTGAGAGATAATTTATGAAAGGGTTAAGTATGTTTTTGGGAATTTGGAATTTGTGGATGATAAATTGAGCGGAATACCTACTTTTAAACTGACACATTTATGGCTTGGGGGAAAAGGTTTAAATTTATGGAAAACACAAAAAAAAAAAACACAAAAATAATGGCAATGAAAATGTTTAGAAAATTCGAGGTGAATTTTGGCAAAATATTGTTCCCAATTTTAGTCAAATTGATCATAAGTAATAGATTTATTGAAAAGGCTGAAAATAGATGCATCCTGAACTTTGCGGGTATGTACTCGTATGTCTCTCTGTCAGTACGAATAGCAACTCGGAAAGCTTAATTATTTTTGAACTTATAGCTACTTGGTCCTAGGCTTTTTTTAGGAATACAATTGCCCATTCATTTTAAGAATACTGAAGGAAAATTGTTTTGAGCTTGTGCAAATTGTCAAAGGAATTTAAGCATTTTGTTGCCAATTTTGTTACATGATACATGACAGCATGACCCTGTGTCAGCGTATAAGGGTAGGTACTGCTTCGTCGGTTGTTCAAATCGTGTTCTCCTCCAGGGTTTCCATTGCGCTGAGATACTTAGGTTATTAAGCATGCGTATCGGCTGGAGTTGATTACCATGCTCCTTCGAAGTTTCTTAGGAATCACTTCGATTTTTGGGGATAACCATTTTTTGGGGAAGTACCTGTTGTTGATGCAGCTAAGTTTAGTATGATGCGAATGAAGGTCCTAGCTGACTTCTTTGCCTGAAGAGAGTTTTTTTTTTTTTTTTTTTTTTTATAATCTACACGCGCTCAAGGGATTATGATTACCCTTTAAATGTTTGAACACAGCGCGGGCGTGAAGTTAAGGAAGAGAAAGAAGGATAGGAAAGATGTGTGGCACGATGTTCTGAGACTGAAGGTTTTTTTTTGTCTCAGATATTTTATCTCCAGGGATGGCGGCTGAACTAAAGCGGAGAATGCCGTGTCTTATTTCTATGTCGCTTATGATTCACATTATTTTATTCGTGTTCATCCTTGTTGGGTATACTAGTTTAACTCAATTACATGTTGTTAGTGTTATGCCTGAACAACATGTAATGAGTAAACCAGCAACCCATTGATGACAATTTTAGAAGGTTTTTAATGGATATAAAACGACATAGACGACGGCAGGGATCGAACCTGTGATCATGAGGTTCGCAGGCGAGCACACATCCATCGCGCCACGGCCACCCCTAATTGCTAATTATGTAAGATGGCTCTTCTGAGATGATCAGGATCGGGCTGTCGACTGGATTACTCGTAAGATCGGTATCGGTGTCGACTCGTGTATGGATCACCAGATTGATTAAACGTAAAGTTTCCTTCAATTGAGTAGTGAATGCTTCAACTTTGTATGGTGATGGCAATAGTTTCTGGAATTCGTGACTTTTGTTCAATGTTGATGTTCTGACGTCAGGTTCAAAGTCCAGTTGTGGTTGAATATAGTCTCTTCTGGAATTGGGTGTTGTTGTGGTATTAGACTAAATCCTGGAACATAATGTTGAACAAAACGAACTTCGTTGTTGTTGATGTTGATTGTATTACGTTCTCGCTATTGCTTCCCCTTAACATGTTTAGTGTAGCTTTTTTCTATGAGCGTAGTTGATATCAGGACAGTGTTTTTTTTATTAATAGGCTAGGTTAGGTTAGGTTAAAGTGGCTGCTGTCGAATATCTCGATCTCGACTGATATTGAATTATAATTTTTATCATTATTATTTTATTTTAAGATATTTTGACAGGGATATTATTTGTTCAATAAGGCAAATTTGACTGCAAACAATTAAGGGTGGTCTGCAAAAAGTTAATAATATTTGCTATTCTTAAAACAAAACATATGTACATACAATTTTCAAGAACGAAATATGTATTGGCTTAGTTTTTTTTTTCTTTCTTGAAATTTTAGCTTTTTATTTATTTATTTTTTTTTTTGTGTAAACATAATATGTTTTGGCGCACAAGTTCTTAAATTTGTTAAAATGAACATGACAACATTTTTAACTGGAGACAATTTGTCTTCCAATTCTAAGAAAAATGTGTTCTGTTTAAACAAAAATATGTATTTTCGACATATATGTACATACAGTGCAGTTCACATGATTAGACGCACCATTGTTCTCTCAACAATTTGTAGTTTTTCTTTTTCTTTTTCTTCATGAACTACCAAGCAATTGCATTCATTTGAAAGGTTATTAAATTCTCTGGGAAAAAAACTTAAATTCAATATTAGTTAGAGACACTTAACGGTTGTTTTGATCTCTTTCTTCGCAGTAGTGCTAAAAAAGCTCAAATAAATCGGTTCACTTGATTAGACGCACGAATTAATTCAGTTAGTTTCTTAATGCTGGGTAATACAAATTAAATTTGGTTAATGAGTGTACGTTATTAAAGCTTTTCCGAGTGTTTAAAGTGAAAATGGGTAAAAAGAAAATGTTAACGGCGACGGAAATAGCAAAAATTGAGGCCTACCTCTAAGAAGGGTATTCTATGCCGAAAATTGCAAAAAAAATAGGACGAAATGATAAATCTGTTCGTAATGTTTTATCAAATCCTGCCACCTACGGAAAAAACAACAAAGGAAGGACAAAAACACCCTTTACACCACACGAGAAGCGAAAAATTATAAGAATTGCCTCAAATTTAACTAACTCCTCGATTAAAATCAAACAATTAGCGGGGGTAAGTGCAAGCAAATCAACTGCTCTTCGAGCTTTTTTGAGTATTCAACACTTGAAATTCAAAAAGCTAAAAAAAAAGAACTTAACGCTCGCTGCAAGAAAAGAACAGCGGTTGGAGTTCGCGCATCTTCACATGACATGGTATGCGCAGGTTGGAAGTGTTTTAAATTGAAGAAATGTGGTGTTTTCTGATAAGAAAAAGTTCAACCTCGATGGTCCTCATGGGTATAAGTTTTATTTCTATGACATCCGAATGCTTTTTGAACCGAAATAATTTCAAGAAAGGAGAAGTATGGGTTTGGGGTGCCACTTCGTACTACCGCGCCTTTGAGTTGGTTTTGTGCTTCACAAAATGACAGAAATTTCTTATAAAGCTCTTATGCAAACAGCTTTTCCAGCCATAAGAGAGGTTTTTGGACCTATCCAGTAGATTTGACAACTAGACAATGCTCCTATCCACAACGCGCACGTTGTAAAAGCATTTATCCCCAGTGAAAATGTGGAATTTTTGCAGTGGCTACCATACTCACTTGATCTAAACATCATTGAAAACCTTTCGGGATGGATGACCCATCAAATTTATGAAAAAGGTAAGCAGTATGAAAGCTGTGAGGAGATTATTGCCGCAATTAAAGAAGCCTTGTCTAAGATTTCATTAGATTATTAAGAAAATTGTATGAATCTCTTAGAAGTAGAATTTTTGATATAATTTCAAATCGTAGAGGTTGTACAAAGTATTGAAATTGTGAAAAATAACTTCAATAACAATAAAAAAGTAAATAGAAAATGTTAAAAATTGATCAACCTCTTTTTTTTTTAACTTTTAACAGGTGCGTCTAATCAAGAGAACCGATTTATTTGAGCTTTTTTTGCACTACTGCAAAGAAAGAGATCAAAACAACCGTTAAGTGTCTCTCACTCATCTTGAATTTAGGTTTTTTTCCCAGAGAATTTAATAACCTTTTAAATGAATGCAATTCTTTCGTAGTTCATGAAGAAAAACAAAAAGAAAACTGCAATTTATTGAGAGAACAATGGTGCGTCTTATCATGTGAACTGCACTGTATGTATGTACATATATCCAGTGGCGTCTTTAGGCATGGGCCCGGTGGGCCAGGGCCCAGGGCCCCGCAATTATTTGGCCCCCAGTTTCACCAACTCAAAATTAATGAATCTATACAAGAATTATATAACAAAACGAAATAAGGTTAATAAACAATAACAGAAAAACAAGTTCCATTGTAGTGGCGAAGGGTCCATATAAGTCGATTTTATAACCGTCTTATCTTTTGAAATTCTCATCCTCAACATCTTAAACTTCTGGCAATATGAATCTAATTTCATCATACACCTGCACACGCAGGTGGAAAAATGTTCTCAAAAGAATTGTTGCAGTTATTAAATTTTTGGCATCAAGAGGGCTTCCATTTTGTGGTAAGAACGAAACCATTGGGTCACCCAACAATGGAAGTTATTTGGGATGCCTGGAACTTCTAGGTGAATTTTATTCATTCCTCGCAGATCATTTAAAAAAAAAAGTGAGTGTGCTTATGACCGCACGACTGAAGTGAAACTTCTTTCGCTCTATCTATATGTATATATATGAATGTGTGTGTGCAATATATACATGTATGCACATATTCATATATTAATTTCCTACAAATATTTAAATGTATTTTATGTTTTCATTAGTAAATTAATATTTTTGCATAAATCTTTTATTTTTCATTCTTTTATTCGTTATTTTCATTATTGGGTACATTAGTAATTACTGTGGTTGATTGTAAAACCGAGTCAATAGGCTTATGATACGAGAAATACGATACATATATTTTAGAATTAAAATTAGACAGAAATCTAGAAAAAACTGCATCGATTGTTGTTCCATGTCTTGTAGTTGGCTCATTACGGTCATTATTCATTTGTAATTCTAATTTATCTCGTAGAAAGTTTATCAAGAGTTGTCCATCTTCGGATGCGAAATTGATATTGAAATCTCCTGCTAAGATTAGTGGCAACGTATGATAGTTTTCTCCTAATTCTTCAGAACCTACTCGACCATAAATCATAAGTCTTCTGTATATAAACTTTATGACAATATTAACTGTGTTATTGGGCGAAATGTAAACAACTACCATTATGATGTTTGTTCCATCGTCCAAAACACAGTGAGCAGCACATATATCACCGTTCGCCTCGCCTGATCACACTTTTCGTAACGCGTTCGTCAGCTTACTCCCCAAGCCAAGCGCGCGTAAAGAAGTTTCACTTCAAAAATGTGGGAACTCAGGAAAGGGATACACTTCCTTTTTATCAGCAAATATTTGCAACGAGTATATTGATATAATGGGAAAACAAGTCCTAATGAAAATAATTTTAGGTAAAATTAGATCGGAAAAATATTTTTCCATAAGCGTTGATAGTACACCTGACATTTCTCATATCGACCAGTTGACTTCTGTAATTCGGTATGTTAAAAATTGTGTTCCCATCGAAAGGTTCTTTAAATTCATACCTATTAAAGAGCATAAGTCTGAATATTTGGCTGACACAATAGCCGTGTTTTTTTGGAAAAGTTATCCGTAGTACAGTAGGATTTTATATGAATAACAGATGCAACATCCACAGTAGGATCACTGCCGATAAAAGGAGAAGTGAAATCCTGCTGCGGATAGAGATTTGACGTTTATTTAAGTATCGGCAGTGATCCTACTGCGGATGTTGTATTTGTTATTCATATAAAATCCTACTGTACTACGGATAACTTTTCCAAAAAAACACGGCTATTGTGTCAGCCAAATATTCAGACTTATGCTCTTTAATAGGTATGAATTTAAAGAACCTTCCGATGGGAACACAATTTTTAACATACCGAATTACAGAAGTCAACTGGTCGATATGAGAAATGTCAGGTGTACTATCAACGCTTATGGAAAAATATTTTTCCGATCTAATTTTACCTAAAATTATTTTCATTAGGACTTGTTTTCCCATTATATCAATATACTCGTTGCAAATATTTGCTGATAAAAAGGAAGTGTATCCCTTTCCTGAGTTCCCACATTTTTGAAGTGAAACTTCTTTACGCGCGCTTGGCTTGGGGAGTAAGCTGACGAACGCGTTACGAAAAGTGTGATCAGGCGAGGCGAACGGTGATATATGTGCTGCTCACTGTGTTTTGGACGATGGAACAAACATCATAATGGTAGTTGTTTACATTTCGCCCAATAACACAGTTAATATTGTCATAAAGTTTATATACAGAAGACTTATGATTTATGGTCGAGTAGGTTCTGAAGAATTAGGAGAAAACTATCATACGTTGCCACTAATCTTAGCAGGAGATTTCAATATCAATTTCGCATCCGAAGATGGACAACTCTTGATAAACTTTCTACGAGATAAATTAGAATTACAAATGAATAATGACCGTAATGAGCCAACTACAAGACATGGAACAACAATCGATGCAGTTTTTTCTAGATTTCTGTCTAATTTTAATTCTAAAATATATGTATCGTATTTCTCGTATCATAAGCCTATTGACTCGGTTTTACAATCAACCACAGTAATTACTAATGTACCCAATAATGAAAATAACGAATAAAAGAATGAAAAATAAAAGATTTATGCAAAAATATTAATTTACTAATGAAAACATAAAATACATTTAAATATTTGTAGGAAATTAATATATGAATATGTGCATACATGTATATATTGCACACACACATTCATATATATACATATAGATAGAGCGAAAGAAGTTTCACTTCAGTCGTGCGGTCATAAGCACACTCACTTTTTTTTTTAAATGATCTGCGAGGAATGAATAAATGCGTCAAATATGTCGGTCAAATGTTCTGGTTTGCAAGCAAGATTAAAAGGAGAAATGCGAATTTGCTATCTTTATACTATGTGCAGCACATTCTCTTAACTTAGTAGGCCTTCATGCATCTTGTTGTGTGTAGGAGGCAACAAGTTTCTTTCAAGTGGTTCAAAAAATATACAATTTTTTTTCTGCTTCTACCCATCGCTGGAATAAATTAAATGAATGTTTAGGTTCACATAGAGTTCTTAAAAGTCTTTCTGAAACAAGATGGTCTGCACGAGCTGATGCAGTTAACGCGCTCCATCGTGGTTACAAACAAATTACTGAAGTCCTGAAATCTATCTCTAGAGATCCAGAGCAAGCTCCAGAAACAAAAAGCGAAGCGCTAAGCCTGTCTAAGAAAATGTCAAAACTAGAATTTCTTATTTTAACAGAAATTTGGGACACAATATTAGAAAGAATTCATAAAACCAGCAAGAACCTTCAAAAAGAAACAATAACGATTGAAGTTGCTGCTAATTTGCTTTGTTCACTATGTTCTTTCATAAATGATCTAAGGGAGAATTTTGATAAATTTGAAGCGTGTGCCAAAATTCAGAATCCGGATGCTAATTATAAAGACTTAGGCTAGGCGCGCACATTCAATTTTTAGTTTCGCAACTGTTTAGTTGCTAAAATGGAACATATGGGCTTATATGGAACACCGCGCACTTAGAGCAACTCGATTCTCGAAACTAAAAAGTTTGTGTTTTGACACAAACTAAACGATTGCCCCGCAACAGTTGAGCTGTTTTTTATAAGTGCAAGAGAGAAAAGAGTGTGAGCGTGAGTAAAGAGTTGCCAGTGCGCGGTTCTCTTTCAACTGGTGAATAAACTATTTGATTTCGATCACAGTTCCCAGTGCGCGACTAGCCTTAATGCAACGAAAAATAGTACGAAGTTCGCGTGCCACATATTTTGATGGTCCTGCACCATTCGTCCAGCTAATTGGGAAAGAAAAGTTTAAAATATCAACTTTTTTCCCAATTACTGACACTATTACTTTGCAATTAAAAATACGATCCAACTGCTACCAAGAAATTAATGCATTGTTTGGCTTTTTTTTGTCGATTGCAACATTTGACTTCAGAGGTGTTGCAAAATTCTTGCGAACGATTTTCAAAAAAATACCATAGAGATGTTAATGCAGAAGAACTTGATGCAGCATGCCTGCACCTCGTACAGTATTTAAAAGAATTCAATAAAGATGTAAATGAAGATCTTATTACAATTCCAAAATTGTACAGTCTAATTACAGTGGATGAAATTGAAAATGAATTACTGTGGGAAATTGAATTTGATGACTTAATTCATGATTTTGCTACTGACAAAGTCAGAAAAATATGTCTTCAATAATATTTTATTGTATTAACTTACATACCTATCTAAAAAGGAAACCAAAAAAAAAAAAGAAATAAACTTACAAAAAATCTTAACAAAAAAAATATAAAAACATTACAAATCAACCAAAAAAACTATAAAAATTATCAAAAATAAACAAAAAAAAAATGTTCAACTATTAAAGGTAACTAAAAAAATTATAAAACTATAAAAAAATTATCTGTTTGTGTTTGTTTTAGTTCTTTATAAAAAGTAAAAATATTTTTGAAAAACAAATTCATTTTGAAATAATTTTTTTTACCTAAAAAATAAAAAAAAAATACTCTTTTTGGCCCCCAAAACCTGTTGGGCCCAGGGCCCGCAAAATTATAAAGACGCCCCTGCATATATCGAAAGTTGAGTAAATTCGATTCATTGGATTTATTTTCTTTAAACTTTTGATTCTCAAAAAATTATCGCGCGGTCCATATTTTTTTTCACTTTTTCTAAAGTAATTTTTGTTTGTGTTATGTCTATTTTATGTTAATAGTTACTTTTGTGTCAATAAATATTTTGTTGGTTGTAAAACGCAAAAAAAAATTAAATTGACACAAGTTATTCAAGAAAAAAAAAAATCAAATCTAGTATAGTTTTAAAATAAATAGCTGTTCGAAAACTTAAATTTTGTATGTAAAATAGTTTTGATTTGAATTCACCTGATTTCACACTATGTATTAATTAACGTTAATTAATAAAAATATATTAAACCGAAATAAAAAATTAATAAACAACTTTCAAAAAAAATTTTGTTTGTTATCAAATATAAAAATTGTATTTCGAAATTATAAAATTGGTAAATATTCTGCAGCTTCTAGACTAGGTCAAACAAAACAAGCTCTACGAGACTGAGACCGATATCGATTGGAAAATGAAACTTTTCGATACTAACGATACTCAGACGTGACTTTATAAAAATGTTCATCTGTTATCTTCTAGTGACCGCTGCTACTCTAAAGGAGATCGATCCGACTTTGTAATTCTTTGTAGGAAATAATACATAACGAATTTAAGAAGAAGGGAAACAAAAAATATAAAGACAACAAAAATTGTGTTTACAGTTTTTGTTTTTGTTTTTGTGGACTCTATTGATTAAAAATCAAATTGAAAGTTTTTGCGACCTTTAGTCCATATGCGTTTCGCCCAGGCACGACAGTTGGGCTCATCAGTTAGATGCTGTCGTACCCTTCTAAGACGCGATATATAATATGTATAACAAATTTAGACATTTTAATTTAAGGGAAATATAAGGGATTTACAACTTTAATAAAAGCTATTTTTCGTCTGGGATTGATGGTATCCTGGTTAAACCGAAAATGTTATATACATTTATTTATTATAAATTTTAAAATTCTTACTTATATATACATATTTAAATATGGGTAGGTATAGGTACTAGTTATATGGCAAATGTTGCACTCGAAATTTCGGTCGGACTTGACAATACGGCATGGAAGACGAAAAAAGTGGTTCTCACAAATCCGTCTGTCTATTTAACTACAGCCTTAACAGCTCCGCAGATTTTTTTAAAATTTGGTGGGTAACATTTTTAAATTTCTCCCTCTACCCTTTGTTTAGATCAAAAATAATATTTTTTTCGGAATTTAAGAACATATTTTTGTTGACTTGCAAGTTTGGTACTATTCTTTCCAAATCGCCTTGTCTAAGACTTTTTATGATTGAAAAAAATACAATCAATGTATGTACTTACTTTAGCAGATGTTAATAAAGTTTTCATTAGGCTGAAAGGCATTATCTAGCATTAAGATGTAGTACAACTTAGACTGCCTTCATAGGGCCAGTAAGTTATTTAGTTTTTTTAACATCAAATGCAGCGGCGAGATCTTTTCCGACCTCGATGGAGCAGCGTACGTTCTTCATCCACATCCTCACAATGGGAAAACTTTGTTTGTGATGCCAAAACTAGGCATTGCTGTTTATATAGTTCGTCCTTTTAGATGCTATCATACGCAGCTTTGAAATCAATGAAATGGTGGTAGGACTTCGATTTGAAGTTCCTGGTTTTTTACCAATATCTGTCGTATAATGGTAATATCTTGTCGATGGTGGACTTTCCTGGTCTAATCACCTAGATCTATCAGGATGTTTACGAAAGTCTTCAGACGTCGACATAATACGGTAGAAAGGATCTTGTATCCGACGTTTAGGTCTCCTTTCTTGAGATCGGGCACACAATGCTGATGTTCCATTCATCGGGCATGCTTTCTTCCGTCCATATTTTGTAGATGAGGTGATGTATATTCCATACCAAGTCATCGCCTGCCACTTTGGACAGTGAGGCAGTGAGGCTGTCAGCTCCGGCGGTTTCGTTGGACTTAAGATTTAATATAGTTAGCTTCACTTTGTCCAGGTCGGGCGTTCAGTATTATTGGTCTGTTGTCTGTATCGTCTAAGTCAAATTGTACTAACTAGATTCCTAGATCATTACATATAAGCAGCATTGACTGCGGTTCTACCACGATGTTGCCTTCATTGTCCCTGCAGGCTTCGACTGGGGGTCTGTATATCCTTGACACAACTTTGGTTAAACGGTGCTTAATATTTTTGGAGAAAGTATCTTACTTTTGGCTTTATTTGTATTAAAGAACTGAACGATTTCTTATTTTAAGGTAGATGCCTTCTTTTTTTTTGAAATATAAGAAAATATATATTGTTTTAAAATGATTTTTTTTACGAAAATTCAAAAATTTCTTTTAGTGAAATATGGTTTATAGTTGAAAAATATTAACGAAGTATTGTTCTTAATGGTAGTTCTAATAGAATTATTTTTTGTTTTCCAATTTGGTGAAAGTTTGTATAATTAAAGCTTTTAAGTTTACTAATTGGAAATTTGGGATGTCTTTTTTAAAAATTTGAGTTTAAATACAATGGCGCAAAATTTTAAACATTTAAAACCTACTCTAAATCAATTTTAGAATGGGAGTCGACTCTAAATATTGAGTATAAAACGAGAACCGACATTTTGTTAATTTTAAAGGACATAAACTATACTTTAACGTTAAAGAGCTTGTCTTACTTTAACAGCAGCAAATAGCTAGTTTATCTTTTAAAAGTATACTTTATCCATATTGACAATGGTCATTTCATACCAAAGCAAATCGAAGAAAAAATGTTTACTGATGTTTTATTCAATTTTTTAAAGATGTTTTTTTTTTTAAAAGACTGAATAACTGAATATTATAAATCCGAAATAATCGTACGAAGGTGCTCTACGATGAACAAATCTGTAAATACAAATGTATGTAGGTACATACATATCTTATGTATGCACGCGCGCCGAGACGAGTATAGCTAAATGAATCTGCACCTTGCAAAATAAATTGAGATTTTATGCTGTGAATATACAATTTATACTTTATTTCCATCTAAAATAATGTAAATAACTTATAAACAATCAAAATCTGTACCGAGGTAGTATATAAAATGTACTTTTTTCGGCGAAAAATTATTTGGTTTAAAGTTGGCTGTTCTTTTTGCTTTTTTTTTGTGTTTTTGTAGTTGTGTGAGTTATGTATCTGTCAAATTAAGGGTTGTTCAACGCAAATTCGCTTAGGTTCTGTTGTAAAACCCACATCAGTTAGAAGAGTTGTCTAACGTGTTTAAAATTATGCAAAAGTTAGACCAAGTCTCCAAGCTAAACGACTGCGTTAAGTAGAGCAGGTTTTATTCCTTAAACGAGAACTGTTTAAAATTTTGCGCCAATGATTTTGCGGTCTTATGAAAATAAGATACCTTCTCACTGCGGAAAAAAATATTAAAGTAATAGTCCTCCATAATATAAGATTTAAGGCCTGTTTAAGATTTATTTTATCAAAGACTTATGAGATGCTAAGAGTTTTTCAAGAACTCAAAATCGACTTCATGACTTATTAAAATTCTCTCTCCGAATTTATTTCTTTTCTTCCACAAGTATACTTCTTCAACGGAAGGGTTACACTCTTCTAACTGTCAGCAATACACACATCTTAATAATAACAAACTTTTCAATTGCCTATTATATTCTATAGGTATATGATAATCTTTTAAAACTTGATGAATGTTTTAGTCCTGGCCTGGATGGTGTTCCGTCATTTATGTTGGAAAAAGTGTATCTTACATATACATGTATTATCCGTTATTTGTAAATATTCGTACCTAACGCCAATCTTTAAAAAGGTCTCGAAAATCTAATACATTTTTTTTTCCTATTGCAAAACTATCTGCTATTCCTAAACTGTTCGAAACTCTTGTCTATGAATTGCATTCTTTTAATTGTCCTTCTGTTATATATGTGAAAATCAATATGGTTTGTTTAAGAAAAAATCCACTTCACTAATTTATTACAATTTTACACTTTTTATTGAGATGCCTTAGAAAATCTCTCGCATGTAGATTGTATCTTTACATACTTTAATAAAGCTTTTGGCAAGTTAATTCCTTTTGTTTTAGCATATCTTGATACCTTTAACAAAGACATTATGAAGTCATCTTCAAAAATAATAGCTTATGTCAATTTAAAGTTAATTCTGGTATACCTCAGGGAAGTCATCTTGGGCCTTTGGTGTTTGTTAATGTTAATGATCTTCCATCACTTTCTATTCACTGAAAGTATTTGTAGCTCTGTTTCACAACTGTATTAATGAATTGGGCTACTTCATCTCCATCTTTGTCCACCGAATTTCGATATAAGTCGTTTGAGTATAATAGAAAATTTGCCTCTTTGCATTATTTTTAGCAGATCAAACTCCGGTGCAAATGGTTCTCTAGTATTTTTAACAAATTATCCAATCTCATTCCTTCTAAAAATGACAATTTCAAAAGAAAGTTTTAATTATAATTTCTTCGATGAAATAGGCGTGACCCAACATATCAGTGGCCCACAATTTAAAGAGATTTCGTAAATAGAAAACCATAAATCCATTTGCGTTCCTTTTTAAATAGAAAATCTCACAAGAAATTTTTAAGAACCCTACAAATAACAAATAATTATAAATGGGATTTGACATTTAATATCAATATAAAATGACAGCAGTGGTAGTAGGAATAGTTCGGAAAATGGCGATGAGGTCCAGAAATCGATACGATAGTTCATTCGACTTATTCACTGATTGTTATAAATATAAACGCGAATTCACCACGATCCAGTTAGCTCCCCGGGAGTAAAATATTTTGAATTCACTATTCGGCAAGAATATTTATTTCATGTTGTGTATTTTATTTTTATTAACAAACAAGTTGGCCATATACAAGTTTTTTTTTTAAATACAATAAAATGAATTATGAATGAAAATTAATTTTTGTCCATGTATTATGGCTTTATTGTTAAAAGCAAACATTCCCATTTATTATGGAACAAAACGTCGTTCAAGCGATAATGAAGCGGAAGGTCGTGTGAGCGCCTTCAATTGCTGAGTCAATTGAACCTTGTAAGCGAATAATTCGAGATCTTTGTGCAGAATTCTCCTCAGGCTATTGCGTGAAATGTTGAGCTGTTGAAATGGATGTCGAGTTGATGTTCGTGAATTGAGTCTGACACTCTCGGCTAAAGCAGCTACATTTTCGTCTGTGCGCACCGTTCGACGAGGGAGATCATGAGTGTGGTCCACTAGCATACCAGTCTCACGAACTTTTTGCAAACATTTGCGTACAGCAGGCGCGGTGGGTGCTTCATTCTGGCCAAAACTTGTTTTCAAAAAACCCACTGTTTGGGCTACACAGCACTTACTTTGGAAATATGTTTTAAATATTTCCCAACGTTGTTCAAGCGTAAAGCGACTCCGCGTGCGCGAAGGTTTGATACTGATTCTGTCAAGATTTCGAGCGGGAAATAGATGTCATTGTCAAAGTAACATATGATTTAAAAAGAAACAACTAGATGGCCATGGATTAAAGAAAAAATTCTTCCAGTTTTTGATTTTATCATTACACAAGTATTGAACCATCAACATTTGTACATATTCAGTGTCTAGTTAATTTTAAATATGAAGGAAAGTCGTGTTTTACTGGCCTTCCTCTGAAATATAAAACCTAAGTTCCAATTTCAGTTTCTTCGTTGATTCAACCTTCCCAAAAACACTCTTGGTGTTCCATAAATATTAACACAATTCTATATGTTTAATTCATGACTGTCGTCCACTTTGTGGCCACTTCGCTAACATAGCTTAATAACTTAACTGATGTATAGAAATACATGATTTATCATTTAAGACAAACCTTTCTCCCAAGGTCTGCAAGTTCCAACATTCATCTACACTCAGATCATATCGTTTTTTTTTTATACCCAACGTTCACCGCACGTTCGCAACCCCAATCTGACTACAAATTGACACTCATTTGACATTTTGTCGATATATGAACGAACGAACGAGTATTCGAATGAAAATTACTTTTAAATCCCCTTTTTGCAAAATTTATATGACAGAAGTGTCATCATCACACCGATTATCCCTTAATTTTTTTTGTTGCTTTTTGTGGTTTTTTTTTGATTCTCATATTCTTTTCTCCACGTATGGAAGGGGTGGTCCTGGTGGTTGGGTAGTTTCCCTCATCAACCCGATTAAATTTACCAATCGATTTAATTTACGGGGGTGCTACACTGTTCCAGCCGAAAAGGAAAGACTGAAACAAACATTCAAACATTTGCATACAAATGTGCAAATATCCGTGTAATTTTTTACAAATAAGTAAACACAAGGATCAAGAGATAATAGTTTTGTTTTCTTTCTGTTTTTTTTTGACAAAAAAAGGATCAAAAACGTACTTCTTTCGAAAAGAGAAATTGGGTAGGTACTGTTGTGTGTGAGAGCTGCTAATACCCCAACTCCATCACCCCAATATATAGACATATCATTTTTGAACATTTATTTTATGTGTTTGTGCGGCGTTTAGGGGTGATAATGGGCATGTTACACTATGACAAAAGAAAAGAAACGAAATGAAATGGCCCAGAAGTATAATCGCTATAGACATAAAACAGGAGAAGTTACGGGTAAATTTGTTGGATGTTTTTAAAATTGGGACCAAACTGTAGGTACATATAGATACATTTCACATTTCGCAGTTTTTTTTTGTTGAATTTTCTACTTTTACACATTTTTTAGAGCAAGATTGTAATCGGTGAACCCTCCTTTTTTCTGTGTGTGACTGTGTGTCCTATGTCCTTGGATCATTCCTTCCTAACTACCATGCGCCATGGGCCATGAGGATGATGGTTTTAAAATGCTAAATGGCTGTTGGTATTTCTTTTGTTACAAAAGAGCGTGTTGACTGTTTTGTTGCCAAAAGAAAGATTTAGTGTGAAGATATTTAGCGGAAAAAGGCAGGAATGAGTTAAAAACTGGTCAAGGACATGCGGCATACACGAGATGCAGTGTGTATGTAACTTTCCACATCTACTGGATGTCTGTATATCTTTATTGTCGAAAACACGGTTGAGAGCATTTGAAAAATACGTTTGAATTTTTAAGGTCTGCTCCTGCTTTTTTTGGAAAGGATACATTCCAAAACCGAATGTGTGGATATTAATGGCGTGCGTTTGAGATAAGAGGAAAAGGATATCACACTGTGAGTTTTTTGGTTTGAATTGGTGGTGATGGGTTAAGTAAGAGATGCGGATTTACAGAGTTTAAAGTAATTTGAATTTTGGTCGGTTTAGTTGGGTAAGCTGTAAGGAAATATATTAGGTTGTTTTTATTTTTTCAAAAAAAAAAAACATAAAAAGGGGGAGCTAGTGATGTGTTAGCTTTTTAAAGTCTTTATCTGTTTGTTCCCGCGCGATGTTATCACAGAGGTGATTTAGTATTTGCAAAAGAATCTGCGAGGATGGATAATTTGACTGAATGGATTTTGTGATTTGAATCGAAATTTAAGCGAAGGAACTTTGTGTTTCAAAATTTTGGAAAGTAAAAATGTATATCTGCGAACAAGGAGGAAAGTATCTGCCTTTGTTTTTCTCCTTAATTTGTAAAAAAGCAGATGTAATTGAAATGAAAGATCGATGCCTAAGAGATGAATTTTTTGATCCTCAATGATCCCGAGCACGCAGCTTTCAGTTGCACAAGCCAAGCACTCTGGAATCGGAGGTGGCTTTAGTCTTGGGTAAAGCATTATTGTCTATTCGCTCGTTGTGGTCGAGACAATGTAGGCAACGTGTCTTTATTTGGTGCAACTCATACTCCTCGATTCGCCATCCTCGCACATAGGAAGAGTTGAAGAGTTAATTATTTTTTTTTTAAATAGCTCAAAGTGGTGATATCGACATCACCCAAATTTCTTAATAGTTTACTAGATTCGAAATAGTGCCTTTCTGTGTTAAGACTAACTCCTATAGAACGATATTGAAGAAATCACATGATAGCGCATCTCCTTACCGTAACTCTGTGAAGGTTTAGAAAAGATAGGCTGAGATATTATCCAGTTGCATATTATACTGGCGTATTTTTATATGTCATGTGACACAACTGGATCGGTTTTCCCGAGATCCTAGGTGCGATCATTGTCATAAAGAGTTCCAAACGATGAATGCTATAAATTATTAAAAAGAAGGCGAGTCTTGACTTGAAATGCTTTGATCTTTACGAAAATTTGCCCCAGTGTGAAAATTTGTTATATGGCCGGCAGATCGGACTGGAAGTTTCACTGAAATTTATCGATTACTGTGTTGCAGATGCTTACACTGTACGTTAGGTAATACTGGTAGCTTATATGCACAGTTTTTCAGAGATACATATATGCTTTGATATTCTGACAGGATTGCCTTTTTGATATTCTGACAGGATTTCCTTTTTCGTAAATACGAGTAGAATTATTTAGGGAAGGGAGCATCTGACTATAGCACTACAAGACTTTCTATAAAATAGCGCTAAAATATTGGAAGAAATAAAACATTGCGGCCACGCAAACAAGGTGCAAATGGCTTTATAGATTACTGCCAGATCACAAGTGATCAAAATTTGTTTCATCGTCAGAGGAAAGCTAAACCGACTCTAAAGCACGTTACAAACAAGGAAACAATGGAGAAAACACCACAATTCTAGGTTTATTTCACACATTTCCAACGATTGGCTTTGCAATTTAGTGATCGTCATTGGGCTTTACCAACAATTTACCGTTAAAAACGCGTTTTGTAAATACCAGGTTAAACTTTTTATTACTATATTATACATTCGTTCTCAAAGAGACAGCTGTTGCAATGAAATTTGTGTTATTTTGAAAAACAAATTAATTCATTTTACTCTAAAAAAAACACCGTCGATATATTTCCTCCTCATCACTGTCTTATCGCTTCTTCTTCAAACGTTGCTCTATTGAAATAACTAGTTCCATACCTCCCCTTAAACAATTTCAGTGTAGTACCCGCTCTGCTAGGAATTCTCATTAGTACCGCCTCGAGCCTTACTTCGGACGTTCCTTCAAGTATAGATTTTTTTTTTTCAGCCGTACCTCAAGAATGCGAAATTCGTTATTCACCTCTGTTTTTCATTCCTTCCTAAAAGTGATCATAAGAATTTGTCTTATGGAAAACCACAATTCAATTTTGATGATTTAAATAATGTTTCTGATATTTTTGAGTCACAATTGTTGCGTTCTACTGAATTACTAAAAGAATTTTCAATATTTTGAAAGAATTGCAAATAAATTCATACATATGCGACAAATTGCAACTTCGTACATGAACATTTGTATGCATTTGGTGAAAGTTACTTATAATTAAATTTTTGGCTTTGACAGAAGGTAAGGTTAGTGGTTTGACAGTTGATCTTGTTACGGTCACACTTAGATCAATGTAGATCCGTTGTGATGTCCTAGGGGTTGTGACTCCCTTCTATTGAAACCTATGATAATCCTATGTCAATCAACCCCGTTAAGAGTGTTGATGGGGCACAGCAAGCTATAGCCTGAAATGTCGGAGTGTACTGCTAAGTCATTGAAGAAATATCTGTCGTCACATAATAACCTGGCTAAGGAGAGGTAGACAACTTCTAAGGACGTGGTACTTTCCTTTACCCTTACTTGAAAAATCATCCCTCCATCAGGCATGTAGGAGCATGTGGCTTCTACATGCCTGGTGGATGAATTCCATATGTCAGTGTTTGGGGTATATGTCCGTTTGTTTGGTCAATATTGCTAATTAAGTCGAAGAGGCTGTCGCCTTACCAAAGAGGATTTAACCAATCTTAGGGAGAGGTGGCCCCATCAACCCAATGATGCTCGGGTTCAACGTAGGAGTGGACATCGCAGGTGTATAGGCGAGGTGCTGCTCGTGCAGGAAACGCGTGTATCGTTAAGTCGTTTTCGTTCGTGTATACACTATCGTACTGTAGTTGAAGGCTTATGTATCCTTGTTGAAGTTTTTGGCCATTTGTCTTTGTGTCTGGGCTCAAGGGATTATGATTACCCTTTAAATGTTTCAACACAGCGCGGGCGTGAAGTTACGGAAGAGAAAGAAGGATAGGAAAGATGTGTGGCACGATGTTCTGAGACTGAAGGTTGTTGTCTCAGATATTTTATCTCCAGGGATGGCGGAGAATGCCGTGTCTTATTTCTGTGTCGCTTATAATTCACATTATTTTATTCGTGTTCATCCTTGTTGGGCATACTAGTTTAACTCAATTACATGTTGTTAGTGTTATGCCTGAACAACATGCAATGAGTAAATCAGCAACCCATTGATGACAATTTTAGAAGGTTTTTAATGGAATTAAAACGACATAGACATAGACGACGGCAGGGATCGAACCTGTGATCATGAGCTTCACAGGCGAGCACACATCCATCGCGCCACGGCCACCCCACGGCTATGGGCGGGGTTGACTGTACGTACTATCTAAGTGCGCTACCTGTTCCAAAAGACTTTATCTGATGTTGTGTTGAACGGCTCGGATGGTGATTGCATCCATCTGATTTCGTCAGGAGGCTTAGGTATTTTCAGGAGAATTGTTAGGGTTTTGTGGGTGTGCACATTTAGCTATTGGCTTCTGTGTGTGCATTCGAGGTTGCTAGGACTTTTGAGGAACTCATGTAGACATGCCCCAACATGTTCGCAGAATTGCTACTGGGATGGTGTTATGCCAACTCAGGGCGGTGTCGGTGTTCAGCGTTAAATCTGACTCTGTTACTGTGGATAGGCCCAACGTGGAATTAAGCTTTAACTGGCAAATGTCCACGTAAAACGAAATTCGGTTCTGTAGTTGAAGGCGATCTTCCGAGCTTAGGAATGTTCAAGCCATTTGATATCGTTAAGGTTAAGAAATTTCAACATAATTTTGCTTGGAATGTCGGAGAGATCCTCCAAATCACTGGAAAAATGTGTTCCTAGGTGCCTGTTTCTCAGATGATATAGCGCAGGCCAGTGACACAGGTAGTAAGGAGTGTCCTCATGTATCTCGTCGTCTCCAGACCACTGAGTTTCATCTTTTTCTTGTGGTTGGTTTCGACCGGTGAAGATGTTCACGAGGTGAGAAAGAGACGTTTTGCTCAGGTGGATATGATAACGTCGGTCTTTTGTTTGCTGAAACTAGGCCATAGTTTTCTGGTTATAAGACATGGAATCAAGAGAGTTCCATCTCTTGTTTGTTATAGCTAGAACTTTTCTCTCGATAACCTGCTTATGATTACAGGGTGGGCCTTGAACTGTTGTGTATGCTTGATTAAGATCAAGCGTTGATCCTATTCTTGCCAGCTTATCAGCGCTTTAATTACTTGGGACACCACTTCACAGTGGAACCCAGAAGAGCCTAATGTTGTGCTGGTGTACCAAGAACCCTTAGCTCTTCGCACAGCAAGTTACAAGTTTCGATTTGATTTCAATGGCAGAAATCGCTTTTTTTGCCGTTTGGCTATCACTGAAAAAGCTGAAGCTAAGAAACGGTATCGAAATCGTTAGAATGTTGTAAATATTTATTCTCATTGTTTCTTATGGAAGAATATATGTTACGGGAGCATATCAAGAATGTATCAATATCGGCATTAAACGTAGTGTGGAAAAAGCCTTTAACGGTTAATACATATCTACATGTTCTTCTTTTAACTTGAAAGCATAAAGGTTTTCAATTTTGTAGGTGATTATTTCTTTCTTTCGATTTCCTCTTTCAAATCATTCACGTCACTCCACTGTTTTGGTTAGTAACGCATGTTCATATCCAAATGTGTTGCATGTTCATATCCAAATGTGTTAACTCACAAGTTGTTAGGGCCCTGGGCATCAAGTTGATAGGTTTATTTCATTTTACTATTTTCTAAACCAAATATTGCTTCATGAAGAAATCATTTTGATTCTAAATTTCTAGAACTCGTCTTTTAGATCGTCGTCTATACTAATGCGATAATTCTGGTTTGTTTAAATATATTCACACAGTTCCTAAAGTTTCACTTCGTGGTTGAACTGTCTTGCCATAGGTATCGTGTATGAAGACAACAATATATCTATCATTTTGCAAATAAGCTGCTAGGACGAACTATTATGTGTGCCCTCGAAATTAACACTTCCCTCTAAATTTGTGTCCCTTACAGATAGAAAATTTAACATAATGTCCACGATTTGAAAAAAAAAATAGGAACTTTCAAAACCCTTAAAATGTAATAATGATTAATAGTATATGGGTATTTGGACCTAAAAATCACCCAACGAAATACTATTATTACTAACTATTTTCAGAAAATTCAAATAAAATAAACCACCCCAAGACTTTTGCCTTTTAAATCGCCTCAATATGCATAAATCTGTTCCCGTCAATTAAAACGCTGTAAATCATTTTTAAATATCTAAGGAATGGCTTATTACACTTAATTCTCTGGACATCTTCAAAGAATTCTCCCAAAAAGCACTTAACCCCTTTACATTAAGAGCCAATTTAAGAGCATTTACCAAATTCTTTGGGTTAGTTAATGCCACCACAAACTATTTACCCACATTGAAAAGGACACTTCTTCCTTTCTTTTGTCTTCGTCCGCTTACACAAAATTATCTTAAGAACTATATTGGTAGACCGTAAAACCCATCTCCGGGCCTAATTCTATTGAATAATCAACATCACACTTTTCCCTTTACAGCTTCCTGACGCCAAAGACCTTCACAATATGTCCTTAGTGGGCAGCTATGGTACCCACCTCCTGCACAGTTTTCACCCGCATCTCCTGCAATCTCTCAACCACGGAATGTTGGCAAACGGTGGACCAGCCAGTTACTTTGCCAGCGATCGAGGACTCTCGAAGCCCGTATTAACGAATTTTCAACTGCCTTCAGCATTCTCACCTCCCAAATATATTGGCATATCCTTGGATCAGGTGAGTTTTTCTATAGCAAAACACAACCAAAAAAAGTAAAATCCAATTATGGTAACGGGATTTATCACATATCAACATCCTTGTCTCCGGTTCTTTTTTTTTTGTTTCCTGCAGAATCTATTCAACAGTAGCAGCGATTCGTTTCGAACGGATTCAGCCAGCCCGACATGCACATCACATGAATCCTTGGAGGGATCAAACGATTATGACGGTGAAAAGGGTGAAAGTCCACGAAGTAATAATTCTGATCCAAGGGATTTGAGACGTAAGTTGTGAGATACACTTTTAGATACTTTTTCAAACTCAAAACATTAAAAAAAAAAAACAAAAATTGCAATTGATTTTGTGAGATAGAAAAACTTCAAGAGGGTGGTGATGGATGTGATATGATGTGTGCCTGTTTGTATGTAAATCAACAGAGAAAAAGGACGATTATATGAGAAAGTTCTGCATTCTAACGCATGAATGGCTTTTATTGGCTTTGCCTGTTCATAGATAAACTAAACACCAAAAACCCCCTTTAAAGGATACAATGATATTTTTTTATCTTGTTTTGTGTTGCTCCCTTTTTTTCTTGATTTGAAGAAATTAAAGAAAAATGCAAATTGATTTTTTTTTCTTCTCTGATAGTCGACTCTTGGTGTCCTGTCCTCTCTACCGAAGCTGTTTAATTTAAGAAACAAAAAATAAATTTTAAACGAAGGACTATTTGCATTTTATCAAGTATCCTTGCGTATAGATTAACAAATAAAAAAAAGGATGTTGAAAGGAAATCACTTAATGAGAGAATTCCTTTCTTTCTTTATTAAATTAGAGAAATAAAAAAAAAAGAAATAGATTTGTGGGAAGGTGTTTCCAAGGAGGAAGCCGAAAGTAAATTTCAAATGGGATTGACCAAACTGATTTTAATTGGCATTCAGAGTGTGGAGTGAGTAATTTAAGCAAAGAAAAAAAAAGTAATAAACGTTGTTAGTTGTTTTTGATGGAAGAAATGCGAGAATGGTGTTGGGAATTTTATAAGTGGTTTTCCTAACAGCTTTGATCTTTTGAAGTAAATAAGTCCGATGAAAGAAAATTACACAGTCTGAGTGATAGAAAAAAGTTTTGAGGGGTCGATGGACATTTATACTGTTTTGTAAGAAGATATGCATATTTTCTTTAAAAGTGGTGCCGCCAACGACTTTTTTTGCACTCGACACATATTATTTTTTTTTTTATAAAAAATAAAGAGTTAATCGAGAGGACTATGAACAAACACTTTTGGATCAAAAGGCTACAGAAGAAGATGTCCTTTTTGAATCTCCATGACCATTAAATTCGACTTTTAGTTATATGCCAAAAATATAAATCAATGATACCAACAATAACAAGAATCCAATGTTTTCCATTGATTCTGTGCACATGTTCGATTTCTTAGCCAAACAAATTCCGCCCCTTTCAAAACAATGTTAGAATAAGGGCGGTATGTTCATTTTTTTTACCATGCTTAACACTTTAATAAGTACCTATACCAACTGGCAAATACACATGATGACTGTTACCGAAACAAATTACTGCAGGTTCAAGTAAATAATTTATTGGAACATTTTACAGCTGTTTAGTTAATGAAATGAATTATTTTTTTATGAAAATTTCGTTTGATAAAACCGAATAGTTTTAGATTTTCTTTAAAGAATAGGGTATATAATCATAAATAGAAATATCAACAATAAACATAGCCAAACTAGAGAGACTAAAATGTCTGTCCAGTAAAATTGATCAGGAGGGCTTATAACGAGTGATTTTTTAAGAGCTATCGGAAATTAAAAAAAAAAAAAAATGGTCCATCCGCTTAGTTCAATTTTGGCATACTCTTTCTAACATTTCGGTCAGTATCTCACGAATAAATGCTTCAATGTTGGCTTCCAGTTTGTCAATCGAAGTGGGATTGTCGCTATAGATATGAGCCATGACATAGCACCACAAAAAATCGCACGATCTTAGGCGGCCAATTAACCGGCCCCAAAGGTGAAATAAACTGTTCATCGAAGTCGTCTCTCAATTGGTCCATTGTTAAGCGTGCTCTGTGGCATTTGGCACCGTCTTGTTGAAACCACATGTCATGCAAGTTAAGCTCTTCCATTTTGCGCAAAAAAAAGTTTGTTCTCATAGCACGGTAGCGCTCACCATTCACAGTAACGTTGCGATTCGCATCATCTTTAAAGAAATACGGCCCAATGATTCCGGCAGCCAATATAATCCGCACCAAACAGTGACTTTTTCTGGATGTATTGGTAGCTCTTGCAATCCTCCTGACTGCTGTTCACTCGAAATACGGCAGTTTCGCTTGTTCACGTATCCATTCAGTCAGAAATGAGCATTGACGCTGAACACAATTTTTCGCTAAAAAAGTGGATCTTCGGCCAACTTTTCAAGAGCCTATTGACCAAAAATTCGGCGTTGTGGTAGGCCGTACGGCTTCAATTCTTGGACCAGCTGTATTTTGAAAGGCTTCACACCTAAATCCTTCCGCAAAATGTTCTACATCGTGGAGTAATAGAGGCCCAATTACTGCGAATGGCGGCAAATCGAAAATTTACGGTCATCACTAATGTCGTTTTTATTTGGCAATCCGGAATCTCTCTCCGATCCGGAATCACAACTGAACACTTTTGTTTGCTTCTGATGATTCTGAAGTTTTGTTTGATTGTATATGTGAAACATCAAATGCGTACAATTATCAAAATTCAAAATCAAGAAAAATGTTTGTTGAAAGCAGGGTTGGCCGAATTGTCACTTTTTAGAAATAACTACATTTGTTACGTCTGCTACGTAGTTTATGTAGTTAATTGTAGTTAATGTAACAAATTGTAGCATTGCTGTCAATTAACTGTCAGTTGTGCATTTGAATTTTTAAATTAAACGTTCAGTTATTCCTACAATTCTTCAACCTTGGTAAATGAAACTTTTTTTTTACGAACCTTCATTAGATCATAAAAGTGCAAAATTGATTTTTTTCCTTTACTATATATTGATTCTTTTATGAATTAACTACATATACTTATTAAGTAACAGATGTAAAAAATTGTAGTAATTTAGGCATGTAGTTTCTTCAATAAACTACGCATAGTTAAATACAACGTTTATATGCATCAGTATCGAAAGATCGAGTTGGACTAGGGTCGGATTTTTGACCCACATTTCTACTCGACACCGCTGAGCGATTGGGATCGAGTCGAACGAAGCTCATTTCAACTCAATACAGGTATATAAAGGTTCGAAGCGAGCTTCAAGCTCGCTTCAACACCTCATATAAACGTAGTAAATCATGTAGAAAATGTAGTGTAGTTAATTCGGTCAACCCTGATTCGCACAATTTGGATACCAAAAATCACAGCTGTTGAGGTTGACGTTTAAGTATATGAATGTGTGAGTGCTTCTGATTTTGCTTCTGATTTCAAATCCAGAAGCAAATTTCTCTTCTTTTCAGAATCAGACTGTCATTTTTTCCCAAGTGAACACTTTCAGAAGAGTCCGGAACGCTTCCGGATTGCCAAATAAAAACGACATAACACTGGCCGATACAGCTGCGATATTTTCCTCAGTTTGCACTCTACGTGAGCGTGCCGGTGCTTCAATGTCCAATAATGTAAATTTAGTGCGAAATTTAGTCACAACAGCCCGAATAGCCGCCTCAGTAGGTCTATTAAACTGACCATAAAATGGAAAAAGCGTGCGATGAACTTTCTCAACAGAACACGCATTTTGATAATAAAATTCAATAATTTGCAAGCGTTGTTCGTTTGTAAGACGACTCATGGTTAAATTATAGACCAAACTGAATATGGCTGACAGTGACACAAAACACAAAAGGTGCGTGAGCTGTCAAAACCAGTGTTAACAAACAAAAAATAGCAAGCAAATCACTCATTAGAAACACATTTTGATCGTTTGTTAGAAGAGAATATTTGTAAATAGCAAACAAAATTATCATATGATATGGAAATACTATTTTTACTTCTTTGAATTTTTCGAAATTCGACTATATACACTGAACCAAAAAGGTACATGATTCCAAGGAAAAACTGCATGTTTTTAAAGAAAAACTTCATTAAAAACGGGCCAAGAATCGAGTTCATTAAAAGAAAGAAACCGTAAACATGCGTTTTATGAATTGTTCATATTTCAAATGTAAAGTTTCCTACTTGGAATTTGCAACAAAAAAAATGTTTATGAATTTGGTTTCATGCATTTAATGATATCTTGCATGTAAAAAATTTATAGTTTCAAGAATTTAAAGTATTTTTTCATAAAATGTCACTTGCTCATGTTGATGAATGTGGTTTCATACAATCAGTCACTTTGTTCCTACAATAAAAGAACAGTTTCAAGCACTTTAAGAAATTTTTCATAAAACTTTACAATAAAATTTTTATGAACTGTTCATATTTCAAATGTAAAATATCATAATCTGATTTTCCAACAACGATTCTATTGCTTTGGATTTTATGAATGGTTTTTCATAAAAATCATGACATGAAATAAATTTTTATGAATTCGTGCATTATTCGAATGAATATTCTTTAAAATAAATTAATGATTTTGGCTGAATGATCGCCATTCATAAAAAGAATGTACAAACATTTTTTCAGTGTACATATATGTATATATTTATTCATAAACATTTTCGTGAGTTTGGGCTAGTTTATTTTGTTTAACCTACCTAGACTTTTAATTTACAAGAAAAGACGATATGAACTTTCAATCAAGGGATATTGTTTCCATTCAGAAGCTATGGTTTTCAGCATAAATCGTATCGAAACTTTCTTGCCACTAAAAGAAAACTAATTCATACTCAAAGTTTTCTTTCTGAGAATTAATACAATTCAGAGATTCAATCTTTCCCATTCTTGATATTCCTATAATTTATATTGCTTAGGTTTAAAATAAGCTATTAAGTCATTAATTTTGAAATATGCTTAAGACATCAATAGGCTTCGCAGGAGATTCTTGAGTCTTTCAAGACTTTCCATTTTTTTTTAAATGTAAACTGCAATTTTAGAGAACATAAATAGTAAACCTTGTAGTAATAGCAGAGCGTTTTACCGGCGCGATGGCGGTTTGCAAATGGATTCTTAGCCTATGCCATGTAAAACCAAAAAATGTTTTTTATGGTTTCCTACTGCCTCTTTAGAAGAAGTCACAAATCCTCCAAGAGTACTTCTTGTACTCTTGTACATTCATCCGAATGGCTTAGATTCGAATTTGGTAGAAAATTGTAAGACAAACACAGGAAGTTATTTGTAACTAGTTTTCCACGAGTTGTCGTGCCACTAAACTCTTTTTATCGAGAAAACAACAACCTCTATAAATATTATTTTTACTTGCGACTCATAGGTATGTACTATAAAGCAAGTTATTCATGGGTAAAAAAAATCGAACTCGAGATTTTGATCAAAGTTGACATTACGATGAAGACCAAAAAAGTGGGTATCTCAATTCTGTCCGTCTGTCTGCCTGTTCGACTACAGCTAAACGATATGAGTTTTAATTTTTTCCCCCCGATGTTTTTTCTTTTTTTTTTTAAGACTAAAAATAACGGTACCTGCCATACGATTTTTTTCGAAATTATATAAATATTTCTCAAAAACTGTCCCCCAGATTTTTTTAAGAAAAATTCAAAAAAAAATCATTTAGTTAAAGCTAGGTAATGGTTGAAAAAAAATTTCCAAGAAATTATTATTTTTTGTTCCCCCCCTGGAACCATTTTTTTTTGTTTTTGATTTTCTCAAAAACGGTACGACCGATTTTGATCATTTTTTATGTTAAAGCTCCCCAGCAGTTTCAATATTATTGTGTAAGTATTCGAATTTTCAAAAAAAAAATTTTTGGATTTTTAAAAAAATTTTCCATTTTTTTTTTTGAAAACTCAATATTTCGAAAAAAATATGCTAGATTTTTTTAAGACTTGATAAATAGAAGTTTTTTATACAATCTACAAGATATGAGAAAAAAGGAATTATTTTACCTAAAAATAACGGTGCCATCCATACAAATGTTAAGAAATTTTTTTTTTCTTTCAATTAATTCTTACGATCTATGATTTAATAAAAACAATTTTGAAAACAAGATATTACTGACTGTACCTACCATAGAATTATTTTTTCGAATTTTGAATTTGTCATTATCGGCATAACGGATTTAAAATTAAATTTTTTATAAAGAAGCTCCTAAAACATTTAAAAAACATTGCATTTCAAAACTTAAAGAAAAATATTTTTTCAATTTTTGGAAAAAAGTATCTATTTTTTTTTTTTGAAAATTCGATATCTCAAGAACGGCTCGATATTTTTCTTCTAAATTTAACTCTCATTCGTAATAAAAACTTAAAGTTGGTGTACCAAAATTTTTTCTTAAAAATGTTTTAAAAATTTTGTACATAAAAGCTTATTTTTTTAAGGAACCACTACAACGACTTATAATTTGTGTTCTTGCATAAATTCATATTTGCATAGCATTCTGTTTTTATCTCTTACTACTAAAAGAATTTAAAAAATTCATTTTATCCTTGTGAACAGTTTTCTTTAATATCTAACATTGGTTTTTGAAATTCCTAGTTTATCACATAGGAGCAAGTTCGTGCGAACCAATCGTGCATTTTATTTTAATTGAAGGTAGCCCACCGATTAATAGCCTAATTAGTGGTTTGATTATAGTTCATATCACAGTTAAGAGTTTTTTGTATGTTAACTCATAATTTTGTCAGGTATACAAATGTTTTCTTTTTTCATTCATGTTAACATAACATAGAGTACCAAATCGAGCACTCTAGTTCTAAGAAAAGTCATGAATTTTCAAGATGCATGTATAGTTTTAAAATGACAATAAAAAGACATTTCGAATGAAAAATCTTAGATTTTCTATTTTTCGCTTTGAATGTACATTTAGCTATACGGCACTACCAAATTTCATCATTCTACAGAAATCGGAAGTGCTCCATATAATTTAAACGTTTTCTCAGAAAGTGGGCGGATACCACGCCCCCTGAATAGAAAATCTCAATTTTTATTTTTGGTCCTTTACATATGCAATCGTTCTACCGAATTTCATTATTCTACTGCAATCGGAAGTGTGCCATATAATTTACATCATTTCTGAGGATGTGGGCGTATAAAACGCCCCTGAATGGAAAACCTCAAATTTTATATTTTTTTTCTTTGTATGCAATTTAAGCCCTACCGCTTTACCAAATTTCATCGTTTTAAAGCAGTCGGAAGTGTTCCATTCAACCCACACTAATTCCGAGAAAGTATGGGTAGATACCACGCCCGCTGAATGGAAAACCTCAATTTTTCGATTTATTCCTTTGACAAGACCTACCGTTCGTTGTGCAAAATTACAAGATTCTACGATGTCGGGAAGTGCTCCATAATTTTGATGATCTGTCAGTCAGTCAGTGGCCTTATATCTCAGGAACCGCTTATGCACGAAAATTGAAATTTGGTGAAGCGCTTGTGCCTGACTAGCTTAGCAAATATTCGGAATTTTAAGTTTCTGACTTCATTGGTACTGAAGATAGGGAAGGGTCAAAAATCGCCTGAGTTTGTTCCTGTAAAAAGGGTGTAGTGCCAGACCTTGACTAGGCACTACCGTGCCCTTTGATTTGTGACTTTCTGAACTTGTCTTAATTTAAAAACGTGGAAGTTCAGAGGATTTGCGATTTTCTTTTTCAAGAAATCTATAGATCTTTCTTGTTGCAAGAAAGTTTTTACCCCTTCTGATCTGGTCGTAATCTAAAAAGCATCTCTTCATCCAAAGCTTGAGTACAGTTTCCAAATTTTGGTAGTTGCTCCAATAACTTACTTGAGTCTCTTGGATAGAAAAAAAGGGCTTTAAAAATTATATAGATGATAGAAGTATAACAGACATTGTTGACGCCGAAATAGAAACTTCGGATCATCAAGAAATAAAAAATAAAAAAAAAACAATTAAATTACCTACTTTTAGGCGCGTGATATTTTTAGAAATGATTGAGTAATTAACATAAAACTTAGTTAAAGATTAAGGTTAATTACTCAATCATTAACTAAATTAATCTCAATGTATTTTTAAGCTGAGCTTTCACCACCGAACTAGTCGGTCGGTGTTATTGATTATTGTTTAAGCCTTATAAGTTAGTTTACGAATATTGTTCATATAGAAAGGATCGAGAAAAATAAATAAATAGGTACAAATAAAACTGGTTTTTCTCTTGATATTTGGTACTGCAAATAAACTTTTTCCACGGCATATACTTGGATTTTTTTGGATTTTTGGGATTAATTGAAAGTGCTTACCCATAGCACCCATAGCAGCGCACCAGAGAAATATTGGCAACTACGATTCAAGCGAGGAATCCGCCCAACAGACACATTTGAATCTCTCTAGCACCGCCCGCCGCAATGTTTCTTGTCTTTCATTATTTTTCCGTTATAGACTAAGAGCCTACAGCAATTTTTGGGTGTGATTGATAACAAAAAATAATTAGCATAATTAGATAGGCCTTTAGTAGTTATTTACAAATGTGAACGTCTTGCATGCTCTAGTGGGATCAATGGTGCATAATAATAATAGTGCATCAAGTATGCAGTTCTTTCCAAAGTCTAAATAAAACTTCAAAATATAGAGCAAAGTGCGCTGATTGCAAATATCAAGATTTCCTCAAGAATTCTTTTTACTATTTGTATTTTATTTAATATAACATAGGGTAAGACACCCAGTGACCGACACTCTTAAGAGAAATTTTGAGTTTGCAAATTCATAACTTTTCTTTCGCTGGATCGATTTTAATGATTTTTGTGTATTATTATAACTGTTAATAATTTCTTTTTTAATATTAAAGAAATAAATACGTACGAAATTCCAAAAATAAATAAAACACAAAATCGTAAAAGCTTACCAGTTGTTTAGTTACGGACACCTTTTTTTCAGTAACCGACACCCGTCAAATACTAGTTACGGACATCCTTTTTCTGTAGCTTTTCACCCTAAACTGTAAGAGGAATTTTCGGCAACAAGTTTACATAAGCTCGTCAAACGTTAAAATCGAATAATTAAAAGTTTTAATTCGACATTTCAATTGACAATTGGGAATATCATGAATCCTGACTCATATAAACTTGTGGTTCGTCAAAAATGAATGCGAAAACTTCTGTTTTAAATTTGTTTTTCACCAAAGCCGACACCGAAATAAAAACAGAATATATTTAACTTGAAAGATTTTTCAAAATACTATAATTTTTATCTAATAAGATAAATAAATATTAATACGCACAAAAACAAAAAGATACATCTAAGTACGTATGTATACAAGAAATCCATTTAATTAGAAACCCTTAATGCGGGGATATTATATATATAAAATCTTTTTATGCAGTAGGTATAGGTACTTATAAAGTTATGAATAAAATGAAGATACATTATTATTTAAATAAAAACAAGCAAACAAAAATGTAAAGGCACTTAAACTGTTTTCAACAAGTAATTGCAATTAAAAAAAATAATATCTATAATTTGAATGTTAGTTATAGTTAGTTACTGAATTAAAAATATTTATATAAATATTGTAATTCATCAATACGTTAATATCACTAGTAAAGTAATCTATCTTAAAGATGGGCAAAGAAAAGTGCTTATGTATTTTTCTGTTTTTGCACATGTATCATGGAAGTTTCTGAAAGTAAACGTTTTTTTTTTAACTTGTTTTTTACAAATCTTCTTCTTAAACTAATTTTGCCCAGGCATTTTGCAATAAATTCCTGAAAAATGTGGCTTTATAGCTATATAAAAAGCGGTTTGTAAATAATGAAAGGAAAAAAGAAAGACAAAAACGATGGTGTCCGTAACTAAAATCCTCAAAAACTTCTAATCGCGCCAGTAATAGACACCCCTGTCGGTCACTGAATTTATTGAACATTACATTTTAGTTATGAACACCCCACGTTAAATTAAGTTATTTTATTATTTTAATACAAAAAAGTTAACAAATAGATCCACAAATTATTGTTTTGAAATAATATGCACTGTCCCATATATAAGAAACACGGATAAATTAATAAAATACTGATTTATACTCAAGTGTTTCTTAAGGAATTCACAAGTTTTTTTTTATTTACAGAGGTTCTCAACTTACATCTTTGATTACACGTCAACGATTGACTACAAAATATCAATTGAAGTCTTTTGTTATGACATTTGCACGTCTAAACACGTTAAAAATAGCCTCGGCAGTATTCAGCAGCAGGAAACCTTAATAAAATGAATGAACAGTGATAGGTGACCATTACTGAAAGGGGGTCGGTCACTAGGTAGTTTACCCTACATCCATATAGAATAAAACTTTTCATTGCTAAGTAAATATTTAATTAGAAATTTATATTTCTCTCCTCGACAAGAATTACATACATAAACAAGTGTCAAATGACAACTTTATTGCCCATCTCTACCCTCCTGCAATTCCAACAGTCATTTCACCTTAAATAGCTCTAATTTACAATAATTACAGCTCTCCTGACGAATTCAAAAATTTTGAGAGCGCCCAACCACCCCCAACTCCATTTCAAATGAATTCGTAACGGAAGCGACAAAGTTTACATTTCCCATGCAACAACATAAAAAAACTCAATCCACACTTTGCCTTCGCCCAGAACTGTCAGAATTCCAAAAATATCTACAAACACACAATAAGTGTGTTGTAACACTTGTCGGAGAGGGACTTTAAGGGTTCCCCCCATAAAAACATTTAGCCATCACCATTACTAGAAGGGGTTAAACGAAACTCTATAACAGTACAATCCCTTCGCACAATATGCTCGCATCCCTCATGGAGCTCCGTTCGCCCCGCAAAACGATTAGAAATAATGATCGTAATTAAGAGATTCCTCCTAGTATAAACGTCAAATACTCACAGATATGGAGCCATTTGCCGGCTGTGTCATTTCGAAATAGTACTGATGATGCCGGCGGCAACGGTCCGACTAGATTCAAAGTATCTTTTATTGAAATTGAAGAGTGAACAAAAGTATCTCTCATTCTCGTTTCGCCTGCTCAAGCAAAGGATTGACACCGGGAATTTATATTTACAAAGTTGGAATATCTTCATCCGTGCGATGCGATGGCTTTTACTTACGTATTGCGGATATGCATGCAAAGGGGTTGTCGAAATTCGAAGAGTCAAGCAATGTGTCGAAGTTTGAACAATGGCACATCATACTTACTCACACTGAGCAACGTCAATTTTTCGGGTAATGATTGTTTATTTGTTCGGCGATTAGCATCGCACGCTCGAAGGAGTCATAAACACCATATGGATGCATGCTCAATTTCGGATAGCGGATGGAGGATTAATTCTGGCGCTCCAACTTTGTGGATTGAAAATTCCGGTCGCGAGCTATTATAATCCAATCTAGCGGATGGCAAGGGTAATATTGTTTCCCGATTCATGCTCATTTTGTTTTGATTACTTGCTGAGTTGCGATATAGGAACGGGTGGATGCATCCCATCCATGATTAGCTGTTGCGTCGTCGTCGTCTTTGTCTTCGTCGTGTACGAGTATCATCATCAATCGATTAAGTAAAGTGCCACTTGGAGCATTCTTTCTTTCTTCTTGCTGAATGGATTCTTGAAATGTTTACGGAAGTGTGCGGCGCGCGGCGCGGTGCAGTGCGGAGAAGTGTTAAAATGCGGGGGATATTTTCAAATATCAATAAAAATTCTCAAAGATCAGGGGTCGCGTATCGAGGTTGAAAGTTAAATAAATAGACTATAACAGGATGTTTTTTTGTTTGTGTTGTTATTGTGGGGGGATAGGGTATTGCGGCCCATAAAAGAAAGACATAATTTTAAATTGAATGCTATAAATTTTGTGAAAGATTGGTTTCGGCAATCGTTTACGTGCGGTAACGGAATTGAGCTATTTATGGAGGTGTATATTGGGCTATTGTGTTTCTGATGGTATTTTTGTTTGTAGTGTAATTAATTGATGATGTGCTATTGAGAATGATTAAGGATTATTTGTCAAAATTGTATTTGAGAATTTTTTTTTCTGTGTTCAGATGGAATGTTTGATAAATGGTGAGGAAATTACCAAGGGGTGTGGGAGTGTTGCATAGGATTTGAAATTTTTGACCTCGCAATCAATTGACTCTCTGCAGTTTTTAAATGAAAGTGTGATCCTTATATTATTGTTTTTCTATATTTGATAAATAGCATCATGTAGAGTCATTTAAGGTAAGTTCACAAAATTGTAAAAAAACCCGTTGGCATATTGGTTACTCCGCTGAAGTTTCATGTCGAAGGTTTTGCTCAAAATTCCCAGCCTGTCATCTGGAAACAAAAAATTAGCGTGGACAAATCTTCTAAGGGTACCTCTTGTCATGAAAAGTGCTTCTAATCACAGCCGCTCCGATTCGATAGAAAATTGTAAGTCCAGTGTATTTCTGCCCACAACCCTATGCCACTAAGCATTAATTCTCAACAAGCTTTAGCGAATCAAATAAATTTTTCCTACTCAAATTCAAAAGCTATTTGCTCCATCATTATTTATCCTAAATAAAAAAAAAAGAAAGAAGAATAATCTCATTATCCTTTGGGTTTTTTTGAAAATGTTTTTCGTTAGATTTTGGTTTTGATAATTTATGTATCGGTCTTCTGTTATATTATCCCAAAAGTTGCCAGAAAACACGATACTTAATTTCCGGCCAATCTCATAATATTAAAAACTCACAAAGTTGATCATTTACGATCCACTGCCAGGCTTGTGCATTTGCACACTCATGAATACCGGTCGATAAGAGCGACTATCTGATTGCGGACTCAGTTATTATGGAAATAATAATAATTGCTTTGCTCGCGATTGATTGATTATTTCGATGAATAGGCCTGATCTTAGGGCGCTTCATTGATTGTACAACGGGTTCAATTTTTTGAAGTAAAACTTCTTTTCCGGCGTTGGGGGTAAAAAAATTTCTATGCAGCTGTCAGTGACATGTCAAACCGTCACGCCATCCGTCAAAGACAGCGACATGTTTTTAGAATACAAAGTAATTATTATAACATGAAGTTGGATACGATTTAGAATTTACATATTTCAAATGGCTGCATTCAAAGATAGACATAAAACTATAGATTCAGACGCGCAATGGCTATGCAACACGAATAATTATTGACAAGCATATTGCAATCCAAATAAATTTTACCAACACCTAACCCTCGCATACAAAGTACTGGCCAAAAAGTTGGGTAATATCCACTACCATTTGTATTCTTGCTGTCATAGACGGCATGCCATATGACCATCAGGTTGCCTGAAAGTTTTGAAATTATACTTTTTAATAATATTTATTCGCTTAATCGCACACGCCATCCACCGACATTTGTTTTGGTATTTATAAATTTGAACGTCACCCGACTAATCAATCAAATACTTTAATAATTAATTTTACAAGAGTGCTGCTGTCAGTGTACTTGCTTTCCAAGTTGCCTGGATACTGAATTAATGCCAGGTGACTACTAAGTTGCTCGGGTTTGTACGGGTTAATAAGAAATGCTTGTGTACATTACAAGATTACAACATGCTTGCCAATACTTGCACGTGCAGCCCTAGGGTAATACAAACAAAGCGAGGCAACTTGCTTGTCAAGTGGCATGGGAGTTTTGTACTTTTCTTCTCGATTTCATTTAAGGCTAGGCGCGCACGTTCAATTTTTTGAAGTAAAACTTCTTTTCCGGCGTTGGGGGTAAAAATATTTCTATGCAGCTGTCAGTGACATGTCAAAACGTCACGTTATCCGTCAAAGACAGCGACATGTTTTTAGAATACAAAATGTTTGTTTGTAGGTTATAATCTTACAGAAGCTTTGCTTGAGGAAAAAGAAGTTTTACTTCAACCGCGCGTACGTCAGTACACACAATCTTTTTTTTAACTGAATGACAACACATTATTATGTACATACGACATTTGTATCATATCTGATTAAAATAGAAAAGAAAATGATAACAAAGACACAAAAAACACAAAAATGATTTTAAGAAAGTGGCGCCCAACGTAGTTTTAAAAATAATTAATCATAATATTTGTTGATCGAAAGTTTTTCATATGATAAAATACATACCTATTCATATGCACATGATTTGCGTTTGTCATTTTTTAGAAGGGTCACCTCGTAAAACTAATTGCATACCACGAATAATCTGAAAGCATTTATATTTTTACCCTTTGTAAAAACATAAGGTCTTTGGTGCTGAAGCATAACCTGATACGTTAGTGAAGGAATTTGTAAAGGATTTATTTCAAGTTAAATTTATCCAGCATAATGTGTATAATGTAATAAACAACATCTTAAGAGACTTATAATCATCAGACAATATAACAAAAAACAAACTGAAACATGGCGTCCAATGTGAGATTTAAGATAAGATGTTAAGTAAATGAATAACACACATTTTTTTATATTTTAAACCTTTTTCCTTAACTAAGACAAACAAAATCTTAGAGCAAAGGAAGCATATTCTTTTAATTAAATGCACACTATTCGAACTAAGCCAGAGCCACATTGATAATTTTGATCCTTTCATCTACCCCTTTTAACACAGCAAGCAACTCGACTGTATACAATTCTTTCATTTCATCTGTTATATTGTACCACAAAATAATTTCTCACTCCGCCACCCCGAAGTACAAAAACCAATAATAATTCATTTCATAATATCAAAATTAATTTTCCAAATCCAATTTGTTATGCATCTACCATCTAATCCATTCTATACTTATTGTATTCTGTACTCCTCTCCATCTCCTTCATACTTTTACTACCCCATAGCATTGAAAAACGAAACAAATTTTCAACAGCAATTAATAACTATATAACATCGCATAATGTTCCACTTCAACTCACTCGGCTAATCACTTCAAATCTGTGCAAAGTCATCTCTCACCTAACAATTCTAACCACACATACAATAATGTAGGTACAGGTTTGGATAGAAACAGACATATCCCCCAACTCACACACAAACAGTAACACAACACACAACTGCTTGCTGAATATTTTCCCTTAAAAGCTCATTAAAAGCAAATCATTTAAACAAATTACAAGGCAAAATGCTGTTGTGCGTTTTCACTCTCTTCCAACATACCCTTCACGATTTGGGTATACAAAACTTCAAAACGTCAAAAGGTCAAAGAGTTTTGAAACGCACACAGCACAACTGCGAGAAATAACTGTAACTAAAACGTGGCTTTGATACATCCGATCGGGGTGTGTGTGTGTGCCGACGCTGTACGACCATTATTATTTCGCAAAACATTAAAACATTGCAAACTCTACCTTTGTGTGTGTGTTGGTATGGAAGTTTAGTAGTTGTTTCATGTGGTACTCCACGAACTCACCCCAAAATGAGGTAAACAAACAGTTAACAGATGTCATTCCCTGAAGTCTCATTTCCACATTGATATCTATTCATTTCAGAGTTTAATTACTCGCAACCGAGATGAATTTCCCTAATTTTCTAAGCTAAAGTGTGTCAAATTTAAATAAATATTTTTGACAGCTTCTGTCCCTGGGTGTTGGGGTGGCGTTGGTATGACAGCGGTGATGGCGTTGGCGCCTTGCAGTGGCACCTGGAGTGGGTCACAGAGTACAGGTTACTGGTTTTTGCCGTGGCCACATTTAAAAAAAAGAAGTGAAACCTCCCTGTCAAATGCCAAACAATATTTTATGAAAACAAATAAAAAAAGCTGTGATTTGCAGTGAAAGACAGGCACAATTTTTGACAGTTTGTTGAATTGTGCTGTTCGCGGTTTAAATGTCAACAGCATTTTGTTTTCAGGCTGTGGTGAACCAAAAAAATACCGTTTTTTATGCCTCTCATTACCAGTTAACAAGCGGACGAAAATAAAACGTATTCACGCGCTTGAATAGACGTCAAAAAGTTTTTGGCTTTTATTTTTGCAACCACACCTACATACATACATAGCTACATTTACCAACTTACTACTCTACCGATCATCATCACAGGAAATATTTAGCATACGCATAAATGTTGAACACATCCGCGCCATTCCACTGCACCGGTTGCCAAAAAATCAACCAACCGACGGAACTCATTCATCCGTCTAATTTTCCGGAAGTTCTCATTTCATAATGTTTTGTATGGTTTTTTCGTTTACTCTGAATTGCGTTATTGTTTTGATATTATCTTTGGTTATCGTTTTGTTATATCGTTTTAATAAAAATTCCACAATTCTATTGTGCTGGCCACATTATTTATTCTTGCAATTGCAATAAAAATCCCTATTAGTCACATGAAAGTATAAGCATATGAGGCTCATATTTTTACTCCCGGTCTCGGTTGGATATGGTTTGTGTATCATTGGAGAGGGTGATGAAAATAGCAAAAGGATACAAAAGGACACAGGGAAACGACTCTCTACCAACACAGCAACCCTACTGCTACTACGAAAGTACCTATAGGAAAACTCATAACTCATTTCCCTTGTATGGAATATGGTACATTTTTTTTTCTTTTATTGTTTGTTGATTTTTTTCGGTGTTAACACGTGTATTAATTTATGTGATCCTTGTTGAAATTGAAAAGTACCACTATGATTATAAGGATGATGATGAAATGAATGATGTTTGAAGGTTGAAAAATGGACAAAACATGCACTGCAATTATTTTATATTGCTATATTTTTAGCCTTCGGTAAAGTGACAGGTCAAGTGGAAAATTTGATATGTCATCGAGAATGTTGCCTTGCTTTAAAAATTGGGATTTTGATATAAGCCAATGTTTGTAACAAGGGATTGCACAATATTCTTTGTATTTAAATGTTCTGTAATATAATTTGGGGCAATATGTTCCTTGAGACGAGCTCCATTTAGAAATATCTTTTGGTCAATTTTTATTTACATATCTACCATCTTCTCACATTTACATACTTCATTTTAAGATCATCAACTATACATAGGTTTGAACCTTCTTAAGTAAAACTCATTTGTCAAATCATTTTTTTCTGTACTGTGCAGATGTACAACCTGATTTCTAGGGAATAAGAAACATATGCTTTTTCTACCAAATCTGTTCTAAGGAAGTTCAAGACTCTACTATAATTGTTTGACACTGTGATGATCTATTCTGGGGATTAAAAAGTACAAAGTTCTCATTAACTTGACGTGGTGTACAACAGTGCATCGATTTGACCAAATCAGGCAGAAATTGAAACAGGCTTAGAGAAGAAAAAAGTTTTGGAAATGTTTTGCCACGACATTGCACATTGCCACGACATCCATTCTGAGTGCATGGAAAATACATTTGTCCAGCCAGTCCCTAAAGAAGGCGAATCCTCTTCCCCTCTTCTTATTGCACTTACGTCCCTTCTTCCCACGGTCATGGGAATGCTGATAAATTATCAGCTGAAGAAATATCTTGAAGTGTGGATTTCTCACTGAACAATGGCACAAATCTTTACATCGTTTTACAGAAAGTATATAAAATTATTTCACATGATATTTTAGAAGCATTTGATAGACCTAACCTAACCTAACCTAGACATCAAGCTCTCGTATCAAAAATGCATACATTTGCTATTGATGAATCTCTTCTTCGTTGGAAGCTGGGTTGGATAGTTTTAAGTCTGAAGTTTATATAATAAATTTTGATGTGCCACAAGGCTCCGTTTTGTCTCCGGTTATCTTTCTTATACTCATAAATGACCTTTTGTCTGCAACTTCTAATCCATTAAATTGTTTTGCTGACGATAGTACTCTCATCTCCTCATAATCGTTTCCAGATGCATCTCCTTGTTTTTTGGATATGGATTTAGAACGGCATTGAATTCTGATCAAGATAGCATTGTCAATTGGGAACAAAAAACCGCGTATAGAATTTAATGCTTCAAAAACTAAAACCAGTCTCTTGGCGTTAAAGCAGAACCCATGCTACTATCCATGAGCGGCACTTGCTTTCAGTTCTCGGTATGCGCCTCACAGACTACCTTGTTTGAAAGGCCCACATATTTGACTTTTTTCACCCTTTCTGCTCTGGCGGTAATCTATAAAGAGTATATTTGTGCAAAGCTCGAGTATAATTGCCATATTTGGATAGGTGCTCCAATTGACTCTCTTGGATAGAATCCAAAAAATGATAAATTATAAAAATATAACAGAAGCATTTGAATCTGTCCAGCACCGCCGCCGCGCGGGAATGTTTCTTGTCTTTCATTATATTTCCGTTATTTTTATAAACAGTGTTCCAGTGAAATAGCCAGTTGCATTTCTCCCCTTAAGCAATTCAACCGTAATACTCGCGCTTCAGATCGAGTTTTCCTGCTCGTGTGAAACACCGTGTAAACCTATGTAATTAGTCATGATTCGAATGAAAATTTCATTGGACTAGTAATATTTTGTTTGCCATCATTACAGTACCTTATATGAAATTTAAATCCCAGTTTTTGACGGTCGACTTCTTGTAGGATTTTCGCCATCTTGATTTTAAATGTGAACGCAATATTTTCTGTTTTCTAAATCTATACCGTTTTTCAATGTGAGAAAGTGATAATTATTAGAAATAATTGGGTGAAAAAAGTGATTGAGCTTGACACGAGTCCTGTTAAGTTTTGGTTCAAGACCAAAAAAAACATACCTTTCGAAGCATATACACGTATTGTCTACCATTTCGCTCTATGTAGACAATGGCTATTTTTAGCGCGTTTTCCATTACACCACATAATGTCTCTGTGTGCAGGATCCGTACTTTATATCGAATATTCTGCTTATGTTTTACAATAGTCTTTGTTTTATTAACATACAATTTCTCTTTTAAATGTTCTCTTAAAAAAAGTCGAGTTTACCGAGGTGACCTAGGGAAATCTGATTTTTTTTTAAATGAAACTTTTGCCGTATGCATAGTGTACATAGCATTCGCCCAATCGGTAAAGCCAACAAGTTTGGCTTGAACCTAAAAACTTATGCGGCTTTTAAAAATTTTCGAAATAAACTTGTTGCTTTGAAATATGTGCAACAAATAAATAAACATTTCTTACCAGTTGTTCTAGTTCCACTGGTAACTCCCTTGAAGCTGCAGATGAACATAAGTGCAAGTGCAAAAATATTAAATACTTTTTTGTTTTCGATCGGGTCTTTCACCACCACCTTTGCTTTCTTGCATCACAGAATCTTTATCAGTAGCAAAAACTAGAAGAATAGTTGTGTTCCATGGAAGAAGTGGTAGATTATTATAACCTAAGACAAAAGAGATCTACCACAATTGTGATAAAGTGACAACACTGATCTGTATGCTTGTGATGCCTTTAAATTTTCAGAGCTCTACAATCTTCAGTATTGGGATGGTCAAACTCGTAATCATGAAGCGTGTGGGAGCAGATCTTGAATTAAAATATTGGCGATTTTTTCGCTCCATCTTAAAAATTAATCGCTACAAGAATAAAACAAAACCATAATTTTATAGCATGTTTTTGTACTATACATATATTCATTATAAATTTCCAAGAATTCAATTATAATTTGCAGAAAAATATCAATGACCTAATGAACTAATACCTTACATCTTCAATTCTTAGGAACTTGATGGTATTGACCCTTAGTAGATCACGTTACAAACCTAATTTAAAAATTGTTTGACCAAGGACCTTATGTACAACAACAAATATTTCAATACTCATTGCGGGTTGAAGCTTGAAACCTTATAACTCCAATTGGGCGCAAATTCTTCAAAATCATTCCGCACTCTTATCTTGTATCTTTTCACAACTGAACTTTATTTTCAATAAAGGGCATTTTCTCTAACTTTTAACAAACCAAAGCATATATAAGGATGATTACATCCTCAAGAATCGACAGTTTGTATAAACTTTAATTTATTGCACTTTAATATATAACAAAAAACGTATTTTTTTAATCTCGCGTTGGGCGCCATTTTCGTGTCAACATTTTCCTTTTTTCCTGCCTACAATTTCAATAACTGCTGCACTAAATTGACCAGCACACATGCTTCGTTAGTATAAAATATCAAATTTGCTGCATAAAATGCATTTCAAATTTCTTTCATAACACACTCTTCAAGGACTATTAGTTACAAAACACTCTTTTAAGTTAGAATGAATTTTAACTAGCAACCGAACATTGAGTCACACATGCTGTCATCTTCATGCAATTTTATTCCAAACTGTAATTGTCACCATTAAATCCAATGTTTGCCGCGCTTCTTTTCCAAATATGCATCCATAAACTGCATCCTTGGTTGGATATATTTTACTAATTCACATCGGCATCCCCATTTTCGGACCGCCCTTTCATCTACTTCAAAATGCAATCGCAACAAATTCCCATTGCAATTTGCAATACAGACAACAGATGGCGTCACATTGAATCTATCCAGTCGGCCGCCATTAGGGCTCTCTAAAATGGTTATTATCTGTTACAAGGTTCGTTGATTATTCACTACAGGATGTAATGACCGTTAAATTTATTTTGTTTTTTTTTTTGAGGATTTTGATTTTGTGTGATTTGGAGAAAACATTTTCTGTTTGCGATGTAAAACAAAATTAATTCAAATTTAATTACTCACTCTCATACAAACATAGATTTTATTTTTTCTATGTAATTATTCCAGATGTCCATAGTAACAGTGGTGGCCAACAAAAAAATGGAAACTCTCGTGGTCATGTTCCTGATGTGTGTCCGGTGTGTGGCATCAAACTCACACCCGAAGAATGGAACTCGCACTTCCTAACCGAACTAGATAGGCTTTATAAATTGAGTGCGGGCATGGAAAGAGCGAATTTACAATCTAATTATATGTTTGCCCCACCATGTCCTGCCCAGGAGAATGCCATCCGGACTAGTCACAATCGATGGGAGGTTAGTTATTAAAATTTAAAAAAATGGAACGAATTGAGAATTTCCGCTAACATTGGTATTGATGTTTTAGACATTCCAGAGAATACGAAATAATCGACAGAACCGCTTACGAATAAAAGTACGAAAACGAAAGTACGGCAGTGATATGTACTTCTTGGATAATTTGTTTTGCAGTTCATGTCCGATTTGCAAGCGGAAATATTCAATGGAAGCTACCAAGAGTGAGGTAGGTTTTTTGTTTTTTTTTTTTTTTTTCTTAAAGTACATTTTTGACATTTGATCAATTTTCACTCGTCTGTTTAATAGGAAGAGCAACAACCTAAAGAAGAAATCGAAACGGTCGATGTGGAAAGTTGTAACGACGATGTTCCAGATTCCGGTTCAGAAATGAATAGTTCAAGTAGTGTTGGTAAACTGGACGGAGTTCTGTACAGGACTGCATGTGTGATAAATAAGGAAAGTGCAGAGGATGATGTGACGAATTCGAACAACAACTGGGAATCAAACTCCAGTCCACATATCAGTGGTGAGTTCAATTCAAACCAAACCTTTCCCCTTTTTTAAAAAACTCCAATTTTATTTTCAGTGAAAAATGTGAATGAGCTTTCATCGACAACGCATCATTTCTACAATGCGGACTCTTGCGGCGAGGAGCGTAACTGCAACAGCAAAGAAATCGATACGAATACGTGCAATAATGACAGCGATGAAGACGTGATCGTTGACGATGATGATTCGATGAAAACTTTAAACGCAAAGAAGCGAAAATTCGAAGAAACCATGAGCAATAGGTTAGATTTTTTAAAGTCTCTGCTTTATTTCCAAAAAAATCTTAACCATGATTTTCCAATTTTCTGATAGAAATGAAAACCACTCCCCCGATGACGAACGGCCACGTTCCGAACCGCAAGTTACCAGTACAGAGCCAAATATTGAGATGCCGATTAATAACAACAGTATTAATAACAACAATAATAACAACAACAACAATAACAACAAATACAACTTCGAAGAATTACGTTCGAAAATGCCGGATTCGGATAATGGAGGACAGGCATCAGCAGCAACTGCAGCAGCCCAAACAACTGGTGCTGTCGGCGGCGGTAGTGGAGGCAACATAATGCAGGACTCAAAGGTGGGGATAAGTTCGGATAAACCGGACGAAGAATACAAATGTTTCATTTGTAAGGTAAATTTGCATTTAATTTTAGTTTCGCTTGCAATATTGCACCTCACTGCATGGCAATTCCTTTTAAGTTGTATTTTTCTCTAACACACCAACAAACTGTATATGTATATAAATACTTTCAACTCTTATAGCAGCTGTCAAAAAAACTTACAAACTATTGTTTGTCTCTTTTCTAAAGACAGGCATAAAGGAATTCTCTTCGGATTTTTTCCGCGGACGGAATCTGTATTTTCATCAGAGCTGTGCGAATGTAATGTCGACTTATCGATTAAGTAAAGATATTCAACAGCAACAACAACATCACCAGCAGCTGTTGCAACAGCAACAACAACAACAGCAACAGCAGCAGCAACACAATGTATCAAATAATTAATTTTAAAAAAAACTGTAATTAAACTCATTTATTTAGATTTGTTTTTATTTTAAATTATTTAAAAAATGCACATATTTGTTTTACTTTTAATTTTAACTTAATAGATTATTATAAAAGTTAGTATAAAATAATCAGTATAATTATACTGCGGTATGGCTTTGTGCGATATAATATTTAATTTTAAGGTAAGGATTTACAGCCATTTTCGAGGAATGGCTTTGACAAATAAACGAGCTATTATAAATTAATCGGTTAATAATATTTTATTTAAAACAAAAATAAATAAATAAAACAAAATTATGTAAACATGAATTTAGAAAATATAAACAAATAAAAAACAAAACAAACAAAAAAATATATAAATCAATTTATTGTTATATTTAAATATGAAAAATAAAAATACTAACACGCAAAATAATGAAAACTTTGTCTTTGAAATATGAAGGAATTTGGGTTTGTAGTTCTTGAGATACATACATAAATGGACTTTTTACTTCGAGAAACAATAAAGAGGTGAGTATGAGAAAAAAGATTTTGCATTTTAAAGGAAGAATGTTATACAAGTTCTGTTCAAAAATGGAATTAAATAATCTAAATAAACTTAAACACTTCGTGATGTCATTTAATTAAAGCCAAGGTTTCTCCTGTGAATGTACACTAAAAATTTAGCTAAGAATGAATAAACATTAAGAATGTAGAATGATTGCTTAGGCAAACAAATTCAACTTGAGATCTTAAAGCCTAAAGAAGTGCGTCCGGAAATAATGTCCATCTGGCTTCCTGTTCATGCGCAGCCTAAACGGATGGGTTGATTTCTTAAAGATTTAAAAAGTTGTTTAGTGATGCAAAATTATTAAGACATTAGAGAATATCTAATTTTTCTAACTACTCGTATATCGTTTCCAAACATTTAAGAAAAATCAATAAATTACCTTTTTAAAGGATAACTTTTCCTACCTTTAACATAAATCCTATAATAGTATGAAGTTAAAAAAATAGAATTCCGTATGTTATCTGAAGAAAGTATGAATTTATGAAAAAAAATAAAAAAAAGTTGTTTGTATATGTATAAATTAAGCATAGTAAAACATTTTTAAGATTATTGTTGTTCCGCCTATTTTATAATTTTGCAAATAGGAATCAAAATTACAAAAAAAAAGTGACCCGTTTTTGAGATATGAAATTTAAAATTTTTTCTTCAATTCAAACAAAATTTTTTTTTTATGATATGCAATGATTTCTGTATTCAAAATGGCTTTAAAATCCATTATATAGTGAGAAAGTCAAAAATCGAATGGTAGGTACTGTCTGTAATGTCTTAATTTCACAATATTTTTTTCTTAAATTATAAATCGTTTAAATTAAGCGTAAGAAAAAAAAGAATTTATCAAAATTCTAGTTGTTGTTTTCGAGGAAAAAAAGTTTTTCGAAAACCATGATTTAAAATTTGTATGGTGGGTACCGTTATTTTTTTAAATAAAAAAAAGACAAAATATCACACCTTGTTACTATCTACAAGAAACTGTTAATTTTAAAGTTTGAATACTTAATACTTTGCAAAAAAAGGCCCAAATCAGTAGTTCCGTCTTTGAGAAAATCAAAAACAAACAATTGGTTCTATGGGGGTACCATTAATAAACATTTTTCGGATTTTTTTAATCTGTGGAACAGTTTTTGAAAAAAAAAAAATATTTTCTAAAATTTCGAAAAAAATAGTTTTTTCTTATTGGATTTTTGTTCTTAAAACAAAAGAAAAAATATAGTGTGGGGGAGAAAATTTAAAAATATTATCTAAAAGATAATAACCAAAGATCTCAAAAAAATCACATGTCAAACAATTCTACGTCGAACGATTTGTTTATTAAAAAAAAACAACATTTGGAAAGATAAACATGCATAGAAAAATCGAACTCGAGAGTCGAGATTCTGATCAAACTTGACTTTGGTTGATGGGGAAAATAAAAAAGTGGGTTTACCAGTTCTGTCTCTCTGCGACTGCAGTCTAAACGGCTCCGCTGATTTTTTTAAACTTGGTAGATAACATTGTTTACACGTATTTTTCTTTTTTTTGAGAAAAAAAAATATAACGGTACTTGCCATACACTTTTTCAAAATTTAAGAAAATATATTGTTCCTTCAAAGAATTAAAAACAAACAAAAAAATTAGTTTAATTTAATATAATATAAAATTCTATATTATAAAATTATTTAATATAAGCTGTATATTAATATAAGCTGTATAGCTTATAGTTTAACACTATAGTTTCGCAAAAACTACGAGTATACATCCGATTTTGATAGATTTTGTAATGTTAAAAGTGTTACAAAGTTTGATTAGTATTATGTAATCAAATTTTCAAAAAAAATGGATGTTAGAAAAAAATATAAATTTGAAAACTCAATGGATTCGAAAGCCAAATACTCGATTGTTTTGAAACTTTTTTTATAATTTTAATTACAAAAGATACTGTTGGAGGATTTGTCACTTGTCACGAAATATATTTTGCAGTGGCTTGGATTCGAACCCAGATCTTCTGCATGACAGTCGAATTAGCTCCCTTATCTAAAAATAACGGTACTCATACAAATAATAGAAAAATGTCTTAGAAAATCTTATTTGTCTCGAAAACAGCTCCAAGAATGTTAATAAATCTCAAAAATTACTTCTAATATATTTTATAAGAAATAAAAATATTAGATATATAAATTACAAAAAAAAATAAATTTTTTCTGTATCGTTTAAATTTTACGACCTATCATTCAATAAAAAAAAATTAAAATTAAGACATTTTTAACAGTGACATAGAACTAATTTTTATTCTTAACGTTAATTTTACACGACTCTTAGACATTTCCAAATGTCATAGTTTTGTTTGCTTTCTTATTTAAACGAACTGTCATTATTTTAGGTGTGTTTAGAAGGAATTTCTTTAACCCCTACACGATGTCAGTTAGAAAATGATTAAAATTAAGAAAAACTTAATAAACTGCTTAGAAGTTAGCAAATTGTTGAGTATGATAATTATACCTTCATACTAAGATGTTTAAAATTAAGCGCCATTGCATATCAAAATTTTCAAAAAATATTCTTTGGGTTTTAAGAAAAAAATCAAGTTTTTTTTGGAAAATGCAATTGCGCAAAATTTTAGCTTAATTAGTACGATGTTAAAGATTATAAAGAATATTTGCTTAAACAATCAGATAGAATTATTATTTTTGCTAAAACCAATAAAGAATACTCGTATTTTTAAGCCATTTATAGCATGAATTTCTGGCGTCTACACATTTTTCTATAATAACATTTATGTTTTTACAAAGAAGGTTTTTAAAATTATAATTCATTAGGGCAAGCTCGTGTGACTTATTTTTTATTTGCATTTTATTTTGTTGATTGCCATAACTCACTAAGGCGCCAATTTTTGTACCGATTTTTCCTTGTTTTCAGTAAAATGAGACACAAATACCAACAGTTAAAAATAATGTACGACTTGCACGAACTTGCTAAGAGTAAGGTTAAGATACTTAGAATTTTAAAAACGCATTTTACTAGTGAAAAATATTCAATAGCATAAAATTAGTTTGAGATGTCAAATTTTCACAAAAAATCGAAATTTTCCAAAAAAATATATTTTTTATTCAGGTCTTATATACAATGTTTTTTTAAGCTTGTAAGAAGATTCATAAAATAGAGGCAGAAGGAAAAATTTCCCATGCTATTAATCTTAAGTATGTATATAAAAAATCTATAATGTATCGAGATGTTCAATAAAGAATTTGTAATAATAATAATAATAGTAATAAAAATAATAATAATAATAAGAAGATTCTTAATTTCAATTTTTTCAATGAATTATTATTATTATTAGTAAAAATTAAATAAAAAAAAATGGGTGCCGTTTTTGAGCAAAATACAATTTTCGAAAACAATTTTTTAACATTTGTCCGGTGGGTATTGTTATTTTAAGATAAAATAAAATTGTATTCATAAATTTAATAGATAATTGTTAACTATCAAGTTTAAAAGTAATGGAGCATGTATGTTTTCGAAATAATACAAAATACTATTAAAACTTTTTAGGAGCTTTATACAGTTTTTGAGAAAATCGATATATAAAAAAAGGTTATATGAGAGGTACCAATTATAACAATTTTTTAGAACATTATTTCAACCATTTTCTATCTTTTACTAAATAAAATTTCCTTTTGTCTAAATCTGTGGAACAATTTTTGAAAGAAAAATGTTTTCTGAAATTTTCAACAAAAATTATGACAGATACCGTTATTTTTGGTCTTAAACAAAATACCAGAAAATTGTGGGGGAAAATTGTAAAACATTTCGAACGTTTTATTTTAACTTTAGGTAAATTAAAATAAAATGTTCGAGCCGTTTACGCTGTAGACGAACAGATAGACAGACTTTTTACTTGCGACTTATAGGTACTAGGTATAAGGCAAGTTATTCGTAAAAAAAATCGAACTCGAGATTTTGATCAAAGTTGACATTACGATGATAGCGAAGACGAAAAAAGTGGGTCTGGCAATTCTGTCTGTCTGTTCGATTACAGCTAAACGGCTCGGCCGATTTTCTTCAAACTTGGTAGATATGGGTTTTAATTTTTTACCCCCGGAGGTTTTTGTTTTGATTTTTTAAGACCAAAAATAACAGTACCTGCCATACGATTTTTTTTTTCAAAATTTTATAAATATTTTTTTTTCTCAAAAACTGTCCCAACGATTTAAAAAAAAAATCAAAAAATTTAATTTAGTTAAACCTAGGTAATGGTTGACATTTTTTTTTTTGTTTTTGATTTTCTCAAAAACGGTACCACCGATTTTGATCATTTTTTTATACTAAAGCTTCCCAGCAGTTTGAATATTATTGTGTATTCAAATTTTCCAAAAAAAATTTTTTGGATTTTTAAAAAGCTTTCAAAATTTTCTTTTGAAAACACATTATTTCGAAAACCCCATGCTCGATTTTTTCAAAACTTGATAAATAAAAGTTTAGAAAAATAATCTACAAGATATGAGAAAAATAAATTCATTTTACCTAAAAATAACGGTACCCTCCATACAAATGTTAAAAAATGGTTTTCGAAAATCGTATTTGCCTCGAAAACGGTTCCGAGAATTTCGCTTAAATTTTTTTTTCTATTATTTTTTAATATCTGTAATTTAATAAAAAAAAAATTGAAAACAAGTTATTACTGACTGTACCTACCATAGAACGATTTTTTAAAATTTTGAATTTCTCATTATCAGCACAACGGATTCTAAAAAGTTTAAAAAACATTGCATTTCAAAACTTTAAGAAAAATATTTTTTTTTGATTTTTGAAAAAAAAAAATCAATTTTTTGTTTTTTGAAAATTCAATATCTCGAAAACGGCTCAATACTTTTTTTTGTAAATTTAATTTTTATTCATACAATAATAAAAATTTCAAATTGTCTTACCAACATTTTTTCTTAAAAATGTTCTAAAATTTTCCTACACAAAACCTTATTTTTTAAGAAACCACTACAAAGACTTATAATTTTTGTTCTTGCATAAATCTATATTTGCTTGAATCACATGGCATCCAATTCTTACCTTTAAGTACTAAAAAAGTTTTTTTTTTTAGTCATTTAAAAAATGAATTTTATGCTTATGAACAGTTTCTCTAATAACATTCATTTTTGAAATTCTTAGTATTTTACATAGGAGCAAGTTCGTGCGACCCAGTCGTGCATTTTATTTTTAGTAATACATAATGTGTCAAGGCTGAATAAAATCTCCAGTTCGATTTTTTTACGAATGCATAACTTCCTATATAGAACCTACACCTACATATTTATGTGTACATGTATGTACATGTACATTATATAGAAAGTACAAATTAAATCTAATTTATGACTTTTTAGTACATTTTTGTTGTTAAATTCTAAACGATTTTTAAAGGCCTATATGGTTACAACATCAGTATACTCTGACGTTCATGATGTGATCAGTATACCTATTATTCTTATTTTGCATTCTAGTACTTAAAATTTTTTGATCATAATGTTTACATACTTTTCAGACGATCTGACCCTTCTTGGCTTACAAAGTGGTGTCGTTTGGTTTCTTATTTAAATAATTCCGTTTAATGTTTAGTGTATAAAAGCTGAGACAACATAAAATACATCAACTGAAAACAATTCCAGTGTCTAAACCTTTCAAACTTTATTACTCACACCCCGCCCCGTGGACGTACACGCATTTATGTTTTTTCTGTAGGTATTTGCCCATTTGAATAAATAATAATCTAAAAATAAACTAGAACAAAATTTATCATGCCAAGAATAATTCAATTGACACTTCTTAATGCTAAGCGAAAATACAAGCTCTATCAGTCTTGAAAGCGTTCTTGATCAGCTTACAAGTAGTGCTGATAAGATTCATAAGAACAAAATAATTGTTTTCTTTTTTTTTTTTTTTTGCAACAACTGCATATGAGTTTAATTTATTGATTTTAGTTCAAAATATAAAAAGATTAGCTAATTTAGTACAAAATGTTCGTAAGTCAAGCTTTGATAAGAAGTGTCATTCCTCGTACTGCCACCGCAACGCGTTGTGTCAGTTCCAAAGAGGTTTTTGCACGCGAGGAAAAGTACGGTGCACATAATTATCATCCGCTTCCAGTGGCGCTTAATCGTGGCGAAGGCGTGTTTGTGTGGGACGTCGAGGGTGTGAGATATTTTGATTTCTTAAGTGCATATTCTGCTGTGAATCAAGGTCATGGGCATCCAAAGATTGTTGACGCCCTAGTGGAACAATCAAAACGTTTGGCATTAACCTCAAGGTAAGGGAAAGTAATGTTTTTTGAAACAATATTTTTCATTCTAATGGATAGTTATCCTTATAATATCTTATCTATGTATGTATGTAAATCTATAGAGTGCAATAGAAATTTTACTCAATCGATAACGAGATATCAATCTAATCACGTTACTTGGAAACAAACAGTACTGGTAGGGTTTGTTGATATTAATATTTTTTTTAAATAAAAATGATAAAATAAATATTTATTATGATCGAAACTTGATTGACATATGAAAAATATTTATTGAAGAGTGTTAATATCAAATTAGTTTAGTTGCATTAAAACTAGTGGAATTAAAAAAATTTATTGGCTTACCACCACAGTATATGGGTATTCTTGGAAGCCCCCTTAGAACCATTTTTTTGGTTTTTGATTTTCTCGAAAACAGTACAACCGATTTTAATCATAATGAAGCCCCTCCAAGGTTTAAATATTATTGCGTATACAAATTTTGAAAGTTTTATTTTTTTGATTCTTAAAAAAATTGTTTGTAAATTAAATTTTTAACAATAATAAAAAGTTTAAATATGCATACCAAAATTTCTTCTTAAATATGTTTTAAAAACTTTGTATACAAGAGCTTATTTTTTTAAGAAACGAATTACAATTTTGTTCTTGCATAAACTAATTTTTGCTCAAAACACATGGCATCCTGTGTTTAGTTCCAACTATTAAAGGAGTTTTAGTCATTTAAATAAAATGCACGACTGGGTCGCACGAACTTGCTCCTATGTAATCGACTAAGAATTTTAAAAACGAATGTTATTAAAGAAAACTGTTCATAAGGATTAAATTAATTTTTAAATTCTTTTAGTAGTAAGAGACAAAAACAGAATGCTATCCAACTATGAATTTACGCAAGAACAAAATTATAAGTCGTTGTAGTGGTTTCTTAAAAAAAAGCTTTTATATACAAACTTTTTAAAAGCTTTTGAAGAAAAAATGTTGGTACACCAATTTAAAGTTTTTATTATTGTTCGAATAAAAATTAAATTTACGAAAAGAAATATTGACCCGTTTCGGAGATATCGAATTTTCAAAAAAAGAAAAAAATTGATTTTTTTTTTTCAAAAATTCAAAAAATATTTATTTTTGAATTGCAATGAGTCTTAGACTTTTTAGAAGCTTCTCTATAAAAATTTTCATTAAGATCCGTTATGTGGATAATGAGAAATTCAAAATTCGAAAAAATGCTTCTATGGTAGGTACAAGCTGTAATATCTTAATTTCAAATTTTTTTTTATTAAATTAAAGATCGTAAAAATTAATTGAAGGAAAAAAAATTTTTATCAAAATTCTAGGCGCCGTTTTCGAGAAAAATACGATTTTTGAAAACCATTTTTTTTAATTTTTTAGCATTTGTATGGTAGGTGCCTTTATTTTTAGGTAAAACAATTTTTTTTTCACATCTTGTAGATTGTATTGAGAAACTTTTATTTATCAAGTTTAAAAAAAAATCTATCATGGGGTTTTCGAAATATTGAGTTTTGAAAAAAAAATTTTGAAGTTTTTTTTTAAAAATTCAAAAAAATTTTTTTTGAAAATTTGAGTACACAATTCTATTTATGTTTTTGGGGAGCTTTAGCAAAAAAAAAAATTATCAAAATCGGTTGCACGGTTTTTGAGAAAATCAAAAAAAAAATTTGCTTCCATGGGGGGTACCCTCAATAACCATTTTTCGGAATTTTTTTTCAACCAATACCTAGCTTTAATTAAATGAAATTTTTTTGCATTTTTATTTTTAAAATCTGTCGAACAGTTTTTGAAAAAAAAAAAAAAAATGTTTATAAAATTTCGAAAAAAATTCGTATGGCAGGTACCGTTATTTTTGGTCTTAAAAAAAAAAGAAAACAAAATTAAAAATGATATCCACCAAGTTTGAAGAAAATCGGCCGAGCCGTTTAACCTGTAGTCGAACAGACAGACAGACCGACAGAATTGCGAGACCCACTTTTTTAGTCTTTGCTATCATCGTAATGTCAACTTTGATCGAAATATCGAGTTCGATTTTTTTTACGAATGCATAACTTGCCTTATAGTACCTATTAGTCGCAAGTAAAAATGAATTTTATGCTTTTTCTCTAATAACATTAATTTTTGAAATTCTTAGTCTTTTACATAAGAGCAAGTTCGTGCGACCCTGTCGTGCATTTTATTTTATGTGTCTTCGTATTTTAACGCAACTGTCTTAATTTAATTAAGTCTAATACATTATGTATAGGGCAGGAAACGGATTAACGGAGCAATTTTGAGTTATTGATGGCTCCAAGGTCGGAGTGCGTTGAATTACAGCAATAGAAAAAAACTCACTCATTTCGTTTGTGTGAAAGTTACAGTTGCAGATGATTAAAACATGAGATCCTCTGAGAGCGTTTTGGTTATAATTATGTAGTATAGTTAACGTAGGTACCAATTGAGTGTTGCTGGTGTCCTTATGTTTTCGTATAACTCTTTTTCCTATTATGATCGCAAAAGTACACGTATTAATATATGCCGGATTTAGTTTTGCGGATTTGGACCACTAGGCGAACCTAGAACTTATTATAACTCTACAATATAGTAATAAAATAATATATTTATGAAAATCTCATATTTTTTCTTTTTTTATATATATATATTCTTTTATAATATTTTCCAAAACATTTGATATTTTTGATATTTATTTTTATTTTATTTTATTAATAACATAAGTATATTAAAAACACAATGTTTTTTTAAGTAATACTTAGTACAAGGTGGTTAACATGTTTTAATTGATATATTTGTAATATTAAATTGGATTTGAAATTTTAAATTAAATGAAATAAGATCACTCATGTTAATATACAAATTAATATACAGAATTTTACTTTAAAAAGGAAAAAGAAAGAGATAGTTTATATTACAAAGAAGTTTTTTTTTTTTTAAGAAACGGAAATAATTGAATTTAGCACTTCAAATGATCTTCTAGAGCCGTTTTAAATCTATCGCAGTTGTTGATTCCCCTCAACTCGGCAGGTAATGAGTTCCACAGACCTACGGAGTATACAAAGAACTGGCGCTTGGAAACGTTGTACCTATGTGTTGGGACAATAAGTACTCGGCTTCTTTGCAACTGAGGTAAAATAAGTTTTTCGTATAAGTATGCAGGAGTTTTCTTTTGCATCAAATTGAATAAAAATAATAAAACTTTGCTGTCAAGATGATTTTGAAATGACATTCCATAGAAGCCATTGGCGTAGTCGGAGACATGGTCAAATCGACGAAGAGAATAAACGAAGCGTATAACGTTGTTAAATGCAACTCTTAGTTTTCTCTGGCTCACACTGTCGACACTACAGAAAATTAAACTTCCATAGGTGAAGATCGGTAAAACCAGGGTTTTAACCAAGATAGATTTTACTTTAGTGGGTAGGCAGCCACCAGTGAGGTAAAGAACTCTGAGTGCACCGTAAGTTTTTCCAAGAGCGCGTGATATATGATCATCCCAAGTTAAGGTTTTATTGAAAATTATGCCTAAGTTTTTGACCTTATTAACGTACGAAAGCGTTGAGCTACCAAGCTCAATGCTAGGATAATAAGATGTGTCAACCGGGTTTTTGTTTATGACAATTGCTTGACTTTTTTTAGGGTTTAGTTGTAAGAGATTTACTTCGGCCCACTGGAAAATCCTGGTCAAATCAGAATTAATTCGATAAGTAGCATCTTCGACCATACCTATTGGATAACTTAAGTATTTCTGCACATCATCAGCATACATCAATATCTTACAAAACTTGAGAATCTCAGGAAGATCATTAATAAAAATACAGAAAAGCAATGGTCCAAGGATAGACCCCTGAGGGACACCAGCATTCGTTGAAAGAAAGTTTGAAAGGTGGGAGTTAATACACACTGCCTGAGTTCTTCCGGATAGATATTTATGAATGAGAGTCACTGCAGTTCTATCAAAGAGAAAATTATTCCTTAATTTATTCAGTAAAATACCGTGCGGAACTGAGTCGAAAGCCTTTGAAAAATCAAGTAGCACCAGTGTGGAAGCGTATTCCCTGTCAATTTCTTGACGAATGTCACCAACAAGTTTTAATAGAGCTGTGGAGCAACTATGCTGTGGTCTAAAACCAGCTTGTACCGAAGAGAGTAACTTGTTAGCTGATAAAAAAGATGACATCTGTTGACTCATTATTCTTTCAAAGACTTTCGAGGCAAAAGGCAGAATGGAGATCGGGCGATATTCTTTAACTGAAGAGCTAGAATTCTTTGGAATTGGGATTATTTTGGAAATTTTCCATATTTTAGGGTAAGAAGATGTGGTTAAAATTGAATTAAAAATGTAAGTAAAATATGGAATAATTAGCGGCAAAATAATTTTGAAGAACTTAGGGTGCATATTATCCAGCCCAATAGCTTCAGACTTAATTCTCTTGACTGCCTCAAGTACATCCATCTCATTAACTCCGCAGAAACTGAATTGGTTCGAGGATACGGATTCACTATTGTTATGGTCTGCAATAATTGATGTAACCTAAGAAGGGCCGACAAACATTTTGTTGAGCTCATTAGCATCACATTCCTCACCTAAATTATTTGACTTTTTGGTTATGCCAAGAGATTTGATGTTTCGCCAAAGTTTTTGTGATGAAGTATTTTGAAATTTTGTACTATAGTAGTGAAATTTTGCTTTCTTGATCTCCTTATTAACCACTTTATTTGTGTATTTGGGGTTATATATATATTCCGCTTTTGGAGGTCTTCTTACGTAGGAACGAAATCATTTACCACCAAACAACACGATTTTGCTCTCCATCCGTCCATAAAATATTGCGTCATTTCGCTGCTGGCCTGTTCAAATGCTGTTTTGCAAACAGTAAACGCTTTTTTCCATGTTTTGCAGTTAAAAGAATGACTTTTCTGGAACTACACGCTGCAGCGCGCGCTGTTAAACTATGTTTTCTCAATCTGTGGTGAACGGTTTCAACACAAGCTGTAATATCCAGGTCTTTTCTGAGCTCAGTTGCAGGCTTGAAAGGATTTTTTGGCTTTCTCGGACTAGGCGTCTGACGAGAGTTTTTGACATGACTGGTTTTCGCTTACGAATTTCGGTTTAGGGTGCATATATTTTTGAATTTCGAATCATTTTATTGGAACAGCCAACAAAACATTGAACTTTTGCATAAGTTTTACCTTCTCAAATCATTTTTTGTAATTTCACGTTTTTCGTTTGTGCAATGTTTTCCACGGCCCATTCTCTTTGTATATACAAAATTTTTAAAACATTTTTAAGAAAAAAATTTGATACGCCAACTTTGAGTTTTTATTATTGTACGAATGAAAATTAAATTTGCGAACAAAATATTGAGCCGTTTTAAGATATCGAATTTTCCAAAAAAAAAAAAAGACCTTTTTCCAAAAATTCAAAAACTATTTTTTTTTAAGTTTCGAAATGCAATGTTTTTTATTTTTTTATGAGTATTTCTATAAAAAAATTCATCAAGATCCGTTATGTCGATAATAAGAAATTCAAAATTAGAAAAAATGGTTCTATGGTAGGCACAAGTTGTAATATCTTAATTTCAATTTTTACTTGCGATATAGGTACTATAGGGCAAGTTCTGCATTTGGAAAAAAAATCGAACTCGAGATTTTGATCAAAGTTGACATTACGATGATAGCGAAGACGAATAAAGTGGGTCCGGCAATTCCGTCTGTCTGTCTGTCTGTCTGTCTGTCTGTCTGTCTGTCTGTCTGTATGTCTGTACCTCGATCTAGAGCCTAAGCCACTGGACCTATTTTCTTCAAACTTGGTAGTTATGGGTCTTCGGTGATTCCCTAGAGGGGAAATTGAAATTTTTTTTTTAGCTCTAAAACTAACGGTACCCCCATACACCCGTAATGCAAAATCGTATTTATCTCGAAAACGGCTCTAACGATTTTGATAAAAAAAGTTAGGTGTGATATTATGGGCAGGGACTACGTTTTGGCAAAAAAAAATTTTGGGGCAAAATGTTATTAACGGTACCTGTCATAGAACCGTTTTTTTGATTTTCGACTTTCTCATTAACGGCTCTAACGATTTTAACCAAAAATTTTCAGCAGGAGTCCCCCTAAGTTTAAAATAATATTGTATATAAAAATATTCGAAAAATTATTTGTTGGGTTTTTTTGAAAAAAATTTTTTTTTTGAAAAATCAATATCTTCAAAACCTATGAACGATTATTTTTTGAAATTATTTCCTAAAATCAATATTATTAAATACTTAAAATTCGCACCCCACATTTTTTTCTTGACAAATTTCAAAGAAATTTCTTATATAAAAAATTTATTTATTTAATAATAAAACGATTTTTTAAAGTTTGTTTGCATAAATTCATACTTTCCTAGAAATCAGACGGCAATTTCATTTTAAATTCATGTTTTATATTTATAAAATCTATTTTAAATTCCGAAGTACTTTTACATAAGAGCAAGTTCGTGCGATCCAGTCGTGCATTTTATTTTTATTAAATTAAAGATCATAAAAATTAATAGAAAGAAAAAAAAAATATCAAAATTCTAGTCGCCGTTTTCGAAAAAAATACGATTTTTAAAACCATATTTTAACATTTATATGGTGGGTAACTTTATTTTTTTTCTCACATCTTGTGGAGTATATTGAGAAACTTTTATTTATCTAGTTTAAACAAAATCCAGCATGGAGTTTTCGAAATATTGAGCTTCGAAAAAAAAATTTGGACTTTTGAAAAAAAAAATGTTTTAATTTGAATAAACAGTAGATGCTATTTAAATTTTTGGGGAGCTTTAGCAAACAAAATAATCAAAATCGGTTGTACCGTTTTTGAGAAAATCAAAAAAAAAAATTATTGCATGGGGGTACCGCTAATAACCATTTTTCGGAAAATTTTCGCAACCATTTCTTAGCTTTAATTAAACCAATTTTTTTTGTATTTTTATTTTTTAAATCTGTCAAACAGTTTTTGAGAAAAAAAAAATATTTATAAAATTTTGAAAAAAAAAAATCGTATGGCAGGTACCGTTATTTTTGGTCTTAAAAAAATAAAAAAAAACGTGTGGGGGGGGGGAATTAAAAATGATATCTACCAAGTTTAAAGAAAATCGACCGATCCGCTTAGGCTGTAGTCGAACAGATAGACAGACAGAATTGCGAGACCCACTTTTTTAGTCTTCGCTATAATCGTAATGTCAATCTTGATCAAAATCTCGACTTTGATTTTTTTTCCGAATGCATAACTTGCCTTATAGTACCTATGAGTCGCAAGTAAAAACTATTCCGCTCTACGAAATCAACCTTAAGTATCAAGTTTTAAGTATTTCCTTTTAGCGGCTAAGACACACATAATAATATGCAACAAACTTGGTCAGTTAGGAACTTTTCCTGCACTAAGGGCCAGTTGTACAAATATCATTCTTTCTCGGTTAAGGGTTTTAAGTTACTGATTTCGGCGGATTAACTGACAGGTTCAACCAGAGAGAATTAGGAAGGAATGAAGTTTATGTAATTAAAACAACAATACTTATCAAATAATCGTATCAAATCAATTACATATATTTTTAGAATCTTTCAATCAAAATAGAGCAAGGAGCATTGAATCAAAATGCATTATTTAGCTATCAGTCCAGCACAGTTTTCTAGTTCTAATTGATAAGAAATTCCGATTGACGGCATATGTAGTTAATGAACTTGATATAATTTGCAAAATAAAATCGATTTTGTGCATGCTATAAATATGATGACGAAGTTTTCAAAACTCACGTGAATTAAACGACCTTGTTGGTAATCTACGAGTATAAAACCTTTATTATTAATCTAAGATTTAACATGTAAGTATAATCTTGGGGTCTTATCTAAAAAGAGAAAAACTTTCCGCAGTTACTCCGATTTGCTATTTCTAGACAGTATGAGATAAGGGTATTTATGTGCGGGTTAATTATTTTTATTATAATTTGTTTTTAATAATTTTTTGTATTTATATTTTTTTTCAGAGCATTTTATTCAGACGTTCTTGGGGAATACGAAGAATACATTACAAAGTTCTTTAAATATGAAAAAGTATTACCTATGAACACAGGTGTTGAAGGGGGAGAGACTGCTTGTAAATTGGCTAGAAAATGGGGTTACGTTAAGAAAGGAATTGCTAAAAATCAAGCGAAGGTACAACACTCTACAAAACTATATTACTTTAGACATTTTAAATTTAACATTTTTGTACTAGATTATTTTTGCCAAAAACAACTTTTGGGGTCGCACCATGTCAGCTATATCAGCTTCAACAGATCCATCCAGCTATGATGGATTTGGTCCTTTTATGCCAGGATTCGAAATTATTGATTATAATGATGTCAATGCATTGGAGGTAAAAAATATATGATATGGCCTTTTCGATTGGTCAATGAAGGGTGCTTCAACGTAAAACTAATCGAAAACGACAATATCTGCCAAAAACTGATAACCCTACAAGATACTTTATGATTGTAGAAAGCTCTAAAAGATCCCAATGTCTGTGCATTTATGGTCGAACCGATTCAAGGAGAGGCTGGTGTTGTTGTTCCTGACCCAGGTTATCTTACAAAAGTTCGTGAACTCTGCACAGAGAACAATGTCCTATTTATTGCTGACGAAGTTCAAACTGGACTGGCGAGAACAGGAAGAATGTTGGCTGTAGATTACGAAAATGTCAGACCTGACATTTTGATTTTAGGTAAATTTCTTATAAGTTGTCATGGGACCTCGGCAGTATAAAGCAAGCTTATTTTTATTCTCATTTTCAGGAAAAGCCCTCTCTGGAGGAATATATCCAGTTTCAGCAGTTCTCTGTGATGATGAAGTGATGCTCTGTATTAAGCCCGGTGAGCATGGATCAACCTATGGTGGCAATCCTCTTGGATGCAAAGTTGCAATGGCAGCCTTACAAGTTTTAGTTGAAGAAAACTTAGCTAAGAATGCTGAGAATATGGGAAATATTTTAAGAAGTGAACTGAGCAAATTGCCAAAAGATATTGTGTCAGTTGTAAGAGGCAAAGGGCTTTTGAATGCTATTGTTATTAATCCAAGTAAGATGCTTAATTTGAGACTTTTCAAGATGTATTATATTAACAGTTTGATTTTTATCTAGAATATGATGCCTGGGATGTTTGTGTGAAGCTGAAAGAAAATGGTCTTCTGGCGAAACCAACACATGGTGATATTATACGTTTTGCTCCGCCACTTGTCATCAATAAAGCACAAATTGAAGAAAGTATTGAAATTATCAAAAAGACTGTTCTATCCATAGGCTCCAAATAAAATAGAAAAAAGGCTGATTTTTGTTTTTGAATTAAAGTAACACGCTAAGAGTCGAAAGCAAACAGAATCTAGGTATAACTTATTTGTGGACTCTAAGTTTTGTTTGTTTAATACCTCAAACATGACGTTTTGAGGTGTCAAAAAGACCAACAGTTCTAATGGCCAAAAAATAGTGTTACCTACATAACTAAAATGCGAGTGGACTAGTGCAATTGGTTTTACTTGACCAGTCGACCCCATGGAAGTTCAAAGAGAATAAAATGAAGACTGATATTCTTGAAGGTTATATTCTTTAGCTTTTGATATGTGACGTGCACTATGAGGCACCATTAACATTAATTCTAGGATTAAACTCCTTTCTAGGTGTAATTTAAGCTACGGAAAGGCACTTTCTTCATCATTCTTAGACCTTTAAAACAAAGAAATTAGAGGTCAATGGTTTGTACAGAGCCTAAGCCAAGAAGCTCACAATTTGTAACCATTCCTGTGTGTTCGACAGCACGAATGGAGAGGACCAAAGATGATAGAGATACTCTTCGACGATCTGTCACTTCCTCCCAAAAGCCAGTTTCCCGAAAAACATTTTCAAAACAGCTGGGAATCGAACCCAAACCTTCTCCATGAAAATTCAATGCACTTAATCCAAGGGGTTAATAAGAACTTTGATAATTACAAATAGGTCAAATTTCCCTATAAATTTCTCCATTATCTATCCAAACGTCGATTATTAGAATTTCCAAGGAATTACTGTCAAAGCTTATTTATCCCCCTAAGCCTACAAAAACCCATACTTAAGTCCTTCCAGCTCTTCGAAATGTGAATGTTTAATCTCCGAATTCTATCAAAACAGAAGTTCTACAGTTTAAATCAATATTGTAGTGTTTCAAAACCACGTGCTTTACCGGAACAAAGTTTTTTTTTTCCAGCGCGCCGCGCCCAACTTAATTCCATAAACGTAATTGCCATCCACAAAGTTACCACCACTAACTGTCACACAGAGTGGTGTTCTGCACTCGCAGTACCTACTGTCAAAAGATGTCGGAAGGCATGGTCACAAAAAAATCCCATAACTTCCTAAAACACCGAACTCAACGAAATGTGACTTGAATTCATTATGAGATTGTTGCAAGGCTGTTTTTCCCAGCCTTGAGTACTACAAGAACTCCAGTGCGCACCGGAATGACAAAAAAAAATCAAAATAAAAGTACAAAAGCGAAAATCCCAATTTGCAATGACGACACATTTTTGACGACAGAACTACTATGTGTTGCTATTGCAAGTGGGTGATGTGATGGCAACCTCAAACTCCCCTTTCTCGACGAAAAACACAGGGAATGACAATTTCCCGGCGCACTGATTTTTCCGCACACTTTAAGAGCAATTATAAATTTTAATATTCAAAGTTCATCACACGTTGTTGCAGAAGCGAAAAAAGGACTCGTATGGTACAGTAATCAATTATCCTTTTTTTTCCTCATTGGGCATTTTATTTGTGTTTTGTGAGTGTTTTTTTTTGCGTTCAGAATTCATATTTTGGAGGTAACATTTGTTACTCTCCATTTTGAGTGTGGTGGAATTTTTATTGCCGGTTGACATTTGTTTTTAGTAGGTAAACTCTTTTGCTTGCCGCCTCATCCAGTTCCAGTAGGAGGATATGGAGTTGTGCCACAGGAATACATAATAATTTTTCATGCGAAAAATTGCAGGATGATGTGCATTTTTTTTCGCTATAATTTAAATATATTTTGATCAAGCTTATATGCATGGTGGTGTGACATCAAAAAAGGTTTACTGCATAAGTGAAGTTGTTTTGTTGTGGTTCTTTTTTTTTGGGAAAGTGGAGAGTTGAATCAGATCTGGGATGTATTTTTTTTTGTTGTTGCGAATCATATTGTTGTCTGTCAGACTGAAATGAAATTATGATTTTACATATTTCAATTTTTGGTGTCAATTAAATAAAATTTAAACTCCACCACATGGTTTTGTAATGACCAATTATATTTTTGTGTATGAAGTCTATCGGAAACAGTAAATTTCGAAGTAAAAAAAATGGAGAGTTACAGCAAGTGGAAATGTGAACTCTTAAAATTACGTACATATTTGCATGGCTATTTAAAATAAATTATAACAATAAGAAATTATAATGATCTGCATAGAAATTTGTTGACGCAATCGACGGTTAGTATTTTATTTTCTACTAAAATACTTTTACTTAATGTCTTTACGTCGTATGCCGGGGTGGGTTTTCAGCCACGTTCAGTTATTTTATGGCGAAGCATTTATAGCCACGGTGATGGAGGAATTTACTGAGCACTGCCAATAAAGTAAAGAGAAATATTTTCGGATCTGGACATGAAATGTTAAATCCCCTTATAGACCTCGTGTAGCCAAACATTTAGTGCATCCCCTTAGCTTCTGCAAGCCACACCACATTTCTTAACGTTTGGAGTTGCTTAGATTTCCTCTATGTAGCCAATGTATAGTTGGGGATATTCTGACTGCAACGTTTGGAAGTTTGATGTTGGATAACTGCAGTCACAAAAGATCACGGGGACCCAGTGAGCTTCTAACAAACCTTTACCGCCAAAATCAGGTATGGACAACCAAGTCAACACTGCCAAGAAGCTTTTAAAGATATTAGCACTGTTGATATAATAAGGGATAAGACTATTAAAGACAGGATGCGTAACGATGGTATTTAGTTTCCATAAAGGATGTGCCCCGTATAAGTTGAAGAGCTCTCTACTCTATTCTATATCCAACAGATTTAAGGAATAATTGGGACATCTATACAAATATTACGGTTAAAAACGAATATGATTTTATCCGCAAACAAATGAAGAAGATTAGATTAGCTTTGGAAAAGAGATAATTAATGAAGCTAAAAAAGTGTATGAGACAAACTGGACCCTTGGGGCGCACCAGCATGTATTTTTTGAATATCAGACTTAAAACCGCTCAAATCAAATCGAATTGAACAGTCCGAAATTTAGTTTCTAATGATGATGATGTCTAACAGCAACCGCAATAAAAAAGTCTGACTGAATAGAAGGGGTAGGTAGAGCTACTCGCAAGCTCTTCTAACATAGGAGGACAGCCGAATTCCGGTTGAGAAAATAAATTAAAATAAAATTAAAATTACATTTAAATGAAAATTTTAAGGTTGCCACGCCCATATCGAATACGGCAAGGACCGATGTCAAATTGAGGATATGGCACATTAATGTCTGTATACTATGTATGAAGCAGCGACAACGAATCAAATTCTGCTGTCAGCTACATAGATTGTACTATTAGACATTTAGACCAACAATTCCTTCTACCTCGTTAAAGTGAATGCAGTTTTACATCTAATCTACTAAAGGTGACGGTCTTGCTGAAAGGAAAGTATACCCGATAGTTGGAACTTCAGTTTTGTTTTCCCAACCATCAAGAAAGAAAACCCTTTAACTAGGTCATTTACAGATGCATTAGTCTCCTTAGCATCGCCGTCCAGAGATGTCTGTCATCAGCAAATGGATAATGTTATAGCAGATCTTGACAAAAAAAAACAAAAAAAGAATTTCACATTGACACTTCAACATCAATTTCAGGTTCGTTATTTATGACAGTTTTGAAGACCAATTTCTAGTTTTGGGATCTCTGCAAAAAAATTCATTCGTTTGCACAGAATGGCGATGGAGGACGGGCTGTGCTCTTTCCAACTCTGCAAAAATCTTAACAATACCTTTCAAAAGAGTTTTCAGACAAAGGGACTTCTTTAGCATAGTTCAGTGCAAATATAGTGCGCCAACAGTACAGTTCGAAGATCAAATTTGTCAAACTTCAGTACAATCACTTGCTAACACTAACGATATTGACAAACGTGGAAGAACACAGTGTGATGTTTCAGGATAGATTTATCGGTTAGTTAATAAAAATATTCTTTCATAAAATACTCTCAAGTTTGTGGACACATAGATTTCCAAGAAGTGAAGAAACTTCTAGAATTGTTTTTAAAATGAACTTTGAGTTTAACAAATAGTACGGCTAACTACGTAATCATGCTAATTTTTCTTCTTTGTTCATGTCAACATTCAAACACATTCTTAGAAAATCCAAAACTAGGATAAACGATTATCAAGAAAAAGCAATGCTAGTGATCTCAGCTTAGCCTACCCAATGCTAGTGACCTTAAGCTTTGGATAGTCTAAGCTGAGTACCTACGACTTAAACCCAATAGATGAACGTCCTTGGAAGGAGACCACAACCAGATTGCCGTTGGAAACTGAAAATATCTAGTATTATTATAAGGTCTTATTCTTGTACTGATGGAACCTCCAAAGCTTTGGTAATCAAAGCATACTTCAATTCTTTGAAGTATAGATCAGATTTATTTCCTAAGCCTTAGGTAGGTAGAAATGGTGACCGCTGGCAGTTTAGCCCTGTGGCCCAATTAGCGCTTAAGTGCGCCATTTCTAAGCCATAACTCGTATGAACCAGTAGACGAGATTGATATGGGAACTTGTGAACATATCACGGAGTCATCCAGTTTGGATTAAGTTCCAAAGTATGCAAAGATCTAGTAGGTTTTGATGTTTCTTATTGTGTGTTTGCTTTTGCCAATTCGATTGGTAATCAATAAACCTCCCTTAAAGTCCTCAGTCCACCACCTGGGGATCAGGGTTGCGAACTTTTGAATTAAAAAAATCATGTCATAAGTCTGTAGATGATTTGTGATTTAAAAAAAATCTAATTCATAAGTTAGTTAGTGACTTATGATTTAAAAAAATTTAATTCATAAGCTACTAAGTGACTTATCAATTAAAAAAAATTAATTCACAAGCTACTAAGTGACTTATGAATTAAAAAATTAATTAAGTAATTCATAAGCTAGTTAGTAAATTGAAAATGTTTAAGCTTGTTTTGACTACATTATTATTTAATTATTAACGAAAGTAGATTTCAAGCTTTTGTGTGTCATAAAATTATCAAGCTAGCTTATAAATTTTCCAATTAATAGTTTTTTAGTTAGAATTTATCCATAAGCTTATGAATTAAATTTTTTTTAATTCATAAGTCATTAGGTAACTTTTGAATTAATTTTTTTTTAATTCTTAAGTCACTTACTTGCTCATGACTTAATTTTTTTTAATTCATAAGTCACTTGGTAGGTTGTGAATTATTTTTTTTAATCATAAGTCACTTACTTTCTCATGACTTAAATTTTTTTTATTCATAAGTCACTTAGTAGGCTCTGAATTAATTTTTTTTTTAATTCATAAGTCACTAAGACGCTTATGATTTAAATTTTTTTAATTGACAAGTCACCAACTGACTTATGAATTAAATTTTTTTAATTCATAAGTCAGTAACTAGCTGCTAATTTACATTTTTCTTAATTCATAAGTCACTCACTAGCTTCTGAATTAAAGCCAAACTTAAGCTAAAAAGTGACTTAGGCTTTTGCAACCCTGCGGGATATAAGAAGTCAAACGGAGAACCCGGCACAGAAGTAACCGAAGTTCGTCCTAGAGCCACTTCATCACGTTGAGGCAATAAATTAAGTCTTTGATCTTCATTTCCGAAAGTTCGTTAATATTGTCAAAAAATTTGCAGAGGAAATGGATGATTGTTTCCTTTCCCCGCTGGTCTCCACAGCTATAATAGTGAGTGTTGTGAAGAATGCCTAGGTTGGCTGCATGATCTCCTACGAGTATTGACCAGTGTTCGCTACATGTAGCTACGATTCTGACTGCTTTGTTCTGGTTCTGTATATCAGATCAATCGTTCAGGATTTATTATAAGTGGGCCCAATATTTCTAGATATAGTCTAGTTAGTTAAACTGCTCCACCAACCGTTTGATTCGTTAGGAAAAACTGAGAGAATATAACACCGTTTGGAATATTGACTCTTTCTGCAAGTGAGTTATAAAGGGCTGATCCTTGCCCGTTCATTGCCATGAATGTCGCCGAAACTCATATGAGAGTGACATTGAGGTTGTTATTCAAGCTAGCAAAGTTCATTCCAGCATTCATGGACCAATTTGGAGAATGATGTACTAGAATTAATGCCCTTAACAGCTGCCTGACCGTCTGTGATAAAAGTCGTATTCCGGTTCTGGTTTCGATCTTGTTTAAGTACTTGCTTCCCTGATAACCAGAAATTCAGCTTGAAAATCACCGGTAGATTCGGGTAGTCTGAACGACCTAAATATCCCAGTCCTTACTGTATGCATATTCTACTGTACAACGTCATGTATATCGGACTTACTTAACACTCTGTTTTGAGATCTGTAAAGATTCTTTCCATCACTTCTTCTGAGTTCTCTAAGTTATTGGCAGTTTGAGAATTTGTTCATTTTAAATTTTCCTTAAAAAAAATGTCTAATTAACCTTCTAGCAAAAATATAAAACAGTAAGGGATCTCTATTCCTATCTCTGTTGGAGCTCTTGAAATGTTTTCCTTTAACCCATACTCAAACCCAAAATGAGTTCCATATTATCAACTTTATTTTTCCCTTTACAAATAAGAATAATACTTCAAATAAATAATAAAAGAAAACCTCCAGTCCCAGATGTTAATAACGATAAAAAAATTAAATTATGTCCCTAAATGGCAATAAAAAAAAAATCATGACTATCTTTTAGTCGTTTTAACACCAAAAAAAAAAAACACAATTATCACCCAATCCAACCCCGAATGTAAAAATTCTGTTAAGGGCGTTTATATGCAATATAAAACATAGCTTCACCAAGTAGTTACAATAATAAACTTTATGAAAAAAAATAGTAGAAATGTATCTCTAATGCCTACTTGTTATACAGAATTGAAAACCATCCTCATCATCATAATAAGAATCCAAGCGGTGTAGTCCTTTAGTTCCGCCATCACAACCACCACCACCAAGCCAGACCACAAAGTGGTTATTATCTTTTTTATGTGCAAAGAATCTCTTTTTTTCTTTTTTAATTTTCTTTTGTATTTTTTTTTTCGTTTTTGCTAAAAGAATCATTTTTTATATTTTCTTAGTGTGTATAGGTTTAATGCCTTTTTATATTCTGGTAGTGCAATCAAGCAACTGATCTCCCAGTTTGAATGGAACTGGTTGGTTCAAATATGGAGTGAAGTTTAAGGAGTTATAATGACACTGTTTTTAAGTTCAGTAAGTTCAACAGCTTTATAAAATGACTGCGATACCTCGACCTGCACGTACAAGGATTGAAGATTAATAAAAAACATCACATACTATTACCACCTAATAATATAAACTAATTTGTTTCTCCGTTGGGCGCCAGCTAACCACTTATAATCCTTTAAATCTTAGTCAACAAAATATTACAATGTCCCAAAGGTATTAAGAACTGTTGGTCTTTTGTAAAAAATATTAAAAAAAGTCATCGGTTCTAACAATCGTTGATGTTCACAATAACACTCCTTTTGTAAGCTCGGAAGGAAAATCTAATTGTAACGCAGTTTGCTACAAATTCGAATTTGACAAATAATGTTGTGAATACTTCTGTAATTTAAAACGTAAATGTTCTTTAATGACCGGCAGTGCGAATGGTGATCTAACGGCATATCACACCGAAAAGTGGAATCAATCCTACATAATTTTGGAGAAGCAAAGATAATTGCACTTGATATTTTTAAAGCATTTAATAAAGTTTGCATGAAGCTCTTTTTTAGAATGCGAGTATTTGGTATAGATGAGTATCTTTCTCATCACCCATGCCATCATCCATGAATGGCACATGCATCAAAGAAATTGGAATATCATTTCACTAAATGACAAGAAATCAACTTCTAAGATTTTTGGTGTTAATTGAATTTCAGTTATCTTACTATAGTTTCAAGAAATGAAACAAAAACAATTCTACAAAAAACTAACATTTCCATGTTGGGCGCCACTTAATAAAAAATGTTCAAGCATTTAAATCTCTATAAACTTTTATTTTTTTTTAATTAAGTTCTAAAGATATAAAACTGAATATACTCCTCAACAACTTTGGATTTTTTGTCAAGCTTATATGTATACCTTTTTTTCAATGTATTTCTCATCAGATCAAAATTAACGACAAAAAACCCCAAACAAACCCCAGCAGCATACAGAAAATCAAAAGAATTTAATTGCATTTATAACGCCTCAGATGATAAGCCAAAGCGACGACACACGACGGGGGAAGCAAAAAAAATAATCAAACACATCAAACGCTTCTTAAAAATCAGACCAAAAAAAATCTGAATTGGGTCAGAAAATCCCAACAAATAAAAAAAAACATCATCAACAGCATCGCACCTCTCTTAACGCCTCGATAAATAGCCACTGATGCTTAAATTAAATTCCTTCTGTCGCACTAACTGTTTTATTATAAAAAAAAAGAAGATACTTTCAGTAGAAATGTCTACGTTTATAATGGCATTCCCGGATAATTGCCCTACAAAAATATAAAACACCCCCTTTCTGTCTGTGACGAGATATTCTCGAAAGTTAAAAAAAAATCAAAAAGACACAATAAGTGACTGTGTCAAAAATTACGGGTCATCAGCGGATTGTCATTTTTAAAGGTTCAATTTCTAAGCGACAGCTTACCACCATCACACGAATGTCAATAAAAAAAAACACATCAAAATATTTTTCAAAAATCGTCATTTCCTCTCAAACTCAGTCTCATCTTGTCAACGCTATAGGAGATATTTTTCTGAAATTTTTATTATACTTTTCCAAGAAAATAATTAGCAATTTTAACGTTTTAATTAAAAAAGAAGAGGATAACGTAACTGTAAAAGGTACTTTGTTGGGTGTTATCTATACAAAGAAAATGAGTTCACGATAAAAAAAAACTTCGGAATTTCCATGCCAACTTGGGTTAGGGGGTAAAGTCTATCCCAAACCAGAAAGGCGACAATGGATAGATATACCGCTAAATAGAAGGACTCTTCTTTCTTTAACTATCTCTTTTACATCTCTGTGTTTCTTACTTTGTTACCCAGGGGTGACAGTAATGGTTTGATGGAAAGAAGAACTTTAGACTTTAGAGGCATCTTATCAACTCGAGGGTCGCGGTGACTACTTGTTTTGTGTTGACTTTTTTATTGCTTCTTTTCCGCGACAAAAAGACAAAAAAAATTATCAAGCAAGGGTAGGAACATATTTCCGGGACTCATCTTTTGCGTACTTAGTTAGACGAGAGATCCCTTAGAATAGATTGTCCTTTGGGTTGATTTTATGGGAATTTCAATTTAAAACATATTTCAAGGAGAATGAGTGCAGATATTAAATAAGCAGTTAAATATCTGGAAGTTTGAAGTTTTAGTTCTGCGACAATAAGTTTTTACCCTTTGTGCAAAGTATCAAAGTCTAATAAAGTTTTTTAATAGCCTAATGGTCGAATTGCAACTCCGAAAATATGTATATTGATCAAAATCTCTACAAATGTAGAGTTATTTAATTCCGTTTTATATACTTTCTACGAATGATCGAATATTTCATGAATGAGTGATTATTGATATTAAGTGCATTGCGACCTTTAAATCAATTGTGACATTATAATGATTTGTCATACTGTTGATTTCCTACATAAAGAGGGCGTTTTTAACAATATCAAAATATTTGAAATTGCTTGATGAATAAAAAATACTGACAAGTGGGATTATCAATTCAAAACTGACCGGCTGTTGATGAAAGGTCATTTAGTAGAGCAAATGAACATACCTGAAAGCAGAAATCTGGGAAATGATTTGCTATGCAATTGACGTTGCTGTTGCCGTGTGAGGAAAGTATCCTAAAATCTTGAAAAACTCTTACATATGTATATTCTATTCTACATATCTAACATCTCTCAATGTAGTCACTAAATAAATGTCTGCGGGCCAATCGCCCAAAACCTTGTTACCAGTGGAACAATAATGAGATGGGCGACTCCATCATCTAGTGGTTTCTTTTTGAATCATATGTTATTTTGACACTGACAGCTGTTTTCAGCTCGAAATCTTGACAGAAAGTCAGTTTCATACCTCCGCGAAACAATGTTGAGAAATATTGAAAACTTATTTCCAAAGTAAGTGGTGTGTAGCTCAAACAGTGCGTTTTGGGCAAAATGAAGCGCCCACCGCGCCTGCTGTTCGCAAGTTTGTGCAAAAAGTTCGACAGACTGATATGCTATTGGACAACACTCATTCCCTGTCGTCGAACGGTGCGCACAGATGAGAATATGGCCGAGAGTGTGAGACTCAATTCACGAACATCAACTCGCCATCGATAACAATACCTCAACATTTCACGCACTACCCTGAGGAGAATTCTGCACAAATATCTCGAATCATTCACTTATAAGATCAATTGACTCAACAATTGAAGGCACACAACCATCCTCTTGAATGACGTTGTATTCCATAATTAATGGGAATGTTTGCCCGGACTAATAAAGCCATAATACATGGAATAAATATAATTTTGTTCATTTTATTGCATTTTTAAAAAGAAACTTGTATTTGGCCACCATTATAACTCATTCAAATCACTTTCTAAGTAACATTGAAAACAGCCTTCCTAAATTACTTTTCAATAAAAACTTTCAAGCTACCATTCCTTCCAGATTTACTAGAATGAAAAATTCTTGTAAGATGATGTCTTTTTCTAATTTCTAATCTACTACATTAACGAAATAAATTTGTATGGTAAAGTCTAGTAGGTACGCAGATCGCCCTGAATTTTTATTACTAGAATTAGGTTCGTTCGTTTAGCTTTGACTAGGGTTGACCCAGAGTTTTTTGACAACCCTCGGAGTTGTCTAAGAAACTGGGGCTTACAGTTTTCAAAAAAAAAAAAAAAATACACAAGGGCTGTCAATTGTTTTGTTGGCAACTAAAAGCAAGCAGAAACAAATAATTCTGTACTCTGGTAAGTCTTTAAATTTTTTTTAAAATGAACAAAAACATTGTTACTGAATATTTCATCTGATCAGGATGATGAGAACAATGAACATTTAATTTCAAACATAAACAATAACACGCAACACGTGAATCGACAAATGACAATAAAAGTCATAGATATGAAATCTAATGTCACTTTTGACAGTTTTGTCGTTACCTGAACTCACCAAAGCAAAATACTTAGATCTACTTTAGGGCGATTTCAGGGTGACTACGGTCTCATAAAACACAGAATTTACTCACGAGAGTGAGTTCAGGTGATTTCGGGCCTCAACGAACAAACCTTTTATTCGCAACAAACATGAGCTTAAATCCTAGCTAAACAAATCCAATAAATTAGATTCCTACCTTTTGCCTGTTTGTCCACATACATTTCTCGTTTTCAATTCGTATTACCAGAAAGTAAAGTTCACATAAAGTTAAGAAATAACAGAATTCGTTAAATTTAGGTCGGAAATAATGTGTTGAGAAATAAGTTGGTGCGCTAAATATAAATATGTAGTTTGTAAAAAACAATTGATTTTTAAGCTAGAGCTGCGTCCTGCATACCTCTCGGCTAAAATATTTGACTAAATTTAAAATTGCCTAAGATTTTCTCAAACGAATGGGAATGTGAATTAAAGTTTAGCGTAATCTTCGTACTAGAATGAAATCATCAAGAATTTTAAGAAGTTTGCGTGTAAATCCGTTGGCGTAATGGTGAGGGTGTTAGGCTGTCATGGCGAAGGTCTAAAACCGATTCCCAGCCGCTGCCATTTAAAAAGAAAAGAAAATAAGTTCTACCTCTGGCATGGAAGTGAGAATTCTGCAAGACGGACTTGGCATAAAATAAGACATCAGATTAAATCTGGCTTAAGTAGTCGGTGCAAACCTAGTATGGATATATGTATGTACACTAGACTGGGCCAAAAAAATTGACTATTTTTTTTTTTGAAAGATATATCGATAATATCATTCAGAATGACAAAAAAAATTTTCGTAAAAGTTTGAGCCCTTAATATCAATTTTAAGAGGGCTATCATCGCTAATTTTGATTTTTAGTCATAATTTCATGTTTTGCGTCAGAACTGACAAAACATTGAAGTAAAAAAAATTCATTTTGACTTACTTTTATATAAAATTAAATTCCCTACAAAAAAGGTCTGATTGAAAATTTTCGTCAGACAAGCCGTTTTTGAGTAATTAAGCTTAATAAATTGTTATTTTTCGTTAGTTACAAAATTCCAAATTAAAAAAGTAAAATCGGAGAAAAATAACAATTTATTAAGCTTAATTACTCAAAAACGGCTTGTCTGACGAAAATTTTCAATCAGACCTTTTTTGTAGGGAATTTAATTTTATATAAAAATAAGTCAAAATGAATTTTTTTTACTTCAATGTTTTGTCAGTTCTGACGCAAAACATGAAATTATGACTAAAAATCAAAATTAGCGATGATAGCCCTCTTAAAATTGATATTAAGGGCTCAAACTTTTACGAAAATTTTTTTTTGTCATTCTGAATGATATTCTCGATATATCTTTCAAAAAAAAAATAGTCAATTTTTTTGGCCCAGTCTAATGTACACAGTCTTCTTTCACATGCAGCCAAATTTATTTTGTTAAGGTAGGAACATCTTCAAGTTGGGCGCCAGGTAATAACAACAATATGAAGAATCTCTTTAGACCCTAATTTTTTTTATAAAACATGATTTATAACATGTTTAAAATCAAGTGATAGGCCTATACAATAACAAAACTAGTGACATTTTACGTTATGGTTTGATGAAATCCGTATTACATTTTTAAATGTTTTCATCTTCATACAAAATGGTTCAATATCAAACAGTAAAAAAAGTATAATTTAACCTCATTTGAACCCATATGGAACTAAATATTATCTAAAACTTCGTTCAACTGTAATTATTTATATTAATTAACAAAACGACCACAATTAATTACCTCCAACTATGTATACTACAACTGTCTCTAGAGGCAATATTGTTTTGTGTTTTTACTCAACCAAACAAATCCAATAAAAATCCACACCGCATTCAACCAATTAGAGACTCTGTAATTGGCCAATTTCTATTCACACCACGCTCTCCAAATCCAACAAATACAAAAACAACCTTCCTACTTAATAACTGCCCCCCAAAAAATGTTCACCGCCTAAGCCCCGAAACCAATTGCAGTTGTTAGTCCAAAATAAAATAACAAAAAAAAAATATCAATTCCAATTTAAATCGTTTTACAACTTCTTATTGATTCCAATTGATATTTATCCAGTGGTGATGGTGATGGTGATGGTGATGAAAAATTGAGGTGTCTTTCGCATCGACTCACTCGTACAGCGGAGTTCTGGTTCTAGTCTGTTGTTCAAAATTCATTGTGGGTGAACAGAACATCTTCGCAGAAATAAAATAAACAGATGATTTCACCTGTAAACGATACTGAGAGGATAGACGATAAACAAAAACACCATAACAACCCTTAAACGGAGTCGTCTTCTTTCGATGATGCCACTCCACCAGGATGTGTCCCATTTGCACACTTTGAAGCGAGGAACCAGGAGCCCGAGGAAAAAGGAAAAAAAAATCTCAGTTCCTAACCACTACATCGCCTCTTAACAGGATTTACAAAAAGGTTACAAGTATTATTACAAGGAAACTCAGGCATTCATCCCCTAAGTTGTTCGTACGTCTCTCCACTTCTCACCCATATTCTCTGTTTTTTTTTTCTTGGGCGATATAAAATTATGCACGAACTCACTGAGAAGAGTCCCGCAGGCAGTTCAGCCCAACACGTTTGTGATGATGAGATGATTTCAACAGGATTTGTTATGCGATACAGTGTTTTTTTTTTATCGAAGCAGGGGTGGGATTTGGAACCAGGCTAAGCAAACAGGCTGAAGAAAAACATCTGAGACAAAGTCAAAAGAATTTTCACCCACTCCCGAGACCCCATTTGCTCCTGAAAAAAATAGAAAACTAATAACATTGCAAATTTTTCATGTCACTTAGCGCATAGCAAAAAAATAACCTTAAACTGGTGTCAAAATCCTTAATACCATAATGATTTGTTGTAAGGATTACGGATACGCAGTTTAGCTCTCTCAGTGTGTGGGCTAGCTAATATCCAAAAAAACAGAACCAACTTAACACACATGAACATATGGGGATAAATTTTGATGAAATTACATATTAACACAGGGATAAATATGGGAGTGCTGCGTGGTGTATTTTGCAAAGCAATCCAGACACATCCAGGACCATGACGGTGTATAAGCTAATTCTGACAGCAGCAGGTTGCTCCCTAGTGGTTATCGTGGTTGGTTTATTCAGTAGGCATTATTTTATTTTTAAATGGAATTCTTCCTGGTGAGTATTAAAGGGTTTTCCAATAAGAGGTGTTATTTTGATATTCAAAGAAAAATGGCATTTTTGGAGATAAATGATCGGATGTTTATTTCATTATAAAGAGGAAGGTATGCCGTTAATAATGGAACACAACATCAGCCAAATGGCCGCAAAGACCACGCTTACAGGACCATATCCTTTTCATGAAATTTTCCATAACCAAATCGCAAAGTGGCTGCCCTATGTCCTCGATAGCCTCACGAATTTCATCTTTGAGGTCTTGAATCGACGCTGGGCTATTGGCGTAGACCTTATCTTTCACGTGGCCCCAAAGGAAGAAGTCGCAAGGTGTTAAATCACAAGATCTCTCTTCGAGAGATAACACGGTCCGGAAACTTTTCCCGTAAAAGATCGATGGTTTCATTGCTTGTGTGGCACGTAGCGCCGTCTTGTTGAAAGTAAACGTTGTCCAGATCAATACCATCCAATTCAGGCCATAAAAAATCATTAATCATCTCTCGATAGCGCAATCCATTGACCGTAACTGTTGCTCCAGCCTCATTTTCGAAAAAGTAAGGTCCAATGACCCCGCGGGACCATAAACCGCACCAAACAGTCACGCGTTGAGGATGGAGAGGCTTTTCAACAATAACTCTTGTGTTTTCCGAGCCCAGATGCGACAGTTTTGCTTGTTGACGTAGCCTCCGAGGTGGAAATGGGCCTCATCAGTCAAGATGATTTTTCGATGAAATTCCGGTTCATTTTCATGCATTTCAATAACCCAATCAGCAAAGACACGACGTTGTTGATGATCAGCCGGCTTGAGTTCTTGTGTTAACTGAACTTTATAAGCCTTAAGACCCAAGTCTTTATGCAAAATACGGTGTAATGACGTTTGTGGAATGCCTAATTCCAAAGAACGACGAGGAATGGACAAACCTGGGTTTTCTTCAACACTTTGGGCTACAACAGCAATATTCTCAGTTGTTCTTGAGCGACGTGCACGGGTTTTATTCTTCACATCACTAACTTGTCCCAACAGCTCGAATTTGTCCACCAATTTCTGTATTGCGGTCCGACAAGGTGCTTCACGACGATCCAAAAATGTTTTAGTTTTACGAACCGTCTCTGCCAAATTTTCACCATTTTTATAGTGAATTTTAATAATTTCAATGCGTTGTTGAAGCGTGTATCGTTCCATTTTTATTAATAGCGTAGTTTCTACTTGTCAAATGTCAAAAAATGACAGCTTCAAAAGTGACAGGTACCGAAATAGTGGGCTATTCAAAATAACACCTCTTATTGGAAAACCCTTTACCAAAACCAGAATCAGGATTTGATTTAATGTATTTCTGATTTTTACGTTAAATTACATATAAACAAAAATTGGCTTCTTGTGTGAATAAAAATACTGTAACATTTGAGTGGCCTCCTGTTTTATAGAAACTTTCAGATTGAGGTCAATAATATTTCACTAATGGCCCGAATCCCAAAAAAGGTTCGGATGATGTTTGATTTGAGTGAAATGGATGATGATGAAAATTAGAAAATTACTGATTGAGTGGAGTGACCTCAACTACAAAATGTGTTTCGCCCAGGGCAAAGGGCTCATTAGTTAAATTATGTCACACCCTTCCTACTATTTATATGAATTGACATAAAAACGTTGTTGGTACATAAGGGTCCTAACTTAGAGAATGGGAATATTTAAAAATACAACAATTATAATATATGTAGGTACATACATATATGGTAAAAAAATAAAAAAAATAGTGGTTTTGGTTGTCCTTGGATTGTTGTTCCGCCCCGGTTGTCCAGTTGAGGAGGATGGGGTGGCCTGGGTTTGGTTGTTTAGCCGCGATAGAAGAATGATTTGGTGTCAGTGTAGAAGGAAACTGCATTTCCGTTGTCCGTTTACTATTTATGATATATTGATAGCATTTAAGCTCGGGATGTCGTTCGTGGGTACGTGGTCATTCTTATCATTAGTGGTTAAGGGTGGTTGACAGTATTTAAGATGAGTTTTTCTGCCGATTGCACAAGGAACTAATTCAGTGGATTGATTTTTGCGCCTCTATCGATCGAAGATAAGTCTATTTAAAAAGTTCGAGTTTCTGCATAGCTGCCTCCTAGATGGTGTACGAAACAGGAAAACTATAGCTGATAACTCGTCAGAGTTACTGCTTATATATAAGCAGTTTCGTTGGCTGACTTATTCCGGTGCCGACGATGGAATTCAAAGTTGGCCATATTTATCACCGTGTTGTTGAGTGTAGGTTGTATTTAAAAAGCTTAGTATAGTTGACCCCGAGGTACTTGACTTTATTTTTGGCTGTTATCGTCGATTCGTCAAGAAGCTTCAGTTGGCACTATCGATGAACGATGAGGCATAGGTTAGAAAATCGTCCGCAAAAAGCAGATTCTTGCAATGGTTTGGTATCTACAGGTTGATCAGATGTCAACAGGCTACAGAAGCTTCGATCCTTGGGCGACTCTAGATTTTATGGATTTGGTTGAAGACTTCCAGTTATCCAGTTTAAAAAAAAGTTTTCGAAGGAAACAAAAAAGTAAATATGATTTTTAGTGATATTTTAAATAATCAAAGTTTATGGATAAAGGGCGTCTTTTCATTTATTGTCGAATGCTTTCTCAACATCCAGAAAGCATTCAACAGTGGCACGATAGGTGTTGATTGCTATGGAAACGTCAGATTGGAAGTTCAGCAACGGATGCAATGTTGAGTGTCATTTACACGAAATCCATGTCTGGGATGATATTGTGATCGTTGCAATACTTCTTATGAATCTCCTGAGTATGAGAGAGTTTTGTTGCTGGGATACCGGCCTGAATATGGAAATCAGGTTTTTAGTGTCTTTCCTTGAGATAGCCATGATCTTAGCCATTTTTAAACTTGTAGGAAAAGTAGCAGTTGCTTATGTTTACTGCAGAGAAGAATCAATATTGCTTGTGCAGCGATTTTAGAATAAATTTGGAGAGTCCATCTAGCCCAGCATTACTTCTTTGGCTTGGAATTGGCGATGATTTCTGCTACTTCCTCTGGATTGCACAATTGATTTCGCATTGGGCCACTTCAAAGACAAGTTTCATTAAATTGCATTGCTTATAAATTTGGATGTAATGTCTGTTAGATGGATTCTCAACTTCGTATAAGAACACCTGATCTTCTGATGGGCTAAGTGTCAAGTTTTCTACTTCTTTCAATGTCAAGTTTTCTTAATAGATTTCATTATCCGGTGAAGCCATTGTTAAGAGAACAGGTAGGTTAAAGTTTATGGAAAGATGGACCGCATCGTCGCTGAGTAGACGCTAATATTGTTTATCGACTCTTATAAAAATTGCAGCATTTACATACTGTAAATTTTATGTTTCTATTGGAATTTATTCAAATTCAGTCACCTTAAATATAAATGTTCACTTTTTATAACGAAGATGAAGAAAATCAGAGAATTTCTTCTGATTTACTGAACTAAATGAATATAATTCAATTAAAAGTCAAGTGACCTAAACTTCAAAATGCCTTTCGCCGATATGGTGAGTCCACTGTCGTACCTGATCGAAATGCATTTTAAAGTTGAGATCACTTGACATTCAATTGAATTAAAATACTTTACTCAATTGAAAGTTTTAGCGACCTCAACTCCAAAGTGCGTTTCGCCCAGGTACGACAGTGGGCTCATCAGTTAGATGCTGTCGTACCCTTCTAAGACGCAATTATTATTTATTGGTAGATGTTAACCAACTCTTATAAATTTCACAGTAGTAACACAGTGTGAATTTTATTTGTCTAGGGGAATTTGAACAAATTCAGACACCTAGAACGTTATTGTCCGTGGTCAGACTTTTTTATAAACGAAGGTATATATGAAATCAGAAAATAATTTCAATTTTTAAGTGGAGTGATTGAATTAAATTCAATTGAAAGTTTTAGCGACCTCAACTCCAAAGTGCGTTTCGCCCAGGTACGACAGTGGGCTCATCAGTTAGATGCTGTCGTACCCTTCTAAGACGCAATTATTATTTATTGAAGGGTACGACAGCATCTAACTGATGAGCCCACTGTCGTACCTGGGCGAAACGCACTTTGGAGTTGAGGTCGCTAAAACTTTCAATTGAATTTAATTCAATCACTCCACTTAAAAATTGAAATTATTTTCTGATTTCATATATACCTTCGTTTATAAAAAAGTCTGACCACGGACAATAACGTTCTAGGTGTCTGAATTTGTTCAAATTCCCCTAGACAAATAAAATTCACACTGTGTTACTACTGTGAAATTTATAAGAGTTGGTTAACATCTACCAATAAATAATAATTGCGTCTTAGAAGGGTACGACAGCATCTAACTGATGAGCCCACTGTCGTACCTGGGCGAAACGCACTTTGGAGTTGAGGTCGCTAAAACTTTCAATTGAATTTAATTCAATCACTCCACTTAAAAATTGAAATTATTTTCTGATTTCATATATACCTTCGTTTATAAAATACTTTACTTTACTTTGCTTTACTTTATTTGCGATTGATAACAACAACCAATATGTGCCAAATTTTTATATTTATCTCGTTTTCATTCATCCAATCTTATTCACTACTTCGATTAGGCAAAACGAGCTTTCATATTCCATTTGTCTTAAAACTAAGTGAAACCTAAAAAAACATCAATGGAAAACGATACAAGAATAAAATTGATTTTAACGGCATTATGATTAAAATAGAGGCTAGAGTTACACAAATTATTACAAATTGTCGAGTTTTTCACAAGAAATTATGCACTTTAATATTTTCTGTCAGATAATAATGAAGCAATTTTAAAAAATTAAAAAATATCAATGTTTGTGTAAACTAAAAAAATGTACGCCCTATAACTTTGAAAAGTAGTGCGATTTTGTTTTTTCCTAGTCTGTTTTTAATGCCAGCCTTGCAAAAATTTTAGTTAAAAATTATCTTTCGATACATATATTATGCGAGAAAACTAACGTAACGTAAAATCCAACTAAGGGGCAAATTTCCTTCAAGGTAGCACTCATATAATATTGATTTTCCAGTTAGCTAGTGGTCTCAATAGAACAATTTAAAATATTACAGAGAGGAAACACCGTTGAATCATGAAAACACAATGTTTTATTTTTCAGTCTTCTTTTGGTGTGCGTATATTTCGTATACATGTAAATCCCTCTTCAAATACGGATTCGAGGGATTTGATTTCTGTCAAAAAAAAATCGATTTTTTTGGTGTTAAGGAACGTAAAATCTCTCGAGAGATCGAAATCTTCACACATAAATTGATTTCTCATGTGTAAAGGAAATCGACATTACTTTCAATTGCGTAATCCTTTTAAAGGTAATGTAACTGCTATTACTTGAATATTAATTGTGACAGCAGGTCCATGTGAATTTTTCACTGTTCTACTGTTAAATGTACTAGATTCAAAAGTCAAAATATTTACTATGACACCTGGCATCACTGAAAAGTCAGGAAAAGATTTCCCAGAAAAAAATGGCTACTTCAAACTTCGCAAGTGACGTGTGACCTAAAATTAATTTGACTGTTTTCATGCATTTTTGTCTTCAATTTTCTCGTTTAAATACATGTTTTCAAGTGTTAATTTTGAGTTAAAACAATATTTTATTCTAAAGCTAACTTAGGTCGCTAATTATTGAAAATCCATTCGAAAATGTCACAGTGTTAACATGATTTCCAAATAATGTGTTTGTTTAGGTTAACATAAATTAATACAAAAATAAAATTTCAAATTCTTGTTTTATTTGAGAAATACAAAAGTTCTATAAATGAAAAATAAACTAATTCAAAACATGGAAACAAGTTCTGACTATCCCGATGGTAAGGTGCATCCTAGACAGACACAAAATTGCCAAACCAATAAGAAATTCCAATGAGAAAAACGTTTTTTTCTTTTTTCATGTGTGTAGAAAAACCTTCAGTGAATCTCACTGTCACTACACATCATTCGTCTACGGGAGGAGGTGGCGGAAGCAGCGGTGGTGGCAGTATGAGTGTGGAGCTCTGTTTGGTATGCGGCGACCGTGCCTCTGGTCGTCATTATGGGGCCATCAGTTGCGAGGGTTGCAAGGGCTTCTTCAAGCGATCGATTCGCAAACAACTCGGCTACCAGTGCCGAGGGGCAATGAACTGTGAGGTCACCAAACATCACCGAAATCGATGCCAGTTTTGCCGATTGCAGAAATGTTTAGCCAGCGGCATGAGAAGTGATTGTAATTTTCAGTTAAATTAATAGAAATCCAACAACAAAAAAAAGAGACTTAAACAATTTTGGATTTTATTTATTAAGAAAAAAATATTGTTTTTTATTACATCGAAACTAATATTTTTTATTTGCTCTGTTCAATTTTGTGTCATTGCTACAGCCGTTCAACATGAAAGGAAACCAATTTTGGATAAGAAAGAACCCCAGTCAAGCTCTGGGAATAGTACAAATACCGGCAGTCCGTCAAGCTATCAGCGGGGAAAGGGTTACAATCACCAAAATGCCTCACCCACGTCAACAGGAGGTGCGTTGAGTGGGTCAGCGGCCGCCGCTGCATCATTGTCGATTGATAGTGGAGTGACACCGAGCGTCTTTCCACCCATTCCCAGTTTTAATTTTGCAGATTTAACGCAGACGTTGAGTGAGTATTGTTAGTAAATTAAATTTAAATAATGTTCTATTTAAGTTTTACTTTTAAGAACTCAGAAAATGCTTTAAATTTAGGGTATGTCCATGTCGTGATTTCTTATAGGGTTAGTAAGGCTTCACACTTCGTCTTTCGTTTGTGCGAATCACTTCATTGATCTTAAATTTGAGCTTCGTGGGTACTATACTTGAAAGTCATAACCAAGGGAAAATTAGGCAAAAAAAGTTATCAAGTTATGTCAAAATGAGCCTGGGAGTTTTGAAAGTGACCAGGGAGCTTTTTCAAGCATCCACAAAGAAAACTTGGACAAATCGCAGCGTTTTTCGCGTCATCGAATATGACATTATTCCAGCAAAAAGAAGTCTGTTTGCTGAAGACTTGAGCTTCAGAACAAGAAGGTAGTTGGGTTAAAAAGCAAAAACGTCAGGACTTATCTAACGATTCACATGAAAATGCTGATATTTCAAACCTTAGGCTAATTTTAATTTTTTTTTTTTTATTTTTCAAAAACTTAACACATGTTTTTATTTGCAGTGTTTGCCCAACAACAACAACAGCAGCAGCAAGCTCAGCAAGTACCTAAAATCGAAAACTATTGTTATTCCCCAGAGGAAGCTACCATCGACGAAGATTCAATGGACAATAGTACATTGTGCGCTTCGAGTAATAACAACAACAATAATAACAGCAATACAAGTGTATTGAACACTTCTGTTTCGGAAAGCCTTCCAACAGCTGCTGCCTCATCAGTCCATCTCATACAGACATCAATTGACAAGACCATCATTGCAAAATCACTGGAACTTCTGAATGCGGTGCAGCTACACTACGATCGAAGTGGAGGCTCACAGTTTGATAGTATCATCAAAAATGAAATTGACGATGAAATGGACGATGAGAGTATTGAAAATTGTACTCTACTAGATGAAGCTATTTTCGAGGGCCCACTTCTTCAAGATCAGCAGGTGGCGTTTATATTGCAGGTGCCCTCTCTGGTGTCCACTTATCTAAATAACCATTACGTTTGTGAGAGCAGCAGTCGAATTATATTTCTAACCGCCTACTGGATGAAAAAGATTATTGCCTTTGATCAGCTTGACGATAAAATTCAAACGAAGCTAATGCGACGGCATTGGCCGCAGCTGTTTGCTTTAGCTCTAGCGCAATGTACGGTTCTCTCTATCGGCACCATCATGAGTACTCTGGTTGCCAACATTCGGCAACTGTCTGAGGTGGAAAAGATTGAACCAGATAAGATTCGTAAGCTCTGTGAGCACACACTAAGGCTGCACGAATTTATTGAGACGGTGAAAACGCTAGACATGCACGACTATGAATTCGCCTACCTGCGATTGATACTCGTTTTCAACACCGATGGAGCTGTTAATATCAAAGACATGAATGGCCGGAATTATATTAAACGAGTTCAACTCCATGCAATGATGGGACTTCGAAACTATCTAACTGATACTATCCCGCTGCAGGATGAGATGGAGGAGCGTTTCAATAATATCATTCTGCGTCTGATGCCACTGTGTGCCTTGGAAGCTGATGTCGTCGAAGAATTATTCTTTGCCAATCTAATTGGACAAATTCAGATTGAAAATATGATACCTTATGTACTTAAGTTGTGCAGCAACGGAGTTTGAAAACAAACAAACAAAAACATAAAACAAATTATAAAGATGCAATGCAATACAATTAGGCTAAACAAAAATATTTATATATAGAAAACAAAAATGGTTTGTTATAAACAAAAACCTTTATTAAATGCAAAACATTAATATGCATTATCCCAAAAGCGTGCAAACCCAATTATAAAATATATTAATTAGGTTAAGATAAATATACGGACTGAGTAGATTTTATTAATAAGTTTAAAGATAAAAACAATTATATAAATACATAATAATTAGAATAGATAAAGATATTTTAGAAAGAGAGTATAAGTTACAAATTTGAAGAAAAAAACTATAAGAACAAAAAAACACTAAGACTTTTTTTTTGATATTTTATAATTTTTTTATTTAAATGTTTATTGTTAAATATTTGTGTTTGTAATTTCGTCACTATTATATAGAAAGTTATATAAACAAAAAAGATATGGTCAAATAAAATATTTAAATTAGGAAAAAATATACTTGAATGCTTTTTTTGTTATAAAAAGGACCTTCGATCATAGAATTCGATTTGATTATCAAACATTTGTTTACAGCCAGATTTAGAGGCAATCTAGCACTGCATGGAATGTTGGGCAGATATTTGTCCGGTGTTGCATAATTGTAGAAAGGTCATTTTCTAGCTCAAACCTCAGCTCTTATCATATTAACAAAACGATAGGTACATATCAAACATCAATGGAGCGTTGCTAAAAATAGGGGGAAAGTTTGCCAATAAAATGTCAAGTTGTGATTAAAAACAAGGGATATTCAACTTACTATTGAATTTAAAAAATAAATAAATTTGGCGGTGCAACAGCTCGAAAAGAACCAGGACCTAGTGACTTACAACTCTCAACCATTCCAGTGTGTATTGTCATTAATGGGGGGACCTACAATTTTCTGCCGATTCCGAACGGTTAATGAGCAGCATTTTTCATGACAAAAGATACTCTTTAGAGGATTTGAAAAAAAAAATTGTATGGAAGGTAGGTAGATAGAAATCGCGGCAACGATCAGGCTTGTTCAGTGACTCAATTAGCGCTAGAGTGAGCAGTTTTGATGCTATCAATTTGCTTTTACTGTGGATTTAATTGACTTGATGAGAGATTTTTAAGATCTATTCTTCCTTAAGTTCGCTTGCTCGCAGTCTTAAGTTCGAGAAGAACTCAATAACAGAAATCGTCGAGGTTCATCTCAATACTACATCGTAACGTTAACTATCTTCAGTTCAGAGGCGTTTCTTAAGGTCGCCGAGAAATAACTTTCCGAATATCTGAGCTCTCATTTTGGCCAGAGGAGAAGATTTATAGAGGAACTGTGTTATGATCCTCCTGGTTCCCACAACTACGACGATAGGTATTGTAAGGAAATAGTAGAGCATACAGTTTACATAAATTAAATGTGTTTAAAAGTTTTCAGAATTCATAATTTATCGCTAATTTATTGGCAAAAATTGTGAAATCACTTTTTAACTAAATACATTATCTATGGGGTTATTTCATTAAAATTTCACCTCAACAGAAATGCATTTCGGCTTTAGAGTACCTAATTTGTGAAATAAAAAAAAATAACATAGGTACCATTTAAAAGATCATACAAATTTTCATAAGAGATTAATTAGTTTCAGATATTGGTCAGTCTTTGTCATAAATTGCTTGCATACATTTTTGAAAGTTTTTCAAAGTATACAGTACTTTGAGAGAATGTTGGAACCTCATTTGAGGAATTTTAATTTTATCAATTGATAACAAATATTTCTGTGGCTGACGAACTAATGAAACTAACTGATCTTTTATGTCTTTAAAGAGGATATATTTTTTTCAGCGGTATTTAAATCGGATCGAGTTTTAAAGGTGACTATTAAGATTGTATGCTTAATTTTTTAAATTTAAATGAACAAAGATGCCCGAGAAAAGCCCTGCTTCGACTTGGGTCTTCACTCAGTGGGACAATTTCGAACCTAGTTCTTGTATACACAATTTTCCTACGTTTTCTAGCATTGTATAACATTGAAGCAAGATTTATTCAAAAGTTAGTCTGGTTCAGAATTTACCCACTGCGTAATTTCCTCTTTTTCTGTTTTCTAATGAAATTTAAGGTAATTCATTTATTCCTATTTTTACTTAAGTTTTTGAGATTCTCTTGGAATTTATTTTTGCTCGAAATGACATTTAGAAACTCCAACCATCGCTTTATTGCGAGAACTAGCTAGAATAATCAAATTCTTCGTTCGTGGCAAAAAACGGTACACACAAAATGTACAAAAGTAAATTTATTATTGCCATGTCCTTATTCTTAGGAAAACAAATTGTAAAACTTTATGATGAAAAAAATAAAGAATACATATATGTATCTATCTATCTATCTGTACAAAAGTAAATGCGAAGCGAATTACGACAGTGAAAAATGAAAGAGGTAGGATAACGAGATACGCAAAATCATACCATGTTTTCTACATAGCTCGATAACCGACAAGTGCGGCTATAAAGTTATTTTATGGAACCATCGTCTCGGAGAAAGTAAGATTATTGCGCTTGATATTTCTAATTCGAAAGAGTTCGGTATAAAGATCTTTTACAAAAAATGCCTGCTTATGGTATTGATATCGGAAGAAGCGAATCTATTTAATTAATTGGTAATAAGCCTTATGACGGTTCAATCATAGTTGTTTTAGATGGTTTTAAGTTTGAATTTCGCTAACAAAAATGGTAGTGTTCCCTAAGGCTCCGTTTTGTCCTCTAATCCTTTTCTCAATTTTATAAATGTTTTTCACATCTACTTATGTACTCGACTTTGCTGACGACAGCTTCTTTGGATTTTTATACTCATTTTCAAATTCATATCCCTATTCTTTTAATGTGGAACTGCATCCGCCAAGTAAAAGCTTAATGATCTCTCTCTATCATTATCCATAAATGATACTTATGTCGAGCAAAACGAATAGCTTTCAGTTCTTGGTATGTGCATTTCTAATAACATGTTATGGAATGACAAGACCACATGCATTGGTGAAAATGCAACTAAATGCTTTAGATTCCTAAAACGCTTTAAGAACTTTTTTTCTACTGATCTTCAAACTTGTAAGTCATACATGCGTCAAAGGTAGAGTACGATTCTCATATCATAATCTCTACTTCCAATTACAATATCCAAGCATATAAATCAAATGTGTAAAATTGCCCCAAATTGCCTTGAGTGCGTGTTTATTTAAAAAAAAAATATTAATCAAGCAAAATATTGATTTTAAAAATTCATCTATCTTCCTTTTGCTCCCATATTTGTATCTCTAATTGAATGTACTGCTTACACTTATTCCAATATTATCTCTATGTGCTTATCATTTTGTCCCCTACAGTTGTTGTCTGATTGGAAATTTAGCCCAACAAGGAACCCAAACTAAATACCATGATGTTGAGAGTTTTGAGTAGTAATGACATTTTTTTATTTAATTCTTGATTATTACTCAATCACCGAAACAGATACAATTGTCCCAAAACATTGTAGAGCATTTCGGAATCGGAGACTTTTCCGTTTCTGGAAACAAAAGTCATGGGCAGTTTATCTTGATACCTAAAAGCCAAGAGAATTTATCAACTTAAAAAATCTAAGTCATATTCTGTTTAATTATTCGATTTTATTTCGATTTTAAGTTAAAATTCAAATTAGAGTTGTATCGTCGCCTTGACTCGTTCACGCCACTCTTTTAGCGCTGGTGTAAGATCCTTTGCAGCCAGTTTCATTCGCAAAAATGTGCTGTAAGCTCCAATATCGGCCACAGATAGTCGACTGCCGCCAAAGTATTGCTCCTTCTGTAATCGATTATTTAGAATACGAATAACATCGGCTTTTGATTTGGGTGTGCTGCATCGCAGAAGTTCATAACAAATGTCCAGCACTAGATCAATTTCATTGCACAGCGGTGTCTGTTCGTAGCGATAATCTGCGGGGCCAACTCGTCCCAAATACCGAATGATATTCACTTCGCCGTAAATGGGGACGTACATGGTGGGTGACATGATCATTTCGGTATGCTCACCTGTAAAAATTGGTTAATATTGTGTCCGTGAAACGGGAAGAGATTCTTACAATTTGTCCAAATGAGTGTTATCTTAATGCCACGCTTTGATGGATCACTATCGCTGCCGGCACAGAGTTTCTTCTGGAATTCAAGTGCTTCATCACTGATTTTCGAGATGGATGAGTGAGCGAATACTTTGACATCGATATTGAAAGTGTCCTTCCAGGCATTCTTGAGGGCTAACAGAGAGTACGGTATGAAAGTCGGTTGAGAGTTAATTACGATGTCATGGAGAGGGTCCTGAAAATATCAGAAGTTTATTGATAATTTTAGAGAGATGTTTTCCATGAGCTTACTTCAACAATGAGGTCATTCTTCTGGACTGCTGACTGCTGGGTGTGCTGAATGCCTTTTTGGCACAATCCCAGTTGTGACCGTATTCCCGCCAGTTGGGATTTAAGTTCATTTAACTGCTGAAGGACCTTTTCTTGACGCTGTTCGATTGCCGATGTGTTGCTTGATCCCTGAAAAAGTAACATAAAGTAAATTTGTGAAGAACTTGTATTCCGATAATATTAGCTTTGAAATAATGTACGTTAGATGAAGCAGTTGTGAATCGAGTTCTCGAGGTGTACCTCAGCACACGTGGAAGATTTAACAAAAAAAATAAAAGAAACCTGTTGCCATAAAGGGGTGCATTTACATTTACAAATAAGAAGCAAACAACACACATTAATTGATATTATTTCTATAAATGAATTTGTTATACCAATGAGATTATTTTATATAAATTCTGATCGTTTAATCGAAAAAATAAGAATTAACCTTGAGAAATTGTTGAATTTGTCGTTCTACGGCATCGAGAAGAACACATTTTTTGTTACCCGTACCCGACGACACAAGGGGCGGCGTTGATGATTTGGTTTTCAATTTATTTTTACTTTCACTTACATCTGCAGCTGATCCAGGTCCTAATCCATTACAATTTGCCGTCGTTGTCGAATCCTGCTGCTCCTCTGCGAGGTCATTAGTCCTCAGAGCGTACATGCAGGTCGGTAATTCGATATCGAATTTGGGCAAAAGGGTTTTCAATTCATACATATTGTTAAATACGGTTTATTAAAATACTATCAACAGACACAAATAGTTGTTAATTTTATTAACAAAATCAAACACACACGCGAGGATAACTTTTTTTTTGTATTTAAGAACTAACCTTCGTAATTTTATAGCAATTTTCGTCTTCGTTTTCTTTTGATGAGTGACGTGACGGAGTTGCGTGCATTTTTTGTCGGTGTGGAAAAAGTGACAGTTGACAGCAGTCATGTCTGACGTTTCTCATGGAAAAGAAAAATGTAGTAGTTTTTTGTATAAAACCAAAGAAGTTGTTTTGAAGAAGAGCGTAATAGATTGTCAATTTTTTTGAAAATTAAATTCAGTGATAAATTTATCACAAACTTTAACGTTTATTCCGATTTTCGCTGGGTAAAAGAGTGAAAACAAAAATTAAAATTAGGCGTGTTTTTTTGGAAAAGTTATCCGTAGTACAGTAGGATTTTATATGAAAAACAAATACAACATCCGCAGTAAGATCACTGCCGATACTCGAATAAACGTCAAATCTCTATCCGCAGCAGGATTTCACTTCTCTTTTTATCGGCAGTAATCCTACTGCGGATGTTATCGGCAGTGATCCTACTGCGGATGTTGTTATTCATATAAAATCCTACTGTACTACGGATAACTTTTCCAAAAAAACACGGCTATTATTTCATATGGCAACATTTTTTTTCGACACTGTAAAGGCATAAAATTGATATGGATAGCAAAACTAAACAATAAAATATATCTTTTGGAATATATGGACTTTTTTTTCAGAAAAATTCGATGTTGATAAGTCATTATTTTTGATCAGTACGACGTCTATTATTAAATATTGAATCGAATAAATATTCCTGATATTATTCTCATAAACATAAGCAGAAATGAAAGATATTTAGGCCTATTCATCCACATCTGTTATTCGGCTATAAATTTTCTGTTATGAATCATAAGAGAATTTCACCTTAAAAGATCTTGTATGATTGGTGATCAGAGGTTCGAAGTTTTATAAAAGTCTCTTTATGCTACTTCAAAAACAAAATCTGTTATCAAACTGAACCAAATTTTGTTACCATAATCAGCTATGATTAAGAAGAATATTTAATCTGACATATAATTCAAATGGTGACGAACAAAAAAGTTACCTCTTACACACTTTGTATATGCACCTTTTACGATTTTATGGCAATTTTACTTTGCTTATATGATATGTATGATATGTGTTTTAATATAATTTCTTACATTTGTGTCCTTTTGAGAACATTTCGTTGAGAGAGATAAATATTCATTTTTACTTGATATACCTATGTACTCTTTGAAACCTTTTATGATAAAAATCACACAGAAGTTTCTCTTTTATTCTTTTATGATTTTTAACAGATTTCATAGAGATTTTTTGGCATGCTGAATACCAAAAATGCAATTTGTAATTTTTTTTCTTAGTTAGAACATTTGACAGTTCATAACAGATTTCTTAGCAGATTTTATAACAGATTTTGGCATGCTCAATACTAAAATTATAACTCAAAAAAGATTTGTGAACAGCTCAATCTTTTGAATGGAAATTCATAGCAAAATAAAAGAATAGGAGAATAAAAGATCACGCCGAATAGGCGTACATTTTAGTACAAACTTTGACAGCATAAGGCGAGTTCATGAAATGGTTAATTGAAAAATTTTCTGTGAAAACTGAAATTATATTTTTTTATCACTTCATATCTTCACAGATAGAAAATTGTCCCCCAGACAAATAGTTCTAAGCATATGATATTTAAGAACTTATGAAGATTTGCCCAAAGTGAGCACACGTTAAATTATTGATTCTGGATTGCAAATTAAGTAATAGGGGTATTCATGTAAGCGCGGAAAACCCTCGTAAACCTCGTAAACCAGATAATTTTATCTCCGCAGAAACGAGCTGTCAAAATTTGTATGGGAAAAAGTTTCTGCAAATCGCATAAAATTATCTCACAAATGTGCTGCGGAAAGTGCAGAAATAAACCTCGTAAACTAAAGAAGTATGGATTCTGACATTTAATTTGACATTTCAACAGATATTTCCCACATTTACGCAAGTTTTTCTTAGGGGGTGTTCATGAAAACATGCTGCGTAAAGTTATATCTTTCTACAAAGCGGAAAATTATCTCGTTACATGAATACCCTTAATATTTATGAATTATTATTTCAAATATTAAGAAAAATCCAATCAAAAGTTTGAAGCCAACACTCGAAATTAAAGGCCTAGTACTGCTAGCTTTAACAGTACGCAACTTATAGCTTCTCATTTTTTTATTTTTGAACTAAAGTCGTCGCCATTAGTTTACTTTGTACACCATTCATACATATTCAGTCATACAAAAAAAGAATAAAATAACAAATGGTATAGAGAACGCTAGCTCAGTCCAAATTAAGAACTTCCCAATTCCTTATTCAAGAAAAAAAAACTCGGTCACGAATAATGGTGTTCAATAATAATGTAAAAAAGGAATAACTTTTAAACGAACAGTTATTACCCGTACATTAAAAAAAAAAAACAAAAGTAGACGCAGAAAGAATATTATGAAATATTTTTCTTTTTCCATCAGAAGTGAACATCATATAGGCTTTAGTTAAGACTAAAGTTTGTCGTGTTTCAGAAAGAGATAGCTTGAGGTTATTTTCTAAGAGAATATATAATGTAAATCTAGGCTTAGTACGCAGCTTTATTTTATAACTAAGCGCGCACTCAAGGTGTTTTTTTGAGACCCTTATAATGTTTTACCAAAGACCATAGTGCAAGCAGTTAGGATACATTTATAGATGATTTAAGAGGAGAAACCTATGAACATTGATTTTGAATGTCGATGAAAGAATCCCTATATTTACCGTTCGTCCGAAATTGGTCTCAAGGGTAAACTGATTAGCATTCTTTTTTTGACGTGTGTTGCGTCGAAATCGTTTCAAGCTAATGCTTATTACGAGTATACAGATTAGTTAATAGAATTGCCTACACTTTTTTATACATAGCCACACACATCTTATAATAAAACAATAAAATATTTTTGTTAGTTTTTATTCCAAGACAAAACAATAATAATTTTTATACATCAGTGGTGCCTCTTCGTCAGAGATAAAATTTCTTTCCGGTTTAACCGATCCAAATGGATTGACAGTTGGTGGTATGACAATATCCAAATGTCTATTAGATTCTTGAATAAATCGTGACAAATCCAATGGCGCTTCATGTTGTGTATACGAAGTTATTACAACAGGACATTTTTTCTCAACAACTGCTGCAATCGTCTCAGGCCATGTGTCTTCCATTTGGAAACCAGTCGGTCGATATAGACCCGGATTAAAGAAACAAACTGTGAATTTAAGCAATATTTTCATCATTAAAATTCAAGTAAAATGATCCTTGACTTACTTAAATCGGGACTTAAATAGGATTCGTTTTTACAGTAGTTATGGTATAGACTATTTTCAAAATGATACTTAACAGTCCGATTACTTTTTCGACATGATTTGCAAGGTCTATAGAAAAGAGTTTTAAGTGTTAAATTTTTCTATAAAAGGAAAGTTTTATGTAAGTTCTTACTTTGTCTTTTTCAGTTGTTCGAACGAAATATTCCTGGGGTTTAACTCAGGTCCAATGAAAACCACATTCATTTCTTTCACAGCTGGCGTTATATGTAAGAAAAACAACTCCCACTTATGAAGCAGATCCACTTCAAACTCGATTTCAGCACCTTAACAATATAATAATAAATTTAAGTCAAGAACAAGTTTTCACATAAATACCTATTAAATGAATAGTAATTTTGTCCATACGTAGCTTATCAAAAACTCTCAAGGCATACCAGGCGGTAAGAGGTCCTGTTGTAATTTGACTTAAAGCAGCATATTCACATTCATCCTTCAAATCTAAAAACAAAAATGTTTTTCAATCAAATAAAAAATAATAATATGTTCAGTCTTACCAACTGCCAATTTTGTACAGATTTGTTTCATGTTGCCACACCCCAAAGGAAGATCTTTCAAGACCTTTGTAGGCATTGATGGATCTATTTTGCCAAATTTTTCTTGAAATATTATCATTTCTTTGAATAGCTGATAAGATCTACACCACAAGTGATGATATTTCTGTAAATGCTCAGGAGTGGCTTTGCAAAATGAAACCTATTTAAAAATATATTAAACTATATCATGTTAAAACTTGGACATAAATTACCTGACCACAACCCTTACAGTCTATTAGTTTATTAAATCTAAACTCTCGACAGTTTATATTACAACAGATTCTTGGAAATAGTAAGACTTCTTGTTCGCAGGCAGTCAGTTGACGATTAATAATATTTTCCGTTTTTCGTATTGCAATTATCCGATATGAACGAAATTGTTCTGGTGTGAATTCACCACACTTGTAAAAAATGTGTCCTCCTAGAATTTAAAATACATTTTTATTATTTTTGCTTTTTCATTTAAATTTTTCATCAAATTAAAGATCGTAAAAATTAAGCGAAAGAAAAAATTATCAAAATTCTAAAATAGGTCTAACACTTCAAGAATATTTTTTTTTTTTTTTTTTTTTTTTTTTTTATAATTTACCCGCGCTCAAGGGATTATGATTACCCTTTAAATGTTTTCAGTACAGCGCGGGCGTGAAGTTAATGAAGAGACAGCAGTCTAGTTTTCAATATGCAGTTCTGGGTACAAAATGCGATCTCTTGGACAGACCATTAAAGCAAGAAAAATACCAACTCTGGTAAGATAAGTGCAAGGACCGAAAAACCTCGGGATTACACGGGATACCAATTGAATTCTTCAAATATATAAATGATCCTCCGTAACAAACACTAACTAAAGGAATTCAATCGAATTTTTAAAACAGAAGATATTCTAATTAGCTTTCGACAGAGCATAATTTTTCCAATCTTCAAAAAAGCCAGCCGATCCTAACCAAGCGGAAAACTATAGAAGTATATCATTTTTTAACTCTGCATTAAAAATACTTCAAATTAAAAAATAGATCAAATCTTTTTTCTTACCACAATGTTGCTCAGAACAGTATGAGGGTTAAAAAAAAAACTATGTGTGATTTTCGAAACAGGGGACAGAAAAGCACTTTTCTATAAGCCTTGTAATACTTTTGTCTCATGGAGATTTGCAAAAATAATTGAAAACCTCTACGAAAACACGTTGTCAGCAGTCTTGGATGAAAAACAACTTTCTAACTTCTTCGAAACTCTTATACAAGTAAAACAGGAATGCAACTTTGGCTCTCAACCACTTGTGATGTTCATCGACGATATTTCAGAATACCTTTGTGGAGTTGTCAGGATCAGTGGTACTCTAATTAAAGTTCAAATGTTCGCGGATGATTTGGTGCTACTTGCAGACTAAACAGAAAGACAAAGAATGATGAATCAGCTTCAAAAATACTGCGAAGAATGGAGGTTAAAGGGCAAGAAATTGAGACTGTAAAATCTTTTAAATACTCGTACAACTATGCACATCTCAAGTAACACGAGCATGGAACTTCATTTAAAGAAGAAGCTTGCGTTATCCAAGTCTGCAAAAAGCTTAGCGTCAAAAATTTATATGGATGATCAAAATATATCCATGAAAATAAAATTGCAAATATTCCAAGCAGTTTACAAATCAATAATATTGCATGGTGCTCAGATATGGGGCTATCAACATTACGATAGACAAACTAGTTGGTTTCTTTTTGAAAAGGATATTCGAGAGTAGTACTCCTTGGCATAATGGTTAGTGCGTTGGACTGTCATGCGGAAAGTCTCGAGTTCGATTCTCAGCCGCTGCAAGAAAGTTTTTTTCAGGGGTGTACTGCCTCTTGCGAGGAATTGACAAATTCTCCAAGAGGATCCCTTGTTATGGAAAGTGCTGCTCATTAGCCGTTCGGAGTCGGCAGAAAATTGTAGGTCCCCTCCGTTCCTGGTAACACGCAAACAGGAACAGTTGAGAGTTGTTAGTCACTAGGTCCTGGTTCACTTCGAGCTGTTGCACCACCAAATTTAATTTAATTTAATAATATTCAAGCTACCACAGCGCACAGCGCACACCAAACAACATGCTATTGTTTAAAACTGGTCTCGCTCCACTATTTGTGTATATGTACATCTAAACTTTATTTGAACAAAATTTTGAGATGTATATCTTTAGACGGTGAGAGGCTGATTAAACCCATATTAAATCACGTTATAAAGACAACAATATTGTTATATATTGAAGATATCGAGGAATGGAAGTCCTTAGCAGAGTTTTTTGAATTTAAACAGCATTGAAGATGTCAAAAGTCAGTACACAGAGAAATATTTGCAAGTCTGAATGACAATCTTGGTGAAATCAATAACTTCAACGAAAAGTACTCTAACAATACGATTTCGACAATTTTTAAAAATATGGATCTGAACTATGGACATTTGACCTTTGTACAATCTAAGAGAAAGAGAGAACATAGAACATTTACCATTTCCTAGGAAGGTGTCTTTTACTAAGAGAATTCAGACTTCAGTATTATGAAAAACAAGTGTTAGATGAAGTAATCTTAATAGAATGTAGCATCATACTTTCTCTACCCTTTTATTAAAGTTAAATCATCGAATACCTATTTTATTTTGTTAGTATCGTGCTAACATGACTCTTTGACATTTATAAACATTGAAAAGGATCTGTTTACTTAGTGTTTTGCACTAAGTGACATTGTTCTAGGTGTGTTCAGATTCAATTTATTACAAAATAGCCTTAGCACGATACTATAGTTAGAAAACATTTAAAGTTAAGAAAGAACTAGTAATCTAATAAAAATTTTGAAAATTATTAAGTAGTATCATACTAATACCTTAATAATAGGCTGTTTAAAATTTTGCGCCATTGTTATTTAACTTAAAAAGAATCAATAAATCTTGTCTATCTATCAACAGATCTATAAATATGAATTCTTTTTTTAAATCGTTGTAACAGTTTTTGAGATAAAAAAATATTTTCTTAAATTTCGAAAAAAGAAATCCTTGGCAGCATCTGTTATTTTTGGTCCTAAAAAAAGAAAAACCTTTGGGTGGAGTGGATTTAAAAATCGGCAAAGCTGTTCGGGCTGTAGTCGAACAAACAGACAGACAGACAGACAGATTTGCGAGACACACTCTTTTTCCTATCATCGTTATGATCGTTATGTGAAGCCTGATGAAAATCTTGAGTTCGCTGTTTTTACGAATCTATAACTTGCCATAAAGTACATGTATAGTAAATAATGTAAAAAAGCAAGTATACGCCATAGTGAACCCATACTATGAAATATATTGTATATTTTTTTTAAAAAAGGTAAAGATAGTTTTAATTTAATAAATTAATGAAGGTAGTGGAACCAAGAATTTTAAGTAGTGGAGCGTTATCAATCAAATATTTTCTCTATCTGTGTTTATAGTAAGAGACGTTTCTGTTAACAGAAATACACAGCTCAGGAAAATGTCAGTATACTCTTACGCAGTTCCGAAATTTTTCAGAGAACTCTCTCTTTGGAATTCAACGGTGCAAAAAGAGAGGAATCAATATTCTTTTGATATCTCATTGCAACTTCTTTTTTTTAATAGGTTCTGTTCCTTAAGTGTTATTTAACTGTCATCATCATCATCGGCTCGACAACCGGGTTCCGGTCCTGGCCTCTTTCAACAAGTCTCTCCACCTATCCCGGTCTCTAGCCGACGCCATCCAGTTGCGCACCCCAAGGCTTCGGGCGTCCTGGTCTACGCCATCTCTCCAGCACAAGCATGGTCTACACTCAAAAAATTTTCCTGGTGCGGGTTTTCTGTATAATACAACCAGGAGAAATCGTGGTAAATGTTATCAGATTCTTGGTCTATGTTATCGGATTTCCTGGTAAAAGTGTGTTTATCTGTATCTTGGTAACCCCTACCAGGAACCAGGAAGTTAGTTTTGCTACCAGGTTTCCTGGTAGAAAAAGTAGGGAAAATCCTGGTAGATATTATCAGATTCCTGATGTATGTTATCGGATTTCGTGGTAAAAATGTGTTTATCTGTATCTTGGTAACCCCTACCAGGAACCAGGAAGTTAGTTTTGCTACCAGATTTCCTGGTAGAAAAAAAGGTAGGGGAAATCCTGGTAAAGACAATCAGATTCGTGGTGTATGTTATCGGATTTACTGGTAAGATCAATTTTACCTTGAATCTGATAACCCATACCAGGAACCAGGAAATAAATGAATCCTGGTAAACTGGTAACTATTATCAGAATTTTTTGATAAAAAACAAAAAATCTGTATCCTGGTAGATTTTATCAGTACCCTGATTAAATAAGTAATATTCCTGGTAGGGTTTATTAGAATTTCCTGGTACCTGGAACCAGAAGTCATGGTAAATAATAAAAAAAAAAAACAATAAATTAAAAAAAAAATCCTCCTGGTTGCATGTATCAGAACCCTGATTATATTTACCACTAAAATGAAATCTGAAGCTATGGTTAATATTATCGGACTTCTGATAAAAATTATTCGGAAGATTTTTTGTTTACTTTACCAAAACTGTTGGTAGTATTTACCAGTGTTTCTGGTTCCATTTACCAGTAAACATGAAATTGTTTCATTTGTCAGGATTTCTGGTTCCAGATACCAGTAACAGGATGTATTTTTAATTTTTTTGAAAGTATTACAAATATTATTGGACTTTTTAATTAATATTATTTTCCTAGTAAAAGTTACCAGATCCCCACTAAAATTTTAGTTTTTTTTGCTAAAGTAGATTTACCTTGAATCTGATAACCCATACCAGGAACCAGGAAATAAATGAATCCTGGTAAACTGGTAACTATTATCAGAATTTTTTGATAAAAAACAAAAAATCTGTATCCTGGTAGATTTTATCAGTACCCTGATTAAATATGTAATATTCCTGGTAGGGTTTATTAGAATTTCCTGGTACCTGGAACCAGAAGTCATGGTAAATAATAAAAAAAAAACAATAAATTAAAAAAAAATCCTCCTGGTTGCATGTATCAGAACCCTGATTATATTTACCACTAAAATGAAATCTGAAGCTATGGTTAATATTATCGGACTTCTGATAAAAATTATTCGGAAGATTTTTTGTTTACTTTACCAAAACTGTTGGTAGTATTTACCAGTGTTTCTGGTTCTATTTACCAGTAAATATGAAATTGAATAAAAGATTTTATATGCTACCTAGATAGATACATATTTTGATTTTTTAAAAGTTATTTACATAATTTTAGATGTAAATGAAATACATATATACATATATAGCTAATTCACAGCACACAATTCACTGAATTTTGCTGTTGCAATGCGCGAATTAATTTGGCTAGCTATACTCGTCTCGGCATGCCGCATGCATACATAACATGTGCACATTTGTATGTAGATTTCATTTTCCATCGCCAGCCGCTATTTTATAAAATTAAAGATAGTAAAGCGCTTTTGTACGATTGTTTCGAATTTCTTATATCCAAATATTCAATGATTGAGTCTATTTACAAAGCACATCTTTTAAAAAATTGAATAAAACATCAGTTAATATTCTACTTCGATTTGCTTTGTCATGAAATGGCCATTGTCAATCCGTATAAAGTATACTTTTAAAAGATAAACTAGCTAGTTGCTGGTGTTAAAGTAAGACGAGCTCTTTAACATTAAAGTATAGTTTATATCCTTTAAAACTACCAAAAAGTTGGTTCTCGTCTTATACATAATATTTAGATTCGTCGCCTATTCTAAAATTGATTTAGAGAACGTTTCATATGTTTAAAATTTTGTGCCATAAAATTTAACTTAAGTTAGAAAAAAAGATTATTTTTGTATAAGTACATTATGGTTCCGTCCTTGCACAATTTTTCTAAGTAATGTATATGAGGGACAAATGATTTTTTCACTTAAGTGTACTACCGGTGTTTTTACTCATCATTTAAGTTTTTCATTTAAGTGGGAAAATACCGAAAATTCACTTAAGTAAACAGAATAATATTTTTCATTTATTATGTTTCATTCATATGAAAAAAAAAATACTTAATTACAGATAACAGCCATAATGCCATAAAGCCGTAAGTGTCAACTAACAAGATATAATACATTTTGATAATGTACCTCGTATTTCTAAATTTAATTAATTTTTCTAAAATTAAGTTTCATTTTTTAGAGTTTAATAATTATAAAAGTCTTATTTAGTGTATCTAATATTTATAAAACGCAGACTGTTCTGCACTCAGCATTTTACAACCCTGTTTTTCTGTATTCTCCCGCTTAAAATAACTTAGCCTGGTTCATAGTACCATTCCCCTGATTAATATTACCAGGAAAACTTAACGAGTGGAAGAAAGAAGTAAGCCTCTTAATGTATTTTTCCCTTTCCCTCGCTGAACAAAAAACATTTGCACTGGTAACAGATACCAGTCTCCTGGTTTATATTATCAGTGACGCCAATAGAAATGTGCAAATATACAAAAACGTTTATACAGAGATGTTATGTAGGTATTTTGTTTAATTGACACTGGTGGATAAGATATATATTTAAGTAGATTCTGATAATTTTTACACAAACCTTTAAATTCGACTTGAAAATTGGTGTTACAATTTACAACTTAATCATTTACACTTATTTGTAGTTTACGCTGTATCTTCATTAGCAATATTAGAGAATAAAGCAACTTCACTAATACAGATAACAGCCATAATGCCATTAAGCCAAAAGTGCCAATTAACAAGAGATAATGCACTATGGTAATGTGCCTCGTATTTCTAAATGTTGACGCGTGTATTTTTCTAAACTTAAGATTCATTTGTTATAGTTCAACTTTCTGAAGGCAAGGCTTATTTCCTACTTGAAAAGCCACTGGGGTTGTTGATCACCCCACCACTTTTTATTTTAGATAAAACAATATTTAAACTGAAAAATAATTCTTTTTTATTATGAGATCGAATGTTTACATTAATAGGAAACTGAGAAAAGTCTTTTTTTTAGATTTTTTAAAATCTAAGACATAATAAACGAGCGAAAGAGGCAATCATTTTCTGTTAGATATTATGGTTTTTCTCAAGTAGTAGGGTGATCGGTAACCCCGCTTGCCATCGGAAGGTTAATATAATAGCTGCGTTTTAATTTAACCCAGATCTGATCCGGATTGGATTTCGTTTTCAAAATAACACGTATAACAACAAATACACACAAAACTGGGCCTTGTGTTGTTTTTGTTATATACTACGTTTTCACCAAGAGTAAATCCGCTAGAGATTTAAAATAAATCTTGAAGTGTTTTCACCAAAGAAACTGAGATTTATTTGACGTTTTCACTCTGTCTTGTCATTCAATTGTCAATTTGGACAAGCGAAAAAAAAAATTGCATTGGGTAGTAAACAGGAAAAAAAACAGATATTTCTATTTTGTGTTGATTGTCAATGAAGAAAGTGGGTGTTCATAGGTGCGTTCTGCAAAATAAGGTTTGTTTGTTTTGCAACTCTTCTGATTGCGAGAAGATTTCAAGGAGATTTATTTTAAATCTTCATTTGAGGTGATTTATATTTGTATGGTAAATCTACGTGATTTAAAGGAGATTTATGGTAAATCCACTTAAATCCCGGATTTACCTTTGGTGAAAACGTAGTAATACATGTAATTTCGAATAAAGATCCAATCTGGATCAGATCTGGGGGAAAATAAAATACAACTAATATATGGGCTTATCCCTGTAAATTTTAAGTTCTTGAGTTTGAAAAAAAACAAAAAAAAAAATTAAGGCACGCATGTAAATTTGAGTTTTTCTTCATTTATAGACCACGAATAAATAAAAAACTTCAAAATAACTCATATGTATTGTTTGTTAAAGAGTATAAGGGTATAACGTATAGAAAAATGAATTTAAAATAATTTATTTTAAGCACCGAGTTAATTGATTTGGTTTTTATTTTTAATCTTCACAGCTTCTGTTTTCAAACTTATTTGTTTAAAACTTTTACCATTTTTTTTTATAACTAGCCGACCCAGCTCTCGAAATTCGAGTGCCAATTTATTTATTATTTATTATTTATATATATGGCAGTGTTTTCAAGCAAATTTATTAAATTAAATTTTATTTTATGTAATATGCAAAGTGTTCGACAGTGCAAAAACAAAAATGACCCACAGTGTGTAAATGCGTGTCTCAAGTATATTCTGCACATCTCCGTAACTGTGGCTTTCCAACCATATAAAATTTATCGAAATCGGTTAAATACTTTTGGAGAAAAGTGTACCACAAAAAACATGTTTGCCGTTTTATTATATGATATCTACAGTTTAAATTACGCTCATTGTAAGGGTAAAATCAAACAATGCTTTGGTGTGCTAGTAAAAAATGTGCCTTTTTTGAAACAGTTACGTTTTTTACCTTCGTTTTGTTAACTTCATAAAATTTGTACATAATGAAGCACGCATTGAAGCCAAAGATTTTTTTACTCTAGATAGCTTAAATAATGATGCAGACCATAAAAAAATGCCCCATGATCAATGTTAAAAAAATAGACACGAAAATTTGTGACAATTAAAGATTTACGAAAAATCACGCATGGCAGTTTTTTCTAAAATTTATATCATATAGGATTATTTATAAGGAAGGCACGCACTCAAAATGAATGATTTCAATTAATTTTGACCTTCATTTATCTGAAAAAAAACAAAAATTGTGCTAAGTAATCTTATGTTAAACATTATTTTTGCAATAATACAAAACGTTAGTTATCCACGCACGCAGCCAAAAGTCTCAATATTCGATGATTTTTTCGATTTCAAACACTTTCGCACTATCTCGATGGTTCATTTTATAAATTGAATAGTTAAAACTCAATGATATATATAATATTATAAGTTCCAAAACCTGAATATTTAATACTAATGTCTATATATTTCGACGCATGGCAAAAGTTAAAATTTGCACGGATAAGCCCATATAAGTCTGATTTAGTTTAATATTTATAAAACGCAGACTGTTCTGCACTCAGCATTTTACAACCCTGTTTTTCTGTATTCTCCCGCTTAAAATAACTTAGCCTGGTTCATAGTACCATTCCCCTGATTAATATTACCAGGAAAACTAAACGAGTGGAAGAAAGAAGTAAGCCTATTAATGTATTTTTCCCTTTCCCTCGCTGAACAAAAAACATTTGCACTGGTAACAGATACCAGTCTCCTGGTTTATATTATCAGTGACGCCAACAGAAATGTGCAAATATACAAAAACGTTTAAACAGAGATGTTATGTAGGTATTTTGTTTAATTGACACTGGTGGATAAGATATATATTTAAGTAGATTCTGATAATTGTTACACAAACCTTTAAATTCGACTTGAAAATTGGTGTTACAATTTACAACTTAATCATTTACACTTATTTGTAGTTTACGCTGTGTCTTCATTAGCAATATTAGAGAATAAAGCAACTTCACTAATACAGATAACAGCCATAATGCCATTAAGCCAAAAGTGCCAATTAACAAGAGATAATGCACTATGGTAATGTGCCTCGTATTTCTAAATGTTGACGCGTGTATTTTTCTAAACTTAAGATTCATTTGTTATAGTTCAACTTTCTGAAGGCAAGGCTTATTTCCTACTTGAAAAGCCACTGGGGTTGTTGATCACCCCACCACTTTTTATTTTAGATAAAACAATATTTAAACTGAAAAATAATTCTTTTTTATTATGAGATCGAATGTTTACATTAATAGGAAACTGAGAAAAGTCTTTTTTTTAGATTTTTTAAAATCTAAGACATAATAAACGAGCGAAAGAGGCAATCATTTTCTGTTAGATATTATGGTTTTTCTCAAGTAGTAGGGTGATCGGTAACCCCGCTTGCCATCGGAAGGTTAATATAATAGCTGCGTTTTATTTTAACCCAGATCTGATCCGGATTGGATTTCGTTTTCAAAATAACACGTATAACAACAAATACACACAAAACTGGGCCTTGTGTTGTTTTTGTTATACATGTAATTTCGAATAAAGATCCAATCTGGATCAGATCTGGGGGAAAATAAAATACAACTAATATATAAGTCTGATTTAGTTTAATATTTATAAAACGCAGACTGTTCTGCACTCAGCATTTTACAACCCTGTTTTTCTGTATTCTCCCGCTTAAAATAACTTAGCCTGGTTCATAGTACCATTCCCCTGATTAATATTACCAGGAAAACTAAACGAGTGGAAGAAAGAAGTAAGCCTCTTAATGTATTTTTCCCTTTCCCTCGCTGAACAAAAAACATTTGCACTGGTAACAGATACCAGTCTCCTGGGGCCTGTAACACAAAACTACAAGTCTACAAGTCAACAGCCACTTGTAAGATTATATTAATCTTACAGTTGTAGATTATTTCTGTAACACAAAAAAAAACTTTACACTTGTAGAAAACAAAAATTTCCCTACACTTGTAGGCATTCTGCTTACAAGTGCTCGATGAAGAAAGATAAGCAACGTGATAGCATCTTTATAAAAATAAAATGCATGACTGGATCTCACGAACTTGCTCTTATGTAAATGTACTTTGTAATTTAAAAATTATGCATGTGTAAATATAAAACATGGACTTAATGAGATAATAATGTTCAAATGCATGGAATTGCCGTCTGATTTCCGCAGAAGTATGCATTGATGCAAACAAAGCTTAAAAATATTTTATTATTAAAGTAATTTTCTTAAAACCCAAAATATGTTTTTTTCAAATATTTGTATATACAATATTATTTTAAACATAAGTGGGCTGCTGAAAATTTTTGGTTAAGATCGTTAGAGCCGTTAATGCGAAAGTCGAAAATCAAAAAGCCGTTCTATGACAGATACCGTTAATAACATTTTGCTTCGAAATTTTGTTGACCAAAATGTAGTCCTTGTGTGTTATATTAAACCCTTTTTTTTTATTAAAGTCGTTAGAGACATTTTTGAGATAAATAAGATTTTGCACTACGCTTGTATGATAAGGTGTACCGTTAGTTTGAGAGCTAACAAAAATTTCAATTTCCCCTCTAGAGAATCACTGAAGAACTTTAAGAAAATAGCTCCAATGGCCTAGGCTGTAGATCGAGGTACATGCAGACAGACAGACGGAATTGTCGGACCCACTTTATTCATCTTCGCTATCATCTTAATTGAACTTTGATCAAAATCTCGAGTTCCATTTTTTTTGAATGTAGAACTTGCCCTATAGTACCCATATCGCAAGTAAAAAGGATAAAGAATCCGTTCGAAAATATGTAATTGCCGTCTTGGTAAAAATCCATGAAAAAAAAAAACATTCTTTTTGGTGCCTTTTTTAATTGGGATTGTTTTTTTAATACAATTAAGCATGTTCTGTTCCTGGATCATTTTGCTTAGATTTCATACGTTTTCCATTAGTACTAATTTTTTTTTAATTATCATTAAATAAAAATTCAATTATTTCTAAGTAAATCTAAGAAAAGTATCTAATAATATGTATTATTTTATGTTATGTTTAATTTTTAGTTTACTGAGATTTAAAACTGTTTAACTTTTCAAAAACCCTATAAAGTATAGGTATATTTAATTACCTATAATACTTATCTCTAAATTTGCTTAATATTGTATAACAATTACTACCGAAATAATTTACTATTGAAAAAAGATCACAAATATACACTTTACACAAAAATATATTCACAATTTGATATTGTTTTTTTGGTTAAAAATATTTTAACTACGAAGAAAAAAATTATGGAAATGGTAATTAGTTGAAAATACTGTTTTTTTCGTATATTTAAATACATCTTCTTCATCCTACAAGTCTTGAATCACTTGTAAGATTGAGTGGATTATTCTACAAGTACGATCTAGTTTTTTGCTACACTTGTAGCTTTGTGTTACAGAAAGAGGGAAATCATATAATTTCCCACTTGTAATGTTCGTTCATTACACTTGTAGAAGAGCCAGCAAACTTGTAGCTTTGTGTTACAGAAATTTGTTACACTTGTATTAATTCACTTGTATTACAAGTACTTGTAGTTTTGTGTTACAGGCCCCTGGTTTATATTATCAGTGACGCCAACAGAAATGTGCAAATATACAAAAACGTTTAAACAGAGATGTTATGTAGGTTTTGCGTTTAATTGACACTGATGGATATGAAAATAATATCGATATTTATTTAAGGGGATTCATATATTTTTTGCATAAAGGCACTTCAAATACCTTTAAATTTGACTTGAAAGTTGGTTTGTTACAATCTACAACTTAATCATGGGCCCTTTTGGTAGTTAACGCTTTAGCTCCAATAGCAATATTAAGGACAATAGCAACTTCACTAGCAATGGGGAATTTATAACTTTGATAGGCATTTTGTCGCCAGGCAATTTCTGTTTAAATTTCATAATTTACAAGTTTAACTCAAAAAAATGTTTAATTTTTCTCATTATTTTTAGATTTAGTTTCAAAATAACGTAGAGGGTACCCAAAATCACGGAGAAGCCATTCTGAAAAGGTGAATCATAAAAATATATTGCCTCAGAAATGGAACTACGATTATTGCCTATCGATAGATGGTGGGGCAATATTGCCTCAAATATTGCCAGTGAAGCCCCTGGGTTAAGTGTTAAACAAACATGGACCAAATCCCATTGCACAAGCAAAATTCATGAATGTCAAAATTAAGTAAATTTGTTTGGCCTAATCGAAACTTATTCTTTAAATCATGATACTTGTATGTAGTTAAAAGACTTTACGCAGTTGACAAAATTTCATAAAATGTTTATTGACTCTGTGGCTTCATTAGCCATAAATTGAACACATAATATAGCTAATTTTAAAAATACCCAGTTATAGCTATACGAGTTATTTTTTTAAAAACGCTTCAAGTTCAATTCTTAGTTTATTTGACGTGATAATAAAAAAAATAACTATGAATACAAGTCAGAACCACACTTATCTCACGTGTCATGTTGTGGAGTGAAGTATGTCTGTCCCTCCATATTTCATGGAAATATACTATATACGGCCGGCACACTACATGAGACAAATGTGTTTCTACGGATATTAAATACACAAAAATTGTGCGGTTTGGTCTTAAATCGAACTCAAAATGAAACCTCTTTCACATATAACTTTAAAATGGTTGCAAATTTTTACAAAAAATATCTATTGCATTTTTGTATAATTATTTCGCAGAAATAATACCTGTAACAATTTTCTATCAAACAAAATATTGTTACAAATTACATGTAAAAATAATTTTCTTGCAGCGATTAAAAATTTGTACCATAAGCCTCTAAAACAGCCCTGGCATTATGTTTCACATCGCCATCGTCATTCTCATTCATCATATCCCCGTCGCGTCATTAGTTTAGTTAGTTGGTTAATTGTTCTTGTGCGTGCGCGGTCGTTCTCGTTCTCGTTGGTCGTTCCCTGTTAATAAAAACATTAAAAAAACGTTAAAAAAAACATTAAAAAAACTACTGCAGTGACAAAATAATTGGTAAGTAATACTTATACGTAGTTTGTTATCAATATTTTATAAAAAAATATGCATAAAAGTAAGAAAATAGACTGAAGAAAGTTTTTTTCTTCTTTTTGTGAAACAATTTTTTCATATTTCTTGAGCCGGCATCCATTTTGATTTTAGGGACTTTGTGATTTGTGAGCATATCAAATAAAATATATCAATAATTAGTTTATAAATTTGAATCAATTAGTGAATTCAATAATAATACATAATTTCGTGGCCTTAAAACGAATATTTATTAAAAATATTTCTGAGGCAAGATTTCTCAATTCGCCATGAGGCATGCATTTTGATTTTAGGGACTTTGTGATTTGTGAGCATATCAAATAAAATATATCAATAATTAGTTTATAAATTTGAATCAATTAGTGAATTCAATAATAATACATAATTTCGTGGCCTTGAAACGAATATTTATTAAAAATATTTCTGAGGCAAGATTTCTCAATTCGCCATGCGGCATGCATTTTGATTTTAGGCGCGTTGTGACTTGTAAAAGAAAAAATTTTGCAGTTTACTTGAAACATTTTCAAACTAAAACTTTTTTTCGTTGTTGAGTAAAATTTTTTCATAATTCATTGGGGGTTGTCGTGGAAAAAATTTTCCACGGAATTTTTAGCATCGCCGAAAACTGGAAACGTGAATTATGGTCAAAGTTTCTCTCATAATGTATTGACATAAAAAAAATACTGAATATTCCATGGCAATAAGACAGAAATCTTGCCTCAGAAATATTTTTTATAAATATTCGTTTTAAGGCCACGAAATTATTTATTATTATTGAATTCACAAACTAAACGATTGCCTAAAATACATATAATTGAATTTGTCATTCCAACAACCTCATAAGTCATTCAATTAGAATTTTTCAGGAATCAATAAAAACTGTTTCATGCACAAACAAATGAGTTTTAAACGACTTTTTTGTATGCTTAATTAAGTATTTTAGTGGTAATTTTTGTGCATGAAACAGTTTTTATTGATTCCTGAAAAATTCTAATTGAATGACTTATGCGGTTTTGGAAATGACCGATTCAACTATATGCACCTGCGCGGAAAATTAAACCAAATAGCCCCATTAGTCACATTTTGGCAACCAAACAGTTGTGAAATTAAAAACGCGCGCCTAGCCTAAAGGACTCAAGCGCCTTTAATGATTTCGAGGAGAAATTGAAAATTGTGCACATGCACATACATATGTTATATTTGCATGCCGAGACGACTACAGCCAAATGAATTTGCACCTTGCAACAAAATTCTGCTAATTATTTGTTGTTATCAATCACACCCAAAAATTGCTGTGGGCTCTTAGTCTATTATTTTAGATGGACATGAAGTATATATTAGCTAATTCACAGCATAAAAATTCAATTTTGTTGTTGCAAGGTGCAAATTCATTTGGCTGTAGTTGTCTCGGCATGTTGTATACGTATGTGTATAGTGTATCATTTTGTTATCATTTTTCAATCGCGTATGAAACAAAACTGAATGAAAAAAGAACTGAATTATCAACTCATTCACTAAAAGAAAAACGTTCGCACAAAAGGAAATCCAGAACCAAACTACGTTTAAGAATATCTTATGTCCTTATTATTACGGGTATTTTTTTAGGTTTACAAACGGTAAAATATCTTATGACTACTTAGGGAGAGAAAAATGTCAGTTTCGAATCAAAAAAACCATTTTATGTTCACATAAGATGATTAATTTGCGTTTTCACTTTTTCGCAATTTTTTTTTTAATATTTTATCTTATGTTGACTTAGGCTAGCCGCGCACTAGCAATTTTTAGTTGCGAAACTGCTTGGTTCGGGCAACTAAAATGTTTGTGTTTCGACACAAACTAAACGATTGCCTACAATGAGTTCGCCATTTTATTGAACATATTATTATCTGCAACTGCACTGACATTCAACCAAACAGTTCATCTGTTTTCTATAAGTAACCAAACAGTTTCGCAACTTAAAATTGATAGTGCGCGGCTAGCCTTAAGGATGACTTTAGTTGCTTTTAAGACTTCACAATAATAGAAAAGTCTTAAGCCAATATAATCTTAAGTCTATTTTAGGTATTAAAATTAAGCAGAACAGACAATCTTATGTGGACTTAAGATATTTTACCGCGTGTAGAGTTGTGTCTTTTGAACACGAATCTTTGAACGAATCTTTTGAACGCGAAATTGTTTTTGTCTATAAAAAAGCAAAGGAGTGAGATAGATGGATGCCGATAACACAGAACTGTAGCGCTTTAGAATGGCACTGAGGATCGACAAAAAACCGCGAAATAGCTCAAGGGCCATTTTCTTCATTAGAAGTTGACCGCAACTTGAGGATTTTTATTCTCAACTTGTGATTTTGTTTTTCTTGACTCAAAGTTGACAGTTTCAACTTACGATTCTCTTCTGGTTTCCTCAACTTCCGAAAATATATGTAGATAGATAGATAGATAAATTCTTTATTTTTTCAATCATTTAAAAGTATAATAGTTGTGTTAAAAAGATTTACAAACCATGGCTTGATAAGCCGTCTGCTGGAAGAACTCAAATAAAAAAAATTAAAAAAGTAGTAATAATATAAAGAGAGAAAATAATACAAATACATGTAAGACGCTTATATTTTTTTTAAGAAATTGTTTCTTAAATATGATTTGAAACATACACATGTATTGCATTTAAATTAATTCTGTCGCAAATCAACCGTAGTTTTGAGACAAGGATTGACAGAAAAGAATATTGGGCTCTGCGATGTAGTTCTTTATGGCTAGGAATTTAATACACCCACAAAAGTTAAACATCATTATTTGATTAACAATTGAATTTAAAAAATTCAGTTTTGAGCAATAAACTTTGAATTATTTTTAATAAACAAAAGCAATATACATATATATATGGGCTTATCCGTGCAAATTTTAACTTTTGCCATGCGTCGAAATATATAGACATTATTATTAAATATTCAGGTTTTGGAACTTAAAATATTATATATATCATTGAGTTTTAACTATTCAATTTATAAAATGAACCATCGATATAGTGCGAAAGTGTTTGAAATCGAAAAAATCATCGAATATTGAGACTTTTGGATGCGTGCGTGGATAATTAACGTTTTGTATTATTGCAAAAATAATGTTTAACATAAGATTACCTAGTACAATTTTTGTTTTTTCGGATAAATGAAGGTCAAAATTAATTGAAATCATTTTGAGTGCGCGCCTTCCTTATAAATAATCCTACATGATATAAATTTTAGAAAAAACTGCCATGCGTGATTTTTCGTAAATCTTTAATTGTCACAAATTTTCGTGTCTATTTTTTAACATTGATCATGGGGCATTTTTTTATGGTCTCCATATGTACAAATTTTATGAAGTTAACAAAACGAACGTAAAAAACGTAACTGTTTCAAAAAAGGCACATTTTTTACTAGCACTCCAAAGCATTCTTTGATTATACTTTTACAATGAGCGTAATTTAAGCTCTAGAAACTCTAAAAAAAATGGTAAAAGTGTTAAACAAATAAGTTTGAAAAAAAAGAGGCTGTGAAGATTAAAAAATAAAAACCAAATCAATTAGATCGTCTTTTAAAATTAATTATTTTAAATTCATTTTTCTATACTTTATTATTTTATAATTTTCAACAAGCAATACATAGGAGTTATTTTGAAGTTTTTTATTTATTCGTGGTCTATAATTGAAGAAAAACTCAAATTTACATGCGTGCCTTAATTTTTTTTTTGTTTTTTTTTTTTTTTTTTTTCAAACTCAAGAGTTAAAATTTATAGGGATAAGCCCATATATATACATAAAAATAAAATATATGTGCACTGGAAAGAACTTTAAAACATTTTTCGAAATATGTAAGTGATTTTCTCAAACTTTTTAAAATGTTCACATGCTATTTTTGCATATAAGTTTTAAAGTTTTTAAGAATCAAAATTTATTAATTCAAATATATATTTAATTAAATTAAAATAAATTTTATGGGCATCGAAATTTTATTTGCAATTTTTATTTGAAAATGCAGCGCAAAATTGTGTAATTATAATGAGTTAAACAATTAACTGCCACTTACCAGTAAATTACATGTTTTGTGAAGATAACCTAATCTACAGACTTCTTCTAGATTTTCTTATAAAAATAGCATTCGCATGAAAATCGAAAGCTTATCCTCTTACAGTTTACATACATTTTATTTTTCAATACGAATAAAAGACTATTCCATTCTTTACCCAACGTTTTATAAGAATTCCTTACTTCATAAGGGGTTTTGTATGTATTTAATCTAATAATATAATAAATACAATATTAAAAACAGTTTCAACAATTACTTTTAGATTTTCTTACTTTTGTGTTAACTATAACTTACTATATGATTTAATACAAAAGTAAGAAAATGTAAAAGTCTTTGTTGAAACAGTTTTTAATATACTGTATAAAAACTTTAAGTAGATAATGTACACCATTTCATGTTTTACATAATGTTTTATTTCGATTTTCAAACCCCATACCAGCAAAACCAGAAAACTAAAGCAGAACAGGATACTATAAAGAAACTCCCAGAGGTAAAAGATCCAGAGCAAAAATTGAAAAAAAAGAGTCAACCGTTTAAACAGCAAATCAGCTTCAGCACAAGTGAAAAGCAGCGTCATCATTTGGTACATTTAAATAAATCAAGGGTGAGTTACACTTTCTTGTTTGTAAATTTATTATGTAAACCAAGTCGAACTTAATTATATATTAAAGATCATCTCCAATACATATTCTGACTTTTAGGAAAATTATAAAAAAAAAACAAAATGGATTGTTTTATATGCAAACAACACTGCTCTTCCTTAAAAAATATATCTAACCATTTCAAATTGGTTCATAAATTGGATGGAATAGGTGTTTATCGGTGTGCTTTTAATGAATGCATGTCATTTACTTCCACGTTTTCAAACTTTTCACGTCACTGCAAAACGCACATAAAAGACGGGCTAACATTATTTTCGTCAAGCTCAAATATTGATGCGAGTTCTTTTTTGCCAACTTGTTTGCAAGGTTCTTCGAAATCGTTTTCTCCTCCGGCTTCATCTTCGGTGGCAGATTTGCCTTCATGTTCTCTTGACACTAATTATTCTTATGCTAAAAATGATCTTCCTTGTATTGACAATGATATTGATATTAATAATATTGGAATTGATTTTGCTTTAAAATTGTACAGCATGGACAATTTATCACGTAAAGATGCGGCTAAAATTATTACAATGGTCAAAGAATCCATACATGAACCCATTTTAAGACTTTTCAAATTATTTAACATTAAAACCGAAAACTCGGTCGAAGATCGCTTACGTTATTCAGCATTAATTTCGGCAGTGGAAAATCCCTTCGATTCATGTTGCACTGATCACCAACTAATACATTGGCTAACAGAAAATGATTATTTTTGCGTTGCGAATGAATTCACAATTAATGAAGAGTTAAAAAAATGTGTATCGAAAGGGAATTAATTGCCACGAAGAACACATAACGACAGGAGTGCTTCTACCGCTCGAGTTTCAGTTCAGAAAAACTTTCGAAAAAAATGATCTTTTAATTAAAACAATTGATGAAATGAACCAAATTTCAAATGATAGAAACAATTTTTCCCATTACATCAAGGGAAAGGCATGGCAGGAAAAACGCAATTTATTCTCTGCTCATGAAATTGTAATACCGTACTTTATATACATGGATGATGCAGAAATAAATAATCCATTAGGTTCTCACGCTGATCCCATATCTTTTATTTATTATTCATTTCCCGTTGTGCCGAATAGATCCGATATATTTTTAGCTGCTCTTTTTAAAGCTCAGGACTATAAGTTGTATGGAAATAAAAAATGTCTTCACTCACTTATAGAAAAAATTAAATTTTTGGAAGAAACTGGTATTGAAATATTGACGTCTAAAGGAATAAAAAAGGTTCACTTTGTTTTGGGTTTATTAATTGGGGATAATTTAGGCTTGAATGCAATGCTAGGTTTTTCTTCGTGCTCTAGTACTTATTTTTGCCGGATTTGCAAGCTTCCAAAAAAAGAAACTTCTACAGCACCATGTGAAATTGAAAATATGTTACGTAATAAGCAAAACTATTTAGAAGATGTGGCAATAAATGATTACAAACAAACTGGCATACATCACGATTCAGTTTTCAATTCTATAACGTCATTTAACGTAACTTCTAACTATGCAGTTGATGTAATGCATGATATATTTGAGGGTGTTTGTCATTACAACATTTGTCACATCATTCGATATATTCTTGACATGAAGTTTTTTTTAAATTTAGAAGCTTTCAATGATAGAGTTAATTCATTTAACTATGGAGAAATTGAGATCGGAAATATTTCATTAAAACCAATTACGAATGATAATTTAAAAAATATGCATTTAAAAAAAACGGCGCGTGAAATGATGGCTTTTGTATATCATTTTCCTCTGATGGTAGCCGATCGCATACCTGAAAACGACGAGGTTTGGGCTTTCTTTTTGAATTTTCTAGAAATCATTGAAATTCTTCTGGATTTCAATATTTCTAATGATATAATTGAACACCTTAGAGAACTCATACGACAGCATCACCTTGATTATGTGAGATTGTTTAACGATACTTTAAAGCCCAAGCATCATTTTATGGTTCATTACCCCTTGGTAATTCAAATGTCAGGCGTGCCTCGTAATTTTTGGTGCTTTCAGTATGAAGCTAAGCATAAAGAGTTTAAAAAATATGCCCGAATTACAAACAGCCGGCGAAATATTCCACTTACGTTATCATTTAAATTTCAATTCAAATTCGCTCAATCGCTCTTAGACGAGAGAACTCCTGAAACAGTATCGTTAGCTAATAACCATATCGTTAATACATGCCAATTCGACTTGATAAATAATTACAAATTACAACAGGGATTTTTTTCAAATTTCGCTACTTATACTCAATGTATTTATTACGGAAAACTTTTCAAAAAGGGGTACTTCATAACACAATTACTAGATAATACATGCGAAAATACATTTGTATTTCGAATTGAAGAGGTAGTTAAATTTTCTGAGGAACCACTTCCGTTTTTGGTGTGTCAGCGGATAAAAATAAATTCGTTTCGAAAACATTACGCTGCAATCGAAATAGGTAATGCAACTACACCAATTCAATACATATCGTATCATTTACAGCGAATCGACCATTGTAAAAGCCCTCCAATGAATTTTTACAAAATATCCCGTGGTTTGCTGATGATAAGGCCAAAAATAATCTATTGATATTTATTTTCTGTATAAGAATGAAGATGTCGTCACCAAAGAAAAATTATGATACGTAAAACCCGCTTAAGAGAAAAACCCGCTTGCCTGAAACACTTGTTCATCCCCAAGAATTTTCCGGCCAATTTCCCTTAAAACACTTCGCTTAAGTGAAACTCGCTTAAGCGAAAAATCCGGATAACTTACTTAATTTTTAATATTTTTCATTGAAAAAAACTCTTGTGAAAAAAAAATTGAATCGGAACAGAACAAAAATTTGCTGGTTTTCGTTTTTAAATAAATTATTTTTGTGTTATTAAATCGTTATTTTATTTAACTTCTTTCAAGGCGAGTCCAAAAGATAAAAACAATATTGTTTCAAGCATTAAATCTCCGCTTAATGGAATTTTTAAATCCGCTTAAGTGAACATTTTTTTTCACTTATCCAAACTCCGCTTAAGTGAAATTTTTCTTCACTTAAGCGGGGTTCGTTTAAGTGAGAAACCTGCTTAATTGAAATAAAGATTCTCTTAAGCGGGTTTTACTGTACTACATTAGAGCCACATTCATCAGCGACCATGGAGGAGAAAACGATATCACCTCTTCAAAATAGAGAACCACCAGTTATAACTATTTCATCAAGTGAAGTACTGCCATCGCTTATTGCATATACGTTGGTAGAGGAAAGCGACAAAATACTGAGCTCTGACGTATCATTTGAAAAGCCTGTTTCTGAAGATCACAGTGGAAAAATTCTGCCAGGAAACGATTTTCCAAAAGTCAAGAAAGTTGCAGAAAACGTTTCGTTTACAGAATTAATAAATTCTTATTGTTTGGATTGTGACAATGAAACCGAAGCTCTACAAAATCTTTTGAATTCGTGGAAGATTCCGATTCAGCATCACCAATATTTTATTGGTAAATTTAAAATTTTGTTTTTTTTTTCTATATTTTGAGATTAACCCAAAAGTTGTTTTTACAGATGAAAATCTTTTTGTGCCCGTGTTGAAAGTTGCAGATCCGTTTTTCATGAAAAGATTCTTGAACACATTAAATATAACAACTGCAAGTAGAATCGTTTTCTTCGATATGTGGCAACAATGGAAAATTCGTCTTTCTTCTGCTATTTCATACGAAACACTAGCAGATGATTTTTCAGCATCTCAAAATACGTCGACACCAACAACTTCACATTCTTCTCCCATTCCATCGAATGGCAGTAAAAAATTGGTGGATATTTTGAATTGCAATGATGGAGAAACAATTAAAAATTATTACAAGAACAATAAAAACATTGACAACAAAGTAGTACGCAGCCTGCTTGTGAACTTGATTGTGAATTACTCAATCACAAATAACACAAATTTTACTACAAAGGACTTGATACAGCTTGCTGAAGAAATACATACTACTTTCAATGAAGATCCAGTAAGTAATTATGTAGCATATCATTTGTCAATGTATGCTTTTATTTTTCTTTTATGCACATAGCTTGATTATTTTTACCTCAAGAAAGGTGCGAAAAATGCAAAAGGCACACTTGCAAACAAATTTCACAATGTTCGTGGAAAATATCGCTATATAAATCAGGTGTGTTTGTCAGATTCTATAAAAAAGATAAAATTCGACGCAGAAAATTCAGCAGATGCAGAGAAGCTCTGTACTAAAATGAGACATGATTTTCTTACAATGAACGCACAAGAAAAGGAAAACGCATGGGAGAACACATTTAATATTCGGCAAACAGATCTTAAAAATGCGAACCGTAAATTAATCACTTGGAATGAGTTTTACGAAAAATGGCACTTCATAAGCTTTTCAAACGGCTTTGAATACGTAAGCAAAAAACAAACAAAGTAAATTTTATTTGAGTAGGCATTTCTTTAAACTATTTTTCCCTTTCTAGTCGTTTTCATATATGTATATAAAAATAATATAAATAACACAATTTACCTTAAGAAATAATTTGCATAAAGAACATAACACAACATAAAAACAAATAGAGAATGATTGCAAATTAAAAAAAAAATATATCAATTTTCAAAAACTGATATTGTTCTTGAGATGAAATTTATTTTTGAAAAATCTCACATCAAATACTTATCTCGACTGAAAAGGTAAAGTATCTTAAGTCGACTTAAGATATTTCGCGTTTTTTTATTTATCCTCAGTGCCATTCTATAGGGCTAGAGTTCTGTCTTATCGGCATCTTTCTATCTCACTCCTTTGCTTTTTTATGGGGAAAAACAGTTTCATCTTATGTTCAAAAAGCACATCTCTACACGCGGTAAATATCTTAAGTCCACATAAGATTGTTTGTTCTGCTTAATTTTAAAACCTAAAATAGACTTAAGATTATATTGACTTGAGACTTTTTTATTATTGTGAAATCATAAATCATATTAAGTTGACTTAAGATATTTTCGCGCGTGCAAACAGAAACAAAATTGATTCTTAAGTCGACATAAGATAAAATACTTAAAAAAATTCCGAAAAAGTGTGAAAACGCAAATCATCTTATTTGAACATAAAATGATTTTTTAAATTTAAAACTGAAATTTGTCTCTCCTTAGTAGTCATAGGATATTTTAGCGTTTGCAAAGCTAACAAAATGCCCGTTATAACAAGGACATAAGATATTTTTAATCATAGTTTGGTTCTGGATTTCCTTTTTTGCGAACGTTTATAGTGGATGAGTTGATAATTCAGTTCTTTTTTCATTTAGTGTTTCAAGCAGTGTTGTTTCATACACTATTGAAAAATAATTACAAATGAAACTCATACATACAACCAAAAATAGGTCAAATGCAAGACTGCATCGCACGAACTTACTCTTATGTAAAAGAGCTTTGGAATTTAAAATACATTTTATAAATATAAAACATAGATATAATGAGATCAAAATGTTCAAATGTATGAAATTGCCGTCTTTAGCCAGAAAACTTCGAATTTAATATGCAAATAAAGCTCATAAAGAAATTTCTCAAAACATTTTCAAGAGTATAATTTGGGATACCATTTTCAATTAAATAATTACATGTCAATTCTAAAAAAAATAGCGCAAAGTTTTAAACAGCCTATTATTAAGGTCTATGTATGATACTTATAAACAACTTCCTAACTTTAATATGCTTACTAACTCATTCATAATTTTGAACATTTTCTAACTAGTATCGTCAATTTTCTTAATAAATTACTTCTGAACACACATAAATCAATAATTACAGTTCGTGCAAAAAACTAAGTAAACAGACCTCTGGTGGCGTTTCTAAAAGCACGATACTTTTACGATGCTTTTAACTTTAATGAAAGTGTTGAGAAAGTATGATGCTAAATTCGAATAAAATTTGCAAAATCGTTGATTTAAAAAGGCTTTAACATCGTACTAGTTAGAATTTTGAGCCATTGATTTTAGGAAATAATTTAAAAAAAATAATCATATTTTTGCGAATATTTGTATATGCAATACTATTTTAAACTTCGGAGCTCCTGCTAAGAAAATTAGTTTAAATCGTTACAGCCGTTAATGAGAAAGACGAAAATACAAACGAAAACAAAAACGGTGTCTTAACCAAAATATAGTTCATGACCATAGATAATAGCTCACTTATTTTTTATTTTATTAAAATCGTTAGAACCGTTTTCGAGATAAATAAGATCTTACATTACGGGTGTGGTACCGTTAGTTTTGGAGGTAGAACCAATTTTCAATTTCTGCTCTAGTTATCACCAATGAATTGTAATTTGGTTTATTTCCTTTTTATTAATTTTAAGTTTGCATTGACTTTAAAAACAAAGTTAAATAAAACTAAACTGTTTCTCTTTGTAATTTTTTTTTTTTTTTTCAAGAAAATCAAGCGTTTGTTTTTTTCTTTATAACTAAATCTCAATAGAACACATGTGATTTTTTCATATTAAATATCATCTTAAATCTCTTTTTTTCCACTTTTACACACGCAACTCATCTTAAATAGACATAAGAATTGAAAAAGTCCTTCGAAAACGCAAGGCAAAATATCTTATCTCAACTTAAGATTTTGGAAATTAATATAATATTCAATTTAAGGAAAAGCCAAACTATCTTAAGTCATATTTTTCCTTATAACAGCCGAAATATTAAAAATATCTTTTTGAAATTAATTTCAAAAAAATATCATAAAATTTTACATATAAATGCTTAGTTGAATAAAGTATACATTTGAAAGATTTTTTGGGAGGCAGCATTGAAGTGTTTTTTGCACTGAAAAATCATCAAAATTGACTTAAGTCGACTAAAGATATTTCGCGTTTTTCTGTTGATCCTCAGTTCCATTCTAATAGGCTACAGTTCTGTGTTATCGGCATCCTTTGCTTTTTTTTATAGACAAAAACAATTTCATCTAATGTTCAAAAGATGCATCTCTACACGAGGTAAAATATCTTAAGTCCACATAAGATTGTGTGTTCTGCTTAATTTTAATACCTAAAATAGACTTAAGATTATATTGGCTTAAGACTTTTCTATTCGTTAATCATAGTTGACTTAAGATATTTTCGCAAACAGAAACAAAAGTAATCCTTAAGTCGACATAAGATAAAATACTTAAAAAAATTGCGAAATACTTAAAAAAATCTTATGTGAACATAAAATGATTTTTTTAATGGTGCCGTGACTTAAGGCCAAATTAAAAAAAATGGGCTTCTGTCGCTTTTGTAAAGTGACATAAGGCCAAATTTTTTAATTTGGCCTTATGTCACTTGGCCTTAAATCACGGCACCGTTGGAGGTTATCTGGTGTTTAATTTAATAAATAAATTTTAAAAGGGACAGACTTACAGATCCGTGGTTTCCGAATGCAAATAAGACTATTTCATTAGTTCTCGATGTTTTTTTTTTTAACTTCTTCAGGAAATTTCGCTTTTATTTTATTTAACATTTATGTACATATGTTAATTATTTATATAAAACATTTATCATTTCATTAACATTGAACATTTAAAATTAAAAATCCTATTATTAAGGTATAATAGTATGATGCTACTTACAAATTGCAAAATTTAAAGTAGTTTACTTACTCGTTCTTAATTTTAAACATTTTCTAACTAGTATCGTACTAAAGCAATTTTCTTAATAATTTGCTTCTGAACACAATTAAAAATTACGGTTGGTGCACTAAATAAACAGATATTTTTTGTAGTTTGTAAATAGCATGATACTAAAAACATAAAATAGGTACCTATTTGATTATTGATAGGTTGTCAATTATCAATTGATATTTGATTAATATTGAAATTTGGTAGATACTTTTAAAAGCAATTTTATTTAAGAAACTATCAACTATCTGACAATATTAGTCAATTTTCTTTCTGCTCACAATGGTAAGCATCATCATCAATGACCAAAACTTTTTTTCATTGGGTAATTAAATGTCTAATTTTAATTTGTATAATTGATAACCATAATAGGGGTGTTAATAACCCAATTAAAAAAAGTTTTGGTCATTGATAATGATGCTTACCATTGTGAACAGAAAGAAAATTGACTAATATTGTCAGATAGTTTCTTAAATAAAATTGCGTTTAAAAGTACCAAATTTCATTATTAATCAAATCAATTGATAATTGACAACCATAATAGGGGTGATAAGCTTCTTAGTAACTTATGAATTAGAAAATATTAATTCAGAACCTACTAAGTGACTTATGAATTAAAAAACATTTAAGTCATGACAAATTAAATGACTTATGAATTAAGAAAAAAATAATTCGCAACCTACTAAGTGACTTATGAATTAAAAAAATTTAAGTCATGATCTGTAGATGACTTGTGAATTAAAAAAAATTAAATTCATAAGCTAGTTGGTAAATTTCAAATGTTTGAGCTTGTTTTGACTACATTATTATTAAATTATTAACGAGAGCTAATTTCAAGCTTTTGTGTGTCATAAAATTATCATGCTGGCTTATGAGTTTTCCCATTAATATATTTTTAATCAGAATTCAAATATTAGCTTATGAATATATTTTTTTGAATTCATAAGTCACTTAGCAGGTTGTGATTTTTTTTTTTTAATTCATAAGTCACTAACTTGATCATGACTAATTTTTACTTGCGACTTATAGGTACTATAAGGCAAGTTATGTATTCATAAAAAAATCGAATCAAATTTGACATTACGATGGTAGCGAAGACTAAAAAGTGGATCTCGCAAGTGGATCTGTTCGACTGCAGCCTAAACGGCTAGGTCGATTTTTTTAAACTAGGTAGGTATCACTTTTAATGTTTCCCCCCACACGTTTTTTCTTTTTTTTTAAGTCCAAAAATAACGGTACCTGTCATACGATTTTTTTTTTAATTTTATAAATATTTTTTTTTTCTCAGAAACTTAAAAAGTGAAGATACAACAAAAATCATTTAGATAAAGCTACTAGTAACTTAGTAACTTATGAATTGAAAAAGATTAATTCACAACCTACTAAGTGACTTATGAATTAAAAAAATTTAAGTCATGAGCAAGTAAGTGACTTATGAATTAAAAAAAAAAATAATTCAGAACGTACTAAGTGACTTATGAATTAAAAAAAAATTAAGTCATGTGCAAGTTAGTGACTTGTGAATTAAAAAAAATTTAATTCATAAGCTAGTTGGTAGATTGGAAATGTCTAAGCTTGTTTTGACTTAATTTTTTTTTAATTATTAACGAAAGTAGAGCTCATGCTTTTGTGTGCCGTAAAATTATCATGCTAGCTTATAAATTTTCCAATTAATAATTTTTTAATCAAAATTCATCCATTAGTATATGAATTGAATTTTTTTTAATTCATAAGTCACTAGCTTGCTCATGAATTGAATTTTTTTAATTCATAAGTCACTTAGTAGCTTATGAATTAATTTTTTTTTTAAATCATAAGTCACTAACTAACTTAGGAATTATTTTTTTTTAATTCACAAGTCATCTACAGACTTCTGACTTATGGATTTTTTAATTCAAAAATTTGCAACGCTATGTACAACCGAATTTTATAATTTTTGTATGCTAAGGCTTTTCAACAATTTAAATTTGTGTATTAAAATTTTCAAAAATATTTTTTTTTTTTGATTTCTTAAAAAGCTTCAAAGTTTGTTTTTCAAAACTCGATATTTTGAAAACCCCATACTAGATTTTTTTAAACTTCATAAATGAAAGTTTTTTAATATAGTCTACAAGAACTGAAAACAATTTTTTTTATTTTACCTAAAAAACAGGTCCCACCATACAAATTTAAAAAAATTTAAAAATGATTTTCAAAAATCGTATTTTTTCTCGAAAACGGCGCCTAGAATTTTGATAAATTGTGTTCTTTCAATAAATTCTTTTGATCTTTAATTTGATAAAAACATTTTGAAATTAAGATATTACAGCTTGTACCTACCATAGAACCATTTTTTCAAATTTTGAATTACTCATTATGGACATAACGTATTTTAATGACATTTTTAATAAAGATGTTTCTCAAAAATTAAAAAAACATAGCATTTCGAAACTTTTGGAAAAAAAGAAATTTTTTTTTGAAAAATTCGATATCTCAAAATCGGCTTACCTAATTTGTTTTTTTGATTTATTTTTCATTCGTAGAATAATAAAAATTTGAATTGACGCACCAAAATTATTAATTAAAAAAACTTTAAAAATTTTGTATATAAAAGCTAGTTTTTTCGAAATTCAAATTTTCAAATTTTTGCATAAATTCATATTTGCATAGCATTCTGTTTTTATCTCTTACCACCAAAATAATTTAAGAAATAAATTTGATCCTTATTAACCGTTCTCTTTAATAACATACATTCGTTTTTAGAAATCCTAGTCTATTACATAGGAGCAAGTTAGAACGACCAGTCGTTCATTTAATTTTGAATTTTTTTTAATTCATAACATAAGTCACATACATAAAAGGTTGCGAATTATTTTTTTTAGTTCATAAGTCACTTGGTCATGACTTATTTTTTTTTAATTCATAAGTCGCTTAGTAGGTTCTTAATTAATAATTTTTAATTCATAAGTCACTAAGAAGGTGATGATATAATTTTTTTTTTAATTCATAAGTCACCAACTGACTTCTGATTGAAATATAATTCATTAGTCAGTTACTAGCTTATAAATTAAAGCCGAGCTTAAGCTAACAAGTGTCTTAAGCTTTTGCAACCATTTTTCGCTATGGCTTATGAAATAAAGCTAAATTTTGGTTATTTAACGTCACGCATAAAGCATATTTCTTTAGTTATGTACTCGTAAAAAGTAGTTTTTATTTCTTTATGTATGGAAACGATTAAAAAAACATAAAATGTATGCTTAATTTTTTTTTGTAGATTGAATCAGATTTTAACAAAATGTTTGGGAACAAGGACACTATTCTGGATAGTACCAAGATGACTGAGTTTTGCAATATGATGCTCAAAAACGTTTTCCCGGAACTGATTGCAAATACCGAGATACGGAGTAAATTACAGGATTTCAACTTAAAGTGCATGTCCGATCCCCATACGAGCACTATTTCTAAAAGTTTGTAATAAAAAAAAAAAACATGAATAAATTATTATCTATAACTTATCAAAAATGACATGTATTATATTGTCGTCTTTCTATGAAAACTCCATAAGGCCATGTTTTGTTTTTTGAGACATTTGCATTTAAACTTGGAAATTAATATACGAAAATCAAAAAATTATCAGAATAGCACGATCTTGAGCTTCAATTGAAGAATGGACTTGGCGTAGCTATTGTGCAATAAAATAGATAAGAATTAAGTCAATTTTTTTGTAAATAGACTTAAGGAGTTTTCATAAAACGACGACGATATATAATTTCTTTTCTTTTTATGTAGTTAGAAATTATTATCTAAATGCCAATTAAGCCTTACTATCATAAACACCTTATTTTTATTTTAGATTCTAGAGTCGCCATGGTTTTTACGCACTTGCATTATCTCTTGCCACCAAGCGGCAGGGAAAGCAAAAAGCGTTTCACGGTTGCAGATAGCCAAGAAGCATCAATAAGAGTTTTCAGTCTACAGCAAGACTACAAAGAACATCAAAATGCATTGGCTGCCTCAACCCTGCAATCCCAACCACCAGTAATAACAATAGTTGGCTCGATAGAAAAAGTTGAAGAAATCCATGTTGATTTTGACAACTGCCACTTTAAGTTATTCACATTCGAGCGCGCAATTGATGTATGCCTGAAAACATTCTTCTCGTTAAATATTGCATACCCAAAGCAATGCGAAAGCTTCTGGGAATTCATAGACCTATACTTCTACCAAATCAACAAAGCCGGAACAAACTCAAAAGTTCGTTCATTATTGAAATTCCTGAAGTCCAAATCAGCCCAAAATGATGATATGCAAGCAAACACTCCGTAAAAGATTTTATATATTTTTATTATAAATCTTCCATTAAAATATCTTACCATCGGTATTTAGTAGATATGATAATGCTTTAAAAATGTATAATGTTATATATTTTTATTTGATTTCAAAAAAACTGGTAATTTATGTTTTAGTTTTTAAGTATATATTTTAGTATTTTAAAAGCTTGCAATTATGAAAGCATTTATTAATAAGACTGTTAGGTTTAACATCAATAAAAACTAATATTTTATAATAATTTTTACGCTTCATTTTTTATTTTTATAAAGGTCAATTGCTTCAATTTTGTTTCTTCCTTGGGTGGATTTCTTTTCTTTTCGTTTTCTATAGATTTGGGTGCCAGTAAGACTTAAGATGGTAAGTATAAAAGCTATAAAATAATTGAATTAAGCATTAATTAATTCTTTAATGAGCAATTTCTCCCATACAGATACAGATACATTTGACCAAGTGAAATACAATTTCTGATAGATACTACCATTCGTCTGGCAGTTGATACCAGAAAATGTACATATTTTCGCAACTTTTTTCTGGCATCTACTAATAGGATAATGGTAGTTTTTACTGGGAATAGTGTTTTTCTGGTACAATGTATCTTTTACTCTGGTAGTATCTACCGGGAATTTTATTCTTCCCGATAAATACTATCACTCTGCTGGTACCTACTACCAGTACAAATATCGTTTATTCTGGTTGAATGTACCAGAGTGCTGGTAACATACACCAGGGTTGCCGATATTTTCACTGGTTGTATGTACCAGGAGAGTAGTAGTATTAAGCAGGAATTTTTTTTCCTGCTTAATACTACCACTCTCCTGGTACCTACTACCAGTAAAACAATCGTCAATCCTGGTATATTAAACCAGAATTCTGGTACATTTAACCAGGAAAAAAAATCTTCCTGGTAAGTATTACCACTTTCCTGGTTCCTGCTACCAGTAAAAACATAAAAAATCCTGGTATATTCTACCAGAATCCTGGTACATTTAACCAGGAAAAAAAATATTCCTGGTAAATACTACCACTTTCCTGGTTCCTGCTACCAGTAAAAACATAAAAAATCCTGGTATATTCTACCAGAATCCTGGTACATTTAACCAGGAAAAAAAGTATTCCTGGTAAATACTACCACTTTCCTGGTTCCTGCTACCAGTAAAAACATAAAAAATCCTGGTATATTCTACCAGAATCCTGGTACATTTAACCAGGAAAAAAAATATTCCTGGTAAATACTACCACTTTCCTGGTTCCTGCTACCAGTAAAAACGTAAAAAATCCTGGTATATTCTACCAGAATCCTGGTACATTTAACCAGGAAAAAAAATATTCCTGGTAAATACTACCACTTTCCTGGTTCCTGCTACCAGTAAAAACATAAAAAATCCTGGTATATTCTACCAGAATCCTGGTACATTGAACCAGGAAAAAAAATATTCCTGGTAAATACTACCACTTTCCTGGTTCCTGCTACCAGTAAAAACGTAAAAAATCCTGGTATATTCTACCAGAATCCTGGTACATTTAACCAGGAAAAAAAATATTCCTGGTAAATACTACCACTTTCCTGGTTCCTGCTACCAGTAAAAACATAAAAAATCCTGGTATATTCTACCAGAATCCTGGTACATTTAACCAGGAAAAAAAGTATTCCTGGTAAATACTACCACTTTCCTGGTTCCTGCTACCAGTAAAAACATAAAAAATCCTGGTATATTCTACCAGAATCCTGGTACATTTAACCAGGAAAAAAAATATTCCTGGTAAATACTACCACTTTCCTGGTTCCTGCTACCAGTAACAACGAAAAAAATCCTGGTATATTCTACCAGAATCCTGGTACATTTAACCAGGAAAAAAAATATTCCTGGTAAGTATTACCACTTTCCTGGTTCCTGCTACCAGTAAAAACATCGAAAATCCTGGCATATTCTACCAGAATCCTGGTACATTTTACCGGAATCCTGGTAGATTTTACCAGGAAAAATGTATTATCGCTGGTAAATATGACCATTCTCCTGGTAGCAGGAACCAGAAAAAAACTAAACATTTCTGGTAATTGCTACCATTTTCCTGGTAACAGGTACCAGGACACAATTTATATTTTCATGGTAGATTGGACCAGGAGGGAGATACATACTACCAGGATTTCTGATTTAATTATTTCGGAGGGGAAATTTTTATTCCTTGTATTGGCTACCAGGATGTCTGGTATATTGTACCAGATGTCTTGACGGAATCTAGTTATCCGGTAATCTGGTAGAATAATACAGGAAATTTGATAACAGTGACCAGGAAATTTCTTTGAGTGTACCACGCTGTCGTCTACCATAGAATGTACCACAAAGAACTTTCCGAGCAGGTTCCTCTTCGCTCATGCGAGCTAGGTGCCCTGCCCACCTGAGTCTACCGAGTTTAATTTTTGTCACGATATCTGCTTCAAGGTAGATTGCTTACAGTTCATGATTGTACCGTCTCCGGAATCGTCCTTCCTCACATACGAGGCCAACAATTCTCCTTAAGACTTTTCTCCCGAACGCAGCTAAGAGGTCGGAGTGCCTTTTGCTAAGCACCCAAATCTCGGATCCATATGTGAGTACTGGCATTACCATGGTCCTGTACAGCAGCAGTTTTGAAGTTATGGTGAGATTTCTGGATTTGAAGAGCTTTGACAGACTATAGTAGGCTCTGTTGGATTTGAGAAGCCGCCCGCGTATTTCTTCTTCTATATTGTTATCGGCTGCTACTATTGACCCAAGGTATTTAAAGGATTGCATCACTTCAAATTCGTGCTCCGCAACCTTGATTGTTTGACCAACTGTTCCTCTCGCATTCGACGCCACCATGTACTTTGTTTTACCTTCACTAATGTGCAGCCCCAGATTTTGTGCCGCCTGCTCGATCTGGATAAAGGAATCGTGTACAGCTTGTTCGGTTCTTCCGATGATGTCGATGTCGTCTGCGTAAGCCAGTAACTGGCTGGACCTGTTGACGATGGTCCCTCTTGTTGCCGTGCCAGAGTCACGGATTGCTTTCTCCAACGCCAGGTTGAAGAAGAGGCAGGCCAAACCGTCCCCTTGTCGGAGTCCATTAAAGATGTTGATTGGTCTGGATAGCAATCCGGCTATTTTTACTTGGCTTGTTACGTTGGTCATGGTCAACCTACATAGTCGTGTCAATTTATTTGGGATGCCGAATTCTCTCATGGCTTTGTAAAGTTCTACCCTGGCTATGCTATCATAGGCGGCCTTAAAGTCTATAAACAGATGGTATGTTGGGATGTTAAATTCTAGACATTTTTCCATCGCCTGCCTAAGGGTAAATATCTGATCAGTTGTTGATTTGCCTGGAATGAAACCACACTGATATTTTCCGATAACGGTTTTAGCGTATGGGGTTATCCGGTCTTGTAGGATAGAGGAGAGTATCTTATAGGCGGTACTCAACAACGTGATACCTCTATAATTGCTGCACGTTGTGACATCTCCCTTCTTATGTATGGGGCATATTAAACCTTTTCGCCAGTCTTCTGGCATTTCTTCCTGCTCCCATACGTGTACTATAATATCATGAATTGCTTGACGTAAGGCTGGCCCGCCGTGATGGAATAATTCGGCTGGTATGCCATCGGCTCCCGGGGCTTTGTTCTGTTTAAGCCGGCCTATAGCCTTCTCAAACTCTTCCATGCTTGGTGGCAGCAACATAGGGTATTCTTCTTGAAGTAGTGGAGCCTCCACTTCCGCAGTGAGCTGACCATTTAGCAATTCATTAAAGTACACTTCCCATCGCTTCAGTATGCTTTCAGGATCGGTGATCAGATTTCCCTCTCCGTCCTTGCAGTATGTGCAGCGTGGTGTGTACTGCGTCATGTTTCGGACGGATTGGTAGAACTTCCATGCCTGGTGCGGACCTCGCTCTCGGCTATTTTCTATTTCACAGATTAGGTTCTTCTCCCAGGCTGATTTTTTTTGTCTGTGTAGCCGGTTTTCTGTTCTTCTGGGCTTTTTATATTCCTCTTCGCGTGCCCGCGTTCTATGAGATTGTTGCATTGCTCGGTACGCAACATTCTTACGTTCAGTCGCTAGCTTGCATTCATCATCAAACCAGTCGTTCCGATTTTTACGACTGTTGCCTAAGATGGAGTTGGCAGTACTAATGAGTTATTTAACTGTGCAGAGTTATTATTGAAGTAAAATTCGTATGAGCAATGTGACAATTTGGAGATATGAACTGGCGATTTACTTCTTATATACTTCGGCGTAAAAGACGGGCTTCGATTTGCCAAGGTCCATCAAACAAATTCTCGGCAACCATTATATTCCATTACTTTCTCATATTTAAATCTTTACACTGCCGAAAACAAGTGGACATTTCACACACAATTTGTCTTACATGTAAATGATAATATATAAACAACAAAAGTAAAACGGAAATGTCATTTGTTCACACACAATTAATGTTCTAACAATTAAATTTTGTTTTTAATTCTCTGTGGGAAAAGAGTTGGAAATCCTCCAAATAATCTGCTACAATAAGAAAATAAGATGTCTATGTATTTCGTTAATGGGATAGCGTACTGCAGAACGAAATGCTTCGTTTATAATGTTGATGGGTCATTTTTAAAGGGATTTTTCGTTTTTTTTTTTTTATCAGCAGCGTATTAGGCTTTAATTTGTTAGTTCGGAAATCCGAACGTAATTCCCAACTTCTTCCAAGACTACATGCGTCATGATATGAAATACAAAAGTCTGGAAGGCTTTTTACGTGATCCATATTGTTTTTTTTTTTTTTTTTGATTTTTTTTTATCTGTGGATTTTTAATTTGTGTAAAATCTTCGAAAAAAAATAAAGCCTATAGACTCACTCATTAAACTTATATCTTGAGTTCTATTAATTCAATCGTAAAGATTAGGGTGTTAAGACTTAGGGAAAATGACATAGCATCGTTTGTTGTTTTTAATAAAGGAATTGAAGTTATTATACCGCTGACATAAAAATAGGAAAAATGGCTATTTTAAACCCCTTAACTATCCCAATAGCGAAAAACAAAACCTGGCAGACGAATGCGCACTTAAACGCTTATACTCATATTTTGGTTATACCTGCAAGTTAAAAATTTGCTGTTGGCTCTTATACTATTTATCTTGACTGGATTCTTCGTTTTGTGCCAGCAGCGTATTATGTTCTAGCGAAATGATAAAAAAGTTATTTATTTTTTAAATTTTATTACTTTGTAATTAAGGATTAATGGTTTTTTTTTAATTATTTGATTAAAAAAAAAACCTGTATACGCCACGCTGAACGCCAGTAAAGAATGTTTGAGCAGTTTTTAAACTTTATCTTCCTCTCTTTGAATATTAATAATGGTTTTTTGTGGTGAAAGGCTGAAAAGCATATATTTTACTTAGTAAAATTCTTCGATAATTTACATTTGGGTTAATAAATAATGTTGTGACAAGTTTATTTCAGCAAATATGAGCAGTGTAGCTGAAGAGTGATCGTGTTAATATTTCAGAAAATACTTGTTTGTTTTTTTTAAAGAGGAAAATTTGTAAAATATTAAAAATATAAGATGGCCAATAAGTGCAACAATTTTTTTCCAAATAAGACCCATGCATTTTTTGAAACCATTAAAAATCAATCCTACTCAAAAGACGCACACATTAACATAACTCCTTTAATTTATGTTCGAGTGATATGAACATTTTCCCACGTTGAACATTATTTACATATTCAAAGTCAAAATATTGACCATTATACCATCCGAAACACTTCGACTGCATTATTTTATTTTTAGAATTTACATCTGCGATATGTCCTTTTGACAAAATTTTCATGTGGAAGTGAACATTTATTTTTCGCTGATTAGCCCTGTACATTTATTTAACATGTACCTCGTCTGCGGGAAGGAATAGTCACTTAAATTAAGATAAATTCTTTGACAACGTTCCAACAAATAAATTTTAAATTCACACCGCCACGCGTTGATCGTTCCCATAAATATGTATTAGTAGGCTGAATGCTATGTTTATTTTGCGTGATCGGCGCGCATCATGAAGGAGGCTTTAATACAGAAATCGAAAATAAATCAAATACAAATGGCTGAATTAAGTAACAAATCGGCCAATTTATCGGATGGCTGAATATATGGATGAATTTCTGTTTGTTTAAATTGAATTTTAATGAGCATTTCGAATGTTAGATATTTGTCATAAATAATAAAATACCATTAATCAACAACTTACCATAGCTGTCAGCTATCTGTCTGAGGGCATAACAAAGCTGTCTATGACTTTCATCCGACTTCATGTGCTCTGGAGAGCAATAGAATGTCATCTTGCATTTGCTGCATTGGGTCAACTTGGTGTTGCGAAGATCAGACTTGCAGAACTTTGCAAAGAAAAATGGATGTGAACATTTAGTATTTAGCTCACACAATGTGCTGGGAATTATTTATATTTACATTACAAATTGAGACAGCAAAATACTGTCTGGGCTTATAGATATACTCTACATATTCTTCTTCCTCGTCAGATGATTCCACGTCACTGACTGGTTCTTGGTTGATTAGCTTTTGGAGATTTTCCAAAAGTGTGTTTGGTAGATCTGGACCTCCTGTTAAAATCATAAAACGTTCAAATTGATTACATACATTTTCAATTAAGTATCGGAAGACGTATATGTTTTAGCATTTTATTTTTAATTGACTAAGAAAACAAGCCTGTGAATTTTTAATTTAGACAACATAAATAGGGATGTACATTTAGAAAAAAAGATCTCGAAATCTAAATTCGTATTTTTCAATCGAAAATAATTCAAATGTTTTTTTGTTTTTGTATTTTAAGTGGTTTCGACTTACATCTTTTCAATAGGTTGGCCTAGAAGTCTTAAATTATAATGTTGATGTATAATTATTGTCTGATTTGGATTATTAGTGAGAAATTGAAAGTTCTAACTCTTCATGGAAAATGAAGAAGTTGCAATCAATAATGCTATAAATTAACAACTCTTTGACATATGTTGTTCTTCCTTAGTGCACAAGTTATTTAGCTGAAGATTATATCCTGAAATATGAATATCAATAGTTACTCTACGAGGTATATAAGTGTTAAGAGTGTTTGATCTCTCAAAAGTACAAAAAACTCATGCTAATTCATCTGATTCAATGCTTAGCAAAATACCATAAGTAATTGAGACTTTCGTTATTTTATGAAAACTTAAAAATACAATACAAAATACAATGTAAGTTCTATTAAGTATGTATTGACAGTTTAAAAAAATATTCCGAAAAATGTTTATTAATAGTACTCCCCTTGGAAGCATTTTTTTTGTTTTTGATTTTCTCAAAAATGGTACAACTGATTTTGATCATTTTTCGTATGCTAAAGCTTCCCAAAAGTTTGAATATTATTGTGTTTTCAAATTTTCAAAATTAGATTTTTGGATTATTAAAAAAATTATTTTTTTTTTTCAAAACTCAATTTTTCGAAAACGCCATGCTCGATTTTTTTTAACTTAACAAATAAAAGTTTCTTAATACAATCTACAAGATGTGGGCAAAATATTTTATTTAACCCAAAAATAACGGTACCCACAATACAAATGCTAAAAAGTAGTTTTCAAAAATTTTGATAAGAATTTTTTTTACGACCTATAATTTAATAAAAATAAAAATAAACATTGAACCAGTTTTTTCAAATTTTGAATTTCTTACTATTGGCATAACGGTTTTAAAGAAATTTTTTATAAAGAAAGCTTCGAAAAAGTCTGAAAAACTTTGCATTTATTTTTTGAATTTAAAAAAAAAATCACTTTTTTTTAGAAAAATTCGATATATCAAAAAAGGGTCAATATTTTTTTGGGAAATTTAGTTTTTATTAGTACAATAATAAAAACTTTAAGTTGGCGTACCACAATTTTTTCTTTAAAATGATTTAAAAATTTTGTATATAAAAGCTGATTTTTTTAAGAAACCACTACAACGACTTATAATTTTTGATCTTGCATAAATTAATATTTGCTGCTTGAATCACGAAACGAAGATTCAAGCAGCATCCTGTTTATAGCTCCAACTAAAAAAGGAGTTGTTTTAGTCATCTAAAAAACGAATTTTATGTTTATGAACAGTTTCTCTCTAATTATATTCATTTTTGAAATGATAACCCGATAATTATAGCTCTTCAGATAAGGCAAATCGCAGTTCATTTTGCTGCTTGCTCTACGTTGCCTGACATCAACATTGCCCATCCTGTACTGAAGAATGTAAATAATTCAATGGGATACTTATATTTTTGCACTCGTACAGTTGCAAAAGCCCTTCGAGATCTTAATATAAATAAATCCTCTGGTCCTGATGATATACCCCTCATTCTACTGAAGATGTGTTCTTTCTTGCCTGCACAATAATTGCGTAAGCTTTTTCATCGTTCTTACTATTATTATTATTGGAAAACATCTTTTTTCTAGTCTGTTTCTAAAAAGGGTGACGATTCCCTCCCTCATTCTACGTCTTTGTCAAAAATCTTTCCATTGGTGGTCTCACCGAAGAATAGAACATTGTTTTAGAAAAAGTAAGATCATTGCGCTTAATATTTGGTATTTCACAAGAAATTCAATTTTGGGCCATTCAATACCAAGTGGAAAATTTCAAGTTTAATGCTCCGTTTGGCTTCTAATCGATTTTAAATATATTGACGCAAAATTTTAAACAGCCTGGCGCAAAATTTTAATTGAATTAGTACGATGCTAAAGTTGTTTTAGAATGATACTAGGTTAAAACAACGAATTTGCAAATTTTAATCGAATATAGCATCATACTTTCTATACCCTTTTATTAAAGTTAAGATCATTGAATACCTACTTTATTTTTTTAGTATCGTGCTAGCTTCTTTGACATTTGCAAACATCAAAAAAGGTTCGTGTACTTACTTTTTTACACAAAATATTATTGGTTTAGGTGTGTTCAGAAGCCATTTATTAAGGAAATTCTTTTAGTACGATACTAGTGAGAAAATGTTTAAAATTAAGAATGAGTTAGTAAACTACTATAAAGTTAGCAAATTGGTAATTAGTATCATACTAATACCTTAATAAAAGGCTGCTTAAAATTTTGCGCCCCTATTATTAAGGTATTAGTATGATACTACTAAACAATTTGCTAACTTTATAGTAGTTTATTAACTCATTATTAATTTTAAACATTTTTTTACTAGTATCGCACTAAAAGAATTTTCTTAATAAATTGCTTCCTAAAACTAAAACAATGACATTTTATGTAAAAAAGTAAGTACACGAACCTTTTGTCATATGAAGCTAGCACGATACTAAAAAAATAAAATAGGTGTTCGATGATTTTAACTTTAATATAAGGGTAGAAAAGGTATGATGCTACTCGTATATTCGATTAAAATTTTCAAATTCGTTGTTTTAACCTAGTATCATACTAAAACAGCTTTAGCATCGTACTAATTCAATTAAAATTTTGCGCCTTTTTGTTTGAAGCTTCTATTCCATTAATCTGGTTCCCAGACACCCTCAGTATTTTATAGTAGTAGATCTACCAATATCATCATTGTTTTTCGAATTTTAATCTTCAACGTCAGTATATGGTAAGCTCATTAAATTCTTATATCACCATCATTGCCCTATGGGGTATCAAAAACATCGTATTATTTTATACTTCCAGGAACTCAATTATGTCTCCTGTCGCTAAAGTCACTCGTCACCCAAATTTTGTTTAGTAACTGAACTCGGTTAATTAAGTAGTAGGCATATAAAATCCTTAAATACAGACAAAGATTTTTTGAGTTATATTCGAGCTTAGGACTATAAACGCCTCATAAATTTTAGGCAGATCAGAAGGGCTGAAAAATTTCTAACGCCGAGAATATGATTACACCAACGAAGTTCATCTTTGACACACATATTGAGTACTAACAAATTTTCGGCTTCGTTTAATCAAGTTTTAATGAATAGCTAGATAGTAAAAAGCATTGAACTATGTACATATATTCTAGCATTTTTTTAAAATCAAATCTAGAGAATGTAAAATCGATCACTAATTCTGCGTTAATGAATCTATGATATTCGGATAATTTTGTGATATTTTAAAAACATTAACCGTTATAATCAAAACGACTTGAAATATTTATTCATAATCACTTAGAAGAATGTACATATGTATATCACTTACCTTTAGCTATTGCAACTTCGACCTTCTTTTGCAATGAACTTAAAAATGGATCATTGATTTTGACAGATGTTTTAGCACTTTCATTCTTCGAATCACCGGTTGCAGTGCTCGCAACTAATGGCGGATTTAAATTTGCCTTTAAAACACTTTTCACTTGAGTTGGAATGGATTCCACAAGGGTGTTTTGTTTTTCACTTTTAACTGCTTTATTTTGAACATTTGAATTAGATTTTCCTTTATTTTTTTTCTTATTTTTGTTATTCCTTTTACGGTTAGCAGCACTTTCCATATTTTTTCTTGTAAATTTAAATATTATGTAATTAAATGGTCTTTCTTTCGAGACTAAAACATCGTAGCACTTTGGCAAACCTCAACCAATGTAGTCTATTGTTATCAAAGAACTAAATCAAATTTGGCCCTCGTCCATTTTATTTAATTTTTTTCCTTTAAGCTAATTGCTGGGTATGCTTAACTTGAAATTTATTCGCTTTGGTTTTGGTATTTTAGTTTTCGAAAATCTGTGCAGAATTAAGATGCTATATTCTTCATGGCAGAATATATAGAGAACATGGGCAGCAAAAGAACTAAGACGCACTGAAAAACAAATTTACATTCCTACAATACGAAAGTATTTATTGTAGTGATTTATATTGATGTTATCAATTTGTAGATTACATTGTTTTTTTTTATAATTTCTAGCCCAGACACAGTGATTAATTTGTTTCAGTTAAGAAAATATAGGAAACAAATTTAATAGTGAATGGGCATAGGAGAAATTATTTATATAAAAATCAATTTTAAGCTTTGGGACATCTTGAATTGGTAGCTACCGAACAATATTATAACCATCTCGAAAATGGATTTATTTTTATTAAATTTGGCTCTAATTATAAAATGGACATAAAAGCATTGCATTCCAAATTCAAATATCTAATAGAAATTTTTAAAATTGCCTTACCTTTAAAGAATATCTCGTTGATAACTCAACCGATTTTGATCAAATTACTTCTTAGCACTTCTAAGTTTGATTCCAAAATTATACAATAACATATTTGTATCTGTGTAGATACAAGGAAAAATCCTTTTCTTATGAGAATTTTGGTTAAACTTCGTACAACAACTGACATATACCTACATAGTATCAGATAAAGAATGAAGAAACCTGGAATGCCTTATAGTAGACTGTATGATCGTTCTAAAAAACCGTTAGAAACAAATCTATCCCAAGAGATATGTGCATTTTTTGTTCAGTGTATTTGTATGTGTCTAACTTAACGTTTTTGAATACAAGTGAATGAATTCCATCCACTGAATTAATTCCATCGTTTAATACAATAACACAATAATTGTTCCAAAATATGAGAGGTTGAAAATTTAAATAACTATTGGATTTTAAAAAAAAAAATGTTTTTTGTAGTGTAAATGCGGAAGAAAATATTTTTGAAAATCATTTTTGGTATAAAAAATTCATGTCAAAAAATGAATTGAACAATAATTTTAACTATTAGACAGATTCTGAATGAACAAATAATTGGTAACTTTGAGTTTCCGAAGACCTTAACGGCCCAGAGTTGTTGGGAGTTTTTACCAAATGATCCTTCTAAGTTTACGCCTGGACGCCAGTCGACCAATTTTTTGGCCTATGCGCTTACCAGACCTAAATGCCCTTTGATTTTTTTTGTTTGGGATTGCATTATACAAATCTTATACAGCAAGCCCTTCTTATAGGAGCAGATGAGCTACGAAGTCATATATCCAGGCAACTGTATTACAGATATGTCAGAAAAACTTTGTAAACCTAGAAGATCATAGGTGCATGTATTGTTTTATCTGTATTATCATTTTATTAAATTTAATCAAACCTAAAATAAAATGTTTATGACATTTTTATTCTTAAAATATTTGGTCAGGTACTCGTAACATTAAAAGCAAACATAACATTTTGAAAACCGCGCTTATCAAACATATTTTAAAATAGTTGGCAACTCACGTATTCATAAATGGCAAGTTATGCATTCATGAAAAAACCGAACTCGAGATCTTGATCAGATTGACATTACGATGACAGGGAAGATGATTAGTGGGCCTTGCCATTCTGTCTGTCTGTTCGACTACAGCCTAAACGGATATGCTGATTTTCCTTTGATTTCGTATATAGCACTACTAAATTAGTCACGAGGCCAGTTATTTTCTTTAACAAATAATTTTTTGTTAAAGAAAATATACGCTTAGTTTAAAAGCCTTTCAAAATGGATGTTTTAAAATTTGTTTGCTAAGCCTGTTAAAATTGTGAAAATTAATAAATAAGACTATAGTTCTTCAAGGAAATTTTAATAAAAATTTTTTCTCATATTTTGGTAACTATAATTATGGTACCCAAATTTTTTGGGAAAATAACATCACTTGTATTAATAAACCAATTTTTTACGCAATATAATTTAAGCATCCAACATGCTCAGCCATTTTAAAACCTAAAAAAATAGGTGATTTCTTGCAATATGATCGTCACTGATCACAAAATGCATTGACGTTTTAAACCAGACTTGCCATCTATTTATCAGAATTTTGTACGCGCATTCCATCTTTGGTGTCATTTTCACTAAATGTGTAAGACAAAAGGTTGTTTTCTTTTTTGGGAACAGATAATATTGTGGAATCTTGAATCTGATATTTTATTTGTATGCAATCTAGGAATATTGCAAATGGTTTTACAATATTTACTTGTTGTGTCGTCTTAAGATCCAGAATTAAAAAAAAAACTCTTAAGTCATGTGCCAAAATAAATATTTTATATAGACTGACCTGACCATACCAGTAAAGCATTGATAATTTTTCCAATTGTTTTCTGTCAGCACCTGTCGAAGTTACCAATGACACCCAGATGTCAGCAAGTTTGCCATTTCATCTGGACGACCGCATAGACAACGTCGCTTAGTTTGCACAGGAAATAATAACCGGAGATCTGGATTCCGGCCAAAATTTTCTTTGAAGCTACGTCAAGTCCTTAACAAACCAACCGAATTTGTACCAAAAAAATCCAATTTTAAAGCTATGTATTTGCCACGGGTCTTTTTTTGGGGTTTTTAGATATATTTATGTTGTTATGGATATATGCATGTACATATGTATGTTTGTAAAATAAATATCCTCTTTCAAAACAGAAAAATTTTTGTAAAAAAAAATTGAAAACAGATGGCTTTCTTCTAAGTGACATTTTAGGTATAATTGTGTGTTCCACAGAATTATACAAGTAAACTTTAAGGACATTTTCGCTTGGCACTTAACGATTTTAGACCTTGTTATAAATGATTTAAATCATTTACTTATAAACTAAGTTTTTAATTTTGAACCTCGTTAAGATTAAGGCTGAGTTCGTAATTGCAAAACTGCCGCAGTCCTGCAAAAATTGCGTTCATAATTGTAAACAAACAGCACCATCTCTGCATGAGCATGGCAACATTTGTGTTCATAAAAGTAAACTTCATAAATGTATTCGAAGCATGTTTTAGGCAGGGCAGGGGCAACAAATTTTGCAATTACGAACTCAGCCTTACTCACATTTGATCCTCTGCCATTTTTCTGCAAATTCAGCAACATAAAAAAAACACATGCCAAATTTACGCATGTTGACTGTAAGCTTACTTTTATGAACACAAATGTTGCCATGCTCATGCAGAGATGATGCTGTTTGTTTACAATTATGAACGCAATTTTTGCAGGACTGCGGCAGTTTTGCAATTACGAACTCAGCCTAATTTTTTTATGAAAATAATTTATAATCGTACAAATATTGATTTTTACATCTTTGATAAGAAATTAATAACTATCCACCCACATGATTGAATACGAAGCCAAAATCTGGTCCGATGCTGATATCGAACTATTTTTGCAATTATGAACTCATTTTTAACAAAGTATGATGACTACACACATGCAGTGCCAGATTAAGCCAGCGCGGGGCCTGTAGCAAATTCTATCAAGGGGCCCTTAGACTGTTTTATGTTAGGCACTTATCAAATGTATGGTATTAAATAAAACAAAACTGTTAGAAACAAACTTTTCTTTATTTAATTTGGGAAAATTTATAAATAATGCTGTTGATATCGACTTCTCGGAGTAAATCATGTTCAATATTCACTAAAGTGAGGAGAATAAGACGTTGTTGGCTCATCGTGTTCCTCAATTCATTTTTAACACGTTTTAATGTTGAGAAAGATCGTTCACCACTGCAGTAGGTGTTGGTGATCATGAGAGACAAATAAATGCGCAAAGCAATTTCAACGTTCGGGAAACAAGATTGTAAAGAATTATTTATCAGCAGCTTGTAAACCTGTATTTCCAAAGCCTCATGATTCCTGCTGTCAATAATACCAGCCACATCAGAATTGAGCATTGAAGCGAATTGCACTAATTCGTTGCCCAGACTGTCCTCCAAATCATCTGCGTAAGCACTTACTATGGTTCCAGATTTTTAATTTCTTCTGGTGGAAGAGATTTTATATGAAGGTTTTTATAATACAAATTCTATATACTACTGAAATAAATCAGCCAAGTAGAAGACTTAGCACTATTAATGGACTTGTTGAATTATTGATTCAAAATAGCTTTTATGGCTTTTAGTCCATAAAAATTGGCGTTTCGTCCGGGTGATCGCACATGGACTCATCAGTTGGCTGTGAGGACCTTGTCAATACGCAATTTTTATTGAATTCAGTTCATCTTACATTGATTTTTTGACAAAAATCCAATGTGAACTATATCCAACCAAAATTAAAATTGTAATCATTAACGTTAAAATATTTTGCTATTTTCAACAAATTCAACAAATCCATTAATAGTGCTAAGTCTTCTACCAGGCTGATTTATTTCAGTAGTATATAGAATTTGTATTATAAAAACCTTCATATAGAATCAATGCTCGGCTACGGGCAAAATATTCCAAAGTTAATGATTATAATTTTAATCTTGGTTGGATATACAGTATTCCCCGCTTAATTGCACTGACCATTTTGTCAGATTTTTCGGTCAATTATCAGAGTGGTTCAGTTAACGAAACCCCGCTTAATTGACCGACCTGTTCAATTAAACGAAACCCGTATAATTGCACGAGTCGGTCAACTAAAAATTAAAATATTCATCCCAGAAATTTACTATGAACATTTCATTTTCAACTTACGAAAACCTTGAAAAAACTGAAAAAGAATACACACACAAAAATATTTGAACACGTTTTATTTAAAAAATAAACATACATACTAGGGTGGGTCAAAAAAATCAAGTATCTTTTTTTTTGGATCCGACACATGAAAACAAGTTCCTAGGTACCTCTAGAAAGTACTTACCAAATAATAGCTCTTAATATTGACGGGAAGATTATGCTCATCATAGTTTTCCATTTTCAATTTAATATCATATAAAAATGGTCATATCTTATCAACAATAGATCGTTTAACCAATCGCATAGTCAATATTTATAGGAAATTGAACGCTCTACAAAAATGTTCTTATATACTTTTTTCATTAAACCAACCATTTAAAAGATATTCAACGTCAAAGATTGAAGTATTTTAAGGAAAACAACTTTTTTGTTTTGAATTTTGTAACTTAATAAAAAATAAATACTGTCAAATAAGTTTCAATTATTTCTATAGGAAATTGAACGCTCTACAAAAAAGATCTCTGTAGTTAATCGATTACTCTAGCCATTCAAAAGATATTCGCAGTAGAATTCCAATGCCTACTGATTTTAGTAGTTTTTCAATAAATATTCCCAATTTACTCAGTTAATTTTTGAATTTTAAGATAGTTCATGTTCTATTTCAGGAAAAGAAGGTTTTTATTTAAGAAATATAATTTAACATGTCAGCAGAAAAAAAAAATTCTATTTCACCATATGAAATTTTATAATTTAATAAGTATTGATACAAAATGATTAAAATTTGAACTAGTTTTCATGTGTCGGATCCAAAAACAAAGATATCTACTTAATTTTTTGACCCACCCTAATACATACATAATTAAAACTATGAAACAGAAATAAATTATTCTTAAAAAAAAGTCACTGTTAGCTTCGAAAAGGATAAAAAAAAATAATAAATACAATAGTCGGTATGTACCTCAAAAGGCTCATAATGGTTATTTGCATACATTGGTTTGAAAAAATTTGTGATTTGATTTTGATTGATTGTTTTGTTTTGAACAATGTCTTCTTGTTTTTCAGCTCAACTGTATATTTATTTAGTGGTAAGAAGTATAAACGTAGAATTGCAATGTCCTGAAGAATTTCGAAAGTCGATGGTAATATGGCTTCAACTTCTTCTTTTTCTTTAACCATTGTACTTAAGTATGTTTCTATGATCACGATATCATTTTCCGGCTGCTCTTCATCTTGAATAATACTTGTCTTTTAAAAAACCACTTCAGACGTAGGTTAAGTAATAAAATATTTCTAATATTTGTTTCATTAAAATTTATTGTACGTCCAATTATCCGAAAAATGTCCATATATTTTTTTTCGGGTGCATATTTTAAAGTTCAATTAACCGAGTAATTCAATCAAGCGGGGTTCAATTAACCATCTAAAAAGCTATGCTACTAATACGGGAAATTTTGCAATGCAAATTTTTCGGTCAATTAAGCGGGATGTTCAATTAAGCGAGGTGCAACTAAGCGGGGATTACTAGTTCACATTGGATTTTTGTCAAAAAATCGATGTAAGATGAACTGAATTCAATAAAAATTGCGTATTGACAAGGTCCTCACAGCCAACTGATGAGTACATGTGCGATCACCTGGACGAAACGCCAGTTTTTGTGGACTAAAGGCCAAAAAAGCTATTTTCAATCAGGAAGAGATCTTAGCTCTCGGAATATTCCGAAAATGCCAGCAATTTTATGATAACTGTTCATATACGTTTACCTAAAGCAGTGAGTACGTTATCAATGGTGAAAATAAATATCTGAATTTCATACCGTTGTCCAATTTGCGTTTGGTGCGGTGTGAAACATGATTTTTGGTAAAACCAGCAGATAGAAAAATAAAATTTTAGTTGATCATTTTGATGCAAATATTTTCTTCTTAGTAATTGTGACTAAATCTAATAAGTAAATAATATTTTTATATGGTCAGAAAAGGTTGGTACGCGGGGCCCCCAAATGCGCGGGGCCCGTAGCATTTGCTACTCTTGCTTCGTGGCTAATCCGGCACTGCACACATGCTGTTGTAATTGTGTTCATAAATGTATTCGAAGCATGTTTTAGGCAGGGCAGGGGCAACCAATTTTGCAATTATACGAACTCAGCCTAAATCCTAAGATTATTTTGAAATTAATGACGATGTACATAGAAATAGAAATATATGTACGTTGATCTCATATTTAATTGATGAAAAACTTTCAGCTTGTAAAAAATCCTAAACTGTTCTAAATAATACTTTGTTACCAAGGTGCAAATTGCTTAGTGAATATAAAAACAAGAATTGTTATCCTTAGATACGGGAGTATTATAAATAAATTTGCCGCATTCCAAGACTCTGAAAAAAAGTTGAGTCACAATTTGGATATAAACATTTAAAAAAAATATATTACAATAAAATGAGTACATCAAGTAAAAGTGGTTTAATTCCAACACCTCAGAGACGAATTCCTCGAAAGAAAGTGAGGCAAATTAAATATACATACATTATTTTTCAACTATACTAATCTTCAAACCCCTATATTAAATCTTATTCCAGCAAGTGAAGCCGGAAACTCTTTTACCAACAAAATACGTAGTCAAGCCGATTACATTAACTCTTCGACCATTTGGAGGATTGTACAATCCATACGCAAAAGGATGTTCAGTTCTTTGCAACCATCCAGCACCGAGTGCAGTTCGAAAATACATAAACCAATTGAAAAGCAATTTGGTGAGATTATAGACTTCGATATGCTTAGCCTATTTTAAGGTTGAGTTTCTCCTTTTAGGTAGCAGAAAATAAGAATTCTTCGCAAAACAGAGACCAGTTTGAAGCGGAAACTGACAACATTCCAGAAGATTTATTCCGTCGTTACACTGACACCGATTCAAGACCATTAACACCCTCACCAACCGTAACGAGTGTTCGAACTAGAAATAGCACTGGGTCGTTTTTGAACAATAGACGTTGCATAACACCGGAGTTGAGAAAAAATGAAATCAGCAAAAGAAAGAAAATTATTCTTGATTTGAGGTAAAAATTTTAAACAATTTATACAATTGAAATCATGATCTTATAGATTTTTGAATGATTTAGACGAAGTCACAGCCAAGAGACATTATATTGGAAACCAACATCGGAGTTATCACAAAGTGCTCTGACAGAAGCTGATAATGATAACAAAGAAAAGCGGGTGGTACCAGAAAAGAAAGTTAAAAAACAGAAATCCGATGATATTCGACCCAAAGTAAGCTTTAGCAGACAAAATTGAAGATCTGAATTTAGTAAAAGTTTGTTTTTGTTCATAGACTCCTGCAACAATTCTAGAAGAAATTCAAGAAGATTTCAAGAAGCCACCGGTATCTTGCATAAATGAGCATGACATTGCCGATGATGACGCCCGACGTGGTAAAAAGAGAAAGAAGATCAAACCACAACCTGGTAAGATTTAAGTAATGACGCCAAATTAGAATGGTTCAAAATTGTATTATTTGACAATAATGGCGTTTTTCTTTTTAAACTCGGAGTAGGGAACTGAGCTGTCAAAAAGAGATCTGTATTTCTATTTAAGCTCAGACAGATCAGAGCGCTCAGGTTGTGTTTCTTTTTTTAATCAGAGCTAGCTCGTAGAGCGCTCGATGAGCTCAGAATAAAATGACCGAGCAGATGTGGTAAAAAGTTGAGTTTGGCTAACTTCAAAAACAAACAAACAAATAAAAATGTAAATTGATGCCTTTGTCAGTTCAGTATTCCAGGTAGTTTCATAAATACATTGGAGAGCTCTGATCAAATTCTGTTCGGAGCATACTCGACGTGCTTAAGGCTCTGCTCAGAGTTTATAAAAAAACGCCTAATGGCATGAAGCAGCCCATCGCACACACAACTCTTCACAGCACTGTGTTGGCATAGAATTAGAAAGGAAGAACTACAGGGTGCACTATTTAAACACTTGCAAATTATTTAAAATTAAAATAATAATTCGCTGTAAAGGGATTTTTCGTTTAGTTTGAAACCGGCAATTTTTTTCTGATCATTTTTTGAATATTTGCCAAATGTACTTGTTTTTAACTTTGTTAAGGCTTTGATACTTCTTGAAATAAACTTCTAGTAAATATTTATTTCATTTTTTAGCAACTACAATATTCCATCTTAGCGAAGATCCTGAAACCCAAGTGGCTACTTTGGGTCCTGATTCATTGAACCCAAGTACTCGACCATCTCTTATACCAAATGCAGCAAATTTATTACCGACTAAGGAGAAATGGGAAAGTGATCCAGTTTTACTTCAAGGCAGTTTTCTTACCAATGAAGCATTTGAAGCTCTCAAAACAGAACTTGATGTTGATACTATTGAGAACACTTTTGATAGATACGTAAGTTAAAGGAATATTATTAACTTAATAATGGAATACAAATTGAATTTAAATATATTTACAGCTAAATCGAGCCATGCGAGAAGCATTTAAATATGTACCCGTAAAAGCTAAGGACAAAAAAGTAAAAACTACGTATGAATGTGAAAAATTGTACTTTGAGACTCACTCAAAAATGCCGAGAAAGTTTTCAAAGTCTTCTACAAGATTTGAAGTTCCTCTTGATATGAAAGCTTTAGAAGGTAAGGACAAGAGTGAATAATATGATTTTCTTTCGGTGAAAAAAATCATAAGTAATAAAATTCAAAATCAGTAGTTATATTTTCCATATAATTTTATTTGTAGCAGATCATGATACTCGTAATGATCAAACAGTATCAGAGTGACATCTAGTGTGTACTACCAACTATTTCATACTATTTGTCTTTTTTTTTAGATATGTCGGTTTTTGACTACCTAAGCAAATATGTTTGGGTATCTAGACAGCGAAAGCAACTTTATAAAAAAGTCTTTATTAAACATTTAGTTCAAATGGAAGAACCTGAGGAGGCAGAAGAAAACGAAGTTGCCATTAATGTTGAATATGTCGAAAGAAAGATGTCTGCGAAGAACTTATCTGAAGCCTTAACAGAAGTACTGGATTTTTATGGAACAGAAAAAAACATAAATGAAATTTTAAGACTTATTGCTGTAGACGAAGATCAAGACTTAAATTTCCGTTCATGGTGTGGCATCGTATCATTCAGTGAACGCTTAGCTTTAGATGATGTCACGTCTACAGATTCAAGTGATGAGGTAAATTAGTGTTTAAAACATTCATAATTTTGTGAATACACCAAAATTTACTTTTAGCTAGAGAAAGCCGATTTCACAAGTATGCAAAAGCGATTAGAGTCATACAATGTTCCAGAAAAACTAAAAGAGGTTTTTGATATCATTCGTAGAGGGCATTTATAAGTTAAGGCTGGACTTTACTTTTCATTGATGACAATTTAAAAAACATTAACAATAAAAGAAAAAGTCGTATTTCGAAAATAATTTTTGATTTTTTTTAAATTTAACTAATGCCTGTAAGACTTAAGACTTACGGTGTGATTAATCCTAGAAATAAACGTTAGGCTCGACGCGCATTGGCAACTGTGATCGAAATCAAATAGTTTAATCGCCAGTTGATAGAGCAGCGTGCACATGAAACACTTCAGCAACATAAAATTTTCTCTCTTGGGCTTATAGAAAACAACTCAACTATGTAGTTGAATGTGCGCGCAGGTGCATATTATTATGTGTAACACAAAATAGCGAACTGATTTAAGGCAATCGTTTAGTTTGCGTCAAAACACAAACTTTCGAGTTACTGTATGTGCGCATTTTAGCAACTAAACTACTACTAAACAGTTGCGAAACTAAAAACTGAATGTGCGCGCCTGGCCTTATGCTACATTTCCACCGACAACTAAATTGAGATTAAGGCTGGTATTCACCGAGCGCTCTTAAACGGCTCTTAACTTTACGAGGCTCTTAACTTGAAATTTCTTTGGGGTATTCACCAACCACTCACAAGTGTTTTTCGAAGTTCGAAAATGGGAGCCACTCTCTCTTGTTCAGGCATACCTAAATTGTGAAATGTTGTGGAATGTTGGTCTTGACGAATCTTCTTGACAGCAAATGGATACTCTTCTATTTGGCATTGCTCACATGGATTCGAGTCAAATGCGTGCGTGGCACGTCTAATCGAACAAACTTTCGAAGAGAGCGCTCGTAAGTTTAGGAGTGATCGGGACCACGATCATCGAGTCTTAGGAACTTCTTTCCTAACAGTTGGAAGCACTGCACACGCTATGGCATTTTCCAGCTGTATTGACGACTAGCATCAACCAGCATCCCATGACGTCACTTTTGACAAATTATCGATAACATATAGATAACAGAGCAGTGTTTTTTTGGAAAACTTATCCGTAGTACAGTAGGATTTTATATGAATAACAAATACAACATCCGCAGTAGGATCACTGCCGAAAAAAGGAGAAGTGAAATCCTGCTGCGGATAGAGATTTGACGTTTATTCGAGTATCGACAGTGATCCTACTGCGGATGTTGTATTTGTTTTTCATATAAAATCCTTTTGTACTACGGATAACTTTAACAAAAAAACACGGCTAATATTATTTAGGCATCACAGTTTTTATCGGGTCTTAGATTAACAGCCCGATTCTCCCCCTTGTGAGGAGTCACAAGTCACAAGCTCTTGTGACTATTCCTTGTGAGGATTGTTGTGATTCGATAACATTTTGGTATTCTCCCCCTAATCGTCACAAGAAAACTCACAACAAAACTCACCACAGCATGGTGAGATTTTTAAGTGTCATTATTTGAACAGCTGATTATTCAAAACGAAGAAATTACAAAATGCAGGGTAACATAATTTTTAAACAATAAAATGATTAAATAATAAATATAACATTTTCAGAAGAAAACAATCGTGGCGACTGCATAAAGTTTTCGGAAGGTGAAAAAACTTTATAAATGTATTGTTTTAGAGAGCGAATGGATCATTTGTATCTCTCAATGTTCTTAAAGCCGTCGACGCTGTAAACTTCTTGATACGATTAGTTTCTTAAAAAAATTTTTGTTTATGTAATAATATAACTTTTCTTTTTTGTGGGAAAGATCAGCAAAAATATTCACTAGAACAAAGTCCACTTCCATTTTTTGTACTCACAATTATTCACAAATCTAGAAAATTCTCTTACTGAATGTTAATCCAAGAAACTTTAAAAATTTAAGAGTTGTGACCTGGGGCCTGTTTCTCAAATCATACACATCATACATTGTATGATATTGACATTTCTGCTGTATGATTTCTGTTTCTCAAATTTGTTGTATGATCTGCTGTCATACAACAATGTATGACCGAAGATTACACTGGAAATATTGGAATGTTGTATGATTCTGTTTCTCAGAAATTTATCATACACATCATACAGCAAATTAGCCTACAATTTTTCATACATTTAATACAGCACAAAATTTTGTTGTAATTGGCTGCTGCACATGAAACAACATGAAAAGGAAATATAGAAAAGTAAGTAAGTACTCTATAAGTTGAATAAGTAAAATTAATTTTTGCGGACTCTGTAACTTGAACAAAGTTTAATATTGAATTTCTTAAATTTTTGAATTTATTCAAGGTACCTGGGATGTTGGTACAGAATGCAAACGGTTTTTGTAAATGGGGAATCCCAGGAAATTTCTTTAGTATTTCCGTATAAGATTTTATTGTTTATAATCGGTGAATTTCGAAAGTGAAAAAAGGGTTTAAAAAAAGGCCAAAAATTAAGAATGTTAAAACAAAAAGCTGCAAAAATTGAAAAAATTAAAAACGGAGTCAGCATTACGTCTTGTGCAAAAGAATTTGGTGTTTCAAAAGGGATATATTAAATATTAAATGTTCAAAATGTGCCAGAGTTAAGCAGAGTAAAATAACGAATTTTTTTTTCCAAGTCGTCTTAAAAATGTTTTAATTCAAATAATTTATTAATAATATCATTATTTATCTTTTAAAATCATTAAAATGAATCATTATAAAATAAAAACAACAATTTTTTAACTTGATCCAGTAACTTGCACAATCCTATACCTTGAACACTCCTGGGGCCTGTTTCTCAGATCATACACATCATACATTTCATACAACAAACAACATTTTCATACAACATACATATCATACAATTTTCTGTTTCTCAGATTTCATTGGAAGTGTTGTATGAAATTTGTTTTGTTGTATGATGTGTATGATTCTGACATTTCATTATTATTTGAGTGTTAGGTTAATATAAATCTCAACTTGAAATAAAAAAGTTAATTGTGAGATAAAAAAAGATAAAGTTTTACTAATTTAAAAGTAATATGGGTGATAATTTATAAAGAAAACTATGGAATTACTATACAATAGTATAAACCATTTTCTTTGATTAATAATTGTAATTAATTGTAATAGTTGATTACAAAATTAAAATTTTAAATATAAGGCTAAATTAATCATTCTTGGATTTTTAATGGAATATCGACGACGCTCCAAACTTTTCCATAAGACATTTGATCAAAAATTAATTGGTCCGTTTTGGAAGAATCAGACAAATGGTTCTAAGGTTCTATTTAATTATATTATTATTTATTAATAAGGCTGGGGGTTCTATTTATTTTGAGTCTTCTATGTGGATTTCACTTCAAACATAAGATTCTTTTGAAAAACTACAAGATAATTTGGATTTGTGAGTGTCAAGCCAGTAAACTTTCATAGAATTGATTGCAGCACTAGAATTTTCCGTTCTTTGGACGACTGTAGAAAAGAAAACAATGAAAATTAATTCAAAATTGTTTTAATTTTATTAACTCAAAAAATACTTACTTTTCTTTATTTCCTTTTCATGTTGTTTCATGTGCAGCAGCCAATTACAACAAAATTTTGTGCTGTATAAAATGTATGAAAAATTGTAGGTTGATTTGCTGTATGATGTGTATGATAAATTTCTGAGAAACAGAATCATACAACATTCCAACATTTCCAGTGTAATCTTCGGTCATACATTGTTGTATGACAGCAGATCATACAACAAATTTGAGAAACAGAAATCATACAGCAGAAATGTCAATATCATACAATGTATGATGTGTATGATTTGAGAAACAGGCCCCTGGAATGATTAATTTAGCAATATATTTAAAATTTTAATTTTGTAATCAACTATTATAATTAATTACAATTATCAATCAAAGAAAATGGTTTATACTATTGTATAGTAATTCCATAGTTTTCTTTATAAATTATCACCCATATTACTTTTAAATTAGTAAAACTTTATCTTTTTTATCTAACAATTAACTTTTTTATTTCAAGTTGAGAATTTTATTAATCTCAAATAATAATGAAATGTCAGAATCATACACATCATACAACAAAACAAATTTCATACAACACTTCCAATGAAATCTGAGAAACAGAAAATTGTATGATGTGTATGATGTATGAAAATGTTGTATGTTGTATGAAATGTATGATGTGTATGATCTGAGAAACAGGCCCCTGGTCTGAAGGAGATCACAGTTTCGATTGTTTTTGTGACTCTCACAAGTTGTGACTGAGCGGCAGAATTCGAAAAAGTCACAAAATCAATTTCACCTCTCTTGTGACTTGTGAGGCATCACTGACTTTGGGGAGAATCGGGCTGTAAATCTCGAAAATTATCTGGACTTAGCTAAGTCTGTATAGAGTTAAGTAGTTGTTGTATTTACATGTAATGCGCTGTTCCGATGTCATTTTTTCTACAATTCCTTAGGCTAGGCGCGCACATTCAATTTTTAGTTTCGCAACTGCTTTTCAATTGGTTTCACTCAAGAGTCCACTCGATCTGAAATCTAGTGGAACGGTGCTTCTTTTACTTAACTTTCAAATTTTGTCTTTTTATTAGTAAAACGTCGTGTTGGTGAAAATCTGCGACAGTTTCATACTTAATAGGGGTATTCATGTAAGCGCGGAAAACCCTCGTAAACCTCGTAAACCAGATAATTTTATCTCCGCAGAAACGAGCTGTCAAAATTTGTATGGGAAAAAGTTTCTGCAAATCGCATAAAATTATCCCACAAATTTGCTGCGGAAAGTGCAGAAATAAACCTCGTAAACTAAAGAAGTATGGATTCTGACTTTTAATTTGACATTTCACAAAATATTTCCCACATTTACGCAAGTATTTCTTAGGGGGTGTTCATGAAAACATGCTGCGGAAAGTTATATCTTTCTACAAAGCGGAAAATTATCTCGTTACATGAATACCCTTAATATTTGTATATTTTGGATTAAATAATTTATTTCCGAAAGAACTAAAATGAAACAAAATTAAACAGGAATGCTCCTGCCGGCTTTTTTTTTTTTGACATTTGAGTTTGTGTATTAGTGCTTCTTGAGTGGATTCTGCGAAGTGAAATTCTCTTTCATTTTTTCCAACATAATGCTTTGAGAAGCCTTCTGGACATCCAATGGAAAATGTCTTTTACAATTCTATTACAATATATCATACAATGGTCCCACCCTAATTTGACCCTCAAGTGTAAGCCCACGAGTTGTAAACATCTGCCAATTTTTGTTGACATTTCACTTGGAAAGGCTTCAGTTTGAAAAAAAAATCCATAATTCTAATTAATATTAAATTAACAAATTAGCGGCGGGTCCAACTTAATTAAAACTAATCTCAATGGCAACTTTGGAAGATAAATTAATGGGTGAAAAACTCGAATACTACTGCAGTAGTAGCGAAGGTGAAGATAACGATGACGACGATAGTGGAGACAAACCATCTAAGGGAGGAGCTCCCGATTCATTGTCATTAGTCCAACCACCGCCTGGACTGTCTCAAAGTATGACCCATCGAGCGGCTACAAACACTGGTCCAAAGGGCGTTGTCCAAGATTGGCAAATCTACAAACAATTGGAAGCTCAGAAGCGAGAAGAAAATGAAAAGCAGCGATTGGAGTTGATGAAGAAACTAAGCCTATCCGCAGCAACATCAGCCGAAGATGAAGCTCGCAAGCAAGAGCAAGAACTTGAAGCCGAAATGGCAGAGCTTATGAGTGAGGATTTTCTGCAACAATTTCAGAAGAAACGAATGGCCGATATGATGCAGCAATGCGGTCATTTACAGAAATTCGGTAAAGTATTCCATTTAACCTCGCACGAAGAATTCCTCAATGCCGTCGAGAAAGAAAACAAACACATTACGATTATCATCCACATCTACGATCGCACCCTGTCTGCTTGTGCCACACTCAACAAATGTCTAGACACTCTGGCTGCCGACTATCAGGTGATTAAATTTGCAAAGATTTGCAGCTCTGTTGCGGGCATGAGCCGTGACTTTAGAGCAAAAGGACTTCCGGCTCTTCTCGTCTACAAGGCCAACAGTCTAATTGGGAATTTCGTGCGTATCACAGATGATTTGAGTGATGACTTCTTCCCGTCCGATTTGGAGAGCTTTTTGATTGAAAACGGAATGATTGTCGACAGGAATTTATACAATTGAATCATTTTCTTGGTTTTTCTGGAACACAGAAGAAGCATCAAATCAAATTCTCGATTTACTTATATTTTTATTTGTTCTAGGTTTTAAGGTTGTAGTATTAAATTATATAGGTAAACCTACATGTAAAGTGTATAGCTGCATTTTCAAGAAAATATACACAACTAATATACAAACAAATATTAAACTTTTTAATAAGCTAGAGCCTCTTGTAAAAGCCTCATAATTTATTATATACACATGAAGCAAAATAAAATAAAGGAACAAAATTGCTCAAGCGCAATATTCGAACAATGATCTTTTATTTCATGAAAATCTGAAGATGATGCAGTGGCGCGTCGAATTCAGTTTGCATTCTGTGTATTCTAGACGCCCATTTTCTTTTACAGGTTCAGGCTATTTTACATTCTTCGTTTCGAATTTTTTATAATATAATAAAAAAGAAGTAACTAAAGAGATGCCAACTGCACGAAGCTTAATACAATCGAGTCTAGTTGACACAATTGAGAATATACAATTCCTTAAAGTCCATTGTTTTTGATTCAATTGAATTAAATTAGGAACTCTCTATTCTCGATGGCATTGTCAACACTCGGTGGTATCAAGTTAGGTGCAGTGTTTATTTGCACAGGGCGAAAAACTGTTATAAATTGACGTGACTAGACTCGTCCTTAAAATAAATGCATCCTTATTCCAGTAGTCGTTCAACTAAAACGACTGCTCCAGAAATGACAGTTGATATTTAAAAAAATAGAAAGTACAGCGTTCTCTCCGTTCTTTACTTTTCCAACCATTATATAACGATAGTCGTTTTAATGAAATACCAATTGTGGGTTTATTGTTCTTTTTAGTAGAAATAACAGGCAAATTAAGGATGATTTTGATTACTTTTTTCGTTCAATGTTCGATATTTTGTGCTTAATAACATTATCAAGCTTATAGATTGTTTTCACCGAATCAAAATCTAGATTTCGAAAATCCTATACATTTGCATTCATTAATTTTTGTCTTAATAACATTTTTCTATTTTCTAATAATGTAGCAGTTTTCTCTTTGAAAGAGATAGATAAAAAAAGGTTTATTATATTTTTGGTAGTGTTTTTTGGTATGTAAACATCTTTATTAAAATCAGCCGATTGTTTTCCATTCGATTGAACCAAATAAGGAACTGCCTACATTCGATTGTATCAAGCTACGTGCTGGCACCCCAGGTTGTTAAAATTTCATTCAATGTCATATTAGGCAGACTGTAGAAAAGCCATGTCATTCGGCCTTATCGAGGTAACCGTCGGAGCGGAATTCTCTCCGATTTCCTCCGAATCGGAGACATTTTGCTTCAAGGTATTTCTCCGATCAGCTGATCGGAGATTCTGTCCGACGAAATTCAACGCATGCCATTTGTTTGCGATGAAGCACTTTTAATGGTCTTATTTCTGACACATACAAACAAAATTTTCTCCGAAATCCTCCGACAAGTTCTTGTTGCGGAAAGTGTTTTCTTTTTAGAGAAATAGTTAATTAAAATGTAAGTAATAAAGAAATTAACTTTATTTGCGTTAACTTGTGTTACATATGTAATTATAATAGACTTTTTGTTCTTAGGCAGAACGAAAAAACAAGTTCGCAACAATATGAGCTATGAGCGGATAACACCAAAAGGACACCAGAAATTGTAGCTGTGTTTGGGAAGATCTGGCCCCAATCAGTTAAATTAATTGGGACCGATGTTTGGATGGAAAAAAACTATGTTCGTGATCTTTTGTTTTGTGTTTTGATCCATTTCCATTGTGATTAAAGTACCTATTAGTCAAATAAATATAAATATTGTGTTTCCAAAGTTTTTTTTTTTCAATTTATTATTATTTGTTTGACACTTCAAATGGAAACAAAAAACATACGTCTCGAAATAGGGAAGGGACTTTATTCGATAGTTTTGATTTAAAAATCGGTGCATCTAATTACATTTTTTAAAAACGCTAGCGCATTATAATTGAAAAAAATATTTTTTTATAAACAATAAACTACACTTTCTGACCGGTTTTTCATGGTTTAAAACGCTTATGGTGTTTATTTTATAAAAAACTATCGAAAATATATCGCATTTTCGATATATCGGTTAATTAGCACATCTCTGTCTGAAATTTATATGCATCGCAATGCGTTGTTGGATTTCCGTAAAATTTCTTCCGATGAAAGCTACTTTGAACCGAAATTGAACCTCCGAAGGAGAATGCGTTGCGGAGAAAGTTCCGCTCCGACGGTTACCTTGGTAGGGCCGAATCGGCCTTATCGAGGTAACCGTCGGAGCGGAATTCTCTCCGATTTCCTCCGAATCGGAGACATTTTGCTTCAAGGTATTTCTCCGATCAGCTGATCGGAGATTCTGTCCGACGAAATTCAACGCATGCCATTTGTTTGCGATGAAGCACTTTTAATGGTCTTATTTCTGACACATACAAACAAAATTTTCTCCGAAATCCTCCGACAAGTTCTTGTTGCGGAAAGTGTTTTCTTTTTAGAGAAATAGTTAATTAAAATGTAAGTAATAAAGAAATTAACTTTATTTGCGTTAACTTGTGTTACATATGTAATTATAATAGACTTTTTGTTCTTAGGCAGAACGAAAAAACAAGTTCGCAACAATATGAGCTATGAGCGGATAACACCAAAAGGACACCAGAAATTGTAGCTGTGTTTGGGAAGATCTGGCCCCAATCAGTTAAATTAATTGGGACCGATGTTTGGATGGAAAAAAACTATGTTCGTGATCTTTTGTTTTGTGTTTTGATCCATTTCCATTGTGATTAAAGTACCTATTAGTCAAATAAATATAAATATTGTGTTTCCAAAGTTTTTTTTTTTTTCAATTTATTATTATTTGTTTGACACTTCAAATGGAAACAAAAAACATACGTCTCGAAATAGGGAAGGGACTTTATTCGATAGTTTTGATTTAAAAATCGGTGCATCTAATTACATTTTTTAAAAACGCTAGCGCATTATAATTGAAAAAAATATTTTTTTATAAACAATAAACTACACTTTCTGACCGGTTTTTCATGGTTTAAAACGCTTATGGTGTTTATTTTATAAAAAACTATCGAAAATATATCGCATTTTCGATATATCGGTTAATTAGCACATCTCTGTCTGAAATTTATATGCATCGCAATGCGTTGTTGGATTTCCGTAAAATTTCTTCCGATGAAAGCTACTTTGAACCGAAATTGAACCTCCGAAGGAGAATGCGTTGCGGAGAAAGTTCCGCTCCGACGGTTACCTTGGTAGGGCCGAATCGGCCTTATCGAGGTAACCGTCGGAGCGGAATTCTCTCCGATTTCCTACGAATCGGAGACATTTTGCTTCATGGTATTTCTCCGATCAGCTGATCGGAAATTCTGTCCGACGAAATTCATCGCATGCCATTTGTGTGCGATGAAGCACTTCTAATGGTCTTATTTTTGACACATACAAACAAAATTTTCTCCGAAATCGTCCGACAAGTTCTTGTTGCGGAAAGTGTTTTCTTTTTAAAGAAATAGTTAATTAAAATGTAAGTAACAAAGAATTTAACTTTATTTGCGTTAACTTGTGTTACTTATTTATAATAGACTTCTTGTTCTAAGGCAGAACGAAAAAAAAAAACTTCGCAACAATGAGCGGGCTACACCAAAAAGACATCAGAAATTGTAGCTGTGTTTGGGAAGATCTGGCCCAATCAGTTAAATTAATTGGGACCAAGACATGTATGTTTGGATGGAAAAAAAAGTATGTTCGTGATCTTTTGTTTTGTGCATTGATCCATTTCTATTGTTATTAAAGTACCTATTAGTCCAATAAATATAAAATATTGTGTTTCAAAAGTTTTTTTTTTCAATTTATTCTTTTTTTGACACTTCAAATGGAAACAAAAAACATGTATGGAAATAGGGAGGGCACTTTCTTCGATAGTTTTGATTCAAGAATCGGTGCATCTAATTACATTTCTTAAAAACGCTAGCGCTTTACAATTGAAAAATATACTATTATTAAACAATAAACTACACTCTCTCACCGGTTTTTCATGGTTTAAAACGCTTATGGTGTTTATTTTATAAAAAACTATCGAAAATATATCGCATTTTCGATATATCGGTTAATTAGCACATCTCTGTCTGAAATTTATATCCATCGCAATGCGTTGTTGGATTTCTGTAAAATTTCTTCCGATGAAAGCTACTTTGAACCGAAATTGAACCTCCGAAGGAGAATGCGTTGCGGAGAAAGTTCCGCTCCGACGGTTACCTTGGTAGGGCCGATTATCAAAAAATTGCATTTCTTCTACGCAAGTAGATGCCGTCCATACAGACTTTTCGAAAGCATTTGATAAAGTCAGTCATGAACTAAATTGGATTTCCTGAAGAACTTAATTAATGGTATAAATCATATCCAATCGCAAGACCACATAAAGTTGAATCAGTATGCTTCCAAACATTTTTCCTATCTGGAGTTTTTCAAGGTTCCGTTTCTGATATACATAAATGATATTACAGAAACACTATCATCCTCATCACTGTTGTACGTTGATGTTCTAAAAATGTACAGGAAATAATATATATGATAGTATAAAACTACAAAAAGAACTGGACATCATTGTGGAATGGTGTGCTTCAAATGGACTTCTTTTGAACGTTAATAAATGCAGTGTTGTCTTTTTTTTCGTGTGATACGGCAGAGACAGACGAAATCGGAGAGCTCTGATCAAACTCTGCTCAGAGCGTACTCGACATGCTCATAGCTCCTGCTCAGAATGAAAAAAGAAAGACAGCCTAATGAAGCATTTTTAATGCCATTATCGATTCAAAGTAATTGACGATACGCTGTTAAATGTATATTTCAAACGTCATATCGCTTATTTTGGGTGTCCAACTCCTATACGTAGTTAGTCAGTATTTAAAGATTCGAGCCTAAAAAATAGAGAAAAAAGCACACTTACCGTTTTCGTTTGGTCATCGAATTATAGTTCTTCTTCTATTAAAAAGGAGAAAAATACTTCTGGAAGTGTAATTCCATGAAATCGTTTAATCGAAAAAGTCAGCTCATTTTGAATTTTGGTGAAATCGTGAGGATATTATTTCTTTAATTCTGTCAATTTTTTTAACTTCTTATCCTCAGCTTTAAAACTTCATCTTGAAGAGATAGATATCTTAAATAACAACATTTAAGTAAGCAAATGAAGATTTTTAAATGTGTCAATTGGGCACGGAGGTCTGACTTGTTTGAAAATTAAATGACGATGGATTTCTTTCTTTGGAATCAAAGGATAAAAGGGTAACGCTTTTGCTGCTTTTCAGGGGATTTCATATGGAATGACTCAAAATTAAAATGCAATTCCGAACTATAAGCAGAACAACCAACACTTTAAATAATAAACAAAGCAAAAAGATTTTTTTCATTTTAATTAAATTGAATAATTTATTAAGTTTGTTTTCAAAACCAAGTTTTTAAAAACCGTTAGAATTTATGCTTTTCTTTAAAAACTACATATTTAAGAAATAATTTGTTTTAATATTAAATGTATTATAAAAAAAGAAAATACATGCTACCAAATTGTTTAAAAATATTTGAAAAAAAAAATAATTTAAATAATTGTACATACACATTCATATACCAATATTGTTTTAATTATATGCTTATTCAATAATTTTCTTTAAAAAATATTTTACAATTTTTATATTTGGCCTGATTCACTTGTTGCTTAAAACACATTTTATTCGCACACCAACTATATAAGTATAATATTAACGATTCCAATAAAATATTTATGTAAATCTTCTATTCTATTCTAGATCTTATTTCATTCATAAAACTATTTTGGTGTTTTTTTCTCGTGAAATTACTTTTCATTATAATAAAGTTCTTTCTTTTTTTAATTTATTTAAGAGCATTAAAACACGAGTTTTTGTTCTTTGTTTCTATATAAAGAAATAAAAACGCATCCCTTAAATCTAATATTGATAAATATGAATTAATGTAATTTTAATAATTTTTGTTTGTAGGATCAAAAATACAGACATTTATATTTAAGCGTAATTTTTGTTTAATGGATATTTTTTTATAAGAAAATAATGTTAAAAATGTTTTTTTTTTTTGTAATAAAAAAATGTGTTGTATCAAATAAATGAATTTGTCATTTTTTTTTAATTTATGTAAAAAATTACATGTAAAAATGTAAGTAGTTAATAGTTTTTGTTTAAAAAATATCATATGTTTATTTTTATATATTAATAAATTTATCTATATAAAAAGACTGAAGCTCATTTTTTTATCTTTTATTCTTTTTATTTTTAATTTTATCTTAATTCTAAAATATTTAGAAATACAATATTATAAACTTTAAAAAAAGTTATAATTTATCATTTTGTTTTTTATTTTTTTGGTAAACTTGATATTATCTGTTTCATATAATATTCATTCCGTATACAAGGGAAAATATAATAATTGAATTTTAAGTTAGATTATTTAAATAAATTGATTTATTATAATTTGCTTGTAATAAATAAAATAGGAATTATATTAATATAGGTTTTTCTTGTTTGTTGTTCTTGTTGTATTTTTGTTTGTAACTTTGAAATGAAAATAAATAAATGCTTTCGAACGGAATTATTGTTTGTATATAAACAGTCTTAGGAATAAGAAAAGGGTAGGGTGTCACGGATATTTTTTTTTTTATTTATGATCCAACGTTTTTAAACCAACTATAAGTACGTGCATGGTTTGGAATAGCTTGATTTTGAAATGAGTTGTAGTATAACTCTGATGACGTACAAGCATCGTGACCCTACATCATTTTAGATTTTTCATAGATATGGCCAGTATACAGTATTTTACTGGTATAAGAAACACTCACATGCAAAAAAAACCTCGCTTATAGAAAACTCATTCCAAAACACCGTGGGAGGGTAATGCTAGTTACTCACGAGGCAACCATTGCAGCAACGTGTTTCGTTTGTTCACTACACACGTGGCAACTGTTGCCGCAACCACAGTACTGTTGGAGCAACCGACCGAAAATATCAAAACTTTTTGATATTTCTGGCAACGGTTGCAGCAACACAAAATCAATTGGCAACATATGTAGCTAGACACGAAGCAACGGTTGCTTCAACATGGCTGTGTTGCTGCAACGGTTGCCTCGTGTGTAGCTAGCATAATAATGTTGTTCAAATTAATTTGAATTTCTTATTGAAATTGAATTTATTAGAAAACTGGCATATATGAAAAACGGGGTTATAAGAAACTTTCAAGAAAAATTTACGCATATAAGAAATTAACTTCAACATGAAGTAATTTGACTTGGTCAAAACCAGTTTAAAAACTTTCTTAACGTTCTTATAAAATTTTAGCCACAGTTTGGAAAGTTCTGTGAATATTCTGACATTTGAATTTAATGTGTGTTTGTTTCTGTTTTTATTTTTATATTAAGACTTTTTTTCTTATATCCTCTTATATAATAAATTGGTTTTGTTATATATATGAACAGTGTTGGCCAAAACTAAAACACGAAAATGACTTCACTTTACAAAAAAAGTATCAGAAATTATGAAAACCAATAATAATTTCTCCGATCTACTATTTCCTATAGATTCTCTATGGGATTGAGATCAGGGGCCACTTCATAAGAGCAAAACGTTTTTCGATTAACAAATCCTTTACAACATTAGCGGTATGTTTAGGATCGTTGTCATGTTAAAGGATTCATCGCAATGGCATATTTTCCTCAGCATGATATTCTGAAAGAGTCTCCCTGTACATAAAACAATTCATTATACCGTTAATTTTTTGTATTGAGCCGTAACGAAGGATTTAAGCGTTCGCCTTTTGGCCTCCGTACCGTACGAAATCCGTCAGATCCCTTTAAATTGAACTTGGATTCATCTGAAAAGGGAACCATTTTCCATTTTGACACAGTCTCGCACGTCGGTTTTTCCGAGAAGTAAATGTTTTTTTATTGCTCGATAAGAGTGAAAGCCACTACCAAATGCTCTTGGCCGGATCTTCCGGTTTAAGATCTGTAAGTCTTCTTCAATTTTTATACTTGTCTATTTTAATAAGTTTCGTGGTCTCCCGCAATTTGTGAAATCACCCAATTTATTTGCAATAAATGTAATTGATTCATCGTTAATAAAATCAGACACTATTTTTTCTTTAGTTCGTTGGAATATTTATTGCTTCACTTTCTTATATAAATTATAATGTTCGATCTAAAATGTTTAGATCATGCTTGTAAAGAAAAAAACAGTTAACGGTAGAATTGACTAGCTGATGGCGACGTTCTCTTAAAATAGGGTAAATGTGCTTTAGTTTTGTCCACTTAACTTTTAATAATTTCCGAATTATTTTGTAAATTTTTATATAAGGTTAGATTTATAATATAATTAATAACTGTTAATTGAAGACCAACTCTGATTAGAAAAAAAAAGTTAATTTTAAAATTATTACTGGTTTTCTTAATTTCTTTTACCTACTTTATATCTGTTATAAAAAAAAACTCGGATAACAAAAATAAATGTCTTTGAATTTTCAGAATTTCTTTTTGCAAGGTAAAAAATTGCAGAAATAATGACCATTTGTCACTTGTGGAAATGCATTATTACCTGCTGGATTTACGTAACTTTAAAATCTTCATTATTTCTGCATATTATAGCCATCAATCTTGGATTCACTTTGCAGATAAAATCACTATTGCATACATATATCAATACCTGCCTTGAATACGATAGAAATTTTATCAGTCGGGAAATGATAAAATAACATATTTCTGCCATTTTGTACGTACATATTTTTGACATTTAACAATTTTTTCCAACTAATGGCGGCAAAATTATGTCAAACTCCGGTTGTATGAAGAACTACTTGTACAAAATGGCATACAAAATAGGTACTATATGTGAGTCGTGTGAATTTAATCTGGATTTACACGACGGAAAAATGATTATTTTTCACAATTATGGCAATAAACGGACTTTGTCTACCTAGACGCCGCTATTAATTCACACAAGAACAAACGGAGAATAACTCTTGCCGATCGCTGCTTCTTTGGACTAAGAAGGCAATTGAGTAGCAAAGTCCTCTCTCGAGCAACTAAAGTGTATCTCTATAAAACTCTTATCATCCCGGGCCTTGCAGAGACATGGACCTTGTCGAAAGTGGATGAGAATACTTTAGAATGTTTCGAGAGGAAAATTCTCCGTGATCTTTCTTTGGTCTCGTCTGCATTGATGGGAAGTGGAGGAGAAGATATAATCATGAACTTTACGGGCCTGTAAAACGAAACTTACCTAGTCAAAAGAACTAAAGTCCAACGACTGAGATGTCTGGGTGATGTAGAGCGAATGGACTCAAATACTCTGGCCCGGAAAGCCTTCCAATCCAATCCCGAGGGACGGAGGAGGAAGACTGCAACTCAGGTGGTGCACACAAGTTGAATAGGAACTCAACCAACTTGACATGTGACACCTTTTCAATCGTTTTTTAAACCATGAGAAGACGAAGTTCACTCCCTACACCTAGTTGAAAATTTTAGTTTTAATTGATTGGGCAAATTTTCGTCGTTCCGTTTAGGCTCTTTTTCAAAGAAATATGAAGGCACAGCTCGCCGCCAAGAACGCAACCAAGACAGTTTCTTATCAACGGGTAAATTTGTCTATATAACCCAGGTAGCTAAAATAATAAATTCTTATCTTATTGGTAGAACCACACTTCTTTAAGACTCAAATCGTTGTATCACAAATAAAATAAATTAATCTGTATTTGTTAAATTGATTGCTTTTTTATTATTACATATTTTATTTCAAATGTTATGGAGTTTTTAGCTCTAATGTACCTTTGTGTATTTTATTTAAAGGAGATTCTTTTGGCAAACTGCAATATTGATGTCTAGGTAATATATTTTTATTTTAATTACTTGTAAATCAGCCTTTAAATGTTTTTATCGAAAGTTTAAACTTTAATTTTGTGTGTAAGTAAGACCCGTTTGCTTAAACGAAACTTAAGTGTTTAAGTTCAACATAAACGCTTATTTCCTACTTTTTGTGTAAACTGTCACATAAGTGTTTATATTGAACATAAACTTTTAAGTTTTCTTTCAGGAAACGGGCCTAATTTATATAATAGATAGATAGTATACAAAAAAAAAATTATTTTTAAATGTTGATAAGTTTAAAATAAATAATAAATTTATACTTTAATAGCTCCTTAACAGCCGAGAACTAGGTATATTTTAAATATTTTTGTTACAACTACAAAAATAAAATAATAATTAAAGTTTTTTTTCAACAAATTCAACCAATAAAAAAAGTTAAGAGTTTTTTTTTATGAATGGCGGGTTTTTAAAATATTTTTTTTTAAGATTATTTATAAAGAAAATCTTTTTTTCTTTTAATTTTTACCTTTACTTACTACTTTAAGTTTGTAGAATATGCCTTTTGTTTAAATTGAATATTATTAAGATTATTATAAATATATTATTATTATTATAAATATTTTTTTTTTATTTTGGAAATATTTTAAAAATGAAATTCGAATTTATGAAATTCTGAACACTGATCGATCGATTTGTCTTAAGAAATTTAATAAAAATGTTGTTTGTATTAAATTTTAGAAAATATAGGGCTCTCGTTCTCTCTCTATTTTTTGTCTATCGCTCTTAAACTCTTGGGGGCTTAAAGCGCAAGCCAGTTGGTAGTGTTGTTGTTGAAATAATAGTTGCAGAGCCAGTTGTACTAGAATTATCGATGTCTTCGTCTGGTGGAGATGTATAAATAATAAAAGTACCATCGGATTTAATAAGGGATTCTGTGGTGTCCATGGCCATATTGGATCCGGTTGTGGCAATAAAAGACTTTAATTGGCTATTTGTTTCGAATGATACCGTACGTGGACGATTGGAGAAAATTGTTGTTGGTGCACATTCAGCTATGGAATTACGAGCTGAATTTGAACAGCCAGGGCAACAGAGATTACCATTTCCGTTTCCGGCTGAGGATTTCACTTTTTCCTTATTGCGACGCAACGACGATCGATGTGGATGATGGCGTGCCAGGGCAGTTATACCTCGTCGTGACGGCCGTCTAGTTACTGGGTATTGAACTGATTCAGCGCTATTACTCAAACGGATGTTGCCAGCTAAATGATATTTGTGCCAACGGACAAAAGTATTTGCAAATAATGGAAGAGGTGTAGAGAACGAATTTGAATATTAGTGGAAAGTAGAATAAATTAGTGAGTGTTTTGTTTGGTATGATGAAGATGTAGTTTTTTTTAAATTATTTTTCATGAAGCTTAATACCTGATGATGATGCCGGATTTTAAACAAAGAAGCAAATCAAACTCAATAGAAAACAAACGTGCAACAGAAAAATTACCATGAACCTGGCCAATTAGTGGTTAAATTTGTATTGTTATATTGGCACTCTTTTAAAATACCAAATGATGATTTATGATACTCGTATCCTAAATTACATCCGGAGTTTACCTATTTATATGTATTTAGAGAGTTATCTGTATTTTCGAGATAAATTTAAATCGACATATGATTTCCATGCAGATGTAGAAAAACGACGATTTGCCATTGAGGCTCGATTTAAATTGACCAAATTGAAAGAAGAAAGTAGTGCCCGAAGAGTTGAAAATCCTTTTTGATCCTCTGTTGGCGAAGAAAGCTAAAGTAAATGCATGAAAGTTGGTGGTCTTTTTATAGATTTTAAATTCTTAAACTGTTAAGCTTTCTAAAAGAATATTTACTACTGGTATAAAGCTGGAAAACTGGAAGCAATTAGCAATAATCTAGCCTATTTATTCTTAAATTCAATGTATACTCGTACTTATCCATTTACAGCATATATTTTTGGCTAAAAAAGAAAAACTGCACATATTGAGAGTCATAAGACAATACCTTATAAGAGTAGTTTTAACATATTTAAAATGCGAAATTGATGACGAAACGCCAATTTTTGTAAATTAAATGCATTTAAACGCTATTTTGAATCAAACTCATTTATTGTTTTACGACGTATTATCAAGACGCCCTGGATATCTTAACTGGTAATAAGAGCAGACAACAAAAATTCCTCTTGGTCTCATGGCTCTTCATGATACGATTCTTAATCAGGCTCAATTCTTTTATCAACACCAAGTTCTAAACAAGAAAACACTAATCTGAGTTTTTGTATCAAAATGCTTCAGAACTGGGCAACAAATGAAGTCGCAAAAATTGTATCTTGATTCTTGTCTTAGAATTTTGTACGCATACTTTCATTCTACCAGTAATTTACGTTATGTACTATATATATATGCTGTGTATCATAATTAAGAATAAAGACACACCGAGAGCTAGACCAAAAAATCTTCAATATTTTTTTTTGTTCAAAGTCGTTGTCGACTAATTTGAAAGATCTATACAGCTATTCACCGGGAGTATTTTTTTTGTATTTTCACTAATCAGTGGCCTGATTAGGGAATACGAAGAGAATCGTTTTCAATTCGATAACTCCTCTTGGACTTGCCTCAATTATTGAATTCGAAGCGAGTCATAAATTATACTTCCAGGATTTCCGGATAATTGACAGCTGAATATTAATTTTTAAAGAAAATCATTTGTGCGAGGTGCAACAATAATCAGCCCTATCACAAATTCCATCGTAATCGGCACTTTTACGAATTCCGATAAAAAGCTATCATCAAATCCGTTCGTAACAGCAATTTGTATGAGATTTTCCACTACGATGGATTCTGTGATAGTTTTTTTCGGGATTCGTAACAAGTTTCCGATTACGATGGAATTCGTGATAGGGCTGAACGTTATCATTGGCATAGTTTTTGAAAACATACAGCTTTTAAAACAATTGGCGCATTTATTTTTACCATGCGATTTTACAGAAGAGAATATCGGATCTTCGAAAATATCATAAATTAAAAACATGAAAATTTAGCAAGCAATTAGGCTCAAAGCTTTGTTTCCAACGTTTATAACTTCAAATTTGTATTTTAAATCTTGAATTTGATTGTGCATTAGGGGCATTAACTTAATTTTTAAAAAAATAAAAACAAATTATGAAGCATCGAACTGCGAAAATGTTTCTGCTCAATTGTGAAAAACCGTCAAGTGGAAATTTAATGGTGGCATGACAGACAAGAAAGTCACATGTGAAGTAATAACTTAACTAACTATTCCAAGCTTACATTTATTGGCGCAACATTTTATACAGTTTAAAGTAATTTACTAACGCTTTCTTTATTTCAAACATTTTCTAACTAGTAACGTGCTAAGGCTATTTTTTCAATTAATTGCTTCTCAACACCCCTACAACAATGGCAGTTCCTCTTGGCAAACTATTATAGCGTGTTCGTTTCGTAATCCAGAAGAACCTTCCGGACATCTCAGATAGAAATGTCAAACGACTCTCGACTTTTCGACTCTCAAGTTTTTTTTCATTGTATTATTATTGAAACATCAAGTGCAGATGGCAAATTGAAGTTGTTTTTAATATTCATTATTTGTCAGCATGGCAAAAACTTACTTGAAAGATTTGATCTTATAGTATCATGGGCTCTTTTTTTTTGAGTGAACTACATACTTTCACAAATATTCTACAACAAATTCATCATCATCAATTTATTGAAAATGACGATGATGAAATGATGGCGTTTCCGTCAATGACCAGTTTTAGAAAATTTCATATAACTCGTTTAGATGACACTTATTCTAAGGCATGGTTATAAGAAATTCTTTAGCGTTTTGAACTTTTCTATATCCGTATTCATAAAAAAATGACATTTCTGGATTTTGACGATGAAAGTGTGCACTTCTGTAGGCCTACTTCAGAATTTTCAGCAGATCGTATTGAAAGCGATGCTTCACTTTCGACCGTCTTAGCTTTGGGTTAGTCCCAGAAAAGAACAGAAATGAAAACAATCGTTCCAGATTTACAATTTAAATTTCATATATTTTTAAGAACGTTTTATTTTTATTTGTTCTATTGCTTACAATTTGAATGGCAACTCTTTGTAAAAATGTGAGTTTTTTCCGGAAAACAAACAGTATTTTGTTCAATGCTGAGCGCGAAGAAGCAAGAGAAGCTGGAGCAAAGACTTGCATGAGACCCCTCTTAGCTTCACTAAATCTCCCGGTTTCAATTTGTTCTACTCTTTTGAACAACGATCTTTGTGTATCTATCTAAACCTTAACTTTTATCTATGATTTTATTTAAAAGAATAAAATGGTAATTCGATTCTGCAAAGCAAATATGTGTTCTACAAGACAAATTTGATTCTGATTTAAAAAGCGTCGATCCAAAAATAATAACTCGCTCAGTACCAAAAAGTGTTATACATCGAAAAAAAAAATCAAAACAGGTTTTTCGAATTTTGTGAGATATCGATGTAGATAGAAAGATGTTTTCGGACAATATGTCTCAAGACACGATTTTTAATAGCCTTCAAATGCCTATTTGCTAGTTCATGGATTTAACCTTTGCACAGCCGATTGTTTAACATTTCTCTTTGTATAACACTTTCAATAATCTATTCACTTGTTAATAAATAAACCGATGAATTTGAAACTTCGGTGGACAAAACAAACCAAATACCTACCATTTAATAAAATATTTAATTTTAATAGTCTCGCAGACTTCATTAAAGCTAAACCATTAAAAAGTTAGAAACAAAAAAGTATTTCCAATTATTATTTTAATCAAATGTGGGAATTGGTTAATTTCAAACATAAAAATAAACAACACATTAAATCCAAATTAAACAAAACAACAAAATGATAAATTAAACAAAAAAAAAAAAAAACAAAAGACCACATTTACTATACAATTATTATATATTATTATTTAAACAAAAAATATATAAATGTATAAATGTTATGCAAAACACAAAAATGTTATTTGTATAAATAAAAATAAAAACTACCATACAAATTATATTATTTATGTATTTAAAAAAAAAGTATTTTAAATTAAAATTTGTGAACAATTTTTGTACTTAAAATCAAAAACAACACAAATAAAATAAATATTATTATAATATAATTTTTAACATCAAATTAAGCGAGTTAATTCATCTATTGTTAAGATTATCTCAAATAAAATTAATTTTTCTTTTTAATCAAAGCTGTGAGCATGTTTAAAATTAAATTATAAATATTTTTGTGACATAAATTTGACAACAACAAAACATATATGTATTATTTTTTTAAAACAAAAAATCCAAAACATTAAATAATACTGAAACAAAATTCACACTACTATTCCGATTGCGACTGTCGCTGTGGCTGTCTTGTGACATCTGCTGACGTCGACGAGATGAAGATGATTGTCGACGCAAGCGTCGGTTTCGGCGTCTTTCTGAAACTGGAGTACTGTGCCGGAAGCGCGATGTCAATATAAAATCAACTTCTTCTCTATCTGAAGCGGCAGCAGATGCCGCAATAAGAGTCTCATGAGCTATGGAACTCTCAACACTGTCGTCGCCCAGTAGAAGCGTCAAATTATGCGCCGAACGAGACAAAGTCTTGTTGGGGCTGTGATAGATCGAGGTGCTGGTACTCGGCTGACGATGGTGATGGAATTCAAAGTCCTCGCCACAACTGGCGATCGAAGTGGAGGAGTAGTAATGTGAATAGCTTTGCTGGTGATGGTGAGTATGGTTATTGTGATGACAATGTTGTGTTTGGGGTGATGTGGATGAGCAATGAACAACAATGTGGCTAGAAGCTTCATGGTTGTAGTTGTTGTTAGTAGTGTCATCGTTATAGCTACCGGAATGCGTGGTGAAGTTCGTCTCCAGAAACATGCGTCCTCCTGATGTCGACGAGCTGTTCCCATCGGTGCGATATCCATGGGGCGAGAGATACTGTCCAGTGCTGCAGTAATCCTCTACATCATCGGTGTCCATGGGATTGTTGGCGGCGGTAGCTGCGACACGTCTTTTGAAAATCATATACATCTCGTTATTGGGCTCATGTGGGATGTCATTGTGGCTGCCACCCATGAATTCTTCGGCTCGTTGGGCGGCAAGGCAGCTGCTGCAAGTGGTAGTGAGCCCTGAGGCACCAAGGAACCATTCGGAACGGGTGCGCATGCGTGCGGTTTGGCGTTCATGGACCTTTATTTTATTATATATATTATTGTTGTTGTTGTGTGTTGTAGTAGTAGTGATTCGTTGCAGCACAATATGGATGTAGTGGTGATAAACGATTTTTGGTGCGACAAAAAAGGGGCGGGCAGGGGTTGACATGAGGGAAATAGTACATTTAGAATATTTTTTCTTGGTTTAAATATTTTTGTTGATGTTTATTTTTTTTTAATATAAAAATATAGTAGCTCAATTAAAATGGAATTTCAGAAAACAAAAATGAAAAAAGTAGATTTGAATTACAAGAAATAAAAAAATAAAATATATTAAACTGAAGACAATAATAACAAAGTGAGATATTTGCTTTAAGCGTGATTATTTTGTTGAATTATAAAACATATGTACATAGAAATATGTATATTAAAGGGCATATCTGGAGGTGAATGTGGAATGAAATTGCTGTGCTTGTGCTCATGTTGATTCATAAATAATAATGCATAAAATGTTTAGTGCGTTTGTATAAAAGATAAAGCAAACCAATGCAATATTAAGCTCTTTGAAAGTGACTAAGGTGGTCATATCACATCGTTTTCTTTACAAAAAAAAAAACAAGTCAAAACTTAAATGTTAATGAAACACAAAATATAATTCATAAATTGTTTCACTCCATTAACCCTAATCGTCAAATTGTCCGTTTTTTAACTTAACTATGGGTTCTAGCAAAATTTTTGGTTTGTAAGTGCCCATAAAATGTAGAAGTGAAAAGTCCTCCAATATTACGAGAACCTCTGATCATGAAAAACTGCCTCTGATTTTAGCATTTCGAATCATACAGACAATTGTAGATTCCCATAACTCATGTCGACAATACGCAAGTGGAAATGATTCAGAGTTGTAAGTCAATAGCCCCTAGTTCTCCATGATCTGCTACCAATTTTTTTTTCTTCGAAAATCGAGTTTTTGAGAAAACTTTGATTGTGTTCAGTATACCTCAAGCATGCGCAAGGAAAAAAAATTTAGTTATTTTTTTATTATTGAAAATTTTGGGCTTTTGAGTTCACCTTTCTGAGATTTTCTGGCGTCTAATTTACTCAGCAGGAGAAGAGGTATGAATGGAATAAATTATTCAACACGAACTCAAAACTACTTATAAAATCTGTTCTATATAAATTTGATTTAATTTTACAAGGATCATCTCTGAAAACTAATTTTTTTTTTTGTAAAAATGTGCTATTGAGTGATAATATTCAAGGTTCTGCATATTCGGATCGTACGGATAAAACTACTTCTAGCCTTCACCTAACCAACAACCCAATTCAGAATACACCCTGAATACATTAACACGGGGAAGAATTTAATGTTGAAGGAGGATTTCTCTAAGAACAGAGTGAGTACAAATGTAAAATTTTACACAAAAATGAATCAACATGTGCATAAAATCATATTGGAAGATCACATTAGTGATCGCTGAGGGCAATATGCCTTTTACATGGCGTAGTGAAACAGATCCAAATACTTCTCGTTTCGTGAAATCGTGTTTGTTTTGATTTGTCTGTCTAAGTCCCCCGATTTCAACCCGATTGAAAATCTGGGTAATAACATTGAACATGAAATGAAAAGTGTAAATCTCAAAAACTGATGAATTATGGGAAATCATTAACAGTGTTTGCTATACCAAAAGGACTCTGCAGAAAATTGGTGCAAAGTTGGTCAAGAAGATGACAAGCTGTGAATACATATTACAATATAGGATTTCCAACTAAATATTTACTTTGGTATTGAAATTTAAAGTTAAAAAACTTTAATAAAGATCAGTGATCTATTCTGAATTCTATCCAACAGGTTAAAATGAGTTATGGAGGCACCAGCCCAGATATGAGAGTTATACTCAAGTTTTGGGCGAATGCATGCCTTTTAGATTGTAGCCAGATCAGAAAGGGAAACAAATGTATTGCATCTTTTAAGGAAACCTAAACATTTCGGTATGTTTTTGGCTACGACGAATATATGATCATTCCATAAAAGATCGTCATTAACACACATACCGACCATAGACAGCTTTTCAGTTTCTTTGATGCAAGTGAAGCCGAAGAACAGGGTTGTAAATCTGGAATCTGTGGGTGTTGTTTTCAGCAAAACAATGAAGTGGATTAGAAGTTTCAGACAAGAGATCGTATATGAAGATAAGAAAGAATGTCGGAGACAAAACGGAGCCTTGTGTCACACCAGCATTTATTTTATGGACATCTGACTTGAAACTGTCCAATACAACTTGTTACGGGGCGGTCCGAAAGGTAATTAAACGAAGAAGAGGCTATCAAATGCTTTGGAAATATCAAGTACAATTACTTTTGTTTCTCCAAAATGATTTTCTTTTCGGAGGATTAAAAATTTCAGTTTTATTGCAAATTGTTCCCAATAATCTTTGTGTTTTTTTGTTAACACAAACGATCATATGCCTTTAGTTGTCATATATAAAGGTTTTTTGTATTAATTCCATAAGCTTCGGAAACGGGTTCGATCTAGTTCTTGAAATATTAAATTACTATTTTCCTTTCTTATTTTCAACTATCTTTATCACTCAATATTTCCAAAACAAACAACAACAATCTATAGAAATGCACTAAAGTTTTCAAAAAACAACTTTTCAAATTCGCTGGCGTTAACACCAAATAATCTGATTCGAATGGATTTCACACTTTGAGCGGTTAGATTATCAAACATTCGCTATCTGTAATCCCGCGATAGTCAAATTCGCTTAAGTATTGACATTTGGAGCGAATTTAATTTTAGCGACTCGCTATTCATAATACGAATCCATCGAATTCGCAAAATTTTAAGTTCGATTCGCTATTTATAATGAGGGCCTTAAAGATTTTAATTTCTTTCGGTATTTTTGGACCCATACTTTTGACTTTCAACAAAATTGTGCGCTTGCTTCTGTTTCACCAGTATTAATTTGAAATCCTGATAACGAACTATCACTTATATTAGAAGAAATCTGATAACAGTATTTTTCCTTACTTTGGATATCTCATATAACTTCATTAAGTCGATTTTTTTTTCAATAACCCTTAAGTCCATCGACGTTATTTAACGTAATTTATTTGTTTTGCTTTTTTTTACCGAGCCCGGAAACTAAAAAAGCTTCTCTATTTTTGTAAATAAATTTTAATGACTTACCTACTATTTTTATAACTTTGAAGCACATTATCATATTTCAATTAATGATCTTAAAACTAGTCACGTCGCACATTTTAAAAGTCGCCTCAAAACACACGTGAATGCCCTTATACAACTTGCTATCAAAATTCTACCTACCTACCTACACTTGAGAGGTTTTACTCAAACAATAATAAACAAATAAACCGATAACAGTTAATTATTATAAATTAATCAAAATCAAATGAAATCAATCAATAAAAAAATAACCTCAGGCGCAAAGATAATAGGAAAACCAGTGAAACTAGAGAAAAAAAAAACAATTGATATCTAATTAAAGTTGCGTTAAAGACTTTTGTGATTTGAAAAGCAGTTTTTAAATATCAGCCGCAATATAAAACAAAACTAAAAAAGGTTTCTTTTTTCAAATTAACTATCAAAATTTAGAAGAAAAACTCAAACTATGTACAACTTAACCATTCCCACACCAATGTCCAAAAAAAATCAAATTGGAATGAAAATAAAATACAAAAAAAAAACATTCTCTATATACAGTTGCTCAATAGATTTTTCTTTTTATTGAATTAGTAGTAAATTAATTATAATTATTTCATAAAAAACTATTAGCGTATTTTTTAAAAATAAGATTTAATTATTTGCCATTTTGTAAACAAAACAAAATACAAACAAGTTTCAATTCAAAATGACATTATATGTACATGACAAAAAAAAAATAACAGGAAAAGGACATGTGACAGAGAAAATAATACTAAAAATAAAAATAGTTAAATAAATCATTAAATTATTGTATGCATTTTTTGTTTAATGAAATAACAGGAAACTAGTGAAACGAAAAGCAAAATAAAACTAAATGAATTTGAACATTAGAAAGAGATAGAGAGAGAAAAATTATTAGAAGAACAAAATTACAAATTAAAAAAAAAAAACTTGTTTAAAATTTTAATTATAAATAAAATTAGCATTCTCTAAACACTAATTTAGGGAAGAGAAACAATTAAAAAATAAGTAGTTGTCATCTATACATTTTTATGTGTGTCTCTATTTATACCGAAATCCTTGAAGCATTAAAGTAATCATCCCTCACCTGTGGCAGATATGATAGACTCTTTGTACTCTCCGCATAACGATTGACCGCTCTCAGTTCGTCCATTGTCATGTGATGCTGAGCCTGTTGACCGCCACTGCCAGTTGATTTTGACGAGCGTGTCGACGAACAACTCGAGGAATGCTTCAGACCGCGATTACAACGACTGCAAGTTGCAGCCACCATTGGCTTTCGGCACTCATCGGTAACGCTGGCAGTTCCTGATGTAATAATCATCCGGCGTCGTTGTGGCAGTTGTTCAACCATTTGGTTGGATGGATTGTTCTCGTCTTCGATATCTTCATATGCGCCATCATCGAGGGCATTTTCGTCACACTTGGATGGGGATGGAATTGGTGATGATGTAGTTGCCATAGCAAATAGTCCGGGTCCCTCGAGGGATACAGAAAGGCGGGCGCATGACTCTATGAACGAATGATCGGGTGTAACACCTAACGAGAGTACGCTGTTGTCTAGGGCAGAACTTGAGCTGGTCAGAAGGGCGGGCGTCGATCGGGATTCTTCTTGAGCAACTGCGAGAGAGTACCCAACATAGAATGATGTATCAAATGGATATAATGGAATCGATGAAGTTATAAATGATGAAAGCCATAAGTTTTTTGTTTTTGTATTTGATAAGATAAAAAATACGAGAGTTCAAGTTGACAGAAGATGTGTGAAATATATAGAAAGATTAAAAGTAGTACCAATGACCCAACCAATATAAAGAATACATAGTACAATGGATGTTTTAATGAAAGCAAAAGGTTTGAAAATTAATATTAGTAGGATGAGGAAGATATGGATTAATAGTAGTCAAGCAAATAAAATAATCTATTTTCATAAATAAATTTTTATATAAATAAATAGGAAAACAACAAAAATATACTCACTCAATCCCCAGCGTTCGCATTGGCATTGTAACCATGTCTTTTCGGCTTCCAGTGAATGTTGTACTGTTGATTTTGATGTAAATTTTCAGAAATAAAATTAGATTGATTGTTATTTTATTTAGTTTTTACTATTTATTTATAACTTACATGCATATTTTTGTTGTGCTAATTTGCCTCGTGGCGGCGGTGGATATTGGAAGCTGCAAATCCATTCGTCTTGTACTTTGAGTATTCGTCCGGTAACTCGGGCATAGTATTCATAGTTTGCCCGACCAAATAAATCGTGAATAGCAAATTTATCGATGATGTGCTTCATTATTTTTGTAGCAACCTAAACAGAAAAAAATAAACAAAAATAATAATAGGTAATAATAATAAATCAGCGAATTATTAAATTGGTCTTGATTATAACTGTAAATGCAAAATGGTTTCATCTGGTCGTAAACAAAAATGTCAAAATACTACAAAATTATTCAGATAATTGTGGACTTTTCATTAAAGAAAAGATTTGATATTTTTGCGAAAAGATTTGATATTTTTTCATTTGTCATTTTTTATTCAAGAAAAATCCATTCTAAAGATCAGATATCTGCAATCAGCCAAAACACATCGATTATATTGAGCGAATAGACAATAATGCTACAGCTAAGATTCTTCGAATCCCAGCCCCAGATTCGCGGCGACAAGAAAGACCGAACCTCCGGTTAAAAGACCAATCTATCACGGATGCCAAACTCTGCTGATTTCTGATGACTTCGTTGAAAAAGAATAATTTGTGACATTCCATTCCAGAGGAAACATTACCGTATTAAGGTTAAATATTGAAAATGGCTCTCTTGTAGTTTGAAACGATTCCTATGGAAATACTTTTCTTACAAGTACGAAAGTACATCAGGTTACTAAAATGATGCTAGGAACGGACAAACATTTCTTGTGTATTTCATGATATGGAGAAAGTTTAATCATAGGGTTGACCCATAGATCACTGAGATCAGATCTTACATAAAAGTATTTAAAATACAGAAAGCCTCAAGCTCAAACATTAACGACTTATTCAAGTGTCACAATTAAAATTCTTATCTTTATCTGGCTTCCGGGAAGCTGTAAAGTCGATGACATTTTTTATTACAAAACTTTGTCATTAATGCTCGTATTTCATCACATTCGGTTACAAATTGGTTTTATTTTGATGTCGCTATTACAGTGTAGTAAGTAATGTTTAAAGATGATTTAATTTAAAATAAATTGTATTGACTCGATTACTTAAAAAAGAGGTGGATAGCCTGCGGCCACAACTTACGCATTCAATAAATAAAAATATTTGTTTTGTGTACAAAAATTTATTTTTCTTTATCTATTTTTTTATTATATTTTGTTTATCATTGTTTTGCCAACGATGCATTGGACAATGCAGAAGGAAAAGGCAGAAGCAAAACGAAGCACTTGCTTACTTAAAATGATACATAAGTCATGTCATGGTGTCATTGTGTAAAAATAAGTAAATAAATCTTCCACTTTAATGGAAATTTGTGTCTACTGACTTCGAGTTGACTTCACACTTTGTGTGGTGCACAGTGTTAGTGTTATGTGTGGCTCTTGTTGTTTAATAAATTGAATAATATTTTCAATTGAAATTTATTAATTGCACAAAATATATGTAAATAAAGGGCGCAGCTAAATATCGACATACATATACATATCTAGCTTTTTCTTTATTGACAATCACTTGTTTTCAGATCTTTTTTTTAATCGTTATGTGAGTAGTTTTACGATTGAAGGTGCATACTGTTGTCAATGATGCGATGAAGATATGGATTCGATTGCTTGCTTTGAATATGTCAAACATCTTAGATTTCATTTCCTATGTCGGCACTTACTTAACGTAGGCAGACGTGTTGATAAGTTATTGAACGATTTGTGAAACTTGAGAAGAAAGTGTTGTTGACACAGTTTTTGCAAATAGAACCGGTGTTTAGTTTTTAATTAAGGAAGTGGAGAAGTCTTACATCGGTTGAAGGTATTGAGGTATACATAGTACAATGTTCATACTAGTTACATGATTGGAAGCCCTTCCGTTCAAATATGATGTAATAAAACCGAAAGATTTTGTCATCTCGAAAAATACCTATTCATTAAGTCAGTTTGTATTTCTGAACGTTGACTCAATCGAGCGAATCCAAACATTTTTTCCTCAGTAAATTTCAGGGTAATTTTGATGAGCACTCTATGTCGCTCAGAAGTATAAACTCGAAAATTACCGGTTTGAAGTACCCCTTGAAATAATGGTTAGTTCGGTCGCTCAGTTACAAAAATGTTTTTTACGAGTGCATTGCCTCTTGCAAGGAAGTGACAAATCCTCCCAGAATCATTCTTGTCATGAAAAGTGCTTCTCATCTTAGCCAGTTAATGGCGGCCATGTTGTTTTATCTATTGTTAATTTTTCTGTTTTTATTTTTTAGACAAGTTTATTTACTTTTTCGCTTAATACAAGCACATCGGAAAGAGGAAGAATATGATTGAGGACCAATTTTGAGAGGTTTAAATCAAAAACTTTCGACTTATATACTTTTCGAATCATTCTTGTAATAGGTTCATTTTGGCCATATTCGGTACGATGGAAGGGGATACAGAAGAAGAGAAGGGTCTTTAATTGACGATTACTAGTATTCGGTTTCAATTTATCAAGCAGACCTACGTTTTCAATGACTCCAGTCAAAAGCTGGTACACAAAATATATAGCGACATTATCGGGATTTCTTCATAGAATTTGTAAATTTATTAATTTTAGACGGTATTCGTATATCTTTCAACCTAATTTTTATCTTAGTTTAGATTAAATAAATCTATGAAGTATTTCCATCACAATAAAAGAATAATGAGTAGGTATATTAACTTTGAAATAACCCTTCAAATAGCAAATGGTCTTTAATTTTTTCTTATTAAGTGAAATTGAGACGGAGTCAGAAAGTTTAGATTGGCACAAACGAAATAAAAAAAAAAGTTAAGTTTCCAGTGAATGCATTCAGCGCTATATTGATATATCTATGTAGGTAAGTTCGATTCGTAAAATTATTGGCCCTATGAAGATTTATCAAGATTCAAGTTCAAACGAATATATTTATGTACATAATAGATTTTTATGGTAAATCTTAAAATTTCAAGAAGATTTAGGACAGATCTCAGTTAATCTCGGTTTTGCGGTCGGTGTAAACATAGCATTAGAAAGTTGCTCAATTCCAAGATTTTATTTATTTATAAGAATTTTAATTCAGTTATCACTATTTAACTTATTAGCACACTGTCATACCTGGGCGAAACGCACTTTGTAGCTGAGGTCACTTAAACTTTCAATTGTTTATTAACAGAAGTAATTTTCTAATTTTCTTCATCTTCGTTGTTTATAAACTACTTTTTTCAGCAATTATCTAATATACGAGTAGATACCGAAATTGGTTTTCTTAATCTTTTCTAAACGTTTAAAAACAAGGGAAAGGCAAGAAAAGTTCATTGAACGCACCCAAAAGTTCACCCAAACTCATTAATTTATTCGAGGATAAATGATTACGGGTATGTCACTTAATAAATGAGGTTATATTTAGACAACTATTTGACAACTATTTAAATGAGGTTATATTTAGACAACTATTTGAATGCGTTCATAAATACTAACGAAAATACTATTAAGACAATGTCCAAGAGTGTTTTAATAAACAGAGTTTAGTCAGACAAGAAATGTTTGGAATTTGAAGCACAACATATTCCGGATGTTTTGGAGGGAGCCCAGAAAGTAACAGATTATAGAATACTTTGGTTGATTAATTTTGCTGATGTAGAATACAGATTTCTGATCTTTTCGATTTAGGTCAGGCTAATTACAGACGGCTTATCAATATGTCTTAAAATCTTTTCCGTCATTTACAGACGTTTACAAATAATATAAATTATATTTATTTCCAAATTTGTCTCCTTAATTGAAGCAATCATAAGAATATTCAAAAAAGACAAAACCAAACTAAAAATAGCAACTCGGAATAAATATTGTTAACTTCTGCTTAAAAAACAAAACATATTCACAAACTTCCATGAGATACATTGCCGTGCGTACTCCACAAGTTCAACTATCTTATTACGACAAAAAAAAAAAAAAAAAAAAAAAAAAAACGTAAGACCCTTCATCTTAACCTACTTCTATACAAATGAAAGTTTCTTAACTAATTGTTCTCATTCATCACTCTTCCCAACTAAAAAATTCTCCAACTAAAAAGAATTTAAAATTCTTACTTAATTAGCCTCTTTAGACAGAGATCAAAAGAATAAAGTTCAAACTTTCTATGAATTGCATCCACAGCTTACAACTACGACTTAAGTACTTTGTATTATTAATTTTACTAAGAAAAATTAAGAAAAAAAAAAAGAGAAGAATTTACCTTGAATTTCAGCACATCTTCCATTCTAGCTGTTTTGCCATCACTAACGCACGATTGGAAAAAACTCGGTGCCACAGAAACGCCCAGCGCTTCACTTGTCATTCCGGTGCCTGCATGGGCAGCATTTGTCGCAATCACACGGAATGTACCAAAGAGTAAAACTAATAAATGTTGGGCATATTTGGGCAGTGATGTAATTAATCTGAAATTTAAGAAAGAACACAAAATTATATTTATGATGACATATCGTTGTCGATACATAATAAATTAAGCACATCAATTTAAGATAAAAAAAATGAGAATTTCGCCAATGAAATGTTATACATACAATATTTTAAAAACATTGGCGCAAAATTTTAAACAGCCTATTATTAAGGTATTAGTATGATACAACTTAACAATTTGCTAACTTTAAAGTAGTTTACTAACTCATTCTTAATTTTAAACATTTTCTAACTAGTATCGTACTAAAGGCAAGGTTTTTAATAAATTGATTCTGAACACTTCTAAAACAATGACACTTCGTGCAAACAACTAATGTCGTTTTTATTTGGCAATCCGGAAGCCTTCCGGACTCTTCTGAAAGTGTTCAATTGGGAAAAAATGACAGTTCTGATTCTGAAAAGAAGAGAAATTTGCTTCTGGATTTGAAATCAGAAGCAAAACCAGAAGCACTCACACATTCATATACTTAAACGTCAACCTCAACAGCTGTGATTTTTGGTATCCAAATTGTGCGAACCAGGGTTGGCCGAATTAACTACACTACATTTTCTACATGATTTACTACGTTTATATGAGGTGTTGAAGCGAGCTTGAAGCTCGCTTCGAACGTTTATATACCTGTATTGAGTTGAAATGAGTTTCGTTCGACTCGATCCCAATCGCTCAGCGGTGTGGAGTAGAAATGTGGGTCGAAAATTCGACCCTAATCCAACTCGATTTTCCGATACTGCATATAAACGTAGTATTTAACTACGCGTAGTTTATTGAAGCAACTACATGCCTAATTTACTACAATTTGTTACGTCTGCTACATATGTATATAGTTAATTCATAAAAAATCAATATAATAAAGGAAAAAAAAAATTTTGAACTTTTATGATCTAATGAAGGTTTGTAAAAAAAAGTTGTATTTACCATAAGGATGAAGAATTGTAAGAATAACTGAACGTTTAATTTAAAAATTCAAATTTCAAATGCATAACTGACAGTTAATTGACAGCAATGCTACAATTTTTGACATTAACTACAATTAACTACATTTAACTACATAAACTAAGTAGCAGACGTAACAAATGTAGTTATTTCTAAAAAGTGACAATTCGGCCAACCCTGCTTTCAAAAACATTTTTCTTGATTTTGATTATTGTACGCATTTGATGTTTCACATATACAATCAAACAAAACTTCAGAATCATCAGAAGCAAACAAAAGTGTTCAATTGGGATTCCGGATCGGAGAGAGATTCCGGATTGCCAAATAAAAACGACATAAGTAAACAGACCTTTTTTGACGTTTGTAAATGTCAAAGAGTCATATGAAGTTAGCACGATACTAAAAAAATAAAATAGGTATTCGACGATTTTAACTTTAATAAAAGGGCAGAGAAAGCATGATGCTATATTTAATTTAAATTTGCAAAATCGTTGTTTTAACATAGTTTCATACTAAAACAGCTTTAACATCGTATTAATTCAACTAAAATTTTGCGCCTTTGATTTTATCAGAGTAGTTTTTCTTTCTAAATGATTATAGTCTAAGCTTTAAGATCCCGTCAATTTTTGGATCATTTGATCAAGCTCATAGGGTGGATCTTAAAGATTCATATACATAAGTTAAATAAAATCTAAAGGGAAATTACATTTAAAATTTAACTAAACATAAAATGCACGTAACGCTCGATGTGTTTCTCAAACTGAACCATGTTTTTCAATATAAAATTGATCAATTCGCAAGCGCTGCTTCAGCTTGAGTCTATTAATGATGAGTTGCCACACCAAACCAACCTAAGAAAACCGAGAACTTTCGAATATGTTGTCACAGAAAAAAGTTTTGCCAATTTAAAATTATCCAGCTCTAAAAAACATCCTCTACAAGGAACTTAAAAGCTAAAAGGTTCAATACCGAAACTGCCAACGTTTTGAACATGCGACCAACAACTGCGAACGCCAGTACAACTGCGTTAAGTGCAAATCGAAACAAGGGTTGGAAAAATGCAAATGCAAGGAACAGGAACATTCTGCGAAAACTGCCAGAAGGAAAAGCACTAAGCTGGCTTCAAGGGATGCAAGTCTTAGTTTTGAAGCCACAGTCAAACTCAACTCAACTCTTAAAGCAGCAGCAATCAAGATCCAAGCCATCCATCACCATATAGGGACCACTAATTCAAATAAACTCTGCACTCAATGAACCTGAACACGGGACTCCAGCTAACTTTCGGATGCAGTCGTCTCTCGTTATGGAAAAATTCATTGGCGATAGAGAAAAGTATGTGGTGTTGGTCACCTTCATCTCCCAAATATGAAACTACTATACAACTATACTGGACCTATAGTCTGTAAACATCCTGAACAATATGACTCTGATAAACGTGTTAAAAACAATATGGCATTCAGCAAAACCAAAATAGCGGAATTCAAAACTTTCCGACAAAAAGGGTGACCATCTTAAATAAAACAACAAAAGTGTGAGATATAAAATTGATTCTGTGTATATTTTGAAGCTGCATTCATGTCATTATGTAATGAATAGGACATCATTCAAATGGGCTCCTCTTCTTTGCTATCCTTCCTGCTTCTAGCGGTCGGTATACATATTTGATGATTCGCGGTAATAGCGTCTCGAATGTTAACACCGAAGTCGCCGCTATGCCATAAACTGTGCAAAAAGTCCAATCTTTGTAAATGAATTGCTTTGATGCTTAGTTGAACAGTTGAGGATAATGTTCGCTGGAGAAGATGCTACTTTGGCCAAAATACGGATAACCTGGTAACATTACCTTACTGAATATTTTGACATCTGGATGTCATTGGTAAATTTAACAGCTGCTGAAATATACCGATTGTTACCCTATACAAGAAAAAGAAAGGAACGATTGTCCCCTTGAACCACCGAAGATGTGGTACACTACCTGTAAACAATCGAGGCTACGGCAATTACATTCATCATCCAGCTGAAAGTACCTTCAATGGGATCTAAATGTAAGACTTTAAGCCTAGTACGCACATCGAGACAAGACAAATTTTATCTTTAAAATTTTAATCTCTACAAAACTTTTCCAAATCTCGCGCAAAAGTTCGAAGTTGGAGAATTAAAAAATAATTTAATGTGTTTTGTAGTGTATCTCTGGAACGGGTTGTCTTACAAAAGTCGTTCATACCTTTTTTGAAACTCCTCTCGATGCTTTCAAGAGAAGCATCAGCACCTTTTACATAAAACCAGTTTTGAAAAAAAAAATCACTTTCGGCTGTCAAAATTTGTCCCGCAAAATAATGCTTGTATCATTCTTTTTCCTATCAAAATTTAGTGGAGACATTTTGTACAGCAATGCACAAAAGTATGAATTTTGCGCGCGAACTGCGAATTGCTCGGAAAAATATCCAAGACAAAATTTGTACCAGGAAAAAAAATGTATGGGAGACAAAATTTTTCCCGATCTGCGTACTAGGCTTTAGGTACGAACAACACGGTTCAATGGATCAATTTGAAAATTTATGGTGGATGTGTGGTTCTTGGTGAAGTGAAAGATACCAATTAAAATCAAACTAAGTATATTTATAAAATAAAATGTAAAGGGTGGGCCAAATACAAGGTTCTTTTTAAAAATGTAATAAAATTAACAAAATTAATTTTTTTTCCATGTATTATGGCAAACATTCCCATTAATTATGGAACACAATGTCGTTCAAGCGATAACGAAGCGGATGGTCGTGCGCCTTCCATTGCTGGGTCAATTGGCGAATAATCTTAGATCTTTGTGCAGAATTCTCCTCAGGTGCGTGAAATCGATGACAAGTTGATGTTCGTGAATTGAGTCTCAAAGTCTCGGCTACAGCAGCCACATTCTCGTCCGCACCTTACGACGACGGGGATCCTGAGTGTTGTCGACTAGCATACTAGTCTCACGAACTTTTTGCATAAGCTTGCGTACAAAAGTCGCAGTGGGTGCTGTTTCGAGCTCAGGAGAAGAAATATAGCAAATATTAAATAATAAATAAAACGCACCATTTTTAGAGTGGAAAAGGCTTAATGCCAGAAAAACCACTATCTATCTCCGCTTTATTCGACTTATCGCTTCGCTTGCTACATTTCAACTAACTACTCTAGGGTGAATTTTCCTCTTTCACAGAAGGGAAATTCACCAAAACAAGTCTCGAACATCGAACCAAAGCTCATATAGCTTTTTGCTCGATATATGAGCTTCCGTTCGATACAGTCCCGGCGAAAACCTACGGTTTTCCACCCTATTACATTTTACTTTTTCTTTCTCATAAATAAAATAAATAATTATTTAACATAACAAATAAAAACAATTCTCAATTTCATTCTCCATTCGGAAGGATACAAATTTTCTGCACCGGCCTCGTCAGCTGATTGGTCGCAGTCTGTACTTCCACGCTTCGCACCAGTCCATCTTTCCCTTTGATCAGTCTCTTGATTCTTCCCAACGCCCATGCCGACGGTGGGAAATTCTCGCTCTTTATAATACATAGTTGTCCTATCTGAAGCCCATGCTTCTCTCTTCTCCATTTCTTTCTCTCAAGTAGAGTCACCAAGTACTCTTCTCTCCATCTATTCCAAAAATGCGTGAGCATTACCTTTCTGTCTTTCCATAGTCTCGCACCATGAGTGTTTGATATCTCTCCAGTCACGAATGGCAACGGGAGTACTAACGGCTCCCCTACCAGAAAATGTCCCGGCGTTAGCGCCTGCAGGTCATTAGGATCATCACTAATCGCTTGAAGCGGTCTCGAGTTCAGGATCGCCTCGATACCGGCGGTCAGCGTTAAAAGTTGCTCGTATGTCAGTATTTTCGCTCCTATCACTCTTGCCAAATGGAATTTCATCGATTTGACGGCAGCCTCATAAATGCCGCCCTGATGTGGCGCTGCTGGTGTCATAAATCTCCATTCTGTCCCTTTAGCTGCTAGGAAGTCCAATGATTCCTTCCTATGCCAGCTCTCTTTCGCTTTTTGCAATTCTTTCGCTGCTCCAACAAAGGCTGTGCCATTGTCGCTGTATATTCTCTCGCATCTGCCCCTACGGGCAATAAATCTTTCGTAGCACGCAATAAAGGCAATCGATGACAAGCTCGACACCAAATCTATATGCACTGCTCTGGTCTTCAGGCACACGAACACAGAAATCCAACATTTCTGTGTAGTCATTCGTTCTCCAGCTTTATCTATCATCTTCACCACGAATGGTCCTGCGTAATCTACGCCAGAATGAAGAAACGATTTCCCAGGTGTCACTCTTTCTCTCGGCAAATCAGCCATCAGCTGTGTTTCAAACCGATGGTTATGTCGCACACAAACTAAGCATTTGTGTAAATATCTTCTCGACTCGCTTCTCAATTTCGTTATCCAGAATCTTTCTCTTATGTGATGCATCATCACCTGGACGGCTCCATGCTTCGTTGCTCTATGAGCACTGTCTATAATAAGCCATGCCAGCCGAGAGCCATTTGGTACAATGGCTGGATGCTTCTTTCCATATTCTAGCTCTGATCTTTCCAACCGTCCTCCTACTCTCAGAATCTCTCTTCTATCCATTATAGGTTTCAGCGATTCAATGCTGCTTCTCTCTGGTAGATTGCTCTTGCTTTTAAGCGAAGCAATCTCTTTCGCAAAATATCTCTGCTGTTCTGTCCGTAACAGATATTCTATCGCTTTTTCTTTCTCTTCAGATGTTAATTGGATTGGCCTATTCTCATTCTTTCTCTTCTGACGCACGGATAGCCTCCTCAGCTCTCCACGTCCCTTTCTCTTGCCATCCAATCCCTTTCTCTTAACTGCTTCCGAGAAACGGAATACATAGCCTATCACATTTATTGCTTTCTCTAATGTGCTGACATACTCATGTACCAGCACCCTCTCTCTAGTCTTTCTCGTAGTTATCGACAATGCTTCATCAATGCTGATGACAGTCATAACTTTCATCTCGTCCCTCCCCCCATCTGAAACGTTTGGCACAAACTTCTCAGATTTCCATTGCGCATGGGGTTGACTTAGCCATTGTGGCCCATGTAGCCATAATTCGCTCTTTACCAGTTCCGATGCTCTCATTCCTCTGCTTAATAAATCAGCAGGGTTTTCTTTTGTTCCTACATGTCTCCATCTATCTATCTCTGTGTTCGTTTGTATTGATGCAACTCTATTTGCCACAAACGTTTTCAATTCGCAAGGCTGCTTGTTTATCCAGTGTAGCACTACCACTGAGTCTGTCCAAAGTGTATATTCAATCTCTCGCCATTCCATGGTCTCTTTCACATTCTCAACCAATCTCCCTAGCAGCTCTGCTGCAGCTAGTTCAAGTCTCGGTATCGTCACCGTCTTCAAAGGTGCTACTCTCGTTTTTGCTTGTAGTAGTGTAGACCAGATTTCCCCATTTGGGTGTTCTGATCTGACATAGATCACTGCACCGTAGGCTTTTTCAGATGCGTCTGAAAACCCATGTATCTCTATCGGTATACCAGGGGATGAGCCTATCCATCTCTCAATTCTAAATTGCTCTAAGCAAGTTATCTCTCTCCATAGCTCTTTCCATCTATCCAGAATATCTTTCGCTAGTTCATCATCCCAATCTGCTTTGGATCGCCAAACATCTTGGATGAGAATCTTTCCCAAAATAGTCACAGGTGATATATAGCCATTGGGGTCATAAAGCTGAGCCACACAGCTGACTATCTTTCTCTTCGTAATCGTGCTCTCTGTTATAGGTGATTTCACCTCAAAGGTAAATTGATCTTTCGCAAGTAGCCACTTCAAACCCAATATTGAAGTTCCTTCGTCTTCTCTAAATATTACTGAATCTCTTTTATCGTAGCTCATGTCTTCCATAAGCGCTTTGGAATTTGAATTCCATTTTCGCAGCTCAAACCCAGCACCCTTAAGGATGTGATCTATCTCTTTTGATAATCTGATTGCTTCTATCTCTGAGTCCGCACCCGTAGTGCAGTCATCCATATAAAAGTCTTCTCTAATAATCTTCGACGCTGTCGGAAAGTCTGTCTCTGAATCTTTCGCACATTGAATAAGTGCTCTCACCGCATTGTGGGCTGATGAAGCCATACCGTAGGTAACTACGGTTAGCCAATACTCTCTCAATCGCTCTTGAGGGCTCTCTCTCCAGTATATTCGCTGCAAATCCCATTGTTCTTTCGCAATTTTTACCATACGGAACATCATCTTGATGTCCGCACTAATCGCAATTCTGTGCCTTCGGAAGCGCATCAGAATTTCATGCAGATCTTTCTGCAGCTTTTCTCCAACCATCTGCACTTCATTAAGTGAGACGCCCATGGTTGTTTTGCAACTCGCATCAAACACCACTCTGAATTTTTTCGTGACACAGTGATGTGGTATATGATATACAATTCTCGCTCGTGACGCACCAACAACTGGTGTCATATGTCCTTTGCTCTCGTACTCTCTCATGAAGTCAACATACTTCTCTCTCAAATCTGGATCTCTCTCTAGTTTTCTTTCTAAGGCGAAAAACCGCCTTCTCGCTATAAGTTCGGTAGTGCCTATCTCTCTCCACGCTTCTCTCAAAGGAATGGTGACAATAAATCTTCCTTCTTTGTCACGTCTATACGTATTGACAAAGTTTCTTTCAACTAATTCCTCCTCTTTCGATCTCACGGCTGGTAGACTAACCTCGTCTAGAGCCCATAATCGTTTGAGCGCTTCATGCATTTGTTTGTTGTCCAAACAAACCACATATGCATTATCATCTTTCACTTGTAATGAGCCTTGTCTCTGCCCAAGCATTACTCTTCCGAAAGTAGTATTTATCGAGAAGAATCCAGATGGCTGTCGAGTCATCATGGATCCAAACATCTCTACCACAAATTTACATCCAAGCAACAAGTCTGCTGGACCTTCTTTCCAAAATTCCGGGTCCGCCAATGGCAACCCGTCTATCTCTTTCGCTTCACAATATCTCAAACCGCTGCCTAACAGCATTGGAGGTAATGGACCTCCTTTCGGTAGAATCAAGAATTCTTGCTCAATTGCGATGCTCGAGGAGAACCATGGCCTTACCTTGATCTTACTCCAATACTTAATATGGAAAGGTTGACCATTGATTCCTACGATCTTTCTCGTGGCTTGCATCTTTCTCAGTTGCAACCTCTCAGCTAACTGGTGACTCACCAGATTTGGTTGAGCACCGGTATCAATCAGTGCCCGCACTGGGCCACTGTCTTTCTCTTCTACAGTGATCATCACTTGCACTGTAGGCAATAAGATAAACTCTCTCTTTTCTCTATCAGTAAAACTCTCTGAATAAACTTTAATTTCTTTTTTATTTCTTTTAAAATTGTCATAAGACACCTTGCTTGATGTCTCGTCTGTCTCGTATAACCTTTCTCTATTATCTATCTCTTGTTTGTATTTTGAACCTGTCTCTCGCTTGTTTTTAAAATCTATCTCTCGTTTGATTTTGGGGTCTATCTCTCGTCTGTTTTTGGGGTCTATCTCTCGTCTGCTGTTTGAATCTGTCTCTGCCACTGCTCTTTTGCCGCTATCCAGTCTTCGCCTCTTTGCTGGTCAATCTTCCTTTCGCTTCTCATTCGCTCTCTTGGTTATGATCCTCTTTCTCGGCTGCTCATGGACTCGATGAACAGTTTCAACCTTTCGCATCTCTCTCATCGGGCATAGCACGCTATTGTGCAACTGCTTGCCAGGGCATCGGGCACATGGGACTTGGAAACAGTCTCTTGCGATGTGGCCAACTTTAAGGCAATTCTGGCAAAGCTTGCTCTCTCGCACAAAGTTGCCTCTGCCTAATAGGCTAAGTGATAAGAAATCAGGGCATCCCCATATCGGATGAGCAGTCGATGCACACACAGTGCAACCTTTCACATTGTCTCTAGTTCTTTCTCTTAGAGGTCTGACTGACCTCCCCTTTTTCATCAGAGCCATTGCAGAAGTCGATGGTCTGGGCGCTTCTCTGCTACTCGTCGCTCAATTAAGGCCATCGTGCTGGTGCCCTCACGTCCGGCCAACAATCGCTCCACCTCTTTGACTTCGCTCCATGAGTCGCGGAGCCCCTCCAGTCTCACGCTCAATCCCTCCACGGGATAGTCTTTGCCTTGCTTGATTTGCAAAAGGCAATCATCCTATGGATGGAGTTTATCGCTGCCTGGAAGCGATACTCCAGATCATCAGCGCTTGGTGACTGCATTCTTTCTCTTTGCTCTATCCCCGTTCGGTCTCGATTCTATCTCTTGATTCTGTTCTATCTCTTGATTCTATCTCTGGTCTTGATTCTATCTCTTGATTCTATCTCTGATTCTATCTCTGGTCTTGATTCTATCTCTGGTCTCTCGGTTCTGTCTCAGTTCCTTTCTCGGTTCTATCTCAGTTCCTTTCTCGGTTCTATCTCAGTTCCTTTCTCGGTTCTATCTCAGTTCCTTTTTCGATTCTATCTCTATTTGAATAAGGAAATAAAATTTTCGTTATTTCAAATTTCAAAATTTCAAATCGCTGAAAAAATAAAGAAAATATGTGTGCAAGAAGAATCCTTAATCTAATTATTTTCACATGCAATTATATGAACCGTCCGGCGAATACTTCCCCTTCGACTCATCTTCGTTAACCAAGAGAATTTTCAGAGGAGATCGGCCAGATCGGAACATACTACTCAGACCATCGGCACAGATTCGCTCTCTATAACCAGCGCGTCCGTCCATGCCATGTCCTGAGAAAATGAAAATTTATACTACGCTCTACTGGACTCAATTCAAGCACAAAAATATAAAAAATATAGATAAATAAATAATTAATTTGTTGTGCTGTGCTATTTGTATTCAGTGTTATTGTATTCAACGTTATTTATATCTTTCCGCTTGCAAGCTCTATCTCTCTGTCACGCAAAGAACTCGCATTATATGCTTTGAGTCTTGCCCTCTCTCTCTATCTCGCAAATAACTCGCATTACATGCTTTGAGTTTTGCCCTTTCTCTCTCTCTCTCGCAAATAACTCGCATTACATGCTTTGAGTTTTGCTTTTTCGCTGCTCATGAATATGTTGTGTTTTCTATCTCGCAAATAACTCGCATTACATGCTTTGAGTTTTGCTTTTTCGCTGCTCGTGAATATGTTGTGTTTTCTATCTCATTCATTTTCCCTTTCTCACAAAATTGAATTTAAAAAAAAATCACAAAAAGTTCCCAAGCTCTTAACTGTCTCTGTCACACAATCAACAAGATGCCATTCATACATTATTAGCTGCTCTGATGTACACAAACACACTTTCAAGAAAAAACAATACTACCGATCACCAAAATATTTTCTCTGTCCTGTCTCCGGTAAAGAAGAAAAACAAAACTAATTCTGTTTGTTTGTTTTTCATCTTCCCCCTATCTCTCGCACAAAAACCTTTCACAAATATCAAGCTCTAAATCAATCTTTCACAAATATCAAATTCTATATCAATCTTTCACAAATATCAAATTCTATATTAATCTTTCACAACGCTTCACAACATTCCATATTTATATTTTTCACAACATTTCACAACATCTATGAGAATTCTATTCTATCTCTTATTATGTTTTTCGAGGCAGTACATAGACTCCTTCTTCTATCACAACCGAATTCTCTTCGCTTCACATAACAATAACACTGATAGCACAACTGGTCGGCGAGTGGACTGTATTTATTATAACGTTTCAAATCAATTACCTTTCTCAATTACGCTTTTACCTCTCTCGATTTTAATAAGCTCTCTCTCTAAATTACCTTTCACAAATTTAAACTGAAATAATATTTTATTTTAAATAAAACTTTTTTCTTATCTCGGTTTAGCTCGATTTAATCAACCACGACAATACTTATTTTGTTCTTTACTGTTTGGATGTCACACACTGAATGAATGGAAGTGGAGAATTTTCATCCCCCGTCGCTGCGCATACCAATTGTTATTTGTGTATCTATCGCTTAGTCTCGCCATGTAGGCAGCTGCACATGCCCGTTGGTCTTATGTACATTGTGTTCTTTCTCGTTTATCGGGTTGTGTGTGGAGTTTGCCTGTTTGGACATGTCTATCTCTGCATGTGTGTCGTGGTGGTTGATTATTTTATTTGTTTTTGTTCTTTCGCTGCCCTGCGTCGCCGCTCATTCATTCATTCACGTAGGAAGAAAAAGATGTGTAATTCAACTTATCATTCTCATAGGGGAACTTTTATGTGTAATATGGTGGTTGATTGTTTTTATTTCGTATTTTCGCTGCTCTGCTCGCTGCTCTTTTGCTAAGGAAAAAATATATAATTTGACTTACCGTTCTCGTAGGGGAATTCTTATATGCAATTCCTATGTCTATCTCTTGGCGTACGTGACCGTATGCCCATAGCCAAATTTATTTTTCCGTTTGAAATTTGCTCGTGCCTACGTGACTTTTGGCGTCTTTCACATTTGCGCAGCACTTTTTTAAGTGTGCTTGAAAATTTTGTGCGCACATACTTGATATGTGGCGTCTCTCACATTTGCGCAGCACTTTTTTAAGTGTGCTTGAAAATTTTGTGTGCACATACTTGATATGTGGCAGATCAACGCTTCGCTTATTGTTTTTTTGCATATAATTGGATTATAATGCAATCTTTCACTCTTTCACACACATCACTTCGCGGAATTTATATACATAGAAATAATATTCTAAGAAAACCGCACTTTCTCTATTAATTCATTAAATTTATCCGGCTCGATTGACCAAATGTTTCGAGCTCAGGAGAAGAAATATAGCAAATATTAAATAATAAATAAAACGCACCATTTTTAGAGTGGAAAAGGCTTAATGCCAGAAAAACCACTATCTATCTCCGCTTTATTCGACTTATCGCTTCGCTTGCTACATTTCAACTAACTACTCTAGGGTGAATTTTCCTCTTTCACAGAAGGGAAATTCACCAAAACAAGTCTCGAACATCGAACCAAAGCTCATATAGCTTTTTGCTCGATATATGAGCTTCCGTTCGATACAGGTGCTTTATTTCGGCCAAAGCTTCAAAAAACGCATTGTTTAAAAATTAGTTTTCAATATTTCCCAACGTTTTTCAAACGCAACTTAGTTCGTTTCGCGGAGGTATGAAACTGAATTTAAATGCTTTCAGAATAAAGGGTAAAAGCAGCATCACGTTCCTTACCTTAAACATTTACTACATATGTAAAATCTAACTAAGCCTTTAACATATGTAGATGCTTGTAAGTATAAGTTCTGCCGAGGTTTACCCATGACCGATCTGATAAAAAAATTTCATAAATTGGATACATTACATTAAGAGCATTTAAAATGTCCGTAAAAAATTGATTTATCTAATTAATTTAGGGCAAGTTATATCTTAGAATTCAAACATTTCAAAACTAACCTGTGCTTTACACAGGGTTTTGCTTTGATTGAGGGTTCATCAATTTGTATGGTTTAATAACAGAAACAAATTTTATTGAAAAATCTCAAAAGCAGAACTTTCTAGAAAGAATTATTTCATCTCTATATGGTCTATTTTCACAGAGGTGCAACTCTTCAAAAAACAAAATCAAACATTTAAAAATATGTTCCCTAAATTTTGCAAGAGTACTTGCAACAAATCATAATTCTATATAACCCCTTTCCACAGAGGCACAACTCTTCAAAAAACAAAAGCAAACATTTAATAATGCATTCCTATAATTTTGCTCACACGAGTACACACCACAATTCATAAATCAGCTGTTAAATTAAACGTCACTAGAAACAGTGTTGCCAATTTATAAACTAAACCTTTATTAAAATGAAACACCCTTTAGGTATTTAAATATGTTGCGTCTGACATCAAAAATTTTGGCGATATTCACCTATGTTGGAAAAGATTCTTTAAGTTTGTTTTTTTTTTTTTAATTTCACCATTTTAATTGGAGATAAAGCTAAAATAGAGCTTGAACCAAACAAAAAACTGGCAACGGTAACTGGGAGGTAATGAGTATCGCATTGCCAGCCAGCGTCAACCAAAGTCCAACTGTACTTGTCTGTTTGTCACCATTGTCCCTTGGACAATGAATGAGGGCACAGCCAAGAGAACAACAAACAAAACAAATTCCCTACCTCCACCTCCTACACTACTGTAAGTCTTCGCTTTGTGAGTAGTATACATCAGAAGAACGTCATTGTTGCTTGCATTTTCCTATTAACGCTTTGTTGTTGTAAATAACTCTCCACATTGCATTGCATTAAATGTATAATATGCACCAGTAGGAGGCACTACACAGAAGAAGCTGCAGAGGAGAGTACTTTTGCGTGCTCTGACAAAGTACACCCTCTAATTGCAATGTGTTAACTGACTATATGTAGTTTATTTGCGCGAAAGAGGGTACTTTTATCGCGCTTTGCCAGTTAGCTTCTGGCAACAATTAGCACTTGTGAATCTCTATACGAGTATAGCTGTAGCGCGCCCATCACAATCTAAGCCCACAGTTTTTGATATGAATTTCAAAATTTCACAGACAGTGACCATACACTCTCTCGAGTGCTATATAAATGAGTTGGAATGTCATCAGCATAGTTGCAAGAAAAAAAAAAAACTTAGCTGACACAAAAGCTGACGCACAGATGAATTTTCTTTATCTGTGTTAGCGACTTAGCTTAGGCTGTAGTATATTCCAGCAGATGAAACTGAAGATGAAGTTCCCTTTCAAAATGAAAGATAAAATAAAAATGCAAGGAAGCACATTTTTTTTTCTATATGGAGAATCGCTTTTATGGACGAAGAGACTCATGCGTATTAATGATTAGCTGTAATCGGACCGAGTTTGATACTATTTATTTAGTTATTTATTCAACTGGCAAATGAGAAAAATATTCAAGCTATAGTTTATCATGAAGCTGGCGTATTTTATATTTTGTTTACCAGCGGAAGTCAGCTTTATTTGGAATGATCGAATTCGTCGGAATCCATTGATGGTATGAGGGATTCTTTATTTTGAAGATTTATCATCTCGAATTAATAAACAAATAATTGGTTTAAATTATTGAGTAAGCATTAAGAGGTGGTATCTAATTAAACACTGCAAGCGTGTTTAAAGCTGAGTATACACTTTTGTGATCAACATTTTTAATTCATGTACATTGTTGATCAACATGGTCACTCGTTTTAGTTAGTGTGAACATGTCAATGTTCACGGCTGGAGTTTCATTAGTGTTGAAAATAATTTGTATTCTTTCTTTATAGATGCTATTCTTCTCATCTCAGCAATTACCTAAACTCAAAACCAAAAATTAAAAAAAATGCACTGACTAAAGACAACACAAATCTGACAGCTAACTATTGAGATGAACACGTTCAGACTAGCTAAGTTCTACTTATTTGACTGCAGACAAAACAGATCTGACAGCTAACTTTTGGGATGAACACGTGCAGACTAATTTCTACTTATTTAACTGCAGACAAGACATGTACTTTGTGCACTTTCTTTCTAGATGCTATTCTTCTCATCTCAGCAATAAATTTCAAAAATTAAAATAATGCAATGACTCCAGACAACACAAATCTGACAGCTATCTATTGGGACGAACGCGTCCAGACTAGATTATAATTTTTAGTCGACACAACTTTGCTAATTTCTACTTACAGTGGATCAAAAAAGAAATCGGACATACAAGTTTTGTCTCTTTAAATCACAAAATAAAATTGATGAAGGTTTGAAAATAGCGTATTTTTGCATTTATACATAGTTTTTACTATAAGCTCTGGATATTTAGCAAAAATTACAGTTTTATTAACAAATTTTCATCGGAATTTAATTTAAAAGAAAATAATCGCAAATTTAATATCAAAAAAGAAATCGGATACTCTGTGGTATACTCATTTTATACTCATTTTTTTGTTTTTAACGGGACAAATATAACACTTTAAGGTTCTTAAAATTCCGTTACATATGTCAGATGTTAATTCGATTTGAATTTTATGTGTTATTATTAATATGGTCAAAATGGAAGAACAATTTTGATATACAACGATAGAAGTGCGAAAAATAGTGATAAAACATTTTTAAAAAGGTAACTCTCTACGTGCTATTGCAGAAATTGTAAAAAGAAGCAAGTCTACGGTAGGAGACATCATAAAAAGATTCAAAACAACAAAATCTGTTGAAAATTTACAAAAATCTTGAAGACCAAAAAAGTTTACTGCAGGCGATGAACGTTGGATATTGTTATAAGTTCAAAAATAAACCCCAAATAGGTGCACCAAAGTCGACGGCGGAGGTAAGAAAATACTGGCAATAAAATGTTAACCCTGAAACAGTAAAAACAGTAGTGCGAAAAAGTAATTTTCATGGAAGAGTGGCAAGAAAAAAATCCTTTTATCAACAAGAAAAACCGAATCAAGAGAAATAGTTTATAAGGAGCTGCCAAAATACGAATTTGTCATTCTGGAATCGTGTTTTGTTCTCTGTTTTTATTAAATTTACTCTCGTCAGAGACAAAACGCGAATCCAGAACGACAAATTCGTCTTTTAGTAGCTCCTTATAAACTATTTCTCTTGATTCGGTTTTTCTTGTTGATAAAAGGTTTTTTTTCTTGCCACTCTTCCATGAAAATTACTTTTTCGCACTACTGTTTTTACTGTTTCAGGGTTAACATTTTATTGCCAGTATTTTCTTACCTCCGCCGTCGACTTTGGTGCACCTATTTGGGGTTTATTTTTGAACTTATAACAATATCCAACGTTCATCGCCTGCAGTAAACTTTTTTGGTCTTCAAGATTTTTGTAAATTTTCAACAGATTTTGTTGTTTTGAATCTTTTTATGATGTCTCCTACCGTAGACTTGCTTCTTTTTACAATTTCTGCAATAGCACGTAGAGAGTTACCTTTTTAAAAATGTTTTATCACTATTTTTCGCACTTCTATCGTTGTATATCAAAATTGTTCTTCCATTTTGACCTTATTAATAATAACACATAAAATTCAAATCGAATTAACATCTGACATATGTAACGGAATTTTAAGAACCTTAAAGTGTTATATTTGTCCCGTTAAAAACAAAAAAATGAGTATAAAATGAGTATACCACAGAGTGTCCGATTTCTTTTTTGATATTAAATTTGCGATTATTTTCTTTTAAATTAAATTCCGATGACAATTTGTTAATAAAACTGTAATTTTTGCTAAATATCCAGAGCTTATAGTAAAAACTATGTATAAATGCAAAAATACGCTATTTTCAAACCTTCATCAATTTTATTTTGTGATTTAAAGAGACAAAGCTTGTATGTCCGATTTCTTTTTTGATCCACTGTATTTGACTGGAGGCAACACAAATCTGACAGTTCACTATTGAAATGAACACATCCCGACTATAGCTAATTTCTACACATTTGACTGCAAAAAACACAAATCTGACAGCTAACTATTGAGATTAACACGTCCAGGCTAGATGATAATTTTTAGTCGACACAAGTTTGCTAATTTCTACATTTTTGAGTAGGGTTGGATTCGAGTCGACAAAAGTTGATTGGCACTGTTGATCAGCACATCTACACTTACTTGACATTATTGATCAACTATTTTTATTTGCAAAAATAATGTGAACGCTGCTTAAAATTAAACCAAGTGTAGTCAGCAACGCTAAATGATCTGATAATTGTAGAAAACTACAATAGAAAAACTGACCTAAAGTTCACATTTAGCTAAATTCACATTATTGAGATCTCACAAATAAAAAGTCGTACCTTAAATAATAAGTTCTATATATTTACAAGTAATAAGTTCCTTTTACTCTTCCTATTATATTACAAAACACTTATTATTACCTTTGTACATTCAACCAAAACATAATAGTGAAAGTGCTACAACAGCTTGACCTAGAATTGTGGAAATAATGTACCAACTGCTGATGTCTAAAAAGAATATTATTATGTCGAAAATGAACTTCCACAATAATACAATCGAAAGCGAAACTTAACCCATAATTAATTACATATTTTATTTCTTTCATGCCACATGAGCTGAATTAATTAAAAATTTTGATCGTGCGTTTTGAACAAAAACCACTTTCTGTTTTATTTGTCGCTTACCATTCAAAGAAAACAAAACAAAGAAGCTATACTAGAAACAAAAGAATGTGTGACGATTTTCTTTGGTGTGGACGTGAAGATATCGGTAAGCTTATTTTTAAACCATTAAGAAATGTTAAACGATAGTTTTATTGTACTTAAAGCACTTAGCGAAACTGGAATCGTTTTTGATATGCACCATAAAAAGAATGAACCGAAAAAAGAAAGACTAATAATTTATGAGAGCCGCCAGGGTATTTAAAAAAATGAAATTGGGTCGTGGGAGAGCTGATGGAATACATTATTTAATTGACATTTAAGCCCAAGAAATTAAAGAAAAATTAGATGATTAGGATCTTGAAATGGGTGTTGTGGAGTTATCGTCATGCTAAAATAGCTAAAGAGAATCTTTTCTGTGCTTGACAGGAAGTCTTTCAACATTTCCCAAAGATATTTTGTGAGATAGCTCTGGGAAGTGTTTTACTGCTTGGTTAAGAAAATAAATGTAAAATTAAATATTCGAAGAGCGAAGAGAGGAACACTAAACTAAGAAAGGTTCGACTTTTCTGCTTATAACAGGCTCCCGAATCGCAGGGAATCTTTGATCTTTCAGTGCTAAATGGGGTAAACAAAATTGTGCGGTTTCATTCTTCGAAAACTGAATGCTGTTTAATTTCGTTGAAGTAAAATGTACCCCCTACGCCGTTGTCCTTGAGTGGCACTTGCATCGAAGAAGCCGAAAGTTTCTCAGTACTCGGTATGTGTGTCAACGACGATCTTTGTTGAAATGACCACATTCACGAGACCGCTAAATGTTTAGGATTGCTCTATCATCATCATCATCGGCTCGACAACCGGGTTCCGGTCCTGGCCTCTTTCAACAAGTCTCTCCACCTATCCCGGTCTCTAGCCGACGCCATCCAGTTGCGCACCCCAAGGCTTCGGGCGTCCTGGTCTACGCCATCTCTCCAGCGCAAGCATGGTCTACCACGCTGTCGTCTACCATAGAATGTACCACAAAGAACTTTCCGAGCAGGTTCCTCTTCGCTCATGCGAGCTAGGTGCCCTGCCCACCGGAGTCTACCGAGCTTAATTTTTGTCACGATATCTGCTTCAAGGTAGATTGCGTACAGTTCATGATTGTACCGTCTCCGGAATCGTCCTTCCTCACATACGGGGCCAACAATTCTCCTTAAGACTTTTCTCTCGAACGCAGCTAAGAGGTCGGAGTGCCTTTTGCTAAGCACCCAAGTCTCGGATCCATATGTGAGTACTGGCAGGACCATGGTCCTGCACAGCAGCAGTTTTGAAGTTATGGTGAGATTTCTGGATTTGAAGAGCTTTGACAGACTATAGTAGGCTCTGTTGGATTTGAGAAGCCGCCCGCGTATTTCTTCTTCTATATTGTTATCGGCTGCTACTATTGACCCAAGGTATTTAAAGGATTGCACCACTTCAAATTCGTGCTCCGCAACCTTGATTGTTTGACCAACTGTTCCTCTTGCATTCGACGCCACCATGTACTTTGTTTTACATTCACTAATGTGCAGCCCCAGATTTTGTGCCGCCTGCTCGATCTGGATGAAGGAATCGTGTACAGCTTGTTCGGATCTTCCGATGATGTCAATGTCGTCTGCGTAAGCTAGTAACTGGCTGGACCTGTTGACGATGGTCCCTCTTGTTGCCGTGCCAGAGTCACGGATTGCTTTCTCCAACGCCAGGTTGAAGAGGAGGCAGGCCAAACCGTCCCCTTGTCGGAGTCCATTAAAGATGTTGATTGGTCTGGATAGCAATCCGGCTATTTTTACTTGGCTTGTTACGTTGGTCATGGTCAGGATTGCTCTATCAGTGTAAGAAATTTTCCAGCTCTTCTGATTTGGCTACAATTTATAAGACGTTTATATGTCCTAAATTTTAGAATAACTCACATCTTGTCCAAAGGTGCCGCCCAAACGTCTTTTCATTTACTGGATAAAATTCAAAACAGAGCGTTAAAAACTGATGGGAAACAGAGCTCTTATGGATTTATTCCCTTCTCTTGAACACCGTCGGAATGTTTTATGTCTTCCCTTGTGTTACTCGTATCGCTTCTTTTACAAGCAATGCTCACTCGAAGAAGCCAGTTGCATTCCTCCCCTCAATCAGTTCATCCGAGATACCCGTTTCGTTAGGAATTCTGATCAGTTCACCTTCGAGCCTAATTTTGGACGTACCGTTCAATACAGAGATTCGTTTTTAGTTGCACAAAACGTTTTTGTAATAATTTACTTTTATTTACAACTAGTATTAGCGGAGAAAAGTTAAAAGTCCGCGTCCGCACCATGCCTTGTATATCAATCATAAAGTCTATTAGTCGAGAGCCGTTATGTGTTTTCGTTTCCTGGAGGGTGTGTTTACCAACTAATCCACTTAAGATGTCTTCCTTTCTGAATTTACCATTGAGGCATGCCCCATAGCATTCGCTGTCCAGAAATTCTTTATACTCTTTGATAGGTTCTTCGGCTTTGTCGGTAATAATTGGCACAATTTATTCGTTTCATCAAACTTGATCCTCATAAATTAAACTTTGATAAAATGTTAGAGATAGTTAAAATTTGGTAAATCGTCTTTATAAATTATTTTTTGAAATAATTTCTATAAAAATAAACAAAATATGTATATTTTTTTAAGAAAACCTTTGAGAATCGTACCCAAGACCATTTACATGACAGTCCAACGCAATAGACAGGGGAAAATTTTCGAAATTTGTTAAATTTAATCAGCGTAGATAAAAGATCTTAAAAGATACCGTTGCTATCTGCGCTGCAAACCATTATACATTATCTAGAACACTGCCCTACCGACCTTGCTCACTCTCATCATAAACAATATACTCGTACCTACCTATACATCGTAGGGTTGTATTTTTTTTCCTATTAATTAACCACACAGATTCTGTGAACCAATTTCTAAGAGAATCAATGAAAGGGGTGTAAAATTGGAAACACAGTTGATCATTATGTCCCCTTATAAAGAAGTATCAAATAGCTACACCTTTTACCCTTATCAAATTTAAGCAATCAAAATCTACATAGATCTTTACTAAATCAACACCACCACCTTATGGATTTAGATACAGAAAAAAAAAACAAGAATTCTTAACCTTAGAAATCTGTAATAACAATAATTTGCAATGTGTAACCAAATAACCCCAAATCAAGCCATACTGTGTTCGAGAGAAAAAAATAAATAATAACAAAAACAAGGTGAGGTCGATATTGCGAGCTGCACTTTGTTGTATTCCCATAACCGTATTCACTGGGACCACTTTAAGTGAAAAACACTACATCTCAAGCATATTATTTCAGGGTCAGAAGAAACGCAGAAACTTATGCGGGAATTTGAACGTTATTATTTCTGCGACACGAACCACCATGATGTCTGGTGACATTATTTTTTGCTTCCATTGCATTGGAAAATATAATGTACCTATAGGTATACAAATTCACATTTTTAGTTCCAGAGAGCAGAGCAGCAGGGGTTCATGAAATGGCAAATTGGTCACCGGCATTCAGCCGGTTCCACCCTGTCTACTCCAGTGGGACATACATTATGTATATATAATTTTACAAGCAAACATACATACATATAAACATAAACTCAATGTCAATATAAAATTAAAGAAAAGAGGTCCGCAAAAATTAAGATCATGTTTTAAATTGCAAGGCTACACATGTGATTGGCAATAAGTTTCAATATTTTCTCTAATGGATATGCATTGGTTTCATAAAAATAATTAAAGTTTTATTTTATAAACTTTCACCATGGCTAAAAACATAGGACATTTCTTTACGAGCATTCAAAATTTCCAAAAATCATTACAGATTAAAATTTGAAACAATTCTACACCAAAAATATTGGAATGCCCTTAATGATCCAATATAACCCCGTAAGTCTAAGTACGTAGATCACGCTCAATTCTAGTTGACAGTCATTTTAGCCGCCACGAACTGCGTCCAGCGAAAAAATAAAATTTTTGGTTCTAACTGTACATCATTCATCTGTCAATATTAAGTGCACGAAATAATTGTTCGGAGCATTATTCTTAAGCTTAATTTTAACAGTTTCTGTTGTTCTTCAACTTTCTGTGTAATTTACTTAGGGAAAAAGAAAATCTAAAATGAGAAATTTTTCTTCTTTTTAGAAACTTGACAAAATTAAGATTCGTCAAGTTGTTTACTCGATACAAAAAAAATTCCCTACTTTTTACTCTTTTGGCATTATCTATATTTTATTTTGATTCCGATAAAATAGTTTTACAGATATTATTGCCTCATGTGCGAAGGGTCTTAGACATGCATAAAACAATAATCTGCGACCTCGATTGTGAATGTTATTTCTTGTTCGAAACGATCACTTTCAACATCATCGATGACGACAATAAGGTGAGAACAACATGAACCATATACAAAAATACTCTCGTCTGACTGTGAGTTTTCGCGCCAAAAAGATCGATCGTGTAAATTATATGTAAGATACAAGGTTAATCTAACATAGACAGGCAGACAGCCGGTCTGACCTGAAAAGTTATACCGTGATCAGCTGTCGAAAAGAAATATAAAAAAAAACCAATGGTATCGATTGATCCTTATTGATGATCGTAAAATGATGATAATAAATTGTATTGGCAAAGAAAAAAAACAAACAAAAGGTAATAAGAGGAGACGAGAGCTAGAGGGGATGAGAGCTGGCCGATGACGATGGAAGAATTGATTTTTGCGAAATTGCCAAAAGTCAACAAAAAAATTAAAATGCTCCCTACTCTCATGTCATTGTTTGCAATTGCAGTAATTATGATTGGTGTTTTTGTTGAGGTATACGTATGTATGTGACAAATTGATAAGGGATATTTTTGTAAATTTGAAAAAAAACCGACCCTTGTGGGTTTGCCATTGTTACCTAAGAAGACTTCTTTTTTAATTTAGTGTCTAGATGGAAAATTAAAAGAGCCATCTGTACGATTCATGTTGAGCTTTTGCTGTTTTGTTTTTTTAGATGGATTAAAGTCTTAAGAATGTTTAGTTTAGTTTCAGTGTTTCGTACGAAATTGCGAATAAGACTGTGAGGAAATCATTTCGGATTTCTTTATAAAATAGACATTTTGGATTATTTGTCATAAAATTTGTTTATTATTACATTTTTTTTACTTAGCTTAATATAGAATGACATAGCTTAACATTAATTCAACACACGAGCATATGCTCAATAATTTTTTACTTGCGATATAGGTACTATAGGGCAAGTTCTGCATTTGGAAAAAAAATCGAACTCGAGATTTTGATCAAAGTTGACATTACGATGATAGCGAAGACGAAAAAAGTGGGTCCGACAATTCCGTCTGTCTGTCTGTATGTCTGTATGTCTGTATGTCTGTATGTCTGTATGTCTGTACCTCGAACTACAGCCTAAACTACCAGAGGTATTTTCTTCAAACTTGGTAGTTAAGGGTCTTCGGTGATTCCCTAGAGGAAAAATTGAAATTTTTTTTTTAGCTCCAAAACTAAGGGTACCCCCCATACACCCGTAATGCAAAATCTTATTTATCTCGAAAACGGCTCTAACGATTTTGATAAAACAAATTAAGTGTGATATTATGGATATGGACTATATTTTGGTGAAAAAAAATTTTGGGGGGAAATGTTATTAGGGGTACCTGTCATAGAACGGTTTTGTTGATTTTCGAATTTCTCACCAACGGCTCTAACGATTTTAACCAAAATTTTTATGCATGAGCTGCTTTGCATTTGAAAAAATATAAACTAAAAATTTTTTCGAAAAAATAGTTTTTGGATTTTTAAAAAAATTATACATTTTTTTTTTTGAAAATTCAATATCTTGAAAACCGATACACGATTTAATTTTTAAATTACGTTTTAAAATGTATTTTATTAAATACTAACAATTTGCATATCAATTTTTTTTATAAAAATTTTAAGGAAAATTTAGTACACAAAAAACATGTTTCAGTGTGTCTGTATGTCTGTACCTCTCACTACAGCCTAAACCACTGGACCTATTTCTTTCAATCTCGGTAGTTAAGAGTCTTCGGTGATTCCCTAGAGGAAAAATTGAAATTTTTTTTTTAGCTCCAAAACTAAGGGTACCCCCCATACACCCGTAATGCAAAATCTTATTTATCTCGAAAACGGCTCTAACGATTTTGATAAAAAAAATTAAGTGTGATATTATGGACATGGACTATATTTTAGTGAAAAAAAAATTTGGGGGGAAATGTTATTAGGGGTACCTGTCATAGAACGGTTTTTTTGATTTTCGAATTTCTCACCAACGGCTCTAACGATTTTAACCAAAATTTTTATGCAGGAGCTGCTTTGCATTTGAAAAAATATAAACTAAAAACTTTTTCGAAAAAATAGTTTTTGGATTTAAAAAAAAAAAAAAATAATACAATTTTTTTTTTGAAAATTCAATATCTTGAAAACCGATACACGATTAAATTTTTAAATTACGTTTTAAAATGTATTTTATTAAATACTAACAATTTGCATATCAATTTTTTTTATAAAAATTTTAAGGAAAATTTAGTACACAAAAAACATGTTTCAGTGTGTCTGTATGTCTGTACCTCTCACTACAGCCTAAACCACTGGACCTATTTCTTTCAATCTCGGTAGTTAAGAGTCTTCGGTGATTCCCTAGAGGAAAAATTGAAATTTTTTTTTTAGCTCCAAAACTAAGGGTACCCCCCATACACCCGTAATGCAAAATCTTATTTATCTCGAAAACGGCTCTAACGATTTTGATAAAAAAAATTAAGTGTGATATTATGGACATGGACTACATTTTGGTCAAACAAAATTTTGGGGCAAAATGTTATTAGGGGTACCTGCCATAGACCCGTTTTTTTTATTTTCGACTTTCTTATTAACGGCTCTGAGGATTTTAACCCAACATTTTTAGCAGGAGTCCCCTTTAGTTAAAAATAATATTGTATATAAAAATATTCGAAAAAATATTTATTGGGTTTAAAAAAAAAAAAAAAAATTTTAAATCAATATCTTCAAAACCTATGAACGATTATTTTTTGAAATTATTTCCTAAAACCAATATTATTAAATACTTAAAATTCGCATCCCACATTTTTTTCTTGAAAAATTTTAGAGAAATTTCTTATATAAAAAATTTATTTAATAATAAAACGATTTTTTAAGGTTTATTTGCATAAATTCATACTTTTCCGGAAACCAGACGGCAATTTTATGCATTTGCACATTATTATCTCATTAAATCCATGTTTTATATTTATAAAATGTATCTTAAATTCCAAAGTACTTTTACATAAGAGCAAGTTCGTGCGATCCAGTCGTGCATTTTATTAAATTTAATTTTGGTAAAATAGTAAAAATATTTTTGGACAAAATCTGTAAATCCGAGTTACGAGTGGAAGCTGCTTTTGTTCTGTATTCTTTACATTCTATTTTCCGTCAAGATATATGTAGTACTTACACTCTAAAATTTTAAAGATGTAAATTATTGGATAAATATAATACATATACATATATAAAATATGAGATTTTCATAAATATATTATTTTATTACTATATTGTAAGTACTTGTTAATAACGTAGGTATTCTTTATTGTAATTAACATAAATATGTTATAACTTAACAATGTTTACTCTTAGGGATAGGACCTATCGGAACAATTTCATACAACTAATCGCAAAAACAAAACATCATAAAGATGTTGCAACGAATACCTACTCGTATTTGGCAAATGTCAAAAGTTGAAAAATATTCACGAGGGCGTTTTTGGTGCTTCTAATTTGGGCATTTTTATTCCGGAATTAATTGTTAGACATAGACATTTACTACGGGCCCTGTGATGGAGGAAAAAGAGTGTAAGTGCTTCCATAAGTGTACCTAACAAAAGAGTTATAATAGGTTATAATATAACTAAATCCGGCATACATTACATATATGTATGTATTAATACGTGAAGTTATAACTTGTTGTACTTTTGCGATCATACGAAAAAGAGTTATACGAAAACATAAGGACACCAGCAACACTCAATTAATACCTACGTTAACTATTCTACATAATTATAACCAAAACGCTCTCAGAGGGTGCTATGTGCTACTCATCTGTAACTGTTACTTTCAAACAAACGAAATGAGTGAGATTTTTCTATTGCTGTAATTCAACACACTCCGACCTTGGAGCCATCAATAACTCAAACTTGCTCCGTTAGTCCATTTTCTGCCCTATAAGTACATAATGTAAATTATCACAAAATGCATTTGCTGTTCGTTTAGTGTCTATTTGTTAATCATCAATTCAAATTAAGCCATTTGCGTTAAAATACGAAGACACATAAAATAATATGCACGACTGGGTTGCATGAACTATTATGTAAAAGACAAAGAATTTCAAAAATTAATGTTATTATTAGAGAAAAAGCATAAGATTCATTTTTTAAATGACTAAAACTCCTTTAGTACTTGGAGCTAAGCACAGGATGCCATATGTTTTGAGGAAATATTATTTTATGCTAGAACAAAATTGTAATTCGTTTTAGTGGTTTCTTAGAAAAATAAGCTTTTGTATACAAAATTTTTAAAACATATTTAAGAAAAAATTTTGGTACATATATTTAAACTTTTTATTATTGTTTGAATAAAAATTTAATTCATAAAAAATATTGAGCCGTTTTTAAGATATCGAGTTTTCAAAAAAACATGGATTTTTTTTTCAAAAATTCAAAAAATATTTTTTTAAAGTCTTAAAATGCAATGTTTTTTTTAAATTTTTTAGAAGCTTCTCTAAAAGTAAAAATTAGTCGAAACAAAAAAAAATTATCAAAATTCTCGGAGCCGTTTTTGAGAAAAATACGATTTTCCAAACCCATTTTTTAACATTTGTATGGTGGGTACTTTTATTTTTACGAAAACAAGTTTTTTTCCTCAGATCTTGTAGATTATATTAAAGAACTTTTATTTATTAAGTTTAAAAAAATCGAGAAGGGGTTTTCGAAATATTGAGTTTCCAAAAAAAACTTTTGAAATTTTTTTTAAGAATCCAAAAAAAAGCTTAAAATTTGTATACGCAATAATATTTAAACCTTTGAGGGGCTTCATAATGATTAAAATCGATTGTACTGTTTTCGAGAAAATCAAAAACACAAAAAATGTTTCCAAGTGGGCTTCAAAGAATAACCATTTTTTGGAAAAAAATTTTCAACCATTACCTAGTTTTTTTAACTAAATGAAATTTTATGATTTTTTTTTTAATTCTGTGGGACTGTTTTTGAGACAAAAATATTTATAAAATTTCGAAAAAAAAAATAGTATGCTAGGTACCGTTATTTTTGGTCTTAAAAAAAGGAAAAAAAAAAACGTGTGCGGGGAAAAAATTCAAAACGATATCTACCAAGTTTAACGAAAATCGGCCCAGCCTTTTAGGCCGTAGTCGAACAGATAGACAGACAGACAGAATTTTGGGACCCACTTTTTTCGTCTTCGTTATCATTGTCAACTTTGATAAAAATCTTGAGTTCAATATTTTTACGAATGCATTATGCACATGCCTTATATTACCTATATAAGTCGTAAGAAAAAATAACAATACCAAAAAATAACACTTTGTTTTTTTTTTCTTGAACAAAATGAACTCTTATTTTTTTGAACCCCTAAGACCCCCACCTGCATTCGCCCCTGCAACGTAAAAATGAAATATGAAACCTTCAAACAATGTTAATGATTATGGTAGGTATTGGATTAATTTCAAACATAATTGTATGTCATTGTGATTAAGAATGAATCCGGGCCTATGGGCTATGATGGACTAATCGAATGTATGGCAATTGATCAATTTTTCTAGCAGCCAAGGTCATATAAAAAATTAAAAAAACTCATCAAATTCATGATCTCTCAGCAGAAAAAGTGTCTTTTCACACGTCGAGATTAATTGCTAGAAATTTTTTGACGTTTTATATTTAATTTCCCGAACCACAGTTCAAATATTTTAACTCACTGATTTCGGTGGATTAACTGAGGCATAACCGTCGGTCAATAACATACTCGTACATACTTGAACCAACATTGAACTTCAGTTAATCCGCCGAAAGTGGTGGTAAAATGTACCACCAAGGCTGAACAATGTTTTTAAAACTGATCCTTAAAAATGTTTCACACGAGGAAACAAAATCTCGTCTTCCCTATTACCCTTCTTAATTGAAAGTTGCTGGAAAATTAGAATTATGGGGTGTGATTATTTCACATGAGAAATAAAATGATTTTTTCTTTGGTTCCTTATCATCAGTTTAATTCGGTACTTATTATTAAATTTTTTGTGTTCCAAAAATTTAAGAATTTAGAATTATTTTTGAAACAATCAAATTGGAAGTCATAGGCGTATAAACACACAAAATATAAAATATAGCTTTTTCACAGTTCTGAGAAATGCAGTAGCATTCCCCAGTGCACACTTGGTCAACGAACATTGAACATGCCTAGTAAATTGAAATTTGTGTTTATGTCAATATGTGAAAGAAACGTATCCATTAAGTCACCCCTATCCGTCGCATCAGGCATTGTCAACGGATTTATTGCCCCAGCACAATACATCGATTCTATGTATGCTTCGAAGCGTTTAGCGAACCAGGAATTATGAAGATTATACAGAGAGCAGCTGAAGGCTAAGATCTTGACTGTGCATTCACCTACCATAGAGTCCAACAATTAGTCATCCCCGTACACAGGACCTTAGAAACCTTACAGTAAGAAAAAATCCTGGAAAAGACCGTTTCATCCTGATTATGGCCGAAATCAGGATCCCGGGTAAACTTATCCAACTGTGTGTTGTGACATTCGAAAATACACGCTGCAATGAGGAACTAATAAATAAATAAAATTTGCTGGTGCAAAAGCTCGTGAAGAACCACGACCTGGTGACTTACAACTCTCAACCATTCATGTGGGCGTATTAACAGGAATTTTTCAATTCCTCGTAATAGACAGTACTACCCCGAATACACTCAGCAGCGGCTTAGAAACGAAACTATGAAGCTGACTGTCCAACGCACTTACCATTATGCCAACTAGGAAACAGTTGTAAATGCTAACGAGATTGAAAACGGAGTCTCCAGTTTAAAGACCAAGTCATCGCAAATGCCATAACACTTGACATGAATGAGTGAAAACAAAATGTTACATTATGAATAAGTAAGTAGAATATTTCTGTTCCATTCGGAGCCTGTTTCCGGTGAATAACTCACATGGTTTAATAAATATTAGTTAAGACCTATTATTCTGCTAATTCTCTTTAATAAAAACATTTTTTATATATCCAGGCAAACTCGTAAGTCATATTAAAAGTAGGTATGTATTAGTCAAACGGTTTAAGAGATGAAAAAAAAAGAATACATCAAACATGTCCTTCATAACCTTTATATGGAAAACAGAGAATTACTTGAAATAAAAATTAATTAAGATTTAAGAAGCAACCATATTTCGGATTACCAAAAATTTGAGAACAAAAGAAAACCACAAACAAAAAGCTATCATTCCCTAAATCGCCATCAATGCATGCCGCATGTGTTTCTATTCTTATAATTAAAACAAAACAAACTTTCCTTTTCATTCTCCTCAAGTGAATTCAATAAAATTTCAACAACAACAAAAAAAAAAACACCATATGTGTCACCTAATCCCATATGGACTAACAAACAGACGCGACGGTGAATAAACCCGTAAAGCCAGCTAACCTTCCCATCAGAGATAAAAGATCTCCAAAAGCAGAAAACAAAGATTTGACAAATATGCCCAAAGCCAATTTCGTAAGAGCGCACGCCAAAATCTTATTCAAATCAATTCTCAATCATATTGTGATTATCACGCGGACAGAATCTTATAGATCTCTCACATGTGTGTGTTGTTGCTCGAGATGATGAAGCTCTGTTCGGTTCGGTGCACAGCAGCAGTTCACCGGTTCCAAGCAGCCGGCTCTTTAGCTGTGGCAACAAACAGCCTGTCGAATACAATCGATCACAAAACGTGCGCGAATGATGAATTATGCAAAACCGAATTCCAAAAATAAACCCACTGAAATTAAATTCTGAAAAACTCTACCGATTAAACATACCTCTCTGGATTGTCTATGACGCAGGTAACAACAACGAAACAACGATGAAACGATAGAAGTTGAGAATACGTATAGAAATAAAAATCGAATGCCCCGGCGTTTATATATGGAACACATAAGAAATCTCTCTTTGGGTTGTTTTTTTTCGATTGAGGTGGCTTTTATCTTTCGCACAAGTCGTCATCGTTTCGAAGGTCAAGGAACGATAAAGGTCTTGCCCTTAACCCAAGTGACACACTTAAATTCGTGAGAGAGATTCTACCTATAACCTACTTCCTACCTGGAACACGACGATAGCACCAAAATATCAAATCAGTTTTCTGGGAAAATAAAAAGAAAGCAACAAATCTGAGAACTCAGTGACCACCATGATTACCTTTTGTTTGTTTTCGAATCCATTATAGAGAAATGACTAACAGAATAAACCACGACGACCTATGTCGGGGTTAATACAACATCAACACACAAAAAGAAAGGATTGATATTTTACTCTACTTAACTACTTACTACAGACACATAACACAAACATTTACATGTACTTATATGGGGTAGTCAAAATCTGATGTAAAAGATTTGGAAGTTTTACATCAATTTTTTTTTAACTTTACAACAACAAAACATATTTTTGTATGACGTTTTACCTTTTAAAGAAAATTCTACGAGTAAAATCATTTTTAGTGTGCATTTTTGACAGCTTTGAACTTTGAGATGGTGCTTTGTTTGAAATCTAGATGGATAACAGGCAGAAGATTATTTTTCGAAAACAGGTATGGTGAAGCTCATCTTTGGGGAACGTATCGGAATCCCGCTCTTTGAAATCCCGCTTTTCAAAAATCCCGAAAAAAAAGTTTTAAAATCCCGTCTGCTAAAATACTGCTTTTTTAAAATCCTGTCTTCTAAAATCCCGATCTATTATAATCCCGCTTTTTAAAACCCCGCTAATCCTGTTTTTTAGAATACGTAGCTAAAACTTATAGGATTAAAAAAAACGGGATTATAAAACGGGATTTAAAAAAAAGGGATTATAAATAGCGAGTTATTGTACCCAACCCTCATCTTTGCTATTTATTATTTATAAACAACCTTAATTTAAATTCAGGACACCCGAGTATTTCTTAGCATATTTTTGGGCGGTGAAAAAAAAATCCGAGTGGTAATTTTAAATGACTCTTCCGCATAGATTTGGCTGAATTTTAACGGTTCAATTTGGGCCATAAGAAATTGGTTATCATCGTTCTGTATAGCCATTGAATGTGACTGCTTCACCAACGCCCGCCGGTCCAAAATCCACACCAAGTTGAAGTCTGCAAAAGGCCGTGTTGTTGTGAAAGGTGAGGAATAGCCTACCTCGGGTTCTGCTGCACAATTTCGCAGACCGCGGGAATGATCTTGGCCGATCTTGCGTTCGTTTCAAATTTGGCCACCAAACGTTGATATGTCAACTGTGAAGGGCCACTATGTCTATCGTAAAATAGGTGTAACGTTTGCTGTAACGAACATTCATTTTGATAATGAAGTCTTATCATTTAGATGTGCTGTTCAATCGCGTAACTTGCTGAATAATAAACAACTGATTTGACAGATGTCACCAAAACAACATGGCCGCCACAGGCCGCAAAAATCAACTCGCACCAATTCGAATTCCTTTTCTGTGTCTAGCGTTTAGTTCACAAAATTGGCGTTTCGTCCGGCGATTTGACTTCGTGACTCATCAGTGGGACTAGTTAGGACTTTTACAATACGCAATGTATACATGTCACGATTGCAAGTAAGAATTTAACAATTATTTATGACAGATGGAGCTATTTTTGGGCTTTGAAAAAATGTGTTATTAAAATTATGGATCCTTACTTCAAATACATACACTGCCGATCAATAGACATTTTTAATCGAATAAAGCATCATGCTTTCTCTACCCTTATATTAAAGTTAAAACCAACGAATATTTTATTGTTTTCGAATCGTGCTATGTATTTACAAACGCCACAAAAGATCTGTTCAATTAGTTTTTTTTCCCGAACTTACATCGTTTTAGGTGTGTTCAGCCACAATTTATTAAAAAAATTACTTTATTACGACACCTACTAGTTAGAAAATTTTTAAAATTAAGAATGAGTTAGTAAACTACTTTAAAGTTAGCAAATTGTTAAGTAGTATCATACTAACACCTTAATATTAGGCTCTTTAAAATCGCCATAGATTTTAAGGAAATAATTTCAAAAAATAATCGTTCACACGTTTTGAAGATATTGATTTTTCAAAAAAAAAAAAAAAAAAAAAAATGGAATTTTGTTTCAAAAACTCTAAAAATATTTTTTCGAATATTTATATATACAATATTATTTTAAATTTAAAGGAGCTCCTGTACAAAAATTTTGGTCAAAATCGTTAGAGTACCATTAATAACAGTTTTTCCCAAAATTTTGTTTAACCAAAATGTAGTCCTCTAGAGAGAATCACCGAAAACCTTTAAGTACCGAGCTTAAAGATAATACCTCCAGTAGTTTAGGCTGTAGGTCGAGTAACAGACATATAGTCATACAGAAAGACAGACGGAATTTCCGGACCCATTTTTTTTTTCGTGTTCTCTTTCATCAACTTTGATCAAAAACTAGAGTTCGATTTTTTTTTCAAATGCCTAGCTTGGCCCATAGTACCTATACGTAAAAATTAATGTTATTAGAGAAAAACTGTTCATAAGCATAAAATGCGTGTTTTAAATGACTAAAACAACTCATTTAGTAATTTAAGCTAAAAACAGAATGTCATGTGATTCAAGCAAATATTAACTAATGCAAGAACAAAAATTATAAGTCGTTGTAGTGTATTCTTAAAAAAGTAAGATTTAATACAGGGTGTCCCACAGTCACCGCCCCAAATGAAACCCATGGATTCCTGAGGTCATTTTAAGTTAAAAAACTTAAGAGTTAATTTTCTCGTTTTCGTCCCGTTTTCGACTTATAACGGTTTTTATGATTTTTGCTCTCTTTTCCCTTAACTGGCTTTATCTTTGCCAAACTACGTCCGATTCGTTAGATTTTTTTTATAACTAATCAAGAATTTATTACAGTTTTAGTTTGTCCCAAAAATTTTTTTTCTGCGGACAACCGTTTTTCCGCAATTTTGCATCAAACCCAATTTTTTTGTTTTTTAAGTTGTTTTTTCACTTTGATATCATTTTATTCAAAAAACACGTTAATGAGTATTAATTTTGTTGCTTATTATTAAAGCCGTTTATTTTCTTAAAAAAATATATATTTTTTTTTCTTTAAAAAGAATACTAAATGTAATTAACAAAAAATAAACAAACTGAGTCAATTTAAAAAAAAAAAAAACTAATTTTTAAATACAAAAATTAATTCAAGCGAATTAAAACTTTTTCTGAGCTATTGTGGTTAAGAAAAGGACAAATAGGTAATCCATGGAATCCATAGTTTTCATTTGGGGCAGTGACTGTGGGACACCCTGTATATAAAATTTTTAAAACATTTTTAAGAAAAAATTTTGGCACGCCAAATTAAAGTTTTCATTACTGTACGAATAAAAAAATAAATTTTCAAAAAACATATTGAACCGTTTTTGAGATATCGTATTTTACAAAAAAAACTGATTTTTTTTCAAAAATTCAAAAAATATTGGTACAGCCAGTAATATCTTAATTTCAATTTTTTTTTAAATTTAGATCGTTAAAATTAATCGAAAGAAAAAATATGTATCAAAAATTCTCGGAGCCGTTTACGAGAAAAATACGAAAACCATTTTTTAACATTTGTGTGACCGGTTATTTTAAGGTTAAATAAATTTTAAAATTTTAAATTTTTTATATTTTTTGTTTTAACTTCTTCTTTTTCTTGTTAAATAAATTGTTTTTCTCATATCTTGTAGATAATATTAAGAAACTTTTATTTATCAAGTTAGTGTAAAAAAAATCGACCACAAAAATTGAAATTTTGAGGAGCTTTAGTATAAAAATGGATTTTTTTTTCAAGCATTACCTAACTTTAACTAAATGAATTTTTTTTAATAAAAAAAAAACTGGGAGTTTTTGAGAAAAAAAAATCTTTATAAAGTTTCGAAAAAAAAAATCGTTTGGCAGGTACCATTATTTTTGGTCTTTAAAAAAAGGAAAAAAACGTGTGGCGGGAAAAATTTAAAAACGATATATACCAAGTTTCACGAAAATCGGACGAGCTGTTTAGGCTGTAGTCGAACAGACAGACAGAATTTCAAGACCCACTGTCCGCAATGGGACAATGTATTTTTTGATGAGTCGACGTTGGCGCCCTTTATAATTCGGCCAAAATTCGAAAATTAAAAAAAAAAATTTTGTGTACTCTTGACGCATGTATTCATTATTTAAAAAAAAATATGTTATTACCCAATAAAGTTTCCGAGAAAAAATTCCCAAAAATCGTGCATTTTTTGGCGTTCTAGCCCGTACTAGTACCTTAATACAGGTGAACCTATTCTCTTGACCAATCAAAATGTAAATTTATTTGGGTGCATTTCAGAAAACTTTTCCAATTCAGCGTAATAATTATTTTCGATTTGACTCTTTCTTATTAATAGGTGCTCAAATAAACATGCTTTAAAAAAACACCAACAAAAATTTTCATGTAAAACTAATTTGAGAAAAAATGAGTTAATGGTGTGAACCTATTCTATTGACTGGTAGTGTAAAACGCAACTAAAAAAAGACTTCAGTTCAGTAGTGCATTCAATTGTTGTACTTAACGACCGAACACACGCATTAAAATTATTAATATTTCCTCAATGTTCGTCCTATATGCAAACAAAAATTAATTCAAAACAAATACGGAAATACTAAAAACACAGTTTTTCTTGAAAACATAAAACAAAAATGAATTTAAAAATTAAAATTAAAAATTAAAAAAAAAAGGGAAACGTTTGCTGTTTTTGACCGTTAATTATCCGTGAAACTGAATTCAAAGAACTTCAAAAACTATATGAAGCCTTTATTGTGCATTTTTTTATAATTTTCTTTTAATTGAGTGTCGCATGAATACGAATAAAAAACAAAAAAAGAAAACTTAAAAAAATAATATTGGCCACTACAAACACTCCTCCTTTTATATGAGCGAGCAATAATATACCATTTATCTCAATGAAAAACGTTCCAACGTGTGGATAGACACACAAATTTCATCCACTCCGCTCCGCATCGATTTTATTATCCATCTAAAGTTCAGTGACGTAAGTTAGATGTGGACTTGGACTGAAATAGGTTTGGTATCGAACGGATATATACAATGTTGGGGATATCCAATTGAGGCAGAGAAAGAATATCTATTTTGATTGCGCTATGTGAAGTGATAGCCAAAACATAATAATTACAACGAGAATCATAGAGAGAGAGAGAGAGATAGAGACATATTTAGATGGAGAGGTCTTTGGTCTTCTTGTCCAGCCAAATGTTGACTGCATTTCCGATTTCCGGTCGGTCGTCGATTCCAGTGAAACGTTATACCCAACCATAGAGTTGCTGTGTATGGAATTCGATTGGCATGGAATTGAGGTCGGCAGACACAGCTAATGGGATTTGTTTGGAGTTTGCATTTAAGCAAACTTTTAAGCAAACTGGTACTGCTTTGTGTGTAGGTATGTGTATGTTTGTGTGTAGAACGATAGTTACCTATCCGAATTTTGTGAGGGGGTTTTAGCCTGAGCAACAATTTAAAAGGTTTACGTTCACGGATTGAGATGGGAAAGGGAGTTGGCTGGGCTGAATAGAAAGCAACGAGGTCAATAACTGAGTTGAATAGACTTTGTTGACGAAGGGACAACATAATAGAAATTGGATTTAAGACGGAACTTACACTAGTCGCGCCATTGTTGTTGTTTTGTTATTCAATAACAATATGGTTAGTGTTGGACTATATTTAACCAAGCCCCTTTAAAACTACATCTGAGATTACATCACTGAGTACACCTGAAAGTTGGGAGAAATGAAAGGGTTTGGTTCTTCCTGGTTGTAAATCTAAGAAAAGAAAGGTATACACCGAGCCATTCACAAAATTGACAGGAATATTTTCAAAAATAATTTTTACTTTGTTGAGCCACCATTGTTTTAAGTGCAATTGAGTTTTTCTTTTCTTGGCACAAAATAATTTGTTGGAGTATGTGTCACGTTAGATATCTACAAAGCTGATAAAATTCTGACACATGTCAAATTCATTTCGTTACAGAACTCACTAGTTTTAGGAAAAATGAGGGTAAGTAGTATTTTTTTTTTATTTGAAGACATAGTAAATATCTATGTACCTAGTCCAGCCGTTCGGTTACAATCGAAATAAAAAAAAAATTGAGTAAATTTTACCATTAGTTCACAACGTAAGTTTGACTCAAATATGTGCTTTTAGCTTTAACGCAGGCTTTCAAATGTTGTAACTTCGTCGAAGAGTATCGAAATTTCAATGGGGAGTCTTACAGAGTACAGACCATGTTGTCCAGCTTGGACCACAAACTGTAATCTGGACTTCCCGAAGACCAATCTTCAGCATTCAGCTGCAATAAACTCGGTAATTCTTGACTTAAGCCACTGTTGGGAGGTTTTGGCTTTGTGTGCCAGATCAGAGTCTTGATTATAATTTTCTATATTCAAACAGAGATGTTATCTGATATGAAATATCTGATATGAAATATATGCTCGGAGCATTAATTGAGGCGTTCACATTCACAAATTTGTTTAACAAGCACAGCATGATGAATATTAGATGGATGAAAAACAGTAACGTTTACATTGTTCAAACAAGCTGTCAAACATTGTTTCTCACTATAATTTTAACCATGGCGAACCAACTCAGAGTAAGATAAAATTTTAGATCAGAAAATTGACAAGCCGCGTTAACATTCTCAAAATCATGCCGTGCTTGTCAAACATATTTGAAATGTGAACACCACTATTGCTGCACGTAAATATGATACTACTTCAGTTTGACTCTTAGAGCCTGATTACACGATTCTTTTTTTCGTTCGCCTTTCATCTTTTTGATAGATTGGCAGAGAGATTTAGAAATTTCTTCACCTCACCCCAAATATGTCAAAAAGACGAAAGACGAAACAACTGAAAAAAAGAATTATGTTATCAGACTCTTGATGTCTTTTTTCTGCTATAGACGGTGTTCACACTGAACTAAATCTACAACTTTTTGTTTGATGTTTCTGTACTGTATCTCACCCCCTCTTTCAGAAACTTATAAACCGATTCACATCAATCCCATCTTGAAAAGCAATTGTCAAAGTAAATATAAGCGTAAAATCTTAAATTTTTAATCTATTGGCATCGTAGTCATCATCCAATTCATGTCGTGACAGAAGGAGAAGATGGTTGGCAGATAAGGGACAAATTTAATTTTGACGTATCGAGAATATTTTGTTAAAAATGTAAACCGACTGCCCTGAAAATGTATTTTCCGGAGCAGAAAATAAAAAAGATTTTTTCAGAGTTTTTAAATGTCAACTCTGAACATAAAACAGTGAAGGGGATTTGTTTAAAACATTAAACAAACCTGCAATGAAATTTAACATTTATTGTTTTGTCTTTTTGACATATTGCGTGAGGTGGAGAAATGTTAGGGGAATGAAGATATTTAGTTCTAACTATCAATAAAAAAATACTAAAATCAAGATTTCAATCCATTGACCCCATTAGCGAACTCTTTTTGAGGCGACTCAAAGTTTCCAATGTAAACACGGCGCAGTAACTACTTCACAATGTAAACTGGGTCTTAGATGCAATTTTCCATAAGGTATCGTGCTACACGGAACATGTTTATTTTTATTTTTTATTAATGATTTACATTATGCAATCAAATATTCATATTTTTTTTGTATTCGCCGATTACGGTAAGCTTCGCTTATCTTACAAAAACAAAGATGATTGTGAATTACTGCAAAAGGATTGAAATAGTGTTTCCCTTTTTTTGCAGTGTCAATGATATGTCACTAATGTCGTTTTTATTTGGCAATCCGGAAGCCTTCCGGACTCTTCTGAAAGTGTTCAATTGGGAAAAAATGACAGTTCTGATTTTGAAAAGAAGAGAAATTTGCTTCTGGATTTGAAATCAGAAGCAAAACCAGAAGCACTCACACATTCATATACTTAAACGTCAACCTCAACAGCTGTGATTTTTGGTATCCAAATTGTGCGAACCAGGGTTGGCCGAATTAACTACACTACATTTTCTACATGATTTAGTACGTTTATATGAGGTGTTGAAGCGAGCTTGAAGCTCGCTTCGAACCTTTATATACCTGTATTGAGTTGAAATGAGCTTCGCTCGACTCGATCCCAATCGCTCAGCGGTGTCGAGTAGAAATGTGGGTCGAAAATCCGACCCTAATCCAACTCGATCTTTCGATACTGCATATAAACGTAGTATTTAACTACGCGTAGTTTATTGAAGAAACTACATGCCTAATTTACTACAATTTGTTACGTCTACTACATACTCGTATTAGTAGTAATAAATTCATAAAAATTAATTCATAAAAATTCTATATAATAAAGGAAAAAAAAAAAACAATTTTGCATTTTTATGATCTAATGAAGGTTTGTAAAAAAAAAGTTTCATTTACCATAAGGATGAAGAATTGTAGGAATAACTGAACGTTTAATTTAAAAATTCAAATTTCAAATGCATAACTGACAGTCAATTGACAGCAATGCTACAATTTCTTACATTAACTACAATTAACTACATTAACTACATAAAATACGTAGCAGACGTAACAAATGTAGTTATTTCTAAAAAGTGACAATTCGGCCAACCCTGATTTTTCTTGATTTTAGGTTTGTTCGTTGAGCCCTGAAGTCACCCTGGGGTCGCCCTAAATCGTTTTTTGAAAAACCTGATGTCACCCTGGTTTGCAAATTCTGTGTTTTTTGAGACCTGGGGTCGCCCTGAACTCGCCATGAAGTAGATCTAGGTATTTTGTTGGGGCGAGTTCAGGTAAAGAATAAACTGTCAAAAGTCATATGAGATTTCATATGTATTTTTTTTGTTGTCCTTTACCGACTCGCATGTTGCATGTTATTGCTTGTGTTTGCAATTGAATGTTTGTTGTACTCATCAGATGAAACATTCAGCAACAACGCGAAATTGTTTTCGTTCATTTTTAAAACTAATTTATAACAAATTTAAAGTTTTATCAGATCACAAAATTATTTTGTCCTGCTTTTAGTTGTCAAGAAAACAGTTGACAGCCCTTGGGTGTTTTTTGAAAACCGAAAACCCCAGTTTTTGTTGACAACTCTGAGGGTTGTCAAGAAAACCTGGGTCAACCCTGGGTAAAGTTCAACGAACAAACCTTTTGATTATTGTACGCATTTGATGTTTCACATTTACAATCAAACAAAACTTCAGAATCATCAGAAGCAAACAAAAGTGTTCAATTGGGATTCCGGATCGGAGAGAGATTCCGGATTGCCAAATAAAAACGACATAAGTGTATCAAAGAGCAAGTGCATGTCTTTTTCTCATAAACGTGCTTCCTTTTTCAATGTATATTTGCTGTGTTGTCAACCAGTTGAAAGGGTAAATAATTTTTATGATCTTGGCGTAATAATGAACTCAAATCTAGACTTCATTAAACAATCTATTATATTATTAACAAAGAAATATGCATGTAAGAGTTTGTTTGTCGGTTTTCAAAAGAATATCGAGACACATATGGTAAGTTATGCGATCGAATAGTGGAACTGTAATTGGATCTAAAGTAACCAAACTAGTATCAATCGACTGAAATCTGTGCAGAGATAATTTCTTCTGTATGCGCTTCGCTATCTACCGTGAAATATCAATATAAATCTACCACCATACCATTCAACCAGAGTTTGGCTTTAATTAATCACTAACTAACAGCCCGATTCTGTATTTAGCTGATAAATTATCAGCTAATGATAAATTATCAGCTTTCTTGTCAGCTGACAAATTATTAGGTATTCTACAAAACACCTGATAGAATAAAAGCTATAAACAGCTTTTAAATTCACCTCTCCTGGTGGTGAATTTGAAGTGTCAAAATAAAGAGAAAAAAAAACATAAACAATGGAGGAACCAGCAGCAAAGTAAGTGAAATTTATCGCTGGCATCTCTCAATGCTTTCAGTTGCACTCTTCTCTCTTTTTTTCGTCAATCTCTGCTTCATCGTCACTCAATAACAATATCTAATAACAACAACTCTTCTTCCATTTTAATAAATTTTTTTATTATTGTTTATTTTATTATTATTATTATTTATATTTATTGTTATTTTATGTTTTGTATATATTTTACGCGTTCAAAATATAAACAAATACAATTGTCAGTACCTTTTACACAGCTGATAAATTTGTCAGTAAAAGAGCTTTTTTTTAAGGCATAGAATACGAAAAGCTGATAGTTATAAGGAACTTGGTAATTTATCAGCTATGTTGAATTTATCAGCACGACAGAATCGGGCTGTAAATCATCGAACAATAGTGTCTTAGATATTATTTGTCAACTATGTTTTGAGCAATTGATTCTGAAAATCTGTTATCACGACTCTTCCTAAAGATCACGATACTTAAGTCCAGTTTCAAAAGTTCCGGTTAAAGTTTCAGTTAGTTATTCGACATATCACAATATCCAGCAGATAATGGTTGCTGTTTCATCGTCAAAGTCTCGGTTAAACTACCTGGTAGATAAATTTAACAGCGACTTATTGTTTGAACGAACGGAAATGCTGTTTTTACAATTGCAATACACGATAAACAGAAACAAGATAGCTTAATTAAGCTATTGCTTCTAAGACCTTGTGTATGATGCTGCAAGCTGAGACTTTGCTTATTCCACTAAAGTCACCACAAGCAATTTAAAATGTCCAAGTTTGCAAAATATCCGAGAGTTATATATATTCTTTGCATTGGAGTTATTACAAAAATACCGAAAATCAAATAGGCAACGAAATAAGTAAATGTTAGAGATCACGGTCATTGAAATTTTTTTTTATTATTTGACATTCTACTTACTATAGATACTTAAATTTTTTATAAAACTTTCTATTAATAAGAGGATATTTATCGCAGCTGTTTCGGTAAGTCTGAAATCTTGATCGACCATTTTTCAAAATAATTTGGTCTTGGGCGAAATACTTTATTCCTACAGAGCCTTGTAATAATGTTCATACTATTTATCAAATTCGTCTTCTACAAATTCAAATCAAATAAGTCCATGTTAGGATACTTGTGACTGCATTGTACGATCGTCAATGAAAAAATGATCTAAACAATATTTTTTCCATACACTTCAAATTAATATTTTTGTATCTTCTGGAAAGAAGGCATTAACAGATGCTCGAACAGGCGGATAGGCTAAGAGACATTTTAAACCGAAAGTCGAAGTTTATCTTGCATATACATAAGTTCCGGATAGGCTACCCGAGACTTTATCGGCTAGTCTTGAATCTGAAGCTGGAACTCATGAATCCTGTTTGCTGCAAGTGCAACTTTTATGAAATAAGTTAATGTTATTGATTTTAATGCATGGACATATGTATTGTTTAAAAACCATACATAAATCTTCAATCTCAAAGCTAAACAATTTGTAAATGTTAAATAAACAAATAAATTAACATCTAACTCAATTGGGAACTCATGCTAATTTGGATAGCTTCGGTACTAGTCTTCTTGAAATAAAATTAAAAAACAAAACAAAAACAAAATACTTTGCATGTGACTTCACAAGAATACTTATAATCTTGACACTAATACAAAACTATATTTGTTGTGTACAGACATAACAATATCCCCGATTCACCGTATTTTTTTCTTGAGTCATCCTAACATGTCCGGTTTTTAAAGAAAACTAGACGCAAATTTAAATTAAATCGTTATAAGAAAATGTAGGTGTTCATAATTTAGCAATAAAATTGCCCTTCACCAATGACTAATAAATATACGTAAACAATTAAGTTTTGTTTTCAAATATTACTCACCACTCTACGAACATCTTCATTGAGCAATTGTTACCAAACTGTCTACTTTAATAATAACTTGATTCATTGAATAAATAGCTTTTATAATAACAAACAGAAGAAAAAAACTCAACAATAATACCAGCAATAAATAAAATTGATGATAAAACACCTGCGATCTGCGATTAAATTGACAATAACATGCGTCTCTTTTGAGATTCTATCAAAGAGAAGAAAACAAAAATGTTGAGTTCAATGTTCTTTAAATGGATTTAAAAAGGACTTCAACAAAGATCGTATAAAGTTATTGTTTTGTGTCTACAATTCTGAATATTTGTATGGAATTATCATATTTTTTGACAGGTATGACGTTCGGAGAAAATATACAAGGTAGGATGCATACAACCTTTACCTACATAGGAGTACATACGCCCAAAACACGAGAACCATTCAGAGGAATAGTCTGTAATTATTAATTATTTTCTCTACATACATATACATAAAATAATTTTACTGTGAAGTGTTTGTTAATAAACAAAACAACAACAACAATGCTTAAATCTCTTGGCGAAAAATGTACATAAATCGGAGGCAAACTTCAATATAAAAAGGTTTCCTCTTCAAACAGTAATATCCTCCTTGTTGAATTTTGACAAAAAGTTTCGTTATACCCATTTCTATAAAATAAAACTTTGTATAACACTTTAAGTAAAGTTATTTCAAAGTACCCGGTTTTCTATAAACTAACAAACTAAATAATTAATTAAAAACTCTAGATATCTACACGTTGGGTTCTAGCCTGTTAGTTCATTTGCGCAAGTTTGATAACTTTAGGAAAACCTAATTGTTAATACTGGCTATTACTATTGGGTAGTAATAGTCAGACATTTCACTAAACCGTAACACTTAAATAGAATATACTCGTAAACAATTTTAAACTTTGTTTAACTCAGAACTAAAAAAACACACACTGGAATGCGCCTTCAAAACTTTGCTTTGGTTTGAGCTCAGAACTGTATTCGTAGACAAATAAAACAGCCTTGACGGGTTCATAAAATTTTGACGTACGTACATATCTGAGTATATACATAATATAACAGGTTCATAAACTTTGACGTACGTTCGTACATAATTTTTGTTGTTTATTTCGATTTTTGTTAACTTTTAACACATATCTCCCTACTGTATTATTGTTCAATTATTATTCGTGGCAATTTCGTGGAAATACTCGTATTATGCTCGATGACTACTATTGTCGCTAGATGTGTTATCAGGGCGCCATTGCCAACGGTATACAGTGACTTCTCAATGAAGATGTGTAAACGTGTCTTATTGTGTATTATTTTCGGGAAAGTAATAGTTAATAGGCTTACACAAAACAAGCAACAAAAAGAAAAAAAACACAGATATGGTCTGATTAGGTCAACCATTGAGAATGTTGTCGGTGTCATTGGTTAAGTGGGGCAATTTGAACGTTGCACAGAGTAGAAATAGGTTCCATTAGTACTTCTCATAAAAGGTCACGGTCTGTTTTACTTGGGAACATAAACTAGCTACCATTCGCAAGACCAATTTACATAACAGCTTTTTTTGTTTTTGTTTTTTTTTTTTTTTTGTTTTCTTTTGATAGTCATTAGAGTCTCGTCACGGCTTTAATTTTATTTTTAAAATTTATGAATAGTCTTTAGTTAAGAATTGAAAGTTTTTATGGAGGTGTTTCTTTGTATTTTTGTTTTGTTAAAAAACAACAATAATAAATTACAAGCTTTTATTAATTTTATTGTTGTAAAACATTTGCGAAATGAATTAAGGCTTCAGTGATATCGCGGTATTCCGACTTCTTTACTCACATTGATAGATTGTGGATGTAACAACGACTTTTTTTTTATTTTTTAATATGGATTTATTAAATAACGGAATAAATCGAGATATTGCACTTTGATTGTATAAGGTTTGTTGTAATTGTCTTTGGTTCAATATATAATTGTATGTGGCCTTTGTTAGGGGCCGAAGGTTTTGCAAACAGCTTACAACAGTTTGATTTATTTTTTTTTAATCTTTGAATTTGTTAAGTCAATAACTTTTAAGCAATAGATTCCAAAATTATACGTTTAAGATAATCATAAAAGATAAGACCATTTGAGGTCGCTACACCCATTTGCTATATTCTTTTTAGCGTTTAAGTACAAAAAATTTGTGTACGAAAAATAGACATGGGATAGGGGTAATGGAACTCTGTAGATTTTGTGGTATAACTTTATTGAAGTCATTACTACAATCCTGTTGTACAACATTCTTTTGCAAACAGCTATACAAATTTTATTGTAAATTCATCATACATAATAATAGAGGTGCTATATTTCGTAGAGAATCAGAGTCTAGTAAATTAAAACTCTCAAAAGTTGATGTGTGCGTACTGTCGGTAGGAATGTAAAGTTCTATTATATTTCAACGGAGTTCGAATGCTTCATATTTTGACAAGAGATATTCTTGGAGAATATATGACTGCCTCACAAGAGTGGAGTTTCAGAGATCTATAGGAAACCGCTACTATTTCTTTTTGGCGTAACAAATGGGATCCAAACTACTAACGGGAAAGAAGTTTATTTAAAAAAAAATAATAAGGCAAAGTTCACTGGCTGACTGAAACGCTTATGCTCTCAGTCCTACTTTACGGCCTCGTGGACTGTACGAAAAGCAGAAAGGGAGTGCTAATACTGATTTCTTAATTTCTTATCTGCGAGTAGTACCAGTGGGGGGGTGTGATACAATCGCTAACTTCATCTTCTACAGCAAGATGTGGAGGTCGTTAAAAAAAAACACAACGTCGAATGGACAACAATCCTCCAACTAAGAGAATTTTCGAATCGCAGTCCCCAAAACAAATTAGACTCTGCACCACCAGTTGATGCAAAGAATTATAATATAAAATGCGAATTTCCTGTTAAAAAAGGCTTAAAGGTTTTGGAAAGCCAAATTTCTTCCTTTTCTTTTTAACATAACTTAGTTTTACCGTTGTATATAAAACTTATAGTACTCCCATGAAGACGAACGATGTTAAGCATAGCGATAGTACTTGTTAGATTTGTCTCTGCTAAATTTAATAATAAAATATTCTCTTTTTTACTACTTGTTTTGAATCTTATTCTACTCTCCATTGTAAAATCTAGCGCTAATTTCAGCGCCACCACCAGGAAAGCGTTGGTACCACAAAATAACGTTTCATAATACTATAGGTTATAATACAAAGGTTTTACTAAAATATGTAGGTTTAGATTTCTTAGGTTATTTGAAATAATTTCAAAATTTGTAGACCATTTTTGACAACTTGCGCTTAAGAGGGAGAGAAAGGACGTGCTAATATGAACATTGGTCTTGAATGATTTCAAATTGAAATTACAAGGGAAAACCTCGGGGATGATATGATGAGCATTCCTAGAGAAACGGGTATCACGGGTGAACTGAGAGGAGGAATACAAATGGCTACTTCGAGTAAGCGACAAAATAAGGAAAGCCATGAACGATCAGGAAATGGGACTGATTCCATGATAGTTATGTTTCCTATCAGTTTTAAGACTATTTTATGAATTCTATCTAACAAATAAGGATAATTTTGGGCTGCACCTGACCAAAGATGTGAGTTATACCTTTGCATATAAAACTTATAGTATTCTCATGAAGACGAACGATTGGGCTGACATCTTAAGCATAGCGATAGTACTTGTTATAGGGTGTAAATTTTGCTTCAACGACATTAAACAGCATTAAACTCCACCTATTTTTTATTTATAACCTATTTGACAATGCTGGACAAGAAATTGAGAACGACTATAAGCAGCTGAGGGTAAATTGCTCGGCAAAACAATGAAGTGGATTAGGACTTTCAGAAAAGAGATAATTTATAAAAAAAAAATGAGGAAAAGAGTCGGAGACAAAACGGAACCGTGGGGAACACCACCATTTATTTTTTTGAAGATTATGATAACAACTTTACCATAACTTTAAAATATAGAACTTAGCGCCCTAATTGCAAATATCGAGGTCCAAGACGTTTTGCAGGCGGCCTTCTGCTTGTAAGACGCCCCAAAGTATGGTCAGTTTAATCGACCTACTGAGGCTATTCGGGCTATTGTAACTAAATTTCGCACCAAATTTACATTGTTGGACATTAAGCCACCAACACGCTTACTTAGAGTGCGAACTGAGGAAAATGTCGCAGCTGTATTGGCCAGTCTTAGTGATGACCGTGAATTATCGATTCGGCACCGCCGTTCGCAGCAATTGGGCGTCTGTTACTCCACTACGTGGAAAATTTTGCGGAAGGATTTAGGTGTGAAGCCTTTCAAAATACAGCTGGTGCAAGAATTGAAGCCGAACGACCTACCACAACGCCGAATTTTCGGTGAATGAGCTATTGAAAAGTTGGCCGAAGTTCCACTTTTTTATTGAAAAATTGTGTTCAGCGACGAATCTCATTTCTGGTTGAATGGATACGTGAACAGCAAAACTGCCGTATTTGGAGTGAAGAGCAGCCAAAAGCATTGCAAGAGCTACCAATGCATTCAGAAAAAGTCACTGTTTGGTGCGGATTATGGGCTGGCTTTAATGCGAATCCCAACGTTACTCTTAATGGTGGTGAGCGCTACCGTGCGATGATAACAAACTTTTTTTTTGCGCAAAATGGAAGAGCTTGACTTGCATGACATGTGGTTTCAACAAGATGGTGCCACATGCCACACAGCACGCCTAACAATGGACCAATTCAGAGGGGAGTTCGGTGAACAGTTTATTTCACGTTTGGGGCCGGTCAATTGGCCACCTAGACCGTGCGATTTAACGCCTCTAGACTATTTTTTGTGAGGCTATGTTAAGACTCATTTCTAAAGCGACAAGCCCGCGACCAACATTTGCATGAAATAATCTTCAAACAATAAATTATATCGACCGTTCTATCGATTCAAATAAAGATTTCATGCATTTTTCTGAATTGTATGTTTTTTTTTTTTTTTAATTTCCGATAGCTCACTCGTTGTATAGTTTTCCCAGAACAAGCGGTTGCTGATGTGCATTTTAAGTCGAAGATTCAGAAACAATTGAGCACTTTAAAGACAACATTCGATGCGTTATTGCCGAAAAACGGCCTGATTTACTGCGAAGAGTGTGTGAAAATTTGACTTCCAGATTACTGTACGCGCGGCCACATGCCCGAAATCATATTAAAAATTTTCTTTCAAATAAAGCCAATTTCATGGATATTAAAAACATTTATCTGTGTTTTATTCCAAATTAAGGTATCTGTCTCTAAAAAAAACACCTTTTATATGTAAATACCCATCAAATTAAAAAACATAAAATGTTGAATGTCTCCAATTTTAATAACAATCTGTCCCACTGTTCATTTTAGATCAATAAATTGAGACAACGTCTCGACACAGTTTCCAACGAAGCATTACAAACAGGCAGCTTTTTTTTATGTCATTATCTGCCCCCAATCAAGCACTATTGCTCCATTGCATTACACTATCTCCCACTAGCCCCAATTAAACACGCGGCGTTATCACTGCCAACAGCAGAGGCAGCAGCAGCGGCAACAACAACGCCCCAAAAGTGTCCCCAATTAATAGAGATACATAACCACATGGTGCAGCAGCAGTGGCTCTGGCAGAGGCCACACCAAGTAGATACGAAACATGGAAAATAATCGAGAATCAGAAACTAGAAAACTCACCTATGAATTCTCTCCTGTTGCTCCATCTCGTTATCCAGTTCAATGCACGCGAACAGCTCGTTCTCCCCCAGCCGACCGAAGACGCCGTTTGGGATTTTCCGCAGGAACTTCTTCAGAACACTCGCGATTGTGTACACCGAGTAGTTGTCCACGTTGACCAAGCGGCCAGCTTGCAGAAAGTGTATTAACTTCTTCATGGCTCCCTGGTGGCCAGGGGCACGGAACACATCCCTGCGATTGGGCGACTCCTTGTTTAGTTTGAGGATCAGCACAAGCAGCGGCCCGGGAATGTTGTCGTTTTTGCACACTTCCTCCAGAGGGACGCCAAACTTGACTTTCTCCAGCCGGTACGAGGGGTACGATGGGGTTCCACCGGATCCCGGGTGACCGCAAGAGGTTACCACACTGCCGAGATCGGCGGCGCGGCGGTGGACTCGTTCCGCCCAGCTGGACATTTTTCTATTTCTTGATACTTGTCGTCGTCGGGTCGGGTTTTCTTCTTCCGCACTTTTTTCTCCACTTTTACCAATTTTGGAATTTTTTTTTATATTATTTTTATTTTATTGAATTTTGTATACAAAATTATAAAAAAAAGCAAAATAATAAAATAACGGTTAATTGTTTTCTCTATCACAAAATCATTTGTCGTTTCTTTTTTTTCTAAAAATGTATTCCTTTTACACGATTTTAGAAGAAGTTTATTCTGCGGGGGGCGAGTCGAGAAGAGAAATGAAAAATTGTGTATTTCTTTGAAAAGCGGGCGGCGAATTTTATTTTTTTGACTTCATTTTCGATCGAAATTTCAACATTATGTTGAATTATTTTAATTATGAGTATAATTTACTTGAGTTTGGTGATAATTTTATAACTTTTAATGCTTATTTAGGGCACAGTGCACATTTTTCCTTTAAACTTTTCTCTCCGTAGACAAACTTGAAATTGAAAAGGAGCGAACGAACAACACAACTAGTAGAAGGCAAAGGCAAATGTAAAATGTATGTAGATGTAGAGAACTAGAGACGACGAGAATAAAAAGAAAACTGGATGAATGCAAGCAAAAGAAAAAAAGATGTGTAAATCGCTGGAAGTTCGCATTTCCATAAATTCCATGAATATGGAGAAGATGAGGAATAGGTTTTAATTTTGTTGTGTTTTATCAGGAGTGAGGGAGATAGGCAGAGGTGTTTGGAAACGATGTAAGTGTCATAATCGAGTGGCAGTAGAATGGCTGCGTGCAGTGAAATAACACAATTTTTATTGAAATATTGTGCATTTTCATTTCTGCCTGCCAATAAAAAAGTATAAAAATGAAAATCTATAGGGGTATTCACGATCTAATGCAACAGGTCTAGTATCATTGTAAAAATGCAGAAGTGTAAAATCTTACAACACTACAACAACAAAATATACGGAGTGCAATTTTGCAATAGTGTCGCACTTTAGCTATACCCGAAACCTATTGCAACAGAAAAATACAACGGTGTAAAATTTGCAGTCCTATTTTTGACAGCTCAGCAAGAGCCACTAGCTTTCAAAATTTCAAAGTCTTTGGAAGCCGAAATAAATATCTTATTGTTCTTTTCATTTTATTAAATTAAATGGACCTAAAAGAAGCGCCGCCGGAGGGAAAACCCTCTTAAGAAGTGGAGTGAATCGGAAATTCGGAAATAATAATGATTCTGGATTTCATTCATGAAACAGGAAATTTCGAGGTAATTGTGAGATTTGTTTCATATTAAGACTTTTAATAACACCAACCATTTATTAATATTACAGAAGCCTACAGCACAGATTTATTATAAATAAATGTCTTTACCAGAAACCCCTAGATGCCACCTGGGACCTAATAAGGTGGAAAGTGAGAACTTTAAAAACTTCATTTTTAAAAGCCAACGAATGGCAAAAATCAACTGGGGCTGGTCTGCTGGGAACTGAAGAGGGAGTGTATAGTGTTAAAGGTACTCGTACCTACAAAAATTTTATTTCTCCCTGTGTATGTATGTAGCTAAAATTCAGAAAATCTGTCCGCACTACGACAGATTAAAAGAAATTTTCGCGGACAAACTTTAATTCTTATAAAATTTAAATTTTCAAAACAAAAAACAAATGCCAAACTCATTTTGACATTTACTTCAGTGTTGCAAACAGGTGAGAAAAAGTGCGTTCACGGTCTACTAAAAAATAAAAAAAATTCGCATTTTTACTAGGCTCGTTGCACCAAATCGGGAATACCCCTTATCTTTCCTTTTTTTCCAATGTTGACTGTTCACGACAAAAACCAACGGGTGTAAAATATAATTTATGGGAAATATAAACAAAGGATTTTATGCTAGCAGATATGATGACAAAACCTGTAGGACCTGAACGAATCAAAAAATTAACAGCCGAATCCATAAGGAAATTTTAAAAGTTGCTTAACTTTTAAACACCTTAAAACAGCTCTTAAGTATCTATAAACAATTTTCGCCTTTATGTAACGTTACTTAAAGGCCTCTCTGAACTTAAACGCCATCCACCGCGTTTAAGGCTAGCCGCGCACTAGCAACTTTTAGTTGCGAAACTGTTTGGTTACTTATAGAAAACAGATGAACTGTTTGGTTGAATGTCCGTGAATTTGCAGATAATTATATGTTCAATAAAATGGCGAACTTATTTTAGGCAATCGTTTAGTTTGTGTCAAAACACAAACTATTTGGTTGCTCGAACCAAGCAGTTTCGCAACTAAAAGTTGCTAGTGCGCGGCTAGCCTAAAGGTCACTTAAAGACATTTTAAAATGTATCTTGACATATCAATTGTCATCTTTGAAATTTTGAAGTTTCAAATTGTGAGCTTGCATTGTCTCTTGTGATATTTTAGGCCGGTATTCACCGAGCGCTCATAACTTAAGAAGCTCATAAACGTATTCACCAAGCAATATTAGTGAAGATCTACGAGCGCTCTTAAAAGTTAGGAGTGGTCCCGACCACTCCTAACTTACGAGCGCTCTCTTCGAAAATTTGTTCGCTTGTGCGTGTGCCACGCACGCTTTTGACTCGAATCCATGTGAGCAATGCCAAGTAGAAGAGTATCCATTTGCTGTCAAGACCAACATTACACAACATTTCACAGTTTGGGTATGCCTGAACAAGAGAGAGTGGCTCTCATTTTCGAACTTCGAAAAACACTTGCGAGTGGTTGGTGAATACCGCACAGAAATTTCAAGTTAAGAGCCTCGTAAAGTTAAGAGCCGTTTAAAAGCGCTCGGTGAATACGAACCTTAGAATGCTAAAATGCAAAGAATTAAGAAACAGAAAATTTGTATTTCACATCTTTTTCTTTTGTTTGTGGCGACGTTGGTGGGTGTTTTACGGCGTTTTTCTTAATTTCACAGATTTAAAAATGTGTCTTCCAAATGTCTACTTATTCAAGGTGTTACAAAACAGCTGTATTGTATAAAATGAAGCAGCATTTGTTTTCGCATTCTTTTACGTTACGACACCATCGTTTAGTTAAGATTCTTAAGAACCAATGAAAATCGATTATAGATACGAATTGAAGTTTCATCATTTAAAGGCAAATTAAATATTTAAGTATGTGTAGTGTAGTTAGTTCTTTGTTAACTAATTGTTTGTTTGTTATACTTTACTTTGTTATAGTTTACTCGTAATAAAACACGTCCGTTTCACTTAACTACTTTATTAGCACTGTAACGATTATATGTTCATATTTGTTGTCCTTCGTATATAGAAGCATCTATCTTTTTCAATGAAAGGGATCAATTATAATGATGCCAAATTGCTTAAACATTACAGTATGCTTAACTAAATAACCTCTAGGATGTAGTTTTTCGAAAATCATATAGATAACGGCTGTAAGATTACTATGTCGAATTAATGCGAATGAATAGTGTTGAAGTTATGTGTAACATTTGTATATTACTTGTTATAACAGTATTCTTACTTTGATTAGATACTTATTTTTGAACTTTATTGAATATCTAACAAATAGAAAATTATTATTTTGTATTATTCTAAAATAAACATCATAAAGATCTGACATGATATATCTTTCACTTAGAGAAAATCACATTCGGTTCAAGATATTTTCAATAAAAATAGTATTTTTTTTTTGTATTTTGAATTATTCGATTTGAACAAAATTTTTGAGGTCAAGATAATAATTTTGGGGTACTTTTAAACCACCGTTCATTTTTTTGAGCTATAACTTCAGAAAGTTTAACTCATGATCGTTAATGTTCAGAATATAAAGCTGATCCTCATTTTCAAACTATAAAGATTCTTATAAAAGTGCATAAATAAAATATGACTGGAATATTACTTATTTTCAAAACCAAAGAAGATTCCCACACAGTTCTTGAAAGATCTAAAATGGGCTGTTTGTTTCCATTAGGCGATTTAAATGTAATAACTCGTATGTATACTATTTATAACATTTTTGTGCACTTACATACGCTGTATGGCTAATGGGATTGTCGATGGGTAAATTATGTAAATCAATAAGGGTATCCATATAAGCGCGGAAAACCCGAATAAAGCTAAGAAGGCAAATTAATTTATCTCCTCAGAAACGAGCTGTCAAAATTTGTATGGAAAAACTTTCTGCAGAGCTTTTTATTATAATTGGCGCGCACTCAAGGTGTTATTACTACCCTTAAAATGATTATCACAGCTTTAGCGTTAGGAAATCAAGACCGATGCACATTAGTTTTAATTTTTTAAATATAAATGGAAAGAAAAAATAGAGCTGTGCGTAGAGCATTCCACATTCGTGTGGTGCGGCTAAAGAAAGAATCTCTGAATTTAACAGCACTTCCGAAGTTGGAATCATGGGTAAACTGTTGAGCATTCCTAAAAGCGAGAGTATTACGGTTAAATTGTTTAAGGGGAGGAATGCAACTGGCTATTTCGCTAGAACACTGTTTATAGAAATAACGGTAATATAAAGAAAGACAAGGAACATTTCGGCGTTGCTCGAGAGATGTATGTAAATGTTTCTGTTATATTTCTATCACCTATCATTTTTAAAGCTCTTTTTTGGATTCTATCCAAGAGACTCAAGTGGGTTATTGGAGCATCCTGCCCAAATATGGAAATTTTACTCAAGCTTTGGACGAATATAGGCTTTATAGATTATAGCCAGATCAGAAGGTTTGAAAAATGTTTTGCATCGTCGGAGAAAACTTAAAAACATAGCAGCATTTTTGCCGACGAATATGTAATCATTCCACACAAGGTGGTCTGTGATGTACATACCAAGAACTGAAGGCTGTTCGGTTTCCTCAATGCAATAGAGAAGACAGCATTGGGTTTTGGAAGCATTAAACTCTACACGGTTTCTTATTCCCCCATGGCCAATGCTGTCAAGATCAGAATTTAATGAGCTTATCATACGCTGTCGATCAAGTTCCACTTTTCCGAAGAACAAGGAAATGAATCTTGAAGCGAATATGAAGAGCTGAGGGTGTACTATCATCAGCAAGAAGAGCTGATAAAATTATCCCACGAATTTAATGCGGAAAGAGCAGAAACAGTTTTGAGTTCCGTTTTAAGTCCTCTAATAGAAGTTATTTAAAATCTTTGTTTGACTTAAAAATGGTTTTCTGAACCATTTGGAGGGCATTAAATGGAACTAAGAAATATTCTAATCATCTAATGATTGCTACATTTTCAGTTCCTATATAAAATTACTTAAAGGTCACATCATTTTTTTTTATTTAACGCAGTCTGTTAATTCTCAAATATCAGAGCACATTTAGCTATACGTGGATTAACATCCCATTTTTTAGTACAGTAAAACCCGCTTAAGAGAAACGGCATAATGTCACAGTCTTTCTTTCACTTAAGCGGGTTTTTCACTTAAACGAACCCCGCTTAAGTGAAAAATAATTTCACTTAAGCGGAGTTCGGATAAGTGAAAAAAAAAATAATAAAATTCACTTAAGCGGATTTAAAAATTCCATTAAGCGAAGATTTAATGCTAGAAACAGTATTGTTTTTATATTTTGGACTTGCCTTGAAAGAAGTTAAATAAAACAAGAATTTATTTTCAATTTGTGTCAGTGCTGTCGTCGGGAGGATGCAATAATAATAAACATGATATGATATAGGTAATATATCAGAGATATGGAATAAAAAGAGCGTCCGCTTAGTTGAAAGATACAGAAAGAAGTAAGTTTTATTCGTTATACTAAAAGTTTGAATATTATAATAACAAGAGTAAATGTTGGAGGGCGCAAACGTCGCTAAGCAGTTGTCATCGAAGGAGACGGAATTGCCAAACTCTAACAGCCCCTCTCAATTCGTGGTCCGGAGATCATGAAGTCCAAGTCCAAGTAGGCACCTCTCATGATTTGGTTTCGTCAAAGGCTTGGTTAGAATGTCAGCGACCATCTTCTCCGTTGGCATGTAGTTCAGTGAAATGGATGAGTTTCTGACCACTTCACGAACGAAATGATATCTGATGTCGATATGTTTGGATCTTGAGTGAAACACAGGGTTCTCAGCCAACTTTCCAGCTCCTTGGTTGTCATTGTACATTTTTATTTGGCTTAGTTGGTTTAAGCCCAACTCCTTCAGAAAGTTTGACAAGTAGACTGCTTCTCTGCTTGCATCGCTGATGGCCATGTACTCTGCTTCCGTTGAGGATAAAGCCACTGTTCGTTGCTTACGTGATTCCCAAGATACTGAAGCACTTCCAAAAATGAAAACCGAGCCTGTGTAGGACCTACGATCCAGTGTACAGTTTCCCCAATCAGCATCAACATAGCAAATCGGTGTCTTGTCATCTTTCTCGAATTCTAGTCCCAGATAGGTCGTGCCTCTAAGATAACGCAACACTCGCTTTGCAGCAATCCAATGTTCGTTGCTGTAACAATTATTATATTGACTAAGAGCACTTACTGAGTATGCGATATCTGGGCGGGTGGCCAAGGCGAGATACATTAGTGCACCCACCAACTCCCGATATGGTTTCTCACATTGGTTTTCCTCAGGTTGTACACTATCCTTTAAAAGCTTGCGATCAACTATCATTGGAGTAGCTACCGGTTTACTGTTTTCCATTGAAAATCTCTTCAAGACGTCTTCGATGTATCCACTCTGTGATAGTTGTATTTTGTGATGTGATCTTTTGATCTGAATGCCTAGGCAGCACTTCGCTTCTCCTAGATCTCGCACGGTGAATTGCTGAGACAGCATGCGCTTAATGTGATCTTCCAAAATTTTGTCACTAGAGAATATGAGGATGTCATCGACATAGATAAGAACGTACGTTTTCTCGCACTTGTCATGGTAGACACATGAGTCGGAGTCCGTTGGAAACAAGCCTGTATTTTTAAGCGTTCTGTCGATCTCGATGTTCCATTGTCGTCCAGACTGACGGAGTCCATATAGCGCCTTCTGGAGTTTACAGACCTTATTCACTTTCACACCATCTCGAAGGTCTTTTAGCATTTTTTCTGCATTGATTCTGAGATTCCCATCTTCATCGCTAGTAGACATTCTCTGCAGCATTACTTCCAAAAACTGCGGTTTATCCATGAAGATATCCTCGTCAACTCTGCCGTTCAAGTAGGCTGACGTTATGTCCAGTTGAGAGATTTTTAAATTTTTCTTTACGGCTAGCGCGATCAGCAGCCTCAACGAGCTCAATCTGGCAACTGGAGCAAATGTGTCGCTAAAATCTACTCCAGGTTTCTGCGAAAACCCTTTCGCCACTAATCTGGCTTTTCTTCTCTCGAGTACACCATCAGCAGTCCATTTGTTTCGTAGTACTATCCTACAGCCAATTGCCCTGGCGTCCTCAGGCTTATTCACGATTTTCCATGTGTTGTTTGCGACCAAATTTCTGAACTCCATGTAAATGGCTTCTTCCCAATCGGATTTGTGGTTACCTGACATCGCTTGTGAGATAGGGACTTCCGAAGCATTCATCGCAAAGTTCACATCTTCTGGTTTCGTTTCGCATTTGTCCTCCGTTCGATCATTTTCGATTTCCTCAGTGTGTTCAGTTTCATTGAAGATTTTTCTCGGACGACCTCGCTGCCCAGTTCTCTGTTTTGCTGGTCTTCCTGGTGTATGCTTGTAGATTTTTGCTATACTCGAAGTGACTCGTCTATTCTTCGAGTACTCTGTGTTTTTAAATTTATCAAACTGCAAAGGAGTCGACCAGTTTTCGATTTCGCATTTGACATTTTCCTTTTTTGATACATCATATTCGGGTTTGTTTTGAAATATAGTCATAGTTGTGGCATTTGAATCTTCCAAATGGTAACGTCCATTAATAGTCTCTTCGTTTGTAAATTCACTAAAATTTCCTTGATTTTGAAGGTTAACAAACTTGACTTCTCTCGAGATGTGGATTTTCTGTTGAGATGGAACCCACACTCTATAACCTTTGTGTGTGTCGGGATAACCGACGAAGATTCCCTCGATGCCTCTATCATCAAATTTTCCTTTTCCGTGTGTCTTATCGAGGATATAGACTTTGTTACCAAATGGATGCAGGTAATTTAATTTCGGTAGTTTACCTGTCCACTTTGTATATGGTATTTCTCCATCTAGGCTTTTCGTAATACATCGATTTCGAATATGATTTGCTGTAGCTACAGCTTCAGCCCAAAACGTTGATGGAAGACCTGACTCTTTCAGCATACACCTCGCCGATTCTACCAAGGTTCGATTTCTCCTTTCGGCAACTCCGTTCTGTTCGGGGGTGTATACTGTAGTGAGTCGGCGCTTGATACCGTGTTCCTTCATGATGTTATCCATTACTCTGTTGCAGTATTCGGTTCCGTTGTCCGACTGCAAGGCCTTTATTTGTCTGCCTGTTTGAGTTTCTGCAAAATTTTTGAACTCGATGAACTTTGAGGCAACTTCATTTTTCCCTTGTATGAAATATGTCATGCAAAATCGGCTACTTTCATCGATGAAAGTGATGAAATAACGAGATCCACCATGAGATTCCGTTCTCATTGGTCCACATACATCGCTGTGTACAATATCCAACAATTCACTGGAACGCTCGCTTCGATTTTGAAAGGGTAAACGTGTCAGTTTTGATGCTATGCATGTTTCGCATAATTTCGGATTCCCTTTCAACTCAGGAATATGCTGGTTTTTGGCCATGAGTAAGACGTCGTGGTAGTTTAAATGACCGAGTTTTCTGTGCCACATTTCGGGTTCTTCGACTGCATTGTTTTTTGCGAGATGGCTTTGTTGATGCTCTGCATGCACGTAAAACAAATCACCCTCACGTTCGGCTACTATTTTTGTTTCTTTGTCTTTGTCTTGTATATAAGCTCTGTGTTTGGTGAATACAACTGTATCACCTTTATCAACTATCTTAGCCACGGATATCAAGTTGGTGCGTAAATCGGGAACGTGCAGCGTATTATTTAGACTTACATCAACGTTTTCATTTCCGTTCCGTGTCGATATAGCTACGTCACCCTTTGCGATTATGGACGATGATGCAGAAGTTGCAAGCTTCAGACAAGACCGTGTGAGTTCCAGGTTTTTAAGAAGTGACTCATCCTTACAAACATGGGAAGTGCTTCCACTGTCTAAGCACCACCTGTCATCTACGAAAACTTCGTTGGAAGTGTCGATTAAGTACGATTTGTAGGAGTGTCCTGCACTCGTTTTCGTGTCTTTTTTCTTAAAACAATCGGCTGCCTTGTGGCCTTTCTTTCCACAGTGATTGCAGCTATATCTGAAGGGTTGATTTTCTGTGCTGCTGCCATTCCTGAATTTTGATTTTTATGGTTTGCTATTGGTGCTATATTTGGCGAACAGTGCTCCAGAGGATCGGTCATTAGTTTTGCGAATTCTTGCGTCGTGTTCTTCGATAATTTTGACTTTTAATGATTCGATGTCGGGAAGGTTATCTCGCGATTCAATCGCACACCTGAAATTTTCAAACGAATCAGGCAGACTGTACAACAACATTATAGATAGTAACTCATCATTTACGCTGACTTCCATACTTTGAAGCCTGTCTACGATATCAAAAAATTTGGTAAGATACTCCCTTATGTCGTCTCCTTCCGTCATCTTGTTTTGTGTCAATTGCTTTAGCAGCGTCGCCTTCCGGGCGGGTCCTTTTGATGCGTATATTGCTTCGAGCTTCAGCCAGATCTCCCTAGAAGTTGAACATCCTCTAATCTGGCTCAGTTCAGATGGGCTGATGGCCAGAATGAGATCCGATTTGGCCTTACGATCGTCTGCTACCCATGCGTTTTGAAGAGATTGTGATGCTGCTCGTGCATCTGCGTCGGCTCCGACTACTTCGGGTTTCGGCTTTTCACCGCAGACATAAATCCACGTCTCGTTTTTTACGAGGACAGCTTCCATCTGTATTTTCCATGTCTCAAAATTACTTTTGGACAATGTTTCGATACGTATGGCGTTTGCCATTGTAATTAAAAAAAAAAGGAAAATTTTACTTTGCTTTTTATATATTTTTCGGGACTGGGCCCATAACCTATCAGAGATATGGAATAAAAAGAGCGTCCGCTTAGTTGAAAGATACAGAAAGAAGTAAGTTTTATTCGTTATACTAAAAGTTTGAATATTATAATAACAAGAGTAAATGTTGGAGGGCGCAAACGTCGCTAAGCAGTTGTCATCGAAGGAGACGGAATTGCCAAACTCTAACATAATACAAAAGTAAGAAAATATAAAAGTTATTGTTGAAACTGTTTTTAATATTGTATACATTATATTATTAGAATAAATAAATACAAAACCGCTGAAGAAGTAAGGAATTCTTACGAAACGTTGGTTGAAGAATGGAATAAAGTCTTTTATTCGCATTCAAATGGACCAAAAGAGCCTTAAAGTACAAAATCATCAAAACAACGATTTAATGACACATCTGTTCTGTTCGATTCAACTTAAGAGAGTTTTTTTTTGTGAAAAATATTAAAAATTAACCGAAAATATGTTTCAGTTAACCGGGCTTTTCGCTTAAGCGAGTCTCACTTAAGCGGAGTGTTTTAAGGGAAGTTGGTCGGAAAATACTTAGGGATGAAAAAAGTGTTTCAGGTAAGCGGGTTTTTATCTTAAGCGGGTTTTACTGTATTCAAGATAGAGCTTCACAATCAGTCACTATTACAAAAGTGATCCAGAAAAGTATTAAGGCGTTCCAGAGCTTAAACTAATGCTAACGTTTCTAGCTCAAAACTTATTAATTGGAATTCTCCCACTGTTGTCTTTTTAGAAAAATAAGCGACTGGGTGGAACTTGGTATCATCTCGCTTTTGTTTTTACAGCACTGTCATTTTTTACAAATCAAAACATTATTTAAATATGAAAAGTGAAGTAAGAAGAAAAGACAATCACCCATATTCTGAAACTAGTATTTATGACTAGTATTCGACTACAGTCGTATGCTGTTATTTCAGGAGTCGAACATCCGACTTCACTTGTACTAATATTGGCAAACGAAAAACATCGCATACGACTGTTTCTACGACTGTAGTCGAATACGAGTTTCATAATATGGGTGAATGTTACAGTATAAATGAATTATGTATGGGGGGTATTTACTCCGCGACCTGGAGATCTACTGTGTCCCTTCTTAAAAATGGATGAACTTGCTCATCTTATAGTTCTTCCTCCAAATCTATTTCTCTTAGGAATCTTAGTATTTGCGGCACCCTCAGAGAGAATAGGCCGCTCTCTTCCACCTAATATTGTCCCAGATAGTTTCTCCTTTAGTGCATGAGTGGACAATATCTTCCTATTATGTGGTCCGTTGTTTCCTCATGAATATTCCAGAATCTATTATTCTTAGGTTTTTTCTAATTAACTTTTTGGGAATTCTTTCCAATTCTTGGATCTGCTTGCATCTTCTTTTTGTTTAATTTTGATGCGCCTATTTTTAGTATGCCTCTTTGTTTATATTAACACCCACGTGACCGACGAGACCATGTATCCAGTGAAGTGTGACCCTGTTCTATTTGCCAAGTTCATTTAGCCTGCTTATGCACTCCCATACCAATTTAGAGCTGATGGTATATGAGCTTAGTGCTTTGAGTGCCGCTTGACTATCTGACATGATGGCAATGTTGCAGTACAATATAATGTTCGATATTCATTGATGAGATTCTACTCCGTTCAATTTTTATTTTCATTTAGTGCTGTAACCTCTAGTTGTCCTTGGTGTAGCTCAATGTTTAAAGGTAAGGAAATAGTGTGTACACAATAGTGCCAAAATATACATATATCTGTCGCCAGAAGTGTATGGACATTCAGCATAATTCATGCCTACATTCACCTGCATTCTAGCAGTTATTTTTAATCTAAACTAAAAAAAAAGTTCTTTAGCCTTTATGTCCACCTTTTCTTTTTTTCGAAAACCTATGTTTCCTCCTCTCTTTTTATTTTCAGTTTTTTTTTTTTCAAAGATTAACTCGTACGCTGAATGATCAGTATGAAGCTATGAGTTTTTCCAACTTACGTTATCATCTTACACTTGATTGAAATGCTAAAAGTTGGAAAGCATAAACAACTTTATATACCAAGCAACGAAAATATTGAACTATTGAACTTATAGGCATTGTTGCGAGTGTCGCCGAAGTACGATTCAATAAAAGTCGATAGTACCAAAACTTCGGATGCCTTAAAATTTGTATCCAAAGCTGTCTGGATAACTTTATGTTATTGTTATCACGTATAAAAACACAGCTTATGGCATCTGATGCAAAGACAATTTCAGATATATTCAATTTTCGACAAAAGTCGTTTATCGATTTACAAACGGCATTTGCAATAAGGGCCTACCTACATATATGAAATGTATATTGTAAGGTAATGTAGAATTGTTAGAAATTTGTAATATGGGAAGTACTTAAAAAGCCAGACCTTTAGTTATGATACACAAATTTTCAAAATTGTGTTCGACTCACCACTAACGAAAATCAAATTTCTCTTTTTAGTTCATAGGCACATAGATCCAAGACAAAAACAAATAAATACCTATATAAATTTGCAATTTCAGATCCTCAACAAGCTATTCCCAATCGAAAAAAGTAACTGAAATAAACTTTAAATATGTTCCAAGTGGTTTTTATTGAGATACGATCACTTTGGATCAATCGCACACCAATTATCTATTTACATAACAAAAGGAATAAATACGCCTGTTAAAATCTATTGCTCTATTCGTCATTGGCAAATTCAGCTGGGTTCTTGCGAAGCAGACGGGCATGTTCCTTTTCGGCCAAGTTGTAGACAAGGTATCCAACAATGAATGCTTTAAAAAAAAAATACATTTATTAAAGTTATTGAAATAAAAACACTAAACTTACGTGGTGCTACAATGAAGACATTGGACCTGAACCTGCGGACCATGTTGGGGACGCCCTTGCTGATGGCTCCTGCGAATGCCTTCTGTTCGAAAGGCGAGATCTTGTAGGTGACCAGACCGTTGATTTTGTACAAATTACCAAAATGTTGGCCATTCAAAATCGAAGTTAGACGCATTTTCGAAGTGTTCTTAGGCTTTAAACAATAAAGATAAAACAAAAAGGTTAAGGACAAGTTGAGAAAAAGGAAAATTATATGATGTCCTTTGCCATCAGAAAAGATTGAAAAGGATCTGAGCGAAGAGGCAAATTGTGAAAATAAACATTTTGCCACCGAGTTTATTGTTATCTTTACTGTCGTGCTCTCCAAATGCGACTATGATGATTGTACGGCATTTCTCCTTGGCTTTTCATAGAAAACCTACGGAAGCTTATGTAATTTCATCATCGTCGCCTTTGGTGCTGTGCTTCATAATTGCTGTCGCACGTTCATAATTTTTGCGTGGTATTTTTAGCAATGAGAAGCAATTAAGTGCATGCATATTAATGGTTATTTATGTGTGGGACTCTGGCAAAACGCCCTCGATCAATTTAAATTACATCAAATTAATTGTAATTATTTTGTTCTGGGTGATAAGTGGAAAAGAATTCTATTCTTACCTTCGGGGGTACTTGCACGAAAAAAACTACACACTGACCTGACAGGGAGAAGAAAATTCGATAAAAATCATTTGGCAGATGTCAGAGATGGGAAAAAGTTCTTCGAAAATGACTTACAGTGACATCTATAGCTTAAGGGTGGTTACAGATGTGGAATTCGAATATGTTGGATTCTAATTTTATGCCCTGTTTCAACAAAAGAATTTATGAACTGGAGTTTATTTTTATCGAAGAAGTTTGAAAGTTGGGGATGAATTCGTATTTCACTAACATTCAATGCTGAAAGTCATTCCTGCTGTTTGTGCTTTCTGCTCTTGTTGTTTACTGATGTTTTTTTTATAAAAATACGTCGGTATTCTCATGAAGGAGTAATTTTAAAGCTACAGAATATGAGAATATACGCATCAAAATTCGATGGTGGCTTATACTTATTGACTGTATTTTCTAAATTTTCAATTATATTATATTATGGATTTTGTGAACCAGTTTTTATTAATTAATAATTTAAATATAAATAAATTAGAGGCCATATATGATGGCTCATAGAGCCTAAACCTAATGTATTACAACTCACAGCGCGTGTGCGTGTTAGGCTAGCCGCGCACTAGCAATTTTTAGTTGCGAAACTGTTTGGTTACTTATAGAAAACAGATGAACTGTTTGGTTGAATGTCCGTGAATTTGCAGATAATTATATGTTCAATAAAATGGCGAACTTATTTTAGGCAATCGTTTAGTTTGTGTCAAAACACAAACTTTTTAGTTGCTCGAACCAAGCAGTTTCGCAACTTAAAATTGCTAGTGCGCGGCTAGCCTAAGAGTATACTCCCAATTCCTTATAAGCTATTCAACCTGAATGATTTCCTACAAAAAAAAAGAAACGAGTGTTGTGTTAGCTTCGTTAAATCCACATTGATCTGATTTGTTTTAGTTTTTAACACTTAAATACAAATACAACATTGATGGGCTTCTTTAATTACTTTAAAATTTTGTAGATTTAAATCGTCTCAAATTTAATTTTTGAATGTTGTGATCAACTCAACATGTCCAAGATCACATTTTTTTGTAAACGGTATCAAAACAGAATTCAGTGCAAAGAAATTTATTAAAATGATCTTCGAAAAAAACTAATCGAACAAACCTACTCAAAAATAAATGACATTTCTCATATGTCATTTGTCCATCTGTCATTCAAGAAAAAAAAATATTTTTCTCTGTGCAATTTTTTGATTTTTCTTACTGCACCTTAACGAAATGTCCACCCGCTGGTATCCAATTTATCAACGAGGAAACCCACAACTTCGTGTGTTTCTTCCAAATTTCTGGATGAAATTAATTCGACCCAAAGAAGAACAACCAGAAAATGTTGTCACCTTCTCTGTGTCAATGCAAATGACACGCTTCGATATATCAAATTATTTGGAAAAAATCTACCAAGTGCCGGTGAAGCATGTTCGGACTAGAATTGCTCTAGGATCTACGAAGCGCGATCAAGTCTATGGTTACGTGACCAAAGATGAAGATGTTAAAATTGCTTATGTAACTTTGGTGAGTGAGAATTTCCTTGGTTCCTTCAATGTCATCCAGCTAACCATATTTATAACTCTATTTCACAGCCGCGGGATGTAAAGTTTCAGTTCCCTGAGGTGACCGTGGGCAAAGATGGTGATGATGGTGAGAAAGATGAAAAAGCAATGGATGAATCAAAGAAAGGATTCAAGAGCTTTTTGGATAGAAACAAAAAACGTCCCGGCACTCCAGGGTGGTTCTCGATCTAAGCAGTTTGCATTACCTCTGGGACGTATCCCACTTTGTTTTATAAAGTGTTTTATTTTTGTTTTGTAATGTTGATAGGTGAAATAAAAGTTTGAAAAAAAAATCAGTTTTGGTTTCAATATGTCAAATTCGGTTAATCTTGCAAACGACAGGAAAATCGTGAGACGGGCTCCAATAAGACGAAATAGGTAAGAAGTTGCTACCGTAGTGAAGTAGGATTCAAGTCTGTGTATGATTTTGGATTAGAACCTTTTGCATTTGAATTGGAACTGTCCTCCGATGCGTTTAATTATAAATAACCTCTTGGTTGGCACGGAATTCATAAAAGATACACTCCCCGAAATCTAGGACCCCCATCGAAAATGGAGCTACGTTCACGGTAAATAAATAAATCGGATGCTAACTTAAGGTCAAGGTCCGAAACAGGCCATTTTCTGACCAAACAAATTTGAAAAAGTTTCCGCGGTTTGTCCTTTCAGCTAGTGTTAACTTTATTCACCTTATTTGGGTGCCGGGCCACAGAGACATTCCGGGAAATTGCAAGGCCGATGAGCTCGCCAAAAACGGAACACTTCTGCCTACTGTTAGACAAAAACATAACATAGGAACACCACTTGCTACATGCAAACATCTTCTCAAACAATATGCTCTAGAATCAACAAATGCTAGATGGTCACAGGGTACCACCTGCCTGGCAACTAAACAAATATGGCCAAGCATAGACCTAAAACGGTCAAAAGGCTTGATCTCCCTGAGCAGACAAAATATAAGCTCTACAATAGGAGTTATAACAGGACACTGCCTCATAGGTAGACATGCTTTGAGGCTAGGAGTCTACACAAATGACTTCTGTAGAAGCTGCATGGACGAGGAGGAAGAGGAAACAGTCCAACACCTTCTATGTACATGTCCAGCACTCTCCAATAGAAGGAATAATTATCTCGGTAATCCCTTCTTCGATAATACCAGTGAACTGGCAACAATCGACACAAAATGTCTCTCCAACTTTATTAAAAGCACGAAATGGTTTGTTTAAATTCATTACTCTCCCATGAGTAACTTCTTTAGTGGTATCACAACGGACCCTTGAGGTCTAAGTGAGTCAACAACAACTAGACAGCCACTCCAACCTAACCTAACCTAGTGTTAACTTTTTAAAATTCCAGACGAAGAATGAGATATTTACGTTATCTTATGATCTTTCATTTATTTAAAAAGCTTATGGCTTCACAGTGGTTTTTTTTTAGTTTTTTTTTGAGAGTACATTCCTTTTCCGAATTGTTTTTTACTTGGAAGCAAAAGTAATTATAACGTCTCTGTAAACAAAATATAAGTTTTCTGTCGATGGAAATGACTGCACATCTAACAACCATATTGTTTGATCAATATTTAAATTTAATATAACATTAACGCAGGTCCTTGTAGTTTTAATCATCATCACCTGTGTTAGGTGCTTATACGCGTTCCCATACCAATATCGCGTGTGGGTTGCATGATACTAAAATCTTGTCGTAACATTATGACATGCGAGCAGAAACGATTAGTAACGAATCTAGCAAACATGTACGGCAGGTGAGCTTAAAAGGGGTGTTTTTAGGGGTTGAGAAGAAATAAACCAACAAAACAAAAGGTCACCGATTTTAATTATAATATTTGTGTTATATGTTTCCCTCATTTTAAGAGTTGGTGCCCAATCGAACACACACGAAAGAATGAAGATCTGTTTTTGCACTGACTTGGACAAATCGGTTCTCGTGAATAATTTTGAGAAGCGGGGCTGGACTCAAGTGGGTGCTGACGATGATTGGAATTTCTATTGGGCTGGAGTGCAGAGCTGTAGGAATATTTTCAGTGTGGATAGTGGTTATCGAATGCATGATAATCAGTAAGTTCCAAAATCAAAAAAATAACCTACAACTGTTTTATACAATTTTTCTTTTTTCGTTCTGATGAAAATAGAATGATAAATCATTTTCCAAACCATTACGAGCTATCACGAAAGGATTTACTGGTGAAGAACATTAAACGATATCGCAAGGACCTGGAACGTGATGGAAATTTGCTTGCAGAGAAAGCTGAATCAAATCAATATGGTGGAGCAAGATACTTGTACTTGGATTTTATTCCAGTTACTTTTGTACTTCCAGCTGGTACTCTATTTTTCAGTTCATAAAAAAGTTTTATTTTATTTGAAGTTTCCTAAGATTACAACATGTTTGTCGAAGAATACAGAAAGAATCCTCAGAGCACTTGGATTATGAAACCATGTGGCAAGTCACAAGGTGCTGGGATTTTTCTCATCAATAAATTGTCAAAATTAAAGAAATGGTCTCGAGAAGCAAAAGGTCCCTTTCATCCTCAAATTGGCAAGGAGAGTTATGTTATTTCAAGGTTGTAAAGCTGTTTCAATTTTTTTTAGAGTTATGTTTGTAGCTAAATTCGTTTTAATTGTAGATATATTGACAACCCCTTGTTGATTGGCGGAAAGAAATTCGATCTACGACTGTATGTTTTGGTAACATCTTTTCGTCCTCTGAAGGCTTATTTGTTCAAACAGGGATTTTGCCGATTTTGTACAGTAAAATATGATACGAGTCTGACGGAGTTGGATAATATGTACGTTCATCTGACCAATGTCAGCGTACAAAAACATGGGGTATGTGACACTACAGTGTAGTGTTTAGAGTTATTTTGAATGTTTAACTATATTGGACCTATATCGATGTTAGCAGTAGGTACTTTGTACATATTTATTGGACGAACGATTTGGCACTTCAAATATAGATCATCACAATTACATTTAAATGTAGGGAGTCAATTTTTTGTCATTTTTAAAACTGTCTCAGGTGCAACTCGAACAGAAAATTGATGGCTATAAATCGCTGTCGCTAACTTTAACGAGAAAATAAGAATTTTCATAAAAATTTGCTAAGCGTTTGTATGGTAGGTACCATTCGTTTTTAATAAAAGAATATTTTGTTCTTATAATAGTGTTAGAAAGGCTGTAAGGTGAAAATTTTTTTAAGTCGAGCATGTGGTTTTTGAAATATTGTATTTTCAAAAACAAATAATTGAAATTCTTTTGAAAATCCAAAAAATATATTTTTTTTGAAAACTTTAGTAAACAATGTTAAATAAACATTTTAGAAACTATTATATACAAAATTGATCAAAATCAGTTGTACCGTTTTTGAGAAATTTGATATAGTAGGTTTTGATGACTCTTATTGCGTGTTTGCTTTTGCACGGAATGTGAATCACTCGCTACCACCCTCATCCGACACCATCTACACTGTGCCGATCTAGGCACCTTGTTCACTGGTGCTGAAGCAGTAGCCAATTCGATTGAGTGATTATCCGGCTCTTGCACAGTGAACGTCCGTCAAAATCCTCATTCTGCTACCTCGCGATCTAAAGAATTAAATAACAGATGGCACTGCACAGAAGTAACCGTTCTATGAAATGTCGGTGAAAATTTAAATGGGATGTAAAAAAAAACAGTTTAAATAATATTTGAAGAAATAATCTTTATAAGATACGAGAATAAAACTAGTTTGAAATTTTTGAACTTAAACTTTTAATAATTTTTCAACCATTTCATTTGTGAATGCTTGCAAGAATGGAGTGGATCTACAATTTTCCGCCAAGTCATTTATCATTTCCAAGTAGGAGCTAGTAGATCTACAAAAAACACATTTTTTTAGTTTGCTGAGGTTCAGAATGAACCCGTGTTACAATTCAACGTCCAAACCATTAGGTCATGTTTTATATTATCAAACAAATATTGGTGCAAAATTTAAATCGATTAAGTATAATGTTAAAACTATTTTAGTATTTTACTAAGTATGAATTTATTAATTATAACAAAGATTTTCTAAAATTAAGTATCATACATACGTTTTCAAAATTAAAAAGTACAATACATTTTATTTTAAATGAAGATTGACAAAATCATGGCTTAAAACGCCGTCTGCCGGATGCATGTTATTAATAGCTGTGTTTTATTTTCCCCCAGATCTGATCCAAATTGGATCTTCATTCAAAATTACATGTATAACAAAAACAACACAACGCCCAGTTTTGTTTGTATTTGTTGTTTTACATGTTATTTTGAAAACAAAATCCAATCCGGATCAGATCTGGGAAAAATAAAATACAGCTAATGTTAATAATAACTATTTTATAGTTTCATGGTGTCTTCAATTGGACAATTCAGATTTCAGATCTAAAATTGTTTTTTTTGCCCGGTGAATGGAATGCGATTTCAAATTGATTTTTACTTGCGACTTATAGTAGGTACTATAAGGCAAGTTATGCATTCGGAAAAAAAATCGAACTCGAGATTTTGATCAAAGTTGTCTTTACTATAATAGCGAAGACCAAAAAAGTGGGTCTCGCAATTCTGTCTGTCTGTCTGTTCGACTACAGCTAAACGGCTCAGCCGATTTTCCTTAAACTTGGTAGATATGGGTTTTATTTTTTTCCCCCGGATGTTTTTTGATTTGATTTTTTAAGACCAAAACTAACGGTACCTGCCATACGATTTTTTTCGAAATTTTATAAATATTTTTTTTTCTCAAAAACTGTCAGTCTTCATAAAATTTCATTTAGTTAAACCTAGGTAATGGTTGAAAAAAAATGTCCAAAAAAATATTATTTTTGGTACCCCCCTTGGAACCATTTTTTTTTGTTTTTGATTTTCTCAAAAACGGTACAACCGATTTTGATCATTTTTTTTATGTTAAGGCTCCCCAGCAGTTTCAATATTATTACGAGTATCTATTCAAATTTTCAAAATTTTTTTTTTTGGATTTAAAAAAAAAATTTCAAATTTTTTTTTTTGAAAACTCAATATTTCGAAAACCCCATGCTCGATTTTCTTAAAACTTGATAAATAAAAGTTTCTTAAAATAATCTACAAGATATGAGAAAAAAAATTATTTTACCTAAAAATAACGATACCCTCCATACAAATGTTAAAAAATGGTTTTCGAAAATCGTATTTTTTTCGGAAACGGTTCCTAGAATTTTGCTTAAATTTTTAGTCTTTCGATTAATTTTTAAGATCTATAATTTAATACAAAAATTTTTGAAAACAAGACATTACTGACTGTATCTACCATAGAACGATTTTTTAAAATTTTGAATTTCTCATTATCGACATAACGGATTTTAATGACATTTTTTATAGAGATGCTTCTAAAAATTTTAAGAAACATTGCATTTCAAAACTTAAAAAATAAATATTTTTTGAATTTTTGAAAAAAAAAAATCATTTTTTTTGGAAAATTCGATATCTCAAAAATGGGTCAATATTTTTTTTGGAAATTTAATTTTCATTCGTACAATAATAAAAACCCAAAGTTGACGTACCAAGTTTTTTTTTTTAAATAATTAAAAAAATTTATATATAAAACCTTATTTTATTAAGAAACCACTACCTATACAATGACTTATAATTTTTGTTCTTGCATAAATTCATATTTGCATAGCATTCTGTTTTTGTCTCTTACTACTAAAAGAATTTAAAAAATGATGACAATTGCATCCTTATGAACAGTTTTTTTCTAAAAACATTAGTTTTTAAAATTCCTAGTCAATTACATAGGAGCAAGTTCGTGCGATGTCATAATTTCAAAAAAATTTTCATCTTTTATCTACTATTAGAAGAGAAATATGAGCTTGGTGAATTTACCAAATCATTTAAAACTGCTTCCGTTTCATATTAGAAAAAAATTGTTTTGGGATTAATACATGGAGGAGTAAATCGGTTGAAGAATTTAGATTTGAAAAATTGATCTTTAATATAAAAATAATTCGAGTTTTTGGCCAATGAAATGCAAAAGTTCTCAAATTCAGCATTTTGATAGATCCAAATCAAAAATAATCTGGAATATTTAAGTATCTTTGGTAATCTCAACCTATGTTAATCATAGTAGCACCCTTTGGCATAATGCGTTGGACAATTATGCAGAAGGTCTTGGGTTCGATTCCTAGCCGCTGGCGCTGCGAAAAAAGTTTTTCTGGGTTGTACTGCCTCTTGTCACGAAAAGTGCTGCTCATTAGCCGTTCGGAATCCACAGAAAATTGTAGGTCCTCGCTATTTCTGGTGACTCAGACTAATGTCATTTTCCATTGGTCGTCCAGAAGCGTCCGGAATCGTCCAGAAGTCTTCTCAAACCATTCCATTGGGAAAAAAATACTCTTTTGAGAAGAGAATTTCGCTTTTCGATTTCAAGTCAGAATCCACTGAAGAAGCACTAATACACATACTCAAATGTCAAAAGCAAGTATCGCAGATTTTCACCAACTTTTTTGCACCGATCGACAATACTTTTGGGTCTTCTATGAAAAGAATAATTTTTTTTTCCAGAATAAGTGGTCAGCGAATTCAAAGATTCGGTGTAGTGAAATTTGAATATGGCAAAAGCCAGTAAGTTTTGTATCACATATCTTATATATTTGGAAATTATAAAAAAATATTTAAGTAAGACCTTAATTTTGGCGTAATGAAAAAAACATAAAAAAAAATTATTAGGTTCAGTAGAAGTTTAGTTTGAGTTTAGTTTAGTATTTTTAATAAACCACATTTTATAAACAGATTAAAAGTATAACTAAATTTCTTATACAAATTTTTAATTCCTATAAAGATTGTCGTAGATTGATTTGCAAATTTTGAAAGATTTGAAATTATTTCTAAGATCTAAAACGAAAAATATGGGAATGAATGCATTAGGTAAACATAACATTGTTAGTTCATATATTTTTTGAGTATTTGAAATCCATCATAAGTTTTCTTTATCGGAACGGATATACTGCAACAATATAGAATTTCAATTTTATCGCAAATTTTACGCATGCAATATTATGTAATGATTAATCAAACAGATGGTAAAACAGGAATATTTAATTTCTCTCCCATCTAAACCCCATCCTGCTGTCATATTTAATTAATTCTTGACGAGTTTTGTTTTATTTAAAATATTATTCAAAAATATTTCCCGTTAGACTAGATACCCAAATTAACTCCATTTCTTCATCAACAATTCTTTTTTTGAACGAAAGACATTTTTTTCTTCAATTAATTTAATTTAATAATTTCAGGGTGAATATAACAATCTTCATGGTGGCAAATGGTCTGTGCAAAATCTTGGCCTGTATTTGGAGGGAACTCGGGGTAAAGAAGTTACAGATCGATTGTTCGGTGCCATTTCATGGCTCATTGTACATTCATTACGTGCAGTTGCTCCAGTTATGGCAAGTGATCGGCATTGTTTCGAATGCTATGGCTATGACATCATAATCGATAACAATTTAAAACCATGGCTTGTTGAGGTTAATGCATCACCATCTCTAACATCAACAACTGTAACTGATCGTATTTTGAAATACAAGTTGATTGATAATATGTTGTCGGTTGTGTTGCCACCTGATGGTGTACCCGAGTATGTTAACTAATTTTTTTCCCAACCAAAATTCATAGTATTTTTGTTTATTTTTTTTTTAGTGTCCGTTGGAATAAAATCCCCTCACCAGATGCATTGGGTAATTTTGAACTTTTAATCGATGAAGAATTGGCAGCACAAGAGGAATCACAAAACAATAATGCGGCGAGTAGTAAGGGGAAATCTCAAGGAAACCGATGGAAATAGAATACTAATAAAAATGCATCCACTGAATTGAATACACAAATAAATCACACAAAACAAAAGAGCTGACGTTCAAACTCTTTTTTTTTTCTTTTATTATTTTTGTTTAGCGCTCTGAGAGATTTTTTCTTTCTCTTTATCTGCCGGTGTCTATCACAATCAGCTGTTTGAAGGTAAACAAATAGTCATTTTAAATGTAAAGCGGCATTTTCAACGGTAAAAAAAATAAATGCAGAGCAAGGTTGCTACGACGAATAGTGAACATGGAAGTAAAACGCATCCGCCACAGTGCTATGGTTACCACCACAAACGACCTTTCTCTTTTTTTCCTGTTGATAAACAGTATGGGCTCTTAGCAGCGGTATCCATCGAAACGGTTAATAATTTTAAACCAATCGCACCACTTTTCAACGTTTAAACGAGTTAAATGGAGTTGTTGGCGCTGGGGATAGAGAATCGGTGGTTTTTTCCAGATCGCAAACGCAACGAAGGTAAAAGTAACCAGGAAAGCGACAGTTCGATTTGTTATCTGTCCGCAGACAGACGTTGGTACGGAAAAATATCGATTAAACACTCGCAGCAGATCCAACGTTATAAGAAATATTTTTTTTTGCTTGTTAAATTTAAAACAAATAATTTTGTGCGAAAATTAAACACAAAAAAAAAGAAATCTAATCAGTGGCAGAGTGGAATAAATTGGTTTTTTGCAATAAAATAAATTGTTTTGATATTTTTCTTTGAAACAAAAAAAAATTAAATCAATTTTTTTGGAAAGTGTTCTTATTTTTGGGAAAGAAAAATATAAAAAAGTGATTTATGTTGATTTTGTGAGTTTTTGTTTTTTGTTTTAGAAATAAAACCGTCTATTACCTTGGATATTGGTCACAGCACAGTTTGTTTTGTTTTGTGATTTTTTCGTTGTATTACATTGGAATATAAAATCGATTTGTAAATATGCAGCATTCGCGTGGATAAACTACTCACTTTGGGATATTTATATATAATTTTTGTAATGTAAGTTTAATATTGATTGATACGATATACTTACCACAATAAATCATATGAACATAATAGGAATAAATTTGCCAAATTAACTTTTTACGAAATTATTAATTTAATGTTCTTTTTTTGTGAACTACTTCGGTTAATTACGGTAGTTACTATGGATTAAGACAGTATTTGTATTTTACTTTTGCTATACACGTTCAAAAAAAAATAATACGCGGCTTAGAAAGCTTTTTAAAAATTCAGGTCCAAATTTTTTTGAACGATTAAAAATGTACATAGATATAAATTGTAGTTTAAGTGATCAAGAAAATTAATTGACGTCCCCTATGGCTCTGACTAGTCACTCAAACTTTATGACTTTAATTAATGATTGTTAAATAATGAATTATATTGGTCCACTATCAAATTAATTGGGTGCTAATGTTTTAGTATCTTAAATCAAGCTGATTAATAAATTATAACTCAATTTTTGATTTTGTTTCCTGGCTTAATAAACTTAAGATATTTCTCTATAAAAATGAAAGAGAATGAGGTAACTTATTTTTGTACACGAAAAATTCTTACAAAGAAAAAAATTACGAGCAGGTTGTTTGTCAATGGTGCGGCAATAGTGGAAAGTTTTTTTTGTTTGACGAATTTGTTAGTTAAATTTTGTATTCTTGATGAACTATTGTTCAAAAATTAACCTACACATATTTTTGTGTAATTTTCAATGAAAAATGAAATGATAAGTTGTTGGTTAAGTGATGATGTATGAATTTTGGTAGAACCATTTTTCATTTAAAATCACTTCAAACTAAAATTAAATTAAAATATTTTCTTATGAAAAATACATACGTACATATGTAAAATATAAAAAAGATTATATTGATATAGGAAACTAAATTAAGTTCGGCCTTCGCGATATTTCCTTACATTTTGGCGTTATTAAGTCATTTCGCATTCATTTTTTGCAGTTATTCTTATTTTGGGTATTGTTTCCAATTTGACTATATTTTAATTTATTATTTTGGATACTAATCCATTTCATAAGAAAAACCAAAATATGTATTTCCTGTTTTCGTGACATTTTTATTAATAATATTAAAAATATAAGTGGGCTGACTTTCAAGTCAGTTGCAGCTATATTGATTATTGAAAATCAATATTTAATATTGACCAAAATTTGTAAGAACATATTAAAAGCGAAATAAGGAAATACCATGCGAAATTACAAATAAAACCAGACCAAAAATTAAGGTTTTATATCTAAAACGATTTGGGTGCTTTTTCTTTGAGCGTTATTTTTTAACGCACAGGAATTATCCTCAAAATCTCATATATTGATTTAAGCTTCAAAGATTCCAGCTAAATTAGACATATCCCTTTTTTGCAATAAATATATTAAAGAAGTTCACTTTTCGTTGGAATCTCATCACTAAGGCCACTGGTGATCTTCTTGTGTATGTGCCAAAAAAATGGCGAACACATTAGTGCTTTATTAAACTCTTTTTCTTCAATGACGTAGAAGTGCTGAAACTCATCAACATCCTTATAACGGGCTTCAATGACACAGGATTATCATGGGTTTCAATACATGGAGATAACATAAGGGATCTACATTGAGCTTAGTATGACGGTAACAAGATCAACCTTCAGCCCATTATTTTCGATTTTTTGAAATGGATAATTAAAAATCACTTAGAATCGAATGCTTTAAAAAGGTACTATCAATATGTGCTTCACCAACCCTATTTCTGTATCTGTGCCGAAAATGCTACTAAATGTTTAGACTTTCTTTGACAATGCAAACATTTTGGGTAATAGTTCCTATAAGTAACTTAATTTTCTTGTTTGTAGAATACATAATAGAAATTTTAAAATGATTGGTGACAGCATAACGGAAACATTTGTGTTGAAATATCATAGTCAGTTATAGTCATCCCCAGTTATACCATAATTCTTGCACCCTTAGTCCCACTTAATGTTTAAGAATTTGCGGCAATATTATTTTTGTTTTCAATAGTAATCAGATAAAAAAATACCTATTCCTTAAAATATCATATACATATGTTATGTACGTATTACCATAAGTCCACATGTCCAACGATCAACTCATAAGATGTTTGTCTTTTAGTGAAAGTCTGAGTTCTTTGACTAAAACCTTAAACTCATCAAATAATAGACAAACACTAATAACTTTGGATTTGTATTTGAGTAACATATCCAGTTCATTTTTTTTCATCCAAGAATTTAAATTTCAAATCAAACTGAAAACGAAAAAAAAGATAAATACGATCTGGGCTGACAACTTTCCATGCACTTTGAATTTATTTTGTTGATAAACAACAAATTTACTTAATAAAGATGTACATAGTAGTTTTGAACAGGGAACTCTTTACAAATAAAAACAGACTCATACATTATGGTATGGCAAACCATTCTTTAACTAATAAAATTTCGTAATAGCAAAATTTTTAAATAATTTAAAAAAAAATCAAATATTCCAGCTCTAAAAGTAAGAAATCCATTTGGTAACTAACAACAGCACTACCACACTAGAATTAGTGGAAAGTTATACAACTTAAAAAATTTAATAAATTTAAGTTTATTCTAATTATTTATCAGAGTAATGTAATATTTTAAGATGTGAAATATTTCTTTCGACACTTTAAACAAGAATATCAATTTACTTTCCTGATACATAGTCAAAGCCATTTCTAGCTTAAAAGCCTGGTGAAAGCATAAACATACTTAACAATTGAAGGCCAACAAGTTTATAAGTCCCGTTTAGAAAATGCTGTAAGAAATTAATATAAATTGTTAAGAATAGTTTTTCAAGCTGCAAATAATAGTCTTATACCGCTTGTACAATTTCGTATTATATCTTATCATAATACCGTGCAATAAGTTCATTCATTGAATTCCAAAGTAAATAAGCAAATTTTTGGGAGAGAATATGGGAATGGTATTACTTGATATCGAGGAATCATTCGATAGAGTTTGTCAAAATACATTGTTATTTACTTTTGAATTTAAAATATTCCAATCTTTTTTATTTGAAATTATATTCAAGTTTAAATTCATATTTTTTCTCCACCATTCACTACATAATTGCAATTGCTCCTCAAGGATGGCCGCTTAGGTAAATATTTTATTCTATTTTCAGCTATAACTTCACAGAATTAAGAAACTGCAAAAGGTTTATTTTCGCCGATGCCACTTGTATCTTATTACCAGATTCAATTGGCTTCAATATTGAAACCAACATACGATCCACACTGAAAACAATAAAAGAATATTTTTTTTTTCGAAAGGAAGATTAAAATAAATGCATCGAGATAAAAATATATCCTCTACATTAGGTTTTTCTCTTTCTCACGAAAAACCTGTTCTTCTAAGCAATAATCTTCATGCTAATAATGTAACTACTGAATGGCGTTCAAGTTCGATATACCTTTGATTTTCGAAATGCAAACAAATACTTTCATGTCGATTACAGAATTCGCAGAATTTTACTCCCGGTGAGTTGACTTGATTCGCATCCGCTGTAAAACTCAATTATGAAATTCGTCGGATGAACTACATTGTCGATTTCTAAAATTACCTTATCATTTATGAACTTTCGTATCGACACTGTCAGCAACAAACATTTATTCAACTGGCCTAGGCTGTGATAATAGTATCGCTTTCGATCAACGAAATCAAGCATCGTTGAGAGTGGTTAGTACGAAGATGGTGGACGGTTCAAAACCAACCGTGTGCTCTTTTTTTTTTTTTTAGATTTCTTGCTCTCTGGTTGCGTTGCTATTTGTGCGTTTTCTATTAAAATTTGTTAAGCAAACACTTTAGCATTCAGTATGATAAGCTTTTGACTTACATTTTTGTACTCTCCATTGTTTATTTTCGTTTAATCAAAAATTCACTTCAGATTCATCTCGAAATTGGTGCGAATGTAAAATGATAGAAATTGTATGGAGTGCGAATGGATTGCGAAATCTTTAATACCATATAAGTTGAACAAAATGTCAGTGGTGCAGGGATTGTTACCGACATTCGTTCAACTTTCATTCGTCGGTTTCAGTAATAGCAAAAGTTTGGAAATGAATTGAAATTGTCACTTTAGCTCATTCGCCGAATTCTGTAATAGGGGTGTTTATCTTTGGGATTACAAATACGAAAAATTATTTAAAGATTAACTTAACTACCAAAACTGCTTATCCCTTTATAAATGGCAAATCAAAATATAGAAATGAAAAAATATTCTGATTTTTAAAGTTGTTTTCCAAGAAATTATATTTCATGGGTTACTAGCATGGATATGTATATGTGCGTCAAATCATATTCACAAACTCAAAATAGCTGGAAATGAATTAATGAAAAATGATGCATAAGCTTTTATGGTCGTCATGGGCTCATTTTAAATGAAGAAAATATACAAATAAATATATTAGAGACCAACAACGGCTCGTAGGGAGCATATTCCAATTGTATGTGCATGTAATCGGGAATGGAGGGGACCTATAACTTTTTGCTGAGTCAGAAGAGCAGTACACCCTTGAAAAAAAAACAACGTATTTCCAGCTTATTACCATTCTATTCTATTACTATTTCTAGTGAAACGCATTTAACTTTATACCAAGGGGTACTTTAAGGCTTTCCATTAAGCATTTTTTGTCTTTGAATTTATATAAAATCAACTATGAGTGAGATATCATTATTTTTTTTTTCATTTCTTTAGAAGGCCATTATGTGTGAAGTATAACGTCATTGAAATGATGCGCATCTAAAATATCTAATTTTCCATAACTATGGCGCATAAATGAGGCTGAATTTGACCAATGGCATTGATTATGTTAGCTTTCCGGGCTTATTGACATACACCTGTGACTCAATAAAACCCCAAAAGAAAAAGTCCAACGGCATCAAATCGCATGATCTCGGTGGCAAATTCGCATCATCGTGTGAGATAACCATACTCGGAAATCGTTCATGCAAAATGTCCATTGTTGCACGAGCTGTGTGGCATGCACCGTTATTGTAATGATGCAATTTAATCACTTTCACATTTTTATTTGTATAATTTACAAACACTCAAGGGATTTTGACTACCTTTATAATGTTATGGTGTAACTTAGTGCTAGCCTTTGGGTTAAGTGGAAAGGCTTAGATAAGTAGAAGATGTCGATGTACATTGGTCCTGAAAGCTTGTGTATCACAATGAGGGAGAAAATTGAGAAGGGTTAGATATTCCACATTCTAGTAGTGTAAGAAAGAACATCTTTATTTGACAGTACGTCCGAAGTTAGGCCCAAGAGTAAACTGGTGAGCATTCCCAGCTAGCAGAGGAATACGATGGTGTTCAATTGAATCAAAAGTTTCTGTAATGAATGTGTCACCACCTATAGGTCTTAGGGTTCTATTTCTGAATTCTATATCCAAGAGGTTCAAATGAGTAATGTGGGCACCAGCCCAGATAATGTGGTTAAACGCTATAAATCTCCATGTTGACTTGACAAGACAGAATAAATAAATGAGAGCCAACTTAACATATGGCCGCAATCATCTGTCAAAATTTGGAAATACATAATGAATAACCCTTTATAATTGAAGAAATTCCTAAAATTCAAAACAGAAAAGTCCTAAAGCGCAAATTCTTTATATATTTATTCAATTTAACGACTTTAAAATATTTTAAACTATACCTTTGGCTATTGTTAACCAGTACCGAGGAATTTGCAGTTTACATACAAATTAATAATTTTATCGTGTTCTAACAACATTCTTACAATATGCCTTCTTTTTCGACCTTTTTGTAGAGTCATCTGCGTTGGCACCCGTAAGCATAATGGTTAGCGTGTTGGAGAAGGTCTTGGGTTTGATTCTCAGTCGCGGCAAACAAATTTTTCAAGAGTGTACAGAGGTTCACAAATTTATTTTCATCAAAAGTGCCGCTCATTAGCCATTTGGAATCGGCAGAAAAATGTAGGTCCCCTTAATTCCTGGTAACAAGCACACAGGAGTAGTTTGAGAGTTCTAAATCACTAGTTTCTGGTTTCTTCGAACGGTTGCACCACCATATTTATTTATAAATCTGCGTTGGTAGTCTTACTATTCTGTTTTTTTCCGCCAGAACTCAAGTTAAAATTGCAGTAAAGTAACTCATTTTATATATAAATTAACTCGCCATCAAAATAAAGTGTAATAATTAATAATTTCAAACAAAAATTGTAACAGTTATTAGTTCTTTCATGTGCGATTATTTCCTTGTATGAAAACATTCACATAGTAACTTCATATTAGCTCATGTCTGCTATGTCCTTTAAATAAAAAAATAAATAAAAGATTTAATAATTAAATAAGAATTTATATCTAAAAAAAAAAACTTTAGCAAATTTCTTTTAATTTACTCCTATCAACTTAACAACTTATTTACTGTAAAAATAAAACAATAACAATATTTACTTGAACAAATAAATTTCCGGTATTCTTCTCACTTTTTGATTTTCAACAAAAAACTTGTTATGTAGTATTTTATCGAACAATCAAAAAGACATATATTTTATGTGATTTCAATAGTTTCTTCTATTTGAACTTCATGAACTTCTTTGGAATGTGATCTCCATATTTGTATACAAATATCCAATATTGATTTCCGTTTTCGTTTTCATTTCACTTTTAAATTTATAAATAAACCAAACACTGAAAAAAATCTTAAATAAAAAAGAGAAATGAAGACGAAAAAGTTCCCATTGCATTTATTAAATAAGTTAGTTAAACTTACTCTTGATCGCTGCTGAAGTCAATAAACTTAATCGATTAAAATTGGATAGAAATGATTCAATTTGATTTCAATCTCCTTTTGCTGATGTCGACTTTCACTACTGATGCATACATTTACTTAATAGAAAATTGGAATAAAGTTAATATATTCAAGAAGTTGAGAAAAAAGAATCACTCAATTTTTTGCCAATATCACTCAAGTGACATCTCTTATGAATAAATTACTTTTGCTTTAATTTTGTAAAAGCCTACAACTCTCTTGATATAGTTTTTGTATAATTTATCGAACAATCGTAAAAAAAACTACACAAATTTTAACCAATATTTACACAAACATTTTAAGTACCTTGAACGCAGGTGGACATCGGAACTGACGTATAACCTCGAACAAAAAAAAATAATAAAGCGGCATGATGACATTCTCCGAAAGAGCATAGCAGATTACATGACTTCTGCTGATCAATGATTAACAATTTAACTTAAGAGAGAAGTCATTTATGACTTAAATAATGTCAGTAGTTTAAAGCATGTCAACTATTTTATGCAATCAAATTAAAAGTAGGGTAATTAAAGAATTGATTGTTAATCTTGGAAGTTGTATTTTTATGTAACTTGAAATATCACTGAGCATGTCGGTGATTAAGTTTGATCAATGTGTTTACTTCGAGGTAATCTATTGCAATGAATCTTATGAATTTACTTGAGCAGAAAACGTGAACTATTTTGTTTCAAACTTAAATGTTACTAAATAAAATTGCAATCATAAACAATCCAATTAACTACAAAGTCCAATACAACATAAAGGTCGTCTAGTATATGGCGACATTTACTTAATTGTTAAGACAATTGAAGAGGACATTATTTTTTATCTCCACTAAATTGAAGCGAAAACCTCGAGTGTATAATTCATTAGAGTGCGACTAATCACACATTTCCATGTAGATAATAATTGATTGACATAAAAGTTTCTTTAAGTCATTTCATCAAAAAAAAAAGTTTTAAGCTCAGCTCTTTCGTTTCAGAGTTATTCTTTTACACAAAATTGCAAGACATCTCATTACTTTTCCACTCAATGGCACATGGAATTACTCAAATCAGTAGTTAACGGTGCGGTATATTGTATACCTTTTTATGAAGTTTGCGTTTTTGTCACACCCAGTTAGAGATTGTCAAAACTGGTCATGTTTGTATGTAAATCATTGGTGAAACGGATTTGCCTATTGCAAAGGAAACCATTTTACGGCGGCAAAAGTCATGTTCTTACCTAAGAGAATAGAATGAACTTTTGTAAAGAACTTTTATTGGAGTAAATCTGTAACATTTTGTGAGTGGGTTGCTTATGTATGTTGAAAGAGATCACGATTTAGTTTGGAAACGTGCGACCTTTGTTTTGTCTTTTTTTGTGCTAGGTTCGTATTGTTTTGCCAAGACCTCGCACTAATATATTTGTAGCTACTGATTTTCAAACATACATTACTCTAATAGAAAATGAATTATTTTAGAAATTTAATTAATAAGTGGAGAGGTTAGAATGGCTTAATAAGTTAAAGTATGCTAAAAGAAGTACGAATATAATGTTTAGGCAAAGGCAATGAAGTATATCCAAAACAATTTAATAACTTTCTACATCTTTGAAGCCATTGGTATACCATTTCCATAGAAATATATGCCAAGTTGCGTTTCTATCAAAAAAGAATTGTCTTTAAAATGACAGCAATCTTAGCCTTTTGCTCTATTAATCTGACCCCGGTGTTGTTATGGTTTATAATTCCATACCCATAAATTATGTAAAAACTAAAACTAAACCATATAGACGCGCGGACAACGTTTTGTGTTTATGCATGATGCATTAAAGTAATTCAATAAAAGAGAAAAATGCTGATATCTTTTACTCTATATGTATGTTTGTACATATATATCCGTAAGTACCCGAACAGAAACTTGTATAAAGGTATTAAGCTTTAATGAAAGTTGCTTTAGTAAAGTTAACAAGGCATAAGCAGTGAAGGAACTAATTAGCATTAGTTATGAGATTATGACTTTAAACTTTTATATTTCTACTTCATTGGGTTTGCCCCTCATAAAGTGTTAGTTGGGTTAATTAATGATTTTCAAAGTGAATTGCTAGAGTGGATTATAATTATGGTAATGCTGATATATGCAAATAATTATTGAAAAAAAAGAACAAACCCAATGACAATGAAAGCTGGTATGCGTTCAAGGCATACAAATTACTGAGAACTTGTTTAAAAAAAAGTCCAGCTGAAGAAATGTATTATTAGAAAAATTAATAAAAAACCGAATCATTTGGTTGAGGAACGTCGAATTTTAGTATAATATTACAAGATCTGGGTTAAAGCTGTATTGTCCACCTTTCAAAGGAACTAGACCATTTTTTGATATATTTTAAATATTTTGGTATCTTAGAGGTCATCTATAGATATAAAAATCAATGTACCTCTATTACTTTGTTTGCAAGCATGCGTTGATTGAACTAAAAATTTCAGCTAATCGCATGAGGGTATATTTATGGGAAGTTTGATTAAAATCGGTTTAAGAGTTTTGCCAAAAGCCACAACGCGCGCAGGGCACCGGGCTTTAAATGTTTGGGCTTACATTTTTAGAAACCAGAGATTATGTTTTAAAAATGCTTTTTGTGTTTGAATTTAGGGGATGATTTTTAGGATTCAATATTTTCTAAAATTGAGCTGTTTATAAAGTGAATTAATTTAAGTTTAAAAAGTATCTTATTTATTTTTTTTAAACATATTCTAAAAGTTAAAGTTAAGAAATAGTGTTTGTGTTGTGTAACTTCTAAAATGTATAGATATAGTTTGAATGGGGGTTAAAAAAATTGTATTTAATTTTATAAATTCTTGGTCTGTTTAAAAAATTATATTTAGATACGATGACTTAAGGGTAAATTTTTTTTTAAATTTTAGGTGAAAATGGGATTAAAAGAATAAAAATGCACGACTGGAGTTGTTAGAACAAAAGTTTTTATGCTTCTATAAAATTTATTTTTAAATATCTAAAACAAACTCCTTTAACAGTTAGAGCTAAAAACAGAATGCAATGTTATAAATTAATTTTTAAAAATGACAGGCTTACAGATCCGTGGTTTCCGAATGCAAATAAAACTATTTCATTCCTTCTCGACGTTTCGTTGGTTTTTTTCCAACTTTTTCAAGAGATTTGTCTTTTATTTTACTGTAAAAAATTCTATTACATATAATTGGTTTTTTTACTTTTTGAACAATTTCACTTACTTTTACATTTGTGTATGATAATTATTTATATAAAAAATCCTTCACTTTAACATTGAACATTTAAAACTCACTATGAAAAAATGAATAAATAAATAAATAAATAAATACATTAAACACTATAAAATTAAACAGACAAGAACTTAAATGCTAATATCACAGAATTTTCTTTATTGCCACACTGTAATTATATTTTATGTTGTCTTTGTCTTCTTTCGTATTCATTGCTTTGGCCATCAAAAATATAATGAAACAATGGGAAACTATCAAAATAGCAACACAAATACCTAAACCACAGTACTTAAAAATATTAGAATTCTGTTTGAGAGATAATAATTATTTCAAATTTGAGGACAAAATCTACCTTCAAACATTTGGAATGCCTATGGGAAACCCACTTTCCCCTACCATCGCTGACATCGTACTTGACAATCTACTTGACAATGCCTTAGAGGAATTAAAGAAAACAGACACGAAAATAACACTAATTGTTAAATACGTAGACGATATTTTCGCAATAATAAAAAAACAGGATAAGGATATAATATTAAAAACATTAAACAACTATCATAAAAAACTACAATTCACGATTGAAACAGAGTGCAATAAATGCTTACCTTATCTGGACACAAAACTTCATCGACAAAAACAAAAAATTGTTATGAATTGGTTTTCGAAAGAAACATCTTCTGGGAGAATGATGAATTTTCACTCTACACAACCGATGAGCCAAAAAATTAACACGGCAACGAACTTCACAGACAAAGTTATCGATATAAGCGACAAACAATTTCACAAAGAAAACATAATAAAAATAAAAAATATACTCAAAATGAATAATTATCCAAATTACATAATAAATGAAATAATAAATAATAAAACAAATCGAAATAGTAATACACATTCTCATAATAAATCAACAACAGAAATTAAAGCTGGCAACACCAAAACATTTTTCAGCATTCCCTATATACCTAAACTGACGCAATGCAAAATTCTTTATGAAGTCATCAAGCAAGACAACAACAACATCAATATGACTTTTGCTTACAAAGCACACTGCACTTTGAGAAAGCTTTTCTCAAACACGAAAACACCAATAGACAAGGAACAACAACATAATGTGGTATACCAAATTGGATGTTTAGGCAATGCTAATGATAATTGTGAACTGGTGTATATAGGAACGACGAAAAGGGCACTTGGAGTGAGGATAGCCGAACATAAAGCGGACATAAGAAAAAACAAAACAACAACAGGCTTATCACAGCACATCGATGAGACACACCATACAGCTGATTTTGATAATGTCAAAATATTGGACAAAGAAAAGAGAGAAAATACGAGGTACACAATAGAAAGCTTGAGAATACAAGAAAAACTGACGAAAGCAATGAATACGAAAGAAGACAAAGACAACATAAAATATAATTACAGTGTGGCAATAAAGAAAATTCTGTGATATTAGCATTTAAGTTCTTGTCTGTTTAATTTTATAGTGTTTAATGTATTTATTTATTTATTTATTTATTCATTTTTTCATAGTGAGTTTTAAATGTTCAATGTTAAAGTGAAGGATTTTTTATATAAATAATTATCATACACAAATGTAAAAGTAAGTGAAATTGTTCAAAAAGTAAAAAAACCAATTATATGTAATAGAATTTTTTACAGTAAAATAAAAGACAAATCTCTTGAAAAAGTTGGAAAAAAACCAACGAAACGTCGAGAAGGAATGAAATAGTTTTATTTGCATTCGGAAACCACGGATCTGTAAGCCTGTCATTTTTAAAAATTAATTTATTATATTAAACACCAGATCACCAATTCCAACAAATTATTAGAATGCAATGTTATTTTTTAGGCAAATATAAAAATGTACATACATATATGCAAGAACAAAATTTATTTCTAAATCGTTTTTAAGAAATTAGTTTTAACATATAAAATTTTAAAACATTTTTTAAGAAAAAGAATTAATTTAAATCCTTTATGCCGATAATGAAAACATCAAAAATTAAAATGGTTTTATGGTAGGTACTGTCAGTAATAAGAATAAAATGCACGACTGGGTCGCACGAACTTGCTCCTATGTAATAGACTAGGAATTTTAAAAATGAATGTTATTAGAGAAAACTGTTCATAAGGATAAAATGAATTTTTTTTAATTCTTTAAGTAGTAAGAGATAAAAACAGAATGATATGCAAATATGAATTTATGCAGGAACAAAAATTATAAGTCTTTGTAGTGGTTCCTTAAAAAAATAAGCTTTTATGTACAAAATTTTTAAAACATTTTTAAGAAAAAATTTTGGTACGCCAACCTTAAGTTTTTATTATTGTATGAATAAAAGTCTAATTTCCAAAAAAAATACTAAGCCGTTCTTGAGATATCGAATTTTTCAAAAAAAAAATTACTTTTTTTTCTAAAAATTGAAAAAATATTTTTTCTTAAGTTTTTAAATGCAATATTTTTTAAACTTTTTAGGAGCTTTTTTATAAAAAATTTCATTAAAATCCGTTAAGTCGATAATGAGAAATTCAAAATTCGAAAAAATCGTTCTACGGTAGGTACAGTCAGTAATATCTAGATTTAAAATTTTTTTTTATTAAATTATAAATTGTAAGGATTAATCAAAAGAAAAAAAATTTTAGCAAAATTCTCGGAACCGTTTTCGAGAAAAATGCGATTTTCGAAAACCATTTTTTAAAATTTGTATGGAAGGTACCGTTAGTTTTAAATAAAACAAAATTTTTTTTCTCAAATGTTGTAGATTATATTAAGAAACTTTTATTTGCCAAGTTTGAAAAAAATCGAGCATGGGGTTTTCGAAATATTGAGATTCCAAAAAAAAATTTTGAACTTTTTTTTAAAAATCCAAAAAATTAAAAATTCAAAATTTGAATATGTAATAATATTCAAACTTTAGAGGAGCTTTGGCATAAAAAAAATTATTAAAATCGGCTGTACCGTTTTCGAGAAAATCAAAAACAAAAAAAATTGACCCAGGGGGGCTACCGAAAATAACAATTTTTTGTAAAATTTTTTTCAACCATTAGCTAGTTTTTACCAAATGAAATTTTTGGAATTTTTTTTAAAAAATTCTGTGGAACAGTTTTTGAGAAAAAAAAATATTTATAAAATTTCGAAAAAAAATCGTATGGCAGGTACCGTTATTTTTGGTCTTAAAAAAAAATAGAAAAAAACGTCCGGGGGTAAAAAATTAAAACCCATATCTACCAAGTTTGAAGAAAATCGGCCGAGCCGTTTAGGCTGTAGTCGAACCGACAGACAGACAGACAGACAGACAGACAGACAGACAGACAGACAGACAGAATTGCGAGACCCACTTTTTTGGTCTTCGCTATCATCGTAATGTCAACTTTGATCAAAATCTCGAGTTCGATTTTTTTTACGAATGCATAACTTGCCTTATAGTACCTATAAGTCGCAAGTAAAAAAGTGATTAAGTAAACAAGATTAGAGAACATTTTCTTGCAGACAGTGTTAAAAAACTGTTGTCAAGTTAAAGAAAAAATTGAGAAAAAATATTGAGTCTTCAAAAAACTTTGAGTTTTTCAAAAAATTCAAAACAAAAATTTCTGAAAATTTTAATACTACATTTAAATTATGTACTATTTTAACTCTAAGCATGCAACAAATTATCAAAACTAGACAGAATTGCGAGGCCCACTTTTTTTGTCTTACATGTCTTCGTAATGTCAAGTCTGATCAAAATATCAAGTTCAATTCCTGAACGCATGCCATTCATATCACCTCTTCGAGAGATAAACTTTCCCTCAAATAGATCGAGTAGAATGTCAATCTGCCAATCTGTCTTACTGGAACCACATGTCGTCTAGGTCCATATGATTCAATTTTGGCTATAAGAAATTATTTACTATCATTCTGTAGCGCTCACCATTTTATCAGAGAACTTAATTCATGGACAAGAATATTGACAAAATTTTCTGAGAAAATTTACACTTTCGGAAACCAGTTTTCCATACACCTTCCTGCATTTGTCGAAGAAGTAGAAAAACACACATTAGCGACATCGTTTTCGAAAAAGTTAGGATCAATGATAATGCGAAAGTTCTTGTGAAACCCGAGGAATCTGCTGTACACTTCCATGGACCGCGGCGATATTGCGTTTCCTTCACAAATTAATGACTTATGGCTGATTGATTACCGAACTGGCCATCACTCAACATTATAATTACAATAATTATATTTCATTTAAAAGTCAAATAAATGTAATGAGATCAATATCAATCAATGATCTCATACGTCTGAATATTTTTCGTGATATTCGACTTGTATATAGTCTTGTTCTTGGTTAAATAGATATATTTTTTTTCTTATTTTCTCAAAACGGTACAACTAGTCCAGTCAAAGCGTCATGAAAAAGGGCCTGACCTTGCGCGCAGAGGCATGGTCAATTTTTTTTTCATGGATCGATAGGTGCTTATGAGAAAAGCTTAAAACCAAATTTGCACTACATGAAAACTTTTTTTACCAAAGTTATTGGTAAAAATGTGTTTTGTGTCATTTTTTGGTCATTTGCGAATATCTCGGATCCACTATCTCGTACAAACAAAAATTAAACATGTATTTATTCCTAATAACATTATCTATTATGTTGTAAAAAAACCATTTGTTTAAACAAATGAAAAAAAAAGTTATAGTAAGTTAAACAAATTTTTTGTTGTTTAAAAATCACTTTTTCGTGATTATTAAGAAAAAAGCTCATTTAACGATGAAATTTTTATATTTTATTATTAAAGTTCTTGTAATTCCCTACAATTTAAAAAAAAATTCAACACTCTACGATGAACGAAAGCCGAGTAATAAATTATTGAACATAGGTAAGTCAGCGCACCCACGCATTTTATGATTTTATGTTTTAATTAATATCTCAGCCCTAGTATGTCACAAAGTGAAAATAAAAAACTGTATTGCTAATAACAATATTTTCTATCAACTTGCATTTAATTTAATATGTTTGAGCAAAAATATAAAAAGTTACCGTTGGTTTCAACGTTTTTTTTCTTGTTTTTAATACTTTTTTTTCATAGTTATTGAGAAAAAAACTGTATTTCACGGTAAATACTTTTCAGTTTTGGATTTTTGTTTTATAGTCCTGCTAATTTTTTTCATATTAAAAAGAAAATTAGTCCATTACGACAAACGGGAGCCAAGATATTCATGATTTAAAAACTTAGGAAAGCTTACAATTTAGTATTTTAACCTTGTAGCTTGTAATTTTGGTGTCGCCAGCAACAAGAAGCAACAAATATGTGTAAGTATGTGTGGAGTGTTTGAAGGATACCAATATGTCTTGTTGCTGGCGACACCAAAATTACAAGCTACAAGGTTAAAATACTAAATTGTAAGCTTTCCTAAGTTTTTAAATCATGAATATCTTGGCTCCCGTTTGTCGTAATGGACTAATTTTTTTTTTTAATATGAAGAAAATTAGCAGGACTATAAAACAAAAATCCAAAACTGAAAAGTATTTACCGTGAAATACAGTTTTTTTCTCAATAACTATGAAAAAAAAGTATTAAAAACAAGAAAAAAAACGTTGAAACCAACGGTAACTTTTTATATTTTTGCTCAAACATATTAAATTAAATGCAAGTTGATAGAAAATATTGTTATTAGCAATACAGTTTTTTATTTTCACTTTGTGACATACTAGGGCTGAGATATTAATTAAAACATAAAATCATAAAATGCGTGGGTGCGCTGACTTACCTATGTTCAATAATTTATTACTCGGCTTTCGTTCATCGTAGAGTGTTGAATTTTTTTTAAATTGTAGGGAATTACAAGAACTTTAATAATAAAATATAAAAATTTCATCGTTAAATGAGCTTTTTTCTTAATAATCACGAAAAAGTGATTTTTAAACAACAACAAATTTGTTTAACTTACTATAACTTTTTTTTTCATTTGTTTAAACAAATGGTTTTTTTACAACATAATAGATAATGTTATTAGGAATAAATACATGTTTAAGTTTTGTTTGTACGAGATAGTGGAGCCGAGATATTCGCAAATGACCAAAAAATGACACAAAACACATTTTTACCAATAACTTTGGTAAAAAAAGTTGTCATGTGGTGCAAATTTGGTTTTAAGCTTTTCTCATAAGCACCTATCGATCCATGAAAAAAAAATTGACCATGCCTCTGCGCGCAAGGTCAAATGACGCTTTGACTAAACTAAACATATTATGATCATTTTTTGTATGCTAAGTCCCCTTAAAAGTTTGGATAGGATTGTAAATTCAAATTAAAAAAAATGAATTTCTTACAAAAAATTCAAAACTCAATATTTTGAAAACCTTGTGCTCGATTTTCATAAAATTGACAATTAAATTTTAATACAATCTTTAAGATATGAGAAAAAAAAATTATTTTATCAAAAAATTACGGTATACACCATACAAATGCTAAAAAATGGTTTTCGAAAATCTTATTTTTCTCGAAAACGGTGCCTAGAATTTATATATTGTTTTTTTCATTTCAGTAATTTCTACGATCTATAATAATTCAATTATAAAAAAATTTAACTTAAGGTACACTCAAAAAATTTCGTGTGTAAATACTACTAATTCATGCGTGCATTCTACGAATTTTATTCGTGGTTTTCAGCCACGAATAGTATTTGTAGAATGGACGTTTATTAGTACATTTTACTAATATTTTATTAGTATTCGTAGAAAAACAAACGTATATTGTACGAATACCATTGGTACAATGTACGAATGTTATTATAATATTTACCAATGCCATTCGTATATTGTACGAATATCATTGCAATATTTACTAATGCCCTTGTATTTCATTCGTAAATTATACAGCTCCATTCGTATATTGTACGAATATTATTGTAGAACTTACTACCATTTATGTTTTCTGAAATTTCCTTAAATACCTACTGTAAGAAATAATAACAAAAGATATTTATGTTGTAAGTTAAAAATAGTTTTTTAATTCATTTTATTGTCATATATATATGGATAAAGTTAAAAAATAATTAATTCGTTATAAATATAATTAACAATCAAATTAATATTTAAAAACTCCTCATTTTATGTACTTAGGGCCACTGAAAATAGATTTAACATTTAAAATTGAAAACTTCCGAAAAAAATACTTACATTGAAATTCTTTTAGGAAAAAAAATTCCCACATATGTATGCTCTGCTACTTCTGGATGCTGTATTTTAAATATAAAATAAGCTTCAAAGCAAATGTATGTCTAGGTACTTACCTCGTCTTTTAGAAAAAAAGCAGATGTTAGTCTGATCCACCACTGCAGCACTTTATAAATAATATCACGTTTCAACGTGTTGACTAATGGAATACATTTAATTTTTAGAACTGAACACATATTATTTTTTTTACTCATGATTAGTAAATAATACTAATGCACTTCATGAAAATACGAAGTTATTAGTACATTCTACGCATAATGCGTACGGTCTACCTACGAATGAATTCTGTCTACTAATATTAGTTTTACTTAGTAAATAGTACGAATTTATTAGTAAATACTACGAATGCAAAATATTAAAGTACGAAGTCATTCGTACGAGAAATTAACGAATGTTATTAGTTATATGTACACAATAATTCGTACAATGTACTCAAACAAATTGTTTACTTCTTGTTTACGAATGAAATTATTGTATTAAACGAATAGATTCGTGGATAGTACGACAGTTATTAGTAAAATTTTACGAATGCATTCGTAGATATACGACTGTACAAATACTTCGTACATCTTACGAATATTCGTACAATGTACGAATATTTTCTTTACGAATATCATTCGTAGCCATTTTACTAATAATTTTTTTGAGTGTATTACTTACTGTGCCTACCATAGAACCCTTTTTTTCTAATTTTGAATTTCTCATCATCTGCATTACGGATTTAAATGAAATTTCTTATAAAGAAACTCTTAAAGGCTTTCAAGAACATTGCATTTCAAAAATTAAGAAAACATTTTTTTTTGAAACAACAATTTTTTTGTTGAAAATTCGGTATCTCAAAACCAGGTGAATATTTTTTTTTTTTAATTAAATTTTTATTATTTCTACAATAAAGTTTGCGAACCAAAAGTTCTTAAAAATTTTGTATAATAAAGCTTATTTTTTTTTTAAGAAACCACTACAAGGGCTTATAATTTTTGTTCTTGCATAAAATCATATTTGCTTGGCATTATCTTTCTATCTCTTATTATTTACAGAGTTTAAAAAATGAATTTTATACTTATGAACTTTTTTCTCTAACAATTCTCAACAACCCAAACTAGTAATTATTAATACAGCACAAAATTTCATAAATAGAGTTCTAGACACTAGTGATATTATATTTCGACAAAAAAACATTGGAATAATAAAAGATACAATGTACTCTAATTCATTTCCAAAAGAAATAACTAAATCACTTATTAACAACTATTTCAATGGTGTCAGACGATCAACTCAAAATATAAATGAACCACAAAGAATATATAAAAGTGCTTTATACGTTCCAAATTGTTCAAACCGTTTGTTGAAAGCACCAATTAGAGATAAAGAAAAAACTAGAATAGCCTTTAAATCAACAAATACTCTTAGAAATTCAGTTTTCTCAAAATTAAAAGATAAATTAGAAAAGGAAGAAAAATCAAATATAGTATACAAGATTAAATGTATAGGTGATGGCTCAACATCATGCCCATCAATCTATGTAGGAACCTCAATGCAAAAACTTCGAAATCGTATATCAGGTCATAGATCTGATATAAATAGTGGTAGTACACAAAAGACTGCACTAACTCTCCATTGCATAGAAGAAAATCATCATCCTGACTTCAAAAATATAACAATTTTACAATCAGAACAGAATTACAATAAAAGAATGTTACTAGAAATGTTACATATTAGAAACACCGCAAATAGTATTAATAGACGTTCAGATTGTGATAGACTTAGTAATATTTACGGTCAGTTTATTAATTATCAAACCATATCTACGTAAACAAAACTCAACGATTAAATATATTATACATACATATATACAAAAAAATATTTGAATTTATTTTCAAAATAAATTATTTGAATTTGAAAATTCAAATAATTAAACATCATTTTGTTTAAAACAAATTTTCAAACAAATTAAAAAATAAAAAACAAAAGATATACTCGTAAGATATATAAAACAGAAAGAAAAAGATTTAAAACTTTTTGAAAAAAACACGGAAACCAAAAAAGAACAAACAAATAAAAAAATATTTGTAATTTTTAAAGTTGTAAGTATACTCTTTTAGAATTTTGATGTATTTAATATATATATGTATATATGTATGTTTTAAATTATTTTTCAATTAATAAATAGGTCTGAAGAAGGGTGTAACCACACCCGAAACGTCACAACATAAAAAAACTAAACAAAATATTGATCTAAAGCCCACTTGAGGATAAACATTATTTTTTCTCTAACAGCATTCATTTTTAAAATTCTCAGTCTATTTCATAAGAACAACTTCGTGCGATTCAGTCGTGCATTTTATTGTTTTTAATGTCAAGCTTGATTTAAATAGTGGTTCCTTTTGGCAAGTAAAAACCTATCAACAACTGTTTTTAATAATAAATTAATAATAATTTATAAATATCGCACATCAAATTGTTCAATATTTTGTTTTCATATAAATTAAAAAAAAAATATATTTTAAAGAAATCATATGCTATTTTAATTTTTGAAAATTATTAAAAAAGTTTTTGCAATTTAAAAATATATTAAATTAAATACTTTTTTTCTCGAATGTTTTACTTAGCTTTTACAAATAGATTTAAGCCAAACACAAACAGATTTCAATTATTAAAAAGTCGACCATAACACAAATTAAATTCGATTTTGTAATTTTGCTATTGGTATAATTCAAACAAAGTGTTAAAATATGATAAATGTTTTATTTTTATAAAAAAAACCTGTTCGTTTAATGCCCTATGTTATATCCATAACATAGTCTTCAATAACTGCAACCAAGGTATTCTCCCCGTTAAAGTCACTTAAAACTTGTCACGCGTAGGGTTTCATTTTTGAAAAGATTTTTCGGTAGGGTTGAGCATTAGAAATTAGGAATTTACAAATTTAAATTTTACGTTGGTCGAAGCGAGCAAGTCCCGTACGTTTTGAGTCATATGAATTTTGGCATTATACATTATTAGAAAATTTTGCTGTTGGAGAAAAGATCAAATCTTGTTAGAATTACAATTGGAGTTTGGCAATTATTGTCTTATATTGAATTACAGCTGGAACAGTATCTTCAGCTCAGGTTCTGCTTTTAGGACGTGCTTTAGACATTTGAAGATGTAAATTTATTCCAAACCCATCAATAAAAATCGATTTTATCTCTATAACATGATATTACATACTTTTACATATCATTCCGCAAAATAACAATAAATTTGTGCTTTGGTTAAATCGATTTGGAAAAAGTTTATTTGATTTCTTAAAAGCTTAAATCGATTTTTTAATAGTTTAAATATACTTGTGTTTTGGGTTAAATGTTTTCGAAAATGCTAATAATGAAAAATTTTACAAATATCTTTTTTTATTTTAAGATTTTTTTAGGTTATGTTATTAATATTGATCGCAAATTAAATTAAAAAACAATAGCGCAAAACTTTAGTCGATGTTAAAGCTGTTTTAGTAAGAAACTTGGTTAAAACAACGATTTTGCTAATTTTAATCGAATATAGCATCATACTTTCTCTACCCTTTTATTAAAGTTAAAATCATAAAAAACCTATTTTATTTTTAAGTAGCGTGCTATTTACAAACGCCACAAAGGTCTGTTTACTTTGTTTTTTGCACGAACTGTCATTGTTTTAGATGTGTTCAGAAGCAATTTATTAAGAAAATTGCTTTAATACGATACTAGTTAGAAAATATTTAAAATTAATAATAAGTTAGTAAACTACTTTAAAGTTAGATAATTGTTAAGTAGAATCATACTAAAATCTTAATGATACGATTTTTAAAATTTTGGGCCAATGAGTTTCATACTTTGATTTCAAGATTTTATTTTTGGAGAATATGCTTTTACGATAACAAGATGCACATAAAGTATATATACTCGTAAATCCGTTAACTCGGATAGCATTTAAGATTCATAGAAATCAATTCAGATTTGGTTGAAAACAATATCTTTTTTTTTATTTGGAACCGAGTTAAACATTACTCAACTTAAACCAGCTCACGACTTAATATTTTTCCTAAGAAATTAAATTGTAAAATTTAATGTTTAAACTTCAACTTCCTGCCTAGGTATTACCTAGGTAATTTTTTTTACGACAGCATAATTAAAGAGAGACCAGTTAAATTCTTTCATAAATACTAGTTAGCTTTTAAGTGTCTTTAAATTATATATCCTTTTACTTTCTTTAGCCACACAATCTCTTAATAATATTTTCTTCATTTTCACTTCCCCGATTCTCAAATTCATCATCATTTACCTTCGTAATAATTTAAGTACCTAAAACAACAATAAAACCTAAAAAAAATTTTACATATATATATTTCACTTCCTTTCAGATTGGATTTCTATCAAAAGCGTGAAAGCCCCAACAATCGCACCGCCATCCATCACTGCGACAGCGCCTGCTGCCGTGTTTAACAACAAAGTGCGGATCAAGCAGAACGATGAAAAGCCACGATTGGATATTTTTAATGTTTACAACGATAATTTGTTGTACGACAATAAAAACGATAGCACAGGTAAGACGCGCATATAGCCGCAACCGCCCCCATTCAAAACCTATCTTATTCCATTGAATCAAGTGTAACCGATATTGTTGAATTATAACCATCGTCGATATCCGCATATCAAAGCTTTTGATCGTTTTATTAAAAAAAGAGAGTGAGAGTGCAATCCTCTATGGGTATCTCGTGATAGGTTTTATAATGGAAATCATAATTGAACGAAAAGAAATGCGATATTCGATACTCTGGTAGCAGGTGAAAGATACAAAAACAAGATACTATCTATATCAAAGGGTAGGTTTTGGTTTTGTTTTATTTTCTTAAATCATGTAATCCAGTTTAAAACGCGGCGAAATGGAACCAGGCTTCCCGGTGTATCGGCACCTTTTGTTGGTGTTGAGCTTCTTCAATGTTATGTCTTCATGCGGGAGTGGACTTATAAAAGTAGCCTAAGATTAAAAATAGTTGACTACGTTCTCTAATTTGAATAAAGTCGTAATAAAATAGTGAATGTTAGAAAACTTTCAATTCAAGCAAAATCAAAGGCTTTGCAAAGAAAAAAGAGATAAAAGACCTGATTTAATAGAAGCAAAACACGGAATAAGTACGAACTTCTCTTCCCGTTTAAAGTGTCAAAATGTTGCCTTAACCTAAGCTTGAACTGAAAGGAAGTCTAAGATTCTTAGAAAATCAAGTTTTTACTATTCTTAAACTCTGATGATCTAATTTCAACTGAAAAATAATTTGCATAACTAAAATCAAAAACATTTTCCATTTTATTCAAACTGACCTGGCCCTTAACTGTCAAATACATCCCTGGCTTAAAAGAAGCTGATCTGGATTTACTTTCGCTCTCAGGCGTAAGCGCATAAGTTTACATCAGTTGCGGTAGATTTTAGATTGTGCATTCGAGGAAAGCAAAAGTGGTGTCTGGAATTTCACTTCACCATCAAATTGTGCTGGGCGTCTCATCGTCGCCGTTTTTCGCTGCATAAGTCGTCAAGTTGATCATTGAAGTCGATGCAGAGTCATCATCGTTTATCAGAAAAGGCTACATAAAATGTGAATTTGTATATGTAGTTCGACTTGTTGTAATCATGAGAAGTGCAACAACTTGTCCAATTCCTTGGTTTTGGTTTCAATACTATGATCTCGTTAATTATATATGCGGCTATACAGGTTTTTGTATTTTTCTTCAAGAAATAGCTGCTAAATATGCCACAGGTAATATTCGAGCACATACAGTGCGTTGACCAAATTTGTTTAGTTATGCAACAGTTTCATACATGTTCCGAGTTGGGAGTTGATTACAACATAAAATGAAGTCTCGTTTTGTGGAAATGATTGATTAAAAATTCTAAATTCTTTATTTGGAGATGACTCTTAAGTTATTTGGATCACTTAACAACCAAACAAAGGCAGGCAGGAATGAGTTTTCAAATTTGTGGAGAATTTAAAGACTTATTTGAGATACTTTTTTAGCAAAGATCTATCAATGAAATAGATTTTCATTAGAGCAGTGGACGTTGTTTCGTTCCATTTTCGGAAAAACATAAAATAGGATGTAGAACGGTATTTCCGGCAGATTTATTTAATTAATAATTTTATAATAAAAAAAAAACAAAGCTCTTCGTGGGAATTTTTGTGATCATTAGGATGAACTGGTGTCTTATATTGTCCAATTTACAATCTAAGGGAACTAGATATGTTTTGTTAAATTTTCCTACAATATCTTAAGTACAAAATGGGAAAAAAGGTGTACGTATTAAGGATGATTCAGTTTAGGCTCAGAACAAACAGCACCCACAATTCGCTGTCCTTGCGATTGAATGATTGTGCGTCGTAAACTTCATTTGTATTCCTAGCCTAAGTTATGTAGACATTTTTGGAATTCACAAGGTTACTATTTCGTAAACGTATTTACCTTAATAAGAGACATTTTCAAATTTTTGTCGGTTACGTCCCTTAACTTTTTACTCCTTTCCCGGTTTTGGAATCCGACTTAGGATATACTGTTAAGGTTGTGATTCTGCATCACGTATTTAGTGCTACAATTTTTGTTAACGACTATTGGGCCTATTTTATGAACAACTATTTCATCAATGTTTAAATACTTATATTTTGTGGTCTGTTGTTTTTTTTTTTTGTCTATGTTTGTTTCTAATTTCCACCGTTTAGCGGCTAAATTACCTAACTGATTTTGATTAAATTTGCCTCATAGGATATTTGATCTGATAAGGGTTTTACAGGTAGTCAAAGCCAGGACGCTTTAAAACTTTTTAATAGCCATTCAAGATCCAAAAAATACGTCAACATTATTCATTTTTGGAAAATAACTCATATTGTCAACTTTTGTTAGAAACGTTGGTAAAAAATCTTAAATATACCTTTTTTTTCCTGATGTAGGTTTTCTAAATATCATAAAATCGCAAATTTTCGCAAACTTTTAGTTTTATTGTTGTTATATTCGTTAAATAAAATAATAAAACGTTATGTTTATTATGCAGTTTCTGGAGAAAATCGACTTTAAAGTCAAACATTTGGGTGGGTAAGAAAAAATTAACAGGCTTAAAATTGGTTATCTGACGATCCCAACAAGATATCAACTTCATTTAAACGCAGTTATAAAGGATTGTATACCATCTAATAAAAAAGTTCCAAACAAATTTTCTATAAATAAATTTTCTTTAACATGGATCATGGTAGACCAAAGGAAGCGCATCTTAAATTCCCGAAAAATTGTGTCAACATTGGTGATAGACCTATACTGTAAGACGATTTTAGTCTTAGAATATACCCAAGAATCGTATGCCCGAATAGCCTTAACAAATTAGGGAATACTCTGTATACTTTGCATAACGTTTGTATGGCAGGTACAATAATCTCTCATCTAGGGAATCACCAAAGGCACATAAGTTATAATTTTGACGAAAATCGCTTCAGAATATTAGACTGTATAGGTTAAGGCACAGACATAATATCATCGTAATGTTAAAGTCTCGAGTTCTATTTTTTGCCAAATGTAAAACTTGTCCTATAATTCCTACATATGTTTGCACATGGCGAGTAAAAAACTTACTTATTATTAATATAATTTTATAAATTCAGCTAAGCACTTGCGATTTTTTGTCGAGACGACAAAAATTATTATCATGGACTCACTTGTGACTTTCTTGCGGCACGATTATTTAATCGCGAACAAATAAAACTCACAACTCTTAGGCTAGGAACGCACTTGCGATTCCAATCGCGCGATTTTTTAATCGCAAAAATAGAACACATGAGTTTAAATGAGAATGAACGCACTTGATACCAACAAATCGTGATGATTTTAAAGTAGACATTTGTGTCATTTTTTCTGGCGATGCGATTGTCGTAAGTTAAAATAAAACAAATGCACTCAAATGGATATGCTCACACTTGCGATTTAAATAACTACGACTTAAAAATCGTAATCGCAATAAGAATTTTTGCATGCAAACTTGTGATTTTCAAACGCACGATTTTTTAGCCGCAAGAAATAAGACACATGGCGTTAAATTTGAATGCACTAATAAGCGAATTAAAAATCGTAGCGATTATAAAAATGAAAAAAGTTCTATTTTTCCAATAGGTTTCTTTGTCGCAAAATTAAATAGATTAAGTGGATTGAAATAACCCTGCATGCACTTGCGACTTTTTAATAAAATTCTTGTCCGTAATAAAATGGGTTTCATTATGAAGTGTTGTGTAGTGGCTCTTGTGTTATGTTCAAATCATCACGATTATTCGTTATCAAGGATATTCATTCTCATTTAAACTCATTTGTTCTATTTTTGCTAGTGCGAATTCAAGTGGAAATTCTAGTTTTGCAAAATAATCGCGTGCTTTAATTTCTATTTGCTAACTTTTCATAAAACCAACCGCTCGAGTGTATTCGGTTCTCTCTTGCACCCTGGTTATATGGAACCACTAGAACCACCTGTAGGACAAGTCCTGTACCTACATATATTTATTTGTCGAGACAACATCGTTAATGAACATTATGTATAAAAAGGAGCGGACCCAGGTGGCTACCTTGCGGGACACTTGATGTACACTGAATTTCCTTTGAATATATTGTATCTTTAATCTTAACTTGATATATTTAAGAATGAAGACCAAAAATCTCAAGTTTCTTCAGAAGAGTTTGGTAGTTCACAGAATCAAAGGCTTTGCTAATATCACTGTAAACTGTGTCCACCTAAAATTTGCCCAAATCATTTAGTTACGTACGAAGTGAAATAGGTCAGATTGGTAACAATAGATCGACAGGAGACTATACAATTAATTAAGATTTAACCTATATAAGAAAACTTATTAAATATTTCAATTTGAATTGAGAAAAATCTTTGGATCCAGGAAGTGACTTAAAAACGGTGTATTGAACAAACAATAAATTGAGAATTTGAGGGTATAGAATCATGAATTCTCGGTCACTTAATTGTTTTTTTTTTTTTATTATTTTGAAGCACTGTGTAATTTTGGGATTCTTGTGAATACGAGCATCAGTGAATTGATGGTGACACCTCTCCCTAAGATTGGTAAAATCGTCTTGAGGAAAGGAGCTGCTTCTTCGGCTTAATAAACAATACCGACCAAACAAAAAGGCGTATACACTAAACACTCACCTATTAAACTCATCTACTAGACGTTGCAATGAGCCACAAGCTGCTACGGGCCTCTTGGTGGAATAATTTCTCAACTGGGGGTAAAGGAAAGGACCACGCCCTTAAAAGGCCTCTATCTCTCCTGAACCAGGTGATTATGTGACGACAGACATTTCTTCAACGACTCAAAAGTACCCACCGATATTTGACGCTATAGGTTGCTGAAACTCATCAACACCCTTAACGAGCTTAAATGACATAGGATTATCATAGGTTTCAATATATGGGAGTCATAATCCCAAGGGCATCACAACGGATTCACATTGATCTAAGTGTGATCGTAACAAGATCAACTGTCAGTTCATTAACCTAACAGCCGCTGCAAAGTTTTTTTCAGGGGTGTACTGCCTCTTGCGAGGAATTGACAAATTCTCCAAGAGTATCTCTTGTCATGGAAAGTGCTGCTCATTAGCCGTTCGGAATCGGCAGAAAATTGTAGGTCCCCTCCGTTCCTGGTAACACGCACACAGGAATGGTTGAGAGTTGTAAGTCACTAGGTCCTGGTTCACTCCGAGCTGTTGCACCACCAAATTTATTTATTTATTTATTATTTATTTATAACCTAATTTTGCGATAAGGATACAAAATACTTTCACTTGCACTTTCCAAAATTATCCATCAAGGCTCTGAAAACAATCAAAAATAAATGAATTTGAAAAATATTGGGTTTGATTTTTACGTTCAAAAGAAAGTTACTTTCCATAAAATAATTAACATCTTCTCTTAAGTAATTGCTTATCTCACTTCGCCAAATAGTGGACATGATTGTCACTAACATAGAACTAAATTACTATTCATATGAGACCAACGACCGACGAATGAACGAACATTCGCCCATTTTGACATTTCGTTCACATGCATTTTTTTATTCGTCGCGAATGGCGTTTACTTAGCCAACTTTCTTAGTTTCTTTTTGATTTTGAGGTTAGCCGCGCACGAACAATTCATTCGTTGCAGTGTGGATGGTATGTGGAACGCGAATAGTGTTTGACAGTTCGTAGCAATCATATTGCAATTCGCGACGAACAATTTATTTTTTCAAATTTCTTTCATTTTAGCAATTACAACACAAATTTTAATATACTCGTATTAACATTAAATTAAACTGAACTTCTAGCCTTTTGTAAAGTTTTAGTGAAGAATTTAGGCTTATGTATGTTTTAAATCCCATTTGTTTTTTTATTCGTTAAGCCCAGTACTCACCTAGCGTGAAGTGCAAAAATAAATACGTTCCAAATTACACGCGGAGAATAAAAATGAAAATAGAATAAACTTTTCCACGTGAATTTTTGATACTCACCTGAAATACTGAATACTTTCATTAAGTAAACTCTCGAGAGCAGTATCAAAAAATTCGTTATCCATTCTTTATTTCTGTTTATAAATTTTCAATTTTTTATTTTCAAATAAAATATTTAAATTAACTGACAAATGTCACAGTTTTTCATGCTGCCTTAAACTTTTTCCTGATGGTTGTACATTGAGAAATGAAAATTTGGCGTGGAAAAAGTTGTGAAACATAATTGTTTTTCCAATCCACATTTTGGTACTCACCTCTCATTGGGGATTTCATGCGAGTGAGCCAGCTCCCACATTTATATGAAATTTTCATTTTCACTTGAACTGAGTACTGGGCTTTTGTCGTTGGTCGCTCTCATGTGAATAGTCCTTAAGTCCTCAAGTGGAAAGATGAAAAAATATAAAGTTTTAAAAAGAAAAATTTGGCGGTAATTATTTTTAAACTTTTGTTTTCATCTATCATCTTTAAATTTACATAATATTACTCGTAAATATCAGCCTTATGCAAATAACTTCCTTTAAAGAAAAATATAATTATAAATTATATGTTCCACACATTTAGACATGACATTTAAATTCAAACATTTCACGCCACAGTTGCTTGCAATTATTTTATTTTCTTGTCAACATTTTTGATGTTGATGCAATATTACAAAATCTAAAGTCACATTAAGTTCCGGAAAGTAAATGTTTAAATTGCTCTGCTATAAAAAGTTAAATACATAATTATTATTGAAGTAAAACGCTATTTAAGTTCATATTAAGTGTCACTTCAGCCATGTAAATTGCTGTGTGCCTAAAGTATAATCATCATGGTGAAAAATTTTAAATGTAATGCCATAAGCAATTTAGAGATGAAACATGTGTACATAAATGAAAAAGTGCTTTACAAAAATTAAATTTATTACTGAGTTATATTTCCTTAACTAAGACACATAACAGCACTAGGCTGACGCGTAAATTGTGTGAATGATTAAATGTAAGTTTCAGGTGGTGGTAATTTACACTTACGCACTTGCCCTATAGTATTATTGCGCATAGCTAGATTGCATGCTCATTGCTCATTGAATGCAATTTGTTTCCTCGAGGTGCAAATGTTCTCCTTACGCAACATGCTTTAGACAAACTAGCTTTTAGCTAAGAAAAATCGGCTTTTATCATAGTCCCAGTGGTCCCATTTGCGGTTGCATGTTTGTCAGATTGATTTGGTCAATTAAGTTTTCTTTGAGAGAGAAATAGAGTTCATACAACGAGATCTGCAAGATTAAACGTACTCATACAAACAAATATCGATCGGTTTTTGCTAAGAAGGATATGATTAATTTTTCTTCCATGGAAGTGGTTATAGAAAAACAAAACCTGAAAATTGGCTCAATAAATCCTGAAAAAATAATTATATGCTTCGGAGGAAGCAAGACTCAACTGCATACCACTTTCTCGAATAGTTTAACTTTTTTTTAATATTTTTTGTGCATATACAAAGTTTCATGACCAAATAGTATGATATTTACATAAGTTTATATATACAAAAGGATTTCAAATACCAGTTTTAGTTTGTGATTTAAATAACATTGACTTTTAGATTCCAGTTTATATTATGTACTTCCTTTTCGTGTACAAAAAAAAAAAAAACTTAATGATAATAATTAAGTTTAAGTTTAATCTACATTGACTTTTTAAATCTGGTTTTGACTTCCTTTTCATTAAAAAAGAAACACATCATAATTACACACAGTATTTTACAAGAGCATGGAAATGTTTTGAGAGATGAAACTGAGTTAAACGTTAAATTGACACGTAGCGTAGTTTGGAAATAAATTGATCTCAACGCAAATTGAACATCGTTTTAAAAATCGTATTCCTCAATCATCAAAATAAATTATAATCGACGACTCGTAACAGTTGCTATGCAAATTTTGCTCGTCTGTGATCGCAAACTGATCATTCTGCAAAGATGCGTTGTTTTGTAAAATTTTATTTTATAAACTGTCAATTCACAATATGTTAGTTCGCATTATTTCGCAGTTTATTTAATATACAAAATTACGTGGCTCATGAATTGTAAATCATTCCATTAACATAAACAGTAATATATGAAAGTAAAAAAGAAGCAACATTATGCGCTTTAAAAACAAAATCAGAAGTGATTGACATTAAAAAACAAATGAATTATAAAAAACCTTTCTAAAATTTTAGAAAACGCACTTTTTCTTGTATTATAAATTATTAAAATATATTTACCAAAAAAACAAATGTCAGCTTTCTCCATTTATTCTTGATAAGAGAATAAAATTGACAATATCTTTTTTGACAGTTTTAAAATAAAGTACTGGTATATGCAAAATAATTTAATGCGAAAAAGTAATACTCAAAGTAAAATAAAATGCAAGGTTGGATCGCACGTACTTGCTCGTATGTAAAAGTACTTTGGAATTTAAAAATTGTTAATAAAAATAAAAGCATGGATTAAAAAAAAGACTGTTCTCACGTTTTGAAGATTTATTTTTAAAATATAAAAAACATTTTTTTGAATATTTTTATATACAATATTATTTGAAATTTAAAATTTTTCCTGTTAAAAAATTTTGATCAAAATCATTTGAGACGTTAATGAGAAAGTCAAAAATAAAAAAAAAACAGTTCTATGACGTGTACCGTTAATGACATTTTTTCCTAAAATTTTGTTCGACCAAAATGTTGTCCATGTCCATAATAGCACACTTAATTTGTTTTTTTTTTTGTTTTTATCAAAATTATTAGAGCCGTTTTCGAGATGAATAAGATTTTGCATTACGGCTGTAATACCTTTAGTCTTGGAGCCAAACAAAATTTCAATTTCTCCTCTAGCGAATCACCGAAGACTCTTAAGTACAGAGTTTGAGGACAATATCTCCCGTAGTTTAGGCTGTAGGTCGAGGGACAGAGGTAGAGACAGACGGAATTGTCAGACCCACATTTTTCGTGTTCTCTATCATCGTAATGTCAACTTTGATCAAAATCTCGAGTTCGATTTTTTTCCAAATGCAGAATTTACCCTATATAGTACCTACCAATTACAATTACAAAAAATTTGATTTAGGTGAAAAATAATTTATTTCTTTTGAATCCCTAGGCCCCTAAAAATAGTTAGAAAAAGAAATGCAATGCAAAAATAAATAAAAATTCTATTTTATACAAGGAAATCTTAATATATAAAAGAAAGTCGGGTTTGTTCGAAAACTTATAACTCGAGAACGGCTGGACCGATTTTCATAATTTTTCATTTGTTGTATTTTTCTCTATTCCGAATAGCAGAATAACAACTATTAAAAACATTGGAAACTTGACAAAAAATAAAATAAAAAAAAACAATTTTCATACAAAATGTTCATGGGTTTCCTAACTGTCAAACATTTAATGTTAATCTCAAATTAAAGAACCTATTTAAATAAAGGTATCGAATCGACAAGATGTATCTACAATATTCGGATAATGGCGTATTTTATATTTTAAAAATGTAGAATAATTTCTGTAATGAAAAAGGATTGACACATATATTGCTTATGTCAAATGGCGTGCATTTGGAAATTTATTTTTGTAAACTAAGGAAAATATATCAAGCTACTTAGATATACAACAAATGACAAATGAACGACTTAATTAAAAAAAAAAACTTCAAATCGATTGGTTTCACTGAATCATTTCAGATTATTCTGTCAATCCGGCGGGAGTCAGAATATTATAGTCTGTAATTTGTTTTGATGTGTAAGTATTACTATTAATAATGCCGTTACCAAAAAGATCTAATCTTTCCCAAGGGAGCCTCAATGCAATTTTTTATTTACACAATCTTAAAAATTTTAAACTGGCATTCCAATTGTTTTTTTATTAAAATTTTTTTAAAAAATTTATATATACATACATATGTACATCATTTGCAAATTTATTTAACAAGGTTTAAGTAAATTTAACCCAAACGCAAATTGATTTAAACTATTAGTTTATCAATTTAAATTGATTTGCTAATAGTTTTAATAAGCTCGAGGGTTGAGGTTAGGTTTTATCTATATTAATCTAGGCTAAATTAATTTTAAATTTTGATAAATAAATTTACGAATTTTTTTCTCAGCGATTCATATTTGTATACTTACTTACGCCCCTTCTTTCCAAGGTCATGGAAACCCTGATAAATTATCATCTCAAGAAATATCTAGAAGAACGAAAGATTTTAAATGACCGGCAGTATTGCTTTCGTAGCAATAGGTCCACTGGTGATCTGATGGTATATCTCACCGAAGAGTGGAACAAATCTTTACATCGTTTTGAAGAAAGTAAGATTATTGCACTTGATATTTCAAAGGCATTTGATAGAGTTTGGCATCAAGCTCTCTTATCGAAAATACGTGCATTTGGTATCGACGAATCTCTTCTTTGTTGGATTAAAAATTACTTTTCGGACCGTTCTCTTCAAGTAGTATTGGACGGTTTTAAATCTGATATCTACAAAATAAACGCTGTGGTGTGCCACAGGGCTCCATTTTGTCTCCGACACTCTTCCTTATATCATAAATGATCTTTTGTCTGAAACTTCTAATCCACTTAATTGTTTCGCTGACGACAGTACCCTCAGCTTTTCATATTCGTTTTCAGATTCACATCCTTGTCCTTCAGATGTGGACTTCCAGCGGCAGCGTATTATAAGCTCATTAAATTCTGATCTTGACAGCATTGTCCAATGGGGAATCAAAAACCGTGTAGAATTTAATGCTTCAAAAACTCAATGCTGTTCACTGTCGTTAAAGCGCAACCCTCCCCTTATGCCACTTTCTATGAGCGGCACTTGCATCGAGGAGACTGATCAGCTTTCAGTTCTAGGTATGTGCATCACAGACCATCTTCATCAGTGATCACATATTTGACGTTGCCAAAAACGCTTCTAAATGTTTAGGTTTTCTCCGCCGATGCAAGAAGTATTTTACCCCTTCTGATCTTATTGTTATATACTCGTATAAAGCCTTTATTCTTCCGAAGTTCGAGTACAGTTCCCACATCTGGGCAGGTTCTCCAAAAACCCACTTGAGTTTCTTGGACAGAATTCAAAAGAGAGCTATACAAATGATAGGTTTCATGTCTATCATTATTTTACCGCTATTTTCATAAACAATGCTCTAGTGAAATAGCCAGTTGCATTCCTCCTCTTAAACAATTCAACTGTAATAACCGTATTCTAGGAATGCCCATCAGTTTACCCTTGAGCCCAACTTCGGACGTACAAAACTGTCAAATACAGAGATTTCTTCTTACAAAATATAAATTGTTTTGATAAAAAACCTTTAATTCTTAATAAATAAAAATTTCTTTATTTTAATTTTTTTAAATCAAATATATACACGCAACATGGAGACTAAGCCCCAAAGAAAAATATAAATGTTTGTATTTGAAAATCGATGTGTGTATATGTGAATGTATGTATACTTATGTTTCCTATAAACTCTAAAACATCGTGACCGATTTTGATGAAATTTTCATGGGATCAACTGAATATATGTTTTTGCTTTTTTTGCACAAAAGAAACATAATTTTGCATTTGGCTTAAATAAATGTGTTTTTGTTTTTACGATTTGTATGTTTCGAGTTTCCGGAAGAGGCCAGGCCCGGAAGGATTCTTCCCCTTCAATGTCGCTGTTTATATGAACGTTTTTTCACTTTCATTGATCTACTTACAAACAAAATGACATTTGAACTATTTTTAAAGACACACTTTAATTGAACAGGGAAGCTTAAAACTATTTTGTATATCCGTTAAAGACAGTCTGAGCAGCAGGTTTCATCTAAGTGTTGAAACATACCTAAGCCTTGATCCAATTAATTCTGAAAAATGTTTCACTCTCAAGACTCTCGCTGTGAAATGCATAATTTATGTTAATTTTCAAAGTTCAACTACGCGATCTTCAGAAGAAACTGCATTGTCGTTTGTTATTAAATTATGCAAACCAACAATAAAAACCGTTTTAATTTATTTTTTTTTCAAACACTTGAAGGATTATAAATCTTCAAAGTTTATTATTAGCCTTCTAACGTTTGTTGGATGAGTATTTTGAGTTACCTTGTGTTGAGTTTGATAAATACGGCCATTTGTCACTTTAAAAATAAACCACAAAAGATAAATAAAAAACAAAAAACAATTCAACGCACAACATAATGGCTTTTTGGCTTTTTGCCCGAGTTGTGTAATTTTTCTCTTGGTCGCATGTTGTTGTGACTTTTTTTGTTCGAGTAGTATCCACCTGAGATGTTGCAGTCTACGAAGCTGCAAATAAAATCCAAAACTCGTTCCAACTTCCCTCTGTTTGTGTGTGATTAGTTGTATTTTTTTTGCATTCACATTCACTTTCTTAAGAAAAGACATCCGCCAAAGGCCTCAAAAGTTAAATCTAATTCTGTGGCTTCCATACTTTAAAGTTGGCTACCCGACCACAAGACTAACTAACACCGCGCGTCCAAGCAACACTTACCGATGTTACTATGATAATTGTCTTCATTTACAGCTGATGTTTTTTAATTAGCGGTAATAATCTTCAGATTGAAGTAAGAGAGTTAAGGAGAGAAAAAAAAGAGTTGGGTAAAAATAATATTGAATGGTACTTGGAAAAACATCAGCTGTAGCTATCGGTCTTGAAGCCCGACAGGGGCGCTATTGAATTTATAGGGTTGTGTATTAAATGGGAGGTGTTGTATCTTGTGTATGGACATCTTGCATCCATTTATGAGAATTTCAATTGCTTCCGTATTGACGGTTAGTAGTGCGATTTTTTTTTACATAAAATTGAACCAGTTCAAGCGTTTAAATTAATTTAAAATTCTTAAATAACAGATAATCGCTAACTTACATGGAGGAAATGCGTTACAACAATGGAAAGTAACAATCGATTGCATAACAATTGAGATAGTTTATTTATACATTGTGGTAGGCATTAGTAATTTTAGGAATTGAGATACTGTTTGTTTTCAAATTATTTTGCTCGTTGACTGAGTGTTTAAACTTTGAGCCATCATTCTAGACGTTTTCAACTTATAAGACTAACTCTTAGCATTTTAATTTATTGAAATTTTTTTGCTAATTTAAAATTGATTCGCTTCCTTCATTAAGTTGAATAAGATAAACCAATTACACAACTCTTGAAAAGATCAAACACATAAACATTCTAAATAAAATCTCTCAAAAATACAAAGTGAGACATGTTTTGTATCCCTAATCACAATAAACCAGTCAAATAAAAAAAAACCATTAACTATCCAAATTTAATTGCTGACCCATCTTGCAAATATTGTCTACGTAAGTCCATCGAAGATGCGTAAGGCACTCCTTCGATTTCCACATAGATTGAATCAAGAACTAGTTTGTGTTTTTATCTGTCTGATGATGACGATGATGCAATTCGAGATTGGTTAACTTCAATCGAGTTTTAGAAAGGAGTTATATTGGTTAGACATGCATGGGGTAAGCAAGTCATCCCAATCCATGGATTTGGGACGTCCTCCAATTCAAGACATTGTTGTTGGACAATAATCTTTTACAGATGGCTTAAAGTACAATATGAGAATCGTGCCTGATTAAATTAAATGAAGATATTGAAATTATGATATTTAACTTGGAATTCGAATTTACGGTCTGCTTAAATTTTACAAGCAACGATTAGTGTCAGGTATATTTATTCTAGTGATGCCTTGTTATAGCTGTTCTGTGAATGATAAAACTATCGCTTCAAGTTGCTATTTGTCATTTTTCGACAGGTAATTCACTTAGTTATTGGAAATGTCAGAAACTGCACGATAGTATAATATCTGCCAACTTATTAATGTCAAAATATCATTTATTTATTTATCTTAAAGGAAAGGACATTTTACGAATAGCAATTTATAAAATACCAAGAAAATAAATAAAATTTATGTAACTAATATCAATTGCAAATGCCAACAAGAAAATTATAAGGAGTTGAAATTAAGGCAAACAACATTTTATTTTAACTTATTTATTTATCTATAAATATTAATAATAAATTTAAATTTGCGTTTTTAACTCTAATTTTTATTTTTATTTTCTTTAAAAACACCGGGATTTTGCATGTTTAATATTTGCAAATTGATTTAATACTTGTTCTATTACTTCACGATTTCATCTGAAAAATTTTGAGGTTTCAAACTAGTGCAGCAAGATTACAGTGAGATTTTGTTGAAATCTAGAGTTTTCATTGAGATTTTTTTTTATATCTTCATGAAATCTTATTCCATCATTTGGAATAGACGATGTTTCGTACATCTTATATAACTATTTTCACTTGTGACTGGGTCTCGCAATTCTGTCTGTTCGACTACAGCCTAAACAGTTCTGTCGATTTTGTTTAAACTGGGTAGATATCATTTTTAAGTTCTCCCCCCCACACATACGATATTTTTCGAAATTTTATAAAATAATTTTTTTTTCAAAAACTGTTCTACAAATTAAAAAAAAAAAATTTTAAAATTTCATTTACTTAAAGCTAAGTAATTGTTGAAATTTTTTTTTCCAAAAACGGTTATTAAGGGTACCCCGCCTAGATCCATTTTTTTGTTTTTTTATTTTCTTAAAAACGGTTCAACGGATATTGATCTTTTTTTATGCTAAAGCTCTCCAACAGTCTTGATAGTTTTGTGTATTCGAATTTCTCAAATTTTTTTTTGAAAACTCAATATTTCGAAGACGCTTTACTCAATTTTCTTAAAACTTGACAGTAAAAGTTTTTTAATACAATCTAAAAGATGAAAGAAATAAAATTTTATCTAAAAATAACGGTTCCCACCATATAAATGTTAAAAAACATCTTCGAAACTCATGTTTTCGCGAAATTTTTTTTTGAAATTAAGTTTTTATTCGTACAATAATAAAATCTTAAAGTTACCGTACCAACATTTTTTCTCAAAAATGTCTTAAGAATTTTTCTTTTAGCCAGAAATAACGGTACCCATCATACAAATGTCAAAAAATAGTTTTCCAAAATCATATTTTTCTCTAAAACGGGTCTAGGATTTTTTATACAGTTTTTCTGTTTTAGTCAATAAAAAATTCAAAAATCAGAATATACTCACAGTAACTACAAAAGACCTAAATTTAACTTTCAAATTTCTCATAATCAGTATAACAGATTACAAATATTTTCTTTAAAGAACCTTCTTAAAAATGCAAAAAAAAAAAAAACTTTTAAAAATAGTTTTTTGGTTTTTGAAAGAATTTTTCATTCAACTTTTTTTTTGAAAATTTGATATCTCAAATTCGAGCCAATGATATTTTTTTTTTAAATTTAATTTTTATTTTATTAATAATAAAAACATAAAATTTGGAATACTAAACTTTATTTTTAAATATTTTAATAATTTTATATGTATATATAACAAGAAAAAGCCAATTTGCTTGCAGCACATTTTTTGTTAATTCAACGCTTCCAGAAAGTGTCCTGTCTCCTCTTGCACTTGAGAGCGTAAATGATTTTATGGGACAAATGTTCTTTTAGACTCATACAGTTGCAAGAGTACTGAAAGATTTCGATATATACAAATCCGCTTGCCTGGATAGTATCCCTCCCATTGTGCTGAAGAGATGCTAAATCAGGGTTGCAAAAGCTTAAGTCACCTTTTAGCTTATGCTTGGCTTTAATTCACAAGCTAGTGGGTGACTTATGAATAAAAAAATCACACGAACTTGCTCTTATGTAAAAGTACTTTGGAATTTAAAATACATTTTATAAATATAAAACATAGATTTAATGAGATAAAAATGTTCAAAAGTATGGAATTACCGTCTGATTAATAATTTTAATACTAAAGTAATTTTTTATATAACGAATTTCCTTAAAACTTTTCGAGAAAAAAATTTGGGATGCCCAATTTTAAGTATTTTGCAGTACATATTTTAGAAATAATTTCAAAAAATAATCGTTCACACGTTTTAGATATTGGTTTTTCAAAAAAAGCTTGGAATTTTTTTTTGTTCAAAAATCCAAAAAAAAAATATTTCGAATTTTTTTATATGCAATATTATTTTAAACTTAAGGGTGATCCTGCTGAAAATGTTTGGTTAAAATCGTTAGAGCCATTGATGAGAAAGTCAAAAAATAAAAAAAAAAAAACATGACAGGCACCATTGATAAAATTTTGCCCTCAAAATTTTTTTTTACCACCATGTAATCCATATGCATAATATCTAACTCAATTTTTTTTAAATCAAAATCGTTAGAACCGTTTTCGAGATAAATAAGATTATGCATTACTTATTTATTTATTTGATACCCTCCAGGGAATCACCGAAGACCCTTAACTACCGGAATTGAAGAACATAGGTCTAGTGGTTTAGGCTGTAGGGAGAGGTACAGACATACAGACATACTGAAACATGTTGTTTGTGTATTAAATTTTCCCTAAAATGTTTATAAAAAAAATTGATATACAAGTTCTTAGTATTTAATAAAATACATTTTATAACGTAATTTAAAAATTTATTCGTGTATCCGTTTTCAAGATATTGAATTTTCAAAATAAAAAAAATTTTATCATTGTTTTAAAAATCCAAAAACTATTTTTCCGAAAAAAAATTGGTTAAAATCGTTAGAGCCGTTGATGAGAAATTTGAAAATAAAAAAAAACCGTTCCCTCCAAAATTTTTTTTGACCAAAATGTAGTCCATCTCCATTATATCACACCTAATTTTTTTTTTATCAAAATCGTTAGAGCCGTTTTCGAGATAAATAAGATTATGCATTACAGGGTAATGGGGGGTACCGTTAGTCTTGGAGCTAAAAAAAATTTCAATTTCCCCTCTAGGGAATCACTGAAAACCCTTAAGTACCGAGTTTGAAGAAGATATGTCCATTTAAAAAGCCAATAAATATATGTGTGATAAAACAACATTAATTCATAAACTAATGAATGAATTCTGATTAGAAAAATTTATAAGCTAGCATGATAATTTTATGATACACAAAATTCTCCAAAAGCTTGAAAACTACTCGTACTTTCGTTAAATTAAATAATTATGTAGTCAAAACAAGCTTAAGAATTTTCAATACACCAACTAGCTTATGAACAAATTTTTTTAATTCATAAGTCTCTAACTAATCTATGAATTTTTTTTTTTTTAATACACAAGTCATCTACATAGTTATGTCTTAATGTTTTTTTAGTTCAAAAATTCGCAACCCTGAGTGAAATATCCAGTTGCATTCTTCCCATCAAAAATAATCGGTAATCATCGGAAATACCCATTATTTTACCCTTGAGTCAAACTTCGGATGTGCTTTTAATTCAGATAGTTCTTTAGCATCAATGCATGAATGTGGAATGCTTTACTCAGCTTAATATTTCCCTCACATTAAGATATTCATACATTCAAAACCAATGTGAATTGGTATCTCCTTTTAAGTCCTCTCCAACTTTTTTAAAAGCTCGCTCTATGTTGAAACATTTAAAGGGTAGTCATTATATATGTAACATACATATGTACATTTGTAAAAAAAACTTATTTCTTGAACCGCTGGCTGCAGCTACTTCTGAATATTTTACTCTAAAACCACCATTTTCCAAATTCTAAGCCTACTAAACATAATAGGTTCTTAATAGTTCTTAAGTTTTCCAAGAATATAATATCAAAAAATAAAATATATTTCTGAAAAAATTTAAACTGCTTTTATAAACACAAATCTTTCTTTTAAGCTCCATTTTGTGTCATCCCAATGTTTTCCATTCCCATTTCGAAAAATACCTTGGTCTTTAATCTGATATATTGGAGAACTGCCATTTTAAAATTTTAAACATATTTTTCCAAAAAAAAACTCACTTTTTCTGTCTGTCTGAACAATGTTCAGGAAAAAAAACCAAACAAAGTGTTTAGTATGTAATTTTTATTTTGTTCTTTAGTATCATTTCAGAATATAGGTTTGACCTTCTTTGTCCTTCATTTGCAGCTGAATTCATCCTCTCTAATTTCGTCTAAATATTCACAGAAAAATCACTGAATTCACACTTTCTTTCAATATTATCGGGGCATGCTAGTAATTGGGGGAACCTTTAAAAGATCGTACCTCGAGTGTTGGTGTGAGAGTCTTACACTCTTCTTATAATAACGATATTAAAGAAGTCCCATGCCAGGATGCCCCATTCTGAATTCAATGAAAATGTTGATTTGAATTACCACGGTTTTTTTTCAAGATCTGCCATAATTCGAAAATTTGGTAAATGGTGCACCTCTCTAACCTCAAGCAACATTGATGTTAACGTATCAGGTTATTGGCGTACGGCTTCAGTTATGATCTCCTTTAAGTGATCTTAAAATGATAGATTGATGTTGTAGGACTTGAGACAGTTCAAAGGGTTTCAGTTCTTGGTGGTGGAACAAACAATGCTGATGATCAATTTATCGGATGAGATTTCTCCGGATAACATTCTGCAGCAAGAACCAACAAAGTTATTACACTCTCATTTTCATACTTTTAGCATACGCTTAAAGGCTTTCACTTTTACCCCACAAGTAAGGGATGTGGTCAACCTACCTAGTTTGAGGCATTAGAAGTTATTATATTATTTGACACTGAAAAGTTAAAAAGTATGGTAGCATGGCCTTTTGTTTTAGAAAATTAATGGGATTTAAGTTAGAACCCAATAAGTGGCTTTGACAGAACATACTAAATTATTACTCAATTTTTCAGAATTTTTTTTTGTTGTTAAATTCTTGAGGTATATAAATAAAAAAAGGTTGCCTATTTTAAAGGTATTGTCAAAATTCTTCTTCGTATTTTGGCACTACAGCTCGTGGTGAATAAATCTCTACACAATGAGTTATATTTTTGGCTGACTGGATGTAGTTTTCCAAATCTATTCAATAGCAAACCCTTCACCAGTAGTTGCAACACCTTGAATGGAGTATAATGTATGCATGTATGTTTCGTGCTCGCTACCACTTCCATGATCCTAATTATTGGAAGATCCTGTTAGACATACGGGAGAGATACTACATCCTAATACATACATATGTCTTAAGATACGAGTATGAGTCACTTAGGTAACTGAATGAGTTTGTTCGGGATATAAAAATTGTACTTAAAAACAACTTTTAGGACCATAATAATTATACCAAATAATTTTATTTTTTAAATACAAAAATCTATCTTATTCTTTTCATTTTGAAGGAGTGGTAAGCTAAAGGAGTATGTCCAGCAAAAGTTGTTGGCCTTCAAAATTATACTCTCCCATTTAAATAAAAACTATAAACTTAAAACAAAAATATCTAGAAAAATTAATTGTTTACTTGTTTTTCTACAACAAAAGTTCCATTCAAATATAAATCACCACACCCATTATGTGCGGAACATGTTTGAAGATTAATAGCATATTACGACAACTAAGACCTAATGGGTTTAATTTATTGCCTGTCATTAGCCATATTAACTTAACAAACAATCAAATTCTCGAAAATATTATAATACCAAAGTAACAATAAATGCCATTAAGATAATACCCATCAATAATTGCAATAATGTCAATAATGGAATTAAAGAACTAATTTGGTAGTTAACAAAATAACTGTTGAAAGTTTGATAAAAGGACAAGAAAACCACTTTCTGTAGTTTTTCGAAAGCTCTTTCTTCAAGGTTAATTTTTTTTCAAGGTAAATTCTACGACTTATCGAACACGATACCCGCCCGCCTAATTGTAAAATACTAAATGAAATAAAATAAATTGCAAATCGATTAATTAAATTACTGTCCTCACCTAAGATCAGCGTTCAAATATCAGCATCACCATTTAAGGATCCTCATTCACATTGTCATTGAAGATATCTTCATCACACTTTATATCTCAATTTTTCTCATAAGCATCTTGTATCTCCATGTTTGCATCTATCAAATAAACAGAGTCGACAGATTGCTTTAAGGAACTTCAAAGCCTGTGGTTTTGTGTGTAGCTACGGTGTAGGTACTCGTCTTCAAGTGCCATCACTTAGCACGAACTCAAGCGAAAACCAAACATAAAAGATTTAAGACTTGTGCCCACGAATTACCTAACATGCAGCTGGTTGGCAAACGTCTGCATTTCCAATCAACAATCAGCAACCAACCAACGTCAGGTAATGCCTGAAACGGTGAAACAGTAATGATGTATAATGGTGCAAACAACAACAAAAAAACACACAAACCCGACGAAGATATTACTGTGAGCCGCTGAACTATTTACATCTATTAAAAGGCTTTTTGTGGCCTTTTTTGCAGAGTCTCTGTTGCGGGGGACAGTCAGAGCTATAGTAGCTAGACCGGGCACACGCCACTGACCTAAACATACCTAGGACTATAGGTAGGTGAGTAAGTAGGGTAAACTGCCCAATTGTTGGCACCCCTCCAATGATTGGCACTTACAGTTTAAATTACTCGTATTATTAACATTTAAAAGTTTTCTAATAAAATCTTTTTAAAAATATTAGCCTTAGTATATTTCTGATGATTTGGCATCATTTCTTTTGGCATCTGAAGTTAGTAGCAATTAAAAAAACGCTGTTAAAAATTTAGAATCAAGTTCGCGCCAAATTTAATGTGAAACTTGTGAAAACCGTAAGGAAAGTGGTGACATTGTAGTGTAATTTAATAATAAATTTAAGAGGAAAACCACTGTCAAGTGCAGTTATTATAAAAAAATTAACTATAACAAAGAGGTTAGTTCTTTTTATTTTAATATTTTATTAAAAATATAGTTTTTATAAGGGGTGTCAACTATAGGAATGTAAATCCATCAAATTTCCATTTATTGGCACATGCCAATCATTGGATGAGGTGCCAATCACTGGGTTGATTGGCACTATACCAATCTTTGGATGCCATGCCAATCATTAGAAAAAGTGCCAATCATTGGCTATTGGCACTGTGCCAATCATTGGTAAATGAAAAAGTTATAGATTTTCATAATTTTGTATCAATTTTCCTGAGGTTGATAATACACTTTTGTATCAATCAATAAAAATCTTATCTGATCTCGGCCTTAATTTAAACATAATGTAACTTAAAAGACTTAAATATAATTATAAAAATAAATTACCTTTTATTTATTAAATTATATAATTGAGTTATACTATTTGTTTATTTTGTTTTTATTGGTTTTAATAAACTTTAAAAATTAAACAAAATCAATGTGCCAATCATTGGTTTGTTCAGTGCCAATGATTGGAAAATGGTGCCAATCATTGGTAAAAGGACATTGTTTTACTTTTTATTAATTATTTATTAATTTTAGCAAAAAATAATGTATTTAATGTTTTTCACTAAACAAAAATATAATTAAAAATAAAAAAAAAAATAAAAAACTGTCGTTTCTTAATTCCCATAAGTTATATAAGCCGAATAAGTGGTGAGTAACCTTAAGGTGCCAATGATTGGTCGGTTTACCCTATAAGTAGTTCCTTCTCACGGTGTACGGTGCATGATTTAGTGCACACTGTGGGTTTGGTTGAGTGCATATCGGACCTATATTTAAGCCGGGAAAACGCACTGGGCCAAAACCTGGGGTGCACGTTAGTCACGATTAAATTGCTTTTGATTAAATAATACGAGTAATCCATTGGCTATGCCTTAAAGATTTTATTTTTTTTTATTTTTGCTTTAAATTGGAACATTCGTTGGCCTTACTGTACTGGCAAAACACCTTAGTTGGGTGAGCGGGGCGTATGAGTAACTTTTTTCGACTATCGTATTTGTGTCTGGAAACTTCAAAAATGAAAGGCTTTGGCGTTTGATATTAACTGATTATTATCATTTTAATTGTTTTAAGAAATTGTTTTTATAAAATGAAAAAGGCGATTTAGTTTTATGTTTGACAAATTGTGGTAATTCTTTATGTTGGCACCTTTGTACTTAATAAAAGGCAGTATTAGCTTTTGTTATAGCCTATGAGTGGGATTTGAAATATCTACTTAGAACCAAAATTTGGACTGTGATTGAAGCCTATAATGGTAATCTGGGATGCATATTGACAAGTTTTCTCTGAAGTTGGAGTAAAATGTTAATTTGTTGTATTTACGAAAGGTTTACTTTAACATTATCTAAAAATATTATCTAAAATAACATTACATTACATTACATATTAAACTAAAAAAAAAGCACTGGTAACTCAGACCACCGGCTTATACAATACAACAGAGAGAGACAGACAGAAAGAAAGAACAACAAAAAATGCATGTCAACAGCTCACGGTTGGTATTTGAACTGTCCGCCATCCAAGTACTAACCGCGCGCAACGATGCTTGATTTCGCTGATCGATGGGAAGCGATGATTTCATCAGAGCCAAGGCCGTTGACTTATCTAAAATAATATCACTATTCTCTTACATTTATATCATTATTCCATTTATTCTATGTTCTAAATTAAATTTTGTTTTGGTTGCCATTATCTGTGAATAAAATAAGCATAAGAGTCTTAGATATAGTTTCTTTAATCGTACTACACGAATGAAATGTTTTAATCGGGTAAATTGCGATATTCAGACATTTAAAATCAATGCGCATTGGTATCTCCTATTTAATCCGCATTTAAAAAAAAAATATCAAAATTTTTTTTCTGCAAAAATAGTTCACAAAATTTTCATTTCTTAGTTTTTTTTTTGTTGTTGTTTATAATTAAGGTCACTTCACTTTTAAAAATAAAAAGGACTGGAAATATCAGGTTGCTTAGAGATTCATATGTACAAGGTGGCACAGAATTAATCACAGCAATTCACAAGTGACGGACGGTCAGCAGGCATTAACTTAACTGATGCACTCTTTGCCCCTTATACAGAAAAATGTGTAAGTCTTTCACTTAAATTCGCTGTAGGGTCCTTCTGGTAATGTCTAATTGCGTGGCCCGTCGCCATCGTCTCGTTGATGTTTCTTCCGTTCTCAGCGACATCAGCCGCCACAGCCGCAAATTCTCGGCTGAACGACCAGTTCAGTGGAAGCCACGCACGCCCTGTAGAATCTCCTTTGGTTCTAGTCTGTTTGAGTCGAGTAGTTAAGCACCGGAATATTTGTCCAGTGGGGGCGACACGATTAGGAAATTGACATCGGAATTCACGCTGCGCTCTTCCACCGACCGATAATTGTCCACGCTCTTGCGGAGTATAGAGCAAGTTTGTTTGTATTCTACAGCTGTCTAATTCACAAATGTCAAATATGAGTAACGATTGTTTTCAGAAATAACAAATTTAAACGAAAAAGAAATCCTGCAAGTATTACCCCTCTTGAAAATTAAGAGATACGAGTACCTTCCCGACAATTCTTCTCCTAAAAAAAATAAAATTCAGATGCCAAAATCCATTCTCCACTTTTGGTTTTTAATTAACTTTTTATCAATTAATCTAAAGTATCTATTGAAATCCATAAATGTGACTTTTCAAGCATTTATTTTATCAAAACTAAGCTCACGCATTAGTTGACCTAGTTATATGATAAGGTATTTTAAATATATTAGCTTAAGGCTATAAATACCATTTGCATTTTAATTTAGGCCTTAAGCCCATGGTTTTGAGTTAATTTAAATTGAGTTAATATGCATGTGTAAGGAGTTGACACGATTAAATGACATAAATATATCTGTAAGGAAAAAAATTAATGTTGGTTTTAGTTGTTGTAAGTTTAACTTATTTTTATTTGCGATGTGATGTCAAGCCTATTATTTGTTAAAAATTTGCATTTTATCATTTTCGAAACAAGCGTTGTGATAGATTAAATAAAATGCACGACTGGATCGCACGAACTTGGTCTTATGTAAAAGTACTTTGGAATTTAAAATACATTTTATAAATATAAAACATGGATTTAATGAAATAAAAATGTTCAAATGCATGAAATTGCCGTCTTATTTACGGAAAAATATGAATTTACGCAAATAAAGTTTAAAAATTGTTTTATTAAAGTAATTTTTTATATAACAAATTTCTTTCAATTTTTTCTAGAACAAAATTTGGGATGCCAATTCTAAGTGCTTAGTGATATTGATTTTAGGAAATAATTTCAAAAAATAATCGTTCACATGTTTTCAAGATATTGATTTTTCAAAAATAAATTGGATTTTTTTTTTCAAAAACAAAAAAAAATATTTTTTTCGAATATTTTTATATACAATATTATTTTAAACTTAGGGTGCTCCTTGTGAAAATTTTTGGTTAAAATCATTAGAGCTGTTAATGAGAAAGTCGAAAGTAAAAAAAACGGTTCTATGACAGGCATCATTGATAAAATTTTGCCCTCAAATTTTTGTTTTTACCAAAATGTAATCCATATCCATAATATCTAACTCAATTTTTTTTATCAAAATCGTTAGAGCCGTTTTCGAGATAAATAAGATTTTGCAATACGGGTGTATGGGGGCTACCGTTTATTTTGGAGCTAAAAAAACTTTCAATTTCCCCTCTAGGAAATCACCGAAGACCCTTAGCTACCGAGATTGAAGAACATAGGTCTAGTGGTTTATGCTGTAAGGAGAAGTACAGACAAACAGACACACTGAAACATGTTTGTTGTGTATCTACTAAATTTTCCTAAAAAAAAATTATAAAAAAAAATTGATATGCAAATTGTTAGTATTTAATAAAATACATTTTATAACGTAATTTATAAATTTATTCGTTTATCCGTTTTCAAGATATTGAATTTTCAAAACAAAAATTTTATTATTTTTTTAAAAATCCAAAAACAATTTTTTCGAAAAAAATTTTTAGATTATATTTTTTAAAATGCAAAGGAGCTCCCGCATAAAAATTTTAGTTAAAATCTTTAGAGCCGTTGATGAGAAATTCGAAAATCAAAAAACCCGTTCTATGGCAGGTACCATTAATAACGTTTCCCCCCAAAATTTGTTTGTACCAAAATGTTATCCATTTCAATAATATCACACCTAATTTTTTTCATCAAAATCGTTAGAGCCATTTTTGATATAAATAAGATTATGCATTACGGGTGTGTGGGGGGTACCGTTGGTTTTAGAACTTAAAAAAAATTCAATTTCCCCTCTAGGGAATCACCCAAGACCATTAAGTACCGAGTTTGAAAAAATAGGTTAGGCTCTAGATCGAGGTACAGACATACAGACAGACGGAATTGTCGGACCCACTTTATTCGTCTTCGCTATCATCGTAATGTCAACTTTGATCAAAATCTCGAGTTCGATTTCTTTTCCAAATGCAGAACTTGCCCTATAGTACCTACAATATCACAAGTTAAAATGGATGTGTTTTTATTCGTAAGAAAAATTAGTTCGAGAGTTTTATGAGACTTTACATTTCGATGATAAAAAACACGAATCAATTGGATCTTAAAATCCTGCCAGTCTACTGAACCAATCTTACATAAAATTGAAAGCTAAAGTTTTTTAGCATTCCACTTTCATTTATTACTCCATATATTTATTTATAGGTTCTTAACGTTTTTTTTTTAAATATATGTATATACTTAATAATATTGTATTTTATTGTTTTTTCACACGCATCTTAGGTAGTGTTGAAATACCGTTAAAAGTCAAAGAGTGATTCGTGATGTTTTTAGCTTAATTAAACGACCATCTAAGCTTGCAAAGCTTTTTGGTGGAGGAGATACATTTTAATACCAATACCTCTGCATAGATCAAGAACAGTGCGTACATAAGAAGCTATTGCGTCTATTTAGGATAGTGTTTAAGAAAACCCTAATTCGTTGATAAGACACAGTGCACATCAAGTTGGCATCTACCCGCCCACTGTTTTGAAGATCTTATGCAATGAACTTGGTCTAATCTGAAACAAAATTCAGTAAGTGAAAGAATTAAAACCAATGGACTTTCGTTTCTCTAAAAGTTCGGTTCAACTGCAGGTACATCGCAAAATTTCGTTCAGTCATGAGGATTAGGTTTGTTTCAATGGATTTGTAAATAAAAAACAATTGCCGCATTTGGAATGATGAAAATCCACCGGAGACGCCATTACATCCATAAAAATGCACTGTTGGTTTAGTCATCCGGCTGTACTTCTTTAAAAATAACGACAACCAGCGCGTTACAGTTAATGGTGAACGCTAACGAGCCATGATAAATAATTTTTTTATTTCAGAACTGCATGGCATGAATGTGGAAGAGACATGATTTCAACAGAACGAGTGCAAGCCACAAATCAATTTACTTAAGGAAACCTTTTCCCGCGAAATTGACTCCCAAGATCGTGCGATTTGACCCCGTTTGATTATATTTTGGTATAGGTTCAACTCAAGTTTTTGGTTTATACGAATAAGTCAGATGCATTAAACAGTTTGGAAGACAACATTAAACATTTTGATAACATATTTTCTCAAATGCTAGAAAAAGTGATCCAAAAATTAAACTGAATTCCTGAGGCGCATTGGAAATAGCCTTTATTATTTTTAAATTTTTATCGATATCAACAAATCTATCGAGAAAAAAAATAAACACCTCTGTATGTATTGTATGAAACTTATTTCAAAATGAAATCCAATCACACCTAAAAAAACACCCTTTAGAATAATAAATACAGAAAACAATAATCGATTTGTCTATTTATCTAACTAAGTGGGATTGGACGATAGTTAGAGAGCGAAGAAGATTTGAGTTTAGAGAGTTCCATCCACTCGGAAAGAAAGATAAGTTGAAAAAAGAAAATAAACTAAATTACATATAGTTTATGTTGTAACCTTCTACTTTTTTGAATATGTTATTTCAATAAGTAATAATTTCTCATGTGAATTTAACATTCAGTTTTTCATAATAAATTTGGCACCGTTCATATATTCGTGGTAGATTTTTAAATTTTAATACAATAGAAACCATGAAAGAAGTTAGAAAAAAATTAGAAAACTCCAAACTTTCAAATTTACAACGCATTTAAATCATACTTATGTCTTTGTTTCAATTAAAAAAAAAAAGAATTTTAAAATCCTCTTGATGATTGAAATTTTTTTATACTAATTTCGAAACCAACAGATTTCCAATACCCAGTTCGATTTTTTTTTCTAATTTTGTAAAGCTATGCAAATTCCAACCACATCTTTTTAAATAAAATTTCTCAATAATCGCATCGAAACCCTTTCATTTATAGTCCGTCGTAAAATAACTTAAATTTTTGGAAGACAAGCAAAAAACTAATTATTTATTTATACAAAAGATTGTTGATTTAATTACTATCACACTATTATGGTTTCCGTCAAGAAATACCAATTAAGACCATCACAATACATTTTTGCAGTGCAAAACTGTTTAAACTATTCCACTCCAACAACCGATATTGACTTTACTTGATTCCCCCATTCAAGGCTTTCAAAGTCTAAGAAGACTGACTGGTATAAACAGTAGTTGTGCAAATTTACACATTTTTCCACTCAAAGTATGCTCGAATACATATTTACTTACCATGTGATGGATGTGGCTGCATCAATTGGCTGTGATTAAGCACCTTCACCGTGTTGTTTATATTTACAAGTTGCTTTAACGAATTAGACATACACAAATGTATGCTAATATAGATCGTTTGATATTTTAATTGGCTGTAAATTGCAGTTATTAAAAAAATAGACACAAAATAAATATTTACTTTTGGAACTGGATCCCAATGCAGAATGGCTTGATTGATCATGCAATTAGGTCAATTAAAAACCCAAAAATTCAACAAGGAAATTATATTTTTTAAAAACTTCCTTATCTAAATAACTCGAACAAGGCCAAACAAATGTTAAAAATATGCACAAAACCAGTGACTCTATGCATATTTTTAATTTCTATACTTTGAAAGAGAAAAATGTTACACAAAAATATTAACTATGCTGCAATAGTAACGCTCTTTCTAAAGTTTTGCTTAGGAAATACGAATTTCATGACACAAGAAAAAAAATTAAAGCGAAAGTACAATTCGAAAAATACTTTTACATATATTGACCATTATGGGTCTATGAAAATAACTTAAATATAACCGAAATGCAAATTTTATGCAGACATAGTGACACACACAAAGTATAAAAAAACATATATAAATTCACAAAACATTAAAAAAGCAACACTATGCGACTTTAAATGATGTTAAGAAGCAACTTTGAGTCAGATTTGTTCACGGTTCACCCACGACAATTTATAACGCGGTAAATAACGAGTCTCTACCATAATTAATATTAAGTTCACACCGGCTGACACATTTGTAACACGGTAGATGATTGATTGTTATTAATCCGAATCATTGTTTTCTGCCCATTAAACAGGGAGTTCACAACAACAAAATGATTTGTTGTGAGAATTCTTTGGAAAATTTGTTAACATTGAAATACTCGTGTTAAAATGTTTTCTTATTTCTTAAAAGAGATAATAAAAACGGTATTTAACGCAGAAATATATGTTGAAAAAAACTAATAAGATACAAGGATGATCACATCTAATAATAAAATGTGTAATTATAAACAAAGCAGCAAATCAATCAAGCTAATATCATACAAACAAAAGAGCTGGACAGCAAACCTTGTTTTTTTCATATAAATAATTTTCATTTAATAAAGAGAGACAAAGTTCAGAAGGTGTTAGGCCTTAATTTTGGTTAAAATTATGAAGGAAAAAAGATCATTACCTCCATAGTAATGATCTTTTTTCCTGGCCTGGAGATTTACGTTTTCATTCATGTTTTTTTTATTTTGCTTGTTTATTCAAATTCATGAATTGAGGTCAATGAAATTCTTGAGATGATGCGCGCTTTGTTTTAACAGACTCACTTTCGTTGAAGAATTTTAGAGGGGAAAGTTTATCATGACTAAATTCGTATTCATTGAAAAACGTGCTCGCATCATACAAGATTAAGCGTGTTTCTAAGAAAATTAAAAAATTTAAATAAAGAGTTTATAGACAGAATTAATATTTTAGCAGTTTTAATTTTAAAAAGATCATGAATTTTTCTTGTTTTTGACATTATTTTTGCATACACGTTTTATGAAATAAAAAAATATATTTTTAAGAAAATGTCTTTCTTGATTTCACTAAAATAGTAATTTCTCAAAATTTTGTTACATATTTATTTGATGGGAGAAATACTTGTATAAAACATTTTTATTTTTAAAAATGTATTTAAATATTTTTAATTTTAAAAATATGTTTGTACAAATTCATATTCTGCTCCTTTTTATATTAATTTAGGAACAAGAAATAATTTCAAGGCAATAAAACGGATGGGGCGTTCCGGTAGGTATTTAAATTGAAAAAAGAAGTTAGATGTGAGATACATATCAACGATTTATATATGTTTTATTTACCTATCACTGATATCATGTGTGAAAAATGTCATATAGCCGTTGCAATTTTTCTGGATGATACACACTTTAGAGCTACAATTTTCAATGACTCTGGTACATATTAAACTCAGGCCTACTTTGTGAGTTATGTTTTTGGCTTTGTGGCAAAGACCTTTGACTTAGGCAAATGTCACAAGAAGAAGTTTAATCAGGTAAAAAGACAAGATTTCGATGGTTAGTTCATGTCGTCGCCTCTGCGTTAGATATTTATGCCCCAAATCGCTTGTGAAGAATATCCATTTCGGCATCAAAATGTGCCAAAATCACATGTCCATTGATTGAGTCACAATGATTTAAAAAAAATTTAGTTATCATCAATCGGTAGCGCTATCCGATGATGGATATGTCAGGGCCATCGACATTTTCGAAGCAATACGGATCGATGATACCACCGTCCTCGTGTGGTCTGGTTTCGTTATATATTTGTCCCTTTCATCTAAAAATGGGTCCTTTTTATTGCTGAAATTGAAATCTGCTTTCAACAGTTCTAGATAAGTTGAATCATGTGAACGTGTTGTCTGACGCTGTGATCTCTGCTTTGGAGATTTATCTTTAGTATCCAAAAAAAAACCCGAAAATTAACAAGTGATAAAATCACATGGCTTTCATGAACTATCCCAATTGGAAAAACTTAGAAGAAAATAAAGTTAAATAGAAATAATTAAGTCTCTAAAAAATTCGATTCGCTCATAATTTTACATATTTTTGTCTTAAATATTAAGTACAAAAAAAGCTTTAAAAAAAAAAGATTTTGAATGCGTAGTTATTATTTTGTTGAAAGTCGTACTTATGTATTTAAAACAAACTACTTTAACATGAGAAATTTTTATAAAATCTTTATATTTTCAAAACCAGGAATCCTTGTAAAGGGTTTTCCAATAAGAAATTTCATTTTGAAGAGCCCGCCATTTGGGCAGCTGTCACTTTTGAAGCCGTTCTTTTGACATTTGACAAGTAAAAACACAATGGTGAACATTTTGCTGTCACAGTTCCCAAAACTAGATCACTTTTGTGTCATCGTGAAGCACTTTTCTCGGACGGCAATAGTGAAATTGGTAGACAAATTTGAGCTGTTCGGACAAGTTAGTGATGTGAAAAATCGAAACCGTGTGCGTTTGTCAATTCCTCGTCGATCTTTGGAATTAGACATTCGATAAACGACATTTCATGGTTTTTGGCATAAAGACTTAGGTCTTAAGGCTTTTAAAGTTCAGTTAACGTTCAGTTGGGGGTGGCCGTGGCGCGATGGATGTGTGCTCGCCTGTGAACCTCATGATCACAGGTTCGATCCCTGCCGTCGTCTATGTCGCTTTAATTCCATTGAAAACCTTCTAAAAAAAAAATTGTCATCAATGGATTGCTGGTTTACTCATTACATGTTGTTCAGCCATAACACTAACAACATGTAATTGAGTTAAACTAGTATGCCCAACAAAGATGAACACGAATAAAATAATGTGAATTATAAGCGACATTGAAATAAGACACGGCATTCTCCGCTTTAGTTCAGCCGCTATCCCTGGAGATAAAATATCTGAGACAACAACCTTCAGTCTCAGAACATCGTGCCACACATCTTTCCTATCCTTCTTTCTCTTCCTTAACTTCACGCCCGCGCTGTGTTGAAACATTTAAAGGGTAATCATAATCCCTTGAGCGCGTGTAGATTATAAAAAAAAAAAAAAAAAAAAAAAAAGAACTCAAGCCGGTCGATCACCAGCAAGGTCATATCTTAACTTGTTTGGGTCCTTGAAATGCATCAAAATGATCCGGATTTTTTTTTTTTGGAAAAATCATCATCTTCAGTGATGAGGTCCATTTTCACCTCGGAGGTTACGTTAATAAGCAGAATTGTCGCATTTGGGGCTCGAAAAATGCAAAAATGATTGTTGAAAAGCCTCTCCATCCTCAACGTGTTACTGTTTGGCGCGATTTTTGAGCTGGCGGTATGATTGGACCTTACTTATTCGAAAATGAGGCTGGTGTAACTGGCAGATATTGATGATGACAATAAAATAAGCATCAATTGATTTCTCTTAGAAAATAGTCGTTTTTATTTTTAACATCAAAATGAAACCTCTTATTGGAAAACCCTATAAATGTACGTTTTCATGAAAAATTATAAGCTATCTAACTATGTATGTATATAAAGTTAACTTTTATTAAATGTGGAAACTATGAATCATAAAGCAAACCATGGACTATGTTTGTTTAGGAGTCATTCAGTCCATTGAAGTGGATCTCCCAATTTTGCCTGTTTTTAAATTTTTCTTCCGACATTTTTTTCTAATACCAAAAACAATTTTTTAGTTTCTCGAATTTTTCTCAAAAACTGTTACACAGATTTAATAAAAAATTAAATAATTTAATTTAGTAGCCAGCGAATGGTTGAAAAACTTGCCCAAAGAAATGGTTATTAATGGTATCTCACATGGAAACTTTTTTTCCATTTTCGGAAAACAGTGCAACTGAAGTTAATTTTTTTAATTTTCAAAAAATTGAAATTAAAAAGTTTTTTTTTTGTTTAAAATTCAAATTTCAAAAACAAATGCTTGATTTTTTTTAATTGGGGAAAACATTTTGCAAAAGTATCTACAAGCTTAAGAAAATTGCAAACATTAAAACTGGTTTTCAAAAATCTTATTTTTTTCGAAAACCGCTTCTAGAATGTTGATACAATTTTTTCTGTTTACTTAATTTTTACGATACATAATTCATTAAGAAAAATTGAAATTTGATTTTTGACTTTTTAATTATCTGCATTGCGGATTTAAATAAAAAAATGAATAGAAGAGCTTCTTAGAAATTCAAAAAGCTTTCCATATCAAAACATAAAAAATAATATTCTTGTTTTTTTTTTTTGGAAAACAACTCCATTTTTTTGAAAGTTTAATATCTCGAAAACAAGTCAATAATTTTTTTAGATTTAACTTTTATTTGCACAATAGTAAAAACTTAATATTGGAGTGCCAAAATTTGTTCTTAAAAATTTTATAAATAAAAACTTATTTAAACAATTTAAAATGTTTGTTCTTACATAAATTCATATTTACTTAAAAAAATTACATAGCATTCTGTTTTTAGCTCCAACTACTAAAGGAATTGTTTTAGTCTTATAAAATATTAATTTTATGTTCCTCAAAGTCTCTTAAACATAAGAGCAAGTTCGTGCGATCCAGCTGTGAATTTTATTTCCCATACAGTATTCATCCTTAGGAATGACATCTGTACCTATATTTTGTTCTTCTTTATTTACATTTCTTTGAATGTTGAATTCTGTTTTCTTTAGCTCCGCCTTCTGACACACCCATTCTTCTATTGTTTAAAACATTTTTTTATTTTATTTCCCTAGAAAGTTGAAATAACTAATTTAATATTTCTTTATTCTCGACCATAAAATATGTAATTTAAATAAAAATCTTTTATATTCCACAACTTTTCTATTCAATAAATATCATATAAATGTTCGCTTATGTTTAGTTTAAGACTCGAATGTGAGCATTGAGCTGCAATCAATAGATTATCAACGAACGAATTTCGCTGTATGATTTCATATTAAAGTTAGTTAGTAAAGGAAAAATAAAAAAGTGAAACCAAAACCAAAAAATCTTTAATAAATAAATTTTATAAAATATGAATTTTAATTAAAAATTTAAAATTTAAAATATTAAATACAAAATTTAAATTGATAAACATTAAATAAAAATCTGTAGTGTTTGGTACAAACATAATAAGTCCATAAAATAATTTGCGTTTTCACGTTCTCTTTACATGGAGCTAGGGCTAAAACTTGTTGACTGATTTTCTTCAAATTTGGAAAACTTTAAAAAATATTCATTGAAAAATTATGTTGCTAATTTTAAGAAAATTGTCTTAGGTTCGAGCTCGATAAAAAGTGAACGTAAAGATGCAAATTTTCTTATGGAGCTATCATGTTTCTACCAAACACGACAGAAATATTCTCTTAATTCAATTGAAAGCTCAAATGGCCAAAACTCCACAAGCGCCTCACAAAATTTCAATTCCAATTTTTTGAGGTTTCTGAGATAAAGGACTTCAAAAATTGTTAAGACCGTAACGGACTGACTCACTGATTCACTGAATCATTGTTAGATCATCAAAATTATGAAGCTCTTCAAGACACCGTACAAGCTTATAATTTTCCATAATATTAGCTCTTGCAGTGCATACGAAGAAAAAAAAAATAAAAATTTCGAATATTGCCACTCAGAGGGCGTGACATCCACCCACTTTCTCAAAGTTCATACTAATTATATGGAGCGCTTCTGATTGTTGTAAAATGATGAAAATCAGAAGAATGATGAAAATTATAAGTGCATACAAAGAGAAAATCGAAAATTTGAGATTATGTATGCAAAGAGGAGGAAGGGGGGGGGGGTTCGGTGGCATCTACTTACTTCCTCAAAATGTTAACCAATTATATATGCACTTCCAATTGCTGTAGGACGATAAAAACTTATAGAGTGGTGAGACTTCTACGTTGTTCATTGTCTTTTCTATAATCTGTACACAAAATTTTCTTTAAAAATTTATCTTGATACGTGGTCTTTGTTCGTATTAAGTATTTCACACCACTAGCTGCTTCAATTATGTCTTTCGAAATGTTCACCTGACAAAATAAAATCTTTACAAAGAGGAGTGTCTCTTGACAGTAGACACAATGGATCTCAAAATGATGTGTTTTGATTTAAGTTAATTAAAGAAGAGACGTCTGTCTCACACTTCTTAAAATATTTTTCTTTTTTGTGTGTTTAATTTTTTTCTCTTTGTTTAACTTTTTCCTTACATCCATATTTCAAACTGTTAATTGTTCTGACAAGCCATAATAAACCAAAATTTATTTCGTGATGTGATTTAAACTAATAAAAAAAAAAAAAAACAGATTCATTCTTTAGCGGTTATAGAAAGTGATAGTAGAAAGTGCAAAATTATTAAAGACATTTGAGGAAAAAATTTCTTTTTTATTAACGAATTTAAATGACGCACTCTATTTGTCTTCGATTGAAAATATTAATTTGTCCCATAAAAACCAGCAATTTTACATTACTCATTGTTATAGGTACTATGATGGCTATATTATTTGTGGCTATAAGTGGAACTACTATATTTGCTCTAGCAGTTAACATACCAACATGTGAATCAATTCGACTACTTTCTTTCATTCATTCGGGTTAAAAAAAAAGAGTTAAGCTTAGCATATAATTTGCCTCTGGGTTATTTTGGGTCAGTGATGGCCATCATTGCGGGATTTATTTAATTGTTTCTGATTAATATTTATCATATTTTTCTAACGATTTACAACGCTCTATTAAATAGACACACTGTATGGATTTGAAAGCAAGATACTGATAAATACTAACTTAGAATGTAAACCGTTATGTATTTTTTTGTTCAATTCCATTTAAAGAAATAATTCTTCAATTCAAACTTTATGTTAAAATACTCGAGTACTTTGGAAAACTTGTCTACAAAGTTCGCATGAAAGCAATAAGTTCTTGATTCGTTCGATTCTCAAATCATTTTCCCACATTTATATCAATAAAAACAACAAAGTCTCCGACACAAAATAATGATAACTTGTCACTATTACAAAATTTATTGCGTGCATCGATGATATTCTTGTCTGAGAAAAATATTCTCAAGAATCACGTTTTACAGCAGCAGCAACCAAAAAATTGCTCCAATTCATGGTTAATCATTTCGAAGGTGATTGCGCAACACAAATTTTCAAATACTCATATATTGGACAAGTCAAAATGCTCGTTTATACATACACATTATACTCATACATAAAATTCATGTGCTTCGAGTGCAACTGCCCCATTACTTGCACGTAATTTGAAGCAATATTGCAATAACTTTAATATATCCCCATTGATGACTGGGCAGAGAAAAATAAAAATCGGTCCAGTGTTCAAAGATACATGGCCAAGATAACAAACCGCGATATAATGCAAATAAACAAAACAAGATGCAGAATTTGCTCTTAACAACAACGGTAGTGTAGTATACTGGGTACAATAAGGCATAAAATGGTCTTAAATACAAAACATGAACGACATGCTGTCCCAACTCAAGGATATTTTTGAAAGTTGTTTTCCTGACTCTCTGTATTATTGATTGTACCCCTTGCACCTCTGAATTTATGTGGGGTAAAGGGATAAAATAACAGTGCAATAGTTCAGATTGGGATGTGTAGTGTGGCTCTATATGCACATTTCAGGCCAAAAGGCGAGCAAATTGAAGTTGGACCGTGCTGCGAGAGATGAAAACAAACATTAACGTCGCACACAATTAAATTTTAAATAAAATACAGTGGGGATAATGATAATGAAAGTTAACCAATTTTGGTATTTTTTTTTTTTTCAAATTTTCAGGTTAGTTAAGATAAGTTGTCCTCATAAATATCTTTACTGGTTTTAATTATCTGGGAAAATTTCGATGTCGATAGTCCATTTACAAAATGTTGGCAGTGATATCCACATAAGGATTCGAGGGTTTTACAGTCAAAATTTTGGAAAGTCAACAAAATAAATAAACTACGATACTATCTAATCATCATTAAAAAAATAATAATAATGGGAATTGGGCAATTTCTTGATGGTAATTGTATAAAAAGAAATAAGAAACAGATACTGGTATACATTTCAACGAAGATCAATTATGTTACATTGATATGTCAAATTTCAAGTCATTATACTGGCTATCACCCATAATAGAATGAAGATTTCCTTTTTTGATTTTTGTCCTTTGACATAATTTATGAAATTCTTTCTTTATTTCCACGATGCAAGTATGGTTGTAAAATTTAACATCAGTTGATAATTGATTTATCAAAACGACATATAAATGCTTTCAGGCGTTTTAAAGACTTAGAATTTCAAAAATGCATGTTTTTACAGACAAGTTTATGGTAGGAATAAGTCTGTAGGTCAAAAAGTATTGTTAGTTTTTGATAAAAGAACAACTTTTTTCTCGATATTTTAGATAGTTTTAAAAATCAACTCTTTTTATTAAATATTTAAGATAGTTTTAAAAAACTGTTATTTATCAAGTTTACAAAAAACGAACCATTTTGCTTTCTAAATATTGAATTTTCAAAAAAAAAGTAATAAATATTTGAAACTTTTAAGAAGCTTTAGAATGGAAAATTGGTCAAAATCAGTTTTAACAAAATGCTATCAACCAACTTAAAAAAAAGAATTGAAAACCTTTTTCGTTTTTCACAAATGTAAAATTTTTTACGAACATAAAAAATAAATGTTTTGAATTTTTCACCGTTTAAAAATTCAAAACATTTTATCTTAATGCAACAAAAAATTAATCACCAAATATTATTTTTAAATAACTTTTTTAAATAATAAAAAATGCTATGAGTGGTAGAAATCTGTTTTTGGACCTTTACAATTCTTCTAGTGGAAAAGATGATATCCGTCAAGTGGCTGTCACCAGTTTTGATACATATTTCTGCCCGTTTTATGGGATTTTCCATGACTTTCCGCAAGATTTCAGGTGATAACTGTTCACATTCTTGTCGAATATTCGCCTTAAGGGCTGCGATTGTCTGAGACTTGTTGGCATAATCCTGGGACTTAAAGTTGCCCCAAAGAAAGAAGGATTGCATGGTAAAATCGGGTGATCTTGGTGTCCATGCCAAACCTTAAAAACGGGAGATTACGCGACCAGGAAAAGCTTCCTTCACAGTATACATTTTTGCTCGTGCTGTGTGTAAGATTGCACTGTCTTGTTTAAACCGTTCACCAAGCCAGCTCATATAATTCCGTCAGAAAGAAGTCGTTTATCATGGACCTGAAGCGTTCACCAGTAATAGTGATCATATTGCCGATGGCGTTCTCAAAAAAAAATCCCAATCACACCTCCCGCGTTAACGTTGCACCGCAAAGTGGTTTGGAATGAATGTAATGGCTCTTCGTGATGATGATTTTCGACACAAAATCTTCCTTTTCGCTTTTGAGATTGAGGATGGCTTGATAGTAATTCACACATGATGGACGGTCAGCAGCTGTTGACTGATGATGCATTGTTAGCACTTTGTACGTAAGCACGTGCAAGTCTTTCACTTAATTTCGCCGAAGGGTCCGCCAGCTGATGTCCAATTGCATGGCCCGTTGTCTGGTTGATGTTTCTTCCTTCTCAGCGTTGGCAGCCACAGCCGCTATATTCTCGGCCGAACGACCAGTCCGACGGCGGCTATGCGCTGCATGGTGCCCTGCGGTTCCAGTCTGTTCGAGGCGAGTAGCTAAGCGCCGGAATGTTTGCCCACTTGGCGCTACATAATTAATTCAAAATAGTTTTTTTGGCCTTTAGTCCACAAAAATTGGCGTCCAGGCGATTTCACATGGACTCATCAGTTGACTGTGAGGTCCTTGTCAATACGCAAGTTTTGTTAAATTCCGTTCATATAATATCGATTTTTTGACAAAACTATATCCAATTAAAATTAAAATTGTAATCATTAACGCTGGAAGATTTTGCACGTGGGCTGTCAATATAGTCCAATAATAGTGCTAAGTGTTCAACTGGGCTGATTTATATACCTATATAGAAACCTTCATAAAGCTACACAATTAGGAAATCGACGTCGAAATTCACACTGCGCCAACACCACCGACCGATTATTGGTCAAAAAATTATTCCACGCTCATGTAGAGTATATTGATCCATTGCTTATCTGCTTATATATTGCAGCTGTCAAGTTCATAAATGTCAAAAACGATTAACACACGACGCCATTTGCAAAAATTATAACATCTTCCGAACCGATAGGGTGATTAATTTGGAATGGAGGGTACCTACAATAAAATGGAACTTAATTTTTTTTAGTAACTTTTACTTAAGAGTTTGAAGTAGGAGTGTTCGATTTGCTGAAATTCTAAAAAAAAAACTTTGCCAACTTCAAAACAAATATTACTTTCATTTGATGAAATGAAATTTTTTTTTGAATATTCTCAATTCTTACTATAAGTTTTTTAGTATCAGGATTCCAAATGATAGAACAATATTCCAATAATGGTCGAACAATGGAGCAAAAAATTGTTTCAAAGTGTACGGGTCTTTAAAATCTGCGTTTTAGAAAAACTAACATGGAATTAGGCTTTCAAACAATATTTAAAACATGTGACTCAAAATTTAGTTTGTCATCAAAAACTACGCCGAGGTCTTTTATTTCATGTACTCTGGATAAATTGTATCCTTCCAGTAAATAATCAAAAACTATATGAATCGATAAACGACTGTAAGTCATAACAGAGCACTTTGACTGATTAAGCTGAAGGTCGTTTTGTCTACACCAAGACTCAAAGTTTCAAATATCTTGTTGGAATGCAACACAATCATTATAATTAATTATAACTTTAAATATTTTAATGTCATCTGCGAAAATTAAACACTCAGACCTAGATAAGACTGTTGGAAAATCATTGATAAATAAATCGAACAAAGGTGGACATAAATGGCTTCCTTCGGGAACACCAGAATGAACCATTATCGAATTAGATTCCAGATCACCAATTTTAACAACTTGTTTTCTGCCAATAAGATAGGAACTAAACCAATTACTGAAAGCTTTAACGAAATCAGTATAAACCACGTCCATTTGACATCACTTTTCCACTGCATTGAAACACAGATTAGAGAAGCAAGCTAAATTTGTAGCGGTTGATCGACCACTTAAAAAACCGTGTTGAAATCAGAAATATGGCTTTTTATTATACCATATAATTTATTTTTTACTATTTTATCGAAAAGCTTTGGAATTGTAGCAAGTTTACTTATTGGCCGATAATTTGTAACTTTATTTTTATCTCCAGACTTGAAAATCGGACTAATGTAGGATATTTTCCATTCATCTAAAGAATGACCACTTAAAACATCAGATTTAAGAAAAAACTCCTTTGTTTATACAGTTTGTTTCCGATCCCATTTTACTTACTGTACTCCCACTGTTTGTGTTGTAGATCGTTACCGGCAGCAAATTCAATAACCAAAATGATTAATGAATAAAAACAAACTGGAAACCTGTCTTTTGGTTTGGCTGTGCCGAAAAGAGTTGTTGACTCCTTGGTGACAGAGGGTATAGTTAAGTTTATTTCGGTGATGGTGCATTGATTTATGTCAGTTCTCCTTTCGTATTGTATTTTGTGTCAAAGGAAGCGAGTCTCGAACTGCGAACCGGTTTAACTTTCAATTGGGAACACTGTATGTTAAAATTCCCACCTATACTACTGACCGACAGACCTTTTTTATTCCAAAACTGTGTTCCCTTCACCAATTAAATTTGTATGACTTCCTAAAACCAAAGAGACAGACACAACAACAACAGCAAAAACTGTCAGAAGGTTAACCAAAACTGAGAATAACTCATTAATTGAATTTCTACACGCTACAACTTTCTTTTAATGCTTAGTCTCGGACGCGTTCATCGTTTTCACATCATCGCCAACAGATTTTTGTTTGACAAATGAAACGGTTTAATTGCTTGTTTACATTTGGCTAAATATCAACTTAACACTTTTTGGCAGTGAAATGTTAATTTATTTTAATTAGACCCCCTCGATTGAAAAAAAAAAAACTAAAAGAAAACCCAGCAAAGTGAGGCGCAGCACATGTTATCTTCACTTTCAAAGAGTTCATTCACTTTCGAATTTGTTTTATCATTTTCGTTTAGCACATTCCTTTGCACCGAAATATCGGTTAAAACATTCACACAATATTTAAACCTGGTTTTACTACCAACAACCATCAACAGAAAGCACAAGATTAGCCGAATAACCCGTTGGAATTGCGTAAATCAATGGTTGAAATTCGTGAGACGAGTTGCAATACATGCGCCTCGCCTCGCAGCGTGTGTTCAACGATGATATTTGTGGCGTGGTATTACCGTATGGATATGCGGTATTTGGAAGTTTGAAGTTGTAACTATCTCCTGCAAACTGTTAGCCACTATTTTTATTAATAGTTCAATCGTTAGTTGAAATGCGGTAGTGATTGTGTAGCCAATGGCCAGAAGTTGCGTGCATTTCTTTCAATTTTTTTTTAGCTTTCTGTCAGACGTGTGAGGTATTAAAGAAGTTAAGGTACTTCAAAATCATTGAAGTAAAGTTAATTCATTGAAAAAGTAATAGATACTTTTGCGTATAGTGGTGTCTGCAAGGAAATTCATTTCTAATGATTATTTAATTAATTCAAGCAGACCGAGCAAAAAGCTTTTGATTTCATTATATGAGATGTTTGATTAAATATTTGACTGACAATAGAAAACTTGTTAATTCGATTATACTTACCTTTTGGTGATTGTTAGTCAGACACTGGGTTATGAGGTTTGTGTTACAATCTGGTTTTGTATAGAAGTTTTTTAAGGGAGAACAATAGCTAGGCAAATAAGATTTGAATGAATGAATGGACTTTGTTGATGAAAGAAGAGTATTCTTTCATATTTTGTTATACATTTAAGTGAGGAGTGTTTTCAAAGGGGTTTTAAGGTCAAGCTATAAACTAGGCCACTGATGTTGTTTTCTTCCAACTGAGAAATTACATATGAGGATTTTTCAAATACCATTTGATAACCCAATATTTGCGTATTGTAATTAAATAAAAAAAAAAGTATGAAATCTACATATTTACAATAGTAATACTGGCAGGTAACTTTTTTTTAAATTATGATTTTTGTCATCAGTTCAGCACACAGAACCTCCTTGTTATTTTTTGATATTTGAAATATATTTATATTATTAGCTTGTAGTCTCTCATTACATAGAGAATTTGACTAACGACTAACATTCATCAATGCTTGTTCAATGTTATATGGACTTTATTCGCTGAAATGAATATTTGATCATATTTAAAATGATGTCCTTATATTATTGAAACATAATAAGATTAATGACAATGCCATTTACGCAATTCGCTCAAGGTCTTTCAAAATTACATTCATTAAATAATTTTGTTCTCGTTCAGATGAGCTTACAAAATTAATCGTTCAATATAAACTTTTCAGGTTTAACAAATTGAAAGTATTCTCATACCAATGATTTCGAGGTCATTTCGCAAAGGATTTTTAAAGGGCTTATTGACAGTGCAAAGTGAAAGTCAAGGCCGTTGCATTCACAAGCAATTTTAACAAAGTGAATGCGCCAGAATAAGATAATAAAAGCGCATTGGTATTTTGATTTCAAGGCAAACAAATGGAGGACAAGTGAAGGAATATTTTTCTTCGAAGTTATCCTTGATGGCTTTTGCCATTTGGGTGGAAACTTTTTAGGCTTTAATACACTTGTAATAAATACATGTAAATAACAAAATTTTCAATTATTGAATTGGAAATAATTAAATCCTGGTTTTCACGAGAACTTAAATGGCTTCGGAGTTAAATTTCATTATTTTACTAAACTTTCAAGGTTAACATATAAGTTGGGTATTGTAACCTTTCGTTTTTATAGATATTTTTGCATGTGGTTTTAATACAACACTTGCACTTAACTTCAATAAAAGAATGATGAGAACCAAGGTTGCACATTAGATCTTCTGGTTGAAGTAATGTATGGCTAACTAGGTATTATAACAAGACTTCATAAAAAATAAAATAAAATAAAATAAAATAAAATAAAATAAAATAAAATAAAATAAAATAAAACAAAATAAAATAAAATAAAATAAAATAAAATAAAATAAAATAAAATAAAATAAAATAAAATAAAATAAAATAAAATAAAATAAAATAAAATAAAATAAAATAAAATAAAATAAAATAAAATAAAATAAAATAAAATAAAATAAAATAAAATAAAATAAAATAAAATAAAATAAAATAAAATAAAATAAAATAAAATAAAATAAAATAAAATAAAATAAAATAAAATAAAATAAAATAAAATAAAATAAAATAAAATAAAATAAAATAAAATAAAATAAAATAAAATAAAATAAAATAAAATAAAATAAAATAAAATAAAATAAAATAAAATAAAATAAAATAAAATAAAATAAAATAAAATAAAATAAAATAAAATAAAATAAAATAAAATAAAATAAAATAAAATAAAATAAAATAAAATAAAATAAAATAAAATAAAATAAAATAAAATGAAATAAAATAAAATAAAATGAAGCAAAATAAAATGCACCACTGGATTGCACGTTCTTTCTCTTATATACAAAATAAATCGTTTGGAATATAAAAATTGTATATTCACATAAAACCACAGATATTCCTACATAGGAAAAAATGTTCTAATATTTATTATTTAAATTGTCACCCGGATTCTGGAAATGATATGTATTTATGCAAACAAAACTTTAAAAAATCGTTTTATTAATAAACGAAAATTTTTATGAATGAAATTTTCTTAAAATTACTCTAAACAAAAATTTTGTATACCATTTTTAAGAATTTCATAATGTATCTAAACAATCGTTCACCTGTTTTCAAAAAATAAGTTTTTTGAAAATTTTCTGATGTAATATATTTTTAAAATTTGAAGAAGCTCCTGTACATAAATTTTGATCGAAATAGGTAGAATCAATGACAGGTGCCGTTAAGCACATTTTTTATATAATTTTGTCTGTCCAAAATGTAGACCATATCAAAAATAGTAAGCATATTTTTTTTTGTTAAAATCGTTAGAGCCGTTTTCGAGATGTATGAGATTTTCATAACACCTGGATTGCAGGTACCGTTAGTTTTGGAGCTTAAATAACTTTTATTTTTTCACAAAAGAGTTTAAGGTACCAAGTTCGAAGAAAGTCGCTTCAGGATGTACATCGCGGTCCAGAACTCCAGACCCACAGATAGACAGGCTGATTTAAGTGCCCACTTTTTCGTGTTCTCTATCACCGTTATGTCAAGTTTGTTCAAAATGTCGACTTCGATTTCTTTTCAAATTCAAAACTTGCCCTGTAGTAAAAATAGAAAGTTAACACCAAAAAAATCAGGGATTCTTACTCTTGTGAGCAGATAAATCATCCCAAAAAAACTCGCAAGTCGCTCAGGGCTTATGTGGCCTTTTCCATAATATTTCATGTGTTTTAATTTTTTTGCGTCGCTCAGGGACTCGTCGCTCAATCGCTCGTCACTTAGTGCGTGGCCAAAGCCTTAGCCGTTCGCTCTCGGCAGAAAATGTATGTAATTATTTATAATATTTTGAGTGACGGCTTTTAGGTTCTTGAGAACGAACTTTCTAGTATATTTCCCTGTCTGATGAAAAAATCCAGTTGAATTTGGGAACTTATTTTTATTTAAGAAAAATGGAACTCAAGATTTTGATCAGACTCAACATTACAATGATATAGATGACGAACAAAAATTGGTTTCACAATTCTGTGTTTCTCTTCGACTATAACCATAACTGCTCCACGGATTTTCTTAAAGTTTGGAAGTTATCATTTTTAAAATTTTTCGTTTTTTTTAAGACTAAAAATAACAATTATGTACCTGTTATACAATTTTTTCAAAAATTTAGAGAATACATTTTGTTTTTTCTTAAGCCGTTGGACAGATTTAAAAAAAAAATAAAAATTTCTTTAAGTAACTAGTTGAGAAAAAAATGTCCAAGAAATGATTATTAATGGCATCTGCTTTAAAACTATTTTGTTTGCAATTTTCTTAAATTTTTTTTTAAATACATGTTTTTTGGGAACATAATACATGCAAATTTGACGATTAACAGTTCTTAATACTATGTTAAAGATATAAAAAACTCCTTAATCCAAAAATAACGTTATCCAAAATACAAATGTTAGAAAACAATTTTTGAAAATCATTGTTTTTTTTTCTCGAAAATGGCTACACAAATTATGATGAATTTTTTGTGTGGATTTATTTTTGAATCCATTATTCAATGAAAAAGAAATTGAAACTCAGGCATTACTACCAGCACCATTTTTTTTTATTTTTGAGTATCTCATTATCCGCATAACTATTTTAAATCAAATTTTGTATACAGGAGCTTCTCAAAAATATTATAAATATTGGATATTAAAATATAAAAATATTACTTGGATTTTTAGAAAAATTTTAAATTTTTTTTGAAAATTTCTTAACTAAAAACAGGGTTTGTGAATTTTTTTTTTTTGAAATTCAATTTTCATTTGTAGAATAATAAAAAGTAAAAACTGGCTTGCCAAAATTTGCCACTAAAATGTTTTAAAAATTTTATATGCAAAAACACACTTAAAAAAACAAAGATTTTGCATCCATATTAGACTAGCTACCTGTTCAATAAGTTGTTTTAGACATTTAAGAAAATAATTTTATGCTTATAAAATTTTTGTTCACTTATAACAGCCATTTTTAAAATTCAAAGTCTCTATATAAGAGCAAGTTTGTGCTACCCATTGGTCGTCTTTATGGTTCAATTTGTATATATTTACAATTTGAAATAAAATTGCAATTATTTGGTAAGCTACGACGGCGTTCAGAGTCATCTGGTAGACTTAACTAAATTTAATACAACAGATAAATTGACGACAACCGGCATTTTGTATCGGAGTTTCTATCTATGTTTAGAAATATAGCCTTTATTAGAAATAGATCCTTTTATTAAGAAAGTGGATCATTTTTATGAACTTATTTTCACTTAATGAGACAAAAAGTTAGATAGGGCGTCTAGGTTAGCTTAAGACAAAAAGAAATAAAGGAGTTCTCTATTTCCCCCTACTTAGACGAGAGCAGTTTTTTCTCAAGTTTTTACATACAAAACTAATTAGAGCTATGAACTTCAAAAACGATACTCCAGAAATTAAGTTATTTTGTAGAAATAAAAATGTCCGTAATCAATGTACGCTGTACGCTATTAAATATTAAAACAGATTATTTGTATTATTGTTGCAATATTTTTTACAAAACTTAAATGCCTAAATCAATCTGCTTTTTAACATTCCACCAAAAATAAATAAGAGCATTAATTATTAAAAAACTAAAACTCATACGAGACACATTCATTAGGGAAGCTTTAGTTTCTGTTGATCACAGTCCCTCGTACCGTCCTCTGCCTTTCATTATCTTAACCATTTTTCTATCAACAATTTTCAATTCGTTTCCTTAAGCAATTAAGCCGTAATACTCGTCTACCACTGGAAATGCATACCACCTTACCTTTGAGCCTAACTTCGAAAGTACTGTCAAATATAGAGGTTCTTACTTGAGCCGCACTACTAGAATGTGAAATACTTAGCCCCTATAGATTTTTATCTCTCATAGTGATTTTCAGACTTTCAAGACCAGTGTTCATCAAAATCTCTAATTAAATCCAATCCCCTTTACCTAATATGTGTTAAGCATTATAAGGGTATAGTCATAATCCCTTGAGTGTGTGAGAAGTATAAAAAAACTTAAATCCGTAAAAAATTTTCTAGTTTAGGCAAAAAATGTATTGGTTTTGAATTTTTTTGAGAAAATCACGTTATTCGTATGCGCATATAATTTGTGAACGGCTTTACAAATCTTGTTCCAATTTATCAAACGTATGCTTTAATTCGCATTCATAAACTTTTACCATACATTTTTAGCCTTGATTCAGAAGATCAAGTTCGTGCGTTTCAGTCGTGCATTTTTTATTTGTTTATTATTTTCAAGTATATCTCTTGAAATTTGTGTTTGGCACTGATTACTTGGCACCTTTAATTAAAATTTAAAATAAAAAACCTCTTTTCATCAATTAACCAATTATTGGCTGTGCTTAGTCCAAAAAAATCAACTCTGTGTATTAAATTTTTAATTTAGATATCATTCGTCTTCAATTACCCAGGCGTCAACATCGTTATAAGTAGACTTTTAATATGTCTCCTTACTTTAGCTGCTTCAATAATTCGAATGCATAATTGAGCATTAAGAGTTTTTTTTTTAAATATCAAAGTGTAAACATAGGTAAAAAAAGAGTCACCGCCATCGTCGTTTCTCATTTGCCACAGTTAAAAAAAGAACGTTTTTACCACTTTCACTGCCACCATCATCGTTGCGTCGCGTCGCTTGATCAGCATAAGAAAAGAAAAGAAAAGTAAAACCAACTTTTAGAAATGACGTTGAATATAAAAAAGTTATTTAATTTTTTTGTCTACTGCTATTACGCGATATATAAGTAAGTAAATCAGTTTAAGTAAGTTGGTAAGCTTCCAGTCACTATAATATACTTCGTAAGTTAAGTTTTCTTTTGCACTTGAGTAACCTTCTGATTGCTTTGAAAACTTGTATAAAAATAACTGTAACATGGAGGGTTGCCATTCGTTTTTGAAAAGTGTGCGGGTCAATAACTCTGAAATATTTTACATAAGTGTAAATAGTTAAACTTAAGCAGTAAAACAATCATGTATTCACATATTCAAAAAATACTAACTTAAATAACTTGAAAATAACAGACAAATCCGAAAGAAATTTTTTTGAACATAATTGGTTGTTCTTAAAGTTGATGATAAGTTTTAAACATTTTTATAAGAATGTATAAGGTGGCACCAAAGATGTCACCGAATGTTTTTTGTTGTAAAGTTTCTTAAGAACGAACATTTTTGGTTCGAAGCAACTATTTTTCGTTCTTTACGTATACAGCAATTGCTGTCTTATTAACTAATATTTTGAACTGTTTACTTGACAGATGTCAAAGTAGAATTGTCATTTGCCTCCATTTGCAAAAGTAATAGCAAGTTCTGATAGGTGATAACTTTTGCTTCAACTTGTATATTTATAAGAAATATTGCGAATTCTAAATCAGATCACAGTTTCAAAAATTGTTTGCCTTCAATTTAGGCCTTAAATTTATAGTCAATCGAACTATGCAAAATAACTTTCTCACTTTCAATTAAAAACAAAAAACCAGATAGATTATTCTAGTTGGCAACCCCAGAAACAGGTAAAAATACGATACAACTCTTCGGCAGAAAATACAGCTACAAATTAATTTTCGTACAAATTATTGAGGGCACACATACGGAACTAAATATATTGCATGCAATTTATTGCGAAAAATATTGTTCAATGAACTCTCAATACTTTTGACTCAAACCTGATTTAATTCAAGCGCAGAACGGAACTCAGAGTCTCAAACCTCGTTTTTTTTTAAATGAAAACAGAAATAAAAATTATTATAACACCGATTAAAGTGGGCTTGGCTATGGATTTTTCTTTGTAACAAATTACTAGTTTTTAATTAAAAAATCTAATCGCAAATTGAGCCACAATAAACCGATACAAGTGCAGAATAAGATAACTTAAAAAAAAAACAAAATAGATTTTAAATTAGTTACAGTTGATTACAGAATATTGGTATTGGATTTTTTTCTCTGTCCCTCTGAAGTCCAAGGCTTAAGACAGAGGTATGGCTTGACATTGAATCTTAGTAGCTACTATAAAGTTAATTGGTGTTTTGCAAAAATAAAAAAAAACAAGCTTTCAAAGTGACAATTGGTTTTTAAATGCAAAAATAAGTACTAGACTTAATATTAACCAGTTAAGGTTGTTGCATAAATTAAAATACTTCTAAAAATGGAATTAAAAGGTGAAGTTTAAGGGTAAGGTAGTTGAGAAGTTATACGCTGACTATACAGTAGGGTGGAGTTAAAATTTTTTTTTCATATTCGTTTCGGAATACCTGTAAAAAAAAATATACACACAAAATTTTATTCGGCTCATGATAAATTTAGAGGTGCCCCCAACATGAACTTTAGAAAAACGTTGTTCGAACGCCATTAAGTGCGCGCGTGTTATTGTTATTCTACTTGTGAGAAACATTGATTTTAACCACTGCCGTCAAGAAAATAAGACTCATGTAAGTAATATTTTTAATTTCCCCTGTTCACAGATTGATTTGAATGCGCCTTTGAAGAAAATCAAAACTAGATCAATGTTTTAAAAATTTAGTATTTTTCTAATTTTCAATTGGGTTGGGGCACCTCATAACATCAAGACAAGTAAACAATATTTTGTATGCTGAATTTACTCATTAAAAGGCAACTTTGTATTGCTATTCCATTGAAAAAAATTAAAAAAATTTTTTTTTATACATTATCACTCCACACTATACAGCTTTTGTATTTATCAGACTCGAAGAAGCAGGGTTTCGTGAAGTAGTGCAAAACAAATATGTAGCTATAGTTGCTTTCTATTATTAAACACTATTATAAACTCTTTCGGATTACATTTTATTTTGCCAAAAGTGTTTCACTGCAGCTGTCCAAATTATATATTTCAATAGCAACGTCTTCCGAAATCTTCTGATTTTCAGCATGAAACATGGAAAATCGGATGTAAGAATTTCAACACATATTTTTTAAAACAGTTTTATAGATTTTCAAAAAACTTGTATTCCATCGGTCTATCAACTTAATTGATAAGATAATAATATTTGCAGTGAAATGATAGTGGGAAGTGAATTTTGTGTTACGGAAGGTGACGAATATAGACTAGATGAAAGACGACCCCGAGCTTCACTCACTAGTGGTTATATTCAACAGATGCCCACATTTCCAAGAACTCCATCTCTCCTGGACTTCTTCTTAGTAACGTCCAACCTTACGAACATCCTTTCTGAGCTCCAAAACTTCTGTTCTGTGGTACACAGTTGTGACTCGGACAATCTGGTGAATTGAATTATAGAATAACAACTTAACGACGTATACCCGAATTCCAAATGGCGATACGACAAATTGAACTGGAAAAGAATCTGTTTAGAAGTAGAAAAACAACTCACAGAAGTTTTCAGCGTCAACAACCTCAATAATAATGAAATCCATAATATCATTGATCAATTTAAAATAGTGGTCAACAATACTTTGGACCAGAAGAGACAGGTACGAAAACTTGACCCAACATAAACGAGAAATACATATAATGCTCACCAGAAAATACTCCGCAAAAACCTTCAAAAAGTCTAACATATCAGAAACCTCAATAGGGGAAGTGACGAATATCGGCGACTGCGTTCAGAACTTTAATGCACTTACGCAATGTTAAACAAACCAGGTGGTTAAATATCACCAGGAAACGGGTTTTTCAGAAAGAGGATGATATCAAACCTGGCTCTGACACGTCGTTTAAGAAGATCAGTCTGATTGTTGAGCAAAACCAATTCCAGACACCATCCTTCACGGACAAGAAGTTTCAAGGACTTCTGCTGAGAAAGCTGAAGCATTTGCTAATCAGTTTAATAATAGTTTCAAAGATCGTCCTTCCATACACCTTTCTGACTTTATTAAAAAAGTAGAAACTCGCTTTGAGGGGATATCAGCTACCAACGAAACCGTGATCTTATTAAACGAAGAAAACTCCTCATTGAAACCGCTACTGACAGATGTTTGACTGAAATTATCATCACTGAAAACTCCAAGACATCAACAGGAAGTAACAAGTTTCCTAATAACGTAATTAAAAAGTTAAAGTTTTTCTGCTGACTGTAATCTTGAACAACTGTATGAACAATTGGCTATTGCCCTGCATCCTGGAAAACAACAAAAGTTGTTCCCTTTTCAAAGAAGAACAAGCGCAAAAATATGGAAGGATATTGGTTAATTTCGCTGCTCTGCGGTATAAGGTAGTTATTAGAGGCGTTAATATCAGACAAACTCAATGTTTTCAGCAGAAGTCATACCGAAGTTCCCGTACGGTTTTCGAAATAAATACTCTACCCTACATCTACTGCTATAGGACTTTATGGTTACATTACACTTGGATGTAAGAAAAAGGAAAAGACTGTTGCGTGCCTGCCAGATATCAAAAAAGCTTTCCACAGCGGCGCGGCGGCGGCGTTTGGATAAAAGGAGAACTTGGACTTTCAATGACTCGATAAAATAATCAAACATTGCCTAACCCATAGACTTACTTATGTACAGCTAGCAAATGCTAAGAACAAGGGCAAACCTTTATACATACCACTCCACCACATACGCCACCGATTTTCACCAAAAATTACTGCTTGGAGAGTACAAAAGCACACTTAAAACCTATGAAAATATTATTAGAAATAGGGACTGAAGATAAACAGGGAAAAGATCGAATTCATCTGCTTCCGAAGAACAGTGACTGTGATTCGAAGACAAGCGTTCTATCACGCTGTGATGCGATTAAACTCAAGTTTCCAGAGAAACACTGTTAAATCAGAAACAAAGTGCTTGAGAATCAACTTTTCAAACAAGCAGACATTCGAGCAGCATGCAGATATGATGTTGGTGAGAGTCAACTATTCTTTACATTTTGAGTGTGGTTACACCCTTCTTCTTTCTCCTTGAAACGTCCATTTTTAGTAAAGGGGACTACCTACTGTTGACTTTACTGATGATAATTGTTTTAGAAAGCCCTAAATTTACTGAAAAAATCCAAAGATTATTGTTTCTTTCAATACTGTTCATTATTGCTACATTCCTTCGTCAAATTAAGAAAAAAAGTATGATCAAATAAATTAAACCTGGATTATTTGCATACATATTTCCAAACTAGATTCCTCCACTAATTTCCTTCACGATATTATTCATTATCAGGAAAAAAGTAAAGTACTTAATACACATCCCTACTTTATTCCAATTTTCTATGTGAACTCTTCGGAAAAAAACTCACCATATCTCACACACTTTTTTTTGTGACATTTAGGCACTGTGTTGGTTCTTTCGTAGATAATTTTTGCCAGTTTCTTAATTTCTCCTGAAGATCTTGATGATGTCAATTAGCTTCATATTTCTATTCTGCTTCATCGTAATCAAACAGAATTGATTTAAGTCTTCTTCGGCTGTTACTTGCATACTTTTAATGAAAGTTCTATTGTGCTAGATTGAGAGTCTTAAAAATTGGAGTTTTATTATGGTATGACGGCACCTAGCATCAAATCTTATTCCCAGTATCCTAGCGTTTTTTTTTTTGGATGTTTATGACACAGTTTCTATTATTTTTTGGCCAAAGTGTTCCAGGGATCGCTGTCCAATTTTTCTTAATCAAGTCCAATTCCTAACTTATCATGTCAAATAGGTTTTATTTTATCTCTCACATCAACTTTGGTAGAAATCCTTGAGCTTTTCCTGTGTAATCCAAATTGAACAAAAGATTTCTAAGATCATATATTTGGGGAAGTTTCAGAGTTTTGCTCTTTTCCGAATGTAAAGCAACTGATAAACTCAGCATTTCGTACAATTATAAAACGCATACTCGTCATATTGGTTGACTTAGCAGTTTCCATTATAATCGTTGCTTCCAAAGTATCAGCAACTTCCACGCCTTTAGCATCACATCATTTAGTTAAGCTGATGCAGTGCAACTTTTAAGATAATTTTGGGAAATCTAAACACAACTTATCCTGAATCTTGTTATTTAAACAATTAATATAAATTATATGTGTATGACATTTAAGGCAGATCCTTTGATTTTTACATGAAATATGTTCATTTCCTCAACACGCTGAAATTTTGAGCCACTTCTCGAGAATCCTTACTGTTCCCCATTAGTTTCATTAAATTCCTGCTGCTCGCATTGTAAGACATGCACTTTGAAGAGAATAAGCACATGGCAACTATTTACATATTTGAAAAAATGTATTAAGAAATATTTATTTTTAAGCTTTTTTTTAGCTTGGTAGTCGTCATTTTTCCATTATAATTTGAAAGAAAGCTTAGAAAAATTTTTGGAGGATGAAATTTCCAAAACCAAAGGTATTTAAAGAAGTTTTGAATCTTTTAATTTAAACCTTTCCTTAAAAAACTCAGTCGAAGCCAACATTTGAGTCATTATCTGGGTGTTTTCACTTTGAGACTTTAATATTTAATACATTATTGTTTTTCGAAAAAGTACATTATCACATGATTTATAGATTTGCAGTTCTCATATCTCTGTATTATTTTTTTTTTTTAGGCACAGCAACGAGGTCGTGTGAAATTCGGTGTATCGATGCAAAAAGATGAAGCTGAGACAAACGACAGTCCCGAAGTAGTCAATCAAGCCTCCCGTGGTTCTGCACCACAGAGAGCATCAAGTCGCTTTCGAGTTGCTAACCCATCTGCCATACCATCGACGATAGAAGAAAATAAAGAATCCCTTCGACCTGCTCAACGAAGCAATCGAGGACGTGCGAATGATCGATCTTCTCGTAAACTGACTGCGGAAGCGACAGAAGTTATTCCTTTGGTTCGTTCTAGAAAACGTGTTAGTCCAGCCGTTGCACCTAGTAGTGATGAACCAACGAAAATTGAACTCCCAACGTCAGGTATAGATCGAACAAATATCATCAGGAGGAGTAAAACTCGATCAGACCCACCAGCATCATCATCATCAACAAGTAGTCCACCTGCATCAGGAAGTAGTATGCGAAGAAGATCTGATGTGTCATCAGAAGGACCAATTGAAAGTGTTCGAAAAGTAAGAACCTTTACATCACGAAGTGTGACAAAGCAAGCTGATGAGGTGATTTCGTCAGAAAATCCTTTGACTGTTGCAACAACAAGCAGTAATTGGAGAAATGTTGCTATCAACAGAGGTGCATCAAAAGTGAAATCGAGTGAAAGAAAACCCAAAGCCTTAGAAGAGGATCAACTAGAAGATGAGAACTATCCAGAGCACTTCAAGCTTTTGTTGAGAAAACAACAACCAAGTCCGGCTTTACTGCCAAAAAACTACCCCAAAATTCCGATACAAGAAGACCCAACATACTCAAAGTTCAATGAGATTTACGAAATCCCTAGGGCTCAGGGAAGACCTCGCCGCATAGAACAAACGAGTCAAGAGACAAGTGACGAAATTCTTCAAGTTTCACGAGCAATTCCAAAAGTTCGTCGTGTTGAACTTAAACGCGAAGATACAGCCAGAGCTGCTTTGAAAACAAGACGCATTGAGCCTCGTACGGAAGAAAAACTAGAAAGTGCAGTGAAAATTGAAGAACCAACAAAATCAAGACGCAGTGATTCAGAGAAATTGAGAGCTCAAGTGAAAATTAATAAGGCAGCAATCAAGTCAAGAAAAAAGGACCCTTCGAATGAGGTTAAACGTGAAGATATTCCAAAAGTGCCATTCAAATCAAACAGAAGGACCGTATCTTCAACAGAAGACAACGGACCTGAAGTTAAACCAAATGAAATTGAGGAATCCACAAAGGCATCAAAACCTTTGTTCTTGCCTCGCAGAGCTGAGCCGTATCGACCAAAACCAAAAACCACAACGCAACGTCCCACGACAACTTCAAAGCCCATAAAAAAGCCAGAAGTTCTTGACGCTCGATCAAAGTTCAAGAACAGATTCAATAGCCGATTGCAATTCCCATCTTTGAGAACTAAAACTTCATCAACGTCAGATGAAGTCATCAAATATGATAACGAAATTGTCCATACCAGTCCAGCTCCACAGCCAGTTAGACCGCTCCAGATTACAAAGTCAAGAAATTTGGCATTCGATAAGCCGGTTGTAGATGCAAGATCTAAGGTTTGTCGCTGTATTCGACGGAGTTTTTATCCAATTTCAATTCTTTCGTTTTATTCTAGCCAAAACAACAGAAGTTCAGTTCTCGCTATCGAGGTGATGCCTTCAGCCGATACCAACAGAAAACAGAACCATCGAAACCAATCTACACACCAACTATTCCGGCCTTGACTACTGAACCTGTAAGTATATGTACCTTTCTTCGGATTATCTTTGTCTGTTTATTTTAGCTCTCCAAAAAAAAAACTCCAAAAATCATCAAAATTTTTCAATTCAAAAACAACTAGAAGCCAAACATTAGTTGTCCAACATTACTTAATTCAAAATACCACCATATCATGCCATATCATTAAATTGACATCATTTTCATAAAACTTAACATCAATATCAAACCTAACATGAACACAAATTTGTAATTTTTTTTTTTGTTTTGTTTTTGTCTAACTCAATTGGTAACACTTGACTTTGACGGGACAAAGACGAAATGGACTTTTTCTTATGTAATTTGCTTAAAGTATTGTATTTTAAATGTTTGTAGGTTGTGGTTGAAGAAGTATTGTTTTATGGGATAAGTTTGCGGGTGATGGTAAACAAAATGGTGTAATTTATCATAATTGTCAAATGTTGTCCGCGTTTTCTAATTGTGATTACAAATACTCTGTTGAGTTTATAAGAAACGGAGTCCCTTTATGAGTTTTACAAGATCGTAAAACCTGTAACGATTTGAAAAACTTATAGTGAACAACAAACAGCTTAAAACTATGTTAAAAGTTGCTTGTTAATCCAACTTGAGTTTCGGAAATTAAGAAAAAAAAAGCAAATTCTACGAACACCTTAGGATTTTTAGCAGTATCCACTGAACTACAGGAGGAATTTTTGGCGCTGATACATCAACATACTTAGGAAAGAAGATTTTATTTGAGACCAGTAGACTCTTGGTTTTGTAAAAAAAAAGTCAAAATTCTGAAATTTATAATCGAGGAATCAAGGAAGTTTTCTGCCTTCAGTCTGCCATCGTGCTAACCTACCTGGCTCCCGGTATTTGATGAATCGCTGACTGAGACACGGCGACTTTTCATTGTCTAAGATCCCGGGCACAGTGCTTTCAGTTATTCTTACAAACTATACTGCTTTCTGTGATGGCTTGTAAAAGATTTCGATCTTCATTTTGTGTCTTAAAACTAATGGCTGTGATTTAAAGATTCTATTGACTGAAGCATTGTGGTTATATCAGTCGATGTTGCCGGTTCAAATTTGTCGAAGTTTTTTGACATTCTACATTCACATCTTAGAAGAACTGATAGAGTTGGCGATTGTATCTTTTCCCTCATTGGCACTCCTTGCATACGGAACCAAATATATCTTGAAGAATTTTTTTTTCGGAAGAGCTGGAATTATATTGGCTTTTTACTCCATCGCTATGAAAAACTCTAGTTTGGAACTTTGAGAGCCATCCATAAAGTAGATATAGCCCGTATACCCTAATAGTTGGGCAGATTTGTTAAAAATAGTTTCCTGGTCGCGAATGCCTTGAAAACTATCTGTTTCAGAATTACATATTTTGAAGAAATCACTTGAAGAAATCACTTGCATGTTTGTATTAGTTCGGTGAAGCTGTTCTCAGGTTGCACATTACACAGCTTAGCCTATCCAGGATTCCAAGGCACATCAGAAACCATACTGTTGCTGCAGAAGGACTTAAAACGTTCAAATTGCATGTTTGATAGTTTCTTACATGCGAAACTTTTAACAAATACTCGTGCGAAACTAAGAATCACCTTTTTTATTATGGGGCATATGGGGCTAATACTCCGGGCATGATTATCATTCATCCATATTTTTTTTATGATTTCATGTATGCACCTCTTATCAAAACATCACCTATACATAGTTGAAGAATTCTTCTGGTTGTTCTTAATCTTTTTTGTAGCTAAGTCTACCTCACCTCTTTTATATTGAACCATGTGGTTCGGCGATTAGGAAACTCTTGTTATTTGGACATCTGTTCTTTTCTTGAGCTAAGATGCTGCTGTTAGATCTATAAAAAAGAGCAATTTGTTTGTAGGGGATTTTACAGAAAAACAAAAATCTGCCTAAGCGAAAAGGACTCAAAAATATATATTTTTGACTAAAGCAGTAGTTAGAATATTTAAATATTTTGATATAGACAAAATCTTTCGTTCTGATGATACTTTTCACCCATTGTTCTGAAGAGCCAGTCTTTATTATGTGTATCGTTTGTTAATCGATAAACGACTATTGTCCAAAATCTATCATGCAAGATATCTCAAGTTGTTTTTGTATCAGATGGCAACAGCTGTGTTTATGTTTTTATGTTTTTACAACTGGTTGCAGCTGTTCAGGTAGCTTTGGATAGAAAATTTTAACATATCCAACGTTTCGTTTATCGAATCGAACGTTGACTGACACTTATAAAAGGGGCCTCAAATTTCTTTACCTTTTATTTACCGAATGAAATAGCTCATCAATCGTTAGCTTCAGAAATATCTTGAAGAACTAGACTCTTAATAACCGACAGTACAGCTTTCATATAGAAATATATGTATAACTAACGTGAAGACATATCCCACTGAAAAGTGAAACCGATTCCTATAGATTTTCGAAAAAGTATGATTATTTTTCTTGATACATATGAAGTATTAGATATAAGTTGGTATCAACAATTCTTGTAATATCTGAATATCTTCTTCATCGGAATAGTAGGTACCTTTCTGATCATTAAATTCGATTTATGTTGTCTAATTGGAATCCGAATTGCGCAAAATAAATGCTACTGCTCTTCAAAGGTTTGTTTCTACTCCAATTCTTTTGTTTGAAAGTATTTATCCCCTAAAATGTTTTGCTGACCATAGTAGATATTTCCAGATTCATTATACATACTATGATGACAAATTGAATATACAATATCGTTTAATGGGCTACACTAAAGGCTAGACCATCGTTCAAATAGTTCTTGCTATTAATATCTTCATTTTAATATTTTGCGTGCACTAAAGGGATTTTGATTACCCGTAAGATGTTTGAGAATAAAAGTAGTACCGATTCAGATTGCTTTTGAATGTCTGAATGGTGTGTTTCGCCCAGGTACGACAGTGATCTCATCAGTTAGATGCTGCCGTACCTGGGCGAAACGCACCTTGGAGTTGAGGTCACTTGAGCTTTTAATTGAATTTAATTCAGTCACTCCACTTAAACAGAAATTACTTTCTATCTTCATTGTCTGAATGGAAGTTAAATCTTGAGCCGGGTAAAGCATTCTACATTCGAATAGTATGGCTAAAGAAAGAATTTCAGAATCTAACAGTGCGTCCGGAGCTAATGGGCATTCTCTGAAGCACGAGTAATACAGTTGAATTTTTAGTACTCGTTCCACTAAGAGTTCTTATCACTATAACCTTGAGCCTAACTTCCGATTCACCGTTCATTGCAGAAATTCTTTCTTCAGGAGTACTAGACGAATGTAAATGTGAATTGCGATGGAACTGATTAGTATTACCTAGCCTTCTAGGTCTTTTTTTAATCACCAGTGATAGAAAAGGGTTTTAAATTAAAATGAATGAATGAACATTATAAATTAAGCACTACCAAAGGAGTCTGATAGTTTGACACCCTCAAAATAGTTGTAAGTCTAGCCTAAGAAAAACTTGTTGGTATAGACGACTAGTTTAGAATTTTTTAAATTTTGCTGAAATAAATCAGCTGGCTATAAGACTTAACACGAGTAAATTGGACTTGTTAAAATATTTATTTAAAATTGATTTAGATGGCCTGAAAAATTGGCCTTCATTCTGGCAAAAGAACTTGCTCGTATCAGTTAACTAGTACGGCCTTAGTAAAATACCCAAGTTCTATTCATTTTACTTCGGTTTTCAGATAAAATCCAATTTTTTAATAAGCTTAAAAAATTAAAAAGTATGTATGACTCTGCTAGCTCATCAACTAAACATCAAGCTAAAGAGCCTAAGCAGAAGTATTACTATATCGATATATCATTTCAAAATTACCTCTCTTACATAGAGAGGTGCTCTGAGCATTTTTTTAAAAACTTTCGCTCTACCAAGAATATAAATTGAAAAAAATCGATTTTTTACATTGCAAGATGGAAAAAAGTGCTTCATATTGTAATCCGATATTTTATGCTTAAGCTTTTAGAAATCAGCAAAATCTAAAATTGTATACAAAAATGCTAAATACCCAAGCAAATACTTTTTAAGTAAAAAAATAATATTTTCTCAAAAACTAAAATATAAAAAATTATATAGTTTTTATTTTTACTACTGTATATTCATAAGAGCATCCATTTTGGAAAGTCATCAATTTAAAATCTTTTTTTTTTTATTTTTTTTAGTTCAGAACTAATTTTCAAAAACCATTTAATAACTTAATTTAAAAACAATAAAAATTAATAAATTTTTGGTTTTCGAAATAGGTAAAGCATGTTATTGAAGGCGTTGCCATTTTATTTTAATAATTTATATACATAGTATGAAAAGATAAAAGAAAAGAAACTTCTCATTTTTGATTTTTAATCGTAAATGTATTTAAACAAATGTAACAACTTTTTTAAGTCACATGGATGGAACTTGTTTCGGAAATTAAATTTAAATCTTCAGATATTGTTAAAATATCTTTTCATAATATATAAATTACACACAACTTGGAGACCAAGGCCCTAAAATGAATTGGATAATTCGTTGCCCTTTTAAGGTTAATTTCTTAGCACATTACCCCTTGAAAATAACCGGGGAAAATTGGAAGACTCTGTCACTCCTCATACGTCTTTATCAAACAACCTACATGCTACAGCGTTCTGACGCACAGTTTTTTTTTTAAATAAAAACTGGTTTATTTGGAAAAACTGAAATTTTAAGAAAAAAATCATTTAATCCACTAGCATTTTTGATAGGATTGACTTTTTTGAACATATAAGACTACATTTCCAAAATAACTACATAGCTTTCAATTTCAAAGGCATATTTTTAGAAAATCTATTGAAGGTAGCTTTCATTTTCCATTTTGAAGTGCGTGCCGAAATGATTTGTCTTAATCAAAACTAAATAAGTACAGCACACTTTTTCATTATATAAATTATAGACACAATGGACAAAATGACAAAAAAGTGTTGCCAATTGCATGCCACACAACATAGTTTTGCTTAATTGGTCTATCACATACATAACACTATTTTTTTTTTATCATTGCATTGCATAAATATTTCAATTTCCTATGACAATTGAAATCCATCCAAAATGCTTTTTAAAGGCTTTTGTATGGGAGTGGTCCATAAGCCATCCACCATTAATGGGACCCAGTTACCAGGAAAGGAATACCCCATCGGATACTTACAGCTACCATCAATCGCCACAATTACAAAAACTAAGGAGACACAGCATTCTGAAACCGGCCATCGGCAATCAGATTCAAGTGCCGCAACCACCGACACCACCATTACCACATCGCAGACAAGTCCAGCAACACATTCCGACATCCTATGCTCTGCATAAGAGCTTGATAAAAACGACAGAGCTCCAAAGGCGGCTCGTGACACCACCAACAACCACGGAAATACCACACGATCTCAATGAAATTTGGTCCTCGTTATCGTTGATTCAAACCAATTGGAGCAATAAACGCACAAGCCAAGCTGGCAAATAGGCCGGTGGCGAGGGGGAAATTTTGTTTTGTTTGTGTTTATTTTTTTCGTTTTGTTTTGTTTTGTTTAATTTATTGTTTTTGCTATTTTTGTTTTTCATGTAACTCTGGTGTATTTTATATTGGTGGTTGGTTTTGTTATTAATTTATATTGTAGTTAACATCATATTTAAAATTAATTCATATGCATAAATAAATATTTAAATGATACAATTTCGTGTGAGTAATAATTTGACTCAATTTATTTATATAATAACTTTGGAAATTTTTTAACAAAAAAATATATACATATATCAAAAATTTATAAAATAAAAAAAATAAAATTAAAAGTTTGAGTTAATTTTTGTATATTAGAATACTAATGTTTGGCTTCTGGCAAATTCATCAAGTTTTGGAAGAAATTTTATGAACATTCAAAAAGATGTAGGTCTTCGATTATAGGTTCTATAACTTTCGGTTTCAAATTTAAACACACAGAATTAGTTACTTTTAGCATATTAGGTTCTCTTGTAAAAATGGAGTTTCCATTCAGTAAATGAAATGCACTTGCACACGTTCCCATAATTTTCCACATTCAATCATCTTAGACAAAATTTCATCATTGGTCTTAAAAACTAGACTTTTTTATAAATTTAGTCTAAGAAGTGAAGAAGCAAGTCCATTTTATCGGTCAAAATTTTGTTTAAAAAAGAAAACTTATAAGTTTCTCATTGAACAGAGTCCGTGAAGATATGCTTTTTTTTACTGTGGTTACCATGTTGGTTTTTTATAATTTTTTAAAATCCTCCATTAAATAGTAGTTTACATTTTGCAGTGCAGTACTAAAGTGAAACTATTTGATATTAAAAAAAATTGAGATGCCGGAATATATGTGATGACAAAGCTTGAAAAAAAAAAAAACAAAATTGTTGAGCTAACAGAGACGCACATAGTTGACATTGTCATTCAAATGAAATTCTTAAAATTTAATAAAAAAAAATATATAAACACATTTGTAGCCGTTTTTAAATAAAACTGCATAGTTTACTTTTGGTTCTTCGATCTTAGTAGAATGCCATTACGGCTTGGAAGAGAGCCTAAGCCGAGTGACCTAAAACTCTCAACCATCCCTGTGCACAACTGTGCTACAATTTTCTGCCGATTCCGAATGAAGGATTTGTCAATTCCTCGCAAGAGGCAGTAGAATCGAACCCAAATTCCAAAATATATCAATGAATTGATAAATCGGTATTATAAATCCAAATTGATACATTTCTGACCTGTTGTGAACAACAAGCAAAAACCTATTGTGAATAGCTTCTATTGACGTTTGAGTTTTGCAAAATACTTCTGGTGGTTTTCTTCATTTCTGATTTTCTTTGAATTAAAAATGTAAGTTGTTTCATACAAATAAATAGTTCTTTTTACTTATATTATCTCAAAGAACATATATATTTTTCAACATTGATTTTACAATTGAGTGGATATTTGATAAATATCAATATTTTTGATACAGATTATATCAAGATTGTCAATTGAACCATTCACAATAGATCTTAAATTTGAAGAGTGGTCACAGTTCATCAAACATTTGAACAGTTGAAAACTCTAATCAATTTATAGATAAAACGTCAAATATCTTATTGATAATTGACAATCGTCATAGGGTTTTAAAATTCGACCATAACAAATTGAAACCATAGAAGAATAGACAAGAAGAATTTTATAGTTAATACAAATTTTGGTATCAGTATCAGGATCTCTTTTATTATGGGTTAGATGTAGTAAATCTGCTCGCGATCTCATCTTGTCCAGTCAGTCCAAAAAATAATTACAATACCTGCGATCGAATCTTATATTAATATTATATTAATCAATTCATGTCAGACTTAAATTTAAACAATTATTGCAGATAAATTAATTAATTTTACTACAAGACTATTAGAAACCATTACTAGTAAAAACAATTTGTAAGAATTTAACATGTAGGCTCTACCGTAAAAAAAACAATGATGATAATAAAACAAATACCTTCCGACTGTTTTAATTCCCCATACAAAAAAAATTATGGTAGGTATTTGTATTATTTTTTTTAATTAAATTAAAATAAATCATTATGATACTAAGAATTATTTTTAAAATTATTTCTTTTTTTCTCCAGATACCACGCCAACTAGACCAAGTTACTCCTTACAATCTAGAAAACCAAGACCTCAACAAATCGGGTAGCAATTTTGAAGGTATAGTATACGATGGAGTGGTTGGTGTTTGGAATATGGTTGAACCAGTAGCTGGTGGTCTAACAAGAAGTGAAATAAGTGTCGAAAGTGGTGGCAACGAACAACCATTAGCTCAGTCGTCTGTTACAGTTTCAATATTCGAAGCTTTAGCTGATATTTTATCGAAAACACCATCAACAACAACTACAACGACAACAACCACTTCTACAACAACTTCAACAACTGAGCTTCCAGATATAATACAGGTACCGGTGCAAGAAAATGACTCCATATCATCAACCACTGTAAATACACATGATCCCATCACCGATGTGATGGTTGATGAAAATACAACAAATACTAATGAAATAACGAATAATGATCGCGATGGGCGTTTACTAAATAGTGTGGATATTAATCCATCCACAACAATTATCACTCCAACAACCACCCTATTCCTTGATTCCAATGATTCCTCTAAAACTATAACAGTCCCTCAAAACACATCAGACACAACATTGCTTTTTAGATCCCAAACAGAACAAACAACTCCTGAATTTATTGATTTAACTACTATTTCCCTGCCTGCTTCACAAACTCCACCTACGCTAACTAACACCAACCTAACTAATATAAGCACTAACCTATTAGAACTAACCACACTAGCAAGTAATCCGCCAACAAGTCTACCGATGCCATTTCTGGCAGATGCACTAACAACTCCTGGTAGTAGCTTGATAACAACACCGCAACTAATTTCAGCTATAAGTAACTTTTTGGATACTTCCGTACAAAATGCTTCTGAAACAATGGCAACAACTACAGAAAATACCACAAAAACAACAACAACAGCAACAACACTGGATACAAACAGTACTCCTACAGATGCTTCTACTACACTTTCTCCTCCTATAACTACTACTTTTAGTCCTCCCTCTACGGGATCGCCACCGGTCACGATATCTTTTCTCGATCTTTTCACAATTCAAGCAAAGAAGGTAAATCAAAATACGGAAGCAGCTGTTGAGGTTCATCCAGTCTATAAAGGACCAGAATCGACAACAATTCCTGTTGTAGGTGTGGCAAAGAAGCAGACTACTGGTCGACCAGTAAACATTAACACGTTTTTCGGTACGCAAACATATCCCTCGATTTCTGTTACTGGAAGTACATCAACCGGTCGTACCATGGAGTTGTCTAGTACCTTTTCAGAAATTCCGAAAGTGACTGGTGGCGTGACCACAGAAACAGCCATACCGTTCACATCAACTCTTGAACAAGATACATCAACTCTTGATTACACTACTTCTCCACAGTCATCCATTCGTACCCAGTCCTTACCAATCCATTTGAATAGTATCCTAGGTTCCACACAGAAATACGATCAAACTAGCCCATTTAAAACAGTTCAAACTGAAACCACAACAACAATACGGTCCCGTTTTGGCAACAAACGAATACCGATTCTACCCGCTGGATCTGTTCAAAGCACAACTAACAAGATCCTTACATCAACTCAAACAAGTCCCTCCACAAGTACACCTGTTTCAACAACAACTGTCACTCAAGTGTCACCAGAGAATAACCAACAACAACTGTCAAATGTTACAACAACAACATCATCAACAACAACAACAACAACAACAGAACAAAAACCTATTCAAGATTTCTCGATCTATGGCATTTTGCCAAACAATACAGTCGTCCGAAAACGACCACCTCAAGTGTCACGTCAACTGGACATTGGCATCATGGTATACGGAATATTGCCAAATCAAACTGTGGTACGGAAGTATCCAAATGGCACACTGATGATAGTTGATTCCTCGAAGGATGTAGAAGTTGTCGATATCGATCCCAAAATGCTTTTCAATCCATTTAGCGAATTATATCGAACCAGTCAAAGCAGCTTACTACTAACTACACATCGTAGTACAACTTCACACCGGTTAATTGAGAGTAATCATATATTAAGTTCGAGCTCAAGTTCAAGTTCAAGTACAGAGGTGCCAAATAATTTTGCCACTGGTAGTGGTCGAAGGGGAAATAGTATTAAGGACACAACAGAAAGTGGTAACACTGATTCAACTCTAACTACTAACACTGATGACGAGAATCTTATACAATGGCTAAGTGAAAATGAGGATAATATATTGAATTCTACTATTCTTGTTGAATCTAATACGGTATGGAATTATATATAATACATTTTTTGCATCACAAATTTAAGTGCGCAAAATTTTGTTTTTAATCAAAATGTCTGTATTTGGTGAAATTGAGCTGTATTGAGTAAGAGAAATGCGTATTTTTTTGTATCTGTATCGTTTAACCTTTATAAATAATTTAGCTCTGACGTCCAATTTCTGTCTGGTCGACCTAGCACAATTTTGAACTTGAGTTTGCGATGATGATGTTTGAATATCTACTTAAAATGAATTTCAGAAAAACTGACTGATAAACTATTTACACAGTAAATTATTTCTCAAATATTTAGGCAGCGCGCGGTTTGAGCACAGCCTTAAAAAACTTTTAGAATATACTGTCATACTGCTTTGTTATTTAATTTCAAGGCTTAGGCCTCGTTCACAAGGAGATATACTAGTTGAGTTCACACAAATATTTCATGTATTCATTATACTACGTTTTCACCAAAGGTAAATTCGGAATTTAAGTGAATTTATCATAGATCTCCTGTAAATCTCGTAGATTTACCATACAAATATAAATCACCTCAAATAAAGATTTAAAATAAATCTCTTTGAAATCTTCTGGCAATGAGAAGATTTGCAAAACAAACAAACCTTATTTTGTAGAACGCACCTACGTAAACCCACTTTCTTTATTGACAATGAACACAAAATAGAAATATCTGTTCTTTCTGTTTACTATCCAATTACAATTTTTTTTTCTTGTCCAAATTGACAATTGAATGACAGGACATGAAAACGTCAAATAAATCTCAGTTTCAGTTGGTGAAAACACTTCAAGATTTATTTTAAATCTCTATCGGATTTACTCTTGGTGAAAACGTAGTATTAGATTAGTAATAAATCTTGTTAAATGTTCATAGGGCCGATAGTTTTACGAATCGAACTAACCTAGACAAATATCGCATTGAACGCATTTACTAGAAACTTGACTTTTTTCATTTTATAAATTAATTTTTCTGCCTCACTTCCACTTCATCACGAAAAGTTAAACACCATTTTTATTTGGAAAGATAGTAATTTGATATATGTATTTCTCCATCTTTTTATACTGCGGAAACATATAGTATTACGTCTGTTCTGAAAAAGCAAATGAGATATAAAATATGTTGTCATTTGACAGCTAATCACAATGACAGTGACGTTTAGCGTTAAGCGGACTTTTAAATTCACTCTTGGTATGCATTAAAATGTTTTGCATCAGTTGGCAATCATTTTTCTCATTTCAATATTAATGTGTGTCTGTTCTAATGGGTTTATGTCTTGAATAATTCATGAACCGGTTCATTATCGATTGCATACATCTAATACGCAAACCATTTATACTCGAAATTTAAAAAATAAGTCGTTACATTTTGATAAAATAAAATAACAATTTCGATTTCACCAATTCAGACTTTTTGAATTAAATAACTTGTACAAATTGTAAAAAAAATATCAAAACTTAAAAAAATCTAACAATTCAGATCTAACAAAATTCATAAGAAAAAATACGATTTTAGTTTTAAGATTTTAAATTTATTCCTATGTCAAAATCAGCATGCTCAAATTATCTATTTTCGAAAATTCTATTTGAATCAATATTTTATTGTTTAAACATTTTCGAATCCAATAATACAAATCTAGGAGAATGCAGTTCTATTGGATTTACTCAAGAGAAAGTACATAAAGCCAGATTTACCATCAAGATCTTCAAATGTGGTGAGTTTGACCACAGTGAGAAATTCCATCCAAGAAAATTCAATCCAGCCAAATAAACAGGAAGATGTTTCGGAAAATACTCTCTTTGACTCAAGTGAAGAGCAAGTAAGTTATTATTTTTTGTAAAAAATATATCTTTAACTAAATGTATAATTTTCTTTGCAGAAAAAAGACTCTGTCGATGATTTTCTCCTGTCAAAAGGTCCAGTGGTGCCAAATCGCATTAACAACAACAACGACGATGAAAATGTCATTTCGAAACAATTTGACACATCATATGCCAATGTTGGTATTGGTAGCATTTTTGCAGGCAATAAAGGTAGACAATTTAATATCTCACAACGTACAAAATTGTATCCAATTAAGTATGAGATGGGCATTCCAAATACAACAACAAAACTATTTCCCATACACACATTTTCATCGTCCACAATGCACAAAGCCAATCATGCTGTCCAAAAGGAATTCATAGCTGAGGTGGTGAATCGTACGCATGGTAGTGTCGTTGAAAGTCCAATTGAAGGATTCGAAACGGCAACACCGAAGCGTAATGGGGAGTCGAAATTTATTGATTTTGGTATTTTGGAATCGGAAGTCGATTCGGAAGCGAATGGTGATTATTTTATGGATCCCGAGGATCGTTTGAAAATTAGCGATGAAGGGTTTGATTTTGACACAGATGAAGGTAGTGGTAATAGTCATAATGATGATGTTGATGGTGGTGAGTTGAAGGGCTTTGATAATAAGGGTGATTATCGAACAAAATCCGTGTTGGATGAGCACAAAACTAATTTAGTTGATATAGAAAAAACCGATTCTGAAGCTTTGAATGTAGATTCTGCAACAGTAACGATTCTAAGTGATTCTGAAAATGGAAACATAGAATCACCTTTCGTTCATATTGTCTTTCCAGAGGGTGTTTTGGAATCCTCTGAAAAATTTTCTGATATCTATACAACGGTTTCTCCGTTTAGAAATGCATCCTTATTGTTAAAGTCAGAAGATCTGATTCCATCTTTAAATGGGAAGAAAAATCCTAAAACTAATCATAACAACAATTTCCGGAATATATATTTTTCTGACAATTTGACTACTTTAAGACCGAATATAGACCAAGTTACAGGAGATAATGAAAACCTTTTTAACGATACAACTGTTGTCTCAATTTCTTCTGTCAAAGATGATGGACGTGGGATAGACTTTTCTAATCTTCCCCGAGTAGTAAAAAATAATTCGATGAACTTTGAAAATTCTTCCAAGTTTGCTAACATTGCATCTGACTACGAAAACGTTACGTTAAGCTTACTGGAAGATGGAAACCTAGGTTGGCAAAATGAGACATTACACCACTCAATTTCTGATAGTTACCGAAACGTTATATCAACTAACGGTTCTCAATATGAAATGAAATCTGGTGGCTTCTTCGATTCTGATTCCAAAATTTCTGACGACCTTGATTCTACCCACAGTTACGTTTTCGATAATACTCCAATGAAGCACACTTTCAATAACTTTGCCACAGTAAACTCTAGCGATGGTATTGATGTTGAAGAACATTCTGAGGAAGAAAATTCTGGTACTATTCTTAATTCAAATAACATTTATGAGTCTGAAATGAGTTCTTCTAATTTCTTGAACTCTTCAAATAAGACTCCAGAAGTTCAGGCTTCTGATGTTGGGCCTTACCAAGTTGATTCTTTAAATACTTCTGCAAATCGTACAGACAATATCAGTGACAAAAATTATCAAATTCTACTTTCTGTATCAGAGGCACCATCTACTGTTTCAAATGGTTTAAATTCCTCAAATAATTTTGTAGAGAACTTGAATAAAAATGGGTCAAAAAATATGTCTCCAGAAACTTCTGATGTTGGGTTTGACCAAGGTGATACCTTCCTTAGTTCTTTAAATAGTACAAATAATATCAGTGAAAACTATTTCCAAAACAATCCCCCAAACACATCCAATAATTCAGCGATGACAAGTAATGAAAGCTTCAAAGGAAAATTGCCACAGGGAATTAGTTCTGAAATATTGACTTCTAATACTGGTTCGAAGACACTAGAAGGTAACAACCACTCAAATTCTCAAACGGATTCAGAAATTCTCGATGAACGTGAATTTATCATAGATAATCCTGATAATAGAAATCTAATATTTGAAAATAATCCTGAAATTATTTTAAATACTTCTTTATTTAATCCTGACCCTAAGGACCCATCCTTGTCAAACTTGAAGAGTAAGAACTCACATAAAGAAACTATTTCAATAAATGGTAACCTAAATTCTAGCGGAAATGATGAAGTCAAAGATTTAATAGAAGAAGGCAATAGCACTTCCAGTAACATGTCAGAAATGTCTGCTGAACGTAAGCATATCTTAGAAAGCTCAGTGGATGTAAAGCTTGGCTCTAAAGTCATTCAGGAAGGAATACCTTCAGTTTCTAATGATTCCATTTATATTTCTGACGTCAAAACCCCATCTTTAAGCTTTGAAAATGCAAACATGTACCATGAAGCAATTTTTCCAGGAAGTGTTTCTAGTTTCACTCAAAATGATAGCTCTAATGTCGTATATTCTCATGACTATCATTCGGAAGTATTGAAGCCGGAAATTGGTTCGAATTCAATCGAACGAAATTATTCTAAAATCTCCACTAACACTGAATCTTTCAAAGACAGTTCTATTAATATCAACTTAAAACCTGAAATCATTCCATCTTTCACAACTTCTGAACCATTGACACAGACTTCTAATATTTCAATGTTTTCAGTTGAAATTCCAATCTCTTCTGTTAAAACTTTAACATTAGATAAGCTTGATAGTGTCACCGAATCCCAGAATATAACTACAGAACACTTGGCTTCTTCTAAAACGAAAGTGATTGAATCTTCAAATAATGAAGTCAATTTATTTTCACAAGATCTTCAATCTTCTGGTAAATCTAGTGAAACCTTATCATCTACAACAGAATCTTCTCTTGAAGTTTCTAATGAACTTAGCCTGAAAGATCATATAGAAAATAAGTCTGAAGGTTTTTCTATTATTCATAAGGATGTTGATTCCCAAACCATAACTGTAGTCTCTAAGGCTAACTACACTGAAACAACTGATAATTTATCTGGATTTACAAAATCTCCAGTTAACTCTAAAGTATTTCAAGCAGAAAAACCGATAGTTGAGAATTCTGTGAGAAGTATTACCAATATTGATTCAGTTCCTTCTAATAGTCCTAATTTTCCTCCATCCCAAGAACAAGGACTTTCTCAAAAGATGAATGTTAGTTTCAGTGATTTAAAAAAGACCACAGTATTATTAGATGAAAAACTGAGTTCAATCAACGAACGAAATAAACTAGACAACCTTGTACCTGAACTCAAAAACAATTTCACCAGAGATTCTTCGGTTGGTTTGTCTATTGATGAAGTTGAATCAATCAAACCATTTTTCGATGTTGATCAAAAAAATATGCTAAATTCTACAGAATTTGAAAGTGACTTTGTTAAGGACTCGAGTTTATTTGGTACATCTTCTTCAACAGATAGTTCAATAGAACAGTCCACTGAGGAATTGTCAGCATTAAATGGTGCAGTAATTTATTCCCAGGATTCTATTATGAAAACTGATTCAATCAGTCATATATTAGGAAATGAGAGTCTTGTTAAAGATTTCATAAATCGAACAAAGACAGTAAATGGAACATTTACTAAAAGTGAATTTAGTATTGGCTCCAATTTATCTGAACATTTCACTTCTAAAGAAAGTTCAACAGAATTAAATAAAAGTATTGATCAAAATAGACAACCATCGATTTCGAATGTTGAAGAAATTTCTTCCAAGCAAACAGATTCTATAAGAAATATTCAGACAGATAATCAAGATAATTTCGTCACATTGTCTACTCCTCTCGAAGTCACTGAATTAAATAACATTCTTTCTACTTCTACAAGTGATATTACTTCTGACATTGAATTTAAGGTATCAGAAAAACTTGGAGATGAATTTTATTTAGCTACATCAGACAGTCAACAGAATGAAAATGAAGCTGCCAATTCAAATCCAGGGCTTAGTGAAACACTTGCATCCAATAATAACATTCCTTCACCAGTTTCAGAAATCGTCAAGGAGTTTGACCAATTTGAAATAAAAAAAGACGAAGATCAATATTCAGCAAGTAATACTTCTGACACAAGTTACAATACTCTTAGCGTTGATGACTTCTTCCAACAATTTGAAGAACAAGAAATTTTAAGACCTGACACGCTTTTAGAAACTACTTTCAAGCATCTTGAAGAATCAAAATCAGAGAATAATTCATCGGGAAAAATCGAAACTGATAATAAAACATCAATTGCATATGTAATTGAGGGAAAAAGAACCTCAATTCCAGTTATACAGATTCAAAATGAATCTGAACTTTTAGAATCGTCAAATTTAGATTCTTCCAATGAATCTTACTCCTCTCTAGATCTTAAAGATGAACATCAATTGGAAAAAATAGGCTTAAATTCTAAGCAAAGTGATGTAACAGGAAGGTATCAGTTTGATATAAAGTCTGACGTTACTTCACCAAAAATGGAAGATGTGACTTCGAATCTGCCAGAGCTATCAAGTGACAAAGAAGTTAATCACCAGAAAAACTTTAAAATTGCTGGTGAAGAGATTACAATTTCACCAGAAAAAACTACTACAAATACTTTTGATGGTAGTCAAAACAATTTTGAACCATCTCGTAAAAGTGAATTATTTAACTATCCAGGAATAGTTCAAGTTGAAATTGTCCAAAAGGATAAGCCGGAGAATATGTTTGTTGAAGTTTCAGATCAACAATTTTCTCCAAATGCAAATAATGCAAGTATTGATCAGAATTTCGTAAAAAGTACACATATTTTGGTACCTACTACACCATATAGAGACTTAGTTGTTGAAAACAATACCCAACAAGCTGATTTAAGTCTAAATATTTCTAAGGTTACAAATAAGACTTCGTCCAAAGAAGTTTGGACTTCTTCAATTTCTTCAGAGATAATAGAGAAAGGAAGTTCATATGAAAGTCGTCTGAACGAATCATTACCAAACTACGTAGATCATTCTGTTGGAAGCAATGAAAGTCGTGTTTTTTCACCTCAAAGTCCATTAGAATCAGCTGTTATTGTTTTATCTACGGAAAACTTAACAAATCCTTACACTTCTGAAAGCGTAACTGATAACGTTCTAAATTCCAAGCCTTCTATTTCCCCAAGCACAGAAAATAATATTTCAAATTTTAATTCTCAAATTACCGTAAATCCTCTCCTATTACCCAAAACTAGTATTTCATCAAATGAAGGAAACAATGCTCTTCCTGCTTTTATTGAATCACAATTTGACTCAGTTTTTAAGATTAGTCAAAAATTGACGAAAACTCAAGATTCGTATTTAAGCATAACATCTGAAGAACCCACAAATATAACAAATGATATGTCTCAACCTATTTCCTTGGAACCTATAGTAGAAATTTTGAATACAAGCTTTAGCAATGGAAGAACAGATAAAGATCTAGAAACTGATCAACATGTAGTCCCAAGAAAAGGTGTCGTTCTTAATTCAACCGAAGAACTAGAAAACGTTGTTCCTATTGGTTTGTCAGAAATAATTAATTCTAATACCAAGAGCATATTAGAAAATGTAGCTCCTTCCAAAAATCCAGGACTTCCGAGTAACAGTGGTGTAAGTCAGAGTTTCTTATTGCAAAATACATCTCGAGAACAGTCGAAAGAAGCACTGTACTCTTACAATCAAATTAAAGAAGATGTTATTAAAAATTATACTCCTCAAGACAAAGAGCTTCAAGTGTTTCAAATATCTTCAACTGAAACGAGCATCAGTTTATCTACAACCCAAGAGCCCAATCTTGAACAATCAGTTCAAAAAGAAAGAAAGTTAAAACCTTCTGAAAACACTCTACAAGTTCAAGCAGAACGATATTCTTCGGAACTTTCGAAAACAACGATAACTCAGTTGGAAGACTTGTCGATAAAATCAACTGGGAAAAATGAATTGATTTCAACTTTTGATAATGCTTCTGAACAAAAAGCGCAATATTCAACTCCAATTCCAATCCACCAAAATGTTGACCAAGTTTTGAAAGAACAGTTCGAAACTTCTTCAGTAAGACCAGTAACTTCGAAAGCTGACAGAGATAGAGTTTCGAAGATTATTCTTGAATTGCTTAATAAGTCTAAACAATATGGTCTAAATATTTCTGATAATACAATATCTAGCAAAAACTTTTCAAATACCTCGGGAGATTTAGTTTCAAAAAAATCTCTCCAAGATTTTGCTGATAGCTTCAAAAATAATTTAAATATTACCAAAAATAGCTTGGTCGTTGTTTCGTCAACATCTTCAGTTGATTCTCCAGTAACTAATAGTTATGAAAAAGTAACAAGACCTCCAGCAGTCTTTTATCCAGTAAATTCTCCCAAATCCATAACTCCTTCATCGGAGCCCAAGGCAGCCATAGTTATGCCAACTAACATGCATACAATTCTTGACACTTCAATAAAACCTAATCAAGTTTCAATGATCTTCCCCAAAGACGCTATGCCTAAGCTCAATATGGCTTTGCCTGGTAATTTACACCAAATATATACAAATGAAAGACTTCACAAACCATTGTTAGGTCTTATACCTTCAAATAAGACAAATCTACAAGAAGAACTCTTGCCAAAACTAAAATCTCCAAAGGAACGTGAATTTAACATTCCTCTCAAGCCAATATATCCTCCATCATATTTTGAGGAATCATCATCAACTACTGTTACAAGTTTAGAAACTAAAGGTGTTGTTGAAACTACACCACCTACCTTAACTAGAGATGAAGTTCAAGAAATCCCTCATTTTGTTCCTGAAGGAGTTTCAATTGAGATTATGTCAAATACTGACAGCTTGATTTTACCTTCTAGTTCTTCAAAACAAGCAATTCACAAGTCTGTACAATCGGAAGAAAAAAAATTTGTACCTGGAGGAGTTCCAAGAGACTTGCTAGAAAGTATAAGAACGTTGCCAAAGAAAAATATACAAGTGGGACCAGTTTTCAACGCAGACACTCCATTGGGTGAAGTTTTTGCTCACTTTCCATCAAATAACGTTGTTCCCGTTTATAAAGCTTCGTCAACAACTCCAGCCCCTCTAGAAGCAACTGATAATGTTTTTCACAAAACATATCAGTTCAACTTAAAGGTCTTGAAATCAACAATTGAAAAAGTTGAAAATGATGTTAAGGTTCTCAAAGAGACTTTTATCAAAAGCTTAAACAATAGCACAAATCTTGTTGACCCACCTGAAAAACAGATTCACAATCTTCACGAATCGAGTAATTTCTCCAAGACCAGTCAAGATTCTCCCTATAAATCGAGTAATTTCAAAGGTTTTAAATCAGAATCTCTCACAAAGGACAACATAGCTCCCGTTGATCAACTGGATCTTCTTCAAGAAACTCTAGATCCAGCGCTTGCTACCAGAAGCATTTCAAATAGTCCCCAAAACCTTGTAGAAAATTCAGAATTTAATCTTCAAACCATGATGAAAAACTCTGAATTTAGACCAAGTAATTCGAATCCGGTTTATCAAATGTCTGCTAATGCTTTAGCTAATGCTCAAACCATCAACAAATTTATGTCTCAGTCAGCCGATGACTCTATGTCAAAATACAATGCCCATACTTTGACTAATAGTCATGAAAATAAAATAGTTTCCAATATCAATTCTGGTCAAAATCTGTATAAAACGATACCCTTTAGTGAAACCCCTCAGCAATTACCATCAGAAATTAATGGGGAATCATGGACAAAACTCACTCCATCAGAAGTTACATACAGTCCAGTTCAAAACATTGAAGCATACAATCAAAAACACACAGAAACACAATACACTATACAACAAGAAAACATGTATAAAGAATCTAGTACAATAAGTTCTCTAGGCAATAGTTTTATTATTGATAATTTAAAAAATTCCATAAATACCATCACAGAGCCGAAACAAGTTGATAGAAAAACTACACCGACCATTTATGTGGTTACTCCAGCAAATATGAGGACCACAACTGAAATGCCAACAACACAAAGTTCAACAACGCCAACTACAACAACTCCAACTTCAACAACAACAACTACTACGACTCCTAGTACCACAACAACCTCGAGTACAACTCAGTCAACGACTACTAGTACAACAACTCCTATTCCAACTACAACTACTACAACAACAACTTCTACCACAACTACGACACCAATTCCAATAACTTTGGAAACTACAACAACTCCGAGACCTACCATTGTTTTCAAAGCTCCGTCTAAATCGCAAAGTTCCCCTCAAAATAATACGGCTTTAATTGGTGCGAATAGTGAATTGGAGAAAAATATTAAGTTGTTGGAGCAATTATTAAAATTACAAGCTTCACTGAAACCGAAATCCAGTAGTAGTTCAACAACAACTACATCAACAACACCTTCAACAACGACTACAATAAAAACAACAGAAGCACCAACTAAAATAATAGCAACATCAAATGCTGACGATGAACAGTTCATCAATCAATTGGTAAGAAATATTTTGAATGAATGTTAAAAGTAATGTAAACATTAATCTTTTTTTTTAATTTAGCGCCAATTATTGTTGAGTCAACAACAAGCTGCACAAAAATCAACAACTTCAACAACAACAACACCAAAGCCTACCACTACAACAACTACAACTACAACAACAAGAGCGCCCATAACAATATCTCCTCAAAATTTACAAGACTTGTTGAATAGCTTTTCGACACCATCTTTCACTTCTACTACAACAGCCAGGCCCATCACCAATGCAAATGACATTGAGTTCCTTAATTCCCTGGTAAGTGATCAAAATAACTTAATCAATTTTGTAATGCAGAATTATTTTAATTTTTAAGAAATACATTTTTCTCTTTAGTGCTAGAATTTCTAATTGTAATAGATTTTAAAGATACAAGATGGAAAGCCGAGGGTATTGTAACAGATTTTGAAAAGTATAATTTCTAAAATTGTAGTTTTTACAAGAAAAACATATTGTAACAGATATGTTAAAGTAAAAAAAGTTTTATCTTCTTAATTAATATATTTCTTAAACGATGAAAATTGTAATAGATTTTAAAGCAAAAATGAGAGTCCCAAGTATTCATTGCTCTATGTTTTCTAATGCAAGGCAACGAAAAAGCTAGAAATTCCAGAATCAAGAATCAACACTCACATACATATGCATATGAATATCCCGAATTGATAGATTGAATTGATTTAAAATTGTAGTAGAATTCAGATGTATGCAACCTGATTTATTGCGTCTTTTTTTTAATTTCAGCGGGAAATTGGCAAAATACAAGTAACGACATCTGCACCGACAACATTTGCCAACCGTATAATCGAGCTAGCTCTAAAGAACCGTCCAGTCAAGCCTACATCGCCAGTTTACATCAGCACAACAGTTCCACCATTTGTTCCGTTGCCAGACTTTAAGCTTCCACAAATATTACCATCAAATGAAGTTGAAAAACACAATCAAGATCAAGCTTCTTTATCAGCTGATCTTACTCTTTTATCGACTTTGTTAGGCAGACGGATAACAATTGCTGATTTGCCACAAATAACAAAACAATTTGGTGGTAATCGAGTGAAAACAGCACCAGCTCCTGTTCCTGCTCCTATTCCAAGAAAAACTACTACAACAACAACGACTTCAAGGACGACCAGAACAACAACAACAACTACAGATAGGCCAATGACTAGAAACGAGATAGCTGAGATTGAGAAAAATCTCAACCTTTTGTCATCGCTCTTGGGTCGTCGGGTGTCAATCAATGAATTGCCACTGATAATGCAAGAGCTGAGAGCCGGAAGGAAGCCTAAAGGAACTGCATCGGGAGCAACGATAAACTTTATTACTCCAGCCCCATTTAAGACAACTACAACAGGTGGTCCAAGGCCAAGTTTGCAATCACAAACTCCCATCAGCCAGGAAGAAGTTATTGAATTGCTGAAAGATCCATCATTGGGTTCCCCAGAACAGCTCAATATCTATGGTCAATCGAATGACGCAATTCTAGCGGCTGTTCTGAAGCAGAGGGGTATCGGCCCGGCACACAATAATCTTCCAATAAATGTTAGGATTTATATACTCTTCTAGTACTTTTTTTCACTTACATTTTCCTTTTAGCACTTATTTGGTGAGGAACAAACACAGAAGCCTTATCGCCCAACCCGACCACCGCCTCCACCACCGCCACAAAGGAGACCTGTACTCGACGGACTTGCTTGGCTGTGGCGAACTTGGCAAGATACAGCAGCACCAGGCAACCGGGTGTCGAAAAATAATCGACAACCAACAGCGTCAGCTTCGACAAGGCTCGAAAGTCCACTTTTAGTTGGAGCATTTGGTGATGATGCACCAAGTGCAACGGTGAATTCCAACGCAGTAAGTTGGCATTGAATGCTGAAGCTCTGCCTGCTAACTGAAGCTTGACATTTAAAATAAACAAAATGCTATTTTCATCTGCTTTTAATTAAAAAAAAAACCTTCCTGTAGTCTTAGCTTTTTGCAAATATCCTCATTGCCAAATCACACTGCTTTAAGTCTTAATTTAAATGCACTATGCACTAACACGCTATATTCTATATATGTACTGCTATAGTAGCTAGTAGAACATTTTTGAAAAAAATATACTCTTGTTAACCCTGCAAAACCGAACCAACAAAAAAAAACTCCTCATATGAACCTTGTAGGGTGGAGATTATGCCGATTTACAATATCCTCAAAATCCAAGCTTCGGCCAGGGCAATGGTTTACTAACAGCGGCCTTTGGTGTTACAAGAGCTGTATCACAGTTCTTGGGAGCTGCATTTCAGGTGAGTGTTTAAAATGGACGATTCAAAACACGAACACACACAAAACACGCAAGTAGGTAAGATTTAAGTTTATTTAATACGAAAACATAGATCTGGCGGTAGGTTCAAGTTGTTGAAGATTTTTTTTTTTTGAAAATATTGAATGAAATAATTTTTGGTTTGACAGTTTTTTTTATTTGGAAAATACTAACATTTTCAAAAGAGCTATACAATATATTTATAACAAAAATTTTTAGCTAGGGGAATTTAGTTTGCATACTGTACACCGAAAATATATGCCTGTATGTATATGTAAATAAAAATGAATGTGTGTACGTGCTGGGTTGGGGTCGAAATTCGGAATGGGTCATAATTCTGCTTTCAAAATTCTGCATGCCAAAATTCTGTTTTGCATAATTCTGTTTGTACAAAATTCTGGATGTCCAAAATTCTGTATTACAAAATTCTGCATTTCAAAATTCTGTACGTTCAAAATTCTGCTGTCAAAATTCTGTTTTTCAAAATTCTGTTTTTAAAAATTCTGTAAATATGTTGTAAAAGAGAAATCGTTTTGATAATGTAAAAAAGTGCGCACTTTTTTTACATTATCAAAACGATTTCTCTTTTGCAACATATTTACAGAATTTTTAAAAACAGAATATTTGTTGTGGAAAATACATAATTTAAACATAATAAGAATATACAATATATGTATACACTTAAAACGATTTTAATTTTAGTACCTACTGACAGGATTATAAAATAGTACTACACAGTTTTAATATTGTAAAAGAGGGACGTATATTCATCACGCTTAGATTGAAATCATAAATCATATGTTATCATATTGTTATACATATTTTTTGACGTGAATGGTTATTTTTCTTAGACAGAATTTCACTGCTCAGGAAACAGAATTTTGCACATACAGAATTTTGAAATACAGAATTTTGAAATACAGAATTTTGCATTGACAGAATTTAGTAATACAGAATTTTGGACAAACAGAATTTTGACCATACAGAATTTTTATAAAAAAATACAATTTTGACCAAACAGAATTTGAAAACCAGAATTATGACCCGCTCCCGTACGTGCTGTCTGGACTCCTAAACGCCATGATCGATTTTGATGAAATTTTCAGACCAACTTAGCGGGTGATCAATCATGTGATTTTGTTTTGTTTTTCTTTTTTTTTGAAATGTGGACTCATATCGATATGTTCGACGGTTCATTATTGATTAAAAAAACGTTCACGACAAAGCCATGTAACGTGTAATAAACAGACATTTTTTTCCTGCTCACACCAGAAGCAACAGAGGAAACATTCCTCATCAAATTAATATTGGCCTTCATTGGTTCAAATACAAAATTGGATTGCACTCGGACAAGACAGAAACACCAACTTACACATCAGAAAAAAACTCAAAAAAGGCCACAATCCTTAAAACTTGAAAAAAATATCATTCGGGAGGAATGCACAATGGCACATTAGAAATCACTCGAGGAACTTGATTGGACTCTGCGTGAATTTAAAGGAAAGAAACAACAGATGGGAGGCGCTGTTATTCTTCTTGCTGGTGATTTCCGTCAAATTATACCTGTTATTCTACGATCAGTACCCACGAATGAGCTGAACCAATACTTAAAATCATCATAATTTTTGAGCCGAGTAGATAAGATCAAGCTTTCGGTGAACATAATTGCACTTACGTGACTTTCTAAAGTCATTTGAATGCTGATATTATCAGCTTAAGAAATATCTTGAAAAACGAAAGCTTCTTAATGACCGGCAGTATGGATTTCGTAGCAATAGGTCCACTGGTGGTCTGATGAATAGTGGCGAAAATCTTTACATCGTCAGATTATTGCACTTGATATTTTAAAAGCATTTGATAGAGTTTGGCATATAGCTCTCTTCTTGAAAATTAGTGCAGTTTTTTTCAATAAATCCCTCCTTTGTTGGATTAGAAACTTCTTTTTGAATCGCTCTGTATAAGTTTTATTTTATGATTTGAAGCCTGTTATTCATAAAATAAGTTCTGGTGTACCTCAGGGCTCCGTTTTGTCTCCGACTCTCTTCCTCATGTTCATCAATGATCTTTTATATAAAACTTCTAACCCATTAAATCCAGCTTCTTATATTCGTTTAAAATTTGGGAAGTTGCCTCAATAACCGACTTGAGTCTCTTTGATAGAATTCAAAAAAAAAACTTTAAAAATAATAGGTGATAGAACTATAACAGAAACATTTGAATCTCTCGAGGACCACCTCAAGGTTTCTTGTCATTTTACCGTTATTTTTATAACCAATGTTTTAGTGAAATAACCAGTTGCATTCCTCGGATTAAGTAATGCTCGCACTTAAAGGAATGCCGATCAGTTTACCAACTTCGGACGTACTGGTAAACTCTGAGATTGCTTATTTACCCGCACTATTCTAATTTGGAATGTTTTACCCGGCCTAATATTCAAATATTTCCAATAATGTGTTTTTAAGAACAAAAATGCAAGTTTTCTGAAATCTCTAAGAATTAACATAATTTTATTTTATATTTTTCGTTTCGTGGATTTAAATTAACCTCTACCGCCAGGTCTTTAAATTTTTAATTATATTTTTTATTTATTTTATTTCAATATAATGCTTTTTTTAATTTTTATTTTTTTTAAATATGTACGTACAACGTATAAGTGTATATTGTAAAAATTATGTTTCATTTATTAATTTAATTATATATTTGTGTACTGTGATTTTATATTTTTTTATTTAATTAACTTTTAATTGTTGCCATAATATACAATGGTTACAGACAAGACACACATTTTTTGCCATGTATTTATTTTATGTTGAAATAATACCTTATTTGCACTAATGGTTAATCAAATTATGTTAGAAGAAAAATTGTGGAATTGAAGTTTTTCTGTTTGCTGAAACACTGAGCTTTCAATGTTTCTTAATGTTTGAAAACTCACTAAAGAAACTCAGTATTTTTATCATTCATCGAATGTTCTTAATCTTTGATTAATCTAACTTAAAACAAAATATTTAAGAATACGAGTACAAATTAAAAAAAGAAACAAAGATAATGATACAACTTATACTCGTTAACATACATAGAGCCTTCTGGATCAAAATTTAAATCTTAAAACGTACCAATTAAATGGGTTTCTGGTATCGTAAGAATATTATTTCCCGTGGGTTTCATGTTAAAGAAAAAAGAATGATTTTAGAAAATCATTCGAACACAAAATAATAATATCAAAAAATCCAAGACTGAAATCAAAGGTTGAGAGATAAGACTTGGAAAGAATGTATAAAAAGACATTGACAATATTGACTACGGCCCAAATTATAAAATTTTTTCTATAAAAATTATAAAAATTTCAATAATGGAATTTCAAAAAGGACGGAGGGATTTCTATCCTTACTAAACCTTTTTCTAGGGTTTGATTTCTGTTTTGATACACAACCAAAATTTGTTGAAAAACCTATTTACTCAAAATTTAATTTTAAATATTTAATGACCAAAATTTCCTTGAATACCTTTCTGCAGGAGCTTGCGCCAATTATTTTACTTTAAGGCAAAATAAAAAAGAAAAGTTATTTAATTTAAAAACTAATTATTACTTTATTAATTAAATTTATTTCAACAGGGTGCAGCAAAATCCGTGCAGTCAGCATTTTCACCACAAGCTATTCAACAGCCGAGTTTGATAAGCCTCAGTGGTTAAATATAACTAAATAGTAACTTTTTCGAATGTATTTTAACTTAGAATATTTTAGGCACTGTACAAAATTTATTTATTAAAAAAAAAAATAAAACATAAAACATAGATTGCTCAAAACGAATTTTCACGGAAGCACAAATTAAAAAAGTGATCCCTAGTCGTTAGGAACAAAAATAAAAATACTATTAATTAATTTTAATAATTTTTTATATAAGAATTTATATATAAATCCTTTTATTTAATAAATTAACGAAAATTTGGAGACTGTATAGTTAAAAAAAAAGAACAAAATTATTTAAATTTAAATAAATAGTTTAATGCTTAGTTTAAATACATATCATGTTAATTATAAGAAAAAAAGGCATCCAGGTGAAATGTTAATTTATTATGTTTAAAAAGTGACGTATACACTCTCATAAGCTCATGACTATTTTATTATCCATGTGAAAAATTCATAATTAAGCTAGATCTAGGCAATGACGGTGCATATAAACTCTAGTGTAAGGCGATGAGAATTAATATTAGGTTTTTTTTTGTAATTAAAAAAAATGCAATGCGGTCGGGAAAACAATATTAAATTATAGTTTTTTGTTATTGTGATTGTTTCCTTTTTGTATGAATTTATTAATATTAAACAATTGAAAGCATGTAAATATTTAAAAATCAATAGGATAATATTAATTTTTTTCTTTTTTTAATTTTATACAATAAAAGTTTCACTTAATAAAAAATAAATTTTAATTAGATACACAATTCTTATTTTTTTTTTATTTTGATATTAAAATATTTTGAAATTTGCTCAATTACAACTTACAAAATGCTGGACAAGATGGGTGAACTTTGAAGAAATTGTAGTCCAACAAATATCATTGGAAATTGCCCTAAACATTCTTTCTTATTGACTATTTTAGGGAACTATCTATCAAACATTATTTTTCCACTTATTCGTCGTTTAACTCAATGTTGTTATTCATTTATTAATAAGATGTTTTTGAGAGTATTTCTGATGTCAACGGAAAAATAATTGCGTTGAAGAATTTTTCCCCCATTTTTTTGGCAGATTGTTCATTTTGTAAATATTTTCTGGACCATTAAAATTAAATTGCTATGCAATTGCGTTGTTATAGGATGTGCAACAAATTCCCAAGTCTTTTTTCTTTAATTTTATTTAAGTGAATAATTATACGCGTATTCTTTTTATGGATGTTACATGCTTATTTTTCTTTTGAGATAATTTTTAATTACCTATTTCTGTGATCTACGAGTATATGAGAATTTATAAAACAAAATAGTATTGCATAATTTTGTGATACGAGTATTTATGGTTTCAATACTAAATTAACATAAATCATACAGGCCCGTATAGTTAAAAATGCACCCAAATTTAAATAAGTACATTAAAAAAAATAAATTCACATAAAATATGTAAAGAAAAAACATCTAAGGTGTATTATATGTATTAATCTATACCTAGCGCAAAAATACAAGTAGGAATAAAATACGAGTACTTTATTCACTTTTAATTTAAATTTCAAAGTTGTAATCTGTGGTTTTATACCCATGTCAAAATCACCTGGAACGGAAAAAAAAATATAAATAAATAAGTATTTTCTTTTTTTTTATAATCTACCCGCGCTCAAGGGATTATGATTAGGGTTGCTCAAAAAACATCGATACATCGAAAACATCGATGTTTTCTATTCGATGTATCGAATAAATCCGATGTTTCGCACCCTTTCGATGTTTACCGATACATCGATGTTTTTTTATTCGATGCATCGAATGAAGCAAGCATTGAAAAAGCTCACTGAAAGTGCCAAATCTACAGTTAAATTTATTACACAAGCTCTCTTCTCTTTCAATTTATGTATCAGTGTGATTGTGTATTTCATTCGATCCATATTGAATAAGGAGAGCATCGTACAATACACACTCACAACTCACAGTCACAGTACCTTACCGAATCGGTTGTGATCGATTAACCGTTAGTACTGCAAGTGCATAAGCTTATTGTGACAGAAATCAACAAACGGATGGGCCTTATAGAACAAGTTTCATCATTAGCTTTCTCCACCTTGCTGGATCCGCGGTTCAAAAAACTTCATTTCGAAGACCCGCTAGCTTGTGCTTAAGCTAAATAAAAAACTAAAGAATAAATGAAGAAAGATCTACTAAATGAAGAGCAAATGGAATCTGAATCTGATAGTTGGAACAAAATATCCGAAGATTTCAGCCTTTCGAGTGACCATCACAAACTAGTTCACAAAAACTGGAAAACCAACAAAAATGAAGAAAGTGTTTGTGATGAGCTTTCCGTGTACTTGAGGACACCTGTTGGTTGTCTCAGTGAAAACCCTTTGGAAATAGGTCCGATTACAAACAACAATTCCTAAAACTTTACAAAATTGCGTACAAATACTTGACATTGGTATCAAGCTGAGTGCCATCAGAAAGACTTTTTTTCAAAAGCTTCACCAGCAACGTAATAGGATTCAAGGAAAGCGCGTAAATACAATTTTATTTATGCAAAGCTTAGAAGAAAAGTATTGGGATTTTTAATTTCAAAATAATAACGCCCATATTATAATTAAATTAAACCGAAATTTAATTTAAGATTGTGTCTACTATGTGTCAAATCTCTCGATAATAAAATATGCAACTTCAAGCATTCACTAAACATGCTTTGAGACAAAACTTGTTTTGAAATTCGTTAATAATATGGTTGTTAATGTTTCCCTTTCTAATCCCTAAGATTGCTTTATAATGAAACTTATATAATATAAAATTATAAAATGTTATTTTGAATTAAACTCATAAAAAAAAAATTTTTTTATTTTTTTCATTCGATACATCGAAAACATCGATGTTTTTATACGATGCATCGACAAACATCGATGTCAGGTTACGATGTATCACATCGAATAAAACATCGATGTTTTTTTTCCATGAACATCCCTAATTATGATTACCCTTTAAATGTTTCACACAGCGCGGGCGTGAAGTTAATGAAGAGAAAGAAGGATAGGAAAGATGTGTGGCACATTGTTCTGAGACTGTTGGTGGTTGTCTCAGATATTTTTATCTCCAGGGATGGCGGCTGAGCTAAAGCGGAGAAATACCGTGTCTTATATCTATGTTTATATAATAGAATGTTGTTGGGAATAAAGAAACAAATAACGACACGTAGCGTTATAATATTGGACGGGTTTAATAACTTGAAATCTCTAACAAATTTTCACAATTTTCTGTTAAGCCACACAGAATAAAATACGAGTTAGAGAAACTTCGTGAGAATTGCAAGTACCCAAACTATGAGAGAAAACTTTCATGCGAGAAAAGTATAATACAATAAAATAATTATGAGAGAAAACTATCATGCAAGAAAACTATCATGCTAGAAAACTATCATGTGAGAAAACAATAATGCGAGGAAAATATTATTCTAGAAATATAACATGGCAGAACACCATATCGTTAGAAAAATATCATGCGATAAGACTATCATTCTAAAAATATATCAATATATAACACTAAAATATATAAAGAGCAAAAACTATCATGGAAGAAATTTATCATGCCATAAGACTATCATTATAAAAATCTATAATGCGAGAGAATTATCATGCGAGAAAACTATCATGTGAGGAAACTATGATACAAGATATATATCCCCCGAGAAAACTAACATAGGAGAAATTTATCATTTCAGAAAACTATCATGCGAGAAAGGTATAATTCTAGAAATATATCATGCGAAAACACTATCACGTTTAAGAAAGCACATATTGAAATAAAAACACGAATTATGGCATTCTTTAATACTGTTCAGAGCCCTAAGCTAATAAATTCCAAATATTATTAATTAATAAATACATAATACAAATAATAATAATAGTTCCTGTAACTCAAAACTCACACCGAGATTATCTATTTAAATAAACTAAGGAAGCTTTAATTTAACTAAGATTTTGTAACGTAATTTCAATCTTCTTAGTACGTTTGAATGGTAATGCGTCAAAAGACTTTGTAATTAATTCTGCAATACCAAAGGATAGCCGTTTGGGATCTATGCTTTTAATTTTATTCATCAAAGATCGACCATATGTTCATATATGTACGAGTAAGTCAGAATCTTCAAAACTATTTCAAATGTTCGTGACAGTAAAGAAATCCAAAGAAACCTTCATTCGTTTTGTTGACGAGTTTGTTGTAGGGCCCGCTTCATACTTATTCCGTTTTATTAATAAAATATAAATAACACATTCAGTACTATTTTTTTCTTGTTGGGATCCACAGGAATCTGGAATAGAATATGAGAACCTACGAGAACTGTCGTCTTCAAATCAATTTAATGGATTAGAAGTTTCAGGCGAAAGATCACTGATGAATATGAGAAAGAGGGTTGTAGACATAACTGCGCCCTGGGGCACACCAGCAGTGTGAACCCTTACTTAAAACCCTCCAATACAACTCGTATAGAACGGTTAAAAAGATGATTTATACTGTAACGAAGAAGAGATTTATCAATACCAAATGTACCTACGCATTTTCGACAAGAGAAGCTTGATGCCAAACTCAATCAAATGCTTTTGAAATATCAATTGCAATAATCTTACTTTCTCCAAAATGATGTTATGATTTGTGCAAATGTTCAATGAGATAAACCATCAGATCATCAGTGGATCTATTGCTAGAAAAGCTATACTGACGGTAATTAAGAACCTTTCATTCAGTTAAGGTTTGTAGTTTAGGATCACACATTCGAAAGTAGCTTCTGATTATCACCATAGATAAAACGCAAATTACAAATGTGTGCTTTTTCGTGTCGTTTTGAGACCGCATAAGCCCCATCTATGCAAGGAGCCGATCGTTGAGACGCGATACTTATCAGTTAAGACTTTAAATATATTTTATTAATTATAGAATTTTTAATAAGCCGATAAATAAAATAAATGAAAAATTAATTGGGACCCCATAGTGATTCCTGAAACCGATTTGCATTCTTATTGAATATACATATACTGGGTTTCACATTAAAGATACCCGATTTTTTTTTTATTTTTTCGCACGAGTAATCAAGTAAAAAAAATATTTATGTATGTAAAATGTCAACCAAGTTCATCAAGTTTTACAATCCTACATTGCAAACATCAAAACACGCTGCAATCACTCCTCGGTCAGTTCTATATTTATGATACTCCACGTAAGAGTAAATATATTTGCACAAGTGTTTTGTATTTTTTATTATTAACCAAAGGCCAATAAACGGTAAGATGTTGTTAAAAAAAATAATCAGTCTGTGGAAAGATAGATTGACTGATTGCATTTTTGCTGATAGCTAAAATTTATTATAGAATAATGATTGCATTCGCTTAAACTAATGCACGCTTTAATGGCTCTATAAATCATTTTAAACATTTCATTTGACTTTCTTTTCATTTGGAAATTCAATTACATAAACTAAAAGGATTGTAATTAGTTTAAATAAATAATAGTTGTGCAAGCCGGTAAGTGATATGAACAACAAATAAAAGCAATTTTGTAAATAAATAAGGTTCATGTAATGATTACATTTGATTATAAAACTTTAAATAAAGATAGATAGAAAAATCTAGAACTTATTATCTAGTAAAACTTTTATGAATTTTAATTTCACCCAGACTGCGTTTCATCAAATTTCGGACTTAATATTTTACGCCATTAGAAGGGTATTGTCATATTTGTTGTAGTTTAAAAAAAGAGAAAACCTGAAACCTTAATAAAATGAAAACAAAAGCATGAAATTAATACTATTTTGACATATTTTTTTAATAAGGGTCGTTTAATAGCAACTCTGGTGTGCCCCAACACTGTGGTGCACTTTGTAATAGAAACTGAACAACTTCACCGAATTTTATAGTTTGTGGTGGAAACAAAGGAAAAAATCAATGATTTGAGTTCTTCCATTTAGGGGGCTTGACATCTGCCTGTTTTCTCAGAAATTCTATTAATTATTATATTGAGTACATTTTCGAAGAATGACAAAATTTGATAGAGTGTTAGGGCATATTAGTACCCTTTGGCATAATGATAAGTGCTTTGGACTGTCATGCGTAAGGTCTTGGCTTCGATTCTCAACCGGTGCAAAAAAGTTTTTCAGTGGTGTACTGCCACTTATGAGGAATTGACAAATCTATCTCTTGTAATGAAAAGTGCTGCTCATTATCCGTTTGGAATCGACAGAAAATTGTAGGTCCCCTCCATTTCTGCTGACGCACAAGGATTGTTTGAGAGTTATTACACTACGTTTAGGCTCTTTACGCGTCGTAATGACCTCTTATTTATTATTTATTTATTTTTAGGGCATAGTATATCCATCTTTTTTCTTCTGAATCAAAAATAATATGCACAACTGCATCACACGAACTTGCTCTTATATTTAATGTTAAAGAGACATAGAATTTTAAAAATTAATGTTATTATGTATATGAAACTTTAAAATTTTCTTTTCGCGAACATTTGTTACCGCGTTATAATCAAGAAAATATTATTTAATTTCTTCTACCCGATGTTTTGAAGAAATATCAATGTCAAGTTCAAAGCAAAATGACATGTTTTTATTTTATTGAATATATGCATGAACAAAAAATAATAAAAAATTTTGTACTCTCGCTTAATTTTTACAATTTTTATTTGATACAAAATTAAGACAGTACTGTCTATACATACCATAAGACCATTTTTTTTTGGAATTTCGACTTTTAAATTAAACCACTAAAAATGTTGTTTTAGTCTTTGAAATATGAATTGTATGCTAATTCTAATAAACATATTTGTTTAATAACATCAACGCAAAATCTTAGGCAAATTGTTTCAATGTTTAAAATTACCGCATACTATGACTAATATAATTAGACTACAACACTGATGTTTTTTTTCGCTATTAATGTTTATTTTTTTTAAGGTTGCAAATAATATTCTCATTTAATATTCATTCAAGTATAAATTAAGTTATAAGTCATAAATTACACGATTTTTTGTTTATTTCATAAAAAAAGTTTTTGACATTCTTCTTCTTCTAACCAATTGTGCATGTTGCGAAAATGGAACAAGTTCGTTCGCTTTTTAAGGCTTTGCTAAAGCTTTTGATATGGTTTGGCATTTTGGACTGGATCATAAACTGCATGCTAGACTTACTAGGAAAAAATAAAATCATAATATACGAATCGACTCCTTAATATGAATCAAGAGTAATTGGTACTTAAAAAGATTAAAGCCGGAAACCACAAGTAATTGTAGTAAGAACAAATCTGTATTTGTTATTTACTAGAACCATTCTAGTAAACATCTTTTCTATTTATAATTGAAAATTGATTACTACTTTTTGAAGACAGAAACATCTTGGTATGATATTGAATTCAAAGCTTATTATGGAAAGAACAGGGGTGACATTCTGTATCGCACACGCGAACGAACGTTTTCGCACGTGCGAACAATTTGCTTCATGTAACATAAAAAATGAAAGTTTTCGTTCGCACATGCGAAACAAAATAAACGACAACTTATTCTTTGACGTTTCTCTTCTTAAATATTTCAGTTTCAGTTTTGTTCTGAAAAAAAGTTTTTAATAAATTAAAAAAAAAGAAGATGATACGCTAATATATTGCATTTTTGAACGATAGTGAAGAAGAACTGAAGAACATGAGGATTCGAAGTTATTGAACTTGCCGAGTACAAAAAGAAATCTAAGAGATTTTTCTGACCAATTTACTTTGACAGATCAAAGATGTGTTTTAATTATTTGTTGCAAATTATTTTATAATTTTAGTTTACAACAATATAGCTTTATTCAACGATTTCAGTTGAATAGAAAAGCCTACAAATATGTGTTGGAGAATATACGCATAAAAACAGGTACGCGAGTCACATTATAGGTACTCCTCCAATTTTTGAGGCTTTGCTCCACTTTAGAGGTACTAAGTGAAGGAAGCTACCAATAGTCAGTTGAAAACGATTTCGTTTGCCCTCTTGCACAGAGCACTCTGTCAAAAGTATTTGGTGAGTGCTTATCACCTTTGGACGACCATATTTATGCGGAATGGATCAAATGGTCATCGGATTCAAAAGTTAGTAAAGACAAATTTACATACATTTTGGAGTTATCATGTTTCTTGTTAACACCACAGATATGTAAGTACAGTACGAACTCGGTTAACGCAACTCTTGGTTCGCGCAATTTCTTGATTTTCGCAACACTAAAATCGTAGCACGTCTGTTATAAGTGCTACTTTTCAAAAATTTTACATCGATTACCTCAATTTCTTGTTATTATTCATCTGTTAATTAAAATCAAAACATCAAACCATCAAAAAACGATTTGTTTGCTTTCAATAATGTTTTTTTTTTATAACATTTTCGTTATCTCTAACATAAATAAGCCATCACAACTATCTATATAATTTTTTATCTAAGAAAATGTAGCCCATGAAGTGCAACAACCTCGGTTATTGTAACTGCCTTAATTTCTTTTAGTTGTGTTAATCGAGTTTGTACGGTATATGGTCACGGTTGCCAGTTTGGTCATTTATGACCAAATTTGGTCATAATTTTTTCACTTGGTCACATGGTCATTTTTTATTCCATTTGGTCATTTTTTCAACGAATTGAAAAAAAAAACTTTTTTTTACTTTTTATGTTCTTAAAAATGAAATGTATACCAAAAGTGGTTTTATTAGCGTATGGTACCCCAGCACGATCACTGAATGCACAAAAACTGAATGCGTTCTTTTCCAGCTTCCGAATTTGATGATAGATAGCTGGAAAACTTAAAATTGTGCGTTAATTTTGCGCAATGTTGCTTCTTCGCTGGGTAAAAATAAAATATACTATTTGAAAATTTGATTGGTCTTTCAACTGACGAGGCTAGTGTTATGGTTGGTGAGGTTTATGACCATCAAGCCAAATTGAAAAGCAATCACCCATATTCTGAAACGCGTATTTATGACTCGTATTCGACTACAGTCGTATGTTGTTATTCACTTGTACTATACTAATATTGGGAAACGAAAAACATCGCTTACGACCAGGACCGGCCCGACCTAAGTTAGAGCCCTGCGCAAGCTTCATCAGTGGCGCTCCTCATTTGCGGTGATTGGCGGAAGAAGTAATTTCCTCATTACCCAAGGGGTACCCTTTGCAATGCGTTTTTTTTAACGAGATATCCCCAAGAGGCCTAAAATAAATATGTATTTTATTAAAAACTAAGAAGTCAAAAATATATCACAAAAATAATAGATAGTAACTAAAGAATATAAAAATAATTGTAAACTAAAGTCAAAAAATATATCACAAAAATTTAGGAACTGAAAAAAAAATATTTTTTGAAGTAAAAAGTATTTAAAAACTACATAATTCAAAAACATATCAACATACAAATAAATAATTAACTCATTAATTATTGTTGAATTAAAAGTTTTATATTCATATTTACATATTAATTCAGTGTAAGAAATAATAATAAAATTATTATATTAATAAAAATAAATGGAAACGAATTTACTGCAATAGATTAACTTTTCTGACTTCTGTTTTAGCAAACTCATTTACCAGATCATCATAATCTAATGACTTGACAAGTACTTTCTCTATAGCCATGATTGACAACTTATCTTTCTTGAGTCATTGGGGTCCTGAAGTAGTTTTCTATTAATTTTAGATTCGAAAAACTACGTTATTTCAGGAAACTGTGATGCTTTTTCTAGATTTAGAGCTATGGCTTCAGCTGATTACACGTTAGTGAATTGTTCTTCTGATCGCATGTCCACTAAAGAGTTTTTAGTAGCTTCCAGAACTAGAACTCTGTTAGATAAATTAACAGACGGACTTTGTAAATACTTACTAGTTATATTATTTTTTTTTACTAAAATATTAAACTAGATTTATATGCAGCATATACTTGAGATTAAAATTTTACGAGTACTTCCTAATGACTCTGCAGTGTTTCTATTCTCAACGTTTCCAGCCTCAGATATTTCAATAGGAGCTTTATATTTATTATATCTCCTTTTTTTAAAGGTTTTAAGGCATTTAGTCTACTCCCATCTGGTTTCAGAAAAGGGTTTTAAAGTCAAACCAGCGAATTTTTTTTATATATACCCCAACGCATTGTTGAACCTGATACAAATTTTTATAGGCATTGAGAAATGTCAAAAAACTTATGCGCGAAACAGATTAAACAAGCAACAGCACCAGCATCGTCAACAGCAAACAGCACGCTGACCAGCAAATATTTCTCAAACACATTGCCACCAGCAACGTTATTTCATCTGCTTGACATTTCATATAGAAAAACAATAACTGGCAAGAACAAAAAAAAAATAGCGAAAAGGAGAAATTGAATAAAACAGATTCACTCATTAACGACAAACCTCAACATTAGTCATCGCATCATCATCACTCATTATTTCCATATTTCAACCCTTTGTCTCATCTCGACACAACACACGAGCCACCCGACATGACAGTGATAAAATTTCACTCTTAAAGAGAGGCCAGTGCCAAACTAAAACATAATACAAAAAACACTCAACCGGAAGAGTTTAAATACATAGACGCAACTTTTAATTTTGCGCGCTGTTATGTCAAAGAGTATGAATTTTGTACCTCAAATTTCTGTTTAAGTAACATTGCTGACTCCAATTTCATATAGAAGAACTGACATCGGACGCATGTTATCAACATGCAAGCTGTTAATTGTCTGTATTTACTGTTGAAATTTTGTTTTATGTTACACTGCATAGGGGGGGGGGGGGGGGTTATAAAAATAAAATAACCCAGTAGGAAATTTCCAAAAATTCACTAATGAAGAAGTAGGTGTTTCATCATGGAAAAGGAGCTGCACCCATGAATTTCCTACGGAATCCTATGAGGAATTTAACACAGGCTTGTCATTGGAAGGAGGTACACACTTTCCCGATGCATATTTTGTTGTGAAATCACTATGCTCACGGCATCTTCCATTTCATGGGTAATTTTTGTGTCTGAAAAAAACTGGTTCTATTGATGTGATGCTTTCCTCAATGGAAATAAATTAATGAAAAGTGACTCAACATTTAATCAATTGCCTCAGGGAAAGAATCATTGAAAATACTAATTATTCACTACAGAAATGTGTACATATTTGAAGCTCGTTTTTTCAGGTTTAAAAAAAAAGAATGCATTTATAGGCGATGTTTTATTAAGAGAAGGAATATGAATGAAATCATTATCCATTTCTTTTATTATTTCATCAATAGAAGAAGCGCCTGAAATGTATAGGCATATTTATCGCTTGAATGAAAAAAACAAATTAAATTTGTGTCATGTACGTATCTATTTTATTAACTATTATAGTACATTTTAAAGAAGTTAGTAGATATATGTATATGTCTTACATTGTCTTGTCTTGTTGTAAGACGTAACACAAACAGTTGGTCGAGAAACTCTCCTTTGACACTTGGTAGAATTTGAGAGCAGCTTAGGGATTTATCATCTTCATTCTCCTGTTCATTTGAGATCTAAGAAAAAGAGGAATATTAACTTTTGGCAAAACATTCAAAAGAATATAGGGAATTTACCGTTGGTGAATTGTTTTCCTTCTCCATGGTTGTTATTTAATCTTTAGTAAATTGATTGAAAACTCAGAAAACTCCGCACAACCATTTTCTTTGATCACAATATCGACACTAAATCATTCCAAAACAAAAGAAATAACTCATGACAAAAAAGACCTATTGAGCGTCGCCGACCCATCGCGGGAAAAACCCAAAAAAAAGGATTGTTTATTACAGGTCAAAATCTCTCTCTCTCTCTTTTTTCTCTCAGCTCGTAGTCTATTTTGCCCAGCAAACGAAGTTCATGAAAAAATACATTCCTTTTCCCTAGCGATATCACCTGCTCACCATAGTTTTGCTCTATTGAAAGGTTGTTTACTGATTTTCAATTCCAAAGAAAAGAAAGTGTTGTTTTCTCTTTCACATCGCAGGCATTAAACACTCAATTGTGGATTACAATAACCACTGAAAAGATGCAGGAAAAATTATAACGTGTTCAGCATTGTATTCATTAACATTAAGGATGTGTAAGAAGGATATTGCTTTTTTTCATGTCTTCTTTACCTTCTTTCGAGAACAAAGCACAAGATACAACTGGGATTGCAAACTACTGACTCATTGCATGACTTTTGATGAATGAAACCAACGCAGACCTTCTACTCAATGAAAGTGCCACGTGATTTCTACGAGGAATTCAACTTTATTTTTCCTTGAGGAGCAAATTTCCTACTGGGAAGTGCCTTCACTCATACACGCGATAGTGAGTGTGACGAAAACAGATTGATAAAGAGAAAAATAGCAAATAGGTAGGTATCTGTTGTTAAGTGAACAAAAGTTTGTAAATATTCTGTGATGTAGTTTTTTTTACTGTGGGAGTGTGGGTGTGTATAGGAAATTAAACATCGACTTGTTTTTGGAATAGTAGATACCTATTTTTATATATATATGTATCTGTCTTTAAATTCGGAATTAGCTGTTATTTTATAATGAATATCAATATTGGTATGAGCTATACAAAGAAATGACTTAAAAAAGCAGGTAGGTAGTGGTTATGAAGTATTGGCGCTCCTTGGGTTCAGCGCCCTGCGCATTTGCACAGCTTGCACGTATAGCTTGTCCGGCCCTGCTTACGACTGTTCCTACGACTATAGTCGAATACGCACTTTAATGCACTTGCCATTGGCGCATCTTCGCTTTGCATATTATTGCAAAAAGTTCCTAGTGAAGTTGGAGAAAAGTGTCGCAACATAATACATACATTTTTTGCTTATAGTGCCAACCGCATCAACCAATTTAAAGAATTTCTAAAAATATTGCGCAGTCCCATTGCACAAAATATTGGGTATTTTGCAACCGAAAATTTTACGAATTAAGTTTAATAAAAACCAAATTAAGAATTGGACTCAATTTTGTAACCATTAATAATATAATGCTAGCCAAAGAGCCTGAAGATCAAAAAATTAGTAATGGTGTTAGGTCTGCAAAAAATGTTTGTGAAAACATTATATTTATTTTTATAGTTATTAAGTGGCAATAATTGATCTTCATACATAAATATATCGCCCAAAATTTTAAACAGCTTAGTAATAAGGTATTATGATGATAGATTACTTTATCTCTTTCTTAATTTTAAACATTTTCTACCAGTATAAAAAACAAATGCGATGAATTAATTGTTCTGTGTTTCTTTCTTTTATTTTGGTCATTTTTAACTACATTTGGTCATTTTTATTTTCAACTTTGGACACAATTTTTTTTTTCAAGTGGCAACCGTGTATATGGTTATGATCTCCCACTTTGTCAATTTTAATAGTTATTGGTTGTGTTAATAAAATAAGTTTAATCCTGCCAAATGTGGAAGGAAGAAATGTTCTATACATAAACAAACATTTATTTTGCATCACATTTTGCACAAAAATACAATCTGTCACAGCAATAGTGATGAGTCTTCTTGACATTTTATGTGTATACAAATTTACTTTAATCGATATTTAATGCTTTCTTATTATTTATGTATTTTTTTACTTAAAAATCAACAAAACTAATGCTAATTGATATTAAAATCCCAAGAAAATAAAGTACGTACCATCTTTTTCTTAATTTTGCCTCATTTTATTTCTTAAATCGTGTATATGTAATCGATTTTTTTTTGAGTTTTATGTATCGATTTAAATTAAAGTTCCATCCTTCCAATTATCTGATAGCTGTCAGCATCATAAAAGTATGCAATCAAATTTGTTTAGGTGTGAAGCATAAACGAACACAGAACCAAAAACGAAATGCGATATAGAATGCCAATTATCGCTTTCACACATTTTCTTTCGTTTTTGAAAAACGATCAATCACTATCGTTTCGTTTATTACAGAATCTGCCCCGGATTCATGATATTCCCAATTGTCAATTGAAATGTCGAATTAAAACTTTTAATTATTCGATTTTAACGTTTGACGAGCTTATGTAAACTTGTTGTTGAAAATTCCTCTTACAGTTTAGGGTGAAAAGCTACAGAAAAAGGGTGTCCGTAACTAGTATTTGATGGGTGTCGGTTACTGAAAAAAAGGTGTCCGTAACTAAAAAACTGGTAAGCTTTTACGATTTTGTGTTTTATTTATTTTTGGAATTTCGTACATATTTATTTCTTTAATATTGTAAAAGAAATTATTAACAGTTATAATAATACACAAAATCATTAAAATCGATCCAGCGAAAGGAAAGTTATGAATTTGCAAACTCAAAATTTCTCTTAAGGGTGTCGGTCACTGGGTGTCTTACCCTATCCATCAACAAAAAAAAAAAAACATTCTGAAACAATAAAAAGATTTAAAAAAAATCATTCTTGGGGTAATAAATGCCCTTTGCATAAATGTAAGTGTTTTGGGTCCGATTCTCAGCCATTGCAAAATTGTTTTCAGGGGTATACTGTGTCTTGCGGGGAATCGAAAAATCCTCAAGAAAAGTGCTGCTCATTAGAGTTTCCGAATCGGATGAAAATTGAATGTTCCCCCCCTCCCTACTATGTATATCACGCACAAAAGGTTGAGAGTTCGAAGTCACTAGAATAAGGCTCTACAAACGGTAATGGCCTCTTTTTATCACATGATAAGAGACGAAAAAATTTTACCAGCTCCGTAATGGAAACCGCCTTAAATGTTCGAATCAATATTCAGAGACTTAGCAGAAAAAAACCTTATGATTTGATGGTCAAAAATAATGTAAAAGTATTAAAACTTCTAACTTCCCCTAATGCGATAAGAATCACAAGCTTCTTGGTACCGAATATAACCAAGTGCCTTTTGAAGATATCCGCCGGCAAAAAAAAGTACAAATACAAACTGTAATATTTCAATTAATCGGAATAGACTGTTGATATATATTTGTATGTATATACATACACATTGTTATTTATTTTAAAATTGCTTTACAAATAATTGTTTTTAATTCAAAATACAATTAAAAGATTCTGAAGATAATAATTAAAGTGTTTTTTTTTTTTGTTTTGACAAGATTCACGTATAGGTTGTTTGTTTTATTATTTTTATGGCTGTGCAAATTATATTTATATGAACTTTGATAATGTCAAAATCATATAAAATTTTATTTAAAATGAAATGTATACATTACAAAATTATACAAATATTTAGATTAAAAAAAAAAAACACAAATAAATAATTAAAATAAATTCAAAGTTATTTGTTATCTTAGATAGAGATTTCAAAGAGACCTTAATTAAAAACTTTCCTTATTCATATAAAGGGTTTTTTTGGAGATATAAAACTATAAAATGAAATAAAACATAGATAAATTGTATTAATTGTATTAATTGTCATCATATTCATTTTATTTGCAAGATAATTCATTGCCATTCTAATTTATCACCATTTGGGGTCGTATATCGGCTATAACGCAGCGAATGTTGTTTTCCAAGTCATCAATCTTCTCTGGCTAATTGGTTTAAGCTAGCGACTTCCAGGGTTCGAAACTCAGTCATAAATTTTCGGAGCACATTTGAAAAAAAAGTGGAGCAAATGCAAGATTTCCAGAGTAGATTTAAAACTAAAAGACAATCCTTCCTTTTCAAGAAAATCAAAACATACATATGAACATAAATAAAATGCACGACTGGGTCGCACGAACTTGCTCCTATGTAAAAGACTAAGAATTGCAAAAATGAATGTTATTAGAGAAACTGTTCATAACATAAAATTCATTTTTAAATGACTAAAAAAAACTTCTTTAGTAGTTAAAGGTAAGAATAGGATGCCATGTGATTCAAGCAAATATAGATTTATGCAAGAACAAAAATTATAAGTCTTTGTAGTGGTTTCTTAAAAAATAAGATTTTATATAAGAAAATTTTAAAACATTTTTAAGAAAAAATGTTGGTACGCCAATTTGAAGTTTTTATTATTCTATGAATAAAAATTAAATTTACAAAAAAATATTTAGCCGTTTTCGAGACATTGAATTTTCAAAAAACAAAAAATTGATTTTTTTTTTTTTTTTTCAAAATTCAAAAAAATATTTTTCTTAAAGCTTCCTCTACGAAATTTCATTAAAATCCGTTGTGCTAATAATGAGAAATTCAAAATTTTAAAAAATCGTTCTATGGTAGGTACAGTCAGTAATATCTTGTTTTCAATTTTTTTTTATTAAATTACAGATATTACCAAATAATAGAAAGAAAAAAAATTTAAGCAAAATTCTCGGAACCGTTTTGGAGAAAAATACGATTTTTGAAAACCATTTTTTAACATTTGTATGGAGGGTACCATTATTATTAGGTAAAATGAATTTATTGTAGATTATTTTTCCAAACTTTTATTTATCAAGTTTTGAAAAAATCGAGCATGGGGTTTTCAAAATATTGAGTTTTCAAAAAAAAATTTTGAAAGTTTTTTTAAAAATCCAAAAAATTTGTTTTGGAAAATTTGAACACACTTTAATATTCAAACTGCTGGGAAGCTTTAGCATAAAAAAAATGATCAAAATCGGTAGTACCGTTTTTGAGAAAATCAAAAACAAAAAAAATTGTCCCAAGGGGGGTACCAAAACTACTAATTTTTTGGAAACATTTTTTCGACCATTACCTAGGTTTAACTAACTTAAATTTTTTGAATTTTTTTTTAAGAAAATCGTAGGGACAGTTTTTGAGAAAAAAAAAATATTTATAAAATTTCGGAAAAGAATCGTATGGCAGATACCGTTATTTTTGGTCATAAAAAATCAAATCAAAAAACATCCGGGGGTAAAAAATCAAAACCCATATCTACCAAGTTTGAAGAAAATCGGCCGAGCCGTTTAGCTGTAATCGAACAGACAGACAGACAGACAGAATTGCCAGACCCACTTTTTTCGTCTTCGCTATCATCGTAATGTCAACTTTGATCAAAATCTCGAGTCTGATTTTTTTTACGAATGCATAACTTGCCTTATAGTACCTATAAGTCGCAAGTAAAAAATAGTAGGTATTAGCAAAAAAGAAAAAATAAATCACAGGTTTCATTGCAAAACTTGGTATTATTATCAAAAATTGTTTTCTGAAAATAAACAAATCACAAATTCAGAAAGAATTTTTAACAAAGGCTTAATGGTTTTTTTTTCAACAATGTCATATTTGTATATAAATTAGACAATTTGTCTGTGTGGAAAAAGTGGAGTAAATCGCGAGAAATCGGAGCGTTGGAGTAGATTTTTTTTTCCTTTAAAATTGGAGCAAATTTGCTCCGAACGGAGTAAGGTTCGAACCCTGGCGACTTCACATATCCCCACAGAAAATAGTGGGAGGCCAAGTCACAGGTCCAATAATTATGCACTCACCAAACGGTCGCTTCAACAAATCAATTTTGGTACACGCTGTGTGACATTTGTCTCCATTGACCGTAACCTCCTGGTCGGTATCGTTTTTAAAGAAGTAAGAATCAATGATTTCACCAGCCTATAAAGTACACTAAACTGTCAGTTTTTCTGGATGTAACGGGGCGTCTCAAAAATTGTTTCCAAATGCTGCAGTTTTGCTTATTGACGTACCAATTCAAACAAAAATGAGGTTCATCGCTGAATACAATTTTCTTCTGAAAATCGGGATCAACAGCAATCTCGTTTCGAGCCCATTTACCGTCGTACCCGGTGGTCGTGCGGCTTCAATTCTTGCACGATTTGGATCTTATGTAATGTAGCAAACCAAGATCTTTTCGCATCAAGTCGATTCTTGATGAAATGGTAAACCAAACTAAAGATATTATTATTATTATTATTTATTTACATATAATTTTAAATTACAGATAAATATTTAGGAATAGAGGGCATAGCAAAACTAAGGCTTCCAGCCCTAAAAAAAAAAAAAAAAAAAACTAAAGATAAAGATAAATCACATGGCAGATGACAAAATGGTTGTCAATGAAAACAGTGCTGCCAAATTCATGTCCTATACCTTTTAAAAAAAAACATCCTTTATGTATACGAAAAACCATATGACCAGGACGATATGCCAGGTTTTGTGGATTCAACGCCATTAAAAGCTATTTTCTAAAAGTGCAAAGTCATCTTTTTGAATGATTAATATCAGTATTTTATAAAACTTTAATTATATAAAAAAACCTAAAGATTTATTTCTTTTTCAAATGTGTCAACTATTTCAAAAATCGAGGTTTTTCCCAGATTTAAAAATGTGGGGTATCAATGCCAAAACAAGTTAAAGAAATCAATATCAAATAAAAATTCAGATACAAAACAACCCTCAAAAGAAGTGGGTCTAGACTTAAAGGTAGATCCAAAACCATTAAATAAACATTTGTATTCCAAGATTTTTGTTTTTATTTAAAATCTCCACATAATCCCACTCAGACTACCACACCAGCGTTCGGACTTTACTGCGAAAGCAGTAGATCTACTGCACTTTTTTCTTATTTTTTAAATCTACTGCACCACTGCGCTTTTCCTACAATCTACTGCGATTCTTCAGATTTTGTTTGAAAAGCAGCACTGGTCATAGAAATAAATGTGCTCATAACAAAATGTCAAATTTCAAAAAGATTCTCGTCTCTTTAGTGCAAGTCTTGTCAGCTATAAGTATACGTTTTTGGTTCTACTACTTTTTAATTTGTTCTTGTTTCAAAAAGTACAAATTTGTAGATGGTAAATTTATTTTGATTATCTAGCTTGATATATTTTTGTTAAAACTATACATTTTCATTATCGAGTAAGAATATATTTGTTCACAAATACTATGTAAATGAATCGGTGATTGTTAAAACAACATAACTGAAATTTAAATTTTTTTTACAGGAGATACAAAAAATCCTACATTTTTGGCCTTGTAGTCATTGTCATTTTTTAACCCAAAAATCTTATAAGAGTGTTTCTACTTTTTAAGGATTTTTTAATGTTTTTTTTTTCTTCCGTAAAAAATTAAAACATCACTTATGTTGTTTTAACAATCAACGATGATTTAAATGATGTGATTTAACTTTGGTTCTTTTGTTTATAATTTGTTGTTACCTAAACAAAAAAATATATGTATTTCTACTGCGAAAATTTTGGTTTTACTGCGATTTCTTTGCCAATTTACTGCGATCTGCGATTTATGAAGTCCGAACCCTGTACCACACCTGCAAAAATATAGTTTTGCGCCTCCAACAGTCTTCAAACAAACAAATAAAAAAGTAATTAATTTTCGTTTTAATATTTGAAGCCACAACCTGTTTTCGATTACGACGTCATTTTGCTGCCAAAAATAACGAAACATTTTTAATTCTGCCAAAACGTTGAATGAACAAACAAAACAAAGCAAAAAAATAAACACACACAAATTTATTTTTAAATTAAATCTATATTTGGACTTTCTTTCTGTATAAAAATGAGTTTATCAATTTAAATTTTAAAAAATTGTAAAATTATTAAAAATACTACATAAGTTATAATTATCTCAGTCGACTTCAAATTTAAATTTCTTTGTTGAAACTTCCATCTTATTGTGTAATCGACACTGCTCACAGGATGGCGTTATAGAGATGTCCGGTGACGGTGGACAATCTAGGGAAGTTTGAGGCCGAATTGGGAAGTGTATCCAATGTGGGCAGGGCATCTGTATTGGAGGTGTTGTTGGGAATGGCATTTTGATCTTTGGCCAGTCTTTGTTTGTTATTGTCTTTCTTCAAGGATTCCTTATCTTTTTGAGATGTCAATGGAGATAGAAACTGTGAACTCGCTAGTGAACTTTGAATTTTCGATAAGTCCTTCGGGTGACTTTTCGAATTTCGACTTTTCTCATTCGATACCTCGATGCAAACTGAAACTTAAGTTGAAATAATATTTCCAGTCAACACAGGGCCGTGGTACTCTCATCGCACAAATATACATATTATATATAGCAAACAAAAAAAAGTTATATCTACCCAAGTTGAAGATTGTAAACAAAATTGTACTTCTGTTGATGGTGTTGTGTTTTTTTTTTTAAATTAAAATATAACAAAAAAATGAAACAAAACCCCAGAAAAAGATACGCAAAAGCGTCTTTCTTTGTTGTTGATCATATCAATAAAATGAGACGGGTTTTGTAAATATTTGCCCGGCTCTGAGGTGTTGAATATGAAACCGGACGTTTTTCTTCATATTTAATTTTCCCATAGATACACACCAGTGTGCAGAAATTGTTGGTCGAATTTTTATTAACTGTAGGTTCGTAAATTTAGGGAACTGTTTAAAAAAAACACACGTTTCATTTTCAAATACGGCTCTTTAACGTTTGGTATACAAATTCGAGACGAGCGGTTCAGTCAAAGGAACGTAGATATCGGCCGAGAAGTCACCGAGAATTCTCCGCCCGCCGTGCAGAAGAACTCGGCCTTTCGCAGTATTCATCTTGACGAATTTAGGAGTTAAAAGTTTAGGACCATAGGTAACACCATTGGTTCGCTGACTGCGCTTCGGGGCGATTGGAAGAGAACCCCAGTTTCGGCTAAAAATCATCGTATGTGACAAGGCGCATTTTTGGATGAATGTCTGCCGAAATTGCCGCAAATGAGACGACACTAACCTACATAAGGTTCAACAGGTGACAATGAATCGACAAAAAGTTACCGTCTGGTTCGCGAGGCGGTGATAAGCAATTTCGTATGGCCAAAATTGAACCATACAAACCTAGATGATATTTTGTTTCAGTCAGACGGCGGTACTGGCCACAATTGACATTTTGCATGAACGATTTGAGGGTAAGGTTATTTCTCGTAGACGTGACGCAAATTGGGCACCAAGGTCATGCGATTTGAACCCGCTGGACTTTTTCTTGCGGGGTTTCTTGTAGCCACTGGGCTAGGCAAATAAATCCAAATTGACCGGTGTCCGTAAGGTGAACATAACACAGGCCATTGCTCAAATTCATCCGGATTTATGTGGAATAGTCATTGAAAATTGGCCTGCTCGGATCCGTGCTACCGGATTCCATACATGGGACTTTTAAATACAAAAATAATTTTGTCAATACCTCACACAGAGCTTGTTTTATATCACTACAACTTCTACCCCCCCCCCCCCCCCCCCTTATTAAGTTTATTCCTCTGCCACCGGGTATTTTTAAATTACCATCAGAAATTCATATTATCAAAACTGAAATTTTTTTGATAGAAATTTCTTGCACAGCACAGTGTACGAGTAAGCGTGGAGGAGGGATATATTAATGAGATGGTCTCTGAATTATAATGAGTGTTTTATTTTACATTTTTTAAGTCAAACATATGGAGTTAGTTGATTTTCTCGTCATGCTAGTTTTGCATACTTGAGTAAAACTTGATTTTCTGCATCGAACAGTGGAGCAGGATGATCTAAAAATTGGAATGAAATCAAGCAAAGGATTAAAGAGATTTTTAAAAGCAGGCACTGCCACATATTCTTTTAAGCAATTAGGTGGCGAAATCTTAAAAATTAAAAACGGTCCGTATGTTATTAATCTGTTCGAATACAGACTAAACGGCTCGGCCGATTTTATTCAAACTTGATAGCATTTAAATGTTTCCCCCAAGTTTCTTTGACATTTGCAAACATCAAAAAAGGTTCGTGTACTTACTTTTTTTACACGAAATGTCATTGTTTTAGGTGTGTTCAGAAGCAATTTATTAAGAATATTCTTTTAGTACGATACTAGTGAGAAATTGTTTAAAATTAACAATGAGTAGTTTACTACTACTATAAAGTTAGCAAATTGTTAAGTAGTGTCATACTAATACCTTAATAAAAGGCTGTTTAAAATTTTGCGCCATTGTTTTATATTAAAAGCATTGCAATATTTTTTTAGTTTATTCCAATTGCGGCATATACACTGTTCCACTGTGTTTGTTTGTACACAAAATTATCACTCATATGTATATATTTTATATATGACACTAAATTTATACAGCCCAACCCCACTTATGAAGTATATTTTTACAAGAGGGTTTTAGAGGGCTCGACTTTTTCTGCTACCTCTACTTGTATGGGTAAGCATTTGTGAATAATACATTTACTACTAGGCATGTATTTTTTGATAAATTATTTTTTCTATTTTTTGGGTAACACTGAGCAATACAAATAAATTGCTATCTTTGTTATTGTTATTGAACTGAAAACAACATGAAATTGCGCATAATTGTTTTTGTGTTGTGGATATCTTATTTGTATGTTTTTTTGTTGAAAATTAATTCAAAACACAATTGAACGTGGTTCTTTATTTTTTGGTATCTTGGGAAATGTGAAAAAGATAACCTTGTTTACAAAATTGAATGACAAATACATATTTGTATCAGAGAAATGTTTAACTCCAAAATTATAAAAAAAAAAACTTTTTGAAAACAGGAACATCGATTTTCATAAAATAACGTCATGAAATGTTCTTAAAGTAAATTAAATTTTTTTAAATCAGAATTCAAACCATTTTTGAAAATTTGACAGTAAAATATTTTCGAGATTATGATATTATCTAACAATACCAGATAATCAAGAAAACATATCCGATGTAGGTTGTCGTGAGAGAAGACACCTTAGGGAGCGCGAAAAACTGTAATATGTACATAATTTTCTTTTGACCGAAATTTAGTGCATGCCGATAATAGCACACTAGATTTTTTTTTATCCAAATCGTTAAGGCCGTTTTCGAGATAAATAAGATTTTGCATATGGGCTGTATGGCAGGTACATACCTACCGTTAGTTTTGAAGCTAAAAAAATTCTCAATTTCTCCTCTAGGGAATCACCGAAGACCTTTAAGTAGGTACCGAGTTTCAAGAAAATCGCTTCAGTGGGTTAGGCTGTAGTTCGAGATACAGACATACAGAAGGAATTGCCGGAATTGTTCTTCTTCTCTATAATCGTAGTGTCAACTTTGATCAAAATCTTGAGTTCCATTTATTTTCTAAATGCAGAACTTGCCCTATAGTACATTTTAGCATTTTTAGACCTATTCCAAGATTATCGGTAGTTCCAAGAATGTTCGAGACTCCTGTGAAACTTTTGCTTTCTATGTTAAATAATTTATCATTCTAAATCAACATGGACTTACAAGTGTTACTTTTATATGATATTGGCTGAAAATTGTGTTGATTCATTGAAAATGAGAAATCACTAACTTTAGCAAGGCAGTTGATAAAGTCTTGCAACGATAATTGCTATTAAAACTAAGAACGCTATGATTTATAGCCACTATTTATGTAATGGATCATACTAGGTACTTTTCAATGCCTATACCTCTAAAACTTTTAACGTTAACTCTGGAATAACACAGGATAGAAATTAAGGGCCGTTTACCAATTGATGTATGAAGGGTACTGTAGTGTTGTTTTCGGAATTGTAACAAATTTCAATTTTCCATTTCTATTCCATAATTCCCTGTTTTTTTCGGTAAAAGCTTAAAGGCATTTTCAATTGGCGTGGATAGATTTTGTTGATCTGTGGAGACCATGTTGTTTTTGTGACATCTGTCATATTTATTCTATGTTATTCCCTTACTGTTGCCTAATTACCATGGGAGGCTAGACAATTGAATAGCACGACCAAACGACAAAAATGAGTGTTCGTTGGTACAATCGATGCGGGTGTTGCAATCAATTTACGTTAGATGTGGTGGACCTTCAAACTCGACTCTTCAACGTTTGGTGACTCAAATTAAAGACAATCGTTTCGGTAATCAATCAGCCAACATTCGAACGTCAAAGAAACGCAAAAAGTTACCGATTGGTGGAAATTTGGGATTTAAGCCTGCGGGATCATTGGTCTACACTTTTTTCAAAACAACGTTGGTGAAGCAGTCACCTTCAATGGCGAGTGCTACAGAATGATGAGAACCAATTATGGCCCAAATTGAACCATATGAACCTTGACGACATGTGATTCCAGCATGACGTCCATACGTGCTTCACAGCGGACGCCACGGTGGACATTCCGCATTATCGATTTGAGGATTGGGTTATCTCTAGAAGAGGTTACATGATTTGGACAAGAAAGTCAGGTCAGGGCGAATAAATCACAATCGACCATTGCCCTTAAGATGAACATTTATCACAGACGGAATTATCCTAAAGAGTAATTGAAAATTGAACACTCGGATCCGTGTCACAGTAAAAAGTCAAGGGGGGAATTTGAACGATGTCATTTTCCATACATAATGGCATACATGGACCTTACAAATAAAAAAGAATTTTCGATTCAAAATAGCTATTATGGCCTTAAGTCCACAAGGATTGGAGTTTCGTCTCGGCGATTTCACATTATTCATTTCAGTAGTATATGGAGTTTGTATTATAAAAATCTTCATAAAAAAGAATTTTAATACCTCCTTTTTTGAAGAACTCTTTACAACATACTTCTTTCACAGTATCACAAATTTGTTTGAACTAGAAAGCTATGTAATAAAGTATGTTTTTTTTACAAAATCCTAGGAATGCACATAAGCTTACCATTGAGCCCAGTTTCGCGCGTATTTTTAAGTATAGAGATTCTTTCTTTAGCTGCACTATACGAATGTGGAATGCATAACATGGCTCTACTTTTCTCTTCCGCCCTCGATATAGTGAATCTTGTAAGAGTGAATTATCCAGTATAGTGAACACAAATAAATGTAATTGTATTTTGTTATGTATGGATTGAATAGTTTAAGATTTTTGATTTTTTTTTCATGCGAAATGTAACGTAATGTTTTTATTGAATGAAACTGTTATTTCATAAAAAAAACTTCATACCAAATTTAAAATTTGAATTTTGATTTAAATACAAAATTGGAATATCAAACGTCTACTGTATGTACCCACATCAAATGTTTAATGAATAAATAAAAACGAACCCTTGGCAACCATGAATATACTATGTCAAGGATTTTAATTTCAAAATATCATTTTTTCTCTTCGTGTCCAATCATTGTGGCATATTTTATTTCTTTGGCCTCCCAAACCTGCTTCCAACCTATAATATTGGCTTTCGACCTTCTGAAATTTTTTTAATCTTAACAATTGCTGGTTTGAAGAAATTTGTCAAGCTTATCGCTCTTGGATTATTTAAGTAATTTTTTTTAAAGAAATTTTAATGCGATAACGCATTAAGATTAAATAAACCGTTCAAATATAGCTCAATTTATGTTATCAATGAAAGCGTTTTATGTTATCAATAAAATTATATAGCTATTAGGGCTATATTTGAAAATATTGTTTGGATTTGTAGTTATACATTTATATTTGATTCCATTTTGGATTTAGTTCTTTTGTGTCGTATTTTTTATTGATGACTTTGAAATATACAACACGTGTGCCTTGTGGTTAATCGTAAATCCCAAGATCTCTGGATAGGAATAATTGGAAACCCCAATAATTAAAATAAATTAATGTACCCATACAATTTTAATTGAGGCACAGTATTAAAGTAACTTAAATAGATTTGCCAAATTAAAAATCAAAAAGTATAAATGAAATTCTTGATTGAATTGCATCAGCATCTTTTGGTTGAGCGCGGCCAAATATTGTAATGTTAAGTTAAGCCATACATAACGAACCAAAAATATTATAAAATAAATAAATAAAGAATTTCAATTGAATTTTTAAATAAAGTTTAACTAAAACACTTTTTAAATATACTTCGTTAAGTATTCACTCCCAATTTGATAGTGCATAATTAATTTATTTATTTTTTCCTGACACAGGTCACAACTGAAACAAAGAAAACTTTCCTTGATTGTTTTTTCCTTGATATATAATGTCGATTTCCTTTTACACTAGGGATTTTAGGGATTGCGATCCCTTGTCAAATTTTGACTTTTACCACACCAAAAAAATCGATTTTTTTTTTTGACAGAGATCAAATCTTTCGAATCCGTATTTGGAGAGGGATTTACATGTATACGAAATACGCACACTAAAAAGACAAAATTTGACAAGGGATCGCAATCCCTAAAATCCCTAGTGTAAAAGGAAATCGACATAAGATATATGCCGGTTTTTTATTTAGTGCATTGTTAGTAGTTTGTTATTAGAAACAAATATTTAAGAAAATTAGGCATATTTTGATAAAAATCAGATTCATATGAAGTTAAAAATATACATATATAGGGATTACTCCATCACATAGCCAAACTTATATTTAGATGTTTATTTAATAAAATTATTAATAATCAAATACAAAACATACATAGTAGTATTTAGTTCTTGATATTACATGGTGTCAGAAGTGGAATCCGTGGAAATTCGATATTTTATCACATTTTCGATCAATAAAGGGATTACTGCTGGCATGAAGTATCCCTTGGCAATATGGTTTCTACGATGGATTACCATACTGGAAGTCTGGGTTCGCTGCAACACTATTATTGCCATCTAAATAATAAAAAATAAAACAATGGGGTATTTCCTCGCAAGAGAAATACTCTCTAGGAGTATCTCTTGTCACCAGAAGTGCTTCTCATCTTAGCCATCTGGATTTGGTAGAAAATTGTCAACTCTATTCCTCCCTACAAAACGCATAGTATTGGTTGTGAGTTGTAAGTCACTAGACTAGATTCAGGTTCTCTACGTGCTGTTGGCCTCTATGTCATTTCAACTTGCATATATGTTGAAATGGAAAAAACAAGCTGTGTGTGAGGTATTAGAAATATTCTTTTTATATTTGAAATTACCATATATGCAATTATGTATGGAATATCACATCGTTCAAATGTCCACCTCAGCTTCATATGGTAGTACGGTTCCGAGTAGTAAAATGTTCAATTAATCTTTCGCATATATCCAGTTAAATTTCAGCAAAGCAATGGCTTGTGTTATGTTCACCTTTTCCACAAGAAAAAGTCTAGAGGGATCAAATCGCAGGATTTTGGTTGCCAATTTAAGTGTTCTCTCCGTTCACGCAGAAGGTCAATCATAGCGTTAGCTGCGTGACACATAGGATGTCCTGCTGGAACCATATGTCCTCTAGGTTCATATGGTTCAAATTGGGCCCTAGAACATTTTAAATCATCGTTCTATAGCGCTCGCCTTTCACAGTAACCGCTTAACCAAACGTCGTTTTCGAAAAAGTGCGGACCAATGACGTCAAACGGTTACTTTTTGAGCATACATTGTCATCTGGGGACATGGTGTCGTTCCATATACGGAAATTTTGCCACGGCGGCGCTGTCTATGCCCATAATCTTGTATGGATCAGTTGAATCCCCACGCAAAATTCGCCAAGTTGAAGTCTGCGAAAGGCCGAGTTCTCTTGCACGGCGAACCAAAATCTACCCGCGCCAGTTTAAAACCCGTTGTATGCCAAGTTATTCATTTTTCCATCATCATTTTTATATTTTTTGTTTTTATTTTTTTTTTAAACTTGATATTTTCAAATCTACATGATCAATATCTAACTTATCAGTTTTTGAGCATTATTTACAAAATATAGAAAATTTTCATTTGATCCAAAAATAACGGTACCAACCTACAAAAATTGAAAAATGGTTTTCGAAAACCGGTCCTAGAATTTAAATAGCTCTTATCTTTTATAAAAAAAAAATGTTTCTTGAGAATTATTCCTCTATTTCCAGCAAACAAAAGTACAATAATGGTCCAACTTTAAAAGAGGATTTCCACTTAAAATGTTACAGTGAGGTTCTTTGAAGAACATATCGGAAGTTCTAAAAATCTTTTATCAATTCGGATGTTATTACGAGTACCTTGATGAAGCTATTTCATCCGAAACAATTACTGATTTAATATCACGGAAGATCGATTTAATACAAAAAAAAAAAACAAGAAACATTTGAAAAGTAGAACCTTGATAGTTTATAAAACAACACTTCTCAATTACTGCACCTCAATGAAAAACAATAACAAACAATAATTAATATTATTCCCAAACGGAAAAAAATGGATATATTGACCTTAACTATAATATATCGTTAAACAAAAAGTCCAAAGGTTCAAAACTTGAACAAAGGCTCTCCCCTATACCTGAGTGAATATAATTAATATTACCGAGCGCGTTTTTGTATATCAATGAACATTACATATATGCCAACAGTTAAACGAGTTCCGCAAGTCCACATTTGTTAAACAAAAAGTGAGAATAAAATGCCATTTTTATATAAATCTCTACAAATAGGTAGTTTTTTATTGAACTTATATTAAAACGGTCTTAAACCTAAATTAAACGTTACACTTAATTTACTATAATACAAAATTACAAAATAGAATTATTTTTATCACAAAGAAAACACTTGTAACGAATAATTTTTGAAATTAGTTTCTAGGAAGTTGATACAGCTTCACCATATATTATCTACCACGTTCTTTTAATTTGGTTCACATTCACATTGAGCAGCCTTCGGTCTTCGATGAATGAAATTATAGAAATGCTTCTCGTGTTGGTATTCTAAACTTCGTGCTTCCAACTCCAGGTCATAGTGAGCCAAATTCAAGCCACACTTGTCGCAGAAATTCTCCAAACAATCTACACAGCCCCGACTGATGGGAAACTGTTGCCAATGCTTGCAAGGCATACGCCTTAGAGAACTAACTGGGAACAGGAACTGTTGTTGGGTGGTAGACATGGTGGTACCAGCTGCTTGCGTTGAGCTTAACTTTCAGACTGAATCTAAAGTCGGTGGGTGAGGTAAACTCATCGACTCGGTCTGGGCTGGACTGGGAGTTAGAACGTTTCTTATCTGCAAAAGCAAAACACTGCAGTGGTTCGTGAACGGCCGTGAGTGGGTTAAACAACTATTAGTTTGTTGTTGTTTTGATCACACAAATGTGAAACCGCACCGAAGGCAATTAAAATGTAAACAAAAATACAAAAACAATTACAAAATAAACTTGAAATTCTATTGTTGCCAAGAGAAGTAAAAAAGAATTATTAGTTTTTTAAATTTAATATTTAATCTGAGATCTATTCTGAACTTTTGCACTTATTTTAAATCATTGGTTAACTAACAAAAATTTTCCAAATGAAAATTTTTTGAAGTTTCCACAAGTGAAGGTTTTTATAATACAAATTCTAAGTATATACTACTGAAATAAATCAGCCAAGTAAAAGACTATTATTGGACTTGTTGAATTATTGATTCAAAATAGCTTTTTTGGCCTTTAGTCCACAAAAATCGGCGTTTTGTCCGGGTGATCTCATATGGACTCATCAGTTGAGTTGAGGATCCTGTCCACATGTTTATTAAAACTACCTTACTTCTTCTTTTAGCTACGTTAAAAGTTACTGTCTTAATGAAGATGATGTTCAATAAAACAACCATTTTACTATGCAATTTTAGTTGCAATTCAGTTATATGGGATAAGACATGACATAAAGATAAAACGAAAGGGAAATAAGCCATAAACAATAGGAAGAAATGAAGATCACCTTTATCCTGCTTAGGCTAAGTGAAAAATTTTAGAAAAATAAATGGAAAGAAGTATTAAAAATTTAAATAATAAAAAAGTTATTTGTTATACTTACAAACTTTTAAACTCATTGTAGCGAGTACATAATGCTATACAGTCCTTAAAAGTCTCTAAACACAAAAATATTTTTTTACAAAACTTATGCAACGTTGAATAGACGCCTTTTATAAGTTAAACACGTTTGGAGGCTCAAAAGTGTCATTTTAGCATTGAACTGTCAGTTTCCGTTTAACATTTAATTCTCCATTTGTCAGTTATAAATTTTTATTTTCGATTTTCGATCTTAGAGATTTTATCCTATCTGCAGATTAATCATTAAATAAATATCAGTTCAATTACCGTTATTGTGCTAGAGACAATAGGCATTTTTCGTTATACTCGAGCAGAGCACCCATCAGAGCTTGAGCATGTCAAGTACGTTCTGATCAGAGTTTAATCAAAGCTCTCTGATTTATTTATGAAACACACTCGAGAACTGAACTGTCAAAGATATCGATCTCTATTTTACTACTGCCTATAGTGCCTATCTCTGTCATATGACACGAAAAAGTTAAGTTAGTTGCGCTCAGCTTTTTCGTCCATCTGCTCGGTGGTTTTATTCTGAGCTCATAGAGTGCGCTCCGAGCTAGCTCTGAGTAAAAAAAAGAAACACAATCTGAGCGCCCTGCCTCTTATGTATCGGAGTTAAAAAAGAATTTTGATTTTTGTTTTCAATTTTTATTTGTTTAATCTTTTATACCCCAATATTCAATTTTCAATCTTCAATTTGTTTAATCTTGGCTAATCCCAATATTCAATTTGCAATCTTCAATTTGTTTAATCTTGGCTTATCCCAATATTCAATTTGCAATCTTCAATTTGTTTAATCTTGGGTAATCCCACTTCTGAGTTATAACGTCTTCTATTTATATTCTTTCTCAAACAATATTTTATTTTAGAATAATTTAATAACAAGTTTGAAATAGTATACTTAGAGCTAGGTATATATTATATTATATTGTAAGGTATTGTTAAGAAGTTATGATCATATTGTCCTTACAACATATTTTTTTTGACAGCTCACTTCCCTGCTTTGAGCTTAAAAAGAAAAACGCCTAGTCACGTATCTTATCCAATGATTCAAAGTTATTTGCTCGAATTCTTTTAGCTTTTGGTAATTCCATTTTTTGTTCATTGAATTCGATCGGCAGACGGGATGTTTTTATTCTCTTATTAACAAGTGAGTTATGACGGCTAAATGTAATAGATTATCACTTTTTGTTACTTTATTTGACACAAACTTATAAGAAGTAAATCATGTATAAATAAAAATGTGTTATTATACCGACTTCAAATAATAAGATTATTGGTTCAAGCTATTGTCAAATTTAATTTCAAAACGAATTTCAATTTCAATTTAGTGGACTTAAAAGGAAGTTTGGCCATTTGATAATATATTGGAAAGAGTTTGTTTCTTTAAATATGTCATTATGATTAGTTTACATTCATCTATTCCAATTTTGATTATTTTAAGTTAATATTTTTCGTCAGTTGGCAATTCTGCTACTTGAAATGACGTAAAACCAGAACAAAAAATGAAGGTAGACGGGTAGTGCACCGGAATATGGGTTCTGTCAACAAGTTAAAAAAAATCTTTATAATTTATAATTAGCTTATCATAGCTATAAGCTTTATTCTCTTTTTTTTTGTTTTATTATTTTATGGAAAATACGTGAATTTTCGATTAAAAGCCGCTATATAATACTGCGTGATCAAAGTGTAAACAAATGGCATGTTGTTGTTAATTAACTAAGTTTATTAGTATGATGACGCAGAGGGTCTATATGGGAAATAATTTACAATATTTATTTCGAGTAAAATTCTGGAAACTATTTTATGTATGTAAATGCGCTTACACAGAACTTAAATTAATTGGAGTAACAATCATTTATTAATTGACTTTTCGGAATGGTTAATTATACTTTCCTGGAAACTGATAATTACAAAAATTACAGTTTGAGAAAAACCTTTTAACCGAACTATTGTTACATGTGATATTGTTTTTATATTTTAAAAACTCAAACATGTTTTTTAACCGTTTACTAAAAAGTGTAAGCTATCAAAATGTTAGTTTTTTTTCTTGTTGTCAGTCTGTAAGCCTAGGTTTAAGAAGCAAGATTTAAATAACTTAAACTATTTTAATCAGGATCATAATTTTTTACATTGTTTAAAATATTTATAATTCCCTAATCTGATTCAGACTGAATTCCTGCATATTTCTCCTTCACTTTGACAACACCAGTCTTACTTATTTTGTTATAAATTCGATCTAGATCAGAAGACACAAATGATTAAAATCATCGTTCACTCGGGCGTATGTGTATTTTATTTTATGTTTTGAATCAAACATGACATATTTAAAGGTAATATGATTAATTTAAGTCTAGATTTGTTGATGTCACAAGAGTTTAATTTATTCGCTCGATAGAATTTAATGCTTTGTGAATTTTATATATTCTATTCGAATCAAGAAGTTGACAGTTCGAGGCGATTGAAAATGATATGCATTTAGCTAAAAATATAAATAATAAATAAATAATAAATTAAGGGTCCAATGATTTACGCTCTTAATCATTCTTGTGAGCATGTTGCTAGCCAAAATGAAATTGTATTGTTTTATGATAAAAAATCCTATTCTATGTTCATTCCATATGCATTATAAAAAGGCAGAAACAAAAAAGTATAGGATAACACATAGTTTAAGTGTTGGTGTTTTTTTTTTTAATGTGAATAGCCAAGTAAGCAAATTTTAACGCGCAAACGACAAAAAATTTGGTTTTGTCCTGAGTACAATTTAAGTCAGTAGTCAAAGTGAACATAAAGTGAATTTAAATTTTTGAAACGTCAAGAGTTTAGATGGCACCTAATTCTATTTTAGAAAAATGTGACATATATGCCACTATCTTTGACATCGAATGTCATTGTATTTACAATGGTCACTTTGATTTATTTATCTGAGATGCTTATAAGTTTCACAAAAGCACGCCTAATACAATCGATTTTAAATGAAAAAAATAATTATTTAGGAAAACGGCACACATTAACAATATTATGTTTCAGCTTTCTTTTATACAAGCTTCTTAAATATTTGTCATGTACATATTTACGTCAAGGCTCAGCCCGAATTATGTGATTCTTAAGGTCTTATATTACTCCCGATTTCTATATTATTCTTTCATTAGGCCGCACTTATCTGGATTTGCCCTATGGCTTAGGCCTTATATGTCCCGCTTTGTATTATTTTTCAAACTACTTTCAAAGAACACTGAATATCTCTCTTTTGTACAGACACAATTTTAAGTTTAAGTTGCATAATAACATAACTAAGTATGAACTGAAAAAAAATTATGTTTTAAAAACAAATATTTTTTTGATCGAGTTAATTTCTGGAACATGCTTTACAATCCAGTTATTAATCTTGAGTTGGATTGAAGTTAACCCACCCAAATTTGGTTTATTTAATAGACTAACTAAAAAGATATTTTTGACATAATGTAGTGTGTAACTTTAAATTTACAATTAATATTGATTTACTCGTATATGCAGTCCAAGCCAACACTAGTCTGTCATTTTCCATTGTTTTTTGTAGTGTTTCACTTCTTTTCGAAAGAAACGTCACCAATAAAAAAAAGTGTCTTTAAGTATGTATCACTTTGAAAATGAGTTCAACGAAAAAGACCTTTATTTTGCAATAAAAAAAATACTAAAAAAATCACTCGGAAATGACATAATGGAAGGATTGTAAAGTTTAAGGTAGTCTTAAAAGTGACCAAATGAACACTACATTAGAATTAGAACCTGCCATAAAATTTCACCTTGCCTTTCATGAGAGATCTAATACCATTAGCCGTGGAAAAGTTATCATCACTAATACTGAGATCGTATTTTTGAATGGAACACAAAGATGTTGTTTCGCTATAGTAGGAATCTGTTACAGTTTTATGTGATTGTCATTCTTAATAGCACTAATCTAAAAAATATGACATTTTTACTGTCAACTGAAGCAGGTTTCACGATTTCGAAAGTTTTTGATACTATGAATTAGAACTCGAACAGAATAGATCGCTGTTGGGTAATAGGTCCTCGGGAACTTATTCTACTTTGGGACTTATTTCTAAACTAATTCCCTTTAGTGAAGTGGATTTATAGCTTCCATGCAAGGTGGGAACAAACTCCATTCAGTCACAAATATGAAAAGTAAATATAATTTTGGAAATGATAAAGCGATTGGGCGTTATTTCACTTCAAAAAAGGAACTAGCCTATATTGATGTAATAATGGTGGATTTAAATGTATCTGCATTTGATTTCTGCAAAAAAAGGGATGCCAAATACAGAATTCATATTTGTTAGATAGAGAGAAAAGAGCAAAATGCAAAAGGACTTCATTTCTACTTTATAGGTAATTCGAGAAATGCAGAAGTCAAGATTATAGTAAAGACGAACGTGTTCATCTTTATTATAGCATCTTCGTCTGCATTTTGTAAATTTGCGATATTTTCACATTTTTCTATAATTTTTGTTGACGGACGCATGATATTGAAAAAAAAATAAATCGAAATTGAAGGAAATGGAGGTAAGTTAAATTTTCATTGCATAGTTTTGTATTAACAGGTTAACAAATTAATAGCAGTTTATGGGAAGTAAAAAAGAGTTACAACCTGTGTATTCTCTCCCACTTTCGGGTTTCGACATACATATGCTTCTCTCTACTTTTCTGCATTGTGCAGATGCAGAAACATGTAAATTTACTTTAAGTTATCAGAATGTGTGGCCCCTTTTGCGAAGGGACTTGCCACTTTGCATTATTTCTCGGAACCGGCTGAAATTCAACCATATTATACGCTGGATAGGTAACAATAAATCCGAATTCTGGTAAAAAAAATTTTAAGCGTAATAAAACATAAATAAAACAATTTGAGTTTATTTTAATCTTGCAAAGTTAGATCAGGCGGAATTTTAAAAGTCAGTATTGAAAAATATTTGACTTTTTATTTTACTCTTCTTGGTGGAAATTTATTTTACATTACATTGTGTTCACGATCCAGTACAACTCTGGCCCTATATTAATTAAAGTGCAAAAGTGTGACACTGTTTTACACTCGAGCAATATAAACTGATAAAAATGTTGCAAGCTTTTGCACAAAACCTATCCCCATTGCAACAGGTAAATACATTGGTCGTTGTGCTTGGCAGCTCTAAATATATAGTTGTTACATTATTGGAACAGGTCAGACCGAAATCTGAAATTTCACCTGAAAAATGTTAAGTTTTCAAATAAGTGTAGCAAGATTTCATTGATATTTTTGCAATCCAGAGTTTTCATTGAAATTTCGTAAAAATCTCCTTGAAATTTTTTTCTATCAATTTGAAATATCAAAAGTTTTTCGCCAAAATCTTGTATTGAAAAATACTGAATATAAAGCAGCGAACGAAAGATAATTTTGTACAATATATGTAGACTGACTTCATTCAAGAACTACTTTTAAATGTAATTTCTGAAATTATGAGGTGGAAAATGAACAATATGTATGTTAATTTTAATGTTTGTCATAGTCTGTTCTACCATAAATCCTATCCTCATAATTTTCTTTGCCGCATTTTCTATAAATTCGATGATATTTCCATTTTCACTTTTGTTAGCATCCTTTCATAAGCAAAAATCTTAGTTCAACATAAACTTATTTCAGAACAAATGTCAAGTTTTGCTACAGTTTACGATCTTATGGAAAATAAAATATCGCAATTTTACTAGAACTATTGAACCATGACATATGTTATGGAACACTCATCCACTACACGTAAGACGCAAGCTCGAAAATGGGGATGTTTTAAAGGCTGTATGGAATTATATGAAAACAGTAAATTGAATGATCTCGTCGCTTATTTATTTTGTTTTATTTTTGCTCTTTTTTACTGTTTCTTTTTCACTTCCTGTTTTTTACTCATTCCTAATAAAGAATTTCGCTTATAACTTCAAATTATATTTAAAAACCTGTATATATTATAAGAATTAACTTCTATGTACAGTTGATGGTTAAATGAAATGAATAAATGAAATGAAATGAATAAATGAATATTTTCATTAAAAACCCTCAAAAAATACTTGCTTAAATGTGAGAAATATTCAGCTGTTCGTTAAACGTCAAAGTCAACTCATAAAAATTGTTTATCAAAAATTTACTTCAATCGATAATTTAACTTAAAAAGTGTTTCTGTTTCTTGATTTTATTATATTACATAAATGTTTTTCTAACCTTCGGCATATTTAGTGTTTTGAATTTAAAAAAATATTTTTGAATCAATTTGATAAGTGTTTTTGCGATATGTCAAATTAAAAGTCATGATTGATATTTCTTAATTTGTTAGGTTTATTTTTTTCCCTTTCCGAATTAAATTCGTGAGATAATTTTATCAGGTCTGCAGTAAGTTTTTAGCATACAAATTTTGACAGCTCGCGTTTCTGCGGAGATAAAATTATCTATTTTCTGAGGTTTATGCGGTTTTTCAGCGTTTACATAAATACCCTTATTTAGGCCTATTCTACCACACCTGTTATTCTGCTATAAATGTTCTCTTAAAGTGGATTTACATGTTTCTGCATCTGCAAAATGTAGAAAAGTAGGGAGAGGCAGATATATGTCGAAACCCGAAAGTGGGAGAGAATACACAGGTGGTAATTCTTTTTTACTTCCTATAAACTGCTTGTTGACTTGTAAATACGGAACGCAATGAAAATTGAACTGACCTCTGTTCTCTTCCATTTTGATTTAATGTTTTTTCTTTATATTATGCGCCCGTCAAAAAAATTCTAGAAACATGTGAAAATGTCGAAAATTTAGAAAATGCAGACGAAGATGCTATAATAAAGATGAACACGTTCGTCTTTACTATAATCTTGACTTCTACATCTCTCGAATTTCCTATAATGCAGAAATGAAGTTCTTCTGCATTTCGTTCTTTTCTCTCTATCTAACAAATATGAATTCTGTATTTGGCATCCCTTTTTTTTGCAGAAATCAAATGCAGATACATGTAAATCCACCATTATGAACCATAAAAGATTTCCTTAAAAGATCTTTTATGATTGATATTCAGAGATTCCAGCTTTTATAAAAGTTTGTAATGGAATTTCGAAAACGAAATCTGTTATCAAATTGAATTAAAATCTGCTTTCATAATCAGCAAAATATTTTATCTGACATAATTAAAATGGTTGACGAACAAAAAAGAAACCTCTTACACACTAGTTGCATCTGTACCATGGATTACGATTTTACTAACTATTTATCAGGGAATACTATCATGGCTATGCTACTATGCTATTGTGATCCTACTACGGATGTTGTATTTGTTATTCATATAAAATTCTACTGTACTACGGATAACTTTTCCAAAAAACACGGCTAATAACAAATACAACATCCGCAGTAGGATCACTGCCGATAAAAGGAGAAGTGAAATCCTGCTGCGGATAGAGATTTGACGTTTATTCGAGTATCAGCAGTGCTCCTACTGCGGATGTTGTATTTGGTATTCATATAAAATCCTACTGTACTACGGATAACTTTTCCAAAAAACACAGCTACTCTATATCCTTTATGGTGAGAGTCACATAAGTTTTTCTTTTATTCTTCTATGATTTTTAAAAGATTTTATAGCAGATTTTGACAGGCTGAATACCAAAAATGCGATTCGTAAAAGATTTGTTCTGAGTTCGAACTTTTGACAGTTCTTTACAGATTTCTTAGCTGATCTTACAACAGATTTTAGTATGCCGAATACAAAAATTATAATTCATAAAAGATTTGTTGACAGCTAAAACTTGTGTATATAAATTCATAGCAGAATAATAGAATACGAGAGTAAAAGATCATGCCAAATAGCTCTAATTATTTGGATAAAACATCTGCAGTTTCTCCACGAGCCACGTTGGTTTTCAACGTCGTTTTAATAAAATTATTTTACCACACACTTATTCATTATGTATGCACCCTAATCTTTTTCTACTACATTGCTATATTCAACAGAGCTCTACTACTCTTTGTGAAATGTCATTTTACTTTGAAAGCTGTCAGTGGTTTCTTTGCACATTCAATTCCAACTCAAATGTTCAGAGGAAACCACATAACTTTTGAACCAAAAACTTTTGCGTTTTTAGTTCAGTTTTTGCATTTCTCGTGTTTATTACTTGCCTATCGGAAAATAGAGAAATATCCGTCGCGAACTAAATTAACTCAATTAAGTATTCCACTGCTTAACAAGCGCTGCTTACCTTGCATTGTTTGTCATTAAATAATAAAGAAAAAAAACTAGTGCGTATTGTGAAGACCAATTAAGAAAAAATAAATAGAATTCTAGCTTTGTTATGAATGCAACAACCTTAATCGCTGAATTGTGGTAATTTGTTAAATCTCTCTCACTCTCTCTCTTCTTAAAAAACTAAATTGTCTTTGAATTAATCTAATTTTAATCAAATTCCTCATTTACTAAACACAAACAGAAAACTCTACTTTTCGTATAGTTCACAATTCGAATTCGAAGGCCCAGCACAAAAGTCAGCTAGAATCAATCTCAATCGCTTTTCACGTCTTCACTTCTCTCCATACGGTAGAAATAAATTTTGATTTATTTTAGTATTTTTTTTTTTATTTATTTCAATTAGAAATTCTGCGCAAAACTTGTGAAGAACTAAAAGTGTCCGCCGCTGAACAAAGTGAATAATTACAAACTCTTAATAACTTTGAAACATCCAAAATCCAAGCAAAATGAGTAGAAAATCAGTAACAACGCCTTGGAACTTTAAGTAAGTGTTGCAGACTTGAAATTAAACACCTCAAAAAATTAGAACTCAAGACCAAAACTTAATTTTTTATTTCATTTCCAATTTGAGTTGATGAAAAGGAATTTTTAGCTGCCAGAGTTAAGGAAGATATTATGTTTTAACTTAAGCTAATACTTATTTATAAAAAAAACGATGTGGTTCTGCTGGCAGCGATTTCCCCGCGCGTTTCATTCAGTCATGAACTCGCTGTCAACAATACCGCAGATAAATTATTGCTTTAATTGTCGTCTCAAGTGTTTATCAATATTACTTTTTGTTGCTTTTCCAGTGTCTGTCTGTTGTCGCACACTTTTCTGTTGCATAACTTCTTCAATTTCGAAACGATAGGATTCACCTGTCGGGTCGTCGATGGGTGGCTCTCCTCCTTTTCCATTATCATATATTCGGTCAAGGATAACTCCTTTCTCTGTTAGATTTGTAAATCTAATTGAAATTGAAAAACTAGTTGAGTACGTGTGCACTTGCTTGTGAGATACCTAGATGTTGTTTACAAAGACTTATCTCATCTCCCTTTGCTTTACATGTTTCTTTATTCAATTTATAAAATAAATGTTAACATATGTACATCATTGCCATCGTCATCATTATCATGTTCATTGTCCTAAGAGTCAATTAGTTTAGCTTGGAGTGTGGAATGACTAAGAGCTTGTGTTTGTTTTTGTCTTTTTGCGCACCACTACAATTAGAAATAGATAATAATATGTTTGTTTGTTTGCTTTGCCCATTCCATCCATAAATTACACTAGATTTTTTTTTATTTTTCTTTTAACACAAATGCGAATAAAATCATTTGATTTGATCATCGTCTATGGTTTTGTTATAACCGAGAATTGTGTGCTTCTAATCACAGTAAAACCGGATTGCAAATGTCAGTTAACCATATTTCAAATGGATTTTGTTCGGTAAATAATGATAATATATGATCTTATGTAGGTAAGTACAGCCATGGCCAAAATAATAGCAACGGTCTCTAATTTTTAGTAATATTTTATGTGGCTCAAAAATGTTTACGTCATATATTAGCGGTAAGTAAAGGGTGAGATAAATACAAGTTTCTTTTTAAAAATGCAATAAAATGAATAAATTATATTTTGCATATGTATTATGGCTTTATTAGTAAGAGCAAACATTCCCATTAATAATTATGGAACACAACGGCGTCGTTCACTCCAGTTTGCCAAGACCTTGTTGATGGTTTCGGGCTGTAGCTCACGGATTGCTTAGATGATATTGACCTTAAGTGCTTGAATCGTTTCCGGATTGTTGGCATAACATCGGTCCTTCACGGTTTCCCAGAAAAAAAAAGTCCAAAAGGGTCAAATCGCGGCTCCGAGGCGAGCAATTGACATCGGTAAGACGGCTGATAGCACGATTCGGGAATTTGATGCTCAAAAGATCGATTGTATCATGGGCTGTGTAGCATCCCGCCATCCTGCATAAACCAGAGTTCGTCCAAATCAATGTCTTCAATTTCAGTAAGAAAAAAGTCGGTTAACATGGCTCCGTAACGCCCACGATTAACCGAAACATTGTCTCCAGCCTCATTTTCGAAGAAAAATGTTCCAAATATGCCACCACTCCACAACCCACAGTAAACTGTCACTCTCTGTGTATGCATTGGCTTGGACAATAACGTTCGGGTTTTTTCGAGACACAGATGCGGCAATTTTGTTTGTTAACATAACCACCGAGATGAAAATACGCCTTGTCAAAAAAGATGATTTTTCGCCCAAAATCGTTGTCCAATTCAAGCGCTAAGGCACAAGCTACGAAGCGGATAGTTATGTGCCTTAAATTGCTGAGTCAATTGGACCTTGTAAGCGAATAATCTGAGATCCTTGTGCAGAATTCTCCTTATTCTAGTGTTGTGCAATTGATATTCATGAATTGAGTCTCACACTCTCGTCTGTTCACACGGTACGACGACAGGGACCATAAGTGTTGTCCATACCATTTCACGAACTTTTTGCACAAACTTACCTAGGAGGCGGTGGGCGCTTCATTTCGGCCAAAACTTCTTTTCAAAAAACGCACTGTTTAGGCGACACAGCACTCAATTTGGAAATAAATTTGCAATATTTCCCAACGTTGTTCAAGCGTTTCGTTCGGTGGAGGTATAATACTTACTTTCTGTCAATTTTTCGAGCGGGAAACAGCTGCCAGTGTCAATATAACCTATGATTTAAAAAGAAACGACTAGATGGCCCACCCTTTATTGTCAATATAACCGTTAATGTATTGTCTTTTTTCACATATTGACCTAAAATTACAATATACAGTATTACTTAAAAGTAAGTGTTGCTATTATTTTGGCCATGGCTGTATGTATGTATCTACTCTGAGCAAATACCGTTACTCGTTCTATGTAGATTTTTTTTGTCATGATTTAAAGCTTACGCCTTGTTAAGATAGTTATCTTTTTTGTTTTGTATGTACTTTGTTTTTAATGAATAGTTTAAGAGCTTGTTTCACAATGTCAAAGTAAAGTTTATTTATTGAAAATATTCATTGTGGTGGACACTTATACATACGAGTACATAAGTACACCTCCAAAGAGGCCAACAAAATTTCTTATAAGGATCTCTTGTCCCACCAGGAACACTCTCTACATATTATGGCTTTAATTTGAGATTTTTATAAGAACCACAGAAACTTATGTACAAGAAATTTGCAATATTTTCATTAGAAAACTTGTATTCTCTCTCATTGCGTTGTCTCCCCAAGTCCCAAAACCGTTAGGTAACACATTTTTTTCAGATTTTTCAAATTATATGCAGAGTTCGCTTGGACACCGATTTAATGTAAAAATCAAAAACTGTTATTTCATTCTAAATTCTGAAAGAATCAGAGTTGCAGTTTATTTGACCGGGTAAATCATTCCAAATTCGAGTAGTCTGGCTAAAAAAAGAATCCCTGAATTTAAAACTACGTTTGGCACAAGGGTAAACTCATGGGCATTCCCCCAAGCGAGAGTAATTACGGTTGAATTTATTTAAGGGGGAAATTCAACTGGCTATTTCAGTAAAACATTGTTTATAAAAATAAAGGTAACATAACGAAAGACACGAAACCTCTTTTGGATTCTAGTCAAGAGACTCAAGTCGTTTATTGGAGTCTTAGAATTTAAATTCTATATTAAAACATGGATATGCATTACCTTAAGAAAAATGTTCAAAATCATGAAATTTATTTTTACTTGCGACTTATAGGTACTATAAGGCAAGTTATGCATTCGTAAAAAAAATCGAACTCGAGATCTTGATCAAAGCCGACATTACGATGATGGCGAAGACGAAAAAAGTGGCTCTGGCATTTCTGTCTATCTGTCTTTTTGACTACAGCTTAAACGGCTCAGCCGATTTGCGTCAAACTTGGTAGATAATGTTTTTAATTTTTTCCCCCCACACGTTTTTTTCTTTTTTTTTAAGATCTAAAATAACGGTACCTGCAACACGAATTTTTTTCGAAATTTTAAAAATATTTTTGTCTTAAAAACTGTCCCACAGAATTAAATAAAAATATAAAATTTCATTTAGTTAAAGCTTAACCAAAAAATGGTTTTAATGGTACCCCCTTGGAACCATTTTTTCGTTTTTGATTTTTTTAATAACGGTACATTCGATTTAAATTATTTTTATGCTAAAGCTCCACAAAAGTTTGAATATTATTATGTATTCAAATTTTCATTATTATTATTAATTTTTTTTCAAAACTAAATATATCTATGTACAAGATGTGAGAAAAAAAATATTATTTTACCGAAAAATAAAGGTACAAATTTTAAAAAAGGTTTACGAAAATCGAATTTCAATTCGAAATCGACATCGAAATTTCAATGTTCTTAAAAAAACGGCACAATATTTTTTTGGAAATTTATTATTTATTCGTATAATAATACAGACTTTGAGTTGGCATACCAAAATATTTTCTTAAAAATGTTTTAAAAATTTTGTATATAAAAGCTTATTTTTTTTAACTTTGTTGTTTTAGTTTGTTTTAGTCATTTAAAAAATCAATTTTATGTTTATGAACAGATTTTCTTTTAATGCTACAAATTTGAAGCTGAAAATTTGTTGAGTTCAAGTCTTTTACAATCTTGAAAACGTCAATCGTATTGTTATGATTAGTGAAATTGTTCGAGAATACTTGTTAAATACGTGACCAAGTTTATGCTCTGACACAAATATAAGCAACAGAAATCACTTCAAGCACAATAAGCTGTGATGGTGTTATCGACCTAAATTTTTAACAAAAAAGAGTCAAAACTTCTTGGAAAGTTTTTGAAAGACGCTTTCAAAAGAAAAATAATTTGTAAGGCATCTTAACAAAAAATATTCGTTTTGGATATTCCAAAAGTTATTTGCTACAGCTCGAAAATCTAAAACCACTCAAGAATAGTATAGAACCGATAATTGATCAGTTTTAAGTTCAGACTTGAACCGAATAGATTACAAACTAAAGTAATTGCTGGATAATAAATTTAAATTTACTTATGTGTCTCAATTAAATTAGTGTCTTGATTCGAAGTTTGTTGTTGCGTTTCAAATGAGCTCTATTAATTTGTTTTTATTTCCAACATTTTGCACTTTCACTAAATATCAAATTTAATTCGATAACAAAACGCAACGTTTCATAACAGAAGTCATTGGTCTGCAAAATTGCGTACGTATTAAAAACGCAAGCGAAAGTTATAGTTATTTTTGGGTTAAATATAGCGTTGCCAGACGTCCCGGTTTACCCGGGACATCCCGGATTTCAGACATAAATTCATCTGTCCCGCCGGGACAGCTTTTTTCCCGGGTTGGGACTCAAACTCAAGAAATAATGCTTAATGTACCTAAATATCTTTCAGTGATAAGGAACAATCACTATATTGTGATTTAACCTTAATAAATTACTTTTAAAATTGCAATCAAACAAACCTAACTTAACGAAAAATTTATTTTTGTAAACTGACATCTGTCATTAAAATTGACAAAAGAAAAATATTTGCAAATGATAAATGACAAAAAAGTCATTTAATTAGTAATTAATAAAAGAATTTATTTATTTTCATCTACACGCATTTTATGATTTTTACTTGCGACTTATAGGTACTATAATCTATAAGGCAAGTTATGCATTCGTAAAAAAATTGAGCTCGAGATTTTGATCAAAGTTGGCCAATTTTCGTTAAACTTGCAATATCTACCAAGTTTATGGAAATTTTTTCTTCCAATTGTTTTTTCTTTTTTATAAAGGCGATTTTTTTTTAAAAGATACGATTTTTTTTCGAAATTTTATAAATATTTTTTTTTTTAATTTCATTTAGTTGAAGCTAGGTAATGGTTAATGGTAATGGTACGACCGATTTTGATCATTTTTTTTATGTTAAAGCTCCCCAGCAGTTTAAATATTATTGTGTATTCAAATTCCATAATTCATATAAGAATTCTATAATTTAATAAAAAAAAAATTGAAATCAAGATATTACTGACTGAACCTATACCACAGAACGATTTATTCGACTTTTGAGTTTCTCATTATCGGAATAACGGATTTCAATAAGTTTTTGTAAAGAGAAGCTTCTAAAACGTTTAAAAAACATTGCATTTCAAAACTCTAAAAAAAATATTTTTTTTAAATTTTGAAAAAATCAAATTTTTTTTTGAAAATTCGATACCTCAAACACGGCTCAATATTGTTTCTTGTAAATTTAATTTTTATTCGAACAAAATCAAAAACTTCAAATTGACGTACCAATATTTTATAGTAAAAATGATTTAAAAATGTTGTATATAAAAGCTTATATTTTTAAGAAACCACTACAACGAAGTATAATTTTGTTCTTGCATTGATCAATATTTGTTTGAATCACATGGCATCCTGTGTTTAGCTAGTTGGAGCTTGTTTTAGGAGTTGTCTTAGTCATTTGAAAAATTAATTTTTCTCTAATAACATTGGCGCAAAATTTTAATTTAATTAGTAGGGTGCTAAAGCTGTTTTAGTATGATACTAGGTTAAAACAACGAATTTGCAAATTTTAATCGAATATAAATCATAGTTTCTTTACCCGTTTATTAAAGTTAAAATCATCGAATACTTACTTTATTTTTTTAGTATCGTGCTAGCTTCATATGACTTTGACATTTGCAAACATCAAAAAAGGTTCGTGTACTTACTTTTTTACACAAAATGTCATTGTTTTAGGTGTGTTCAGAAACAATTTATTAAGAAAATTCTTTTAGTACGATACTAGTTAGAAAATGTTTAAAATTAAGAATGAGTTAGTAAACTACTATAGAGTTAGCAAATTGTTAAGTAGTACCATACTAATACCTTAATAAATAGGATGTTTAAAATTTTGCGACATTAATTTTTAAAATTCTTAGTCTTTTACGTAACAGCAAGTTCGTGCGAACCAGTCGTTCATTTTATTTATTTTGTCCCGGGCAATATGATTAAATCCCGGGATTTTTCATCATTTAAGTCACTTGTCCCGCCGAGGTGCAAGAAAAATCTGGCAACCCTAGTTAAATACCATGTGTACGAGTATAATCATTCATTTGAACTAATGGACGATTAATGTTGGTTTAGATCTTGCTAGGTGTGTTAAGTGTGTAATGGCAGTCTGACATTTTAATAAAATTCATGAAAGTCGGTATTCTGTCGCTGTCCGTCGTTAATTGTTAAAAGAATTGCCCAAGCAGCGGCTAATTTCTCATGTTAGGTAAACTACATATTAGAAAACGCAGTTAAAAATTTTATGCGATCCAATCTTCAATTGTAATTATACTTTACAGAAATAAATAACAAAAAAAAAAAAACAAATTTACAATTGTATAAAATATAAGAGAAACTTTGGGTTACATTGAATTTCGTGTTCTGGATAAACCCTTAAAAGTCCTGCATGTATCGTCCATAAAGCGAATGTAAACATTTTCAAATTGAAATTAAATGTTCAAATATGTCTTCAATACGTCTAGAAAAAAAACATGTAAGACAATGCAAATAAATAAAGGTAAATTTCCGCATGATCACGGAGGCCAATTGATAAACGCTCACAATGCCATTAATCATTCGCCAAATTTTTCATTCACATATTCGAGGGTTACATCGCTTATATGGCATGTAGTGCCTTGATGTTGGAACTACAGCTCGGGTATATCGATGTTGTCAAGCTCTGGCCTAAGAAAGTCGGTTAAATCACTATATACCCAAGAACATTGAAGGTAATGGTATTTCATTTCGAAAGAAATAAGGTCCAAATCGTCATGTCAGTAACTAAAATAAGCATACAATCTTTGTGGATGCATTGATGCTATGCCATACACTGATGTATTATGATCGACAATTATTTTGTTTTTTGACATACCCAATGAGCCAATAATGGATTTTTTGGACAAAATCCGTGCCTCCAGCCAACATTTCTAGCGGCCAATTATGTTTATGGATATTATTATAAAGCGTATTGGATTTTTTTATAGCGGGATGTCATTTCAACATTTGGAAAATCTATCATTGCTAAAAATTTAGTATTCGGATTTAAAAAAATGCAATTTTTTTCTGAAATTTGTTAAATAACTTTTAGGATTGTAAAATCGTTCGCGTAATCAGACAGATTGAATACTTCAATACAGACGATAAGTCATTAATAAATAAAATAAAAAGCACTGGTTCTAAATGACAACCCTGTGCTATGCCAGATTTACTTTAAAATTGTTTGATTTGCAAGCGTTAGAAAGTATTGAATATCATCTATTCCATTAAACAGATTAAAAAATGTTCGATTAATCATAGTTTCTCTAATTTGAAAAGCAAAATTTTGGTTGCGAGTTTGCCAAATGCTTTACTGAGATCTGTAAGGACACAATCAACTTTTTTTTTAAGGAGTATCAAAATACAGCTCTTCTGAATCAGATAGATGGGATGATGTATATGTATATGCTTTAGAAGGTATAGAGCAATTTTATAGTGTAAATGAGTAGATGAAGATGCTGTAGGTGGATCATGAAGATGACGCATATAGTGTAGAAGGTAACGTTTAGATGAAGACGTAGATACCATTGATTTACATCATAGTGTATGTGATATATATGACGTAAATAGTGTAGATGATTTAGCGTAGACTATGAATATGGTGTATAAACCACAGACAGAGTAGATAATGTAGGTAATCATAGGTGATGAAGACGAAGATAACGATGAAAACGATATAGATGAAGATAATGCAAATGAAGATGATGACGTAGTGAGAATTGATGATGAAGACGGCAGCGAAGTATATAAAATTGGTGTTCTAGTAGATAGATGATGTCGATGTCAATGCAAATATTGTTTTCTTTGTTTTCTGTACTAATTGTGTTGGTTAGGTTAGGTAAGGTGGGGCGATGATGAGGCAAGTCGTATCACCGAACTCACTCGGATTTCAATGCATCCATTGTACTCACCAGAGTGTGTTTAATGTAGTAAAAAGAAGGGTAAGAAGAAGGATTTAGTGAAAGTTCTAGGTATGGGGTGCCTGTCACCCATCCTAATTTCTGAATGAAGTTAAACACGATAGCTGTCAATTGTTGAGCATCTGTCATTTGCGGTCTTGAGGAAACTTTTGAAGAATTCTATACTTTTCCTGTTCTCCCGCTCCAGTGGAATAAGTACTCAGGGTACAATTGGGCCAGTTCATCAGCTATTTCATTTAAATAAGTTGCAACTATGTTTTGACTTCGTGTCAGTTGACGAAATGGCTCTGATTGCCGCCTGGCTATCTATGAAGATATCAAGATATTTTGCGGCCTCGCAAACTGCAAGCACTTCAGCTTGGAAAGCACTGCAAAATTGGCCCCTTGTTCAATTTTTTACACTCTTTAAGACGTAAAGCAATTTTTGCCGACAACGCCTGCGTGAATAGATCGAAGGGGCACGTGAGAGTAAAGTTTCTTCAGCTGCGTTTGACATGGTTCTCATGGCACTTGTTGTGGAGATACATACCAGTCTGTGAGTTTGTGTCATGGCCTTAAGATTGGTTCTCTTATCCAAGGTGGGATAGGCCTTATAATAGCTGTAGTGCTGTAGTACATCCAATGAATGGTTCTGGAGCTACGTACCCACCTCTTGCCAAAAATTCTACTGCAGGGCTAATTGTGTAAGATATATACTTTTGTTCTTTTAATAGTATTGTTGGTACTACGCTTGGAGCCAGAAAATTAAACAATTCTAGCCGCTGTATTTTTGAAGCTCTAATCGAGCATATAATTTGAAAATTTAAAGATGATAAGATTCCTATTGTAGGATCAAGAAAAAAAAAGTGTGAAGTGAAATTTTTTTTTTTAAATTTAAATTACTTATATCTATCCAAAAATTCTGTAGTTTCTTGAAGAATGAATTTTTTCTTTTGAAAAATACAGTCATCAAGTTGATACCCTATCTCCTGTGCTTGGTAAAAATTTAAATACCTACATACAAAGTCTCAGTAATTTTTCAATAAAATGAAGTCATAAGCTTCTATTTTCATCGGCATCACACACAAACTAGGTAATGAATGCCTAAAGCCTGCTACACATTATCAATCATGACTGTCACTCTTACTTACGTCATTTCATTAATGCAGACACGTGAGCATGATTATTAAGAATTTTTTATTTTTCAATTTGTTTTATATACAATTTGACTTAAAACTAACTTATTACTAAATTAAATCATGTTGGCTCAACTCGCTCAATGTTTTTCTTTTGGCTTTATATAATGCTATTTGATTTCAATATCATATTAATGTTTTCTTAATCTAATTAACGATTTTTTAATACTATCAGAATACAAAATTTTTGATGAGTGGGTGTTTTATCTCTTGTAATACTGATTGTTGTTCTTCTCGTAAAAGGATGCGTTGTCATTATGGAAGATTTCTTGTTGCATTTCTGAGTTGGGGTGATCTTCCAGATTCCTGATGATTTTTCCGGACTATGTCTTATTGTGCACCTTTATAAATAAAATTGAAATAGATGCAGCAAATAATTTCTGTAGGAAAAGCGGTGGCGTATGTGATGAAGTCGTCTCCATAAAGCTTCGTCATTGTCCTAGGCTGGCTGATCAGCAGTGTAAATGTTGAACAATAGCGGTCCAAGTTTTGATCCGTGAGAAACTTCAGCGTTGATTCCCTTGGTTGATGATATATTTTTCTTGATATTTCTTACCGAGCCATAAGAAAGTCCAAGTTCCAAGAGTTTGAACAGTAGTCCTTTTATTCAAACGCTATCGAAAGCTTTTTTGATATCCAGACCTTGCGATTTTCAAGCCCGAGGATGTTGACGAAATTGCTGAGGTTGTTAGAATTACAGAGTTAACGTTGTTTCTTTTTTGTGGTTTTGCTTATTGTTCGAGTATGTTTAATTTTCAATTTTACCTTGGTGAAGTCAACTTCGCTTAAGTAGCTAGAGTATAGAGGATGGAGTGATGACTTCTTTTCGGTTGAACATTAAGTTTTATAAAAAAATCTCTGTATTCAAAAGCATCCATGAAATCGGAAAGAAACCAAAAGAGAAACAAAGATTAAAAATCGCTTTGGTGAAGCAGTCACACTATCTATCAGTTGTAAGCAAAAATTTCGATAGACTTTATTATTGGTTGGATTCATTAAAGCAATTAGTTAATTTTTTTTAAATGGCAAGATTTTGTGATTTCGCATAGTTTTGCAAGCGGAATTAAACAAAAAATAATTCTGAATAGATCTACTGTAGGCATAGCAGAAAAAAACTATGAATGTTCCAAGTTTTTCCATTCGCCGTGGAAGGTTCTTTAATGTTGAATAATCTAGTAGTAATTGCTATAAGATTACTCTGACAACCTGATGAAATAGTTTTTTTCCTGTATATAATATTGTTCAATGAACTCTTATAATAATTTTTGCATTTTTTTTTATTCCAATTTAGATAAGCGAGTTTGTCAGCCATTATTTCACATCCACGAAGTGAAATAAATTATTGAAATAAAAACGTTAAACAAAAATAAAACAAAACTCTCCAGTTGAGAAATAATTTCATGGATTTTTTGTACAGACTTACGTTGCACTTATATAATGTATCCATTTATTCAATTGTATCGTTTTATTTCAAGTACATATGTACCTATTTGTATTTTCAACAAAATATTGGGGGTCTTTTTTAACCCATAAAACTGTATATCTGCTTTGCCTGCGTCCTATGCAGGTACTTTAGTAAACAAAAAAGTAATGAATTGTTGTTGGTCTTATATGGTTAGTTGGACTTAGAATTTTTAGAAAGAATCGCCAAGATTAGGTTTATTTACGTTAGAAGTATTTTTTTTTAATTTGGATCAACATAAAGGTACCATGCTTACCTGATATATACGACTTTTTTCATTAACGAATAGATATAATTTAGTTTGTTTGATTAGATCATTAAGTCCTAATCTCATTTAATATCTATGAGTGACAATTAACAGATAAGGTTCTTGTTAACACAAAATACTTAGAGCACAATTAACGAAGTTTTTTCGTTAAATTACACGTCATTATACTTGAACTCTTACAAAACTAAATAAAGATTTTGCGGCAATGTGAAATAAAAAAGCTTTTCTTCTTTATTACCTACTTAACTATAAATTGTTGCAATATATATGTAAAACAAAATTCAAACCCATGACTCGATCGCACGAATTTCCTCTTATAGTTAAGTTTAAGTTGCTTACCCCCAGTTTCACATTGAGAGTTTAAACTTAAGTTCAGCTGAAGCTGAACTAGAGTTTAAATTAAAAGTTCAACTCGTCCGGTTTCACAGTCTTATATGAACTTCAGTTATATTGAACGTAGATTAACTAAATTGTTTTTTCTTTCTATCTGAATCAAAGAAAAAGCAATCAAGGAAAGTTTGCTTTGTTTTAATTGTGACCTGTGACAGGAAAAAAGTAAAAAATGAAAATAAATTATATTTTCAAATGTTTGAAGGGGTAGAATAGTGGCAGAATAGTGGTGTTTAACTTAAACTACAGAATAAACTCTGTTCAAGGTTTAAACGAAACTGTGAAACCAAATTTGTTGTTGAACTGAAGTTTAAACCCAAAGTGGAGTTTAAACTCCCACTGTGAAACTGGGGGTTAGAATTTTAAAGATTGAAAAAATATCAATATTTTTTTCACACATAAAAATTTGTTCTTAAAATTAATAAAACAATTCTTTAAAAAAATAAAATGCCATCTGATTTTTCGAGTAAATATGAATTTATGCAAACAAAATTTGCGACTTATACTAACTATAAGGCAAGTTATGCATTCGTAAAAAAATCGAACTCGAGATTTTGATCAAAGTTGACATTACGATGATAGCGAAGACCAAAAAAGTGGGTCTCGCAATTCTGTCTGTCTGTCTGTTCGACTACAGCTAAACGGCTCGGCCGATTTTCTTCATACTTGGTAGATATGGGTTTTAATTTTTTTCCCCTGATGGATGTTTTTTTCTTATTTTTTTTAAGACCAAAAATAACGGTACCTGCCATACGATTTTTTTTCGAAATTTTATAAATATTTTTTTTTTCTCAAAAACTGTCCCACATATTAAAAAAAATAAAATGCACGACTGGGTCGCACGAACTTGCTCCTATGTAATCGACTAGGAATTTTAAAAATGAATGTTATTAGTGAAACCTGTTCATAAGGATAAAATTAATTTTTCAAAAAAAAAAAAGAAAACAATGATTTTTTTTTTTTCAAAAATTCAAAAAATATTTATTTTAAAGTTTTGAAATGCAATGTGTTTAAGACTTTTTAGAAGCTTCTCTATAAAAATTTTCATTAAAATCCGTTACGTGGATAATGAGAAATTCAAAATTCGAAAAAATGGTTCTATGGTAGGTACAAGCTGTAATATCTTAATTTCAAATTTTTTTTTAATAAATTAAAGATCTTAAAAATTAATTGAAAGGAAAAAAATTTTATCAAAATTCTAGGCGCCGTTTTCGAGAAAAATACGATTTTTGAAAACCATTTTTTTTAATTTTTTACCATTTGTATGGTAGGTACCTTTATTTTTAGGTAAAATAATTTTTTTTTTCTCACATCTTGTAGATTGTATTGAGAAACTTTTATATATTGAAATATTGAGTTTTGAAAAAAAAAATTTGCTTTAGCAAAAAAAAAATGATCAAAATCGGTTGCACCAGTTTTGAGAAAATCAAAAACCAAAAAAATGGTTCCATGGGAGGTACCCTCAATAACCATTTTTCGGAAAATTTTTTTCAACCAATACTTAGCTTTAATTAAAATAAATTTTTTTGCATTTTTATTTTTAAAATAAAAGTTTTTGAGGAAAAAAAAAGTTTATTTTTTCTCAAAAACTTAAAAATGATATCCACCAAGTTTAAAGAAAATCGGCCGAGCCGTTTAGCCTGTAGTCGAACAGACATACAGATAGAATTGCGAGACCCACTTTTTTAGTCTTCGTTATCATCGTAATGTCAACTTTGATCGAAATCTCGAGTCCAATTTTTTTACGAATGCATAACTTGCCTTATAGTACCTATAAGTCGCAAGTAAAAATCAAAAAATTTCATTTAGTTAAACCTAGGTAATGGTTGAAAAAAACTTCCAAAAAATTATTATTTTTGGTCCCCCTTTGGAACCTTTTTTTTGTTTTTGGTTTTCTCAAAAACGGTACGACCGATTTTGATGATTTTTATTATGTTAAGGCTCCCCAGGAGTTTCGATATTATTGTGTATTCAAGTTTTCAATTTTTTTTTTATTGAAAACTCAATATTTCGAAAACCCCATGCTCGATTTTTTAAAAACTTGATAAATAAAAGTTTCTTAAAATAATCTATAAGATATGAGAAAAACAATTTATTTCACCTAAAAAATAACGGTACCCTCCATACAAATATTAAAAAATGGTTTTCGAAAATCGTATTTTTCTCGAAAACGGTTCCGAGAATTTTGCTTGATTTTTAGTTCTTTCGATTAATTTTTAAGATCTACAATTTAATATAAAAAACTTTGAAAAAAAAAGATATTACTGTCTGTATCTACCATAGAATGATTTTTTTAAAATTTTGAATTTCTCATTATCGGCATAACGGATTTTAATGATATTTTTCTTATTTTGTTTTATTTGAGCAATAATAAAAACTTTAAATTGGTGTACCAAAATTTTTTCTTAAAAATGTTTTAAAATTTTTTTATATAAAAGCTTTTTTTTAATAAAACACTACAAAGACTTATAATTTTTGTTCTTGCATAAAACTATATTTGCCTCAATCACATGGCATCCTATTTTTACCTCCAACTACTAAAGAAGTTGTTTTGGACATTTAAAAAATTAATTTTATGCTTATGAACAGTTTTTCTCTAATAACATTCATTTTTGAAATTCATAGTCTATTACATAGGAGCAAGTTCGTGCGACCAAGGGCCTTGTGAATAAAAAAAAAGTTAAAGCTTTTTTTGGAGGAAGCTAAAGCCAACTAGTCATAGCTTTTACTAGCAGCTAAAGCTAGACAGTTCTAGCTTAAGCTTTGTTTTATGTGAATAAAAAAATGATAACGCTAAATAGCTTATGCTAGAAAATTCTAGCTTAAGCTTCGTAATTTAAGCTGTTCGTTTTTTTATTCACAGGTTTCGACTAGGTAGCTTTAGCTAAAACTGGTACATGTATGACCGAAAGAAAAGTTTTTTTGCCTCAATTTGTTATCTGTTCTACAGGGCAAGTATTGGTTTCGGCTAAAAAATGTTTTTAACATTTCGTATGTCAGTTTCTGGGTCTATTGGTTCACAGTCCTATTTTTTGAGATTTCCCTTATGTTTAATTAACAACTCGCACAAGTTAATACTGAAAATAAGACCTAGTCAAAGCTTTCTAGACCGGTCGAAAAAATCTTGAAATTTTTGTAGCTTTAACTATAATATTCTAGTTTAAGCTATTTTTATTCACACAAATTGAAGCTTAAGCTAGGAAAACAAGCTAAAGCTAAATGAATTTAGCTTTGGCTATTTTAAAATAGCGATTACTAGAAAACATCTTTAACTAGCTAGCTTAAGCTTATTTTTATTCACTAAAAATCAAGCTTTTACTAAAAAATCCAAGTTTTAGCTTTAGCTTTTTTTTTATTCACAAGGCCCCAAGTCTTGCATTTTATTTTATATAATTTCCTTTAAATTAATAAAAATAAATGCTTAGTACTAATTTCAACAATTAAAAGATTGGCACGAGTACGATAACTTGGGCGCCGAAAATTGATAACGGATTTTTGTAAAAGGGTCAAATACAAGCATTTTTCACTATGGAAGTGGGGTCTATCTCGCCCCGTTTAGAAGGTAGGGCCTATTTTTGATAAAAACGACTTAAAAAGAAAAACAAATATTAAAAAAACAACAACAATACTTAAAATACAAAACAATAACGGTTTTAAAAGCCAGAAGTCTGTTCTTTCATCCTACATTTAAATTATATTATTTGTGTCAATAGTTTTCAAAAAATTTGCATTCAAACTCAAAATTTTTATAAAAAAAAAACGCAAAAAAAAGTTTGGATCAATTTTTCTCAAAATTGTAAAATGTAAAAATTTTCTTTTTGTTGTCAATTTTAAATCGAACACAAAACCGAAAGCTTTTATGTCTTCTAGTTTTTGAAAAAATTGAAAATGTACACATGTGTTAAAACTAAATTTTCTTTTTGTTGTCAATTTTAAATCGAACACAAAACCGAAAGCTTTTATGTCTTCTAGTTTTTGAAAAAATTGAAAATGTACACATGTGTTAATCAAATTTATATGTTTACCAATGGTCACTTAAGAACTGACTTTCAACAAATGTATCAACTCATTTTTGAAAAAGCAATATTTAAAAAATGAGTTCATGAATACTTTTTGATTACATTTTTTTTTTATTTTAAATGCGAAAAATACACGCAAGGAAGAGTAGGGCTAAAACTAACACTTTTAACTAAAACGAACGCTCCTCCTAAAATTTTTAAAATAATTAAGCAAAAAAAATTGTAACAAAAGTTATACAATTATTAATTTATTTTTAACAAAAAAAAAAAAAATAAAAACTAGGCAACTGAAGAGTCCAACTGAGATCGCCGCGGCGAAACACCAATTTTTTGTGGACTTGTCTCTCGTGTTAGTCCAAAATAATATTGCTTTTTCAGTCATTAATAATAATAAGGAATAAAGTAACTCTAATAATATAGACTTACACTTGTACTGTATGTATGTATGAACGAGTATGTAGAAAAAATATAAATTTAATTGTTACAGATTTATACGAAGTGATATCACAGTGCGATCGCAGTCACTGAATCTGAATCTTACATCAACTATTTTGCTTTGAATTGCAAGTCACGTGTCAAAAATTCTCGTTATTGTAATAATTTCAAAAATAATTCTCCCCACATTTTTGCATTTTTCGTGACGAATTCCATTCAATTTGTGATATTGCGATGATGCTTCGCTATTTAACCTATTATTTCACTGCTTTTTGCTTCTACCTACACACAACTTTCTCATCATAATTTTTATTTTGATTAATGACGTCACAAAAGTCCCACAGATGATGCTCACCTTGAGAGTGAGAATATCTCTGGAGAGGAAACGTGGAAAAAGGCAATGCATTATGCAAGCATTTATATCTTATGCAAGTACCTTGTCATTGTCAAGGACTTATAAAATGGTTATTTTATTCATCATTTATGGCGGAAAACCAAGTACATGTACTCATAACGAGAGTGTAATGGTTAAAAAGGTTTTAAACAATTATATGCGTTGATCATTTTAATTTTCGTTTTTATCTGTCATCTTCGTTTTCGCAACATTTTCAAGCGACCAATGACCTCATCGCATTTAAACTTGTTTTATTTTAATTTGAAGTTTGTAGTCTCTGCCATGGTTAAAGCTATGACGATACAGACAAAATATACATACGAGGTTGAAGTAAACTTAACAACGGTTTCAAGTTCTATAATTTGTGTTTTGCATTTAAAATATTAATTGTAGCCAAAAATTGTATGGTGTAACATTGACACATTCATTTTATTGTTTTATTCAACCTTGACGTCTTTAACAACATTTTTTTATGGTGACCATTGAAGGAATTGATTTTGCAGGAAAAATTATGGAAATGTCTAAAACTTATCTGCATTAGGGTGTGCCAAAACAGAAGAAAGTTTTTTATTTTTCATAAAAAAATATCGATCGTTCTAAAATGTAACCTTTTTATGTGGGGCTTTACCAATAATCAAATTTAAAGACGACTTTAATATTTGAGTGAAATGAACCGTACATATGATGAACTAAATCTTTAATTAGAATCTAAATAATGAACCATTATGTAAGTTATGGAATTTAAAAAATAAGGCATTGCATGTGTGGTTAATTAAATAGAGTCACTTAAATAATAGTTCATTTTACGAAAACATTAAAGTTGTCTTTAAAATTTTATTATTGATAATGCTCATAGATTCTTAGATCAATGATTTTTTGCGTAGCGATTAAATTTCAACTGCTCAAGAGTAAAGTTAGCAACTCTAAAGTTAGAAACTCTTAGCTCCTGAGTCAGTTAACGTTTGAATGGGTGAAGCCCCAAGGCATAAGGCATGTTCTCCAAGTTGTGGTTTGCAAAATACCGAGTTCTTGTGCGCGGCGAGAAATTGACTGCTTTGGATCCTCCTGCTCACTGCTCACGGACAGAGGCGATATTTTCGCTTCATATTGCGTTTTGTTGACATACGGGTGTTGGCGGGTTGTTCACTGAACCGGTTGATTCAAATTTATCCACCACGTTGTGAATAGTCCTCTCCACGATCATGAAGACCTTAAAATGGGCGAAGCATGTTGTTGAACGCTATTACTATCCATGTTGATTTTGGTAAGACAATAAATCAAATTTGACAGATGTAGCTTCAACAAAATGGCCACAATCACCTGTCAAACTATTAACAACATTGATTTTGACATTCGGGATTTTAATGTCATTTTTATTTGGCAATTCGGAAGCCTTCTGAACTCTTCTGAAAGTATTCACTTGGAAAAAAATGACAGTTCTGATTTTGAAGAGAAGAGAAATTTGCTTCTGGATTTGAAATCAGAATTGAAACCAGAAGCACTATACTTATGTCGTTTTTATTTGGCAATCCGGAAGCCTTCCGGACTCTTCTGAAAGTGTTCAATTGGGAAAAAATGACAGTTCTGATTCTGAAAAGAAGAGAAATTTGCTTCTGGATTTGAAATCAGAAGCAAAACCAGAAGCACTCACACATTCATATACTTAAACGTCAACCTCAACAGCTGTGATTTTTGGTATCCAAATTGTGCGAACCAGGGTTGGCCGAATTAACTACACTACATTTTCTACATGATTTACTACGTTTATATGAGGTGTTGAAGCAAGCTTGAAGGTCGCTTCGAACCTTTATATACCTGTATTGCGTTGAAATGAGCTTCGTTCGACTCGATCCCAATCGCTCAGCGGTGTCGAGTAGAAATGTGGGTCGAAAATCAGACCCTAATCCAACTCGATCTTTCGATACTGCATATAAACGTAGTACTACATGCCTAATTTACTACAATTTGTTACGTCTGCTACATATGTATATATTTATATGAAGGTTTTTTTATAATACAAACTCTATATACTACTGAAATAAATCAGCCAAGTAGAAAAAAAAAGCTAATTTGAATCAATAATTCAACAAGTCCAATAATAGTGCTAAGTCTTCTACTTGGCTGATTTATTTCAGTAGTATATAGAGTTTGTATTATAAAAAAACCTTCATATAAATATTCAATGCCAGGCCACGGGCAAAAAAAAAATTCCAACATTAATGATTACAATTCTAATCTTTGTTGGATATAGTTCACATTGGATTTTTGTCAAAAAATTCATGTAAGATGAACTGAACTTAACAAAAATTGCGTATTGACAAGGTCCTCACAAGTCAACTGATGAGTCCATGTGAGATAACCCGGACGAAACGCCAATTTTTGTGGACTAAAGGCCAAAAAAGCTAATTTGAATCACATATGTATATAGTTAATTCATAAAAAATCAATATAATAAAGGAAAAAAAAAAACAATTTTGCACTTTTATGATCTAATGAAGGTTTGTAAAAAAAAAGTTTCATTTACCATAAGGATGAAGAATTGTAGGAATAACTGAACGTTTAATTTAAAAATTCAAATTTCAAATGCACAACTGACAGTTAATTGACAGCAATGCTACAATTTGTTACATTAACTACAATTAACTACTTTAATTACACAAACTACGTAGCAGACGTAACAAATGTAGTTATTTCTAAAAAGCGACAATTCGGCTAACCCTGCTTTCAAAAACCATTTTTCTTGATTTTGATTATTGTACGCATTTGATGTTTCACATAAACAATCAAACAAAACTTCAGAATCATCAGAAGCAAACAAAAGTGTTCAATTGGGATTCCGGATCGGAGAGAGATTCCGGATTGCCAAATAAAAACGACATTAAACGTCAAATTGGACAACTGTGATTTTTTGTATCGAAGTGATTTTCTTTCAACAAACTTTATTCTTGATATTCCACTGAATAACACAATGAATTGTACACATTTGCAGCCATATTTATAAACTCATTATAGTGAGTACATAAGGCTATGCAACCCTTATAATGCCTCTAAACGCAAAATCGTGATTTATAAAACTTATGTGACGTTGAATAGAGGCATTATAAGCTAAACGCGTTTGGAGGTTGAATAGTGCCTACATAGGGACATTTTAGTACTGAACTGTCACATTCAATGTGACATCACATTGAATTATAAAGATTATCAACAAAATAAAATGCCTTTGACTTGATATTGAAACTTAAACTTTGTGTTATTTTTATTTATTGAAACAAAAATGTTATACTAATATATTAAAAACAAATTGAATTGAAAATTGTTTAGAATTAAATAGATAAATATACTTGTTGCTGATTTCTCCCCACGCATCCTTCTTCATCCGGTGTGTTAGTGTTGTAATTTTCTTAACGATTGTGTATCCTTGTTAAGAATCAAAACTCCTTGCTTTTCTTATTTTTATAATTTTAACATTTACTTCTTTATTACTTTAATTACTTTATTTCTTTAAATCTACTTTACAAAATAATTTATTATACGCAGCCGCGAACCTCCAGCCAATGGTGCGTAACAAATCTAAAAGCGAAGGGTTAACAAAAATTCTGCTTTTTATATGCAAAATGCCGGAAGTTGAGAGAGAGACGATATGATGTTTCACTTATTGTTCTTTCATATATTTTGCACTACGAAGTGCAATACATTTATGAATGCATTCAGCAATGCACCATGAGTGGCAATCAAGAATGACCACTTCATCACCCTTCCCCAGTGCAAACCTCTCAACGAAAACAACATTACTTTTATTTACATCTACTATGAATATCACTGTTTATTTTTTTTCAAAATTTTCAATTGCGTAGGCGGGCTTCAATCTATCAATCGAAATAGAAACGTTTTTGTTTTTCACATTCAAAACAAAATACTTTCTCGTGCGTCGAACGACTTTGTACGGTCCCTCATACGGAGCTGTCAAACCGGTCTTGACTCTGTCCACCCTTACGAAAGCTGAATCACAGTCCTGCAGAGTAGCTGGTATGAAAACTGTCTTACTGGGTGTTCGAGTATCCGTTGGAATTAAATTTTTCATCGAGGTACGCAAGTTTTCAATAAAAGTTTCTTCAGAAACATCTGCATTTGTTTTTTTAATAAAAATTTCCCCCGGAAGCTTCAAACATTGGCCGTAAACCATTTCTGCTGGCGAACACTTCATATCTTCTTTGATTGCGGAACGAATCCCAAGCAAGATAATTGGCAATTCAGAACTCCAACCAATTGTATTGCCTCTTGCTTTCAAAGAAGCTTTCAACTGCCTATGGAACCGTTCCACCATTCCGTTTGCTTGGGGGTGGTAGGGCGTGGTGTGAATTCTATGAGAACCAAGAATTCTCGTAAGTTCATTGAAAAGTTTGGATTCGAACTGCGTTCCTTGATCCGTTGTTATCCTGAGAGGAACTCCGAACCTACAAACATAGTTTTCAACAAATACCTTCGCCACCGTTGTTGCGCAAATGTTTTTTAAAGGAAATGCTTCGGGCCACCTTGTGAAACGGTCTACTATCGTCAAGAGGTAAGAATAACCGTTGGATTCTGGTAATGGCCCAACCAAGTCTAAATGTATGTGCTCAAAACGTTCATTGGGAAGATCGAATTTGGCGACAGCAGATTTTGTGTGTCTATGCACTTTCGATTTTTGGCATGCAAGACAGGCTCTCGCCCAATTTGTAATATCTTTGTTCATTGTTGGCCAAAAATAACGTTGAGTTATGAGTTTCCTTGAAGTACGTATGCTTGGGTGCGAGAGGTTGTGCATCGAATCAAAAATTTGTCGACGAGCAGGATGAGGAACGAAAGGCCTGTTGTTTCCTGTGGAGATTTCGCAGTATATTTCAAAATCAGGAAGTTTAAATTTTTGAATTCTGAACTTTGATTTCACATCATTGCACTTTTCATCGAGCATTTTATTCAACTCTGTGTCGGATGATTGGAGTTGAGCTAATGTCTTGCTATTGAGATGAACCATGTCAGATGAAGAAATTTCGTGCTCGTCCATTCGTGATAAGGTATCCGCGACCACGTTATCTGGGCCTCTTATGTATTCTATGTCAACAGTGAATTGTGAGATATAATCAAGTTGGCGAGTTTGCCGTGGACTTCTATCCGCCTTCGATGCAATCGCGTATGCAAGGGGCTTATGGTCGGTGAACACTTTGAATTCCTGCCCTTCGACGAAATATCTAAAGTGTTTAATAGACAAATACATAGCAAGTAGCTCGCGATCGAAAGTGGAATATTTTGTTTCTCTTGGTAAAAGTTTTTTCGAGAAGAATGAAAGAGGTTCCCAAGAGTTATTTGATTTTTGTTGTAAGACACCACCGACTGCAGTGCTTGAAGCATCAGTGAATATTGAAAACTCTGCATTGATTTTTGGGTGAGCTAATAAGGTGACATTGCACAACTTAAGTTTGGCTTCCTTGAATGCCATGTTGAGGTTATCTGTCCATTCAAAACTTTTTTTAGACTTTCGTCCGACATTTATGTTTCCTATCTGTGAGTAAAGTGGAGCTACTATTTTTGCAATATTAGGGATGAATCTATTATAGTAATTTATCATTCCTAAGAACCGTTGTAAGTGTTTGATGGAAGTTGGTTTTGGAAATTTGAGTATGGCATCAATGCGGTCCTGCGATGGAAAAATGCCATCCGCATTGATTTTGTGTCCTAGAAAATCTAGCTCTGCGACTCCCAAGATGCACTTGGAAGTGTTTATTGTTATTTGGTAATCAGATAGTCGCTTGAATAAAGTTTGCAGATGCAACTTGTGTTCATCTTCTGTTTTGCTTGACACTAATATGTCATCGACGTAGATAAAAGTAAAATCAAGACCTAGGCAGACCGAGTTCATGAAACGCTGGAACGTTTGCGCGGCATTTCTTAAGCCTAAAGGCATGCGCCGGAATTCAAACAAACCGAATGGGGTTGTGATGGCTGTTTTGTAAACATCTTCCGAGGCAACGGGTATTAAATGGTACGCTCTTACCAGGTCGATTTTGGAAAATACTTTGCATCCATGTATGTTCATGGTAAAGTTCTGGATGTGAGGGATGGGATAACGATCTGGGACGGTGATGGCGTTAAGCCTGCGGTAGTCACCGCATGGCCGCCAATCCAAATTATCCTTCTTTTTTACCATGTGGAGTGGTGAGCAGGTAGGTGAAGAAGAGGGTTGACAAATTCCCAACTCAGACATGTGCTCAAACTCTGTAACAGCTGCCTTGTGACGTGCAGCGTCTAGCCTCCTTGGGCGTGAGAAAGGTTGTGGTCCTTTTGTTAATATGTGATGGACGATCGGATGATTAACTGGAGCAAAGTAATTTGGTGTTTGCGTTAGTTCGGGGAATTTTTTTAGAATAGAGCCGTAGTGGTTGTCGATTTTATATTCAATGGGTAGTGGTATGTTGTCATTTCTGATGACTCCCTTTGAATGAATTTTTGTTTCAGGGTCTATGATGCGTTTATTATGCAGGTCGATTAACAAACCAAATTTATCTAGGAAGTCTGCTCCTATGATTGGTCGATTAACAGACGCTAAAATGAACGGATGAGTAAAATTTCTTCGAAGGCCAATGTTAAGTCTTAAAAGTTTCGAGCCGAATGTGGAAATGGCTGTGCCATTTGCGGCTGAGAGCAGACCAGTTGATTTTATTTTGGCACTATGTTTTATTGGAATGACTGACACGTCCGCACCTGTGTCAACCAGGAATGTTAGGTTATTATTTGTATCTTTAATGAAAAGGCGGCGATATGAAAACTGACTGTTTGCCGCGGTAACAGCAGCTTCGTTTAGTTTGGGGTATTTGAACATTGAGCTTTGGATAGATTTGGTTTCGAGTTTATTACGTAGTTGCAGGGTTGATCGCACTTTTGAGCCCTAGATCCAAACTTTCTATGATACCAACACATTGCAGTCCTGCGGTTAGTATTGGATCTGCTAGGAGTGCGATTGCGAAAACTCCTTTGATTTGGCCTAGATCTGGATCTGTTTCTGGGCTGCGATCGAAAATTGATTGATTCGATCATGGATTCTATTTTGGATAAACGTTTTTCCAAATTCGAACCTTGATCAATAGATGGTTCTGTTCCTTGTGTAGCAATGCTATAAACACCAACATTCTGAGACGCTTCATAAATTTTGTCCGCAATGGACCCTAATTCTTCAACGCTTTTTGAACCGACCGAAAGAAGAGCGATGTTGATGGCCTGAGGAAGGCGACGCATCCACAAATTTTTTATAATATCCTCGTTAAATGAGGTTCCTGCGAGTTGCTTCATAGAGCGAAAAACTTCGGATGGCTTTCGGTCGCCAATATCCGCCTTATTTAATAAAGCCTCTAATCTCTTGATCTCCGAAACCGAATGTCTCTCTATTAATATGCTTTTCAAGACATTATATTTATCTCGCGCGGGTGGTTCTGAAAGAACATCAATTACCGATTCACAGGTCTCGATAGGGAGCGCCGCTACCGTGAGACAGTATTTCGTTTCTTGACTTGTTATTTTAAATACGTTAAACTGAGCCTCGGCTTGAATAAACCAAGTTTTTGGATTGGCTGCCCAAAAAGATGGGAGGCGAACGCGAATTGAATTGATATTGCTTTCGTCAGGGAGTTGCCCTGGGGAGATAGGATTTGTTGGTGGAGTAACTGCCTCCTGAATCGGATTGTCAGAAAGAATACCGTCGCAATGATTTTTGTTTTCATTAACGTTATTTGAAGGCTCATTCGTTTTTCTCTCACTTTCAGACATTTTATTTTATATAAGAATATGGATAATGTATATAATATTATGATAAAATACAACTACATATATAAATGCATATATTTTTAATATGAAAATGTAAAATAATCTATTCTTGGCTGGAAGTTTACCTGCTTACATTTGTTCGTTAATATTTTGTTGGAGATGATGTTGACTGCAATGATAATTTCACTGCTGATGGTGTGCTTCTGTCTGGATTGTCGGTCACGTGGTTTTGAGCGATCAGAGAGGGTTATGGTGAAATTTCTTACTCTTCTTGTTGAAATTGTGGACGTTTTCTTTCTTCGTTTGCCGGAAGATTGGTGTTGATTCCTGACGTTGATTGATTCGAAAGTGGTTCGAGGTTGCTTCTTGACGGTGGTGGCAGAGATGAATATTGTTGCAGGTTGCTTTTGTAGGTTGTTTGGCGCTGGAACTGCAGCGTTGGTGCGGACGTTTATGCGTTTGCGTTGGTGTTTTGTGAACAAAAATCTTCGTTGCTAAAGCTTTTTTGTTTTGTGAAATAATCCGAATTGTTTGTGGTAATGGTTTGCACGTTTTGTCACGTGTCTTGATCGGGGTCACCAATTTCTTAACGATTGTGTATCCTTGTTAAGAATCAAAACTCCTTGCTTTTCTTATTTTTATAATTTTAACATTTACTTCTTTATTACTTTAATTACTTTATTTCTTTAAATCTACTTTACAAAATAATTTATTATACGCAGCCGCGAACCTCCAGCCAATGGTGCGTAACAAATCTAAAAGCGAAGGGTTAACAAAAATTCTGCTTTTTATATGCAAAATGCCGGAAGTTGAGAGAGAGACGATATGATGTTTCACTTATTGTTCTTTCATATATTTTGCACTACGAAGTGCAATACATTTATGAATGCATTCAGCAATGCACCATGAGTGGCAATCAAGAATGACCACTTCATAATTTTTATTTTCATTATTGAATTTTATCCTCAAGAACTTGTCTGAGGAGTATTCCAGCTAGGATGAAACGAATAACAATTTGATTTCCAGTATTGTGCTAGAGATAATAACATACTTTATCTGATGAATCAAAGTAAATTGTTCGAATTCTTTTAGCTTTTGGTAGTTTCGTTTTTGTTTATTAAATTCGATAGACAGACAGGATGTTTTTTTTTGACAAACAGCTGAGTATTATGAAGGCTGAATGTAATAGATTCTTACTTTTTGGTACTTTATTTGACACAAGCTCATTATAACTATGCAGGGTAGGCAAATGTTTTATAAATATGAATTTGCATAGTGGATGAATAAGTCCTTATGCATTGCATAACTATTCACGCGTTTAGCGAATTCTAATAAATACGGCTGTTGATGTTTTACGTATACAATCACAAAAAACTTCGGAATCATCAGAATCAAAAAAAGTGTTCAGTTGGGATGCCGGATCAAAGAGAGATTCCGGATTGCCAAATAAAATCGACATAAGTTTTGAAAACAATATCTTCTAAATGCCGTCCATTTTTTGCAACACACTCTTGCAATCGGACTCTTAACTTTGTAAACACGCCAGAACAAACCGTTGGTTCAATGGCTGGAGCTTCATGGTATATATTTTCTTCTAGGCCTAAATTTTTTCTGGAATGTATTCCCTGCTGCTGATCGATTAATATATTGGAAAATATGCTCCGAATTTCTAAAATTGGTCTCTGTTTGTTTTTTGCACAAGAATCGGTACATAAAGAATAAATCAGTTGGTCACTCTGGTCATATTGTTTCTTGCTTTGAGGCAAATTATTTTGTTTATTAAAATAACCGGAACAGGCGAAACATGATCAAGGTTATGTTAGTATTTATTTTGATGAACATTGACAAAGTCTGGTTAAGTTTGTTAAGAATTATTTATTCGGAATAGACAGCGATATTGATGACTGAATAAACATTCTATCGATAATTATTATAAACAATTAAGTAAATTTTGTTTAACCTTTGCCCTTAGTTAATTTAAGATGAATGCATTCAATTAAGATAATAATTGTTCTTTCAAAACCGGTAGAAATGAGTTATAACTTGTAATATATTTATTTATCTTAAAATTAACGCCAGTTTTTGGTGCGCTAACTACTTAAAAAAAAAACTTTTTAAATATAAGGAATAATAAAATAAACCACTGGGTTACACGAACCTGCTTTTCTGGTTCAAGCCTCTAGACATGACATTCAAAAATAAATGATAAATAAATTAGAGATTTAAACTTGGAAGATGGCAGTTTTTAATTTTCCCCTAGTGCTGTTTTTTTTGTATCCTTAAGCTCCTAAAAAAATTAATAAGTATTGTTAATACACAAATAAAATTTGTTTGCATTTTTGTTATGCTCGTTTTTTTTTTAAACTTAAGTTAATTTCATCATTTTTTTAATTAAAAAAATCCGTTAGCAACTTTTTGATAACGGCAGCTCTGAAAAAAGAAATTATCTTACTCAACTAGATTTATCATTTCATCTAGTAGGCTTATCAATGTGGCTTTTATCTCTTAGACTATTAATTCCTATTTAAAGCCAATCCCCATTCGCAGTTAGGAAATCCGCCGATCGGTTTGGATTAAAAGCGACATTAATTTTCAACCTGCACGATCCTTTATAAATTAAATTTTAATTTAATCCAAAATTTAAATTTCTTTTAATCAATTAATAAATCTTTAATTAATCTTTTAAGGATCAAAATCAATTCAACAGCTATCGGTGTAGCGTTAACCCTTAGACAGTGACATGACCAACATTTTTTTTTTAATTTTCTTCTTAAATAAAAAATATATTCCTTCCTGGAAATTGCTCAAAATCACAAATGAAATTTAGCAGATGTCCATTTTCTACTCTTTTCCTAAGAAAAAAAGGCTTATCTCCAATTTACTAAGTAAAAAGAGCCCATGTCCCAATAGTTTTTGCTTATGTGCATTTTTGGCACAGTCATTCATTTCCTCTGTAAATGTCCTGCTCTGACCAGAATGAGAGCCCAACTATTTGCAAAGTTATTCCTCGACAACCTTAACGAACTATCTGAACTTGAGATTAGAGACTTGATCTTTTATCTTAACACGATAAAGTGGCTCTGAGACGAACCTGAAGGACTTGCGTACTCCTCAATCTCATAACAGCAAGCTAATGACCTTCAGATAGAGGGGAGATCATAAGTCCCGCATCAAATCGCCTTTAACTCCATAGGACAAACGAGATTTTAAAATTAAAACGGAGCCGCGCACTCCAGCACTGAGGAAGACTGCTCGTTCCCACAATTTCTGTCTATGGATTTTTTGTTTTTTTTTTTTTAATTTTTTTTTGTAATAAATTTAAAAAACGCAATAAAAATCAATTTTTTAGTGTCTTCATCAATAAGCAAAAAAGGCTCATCTCCATACCTTAGATTTTTTACTAAGCACAAAAGGTGCAATTCCATTTTCTCTAACCAATAAATAACTTAATAAAATCACGAATTTTATAAAATAAAATTTCTCTAAATATCAAATCATTTCTTAAAGTTTTCAAAATTATTGAAAAATTAGCGCAAAACTACAAAAAAAAACGGAGATACGCACTTTCAGTTTAGGTCGACAGTATGAAGAGCGGATGGCATGAGTATTCAACAATCTAAAACTACAAACTACATTATTGACATTTCTTCATGCATTACACCAGCGGATTCTCTATAGTAAGAACTGCAAAATCATGTCGGGCAATCCATAGTCCATTCATCAGAATCTGTAATCAGAGTTGAAACTTTAATCACATTTTATATATACAAGGCTTTCTGTCATGATTTCGAGTGGGAAACAGTTGTCAGTGTCAAAATAACCTATGATTTAAAAAGAGACCACTACATGGCCCACCATTTGTATGGATAAACCATACTAGCCCAAGGAGAAAGGGCTAGAATGTGAACAGAATATAATACCAAAATACAATTGATTGATTTATAAAATTGATTGAAAAATTCGTCAAAATCTGTAAGCGTCATCTTGCCTTTTCGTTAAAAAAAAAATAAAAAAGCCAATGACACAAAATTAAAATATTACTCGTATTTAACACAAGTTAAAAATTCGTTGCCTTTTTCTTTTCGCTCAAAATCGCACTTGACAAAGCATTTTCCGTTGCAAGTATGTAGTATGTATGGTGTAATTAGTTAGTTATAAATTTAATTAGTACTTCAAACAACAATGTACATTGAACACGTTTTTGCTACGTGAGTTCATCTTAGTCTTGACAACGACTTAATAAATAAATAAATAGCAAAGTAAAACTTATCACAAATGCGATAAAAAGTACTCATACATATGTGTAACAACAACAACAGATAGTAATTTACCTATCTGTTCTTGTTAAAATTACATATAAAATTTATTTGAATAATATCAATTCAAACCATTTATTTATCTATATTTATCAAAAAATCAATATTTTTTGTCTTATGGCCTGCAATCATATGCTTTACTAATATTTTGTATCCAAATTCCCATTGATTGCTTTTCATGTTATTCGCACGTTGTTGTGTTCTGATTTATCTCACTGAACTTTAATTTTTCATATTATCTCTTGTCTATACACAAATTATATAAAAATATTAAAAAACAAAGCGTTAATTTATAATTTCAGTGTTTACATTATAACATGGAATGTCGGCACAAAATATCCCGATGATCTCTCACTCTTCAATCTGCTCGGCTTGAAATCACATACTTGCCCCGGCGAAAGTCCTCCTGATCTATATGCAATTGGATTACAAGAAGTCAACTCGCGCCCCCAAAATCAAGTACTTGGTCTTTTCAAAGATGACCCATGGACGATCGGATTCAAAGAAATTCTAAAAAATCACGACTATGTTGCGATTAAGACAGAACAAATGCAAGGTCTGATGCTGACGTTATTCTCAAAGCGAAAACATGTTCCACATCTGAGGAGTCTTGAAGCCGAATTCACCCGAACTGGACTTGGAGGCATTTGGGTTAGTTTAATTGAGTTTAAAAAATGTTGTTTGTGATTTATTAAAAATTTTTCTTTGTATTTTCAGGGCAACAAAGGTGCCGTCAGTATTCGTTTGAGCGTTTATGGCTGTGGTGTTTCGTTTGTAGTTGCCCATTTAGCCGCTCATGATCACGAGTTAGACGAAAGAGTCGAAGATTACCGACAAATTTTAGAGAAACATCATTACCATGTTCAAAATTACAGAGAAATCTTCGACCATGAGTAAGTTCATCCCCTCAATTTAAAAAATCCACAGATTAACTAAAACTTTTTTTGTGCTTAGATATGTGTTCTGGTTTGGTGATCTTAATTTCCGTCTCTCTGGTGATGATTCGCCCGAAGAAGTGCGAAGTCTTGTTGAAAAAGATAAACTCTCCGAACTTATTCGAAGGGATCAGTTACTATTCGTTCGTAAAACCCGCTCAGCATTCCATCAACTTGAAGAGAAACTACCAGAATTCCCGCCAACTTTTAAATTCAAAGAAAATACCTCGACTTATGATATGAAGTGGGATATAAATTTGATTTTTTTTATTTTATTTTTTATATTACTTAAATCGTTTTCACTTCATATTTAAAATTTTTGTTTATAGACGAAGACCTGCATGGACTGATCGGATTTTGTACACCATAAACCGTGACAAACATCCTGAAATTAAACTTCATTTGGATCAACTTTCATACAAAAGTCATCCGGGATATACAATTAGTGATCATAAACCCGTTTCCAGTGAATTTATAATCAAGGTATGTGATTTTGTAATTTGAAAATCATTTTGTGTATGTTTGCCTACAGACTTCTTTTGTAAGTCGTGCTGTTTTTGTTGTTTTTGATATGTGGTTTAGGTGGTGGGGAGCTTTATAGAAAATCCATTAAATTTTGTTGTCATTTTATATAATTCAATAATATCGTCTCATACCGTTTGCATTCATTCGAAATAATTGTACAAAATTTATTCACCGAACCTATGTATATAATTTGTATTCGATAGTAAACTTAAAATGCAAATACATAAAGGTTAAAAGCCCCATCGCTGAAGTTAGTTTTTTCTATCTCAGACTTTTGGCGTTTTGAAGTATCAAACTTAACTTTTAACAACTACTGATCAAATGTTTAATAATTTTTTTTTAAGTTCCTTGGTAGTTGTGGATTAGTTCATACATAGGTGCGTATGTCGAAAACTTCAAAAAATCAGGAGAAGAGTTTATTTGTTTAACGCCATTCAAAAAATATAAACATTATAATACAATACCCCCTCGGTAAAAGCAACAGATTAAAATTCGAGTAGTTGCGTTAATTGTGGCTGTCACAATAGCCAAGTCACAAAAATTTAAACTGAAAACCAGATTATAAAAAATAAAAGAATATTGTTCGTCATAAATAACAAAGTAAAGTTATGTAATTAATTACAAAATAAATAATTTAAATTTTTGGTTTATTTTACTCTCTCAGTGTTTTCAGTCATTGTGTCTTCTACTTCTATTGAAGCCGAGTTTTTTTGGGACTCAGAATTAGATATGAATTTGTTGAGCATATTTGTTCTCTTTTCGATTTGTGTTGCCTTCTGCTTTCTAGACAGCTTGAAAATATTTTCACGAATAACTTAGCAACATCCGAGTGCGAGAAATTAACTGAAGAATGTTAAATTAAAACGCAAATATGTACAATCTACCTACGATCTATGAGTGTAAAAACATCTGAGAAGTAGCTGTAAAATACGTGCCCAGTTACAATAAAAATAAACACCGGAAAATAGAAACAGAGATTAAACGAAATATGAGATCATGGGTAAAAAGATGCGTTTACGTTTTTGAAAAATTGCAATTACTGAGTTACGAATGGTAAAAATTTTGGTCTTACTTTAACCGAGGTTTTGTGTTTACCGAGGGCGTACTGTAACTCTCTACCAGTTGTAATGGTCCCATATTTTTTTTTATCTCGTTTTTTATTTATCTGATTTCAATTATTATTGAGAACATATATTCGCTATAATATGTATTTAAAAAAACCTTATTTTTAAAACAAATTAAACATCTTGGCCGTGGAGATTATGTCAACTACGGGCACTTAAGGAAACTTCAAGGAAAGTATTGTTGCTATAAGACGTGGAACAGCGAATATATAGGAATTCTAAGGAATACAATGTCTCAGAAGTCTAGAAAGTAGTTAATTTAAAAAAAAAAACATAATAAACTCATCTACGGCTCCAACACTTAGTCGCAATAACACTCCTGTATTCAATTCATGCATTTACAGCAATGGTTCCCCCTCTAGGTGAGAGTATTAATTATGTACGGAAAAAATCTCCTTCCTCACTCGGTACAGTCGCAAGAGACCTAAAATATGTTGACATACACAAATCCGCTGGCCCAGTTTGTATGTCCCTTTTAGTTCTGAAAAGATGTTCTTCTACGCTGGCAAAACCATTGCTTTAGCTTTTCCACCTATCCTATTCTTCGCACCTACAACGTTTATAACAAAAGGTTCACTGTTGATCTGATGTGGGCAATCAATCGTTACATCATTTTGGAAACATAAAGGAAATTTCACTTTATATTTAAAAAGCATTTGATAGAGTTTGGCACGAAACTAAACTTAAATTCGACTTAAGTCTAATACTCAAAGAATAAACTCTGTAATGCCCCAAGGCTCAGTTTTGTCTCCGACACTCTTGTTTATCTTCTTCTTCATGAATGATCTTTTGTTTGAAACTTATAATCTACTTCATTGTTTCGCTAACGACAGCATATTCTAAATTCCCAACTATGTTCTTTGGTGAAACTGCAGGATTCTTAAATTCCTTGAATTTATGTCACTGTCTTATATAGTTTTCCATTGGAAAATTCAGATTCAAATCTAAAGTTTAATTTTTTTTCGGAACCAATGGAATAAGATTTTAAATCAATTGGTTGTTGTTATTATTGTTTTGTAGCTCAGCACTGCAATGAATACCAACTTCGAGAATAAAAAAAACATTACGAAATTGTAAAGTTGAAAAATATATAAAAACCACTGTTCTTTGTTATAACATTTTCGGTTCAAATCTTTCTTTAGTGAGTTTTTTGTCGCAATTGAAACTCCGTGTTTCATACAAATGTATGTAGAACTCTCAAGACTTCATCCTTATCTTTCTTAGAGCTTTAATGCTCATGTAGATCAATACAACTGTATAATTGTAATTATGTAAATGTATAATTATTTAGAATTAGAGTACTACATATCCAGGATCTACTTCGGTAAAGAAATAATGAGCTTGGTGAATTTGCCGATTCATTTAAAGCTACTTCCATTTTTTATTCGGCATAATAACCTCACACTTTTCGCAGATAAAATAAATTAAAAAAATAAAATAAAAACCATATTTGCAAATAAACAGCTGAAAATCTTTTTTGCATTAGTACCTTTTTAATAGCGTTTTCCACTGCTATTCGTTCGTTTGGCATTACATGACAGTTCTTCTTCTAAAAAGAAGACAACATCGATTCTGGGCCCTTATCGCATAAGACTTAGCGATCACTCAATTAATTGATTGTCGTTTTGCCAATCGCTCCCTTTATTTTTCTTTATTGAAATGATAAAGACAGTTTTAGTCAAAACGGCAATCAATTATTTGAGGCCAACTATAATACGCATAAGCTAGCAGCGAATAAAAATAAATCCTTACTTACAATACGGGCGATACGGGCCCTTTATTTGAAAAAAGAATCAAAACCAGAAGCATATACACAAGCGCACAATTTCATCTTCAAAATCCTGAAACGTAATTTTTGTTACGAATACAGTCGACGACGGATATAAGAAAGTTCAAAGAGCTAAAGAATATATTTCGTATAACCGCATTTACTAATATAAAAAGAAGAGATATAAGAAATAAACTTTTTTTTATAAAAAAGAATGAACATAAGACAAGAACTTTCTCATTAAAAAGAATGAAAAATTAAGAACTGTTTCACACATGCAATAAAAACAATTTCCTAAAACAAAACATTACAAATAATAGCACTAAGATGTGCTTTTGTGCTTTCGAATAAATATCTTATAAGCGAGTTTTTCTTATATTCGTCAACGTCTGTAACGCAAACATTTCATCTTCTTCATCATCGTCATTTTCAAGTGATGATGATGAATTCGTTGTAGAATTTTTACGGAAGAAGTTTACTCAAAAGAAAAGAGCACAGGAAAAATTCCTGGAAGTTTGTTATTGAGGAAATAAGTTCAAATCTTTTAAGTTATGTCGATTTCCTTTACTCACTAGGGATTTCGATCCCTTGTCAAATTTTTTCTTTTGGTGTGCGTATTTCGTATTACATGTAAATCCCTCTTCAAATACGGATTCGAGGGATTTGATCTCTGTAAAAAAAAAATCGTTTTTTTTTTGGTGTAAAGGAACGTGAAATCTGTCGAGAGATCGAAATCTTCTCATGTGTAAAGGAAATCGACATTAGTTTTAATTTTTACAAATAATGAAAAATAATAACTTCAATTTGCCATCTGCATTTGACGTTTCACAAATACAACGAAACAAAAACTTCAGAATCATAAAAAGTGTTGCAACTTGCTCGTTTGGCATTCCGGTTCGGTTTTTCCGGACTTCCAAACGAAAATGCCATAAGATTGAAATGGTGTTTTCCATTGATAAAATAAATCAATTAATTTGTGATTTGCATCTGCCGAAATTCCAATTTCGGTAATTTTTACTTTCCATTGGGCAAAAAATAGTTTTAATTTTCGATTTAGAATCAATTTTCCAAATCTCGGATTAACTTTAGGCCGATTTACCCCTCCATGTTCAAATTCCAAACTAAATTTCAGCTGCAAACTAGTCATTGTGGTTTTAGGGAGAATTATTTCCAATATGTAAAGGAAATTTTTTGCAATAAGAAATGAAAGCATTTTGAATTAATTTAATAAATTCATTAAGCTCATATTGCTCTACTCAAAGTATATACATACATATGTACATATTAATGATGAAGATTTTTTTTTGAAATAATGACAAACAGAAATTACACGAATGCAACGACAAAAACAAATCCATTTGAAATTTAATTGATTTATTTAACTAATGGAAAATCCCATTAATTTATTTGTTTTAAAAAATATACTCGTAACTTTCTTTTTTTAAGTTTGAATGAAACAACATCTTGAGTGTGTTTACAGGCTGAAGTTATTTATTATTTTATTAATCTAGCTTCAAAAATACATCAAGACTAATTAGAACAATCACATTTTTTTGATAATGCTCCGAATTCGAATTGCTTTATTGCACCATCATTTATTTAAATTCTAAAATTTCTTCTATTCGAACTTAACATTCTAAGCGAAAACTAACCCAAATGAAGTGTGAAATTCAAACTTCGTTAATTTCTAAAACTTTGTTTTTATTTTGTTTATTTTTTTTATAGATCGAATCCGAAACTGATACCGATTTATACGAATTAACACATTCATCATCACAGCAAATCTACCTACACTACTTATTATTCAGTTTGGAAATTCTGTTAATTATATCAATTTCATTTGTTACAAATCGACGTTTTGTGCTTTTTTAAGAAAAAAACATATTTCCACATTTTTTTTAATTGAGAGAGATTATAGCATTTTTTAATGTGTGATTTTATTTAAAAATGTAGTTTTATGAACCAAAATAGGTTGTAAATTAATTTAATTTATCAAAAACTAATACAGATCAACATTTTTTTTTATTATTTATTGAAATATAAATATAATTTTTATTCATTGGCAGCTTAATAATTGTGTTTGGTTTCATTTTGTTTATCATAATTCATACGTATCTATTTGTTTTGTCTTTATCTATTTCTTTTGATTAATTTACAAGTTAAAAATTTGTTTAAAACTATAAAACTAGAGTTACACATACTTGTTTGCGTTGTTGTCCTTTTGAATAGCCGACATTGATATAAACTTAAAATCGCATTTATACCATAAAATAGAAATTAAAGTAGAGAAGCAATAAAATACTAGTTACAAATAATTCCTTAAGCATTTAAGACTCAATGACTGAACACTATAGTGTAGCTGTAGCTCGTAGTTCATATCTCTGTTACCTAAATGTAGGTTTTATTATATTAGTAAAAGTATCTAAATCGGTATCAATGAAGAAATATAATTTCTTGCAATAAATCAAGCCATAAAGGCCATTTTATTGTAAGTGAGAAAATAAAAATTGATCAGGAAACACATTATAAAGGTTTCCTTTTTGGACATTGAAACCTATTAGGCCAAATTCCGGCATTCAGTATAATTATTAATACATTATTAGTCGACACAGTTTTTGTTGCCGAAGGGGACTTATTTTTTTCCCAAGGTTTGTTATCCTGGTTTGATATTCTGTAAGGTAAAAACGAAAAAACTTTTTCGTGTGCCGAACGATTTGCTTCATGTAACATAAAAAAAGAATGTTTTGGTTCACACATGCGAAAGAAAATAAACGACAGCTTATTCTTTGACCTTCCTCTTCGTGAGCTTGTAATTTACCACACAAAAAAGAATTTATTTTATATTTTGGCAATGGATTTCACTTCTTAACAGGAACAGTTTGTTTATCATCATCGGAAATCTCCGAATTCTTTTCAGTCATAAGGTCTTTGAGAAATTTTTCGACTTCATCCTCAGACTCAGATGAGGACGATGAAGATGGCTTGGGCGGTTTTTGTTGCAACTCAAATCCGATCTAAGAATTGCTCAATTGGAGATATTCGAATTTGAAAGTTCAAAAAATCTCTTTTCGTATATGCAATATTCTTTTGCTTCTCAAATAATTTTTCAACAAACAAATACGTTACATCGTCTTAAAGCACTTATTTTCCGCTTTAAAATTAATTTCGAATTTTTTGAATTCCGTGTTTTCTTCTTGAAAAATATTTATTTATATGATTGTTTTTCCCAAAAACCATGAAAAACTTTTGACTTTCCAATACTGATGTCTCCAAGTGAAATAAATATATTGGAACAAATTTAAATATATTTTGAATTGGAAATAGGTACTTTCAGATGATATGACGATTTTTGTGTAACATTTCGAAAATCTCAACTATAGCAATTGAACATTTCTGGGAATGAATTCGAGTCCATTTGCTCTTAATTGGCCAGCCGCCTCAATTGTCGACTTTTTACTTTTCTTTTACAATGTTGGTATTGATATTACTACACAGTTCGTTGTTGTATCTTCTCCTTTAGTTCCCGTTAATCATTTGGAGAATATTCTTCTGAAATTACATTAAAGGGACATTACGGAACCTCACGAGTATTTGACATAATTTCATCTTCTAGATAGATATTCTTTAAAGAAAACTTACTAGAGCCTTGAAAAAATGTTGGCTTTTATCTCAATCCTGTTTCCAGATAGATTGATAGATTAGGTACATATGCATGTAGATACGTTGTGTAAAGTCGTTTCTCTATTCCATTTCTAAGTATTTTCACCTATTTTAATTAATTTAATTCGACAAATGCATATGACATATCATATCAGTTTGCGTGTTTTGAGTTCAGACCGTACCTCGATCAATCAGTAGTTAAATGTCGACCGCTTTGATTTGTCGATGGTTGTTGATTTTGATTTTTAAAAAATTACTGAATACTATACTAACAATTTTGTTCTTTTACATCTTTCTAACAACCAAAAAAAAATACATCCAATTCAACTTATGGCTTTCATTTTTGAAAATTTATTAATATCAATAATTAACAAAAATAAAAGCTCCCTAAAGCCAAAACCATGATAAAACAGCAAATGCCTATGACAGCCACCAAACAACGAATGGTTGGCTTAGAATTATATTCCAAATTGGATGAACTTGATTTTTCTGATGAACACCAACAGGTTACCAAGGATGATGATGAATTAAACATTGAATTCCGCGATGTGCCAATTTGGATTATTGGCGAAGAGAATGCTGTCGAATATTATAAACCCCACGGGTTCAAAGAAGAAGACAATGATTGGATTGGCGTATATCCAAGCAACTATGCCAGCTTTAGTGATTATGAAGCTTATCAATATGTCAATCAAGCTGACACACCATCAACTGCGGCTTCTAGTAGTAGCTCAGAACCACGTTTCTGTCATCGAGCTCAACCAATTAATCCCACTACGATGAGAATTCAGTTCTCTGAAGATATCGAACTGAAGGACGGTGAGAATTACATGCTTATTTATTTCCAGAATACAGGTATTAGGGGCGTAACAAGCGTAGCTGGAATGAGTAATATGTTTAAGGCCGAAAAAAGACCACCAACACCACGATTTGAGATGGTAGATTAATAAGCTGATCCATGGCTTTTAGAAATATATGAACAATTTAAACTTAATTTTTTATAATATATTTTTTCGATATAGGGGAATTATGTTTTTTTATATTTAAGAATACATTTTGTGAAATTAATATTTCACTAAAAATAAATATTCGTATGTTAAAAAATGTTTTAAGTTACCTATATTTTTTGTTAATTAATTATTTTTAACTGCACGCTTATTTGAAATAAGTTCTTGTTTGTTTTACAAATAAAAGTTTTATGTAGTGATAAATAATATTCATTTTTGTTGACAAACTGATAGAAATGTATTAGTCGTAAGATATACACATACACCTGCATACATACATATATTTAATCCTTACCGTAAAATATTGTAATTTTAAATAAATTAACATAAAAGTTCAAAAACATTTCAAAAATGAGCTTAAGCCTTAGACATTTTATATATTTAAGTAAAAAGTAATATTAAAAAAAATATATAAAACTATGAAGGGATATCATACCCTCTTAAAATAGGAAATCATATCCTCTAAAGTCTAAATAAATAAATAATTATAGAAAAAATGTTAATTTTAAGCATTGTGTACACTGTAGATAGAGCAAAGAAGAGACAGCTTATTTTAGAGCATCACTGCTTTCAGACAGTCTTTTTTAAAATTGCTCACTTTAACCCTAGAAAGGTAATCTTCGTCGATTAGACGAACATCATTTTTTCTTTTTAAAATTTCTCTCCACTCTTTTTCGCGATCGCTTTTGTTCTTCGTGTAGCTCTAGTTATCCATGAGTTCTCATTGTGTGCAGACGTTCATTGGCATATGTTCAAAGGTAAGTATACATTTCAGGGAAAAATGGCGCAAATGTTCGTCGAAACGACGTAGATTACCTTTTGTGTAACTTTCAGTGTTGGATTAGAATTTTAAAATCAGGACTAATATTCACCAAAATATTTCTCAAAATGAAGGAACTGCATCAAAAGAAAACGAGACTGCAATTAAAACCAAAAAGGAGAAGAACTGTGATTTTTGTCCATATCAAAAACGGCGTATGACAAAATCAATATGAGAAAAATGTATAGAAAACATATGCGGCGAGCACAAAATTAAAATTTGCACCAAACGTGCAAGATAATTTATTGTTTTTTTATTGTTATTTTTTTATTGTTTTAAATGAATTTATCTTTATGTTTTTCCTTTTTAATGAATTTTGTTAATTTTTTTAAATTATTTATTTAAAAAAAATTAAATGTTGTCAAAAAACGGTGTTCATAGATCTTTAAGAAGAATAAAAAGTCACAAATCTAAAAAAAATAAAATGAAAAGTGTGTTTTTATTAAAAGAAAGGTTTGATAAAAATAAATTATTAACATCTACAAGAATTTGTTAATAACTTTTCGAAAAAATTGCATTTAAATTTTACTTCGTCGATTCGACGAATGATTACCTTTAACGTACTAAAAAATATGATTACCTTTCTAGGGTTAAGAGGCTGAATGGTGATGTTATTATTGCCAGCTAGATTAAACATACAATCAAAATATTAATGAATTTTAATTGAAATGCACGAATAAAATGTAAAATTGATATCATTAAACAAAAAAATTAAAATAATAAAAAAATGCAGCGTTGTTGAACGTCGGTTATAAATTTGGCACTTATGAAGCCGACTTGATACATTTTAAATTACAATTGCATGAAATATTGCCTGTGATGTGAATACACAGCTTTTAGTAGAGCTTTTGTCTAGAGTACATAATGCCTTATAAACCTACCAAATTATAAGTTTATTGGATATTTAGATATTATAAGTTTTTAATTTTGTAAAAGAGTTTTTGTTCATAAAGAAATAAATTAAGAGAAGTCAAAAAAAAAAAAACAGACTAATCAGTCGATTAGATTATAATAATTCATTTTAAGGTGCCGTACTAGGTGCTAGTCATAAATACTGATACAATAATGTATAAAATTAAATTAGAGAACAAATAGTCGTAGAGGACCTAAACCTAGTGTCTTACAACACTTTTCTTGACAATAAAGGATCTGTCACTTCCTCACAAGAGGCAGTACACCCGTGAAAATTTTGTTTTCCAGTGCTAAGGGATCGGAATCGAAAGAATAATTTATGTTAAATAAAACCGCGTTGATGTCTTTTTAAAAAACTTATTTCTACTATTTTGTGCGCTAAAATTCATAGAAAACATCATTCGATGTAACTGCAATTTGTCTTGAGGAACGACCTGAGTCGGCATAGTGAAAGGAAAAATTCTAAAGTCCTAAGCATGCAATAGTTGTCCTGTTCACTTTAAATGCGATCAACACAGTCTTGTTTAAGATGAATGCTCATTTGCTCAAAGTTCACAAACAGATTAAACAAAAATGCTCTGGCATCTTTCAAAAAGAATTCGTTCATATCAAAAATTGAAGAATAAAACTCACTTTTTTTTTTTTTAAATTGCTTTCTTTTACTTCTTACATTGTATATATATTTGAATAGTACTCTCATGGAACACGATTTTAAGTTAACTTATTGTGCCGCAAAATCGTAAGTGTGGCTATGTTAAGCAGTACAGAGTTGACGTGGAAGGAGAAAATATAAGTAAAAAAAGAGACAAGGTAGAGATATATTTATTCTGACAACAATAAAGAGGGTAAGGGAGAAAGTCTTATCTGCATGATTGTAGGTAGGTATATACAGTTTTATATGCCATGCGCGAGATGAATACAAGCAAATAGTATTGAGAGTGTATGAGAGTCTTTGTGAATTTTGTTTCATTGCTCATGCAATATGGTTTGTTTAAATTCTGATACGATTAATTACCGAGGTTGCCATTTTATGGACTTTGTAATAAGATCTAGAGGAATTTGAACTTAATAAACTCAAATGGTTTTATTTCGTTTTTGAAAACTAAATAATTTCAAATTGGCTTTATTTCGTTATGGTAACCAAAATAATTTTATAATAATAATTTAATAATAATTATTTGCAGTGGGTAGTTAGATAATGGCAATTGAATTTTTTTGTAATTAATATAGATATGTACGTACACAGTTAGAAAACTATTTCTTTAAGAAAATCTTATAGGTACGTACCTATATTTTTATTAAAGAAAATAGCTTTTAGTATGTAGGTACATACCCATAGAAAATTGTATCAAATTAAAATAATAATTTGGATTAGGTACAAAAACGAAAAATTATTGTTATGCGTTGATAGGTATTTATATAATTAAATATAAAAAAATTTGATATATGTAGGTATAGACCAGTTTTTAAAATTTATTCATATAAACTTTGTTTGCAAAAAATATAGAAAATTTGTAATACTTTTTATGTGTATAATAAACTGTTTCAGAAATTCATAAATAATCATATAAAGCTATTTTGAAAAAAAAATCAAATAAGTTCTTCGAGAAAAAAATAATTTTAGAAAACTTAAATTAATTAAAAAAATAGAATAAAATTATTTTTGACGTAATATTTAAAAAAAATCAGATACCTTTTTTGGAAAAAATATTTTTTATGCATTTACATATTGCTTATAAGAAATTTTTGAAAAATTAAAAAAAAAAAAGGAATTTGGTGTCAATTTTAAAAAATTATTGATTATTAAACTAATTTTGAATATAAGAAATTTCTTTAAAATTGTTCTAGAAAAAAAATTAGAAATTAATTTTAAGTATTTAAAAATAAAGATTCTAGGAAATATTTTCAAAAATTAATCGCTCAAACTTTTTCAAGACATTGATTTTTCAAAAACAATGTTTTTAGATAAAAAAATATTTTTTCGTGTTCTCTATCATCGTAAAGTCAAATTTGATCAAAATCTCGAGTTAAATTTTTTCCACATGCAAAACTTGCAATTACATAATTTTGTAAGAGAAATGCTTTGAGATGCAATGTTTTTTAAACTTATTGGAAGCATGTCTATAAAAAATCCCTATTTCGATAATGAGAAAATTGTCAAATGTCAAAATTTGAAAAAATGGTATCGAAAAACGAATTTTTATTTTTAAACGCGATTTGCGGCTAAACGGAGCCTCGTAGACCCCTCAAAGTTGACATTTTCAAACGTGATTTCTGGCCAAACTATTCATCCTACAGAATTAAAAATTACATATTCGTGATCTAGGGAGTGCCACCTTTCAATCCACGTATGAAAAATGCGAAAACGCTTAAAACGTATTTTAAGCGTGGAACAAAAAAATATTGTTTTTAAGTAAAATCTCCTAAAATCGTGCGCTAGCTTTAAGTTTTATTACTGTACGAATGGAAATTAAATTTCGAAAAAAACATTGCGCCGGTTTTTGAGATATCGAATTTTCCAAAAAGAATGACTTTTTTTCCAAAAATTAAAAAAAAATATTATAAATATATAAGACTTCATAATATTAAAATTTTCAAAAAAGTATGAACATTTTTTGGAAAAAGGAAAATTTGTATACGCGTGAAAATATTTTTTTTTCGTAAGTTACTTGATATTTTTTCAAAAAAGGGTTTTCGAAAATCGTATTTTTCTCGAAAACTGTTCCGAGGCTGAAATTTGTTTCTTTTTATTAATATTTGTATATAAAAGCTTATATTTTTAAGAAAACAACACAAATAATAATTTTTGTTCTTCGAAGATAGTTTTGAGGAAATATTGAGATTTCAAAAAAAAAATTTTAAATTTTTTTTAAAAATCCAAAAAATATTTTTTTGGAAAATTTGAATACACAATAATATTTAAACTATTAGGGACCTTTAGCAAAAAAATTATCAAAATCCGTCGTACCGTTTTTGAGAAAATCGAAAACAAAAAAAATTGTCCCAAGGGGGGTACCAAAAATAACAATTTTTTGTAAAATTTTTTTCAACTATTACCTAGCTCATTGTATATATACAATGCCTAGCTTTAATTAAATGAAATTTTTTGTTTTTTTTTTTTTAAATCTGTGGGACAGTTTTTGAGAAAAAAAAAATATTTATGAAATTTCGAAAAAAAAATTCCAAAGAAAAAAACATCCGGAAAAATTAAAAGCCATATCTACCAAGTTTGAAGAAAATCGGCCGAGCCGTTTAGCTGTAGTCGAACTCAAATGTTTAATAAAGTGCTTTATTGAACATAATTGTTCTTCATAACTTAAAAACTAAAAGAGATGGAAAGAAATGGAGTACACCATTCGAAAGAGCATGTTTGATTTATAAAAACTGCATTTTTAACTAAATTTCGCCAAAAATGCTCTTTTGAACAAGATATAACTCAGACGACAATATGCACAGAAATAATTTTCTTCTATCTCAAAAAATACGTAATCGCCAAAAAAGTATTGAAAGTATTGACCTTGAAAATATTTGCCTACAGAAAATAACAACTACCAAATCCCCACACACACCTACATTCTACTCCAATGTAAATAGTATGTGCCTTTGTTCTCCTATTTTATATACAGTATTCCTATTGCTGTCACTGTCATGTATTAATTGTCTATCTGTTAAAACTCTGCCATAGGCATCTCTGCTAATTTAGTAATTATGGTGCCGCTTGGTTCGCCTAGTCGCGTTCCTATTCATGATAGTACTATTCAAATATATATACAATGCTTCTTATCAATGATTAAATAATCAAAAATGTGAATTTTACTTTCCATTCTCTCTGCCATAGAAATTCTGTATTATTTAACAATTTGTTTGTCAAAAATTAAAAAAATTAAGTAAAACAGTAGAATTCTTCAAATTCAATATGTAGCGCCTTTAGTTAATCCAATTTTCATATTTTGAGCTTAAATCGCCATTTAGTTGTTTTATCCACAATTCACACGTTTTCACGGATATTGAAGAAGGAATAAAACAACGGAATTTTATCTAACTCTTCCCTAATAAAATTTAAGGGACTGTAAGGCAAGGGGAGTACCGATCGGTTGTCTAGATAATACAGCTAGTCTATGGTACGGATTAGTCGAGTATAGCAGACTTTTCTCTAAAACGGAATACAGCGTGTAGTCGAGTACGTTCAGCTTTGAATCCATCACAGCTAACTTTAAGGTCCATATGGTGTCATTTAACCTTTGGAATGAGTTGTACGAGTATGTAACGCTTATCTTGGTGTCCGAGCATTTCCTCAATTATTCAGTTCCTTAAAAGATTCTCTAGTGGTGAAGATTTTAGTGTCAATGAACAAAATGTGCCTTCACAACATATCGATTTTTGTTCATGTTTTTGTTTCAATGCCATTGCGCTCAAAAGTCCAGAGTGTCTTTTGTATGCCTTGCATCTTAAATCATATGTTATAGAGCGAGATATGGATATTGATAATTGCAATTTCGGATTACAAGATTGTTAGATATAAAATAACTAACTAAGATCATCTGAGAAAAGTATGCTACAAATTATAAATAGATGAGTTTAGGCTTGTATCAGTATTTATGACTAGACTAGGTGGTATATGATCAAATGTGTTTCTTTTTAAAAATGCAATAAAATGAACATAATTAAAATTTTACATGTATTATGGCTTTATTTGTAAGAACAAATATTCCCATTTATAATGGAACATAGCGTCGTTCAAAAGGCTGTTCGTGCGCCTTCAATTGCTGATTGAGATTGAATTGTTGAGATCGATGGCGAGTTGATGTTCGTGAATTGAGTCTAACACTCTCGGCTACAGCAGCCACATTCTCGTCTGTGTGCACCATACGACGACGGGGACCATGAGTATTGTACACTAGCATACCAGTTTCACGATTTTTTTGCACAAACTTGCGTACAGGTGCTCCATTTCGGCCAAAACTTCTTTACAAAAAACGCAATGTTTGAGCTAGACAGCACTCACTTTCGAAATAAGTTTTCAATATTTCCCAACGTTGTTCAAGCGTACTGACCTTCTGTCAAGATTTAGAGCGAGAAACAGCTGTCAGTGTCAAAATAACCTATGATTTGAAAAGAAACCACTAGATGGCCCACCCTGTATTAGCCTTTTTACACCGAACACTAAACGTGGCTTTCTCAATAATATCTATTTTGGACTGAGGCCTTCAGAAAACAAGTTTTCCCATACATATTATTCCCGTACATATTATGTAAACTACAAGTTTTCGTAAACCACAATTTTATACATAAACGCTATATATCTTAATAAAACTTCAAAAAATAATGTGATGCTTTCAAAAAAAATTCTTAGTGATTGAGAAAAGGTAAAACAAGTTTAACAAAATCTTCATATTTTTTTTTTTACTTTTCTTATTTTTATATAGAAATTGGTTACCTATTAAACATTTTATTTTCAAAAATAATATGAGTACGAGCAAATTTTAACTTAAAATTATTGCATTAAAATGAATTTTGACAGTTTGAAAATTGAAATAAAAAATAAAAAAGTGGGTTCGAACCCCATTCTGTGCAGCATTTTTTTCTATATTTGTACATCATGGCCTCACCGTCGTCGCTGGTAATTTCAATTAAATAAATAAATGCATTTCTTATTCAAATCAACGTACTAGATTCTTTTATATTTACATTTATTTTATTCGCAATTATTAAAATTAAAATTAATTATCTAAAAAGCCAGCAGAAAAAATGTGATAATTAAAGGTCATGAATAAAATTTTAATTTTATGTTTACTTATTAATTGTAATTTAATTACAATAAAAAAATTCCATCGCATCTAATGAATAAATATTAAAGAATAAGGTACAGTTACTATATGTAAACAAAAATTTTTCTATAACTACTTTAAAATTACTACCAAAATACATATGTTTTAAAATATTATTTATAAGAAAATGGTTTTGGGATTCAATTAAAAAAAATCATTTTCAATCAAATTCAAGGGGAAATTAACTTTTATTAAAACAAGAGAAGAAAATTTTACAATATCATATGTATTTACATTTCAAAATTTTATTTAAGAAATAAAAATAATTTAAAATTATACCAAATTTTTGTAGTCTATTTGAATAAATATAAAAAAAAATCAGTTTTTTTTTAAATATTTCTATACGAGTATTTTCAGGATGAAGTTTGAAGAATGACTATCTTTGTCTACATGAACAAAAATGTATACCCTTTACCTTTATATCTTCTTCGTTTGCTTCTGTTAAAAACAAAAACCTGAATTTATGTTCAATACTAGATAGATTTCGCTAGATTGTATAAATCGTATATTCGTATCATAGTCGAAAACTCTCCAAATTTGAACACACTGAGAAAAATTAGATCTCATTTTAAATAGAAAATATTAAGGGTATACTTCCCTCCTCCACCTAAAACTGGACGAGCTAGCTCTTCTTACAGTTCTTCCTCCAAACATTTTGTTCTCAGAAATTTGAGTATTTGGGGCATCTTCAGAGAGTATATGTCGCTCTCTTCCAACTGGGATCGTCCTAGTGCATGTTATTTCCTCTATGGTGCATGTGTTGACAACATTTGCCTAGTATGTGATCTGGTGTTTCCTCTATCTTATTGCAAAATCTACATGAGGCAGTGCTTAGCTTACAAAGTATACTTAGATGTCTTCAAAGTTTGCAGTATTCAGTGAGAATACCTGTTATTATTCTCAATGTTATGTTATTTCTGTCGTAAACGAGAATGTTAAACACGAAAACTTCTAGCGAGCGTATAAACATATACATTGAATCACAAATGTAAGTAAGCACTCATTGCTGTCGTATAGGCATGTAAAATAAAATTAAATTCCGTTACGAATATTAGGAAAATGCATTCATAGTTATGGTTAGCATGTGAACATCATGTTAGTTAGTGTTAGGAAAGTGAAGAGGAACCCCAAAGTAAGCGCATCAAAGATATCAGCAAAGAAACAATAAGTCATGTAACCCTCAAACTATTCGACGAGTGCTCTACCAATCTGGTTATCATGGTCGAAACATTAGAAAGAAACCTTACATAAGTAAAATAAATCGCCAAAACCGGTTCTTCTTTGCAAAAACCCACGAATCTAAGCAAGCAGAATTTTGAAACACAGTTGTTTTTTCCAATTAAAGCTAGTTTAGTATCCACGGCTCAGATGGACGCGGAAAAGTTTGTAGAAAAAAAACGCTTGAATCATCGAACATGTCAGGAACCGTGAAGCTCGTAGGTGGAAACATTGTGGTGTAGGGGTTTATGGCAGCATCTGGTGTCGGCAATTTAGACTTTATAGATTCTTTGATGAATAGGTTCGACTATTTGAATATTTTAAGGAACAACCTTCAGAAAATTGCCAATAAGTTGGGTATGGGTAGGTCATTTGTCTTTTAGCAAGACAATGATCCTAAACATACCTCACATGTTGTCAAAGAATGGCTGCTTTATAACGTCCAGCTCAAATCAGCACCACAGTCGCCCGACTTAAATTTCATTGAACATTTTTGGGAACATTTTGATTTGGGAAGTAAGAAAACATGAAATCAGGACGAAAGATGATTTAAAGCGTGTTCTTCAGGATGAATAGTCTAAAATTGGACAAGACGTTACGCAAAATTTGGTTAACTCATTGCCTCGACGTATGAAAGCAATTATAAAAGCCAAAGGGTATTAAACGAAGTACTAAATGGATAAGATTTACAAAATAACTGTAATGAATGCAAGGTTTATTTGAACTGCTTACTTACTTTTGTGATATAAATTTGTTAATTTTTTTAGTTTAAGTCAAATATTTCTTAAGTTTTGTTTAAACTTTTATTTGAAATGTTATTTTTTAGTTCGATATACATATCAATTACAGACAAAAATATTAAGTTTTTTCTTTAACATTATTATCGATTGTCTGAAGGAAATGATCTTTAAACTAAGAGGTGTATACTTACTTTTGTTATTCACTGTATATGAAGTACCAGTACCTGAACGTATACTTGTTGAGAAGTCTTAGTATTCTCTCGATCTTGACTTGTTGTTAATTCCTATTTTTTTTATTTTTCAATTTCTAAATTATGTTGGCTCAACAATAGGGGCTCAAAGTTCTACTTTTAGCTTTGCAAAACAATCGACGGAAAAATAATATGGTTTCGCATGCGAGAAGAAATATGTGTGTATGTGTAGGTTCGTAGGTTCTAAAAAAAATTGATTAGGGTAAAATAAGCAGTATGCAATAAACCTAATTAAATAGATAGCTATTTTGCTTGTTGACGTACGCTATCATTTAAGGATAGGCCTCGTCGCTGAAGACGGTTTTTTTTTGCGCGGTAGTGATTTGTATTTAGTAGGTTCGTTCGTTCAACTTTACCTAGGTTTATTTAAAACCCTCACAGCCTTATTTATTATTTTTCACTAATATTAAAACGGCTCTAAACCTCCTATCCACCAGTATTAGCTTATTCCACCGCTATTATTACTCGTGCATTTTCATTGTAAATAAGCTTTTCAGGATTAGAGTCGTTGTAAATTCGAAGTAACTTTACTCCGGCGCTAAAACGAAATAATAAATAAGGCTGTCAGAGTTGTCAGAACAACTGGGGTTTTCGGTTTTCAAAAAACACCCAAAGGCTGTCAATTGTCTTGTTGAAAACTAAACGAAGGAAACAGATAATACTGTGATCTAATAAAACTTCAAATTTGTTATGAATTAGTTTTAAAAATTAAGAAAAAAATGTTTGCGTTGTTATTCAAAATTTCATCTGATGAGGATGAGGATATAACAAACATTTAATTGTAAACATAAACAATAATATGCAACACAAACGACAACAAAAGAAATAGATATGAAATTTCATGACACTTTTTACAGTTTAGTCGTTACCTGAAATTGCCAGAACACAATCGGCCCTACCGAGGTATCCGTTCGGAGCAGAAAATTGTTCGCAACGCATACTTTGTTGGAGGTCCAAATTGCTTTCGAGATATCCTATCGGAAAGAATAATAATACACAAATGCGTTGGCGCAATTTGTTCCGCGAGGAATTTGTGTCGGACGAAATCAGAAAAACAATTGTATTAAGCTGTCAGAAATTTCACAAATAAAGAACTTGATCGGACTTCAACGCAATTCGCAGGGTGCGTTAAAATAAAAAAAATAAAATAAAATGTCGGAGAAAAATTCCGAACAGCTGTTCTGAAGAATACCTCGAAGCAAAAATCCTCCGAATCGTACAAAATCGGAGAAATTTCCGCTCCGAACGGATACCTCGCTAATACCGAATAACTAGATCTACTTTAGGGCGAGTTAAGGGTGACTTCAGAGTTAAAAAAAAAAACACATAATTTAATCACCGGAGTGAGTTCGGTTTTTCAAGAAACGATTTATTGTGACTTCAGGGCTCAACGAACAAACCTAGTATGTTAAAAATAAAAAGCAGGAAAATTAACAACAGATAAAACAACATAGCCGTTTTGAACTATCAAAATTTACCGGTCTCTATTGAAAAACCTTTAAAAATTACAAATTACAACTTAAACTTCTGCCAACTATTACAAAGAAGAATAAGGAGTTAAGGGACGACCCGTACAATCCATTGAATCGACTTTAGATCTGACATGTCTATTATGGATGACAACTAGAAGTGAAGTTACTAGTAAGTATACAAAAACGCAGCGAAATGTTTAGGTTTCCTTAAAAGATGCAAGAAATTTCTTTCCCTTTCTGATCTATGAGGCATACATCCGCCCAAAACTTAAATATAACTCTCAAACTGGGCTGGTGTCCCCATAACTCATTTGAACTGGTTAGATAGAATTCAGAATAGAGCACTTAAACTTATAGGAGGCACATCTATTACGGAAACTTTTGTTCCTTTTCAACACCGTCGGAACGTCTCCCGTCTTTCAATGTTTTATCGCTTTTTTATCAACAATGTTCGATTGAAATAGCCAGTTGATTCCTCCCCACAACCAATTCTGCCGTAATACTCCTCTAGCTGGGAATGCTCATCTTTCTTTAGCCGCACTACTAGAATGTGGAATACTTTGCTCCTCTCGATCCTCATTGTGATGTACAAGCTTTGTGTGCATCGACATCTCCTTTTAAATAGGTCGCACTGTGTTACACTATAACATTATAAGGACTGTGACTGCATACTCGTAACTACATAGCCCCTTGAGTGTGCAAACAAAAAAAACGAGTGCTTATTTGTTCTTGTTCGCTGGAATTTAATATCAATGCACTTAGCTACTGCCAAAATGTTGCACTGAATATAGCCCTTGACTGATTGCGGTTCAATTTAAAATAAAGATATTGAGAATCTTAAGTATAATTATGTACCATATTTAAAAAAAAAGTAAAAGCTATAAAAATTATTAATAAAACAAACAGAATTTCGTTCTTTAAATATAAAATATTTCTCTTATAATTTATTTTAATTCTATAAAATAATTAAAGTGTTTTTTTTTTTGCTCGACATAAATAAATTTTATAACATAAGGTATAATATTAAATAATATTTTTCAGCTAAATATTGAACTCTTATAAGGTTTCAACAACAACCACTCTGAGGCAGGCACTTTTGTTCGTATTCTTTACTTTTATCAGACTTTATTTTTTTAATAACATTAAGCTAACTGCTTACTGGAGGTGGTCTGTTTTCAGCAGGAACCAAATCTTTCATTGGAACAGCTGTCAATCCATGTGGTCCGCGACCATGCCACCAACGAACAATTGCATTTCTTCGACGACGAACAACAACAAAAACCATCAGGATGAAGGCACCTTGCAGGGCATTTATGATTTCCATGAATGCGATATAATTATCCTGGCCAGGTGAGTAGAATGTAACAACTTCGAAAATCCATGTCATGATTGTGACAATGTAAAGGCAACAGATGCATTTTGTACTAAAATAAAAAGAAAGACAAATTTTATTATTATGGAAACACATCAGGAGAGACACCCTAACAGAAGCTAACTGTCAATTAACTAACATCTTATAGACCAATAGCCCACAGCAAAATTGGATCCAGCAAAGTGATTCAAAGTGAGATATTAGAACGGTTTTCTAAATGAAGACTTGAAGTTGTTTGTTAGGGCTCTGTTTTTTCAAAGCTGTAATAAGTGATCTTATGGGCCTTTTGGCCTTTCACTAGACAATATATGTACATATAGTACAGTATAAAAGTATAAATAAAGTACAATACATGACTAGGTCGCACGTTTGCTAACTCTTATGTTAAAGAGGCTTTATAATTTAAAAAAAAGCTTCTAAAAAGCAATGTTCCCGAACAAGAAAATTTTATCGAAAAAGCAATTGGTATAACGTCGAAAAATCAGAACCTTGTTAACAAAAATCTTAAATAAAAATCAAAAGCTCACAAAAATCAAAATCTTGGAAACACAAATCTCGAAAAATCCGGAAAATACAAATCTTGAATAGAATAACGGATTAACTGATTTATTACATACCGAAAGATCGAAAAGAAGAATTCCTTGAAACTAAAGTAGCTTAATAAAAACTCCAAATAAACTTATACTCAAAAAATAATTTCCCCAAAAAATAAAAATTACCAGAATCAAAACTATTTAAAAATCTAAAATCTTTAGTCCTTTAGAATTTCGTTAAAAACCCCAAGCAAAAACATCAGCCACCTCTAAATCTAAAAGTCTTGACTACCAAATCATTGTCGTCAAAGTCCTTACGATTTCTCAGTAAAACTTCTGATTTGTTTTGACTTCCAAGTACTTCAACTTACTCTTTTCTTATCTCCTGATAGCTCTCTTGATCGTAGATATGAATCGGAAGAGTTGTCTGTGAATAAACCGTCACTTGCTGATAAGTCGCATATCGGAAGTTGATTTTATCCAAGTATTTGTATCCGAAGAATGAAACAATCAGTAGTATGAAGCTTAGAAGCAAAACTACTGTCACTGGTGGAATAAAATAACGTTGAGATTCCCGAACCGCTGGAATTGAAAAATTTTCAAAAAATATTCAAAACCACCAGATTTTCCCGCCAAAACTTACATTCTGTGAAACCCTGGTAGAAGTAGGATGGCATTCCCGAAAGGCCCTTGTAATTAGTCCATAATACCAAGGCAAATGGGAATGAGAAAGCAATTACGCAATAAACATTGAAGTGAAAATAACGAATTGTTCGGTTTATGATGGTCTTATTAGGCAGGTAGTAACTAGAAAGAAGCATTTTAAAAAAAAACATTCAAATTTCAAAAACTTACTCCTCTTACCAAACATGCATCACGACATTGCAACAGAGACAGAAGAACCAAAAGAAATATGCCAACATGAAAAACTGGACAGCCAAGCCTATCCAGGACTTTCCAGAGTCTGAGAACTGGGCAAATGTGTGCAGGGTGAATCCAATAGCCATGCATGCAGACATCACACCCAGCGAAAGACCGTGCACGGAACGCATTTCTCTGATGGCAAAGTGTAAAAAGCTTACCAAGCAAAGACACGGTATGGAGACAATCATGAAGCAGGTGTAGATGATTGTCTGGCCCCGACTTAGATGGTCATCTGTGGCTGAGACACACACAATAGCGTACAGTTCTCCAGTCTCAATGTTTGTATCGAGACAGTAGTTTGACTCAATGGTGTAGGATTCATTGAAGAAGCTGTCCATGATCAAGAGGGAGCCATCTTGAATGACCGTGAGTCGATCACCACTGCTGGCCGAATATATGGAGCCACTGAAAGAAATTCGATTAGTCAAGTGATTAAAACTATTTTTAGATAACCTTACTCGTTGCAAGGGTTTCCAACTTCGATGTCAAGCTTGACCGGCTCTTCTAGGTCTTCAATGCAATTTTCATAGAGCTCAACGGAAATTACCTCTGGCGCAAATTCCTCGACTTGGACCTTGCAGTTTTGCACAGTTTCATCACCGTTTTCTTCGGAAACTAGAGTCTCACCATTGGGACAACATTTGCGCAATCTCGACGTCGAAGACATTTGTGGTTGTTTTCGATTTTTTCGTCGATGTGAACAATCCGGAGGGATGTTTCTAATTCGAGATGCATTTGTCCCATTTGAACTGGTCGACGTATCTGGTGGCTTTTCACTAGACGTTAGAATGTCTTGTAACAATCTCGGTTCGGGTAAGATAGTGCTACCCTCGGCAGGGATGACTGTCTCATTGTTTGTACTAGGCAGGATTGTACTTATATCTAAGGCAAGTGTCTTGGGTGTAGCTGGTGGGGGATTTGTTGTTGTGGTGTTTTGTTCGGTGATATTTTGGGCTGAAACTAATCCTATTATGACTGTTATGATAATGATAACGGGTGAAAATTTATTTGCCATTCGGTGTGAGTGTGCCATATTTGTTTTGTATTTTAAAGTTCAAAATCTGGAAAAAAGACAAGAAATTATTAAAAAAATTATTTCACCAAAAAAATACCAGCGGAAAAATGTAAAACTCTATAAAATATTGGGTGTGAATAAATTGCTCTATACTATTCCCTCTTTCGCTATAACACTTCTAATAAATAGCTTTGGGTGAACAAACTGAAAATGTTGACTATACCACAACCCTTTCAACCAGCAAACGAAATAAGGAAAAGACTAACAGCCGAGATCCTCACCAGTTTCCAAGATAATATAACAGCTATCCCGGAAATACGTTCGGAGGGATCTGTCGTGAGAAAAAATTCAATTTTTAGTTTGAATTACGATTAATGGTTTTTTTTTATTGATATTTCTCCTTCATATGTTTGGGAAATTTGGAAAAATCAATCTGGACAATCAATGCAAAATGACGTAATACAAACAAGCTAAATTTTCGATCCTTCGGTAGCAACCTGGCGACGACGATCCGTATCGAGATAAAATTTTACCTCTACGGAGGAGGACGAAGGTACTAGAAACCTATGCCGACAAAGTATCCCTTGAAATTCCCACACATTCAGGGAATGTTGGCATAAGTTCGGATCTGGTCTTCCGGATTAATGTCGACATTACTTTAATTTCTGCCATTTTCGAAGGCTAGGTTGTTGCAATAAGCTTTGGCGGTTATTTTTAATTTTTGACGTCCAACATTGAGTTTACTTCGCTCGCATTTGTTCGCCAAAGAACTTTGAAAATCGAATAGAAATATTGACTGATCGGAAAGTACGAATAGCAAGATATAAAGAGGAATATTTTCCGTCAGGGGGTACATGATAATAATAGTTGAACAGAGAGTGATAAGAGTTTTTCCAATTGCTAATATTTCAACAGTCGTCAAAGTTACCAATGACATCCAGCTGTTAAAATATCCAGTACGGCTTGCCATTTCATTCGGAAAACTACAGACAATGCCATGAGTTCGGCTAATTGGGCGTTGTAAATGTTGACCGGAGATCCGGATTTTGGCCAGAAAATCATCTTCAACTAAAATTTAAAATTGCCTTTTTGGAGCGAACACAATCCACCAGTGTTCGATCAAGCAACAACATCCGAACTTTGGTTGCAAGAATACGGCCCTAAATGCCATACAAGCTACCCAAAGCTGCAAGTTGTGAAGGAGAATTGTAGCAACTGGATCATCTCATGGCAAGCATTCATCAATTGGCCACTACGATCATGCGACATGACAATACTCGATTATCTTCTCTGAGGTTATGTCAAGTCCTTAGTCAATGCGCGCAACCCAACCACTTTGGCAAGCTTTAGGCCAATATTCGAGACACAATTGCCGGACTAACGCTGCGAGTAAACGACAATTGGGCCGACTGCTTGAAGCACTGCCAGCGAAGCCGAAACGGCCATTTAAATAATTTACTTTAAAATTCTTTTACTTTAATTTTTATCTGGTCACTTTATATTTCTGTGCATATTCGAGGTTCAATTATTTTGTGACTACCTACCTTGTGCATTTGTGGATGTGAGTAAAGTACGAAATCAATGAGCCAAAATGCAATATGGGAATGTGTAGGCAGGCTAAACGGATTGAACATGTATAGGTGCAGGTAAGAAATCAAAATAAAGGAGGAGGCCAAAAGATCCAAAAATTGGAGAGAACTCCCAAAACTGAGGCAGGACGAACTACTTCTAGAGGAATATATCTAACCAAGATCGTTTCAAGAACTGTATCAGTATTAGTATTAGTAGGAACAATCTACGAATAGTAACGGGACTCCTCACGGGTCACTGTAAACTACGAAGACACTTGAATATTCTCGGCCTGGTAAACAGTCCCATATTCAGATTCTGCAATGCTTATGACGAAACGCCGGAACACAAACTAGGCCTGCCAATGCGAAGCACTAATGCAACAAAGAAACAAAACGTATCTGGGACTCTACCAGGTTGGAGATGGTACTCTGAAGGTACTCCAAATAATCATGCTCATCTAAGGGATACACTTGGAGAGAGAGAGCTGTAAAGTTAGCAAACTCATCTAGTTCTGATGGATAAAGGTACAATAGATCTTTAGGTCGCAGTGCAAAGAAACTCTCAATATTCATTAATTCAAGTCCAATATCGGAAGGGCTATCATTTAGAATAGGTTTTGATGTTGGTGGTGCTAATGCTGCTGGTGTTGCTGTTGTCGCTGATGTTGCTCACGCAGCTGGTGTTGCTGCTGTCTCTACCGCTGATAGGAAGAAAGTTTCCGTTGGTGTTGAAGATACTTTGACTGATTCTGCGAAAACAATCAATGATAATGTTATTCGAGTTAGGACATCATCTAACACTCTTGATGAACTGCCTACAGGTGTCTACAATGATGCAGCAGGAACGTCTGCCAACAATGCTTCTGTTTCTGGCTTACGATCCATGAACCTACCAGGTATAGTTGGCAAAAGATTGCAATTTGGAAACATCAAAGTAATGCGTAAAATTAAATGGTTTCATGTTTCGAATTTTCATCCTAAGACTACTGTAGATGAAATTATATCTTACATTTTATCTAACTTAAACGCAAATACATCTGATTTTTCCTGCTTTGTACTTACTAAGCCCAAAGAAAGTGATCGTAGCTCAAGATTTGCGAACTTCAAATTAAGTGTGCCAATTGATTTCGTCGATTCAGTCTACAATGCGGACTTTTGGCCCGCAGGAATCATCATTCGCCCATTTATTTTCATTCCAAAAAACGTAGAGTAACTTGTTCTCAGATAAATGAGAACGACGATACTCCAATAGTCAAAGATACATATGAACAATAATTTAAAAATCTATTATCATAATATAAGTGGTCTAAGAACTAAAGTGAATAATATATATCATGCTTCGAGTCATACTGAATATGATGTCATAATTATAACTGAAACCTGGGGCCAAATTACCGCATCCGTTATCGAGTAATACGTGACTGAATTATGTGACTTTGGCATTACCGCTTACGTCAACTAGCAATCGATTACTCTAATTTGACGTTTTCATTCGATCACTGATGGGACTCACTCCCTCGTTCACTGATGCGGTAATTTGGCCCCTGGCTTTATGAAGGAATCTTATCAACTGAGATATTTGATAGTAAACTTTACAACGTTTTCCGTGTTGATCGTTGTAAAACGGCTACTGATCGTGGAGGTGGAGTTTTAATAGCAACTCGTTTATCTCTTGCGAGTAATCAAATAGATTTGCTTGTTCCAGATGTCGAGCAATTATGTGTATCAATTAATCTTGTTTCTCATATTTTATATTTTATAATTAGTTATGTTCCACCTAATAGTGTTTTGGATACCTACTTAAATCATATTATGAATATAGATTTTATTTCTAAAAAGTGTAATGATTCTAACAATATTTGTATAATTGGAGATTTTAATCTAAGTGATATTGTTCGGACTTGGTCTGATAATGACAAAATGTTAATCCCTTGTAACATGAAAAAAAAATTCGAATTTGAATTCATTGATCATTTGTATTCTTTAAATTTTATACAGAAGATTTCAGTCTTAAACTCTCTTAATAAAATTCTAGATTTAGTTTTTGCGAGTAATGATGATTATAAAACCGACGTTTTTGAAGCTCCCTATCAATTAGCAAATAACTCTATTCACCATAATCAAATTTTAATTGAAATCAAAATTCATTCATTTTTGGAACCTGTTTTAAACCCTGAGAAAGTTTACAATTTATCAAAATCTAATTTTTCGGGTCTTAATAGTTACCTAAGTATTTTTAATTGGGAGTTTGAATTAAAGAATCTTAATGCACAGGAAATATTTTCTTTTTTCACAAGGTTTTAATAAATTCTTTTCCCAGGTTTGTTCCATGCATATCTAAAAGAAAATTGTCAAGGCCCCCATGGTACAATAATCAGCTCCTTCACTTAAAAAATGTGAAAAATAAAGCCCACGCTAAATATAAAAAAACCCTTAGTGAAAGCGACTACAATCTCTTTTGTGTTCATAGGAAAGACTTTGAGGTTCTAAGCAAGTTTCTATATAGAAACTACATTTTAGATACAGAGTGCAAGCTCAAATTTGATTCGAAGTCATTCTGGTCATTCATAAGCAATAAAAAAAAGTCAATAGGGATACGGAAAACTATGTTTTTTAATGATATTATTTCAAATAATGTTGATCAAACCCTGGATCTATTTGCTTCATTTTTCCAATCTGTTTATTCTAATTCAACATCCAATACCAAAACAAATTTTGATAAAGTATCAAAGATTGATATTGGAATAATGCATCTTGATATCCTTGATGTTGAAAATGCGCTTTTTAATTTGAAACCAAATTCAAAGCCTGGTGTTGATGGCATACCTGCCATAATTCTAAAAGAATGTTTTAAGATAATCTCTAGGCCATTATGTATTATTTTTAACAAATCACTTAGTTCGGGAATATTCCTAGATGAATGGAAATCTTCCTTCTTAATTCCTATTTTTAAGTCAGGTTCTAAAAATAATATTGAAAATTATAGAGGTATTTGCAAACTATCTTCAATACCCAAGGTTCTCGAGTCAATCGTTAAATCCAAGTTACAATTTCAAATTTAGGAACATTTATCCGAAAATCAACACGGTTTTGTCTCTGGTCGATCAACTGTTTCTAATCTTGCACTCTTTACTTCTTATGTGGCAAATGTTCTAGAAAATGGATTGCAAGTAGATTCAATATATACTGATTTCAGCAAGGCGTTTGATTCAGTTAGTCACAGCATTCTCGTTAAAAAACTTGAAAATTTTGGTTTCCATTCAGCAATGCTTAATTGGATCGCTTCTTTCTTAATTGGTAGAACTCAACGAGTATCCATAGAAAACAAATATTCGAGATATATAGATTGCACATCTGGTGTGCCTCAGGGTAGTCATCTAGGACCCTTATTATTCATAATTTTTATTGACGACATAGTGTCGAGAATTAAGTTTTGTCAATGCTTAATATATGCGGATGATCTTAAACTCTTTCTTAAAATAAATAACCTTAAGGATTGCTTAAAGGTACAGCATGATTTAAACCTTCTTTCCAGTTGGTGTGATGAAAATTGCCTAAAACTAAATATAAAAAAATGCAATGTCTTAACTTTTTCTAGAAGTTCTTCAATTTATATCTATGATTACAACCTTAATCGATGTCAGTTAAATAGAGTCGACCGAATTAAGGATCTTGGTGTTATTATTGACACAAAAATGACATTTAACTCACACATCGATTATATCGTAGCTAAAGCTAATTCAGTTGTTGGTTTTATTAAAAGAAACAGTAAAGAATTCACCGATCCTCACACTCTCTTATCTCTGTTTGTATCATTGGTTAGATCTATTCTTGAATATGCCGATATAATTTGGAACCCTATATATAATGTGCATTCTGATCGTATCGAAAATGTACAAAGGCGTTTTACCAAATATATATTTAGGAAAATGAGTTGGGATTTTTCCCCTCTTATCCTGCTAGATGCCAGTTACTGGGTATTTTGCCCCTTAATAGCAGAAGAAACGCGCATGAAATAATGTTTATTAGAGATGTGTTATGTAGCCATGTTAAATGCCCTTCACTTCTATGTCTTATTCCCATTTATGCCCCTGTTAGAACACTGAGAGAAAGACATTTTCTTTTTGAGCAACAGCATCGAACAAACTATGGGATGAATGAAACTATATCCAGGTCTATAAGATCTTTCAATAAATTTGGCGTTGTTCTAGACTTGCACTATTCCAGGGACCGCTTCAAAAACATAGTATTTAATTTAATTTCTTGCGAATAAAATAATATTTAATTTCATTAATATAAATAATTACAACTTATTCTTTCTTTTTTATAGTATTAGTATTTATTCAATCTATTATAATTGTAAATAGTCTGTTAAGCTAAGCTTGTAGATGATAAATAAATAAATAATCGCCGTACCCAAAGTTGCCCTCTTTACCAATGTTAAAGTTAAAAACTCCCAAAGGTATCTTAATGTTCCAGGACGAATATGGGTTACATCTGTGCCGTGCCCTTCGTTTGACTCTTTAGATCCCAATCAGATTGGTTACTTTTTCAGTACCAGTTAACAAGCTGCCTAGCTTGGCACAGTGTAGATGGTGTTAGATAAGTGTGGTGGTCCGGCTGAGTGAGTGATCCAATATCCGAATGATTATGTAAAAGCAAACACACAATAAGAGGCATCAAAATTTACTGGATCCATATTTTTGAAGTTGATGCAAACTGGATGACTCCGTGAAAATATCCAGAATTTCCCGTATAAATTCCATCCTCAGGTTTATACGAGTTATGGTATGAAAATGACACAATTCAGCGTTAATTGGGCCACAGGGCTAGACCGTCGGGGTCGCCATTTCTACCTATCTATCATAATGTAATATTTCATGGTTAATGGCTTTTGCAGGGAGCTCGTAGAAAATATCCATGGGAGTGTCGTCTTTCTTTTCTGTAGGAACGGGATTTGACATAGATCAACTCGATTGTCTAATTTGGACCTTATTTTCCATGGTGTATAAAATAAGCTATCTCGAAAAGGCTGGAGGAACACTATACTTAATCGATCCAACAGAAGAAATAAATAAAGAAGAAAAAAGAAGAAGAGGAAGAAAGGAATAAAAAAATCTGAATTTCCATTTGCTTCCTTTATTTCTTCAAGTTGGGAAATTCTTAATGATATTATCCGAAAATCGAATACAGGACTATGACCAAAAAGTTTTATCAGTCCACCTATCGCTCTAAAGTATATAATTAGAGCTATCATATTATGTAGGTGAATTTATAAACATTTTTTTGTTAGAACTGAAAATTGTTATTTGATTCCAAAGGCACTTGTACTATGTCTCCACTTGAAAAATCCGACACGATCCCTCATTTATAAAATAGTTCTGTTACCATAAGTCAGTAGTTTAATCAATTTTATTATGATACAATTTATTTCACTTGAAGAAAAAAGCCTTTAAATTGAATAAATTTTATTCAGCGAATTGAATAATGATCATTTAAAGCTCAAAATACCGCGAAAATTTGTCAACAACAAAAATAAGTACCTATGTATTACAGACATATATACAACGAGATACAATGCAAAATATAAAATAAAAGTCATTCAAGCCATTATTTTCTGCTTGAAAACCTGCCTTGAATTCTTATGCAATTTATTTGGTGACACTTCTTCCCACGACGACAACGCCGCACCGACCGACGAAAACAAGTACACGCTGCACAATCAACTTTTCTAAACACAAGAGCTCTATTATAGAATGAGGGGAAGATAATATTTTAGACAGCTACGCGATGATTAATCCAACAAAGAACCGGAAAATACTCAAAATATGAACAATGACAAACAACGAAGTCTTAGGAATTTCAAATTTCTTAAAAGTATACGAAAATACATCACTACCAAACAATTCACCTGTTACGCTCGATGTCACCGGAATAAATAACTAAATGAATTTAATACCAAAATACCTCGTTACCATCATTTCAGTAAATACAAATTGTTTTCGATATCTAATCTCGATTTATTTATCGATACAATTTTTACGTCATAATACCTACCTACCTAGCTACTTCTACCTGCAATGAATTAAATAAATAAACTCACAAACACGAATTCCAATCTGCTTACTGTTACTATTTACATACATATACATAGGAGTACTCATACAGATATTCAAGTGAATTTTTTGAAATAGTTCATTTGCTTATAAAAATAATATCGATGATATTCTAATACCCAAGATTAATATTGTGTAAATCATTGACCTGGAAAACTACTTTAAATTCAAAAACAGAAAATAAAAACAAACATTTAAGTCCAATTTACTGTTTGCTTATTTAATAATTTTAGAACTTACAAATGATGTGTTAATGAAGTGATTAAATTTACCACATAAAAATCTTAAATGTATGTGAATTTGTCTAGCTACGAGTAAATTGTAAATTTTCTGAACCACTTTGTTGTAATTTAAAGTTGACAATTTTATTGCTTAAGGTATAATTAACAATTTGTTGGTTGAGATGAGATAACACTGGCTTAATTTTATGGTAGATTTATATTGTTATATTCAGAATAGAATTTTGAGTGAATTTGCAAACTAAATATAGATACAAGATATAAAAATGTTAGATCATAACTTAAAGCGTAGTCATAAATTAATAATAAAAGAAGAAACACCATTCTGTCCGATAAAATTTAATGGCAATAACTTATTAAAATTGCTTTGGTAATAAATAAACATTCAACATAAGAAACGTGCTAAAAATAATTTGTAACCACTACATAAATAGGTTTGCTTACGTACAACAAATGACTGAATTCCATATTCAATCGTACCTGACATTTCGATGATAAGAATCGTGGCCCCACAGTTTTGTTATCTTAAGAATAACCGTACTTTATGTAATACTAAGGAAAACTTTTTCCATTAAAATGGCTCTTAGGATCTTAAAAAACAAGACCTCTACCTACTATCTTCAATATAGTAATCCTATTTTTGTGAAAATGAAACAAAAAAAAAACTTTGTTCATTTCTCTGAACCACCCAACCGATTTTCATAAATTTTTCCTTCTGATATATGTTAATTCGACAGGGACCACCCTACTGATGGTATCGGACGGTCCAGTTGAGAAAGTGATCAAAATTCCGGATGATTGTGCAAAAGCAAACAAACAATAAGAGAGATCAAAATCTGCTAGTTCCTTTCTTCTTTTTGAACTTAATCCAATAGTATCACTCCTATTGTTCTGAAGAGGGGTTCTTCAACGCTGATGGCAAAAAACAAATGCGTAAGATTTTTCATCTGTCCTACTCTACAGGTCTCTATTCAAGTGGATGGAAAAGAGCCTTTGTCCAGCCGGTCCCTAAAAAAGGCGAATCTTCCTGTCCCTCTAACTATGGTCCAATTGTACTTACGTCCCTTCTTTCCAAGGTTATGGAAACATTGATCAAATTTCAGCTATCAAATATCTTGAGGAACAAAGGCTTCTTAATGGACGGCAATATGGCTTTCGTAGCAATATGTTCACCATGTGATCTCATGGTTTATCTCACCGAAGAGTGGAACAATTTGATAGAGTTTGGCATAAGGCTCTCTTATTGAAAATGCGTGAATTTGGTATCGATGAATCTCTTCTTTGATGGATTAGAAATTCCCTCCCGACACGGTTCACTATACAAGTAGTATTGGACCGTTTCAAATCTGGTGTGCCCCAGGGCTCCGTTTTGTCTCCGACACTCTTTCTTATGTTCATTAGTGATCTTTTGTCTGAAACTAATCCATTAAATTATTTCGCTCACGACAGTACCCTCAGCTTTTTATATTCGTTTTTAGATTCACATCCTTGTCCTTCGGATGTGGACTTCCAACAGCAGCGTATGATAAGCTCATTAAATTCTGATCTTGACAGTATTGCCGAATGGGGAACCAAAACCCGTGTAAAATTTAATGCTTCGAAAACTCAATGCTGTTTACTGTGGCTAAAGATTAAACCACCCCCAAAGCCACTATCTATGAGTGGCACTTGTATCAAGGAGACTGAGCACCACAGACCATCTTTTGTGGAGTGATCACATATTTGACGTCGCCAAATATGCTGCTAAGTGTTTAGGATTTCTCCGCCTGTGCAAGAAGTTTTTTACCCCTTCTAAACTGGCTGTAAAATATAAAACCTTTATTCTTCCGAAAATCGAGTATAATTCCCATATTTGGGCAGGTGCTTCAAAAACCCACTTGAGTCTCTTGGACATAATTCAAAAAAGAGCTATAAAAATGATAGGCGACCGTGTTGTCTAACTGAAACATTTGTATCTCTCGAGCACCGCTACAATGTTTCATGTCTATCATTATTTTACTTTACAGCTATTTTCATAAACAGTGCTCTAGTGAAAAAGCCAGTTGCATTCCTCCCCTAAAACAATTGAACCGTAATACCCGTACTTCTAGGAATGCTCATCAGTTTACATCACAAGTACCGACATTCGTTTTTTTAGCCGCACTACACGAATGTGGAATGCTTTATCCGGGTCAATATTTCCCACTCATTGCAATGTACAGACATTTAAAACCAATGTGCATCGGTATCTCCGTTCTAATCCTTTCCTAATTGCTCGCACTGTGCTTAACATTAAAAGGGTATTCATAACCCCTTGAGTGCGCGTATAATATAAGAAAAAAAATGAATAATTCCATAAGAATGTCCACAATTTCCCATATCAATTCCATCCACAGTTTCATACTAGTGATGATATCAAAATGGCGCACTTCAGTGCAAATTGGACGACAGGGCTAAAGAATAATATTTCCTTAAGTGGGCTTTAGATCAATATTAAATATTGATCTTCAATAATTAGTATAGCTGCAACGTTTCGGGCGTGCTTACATCTTTCTTTAGGCAACTGAACACGAAAAAAGTGGAACCCACAATTCCGCCTGTCTGTCTTTATGTCTGTATCTCAATAAAATGCCTAAACAGCTAAAGTGATTTTCTTCAAAATTGATAATTATGGGTTTTATGTAATTCCTTAGAAAGGTAATTTCGTTCCCTACATCTTGTAGGTAGTGTTAAAAAATTGTTAATTATCAAGCTTAAAAAAAAAATAGTTTTGAAAAATGTGTGAAAACTAAACTTTTGAGAAGTTTTATAATACAAAAATTAATCAAAATCCGTTTTAAGGCTTTTTGGAAAACGGAACACCAAAAGAATTGATTTGCAGGTGCTCACGCTGTGTCTCTGACATATTAAGGGTATACAAAAAACCTTTGAGTGTGTGCTAATTATAAAAAAAAAAAAAAAAAAAAAAAAACATGTAGGGGGATATTTTAAAAATGATATCTACCAAGCTTTAAGAAAATTGGCCCAACCAAAGAATCTCAAGACCCTCTTCTTAAGAGTCTTCCTTATCATAGATATGTCAAGGCTGATTAAAATCTGGAGTTCTATTTTTTTTACAAATGTAAACTCGCCATAATACATAGTACTTATATGTCGCAAGTAAAAATTATATTATATACAACTTTTTCAAATAGTCATAGTATGGCGGATAGCTTACACGTTATTTTCTTTTACACGTTTTTACTTGCGACTTATAGGTACTATAAGGCAAGTTATGCATTCGTAAAAAAATCGAACTCGAGATTTTGATCAAAGTTGACATAACGATGATAGCGAAGACTAAAAAAGTGGGTCACGCAATTCTGTCTGTCTGTCTGTCTGTCTGTCCGTTCGATTTCAGCTAAACGGCTCGGCCGATTTTCGTCAAACTTGGTAGATATGGGTTTTAATTTTTTACCCCCGGATGTTTTTTGATTTGATTTTTTAAGACCAAAAATAACGGTACCTGCCATACGATTTTTTTTCGAAATTTTATAAACATTTTTTTTTCTCAAAAACTGTTCGACAGATTTTAAAAATAAAAACACAAAAAAATTTTATTTAATTAAAGCTAGGTATTGAATGAAAAAAATTTTCCGGAAAATGGTTATTGAGGGTACCCCCCAAGGAACTCTTTTTTTTGTTTTTGATTTTCTCATAAACGGTTCAACCGATTTTGATCTTTTTTTTTTGCTAAAGCTCCCCAAAAACCTAAATAGAATTGTGTACTCAAATTTTCAAAAAAAAATTTTTTGGATTTAAAAAAAAAACTTCAAAATTTTTTTTTCAAAACTCAATATTTCGAAAACCCCCGGCTAGATTTTTTTAAACTCGATAAATAAAAATTTCTCAATAATATCTACAAGATGTGATAAAAAAATTTTATTTTACCTAAAAATTAAGGTACCTACCATACAAATGCTAAAAATTAAAAAAAATGGTTTTCAAAAATCGTATTTTTCTCGAAAACGGTTCCGAGAATTTTGCTAAAATTTTTTTCTTTCAATTAATTTTTACGATCTTTAATTTAATTAAAAAAAATTTGAAATTAAGATATTAAGATATTACAGCTTGTACCTACCATAGAACAATTTTTTCGAATTTTGAATTTCTCATTATCCACATAACGGATCTTAATAAAAAATTTTATGGAGAAGCTTCTAAAAAGTCTAGAACACATTGCATTTCAAAACCTTAAATTAAATATTTTTTTAATTTTTGAAAAAAAAAATTATTTTTTATTTTTTTGAAAATTCAATATCTCAGAAATGGCTCAATATTTTTTTTGCAAGTTTAATTTTTATTCGAACAATAATAAAAACTTTAAATTGGCGTACCAAAATTTTTTCTTAAGTTTGTATATAAAAGCTTTTTTTTTTAAGAAACCACTACAACGACCTATAATTTTTGTTCCTGCATAAATTCATATTTGCATAGCATTCTGTTTTTATCTCTTACTACTAAAAGAATTTAAAAAATTAATTCTATCCTTATGAACAGTTTTTTCAAACAACATTCGTATTTAAAATTCCTAGTCTATTACATAGGAGCAAGTTCGTGCGACCCAGTCGTGCATTTTATTTTTAAGATAACGGTTCCCGTCATATGATTTTTTTTTCGAAATCTCATAAATATTTTTTTTCTCAAAAAGTGTCCCACAGAATTAAAAAAAATCATAAGATTTGGAAAATTTGGTTGGAAAAATTTTTCCAAAATAGGGTTATTTTTGGTAGCCCCCTTGGAACCAATTTTTTTGTTTTTTGATTTTCTCTCGAAAACGGTATAACCGATTTTTATAATTTGTATGCTAAAGTTCCTTCAAAGTTTAAATATCATTGCGTTTTAAATTTTAATTAATTTTTTTTTTGAAAACTCAATATTTCGAGAACCCCATGCTTGATTTTTTTTCAAACTTGATAAATAATAGTTTCTTAATATAATCTACAAGATTTGAGAAAAAAAAAATTGTATTTTACTTAAAATAACGCTACTCGAAATACAAATGTTAAAAAATGGTTTTCGAAAATTTTGATAAAAATTTATTTCTTCTCATTAATTTTCACGATCTATAATTTAATAAAAAAAAATGAAATTAATATACGAGTATTACTGACTGTATCTACCATAGAACCATTTTTTCGAATTTTGAATTTATCATTATTGGCATAACGGATTTTAATGAAATTTTTTATAGAGAAGCTTCTAAAAATTTTAAGGAACATTGCATTTCAAGACTTAAAAAAAAATATTTTTTGAATTTTTGAAAAAAAAAATTCAATTTTTTTTGGAAAATTCAATATCTTAAAATCGGCTTATTATTTTTTTTGAAAATTTATTTTTTATTCGTATAGTGATAAAAAACTTTGAGTTGGCGTACCATAATTTTTCCTTAAAAATGTCTTAAGAATTTTGTATATTAAAACTTATTTTAAGAAACCACTACAACGACTTATAGGTTTTGCTCTTGCATAAACTAATGTTTGATTGAATCACATGACATCTTGTTTTTAGCTTCAACTACTAAAGGAGTTGTTTAAATCATTAAAAAATGAATTTTATGCTTAGGAACAGTTTTTCTCTAATAACATTCATTTTTAAAATTCTTAGTCGTTTACATAAGAGCAAGTTCGTGCGACCTAGTCGTGCGTTTTATTTCTGTTAGCCAAGACAAAAATCTTAGTTTTTCAACATGATTTTGTAGAAGGTAAATCTACTGCAGCTAACTTAACCATAATGATGAATTCAATTAGAAATAATATGAAAAAAGGGTCTCAAACTAATATTATTTTTACAGACCTTACGAAGGCTTTTGGCGGAGTCAATCACAAAATTCTTAAGATTTACCATAGAATTACATGTTTGTCGGATTGTAATCTCCTGGTGGAAGACTTTTGGGAGATTGGTAAATTGGTGCATGGTAAATTATCTTCATGTTAATGTAGAAAATTATTTTCGACTACAATATCAACATCATAAATCTATCAATTGTTAATCAGAAAAAAAAACTTAGGAGTAATCCTGTGCGTTAATTGTTCATTCCTTACTCATTACGACTTCAAGCCAATCAGAGGCTAGATTTTATCAAAAGAAACGCCAAAGAATTTACTGATACCTGCACCTTACTTTTATTATTTAACTCTTTGGTATGATCTGAGCTTGAGTATTGCTGTACAGTTTGGAATCCTTATAATGCTAACTTATCTGAACGAATTGAAAAATTTCAAGGAAATTTAACTTCATATGCTTTTTTTAAGTTGAAATAGAGAATAGTACTTCGTTTACCGCAATTCAAATAAATTCGATTTGAAAATGTAGAATGAGGAACATTGAGAGAATATTATTTCGAAAATCCTAATTTTAATGTAACCTGAATTCCCTAAATCCTGATCGCAAATAAATCAAAAATACATCCAAGTGCCTAGATTATAAGCTTTGAATTTAGATCAATTGCAGTGAAAGAATTTATATTTGACATTATAAGTTTAGTTAACAGAATTAAACGAGAATCAACAAGAACAAACCAAGTTACTTAAGAAATCAAACCGTGCAACAATCAAAGAAGAAAAAAGTTACAACTATTATCTTATAAGAAATATTATTTTAGAAAATAAGAATCTATAAAAGAACAACAATTATTATGTCACTATCTATGAATGAGAACAAAAACAATATTAAAAAAAATATTTTGCAAATTAAAATCTCGTAAATGACAAAATTCGGTAGGAAAATAAATTGGTAAAAACATTTACCCCTACGGCTTCAGGCGAAGAAGCTTGTGTTTTATGGAAAACGTATATTCCTCATTTAATATAATTAGCCTTCCTTCTTTTCTTATTGTTACAATGAAAAAATAAATTAAGAAAAATACTCGTGTAGTAATTCAAAAACAAAACACACAACGGACATTCTTAGATTATGACGATTTTATCTGTCCCCTATAAAATATACAATTACGAGTATGTTATCAATGTCCCCGTCTGGGAAAAACATTTTCGGGGGATTTGTTTTAAGGCAGGCGCCCGACAGTGCGTCGGCCTTCCTGTTATCATTATTTGATCTAATTTTGGATTTGGAAAAGGGTTGTTTGTGTTACTTTTATGTGGTTTTCATATTTTTGTATTTATTATTAAAAATTATCGGACACTATTATCCATGATCGATGAAACAAAGATAAATTTATCATTTATCTAATCTAACCCTATGCTCTTATTTTAAGCAGGTAAATTCTTGTGCGTAAATACAATGGTTTTTCGAAAACGGCTCTAACGATTTGGATGGAATTTTGTATTTTAATAATATTTATTTTCAAGTTTATCCAGAAGTGCCAGTATTTAGAAAATTGGATAAAACTCATAGTCGCCCAGGTTCAATTTCATTGTAAGAATTTAGAAGAAATAAAATATTTTAGAGGTACCTATAGTCAAATATACATTCCTACCATTTACAATATAATACAATAAAATGATAACTCGATAAAAATTTTATTTTGAAAATATTCCTGTTGACAGCAATATTTTTAATATAAACATTTAATATGAATAGTCATCGGGAGTTCTCGGGATCCAACAAACCTTTTAGTTATGTACTACTGATAACGAATTCATGGAACCAATGTAAACACTCCTTCAGGTTGTCCATTTGATTTAGTTGTTTGGTATTTTTTTTTTTGCTTCTTCAAATTTTATTGTCAATATGACGAATCACCTGGCAACCATTGAGTCTTTGCGTACAATAAAAATAATTCGTAATAAATTAAGAATTCAATGATTGTTGCGGCTTTCGACTCACCAATGACCGAAAGAAGCGACCACGATGATCATTAAGTCTTGTAAAGAAACTATAAAAGTTATAGTTGGCTTTTTTGTAATTTCATTTAAAGTCAAGGAGGTAGTGTTGTATTTTATTTATAACAATTGATATTTCAACGATAATATTTGATACCAAAAACATTAAATAGAGGCCCTCAAGGCATAAACTATGTATGCGCTAAAAGTTAATTGTCATTCTAAATAGAACTATCCGAATGACAAGTGGGCCTAATTCCTTGTATGACGAACCCTTCTCCAGATATAACTTTGAATGCATTGTTCAAAATGGCGCATTAGACAACAAATGTCAAAAACAAACTAGACCTCAATTTGACAAAGAAATCAAGAATAATGTCTGAAAAAGAACACGCCATGTGTCGGCAGTGAATTTATAGATATGCAAATAATATTAAAAATTTTGGCGCGAAAATTTAAACAGCCTAGTGTTAAGCCTTGGCATAATGGTGAGTGCGTTGGACTGTCATGCGGAAGTTTTTGGGTTCAAATCTCAGCCGCGGCAATATAGTTTTTCAGGGGTGTTCTTATTAGCCGTTTGGAATCGGCAGATAGTTGTAGGTCCCTCCATTTCTGGTAACACTCACACAGGAATGGTTGAAAGTTGTAAGTAACTTTTATCCTCTGTCCGGGTTGTAATGGCCTCCTATTTATAGTGTTAATGTATTAGTATGCACAACTTAATAATTTGCTAACTTTAAAGTAAACTTTAAAGTAAAGTACAAACTCCTTCTTAATTTTAAACATTTTGTAACTAGTATAATGCTAAGACCATTTTTTCAATAAATTCCACACACCAAAAGCAATGTCAGAGTTCATGCAAAATACAAAGCAAACAGACCTATTTTGACGTTCATAAATATCAAAGAGCCATATGAAGTTAGCACGATAATATAATGTTAGAGAAAGTATGATGCTTAACTCAATAAAAATTTTCAAAATCTTCGTTTTTTCGACTAAAATTTTGCGCCATTCTTTTAAGAATTAGCGACACACATTTGGTTGATTTTTAATAAAAATATAATGTTCCATTTTAAATCATTGAAAATACATTCTCTTAGCAACGCTAATTCCTAGACTACTATAGTAGCAACACCTTATATGAAGGTAAGTCTGAGTGTAAAATTCATAATGTGTATTGAGATATTGGAAAGAAATTGTGGTTTGTGGAAACAGTTATAGGCGGCTTGTTCTATTTATGGAAATCACAGGAAACCGATGACAAATAACGAATCGAACGGGTTCTTTTTTTTCCAAGCGATTCAATCTTGAATAATGCAAGCACGTCAATTGACTTAAATGATATGCGAATGCAGTGTTTTTAATTAAATTTTATATGCTTCTTCTTTTGGAGAGACAATATGAAGAAAACAATTCCCAAATAAGAAAAATAAATGCTAATTGATATGAAACGTATTTTATAAATATGTGTACTTTACTCAATTTTTGAATAATTAAGGAACTTCTTAGACGACTATACTGGTTAAAACTAAGCTTGTACATTAGTTGGTCATGTTAACACTTCATATATGGAAATAGATCTATTTTTTTTTTATTCTAAAATGTTTGCAAACTATATATGTATATACATAACAGATTTGACAAATATTTCGCAAATTCTGCGAACGAACAATTATTAAGTTCCGATTTTTCTAAAAGCACAAGCTGTGCGTTGTATGAATTTAATTTGCCCAACTTGTGGGGATTATACAAATTTTGCGGATGTACGCAGGTATTACAGTACGCACTCGATTTACGCAACCCTCGATTGGTGCAACTCCTCGATTTTAGCAACTCTAAATTTGTAGCACGTCTTGACTCTATAAGTGCAACTTTTCAAAAATGCTACCTCGATTTGTGCAACTTCTTATGTGTATTCAACTGTTTTTTATTTGCATGCTCTCCTTTTGATTCTGTATTCCTGCCGTTAGTTTACAGCTAAGTTTGTCTGAACGAAATTCCATGTAAAAATAATACACAAATACATAAAATGCATCTGTATTTATTTGAATGGGTTGCAATTTCATTAGTGTCTGCGGAAAATTTGTGCAGGATGGGTGTAACATGAAAAATTACAAAATTGTCTATTATTGGATTGGTTTCACGAAAACGTTGAGTCATGTGGTAATTGTGATGATCCAGCAGAAATTGAGAGCGCTGATGAAGGTGAAGGTGAAGCTGAGTCGGTCCCCACTTTATCAAAAATTAAATCAGAAGATGCAGTTCGATCCTTAAACATATGTTTACAATGGGCCGAAGAGAACAACACTCCAATAGAAGAGATTTTATTGCTACAAAAAATAAAAGAGAGGGAAGTTTTAAAAAACATAAATTTGCAAAAAAACTCAATCTAATCTAACTTCTGTATTCATTCATCACTTATTAATTTTTGTGTAAATGTTCGTATTTGATAAAAATATTTTCAATATTTTTCATAACTTGTCGTTATCTATAAGAAAACAAGCTATTTCAACTATAATTTGTATCGAAAAAAATACAACCCAGAAATTAAGAAATAATTTTTAGGGGAATTGATGATTTAAAAAAATGGTTAGTTGGAAGTTTGCAATCTTGTGATTTTTTTGTATTATTTACGGCAGAAGTCATAACAAATCCGATATGATTTGATTTATTTAGAAAACAGAAAATAGCAGTGCTAACTTCACACTTCCCAAAATTTATTTGTTTGGAAAATTAAAAATGGCAGTGATAACTACACGGCAGGAAATGTCTGCCCTTTGAAAACTAAACCCTAAAACAGTTTTTCAAATATTGAGAACAAAAAACCTGTGTTTTTTAAGAAGTGGGTACTAGTTGAAAAGGGTATGATTTTGTTATTACAATTTCTATGGTGCCGATAAGATGCTTATCCTCCGGAATTTAAAAATATTAAATATATAATTTACTGTATAAAAATCATCTTTAGAAAAAAAAAGATTAAAACTAGTGTTATTGCCATTAACCAAAATAGTAAATGATATTAAAAAATATTTTTGTTAAGTTCTAAAATGCAATGCAACTATTTAGAAGCTTTTCTGTAAAAAATATTTCATTTAAATCTGATATGCCGACAATGCGAAATCCAAAAAATGGTTTTAAGGGACTTGCCATTAACAACCATTTTATGGAAATTTTATTTTCAACTATAACCTAGCTTTAACTAAGTCAAATTTTCTGATATTTTTGGACATGTGGAGAGTTTTTGAGAAAAAATATTTTATAAAATTTTGAAGAAATTAAAAATGCTATCTCCCAAGTTTAAAGAAAATCGTCCGCTTAGGCTGTAGTAAAACAGATAGATAGAATTTCGAAACCGACCCAGGAGGTTTGAATCCGACAACAATAGACAATTGGAGAGGAATCATGAACCGGGGTCTTAAAAGAAGCTATAGGAAACGGTACCATTAAACTTGAGGGCAGAAAAAGATTAGCTACTCGTATTAGAAGGACGACAAAAAATCATCTAATATAAAGGACCGTAGACGAAAAGGAAGCTATTGAGGTAGAAGTAGAGGGGATTGAAAAGCAATATGGCAGTAGGGATATGATAGGTACCGCCATCAGGAAAGGTAATAGGGAAAGTAAGGAAGATTTAGAATGTCCGATGCAAGAGCTGAGACATGCTAATGCTAGCGGACATCACCTCTTTCAAAAAGAAACTAGATCATGTCTAATCTGAAACAAATAAATAACAACACCACCACCACTTTATTTTCCATCCCTCGGGCACTGCTGATTAGGATTCAGTATATGGCCTAACCCACTAACGATCTAGAACTCGTTTGGATTTAGTGTCGAATTCCTCTTTTCTGAAAATTTGGCCAGCGCTAGCATGTTTAATAAAACAGAAATATAACGAACTCTATTTGTATCCGTTATTCTAAGCCTAAATAAAAACTATAATTGTCAATCAAACTAGTAAGCACAAAAATATTTAAGTAAAATTATATCAAAAGAAATCTTCATAGGATCCAAAAAAGAAACAAAATATGTGGACAAAAGTTTCGGAGTGAATGTTTCACCTTAATAATTTTGATTTATAAAAGTTAATTAAAATAATTTTTCTGATAACATTGATATACATATAATCACACAATCCAGGTATTTTTTTTAGAAAAAGGTACAAAAAATCAGTTAGTAATCTAGTAAAAATAAATGTTTAACATATCGAAAAATAACTTTGCGCAAGTTTTGATAATATTTGCCCCAAAAACTGATTTGTAAAAATATAATTATAATTATTCATTATAATTATGATAATAAATAATTTTAACATACCAACATGTTTGACTTGAATACCCTTTAAGTCACTCCCAATCCAGTTTGAAATAGGAGAGAAATACTCCCAAACCGGCGCGAAACATTCGCCTAGGGCCATTTTTTGTCGTTAAGCATTGTTTATCTGTCATTTCTCATTTTCGTTTTCATTGTGAATAATTCGCCTTGCAGAACGAATGTTTCGCGCCGGTTTCAGAGAGCCTTTATTAACATTCGTCACGACAACGAAACTTTCCCCTGTCAATATTAATTTGCATTGCGATAATTGAGGGCACCCACTAACACGATGTAAAATATAAACATCTTTATTTTAAATCAAAACCCCCCTGATTTGTTTTTCTGTGTTCCCACCTGGTCTTCCCTATCATTGTAATGTCAAATCTGTTCAAAATCTCGAGTTCTATTTTTTACGAATTCATAACTTACTATATTGTACCTATGAATGAACATACATTATGTATGTTCATACACATATAGAAGGAAAAAATATAATACAACACTTTTTTTTTTCAAAATTTTAACATTAAAGTTTCGTAAGAGCTCAAAAGACTCAAACATTTCTAAAATTTATTTCATTTCAAAAATATATGAATATGTACATGAAAAAAAAAGTAAAAATTCTTGAAGAAACCTTGTTTTATTAACATTTGCATTGAAAACAAATTAATATTTTTAATCAATTAAAAATACACGATCTTTTAGAATACAAATGCGTCAACTGCAACAGGTTGTTTGGCTTTAATATACATATATAACTCAGAAAAATATAAATACTTAAGCAATTTGTTATTGTTTGTGATTCGTAGACTGGTTTTAATATAAGCTTTCAAAGAAGAATACCTTGCTGCATATTAAATTAATTCAAAATATTAAATTTAATCCTACTTAAATATCATTAACTCTAACACAATTGTTACGAATTAATTGAATAAAATGTAATATATGTATGTACTTTGATAAACACTCCATCTCCTACGATTTGACACCTTAAGCCTATTTTGTACATGAGAGTGTCGGACATGTATATCTAATGCAGATGAACATAGTTTATAAAATAAAGGTTTCCTGTAAACCATAAAAAAGAAATACCTTTTTATATCATTTATGTATGAGAAACAGTGGTTTTTAAGAGGGATGTAGGTGTGCAGCTTCAGAGATTTTTTTGTGTTGCAAACATTATCAAAATTAAATTTCTTCTTCTTCTGCAATCATATTTATTCGTTTCTTAATTTACTTAAATAAAATTCATTACATATTACAAAACTTAGTCTCGAACTGACGATTTCCTTAGAAATTTAGCTATAATGGTCTATTTTTAATACCTTTGCTATTTTAATTAAAATGAATTAAAAATAATTAGAGTTGATTCTTTATTGAATTAAATTATGTACATAAATGTTTTTATTTCAGTTGAGAATTCACTAAATAATAAAATAAATTGGAGGACCGAATCACACGAACTTGATCTTGTGGTTCAAAGCTATAATGTAGTCTGACATTGACCCATGCCAATGGATAAATTTATGAAGTAATATTTTGTTAAAAGAAAAGTGTAAAAAAGTTGAAAGTATTTAAAGAACCGCAACATTGCATCTAAAGTGTGAACTTACAATATTCTGCATTGCGAATTGGAGTAATGGGAGGATGCTCTCTGCCTCCATTTGCTCTTGAAAGGATTCGGCTTCACATGTAAATGTATGTAATACATTTTTATAACTTCCTTTAGAATAAAAGGGAAAGCACTCTTATGATTAAAAGCAACGATCGGATAGAATAATAGATTCTTAATCCTTACCTAAAATGTGGAAATGAAATCTAGACCTTCACCTTAGTGTAAATTTGATAAATATTTGAAAAAAATATGCTTTTCTTGTTGTTTTTTGTCTCGAATTACAAGTCTTAAAAAATTTACATTAAAATCGTTTAAAATCCTCGCAATTTTATATTTCTCTCATTATATTGTTATGACCAGTGTTCCAATAAAATAGCTTGTTTCATTGCTTCCCTTAAATAATTCAACCGTTTTACTAACGCATCTAAGAATTATCATCGCACACTTCACCTCAATTTCAGGCGTAGTGTAAAATATAGAGAAATTCTTTCTTTAACAGCACAACACGAATATTAAAAGTTTTACCTAATTCTGTTTTTCTCTACCTTTTTGGTAATCAGAACTTTACATCCAATGTGGATCAATATCACCTTTTGAATGCTTCTCTGTTTTGCTAACGCTTATAATTTATTTAACATTTTAATGGGATTCAAAACCCCTTAAGTAGATTAACGACTTTTGGGTTTTAATAACTTCGCTTGCCATAATTTTCAAAGTTGCAGACAAAATTCTTGAATTAGTAAAATAAGCTAGGGTATACGACCGTATATACTTTTCGTTATTTGCAGCTTATTTTATTTATTTGTTCTAAGAATCTTTACGTGTTTGTATTTAAGTTAACAGGGAGAATATTTTCCAACCATTATGTTAAACTTATAATTCGTAAAGTAGTAGTTAACAAATTTGAAGAGCTAAGCCTACTCGTATATGCCTATTTCTATGGTCCCGCAAAAATAAGAGTTGTATCCACATACGAACAAAGCTGAATCTATGGATCACCTTATAACTTACGTCCACCAACCTTAAGGCGAATTAAGGTCTAATTTATGAAGAATTTGTCCATTTTAATATTAATATTTATATTCTATTTATTTAGTTTATTTAGTTTAGTTTATTTCATCAAACAAAGTTACAATACTTTAGTGATTACTAGATAACAATATAACATAATTGAAACAACAAAATATCTACATTATAATAATAATTAAACATTGCCACCATTAAGGTTCCTTAAAATTAAAGGCAAATTATTTTTAAAAAAGAGGCTGGGTGCAACCCACACTGATAACTTCCCATTTGTGGTCTTGAATACTTTATATTTAGATAAAAACATATTGTGACGTTTTCTTCAATTTTACCATAGCTATTAATGGAATTTGAATATGTGGGACTTGGGTACAACTCAACAACCTTATTCATATACGTATGTACAGTACATACATTCTTCTAAAAACTAAGTTGATAATAAAATTATAAAATTTTTAATTTAAAAACGAAATATTCAAATATAAACGATATGGTTTGGTTATTGATGGAAGGGTACTTACAAAATATATCCGCTCTAAAACTAGATAATGTCAAATATAAACCATTTGTAAGAAATTGTATTATGTATAAAATTAAATAATGGCAAAGTCAATATTATTGCTCGTTCTCAAGATATTCTAGTCGGAAAACAAATATTACCACTTTTTAGTAGATTTTTTTTATATTTTTGTTAAAACTGTCAACTCGATACTTGTCAAAATTTAACCATATGTTAATAATTGTATTATGTCGATACCTTCCCGTAAGAATGTACTAAGTGACACTTTTTTCGAAAATGACTTTTTGATGAGGAGATATACTATATGTTAAGGGCCACGTTTTGGCCTGGGTTTCGCCAACCTATTATGCATGAAAAGGAAACTAGAGTACAAATAAAAAAATTTATCAACTGCCATGTTTTCTCATTAAAATAATCTTGCCCCCTGAAATTTGTATTATCCGCCAAAAAAATTATGCTAAGCGACATTAATAAAGATCTTATTGTCGTGAGCAACAAAAAATTTTGTTAGATGTCACTTAGTTTAACCAAAATTGTCTCTTAGCACACTATGATTCAACTAGAACTTTCTTCGTTTTTTTCGTTTCCTGAACAATTCTAGAAATGTCGCTTAGTATACATTCTTACGGGAAGGTATCGATGTATAAAACAACATACTTTAGAAGGCACTATCGGTGTTCATTCTCAAGTAATTCGACTTGAAATACAATTTTAACTAGTTTTCACTAGAATTTTGAATAGTTTTTTTATTAAAAAAAAAACTATTAATTCAATATTTGTCAACATTTTACCAATTGTACTATGTATAAAATAAACTGAATTAGGAGTCAATATCACTACTAGTTCTCGAGAAATTTGAGTCGAAAAACAATTTTTACCAATTTTCAATAGAATTTTATATAGTTTTTTATTTTTTGTAAAAATACTGTAAACTGATTTTTTTTGAAATTTTCACCAGCTGTCAAACACATTATTTTTCGTAAAATAAAATTATTTTGAGTTTCAAATTGTTTTCCGTTCTTAGAATATCTGGGTTATGAAATTTTTGTTTCAGTTTTTTTTATTAAAAAAAATAACGGTATGTTCATTTTTTACCAAATTCATACCAAATCTGTATGACCTTATAATAACTACATTAAATTTTATTTGAAATCAATAGCATTATTTTTTCGTGAGATATTTGAAACTAACCAAAATTTTTACTTTTTTTTTAAACCGTTATAGTGAAAAAACTACTCACTGAATTTTAATAAACGCCCTTTCAGCCTCTTTCGAAGTTATTATCTATTAAACAAAATTTATTTGAAGTCGATATCTTTACTCGTTCTTGAGATATCGACGACGAAAAATGGTACCAGAACGTACGGACGTACGAACGTACGTACACACACACACAGACATCTCTCTAAAAATGATTGATATAGCCTCTAGGGACCTTGAAACGTCGAGAAATGTCAAAAATTCCAATTTGACAAATCGGACCGATTACAATAACTCCCTATGGGAAGTTAATGAAATCCTATTTAAATTAAAATCGATCATATGGCAAACAGTATTAGTAACTCTTAAGCACCTAGACAATGGTTCATTGGCAGCATAATTTGTTCTGTGGTATGGAATCTTAAACAACAATTGGTTTCTAAGCATCCTCGCAGGAACATTGAAATTAATTAACGCCAATATATCGGAACAATTCCAATGTAACGTTGATATTGCAGAATTCCGTTTTTTCTTTCTTATATTATTATTTATTTATTAAATTAAAAAGTGAACAATAGAAACAATAAGATAAGATCTTTGAGCAGTACCTCTCCTAGTTTGACTTAACAAATTTTGATAAATAAAACAAAATATAAAAGATAAAGTTAATATGTACAATTCTACATAATTAAAAGAATCTTATAAGAATTATTTAAGTAATAATTTTTACTAATTGAGCAAAAAATGAGCCAAAGCTGTAAAAACAAAATATTACAAATAATATCAATTTATTTAACACATTAATAATATATAGTGTTATACATTTCATTCGCCAAGTAGGAAAGAAGCTTTGACTGAAATCTTGATGCATTGACAATATTTTGTATATCAATTGGGAGAGTATTCCACTCTCTAATCACTTAAACATAGAAAGATCGCTCTGCAGTAAGTTGTTGTGTATGAGAAATGCTGTACAATAAGCTTAATGCCTCTACAAGACTGTGCAAATTGCATTGCATCCTTAGGATATTCTGGGCATCTACCATGGATATTATTATGTAGTCTTAAAATATTTCTAAAGTTATAATATGCGTCTAAGGCAATTCCCAAAATAGATCTGTTAAGATGAGATACACCGATATACCTAGGTTTATTATTAAAACAACGCAAGTAATAATTGAATGCAACATTTAACTTACGCTTACATTTATAGTCTAAGCACGGGCAAAATGAACAGTTAAATATAAAGATATGACATTAAAAGGGGTTTTAATAAAACGAAGCTTAGGTGAAAATAATTGAGCAGAGTATCTTAGTCCACGAAGACCTGTCTAAGTAAGGAATTATGTCTCTACTGAGAATAATTGAAGTGAAATCCACGGAATTAATTTGATTTCTACAAAAAATCATAGCCATAGTTTTAGAGGGGTTAAGTCTGAGTTTATTGTCACTTACCGTTTTAAATCTTCATTAGTTCGAACCACAGCGTCTTCCATCAATCCAAGTGGACTATAAATGTAAATTAAAACTTGTACATATGAACTGAACAGTCTTCAACAACATCAGGAGGATCATTGATACAGAGTTAGAATAGAAGTGGTCGCAAAACAGACCCCTGTGGTACTCCTGTGTTTACAAAAAAAGGGGGAAAAGATACCGCTTTCAACTTCTACCGATTGTAATCTATTTTTTAAATGATTACATAGTTAACGAAGAGATGTATTCAAGAACTTTAAATTTGTTGAAGCTTAGAAACAAGAATAGAGTGATCAATACAATCGAAAGCATTGAGATGTCCAACAGCACCAAAAAACCAATTATGTTAGCATCCATGGCAAATCGAAGATCGGAACTTACTTGCATAACTGCCGACTCACAACTATGTAACCTCCTAAAACCAGACTGCCATTTAGAGAGTTTTTTATGGTCGTTAACATTTGGTTGTACATGAGATTCTTAAAATCTTTCGAAAAATATGATAGAAAGCTAATGCGTCTGAAATCAGCTGGAATATATGGGTTTGTTTGGAACAATTTTTGCTGCTTTCCAATCTATATGTACTTGGGAGGAATAACATTAAAAATATGAACCACTAACGGCAGAATAATTGTCAAAATGAGTTTGATAAACTACGGTGAAATATGCCAACAGCATTTGACTTAATTGAACGAATTGCTTCAATAACATCACACTCGTTTACACGGAGCTGAGCCGAGCTAGAGCAGGCATGCCATGTCCCCTTTTTATGCACCGAAGATATACCTCTGTTATTCCCATACTTGCAACAATAGTTGTCATTATTTAAAATATCATCAAAATCATTAAAACTAACACATATCTTAGGCACTAAGCTGATATTTCTGCGACTTAGTGTCTTATTCCATAAGGCTTTGAAGTCAAGCGCTGGGTTCAATTTTTCAATTAAATAAATTCTTTTAGATGATCGAGTAACACAAGATACCTTATTTCGGGCAGTACGATATTGTCTTTTATTATATTCCGAGGGATTCCTTTTAAATCTTCGAAAAATTAAATTTCTTATTTTTAGGACAACAAGTAAAATATTCGAAACACAAAATACTTAATCTACTTATCCCACATTTAAAAGCGAAACTTTCAAGCATTAAAAAATCGTGTACATTAATTAAGACTACGACTTTAATCAAATGACCCAGAGTGTAGGTTCATGCCGGTAAATAAGGTCATACCTACCTACAAAAAGATATACCAACCCGATTGTTATTGTAAAATAATGTTTCCTCAATTATAAAGTAATTATTAATAAAATTGCGGAGGCTTTCACATAAATTAAAAACAAAATAAACTTTGCTTTTATGTCACACAAAAGACTCAATTGAGTGTGACCGCTCGCCAACTAATCAACCATCACCCTTTCCCCAATCCCTAACATGTCGCCTATATCTGAATCGATTGTGGCAGAAACTAAAAGATCTTGTGGAAGTCAACATTTTTTATCATACCTTCAACTGAGTATATTAAATTCCACTCAAAGAGTATTTATACCTTTACACGATCACCACTTTAACCAACATTTCGTATATTGAACCACATAATAATAAATTAAGCTTTCGTCGATATTTTTTTTAGAGACTAAACATGAACCAACAAAAAAGTTAAATTTACCTGCCTATTTCCAGTTCCAATTATTTTATTAAATTGTTTTATTATGACGAAATGTATCTGGAAAATGTGTGCGCGTTCGACTTTTTTTTTGTTAACTTGTAAATTATTATAGCTGCCACTTAACAACAACTGCTGAACCAAGGTAAGTAAACATAAAGTTTATTAATAATTACACATCAGACTATAGATTTCTTTTGTATTTTGTAATTAGTTTTCTTATCACGACTATATGCGACTAGGAGAACTGCAACTCAAATTGATCACAGTTGGGTTTAAAAATAATAACTCGTATCTTATCAATGAGTTTATTTATCACACTTGTTTTGTTATTGTTGTTCTAGCTGTATTTGGCACACTTCACGGATAAGCGGATTTTAGATGACTACTGCCTTGGAGGAGCGAACTAAATTGACTGAGAAACTGAGAGGTGACTTTGGGGATTTGGACTTGGTTAAGGTTTAAAACACGGTTGCCATTGTGCCAATTTAGATTTAACGAACTAATGTTACCTAGCAAAAAAAGCTTACAGTTTAAAAAAGTTAAGTTCGGATTAAAATGGTTAAATATGAGAATAAGAAAAAAATATATTTCAACATAAAAAAAGTGTTTTTTTATTGAATGTGTATATTTCAAGTTTTGACTTTACCTTTATTCGTTCGTCTCAGTAAGATCTAAATTTCTTTTATTTTAATAAAGAAGAAAAAATTCATAAATCTCCCTAACATCTTCAATGTCATACTCTAATTATAAGCTTTTTAAATAAATTATAATAAAATTAAATTAAAAATATTATAAAAATAATAAATCATAAAATAAAAATTATTAAATAAACTTTTAAATTATTATTTTGTATAAAACTTGTAAATTGAGAATAAATTACTAATTACTTATATAAATTTTGTCTTCCTATAAATTCTGACCATTCCAATTTTTAAAGAATAATTAATAATACCATAAGTCGAAACATAAGGCATAAATCATATAGAACCTGCAAATACTTTAAAATAATAGTTATTTAAAGATTTATTAAATATAAATAATGAAACATTAGAAATTAAATAACCTAATAAACCTCCTACAATACAATCAAATAAAGTTATAAGTTTTTAATAAAATGGTAAACAAATTGTTTTATTTTTACAATTATTACACAATTTTGTACTATTTTTTTTAAAGCTTTTCTCTCTAATTTTTTTTGACTTCGACAACAAATCTCTCCCTTAAGATTCTTTTTGTTACTAACGATATATGTATGTTCCTCCACTTTGTTTCCATAATTTTTTGCAAAATTAAAAATGTGTACTCGGCAACCCTGGCTTAAAAGTAATTATCATACCTGATTGTAGTAGGTGCATTTAAATGAGAAATTTTTACTCATTTTCTGTTCGGACTGTACCTATGTATCTTGTTTTCATTTTCATTGCTGTTCTCGTAGATACTTTTAGTAATAATTTTATTTGAATTGAATATGTGCACTGAAATCGATTAAGGGGTTTCCAATTGATAGTTTACAACAGCCACTCAACCGTTGAATGGTGGAAATGACATTTTAAGTGAGAAGAGTATATTAATAATAAAGGTTGTCAATTGTCGTTGGTTGAGCTTATTCAGTCGAATCGGTTTGAATCTTGTTTTTAGAACGAGTTTTTGAATAACTTAATGAGAGTTAAATTTAGTCAGAGAAGAAGAAATAAAAACATGATTGGATAGCGTCAGTCAGAGTTGTTGGGAGCAATATGTGTTTAAGAATTTTTGTTTGCCATATATTATGTAGATATGTACAACTCGTAATTTTTTGAATTTGGCAAACGAATCTTGATCTGGAATCTAGACGACTAAAGGGGGAATCCTGGAATTCTTTCAGGCTTTTACTTAATTATTGGTTCAATTTTTCTTAAACTTGAAACCTACTCGTACCTAAAGTATTTACTATTATTTGGTAAATTTTCATTCATTTATTCATGACGCTAACGTAAACTTACATATAGCAAGATCTGCAATCGTTGAAAAATCGAACCGGATATTCCGATAAGACTTGATATTGCGATAGTAAGGAAGAATAAAAAATGAGTACCGCAATGCTGTTCGTCTATCTGTTCGATTACAGTCTATGTGGCTCCTCTGAATTTAACAATTTTTCCCCGAACACATTTTTTAATTCAAATTAAAATATTGGAAACAAATTTACATGGCTGGTAAGAATTTTTCTCAAAATCTGTTCCGAAGATTTTTCTAAAAGAAAAATTTAACTTCTTTTAGTGAAAACTAGCTTATGGTTGAAAAATTTTCCGAAATGCTTATTAGTGGTATTTCACATAGAACCATTTTTTGTTTTCTATTTTTTTAAACATTAGAACTGATTTTGATAATTTGTTAATGGTAAAGCCCTAAGAAGTTTTTATTTAAATATTCGGACTATATTTTTTTAAACTTTTCAAAATTTTTATTTGAAACACAAATGCTCGATTTTGTAAGACTTGAATTCTAGCTTTTTATAAAAATAACGGTACCTGCACGCACCATAAAAATGTTAAGAAATTGTTTTTGAAAGTCATATTTTTCTCGAGAACGGCTTCTAGAATTTTTATAATATTTTTTAGTTCGCTTGATTATTACCATTTTTATTTTGAAATTAAGGCATTACTCATGGGGCCCACGTTAGAACCATTTTTTAACTATTGATTTTCTAATTATTAATGTAACGGATTTAAATTAATTTTCTTAAACAGAAGCTTCTGTAAAATTTTAAAAAAATTTTGCACTGCAAAACTTCAAAAATAATATTTTTTGATTTTTGAAAATAATTTAAAATTCAATAACGTTTCAATTATGATTTATTTTAAATTTAATTTTCATTTGCATAATAACTGAAAACTTAAAATGTTGGAGTGCTAAAATTTTTTCTTAAGATTTTCTCAAAAATGTTATACACAAACATGTATATTAAAAATTGTAAAGGGTGTTTTTAAGAGGCGGAGAACTTAAATTTTAAACAAAACACAGACAAATGTTCTTATGAAACTGGCTGTATTTGTAATATAATTTGTTTTCATTAATGTTTGAATATGATTTCAGGGATGTACATTAGGGTGTGTCAAAGTGCTCAACTATGGTATTTTCAAATATAATAGCTTTTAGAAGTTGCATTTCTTATCAAAATTAAATTCTGCGCTTACAATTTTCATTTTAATTAATATCTTTGGCTCGCTCAAAAATAGGATGAAATCCAAAAAATTTTGATTTTTCGAGATTTTTGAAATATGTGTTGTTTTAAATTGCACCGTGTGGATACAAAAAAAAAATATGCATATAAAATATTTTTAGGCTTTCAAGTCAAAGATAATTGCAAGGAAACACTTTTAAGCTTATATTTGTTTAAATTGAGCACTTGATAAAGAAGCTATGAAATAATAAAAGAAGGAAGAAAAATCATTTTGTTATGTAAAATCGTTTTTGTTTTTTTACAAAAAAAAATTCTTAAAAATCAACGGAACCACCTACAATATCGTGGTATATCTTTTTGTAAAGATAAAAATTCTTTCTGTATTTAATTTAGTTTTTTTTTAGTATACGTAAAAAAAAAATTTACTGTACATTAATTTTTTTTTTCAACTTCAACCGATTTGAGCGAGCCAAAGACGAACGATATCTTATTTTTTTCTTACATGTTCTTAAACCTCAGACCCTAATACAACTTTTGAGTACTATTACATTTAAAAATAAGAGTACTTTCTTGAGGCCATACAAAAGTGACACACCCTAATGTACATGGCGAATTCTGTAGGTCCAGATTTAATACACTCTTCGCAGTAAATCAGGCTGTATTTCAGCAATAACGGGCCAAAAGCTGGTTGCCAAATGCTCTACTGTTTCTGGTTTATCGGCGTAGTCATGTGACCTTACATATCCACTTCCTCGCAAGAGACACCCTTAAAAAAATGTTTTGCAGCGGTTTTGAATCCAGCAGAAGATCATCTGCTTTACAGTACAACGCACTTTTTTCCAACGCATTAACCATTATGCCAAGTTGTAATACGTACGACGTCTTATTTTGTCGTCTTATTGCGAAAACGATCCATAAATTCTCTGATGGAAGATAATCATAAAACGCACATAACGCCCTATATGTTTCTCGAACTGAACCATCCTTTTAAACATGAACTTGAACAATTTGCAAACATTGCTCCGGCGCGGCGTGAAAAATTTGTCAGACCAAACTAAAACTAACCCTTAAGCCAACCAAGAACTTTCAAATTCGGTGTCATAGACAACAGTGCTGCCAATTTAAAGTTATTCAACTAAAAAGACAGATTTTTTTTTAAAATTGTCTTTAAATTGCACATGACGTTCTTAGCTCAATTTAATTGTTAAAATATTAGGTTTCTTAAACTCATAAAAGCACTTTAGTGCGACACAGTCATGCATTTCATTGTATTAGTTTTGTTTTGAACTTTGTAAAAGAAAAAGTCATTCTGTAAAGTAAAATCTAAAAATTTACTAAGAACAAGCCAAATCACGAATGATTTTTTTTAAAAAGGTTAAGACAGAGGTCTTAAATTTCATCCTTCGCTCATTGCAAACATTTTCTGAACTCATATGCAAAAATGATGGTATTGTTGTGAACAGAGCTTTATACTACTACAGCGCCATCTGTTGGAAAATTTCATATCTAATTTATGGAAGAAACAAAAAGCTCTTTTCCAATGTCAAATGTATTTCCCCTTATTCCAACCATCTAGAACATTCCAAGACAAGAACTTTCGAGAACAACTAATTTGAGTATATAAGGGAGTGTTCACGGTGAGCGAGAGACAGTTGATTTTGGATTATGAAAGTGTGCAAAAGTATTGCTTATTGGATTGTGTTATTAAACAAATGTGATTTAAATTTGAATAAAAGTATTTGAGTTGTTTAGAAATTGAGATTTACTGTTTTGAATTGGAAAGTGTGAATAAAGAAGAAATACTAAAAAGAGTAATAAGTTTTATTTAACGGACCTTAGCAAAAATATTACATTGGTGTCAGAAAAGTGGAATAAAACTTATTGTGCAGTGAAGTGTGCGAAAAAAAAAAATAATAATAATAAAAATGAGCAAGTTACTAAAAGAGCTCAACTGTAATGAGCTGAAAAGTGAATTAGGCAAGCGAGAACTTTCTAGAGCAGGATCGAAAAATGAGCTTGTTCTGCGTTTGGCCGAATATTTGAAACAACAAAATGAAGACCCGGACATTTTCGTCTTTGAAGCTGACGCTGAGGAAGCAGACGTAAGTAAAAATGTAGATGTTTCAAATATGTTTAGTCTTCTGCTTGAGCGTCTCGAAGAGCAACGAAAAGAACAAAAGAAAGAACAAGAAAATGTACAAAAGAATGTTCTCGAACGTCTCGAAGAGCAACGAAATAAACAAAAGAAAGAACAGGAGAATGTACAAAAGAATGTTCTCGAATGCCTGGAGAAACAGCATAGCGAACAAAAAGACCTTCTCAAAGAACAGAGAAACATGCTAGAAGGCAAGCTTGTTAACAACGAAAAGAATGTATCTGCACTTGATGAACGTGTTTCATTGTTGGAGAATCAAGCCGAACGTGTTTCATTATTAGAGAATCAAGTCGACAGCAAAATGGAGACGCTTTCAAAAGAGCTAGATCGCATTCGAAATATAAAGATTCGGGAAAGTTCTGGAGAAACCTTGAGGAAAAAGGAGATGCAACCTCCAACCTTTGATGGACAAACTTCTTGGTTAATATACAAGAAGCAATTTGAGGCAGCTTCTACAGCAAATGGCTGGGATGAGGCTGACAAGTGTATAGCTCTAACCCTTGCTCTTAGAGGAGCAGCTGCTGAGTTATTGCTAACCATACCAGCAGATAAGAGCGGCGACTTTAATTACTTGGTTGAGGCTATAGACAAACGCTTTGGCAATAGCCATATGAAAGAAGTCTTCAAGGTACGACTCTATTCCAGAGTTCAGAAGAGGGGCGAAACTCTACAACAGCTACAAGCGGACATTGAAAGGCTTGTTCATCTTGCATATCCAGATGTTTGAGAAGAAATCCGTAACCAGTTTGCAGTTGAGGCATTTGTTCGCGCCATTTCCGACATACATCTTCAAAGGGCAGTGCGAACTGCTGGAAAACGAACGCTTTCTGAAACATTAGCGTTTGCCTTGACAATGGAAGCAGCAGAGCAAGCTTCTCACGGAGTACATCGACTTAGAGAAGCCATCGTCGAAAAATGCTCATGCCGAAGAACTGATGTCCAAAGGAATCAAAGAAACGGACTTGCAAAGTGCTGGAATTGCAACAAGACTGGACATTTACAGCGTCAATGTCGATTACCACCAAGAAGAGCTTGTCAACATTGTGGATACGGAGTTTCAAACTCAGAACAAGGTAACAATAACACCAGTGTTACTTCCCGAACAAGTTTCCCAACAGAGAAACAAGTAAGAACCAACTTCGAGGGGCAGAAGCTGGTTTCTGGTATCGATGGCTCTAGAAACACCATCCAGGTTTCTCAGACCAAACGAAACAATAAAAGTCTGACTGTCGAGGCAACGTCAAATGGCAACAAACGCATGGTCTCCATCAACACTCTGCGAATAAGGGCTGACCCCATTTGTGGATGGAGCAATGAAGAAATAAGATCTGCTCAACAAGAAGACCCCGACATTGAACCTCTTCTCGCATGGAAGGAACATGAAGAAAAACCCGCATGGAATGACATTTCCGATAGGAGTCCAGTTTTAAAGGCCTATTGGGCACAATGGGACTCACTTCATTTGCAAGAAGGTGTTCTTCGGCGAAAATGGGAGTCCGCTGATGGTAAATCCTATGTGATGCAGCTTGTGTTACCTCAATCGAAAATCAAAGAGGTTCTTCGGGAGATGCATGATGGACCTTCAGGAGGCCATTTGGGAGTCAATAAGACTTTAGAAAAGGTGAGGCAACGATTCTATTGGTTGCATGCAAGAGACGACGTTGAAAAGTGGTGCCGAAATTGTGACGCTTGTGCTGCAACCAAAGGACCTGGTAGAAAACTGCAAGGAAAAATGATACAATATAATGTCGGCTCACCATTTGAAAGGATTGCTGTTGATGTAGCTGGCCCATTTCCGGAAACGAATGATGGAAACAAATACATTCTGGTGGTAATGGATTACTTCAGCAAATGGCCTGAGGCATACGCTATCCTGAACCAAGAAGCCAAGACCGTGGCCGACCAGATTGTGTCTAACTGGGTAAGCAGGTTCGGTGTGCCTATGGAGCTCCATTCTGACCAAGGAAGGAACTTTGAGTCGAACATATTCCAAGAGGTGTGCGCGTTCCTTGGCATTAAGAAAACGAGAACCACACCACTTCACCCCCAATCTGATGGAATGGTCGAGAGATTCAACAGGACCTTAAAAGAGCACCTCACTAAAGTCGTAGGCGACTACCAAAGAAACTGGGATAGGCACATACCACTATTTTTGATGGCCTACCGAAGTGCAATACATAGCTCAACAGGACAAACACCATCTGAAATCCTGTTCGGAAGAAGCATACGGCTGCCTAGTGAGATAAGGTTTGGACACCCATCACAAGACTCTCAGGAATCAGGGGATTACGTGAGTGACCTGAAAGAGAGGCTAATCGACATCCACGAAAGGACCAGGACTAGAATGAGCGCTTACAGCGATCGAATGAAGACAAGGTACGACACAAGAGCAAACACGACAGGATTCCAAGTAGGAGATCGTGTATGGCTGTATAATCCACATCGTCAAAAGGGATTGTCGCCGAAGCTTCAACAAAACTGGGAAGGCCCTTATACTGTCGTCACGAAAATCAATGATGTCGTTTACCGAATTCAAAGAGGGTCAAGAGGAAAGTTAAAAGTTGTGCATAGCGATCGACTGCACCGATACAGTGGCGACGCTGGAGATAGAATTGTTCGGGACGAACAATCTTAAGAAGGGGGCAATGTTGTGAACAGAGCTTTATACTACTACAGCGCCATCTGTTGGAAAATTTCATATCTAATTTATGGAAGAAACAAAAAGCTCTTTTCCAATGTCAAATGTATTTCCCCTTATTCCAACCATCTAGAACATTCCAAGACAAGAACTTTCGAGAACAACTAATTTGAGTATATAAGGGAGTGTTCACGGTGAGCGAGAGACAGTTGATTTTGGATTATGAAAGTGTGCAAAAGTATTGCTTATTGGATTGTGTTATTAAACAAATGTGATTTAAATTTGAATAAAAGTATTTGAGTTGTTTAGAAATTGAGATTTACTGTTTTGAATTGGAAAGTGTGAATAAAGAAGAAATACTAAAAAGAGTAATAAGTTTTATTTAACGGACCTTAGCAAAAATATTACAGTATTAAAGATTAATAAAGTAGACCAATTGCAATGTTTCAAGACAACTAAGTAAATTTTTCTATAGGACAAATAATAATGATTCTACAATACAACTGTTAAGAAACTACTAGGAAAAATACTGTCTTACTTTTCAAAAACGATAAAAATGTTTCTGTGTGCTAATATGGAAACATTATTCGTGTACTTTTGGTTGGAAATAATTTAATTTTTTCTTAAAAAGTACCCATAATTTGGGCCGGAGGTAATGTAATTAAATAAAACTGAAGGTAATTATTATTATTTTTATTATTATTTATTTAACTTAAATAAATTAACAGAGTAATAAGAATTACAATCTTAGCTCCTCTTGGGCATTCGAAAACATTATGGTATGGTACATTAAGTCGACAAAATAAATAAAATAAAATTTTCGTTTGCAATTTTTTTTAATGTTCCTCCATCCAAAATTCAGCTTTGTCGGGATTTTTTCGAAGTTTGGTAATTTTTTTGTCTAATTTCACGTATTATCAGACATGACATTTATATTTTATCAGACACTAAACTACCCTTTAAATATGATACCGATGCACTTTAGTTTCGAATGTCTGAATATCATAATGGGAGGAAAATATTGGGCCGGATAAGTCATTTCACATTTGTACAGTGCGGATAAAGAAAGAGTCTCTGAATTTAATAGTACGTCTAAAGTTAGACTCAAGGGCAAACTGATGGAAATTCCCTGATGCGCGGGTATTACGGTTGAATTGTTAAAGGGGGAAATCCATCTGGCTAATTTACTGCAATGTTGCTTACAAAATTAATGGTAATCTTTCAGGGGAGTACTGTCTGTACTACTCCCCTTCATTCCTGGTAACAAGCGCGCAGGAATGGTTAAGAGTTGTAAGTCACTAGGTCCTGGTTTTCTTCGAGCTGCTGCACCACCAACTTTGAACTAGTTAAAAAACACGATTTTACATTTTAGAACTATATTTCCTCTAAAGATTTTATTAACATTGACAAGATTACTTATCCTTTGAACATAACAAAGCAAAGGCAGTAACGTTTTTAATGTTTAAAAATTTAAACTAAAATTATTAAAAGCTTTCAAGAAATGTACCTTGTATTTTTTTTTAAATATTTTGATACAATAAGCAAAACAGATACAATATGCTTAAAGTTATAATTGGTTTGGGTTTAAGTATAAGATATTTTAGCTAATACAAATTCAAGCTTTAAAAAGCTTATTTTACTCCGAATATGAAGAGCTACAGGGTGATTATGCATACATATATTAAGCTTCTCGGCAGAGTGAAAAATTGAACATAAAATAATTTGCAATTAGTCAAAACTCAAATCATAGAGATATTAAAAGAAAGTTAAGTTTTGGGTTTAATTTTGAATTAAAAAAAAAAAAGAATATTTTGTTATTTTTGAGGTTTTCTAACAAAGTTAGGTAAGCCGATGGATCAATTCTGATCAACCTGATGGATCAATTCTGATCTGGTATTCTGGTTAAACATGTACAAACATTTTTGAAAAGTGAAGTCTGGTTTAGTCAAACTAAAAATGTACATAAATATAATAATTGACATGAGCTCAAATTTTTGTTTTGAGACCTTTTTAATGTTAAACATAAACAGCAAGAGCGATAGGGAAATTAGGGGGATTAAAGGAGGTGTTAAAAAATATTAACAAAATTAAATTGCAAGGGAAAACCGTGTGTCTTATTATAAATGATTTCAATAAACAGGATTGTTGACGTTTTTTTGAATTTTTTTTTTTCATATTTTTGAGTATTGTCTTATGTTTTGATATTTTAGTTTGATAAATTTACATTGTAGTTCCCCTTGCATAATGGGTTAGTGAGATGAACTGTTATGCAGAAGGCCCGGGTTCGATTATCAGCCTCTGCAACAAAATTTTTCTGGGGCGTACTGCCTCTTATGAGGAATATTGGCAAATCCTCTAAGAGTATCGCTTGTCGTGAAAAGTGTTGCTCATTAGCCATTCGGAATCGGCAGAAAATTGTAGGTCCCCTCCATTCCTGGTAGGTTAGTCATTAAAGCATCTGACATACTTAGACCAGTAGAGGTCCATTGTGATACCAAGATCTAATAGGGAACAAAGGTTCCCTACTAGTTATGAGATCGCTTGGTTCTTTATAGAGATAGTCTCCTAGATGAAGTTTGCGTCTGTAAGAGAGAGCAGGGCATATGCAAAGAAGGTGTAGGATTGTTTCCTCTTCCTCCTCGTCCAAGCAACTCCTGCAGAAATCGTTTGATATAGTACACAGAGTCTTGCGGCGTGTCTATCTATAAGACAGTGTCCAGTTATGACACCTATTACGGAGCTGATCTGAGATCTACTGAGGGACAGCAAACAATTTGTTTCAAATTTAGTTTGGACCAGATTCGTTTGGTCGCCAAATAAGTGGTAGTGTTGAGCCATCTTGTATTTGATTGTTCCAGAGCAATTCGCTTCAGCATAGGTTTTACTATAGTAGCTACAGACATACCTATATTTACCATATCGGGCAAGATAGGCATTTTCGTTCCAATTCTGGTGATTACGTTGGCTTTACAATTCCCTGGAATATCCCTGTGTCCCGGCACCCAGAAAAGGTGAATATTAAACTGTTTGGCCATCTCCATCAGAGACAATCGACAGCCTTGAGCTGTAAAAGAGTTTGAAGAAACTGATGCGAGAAATCTTAAAGCAGCCTGACTATCCGAGAAGATGCGGACATCCGAACTAGATATCAAGTTTTCTTTAAGCCAAGACAATACTTCCTTTATCGCCAGAATTTTCGCTTGGAATACGTTACAATAGTTTGGTAGGCGGAAGGTTTAGTCTAACTGAGTACACCCACTCCGTTTTCAGTTTTCGGTCCATCTGGTAACCCGCACAGGAATGATTGAGAGTTGTTAGTCACTAGGTCCTGATTCTCTTCGAGCTGTTGCACCACCTCATTTACTTATTTATAAATATAAATTGCATTTGGCACAAAGATAAAAACTATTTACACGACGGAATCTTACGAACTGTTGAACCCTCAATAATTGAAGTTCAAACCTATAATGCGTTATTTATTGTTTTACATGAAACCAATTCTTGTCCCATTGAGCCATTTGTCTTGTATTCCATCGTTAGAAAATCGAAAATTAATTTGTTGCTGTTTGTTGGGTTAGACGAGTTATTTTCCTACAAACATACTACGATTCCTTTAAGTTTTAAATATTTCCAATATCTCTTTTAACCTCTGAGAGTAAGATAATAGCCTCTTCAGTTTCACATTCCTGTTACTACTCGAGATAACTTTAACCTTCAAAGTGAAAAATAGTCCAAAAATAGTTTTTTTCACTCTCTGAGAAATATCATATTCAAATTTGTAAGTTTGGTATTTTTAGGGTTTGTTTTTTAACTATGCAGGGTCAGGAGAGTACTAAAATATATCTTTGAGAGTAAGAAGATATTGGAAAGATAAACACAAATTTGAGGAAAAAAATTTATACAAAAAATTAGTTCATGTTGAAATATAACGTCACACAAAGGCACAAAATGTTAGTTTTCTATTTTAAACGGTAATATCTCGACAACAGAAAACGGGTAACAGAATTAACTTCAGTGCCCAAAAGTATGTTTTTTTTTTCGATGTAAAAAATCGTATACAGATATTTTAAGAAATAATTACGGCATTGGTTGAACAGAATACAGAATTTTAAAATAGATGAAATTTTGATATACAGCACTTAAAAAATGTATAACCTTTACAGAATTTCGAATATTATGATTTCACTAAAAATAATTGAAAACATCTAGACTGAAACCGAAAAGAGGGGGGCTAAATGTTCAGAATAGTTTGAGTAAATATCTAATTTGCGTTGAAGCTAACCAAAATGTTTTTGAAATTATGAGTTGAAATTTCAGACTTTTCTGTTCATTCAAAAACAAAAAATGCTCAAAGGCATTTGCAGAAATTTCTGTTGCAGATTCCATACCTACACATACTTATCTAAACCTTACAAAATAAAAATTCCATTATGAAATTGTCTGTTTATTAAAATTCGCTTGAACCACTCCCAAAAAGTGTTTATACTCGTATGCAGACATGAAGGACGTTTCTACCAAAAACGGATGTGATGATTTGAAAAATGATTATAACATCAGGGGATTACGTAATTTTGTCCATATACAAACATTTCATATGCGCAAAAATGATTGATGGGGTCATCCTGCGTTAGTAAACAAAAAATAAGTTTTCCCATTGCTTTTTGTTCATGACGTACATTATGTACATATGTATACGAGGAGAAATTTAATTTCGCCTTGAAATTTTCCTGAACAAAAGGAAAATTTTAAACAAGGGAACTACGATTTTTTTTCGGTCGGAAGAGGCTTTTCTCCGCATCCCATGGATCAGCAGAATATCTAAAATGTGCGAGTACAAAAATAAAATTTACCACCATGACACATATGTTTAGAAATAATTTATTTTTTCGTTTGTGCTCCAAAAATTTCCATTTATGTAGAATATTATGAATAAATTTAATAAAGAGATTATGACTTTCATGAAAATCTCCTCGCCTAAAAGTATGCTGAGGAAATGGGAAAAAAATTCATAAATTTTCCCTGGAACTTTGTGCCGCAATTAGAAGCGGAAATTAGGTGCTCATTAGGATTAACAATTTGTGAGCGCGCGCTTGTTAATGGAAAATTATTGATTTTCGCTGACTAATGGCAGCAGCTATCCAAGGATAGCGGTTTTTCAGATAGGGGATGGGGTGGAGGGAGGCTGTTTTATATACCGATAGTGGGAAATACACATGGGGGCTGTGTATGTATGTTTGAACCGCACCAAGGGTGAGTAATTGAAGGAAAACTAATTATTATTAGTTTGCTGTAGGTATGTATGTACTGTGTAGATCCTTATATTAAAGTGTTTGCCACACTATACACGCTATATATTTAGATAATGGTCTTTCAGATCCATATTATATAATGTATAGATTGTCTAGAGTATGTGAAAATGGTTCTCATCATCTATTTCAAGGCGCCACAAGGATACACTTTGGTATTTGTATAGTGTGGTATATATGGAGTAGGTGGTATAATGATTTTAATCAAAGAGGGTTTTGGTTTTGAAGCGACAGACACAAGTGTCACACAAACAAAGACGACAGACACAAACCACTGGAAACTTACAATTAATTGGAATCGTAGTGGGAGTGAGTAAGTATGTTTGTACGTACATACTTATGTATGTTTGATTGTCTGTGGCGGATATTTCTTATTCCAAAAAGGCCAAATTAAGAGGAACTTTGATGCCAGGAAACCGTAGGAGGAAATGGTCATTGGATATAGTTGTTTGTTACGTTACACTGAGCGGGGGAGAGGGTGATTTTAATTTGTTCGATATTGGCAACCCGAAGCGAGTTGTTGGCTGCTTTTTAAAATCTAGGGTGAGATTAATGAGTTTGTTTTTTGGAAAAAAGCCAACAGTATTTTTTTTTAAATGAATGTGTTCTTTGTTACGTAATTACAAGAACTTATAGGAAATAATTATTTGATTTTTGGCATTGGAAACTATATATGTATGTACATACATTATGTAGTTGCAGTTTTTAAAGTCGTGTACTATGGACAATATGTTGTTTATCATATAATTTTAAAATTTTAGTTTCACTTTAATTTAATTTGGATTGCTAAGAATTTATTGAATATTGTGCAAGTCTGGGCAGTTTCTTTCTTAAACAATTTTGTACCTATAGAAATTTTAAAATATTTTAGGATTACAATTTTAAGTAATAAATCACGAGGAGATACAAAATAAATTTAAATAAAATGAATACAAACTTTTTGCATTCGTAACAAAGCGAACTCGAGATTTTAATCAGACTTGATATTACAGTAGGTAGCCAAATTATTAATATTGGGTCCGAACTATCCCTTTGAGCAAACTAAGTAATTTTCAGTGGGTTGTTTCATTGCTACTGGTATCATTATTTTTGTTTTAGACAAAATTTATCAACTACTTAGTTGACTTTTCTTCTAAGTCAGTTTTCATTATTCAAAAAAATTGGCTTTGCTGTGCGGCTGTATCAACGGTTTTTAATAGTGGCTTTTCGTTTTTCACCAGTTTTTGGGCTAAAATAATTTAAAGGTAGAGGCAATCATTCTTATTATAATAGTTTTGCTAAGTCTTTTAACAGTTTGAAGTGATAACCAGAAATTTGTTTCCTTTTACCATAGTCAAGGCCCGGGACACTTCTCCAAGAAAATGTAGAGAAATTCAAATTTTATTATTGCACTACACATCCCAAAAGACAAATTGCAACTTTAGTAGGTGCTTAGAAGTCTGTTGTCAATAGCATTAAACTCAAAATTGACAAAAAAAAGAAAACGTGGAAGCTGCTCCAGTAGGCAAATGTGGAAAAAAAGGATCACCGCGCTTCTCGTACTGATAGGAAGATCAGGGACACTCACCATGAAAACCAAAACAAAGGGTATTGCCCGTCTGACTATATACTATGATGAACGAGGGGGGAATGCAAATCTGGTGGGTCGTGCGTCGGAACTCCAAAAAACTACGCCTCACCGAATATATGAAGAAAAGACGGCTACAGTGGCCCAGACAACACTGAAATTTTACTGTTTCTGACTGGAATCGAGTAGATACGTACAACAATTTGTAGTCGAAATTTACCATCAACGATATTTTTGTGTGTTATCTGTAATATTTTACAGGTATGCTTTTTCGATGAATCAACAATTCAAATTTTGGTCGATAAAAGTGCGCGACGCACGCCCAAGGATTGCCATGAAACTCATCACAACCAAGGTCCAAAGTGATTGAAACGCTCATCAAATACTAAAATTTGTTACTGCATTATACAAAAATAAATAATTAATACCTACAGTTTATATAAATTTTTTTGTTATTATTACTATCCCAATAGAAGAGAATAACAAATAGAAAATAAATAAGACACCTACAATAATTTATTTATTTAAAAAAAAAATTGTCAAATTTGAGAATCCAAAATTCTGAGCACTGTCTCTAATATTATGGGTGCCTATACCTACTGTAAGATGAGAAAAGTGAGTCGCGTGATTCTTTTGTTAAGACCAAAAATAAGGACTGGCCAAGCGCAATTTTTTTCAAAATTTTCGAAAATATTGTTTTTCTCAAAAATTATCACAGATCTAAAAATATTCATTTAGTAATAGTTTTCGAAAATCGTGTTTTTCTTGAAAACCGCACCTGGAACTTTAATATAAACTTGATTTCTATTTCGCTTAGTTCTTATTAATTTATGTATCATTCAATACAAAAATCAAATTAAGACATGACTTTTAATACAGAAGATTCTTGGAAGTTTAAAAAAAAATGCATTCAAAACTTGAAAAAATACTTTTTTTTTATTTTTAAAAGATTTTTTTGGTAGATCCCAAGTTTCAGGAAAATCGAACATGTCGAAAAAGTAAGTTTGCAAAAAATAAATGTATGGTATTTTAGATTTGCCTTTTGAAAATTGTCGGGGGAGTAACCAAAAATTGAAAAGTAGGCAAATAAACAGATAGGCAAACGGACACAGTCGCGGGACTCATTTTTACTTACGATTACGATACAAAGGTACTGGGTACTATAGGACAAGTTCTGCATTTGAAAAAAAAAATCGAATCGTTTTTGATCAAAGTGGGTCCCGCAATTTCCTCTGTCTATCTGTATGCATGTATGTCTGTATGCCTGTACTTCGACCTACAGGCCAAACTACTGGAGGTGTTTTCTTAAACTTGGTACTTAAGTCTTCGGAATTTCCCTAGAGGAGAAATAGATTTTTTAGCTCCAAATCTAACAGCACCTGCCATACAGCTGTTATTAATTTCAAAAACGACTCTAACAATTTTGGTAAGAAAAATTGAGTGTACCTCTATGTGTATGGACTACATTTTGGTCAACCAAAATTTTGGGAAAAAGATGTTATTAACGGTACCTGTCATAGAATTGTTTTTTTTTTTTATTGAGACTTTCTTATTAACGACTCTAAAGATTTTAACCAAATGACCAACATTTTTGTACAAGAGCTGCTTTGAATTTAAAATAATATTGTATGTAAAAACACAGTTTTTGCGTTTTCAAAAAAAAATATTTTTTTTTTTTTGAAAAATCAATATCTTCAAAACGTGTGAACGATTATTTTTTTAAAATTAATTCCTAAAATCAAGAGCGCAAAATTTTAAGCGCTTTATGTTAAAACCATTTTATTGAGTTACTAAGTATTTTGCTAATTTTGAACGATCTTAGCATCTTACTATCTCTTAACATTTTACTAACGTTAAAATCACAAACTGGCTAAATTAACTTTTAGTAACTTGCTAAATCCATATGAAATCTGTCATTTTCCTCAAAAACAAATCTCTTGGCAATTTTATTTGATAGAGTGAAATTATGTTTTTTATGATTCGTGAGCTGATTGCTTTTAAAAGTTTTTCTTGTTTGAAGACTCAGCTTTATGCAATAAAGTACTTTTTTATAAGTCCCTATAGCAAATCCCATTGAAGAGCTGGACCATGGAGAATTTTACTGCAGGTATACATATGTTTGACAAGATAGCAGTTCGGTTTTTGATTGAAAACCTAAACATCCAAGATCGAATTACAACAGAATCGATTGCAACAGAATTTCAAGCAGGGTTGCAAAAGTTTAAGTCACTTGTTAGATTAAGCTTGGTTTTAATTCACAAGTCACTCACTGACTTATGAATTAAAAAAATATAATTCAGCAGCTAGGAACTGACTTATGAATTAAAAAAAATTTAATTCACAAGTCAGTTGGTGACTTTTGAATTAAAAAAATTTAATTCATAAGCTTCTTAGTGACTTATGAATTAAAAAAAAAAATAATTCAGAACCTACTAAGTGACTTATGAATTAAAAAATTTTAATTCCCAAACTACTAAGTGACTTATGAATTAAAAAAAATTAATTCAAAACCAACTTAGTGACTTATGAATTAAAAAAAATTTAATTCATAAGTTAATGGATAAATGCTGATTAGAAAAATTATGAAATGGATAATTTATAAGTTAGCGTGATGTTCTTATGATTTAAAAACTAGATTTGAAAGCTAAAAAGATATTCAAAATTAAAAATTACAATTAAATGTTATACTTACTGAGTAGGTACCAAAAGTTTCGAAGTGCTTAATTAAGAAAACGGAATGTTTTTTTTTTCAATTTTATTGAAAATACACATTCAATTAGTTTCAGGTACTTGAAACAATTTTACAAAAAAATATCAAATAATCAACTCATGTAAAATATGAAAACCAAAAAATTTAAAGGCATATGCATAAAAATATGCACTCACGAAATTTATATAATGATGAATGACCCATCATTTGCTCAAGACAAAGATTTTATCAATATTCCTTTTTATTTAATTGAATTATAAGGACTGCATAAACGGCAACTCCCAAAAAATTCTACAAAAGCTTTCGTTAATAATTAAATAATTATGTAGTCAAAACAAGCATAAAAATTTCCAATCTACCAACTAACTTATGAATTAAATTTTTTTAAATTCACAAGTTACCAACTGATTTGTGAATTAAATTTTTTTTAATTCATAAGTCACTTACTCCCTGATGACTTGATTTTTTTTTAATTCATAAGTCACTTGGTAGGTGGTGAATTAATTTTTTTTAATTCATAAGTCACTTTGGGGGTTGTGAATTATATTTTTTTTAATTCATAAGTCACGAAATATCTTATGAATTAATTTTTTTTTAATTCACAAGTCATCTATAGACTTATGACTTAAGGATTTTTTAATTCAAAAATTCGCAACCCTGATTTCAAGTCATTACTATTTACATTAAACTTCCTTGCGAGAATTATCCATGATACTGATCCTGGTAATTTCACCTAATAGATATAGAATATAAAGGATATGTCTATGTACACTAGTTAATCTAATAATAGTATTATAGTCCGGTCAAAATAGACATTCAAGGTTACATTAATTCGCACAAAGCTGAAAATTGGCATGAATGTTGAGAACACTATTACAAACAATTTGTCGAAAGTCCCCATCGATCCGACGTGTGGAAAAAAAATTATTCAAGGTCAATTGTTGCAAAAATCGGTTTTTTGCATTTTTCAGCTAAACGGAAAGTTTTATCATCAAATAGGTGAGACAAAAATTATTCATCATGCAATTATCTTTAGAAATTGTCTTAACACTTTTTCTCCTAAGAATCACCATTTTGGAGATATAGCGATACAAAAAGTTGAAAAAGTTGTGTTCTTCATAATATGCACACGTTTCCGCGCCACCCGTGGGGTAGTGCACTTGGCGCGTTTTTTTTTTAGATGGCTTCCCTGGTAGGCCTATTCCACGATCTATTGTGGTGCTGTTGAGTTTAAATTTTGTATCTAATTGAAAAATACTACTGTTGGAAATGACGAAAGCGATGCAAGTAATAAGTAATTTAGGAAAATTATTCGTCTGATTGATATAATCATCTAATGGAACTTTGTCTTCTGTCTTATTCTTCTCCTTGTTCTTCCTGCTGGGTACAAGTAAATTATTCAAAGAGCGATGCATCAGATGTCTCCTCGCATATATCGTCATTATCCTCTTCTACTGGCGATTCAGCATTGAGAACGATTGGCCTCGACAACTGATACATGCTAATGAACAAAATAATCCAACTTTTTTGCAGCCGCATTTAGCATTACACCCTGTTTTGCAATTGCAAAAAATTGTATTGAAGTGCAGGTGGGAGTAAAGTCTGAACTGGTTCCAATGAACCCAGTCTTTATTACCAAGCCACACTTGAACTTGATAATATACCCGAAATAGATGTTGATGAGCAGAAGAAGAGGTTGGAGCAAGACAAGCTAATGTACTCGTTTTTTGTTATGAGTATTGAAACGCTTCATTCAATTCATTGCCACAGAATAAACAGCACTCTTTTGAACAAAAAACAATTCCGACATTCACTGTCTCAAACGCTTCATTGTTAGCTCAAAATGGTTTAACGAGTAAGGATGATTTTTGAAATCCTGTGGTATCACACCGGACCAAATATTGGTCTAAGTGTGTTGGCTTTTCCGGTCAGCAGCCACCTTAACCTAACCTAACCTAAACAAAAAATTGATTCATTAATCGTGCTCTAGTACGAGGAGGACTTATTATTGATGTACCAGCTTATTCTTGTTCGTGACGTCTTTTAACTGCGGTAATGGTACTCTTCCGAGTGTACTTTTTCCGACACTGCACATGAATTTATTGTCATAGAAGTCTGGTCTTTTAAGTATTCCGAAATTTCATCACCTCTTTCAACACTTGCACCAATTAACGGCTTTAGGCCACGCTGAACAGTAATAATTTCACTTTCGGCCAAATGTTTACTACAAATAAAGCAAAATTGAGACATTTCTTTTACAAACAAGAAACTGCACGCTCGGGACTAATACTATTTTGTTTGGGTCACATAAAATGAGGGACTGGGTTTTCTTTCGAGTTTATATTCTTGAGCCAAATAGCTATACATTGTTCAAATGCATGGCAAGCACGTGCAAGTGTATTCGTAAATTGAAAGAAAATCAAAAGATTTTCATTTTGCTTCAATTCTACATCCAATCTATACGTGTGATTTTTTCACCAATACACTTGCACGTACTTGTCATGCATTTGAACAGTGTATATCTGGCTTTAGGATTGTATAATATGTATGCATACGTCACGAAAACTAATATTTTTACTTGTATTAGCGTTCTGTAATGTATATAAGGGTAATTGACATACATACATATTACAACACAACTTTTTCAACTTTTGCATCGCTGTATCTCCAAAATGGTGATTCTTAGGAGAAAAAGTGTTAAGACAATTTCTTTAGATAATTGCATGATGAATAATTTTTGTCTCACCTGTTTTATGATAAAACTTGCCGTTTAGCTGAAAAATGCAAAAAACCGATTTTTGCAACATTTGACCTTGAATAATTTTTTTTCCACACGTCGGATCGATGGGGACTTTCGACAAATTGTTTGTAATAGTGTTCTCAACATTCATGCCAATTTTCAGCTTTGTGCGAATTAATGTAACCTTACCCCTATTTTTGAAGCTAATTTGACCGGGCTATTATAAGGAATGATCCAGTCCACAATGGGGAAAATAATAAAAAACATTTCGAAAAAGGTTGTCACAAATAAACAAATACCAAAATAAATTGTAGGTTATCACTTTGACTTTGTATAACTCTTTATAACTCCATCTTCCTTAATACCAACCCCCGCAACATACGAAATCCCCTTTTCTTTTATATACCCACCCACCGTACGTCTTATGGCTCTAATGAACCAGTCTCACGTATGCTAAGGAATGTCAACTCAAACCCAATAACCTTCGACTTTAACCTTAGTACCCCTTGCCTAAAACTCCGTCTCTTGAATCAATTCCCCCACTAACCAAAATTCGTAGCTATAAGTTTTCTTAGTTTTAAGTTAGATTAAGCTATTGTTCCCACCAAAATTAAAATTAAAATTGTGCACTATGGGCAAAGTAGGGATCAGATTGGATGCGTTTCCGAGCCACAAAACAAATGTTGTCAAGCTCGGAATATACCCACAAAACCACACTTCAGGTCAAGAGGGTTCTTGTTTCTAATGGTCGGCAGTTCTACCTAACCTTCATAGAATACGCTTAGTCTATAAACTGTGTCAGTGCTTTTAGGGCATCTTTTTTTAGATATGTCGGTCTGTCTGTACTAACAGTCTCTAGTTCAATCGATCAACTCGAAGCTTCAAACACAATATATCTTCCTTAAAATGTCTATCGTTTTTATGGAGAACAAATGTATATGTATATTCTGAAAGTTTTGATGAAAAAGTTTGAAAATAAATTTGATAAATAAAACGCATATACAAAAAAAGAACATCTGAGGTTGATGTTGAAGTATTTTGTCTTTCCATTATCACAATTAAATTTATTTGTTTTGCCTTCCTTCAACAGCAATCTCGGTGTCAGAAACTTCCAAATCATCTCAATGACTCGTTCAACAAATAAAAAATAATGGCGTGATTCTCCTCAGAAAATACAAAGACCGGCATTATATCCGTTACCAAAAGAAAACTCTGAATATATAATAAAATAAAATATATATTTCTACATTCCATGCCATGCTTATAGATACAGAAGATGGTATCTATGCTTAACTCACCTGCAATGATTCACAGAAATCATCTTCATCGTAAAAGGTGTGAGTTGTTTTCGTCTTTCAGCAACGACCAAAAAAAAAAAAGTTAAAAGCATATGTTTGGAGATTTCCACGAAAGAAAACCTCACTCTAGCATCAACAACATGCTATATGCCGTGCCGGAAAATTCCTTCAACCAGCTATTTTATTACATACTTTTTGTTTCCGTTTGAAATATCATATACCAACGAATGATTATAGGTACATGGTTTCTTATGGTTCTGGCTTCCGGTCCTTCAAGAAGACCATTCCAACTTCCTTTGCATTCATATCTTTAAAAGATTAAAATTAAAAAACTTTATAAATAACTCATACTTGCGTGTGTATATGTGATGGAAGAAAATGATAGACTGCAGGCTACCTAAACTTGGCTGTCCTCTGGGAGAAAACACGAAAAAGTATATATATGTACATTTTTCCACGAAATTATGTTCAAAAATGGAAATTTCAAAAATTTGTTTTTTAAATAAGATTTTCTTTTGTTTCCTTTCTGACACTTCCATTCGTTATCTTATTGCACAATCAAATTTTTAGTAGGAGAATTTCAACAGGAGAATTTACGAAATTTGTTAATACAACTAACGGTAACCTTGACCTAGTACACATAAATAATATAAATTAGCGATAAATGGGGTATGTGAAATCATTTGCCCCCTAAACTAATAGAAAAAAAAAACAGAAAAATGTTCATGATGTAACAATAAATCTGTCTAAACTACGATTCAAAGTAAAGGGTTTTAATAGCATCCCTACAAGACTAAATCTCCTTGAAGCTTTAGCAAAAAAGAAGCTACAAACATTGATATCACTTTACAGCCCTGAAGATGGTAGGTTCACAGAAAGTGAATAGTAAGTATCTGCTTTTTCTATGTACTTAATACCCAATAACCGAGTATTTGGTTGTGAAAATCCATAGAGAAAATACCTCTCAAACGAAACGGGCAAGATTGAAAGACTGTCTGATATGTAAAAAGAGTTGAATGCGCAATTAGTACCTTTCAACCCTCCAAGTCACAGGATATAGATAGTATTTTCCCATTCCTCTTGAAAAAAGAGGGAAGGAATTAGATATCCACCATATACTCGTAAGCATGTCCCAAAATATTATTTTACCCGGCTACATATGTACCAAGTCTATGATGAAGAGCTAGTGTTATCCTCATTCCTAAAATTGGAAAAAATACATGAAAATCATTCAGGTTGATAAGTTTTACATAATCTTTACCAAAAATTTTTTGAGAAACTAATTGAAATGATCAAAAGATCTGAAGTATTAATAAAACTCTTAAAATGCTGATAGGTATACCGAAAACGCCCTAATGGAGCTCAAGGCCTTACATGCCTTCTAGAAATTGAGAATGAATTTTCTCCATTGCTACTATTGAGGGAGGAAGACCAACGAATTTCAAGTTGAGACCTACCATTTTTTTTATCGACTTTCTAGCTACATATGATATCACTCACCACCAGGAGCTCGATATGGCAACAGCTTAGCTCAGCTTAGATCCCAAGAAAACTGATCCAACTGTGTCGAGTGATATTGAAAAACACGCGGTGCAATGTGGAACTTGGGGAAACATTTTCCAAACTTTTCTAAAAATGCACAGACTTTCGGCAAGGACATGTGATATCATTTGACTTTTAAAATCCCGATTCCGAGCAGATGGTGCGCAGAGCAAGTTTTAACACAGAGGGCACTATGTTCAACGAATCTGTCTAACTGCGACGATAAATTGATATCACCTCCAAAAGTTCTGTAATAGAGTCCATCATTGCGAATGAAGATCTCGCAAGGCTTACTGGTATGGAAGAAAATATATGAGAAAAATAGTAAAAATCCCTTCACCGTTTGGGACAAAACTTCACTTTTGACGGCAACAACTTTGAAGTTGTTAATGAGTTCTTCTACGTATCTGCGAGTAAATATTGACTTCAAGAACAACATCGTAGTCGAGATCCGATTAAGAATTATCCTGCAAAATAGCTGCTACATATAGTTTAGTTTAGTTTAGTTTATTTCATCAATTCGAGAACAATGCTCTTACAGACTACTTATACATATATACAGACAGACATAGTATAACTATAATAATAAATAAATAAAAATAATATAATAATAATAAAATTATAACAAAATCATACCCCAAATCTGAAAACAAAAAGTATTCGTTCTTTAAAAACTTCTCTGCTACAATCTTGAACAAAATCAATATTAGTAATATTAGAAACTGTATTTGCCTGCCTTAAGCATCGCGATATAGGTTCATTAAAACCATAGTTTACTCTATGATGGGGAATAGAAAAAAAATTGAATGTCCTGAATGCATAAAATAGGCAATTAAGTCCGACCATGCTCAATAGACTAGAACAATTAATTTTACAGCTAAAGATATCTCTCACAAACATTATTTCATAACATTTACGACGAGTTTCCAGGCTTTCTAAGCCAAATAATAAGCAACGAGTATCATACGAAGGACAATGAATGTTCCAATGTAACATATAAAACAAACATCTAGTGAAACGTTTTTGTAGTTTTCGACTCTTTTGGAATGTGTTCTATAGTATGGATTCCATATAATGCAACAATATTCTAACATGGATCTAACATAGGAAAGATAAAGACACTTTAACGTAAGCGGGTCATTGAATTCTTAAGAGTTTCTCATAATGAATCCTAGCATCATGCTTGATTTTGAAACAATATAATCGATATGAGAGTTAAAGGACAACTTGTAATCAAATATTACTCCTAGATCTTTTTTCTCAACTATTTTAGAAAGAGCTTCATCATTCAATGTATACTCAAAACAAATAGGAGAAGTACAACGACTGAAAGTTAAACTTTGACACTTAGATACATTTAAATCGAGATTGTTTCTTCTACACCAATCAAAAAGATTACGCAGATCACTTTGGATTTTTTCACAGTCAGACGTCTTTTTGACAGCCATAAATAATTTTAAATCATCAGCAAACATTAAACATTGAGAATAAACAAAAACATCGGGAATATCATTCACAAGTAGAAGGAAAAGCAGTGGACCCAAATGACTTCCTTGGGAGACACCTAATGTGGCATTTATAGCTTTTGAGACAGAATTTTCAATACGTACGAATTGCTTGCGATCAGACAAATAGGATTGAATCCAGTTTAATATATTAGAATGAAATCCATAGCATTTTAACTTGTGTATTAGTATTTGATGATCAACTCTATCGAACGCCTTTGCAAAATCGGTATAAATAACTTCACATTGCAACCCATTTTCTAAAGTCGAGAGAACAAACTTTGAAAAAAAATTGCGAGATTTGTAGCAGTAGATTTACCACTGACAAAGCCGTGTTGTAATGGTGAAATTATTTCCTTTAATAAATACGATTACTTTTTATAAACCAATTTTTCAAAAAGCTTAGGAATAGTTTAAATTTTACAAATCGGTCGATAATATTAGGAACCTCATTTTTTGATCCACCTTTGTGTATAGGAAAGATGTATGAATATTTCCAATTGTCAAGAAAGGTTCCTAACTCTAGTGACCTGTTGAAAATGATGGTTAGTGGCAAAGCAAATGCCTCGGCTGATTTATTAAATAATATTGGAGGATAGCCATCAACCCTTGTTTAGAATCAAAATCTAAGTTTTTTAATTCACTCAAAACTTCATCCACAGACAAATTTAGATTCCCAATACTGAGAAAATTGGAATAGGTATCGGTACGTGTCATATTAGAGTTAGAGGTTGAATAAACAGATTGGAAGAAGTTAGCGAAAAGATTGCAAATGATTGGCAGATCTGATGAAGTTTCATCTAGATACTTCATTGATTTAGGTATGCCTACAGATTTCTTTTTATTGTTTATAAAATTTCAAAAATATTTGGGGTTATTTTTGAGATTTCTCTCGATTTTAAACATGTATATTTTATAAGGAAATTTATTGAGATGGTCAAATTGCTTTTGGAGCAAACAGTAATTATTATGTAATGAGACATTAATGTTTGAATTACGATATAATTTATATGCTTTGTTTTTTCGATTATTTAAATTTATCAAAACTTTGTTATACCATGGTGGTTTGTTTACATTAGTTTGTGTTTTTTTAGGAATGAACAGGCTTATAGCTTCATTTATTTTATTTGTAAACAAATCATATGATAAACTATAGTTTGGATTTCTTAAAACAGGCAACCAATTACAAGAATTTAGAAAATTTGACAGAGAAACGTAATCTCCATTAAGATAATCATAAACAAAGTCTTTATCATTGGTACAAGAAAATTTTAGATAGTTATAAAATTTTATATTTAAGTCTAGTGCAAAGTGATGCATAGATTTAGAAAGTGGAGTTGATGAAATTTGTCTGATATTGGTTTGAATTTCTTTATCAATAAAAATTAGATCAAGAATACGATCAAGATTATTAGTATAATGATTAATCTGTTAAAGGTTATACTCAGCTAATCTATCCCCTACTTCACTTTCCCAATCAGTTCGAACATTATAAGGCAACAAACATTTAATTTCATCATCGAAAATCCATTTTATCGATGGGAGATTGAAATAGCCTAATATATGTAATTACATGCTGGTTTGGTTTAAGATTTTTTAATATATCGCAGCAATTATTCATATGTAACTTATATAATTTAAGTGAGCTATTTGGGGGAATATTAGATAAAATAATAAATAAATCATGCGTTTTATCAAGTGTAATTAATATTATAAGTTGATCATCACCACCATGTGATGTATTTGAAGATGTTGAAGGTAAGGCAATCTCAGTGCATGCAAACGTTGATCGAACTGCAACTAATACTCCTCCACCTCTATCGACACCTGTTGATATAGGACATCTATCTTTGCGATAAACAGTGTAGAATTCATTGTTGAAGATTTCAGCTGTATGATGATTTTTGTTGAGCCAAGTCTCAGAGAGAGTGATTACGTCATAAAGTTGTGACGAAGAGAACATAAGCAATTCAATATACCGATGCACATTGCTTTTGAATGTCTGAACATTGCAATAGGAAACATTGAACCGGGTAAAGAATTCAACATTCGTGTAGTGCGGATTAAAAAAGAATCTCTGTAGTTGATAGTACGTCCGAAATTAGGCTCAAGTGTAAACTCATATGGGCATTCCTAAGGTACGGGGATAACAGTTGAATTGTTTGATATTTTAAGAAGGTTGCTCGGTAGATGAAACGCTATAAAAGAGTTTTTATTGTCCATGTTACAAAAACTTGAACAAAGAATAGATTTTTTCTATTAATCACTGTGCTGCTTGAGAGGCGCGCAAATATCAGGTTCTTGCTCCTGTTCAGAAAAATCGTAAATCAGGGGCTGCTTCAGCTATCTAGCTTCTTCTTTTATGTACTTTGATGCCTTTTATTTTTGTGTACTAGTTTTTGTCAACATTGCAGTTCCTTCTCATCTTCTCCTTCTTGCTTTTCTTGAATTCATCTTTTTTATCAGTTCTTTAAATTGTTCTCTTCTCTTCATTGGGTTTCATCTTAATTTTCAGTTGTATCTTCGTCTTAACCTTTTTTTTACATAATATGTAAATCATTCACATCATCGGAATAATTATATTTATGGTGAAATTTCGTCAATGAGAGGTTTTTTCAATGATGCCCCTAGGTGAGTGGTGTATTCTACTTCAAGTCGGAAAAAAGAACTTCGTGGAAGATCTGTGAGAGAACCTTCATTCTCTGTTGGGTATACATTCCCTTCTGGGCCCCTGGGGGAGCGATACTATTTAATTTGTTCAATCAAAGCAACCCTCATACATATTTATTCAAATGCAAGCACGATTGCCAGGAAAACTTCTTTGGGCTTTCTCGATTTTGTTTTGTGCTTTCTACGAGTATCATTCCACTTTCAGCTTTGAAGATGGCGAGGCGATGATGTATAGCGGCCCACAAGTTACAGAGGAAACTGCCGATGCCGCCGGCTATCCGATACCGTTATGTGTGTAGAAAAGATTCTAATGAAGGACATTCTCTTGGGGCTGAAAGTTAACTATATGTTTAGTCTTATGTGTCGCAACTGGTACTCTCAAGCTGAGAACACAATTTGTAAGGATAATTCAATTTCATACAAAACTATACTACTTCTATACACATACAACACACTCACGATTTCGTCTTAAGGGATAAAGGTCGGTGCAGATGTGAAGGAAGAGAAGAAAACTTCAGTCAGGTGCTTAGTAGCACGTTGACAGTTTTATCCGTTCTTTTAAGGATGTTTACTTTCACTTGCACCGAATGGAACTAATTTTCTACTTATGTATGGATGTGTGTGTGCGAGAGTGTATTTTTGTGTGTAGAAGCTGGGTAAACTACACTATATCCTTAGGGTAGACATACACAAATGCTGCAACCGTCAACTGTCGTGTATTCCTGGAAAAGCTCAACACAAGAGACAAGAAGAGCCTTTGCGATGCGATGAAATGTCAGAAATTCTTGTGGGATTAGTTTAATACAATTTCCTGTGCGTTGGTGGTAGTAGTAGAAAACGTAGAGAAAGTACATCACACTAACATAAGCTCCAGGTGAATGATACGTTGTAGTCGGTCGGTCGGTCGGTGGCGGCAGGATGATACAAGTGAGTAGCATCCCTTTGGGATTGCAGCTTACATAATTAAATTTACTGTTTTTAGCACTTCCGCTGGCGGTAAGGATGGTCTTTCGGTTGCAAGCACGGGGGGATCGTGTATTCAAATCATAAGATTAAAAAGGTTACTTATTGAAAGGTCCTGGTATCGAGTTAATTTTACTTTTACACAGATTGCCCTTCTTAAAAGGATCACTTGAGTGAGTTTTCAATCGATTTTGGATAATCTACAAGATGATGGTGAGTCTTGGATGTTTTGGTTATTAACAGCCAGGAGAAGTTGTGGATTCTTTCTTGAACTTTAATTTGCGAGATTGATTTTAGACTTTGTGAAATGATAACTTACCGCTTGACTTTTTCGTTAGTAAACTCCATAATATAAATGTTTGTGGTTTGAATCGAGCTGCAATGTTTCGCAGTAACCAGTGACACCATTCAGACTTGGTAGAAAACTGTAGCCCCCGTCATTCCAGTCAACAATACTTAAACATGGAATACCTAAGAGTTAGTAAGTTTTAAAATTGGTTTTATTATTTTTTATGAAAATAGAATTTGAATAGAATAGAAGTGGCTTAAAATTTAAAATTAAACTAATGCTCCACTTATATTGATTCCGAAAAAATAATAATAAAACAAAAAACAATTAATTATAGAAAACTTTGTTATGCGGTATTATTTGGATTCTAGGGGATCTTTTGCATACAGTTTTTGATCGAAATCAGTGAAGCCGCTTAGAAGGGAAACCGATCGAGTACCGATCTGCACTTCAAAGTAATCGCACGAGCTGGGAATGAGAAAAATATAACCTTTTAAGCCAGGAAAAAAGACTAATGTGAGATTGAGTGAGTGGTCAATGAGATTGCGGTCACAGTCGCAATTCATTTCGTTTTTCCATTGATGATTATGTGTCATTGATTGAGTAATATCAGATAAGTTGCTGTTATTGGATTTGGGAATTCAGGACCGGATCAATTCATTTATTATTAAAGCACAACACTAAATGTCGACTGATGAGACTAAGTGAGTTTGCCAGTACGAAACACCAATAACAACTCGACTTCTAACGAATTCGATGCTCTATCTGAAATCGTTGACATGGGTTAATATCAATGTACACAATTCTTCTGGTCAGACAACACCCGAAGTAAAGTATGTCGAGAATCAGCTCGTTAATAATCCTACTCGGTTCATGACATTAGTTGAATTAGCCCACACTCTAAAGTTGTTTTCTATACCTGACCCTAATAATACACTATGTATGATCGCTTATAGGTCCAACCGTCCAACAGACCCATGTACCATATCTACTTATTTCTCGTAACAAAAAATACTCATTTAAAGAAAAAATTATTAAGAAAATAGAACCCTTTGGTAGTACAAGAAAATCAACTGGAACGGTTTCAATAATTTCTTCAGGAACCTTAACCTGTGAATTGTGTTCCTCGATATTGACATAGACTCCAATGCCGATATGATTACTTATTTAATTCTTTTTGGAATGATAAATTTAATTCTGAATGGACAAACCGAAGGAGTATTCATGGTTTGATTCATGCTGTAAGGAGACGTTATTAGGGTCAGAGAAGTAAGATTCCGATGTTATAAAGGCAACCCTACTGAGGAAAACCGAAATGAGTTTGAACGAGCTAAAAACCTCTAATTATCATATTCAAAGAACTAACAAATTAAGCAAAAAATATTACAATGTCCCAAGGCTATTGAAAATGTTTGATCATTAAGAAATAAAAGGTTTTCCAGTAAGAGCGGGTAGATGATAAAATGGAATAAGACAAGTTTTGTAAAGGGTGTTTACAAAATTCTTCTTTTCTTTTTAAAAGTTCCATATATTCCATACTATTTGGAATATGATGATGCCCAAATGCCTACTTCTGTTTTGTACTGTGGCACGGATCCAATTCGTCCAATTTTCAATGACTCTTCCTTATAGATCCAGCTGAATTCGAGTGATGGCCTGTGTGATATTCACCTTGAGGATATCGGTCGATTGTGATTTATTTGCATGTACGATGTACCTGCGACTTAGTACCCCGTGGCATAATGGTTAGTGCGTTGGACTGTCATGCGGAAGGTCTCGAGTTCGATTCTCGTCCGCTGCAAAAAAAGTTTTTCGGGGTGTACTGCCTCTTGCGGGGAATTGACAAATCCTCTAAGAGTATACTCGTATCTCTTGTGATGGAAAGTGCTGCTTATTAGCCGTTCGGAAAAGGCAGAAAATTGTAGGTCCCCTCCGTTCCTGGTAACACGACTACAGGATTGGTTGAGAGCTGTAAGTCACTAGGTCCTGGTTCACTTCAAGCTGTTGCACCACTAAATTTATTTTATTTTACCTTCGACTTCAGAAAAATCTGCAGATCGTTCTTACCCTTCAATCGTTCATGCAGAATCGTGGCGTCCGCTGTGTGGCACGTAGCTCTGCCACTAATGTTATTTTCGGAAAAGTACATACGAATAACTCCGCCAGGCTAAAATACACACCAAACGGTAACTTTTTAAATGCATTGTTACTTGATGAACCTCGTGTGGTTTGGTGTCGTGCCATATATATGACAATTTTGCTTGTTAACATAGACAGTCATTCAAACATGCACCTCTTCGCTAAAGATGATTTTTCGGCCAAAATTGGAGTGCTCTTCCAAGCACTCCGATACTCAGTCAGCGAACAAATTACGTTGTATATGATCATGAATTTTGAGCTCCTGGGTTATTTGGATTTGTACATGTGTAGGTCTAAATTCCGATGCAAAATTCACAAAGTTGTTGTCTGCAAAAGCCCGAGTTCTTGCGCATAATGAGGAATCAAATCCGTTGTTTTTGCTGTTCACTTTCACGGAACGTGGCGATGTTACTATCTTATCTTGCATTTCGTTTGACATACGAATGTTTTCTGATTGATAACAGAACCGGTCGTCTCAAATTTGGCAACTAAGGGTTGAAGAGTTGATCGTAAAAGGCCACAACGTCTCCCGTAAAATCCGCCAATACTCTAGAGTGTTTGCGCAACGCTCGCAATATTTTATCATGTGGACGTTTTCTTCAATCATGTATCTTGCCATGGTAAATTGGTATCAGTAACTGAATAATTTATAACAGATTTGACAGATTTCACCAAAACCAATTGTCAGCCAAAGGTCGCTAAAATCTACCCGCGCTTATAGAATATCCCAGCACTACTTCGTCTTCGGTTCCATACACTAGTCTTCAATGACACTCCTTTATTCAGTTGACAAGAAAAACGAAATTTGTTTTCAGTGCAGTTTGCATTTAATTCGATGTATCCTTAGAGTGTTACGACTCCTTCTATAGTATAGAGATTTTGCGATTCCATGGCACAAATACTCTTCTCCACTCCTGCAGTTTCCATAGTCTCAAAAGATCTTGATGTACGCAAATCCGTTGGCCCAGATAGTATCCCTCGAATTTTTCTGTTCTTCAACGCTGGAAAAACTACAGCATAAGCTCCTCCATCCTTCCTATTCTACTAATCTGATTGCGAGTGAATAGAAAACTGCATTTGTCCAGCCTGTGGCTAAAAAGAACAATTCCTCTTCCCCCTTTAACTATCGTCCACTTGTACTAACGTCCCTTCTATCAAAAGTCATAAAAACGCTAATAAATTACACTGTTCAACAGTATTTTTGTTTCAGAAATCAAACTATACTTTTTCCAAGGCTTTCGTTGTGCTGAACTCAAATATTTTATCACATCATGGTTGGAAGATATTTTTGCAAATTGAAAAGAACATTTCTTCGGGCACCGGAATCCTCAATCATTTTAAGGGAATTCACAATCCCTTAATTACATGCAGAATAAAAACAAAAAGAATATATGGATTTGAGTTGTTTCTTACTTGCGTTTCTGATCACACAAAAAATATAATTGGTCACCTTAGTGGGAGATCAGATGAAAAATTGCTCTAGGAAACCGCTGTTACCAGAGTAGAAAGGATCCTTCAAGAACTGCTTTAAATACATACAAATGTTTTTTGATCTTCCTTTCTTGATATTCGTCTAGTTCTTGATAAAGGTCATTCACAAAGTCCTTTTACTTTGATGAAAAGAGGTAAATTCTTATTCAAGGTCCAATTTAGTATGATATTTTAGAATCCTTCTTTTTAAATAAGTTGTTCTGAGTGCAAGAAGTATTTCTTCCATCATATCAGAAGAGAGAACAATTTAAGAATTTAAAATTTTACTCAAACATCAAAAACTATTATTTTCAATGACGTAATTGAGAAACGTTTCTGTGGATTGTAAATTTTAACCACAATTTTTTTTTCAAATTCAATTAACATAAATTTTGTACCCTATGATAGATCAAATAGTATGAAGGTGACATCAAGTGTATTTGTCGAACCATTTAAAAAAAGTTTTCTTTGTTCTGAAAAATCGATGAATCAAACTTTTGTTTGAGTTTCATAATCTTACAGATCATTACACTTGATTCCATCACAACTAAATAACAATCATCAAAAATTAAAATTCATTCCTTTTTCCATTTTCAGCTTATATCATTCTCAGTTTAACTTCCACGTTCTCTAGAATATATGCAAGTGATTCACAAACAATACTCGTAGCACGTTTGCACGCGAAAACAAAATTTTATACAAACCACATTTACTAAGAATTCGAATCGATTAATCACCGGAGTATTAAATGAGATCAACAACAATAGTGCGTAATTGTACTGAGTATATGATTCTTTTGTTGTATCAAAACCCAAAGCCATACACAGTGTGGATCAAAAATAAAGCTCCTCTTTCTGGGAAAAAAATTACTTGAAAATCATTTGCAACATGTCACGCACATGTCCAATAAAACATACTAAATTCTGAAAAAGGTTGAAAACGATTCTTTTAAGGTGAAATCCTGTGTCGAGTGATGACAGTCTTGGATTTTTCTGTGCTCTAATGGTTTTAAATTCTATATCAATTTTCCACCGGATATTTGGTTCTACCTAATTGGTCGCTATTTGTAGATTTTAGAGCAGCATTCGATACGGTCGACCGGAATGCCCTATTGTATAAGCTGTATGGGATTGGAATGTCTTTAAAATTTGGTCAACTAATTCAAAATATCTATCGAGACACGAAATCGTCAGTCTGGAATGGTACTAATAAATCGGAGTGGTTTGCAACCAAAACAGGGGTTAGACAAGGCTGCCCACTTAGCCCTGATCTATTTGCACTTTTTATAGACGACTTGGTCTATTGTCTACCTGGTGGCATTGAATTTGCGGGAATGCCAATTAAAGCCCTTCTTTTTGCAGATGATGTAGTTATGATGGCAAACTCACCTGAAACGCTACAGCTAATGATAAATAAGCTCCAAGAATTTTGTAAGCTGTGGAATCTTGTGGTTAATCCGGAAAAGTCTAAAGTTATGGTAATTAGAAAGGGAGGAGGCAGATCTAACGCAAACGAGAAATGGTTTTATGAAGGGAATGCAGTGGAAGTTGTAAAAGAGTACAAATATCTTGGTGTTCTGTTCTCTCAAAATATGAAAATGGATAAACATTTAACAGATAGATTATCTAAGGCAAAAACTGCATTAAACACGACTTGGAAAAATTGCTTTACCAACAAATTCATAAGGCACAGTAGTAAATATCGTGTCTTTGAATCTGTAGCGGAATCAATCCTCTTTTATGCTGCACAGGTGTGGGGAGGTTCAGAATATGAGTCAGTTGAGAAACTTTTAAGATTCCAGCTCAAAAGAGCATTTCATCTCCCTCCCAACTCACCGAACTACATGCTTATGATTGAGACTGGATTGTCTCCATTGATAATTAAGACTCTCAAACTACAAGTTGACTATGTCCTTCGTGTCATGCAATTGCCAGAACACCGGCTTCCTAAGGCGGTTGCCAACCAAGTGGTGCGAAACAAAAGAGGCTTTTATAAAGAATGGGAATGTTTAGCTGAAGAGTGTGGATTTGCATTTAATATAAATTTAAATGATCCAAGTACAGCGAGACCACTATTGTACGATCTAATAGAAAAAGTAGACCTTAGATATAGGGAAAAACATGAGGAAGAAGCAACTAGATCTCTTCACCGAACTATATATAATCGCCTGGATTACACACTCAACGATAACAACTACTTCAAAGATGAAAATGATATAAACACAATTTCAATGATGTTCCGTTTACGAGGTGAGCTGCTGCAACTCAATTACATACCACATAGAAGTGATTTGCCAATTTTATGCGATTTATGCAACCGAGATGAACGTGAAGATATCATTCATTTCTTGGGAATGTGTCCGGTTTTTCGGGAAATAAGAAGGAACTTATTTGGGAATGATACTTTAACTGAAGATTATTGTATTCTCTTATTAAATCAAATGAATGTAGAAAAATTGTATGGATTCCTTAAAATTGCGCTTAGATATAGGAACAGAATTAAAAATGGTGATTTTTGAATTTAGAACTTATAGTATGTACAAAAAAAAATAATAATAAATAAATTTAAATTGTAAACTTAATCCTTAATTAAAACTATTAACTATTAGATTAAAACTGTAAATTTTTGAAACACATTTAGAGTATAAATTGGATTGTCAATCTGGCAGACGGCAAATGCCATGCTCAAACGATTTTATGTATCCTAATTATTGTATTAAATCTCTTAAAAATATGAACCAATAAATCAAATCTAATCTAAATCTAAAAAAAAAATTGGTCGCTAGCGATTTGTTGCTAGCAACTTGGTTTAGTTATAGTTTTGTATGGAAAAATTGAAAGAAATTAGTATTCTGGAACCAAATCGTCTAGGCGAGTGAGAACATGGGCTTAAAATAAGGCTAGGACCGCACTTGCGATTTTTCGTCGAGGCAATTAAAAAGTGATTTTTTGCACGCGATTATTTAATCGCAAAAAATAAAACAGACTACTTACTTTTTATGTGAGTGCACGCATTGGCTACAAATAAGTAGCGACAGAAAAATCGCTTGAAAAAATGGAACTTGTTTCATTTTTATAATCGCTACGATTTTTAACTCGCATGTGCGTGCACTCACATGTGTCTTATTCTTTGCGGCTAAAAAATCATTGATTAAAAATCACAAGTGCGTGCATAACAATTTCTTGTTGCGACTACGATTTTTAACTGGCTGAACACAATAGAATGCTACAACTGGAGCTGCAGCTGCAACTGGAAGAGCTGTCAAAAAGTGTCGTACGTACAATGAGGCTGTACAGCTTTCATGTTTTGTTGTCATTTGTTGGGTCAGGTGTTGAATCTTTGGCAAATTGTAAATATTTTAAGTAATTGAAACTATAAAATGGACACTGAAATTGAAGATTTTCGTTCATTATTTTAATTAAAATTTAACCACGAAATCACAATAAAACAAAACAACACTTAAAAGCACTGACAGATATATAAAATTTGAAATGTCAAAATTGCTGCACGAAAAAGTTAAAAGTTCGCCAACTCTTGCAGCACCGACTGCAGTTGCGTTGTGTTGTGTTCGTAACATTTAATTTACGTGTATTGAATATTTTGACAGCTATTCCAGTTGCAGCTCCGTCTCCATTGTGTTCAGCCAGTAAGTCGTAGTAGTTTAAATCGCAAATATGAGCATATCCATTTGTGTGCATTTGTTTCATTTTAACTTACGACAATCACATCGCGTGAAAAACGAAACAAATTGCGACCTTTAAATCATCACGATTTGTTGGTATCAAGTGCGTTCATTCTCATTTAAACTCATGTGTTCTATTTTGCGACTAAAAAACCGCGCGATTGAAATCGCAAGTGCGTTCCTAGCCTTAGACCGAACTCAACGAAACTGCAAGCTCCTTCATTTTTTTTTTAAACTGCGTTTCCCATTGTACACATGGTGGCGTGATGGTAGGCTTCATTATTTAAATCTTAAACATTTATTTCAATAAATATGTATTTATTATGCTAATATCTTAAATTGACACAAATATGGCTCTGTGATCTTGGGACCTTATATTTGGGATATTCGTAAAAAAAGTATGTCATCTAATTGGTCAGGTTTAGAAATTAGTCACAAAATTTTTAATAAAGGTTCCAGATATTTGCAGAAATTAAAAACTATCCGCAAGATCAAGATCGCTAGATCCTTATAAAAATTCAACGATTTTTAGTAATTGGTCAGCCATACATTTTTTTATTAATTTATAAAATTTGTTTTAAGGTCGCGGACAAAATTTTTGGAACCCCATTCGGATCGGAAAAAAAAATGTTTCGTGACTTTAAAACAATTTTTAAAAATTCATAAATAAATGTATGGCTGACCAATTACTGCAAATCGTTGAATTTTTAAAAAAATCTAGCGATCTTTCGGATATTATAAATTTTAACGAATATCCCACAAATTAGGTGCCAAAAATCGCTTGTGGCCTTGCAAGAGTTTGAGCCTTGATTTCAAATTTTCTTTGCCTGACTGATTTCCAAACCTAGTTGACCCTTTTTAAACACGTGACACGATGGTTGTGTGAACGCCTGTCAACCTCAATATCACAGGTTCGATCCCTGCCGTCGTCTATGTCGTCTTTAATTCCATTAAAACCTTCTATAAATTGTCATCAATGGGTTGCTGGTTTACTCACTACATGTTGTTCAGGCATAACACTAACAACATGTGATTGAGTTAAACTAGTATGCCCAACAAGGATGAAAAACGAATAAAATAATGTGAATTATAAGCGACATAGAAATAAGACACGGCATTCTCCGCTTTAGTTTAGCCGCCATCCCTGGAGATAAAATATCTGAGACAACAACCTTCAGTCTCAGAACATCGTGCCGCACATCTTTCCTATCCTTCTTTCTCTTCCGCAACTTTACGCCCACGCTGTGTTGAAACATTTGAAGGGCAATCATACATATTCCCTTGAGCGTGAGTAGATTATAAAAAAAAAAAAAAATTAGATGGCATACATTTTTTTACGAATATCCCATATATGAGGTGCCAAGATCTCAGAGCCCAAAAATATGTCCCTAATTGTTCGTAATGAGCTCTTGTATGGAACAAAACCAAAAGTATAGACAATGTGAGGTATAAATAAAACGGAGTCCATGGTCAGAGCAAGTGATTTCTCAAGCTAAAGTTAAAGATTTTCTGCAAGGAAACGTTTGTGCAGAGACTTGTGCTTCATTTGCTTGCAGCTTGTGTGCCGCTTGAGTACAACTTGTGTCCAGCTTGTATGAAGCCCGCGCTTGTTTTAAAAGAAAATCGCAAATTAGGAATAAGCTTTACCAAAACGACGACGCAAGCTGTAAATCGCTGTTTTAAGTTTCAAGTTTTTAACTATTAGACTCTGTCCACGATACAAAGTTGGTCAAGAAACCTGGGCACATTTATTGAAACTGATTTTATTTCAGAATACATTTAATTCTACTCATCACTGTTTATTCGTAAAATCTAAAAGGTTGCATGAAAACGACAGAATTGTTTTCGTAGCCCGATTACATATCTACAACCGACCGTCTCACTTTGTGGTTATACCTAACACCCTTGGGGCATTTTTAAGGATCCTTCACTCCAAAGGTAGAGTGTACTGTTGGCACCTGAATAGAACAAAAGCACATTGTGGTGCACATTATATAATGATGACGAGTTGCCATGTATACGAGTATCCACTATTATATTAATACGAGCGCCCGAATACATTATATTTAACTACGTACATATATATCTACTCGTAGTGAGTGCTCATATTTAGGAAAAAAAAGAAAACATTATATTAACTATAAGTACAGATACATCTCTGTGCATATGACTATGAGTACTTTTATGGCATTAAATTGGGATTTTTATGGCGATATTTAAGTATCAAGTTCGTGTGGTTTTTATTATGGTCATACAATCTTGTTCTATAATGTATCATTATATACATGTGTGGTTCTTTGAAGTAACAAACATAATGTATTATCTCTGTCTGTGTAGAGAATGTGCAAATTTCGCCCACACTATATAATCAGCATGAAAATAAGGAGCAAGTGCGGGCTGAGGTTTTGTACGTGTGAATTGCATTTTTTTATTGTTGAGATTCATCATCATCAAATGCAATAATAATAATTTAATTTATTGTGGAATTTTAATGTTCATCTGATTCCTTTTTGTTTGCTGGCTTTTCTTTGTTCGATGGTTACTCATGGATTTATTCATCGAAGTGACACAAGAGTCGAGATATTTCAATATGTCTAATTTAAAAAACAAATGAAATCAAATGGAAAAACCTTCAAAATAACAAAAAATCATTTTTGTTTAAATTCTGTATGCTCAAAATTTCTTATTTCAAAAACTCTGTTTTCCAAAATATTGAAATCTTAAATTCTGTGTCTCAAAATTGTATATGTATGCTAGATTCTGAGCTCACCAAAGAGATCTTGACTACCCTTAATAAAATATGTTTGAGCATAGTGCGCTACTTTAGGAAAATTGGAGAGAATTTAAAAGGAGATACCGTTGCATATTGATTTTGAATGCCTGATTATCGCAATGGTAAGAAAATATTGGGCCTGGAAAGGCATTTCACATTCGTGTAGTACGGCTAAAGAAAGAACCGCTGAAATTAACAATACGTCCGAAGTTAGGCTCAAGGGTAAACTGATGGGCATTCCGTGAAGCGTGAAACTGTACGGTGAAATTTTTAAAGGTGAGGAATGTAACTGGCTATTTCATTAGAACATTGGTTATAAAAATATCGCTAAAAATGCGAAACATTGGAAACATTGCAGTGGTGCTCAAAATTTCTATCACCTGACATTTTTAAAGCCATTTTTTAATTCTATCCAAGAGAATCAAGTGGGTTATTAGAGCAGCTTCCAAATATTGGAAATGTACTCGAGCTTTGGACGAATATTAGCCATATCAGAAGCCGTACAAAATTTCTTGCAACGTCGGTCGAAGGAAATCTAAGCGCTTAGCAGCGTTTTTGCGACGTCGAATGAAGATATCAATACATCCTTCAGTACTCTTGTATTTGTACGAGTGTGAAATAGAATTTGTTCCATACAATTATTAATGCTCTTAAGTACAGGAGTAGTCATGAAAATTTCTATAATTCGAAAAAGAGAATAAAGGAAAACTGGAAATTAAAAATTTACTTGAAATAATGAAATTCCCAAATATTTAGAAAAATGAAGAAGTTTTATTAAAATTAAAATAGTAAAATTTTATGTCAAAATATTTTACCACTTGAACATGAATTTTGTTTGTTGTTTTTTTTAAGCCAATAGACCGGTCATCTACTTTTAAAATATTGGTTTTGCTGGACTTGAAAGGTTCAGAGGATCATCCTTCATCATTGATTAGAATTTTATGTTTATATGGTGCCGGTAGGGCAGATGAAAAAAAAGGTTAGAAGAATCAGGTGTCTTTAAAATTTAAATTTCTGTACGTAGCGAATTCTAAATATATAAGTAAGACTAGCCAGCGGGATTGAATTTCTTGTCTATATTTAAATCTCTACTTTCTGTGTAGATGTATGAATTTCGGACTTATGCCATAGATTATTATTGATATTGTTTGAAAGTAGACTACATTATGTATGTCCCAAGACATGTCTTTTTATAATACATAACTGTAGGATCAAGGAGAGGTTTAAGAAAGTATATTTCGTCAAACCACCCACCGGATGTCGATGTATGTGTATACGAGTACGTCCGTCCATATTGCTTAGGCAAACATTCGTAACCCAACGAATTTCCACCATCACTATTGAGAGATTCATTACAATAAAATGCCATTTTAGTGGGAAAAATTGTGACTGGAATTATCTGCTTATAAAATCAAAACGAAGTTACGTTTTTATTGATGAGAATTTTTCTGACAAAATTTACTACATATATGTATCTATAATTAAAAAAAATTGTTTGGAAAATTTTTGTTCGTGCATGACGAATCTGCAAGCGTCTGTTATGTATTGACTTTTTCAGACAGATCTTACATTTACTTTAGAGTTAAGGAAGGGCATAATAATATCAGTTTTACTTTTATAAACTGGTGTCGTCGGTCACTCTTTGATGTAGATTGTGGGCCTGCGGAATAATGGACCTCTAGTTTTTTGACAACAACTATATCATTACCATCACCACCAATGTAGATCGCTAATGATCGATGATAAACAGTTTCCTTCCAATTAAATTTCACACTGGCGCAGTGCAAATAATGTAACAATAAACTACGTACTCCTTCTAAAATTTTCTATTTTTTTAATAATCATGTCCATTACAGAATCCGGAAAACTCGATCCGCAGTGCAGTACCATCTTTCCCATCTACTCATTTATCATGAAAAAGAAGACTGCACTGTGAATCACTGCGAGTTCTGCGGATTCTGTAATCGACATGAATGTTTAGATTTTAATTAAAAATTGAAAAATTAAATTTTAGTTCCCACATTTCTCTCCAAATATTTAGCTGAATTCTTATTAAATTTTGACATAATAAAACTTTCTGAAGAATATTTCTCTTTAAAAAGCTGTTCACTGAATAGGAAGAAAAAATTTAGGCGAACATTCCAAAGAATTGGTGTTCAAGAGTTTTTGAGTGAATTTAATAAAATGAAATTGGGTCTCTCCTTCGAATGTGATGAATTGTTTTTGTCCAAATATTTTTCTCGATTTCAATTTTAATTTTAGAAAGATAAAGTTAATATAAAGTTAAGAAATGTCAGAATCTGCCAAAATTAAGGTAGAGAATAATGAGCACAACAATTATTTTGTGCGCTGAATATTGTCAGATAAGTGAGTGATAAGTGATAAGTGCAATCCTCCAATAGGAAAATGCATATCTTGTAAAATGTTTCTGAACTTTTTCAATTCTATTTATTGAAATGTTATAAAAAAGATTCAAAACAATGCTAGAGTATCCTAAAACTGACCATATCAGAGAATTGTACAGAGATTTTAAAGTATTTGAATCTGAGTATTCTGTTGTTTTTCTTTTTAAAAAACCAAGTATTTGATTTGTTTTATTTATAATTAAATCATAATATTATAAAAGTTTGTTTCCAAAATTACTCCTAGATTTTTCTTCCCCTTGTTACATGCTCTAACTTTGACTTTGACATAAAATTTTCCTTGCACCAGTTATCAATCTTTGTCAGATCTTACAAAAGAAAAAACAGTCGATTTGACAAGAAATCGTACGGTAAAGTTTGATCTCGTCCGCCAAAAGCTGGCTCCTTTAAATTTTGAAAATATCAGGTATATTATTTACAAATAACAAGAATAATAATGGACCCAAATCGCTTCCTTGTGGAACACCAGATAGCACCGAAATATATTTTGAGAACGAGCAATCAACTTTTCCTATTTGAACTCTACAAGCTTAATATGATTCAAGTAATTTTAATAGAGAAAAGTGGATACCTTGAGAAGTCAAATACCTTTGCAAAATCTGTAAAACTACCATCTGTTTAGAATACTTTCTCAGTATTGATAGTAATGTTTTTGTCTAGTAATGCTTAGTTTGTTGCCGTTGAGAAGCTGAAATATGATTCTGAAATATTCTATCAGACCAAAAACATAAATGTTAAAAAAAGAGCCAAGTTCTTCTATACAAAAACCTTTGTGTAACAAGTCAGCCGTGAAAAATACTGAGATCTAAAAGAACGCCAAGTTCTTACTTCATGAAGGTTTAATACCAAATATTTAAAATAGAATAATATTGAAACAGCTACAATGTAATATAGACATTTTTTAATTTTATGATTACTGAATAAAATTTGATGGGTTCACTGGTAAAGTTTTTAAAATCTTTCAAATTGGACATAAAAAAAAACTTGCCAAGTAAGCCCATCAAATTTTAGTCAGTAATCATTAAATAAAAAAATTTCTCTATTACATTGTAGCTGTTTCAACATTATTCTACTTTAAACTGCAATCGGAAGTGTGCCATATGATTTACATCAAGTCTGAGGAAATGGACGGATACCACGCTCCTGAATGGAAAACCTCAAATTTTATATTTTTTTCTTTATATGCAATTTAAGCTCTACCGTTTTACAGCAGTCGGAAGTGCTCCATTTAACCAACACCAATTCGGAGAAAGTGGGCAGATATCACGCCCCCTGAATGGATAACCTCAAATTTTCGATTTTTTCCTCTGCTTGCATTATAAGGCCTACTGTTGTGCAAAATTACAAGATTCTAAAATGTCGGGAAGTGCTCCATAATTTTGATGATCTGTCAGTCAGTCAGTCAGTTACGGTTTTTGTGATTTTTGAGGACTTATATCTCAGGAACCGGTTATGCTAGAAAATTTTGGTAAGGCGCCTGTGCCTGACTAACTTAGCAAATATTCGGAATTTTAAGTTTCTGACTGCATTGGTACTGAAGATAGGGAGGGGTCAAAAACCGCCTGAGTTTGCTTCTGTTAAAAAGGGTGTAGTGCCAGAACCTGGCACGGCACTACCGTTCCCTTTGATTCTATTGCAAACAAGTTTTTCAAATACTTTTGGAATAAAAAACATTTTACAAATGGGTCATGTTTTGAGCCTAAATTAAAAGTTGGTGATAAAAAAGAAATCTTCCAGAAATCCAAGAATTTTCTTTTGGCTAACGAAGGTGGTTGATCTCTTGCAAAACCACATTTCCTCAACAAAATAGCTGGAATTTCATAAGGCCCTTTCCTTTTATAAACATGAAATTTAAATAAAACCTCTCCTATTTCAAATTAACTAAAAAGCAAAGAACCGATATTAATAACTCTACTGATATAAAGTAGACTCTGGATAATGGGAGTATGTAAAAAGTAAACTGCTGGGTAAATTGGAACCTGTCCGGGTGTAGGCCCAAGCCCGGGCACTAGAAATCGAGCGCACAAAAGTCATCTTAAATTTGGCTACGCAACGTTGAAAAGTCAACTGTACCATATCTACCATAAAATAGGCTGCAATTTGGGAAATATTGGTCCTACAATGAACTCTCATTTTGATAATGAAGTTCTATCACTTGGGCGTGCTGTTCAATTGTGTAATTCACCATTCTGATTTGGCATCAGCAACTGAAGAATAAAAAACAAATTTGATAGATGTCACCAAAATGCCAATATCTTACCACGCCAATTTAAAAACCCTTGAGTCCTTCAAAGTATTCGGGTATTTTGGATATTCGAAACAAATCAAGATACAGAATTAAAATTTACCCTAAGATCATGTGCCGTACGTATGAATTGTACCAAAATAAATTTTTCAGTTTTATTATCCTAAGATCATATTATCCCCTCAACAAAAAAGTACTCTTTCATCTTTAATATTTTAAGGGCTGTTTTCGAAATTTTTCTTGGCTAATTTTCTTGATACTTTTTTTTTTTAATTTATAACTCCTGTTTTAACTTTACTGTACAGAGTACTTATTCATTAATATGGCAGCAGATCTGAACCACAAAACATTAATTTTATAGTTATAAACATTTTTCTCAAATAACATTCATTTTTAAGATTCTTAAGAGGTAATAATATGATATATGCGAATACAAATATGCGAAACAAAATTTAATTCATAGGCTTGAAACGACTTTTAGCGAATATTTCAACTATTTTTTTATTTTTCTAAAGTTTGCACGTAAATTTGTTAAGCAAGGAAAAACCAAATCCGATGAATTTTTGTTAGTTTTCAGTATTTGTTTTTTTCTAAATTATTGAGTTTTTAAAAAGAACTGAAACCTATGAAATCAAATCACAATTATTTATATCTACCTACATATAATAAAAGAAGCCTCAAAAATCTGCAAATTTTTAACACGCAGATAGAATTGATGTCATCAAATTTGATAATTTGTTTTTTTTTTTAAATATTTCATAAAAAAATAATAAAATTTTATGGCTGATGAGTCATTATCTGTTTTATCTGGAATTGAAACGAAAAAAAAATATAACATTGAAAGTGATTAAACGGAAAAAAAATGCATATAACTCATTGCATTTATGGCTTCTGTTAAAAGTGTTAATCAGTAAAACAAAGGGGAACAGTATTTTATTTTAATGAGGCAATATTCGCTTATTCGAAATATGAATGCAACCGATTCATATACGAATATTGCATGCACCTCATTTATCTCGGCAATATTTTGTTGGCTATATGAATTGTTTGCCTTTACGCAATCATAACTTTCTCTCCAGTGGATAAAAAGTATATTTATTCGTGAATACAATCCGGGTCAATTGATTGAGGTCAGAGTTTTAAGGCTGGACGCACACTTCTTGTCTGATGTGGTGTGGCGTGTATTTCATATGCGTAGAACCCTCATTATCTGATGTGATGTTTTGTCAAGTAAAATACTCATTTGTGTGAACTAAAGGACATTCAAATCTGTAACGAAAAAGATACGTCACACTTAACGAATGTGGAATTTGGCAAAACGAATTAAAGCTCTCGCAAAACACCACTTCAATCAAGTGATGTGGAGTGTTTGCTGTATAATGCAATTTCTGTTGTTTATTTTTGAATACAAACTTACTGCCACCACACTCTTCCTACTCACATGTAGATTTTCATCATTTCCGTTCATTATATTATCAAACTGAGAGTTTCCTCCCACAATCTGAGCTTAACAACAAAAAAAAATAAAAACGAAAATGCAAAACCGTAAAACAATGTGATTTAATTTCGGGATTTTATGCAAAACAATCCCCATGTAAGATAGACAAAACTTTAAGGTTTACCTCTACCCGTACCTGCCTTTCTCTCATACATGTATTAAAATAGAAACAAGCTTATTAATTCAGTCAGACAGTGGGATTCCTTTTATCTTCTGCCCCAGGTAAGATAAATGAGCCTGAAGTGGACCTCCGGCTCGGGTATGTGATGACTCTCCTTCCGCAGCGACACTTTTCACCCCTTATCTTGTTATTCTACCTTAATATCTCTTGCTCCCTAACTCCCGCACATAAACAAGTTCTTAAGCCATTTCCGCAACCCTTAATTAATTCCTCGCTGATTTTTAATTAAAATTGCTAATGACTTTTTCATAGTCTATCTACGTATAATGTGTCTCGTATTAAATTAAAACTTTCCCATAAAAAATTCCGTATAAATACAGAACTTCCATGTGTCGGATACTTGTTTTTTCTTTCTTTTTGTTTTTGAAAAACAAAACCTATAGATAAACTTTCCGATAGCTAAACAGTAATGACCGCTGAAAAACTTTCGTGATAAGGGTTTGTGTATTGTTTGATACTTTGTGTATCTTTTATTTTTATAAATTTACCCTCTCGGTTTGGTTGTGTATGTGTTTATTTAAAGTGTATGCATTTGTTGTGCCTTTACTTGCTAATTACACGAGAACATAAACAAAGTTACAAACATTTTGTTTACAATTGTGTTCAATTGTAACTTTCAAGAACAAATTAAACGATGTCGACGACGAACGGTGACAGCAACGTTGACGAATTGATTGGGACTCTGGATGTATTGAATTCATTGTTCTCGGAGAAAAGTTATTTGAAAGTTTGAGGGAGGCGAATAAATTCGATTTTAAACAAAGTTTTGTTCAAGAGCAGAGCAAATACCTTGAAATGTTTATTTACATCAATAAATTAACTACACCAGGTCTTTCAATCAATCTATTTTGAATAACATTCAAAAAGCTTGATAATGCTAAAGGTACGAATATAATATGTCTCTTCTTTTTGAATCTGCTTTAAGAATAGGTAATTATTTGCTCCATTAAGTTCGCCTAATTTGCACGACTTTACACAAGACTTGAACTTGATATATGTTCAAGTGAATATCCAGAAATCTTCACAATGGTTCATAGCTTCAAAATTTTGAGGAGTTAATTCTCTTTAAAAACTGCAGTAATTTTCATAAAAACATTTATTATAAAAATGAGGGCAATCTTTGTGGTCTTAAAAATTGTGCTTGATGGCACTCGTTATAATGATCAGTTGAGAAAAAAAAACGACACAATTTTTTAAATAGAAACAAAAAAGAAATAAATAAAATTTAATTTTATATTGTAATTGATTTTAGAAAATACCAAAACCATAAAAAAATCTTTGGTAAATCCAAAATTGCGATTTGTTTTTTTTTTTATTTTTGTTTTGAGAGAAATAAAAAGGTGAATCCCACATTCCTGCACATTTCTACCTTTGTACAATTGACGTCAAAAATGGGGGCGTAGCTACTCAGGTATTAGCAGTATAAATGATACGGGGCCTCCGAGTTACACAGGATTTAACGTGTATAAGAAAATTTTCGTGGTGACAAAACATACGAAGCACAATGTCAAATATTTAAAATTGTACTTATTACTTCTTAATACACATACAAGGTGGCGCAAAATTAATCATTTTCTTCGAAGATATTACAATTTTGTGGACTAGACAGACAAAAAGACAAGCAATGGAGCGCTATACTCTGCAAGAGCGTTGAATAATTGTGTCGATTTGTTGATCAATAAAATCGGTTGGTGTTATTAGCGCAGCGTGAATGTCGACGTAGATTTTCTAATCGCGCCAACTTAGCTTAGCTAAGTCTGCTATTACACGATGAATCTAGATGCATGCGCCTTCTTCGAATTCTGCTTTGATATTTCGTCCACTGATTCAAGCGCTATTACACGTTGAAAGCAGATTCGTGAATTCAATTTGACAGTTCTCTTTATTTTTCATTTCGGTGTTGGTGAGCGTATGTGCTCTTCAAAATAAAAAAGCAATCAGGAAGAAGTATTTCTATGCATTACATTGAAGTTTACTCCTCGGATAACGAAATCATATGAAGCAGAATGGAAGAAAAACGGACAAGAGAAACGTCAAATTGTTGCACCGAAAATTTTACCCACGCGACAGAGGGCAGTTTTTTTTTCCGTCTCATCTTTCGATTTTTTTTTCTCTTTTGCACTTACGATATTCGAAAAGGCGCACGCGTCTGGATTCATCGTGTAATAGCAGACTAATCGAATCGAACAGACTGGAACCACAGGAGACCATGCAAGATGTGGCATCCACGGTACTGGTGGTTCGGCCGAGAATATCGCGAATTGTGGTTTCTTTTTAAATCATACGTGATTTTGACACTGACAGCTGTTTCCCAATCGAAATCTTGAAGAAAAAGATAGTATCATACCTCTGCGGAACGAAATGATTCGCTTTACACTTGTACAACATTGGGAAATATTGAAAACTTATTTCCAAAGTGAGTGCTGTGTATCCCAAATAGTTCGTTTTTTGAAAAAAAGTTTTGGCCGCAAGTTTGTGCAAAAAGTTCGTAAGACTGGTATGCTAGTGGACAACACTCATGGTCCCCGTGGTCGTACAGATCGCACAGACGAGAATGTGGCTGCTGTAGCCGAGAGTGTGAGACTCAATTCAGGATTATTATTCGCTTAAAGTGACAGAATGCGCTACTGTGAACCCAGCAGAAACAGTTACTTGAACGATGTATTAATTCCATATCAATAGCAATGTTTGTTCTTACAGCCATGATACGTGGAAAAAAATTAATTAAGTTAATTTTATTGCATTTTTAAAAAGAAACTTATATTTGGCCCACCCTTTATATTCGAATATGCTGAAATATGACTTTGTGAAAGTGGCATAGGGCCTCATATCACATGGTAACAGCGATATGTACTTCAGTTTTACTATTGAGAGTCAGTTCATTAAGAAGCTTGTACATGCAGTTTTAGGTAAAATGTATATTTTTTTAATTATTTATTTATTTATTTAATTAAACATTCACATAAGAATAAAGATTAAATGGCACAAAATATCGAAGAAAAGCTTTGCCTAGAAGCTTACAACCCTCAACCATTCATGTGTACGTGTTATCAGCACGAATGGAGGTTACTTCTATTTTCTGTCGAGTCCGAACCTCTAAGATAAAGAGCATTTTTAATGTCTTCTTCAAAAAAAGCAGTGTCCTTAGTAAAAAAAATCGATAATTTCCATAAAAGGGTAAATAGAAGTTGTATCACATCCCCTTTAATACAATCGGACATGTATGTGTATTTAAAAATGTAAATTAATGTATTGCAAACTAATGGTACTATCTATGTGTACAATTTTGTCTATACAAAACAAATTTTTAATAGACAAATGTTGTAGAAATTGAACACGATTTGTATTGTATTGCTTAAAGTGTTTATAAGTTAACTTGAAAGGAAAAAAACTACATTAAAATAAATTATTATATTAAAACGATCACTGTGGCGTATACGTACTTTTTTGAAAATTTTCTTCGAATGATTTTTTTTTAACAGATTTACATAAAATATACCTTTTTGACCAAATGAGTTATAAAAAAAAAATTATTCTTCGCACTGGCATACTGGTTATTGCGTTGAACTGTCATGTCGTAATTCTAAGTTCTATTCGCAACCACTGACACCTGAAAACACTGCTTTTTGCGAGGAATTGACAAATTCTTCGAAGGTATGTATCTTTTCATGAAAATTATTAAATGATATTTGAAAGAAGAGAACAAAGACAATTAATTAATGTTGTTTTTTTTAGTAATGTACAAAAATCAAATCAAATATCCGACTGGATCGCACGTACTCAGTCTTATGCAAATGTTTTTTGGAACTCGAGAATTGTATGTATAAAATTGTTTGAAAAGTATTAAAACTACTTTTCTATTTACGAAGTTCCATTAAATGTTTTCTAACATAAATTTGGTATGCCAATTTCAAGTATTTAATAATATACCTAATATATAAAAAAAATTATTTTTTCAAAATCCAAACAAATAATTTTTTGAAAACTTTTATGTACAATAATATTTTGTATTTAAAAAACAAAAACTTTAATCGAAATCAGCAGAGCTGTTAGTGAGAAAGTCAAATATGTATGTATATAAAACTGTTTTATGAGAAGTGGCATTATAATCGTTTTTCTTAAGAATATTTTTCGCAATTAAATATGCTGTCTCATAGGGCTCTGTCTTAGACCCACTAATTTTCTTAATCTACATTAACTCACTATTCTTTCAAGATTTCTTTGGAAACCGAAGAGCCTTTGCAGACGATACAGCACTTGCTAACACTGTTTCAACTTATATTTATAATGTCTTCGAAACTTAAATAAGGATCTACAATAACTAAAAGCTTGATGGTTTATATTAGTTCACTAGTTATTAGAGATAAAACTAAAGTTATGGGTTCAGAAGTGATTTTGAGTTGTATTTCCCACTCCTTAGACTGTCAAAAAGTTTGATTTACCCTTGCATCTTTGTGATAGATATGTATATGAATAGCCATCAGTATTTCGTAAACTGTTTTCAAATTAATTGACTCTTTTAAATACTTAGGAATTCTTTTCGACAGTAATAATCTGAATTAGATAAATCAACTGTAATATTTTGCACGCACTAAATGGATTATGACTACCCTTAAAATGTTTAAGCATAACGACGCTTAACTATGAATACCTCCTATGTCGCATTTAGAAAACTTCAAAGGGGACACAAAAAAACTGATTATAGTCTCAAAATTAAAACGCATAATAATAAAATTTTATACATAATTATCAGTTTTGAATATCTATGATGTGAAATAGTTTAAATTTTAAAAATTCAGCGAAGCAGATGGAAATTATTAACGAAAATGCATCAAAAAGTGAGTTTCACAAAAAATGTATGTTAGGAGATATTCATAGTTAACCGTCGATAACATGATCGTTATGATATTAGGAGAGGATCATAGTTATAGCTATCATTTTTATAGCTCTGTTTTGATTCTATACAAGAGACTCAAGTGGGTTATTGTTGTTATGGATGAATGAATATAGGTCTTATAGATTTTAGCCAGATAAGAAAGGGTGACGAATCGAATCGAAGTAAACTTAAATATTACGCAGCGTAAATCCGGAAATGAATATTAGAAGCTGAGAGTACCTACTGTTGTCAGCAAATAAATTTAATGTATTCCAAGTATCAGAAAAAAATGTTATTAGGACCGTGGACCTATTGCACCATCTTACAAAATTGTGACTACAAGCATTTTTTAACAAATTTGTAAAAAATCGAGTTTTTTTCATATGTAATTTTTTTTAATCACAAATTTGTACTTGTAATTTTGTAATTTGTAGTTGGTGCAATAGGCCCTATTTTGATCTAAAAAAGAATTAAAGATACTTCCGCTTGCATCATCTTTATGGTTTTTTTAATATCTAAGCAGAATTTTAAGGTAAGGTTTAGGAGTCAGTATGATATTACCTAAAAAACTTGCTAACTTTAAAGAAGTTTATTAAGTTTTTATTAGTTTTTAACATTTTTGTAACTAGGATCGTGCTATTTTTTTTTTTCATAAATTGCTTCTCAACACATAAAACAATGTCAGGTCGTGTAAAATGCTAAGTAACCAGATCTCTCTGACGTTTGTAAATGTCAAAGAGTTAACACGATACTAAAAACATAAAATCACACCTTAATTATTTTAACTTAAAGTATTAGAAATGTTTCATTTCTTCATGGCCTTGAGCCCACATAAGGACAAACTTTTTTTTTAATATTAGAGAAAGTATGATGCTGAACTCAATTAAAATTTGCGAAATCGTCGATTTAACCAAGCATCACACTAAAACAGTTTTTTTTTTTTAATATTTTCTTTCTTAAGGATAAACATTATTTAACTAAAACATCGTACAAATTCGAGTAAAATTTTGCGCCATTTTTACTTTATAGTTTTTTAAGTATAAAAATTGAATGAAAATTATTGAGTTGAAAATTGAATTGTTTTGTTTTTAGCCATTCGTAGTCGGCAGATTCTTCAGTGTCCAAAATTTTTATGTGTAACCCACAGGTTTTTTCCTTGAGAGTAGATTACAGTTGTGGCTGGATGAACTAGATCACTTGCCTTGATGAAAACGAGAATATCTGAAATAGACGGAAGTAAATAGTTTTGTTTGCAACTTATTTTTTCAGCTAAGAATTATATACTGTGACATATATGCAGATACAACTGAGCATGACACCAACAATAAATAATAAAAAATACAAAGTTCAAATTAAAACAACCAAAAAAAAAATTACAGATTAGACTTTACACCTGACTAGATTACGCCACATATACTTTTGTGTTTCTGTTTACCAATGAAAACGCATTAACATTTGTATCTTAATTATTCCATCTATTAAGTATCCACATGCAATTTGTAACCAAGTTAATATGTGTACGTTCTAGTTTTGAGTTGTAACAATTTGTTACAATTTAATTGTAGATATGTTTTAATTTATTATAATATATGTAAATAAATACATGTGATTATGTTGAACCCAATAAAACTCTCACTAAATCTAACATAACTTTTGTTCCAATGGCAGTCTCAACTCTTAAAACTACATAAAGTATATTCACCATCAAACATCAACATAAGAGTATAATTTAATATTTGTTTTTTTTTTATTTCATTTCGTATTCCAAACGACATTTAACCAGAATTCTAAAGAACCAACTTCATCACGTCACATCTGTATTTTATTGATCGTCAACTGGGAATCCATTAAAGTGCAAAACTTTTTTCTTTTTTTTTTTGATATGAACAAGAATTGTATTTAGGTATGTTTATTTCGTTTTATATATTATTTTTAATAGCTTTGCAGTTATTATGAGGAGCGTTTGAACTAACGTCCATTCACGAATATTTTTTATTGCTTTTTTTATAACTTTTTGATAGTTAATTTCGCTCTCAAAAATATTCACTTGATAAATCCTTGTTATAGTTGTTGTTTGTTTTATTGCAACGATAAATTGTTACTCAACATCAAATGATGTATAATACGAATCCTGATTATTGTTGTATGAAATGAGAGAAATTGCAAGCGAATAGCTGGATACATATAAAGATGCTTTATGTGGTAATTTAAAAAAAAAAATAAAAAGATATTCATTTAGAAAGGATGGCATTTAAAAAGTTATGTCCTCAACAAGTATAAGACTTTCAATTTGAAATAAAATTATAGCTTTCCATTTGTGAAACTGCTTGGTGGAGTGATTTCTTTAACAATGAACATTATTCATCAAAATATACGCTGTTTTAGAGCATAATGCAATTCATTTTTAGCTCATTCATCGTGCGAGTAGAATGCAGTGGCCACTGGCGCCATGTTGTATTGGTGACATCCGTCAAATCTTTTGTTTATTATTCAGTTACTGATGTGAAATGAGCATGGCACGAGTGAACAGCACGTCCAAAGGATAAAACTTTATTATCAAAATGAAAGTTTGTAAGTGCAAACGTTGCGCAAGTGCCCATATCTTACGTTAGACGTGGTGGCCCTTCACAATCAACTCTACAACGCTTGGTGGTCACTCAGCCGATATTCGAACGACAAGGAACGCAGGATCTGAACTGAGAACATAGCCGCGATCCGTGAAAGTGTAATCAGAACTCGAAGCAGCCGATCCCTCGCTGTGGTGGACAAGAACTCGGCCTTCCGCAGATTTAAACTTCGGGAATTTCGCATCAAGACTTAGGTCTACACCCCTACAAAATTGAACTGACCCAGGAGCTTAAAGTTCATGACCATAGAAAACGCCGTTTGTTCGCTGGTTGGACTTCAGAGCGTTGGGAAGAGGGTCCCACTTTAGGCCGAAAATCATCTTTAGCGACGAGGCGCATGTTTGGATAAATGACTATGTTAACAAGCATAATCTTGAAGTCAGTTTGGTGCAAAAATGTCGTTTTTGTTACAGACTATTTTAATTTTGGTTTTATCGGGCGAAACTGAGGAATTTTTTATTTAAAATCTATATTCCAGAGAGAGTGCCAATTATGGAAGCAATGATTCATTTTCTGGATGCATAAAACTTTTTAATTTCATTTGTTATGGACGAATAGACTGGAATTTAAACTTAAATTACATATAATTGGGTATATCCGACACCAACCCACAAGAGGTCCACTGGCTAACAATGCATTTGCAAAAAGTTATCGTTTGGTGTGGATTTTGGGCCACAGGCATTATTGATCCGTACTTTTTCGAATACGACGTTTGTGAGGTTGTCACCGTCAATGGCAAGGGCTTCAGAATGGACCTAAACGATATATGATTCCAGCAGGAAGGCGGCGAGCGGCGCTTTGTGCCACAGAATAGATACCACGATTGACATTCTGTATGAACGATTTGAGGTTATCTCTCCCAGAGGTGTAGTGAATTAGGCACCAAAGTCATGCGATTTGAACACGCTAGACTTTTTCTTGTGGAGTTTCTTGAAGTCACAGGTCTAAGTTCTATGTGAACATAACACAGGCCATCTCTCAAATTCAGCCAGATCTAAACGGAAGAATCATTGCAAATTAGGCTACTCTGATATGTGCCACCGTACAAAACTGAAGTGAGTAGATATGTGAACGATGTCATATTGCCTACAAAATGGCGTACATGGGTCTTTCAAATTAAAACGTTAGAACCTCACACGCAGCTTGTTTTATTTCATTTTAATATTTTCAAGCACTTATTGGAAAACGCTTTATATTTTCGTATCTTTAAAGTCCTACAGGTCTTTTTAATGAGAAAAGGTTAATGTGCTAATTAAATAAGTTCAAACATCTACACCTACGGATTGAGAGTTAATAATATGGTAATGGTATAATCATTCCTTTAGCTTAAAAGAACACATTCACTAGAGATAGTTGTGTGGACAAAAAATCATTGAACTATTGTAATTAATATACTTTTTATATTTTTTTTTTTGCACATTTTTAATTCGATTTTTTTAAATGATCGATTTCAGATTTGACAAAATTATGATATGGAAGACTAAAAAAGTGAGTCTTGCAATTCTGTCTGACTGACTACAACCTCAAAACGGTTTGGTCAATTGTCTTTAAACCTGGTAAATAGCATTTTAATAGTTTCCCCGAATAGTTTTCCCCCTTCGTTTAATACCAAAAATAACGGTACCTGCAATAATTTAGTTTTATTCAGATCTAAGAAAATATACGTACTCCCAAAAACTGTTCCACAGATTTTCTTTTTTAAATTAATAAAAATAAAATGCACGAATGGGTCGAACGAACTTGCTCTTATGTAATAGACTGACAATTTTAAAAATGAATATTATTAGAGAAAACTGTTCATAAACATAAAATTCTATTTTAAAACTCTTTTAGTAGCAAGATACAAAAACAGAATGCCATGTGGCTTCTTAAGAAAATATTAGTTTATGCAAGAGCAAAAATTAATAAATTTAATTTAATAAAAAAAAAATTTGCTACGACAACTTAAATATTTTATTATTGTACAAACAAAAATTAAATTTCCAAAAAAAATATTGACCTGCTTTTGAGATATCGAATTCCAAAAAAAAAAAAAAAAAAAAATACGAGTATTATATTTTTTCAACAATGCGATGTTTTTCAAACTTTTTGGAAGCTCCTCTATAAAAAAATTTCATTACAATGAGAAATTCAAAATTCGAAAAAATAGTTCTATGGTAGATACAGTCGGTGATATCTTAATTTAAATGTTTACTGGCGACTTATAGGTACTATAAGGCAAGTTATGCATTCGGAAAAAAAATCGAACTCGAGATTTTTTTTTATTTGTTTTTTAAGACCAAAAATAACGGTACCTACCATACGATTTTTTCGAAATTTTATAAATATTTTTTTTTCTGAATAACTCCCACAGATTTAAAAAAAAAATTCAAAAAAGTTTTGGTACCCCCCTTGGGACCATATTTTTTGTTTTTCTCAAAAACGTCACAACAGATTTTGATCTTTTTTTCTGCTAAAGGTCCCCAATAGTTTCAATATTATTGTGAATTCAAGTTTTCAAAAAATAATTTTTGGATTTTTAAAAAAATATTTGAAATTTTTTTTTTGAAAACTCAATATTTCGAAAACCCCATGCTAGATTTTTTAGAAACTTAAGAAAAAAAAAGTTTCTTAATATAATCTACAAGAAATGAGAAAAAAAATTATTTTACCTAAAAATAACGGTAACCTCCATACAAAAGTTAAAAAATGGTTTTCGAATCGTATTTTCCTCGAAAACGGTTCCGAGAATTTTGCTAAATATGTTTTTTTCTTTTGATTAATTTCTACAATATATACAGTAGACTCTCGTTAACTTGAACATACGATAACTTGAACATTCCAATAACTTGAACAAATATTTTTTCCCTTTACGCATTCTATACCTTGAACGGACTATTTTTAAGACTCAATACATTGAATTTTTCCCCTAAGTACTCTATAAGTTGAACAAGTATAAAATGTATGCGAACTCTGTAACTTGAACAAAGTTTAATATTGAATTTCTTAAATTTTTGAATTTATGCAAGGTACCTGGGATGTTGGTACACAATGCAAACGGATTTTGTAAAGAGGAATCCCAGGAAATTTCTTTAGTACTTCCGTATAAGGTTTTATTTTTCATAATCGGTGAATTTCTTAATGTCATTTGAACATGTGCGTATTTAGGAATCGAAAAACGTTTCAATTAAAATTATTTATTAATAACATCATTATTTATGTTTTAAAATCATTAAAATGAATTTTTGTTAAATAAAAACAACAATTTTTTAACTTGATCTAGTAACTTGCACAATTCTATAGCTTGAACACTCCTGGTTTCGTCCGTGTTCAAGTTAACGAGCGTCTACTGTAATTAAATAAAAAAAATTGAAATCTAAATATTACTGACTGTATCTACCATAGAACGATTTTTTTCGAATTTTGAATTTCTCATTATCGGCATAACGGATTTTAATGAAATTTTTTATAGACAAGCTTCTAAAAAGTATAAGAAACATTGCATTTCAAAACTTTAAAAAAAATATTTATTTTTAATTTTGAAAAAAAAATCTAGTTTTTTTTTTTGGAAAATTCGATATCTCAAAAACGGATCAATAGTTTTTTTTTGTGGATTTAATTTTTATTCGTACATTAATAATTACTTTAAATTGGCGTTGTAAAATATTTTTCTTAAAAATGTTTAAAAAATTTTGTATAAAAGCTTATTTTAATAGAGTCTTACGTTGGTATGATGGATTATGTAAATTGTTTTCCAAACAAAACTCCCAAAGAAAAAGTGAAATCAGTAAGATTTGGAATTAAGAACACCTGGATTCCGAAAATTACACCCTGTGCTCCGTTTTCGAGTAAAATATCATTTTCGAAAACCATTTTTAACATTAATTTCTATAGGGGTACTGTTATTTTAAGATAATTTTTTTTTTCATGTGGTACATTGTATTAAAAAAATTTCAATTGTCAAGTTCTAGTTTTAGCTATTGAGCTATTGAGAAAAAAAATTTGATATTTTTTTTTTAAATGCAAAACTTTTTTGTTGAAAAATTAATAAACAGTACTATTTAAGCTTTTAGGGAGCCTCAGTATAAAAAAAAAATGATCAAAATCGGTTGTACCGTTCTTGAGAAAATCAGAAAAAAAAACTAGTTCTAGGAAAAGTAACATTAATATCCACTTTTCGGAAAGTTTTTTTTTTTACTATTTTAACTTTAACTTTAGTTTTAACAAAATTAAATATTTTGAATTTTTTCAAAAAAATCTGTGGAACAGTTTTTCAGAAAAAAAATTATTTATGAAATTTCCAAAAAAAAAAATTATGACAGGTAAAAAAAAAAAAACAAATTTAGGAATTTAAAAATTCTTTCTACCAAGTTTTAAAAAAATCGGCCGAGTTGCTTAGGCTGTAGTCAAACAGACAGATAGACAAACATAATTGACCCACGTTTTTCGTCTTCGCTATAAACGTAATGTCAACTTTGACCAAAATCTCGAGTTCATATTTTTTACTTGCCTTAAATTACCTATGAGTCACAAGTAAAAATTCATTCATAATGGTTGATAAAATATTTCCAAAAATGGTTATTAATGGTATCTCCATAGAACATCTTTTTTTGGGTCTCGATTTTCTCAAAAATGGTACAATGGATTTTTTTTTTATTATTTTGTTTTATTTTTTATTCTAAGGGACATTTAAGGTTTTAATTGCAGCTCGTGCTAAAATTTTCAAAAACTTTTTTATTTTATTTTTAAGATCTTTAGATATGTTTTTGTTTTAAAGTAATTAAAACTTAAAGTTGGCGTACCAAAACTTTTTCTTAAAAAATCAATTATTTATTATTGTTTATTTATATTTTTTAATTATTTATGTATTTTGATGATTTAAATTTGTTATTCAAGTGCTACAGAAAGAAGAATATTTCTAAAAGTTATAAGTTTGTATTTTTATTACAATTATTTTTAAATTACCTTTGAATTATGTATTTTATAGGTATTAAATGTATATTAATAATTTTAAAAAAATTGATAAGAAAAAAGACTAAAATTTTTGGAGATGAATATTCTAAGTCTTGCGGTGTAAAGTGGTCTATTTTCTTATCTCCAAATTTAATTTTCGACAATATACATTTTTTATGAATATCCCTTCCTATAATATTGAAAATTTTAATTCCATTTATTTCTTTTTTTTTTTAATTCAAAATTATAATCACATTTGTAATAAAATTTAAAGGTTAAATTTAGATGAATGCTTCAACTTCCATCCAGCTTGAATTAATTATCTGATTGTTAACCATCACATAAGTACAATGTTATGTACTCGTATATCTAAACATATACAAGTTTCGCAATCAATTTTGAACTTTAAACCCACGCAGAGCTTCACTTCTGTGCAATTAAATCTTAATTGAAGGCTACGAGTATAATTAAGAATTCCAAGATGTAAGCCTGAGAGTATCTTGCCATATTAGAAACGTATTTTGATAATACGTGAATTACTTAACTCAAGAACCACACCCTCCTTGTCTAAACCATCTGAAATTGACCAAACTAACATTGCAGGGTTTTCCCTGATGAAAGCAATTTGAAGTCTAAGTCTTAGGCACTTAAATTTGAAAGCAGCAAGTGACCTTTAAAGAACTTATGTCTCATTCGAACCTTAAGTGGCCCTTGCAAGACCCATAAATACATGTATAATGTCCAAGTATAATGAACTAGGAATTCTGCACTTCCCCCTGAGGTTTAATTTATGGATCACAGCCTCTCTCGCTCCAACTCCCCTCATCCTTCTACCGCCTTCATCCTCAGAGCGCCTAATTGACGAACTTTGCAATTAAAATTATTCCATTTCGGGCGAATTAATTCAAAGCAATCTCCGTTGGCACCACACCGTTAAGAAAGGTATACATACATATATATATGGCATGTACCCGGCTCGTATGTATACGTACGGATATGTAGATACATAAATCCGAATTGTAAATTGAAGCCAAATTGAATAATTGAGAATGGACGCGTCTGAGGTCGTTGGGTATATAAGTTTTACCTTATCTGGTGTCCCTTTTAGTGCGCGCATAAATATTTATGAACGAAATAAATTTAAAAAAATAATATTAAAAAACAAAAACGAAAAGATTTTGCCTTTTCAAAGTCAATCAATGCAATGACCTTTAAAAATGGAAAATAAACATAGTTCTGGGAACGATGAAAAAAAAAAAAAAATTTAAATAAATGGAGTCAAACGTTTTAACTGACAGCAAAATTGTAGAATTTACATACAAGATGACTTGTTAAACAAAGCGTTGTATTTAATTGTAGGCTATTGTTTGTTTTGGTATAAAGGGAAAACCGACTTATCATTGCATATACTTGTATGTAAGCATACAATACATTTATAATTTCAGTGAATAAGTGGATACAAACGTTTTTTTTTTTCAATAATTTTAAAAATGTTAATCGGGTGTAGCTAAATGAAAAAGTGTTTCTAAGCAAATATTGGGTCTGTTTTATTTTTTCATTTAAATATCTCGAAATTACAGAAAACCTTGAAAGTACTCATTTCTTCTTTAATATTCTATTTGGAACTTCTGCTTCGAGCTTTTGGTGAACAGATATTTCTGAAAATATAGCGAAATATTAAAATATCTGGAAATAGATTTTTTGAAAAAATAAAAGGATGTTAATTTTTTTCAGTTGTAGCAACAAGTTTTTGAGGCACAAAGAAACATAAAAAACTTATGGAAATACTACATAAATGTCAAATGGGGACTGAAGATAAACAGCGAAAAGACCGAACTCATTGGCTTTGAACATGTTCGGACTGTTATTCGAAAACAAAAGTTTGCAACAAGCCGTGGTGCAAACAATAAACAGTAAACAGTAAAATCATCAATGAAGTACTTCGGAAACAACTTTTCCAAAAAAAACTGAAATTCAAAAGCATTCAGTCTTGATGTTGAAGAGAGCCAACTGTTTTCAGCACTTGATCCATCCGCTACTCAGGAGGCGAAATGGACTAAGTTAGGAGACTAAGATGCTTGTGCTTTATCCGATTTAGAGCAATGAAGAAGAAGAAGCATTTTGAAAGAAAGATGCTCCGCATTTGCACTGGACTGTATACCGTAACCCAAACCCACTGACGAAGAAATACTCGTATATACCAACTAAGAAGTTATACCACTGGACAAGTATTTGATGCAGCTCTCCGAAAAAATCATCAGCAATCTGGAAGATCTTTAGAAGGGTAACAACTCCTCCAGCATCAACTAGAGCCTAGTGACAGGTATCTATACACCATCACTGACTAGCAATTTGAAAAAATCATCCAAAACGACGACGCACTCTTTTACGAAAGGAACAACCATCCAATCACTACAGGGATAAAAAAGCCTTTTCTCATCTAAAATTGTTATACTGCTAATATAAAAAAATCATGAATTAGATTAAGAAAACATTAGTATGATATTGTAAGCAAATAGCATTTATATAAAGCCAAAAGAAGAACGTTGGGCCCCTTTTGTTTTGCCAACGTGATTCAATTTAGTAAGTTAGTTTAACCCTAGAAAGATAACCATATTTCATCTCATAAGAGCAACACATAATTTATGCATCGATTCGACGTATGTTATCTATGTAGGGTTAATGTCAAATGGAAAAAATTAAATTCTTAATCTGCTGAAGCGCTAAAAAAAGACGAGCTACAAAATCAAAAGATAAACACAGCAAAACTCCAACTTAGCGAACACTCACACTACCAGTCCAGACGTCATCACCAACGAAAGGCAGTTTCCTTTTTCACATCGAGTCGTAATATTTAATAATTATTGTTATATTAGCTTTGTTTTTTTTTTTTCAGTATTAAAATATTTAAAATTAACATTTTATTTGTTTTCTTACATCGTTTTTTATACAGAAATCTTTAATTTATTTAGGATTACATTTTGGTTTGGTAACATTTTTCGTTTAAACTAGTGTTCTCGACTAAAACAACATTTAATTAAAATAATTGTCTTTGGCTCTGGTGAGAGCTATGTACATTGTTAAGCGAACTTGGCATCACCACTTTCGATTAATAATAATCGAAATAATACGAAAGAGTACAATGTATAAATCTAACTATCTATAGGTATATAACTATCTCTGTAATTGAAGAACACGCGGAATTTCAAATTTCCTCCCACCATTTTTTTTTTCACTTTTCATGAAGAAGCCGGCGAGCAACTTTACAACAGGCTAAAAATCAAGTTAAAATTATAAATTAAAATTAAATTAATGTAAAAATTATTGAACAAACTAAACGTAAGTAAAAAATCAAACAAAATGTAAATATGTACTAAGTTAAGTCAATTTTAGGAAAAATAAAGTTTTCTTCTCTACTTTAATACACCATTGAAAAAACTTGTTTTCGGAAATCGTTCAAATATTGAGTTGAACTCAACAGTACATACATATTTACGTATATGAAGTATTGGCAATTTTTTTTTATTTGAAAGACCATTGTAATGTCATTATGTAAGGAATATGATATCGTTAAAATGCCAAGTCGGCTTCTTACGGTGGCACAGATTCGAGTTGTCCAATTTTCAATTAGTCTTCCGCATAGATCTGATTGAATTTGAGCGATGGTCAGAGATATTTTGTCCTTAAGGGCAGTGGTGAATTTTGGTTTATTCGCATAAGCTTGCAACTTCAGGAAATCAAAACAAGAAAAAGTCTTGGACATTGCGTTGCTTTTACGTACAAATGCTGGCCCATTGATTACCGAACTGGTCGTCCCAAATTTGGCCACCAAACGAAAAATCGACTATGAAAAGCTACATTCCAACTGTAAAATGGGCGCAACGTTTGCACGAACGAACACTCTTTTTGAGATTAAAGTTTCATCATTTGGATGTGCTGTTCAGTCGTGTAACTTGCCATTGTGATTTGGTATCAGTATAAATTTGGTATCTGAATAATAAACAAGGGATTTGATATCACCAAAACAACATGGCCGCACCAATTGAAAACTCATACACCGGGGCTTAATGTTTAGTACATTTCTATGTATCACCGAAGATCTGTGATCGATTCTCGTTCACTGGGTCTTGCGCAGATGTGATTATGTTTCTGTCCCACTCAATGCTGACTATAAAGGTGTGTCCAGACCAAAGAAACATTTTTGAAACATTTCAGAAACATTTGAAAAATATTTCAGAAACAGAGAAACATTTCTGAAATGTTTCTTAAATGTTTCTGAAATGTTTTCTTTGGTCTGGACGCTGGCGAAACACGAACATTTTAAAAATAAAATCAAAAAAGCCAATGATATATAATTTGCGAAAATAAAAATTGTGATAAAGATGAAGTAGAAAAAAAAATTCATACGCTTAAAGTACAACACAGACGAGAAAAAATTGTACAGACAACTCAATCTGGAAACAATTGGAAACAAAGAAACATTTGAGAAATGTTTCTCAAAACGTCCACACCAAAAAAAAAAAACAAATCAGAAACATTTCTGAAATGTTTCTGCAATGTTTCTGAAATGCTTCTTAAACAAATGGAAAACATTTCAGAAACGTTTTTTACACAATGTTTCCTGTAATGTTTCTTTGGTGTGGACACACCTTAAGGTTCTGATCATATTAATTTTTGAAGACATACTGGCCAATAATTCCATACCAACTAATATTGATGTAATGATATTGCCAGAATAGGTTCTGGATTATCATCAGTCCAATATGGCAATTTAGTTTATTGCGATTGTGAATAAAATATTCAAATGAAATTGCACCTCCAAATAGCGACAATTTCATGCGAAACCGCGAGGCCCAAATGACCGCTATCATTTTAAGACATTGATGTCGCAAAATTATGTGTCAAAATAGAACATATTTCATGTGTATTTCTTGCATTTAATTTTAATTTAAGGTTATTAGTCTTTAAACGACGCTTAAGAAGGAAAAAAGGATAGGAACAAAATTTAATTTAAAAGAGTGAGGTGGTTAATTAAAACTCCTTATGTCCTTCTTTAGGGATAAGGATTTCAAAATAAAATGCCCGATTGGATCGTACTTGGTCTGATGTATGTAAATGTACCTTGGAGTTGAATTGAATGGAAACAAAATATTTAAAACCAGTAATAAGCTTGCTAAAAAAATATAAAACCATGAGAGATATTTAATTAATACTTTATAATAAATATGCATATATAAATTTTACAAACCTTGGGGTCAATTCTCTAACTGTGAAACTGTGAAGTGATAAAAAAGTTATCATTTCGTTTTCAAAGCCATTTTTCATTTTTACATTTCATAAACTCACATAATGCGATTCTGGAACTCATTCTGATAATGTTTGTCAAAACATGTTCTAAACAGTACTAAAATGAGAAAATGCTCTCATTTTTCATACACGATACTCTCTTTTGAGTATAATTTTGTTTGTTATTCTCATATTTTATCAGCGCTCTTCACAAAATCGTTTGAGTCTGAAAACAAATTTAATATAGTGTGAAAACAAATTTAATATTTTGACATTTTATTATTTTGTTTTCACAAATTGCGAATCGGATAGTGTGTGAAGTTGTGAAAAAACTTATCACTTCACAGTTTCACAGATAGAGAATTGACCCCCTTATGTCACATTTTTTTCAAAACAAAATCATTATTTGTGAATAATACACAATAAAAAAAAAACATAACTAAAAATAAAATCATCCATATATGTATACAATATAACTTAAAGTAAAAAATTCTTATTAAAATTGGGAGCAGTAATTGATGAGAAATTCAGAAATGTTTTCTTTCTTCATGACCTTTTTTATACATACAAATATTTGAATTTGTTTTCAAAATAAAATCAATTGAATTTAAATATTGAAATAATAAAAACTTCATTTTGCTTCAAATTAAATTACAAATAAATAAAAAAGCTACTAAATAAAGATATAAAAATAATTTTGAAACGTCTTTTTCAAAAACACGGTAACAATATTGTTGTTTTTTATTTTTACTATATGTAATGTATATATAATTTTTAATTATAATTTTATTCATAAAAGCGTCACAACTCATAAAATAAAAAGAATCTATAATTGAAATTGATCCCAATTCTAATTCTTCAAGTTTTTTTGGGAAATATTAAAATTAATACGGTAAAGAGGGTGCAGAGTTGACCGTAATACCTGCGGTTCAAGAAATGTCCACTAGCCCAACTTGAGCTAAACTTCCTACGTACTGTTAAATTTAGATATTCTTTCTTAAGCCGCACAACACGAATGTGGAATTATAACCCGACCTAATATTTATTTCCTATTGCGATGTTCAGGCATCGATATCTCCTTTTAAATCCGTACAGGCTTTATTAACGCTCGCGCTGTGCTCATGGCTTTCACGTGGTAAATAAAAGAAAGCCTTCAAGTAATACAAATAGTTTTACATCTATCGATGTTGAGAAACAAACAGTTACCAATACACTTCACAATCGTGAGTTTTCGAACATTGTAATATCGTCCGCACACATGAAATAATTTGAATACTTCAACACAGAAGGTAGAACATTTATAAAAAAGAACAGGGCCTAAATGACTACTTTGTGGTATTCCAAAATTAACTTTAAAATTATTTAATTCGCAATCCGTTAAAAAAAAACTGAGTATGATCTATTGAATAAATACAATTGAAGCCAAATAATAAATTGGTATCTAAAATTCAAATTCCTTGATTTAAAAAGCAAAATTCGATGTGAGAGGTTGCGATAGTTTGTTTTATAGCCTTAGGCTAGGCGCGCACATTCAATTTTTAGTTGCGCAATTTCTTGGTTGCTTTTTTGCTTATAGAAAACAGATGAACTATTTGGTTGAATGTCCGCGCAGGTGCATTATTATATGTTACACAAAATACCGAACTCATTTTAGGTAATCGTTTAGTTTGTGTTGCTCGAACGAAGAAGTTGCGCAACTAAAATTGAATGCGCGCCTAGCCTTAGGGTAAGGACCTGCAAACTTGCAATGTATTTTGATTTATGGAAGTACGGTTATGTAACAATAAAACTTTCTTTTATAATTTCATACAAAATGTGGATTGGTTTTAAGAGGCACCATTTGTAAGTTAGTTTTAGATTTGTTTGACCAGTCGATGCTAACGATATAGAATAAAGTTTAAACTTCTACTAAATTATTTTTGATGTAGTTTGCGTATTTTAATTTTTTCGCACAGCACACACAAGTTCTTTTATTTCCAATCGAAAATTTTCTAAGCTTCTATGTAAGTTTAAATTTTTTTTTAAATAAAAATTCATGAATCTGAGGAAACTATATTTTATCTTTTTGTATCCTTCTATGTTCCCGTAGTTTTTTGTACCAATGTGTATATCGTTTAACTATCATTATGGAAACATTTTAGTCGTTAAGGTTTATTATTATTTTTTAAATAATGGAGATCAAACCTGCACACTGTTTATTTTTTCACAGAAACAATTTTTCTAATAAAGCTTCCGGAGTTAATTCAAAAACAAATGTTGGTTCAAACGATGTAGAATATGGACAATTGGTTAACAAAGCCAGAAGGAGAAGCCCCTCCTTTTTATCCAGCATCACGATTTCCCATAATTCTTTTCAAAATAATCCCATTGATTAATATCAATTGAAATCAATTAACTAGAAGCTTCAAGCCTTAAAGTCTCGCCACCAAAATTACTATTAGTTTTGCATTAAATTTGAACTTTCAAATAATTGCCTATTGTAAATATATATGTATATAGAAGATGAAAAGGAGTGGTCGCGGTCGGTCTTTATCATCACCATACAGACCCGAATACCCAAACGTGCAAGTATTTACCTAATTACAATTGATTTCATGCTCTAAGCTTATCCGTCTTTCTAATAATTCATTCGAATCTTTTCGGGGCAGCAAACTATAAACTTGGGTGTGTTCCGCAGGCGCAGAAAGCAGCCGAGCCGCATAAAATGAGAAACACAAATTCCAAAACATACCCACATCCATCATTTGTGGTGTCGGATCGGTGGGGTTTGTGTGATACCCAAATGCCAAGATTCCATTGTTTTCCAAAGAAACACCACACCACACCACATCACATCCATGCAACATGGCGGTTAACAAATTTTGTGGCAACTGAAAAGCTGAGGAGAGGTTACACTCTGTAGACAAAACGACAAATGAAACAATGAAATACGAGAGTATACTGGTAGAGGTCCAAAGATAAATACCTACATACATAAGGAAGACTATAATAGAGATCAATGTTCGATCTATGAAGAAGGAGATCCGATCCGCAATAGAAGTCGTGACATGCACAAATCAATGATAGATATTTAAGTATCTTAGGCCAGATACAGATAGATATTTATTCTCAATGGCAGACTTTGATGACGTCGTCGTCGTCGGCAGCGATTATCGGCTTCAATGTGGAAATTGGACAGGACAAGTCATTTATTACATCTGTTTGAAGTTTTTGTTTTTCGAATGCAGCAAAATAGGAAATGTAAAGCGTTCATATAAATAAGGCTACAAGGAGACATTAATGTGGAAAGGTTTTTTTTTTTTTTTTTTTTTGTATAGACAAACGAGTCTTTTGTGACAGATACAAACAAACGAACGCCAGCGATCTCTCTGGTTGATTCACAAAGAGACAAAGAAAATGCTTTGCTGTTTATTTTTTTTTTATATAAATTTGCAGCACTTTTTGGTGAACTGGGTCAATGGACACTGAACGGAGAGAGAGAGACTTAAGGAGATCTCATATAATGGTTGCCAAGTGGAATGCGGAGAAATGAGGTGGCACTTGCTGGCACTGGCACCACTTGTGCCACTTAGCATTATTTAGAATAATTGCTCTATCCGAGGACAGGATTTTTGTATATTAATTACGTTCGTGCTTTTATGAAAAGAATGTTTGTTAGGTACTTGTTTGGCCTAAAATAAAAATACAAAACTTAAAAACCGGAGACATGCACATTCAAGAACACAAAGAACTTTTCATTATTATCATTATTAAATCAATCAAAAAATTAGACAAGCTGCGTTCTTGTGGAGACTTTTAATTTGATGCCTTCAATACTTATAGTTTAGCCAAGAACTCTTAAATCTAAAAAAATATTAAATTTCTGGCAAATTTCGTAAAAATTTTCAGTTTTTATTTATGCAAAATTGTAATGGTAAAATGTGTATATGTACAATAAACTCTCCACATCTCTGTTTGCTGAACACAGATAACGGAGAAGCATAGAATAAAATTAAAATCAAATTGGACCCATAATGTCCAGTTAGGTAAATAATAAACGCTATGTTTACCCTCATTTTGCTTTAAGATATAATTTATGGCTGCACACCACCTTAAATAAGTAATTCTCTTAAATAAAAAACTTCGAAATTGAAAGCACTTTCCGGTGCTACATAAAACATAACCCAATGTTTAATAAGTCCAGTGACCGAATGCTCATCAGAATGAATTGATTTGTAAACTGTTACTTTAACAAAGTTCACTTCTTACCTTGATACCTTGGCAATCTTATGCTATTATCAAGTAGAGGGTCTTCGGTTTGACTCTCAGCTTTTGCAAAAAAAAAGTTTTTCAGGAGTGTACTACCTCTTGCAAAGAATTGAAAAATCCTCCAAGATTATTTCTTGTCATGAGCCGTTCGGAAGCTGTAGGCAAGTTTAGGTACCTTCCATTCCTGGTACACGTATACAGGAATGGTTAAGAGATGTACATAAGTCACAAGGTTTAGTCTCTCTATGAGCCGTCATGGCCTTCAATTTATTTCTTAATCTTATGCTATCACACGAATAAGGATCAATTTACTCTGTTATTTTGTAACTAACATTGTTCACCTAAGTAGTTTGCCAAGATCCTTTACCAAATTAAACTTCTTATGCTCTTCTACCAGGGGCGGACGCAGAAAATAATTTCGGAGGGGGTTTTAGAAAAAAGTATGAGATTTTTATAATAATATATTATTTTTTTACTATTACATAATCTTTATTGTTATTAACATAAATATGTTATATTATAACTAAACAATATTGGCTCTTAGGGATAGGGACTTTTGGAACAATTTCATACAGCAAATCGCAAAAGCAAAACATCTTAAGGATGTTGCAAGAGATACCTATTTGGCAAATTTTAATAATGGAACGAAAAGTTGGAAAATATTCTCTACGAGGGCGTGTTTGGTGGGTACCTTTATTTTGAGGTAAAAACATTTTGGGGCTTCCAAAAAATAACTATTTTTTTAGCCATTGCCTAGATTAAACTCAATGAAATTTTATGAATTTTTTTTTAATTCTCTGGGACAGTTTTTGAGAAAAAAAAATACTCATAAAATTTCGAAAAAATTGTATGGGTAGGTACCGTTATTTTTGGTCCAGGAACTCCTATTCTATGGAACCTTTTTATGAAAAGATATAGAAGAATTTATGGCACGACTATAACACTTTGTTTTTTTTTTGTAAGAAAATGAATCCTTATTTTGTTATTCCACATGTTTCGGAGGGGGTTTGAACCCCCAAAACCCCCACCTGCGTTCGCCCCTGTCTTCTACTAAAAAAATAAAATCTTAGGTTCAATTTTCCAAATTTAATTTATTAAATTATAGATCGTAAAAAATAATTGAAAGAAAAAATTGTATCAAAATTCTAGACCCCGTTTTCGGGAAAAATACGATTTTGTTGTTTTGTTTTTAGATAAAATGCAATTTTTCACTCACATCTTGCAGATTGTATTTAAAAAAAATTAAACTGTCGAGTCTTAAGATAATCGAGCAGAAGGTTCTTGTATTATTAAGCTTTGTAAAAAAAAAAAAACAAAAACATTTTTTTTAGAAAATTTTGGGGAACTTTAAGCATAAGGCAATGATCAAAATTGGTTCTACTGTTTTTGGAAAAATTATAAAATCTCGAAAAAATTCTTTAAAAAAAACCGAGCCGCATAGGCTGTAGTCAAACAGACAGCCAGCAGAATTTCGAGACGCACTTTTTTCGTCTTCTGCATCATCATAATGTTAAGTCTGATAAAAATCTCGAGTTAGATTTTTTTTACGAATGCATAACTTGCCATACAGTACCTATCTACATGTCGCAAGTAAAAAAGAACAAACTGTTCATTTTACCAACATGATTATCTGGTATAATTAGAACTTAAATACGCTAACACAATCTGAACCCACAACCAAGTTAAGTCATCTAAAATTTAATTAATTTAAAGGTCTATTGAAATTAACACAGTAATGACATTATGAGAACAAATAATGGATCCTTTGTTTGCTGCTTAATAAGGAGGCAAATGTTATTCTAATGTATCAAAATATCGCTTAAAAAATTTTATAGAACTCTTAAATCACAAAGTTAAAAAAAAGGAAATTCTAAGCTTAATAAATTAATATAAAAATAAATAATAGTTTTAATTGATTTTACGCTTTACGGTTTAATGGCAAGACTCTATAATTATATCAAGAACCTTTTGCATTCAATATTTGGTAAAAACCCATAGAGAAAATAAATATCGATTGTGAAAAACATCACTGTCATCAAAGAATCCCTAGAATGGAAGAGAATTCAATGAATTTATTTTATTAACTATAACATAAAGTTCGTACTAGCGAGGTAATTGAGTGTGCTGCCAATTTAATTTCAAAATCCAAAAAAATATAAACAATTTCAAAGTTTCGAAATATAGTGTTTTTCAACTATACTACTCTGAAAAAAATGTATAGACAAAAAATTCAGCAGAATAGGTGGTATTCGCATTTTAGTCGAGCTAAATTTCAATTTGAAATGGAACAATATAGAAGAATATTTCGTGACGGAAGTCTTAGGAAGATTTTCCACAGCAGGAATCACTCATAATTCTCATTCATTCTAATTCATAATTCTGAAAAAATCATACTTTAAAAGAAATTCTTTAAAATCTTTGAAAAAATTTTATTTAGAGAAAAGCTGTTTTCTGTGACATATTCTCCACAAGGTTCTTATGTCAAAATTTAACTTGGATCTTAGCTGATATTTGGAGAAAATGTGGGATACAAAATTTAGCGCTATCTGCGTACCAGGCTTCATAGTTGAATTTTTAAGAAAATATAAGGCTTAAAGGTAGAATGCTGCACTTTTGTTAAGACAAAAAAATACATTCTTGACATTTTCAGCTCGATATTTTTTGCACATTTTTTTAAAATTAATACAAAAAACAATACACAGAGTCTGAGCAATTGATTCTGCTTTTAAATATTAAAAACAAATATTTTACAATTAATTTTAGAGGAAAGATACAAGGGTTGATTCTAACCATTATTTTTTAAAACAATCAATTTTTATTAAAAAAATTAACTAAAATGCTACCTACCTTAAATAAATCTAATAACTTCAAAATTAAAAAAACTGACAAAATTTAAATGGATCTTTAAAATTAACAGCACTTTTCATGACAAAAGATTTCCTTGGGTGATTTGTTACTGCGTTATATTGGCAATATACCACGAAAAAAAATGTTTTACGCGGTTGAGATCGAAAAATAAAGTATATTTAAATTTATCTAAAATATATAAAAATAATATATAAATTCCTATTTTCATGACCTTTTTTGAATTAATTATAAGTTCTTAAGTGAGCTTTAGACCTTAAAACACGTAATTTATTTAAAAATACATATTTAAGGAAATTATTTTTTTTACATAAATGTAGGAAATCAAAAATCTGTGAAACAGTGAAATCTAACACATTTTTAATTTTAATTTAATTCATTTAGAACTTTGCCTTTCATATCTTGATATTTCATCAACGTATTAAAATTGTCTTCACATAATCAATTTACATTTACAGAACTTTCTACAGAAAAATTAGCAAACAAAAATTACTGAAATGATTATCTGAAAGCGTTTCGAAAATAGTTTATAATTTCCATAATTATTCATATACAGGCAAGTTACATATTTCAACAAATGGTTTCGTTTTAAATTTCGTGGAAATATTGAACTGAGATTGAGATCACTATACTCTGTCCAATTTGAATGTTCAGTGCAGGGAAGATAGGGTATTAATTAGCCTTTCATTCTGACTATTATGGATTTCAATAACCTCTCTCCATTTAAAAGCTATAACAGGGTTACCGTAGTGAGCATTATAATATTGCCTCAAATCTGTTAACAAAATAATTAGGGTTACAAACTGTTAAAACAAAAATTTCATGGCTACATGTTGAGTTAAACACTTTTAATCAATCTTTTTCTGCAACACTAAAGCGGTAAGACAACAGGTGCGTTTTTGTAACGAATTCTATCTTATTTTTATTTTTGGTTCGATCAACGGTTTCTTGCTTTTTCTTTGCATCTGTGTTCTTCGAAAAACTTGAAGCAAAAAAATCATATCTCATTGTATTATTTAAAAAAAATTTAATTAGCACTACAAAATCAAAACTTATTGAACCAATCTCCAAAAAATATTCGCGCAAATAATAATATTTTTTCCTAAAAGAAAGAAGCCAACAATTACATATATTACTTCGTTTTAATGTTCTTCCATATAAAAAGTGAAAAACGAAAACATGAAAATAAAATATTACCAAGTGGGAACATCCTTTTCCCTAAAGTTAAATTATTTATTCTCAAAACTCATTCATTATGACCAATATTCATCTCACAATCAATGGTGCCACTTTGCTCCAAATGTAGTAGATCTACTGCCTTTTCCGTAAAACATGACATAATAAATTAGTTGGATGCTTTCATACATAGAAAAATCTCTCTAGTTGCATTTATTTTTCTTCTCTGTTTTATAAATATAACGCGTACCTACATAGCTAACTAAAAATAAACTTATCATAATAACCTCATGTGGATCTTTCAAAATGCCGATTTGGGCAATTTTTGAATTCCGTTGGGGAGAAAGAAGATTTATTTTTCGATCTTTCATCTTTTTCGGCACATTAACCCTTCCCTTTAGTAAACAATTTTCAGCGCACTTTGCAAATTTGGTCTTAAGTTTGCTTAATTTATTTTTATAAATTGTGAAAATTATGTCCAAAATACGAAGGATATTATTTCCAGTAAAAAATCGAGCAATTGCAAAATGATTCGGTAAATATGTCAAGCTAATAGCCTTCTACTGAAAGTTAGTTAAAGATGAAGACTTTTTTAAATAATGCGCAGACATTAGAAACAAAAAATCAATTCAAAATCGTCTTCTATTCGCTTTTAAAACAAATCAATTTTTTATTGAAATCTGAATTTGGAAAACCCCATGAGTGTCAATCTTCAGCGTTTGTTGGACACCGATAAACTCAAACGGCTTCTTAGGCTAGTCGCGCACTGGCAACTGTGACCGAAATCAAATAGTTTAATTACCAGTTGATAGAGTACCGCGCACTGACAACTCTTTACTCACGCTCACACTCTTTTTCTCTCTTGCGCTTATAGAAAAGACCTCAACTGTTGCGAATTAATTTAAGGCAATCGTTTAGTTTGTGTCAAAATACAAACTTTTTAGTTGCTCGAATCGAGTTGCTCTAAGTGCGCGGTGTCCCATATAAGCCCATATGTTTTATTAAACAGTTGCGAAACTAAAAATTGAATGTGCGCGTCTGGCCTTAAAGTACTTTCTAAAATCTCAGATTAAAAAAAATAATTATTTTAAGATTTTTCACTATCAAGTTCGCAATAATCAATAATCCTTTTAAATAACATATATAACAAAAATATTTTCAATAAGTCTAACCCCCAGTTTCACAGTGGAAGTTTAAACCCCACTTTTGGTTTAAACGTCAGTTCAACAATAAATTTGGTTTCACAGTCCTTGAACAGAGTTCATTTTGTAGTTTAAGTTAAACGACACTATTCTGCCGTTTAAATCTCAGTTCGACAACCAATTCAAACATTTGAATATATAATTTATTTTCTTTTTTAATTTTTGTTTCCTGTCACAGGTCACAACTGAAACAAATCAAACTTTCCTTGATTGTTTTTTCTTTGATTCAGATAGAAAGAGAAAACAATTTACTTAAACTACGTTTAATGAACTGAAGTTCAGATAAGACTGTAAAACCGGACGAGTTGAACTTCAAACTTAAACTCCAGTTCAGGTTCAGCTGAACTTAAGTTTAAACTCTCACTGTGAAACTGGGGGTAAGTAATTTACTGACCTCAACAATCACGTTGATGTACACGTCCGTCCGGACGAAGAAAATTACTACTATTATAATGCAGTATCTAAAGATGGAGTTGGATTAGTGTCAGATTTTCGACCCAGGTTTTTCGTCATTTGAGTTGAGAGCTCGATTTGGAGTTGAGTTGAAATGGTGTTGAGCGATTCTGAAACATTTTGTTAAGCCAACTCCTCGACCCAGGTTTTTCGTCTCATATTTCGACTCGACACCGCTGACCGAGTGAGAGCGAGTCGAACGAAGCTCATTTCAACTCAATACCCGTTTACAAAGGGTCGAAGCGAGCTTCAAGCTCGCTTCAATACCTCATATAAACGTAGTAAATGATTGTTCAGTCGAATCTACTTTATTGAATTCTACTCATTTGAATCGGGTTGGATTGATTTCAGTTCAACATGAGGTGATTGGCGCTGTTGATTAGAATATCTACATTTACTCAACTTTGGTTATAAGTAATATTGGTTTACATAAATCAACACTATGTGGTTGCTGCTTAAGTTCAAATTTTCGGGTTCAACATGACAAATTCCGGTACAGAAAAATTATATTTCTGAATTTTTCAAGATTCTGGTTCGCCAGCTGTCATAAATACATAGTTAAATAACTATCAGTGCCATTTAGGAACGTTTCAGCTGAAAAAGTGATTGTAGTTAGGAGACATTTTAAAAGCAGCCCAAAATATATGTAGAAACATATGTACATAAAAGTTGAACTTTAGTTCTTTCTTCTGGTTCGTGGATTAATTTGTGTTTGTAAATGGTTTTGATTCTACCTTTTAATATTTTGAATATTCAATTCTCTTTGTAATTGTATATGTTTTTTAGGTTTTGCTAAAACGTAATCTTATCAAAACTTTCTTTCCTTATTTTTGGTATTTAGAAATTAAAACCCTAGTTCTTGGTACAAAACATAATGGATTTTAAACTTATGTGTCCCTGAAAGTCTTTAGCATAAATACCGAATTTTAAAACACAACTCGTGGTACCCACTGCTTCAAATGTGAATGAATGCAGTACTTGAACTTTGGTGAATTGAATATTTAATTTCCTTCAAAAAGAACAACGCAGTGCACTCATATGTAGCTATACTCATTTATAAATATTCATAACTGTAAGAGTATACGCAGCTGCGCTTGAAAGAGTAAGGTGTGTCTTATCAATAGCAAGCAATGTTAATAGGAATTGCTTTTATTAGGAATGCTGTCGAGATTTTCATTTCAAAGATGAATATAAACTAGTACTACTGCACATTGAACTCGTATCTACTTTTTATAACATTCTGTTAGAAGCATGATGAATTGAAAATGGTATTTGTTTGAAGAAAGGTACAGAAAGCAATTTATAAAAAAACTGTTTTCATTGACTTTATTAAAATTGATTTATAAAATCTTTGAGAAATTTATTTCTCACACCAAAAACCAAAAATTCATCATCTACGAAAATAAAAGAAATTACAAAATCCACCGATGCATTAAAATAATTTTCCGCAAGTGCACGTGTAATTTCCAATCCCCAGTTACACTTGCTCCCCCTCGCAGACCTATCGGCCGCCCCTCGACCAACCTTCAAGGAAGTTAACACATTTCACGGTAGATTGAATCTGCTGGCAATTACAATTTATTTGTAGCAAATCGCAAAAGAGCAGCATTCATGAAAACAGCATCTTAACATCTAAGTTCGTGTTCGAACTATGTACCAACTACCTACTACTGCACCCAGAAATGACGCTCTAGCTAGCAGCTTATAGCGTTCCCGTCTTTGGCTCTTTAAGTAAAAATAAAATAATATCTATAAGTATAGGAGGCATGCATTTATCACACCAAAGGCAAACCAAGGTGGGTAATTAAAGTTAAAACAAAAATAAAACAAAAATAAAAAAGAAAATTTCATGCGAAAACATTAAAAGCCGTCTTACCGTGGTCGCCCCAGCCAAATAGTGCAGTCTAGCAACCCGGTTTTCGAACTTACTTAGAGCAGAGCTATCGCCAGGAGAAAACTTCAGGTCAAACGAAGGGAATTAGTGGGGACGGACGGGACGGAACAGAGTGTAGTAGGTACCCCTTAACGATATTTTCTTCCAATTTCACACTTTTGTGAGATTAAAGCCGAGTGTGACGGCGCAAATTGCCGCTGCACTCTTAGAAATTATCTTTTTTTAGTTTTGCTTGAAAAGTCTTCTTAAGATACAAAAGTATCTAAGGCGCATGCAAATTTAAATTTCATTTTGGCGCGAACGGATCGCAAAAAGAGATCTCGATTGAGATAAACAGAGAAGAGATCGTCAATCCAAAAATGGAGGATGAGAAGAAGTAGCAGAAGCACAGAGAAGGATACAAAATGCCTACACGCGTTCTGCTGATTCAAAAAGGAGCGGGAAAAAAGTATCTGAAAGATTTTCGCGCGCGGAATTTATTTTTTTCTTCACATATTGCATATCAAGGTACGAGTATAGGCTTACATATTTATTTTTATTTCTTATGTAGGAAGGTTCTATATACAAAATTGAATCTAAAGAATATTTATGTACTACAAACTACAAGTTGTCGCACACTCTGCAGCAATCTCTTGTACTTGGATGGATTTATCGTAAAATGTTATGTGGATCCATTACTACCAACAAAAACAACCGAGTTGGTTTGGAATAGCAATTTGAGATTCTAACGCTCCAACTGAATGGATGGAGATGGAGAATGCATCTAGATTGAAGATAGATGATGATAGTTTGTGTTGGTGTGATGACCTGATATAATAAAGTCGCTCAAAACGAGATACTATTGTGATTTTATGTTCGGTAAAGTAAGTGCACTTTTTACTGACGTTAATATACACGCCACAACGGGCAGATATAACGACGACGACGACGAGGACGAGGACGCTGAGAATGACGATGGATCTACCCACGTACATACCCCTGATTGTATATTGTGAGCAATTGATGGAGCGTAAAGAATTTCTACAGATGTTACCAGCTGAAAAATGCTCGGTTCAGGGATAAGCTTTTAAATATAAGTTTTTTCTTTGTGTTCAATTATTTTGTCTACTCAGAAACTACATACATAGCATAGTGGAATGATTCGACAGTAAAGTTGGAAAAATATTATATTTTAAAATATAAAAAAAAAAACACAAAACCAAGACTTGCTTTCGTAGTACAAATTTCAAAATGTTTTGACAAAGATTGATGTGGTTTTTATTTCACGAGAAGTATCTATGTTCGTATCGTATCCAGGTACTAAGCTTGAAAAGTACTAGCCACGACTCTGAACGACTATAATACTAGAATACTTTTTTACTACATAAAAATCGTTTCAGTACGTGGCTCAGTGGGTTTCGGTTTCGATCTCAAGTATTCGATGGGCAAAACTTGAACTTAGATCAGTTCGAAGAATATTAGTTTCAATTTGGTTTCTTCCAACGAGACGATTTAAGTGAACTAAAGCTGAGGCTTTCAGAAACTTTGGTTATCAAAACTTAAAAAATGTTTTTCTTGGATATAAAAAAAATATGTATATTCACAAAAAATGCCATTTAATTGGACTGTAATTGGTCAAAAAAAAGGACAGATAGTTTTACAAATCGAACAACCAAGGCTTATACTACGTTTTCACCAAGAGTAAATCCGCTAGAGATTTAAAATAAATCTTGAACTTGAAGTGTTTTTTTCACCAGAGAAAATGAGATTTATTTGACGTTTTCACTCTGTCTTGTCATTCAATTGTCAATTTGGACAAGAGAAAAAAAAATTGCAATTGGATAGTAAACAGGGAAAAAACAGATATTTCTATTTTGTGTTGATTGTCAATGAAGAAAGTGGGTTTACATAGGGCGTTCTACAAAATAAGGTTTGTTTGTTTTGCAAATCTTCTGATTGCGAGAAGATTTGAAGGAGATTTATTTTAAATCTTCATTTGAGGTGATTTATATTTTTATGGTAAATCTACGAAATTTAAAGGAGATTTATTGTAAATCCACTCAAATCCCGGATTTACACTTGGTGTTAAAGATTTTAAATGTTACATGCGATTTTTGGGATATAATTTGTGGGATATTCGCAAAAAATATATTCCACCTGAAAGGCCTTTCGGTCTATATAAATGGTCAGATAGTTTCAGTAAGTGGTCGAGTAGTGCATTTTGATTTTGATTTATTTATTTTATTTTTTTATTCAAAAGAGTCATAATTCTTTCAAAAAGTCAAATTAATTGAATTAATTTACAATCACTTAAGCTTACGTCCCTTATTTTCAAGTTCATAGAAACTCTGACACTCAAGGAACGAAAGCATTTTGATTACCTACAATCAGTTAGGTTTTTATTATAACACCTGGTCATCTAATGGCGTATCTGAACCAAAAGTAGAACAAATTCTTACACCATTTGGGATTAGAGTTAATATTTTAGACCGTTTGTTTCCAGTTATTCTGGACAATTATTCATATTCATAAAACATATTCAAAAAATAAATAATGGAACTGGAACATCAAAGAAACTGAAAAGATTTCCAGTGTCGGTATGCATGTTAGCCAAAAATCCAGCGATGCAAGAAATTGCGTTCCTTCTCTGATCTTGTTATCATCAATAAGTCATACATCCGTCCAAACCTCCATATCTGGGCGGGAGCACTTTGAGAAGTGACCTAAAACTTGTTTATATATTTCATCCTCTACCGAGTTTCCTCGGTAGTGTTAATTGCAAAAAAATTTGTGCATATGTGTCTTTTACTTACGTTCGAAAAAATTACAACAATCGTTGGCAGTAAGTTTCGAAAATTCCTTGCATGACACAGATCTTCAAAAATTTTAAAGAGAAACTTTGCTAAGATACTTTTCAGAACTGCATTCTGAAGCTGCCAATGGGCAAAGATTTTTACTAAATCCTCTTTTGAATATTTCAGTACAAATGGCCGAACTATCATCTATGATGATGAAAGAAAATTTTAAAGATTTAACTGAAGATATTCATGATTCAAAATATTCAGATTGGACGACTTATGTCCATTCTTTTTTTAAATCGTACAAAAAGGTAGAAACAATTTGAAATTTTGACAAAGAACGAGATCAACGAATATATTTTAAAAGGTTTTAGCCAAAACAAATTTTAACCTTTGCCCTTTTATTTTCAATAATTTCAGGTTTTTGAACACCTACTTATTTATATTTTATTATTTTTACTGAACACACTTTTTTATTTTTAGAACTTTTGCTCAAGACTTCTTAGGTTATGGCAATATTAAAAAAAAAAATCTTAAAAATCCTTTATAATTTCTGCCTATTTTCAATTCTTGTGGGGTTTCTTTCGTATTAACTGTTTTAATGATCTAGATTTAAAAATCATGTACAATCGCTTCATTAAAATCGTAGTTATGGGTTCTGAAAGATTTGTTCCTTATTATTATACAAAAAATTCTTGGATTCACCGTGAATCACCAACGCTTTCGCTTATGAAAACACTTGAAGTTTTTGTTTTTCACTCCCCGGTTTCTTCAATGGTTATTTTCTTATTTATCTTCCAGAATACATCTAGTTAAAATAGCATATACTTGCTCCGATCAAATTAAGTGTACATGGCAAGGCAGCCACCTTGGAACAATGCTTTTGATAATTTTCATTGATTATATCATTTCAATCTTAAATATTGTAGTTCCTGCTATATGGTCATGATTTCAAATTATTTTAAAAGTTTCGAGTCTTGATTATTGTCAGCTTATTTCAATCTGACCTTGATTCTTTGTCAATTTGGTGTCACATAAATTAAATATAAAAAAGTTAAATGCGATTTCTTTTAATAGAAAATCTCATAGTTTTAAGTACGACTATAGAATATTTAATCTGAAGCTATTGACCGGGTCTTAAGTATTAAAGACCTAGGTTTTATTCTTGACACCTCTCTTTCTTTTAAAATTTCTATCCCATATTTGTTTCCTAAGGTCAATTCGTTGGCTAGTTTCATAAAATGGAATTGAAAAAATTTGATAGATATTTTCGCCTTATTATCCTTGCTCACATCTCTTTTTAGATATCTATTAGAATACACAGATGTTATTTGGAGTTCCGCTCATAAACTTCATTCAGACCGGATTGAAAAAATTAAAATGTGTTTCAGAAAATATATTTTTAAGAAAAAGTACTAGGCATTTTGCCCTGGCTACGAACAAGATGCCGATTACTTGGAATAGAATCGATACTAAAAATTCATGATGTATAAGCATTATAGAGAGACTTACTATTCTACCACATCAAAATTTCCGCCACTTCTTGCTGTAATACCAATTTATGTTCCCACAAAGTTAATGAGAGCAAGAAACTTTGTTTTATTCGGCAGGAATGGAAGAGAGAACCTCAAATTTTCGACCGAATCCCAACGACTAAGGGGCTTTCCGTGAAAAGTAATACTCTTTGAGGGTTTATCACTTCCTCGTAAGAGACAGTACCCCTCAAAAATATATTATTTTTTTAGTTATTTAATATGTTAATATTTGTTGTCTAACTCAGTTTTATTAAAATTACGACACGTACACGAAATTTAATCAATAGAACCGTTCCACAATAACTATTAAAAAAAAACGTAAACTCTTCTTATGGCCTCTAACTTTTCTAGATGAGCTATAACAAAAATTCTATTTTATTTCGTAGGTCATCACATAAAAATGCTTCTTACCAAATTCAAAGCAAATCAGTTCACCCGTTTAGGCTCTTTTGCTTGTATATTGGAAGATAAAGACACACGAACTGAGAGGCGCCACGATCGATGTCCGGTGTTACGAAAATCACTTTATTAGACTTCTCCACCGTCGTATTTTTGAATTTGATCAAGTACAAATATTTCATTCAACTTTTTACATTATTTATCACCCTGTTTTTTTTTTTTGCAAAATCATCGTTAAATCTTGCAAGCTCATCAAACTAATCCCACATCACTGCTGGCAATGCTATTAAGTCTTTCTTTCACTGTAGTACTTCGTCCCACAGTGTACACACCATAACAACCCATCTGTCCCCCAAATCCCCAACCCGCAAGGCAATGTGAAAAAACTACTCTCATACCGAAATAAGGTCGGCGAACCTTGTACGATGATAGTTTCACATTTTGTTGTTGTAGCTTTGGCTACACGTTCATAGCTCCAGCTGTGGGACAATATCTTTGTGTGCAATTTTCACACACAAGTACATATAAAAAATACTGAGTTCCATGCCACCAGCCCACCACACCGCACCGCGGAGCTTGAAGCAAAAAGAAGTGCAGAAAATGCATCGGTAGAAAAAGGCAACTTTGACTGTTAGATACTTATTCCCTTGCTCGTTGCAGTAGCAATTGGTTCTTGCAACTTCCCCACTTCGTCATGGTAACGTGTAGACGAGTAGTGTAGGTGCTTATATAGGCGAATCCTATCGCTCGTTCTGGCTGCTCCACTAAACGCACACTTTTGTGGAACATTTTTACGATAATTGTTCACACGTTGTAACACATTTTGCCACTCTTTTTGGTCGTTGCTCGTGGTTACACGCTGCAGTTATACTGGTTTAGTTGTTCTTGTAGCTTCTTTGTTACAATCTTATGGATTAGGTTCTCGTTTCAAGGCCCCAAGAATGGGATTTTTTTGGTTCTTTATTTGTGGTTCTTTTTTGTATCTATGTAGGTATAGGACTAAGTCTTGCCCTTTGCTGAATTTTTGAATTTATCGTTCATCATCGCCAAAGTTGGCCGCAACATTATTTAGAAAAATGATAATGGAATTCACTTTGGGGTCAACCGCATTGGTTCTGTGTGCTCCTCTCTCCAAACACCGTGTCGTGGACTTTGCTTTGGGAAAAAAGTAAAAGAGAAGAGAATATACACAAAACTCCAAACCAAAGACGAAGCGACTTCACGGACTCGAACGAACAGCAACGGGCGAAAATGGCAATGTCGTCGACCATGCGATGTTGCGATGCACTTAAAACCGCACAAGTTTGCTTTATGTGCAAATTAAAATCCTCTCTGGTAACCGACAGCGCGGAAAATATGGAAATTTTCTCATCCTCGAGACAAGTTTTCGAGCCAAAAGTTAGATGACGGCCGGAGGTACCTTATGTACTATGTACAGTTTGAACACATCATACTCTTTTTCTTGTTTAAATCTGTACTTTTCAATGATGCACTTAAACTTTCGAAGGTATAGAACAAGCTAAACACTTGGTGGGGGCACAAAGTTGAAGGTTTTTTCTAAATATTGGGAAAATAAGTTTGCCAACAAGTTTTCCATATACCGATGTATATCCTATTTTTATGTAAGATTGAAGAGCAGAAGACTCAAGTTTGTTTGTTTAAATATACATATATGATATATGAGTTGAAAGATATTTTGATTCTTAATTGCGACTCATAGAAAGTCTGGGAAGTAGAATTGCAAATTAGATAGCTACAAAATTTTGTAACTACACAGCAGAGATACATCTTTGCTAGTTATAAGTTACTTTAATGAGTTGTGTTTTCTTAGAAACATCTCATCAATGTCAGCAGCAACAAAATCACTTCAAAATAGAATGCCATGAATTGACACATCCTTCAACGTATTTAAATCGGATTTTTAAGAGTTAGTTGGGCGCCATTTTGGGGATTACCGTTTGCTATGTCTTTTAATACTAAAACCATAAAAAATAAAATGCACGACTGGGTCGCACGAACTTGCTCCTATGTAAAAGACTAAGAATTTCAAAAATGAATGTTATTAGAGAAACTGTTCATAAGCATAAAATTCATTTTTTAAATGACTAAAAAAACTTCTTTAGTAGTTAAAGGTAAGAATAGGATGCCATGTGATTCAAGCAAATATAGATTTATGCAAGAACAAAAATTATAAGTCTTTGTAGTGGTTTCTTAAAAAATAAGTTTTAATATAAGAAAATTTTAAAACATTTTTAAGAAAAAATGCTGGTACGCCAATTTGTAGTTTTTATTATTATATGAATAAAAATTAAATTTACAAAAAAAGTATTGAGCCGTTTTCGAGTAATTGAATTTTCAAAAAACAAAAAATTGATTTTTTTTTCAAAATTCAAAAAAATATTTTTCTTAAAGTTTTGAAATGCAATGTTTTTTAAACTTTTTAGACGCTTCTCTCTACGAAATTTCATTAAAATCCGTTGTGCTAATAATGAGAAATTCAAAATTTTTAAAAATCGTTCTATGGTAGGTACAGTCAGTAAAATCTTGTTTTCAAATTTGTTTTTATTAAATTACAGATATTAAAAAATAATAGAAAGAAAAAAAATTTAAGCAAAATTCTCGGAACCGTTTTCGAGAAAAATACGATTTTCGAAAACCATTTTTTAACATTTGTATGGATGGTACCGTTGTTTTTAGGTAAAATCAATTTATTTTGCTCATTTATTGTAGATTATTTTTTATAAACTTTTATTTATCAAGTTTTAAAAAAATCGAGCATGGGGTTTTCGAAATATTGAGTTTTCAAAAAAAAATTTTGAAAGTTTTTTTTTAAAATCCAAAAAATTTGTTTTGGAAAATTTTAATACACAATAATATTCAAACTGCTGGGAAGCTTTAGCATAAAAAAAATGATCAAAATCGGTGGTACCGTTTTTGAGAAAATCAAAAACAAAAAAAATGGTCCCAAGGGGGGTACCAAAACTACTCATTTTTTTGAAAATTTTTTTCGACCATTACCTAGCTTTAACTAAATTAAATTTTTTGAATTTTTTTTAAGAAAATCGCAGGGACAGTTTTTGAGAAAAAAAAATATTTATGAAATTTCGGAAAAAAATCGTATGGCAGTTACCGTTATTTTTGGTCATAAAAAATGAAATCAAAAGACATCCGGAGGTAAAAAATCAAAACCCATATCTACCAAGTTTGAAGAAAATCGGCCGAGCCGTTTAGCTGTAATCGAACAGACAGACAGACAGACAGACAGACAGACAGACAGAATTTCCAGACCCACTTTTTTCGTCTTCGCTATCATCGTAATGTCAACTTTGATCAAAATCTCGAGTTCGATTTTTTTTACGAATACATAACTTGCCTTATAGTACCTATAAGTCGCAAGTAAAAAGTAAATTTTCTACTGCATAAACATTTCAAGCATTTTCAACTACAACTGTTTAACAAATCTTCAAAAATAAAAAAAAACAAAAAGAATAACTAACATTCCTTAAGCAATGCGATTTGTGTATTATGCAATCTTAAACAATCTTAAGACAACCAATTTCGTGATTCTGATAAAAATCTATAATCTTTTACGAACGCTGGTTTTCCGGATGTCAAAATACGTTATGTCAAATGCAATATAGAAATGGATGTTGATGGCCAAAGCAAAACCTCTTATCGTGTACTTTGTCCCACCCGGTGACATCGGACTCTGATGTTTAACAATCTTCCAAGATAAGATTTAGATAGATAGATAGATAGATATATTCTTTATTTTTTCAATCAAATTTTACAATATTTTACTCTTAAGAATAGGACATGGCAATACTGCCGTCTGCCTGAGATAACATTACATGATTTAAAAAAAATAAAAGATAAATGCAAAAATCTTAAAAATAAGTATAATATAAAAATAAAAACAATTTATTAAAAGGTTAAATTTAATAATTTTTCATCCATAGGTTTGTAAATTGCAAACAAAAATGTTCAATTAATCGCAGCACTAATTATAAAACAATTTTAACTTGATTTGAAACAAAAAATATTTAAATTTGTTGTTATTTACATAACTGATTAACTATTTTTAACAAAAATTTTCAATTTTAAGGGTGATTTGAAACACAAAATATTTAACAAAATGTATTAATTATTTAATTCCTAACTGTTTTCAACTAGGATGTCAATTTTATCGTGATTTGAAACACAAAAGAAAAAGCATCAATTTTGAGTAGGCTAGCAACACTGAGAAAACTAAATATGTAGCTTAAATATTTGCAATAACTGGGAAATCGATCGCATGTATTAAGAAAAACTATTACGGTAGGTAAGGGCATGTTGGCAATATTTATAGAGGCTGAGCCAGTCGGTTACTCCGTTTAAAATTTCATAAAGTCTTTGTAATGTTAGATAGCTTTCCTGAAAATATAACCGACGAATTTCTTGTAAAATTGGACACGCAGCCACGAAATGGTAGATATCTTCATTCTCTCTTCTGTTACACAGATTACAGATCAGGGGCAGGTCATCTCTGTGAGGTATGAAATTAAGGTTTAAAATTTCAACTCTTGTTCTAAAAATAATGCTTATGACAGATGCTGAATATTCATTGCGAAAGTAATTGGTATCCGATTGCAGTTGATGATTTAAACTTCTGTAGATAAATCTTGATTCAGAAGAATTTGCTCTAGACAGATTATCTACAAATAATTTATGATCAACGTTAGAAATTAAATCAGAAATAAAGATAAGATTTCATTATTGTCACGAAAACATGATTTCGCTGTAATCCCAACTAGATAGACAATCGACATAATAGTTTTATTTAATCTTTTCAAACGAAATTCATTTATTTCAAAGCCACCATTCACACACACACACATACAGCGACTAGCCACCAGACTTTAGAGTTTAGACATAATGCAGACATAGAGTTCAGAGTTTATAATCTTTTTTGCGGCCCTCTCGCGGGAATCCACTTAATCTTAAACTGTCAATCAAACTATGTTGTGGCTATGGCCATTTGCATTATTATTATTTCTTTTTTTTTTCAAATTTTATTTTTAAGCGGTGACGGCTCATTACTTGTTCATAAAGTCATCATTTGTCTCAGTTAATTTGTCATATATTTTTTTGTTCGTTTTTCTTTATTTCTGTACTTTCTAACCACGGTTTGCTTTGCTTTTCTTTTTTTTATGTAAAGTTCGTTCTTTATTTTCGAGTTTGAAAGAGTTCATTGGCCACTAGTATTTCCATTGTGCATTGAAAAACTGGAATATGGTCGCCCGGAAGTAGAATAATCTAAGCGTACATTAATTTGCCACGACCAACTATGGCGACCTCGGCAAACGGTATTGCGATGGCATTTCCAATTGATACCAAAGAAACAAAGAGTGGATTTTGTGATTGGTAAACCAGAAAGCTGCATGGGGGCGCTGCGTGGGTACTTGAATAAGCGTAAAGGAAAGAACAGTATTTCTGTGCCAACCGACATTTCAGTTTACCAAAGCTGTATAAGAAACACGTAAAAAATGGGAATATTTAGTGCGAATTGTACTTTTGTACTAATTTCAAGATGGCGGACGTCAAATAAGACAACATATCTGAGCGTAGCTATCGGAAGCTTCATTTGATTTCATAGCAATGAAAACTGTCTGATCTTTTTTATCTTTTTTTGACGTTTAACAATTTCCTTTAAAGTTTTAGCCATGTAGTTTCTCAAAATAATTCTCTCTATTTAAGTTTCAGTTCTCGGAGCTTTGAATTTGTTTCTTTTTTATTTTTAAAAATTTGCTTAAAACTCGGGTACGTGTTCACAACAAATGTCACATTGACAGGAGCAGAAGTAGTATAAAAAAGATAACAACAAATTCAAATGACATACGACATCTGTCATATAACCTCAAATGTCCTCTTCTCTTTAAAGCACTTTTTGACAAGGCATGTTGACTTAAAACTTAAAAAAGATGCTCTATTCTGTGCTATTTTTTCCAGCTGGCTTCAAAATGCTTATTTCGGAAAACAGTGGAGACCTAGCAGTACATATGTTCAGAAGGGCTTAAATAAAAACGCCCAATGGAAATCCAAACACATTTGAAAAGAAAAGCCTTAAATAAGAACTCCATGAAAAAGGGCTCTAAAATAGTCAAAATCCACCAGTGACGGAACTGTTTGTGAGTCGCAAGGGGAATTGAGGCTTGAGGAAAAGTCATGATTGCCAAACGATTGCGAGGAAATTACGCTCTATTCTGGTGGCATTTGTATTGGATTCTCTGTTTCAGTGTTTGTGATGGGATTAATATAAGAGGAAATAATGTTAGGATAGGAAGTGACAGAACCAATGCTTCTTAAAATTATGAATCTGTGTATGTACCTAAGTATGTGCTTATGTCGTAAACGATGATGATGAAGATGAAGGGTAGAGGAAAACCATATATATACATACATACCTCAATTACATAAACATAAGAGTGCGCTTCTTCATCCAGAACGACAGTGAAATTTAATTCACTCGCTTCTCACATCAGACAACAACACCAGAAATGATTTATGAAAGTAGGTGTTCTATTAAAATATTTTTAGAACAATTATTCACGATAGCATGACGGAAAGAGTCTATTATAGACTATGACGTTACTAGATTACTTATAATGATGGTCGTCTGCTTTATAAGTACGAGGAGTTACGACAAGTAAGATATTAAAATATAGATGGAATTCTGAGCTTGCAAAAAGAGCTTCGTCTATGTGTCGGAGAGATAGTTTAGGACGTGTAATGTTTATTAGAAATTATCTCTCAAGAAATTCCTGACATATTTTCGAGTTTTTCGAGTATTAGATATACTATACTGCTCCACGATTTTCTAAAGGGTTTTTCAATAAGGGTGGGTAGATGTTGGAATGGAATAAAAGCAGTCAATTGTAGTTTATTTTCACAGACCTGCGCATTCCTGTCTAGCGGGGTCAAATCGCATGACCTTGGTGGAAAGGTCACGGCACCTCTGTCAGAGGTATCCTTTCCCTAAAATGTTCATGCAGAATGTCAATCGTTACGTCGACTGTATGGTACGTAGCACCACCCTCCTCCTGGAACCACAGTTAGTCTTGACTCATATGGTCTTATTTGGGCCTTGAGAAATTGGTTATCATCGTTCTGCAGGACTCGCAATTCATAATGACAGCTTCAACGACGCCGTTTTCGAAAAAGTACGGACCAATGACGCTGTCATACCGAAATCCATACCAATCCAGTCAGCGAACAAACGGCGTTATTTATGGTCATGAACTTTGACCGCGGCCATGTTCTCAGCCGATCTTGCGTACCTCTGACGACGAATGTTGGCTTATTGATAACTCAACAGGTCGTCTCATTTTTCGTCACCAAACGTTGAAGAGTCAACTTTGAAGGGCCACAATGTATACCGTAAAATGGGCACAACTATTACACTAACGAACACTCATTTTGATAATAACGATTAATTATTTGAACGAGTTGTTCAATCGTGTTACTTGCCATGGTGATTTGATCATCAGAAACTGAATAACAAATAATAGATTTAACAGATGGCCGCCACAGTCCTCCAAAATCTAACCGCACCAAATGAAAAACCCTTCACAAAAAAAAGTTGGATTTTAATTCTCTACATATTTGCCAAAATTAATTAGTCAAAGTTCTATATTTTTATTTAGTTCACTAATAGTTTTTGCTTTTAAAACTACAGTCAGGGCCGGACAAGCTATACGTGCAAGCTGTGCAAATGCGCAGGGCGCTGAACTCAAAAGGCGCCTTGGGCAAGCATTAAAAAAGCCACTACTTCATAACCACTACCTACCATCTTTTTTAAGTTTCATTTCTTTTTATAGCTCACTCCAATATTGGTATTTATTATATAATTAACAGCTGATTCTGAATTTAAAGACAGATATACATATACATATGTTATATCAGAGCCCACTTGTGCGCCCCCACAAACACTTGACTTTCAATTTCATAAACTTGATGATGCGATCGAAACCACTAATGTATACAAAGAAGAATAAAATTGCATATCAGCACTTTTTGCCCTAAGCAGCTTGTGTGAGAAATATTTCATAAATAAATTGAATCATCGCATCATCCGCAGTCAAACAAAGATTTGCTGCGTTAGCATTTAAATACTATAAAAAGAGATCATTTGATCGTACGCATCGCATTAATATTTCATCAGTCTCTTCGTATAAGCCAAAGATTTCCCCCCACCAGCGGTAAGGGATCTGAAGCTTCAGACATATATAACTAAAATAAAATTGCCTTTAAATAAAATAATTCGGTTTGTTTTATTTCCTATTCTCCGGTGGAGAATAGGTAAAATATATTTTTTGTTAATACGATAACATTAAAATAAAAGTGGCGCAGTCGGTAGGATTGACAACAAATAGAGCGAAAATCTATTAAAGCAAATGTCAGTCCGTGAAACGAACTATCATTAAATAAAGTGAAAAGTGAAAACTGTCGAACGAATATCGATGGTGCATTTAACAACATTTAGTGAAAAAAAAAAAAAAAAAAAAAAAAAAATAATTTTCGAACGGATACCGAAATTATTTTAAAACAAAAAGAAATTATTTAATAGCCAAAGCCAGTGCATATGGTTAATGCTATGAAACCTTATAGAGAGGAAATAATTTCTGAGAGTGAAAAGTGAAGAGTTAAGAAAACAAAAATATATTCAATCAAAAGAAAATTAAACAAAAAGTGAAACGAAAAAATAAAAACTAAATAAAAATAAAAAAGAGATCAATTAAAAATAAAAAGTGCTTAGTGCAAAATTCAAAGAACATAAAACAAAGAATTAAAATTAAAAGTGAAAAGTGAAAAGAACAGAAGGAGAACGAAAAGAAAAATAATAATAAAAATATACAAAAAGAAAATAAAAGTGCAAGGAAATTAAAAGGATAGTCAAAAATTTTTTTTTTTAAAAAAACAAAATACAAAAAGAAAGTGCAGTATCATAAAATGAAATAATAAAAGAAAAGAAAAGAAAAGAAAAGCAAAGACACAAAAAATAATACATATAAAAAAAAAAAAAAAAAAAAAAAAGTTTAAAATATATTACAAACGTTTACAAAAGAAACATTTAAAAATAATTCATCGTGGAAGAAAGTGGCACGATCTAAAGCCCCAACGTGTTCTGTATGAAAGACATCTTTAATCGATTAAAACAATCGAAGTATAGCAGAAACCAACTATTTAATCAACAAAGGAATTTACAAGAGATCAACATGGATCCACCAGCCCAACAACAACAACAACAGCAACAACAACGAATGCAACAACAACCACTAGTAGCAGCAGGTAATATAAGTTTAGTGTTAAATCCCCTTAAATATATAGAAAGATTACAAAATTTTGACGGAAGAACTGAAGATCTTCCAATATTCATTCAAAATGTCGATGACATTATTCCTACGTTACAAACGTACAATGACCAAAGTCAGAGAATGTGTATTAATTTGCTAAAATCTAAATTTATAGGAAGGGCTAGGCAAAGCATAGAAATTCATACCCACCTCACGAAGTGGACAGACATAAAATCTATGCTAATAGAAAATTTCGGTGGCTTTAAAAATAGCAACCAATTATATGAAGAATTGAGAAATTCTCAGTACAGAGGAGATGTATTAAAATTTTATAATTACATTCAAAAAACTCTGTCCCTATTAAATCAAAAATGTCTTCAAGAAAATAATTCTCTAGATATTCCTCACAATAACAGGACGGCACTTAATATCTTTAAAGAAAGATTGCCTACACATATGAGAACCATTCTCTATGCATTAAGACCTAATACCATGGAGCTAGCACTTCATGAATTAAATTCAGCAGGATTTGTCACAAGACAAAATAACGATGCTAGTAGTAGTAATGAAAAACAAAAATACTATAATAAAAAAATAGAAAATAAATATGACCATGCAAAAAATAGTAATAATTTTAAAAACCCCAATAACCCCTTCAGAAATAATAATAATAGAGAAAATAATTATTACAACAAATATAACAATAATAATTGGCAACCAAAGCCATACATACCAAAACAAAATTATAACAATTATAATTATAATAATAATCGAAATTATAATTCGGATCAGAATCAAAACTTTAACAGAAATTATAATCCAAATAATTATAGACAGTATCCCCAAAGATTTGAACCTATGGAAGAAGATCCTAGATCATCTCAAATAAAAAGATTAGATAAAACAACTAACTATGTAGAAGAAGAAAAAGATTATGAGAACGTAAATTTTCGTGTCTCAGCCTCGGATCAAAAACCAGTTTACCCTTTATTAAATTAACTAAAGAACACAAAACAATTCGTCTTTTAATTGATACTGGAGCTACAAATAGCCTTCTCAGAGAAGAGGATGCACCTGAAAATTTTATTAGATTTAGACAAAATCCATTAAACATAAGAACAGTAGGAAATCATATCACTATTAATAAAGACGTTATTATACCTAAAGAGAAATTTATTTATCCCGTAGTAGAAGATTGTGAGTTTCAATTGTATAACTTTAATGAAGAATACAACGGAATCCTTGGAAATAATATCCTTATCCCAAATAATGGCGAGATCTGTTATGCAAAAAGGATACTAAAATTAAATGGAACGGATATACCTCTGTTTCTCAACGCAAATGAGGAACGTGAGTATGAAGAGTCTATAAATTATTTTAGTAAAATTATTCCACAAATGTCAATCCTTGATTCAACAATGGAAAAAGACATAAGAACTACTCATTTAAATAAGGAAGAAAAAGTAAAACTTTTAGAAGTAATAAAGAATAATAAAAATGCATTTTATAAAAAGGGAGACGATTTGACATTCACAAATCATGTAAAACACAAAATACCCACAGAGGATAATTCTCCAATATATACAAGAATATATCGTTATCCAGAAATACATAAATCTGAAGTAAATAGGCAAATTAAGGAAATGTTAGAATCTAAAATTATTCAACACTCCACATCGCCATATAATGCACCAATTTGGGTAGTCCCAAAAAAAGAAGACAATGTAGGTAACAAAGAATGGCGTATAGTAATTGATTATAGGAAACTTAATTTAAAAACTAAAGAGGATAAATATCCTATTCCGAACATAGATTCTATTCTCGACAAATTAGGACATTGTAACTATTTTACTACTCTAGACCTAACCAAAGGTTTTCATCAAATAGAAGTAAAGGAAGATGATCGGGAAAAAACCGCATTTTCAACTCTTTCAGGACATTATGAATTCATTCGAATGCCCTTTGGCCTCAAAAACGCACCAGCAACATTCCAACGTTTAATGAATGAGGTTTTAAAAGAATATATAGGAAAAATTTGTCATGTTTATCTTGACGATATAATTATATTTAGTACTTCTCTAGAAGAACACGTATGTTCACTTAAGAAAATTTTAGGAGCTTTACAAAACGCAAATTTGAAAGTCTCTCTGAATAAATCTGAATTTATGAGAAAAGAAACAGAATTTTTAGGTCACGTAATTACACCTGATGGAATTAAACCTAATCCAAAAAAAATTGAAACCATTCAAAAATTTCCAATACCTACCACAATAAAAGAAATTCAATCCTTTCTTGGATTAACCGGGTATTACCGCAAGTTCATTTGTGACTATGCCGCAATTATAAAACCCATGACATTATGCCTTAAAAAAAACATAAAAATAAATATTAAAGATAAAAATTATATAGAATCATTTACAAAATTAAAAAATTTAATGGCAGACGATTTAATAAATAGGCATCCTGATTTCCAAAAAGAATTCACACTAACTACTGATGCCTCAAACTTCGCAATTGGAGCAGTATTAAGCCAATCCCATGGTCCCCTTTGTTTTGCTTCACGCACATTAAATAAACATGAGTGTAGTTACAGCACTATAGAAAAAGAATTATTAGCAATTGTTTGGGCTACCGCTCAATTCCGACACTATCTGTACGGAAGAAAATTCATTATTAAAACTGACCATAGGCCATTAGTATGGCTTAGTAATTTAAAAGAACCAAATAGCAAATTACAACGATGGAAAATAAAACTCGAAGAATATGACTTTGAGATACAATTTATACAGGGAAAAGAAAATAAAGTGGCAGACGCACTGTCACGTATAAGAATAGAGAATAAAATAAACATGATGAATAACGATAATAATAATGATAATGATGAACATACTCAACATAGTGCTGAATCAGATAACACAAACCTTATTCCTATTAGTGAAAAGCCGATTAACTTTTATAATCGACAGATAATACTTGAAATCAACGAAAATGATTGTCAACAAATTATTTACCCACATATTGGAAAAAGAAGAGTTATTTTAACACGCAAAGAATTTAAAGAAGAAGATTTTATAGAAATAATAAAAGAAGTAGATACAACACAACTAAATTGTATATATGTCAAAGATGACAAGACATTTAATAACTTCCAAGACATATGGAAAGAAGAAAACAAATTAAATAACAAAAAATTACATAGAAGCACAAAACTCTTGCAGGATCTTAAAATAGACGAAGCAAATGAAATAATATTAAAAACACACACAAATAATAATCATATAGGCATAGAAAAAGTGTACCTAGAGTTAAACAGAAAATACTATATACCAAATCTTAAAACTTTAATTAACAAACAAATAAATAATTGCGCAATATGTATGACAAAAATTGATAGAAATCCTATAAAACTTCCATATGAGAAGACACCCACACCAACAGGACCAAGACAACATTACCACATTGACATATGGTTTTTAAACAAGAAAAAGAAATACGTAACATGTATAGACAAATTTAGCAAATACGCCGCAGCAGAACCTATAAAACATAAGACTCACATAGATACTATAAAAGCGTTAACAAAGATATTCTCCTATATGGGTACACCAAACCTTATAACTCTCGACAATGAAAATGCTTTCGTTTCAAATTCTCTAAACAATTACTTAGTAAATAAAGACATACAAATACATTATTGTACAGCCAATCGACATACAGGCAATTCAGATATTGAAAGATTGCATGGAACTCTTAACGAGCATTTGCGTATCCTAATTTCAATCGAACAATCTGGTGAACAAGTTGATCCAAGCGATCATACAGTCCAAGCTCTAATCGCTTATAATAATATTATTCATTTAACTACTCGAGAAAAACCTTTCGACATCCATTTTGGTGTCATAAATAAAGAAATAATTTTTAAACGAATAGAAGATAATAAAACGAAGGTAATTAATAAATTAAATGAAAAACGTAAGAATATTGAAATTAATGAACAATTTGTGAAAATAACAGATCCCGATAAAATAAAAAACAAGTTAACCCCTAAATATAAAAAAGTTAAAGTAATAAATAAAGAAGGAAAAAAATATACTCTTAAAGAAGGCAATAGGTTCAAAAAGAAACCCCATAGAATTTTGCATAAAGATCAGTTCCATAGACTAAAGAAATTTACAGAGAATATTCCTGTTCACAGGCATGACACTTCGTCAAAAGAAGCCACTTGCGGATCTTCATATGATCAACCCACTACTTCCAAAGGTATTCATCATATTGGTTTTCATTCTACCAATAATCTCAACCCAAGAAATACAAATAATTGACTACAACCACGGTAATGGTTTTACAATTATACAATTACAGCAGATAGAAATAATAGAAAACTATACTAAAATACTACATATTATAAATTTAACTAAGTACGAAACAAATTTAAAAATACTAGAAGACCATATACAACTTTTACCTGAACAAAACATCGAAATTATTAATTTAATGAAACATACTAGAAAAGAATTTGAAAGTATAATACCACATGACAGACAGAAGAGAGGACTTATTAATATTTTAGGTACAGGTATGAAATTTTTATACGGAACCATGGATGACGACGATAGACAAGAAATAGAAGAAAGACTTAAATTAATAGAAACAAATACACACAATTTAATAGAAAATTCAAATTCACAAATACAAATTAATAATCATTTTAATGAGCAAATTGCATTACTAACTAATACTTTTAATAACAAAACTAAAAAATTTATCGACCATATAGAAAAATCTATTCGCACTCAACACGATTTAGAAAGAGATTTTAACAAATTGAAATTAGAAATAGAAATTAAAGACAATATAAAATATTTGACAAATGACATAGACAAAATTAAAGATATAATTTTAACATCGAGACTAGGAATCTTAAGCAAAGATATATTTTCAGAAACAGAACTTGACAAAAATAATATAACAATTGAAAAACTTTCACAAATCAAATTAGAACTTGCTTTATATAAAAACACTATCATATTTATAATCGAAATCCCAAACTTTACAAATGAAATATACAAACAAATATATATCCAACCCATACCAAATTTAGAAGATAGTCAACAATTAGATATTAGTAATAAAATGTTTTTGACTAAAGACCAAATAATTTATAACAATACCAAAATGAAAAAATATTTATCAGAAATAAAAGATGATTGTATTGAAAATATATTTAAAAATCAAATGAATTGTAAACTATTAAAAAATGTAAACGAAAAAATATTAGAAATAGGAAATAATAATCTTGTATTGATAAATGTAAAATTACAAGAAATAAATCAAAATTGTAATAATCAAAACATTACTGTTAAAGGTAACTACCTTATTAAATTTGAAAATTGTAAAATCGAAATAGACAATAAAATGTACGAAAGAAAAAATTATAAACACGAACCTTTAATTCCAAATATAATTGAAAATATAAATTATACCAAATCAAAAGATATAACTTTTCAAGAATTACATTATCAAAATATACAAAATTTAAAAGAAATTGAAGAATTAAAATACAAGCACAAACATACAAATTTAACTATGTACATGATAATTTTAATCATTACACTTATCGTAATCCTTTATATCTATTTAAAATGTAAAACTAAAAATAGGAAGATAATAAATAATGTAAATCTTCCAAAGGTCACTTTCCGACCATTAGAAGACTCTAAGGGGGGAGGTGTTATATCAGAGCCCACTTGTGCGCCCCCACAAACACTTGACTTTCAATTTCATAAACTTGATGATGCGATCGAAACCACTAATGTATACAAAGAAGAATAAAATTGCATATCAGCACTTTTTGCCCTAAGCAGCTTGTGTGAGAAATATTTCATAAATAAATTGAATCATCGCATCATCCGCAGTCAAACAAAGATTTGCTGCGTTAGCATTTAAATACTATAAAAAGAGATCATTTGATCGTACGCATCGCATTAATATTTCATCAGTCTCTTCGTATAAGCCAAAGATTTCCCCCCACCAGCGGTAAGGGATCTGAAGCTTCAGACATATATAACTAAAATAAAATTGCCTTTAAATAAAATAATTCGGTTTGTTTTATTTCCTATTCTCCGGTGGAGAATAGGTAAAATATATTTTTTGTTAATACGATAACATTAAAATAAAAGTCATATATATAGATACATATCAAGTTTTCCAAAAATAAGTCGATGTTTAATTTCCTATACACACCCCCATTCCCACAGTAAAAAAAAACTACATCACAAAATCTTTACAAAGTGCACAATTTTGTTCGCTTAACAACAGATACTTACATATTTGCTATTTTTCTCTTTATCAATCGACTGTTACGTTATTCTTCACACTCAATATCGCGTGTATGAGTGAAGGGATTTATTTTATTTTGTTATCCCTCCCCTATGCAGGGTAACATAAAACAGAATTTCAACAGCAAATACAGACAGTTACCAGTTTGCAAGTTGATAACACGAGCACGATGCCAATTCTTCTATATGAAATCGAAGTCAGCAATGTTACTCAAACAGAAATTCTGAGGTACAAAATTCATACTCAGTGCGCAGAATTAAAAGTTGCGTCTAGGATAAACTCTTCCGGTTGAGTGTTTCTTGTACTATGTTTTAGTTTGGCACTGGCCTCTGTTTATGAGTGAAATTTTATCACTGTCGTGTGTCGAGAATGAGACAAAGGGTTGAAATATGGAAATACTTGAGTGATGATGATGCGATGATTAATGTTGAGGTTTGTCGTTAATGAGTGCATCTGTTTTATTCAATTTCTCCTTTTTTCTATTTTTTTGTTCTTGCCAGTTATTGTTTACATTTAAAAAGGGATTTTTTGACTGGTCTAATTACTTTATTAACTTCCCATAGGGAGTTATTTGTCTATGTATTATGGTAAAAAAAACTCAAAACAAAAGAGAGGATAGGGAATCTATATTTACAATAAAACTTGCTACGCTACTATTCCAGTAGTGTATACGAGTATGTATAAGGTTATGATAATGGTTCAAACATGAAAGGAAAAGAGGCTGGTGTTCAAAACAAAATTAAGTGTTTTGAACCAAGAGCTTATTTTGTTCAGGATGCTTGCATTCCTTTTGGTTGTTGTTGGTTTTTAATGATTCAGCTTGCTGTTCATTGGAAGCTGTTAAGTTTTTTGACATTGCTCAATACATATAAAACTTTGTATCAGGTTCAACAATGCGTTGGGACATACATATATACAAAAAATTTCGCTGGTTTGACCTTAAACCCCTTTCTGAAACCAGATGGGAGTAGACTAAATGCTTTAAAACCATTCAAAAAAATCTTAGAAGCTATAATATGAAGCTCTTATTGAAATATCTGAGGCTGGAAACGTTGAGAATAGAAACATGCTGTCATTAGGAAGTAAAATTTTAGTTTCAAGTTTATATGTTGCATATTAATCTAGTTTGATATTTAAGAAAAATTATGGCGCAAAATTTTAATTGAATTAGTACGATGCTAAAGCTGTTTTAGTATGATACTAGGTTAAAACAATAATTTTAATCGAATATAGCATCATACTTCTCTACCCTTTTATTAAAGTTAAAATCATCGAATACCTACTTTATTTTTTTAGTATCGCGCTAGTTTCATATGACACTTTGACATTTGCAGACATCAAAAAAGGTTCGTGTACTTATTTTTTTAAACGAAATGTCGTTGTTTTAGGTGTGTTCAGAGCAATTTATTAAGGAAATTCTTTTAGTACGATACTAGTGAGAAAATGTTTAAAATTAAGAATGAGTTAGTAAACTACTATAAAGTTAGCAAGTTGTTAAGTAGTATCATACTAATACCTTAATAATAGGCTGTTTAAAATTTTGCGACAATATAACTAGTAAGTATTTACAAACTCCGTCTGCTAATTTATCTACTAAATATGCTACTAAAAACTCTTTAGTGGAAATGCGATCAGAAGAACAATTCACTAACGTGCAATCAGCTGAAGCCATAGCTCTAAATCTATAAATACCATCACAGTTTCCTCAAATAACAGTTTTTTGAAACTAAAATTAATAAAAAACTACTTCAGGACCCCAAAGACTCAGGAAAGATAAGTTGACTAGTCAATCATGGCTATAGAGAAAGAGCTTGTCAAGTCATTATATTATGATGATCTGGTAGCTGAGTTTGCTAAAACAGAAGCCAGAAAAGTTAATATAGCCGGTTCTATTTATTTTTATTAAAATAATAATCTTATTATTATTTCCTACATGAGCAACAATTAATGAGTTCATTATTTATTTGTATGTTGTTATGTTTTTGAATTAGTTTTTAAATATTTTTTACTTCAAAAAATACTTTTTTCAGTTCCTAAATTTTTGTGATATATTTTTTTACTATTATTTTTGTGATATATTTTTGATTTCTTAGTTTTTAATAAAAATCATATTTATTTTAATTAAATATAAGTATTATCTAGGAATAGGCCTCTTGGGGATCCCTCGTTAAAAAAACGCATTGCAAAGGGTACCCCTTGGGTAATGAGGAAATGACTTTTTCCGCCAATCCAATCCAAATGAGAGGCGCCACTGATAAAGCTTGCGCAGGGCTCTAATTTAGCTCGGGCCGGTCCTGACTACAGTAAGCAATTGCTTTGAACTGTCATGCAGAGGATTCGATTCTAAAGCGAGAAACAGATTGACACAGCAACTTCGACAGCAACTTTGACAACCACGTCACTCTTTTTAGAGCCACTGGCTTTAAATGGCTTTGATTACATTAACACAGCAACTTCAACATCGACATCCACGTTAGACCTAAACCCTAAATTCGATGTCGCTGTGCAAATGCTACCAACTTTTAAGGCGAAATTTGTCAGTATTATCAACACTCAAAAGAAAATGTGACAACCATCTTTTTGTTTCGTCTATTTATTCTGGTTTTGACAATGGAAGATTTACTAAAAACAAATTAATTTCAGTACGGTAAATTGCGCAAGTCGTATATGTACATTGACGCAATTCATGTGAATTTTTATCATATTATGTACGGCAAATTCATTTCGCATTTGAAACTATTTTGATTATATGCTGTCAAAAACGCTGTTCACCTTGTAAACTATTTCACAAGACTTTTGATGTTGAAGTTTTCGTTGCTGTTAAAGTTTCTATTGAAGTTGCTGTGTCAATCTGTTTCTCGCATAAGCCATTGCAAAAATGGTTTTCCAGGGGTGTACTGCTTCTTGCGATTAAAAAATCGTTCAAGAGTATCTCTTATTATGAGAACGACTAATGCGCAGCTATCTGGAATTAAGAAAAAATTATAGCTACCCTTCATTCGCGATTGCACCGTCTTTCTGTAGTTACATCTAATTTGTTGATTTTAAACAATTTCGTGATTGAAATAAAAAAATTATTCCGCATTTTAAAATTATTCAGCTGGCAAATTTTGAACATTTTGTTGTCAAAGGGCCGGTTGACTTTTGTAACAAAACCACTTACGTCAAAATATGAAGAAAATATTGTTTGGGAGGACTGCCACCATGTATCTTTTAAGGCAATATCTACAAAGGGCAGGAACTATGACAACGAATTTTCAAAATTACAAGACCAGGACAATATCTATTTTCTAAGATGATTAAATTAGTCGAAGTTACTACATGGTATCTCTAGTTTTTCATCAAAAATAGAGCTTAAGAAAATGCTTATGTAAGTGTTGTAAAGTTTTTGAATTACATGAGATCATGATAAGTGAGAAGCAAAATTGCCTAACTAAATTTCTCACATTTATTAAAGCGAAAACCAATATTTATATACTTAATAAATTAATCAAAAATTTTGTTATTTTAAAATAGCTTACTTGTACTTCAATCCACATTAATGTAAAGCTGGTTAAGAGGAAGCATACATTGATATTGGTTTTTTCCGCAAGAGTTCGTGGAGGACTCTATTCTGACAGGTTAATCTTTTATATATCGGGCAATAACTGACCCACAAATTGACGAATATTCGTTTTGTAAAGGTAAAAAGTTTGCGGATTTTATGCATAAATAAGATCTTAAGCAAAGTCTTCCGAGAAGAAATCAAACGGCTACAAATCGCCAGATCTTGTTGGCCATCAGTTCAAATAGCCAAAACGTGAACAAACTACAACTTAGAATCAGACACAAGCAATTGACAATTAATTTAGTAGCCATAAGATATTACATAAGATCAACAGTATTCTTACTTAATGTAGTAAATTTTTGATAAACGTCACTCTACCATTCTGCGACATTCTTGTTTTTTGTATGTTAAAAAAAAGAAAAGGTTGAAGTCGGGACTTAAGTTCTATTTAATGGCGATAGTTTAGTAAAATCCTGGAATAAAGGTGGAAGAAACGTTTTTTATTAATTGATCTGATACAATCTTGGATGACAGTTAGGTTTGACGTATGCAATTTAAACAGTTAGATAACCTTTTGATGGCCAATTGATTGTTTTTAAATTATTACGAGTTTTTTTTTCAATGCAAATTTCCGATAAAATTGGTGTTAAGTGAATGAATATATGTACAAAAATTATAATCCAAATTGTAACTTTTAAAAATTTGATTTACTGCGCAAAATTTAATTTACTTGTATTTAATTTAATTCTACTTGTATACGTAGATTTTTTTAATTGAAAATCCAATTTCAATGAGCGTTTCCACTGAGTAGATACGACTGAAAGCAAACCAACTGAAACAAACATATGCCTTATTTTCAAGCTGTTTAAATAGTAATTTGTTAGGCTAAGACATTTAATTTTGCTTTTATGTATAATTTAAAAATTTAAATTCAAGCAGACGTGTTTTAAATTAAGGTTGAAACTTGAAAGTGAACAAAATGTCGTGTGTGCGCATGTTTTCACATAGGAAAGATATGATGACACAAAAAACATGTTTCACGAGGTCCTAGACAAGCCATAAGTACGTATTTGCAGTGCCTTAGGTATCAGCTTAAAATTCACGACTATAACATCAAGCTAGGAAGATAATACATATTTGGATGGTACAATCGTAAAGTACAGCATGGACGACACCACTTCCGATAACGAATTTCAGGCTTATCGCCTTTATTGTGGAAAGGGACATTGTAGAAGCCACACCTTAGCATTGATTAGGAGACATATTAATAGAGACCTCCTGATTTATTAAACGATTATCGTAAAACAGATTGATTTGATCCATCATTTCTCAAGTATCAAGGAGAGACTAAAGCCACTACCTTGTTACAGCCTAGCCAGGGTCGCAAATACTCGTATACCGCAGGATGGCTGCAAACACTAGGTCGTTTTTTCGATAGGAATTCTTTTAAGCTCTTGAGAAGTCAAATATCAACAGCATCAGGTATTGAGCAACATTGCAACACCTTTGCTAAGAAGCCAAATTCTGATTAATAAGAAGAATTAAAGACGGTGGCATTGCAGAGAAAGATGAGAGAGGAACAACGATTTCTTAGAACGAAAAGGAAATATAAGAAACTGCTGATTGATCAAATAGAAGGATATCATAGCAGGAATGAGAACCAGAAGTTTTACCAAAAGATAACCTTTCAACGATAAAGGGCTGCAAGAGCGATCAAAGAACCCACGCCTTAACAAACATTAATTTAAAACAAATTGTCTTAAGAAATCGATTTCTCTTTGGCAATAAATGAAGAAATAATTTGATGTCCAATGTCAGTTTGACTGACATTTCTGCTGCTCACATGCAGGTTGAATGGTTGAGTTGGAATTCTAAGCGGGGAATTTTATCTGTGTTTATTCAGTTTTCAATATTGTATGTTTGTAATAATGCAGCTTGATTCCAAGTATTTGTACACTGAACGCAGAAATAAAAATGTATAACCAGACATTGCTGAAATAAAGATAGAACTAAAAATTACTACTGGAGGGGTAGGATAACTATACGATGATGAATACTCGTATGGTATCATTCAACATATACATACAATTTCGTTCACTGGACCTATACGAAGTGAAGATTGTACTTATGTATAAAATGCTTTTATAATTTTGGCCCAGGAAAATAAGACAAAAATGGTCAAATTCGAAAAAAATTCTGGAAAAAATAAGTTTGGATGGGGAGCTATGTCTATACTATGCATTTGCTATTAACGTATTCTATGTTTGGACCAGATCTAATGTTCTTATGAGGTGTGAAACTCAGTTTTGTTTTTACAAATTTGTCACAAACTATATCAGTTTTTCCGAAATCAAAATTGATTCGTAGATAAGATCAATATATTTTGAGAAAAAAATCGCAACAATATTTTATTGTAATAAAATCTTTGCCCCACACCAGCAATGGTATTGCGCTGGGGGGGTTAAGTATTGGGTGCGTTTGCGTACGTTTTTCGCAAAACCTATTGCTATTCCCAAAACAAAATTCGGTACAAATTTCAAAAAACACCATTCGAACCCAAGGCCAAAGGGCATAGACAAAGATAAGCTTAATAAGGGTTTAAGATTACTAAAGTCTTGCATCTCGTTCAGATTTAAAATTTTTATAAATTTTTAAATAATTTTATTTTCTAAAAGTTACTTTTTGGTTATTTTCTTGCAAATCGTAATTCGAACAAAATTAACAAAAAAGCAAAATCACGTCCTCTATTAAAGGCATAAAAGAACCATATTTAGCTAGAGATGAGTGGTATAATCGCAGTAACTGAACAAATTCACATAGATTAGCTACTTGGCCGGCTTCCGGGTGAAGCATAGATACTCGGTATTGGCTAAACACTAATTGGTTATGTGCTTAAGAACTATTTTACAACTTTCTAAATTCGTTGAATTGTAAAAAATCTCATAATCCATGCATAAAAGATACTGGGATCAGCTTGCTAAATTTAACATTTTCAAAAAGATAATACCCCAATCGGTTATCCGAATGAAATGAGAGCTACAGGGTAAAGAATAAAGGGTTTCGGCAACAAGATTATTTAAAACATCTTTAAAAGTCTTTTTTGACTTTATGTTACTTTGGAAAAACTCGCTTTGTCAAATTTTCTAAAGAAATGATTTGCAAAGCTTATGGGCTTAGTGTAGGTTAGTCCAGGTTAAAAAACGTGTTAAAGGATTAATAATTCTATGAGATTCCATGGTTTTTCGCACGAGCAGATAAATCTCGTTGTGGGGCTAATAGCTGTCATCTACTTTCTGTCATAAGTTCAGTTTTTCGAAATGTTTAAGTTACAAAATGAAAACAGAATTTTTTTTAGTAAATTTCAGTGTTAATTTTTGTTAGACCAAATTGGCAACAAATCCTGAAAATACTAATCTTGTTCTTCAAAATTGCTTTAAAATCCAATTCTTCTTTAACTCCTCCGAGAATTAAATACATATTGGAAAGATTTAAACTGAACTTAAAGAAGAAGATTAGTAGTTTCATTTTTATATTTTATAAAAAAAAAAATATATCGTGTTGTATACCTATGTATATTAGGACAAGTTTTGGATTCGATAAAAGAAATCGAACTCGAGCTTGTAATCAAACTTTAAATTCCGATGATAGAGAACACGATAAAGTTGATATTGCAATTCTGTCAGCATGAACCTCGATCTATGTAGGTATACATCTTAAATTACTAAAGCTGTTTCTTTCAAATTTCGGACCTTAGGTTTTTAATGGGTGCACTATATGGGAAATTGAAATATATTCATGAAGCAAAACGTTATTTATCTCAAAAATAGCTCTAACGATTTTGATAAAAATTTAAAAAAAAATATTATGTATCTACCTAGTGTAGGTTTGGACCTGCGGCGTGCCTAATCGGGAAACTGTTGAGTGTCTTTAACCTGGCAAAGTCCAGCAGCGCAACTTTTAGTCAAGTCGAAGTGCTTCCTTTACCTCCTCGTGGTGGTCCCCGGGCAATGATTTGTGTATCCACACGAATTAGCTTAAATTGGAAAGCGCGAAAATCTCTCCTAACTCGTTAGGATAGGTTACGGAGGCTAGCACTCTCCGTAGCTGAAAACCATCTTGCTACCGAAACGGAAACAACGCCTCGGATAACTAAGTAATGATAATATGTTGACGACTTTTGGCTATCGAATTAGGACAACGATCTGGAATGTGAGGACACTCCTCGATGATGGCAGTGAAGGTCCCCACAACGCCAGATTCCTCCAACTAGAGAAGGAATTCATGCGGTACAGGCTGGACATCTTAGGCCTTAGCGAAATACGTTGGATGGGCTCGGGCAAGTTCAAGTCACCATCGCGTAACACTGTACTGCTCTACTCCGGAAAAGCTCCAGGAAGCACACGTGAAGCTGGGGTTGGACTGCTGCTAACAAAAACAGCTGTCAGTAGTCTGATTTCATGGGAGCCTCTTGGAGAAAGAATAATAAAGGCACGATTCCAGACAAGAGTACGTCCCGTCACCATTATACAATGTTACGCCCCAACGGAGTTCGCATCCGATGAGGAGAAAGAATGCTTCTACAGTTGCTAGGAGCCGCTTACAACAACACACCGCGCGGAGATATTAAAATGGTTATAGGAGATTTGAATGCTAAAGTTGGCAGCAACAACGATGGACTCAAACATGTGATGGGAAACCATGGAGTTGGGGTTGGGAATTGCAATGATAACGGTGAGCGGTTCATTGACTTCTGCAATACTAACGGACTCGTCATTGGCGGCACAATGTTTGAGCACAAGACGTGCCACAAAATATGTTAAGTTGGGTGTCGACGGATAGACAAGCTTCTTCGAATCAAATTGATCACTTCGCGATTAGCCGGCGGCGCTTTAGAAGCAGTCTCCTGGATGTTCGAAATAAAAGAGGGGCCGATATGGGACTTGCTCGAGACCACCACCTTATGGTAGCTACTGTAAGACTCCGTACAGCTGCAACTCGGAGATCCAACGGCATAACCCGCTTACCCAGGTTCAACGTCGACAGACTCAAGGATTTCACAACACGCCAACAATTGAGAGACCACCTTTCACACGGAATGATGACAATCAGCAGCACGGAACCTGAATCCATTGAAAACCACTGGAATGCTGTGAAAAATGTTCTTATATCAGGTGCTGAAAGAATAGTCGGCCGAGCGAGGGGAAACAATAACGCTTGGCTTTCTGAAGAAACCTGGATACGGATTGGCGAACGGCAAAAACTTAAGGCCCGTATTGCAGCTGCAACTGGAGTAGAAAAAAGAGAGCTGGAATACCTGTACCGCATGAGAAAGAGAGAGGCTCACCGCAGTGTAAGACGTGATAAGCGTAATCACATCAACGCTTTGGCCCAGCAAGCAGAAGATGCTGCTAACAGATGCGACAGTAGAACCGTCTACAGCATTACAAAGGAACTGGTTGGAGCTCGCAGTTCCAAACAACACCTCGTAAAAGACTTAGACGGCTCGCTATTAGTTCGGATGAGGATCAGTTGTGAAGGTGGAAGGACCATTTTGCGTCGGTATTAAACCGAGTTACCGACAGCAATGCGCAACTGATACCTACTAAGCCGACAGGAACAACAAATTCCCGAATCCGCACTGCACCCCCCAGTAGAGATGAGATCCGCAACGCAATCAAAGCACTGAAGACCAACAAAGCGGTAGGACTTGATGGCATTCCTGCAGAGCTTCTACAAGCGGCGCCAACGACATCGAGCGAACTCCTGCATCCACTCATAAAGAAAGCTTGGGTCTCCGAAGGATTTCCGAATGAGTGGAAAAAGGGAATGATAGTCAAGCTCCCTTAAAAAGGGGACTTAACACAGTGCGAAAACTGGAGGGGGATTTGCGTCCTGCCTGCCGTTGCAAAAATATTAGCGAAAATAGTACTGGAACGCATCAGGGAACATCTAGAAGCCACACTCGATGCCGAACAAGCAGGTTTCCGCACTGGATCCTCATGCATTGATCATATCAATACTTTAAGGATCATAATTGAGCAGTGCCTCGAATATCGATCACCACTCCACCTGCTATTCATCGACTTTGAGAAGGCTTTCGATAGCGTAAATAGAGAATTTATTTGGCATGCTTTACGCAGGAGGGGTATCCCGGATAAATTAATAGCTATTATTAAGGCAACTTATGATGGATCCAAATGTCACGTTTTGCACGAAGGGAGGCTGTCAGAAGAGTTTGAAGTCCAAAGTGGAGTCAGACAGGGCTGCATTCTGTCACCAATATTGTTTCTGTTGGTGATAAGCGATGTCCTGCGAGCGGCCTTGACGGGAAACGGAGGAATTCGATGGACTCTGACGTCTCACCTGAAACATCTTGACTATGCGGACGACGTATGCTTGCTCTCTCATAGGATCATGGATCTTCACCAAATGACAACAGGGGTGCAACAGAGAAGCAGAAATCGTAGGGCTGAAAATCAACTCCGGCAAAACAAAGATGATCAGCCTAGGAACCACGTCATCTTCTCTCATAAATATTTCTCAACAACCGGTAGAGAAAGTACAGAGCTTCCAATACCTTGGATGTATCATCTCTACCGAGGGTGGTACCGAACAGGACATCAGCAGTCGAAAAGGGAAGGCAAAGGCTGCTTTCGGTATGCTTCGAAATATATGGGGGAATAACTCTCTTAGCTTAAGAACCAAGCTACGGCTGTTTCGATCCAACGTCGAATCCGTGTTACTTTACACTTGGAAAGTAACAGTAGGTGTCACTAAGAAGCTGCAAACGTTCATTAATAGATGTCTACGAAACATCCTTAGGATTTTCTGGCCCAATCGTATATCAAACGAAGAGCTCCTTAGGAAAACGGGTCAGGAACCTATTGACTCTATTATACGACGTCGAAAGTGGCAGTGGATCAGACACACGCTTCGAAAAGGCGACAACTGTATTGCGGCTCATGCAATGCAGTGGAATCCGCTCACTCAAGAAGAAAGAAGAGCTGGACGACCGAGAAGCTCATGGAGAAGGACAGTCGAGGAGGAGTCAGCCCAACTAGGCAAGAGTTGGAGGGAGTTGCGACTCATATCTAGGAACCGAACACGATGGCGAGCTGGCGTTGTGGACGCCCTATGCCCCACTAGGGGTCCCCCATGGACATAAAAGGTCTGAGGACCTAAGTAAGTAAGTAAGTAGTGTATAGGTTTGGTACCTACCTTCCATGCGTTTTTGGTTTTCAACTTAACGGCAGAAAGTGACTTCGATTTAAATCTTTACCTAGAATCTACTTAACAATTCAAATAAAAATTAGTACAAACATTTTTACACAAATTTTTTGCTTTCAAAAAAAAATTCAAGTCAATATATTACCTATATTTTTTTTAAATCAATTGAGATAATAAAATTTTTGTATTTAAATGTTGAGGATATAATGTCGATATGTGCATAAGAACAAACATTTTGAAGAATATTCACTTTTAGAGTCGAAATGTTTAATCAGACTTTACTTAATTTGTACCATTTGATACATGGAAGCTATTGGATTTAAAATCCCAGAGCGATGCTATTATTTCTACTATATATAGATATGATATCCGTCTAGATATTTGTATATGATTTCTAGAAAGGTAGGTATATTAAAATCCATAAATAATGTTAACATTTCCATATCACGTAGGTACAATTTATAATCAAACAGGAAAATGCACATCATTAATAAGAAATATATAAACTTATCTACCTAATCAATCACTTTTATGTTAACGTAGCAGGTACCTACCTACCTACCTAACCTGAATAACCTTCATACTTTTCCCTAACAGCTCCCTCTTTATTTATTTACGCCCGCAGGACTTTAATCCATTTTCTCTGTGACGTATGTCGTATGTACTTGGAACTTGGTATACCAACATGCATCAGCTTAACATAAAAGTATAAGTATGTATACATTACTTAAGTTTGTGCCTAGGAACCCATAAATTATACATACAACAATGCATTGGTTTGTATATAAACTAAGTACATATAAGAACCTATACCTACCTACCCCTACTTTCTTTATTTGATAAAAAATTATATTAAACCTATGTAGATACAAAAAAGATAGATTCCTTCCTATAGGTATCTTAATAGCTATACCTTAACCTAAACAACCTTTATAAAATTACATGTTTTCCCGAACGTGCTTGCATATTATTCGAACTTTGCACCAAAACATATAATCCGTTCTTATATAAATACATAGGTAGGTACCTACATTTGTACATAGGTAGATATTCCCCCCCCCCCTCACAACCAAAAAAAAAACTTTTTACGCCATCCCTATAAGAGCCCCAAAATAAACCTTCTCATGACCCCCCCTTCCCCATTTCCTGACCCAAAAAAGAAGAAAAGCAAAAATAAAAAGTGGACTTAGTGTGTGCAAGCACCACTATAAAATTGTTTTCGTCCTCTTTCGCTCACAGAACTCGATTAGGGACGGGGATGGGGGATAAAAAAAAGGGTAAGCCATCAGAGCAAGGAGGGGGTTAAAAGCGAGTTGTTTCCACCTCACTCTCCATGTAGCTCAACACCATTACCACATCAGGGTTCTTCAAATTCGGGAAAATCCCAGCTCCCTATAACATAAAGAAATCTCCATTTTATTGATTTTCTCCTTCCCCCAAGCCCCCATACCCATCCCCCATTTTTTTTCCATCATCTAAACGAAACCCAAGCTGAAGCATAAAGAAGGAAAAGAAACGGAAATTATTTTTTTATTGCACGGATTCTCCAACCCCCAGCCCGCCGCCGTCATGTTCCGGTAGTCTCTTCCCACTGAACTTCCAAAGCCATCCATAGCAACTAAAATGACCAAAAGTTCACATAAACTTTGAAGAAATTTATTTTCCTTAGTATTTTGACCATCTACATCTTACGAAGAATTTATATCACCCCACCAAGCAACTTCGTCCATGGAGGTGTAGCTACCGCTCGCTCCACAAGGCCAAGAAAAAAGAAAAAGAACACGGACACGCTTCGCAATCCATCCGTCAAGCGAGAGCTTTCGAAAGTTTTCTCTGCTTTTCGTTCGAGGAAGCATAACAACGCCCTAAGCTGCAAACACACACTCAGCCATAGATACGCAGGACCCATGTGGCATTTTGCCAGCAGAGATAAGGGTTGCTTTGCTTTGCACACTATCAGTATGGGGTGGCATGGCGCTGGGTGATGCAATTAATTAAATTTAATTAAAATCGATCGAGGATGTAGAAACGATATATCTATACGATATTCAATTTCACTCCGACAAATTATGCTGGTGGGGGAGGCAGAAGGTAGGGAACTACACACACTTTAAAGTATTCGACAGCTGCTGGTAGATAATCTAATTAATTGTCAATGTCATCCGCAGCAGCTGTCATCTGTCATCTTTAATTTATTTTGATTCCCCATAACTCTCGTGTGTTGGTGTGATTATCTGCATGGCGCCCCACTGAAAACCCATAGGCGGGGCTTTGGTGCAGCATTTTCCTCACAGGAGGCGTTTACCTTTTTCGTTTTCCTTCAGTTGGTTATTTCTGCCCTGTTTCGATGGTTTGTTTGTTTGATTGTTTGTTTATCCGGCTCTCTCACTCTTTCGACTGACTTTCGTTTTCACTTAGTCAATAATAACAAACAACAAAAATAAACTTTTACATTTTTTCTTTCTAATTCTCCTTCTTGTTCATTTCGTCAACGTTTTTCTCTGGCTCTTGACTGCAAACCTCTTTTATTAATTCCAAGAGAGTTCATTAGATAAATCGATGAATTGGGAACTGATGTACAAATGGTCAAATGAAAGAGGAGGTGAAATGAAATGAGAAGAACGTGGTATAATAATGTGTGTAATATTTCCCGCGGTTTTTGTTTTGCTTTGAAATTTATCATAGATTGCAAGAATGAGAGAGAATGGAGGTTTTATGAATCAAAATAATATATTGTGCCGGTGGGGTCGTGCATAAGTATTTGTTATTGTGTGTATATAGGTATATGTATATAATTTTTGTATCTACCTATACTTTCGGTATTTTGTGTTGCATTTTCTATCTTACAGATGTATACGCATTTCACAGTAGCCGTTGCTATAGATTTTGTGGACTTTAAATAAAAGGGTGATTTGAAAGTACGTTACGTAGGTATTATACCTACATGAAAAATGTGAACAGTGGTAGCTTTTATGGCAATATAAATTGCTATAGTGTTAACAGATGGATTTTTTTGTAGAAATAAATTTTTTTTTGTAGAAATAAAGTTAAAAAATGATTATGTACCTACCTAATACGATAATAATAGTAATAGTACGATAACATAGGCGCTAAGAAATTATAACGGTTTTTTGTAGAACAGTCCAATACAAGCATTTTTTACTACGGAAGGGGGAGATCTATCTCCCCCCGTTTTGGGCGGGAGGGGAAAGTTTATAAAAAAGTACTTAAATGGAAACAAAAATATTAAAAAATAACGGTAATACTCACAATTAAGTATTATACCTTTTTTTAAGGCCAATACCTACTTACGTACTCTATGCACAGTTTTTGAAAAAAAAAACGAGTTTTAAACTCAAATTTTGAGAAAAAACATAAAAACAAAGTTTAAAGTTTAATTTTTCAAAACTGCAAAGTTATCTATTATTATTTTTTCCTAAAATTCGTTACTTTAATTTATTCTTATTCATAAACTGAAAACTAGATGATTTTATGTCGTCTAGTTTTTGAGAAATTGAAAATAACTAAAACTACTTTTTTATGGGATATTTGTTTTTTTTTTTACTTACGCGTAGTGAGGTATTTATGGGGGGCATGCTGCCCACCTGCAACGCTCCTGCTTGGGCACACTATAGGATTTGGGGTAGGTGCGAGGTTGGGTGTATGCAAGGTTCTCGCAATTCTGTCTGTTTGTCTGTTGGTCAGTCTGTTTCGTTCGACTACAACCTAAACGGATCCGCCGATTTTCTCCAAAGTTGGTAAATATCATTTTTAATTTTTTTCCCCCACAAGTTTTTTCTTTTTTTTTAAGACTAAAAATAACGGTACCTGCCATAAGATTTTTTTCGAAATTTTGTAAATATTTTTTTTTTCTAAAAAACTTCGGCTGATTTAAAACAAAAGATACAAAAAAATTTAATTTATTTAAAGCTATGTAGTTACCTACTAATTGAAAAAAATTTTCCAAAAAATGGTTATTGAGGATACCCCCCAAAGATTTTGATTTTCTCAAAAACGGTACCACCGATTTCGATCATTTTTTTGCTAAAGCTCCCCAAAAACTTAAATAGAATTGTGTATTTAAATTTTCAAAAAAAATTGTTTTGGATTCTTAAAAAAAATTTCAAATTTTTTTTTTCAAAACTCAATATTTCGAAAACATTATGCTAGATTTTTTTTAAACTTAACAAATAAAAGCTTCTCAACATAATCTACAAAATTTATGAAAAAAAGTTTTATTTTACCTAAAAATAAAGATACCTACCATACAAATGTTAAAAAATGGTTTTCAAAAATCGTACCTATTTTTCTCGAAAACGGCACTTAGAATTTTGATAAATTTTTTTTGTTTCAATTAATTTTAACGATCTTTAATATTATAAAAAAAATTGAAATTAAGATATTACAGCTTGTTCCTACTATAGAAACATTTTTTCAATTTTTGAATTATCGACATAACGGATTGTAATAAAAATTGTTGTAGAGATGCTTCTAAAAAGCCTAAAAACCATTGCATTTCAAAAGGCGATACTCAACCTGATACCCCTAGACCTTTTCGTACAAAAATCCGCAGCATATAGCGCCTTAAGGCTGAGCAAGACTAATACCTGGAAAAACAGTGCAATAGGACATGCTCAAATTCTTCAGAAATATTTGGGTGATAGTATCATTACAGATTATACAACACCCGAAGTTGACTTTTATAAACCATTCCAAACTGCCTTTCCAAGCAGAAAAGAATGGCTGAACAACCAACCCTACGCCAGTGTGAATCAGCAATAGTAATCTATACTGATGGCTCCAAAATGGACACATGTGTTAGTGCAGGATTTTTCTCAGAATCTCTTGAACTAAACAACTCACTTAGGCTGCCAGATCATAGCAGCGTGTTCCAAGCGGAGGTCCTGGTAGTGACAACAGCTGCTAGACAGGTATCAATGATGGCGATACCACGGGCTGATATCACCTTTTACATTGACAGCCAAGCGACAATAAAAGCGATTTCTGCCACTGTGATAAAATCGAAGCTTGTCTCCTGCTGCCGCGAAGAGCTTAAGGTTCTTGGCACGCAGCACAATATTAGACTCTGTTGGGTACCGGGGCACAGCGGCATACCAGGTAATGAAAATGCCGATGAGTTGGCAAGACAGGGGTCAGCGCTTGACGCTAGTCATGCAGAGATGGTGAATATCCCACTCTGCAACATTAAACAGAAAATTTCAGATTTAATCCTAAAGAAATCCAATGAAAGGTGGAGTCTTCTTGACACCTGTGATATCACTAGGAAAGTATGGCCTTGCTTTAACAAGCAGAGGACTGACAAAATTATACAACTTAGTAAGAATTCCCTTCGCTCTCTTACGAGCATAATCACCGGACATAATTTACTAAAATATCATGAATTTAAAATGAAACTAAGTACAGATGACCTATGTAGAGGATGTGGTGATAAAGAGGTACATGAAGACACATCACACTTTCTCTGTCATTGCCCGTCACTATGCCACCAGAGAAGGAAATGGCTTGGTAGTTACTTCTTTGACAATTTAGAAGATCTTTCTAATATTTCAGAAATTCACATATTGAACTTCGTCAATGCCTCAAAATGTGATGTGATGTGACTGATTAACAGAACACATAAGTTTTTATCAGAAAAGAGTGATTACACTCACCTAAATGTGACAATAGTGACATCAATTGTCAACTCAACAATCTAACCTAACCTATTGCACTTCAAAACTTTAAAAAAAAATATTTTTTGAATTTTTGATAAAAAAAAAATATTTTGTTTTGGAAAATTCGATATTTCCAAAACGGCTCAATATTTTTCTTGGAAATTTAATTTTCATTCGTACAGTAGATAATAAAAACATAAAGTTGGCATACCAAATTTTTTTCTTAAAAATCTTTAAAAAATTTTGTATATAAAAGCTTTTTTTTAAAAAAAAAGCACTACAACGACTTATAATTTTTGTTCTTGCATAAGTTCATATTTGCAAAGCATTCTGTTTTTGTCTCGTACTATCTACTAAAAGAATTTAAAAATTTTTTTTTTATACTTATGAACAGTTTTCTCTAATAACATTCGTTTTTAAAATTCCTAGCCTATTACATAGGAGCAAGTTCGTGCGACCCAGTCGTTTAATTTGAATAATTTATGTATAAAAGTTGTATGTGGTTGTTTACCTGCAGCGTTAATTTTTCGATTCTATGCAAAAACTGTTGAAATTATGAACAGGTAGATACTTTTAACTCATTCTTAAGCTTCAATGACAAGGCAGCAAATTGCTGCCAAGTAGGCAGGTATATCTACACTTTTAACACTAGTTTTCGGCAGGAAAAATCTATCATATTGCCATATTGCTATAATATTCGAAGAGAAGTCAGTGCTCTTTGAATCAATTATTTGTATGTGTATCCCATAATTAGCAACAATTCATTTATCTCCATTAATTTAGATACTTTTACTAGCCAATAAAATCCCGTCCACCTCACTGTGTTTCCAGATAAAGATAGGTAATCAGCAGAGAACAACAAACCGATTCAGCCTACCTATACCGCTTCCAACAAAAACAACTCTACATATTGTCAACACCACCACCACAACCACACCCCATTGCCAACCAGTGGCAAAATGTCACTTTGCAAGAAATACAAAAATAAAACCGGATACCGGAACATCTACAAAATTCTGACGTCACATAATAACCCAGCCTCAGCCAGACCCACAGCCACAGCCTCAGCCACCTAGTGGTGGTGTTCCTGTCAAAGTGCAGCATTCACCACTCTCATGATTCATTCCAGTATTGTGATAACAAAAAATTCATCCGGGGGCCAATGTTCCATTTATTTTTCTTCATTCTACCAAAAGAAATAAATATAAACGTCACAAGCACTACCATCATCATGTGTTTTGGTGTGTTTGTGTGTAACAACTAACACATCTAACAGCTGTCAATTTGTGTGCCTGAGAAAAGAGACACACACTCTTCGCATTGTGTCGCTTGCCGTTTTAACTAGTGCTCGACGGACAGTGAAACGATGATGAACTTCCAAAATGTACAGTGGAATGTGACGACGACCAAAATGTCGACGGTGGCTCCTCCGCGCGCATTCACCAATGCAACTCAGTAGATGAGCACACAAAAACAACAAATCGTTACGAATCGGTCAATAAAACAAAACGAAAAACAAATTCCTTGTCTCTCTATTGTACACAAAAAGTGAATAACAGAGCGAGAAAGCCATAGAGTGAATAAAGAATACGGCCAGCAAACACCACATACGGTATAATTCCTTGGAATCAGAGAATAATCAATTACAAGTGTCAAACGTGAACGTACGGAACCCGAACCGTCGTCGTGTGGTGAATTTTTTCATCTTTTTTCTCCTCCTCAAGTAGGGAGTGAAGAAAAATTTAAAGAATTAAAAAGATCTTTTAAATATTTTCCATTGAAATATTAATTTAATCGAAAATAATTCATCAAAAGAAAATCGTAATATAACCGAATTTGTGAGTGTAGAGAAATTCAGGAGGAAAGAAAAAATTGATTCTTCCTCCCTACCTAGCAAGTGCATATTTTTAATTCTCTACTTTGTATCTATAGTTTGTGTAATTAGTTGGCCCTTTGGAAGTGACAAGTGCAATAGTCCAATATAAATTAGAAAATTTAGTCCCGTTAGAAAATATACGAATAAGAAAATTTCCAGCATCAGGAAAAAAAATTCCAACCGGAACGTAAAATACGAAAAAAAAGTCATCCATGAAAACCTTTTTTGGAAAACCCCCCTGTGAAAATTTTAGTAAATAAATAAAAATTTCTCTATTCGCAGAGCGAGAAAGAGAAAACCCCATACAGAAAAAGTGTGTATGCAAGGTGTCAGTACCAGCAAGACACACTATCGCTGTCCGCCTTTAACCGTTGTCAAGATTTATACGCGTTGTCCCTTTCGAAAAATCTATTTACCCTCTCCCATATCGTAAGAAAAATAAAACCATAACAAAACAGCTGAGCGCGCCGAGAACGAGACCGAGACCGATACCGAGAGAAAGATGATTATTAGAGCTCAAAAGAGTATAATATTGTGAATGAGTGTGTGAAAGTTATCTGCATATTTATATAAATAAAAAATACCCTCTCTCTTACCCCAATTGGATTAGTGGAAGAGAGAGTGATAAAAGTGTCAACACAAAAAAATGCAAAATTGTTTATAAATAAATAAATTACACAAGAGTAAAAAAGCATTTGTTGATAAATGCATTATTTTATACTGGTAAAATAAAGAAGTGTCAAAATAATATTCACATTAGTGTCAAGTGTCAACATAAATTATACGAAAACTCTCCAATTGGGAGAGATTTTTTTTTGTCAAATAAGAAGAGTAAATTCCAATGAGTTAAGTGTACAACACGTTTTGTGCGAAAAATCTCTCTTTTTCACGATTTTGCGTAGTATTGCGATTGTATATTGTTGTTGTGGAATTTTTAGAAAGTTTTTTTTATTTAATAATTTTTGTTGAAACAAAAAATAATAAAAATGCAACCGTGAATTGCACATTTGAAAAAAATAAAGTTGTGGTGTGCACAGATAAGTAGTTCGAAACAAGAGAAACAAAAAATTATGAGCATTGAAGTTGTTGGTGTGAACCAATCATGGACACAGCTATCATCAATATTGCTCCCCGTTTCAACAACATCACCAGCAACCTCACGAAATTCAACAACAACAACATCAAAATTAATAACAACACCACCAGCTGCTCCACCATCATCACTATCGCCAGCAACATCGGAAAAAGCAATAACAATAACAGAAACAATCGACGACAGTGGCAACTCTCCGCTGTCAACAGGACCTCCTAGCGATCCTCTATCTGACAGTTGTTGTCTTGCTCTAAGCAGTATTGAGGACGACGGTCAAGAAAACGAAGAAGACGAACTGTCACAACTTACAACTGCAACCGCTGATGACAGTGATGTAGGTCAGCAAGAAGAAGAACAGCTGCTGTCAGTGACATCATTGCCACCATTGCCGGATCTAATACCAATTCGTAAGGCCCAACAACAACAATTGTTGCAAGGAATTGATATAAATTGTTGCAATATCAATCAACAACAAGAAGATCAACAAAAACCACAATCACCAACAGCAACATCATCATCTAGTCAAATTTTATCAATTAGTAGTAAACGCACTGTGGAAGAGGAAGAAGAAGACGAAGATCAAACCAACCAAGTCGACGGCAACACAACTAACAACAACGAAGAAGACGATCCTCAACATTCCACCTTCGAAGAAGCAACATCAACAAGTCTAGCAACAACTTCCACAGTCTTAGACAATCAATCAATATCAACAACTGCAACATTCAACATATATCCAACCGATAGCAACATGTCTCAGCAACATTCTTCGTCAACATCGACAATGTTGCTTGATCAAGCACTGACACCAGTATCATCTTTAACCGGTCTCCCCAAAACCGGTCCGAAGAAGCGCGGCAGAAAAATTAAGACTGAGATTGAAGATCCCGAATTATGTCCGATACCACATCGCAAATCCGATCGTCGGAGAGTGGCACGTGACATATTCTTAGTCTTCGAGGAACATCCGGCGAATAGGCGTCGCGGGAAAGGTGGCAAAGCTAAACAACCCAAAACGCGTCCAAAGTCCAAGTTCGCCCATCTAATGACAGAGCCTAAGAGACAGAATAAAAAGTCATCGGCTTCGGCTGTGGGGACAGTGCCACCAGTTCGGATCAAATCTGAGCCGAAGACACCAACTTCGGTATCTACGGCACGTAAGAACCCTTCATCATTACCAGCTGCATCGGCAGTAACAAAAACACCAACAACTTCAAAAACCACATCAACAAAAGGCCCAACAACAAAAACAAAAACCTCAACAACAACAACAGTTCCTCGGGTCAATCCGATCTTTTTGTGGGTCAAACAAGAGGACACCCGGATTGTTGAGGTGCGCTGTGAAGATTACGACAAACGAAATCGAATACGATTGACAAAGACGGCAAATGGTTGGAGGGCGATACCACGGACAGATCCTTCGTCATCCCGCTTTGCTAAGCTTCTGCCTAATCCTGCGGTTAAAGTAAAGCAGGAGATGGTTGAAGAAGCCCTCAGAAATGCTGCAGTTCCTGTTCATACACAACAACCGCCATCGCCTTCTCCACCGCCACAATCTGAACCACCATCTTCCCCCGTTCCAATAATTCCTCCTACGGAAGCAGATGTGTTAGCACCAGTTGAACCTCTTAAACCGCTAAAGATCCTGCAGCCCGCAGAGTTGCTAAAAGCATCACTCAAAAATGCTGCCTCCCATGCAGCCAAGAAGAAAAAGAAAAAGAAGAAGAAGAAAAAGCGCAAGCTTGCCGATGCGGCAGTGGAAGAACAAGGAGAAGTGGAAGAAAAGAGCAAGATGCCAGTGGAAGAAGAAGAAGAAGTAGCAGAACTTCCACCAGTAATCACAGAGAATCCAATCATATCAAAAGAACCAAATCATATAGTATACGAAAGCACAAATCACGAACGAGAAGAAGTGGAAGTAGAGCAGGAAGAAGTTAAGGAAGTAGAAGAAGTAGAATTGGAATTGGAAGAAGTACCTATTCTAGTGGAAACTCCTGAGATTCCCATACATCCTGAACCTAGAGAAGAAGAGGAAAATATCGAAGAAGTCATAACAAACTATGGAGAAAATGAAGATGACATAATGCTTCACCACCATCACATGGAACCAAATAATAACGAACCAACCGAGGAACTCGCCAAGAATCTCACACAAATCTCCGATGACCTTGAGTTGGACGATATTCCACAGTTCATGCAGGACGTGAATCCAGTAGGTCCATTGCAACTTTGTCCAGAAACTGGACTCTTTGTTCAAAAGCCTCCCATTGTCGAAGAAGATCATGAGATCGATCATGAACCAGAACCAGAACTAGATTCAGAGCTCAACCATCACGATGATCATGATGCTCCAGTGGTTCTGTCGGATAGTTTTGATGATTCCGACGTTGATACCAAAAACCTTAAGGACCTCCTTGATGATGCAGACCTACTGCAACATTGCAGTGATAACGCAATGAGTGGAGCTGAGCTCCTAGACTCACTGGTGAAACGAGGATGCGAAGATAATCACATATCAGGCGATGAGCCATCGATCAAGGAGACCATTTGCCTGGATGACTTTGAAAACGAAGATGACGATGTCCTACTGCAACCAGAACCAGTGGCTGATATCATTTCTCGACTGGGTGGATCGCTAGCGGCATCACCCAAGTGTTTGTCGTTCAATGAAGCTGGAGATATCGAAGGCTTACATGGCGAACTCTTCCAATCGAACACTCAGAACGACCCATTTAGTCGACACACCCTCGAAGAACTCTCGATCACGATTAAGGATCTTGAGAAATCAGCCGAAGAGAGCTACAATTCACCTGTGAAACCGAAGCCCGCCGAGTCGGTGACGATTGTGTCGCCAGATTCGTGCGTCGATGAAATGCCAAAGGACCTGACGTGCAAGAAATCGCAAATTTCAGCCGAAAAGGAGAAACCCCCTCAGCCAGCGCTGCTCGAACGACCCAATTCGAGGAGCTCTGATGCCATTCAATCGCCACAGCCTAGCGGCCTGCCAGCGGTACCGCCTTCACCAGACTTAGTGCATTCCAATAAGTCGTCAAAGAATGTCTTCCTCGAGCAATTGCTCAACTCAAGCAATTCGATTAGTCCGAAGATTTGCTCCTCAGTCACTGTGACTCCAATCAAAATTCCTAATGCCCCTGCTAAGCAGCAACAAAAAGAACCCCTCGATTTGGGTAAACACCGAAAATCAGCGAGTCCAACAGTGAGTTGCTCCGAAGAAGCAAAACGCGTCCAAACGGTCACCATTGATGAAGAAAGTCCCGATGAACCGTTGCAGAAACGCATAAAACGGGAAGAGACCGAAGAGGATGTCTCCTCGGAGAAGAGTCACACCGAGAACCTTATCGAGATGTTATCGTCTGGAAAAGATCCAGATCCTCTTACACAACTTCGTTTGCTTATACGAAATCCTGAATGGAAAGTACCTGATCCTATTCTTGTGCCAAAGGATCGTTTAAGTGCGGTTCTGGCCTCGCCAGCCCGTGAAATTCCACTCCTACTCACAACCCGACCTGAATTGAGACTGCCAGAGGCTTTTGCCTATCCAGCTATCCTCCAGGATCCTGATATCCTAGTTATATCTATGGCTCAGTTGGAAACTATACTGCACAAGCAAGTGGAAATTACAAAACCGAAGGCGAAAACACCTCCGATTCCTCAGGTCACGATCGAAGCTATTCCAAATCCCGTTAAAAATCGGATCCCCGAGAAGCCTATTTCGGCACCATCTCCAGATATCACTGTTTCGAGTAAAAAACAGACGGCACCGTCCTCAACGCCGCAGGCGGCCAAACAGAACAACAACTTCTTGAATCCTTTGATGGGAGATATCGATGCGGCGACTCTGGCGGCCTTCAATCAGATGCTTTGGCTTCCTTATATAGGTCAAATGGCACCAGAATTCATCAAAGCCATTGCCGGTCTTCAAAACGGTAACGGTTTGGCAGAGCTTATGCCTCTTCTGCAGCAGCAGCAGCAAAATGTGCAGCATGCCAGTCAACAGCAACAAAATCAAAAATCCGCCTTCCCAACGCCGCAGTTCAATCCAATGGCTGCGGCGGCTGCCGCTGCAAGTCTAACTAACCCCATGGCCGCAGCGGCTGCATTCCAGAATCCTCTCGAGATGGCCATGTGGCAAGAAGCTCTCACACAAGCTCAAATGCAGCGAATGATGAAGATGAATGCATTAGCTGCACAACAACAGCAGCGGGAGACTCCTAAAAAGCCATCTAACTCGGAGGCGAAGGCAAGTTCCAACCGTGCTCATTACGGGGTATCAAATTCAAGCTCAAAGCAAACCCCTTCTAATCCTCCCCCGCCCTATCATCACCCGCAAGCCAGTCAGTCTAATCAGCGCCATCAAGTATCTACGGTGGAGAAAAATAATTTATCGTCCGCGCGATCGGTTCCAAATCCCTTTTATCGACCACCGGGCAGTGCTAACACTGACTCATCCGCAGCCCATCGCGCTAAACAAAAAACACATCAACATCATCAAGAACAAAAACCTCGCGTCACGTGTAAGTCCTTGTCGAATCTTTTGCAACCGGAACGCTTGTCTGACGCCAAAATGTCCAATCTCATGGCCATGCCAGGTTTCGATTTTGGTTTTAATGGTAGCACTGGTAATGTTGCCGCAGCCACCGCTGCCAATCCATTCCAATTTGCCTCTGCTGCAGCCGCTGCAGCAGCAGCCGCATCAGCTGGCCGGTCCAGTAGTGGTGGGCAATATGGCGGAAATAGTGGTGGTGGAGGTGGTAGTGGTGGTAGTAGTGGTAATAGTAATGGAAATCATGCAGCAGCCTTACATCGTAACAATCAATCAGCTTCCAATATGCATGGCAATATGACTCCTAGTCAGCAACATCAACAACTTCAACATCACCAACACCAACTCCAACATCATCAGCTTCAACACCAACAGCAACAACAACAACAACAACAACAGCAGCAGCAGCAGCAACAACATCAACAGCAACAGGCTAAGCTTAAAGTTAAGCCTGGCTCCCATCTCATCGATCCGGCTGCTCTGCAAAGACGTTTGTTAAACTGCGAGGATATGTCCGAAGTTGGCAGCACCACCAATGGATTGGAGGAAATGATGACAGATCCAAATGCTGCGCTATGGCATCCGCTATTTGGAAAGTAAGTACCGTTTTGTTTTTATTTTCCCATAAATAGCTCCAGATAACTGATAAATGATACATATTTCCTGTTTTAGTGAATTGTTCATCATCTGAGAAAAAATGAAAAAATAAAACTTCATCTTGAATTCTGAAGAACGCCCCCATTGTGTTTATAGAATTAGAATTGGTCTTTTAACCACAAGGTGGCGCAAAAGTTGTTACCCCATTATTATGAATGGAAAACTTTATAGCGCTTTATGTCTTGTTGACGTTTATTTTGTATATCTTAACTTCAGAAATGTCAACGTTAAATTGACATTTGCTGCCATTTGCAACAGTTATACCATTCGACGATAGGGCGACAACTTTTGTGCCAGGTTGTCCAAACCAGGATAACCACCAAGTTCAGCACTCAGACCAAGTTTTAAAGTTCGCAAAATTTATGGTTCATCCAATATGACCATTATCAGCTCAAAGCTAATGCGCGTCTCGGTCTTTACGTGCGATGCACGGTGGTAAAAAAGACTTATATCAGGTGGAAAATTGATTTTTTATGATGTAGTATGTGTTCGAGAAAAATTTTATGGTCGCAAGGCTACGTCAACAATTGTTCGAATTGTAAAATTGTAATTGGCTCTTGTCAAAACCGCTATTTTGAAAAACGTGTGTTTATAAATATCTTGCAAATGAATCATCTTACAACAAAATTTCTAACATCTTTTTTTAATGAAATTTAAAGATCTTTCTTTTCCATTAATGAAATTTTGTCTTGAAAATTATAATTTTGAGAGTCTTCACTGATAAAGACCTATCGGCAAAGCAAAAAAACAAAATTCCCGTCAACTGAGCTATTTTTAAAAATATAAAATTTGCCTTTTTTTCAATCTGACGTCATTCAAAGAATCTAATCTTAGCCTTCAAAAACAAACATCTAATTTCTATTACCATAAAAATACATTAAAACGTCCCACAAAAACAATATTATGCAATAGAAGAAACGCTCAAAACGCAAAATTGATAACATTTGAACTGCGCCGCAATTATATCTATAATTGCAAAAAATATCTCGTCATGTTAATGATAATTGAACCTATTTTGCAAGCGCACGTGCGACACAAATTTAACTAAAAAAATCAAGATAACGAACTGTAGGTATCGTTTCTTAAATTTAGTTTCGATAAACGATTACTGACTCATAATAACGAGATAAGGAGCTGATGGGAGTACAGGGTTCAGAAGGTTGGTAGTTTGTCGTATGTTTTTGTCCACTATGGGTATAAGGTCTCCCCCAAAATAAGTTAAGTGCAGTGCCACAATCTCGCAAGGGCTGTTGCACTATTTTTTTAAGTATACAAAACATATAAAGAAAGAATCGTGTACAGCTCTTTAACATGGAAGGGTCTAAATCTGTTCCAACATGACTGCAGATCAGTTAGAAACATCAACCGAAACAGCTCTGCTTGAACTCTTATTACTATCAAGAAGACGAAAGATTGTGGCGACATCTTAAGTATAGGGACAGTACTTGCTAGATTTGTCTCTGCTAAATTTAATAATAAAATATTCTCTTATTTCCTACTTGTTTTGTATTCTATCCTACTCTCCACTGTTAAATATAGCGCTAATTTCAGCGCCACCACCAGGCTAGAGTTTGCAATACAAAACCAGGCTCAATAATAATACTATTTATTACATTCCTCACACACAAAATGCGAAGAAATTTTTATAATCATAATCATAACTAGATTGATTAGGGGAACTTTGACCTGCTAACAACTTCAAGAGGAATCAACTTCTAAAACTTGTTAATAACCCATTTTTAATATAATTTTTAATTTATAAAAGTATTTGCTAGTTCATTTTGTTGTAAAGTATATGGTTAAATTTTAAGGGCCGATTTTGATTTTGAATTAAAACACAAATTATTTAGGAAATTATTGTCATTTCTTTTTATTATGATAATATTGGTATGGTTCAATTATGTATGGAACAAAATATCGGCTAAATGGCCGCCGCGACTTCGGCGGCACACCTCCATCCGATGGTCCAAATTTTCAATGAGACTGAGGCATAGTTGAGGTTCTATGCCGTTAATGTGCCGAATTATCTCATCCTTTAGCTCTTGAATCGTTGCTGGCTTATCGACGTACTCCTTTTCTTTCAAATAACCCCAAAGAAAGAAGTCCAACGGTGTCAAATCACATGATCTTGGCGGCCAATTGACATCGCCACCACGTGAGATAACACGGCCATTGAATTTGTCACGCAAAAGAGCCATTGTTTCGTTGGCTGTGTGGCAAGTGGCACCGTCCTGTTGAAACCACATATCGTCCACATTCATATCTTCCAATTCGGGCCATAAAATGTTCGTTATCATCTCACGATAGTGAACACCATTCACAGTAACTGCCTGACCGGCCTCATTTTGGAAAAAAAATACGACCCGATGATGCCGCCAGCCCATAAACCGCACACCAAACAGTCTCTCTTTGTGGGTGCATTTGTTTTTCGACAATCACTCTTGGATTATCATTCGCCAAAATGCGGCAATTCTGCTTATTGACGAATCCACTGAGGTGAAAATGTGCCTCATCACTCAAGATGATTTTCTTCCTAAATTGATCATCCATTGTTGCCATTTCTTGCCACCATTCTGACCATTGACGACGCTTTAAATGGTCAAGAGGCTTTAGTTCTTGAATCAATTGCACCTTGTAAGCATGTAAATGCAAGTCTTTATGCATAATGTTCATCAACGACGAGCGTGAGAGGTGCAATTGTTGGGCACGACGACGAGTTGAGTTGGACGGCTCTTCAGCGACACTATCGCGAACAGCAGCAATATTTTCTACAGTACGAGCTGTACGAGCATGTACTGGTGTTTTCACATCTCCTACAGACCCGGTTTGCTCAAATTTTTGCACGATTTTTCCGATTGTACGCACATTTGGACGATTAAATTGACCGAAAAAATCACGAAGTGCACGATATGCATTTTGATTTGAAAGCCCATTTTCATAATAAGCCTGAATAACTTTAACGCGTTGCTCGATAGTGTATCTTTCCATGGTTCAAATTGAGTATGTTTGAAATTGAGAAATGTCAAATGAAATGCAGAAAAAAACTTGACGTTTAGGTGTGGTTCACATTCAACATAGGCCCTTAAAATTTAACGAAATACCAACGAGTTATTAAATAGAAACGAAAACACCAACTTTTTCAAAATGGCGGTCTTTCTTTAACCCCTACCACCCAAAAAAAATTATTTTATAATAAGAAGATGTATTCATAATTTATATATGAATCCGCCAAAAAAACTTTAGCCCCTGTCGAAATTTAGTGTACCTTAAGAGATGCTTAAGATATGCAAATGCAGATCTTCACCAAAATTCAGCATTGTCGAATTTTTTTCGAAGTTTGGTGGTTTTTTTTTCTAATTCCTAGAGTTTTCAATAGGCGGTATAAACGAAATACTATTTTGAAACGCTCAGGTATGACATTATGAATGGAATATAACATCGTTAAAATGCCTTCCTCGGCTTCTTACAGTGGCACGGATCCGAGTGGTCCAATTTGAATGACTCTTCCGCATAGATCCAGTTGAATTTGAACAACGGCCTGTCTTACGTTCACCTTGAGGGCATCGTTCGGAAGGGGTCGAATGCATGAACTTAGAAGTCAATTCACGTCACCTCTGGAGAGATAACCTTACCCTCACATCGCTCATGCAGAATCTCAATCGCAGCGTCTGCATTGTGGTACATAGCATCGTCCTATTGGAACCACATGACGGCGGGCGTCTAGATCGATATGGTTCAAGTATAGGACCAAAAGAAAATTGTTATCATCATCCTGTAGCGCTCGCCATTTACGTTGACCTCTTCATGTTGTTTTCGAAATAAAATGCACGACTGGATCGCACGAACTTGCTCCTATGTAAAAGTACTTTGGAATTTAAGATACATTTTATAAATATAAAACATGGATTTAATGAGATAATAATGTGCAAATGCATAAAATTGCCGTCTGGTTTCCGGAAAAGTATGAATTTATGCAAATAAACCTTAAAAAATCGTTTTATTATTAAATAAATTTTTTATATAAGAAATTTCTCTAAAAGTTTTCAAGAAAAAAATGTGGGATGCGAATTTTAAGTATTTATTAATATTGGTTTTAGGAAATAATTTCAAAAAATAATCGTTCATAGGTTTTGAAGATATTGATTTAAAATTTTTTTTTTTTTTTTTTTTAAAAAAAACCCTATAAATATTTTTTCGAATATTTTTATATACAATATTATTTTAAACTTAAGGGGACTCCTGCTAAAAATTTTGGGTTAAACTCCTTAGAGTCGTTAATGAGAAAGTCGAAAATCAAAACAACGGGTCTATGGCAGGTACCCCTAAAAACATTTTGTCTCAAAATTTTTTTTGACCAAAATGTAGTCCATGTCCATAATATCACACTTAATTTTTTTTTATCAAAATGGTTAGAGCCGTTTTCGAGATAAACAAGATTTTGCATTACGGGTGTATGGGGTGTACCCTTAGTTTTGGAGCTAAAAAAAAAAATTCAATTTCTCCTCTAGGGAATCACCGAAGACTCTTAACTACCGAGATTGAAAGAAATAGGTCCAGTGGTTTAGGCTGTAGTGAGAGGTACAGACATACAGACACACTGAAACATGTTTTTTGTGTATGTACTAAATTTTCCTTAAAATTTTTATAAAAAAAATTGATATGCAAATTGTTAGTATTTAATAAAATACATTTTAAAATGTAATTTAAAAATTTAATCGTGTATCGGTTTTCAAGATATTGAATTTTCAAAAAAAAATATTATTATTATTTTAAAAATCCAAAAACTATTTTTTCGAAAAAATTTTTAGTTTATATTTTTTCAAATGCAAAGCAGCTCCTGCATAAAAATTTTGGTTAAAATCGTTAGAGCCGTTGGTGAGAAATTCGAAAATAAAAAAAACGGTTCTATGACAGGTACCCCTAATAATATTTCCCCCAAATTTTTTTTCACCAAAATATAGTCCATCACACACTTTATTTTTTTTATCAAAATCGTTAGAGCCGTTTTCGAGATAAATAAGATTTTGCATTACGGGTGTATGGGGGGTACCCTTAGTTTTGGAGCTAAAAAAAAAAATTTCAATTTCCTCTCTAGGGAATCACCAAAGACCCTTAACTACCAAGTTTGAAGAAAATACCTCCGGTAGCTTAGGCTGTAGTTCGAGGTACAGACATACAGACATACAGACAGACAGACGGAATTGTCGGACCCACTTTTTTCGTCTTCGCTATCATCGTAATTACAACTTTGATCAAAATCTCGAGTTCGATTTTTTTTCTAAATGCAGAACTTGCCCTATAGTACCTATATCGCAAGTAAAAATATGGAGCAATGGCTCAACCGGCTCAAAATCCACAACAAACGGTAACTTTTTCAGAATGTATTGTCACTTGGTGAACCTCGTCTGGGTTGGTATCGGCCCATATACTGAGCATTTACTTATTAACATAGCCTCTTATCCAAAAATGCGCCTCGTCGCTAAAGATAATTTAACGGCCAAAATTTGGTTATCTTCCAAACCCCCTTAGCCAACAAACGGTGTTGTCTATGGTCATTAAGTTTAAGATCGTGGTCAGTTGGATCTTGTGCGGATAATGGCCTAATTCCCTACTCAAAATTGAAGTATATGAAAGGCCAAAATCTAATCTTGTGTTCCTATATTACGCAGGAATGTTAACTGATTGATTACCGAACCGGTCGTCATAAATTTGGCCACCAAATGTTGAACAGTTGACTGAGAGGGGCCAACACGCCTACCGTAAAATGGGGCAACGTTTGCACCAACGAATACTCATTTTGGACTTGCTATTCAATCATGTAACTTACCATGGTGATTTGGCATCAGTAACTGAATAATAAACAACAGATTTGACAGATATCACGAAAACAACATGGCCGCCAAAATCTACCCGCAAAACCCTCTATATGAAAAAAACAAATAATTTGGGCTGTTGATGAACTTTTGATATGAAGTGGGAAGAAGTTTTTTTATATTTTTATATTTTACCCGCACTAAAGGGATTTTGAGCACCCTTAATATGTTTGAGCACAGTGCGAGTGCTTAGGAAAGTTGGAGAGGATTTCAATGGTTTTGAATGTCTGAATATCGTAATGGGAAGTAACAGTATATTCCAAAGTTGGGCTCAAGTACAAACTAATGGACATTCCCTGAAGCGCGAGTATTACGGTTAAATTGTTTAAGGGGAGAAATGCATGCAATATAGAGATAAATATGAAAAAGGATGGGAATATTTGTGCTTCAGTGCCACACTGTTAGTTAACTCTACATTCACACACAAATTGGTATATTTGAAGTACTCTGTATGGTAAATGTGCATATGAGGGAAAATTGTAGTGTGCGTTCCCACCGAGATGAAATACGATATTTCGGCTGAAAACTGACGAAATTTCAAATTGATGGAACAAGAGAGATTTTAACGAAATCTCAATGAAAACTCTGGATTTCAACAAAATCCCAGTAAAATCTTGCTATATTTATTTGAAATCTCAAAATTTTTCGGCTGAAATCTTAAATTACGGTTTGATGGAAACATAGTATAACGTTTTGATGGAAATTTGTCAGCTTTGAATTGTTCGGGTAGATTCGTTTTCCTTCGTTTGTTGTTAAGAGTGCCAGTACCACTTGATTTAAATTAAAGAAAAACTGATGACTTTCAACACTCGGTCATGAGGAAACAGATGGTTATGTATTCTTGTTTTAAGACTTGTCAAAATATCATAAATTTGGAACATTTGATCAATAGGATTGCATCTGAATTTCATGCGGTAATACTATAGTTCTTCTCTTATTTGAAATAAAAAAACAAAATCATTTCATAAATATCAATTTTGAACATACGAAACAACAAGTTGACGAATTTTTACAATTTCAGTTAGTTTTGGTTTGAAATAAAAAAAGCTGTAGTGTAAAGTTTAAAATTGCACCTTGACGATTTCTTATCAACACTGTGTCGAATAAAATTAAAAATATATATAATAAAAAACAAATTTTCTCATCAAAATAAAGAATATACACTGCCGGACAAAATTAGAGGAACGCATGAAAAAAGTGAAAAATCTTGGTTTATTTTCATTTCATCTTTATTTTTTTGATGAGGATTTATAACTTGATCAATTTAGAGTTACTTGAAATAAAAAAAAAATCTGCTACTTGTTTTCCTTAAAAAAAAAACACAAAAAAAAAACACATAAATTCTGCTAAAGAAATTATTTTCATTGATTTAGAAAAATTGAAGTATACCTTTGAAGTTTATTGAAAGTGGGGATGTGTTAGTACCTAGTATTCCCTCCTCTTTCTCTGAGGACAGAAATAAGTCTCCTTGGCATACTTCTGATTACATTATCAATGTCTTGCTGGGGTATTTGATCCCAAGCTTTAAGTAAAGAACTTTTTAGCTCCTCTATGTTTGGATTTTTCTCCTTTAACTGTCTACTAAGCATATCCCAGACATGCTCGATGGGGTTCAAATCAGCAGAGTAGGCTCGGCAGTCTAAGGTGTTCAGGTAGGCCTCTCGAAGATACTCCAAAACTCTATTCGCAGTGTGGGGACGAGCGTTATCCTGCATTAAGATGACATTTTCGCCAATATTTGGTACAAATGGCACAACAATTTCTTGCAAAATATCCCTTACATACCGCTCTGCTGTCAAAGACCCATTTTCAACCACGTGTAACTCCGTACGGGCTCCCAAACATTTGCCACCCCAAACCATTATGGAACCTCCACCATAAGCAACTCGAGGAATGATGTTGCATTGTGCATACCGCTCATTTGATCTTCTGTACTGTTTGCCCCGCCTGTCGACCGGCTTGAGGCAAAATCTGGACTCATCAGTGAAGAGCACTCGTTGCCAGTCGTCCTCAGACCAGTTTATATGGCTACGTGCGAAGGCAACACGCGCTACTCTATGGCGCCTGGTAAGAAGGGGAGCTCTTACTGGCCTGCACGGTTTTAATGCAGAATCCTTGAGTCGTCTTCTTACAGTTTTGGACGAAATTCTTACATTTCGCACTTCCAGAAGTCTGTTCCTAGCCTCAATTGACGTCGCGGACCTGTTTCTGAGGACATAGGTCACAATAAATCTGTCGTCTCTTTGCGTCGTGACCTTTTTCCTGCCTTGTCCGGGATTCCTTTTTAGAGAACCGGTTTCTCTATACCTTTTCACATTTCGAAAAATAACGGATTTTGACACATTTAGCCTTGAGGCCACTTCATGGTACGAAAAGCCATTTTCGATCACACACAGGGCCTGGGCTACTTGAACCTCACTTAAATCTGCCATTTTTGCTTTAATTAATCACATTTGTCATAAACAATATTCCAGTAGGACTTTGATAACATTAAATGAACGAAAAGCCGAAAAATACACATGAAACTCAAACTTGTGCAAACGCTTTAACAATCAAATTTCTAATGACTGTATTTAAAGTGCTTTCATTTTTTTTCCGTTAGCCAAATGATGTCAAATCTGACAGCTATAGATCACTATACTTACTTTGGGAACAACTGATTTCATAAAAAATGCAAACAAAATATCCCGTTAGTCTATATTTGACCTTGAGAGAGAGAACATGCATCGTTCCTCTAATTTTGTCCGGCAGTGTATTAATACCTGACTCAAGTTCATGACTTGAGTTTTCTCTTCTTTGTTTAACAAAATCAGAAATTGCTTAAATAGGTAGCTCATCATTTAACCATATTCATAATATTAAATAATCAAACAGCACTGCCACCATCTCGCTATCTATTCTAAGTCTAAGGTCTGACCTAACCTATGATTTCATCAGTCTTCGTATACAATATTGCAAAATAATTTTTAACTTTTTTTTAATTCCAATTTGAGTTATGATCTCAATTAAATTTATTTCAATCACCATCATGCATGGATAGTTTTGTGTTGGTAAAATTCTTAGTTCAAAAATAGATTTTTTTTAATTATTAATTTAGGATCGCACTTTATCCTCCCCTCTCACACCGACGTATATGTAGACAGTTGATAATAATAAATCAAAAAGAAATTTTCTTGGTCGATGAATTATTTTGCTTCCATTTATATTTTCTTCTAAATTTGGGATTTATAAATCTTCTGGTTGCAAAGCTATTATAGTTTGTGTTGTTGTGAAATTCGATATTAAAAATTGAGATTCAATGGCATTGCATCCCATAAACTTCATTATATAGTGGAGGATCTGGTTTATTTATTCTCAAACAAGGCAGGGGCAACAAGCACTCTGGTTTTCGTCTCGATTCTCTCGTCTCTGCTTTGGTCCTTTGAGAAAAAGAGATTATTGACAACATTTATTATAAATGTGAAACCACAAAGTGCATCGGAAAGCAGAAAAGTGCATCGCTAATGGACAGTAATTGATGTTGAAGAGGCGATATGGCTGCGACTATGACTACTCAAATGACGACGACGACGTAAACGACGCCGAAGTTGTGTTTTTGTAAGACGACGAAGACGACGACGACGATGGGGGAAAGAGTATTTTTATGCATCATTTGTGCCCATCTTGACGAGGGGTTGTATTTACCAATAGAGATGAATGAAAAATATAAAAATAACATAATCGAGAAGAAATGTTTGCATAAATAAGGATTGGTTCAGAAATTGCAAAGGTTAGAACTCAAAGTAGAAAAGTTGTCCAATTTTGGTTAACCTTCGATAATTAATCGTATCACATACAAAACTATATTAATGTGGTCATGTCGGGAAGGAAATTGATGTTTTAAGACGATAACTAAGCAATGAGTATTCTTACAATTGAAAAAAGATCAGAAAAAAAGTTTGGTTTTAAAAAGAGAGTTCCACATTGGGCGCCAAGTGAATATACTTACATAGACATCTTTTTTTATATAGAAAGAATGTATCGATAAGGTCCTATTGGGAGGGAAGATGTTGTTTTAAGTCGATATTTAAGCAATGATTATTCTCGTTATTAAATAAGGATTGGACAAAAAGTTTATTCAAAATAGGGAGATCAACGTTGGGCGCCAATTGAATATACATACGCACATATACATCTTTTTTTTAAATAGAAAGAATGTTTTAATATGGTCCTATTAAGGAGGGAAGTTGTTGTTTATAGTCAATATTCAAACAATGATTATTGTCCCTATTGAATAAGGATTCGACTAAAAGTTTTGTTCTAAAACAAAAAGTTTCACGTTGGGTACCAAGTGAATATACTTACATACAAATCTTTTTTAAATAAAAAGAATGTATCAATAAGGTCCTATTGGGAGGGAAGATGTTCTTTTTTGTCGATATTTAACCAATGATTATTCTCGCTATTAAATAAGCATCCGACAAAAAGTTTGTTCAAAAAAGGGAGATCAACGTTGGGCGCCAATTGTATACACATACGCACATACTCATACACGTCTTTTTTTAAATAGAAAGAATGTAGTAATATGGCCCTAATGAGAAGGGAAGTTGTTATTTATAGTCAATATTCAATCAATGATTATTGTCCCTATTGAATAAGGATTCGACTAAAAGTTTTGTTCTAAAACAAAAAGTGTCACGTTGGGCGCCAAGTGAATATACGAACATTCACATCTTTTTTTTTTAAATGAAAATAATGTATTACCGGGGGGCGGGAAGATGTTGTCTTAAATCAATATATAACCAAGGATTGTTCTTGCTTTAGAATTAAGATCCCACAAAAAGTTTGGTTCTAAAAAGACAGTTCTACGTTGGGCGCCAATTGAATATACATACATACTAGGGTGTGTCAAAGTGCTCAACTATGGTATTTTTAAATGTAATAGCTTTTAAAAGTTGCATTGCTTATCAAAATTAAATCCTGCGTTTACAATTTTCATTTTAATTAATATCTTTGGCTCGCTCAAAAATAGGATGAAATCCAAGAAATTTTGATTTTTCGAGATTTTTGAAATGTGGTGTTGTTTTAAATTGCACCGTGTGGATACAAAAAAATTATATAAAATATTTTTAGGCTTCCAAGTCAAAGATAATTGCAAGGATACACTTTTAAGCTTATATTTGCTTAAATTGAACACTTGATAAAGAAGTTATGAAATAATAAAAGAAGGAAGAAAAATCTTTTTTTTTTATTTAAAATCGTTTTTTTTTTACAAAAAAAAATTCTTAAAAATCAACGGAACCACCTACAATATCGTGGTATATCTTTTTGTAAAGACAAAAATTCTTTCTGTATATTGTTTAGTTTTTTTTTTTAGTATACGTAAAAAAAAAAAAAAATTTTACTGTAAATTAAATTTTTTTTTTTCAACTTCAACCGATTTGAGCGAGCCAAAGACGAACAAAATCTTATTTTTTTTTTACATGTTCTTAAACCTCAGACCCTAATACAACTTTTGATCACTATTACATTTAAAAATAAGAGTACTTTTTTGCGGCCATACAAAAGTGACACACCCTAATACATACACATCTTTTTAAATGGAAAGAATGTACTGACATGGAAGGGAAGATTTTGCTTATAGTCAATAATTACTATTGAATAAGGATCCGACAAAAAGTTTGGTTCAAAAAAAAAGTTCCACGTTGGGCGCCAATTGAACATCCGTACAAACACATAGTTTTTTAAATAAAAACATGATTATTCAATCTATTGAATTAGGGTCCGAAAAAAAGTTTATTCTAATAAAAACGTCCCACGTTGGGCGCCAAATGAATATACGTGTACACTGTATACACATCTTTCTTGGGAAATGGAAAGAGCAAAAATCATCGCAATTCTATAAATTTAATCTTTTGCGGAATATATTTAACCAAAAATATGCTATTTATAACTATCGTATATCACATCGTAATATTATCAAATTAAATAAAAAGAAATTCTCATTTTTAAATTATCAACCCCGTTTTTAAAATGTATTTTGTTATATCACGGCTGGCCTTTTTTAATGACATAAACTTTATAATGTGTTGTTCAAAGGTTGTATTTATTTAGTTTCTGTTTATCATTATTTTTTGATGGAGCACGTCGTTGTGATATTTACGATAAGTGCTTGATTGATACGTAAACACAGTTTTTTTTTCTCTGATTGCATGTGATTGTGGGAATGCAATAATCAAAATTGCGATACGTACTCGTTATGTCAATGATAATAATTTGCCTTTCTTTTTTATTATAAATTAAAGTTTTTGAAAAAAAATTCAATTTAATTGTATTTTTTTATTTTTTTTTAGAATCAACTCACGCTCAAGGGAATATGATTACCCTTTAAATGTTTTAACACAGCGTGGGCGTGAAGTTACGGAAGAGAAAGAAGGATAGGAAAGATGTGTGGCACGATGTTCTGAGACTGAAGGTGGTTGTCTCAGATTTTTTATCTCCAGGGATGGCGGCTGAACTAAAGCGGAGAATTGCCGTGTCTTATTTCTATGTCCCTTATAATTCGCATTATTTTATTCGTTTTTCATCCTTGTTGGGCATACTAGTTTAACTCAATCACATGTTGTTAGACCACATTTTGGAGTTTAATTAATACGAAAAGGACAGCGTTCTCTATGTTCTTCACTTTTCTAAGCATTATAACAATAGTTTCAATAAATTTCCAATTTTCGTTTCTAGAGCCTTGTCGTTTTACTGGCGTTTTAGTAAAACGACTATCGGAATAAGGATGATTATGTATGTACAAACATATGTATCGTAAGAAGGAACTTAGCCAATGAAAAGTGTAACTTTAACATTTACAATTACATTATGTACAAACATAATAATTGTATACGAGTATGTTTTTGAATTTATTTTAATTTTGCTTTTGGTTGCTGAACTATTTAATAAACATTTATATATTATTTTTGAATTGCTTTTTAAGCTTAATAAAATAGGGAATTAAATTCCTCGAAATAAATTGGTAAACATTAAAAATAGCATTTTATTGATATTAAGAAGCAATACAAAAATAAAATATCAATGTTTTTCTTAAAATCTTTTAATATTACGAAAAAATTACTAAATTTCTTGTGTGTAGAAATTCATAAGATGCAATTTTTAACTTAACATTATAAAAAAACTAATTGTTTTCAACGAATAAAAAACAAACTGAATTTAACCCTCTTCCTCCAAACTTTAGCTCCAAATTAAAATTTAGTTAAATTTTAAGGAAATGCTTATGAAATAAAAATACTGTTTTTGTGTCTAAGTTTTCATTTACTTAGTTCGGAGTTTTAAGTTCCAGGATAATGTGCCTTCTTTTTTGAGCGATTTTAATCGAGATGCTGATCGAACTAGAATTACATTGACAGAGTTAGACCAAAGGAGTTGGTCTCTCAATACAAAATTTATTTTCTGAAAATTCAAGGTTTATGTTTGTTTTTTTTTTTAATTTAATTTTTATCTGGACATTAATTATACCTACTTAAGGTTGGCATACTCAAATTTGTCCTCGAAAGTGTTTTAATTTTTTTATGTACATAGAAGAATTATTTAATAAAAACATTCTCAACGAATTTTGAATTTTTTTTTTTGTAAAAATTATTGTTTTTTCAAGAAATATGACAGATCTTATTTTTGTTTACTAAAACTATTTATTGATCATTTTTCTCTAGGTTAGGTTAGGTTAGGTTAGGTAAGCTTAATTGGCTGAAAGTTGATCTTGTTACCATCACACTTAGATCAATATAGATCTGTTGTGATACCCTAGGGAATGTGACTCCCATGTATTGAAACCTCTGATAATCCTATGCCATTCAAGCCCGTTAAGGTTGTTGATGAGTTTCAGCAAGCTATGGCCTGAAATGTCGGAGGGTTTTTCTATTTCTTAGTCATTGAAGAAATGTCTGTCGTCACATAATCACCTGGTTGACGAGAGGTATATGCCTTTTAAGAAAGTGATCCTTGCCTTTACCCCCAATTGAGGAAAGATTACTCCACCAGACCCGTACAAGCATTATGGCTCCTTGTAACATCTAATAGATTAGTTTGATAGCTTAGTGGTTGATGTATATGTCTATGTCCTATTGTTTGGTCAGAATTGCTGAATAAGTTGAAGGGGATGTCCCTTTCCTCAAGAGGATTTTTCGAATCTTAGACTCTCGTGTTCACCATAGGAGTGGCAATCGTTGATGTATAGACGACGTGCTCATTCTCTGCTGGTGCTGCTCATACAAGAAACACGTATATCGTTTAGTCGTTTTCGTTCGTGTGATATCCAGTCTCGTGGTCGGCTGGTTGAAGGAGGTTAGGAATTTTCAAGTCATTTGGTAGTCTTAATATATTTGAACAGGTTTTTGCTTGGAATGTAAGGGAGTTCCTCTAAGTCGTTAAAGAAATATCTCCCTAGGTGCCTGTGCCACAGATGATATAGCGCTGGGCAGTGACACAGGTACTGAGGAGTATCCTCATGTATCTCCTCGTCACCGCATTCTCTGCAAAAGTTGTCCAAAATGAGTTTCATCTTTTTCTTGTGGTAACCCAGTTGGTTATGACCGGTGGTGATGATCAAGAGAAATGAAAGAGACTTTTCACTCTGTTGGATGATAATTTCAGTCTTTTATTTGCTGAAATTAGGCCATAGTTTTCTGGTTATAAGACAGACATCGAGCGAGTTTTATCTCTTGCTTATTGTAGCTAGAAAAATTTTGCTCTCAGTAACCTGTTTAAGATGATAAAGTGGGACCTGAACTGTTGTATCTGTGTGATTAAGATCAAGCATTGATCCTATTCTTGCCAGCTCGTCAGCGCTTTAATAACCTGGAACACCAGTGTGACCAGGAACCCAACAGAGCTTTATGTTGTGCTGTGTACCAAGAACCCATAGTTCTTCGCGTTAGCAAGTTATAAGCTACGATTTGATTTCAATGGCAGTAATCGCTTTTATTACCGCTTTGCTATCAATGAAAAACGTGACATCAGCTTTTGTTATTGCCATGATTGAGACTTATCTAGCAGCTTTTGTCACTGCCAGAACCTCAGCTTGATAGACACTGCATTTTTGTCTAATATCATCCATTTTTAAAACTTCTAGTAAATTGAAAATCAACTTCTGATATATAAAGGTTTTGAAGGTATTTAACACATAGTTATCAAACATATTTCAAGAGGTTTTTTTTTTTTTATAATCTACCCGCGCTCAAGGGATTATGATTACCCTTTAAATGTTTCAACACAGCGCGGGCGTGAAGTTACGCAAGAGAAAGAAGGATAGGAAAGATGTGTGGCACGATGTTCTGAGACTGAAGGTTGTTGTCTCAGATATTTTATCTCCAGGGATGGCGGCTGAACTAAAGCGGAGAATGTCGTGTCTTATTTCTGTGTCGCTTATAATTCACATTATTTTATTCGTGTTCATCCTTGTTGGGCATACTAGTTTAACTCAATTACATGTTGTTAGTGTTATGCCTGAACAACATGCAATGAGTAAACCAGCAACCCATTGATGACAATTTTAGAAGGTTTTTAATGGAATTTTCGACATAGACGACACGGCAGGGATCGAACTGTGATCATGAGGTTCACAGGCGAGCACACATCCATCGCGCCACGGCCACCCCCAAGAGGTGAATGTACAGGGCCGGACAAGCTATACGTGCAAGCTGTGCAAATGCTCAGGGCGCTGAACCCAAGGGGCGCCTAGGGCAAGAGTTAAAAAAGCCACTACTTCGTAACCACTACCTTCTTTTTTAAGTCTCATTTCTTTTTATAACTCACACTAATATTGATATTCATTATATAACTAACAGCTAGTTCTGAATTTAAAAAAATATACATATCTACTATTCCAAAAATAAGTTGATGTTTACCTTCCTATTCACACCCACACTGCGCCCGATGTCAGTTCTTCTATATGAAATCGAAGTCAGCAATGTTACTCAAACAAAAATTCTAAGGGTAAAAATTCATACTCATTGATATAACAGCGCGCAAAATTAAAAATTGCGTCTATGAATTTAAACTCTTCCGGTTGAGTGTTTTTTGTACTATGTTTTAATTTGGCACTGGCCTCTCTTTATGAGTAAAATTTTATCACAAACTGTCATGAGTGTCATGTCGTGTGCCTCGCGTGGCGAGACTCGAGATGAGACAAAGGTTGAATTGAATTGATGATGATGCGATGAGGCGATGACTAATGTTCAGGTTTGTCGTTAATGAGTGAATTTGTTTTAATCAATTTCTCCTTTTCTCTATTTTTTTGTTCTTGTCAGTTATTGTTTACATTAAAAAAAATGGATTTTTTGACCAATCTAATTACTTTATTTGTCTATTATGTTAAAAAAAACTCAAAACAAAAGAAAGGATAGAGAATCTATATTGAGAATAAAACCTGCTATATACACTCCTATTCCAGTAGTTTATATGCAAATATAAGCTTATGACAATGGTTTAAACATGAAAAGAAAAGAGGCTGGTATTCAAGACAAAATTAAGAATCTTGGACCAAGAGCTTATTTTGCTTGCATTCTCTGAATTTGGTTGTTAATGATTCAGCTTGCTGTTTGTTGGAAGCTGTTAAGTTTTTTGACATTGCTCAATGCCTAGAAAACATTTTTATCAGGTTCAACAATGCGTTGGTTTGACCTTAAAATCCCTTTCCGAAACCAGATGGGAAAGTAGACTAAATGCCTTAAAACCGTTAAAAAATCTTTGGAGATATATGAAGTATATGAAGCTCTTATTGAAATATCTGAGGCTAGAAACGTTGAGAATAGAAACACTGCAGAGTCATTAGGAAGTGAAATTTTAGTTTAAAGTTTAAATGTTGCATATTAATCTAGTTTGATATTTTAGAAAAAATATCTAACTAGTAAGTATTTACAAAGTCCGCCGGTTAATTTTTTCTTACAGCGTTCTAGTTCTGGAAGCTACTAAAAACTCTTTCGTGGAAACGCGATCAGAAGAACAATTCACTAACGTGCAATCAGCTGAAGCCATAGCTCTAAATCTAGAAATACCATCACAGTTTCCTCAAATAACGTAGTTTTCCGAAAATAAAATTAATAAAAAAACTGCTTCAGGACCCCAATGACTCAAGAAAGATAAGTTGACTTGTCAGTCATGGCTATAGAGAATGAGCTTTTTAAGTCATAAGATTATGATGATCTGGTTACTGAGTTTGCTAAAACAAAACCGGAAAAGATAATCTAATACAATAAGTTCGGTTCCATTTATTTTTATTAAAATAATGATTTTCTTATTGTTTCCTACACTGAATAAATATGTAAATATGAATATAAGACTTTGAATTCAACAATAATTAATGAGTTAATTATTTATTTGTATGTTGTCATGTTTTTGAATTAGTTTTTAAATACTTTCTACTTCAAAAAAAATATTTTTTTCAGTTCCTTAATTTTTGTGATTTATTTTTTTTTGTATTTAGTTTACAATTATTTTTGTATTCTTTAGTTACTATTATTTTTGTGATATATTTTTGATTTCTTAGTTTTTAATAAAAATCATATTTATTTTAATTAGATATACCTAAGTATTATCTAGGAATAGGCCTCTTGGGGATACCTCGTTAAAAAAACGCATTGCAAAGTCTACCCCATAGGTAATGAGAAAATGACTTTTTTGGCCAATAACAGCAAATGAGGGGCGCCACTGATGAATATTGCGCAGGACTCTAATTTAGCTCGGGCCGGTCCTGTGAATGTATTAAGGGTTTTTAAAGACCCATTGATGCTTTGGGTCTCTATTGGGAAGCTCTTAGCATAAATACAATTTTTTTGAGATGGAAACGGTTTTTAAATTAAAATCTACAATTATTTACTGACGAATCTTGGCTCAGTCCCTAACGTACTGGATGTTCTTTATATAACGTTGCTTTCATCAAAATCTTCCAGGATGAGTAGTAATATTTTTTTCTGGAGCTCAAAAAAATGATTAAAACTTAGACCTAAATATTGAACATTGGTCAACTATTATAGATCAGAACAATCCACCTTGCCTGTAAATATCTGACATAAATTCTCATTTTTTCATTCTCAAGATCTTTTCAATCTCAGATATCTTTATTCAACTAATTGGAAGTAGGTTAAGTAATCTTATTCCTCGATGTTATCATGAACTAAAATTAAATTTTAGGGCAATGTTATTTACGATCCAATCGAGTTTTATATTTTTATTGGCACAAATCAAAACCAAGTGGAAAAGAGTCAATTTAGATATAATATTGTAGCTTTACGTTTATTCTGATAAGCGGACCTCTTAACCAAAACTGAAAAAACCGCAAACGATTAACCTAATTGTGCCATTTAAAAAACGTTACCCTACAGCCAAAGTGCAGTTTTAAACTGCGTAGGTGTTTTCATTTTATTTTGAATTAGTCTTTATAGGACTTAAATTAAACTTTTAGCATTTAACCTTAAAAACTATCACACAGAGTAAAAACATACTTGAAAATATTCTACAAATTCGTTTCGTCCTTTGTTTATTGTTTACTTTATTCATATGTATTAAAAAAAAAAGACTAAAAACAGTTCTCAGGAGAAGAAGATTTTTAAAATTAAGAATTATATCCCAAAGACTTCAATTTCGTTCTATAAATTCGATAATTTATTGCAATCATTTGAATTTTTTTTTGAAAAATTGAAAAAGATCGAACCGTCTTGAGCTGACAGCGGATGAAAAATTCAATTGTCCTCAGAAATTTTAATTATGTTAGTTTATAGTGATCGCCAAGTGATCGTAATTTGACCATTTAAATTCTATAAATGGATACTTAAAGCAAAAGAGTATCTCTTAAGTATATTCAACAAATTATTTAAGGAATAATTAAAACTCAATGATAGTAAAAAGTCAAAAAATTATTGTGTTTTTTCTTCGAGGCGGAGAAATTCAAATTGGCAACACTGTTTTCTGTAACAGTGAGTTTGAAAGTTCTCAGTTGTTTTGAGGTTAGTTTGGTATTGGTTTGAGAATTCATCATGAATATACTCATGCCGGAACAACGTTTACAAATTGTTCAAATTTATTTTGAAATACATGTTTCAAATCAAGAAACATACGGGTCTTACGTGCGTTTTATAGTGTTCATAATAGATTTCGTATTAATTATATGATATACTAATGTTTCTGATTAAGAATTTTGACATTGAACCTTAATTTAATGATACGAACGCTTAAAAAATAGATCTGACTATTTATAGGCTATTGTTTTCGGTGACTTTTGATAAAATAACGGGTGGTAGAAGTAGTAGTTGGCGAAAGATCGAAAGATCAATCAGCCAATTTAGAATGAGTTATTTTTGTATTATTCAAAGTGATTTGAAATTAAGTTTGGGCCATAAGAGTTACTAATTGAAAACCTTAAAACCTGTCCAAGTTTAACTATAGCCACTCAATAGTATGATATAAATTTAAATAATTCTTCTAAGATAGAAATTCAAAAATTAATTTCCCAAAAACTACAGGCTTCTAAACTCACCCATTAAGAAGATAAAAATATCTAAAACCAAAATCAAATACCCGCTACTTCACTTGATTTATTGTTTGGTGAACATCTGTGGGACAAAACCATTCAACGATGTATAATAATTTATGACTTTCTACTTAATACAGTGTACACTTTAAAAATTGGTACCCAAAACTTTTACGTTCACACATTTTTATACTTTTATGATGATTTCAATGAAGTCGGCTAGTTCAAAAAAAAAATACATCAACACCGCTGTCAAAAAAAAGTGTTTAGCCAGTATTTTGAATTTTCCATTTTGATTCCAAGTTGATTTAGCAAAAACTTTTTTCATTGAAGAAAAATTGACCCACTTGAATACTCTTATTTATGGAGATCATCATCATCATTGGCTCAACAACCGGGTTCCGGTCCTGGCCTCTTTCAACAAGTCTCTCCACCTATCCCGGTCTCTAGCCGACGCCATCCAGTTGCGCACCCCAAGGCTTCGGGCGTCCTGGTCTACGCCATATCTCCAGCGCAAGCATAGTCTACCTCGCTGTCGTCTACCATAGAATATACCACAAAGAACTTTTCGAGCAGGTTCCTCTTCGCCCACCGCGAGCTAGGTGCCCTGCCCACCGGAGTCTACCGAGCTTAATTTTTGTCACGATATCTGCTTCAATGTAGATTGCGTACAATTCATGATTGTAACGTCTCCGGAATCGTCCTTCCTCATATATGGGGCCAACAATTCTCCTTATAAGACTTTTCTCTCGAACGCAGCTAAGAGGTCGGAGTGCCTTTTGCTAAGCACCCAAATATGGAGATCTTATAGATCAAGCAAAAAGTCGCATAAGACTTCAGTTGATCACCCAAAACTTTGGCACGTTTAAGAAGTAGGTTTGCATGTAATATGTTCTACGAGTGTAGTATCTATTAGCGTTAATTTAAAGAATTCAGTTTCGTTTGTATTAATCAAGGTCTAAACAACTCAGTTTGGTTTCTTAATTTTTAATTGATATTCGATTGATATTAGGCATTAAAGTAAAATTTAGTAAAATATATTTTTGTTTTAAGAAAAATATAAGTATTGTTTCTTTGAAGGAGTTTTGTTCTATTTCACTCTTGAATGTTTTGCACATGACAGCTTGAAGCTTACTTAACTTATGGTGACGCTACAGTCCGGGGTGGACCAGGGCTTCCCCAGCTAGCTCGGTCTCTAGCTAGCTGTCTCCAGTTTCGCACGCCAAGTTGGTTGAGGTCCTCCCCCACTTGTGTGCGCCACCTGAGTCGCGGTCTTCCTCTACTGCGCCGTCCCTCGGGGTTGAATTCGAAGACTTTCCGACCCGGAGCATTCGGGTCCGTTCGCTCTACATGACCTAGCCATCTCAATCGTTGGACTTTGATTCGTTTGACTAGGTCAGTTTCTCTGTACAGCCTGTACAGTTCGTGGTTATATCTTCTCCTCCACTCCCCGTCTATGCAGACGGGACCAAAGATCACAGGAAGAATTTTCCTCTCAAAACATCCTAAAGAGCTCTCATCCACTTTCGACAAAGTCCATATCTCTGCACCATAGACAAGGACCGTGATGATGAGGGTTTAATAGAGGGACACTTTAGTTTCTCGAGAGAGGACTTTGCTACTCAATAGCCTTCTTAGTCCAAAGAAGCAGCGATTGGCAAGAGTTATTCTCCGTTTGATTTTAGCGCTGGTGTTATTTTCGGAGTTTATAGCGGCGCCTAGGTATGTATATGAAGTCCTTCACTACCTCAAAGTTGTCTGTCTATAATGACGTTTGGTTCAAGACGTCGGTGTTGTGTTTTCTTTTTTGATGAGAGCCTATACTTGGTCTTGCCCTCATTTACAGTTAAGCCCATCTTCTTCGCTTCCGTCTCAATGCTTAGAAATGCGCCACTGACATCACGCTTTGTTCTTCCAATAATGTCAATGTCATCGGCGTATCCGAGTAATTGGACGGACTTTTGAAAGATTGTGCCTCTTATGTTAACGCGTGAGTTTTGCACTATTCTTTCAAGAACTATGTTGAAGAAGTCGCACGACAGAGCATCGCCTTGCCTAAGACCTTTTTTGACATCAAATGAAATTTTCTAACTCCTATTAAAATGTTGTGTCCAATTTTGTATTGCTTATACTTGCATTACAACGTATCAGGCTTTAAAGCTTTAATATGCAGAAGAAAAATGTTGAAAGATCATTCAAATCTATTAGGAATTGCTAACAATGTTTATGTGGTTAAAAGATTCGTGTCATACAACCTTGACTTGATAAACGTGCCCTTCCATCAGTGCTTCCAAATCAGCTGCATCGTTGCAGCTGGCCGCGGTCTTACGTTTTCTTGCCGAAGGAAATTTCCAAAAATCAGTTGGAAAAGATTCTGATATCGAGGTACTGTGTCAAAAATGTTGACACAAATTCTTAAATGTCTCGGAGAATAAAATTTGTCGAAGTGTGATTTTTTTTTATAATTTGCACACAATCAAATGATAATGACTACCCTAAAATTTTATGGTGTAACACGCTGCGAGGTGAAAGAGAAGATTTGAATGTACGTCCGAAGTTGGGTTCAAGGGTTAGCTGATGAGCATTCCCAGCTAGACGAGTATTACGGCGAAAATGCTTGAGGGCAGGTATGCAACTGGCTATTTCAATTGAACATTGACGATAGAAAAAACGATAAAACAAAGAAAGACAGGAAACGTTACGCCGATGTTAAAGAGAAACAAAAGTTTCCGTAAGGGATGTGTCTCCTACAAGTTTTAGGGCTCTATTCTGAATTATATCAAATTATATTCAAATGAGTTATGGGAGCACCAGCCGAGATATGAGAGTTATACTCAAGTCTTGGGCGGATGTATGCCTTATAGATCTTAGCCAGATCAGAAGGGGAATTTCTTGCGTCTTTTAAGAAAACCTAAGCATATCGCTGCGTTTTTGGCTACGTCCAATAAATGATCATTCCATTAGAGATGGTCATTAACAGACATACCGACTATGGAAAGCTTTTTAGTTTCTTTGATGCAAGTGCCATTCATGGGTGGTATATCGCTTGGCCGACAACAGACAGCTTTGTGTTTTCTATGTATTTATATTCGAAGCGGTTGTTAATTCTCCATTGTAAAATGCTGTTAAAATCGTAAGCTAATGAGCTAAGCCCACGCTGCTGTTTCAGTTCCACAGTGAAGTGAATTACAAGTTTCAGACAAAAGATCATTTATGAAGATAAAGAAGAGTGTCGGAGGCAAAACGGAGTCTTGGTGCACACTAGCATTTTTTTATGAATATCATACTTGAAACCGTCCAATACAACTTGTATATTGAGCTGTCCAAAAAATTGTTTCTAATCCAGAGGATCAGAGACTCTTCGATACCAAATGCATGTATTTTCGATAAAAGAACTTTAGTTTGAAATGACCAATGAAGAGACAAGAGATTCCGAACTTAATTTTTTGCAAAAATTTAATATTCCTGGTGTCATAGGATGCATCGATGAGACGTACATATGTACATAACATATGTATATGTATTTACGTAAGAATTTCGCAACCAAATCAAGATCCAATGCTATTCTATAATAAAAAAGGATATTTTTAATTTTTTTCTGAAAATTTCACAATAAGTTATAAATTCACACAACTACATCTGATCGAATTTAAATCACCCAAAAATCGTGAAAATCGAAATCTGAAACACGGAAACTCGTATCAATTAAACTTCGCAAAAAAAAAATAAAATCTACATATATCGATAAAAGTGAAATGTAGAATTTTATTTTGTGTCGATTTCCATTCTATTTTATATGACTGAACGTGAAATTTAGAACCCGGCTGTAAATAGGAAAAAAAAACATCGAACTAGAGACCTTTCATTGAAAGACTACGATAGAATTTGAAATGCTTAAGCTAGCTACATAAATTGAGCAAAAATCAGTTCAGTTATTTATGAGAAAGTCGAAGGACAAATGTAGAAAAAAAACTTGGTCTCAAAAGTTTCATTCCTTTTGACCAATTATCATGATAAACCCTTCCTTTACACAACAAAAGTACAATTGTTATTATTATGACCTGTGGTCTATTTCACCAAATTACAATTACAATCACAAATTTGTAATTGTTACCTACAATTGCAAATTTGTAAACTGATTTTCTGTTTCACAAACTACAAACATAATTCCAACAAATTTGTTGGAAAGAGAAAAGATTAAGGGAAATTGTATTTGTTATTTACAAATAGAAGAAAAAGCCGTTTCACCGTTTAATTTGCAAAGTTGTAAATAACAACTGTTTCTGTACAAGTTTGTTAGCATTCGACACATCATAACAAAAATGAATAAACAAGATAAAATTTTTATCTCCGATTTAATTCGTGATAAGAATGATATTTTATTAGAAAAATTTTCCGATATCATAACACATAATCTTAAAGTTAGCGAGTGGCAAAAAATTTTCAACAATATAAAATCTAATAGTATTTTAATAGATAAAGATTGGAAATACCTAAGAGATGTCGTGTGGCAAAATTTAAGACGAAATACTGTGGTAAGTAAAAATTATTTGTTAGGTAGATTATATTTACCGGCAATATCAAAGAACCGTTCACGAATGCTTTCGTGTTCTTCTGGCCAACGTACAGTATTTTCAAAGAAAGTCTCAACAATGGCAGAACAAATACGATGGACAGTTCTGCATACCGTAGATTTAGATATACCGTGCATGTCTGCAATCCCGTGGTACTGTCCACCATTTTCAAGCCAATGTAAGGCTGTCAGAAATTGTTGTGTCGGTGTCAGTGAAAAGTTTTTTTCAGACTCATTTGCAATACGAGGTCCTATTTGACTTATTATTTCCTCTGCTTTAGAACGTTCTAACTGAAACTTTTCGTTGAAAATAAAAGCATTTGAAATTTCATAGTTAATTCGCGGTCAATATATTTTTCTTCGTCTATTAAACACAAAATCTACACTTATATCACTATCGGTGCTACTATGACTTCGACGTAAGGGTTTTTTGGGTTTCAAATGCGATTTTTTCCGAAACTTACAAATTGTTATCAAATCGGCAGACGATCTTTCTTCTGCAAAAAATTTTCAGTAACTGAACAAATTTGTAAAATTTCGTAATTCCGTGAAACAGAAACTTACAAAAAATAAAATGCACGACTGGGTCGCACGAACTTGCTCCTATGTAAAAGGCTAAGAATTTCAAAAATGAATGTTATTAGAAAAACTGTTCATAAGCATAAAATTCATTTTTTAAATGACTAAAAAAAACTTCTTTGGTAGTTAAAGGTAAGAATAGGATGCCATGTGATTCAAGCAAATATAGATTTATGCAAGAACAAAAATTATAAGTCTTTGTAGTGGTTTCTTAAAAAATAAGGTTTTATGTAAGAAAATTTTAAAACATTTTTAAGAAAAAATGTTGGTACGCCAATTTAAAGTTTTTATTATTGTATGAATAAAAATTAAATTTACAAAAAAAAGTATTGAGCCGTTTTCGAGATATTGAATTTTCAAAAAACAAAAAATGGATTTTTTTTTTCAAAATTCAAAAAAATATTATTCTTAAAGTTTTGAAATGCAATGGTTTTTAAACTTTTTAGAAGCTTCTCTCTTCGAAATTTCATTAAAATCCGTTGTGCTGATAATGAGAAATTCAAAATTTTAAAAAATCGTTCTATGGTAGGTAGAGTCAGTAATATCTTGTTTTTAATTTTTTTTATATTAAATTACAGATATTAAAAAATAATAGAAAGAAAAAAAATTTGAGCAAAATTCTCGGAACCGTTTTCGAGAAAAATACGATTTTCGAAAACCATTTTTTAACATTTGTATGGAGGGTACCGTTATTTTTAGGTAAAATGAATTTATTTTGCTTATATATTGTAGATTATTTTTTCAAACTTTCATTTATCAAGTTTTGAAAAAATCGAGCATGGGGTTTTCGAAATATTGAGTTTTCAAAAAAAAATTTTGAAAGTTTTTTTAAAAATCCAAAAAAATTGTTTTGGAAAATTTGAATACACAATAATATTCAAACTGCTGGGAACCTTTAGCATAAAAAAAATGATCAAAATCGGTGGTACCGTTTTTGAGAAAATCAAAAACAAAAAAAATGGTCCCAAGGGGGGTACCAAAACTACTCATTTTTTTGAAAATTTTTTTCGACCATTACCTAGGTTTAACTAAATTAAATTTTTTTAATTTTTTTTAAGAAAATCGCAGGGACAGTTTTTGAGAAAAAAAAATATTTATAAAATTTCGGAAAAAAATCGTATGGCAGGTACCGTTATTTTTGGTCATAAAAAATCAAATCAAAAAACATCCGGGGGTAAAAAATCAAAACCCATATCTACCAAGTTTGAAGAAAATCGGCCGAGCCATTTAGCTGTAATCGAACAGACAGACAGACAGACAGACAGACAGACAGACAGACAGACAGACAGACAGACAGAATTTCCAGACCCACTTTTTTCGTCTTCGCTATCATCGTAATGTCAACTTTGATCAAAATCTCGAGTTCGATTTTTTTTACGAATGCATAACTTGCCTTATAGTACCTATAAGTCGCAAGTAAATATAAATTTTAACAAATTTGTACTTGTAAGCAACAAAAAAATTTAGTTTTGGTGAAACTGAAATAATGAAATTTCTACAAATTACCCTTTGTAAACAACAAACACATTTTTGTAATACAACCATTTTGTGAAACATAAAAACACGATTTTTGAACAAATTTGTTAAAAAAGTGCTTGTAATATACAATTTGTAAGTTGGTGAAATAGGCCACTGTAAGTAGTGTTTATAGTTTTTACTCTGAAAAATCTTATTTCAATATTTAGATTTTAAAAATAAATCACACAAATTGTTAGTATCTTTATTTTATCCCATAGCGACACAAACATTCCAATTAATCACTCTTGTTAACGAATAGTCAAGACCATCATTTAATTTTAACTTTTCATTTATAATCTCTTTCAACAATATTTTAGAATTCATTGAATGTTTGTCTAATTTTAATGCCAAGAATAAATTATTATTTGCACTCGAATTTTAAAACTCACTCATTCACCAACTCCTCCTTCACCCACCCACTCACTTCACTTAATTATAAATCTTTTAAAATTTGCTACATAATATAAACAAAGAACAAAAAAAAAGTTAAAGAATTTATCTTTTTTTATTTATTTTTAGCTACTTATATTCTGTTTGGCAGCACTAATTTCGAAAGCCAAATTGAATATTGTCATTGTAAGTAAAAAAAAAATAAATAAGTAAAATAGAAAAGAATTAGTTAGAAACCGTACAAAAAATATAGTAATAGCATTAAAATTAAAAAATAATAAAAATTGCTTTAAATTTGTGTTGCCAAATAAAATAGTTATAATTCATTCAAATAGAAAAAATAAAATAAAAAAAGTAGTTTTTTACTCGACCCTGCCAGGAGTCGAACCTGGAATCTTCTGATCCGTAGTCAGACGCGTTATCCATTGCGCCACAGGGCCAGCTGGCGAAATTGCAAGTCAATATTCTTCATACGTGGCAAGTAGGTAAAATGAAGTCTTCTGTATTTTATTTACCTAAATATTCTGCTTGAATTTTGTTTTGTAGAAAAGCCACTGTAGTCGTTGCGTAATTTAGCAAATCTTTGATTAAATAGAAAATATTGATTTTTGTTTAAACGAAAATTTATCTACCCAAATAGAACAAAGTCGAATGTACATATGTTCATACAAATAAAACTCAACAATTGTTCGTGAAACAAATATTTACTTTTGTTTTGGCATAAAATGGGAGGGGAATGTGCTTTTATTTAAAAAAAAAGAAAAATTTCATGGTCCAACCGTGTATGGAACAACATGTCAACATTTCTAAATTTACTAATTCAGAGGTAAAATTCATATTTTTATTTAAGGTTTCAAGGTTTAGGACCATTACGAGATCTGGGTCGAATAAGGAGGTCATCGTAGAAAAAAACAACAGAAGCTTATTTTGAGGGGCTCAAGAAATCTTATTATTTTGAACAAGTTTTATCAATCTAAACAAAGACTATGTTGAGAAATGAAATTTTTGTTTAAATTGACGAACACTCAAGGGGTTATGAATACCCTTAAAATGCGATTGTTTTGAAATAGAGAGAAAATTGAGTAGGTGATATTGAGTTACATTTGTCTTAAATGTCTGGATTCTGTAATGCGAAGGAAAAACAGAGTTAACAGTGTTGAAAAAATGCAATAGTTTTTGCACCAAAGAAAGCAAGCGAAATATAAAATTGAAACGCACGTCTTCAAGTCTTTAATTCAAGTACAGTATTTATTCATACTAAGGGGTATTTATAGGTTAGGAATAGTTGCTTATTTTAATTTTAGTATATACAATTTTGGCGGCAATTAAACTTGACGAAGCGTCAGTACTAAAATGAGTTCATAATTCATTTTAGTATTTAGTTACATAATTCATTTTAACATTTAAGGATAGTTTACAATTAGTTTTAAGTTTACATTTAAATTTTTAATGAAAATATGAGAAAGGATTAAACAAGTGTTAAGCAAGAGACAATTCGACGGTGTTCCAACGAAACAAATGGCTCTGTCGCCTATCAGTTTTAAAACTCTATTCAGGATTCTACCCGGCCAGAGCATTGATGTTTTGGGTGCACCTGACCAAATATACTCTAGTTTTGGGCGTATGTATTCTTTATTAATAGTTGCCAGATCAGAATTTTACAAGCATTAAATTCCACACCATCATTAGTGCCCCATATAACAATACTCTTTAAATCTGAGTTTAATGAGCTCAACATATTCTGCCGATGTAAATCAAAATTCATAGAAGAAGAAAAAGAGTCAGGAAATGAGTATGAAAAACTAAGGGTGCTGCTATCATCAACGAAGCAGTTTAGTGGCTTAGAAGTTTTAGACAGGAGATCATTTATACAAATAAGAAATAGTCTTGGAGACAATACGGAGCCTTGGGGCACACCAGCATTTATTTTGTGAAATCGTCCAAAACAACTTGTATTTAACGGTCAGAAAGGTTGCTAGTCCAGCGAAGAAGTTACCCGTTGATTCCAAAAGCATGCATTTTCGATAAACCAGCTTGATGCCAAATGACTTAGAAATATCAACCGCAACAATTTTGCCTTTCTCTAAAGCGATGTGAGGATTCATTCCACTTTTCGGTGAGAAAAGCCATTCAATGTACATATTTATACCGAAAAGAGTCTTCGTTATTTCATTTTTACGGATTTATTGACAAACCCTCGAAATTTAAACAAATCGAGTCTATTACAACAGTTAAAGGAATGTTTTTTTAGTATTTGGTCATAATTTTCGCGAAACCTTATTTTGTATTTTTCTTGTGATATTTCTTGACGCAAATTATTATTCGAATTGATATGAATCAAAACGACGATTTTGCAAATTTTAATCAAGTTTGGATTCATACTTTCTCTAACACTTAACTAAAGCTCAAATCATCGTTTAGTTAAAAATTTTATTCTTTAGTATCTATCGTACGCACAATATGGTAATATATTGTCTCCCTCTTGACAGAAGCATGAATGTGTTAAAAGGAAAATTCTACGAAATGGTATTTGAATGTTCTTCTTGATGAGAGAACAAAGTCTGCCAATACCTAATGAACTTACTGCTACTATAAAATATTAGGTTCGTTCGTTGAACTTTACCCAGGGTTGACCCAGGTTTTCTTGACAACCCTCAGAGTTGTCAACAAAAACTGGGGTTTTCGGTTTTCAAAAAACACCCAAGGGCTTTCAACTGTTTTGTTGACAGCTAAAAGCAAGACAAAATAATTTTGTGATCTGATAAAACTTTAAATTTGTAATAAATAAGTTTTAAAAATAAACGAAAACAATTTCGCGTTGTTGCTGAATGTTTCATCCGATGAGTACAACAAACATTTAATTGCAAATACAAGCAATAACATGCAACATGCGAATCGCCAAACGACAACAAAAGAAATACATATGAAATCTCATATGACTTTTGACAGTTTGATCATTACCTGACCTCGCCCCAGCAAAATACCTAGATCTACTTCATGGCGAGTTCAGGGCGGCCCCAGGTCTCAAAAAACACAGAATTTGCTCACCATGGTGACTTCAAGTTTTTCAAAAAACAATTTAGGGCGACCCTAGGGTGACTTCAGGGCTCAACGAACAAACCTATTATTTTTCCATAGGTGTATGGACTTAAATAGTTTTGGAATGACATTAAATGTAGAAAAATTTTCCAAAAAGAGAAGATATGACACTTTGAGATTTTTAACTGTCAAAAAAGGTGTGTTTGTTTGGTTTATTTTTTGCACGAACTGTCATTGTATTAGGTGTGTTGCACGGTACTACTTAGAAAATGTTTAAAATTGAGAAAAACTTAGTAAACTATTTTAAATTTAGCAAATCGTTAAGTAGTATCACACTTATACCTTAGTATTGGGCTATTTGAAGATTCGTTAATATTTTTCGAATTAAATATTTATTTTTGGGCAAAATCAAATGAAACAATCTGTGTAAGAGGTATTAACAAATATTTTTTTTATTTCAAGGCTCATGTATGCCATTATGCCCGCCTTGGCTTCTTACGGTGACATTCATACGAATTGTCCAATATTCAATGACTCTTACGTATAGATCCGGCTGAACTTCAATGATGGCCTGTGTTATGTTTAATCGCACAGTCAAGCGACGTCAGGAAACCCCTCAAAAAAAGTTTAGCGGGGTCAAATTGCATGACCTTGGTTACCGATTCACGTCAACTCTGCGACATATGAACCTTACCGTCAAATCGTTCACATACAGGCGTCTACTGTGTGGCACGTAGCGACGTCCTGCTTGAACCTCATGTCGCATGAGTCAATATGGTTCAAATTAGATCAGTAGATATTGGCTATCAACGTTCTGTAGCTCTTGTCATTGACGGCGACACACTACCATAACCAATGTCGTTTTCAACAAACGGTATTATCAATGGTCATGAACTTTGAGCTCCTGGGTCAGATCTTTTTATTTTTCTTGGATATTGGCCTAAGTAGCGACACAAAATTCACCAAGTTAGAGTCTGCGAAAGACCGCGTTCTTGTGCACGGCGAGAGATCGACTGCATCGGGTTCTGCTGTACGAATCTTGGCTGATTGATTACCGAACCCGTCGCGTGGTCTCAAATTTGGTCAGGAAACGTTAAAAAGACGGCTGTGAAGGCCCACAACATCTGCCTTAAAATGGGCGCGACGTTTGCATTGTGGTTTTGTCATTTGGACGTGACAATTTACATGGTGTTTTGGCATCAGTAACGGAGTAATAAACAATAACAATGACAAATGTCACCAAAACAACATGTCCGCCAAAAATCCCTTTATATATTAATAATATAAGTAAGTATGCATAGAATTCAATAGTCTACAACTAATAGTTAAATATTTCGCTCAACAACTACCTATCACAGATAAAGAACGAAAAATCAAAATTTTCGAGTCTTGACCAAATTCCTAGAATTCCTTGTTCAAAACTTAACTTAGTTAAAAAAACCAACACACAGGAACAGAAATCTTATTGGACTTGTTAGAGAAGTGACAGAATTGCCAAAAATACAGATCCCAAAATACAAACATTTTCCAATTAGAAATGAAGAATCACTTTGAAGATAGACGTAGCCACAGGGAGGAAAAACTCACCTTGCTCTCATGTTCTGAGGGATAAGCTTAATATGAATCTTGAATGAAGTTGCAGAAAGAGGGATGATTCGTTTTGGAAGACGAAAAACAAAGCACAGAACACAGCACAGAGGGATGAATGTTTCTTAAAAAAAAAAGAAATAACAATTTAAAAACTAAAGTTAGCTTTCATCCCTGTTCTTTGTTCTCTTTTGCCAAAATAATAATAACTTTTCCCTGTTTGATCCCCATCATATAGGTACCATTCCAATATTTATTTTCGCACCCCTATGAACTCTGTCTTACCAAACCCCTTCTGAAAGTAAATAAAGAAAAAAAATAATCAAATCATTTTAAGAAAAAAATCCTTTATATATTTCTAAAGAGTTCACATCAGTGATTTTAAAAATATACTCGTATAAATAACTTACATGATATAGTTCCAAAATTGACACTTGAGAGATGGAATAAAATTCCTTAAATCTGTATCTTCTGGATATGAAATTAGAAGAAAAAAAATCTCAGAAAAACCAGATGTTTACGGGAGGAAAAAATCTCACGGAATGTCAGACATGTTGATGTCAAGAAAACAGAATAATAAATCGAAAAAAAAAAGAATCTCAAGCTGGAAAAGATATAAAATTCCCACAATTTTTCCATTGGGGGGTACATACATACGTATGTACTGTACCTTATGTCGATGAATCCATCGTCGGTCGTTGCGTTCGCACTGAAACTAAACCAGAGAAATATGTGGACATGAACATGCACGTGATGGTTTAAAATTGTTATTACACATTTTCCTCTTTTAGGATGAGTGGCTGGTAGAGTTGATGTCAAAGCCACACACAAGCTTTTTGTAAATGGTACCCTTAGAACCAAAAAAAAAACATTCCGGTCACTCAAATCCGATGACGTGCATTACTAAAAGCAATCACAATCACCAGACCAAAAGTCACACACAAAACAGAGAGAAATACCTAGAATCAGAGACCTAGAGGTTGATCCTCCATCCATGGTTTGCCATTACGCCAACCATCATCATCATCTACCATCATCAGCGTCGTCATCGTCATCGTCATCATGAATCTTGATAGTTCTTTTCGTACTCCCGACAAACGTTAGTATCGTACGTACTTGCTGTTGGTGGTGGCATAAAGATAGTGCTGGATGTACCCACCAACAACAAGAACTAAATTTTGTATTAAAACAATTTTCGGGAGAAGTTCGAAGGAGGGAAATAACATTCTATTCTAGTGAAATTCATAATTTAATTCCCACAAAAAGAAGACCAGCAATATAATAGATACCGACGACGAGCTGAAGCGAGTTCAATGTTCACGAACTGGAAAAAAGATTCATGGGTTGCCGCATGACCGAAATTCAAAGATATAGAAATCCGGAGTGAGAATAACTTCATTCCAATTTTTTTTTCAAATTCTTTGGTCAAATGTCCTACAGTTATTTAAAAACAAATGTTTTCCTTACAAAATTAAAATTTGGATCGTGTAAATTCGAAAAAAGAAATTTCTCAAAAATTTTAATACATTAAAGGTTTCGGATTTGTTTCTTTAACTTAAAATTTTTGGAGTTATGTTCCCTCGTTTTCTAGTGCAATTGCAAGTTTTACTCTTCCAAAAAAAAAAGATTGTGTGTACTGACGTACGCGCGGTTGAAGTAAAACTTCTTTTTCCTCAAGCAAAGCTTCTGTAAGATTATAACCTACGAACAAATATTTTGTATTCTAAAAACATGTCGCTGTCTTTGACGGATAACGTGACGTTTTGACATGTCACTGATAGCTGCATAGAGAATTTTTTACCATCAACGCCGGAAAAGAAGTTTTACTTCAAAAAATTGAATGTGCGCGCCTAGCCTTAAATGAAATCGAGAAGAAAAGTACAAAACTCCCATGCCACTTGACAAGCAAGTTGCCTCGCTTTGTTTGTATTACCCTAGGGCTGCACGTGCAAGTATTGGCAAGCATGTTGTAATCTTGTAATGTACACAAGCATTTCTTATTAACCCGTACAAACCCGAGCAACTTAGTAGTCACCTGGCATTAATTCAGTATCCAGGCAACTTGGAAAGCAAGTACACTGACAGCGGCACTCTTGTAAAATTAATTATTAAAGTATTTGATTGATTTGTCGGGTGACGTTCAAATTTATAAATACCAAAACAAATGTCGGTGGCGTGTGCGATTAAGCGAATAAATATTATTAAAAAGTATAATTTCAAAACTTTCAGGCAACCTGATGGTCATATGGCATGCCGTCTACAAGAATACAAATGGTAGTGGATATACCCAACTTTTTGGCCAGTACTTTGTATGCGAGGGTTAGGTGTTGGTAAAATTTATTTGGATTGCAATATGCTTGTCAATAATTATTCGGTTGCATAGCCATTGCGCGTCTGAACCTATAGTTTTATGTTTATCTTTGAATGCAGCCATTTGAAATATGTAAATTCTAAATCGTATCCAACTTCATGTTTTACTTTGCACATGCTAAAAACATGTCGCTGTCTTTGACGGATGGCGTGACGGTTTGACATGTCACTGACAGCTGCATAGAAATTTTTTCACCCCCAACGCCGGAAAAGAAGTTTTACTTCAATAAACAAAATCAAGACCCTTGACAGATTATGTCACAAATCCATTGAGCGATAAACACTTATCTTATGTGGTGTGGTGTTGTTTGGAGTGGTGTGCAGTAGTGTAGAGTGGTTGTGTCATCGACTGTAACATTGTTGAAGATACTGCTTTTTTATCAAAATTATTTATCTTTTCTCTCTGTTTTTTATCAAAGTTATTTCTCTTTTTCATACACGGAAGAAAACGTCAGCCATACAGTGGTATGGCGCAAATTGAAACTCGAAATAATTTCGACTTAACACATCACTCCACATCAGACCACATTTAACAAATGTGGTTCCTTGCATATTAAAAACATGAGAACGACAGCGACCCACCACTTCACAATACACGGGATAGGTGTGGTTTTAGGAAACATGTAAAATGTATGTCAATTCCTTATTTCAATGCATCTAAAGTGGTGTTTGCAAAATTTTGCCACATATGGATTACCTGCTAATTCGATAAATGAGGTCAGATTTAATGCGGGATCATCTGAATTTAGGAGTTAAACTGGAGTTAACTCATCAAATTAAGAAAGTTATCTCCCAAAATCAAATGATTGGGAGACATGATTTCTGGGGATTTCATACGTAAAGAAGTATATTTTATTGTTTATAAAAATTAAAAAAATCACTAAAAGCCACTTTAACTTACCTTCACTAATTATATCGTCATGAAAACTGTATTTTGACAAGGTGCATTAGTGTAATTGGGCTTAAAGATTGATACTAACTATGAGTAGAGGTTGAGAGTATTTGTGCCACCCAGCCACTAAAGTTTTGAGGAAGATTTCAACTTTCAGCCAGTCCAATATGTAATTTAACCGTCCCGAAAGTTTGGCTATTTAAGTGGTTTATAGTTCAGAATATTCGGAAAATGGTATAAAAGCATTTTTTTTTGCGAGATTTAATGAATCCTGCGACATTGTGACATACAATATATAACTTGGAAAATTGAAATAAATGTCAGATTTAGCTGATAAACATTTTTATAACAAATTATCCCCTTTCTCCTGATCGAAATCCTTCATAGAGTTTAATAGTTGGCGAACAGACGCGGGCTTTTCCAATGAATGTTTGTTATTAGGAGACGTTCTAATGGTATACATACATAATATAGGTTTTAATCGAAATTTTTTCAGTTCAATTGAATTTGAACTTACAGAAACGAAAAAAACGTTAATTTAGACAATACTGCTTTTTTCGATAGCTCCTCACTTTTGGAATAGTCTTACAGAACACCAAAAATCCTATCCCGTCCTAGAGTTGAGGTTCTCTTGTAGATAACCTAAGCCAAGAACTAACGATTGTCAGATCTGTTTTGTAGCTGTGGGAACTTACAATTTTGTCTGACAATATTGTCAAAAATGCCATTTTCACACCATTGTCAGACAGACATTACGACTTACAATTTTGTCTGAAAACCGTCTGAGCAGATTCTCTGTCTGGAATTTGAAAGTGAACTTAGAAATCTCACTATTCTGTTTACGATCCTATATAAACAAGGGCATTGAGCATCCATGTCTAGATAATTCAGTATTTGAATTTCGGCAGGCACCCATATGCCTTGAATTTTATATCTTGCCTTGAATGTAATATAATATTGTTTTTAACAGCTTGACAATGCATAATCGTAAGGAATATGAATACCAAAAAGTATTGACTCTGTCTGATAATTTAACAGTGATAATTCTTCAAAAAAAGCTGGCTAAAATCATATGGTATGGCCAACGCGACGTCAAAAATATGTACCAAATTAGTAGCTTTAGCAAAGACTTTATGGGCAGATCAAAACTAATTTCTTTAAACTTTCAAAGAATGATGTTCGTGTTTAAAAAAAATCGAAGAATATCCAATATTTCGAACATTTAGAAAATGTTGATTAATAGGACTTGGCACATTTCTTTTTAATAAAACACAAACTATTTGAGATATCTCAAAGACTTTATTATTGATTTAAGGTCAAATCAAGATATTTATTCGAAGTCGTTGATACTCGTATGTTTACAATGGGCCCGTTAGCATCGATTCGTTGAACCCAATTTTCGATGACTCGGTCACATATTTCCATGGAAACAGCCTCTCCCTCTTGTTTAATACCAGCTCTGAGATTCTTTAACTCACGCGCGGTTTTATCGCATAGATAGAATAAGAATTTAACCTAACCCCATAAAAATCAGTCTAGAGATTTTAAATCTCACGATCTAGGCGGCCAATCGACAGGACCATCATTTCTCCATAAACTATACGAGTATAATCTAATTGAGTTTTCAATAAGTCGATTATTACACCCACTATGTAGGTGGCTTGTGGCATAGTCCTATTCAAACCACATATTATTGATACCCATTCCATGCAACTAACTAAAAAATTACCGTTGCAATATGTCTTTGTAAGGTTTTTCATTGATTGTAACGTGACGGTTATTTTCACGGTCCAATCACACCACCAGCATGCATGAAAAGCACTACATAAAATTTTTTCTTGTGGATGAAGTGATGTTTCTTGAAGCACATGACGCTTTTCACCTGACTAATAACGCATACTCTGCTCGAAAACTTGTCGCTAACGCTCTTAAAGTTGCCGTAATTACTTGTAAATGTTCTTCTTACGTAAACTTCACCATAACTAAATGCATAATTCTGGGGATTAAGTGCACTGCGACCATACCTCAATATGCTCCTTTCTATAGCTGAGTAAGATAGCTCAATCTACAGCTCTTTCTCCAGACTTGCTTTCTTGAGAAATATAAGTATTTTCAAACATGATTCACTATGGCGAAATGAATATTTTGACATTGTCAGTTTGGTCATTGGTTTAAGGATGAAGTGAAAGTTCAAAGTTCTGAAATCATAATAGAAAAACCATTTACATAAATATCACATAAGCATAGACATCACAATCAAATTAGTACTGAAAATCTGTTTCGTTCGTGGAAAATCAGAAAATCAATAACTTTTAAGTTACGAAATGAACTTTATCTCGTAGCTCAAGTTTATAAAGTTGCTGTGCTTTGAAGGCATCAAATATAAGGTTTATAGTATAATTACATTGTAACGGGCAATTATAGAAAAAAGTGAAACGTACTAAAAAATGAATTTTCTTTTTTAATTGGTTTGTAAAATTTTGGGATATGTAGTACGAAGGTCCAGATTCAATTCCCAGCTTCAATGGTATACTGCCCCTTGCGAGGAAGTCATAAATCCCCCAACAGTATCTATCTCTTGGGCGTCTAGATCACTAGGGTTAAATTCTCTAATTTACATATTTTTACTTGCGCCTTATAGGCAAGTTATGCATTCGTAAACAAAATCGAACTCGAGATTTTGATCAAAGTTGACATTACGATGATAGCGAAGACCAAAAAAGTGGGTCTCGCAATTCTGTCTGTCTGTCGGTTCGACTACAGCCTAAACGGCTCGGCCGATTTTCTTCAAACTTGATAGATATGGGTTTTAATTTTTTACCCCCGGACGTTTTTTTCTATTTATTTTAAGACCAAAAATAACGGTACCTGCCATACGATTTTTTTTTTCGAAATTTTATAAATATTTTTTTTTTCTCAAAAACTGTCCCACAGAATTTTTAAAAAAAAATTCGAAAAATTTCATTTGGTTAAAACTAGCTAATGGTTGAAAAAAATTTTACAAAAAATTGTTATTTTCGGTAGCCCCCCTGGGTCCTTTTTTTTGTTTTTGATTTTCTCGAAAACGGTACAGCCGATTTTAATTTTTTATGCCAAAGCTGCTCCAAACTTTGAATATTATTACATATTCAAATTTTCAATTTTTAATTTTTTGGATTTTTGAAAAAAAAATCAAAATTTTTTTTTGGAAACTCAATATTTCGAAAACCCCATTTTCGATTTTTTTCAAACTTGGCAAATAAAAGTTTCTTAATATGATCTACAAGATTTGAGAAAAAAAAATTTGTTAAATCTAAAACTAACGGTATCTTCCATACAAATTTTAAAAAATGGTTTTCGAAAATCGCATTTTTCTCGAAAACGGTTCCGAGAATTTTGCTAACATTTTTTTTCTTTTGATTAATCTTTACGATTTATAATTTGATAAAAAAAAATTTTAAATCTAGATATTACTGACTGTACCTACCATAGAACGATTTTTTCGAATTTTGAATTTCTCATTATCGACATAACGGATTTTAATGAAATTTTTTATAAAAAAGCTCCTAAAAAGTTCAAAAAACATTGCATTTAAAAACTTAAGAAAAAGTATTTTTTTTATTTTTTAGAAAAAAAAAGTAATTTTTTTTTTGAAAAATTCGATATCTCAAGAACGGCTTAGTATTTTTTTTGGAAATTAGACTTTTATTTGTACAATAATAAAAACTTAAGGTTGGCGTACCAAAATTTTTTCTTAAAAATGTTTTAAAAATTTTGTACATAAAAGCTTATTTTTTTAAGGAACCACTACAACGACTTATAATTTTTGTTCCTGCATAAATTCATATCTGCATATCATTCTGTTTTTATCTCTTACTACTTAAAGAATTTAAAAAAATTCATTTTATCCAGTTACGTCTGAGCCTCCACCTGAAACCATAATCCCGTTCCCCCGGAAATTCCCCTTTGCCTAACGGCATTTTAGCTTAAGCCATAACGGTTTCCCACCATTTTTGCTAACATAGCAAAACATATCCACAAACGGATACACCCCCTTCTCCCCCATAGCCAACAAATGAAAAAGAAAATACTCATATTTCATTTGATTCAAATGAAATATGAATATTTCATAAACAACTGCATTCCTTTCCCACGGGAAGCACTACGCTTTGTATATGTGGAATAGTTCACTAGGTAGAATTTAATTATTTGTAAGTTAGTTCTAATTCACGACTCTAATTGGAAGGTGCAGCCTTTTGCTTTGGACAGCGGCCTTCCTTTTAGTAATAATATAAATTAAGAAATGTATAATATAATAAGCAAATAAATAAATAAATAAAAACTAAAAGAAAAAAAAAAGAAAATGAAAAACGATTAAGTTTTTTTTATGTTAAACGCGAGTTAATTCACGTAATTGGCGCAGTCGGTTGTTCGAACAAGAACGTAAAGAACAAGTACGATTAAGTACAAATAAAAAATTAGTGCGACTAAGTGCTATAAACAAGTACGATTAAGTACAAATAAAAAATTAGTGCGACTAAGTGCTATAAACAAGTACGATTAAGTACAAATAAAAAAATTAGTGCGACTAAGTGCTATAAACAAGTACGATTAAGTACAAATAAAAAATTAGTGCGACTAAGTGCTATAAACAAATACGACTAAGTACGAATAAAAATAGAAAATTGTGCGAATAAGTACAGATAAACAAAAATTAGTGCGATCAAGTAAAAGCAAAAAAAAAAAATAAATAAGTTCATTTAAGAGCAAACTTAAAACAATAAGTTCGTTTAAGAACAAAATTGAATCCAAAGTGCGTTTAAGAACAAATTTAAATCTAAAGTTCGTTTAAGAATAAATTTAAAACAATAAGTTCGTTTAAGAACAAAATTGAATCCAAAGTGCGTTTAAGAACAAATTTAAATCTAAAGTTCGTTTAAGAATAAATTTAAAACAATAAGTTCGTTTAAGAACAAAATTGAATCCAAAGTGCGTTTAAGAACAAATTTAAATCTAAAGTTCGTTTAAGAATAAATTTAAAACAATAAGTTCGTTTAAGAACAAAATTGAATCCAAAGTGCGTTTAAGAACAATTTTAAATCTAAAAGTTCGTTTAAGAATAATCTAAATTTCAAAAAAAAAGACATACAAAAAAAAAACAAGATGCCGCATACACGTTCTTCAACAGAAGCAGCAGCAGCCGCAGCCGCAGCCGCAGCAGCATCACCAGCACCAACACCATCACATTTAGGAGTAAGCCATAATAATAATCCCTTAACTTTAAGTCTTGATCCAATTAAATATCTTAACGGGTTACCTACATTCAATGGTAACTACGAAAATTTAAACAATTTCATAAATTTATTAGACAGGGCTTATCCCTCATTAAGTAGGTTTGAATCAAGTGTTCAAGTTATATTTTTGGATATCATTAAAAGTAAGTTAATAGGAAAGGCCAGAGAAGCAATAGAAATTAATAATGACGCCTCCACCTGGGAGGAAATCAAGAAAGTCCTTTTTCAATACTTTGGTGACAGGAAATCTGTAGAACAGTTGTATGACGACCTACGAGGTCTTAAGTTTTATGACAGTTGCCAAAACTTTTATGACAGAATCAAAGTATCCCTCAGGAGACTAAATTCTAAAACAAACCTTGACAAATCCTTACGCTCTTCTTTAGAAATAAAGAAGAATTGCGAAATGTCACTTAGACTTTTCACAAGCAAAGTACCAGAACCAATGAAGGGTATACTCATATGTAGACAACCCAAAACATTGGAGGAAGCCATGGATATTCTCCATGACGCTGGTTATGCATACACTAAATTTAATACCAATCAACAGAATAGAAACAGTCACAATAATAATAATTATAATCATAATAATAACCACAATTATAATCACAATAATAATCACAATAATAATAATTATAATCATAATAATAACCACAATAATAATCACAATAATAATCACAATAATAATCAGAATCATAATAATGAGTCTGGACAAAATAGAAACCATCATCGTAACAATGGGTCTGGACAGAGCAGAAATTCCAATTCTGGCCAATCCCGATATAATAATAATAATAACAATCATAACAATGGGTCTGGACGACACAGAAACCAAGGTTCTGGTCAATCCAGAAATAATAATAATAACAACAACAACAATTATCCCTATAATGAAAACAGGAATTCTGGTTCTGGTCAATCTCGGAACAACAATAATAACAACAATTCAGGAAATTGGAGAAACTCTAACTCCGAACCGATGGATACATTATCGGGTTCCTACCAAAGAGAATCTTATACGCTAAATAACATCCAGGATTTTCAGGAAGAAAGCCTTCCGGCAGACTTCCCTATATAATTATTCGTACAAAAAACAATAAATTTAAGTTAAGAATACTTATTGACACGGGGTCAGAAACAAGTATTCTTAACCCAGGGTTGTGCCACCCGAAATGGCAAATTAAACTAACAAACCCCATACAAATAAACACAGCAGGAAGTCCTATTTTTGCATTCAGTAAAGTGAAAATTCCTCTGTTCGAAGAATTCGGGATGGGTGATAAAACCGCAGAATTCTTAGAACATAAATTTCACGATACCTATGATGGACTAATAGGCAACAACATACTGCTACCAACAAAATCCTTAATAGATTTAAATAAAAAAATCTTATCTGTAAATAACAAGGAAATTCCAATCTACTTCAATGAACATGAAGAAGAAAAAATGGAAACCCCACTTGTTGAATTAGAAGAGTATGAAAGCCAAATTCCGAAATTGGAAATATATCATACTGAAACGAGTAAAGCCCCGATTTCTGATCAAATCAGAATCAAACATTTAAATATCGAAGAAGCAAATTCAATTACTAAATTAATTTCAAATTATTCTGACATTTTTTACCAAAAAGGAAGCGATTTAACCTTCACAAATGCGATTAAGCATACAATTAGAACGGTTAACGACATTCCTATCTATACAAAAAATTATAGATACCCCCAAATACATAAAACTGAAGTATCCAAACAGATACAAGAAATGCTCGACCAAGGTATTATACGCCCTAGCAATTCTCCATACAATTCTCCAATATGGATTGTTCCCAAAAAGTTAGACGCTTCTGGTGAACAGAAATGGAGGATAGTTATTGATTATCGGAGACTAAATGAGATCACAATAGATGACAAGTTTCCTATTCCGAATATGGACGACATATTCGACAAACTAGGAAAATCTATGTATTTTACGACACTCGATCTAGCCAAAGGCTTCCATCAGATCGAGATAGCAAATGAAGATGTTAGAAAAACTGCTTTTTCAACCGATATGGGTCATTTCGAATTCGTTCGTATGCCATTCGGATTGAAAAACGCGCCTGCTACCTTCCAAAGACTGATGAACTCTGTTCTATCAGACTTTATTGGAAGGATTTGTCTAGTATACTTAGATGACATCATCGTCTTCTCAACATCATTAGAAGAGCATATAGTTTCGTTAAAGAAAATATTCCAAAGATTAAGAGAGGTTAATCTTAAAGTTCAACTCGATAAAACAGAGTTTCTAAAGAAAGAAACTGAATTTTTGGGTCACATCGTTACGACCGAGGGTATAAAACCAAACCCGAACAAAATCTCTGCTATTCAAGAGTACAAAATACCAACGACAACAAAACAGATCAAAGCATTCTTGGGAATCACCGGATACTACCGGAAGTTCATAAAAGACTACGGCAAAGTAGCAAAACCAATGACCGCATTCCTAAAAAAGGGTGCAAAAATTAATGTGAACGACCCAGAATACGTTGAAAGTTTTGAGAACCTTAAAATTTTAATTACTTCCCACCCAATCCTTAAATATCCAGATTTTGAAAAGAAATTCACTGTGACAACAGATGCATCAAATTATGCCATCGGTGGGGTATTAAGTCAAGAAAGTCACCCCATCTGTTTTTACAGTCGAACGTTGAACCAACATGAGACGAAGTATTCTACAATTGAAAAAGAGCTTCTTGCTATTGTTGATTCAACAAAATATTTCAGACCCTACTTATATGGTAGGAAATTCACAATTAGAACCGACCATCGACCCCTTGTTTGGCTGAGTTCATTAAAAGAACCAAATGCCAAACTACAAAGATGGAAGATAAAATTGGAAGAATTTAATTTCGAAATCGAATATATAAAGGGAAAAGATAATCAGGTCGCTGACGGACTTTCAAGAATGGAAGTTTATCTTACCGAAAACGAAATAAATCCTGATGTTAATAGAATCGAAGCGAATTCAGATGAAGAATCTATGATAGCCACTATTCACAGTGCAAATGAGGATAGTAGCGATCATATTCCGATTATGGAAACACCGGTTAATATTTATAAAACGCAAATAATTTTAAATGAAACAGAAAACGTGAACAACCATAAAATTTATTACCCTTTCAAAAAAAGAAGGATTGTCATAGAAATGAAAAAATTCAACGAAAAACTTATGATAGATATTATGAAGAAAATCATTCCTTCTAAAGGGATAGTAGGAGTTTTTTCAAGACATGACCATTTATTCGCCAAATTTCAGGACATTTACGTTAAATACTTTAGTAAAAATAAACTGTTGAGAATGATCAAATGTAGTAAATTTTTAGGTGATCTCGAAGATGAAGAAAAAGAACTTTTAGTAATTTCTCAATCACATATTTCATTAAACCATAGAGGCATTAATGAAACTTATATGGAAATAAAAGATGTTTATTACTGTCCAAAACTCAAAGACAAAATTCAGAAATTTATTAATAATTGCGAAATTTGTAATTCTGCAAAATATGAAAGAAATCCTCATAAAGTCCCTTTAAAATTAACTGAAACACCTACCAAGCCAAATCAGATCATACATATTGATATTTGGTATGCGAATATCAATCTGATGTACGTTACAATGATAGACAAATTTTCTAAATTTGTAACAGTTCACGAAATAAAACACAGAACATGGCCAAAATTACTAAATACATTAAAATATAGATTTGCTAACAATGGTATCCCTGAAAGAATAATAACCGATGGTGAAACAGGATTCTCATCAATAGTAATTAGAGAATACCTCAAAGAAAATAACGTTGACTTACATATTACGACACCTTACCATAAAACAGGAAATTCGGATATCGAAAGATTCCATTCGACTCTTAACGAGCACATTAGAACATTTAATGCTGACAGTGAAAATAAGGATACTTTACGCAATAAAGTATTTAAAGCGGTTACAATCTACAATAAAACAATTCACTCTACGACAAAAAGAAGACCTATTGAATTTACGAACGGAACAATAACAAACCTAGAATACCCTAAAATTGTAGAGACTGTTAACAACAATAAGGAACGTTACATTAACAAATATAACAAAAACAAAACAGACATAGACCTTACAGAAAATAATCACTCCTATCTAAAAACTAGAACTCATAATAAACTTAAACCAACACATATTAAATCTAACCCCACAGTTTTAGACAAAGATCATGTTACAGACGCAAGAGGAAATAAACATTACAAAACCCAAGTCAAGCGAAATTATAAATTTGAACAAACCTCCTAATTTATATTTTTCAGACAACGCTTATTATTCTCCTGATAATCCAAATGATGACATTAGCAACAGGACAAAGATTGACTGTACAAAACGTTAACAACGGAAACGGATTCATTATAATTAGAGAACAAAATTTAAATATTATTACAAATTACACAAAATTACTACACAACGTTAATACAACAACATGGACAGAAAATCTTGATATTTTAGAATATAACATAAATGAATTAAATGATAATGAAGAATTTCCAGCTATAAAACATAATTTTAACAGCTTAGTCTCAGAAATAGAGAATACCATAAGACGTCGTGATCATAAATCAAGAAGAGGGTTAATTGACATATTAGGAAAAGGATTGAAATATTTAGCCGGTACAATGGACCACGATGACGAACTAGAAATCAAACAGAGTCTAGAAATTAACACAAGGAACAACAAAAATTTGATAGACGGATTAAACGACCAAATAAGAATTAATGACAACTTTAACGAAATAACAAACAATATTACTAAACAAATAAATAAACAACAACTTGACATTAAGAAACAATTCGATAACTTAGGGAATGCAATAAAAGAAGAGCATATTAGAATACAAAGGATGCAACATGCATTTCAGATTAATTACGATATAGAGCTACTAAGAAATCAAGTAAGGAAAGTAAAGGAAAATTTAATGCTTAGCCAGCTAGGAGTTCTCAGTACAGATTTACTATCACCAAAGGAAATTGCAAAATTCAATATAACACTTGTTAAAATACCAAATATTAAAAGTTCCGTTATAATTCACGAAGATCAAATTATATTCATATTACTTATACCAAATTATTCACAGGAAAATTTTTATAAAATAATTGTTGAGCCAATTCCAAACAAAAATCATTTAGAAATTGTAACATCAAATAATAATTTCATTACAAATGGAAATTTAATGTATTATAATACAGATAATGGATCAAAAATGAAGGATCTAAAAATTGTTAACGACACATGTGTGTCAAATATTTTAAAAGAAAACGCTGAATGCGAATTTATAGAAAATAAAAAAGTAGAAATTAAACAAATAACTAATAATATTGTTATTACAAAAAATTTAAAAACTACTGAAATTTTTCATAATTGTCACAATTATAGCATAAATTTAATCGGGAACAATATAATTAGATTTGAAAATTGTAAAATAAAAATTAATAACGTAGAATATAAAAATTTTATATATTATGATAATTTTATAATCCCGAATTTTAAAAACATAACAATAAAAAATATTGTAATGAATTATTCCACAGAAGAACTTCAAGTAAAACATTTAGAAAATCGTAAACTCATAGAAGAAATTAAAAATTCAAATATCGCGAATATTTCCATAAACATTGGGACAATGTTAATTACTTTCATTTTAATAGTACTTATTTTTAAAATTATTTTCAAAAAGAAAAATAAAATAATTCAAATCTCTATGAACAAAAATGATTCTACGGAGCAGAATCCTAGGGGGGGAGGAGTTACGTCTGAGCCTCCACCTGAAACCATAATCCCGTTCCCCCGGAAATTCCCCTTTGCCTAACGGCATTTTAGCTTAAGCCATAACGGTTTCCCACCATTTTTGCTAACATAGCAAAACATATCCACAAACGGATACACCCCCTTCTCCCCCATAGCCAACAAATGAAAAAGAAAATACTCATATTTCATTTGATTCAAATGAAATATGAATATTTCATAAACAACTGCATTCCTTTCCCACGGGAAGCACTACGCTTTGTATATGTGGAATAGTTCACTAGGTAGAATTTAATTATTTGTAAGTTAGTTCTAATTCACGACTCTAATTGGAAGGTGCAGCCTTTTGCTTTGGACAGCGGCCTTCCTTTTAGTAATAATATAAATTAAGAAATGTATAATATAATAAGCAAATAAATAAATAAATAAAAACTAAAAGAAAAAAAAAAGAAAATGAAAAACGATTAAGTTTTTTTTATGTTAAACGCGAGTTAATTCACGTAATTATCCTTATGAACAGTTTTCTCTAATAACATTCGTTTTTAAAATTCCTAGTCTATAACATAGGAGCAAGTTCGTGCGACCCAGTCGTGCATTTTATTTTTATTATTTTTATCAATTCGAAGGGCCTTTTTGAAAATTTGGAAACAAAATTGGTCAAACAAATACCGAAGTATTAACTTTCCCAAAAACCCTTTAAATCCTTTTTGTATACATTTTTCGGCCGTAATAAAAAACTCAATCTTATTACAATTCATTACATTGGTACAACCAACACGTTTAAACAAAGTTATTATAGCTGAAGAAAAATTTCGAATTTCCACTGAGTCAATCATACAAATCATACAAATTTTTGAACAACCCTGACTCCCTGTTGTTTTTTCCTGACACCTCAGGTACCCATTTAGCTTGCTGTCGTTACTCACGGATAAGTGATGCTTTATTCTGATCTGCCGGATTTGTCCCTGAACAAAACTATTCTAATCTAAAAATGAAGAAAATAAGTTTTAATTTAAAAATATTTTTTTTAGCAAAAAAGACCTTTTTATAATTCAATACAATTTTTAGCAGTTTCTTAGTTCTGTAATTTTATAACTGATATTATTATTTTTTGAAATTCTTATAGTTAAAAAAACAGAAGAAAAAAAACAAACAAAAAATTCAACGGCAACCCCAATGTCAAATATCCAAACAAAGCCAAAAGGGGTTTTTGGTGGTTTGGCGGACTTTTTATTTGTATTTTGTTTCTTCTTTTTTTCACTTGCTATGTATAGTACATACATATATTTTTACTTTTTTGGAATTTGTATCTGAGTTAGTACCTATGTATGTAGGTACCTATCTTTTGTTTGAATAAAATTTTAGAATCAAGTTCTTACTGAAAGTCTGAATGGGTTCTGTGATGCGATGCACGTTTTTCCTCGAGAGCTCCATCACGATGTCTATGGCGACGACGACGACGGACGGGACAGGGAAAACACCAAAGTAGTAGGTATAACAATTGTTGACGAGAAGAAGTAAGGATGGGATCTCTACCGCCGCAATTGAAGTTAATCACTTTATATGTAATTAAATTGAGAAATAAATGCTCTTTTCGTTTGAGTGAGTGTAGACTGTAGACTGTTAAGTGTAGACTTCTAAAGAGTACATTTTTGTGTTCTTGTACACAGTTTGAAAAATAATATGAAGGAAAGATTTTATTTTTTATTTGTTTACTTTCAAAAAATAAAATCAAAGTGAATGTGTATAGTACTTCGTATTCAACGAGGAGGAAGTGATGACGGTTAGAGGGAGAGAGAATAAGCAACGAGTTGATGATGGTTATGGTGCCCTTAGGAAAACAAGTTGAGTTTGTCCATTCAGATTGTCCTTGGAAAAAAGAAGTCAAGAGGATATAAATGCAACGAAAAATGAACTTATTTAAAATAACAGTAGTTGTGGAGTTTCAATTCATGAATAAGTTATCAAATGATTGTACCTAGTCGTTTCAAACAATGGTTAAATTTGGGACTTATAAAAGGAAAAAACGGTAGGTAACTATACCTAATGTCTCTGTTATGGTCTTCAGTTTTGTTTTTATTCGTCTGGTATTTATGTATTTATGTATTTATAAGTGCCTTTGGTAAAAGAAGAGAAATTGCCTTTGCGATTTTGTTTGCCCAATAAGTGCATACTTACATACTCGTACCTACCTAAGTAATGCAATTTATGAAGTTCGAAAATAATGGAAGTTAATAGTATTGGAACATAAGTTCAAGACAATGAATTCATAATATATTTTTCCATTATTTAAATTTATATAGGTCATAGAATTATTGTCGTAATGCAATAACGAATGCACCGAAATTGGATTTATCTTATATGTATTAAGGCACCAGTAGAAATATGGATGGAGACAAATGTGTATGGCCACTGCTGTTGAAAATAATTCAGGCAAACCTCTTTTTATATTTTTGAAAATGATGTCAAGATATAGTATTAAGAAAAAGTTGTGTTTTTTCAACTTACCTCTACTAGGTACTAGGTTTGGGATAAGTTTTAATAGGTATAGGCCGTAACAAGAATTCAAAAAAATAAGTTAAGAAAATTATCAGTTTATTTTTAACAGGAAACATAAAAAAAACGTAAGAGGGACGATGGCACAGCCCATATTATCACCGTTACCAATGACTATAACTTCTTCGAACCGTATTTGGTACCGAGAAGGCAAAGCAACAACAAAACACATGAGCGTTCTTCTTTCTCCTCAACTGAAGTGAGAACCTGGCACTTTTATTCTATTTTTATCTAAAAATTAAACCAAAAACAGATTGCAAACAACGAAAACTTAATAGGGTTAGTTGCTCCTTATTACAACTTACCCCGAAAGAATGTTTAAAAAAAATTAACTAAAATCCAAATGCATGTCCACAAAAACGACCGATACTGTATCTCTTTAATCTGAAGAGGAAGACCGAAGGTACTTAAAAATTATATACATAGTTACAAAACCTATACATTTTTAGACACCCCTCAGAACTTAATTCAATGGCCTACAATTAACAAATTTAGAAGACAAACCGGAAGATATGGAGAATATGAAGATTTACTCTTTCATGTGACTCTTAATTTTAACTTGAGACTTATACATTCATATTACCATAAGGCAAATTATGCATTCGTAAAAAAAATCGAACTCGAGATTTTGATCAAAGTTGACAGTACGATGATAGCGAAGACCAAAAAAGTGGGTCTCGCAATTCTGTATGTTTGTCTTTTCAACTAAAGCCTAAACGGCTAGTCCGATTTTTTTTAAACTTGGTATGTATGTTTTTTTTTTTTTTAAGACCAAGAATAACGAAATTTTATTAATATTTTTTTTTTTCAAAGACTGTTCGACAAATTTCAAAAAGAAAAATACGAAACAAATACATTTAGTTAAAGCTAGACAATGATTGAAAATTTTTTTTCCGAAAAAATGGTTATAAATTGTGACCCGCTTGGAACCGATTTTTTTATTTTCGATTTTCTCAAAAACGGTTGAACCGATTTTGATAATTTTTATACTAAAGCTCTTCATAAGTTTAGATATTATTATGTACCTATTAAAATTTTTTTTGGTTTAAAAAAGAAGTCAATTTTTTTTTTTTTCAAAATTCAATGTATATTTCGAAAACTACTCGCTCGATTTTTTTTTAAACTTGACAAATAATAGTTTCTTAATATAATTTACAAGATGTGAGAAAATTTTATTTTTCTTAAAAATAATGGTACCCACCATAGAAATGTTAAAAAATAAAAATGGTTTTCGAAAATCGTATTTTTCTCGAAAACGGCACCTTGAATTTTGATATTTTTTTTTTTCTTTCAATTAATTCTTACGATCTATAATTAAATAAGAAATTCCAAATTAGGACATTACAGGCTATACCATTTTTTCAAATTTTGAATTTCTCATTATCGGCATAATGGATTTTAATGAAATTTGTCATAGAAAAGCTTCTTAAAAGTTTAAAAAACATTGCATTTCAAAACTTAAAAATAATATATTTTTTTTGAATTTTCTTGTAAAATTCGATATCTCAAAAACGTCAATATTTTTTTGGAAATATAATTTTTATTCGTACGAGTACAATAGTAAAAACTTCAAAATGGCGTTCGAAAACTATTTTTTAACATTTGTATGGAGGGTACCGTTAGTTTTAGGTAAAATAAATTTTTTTTCTCATATCTTGTAGATTACTTAAAAAAAACTTTTATTTATCAAGTTTTAAAAAAATCGAGTATGGGGTTTTCGTAATATTGAGTTTTCAAAAAAAAAAATGATTTTTTTTTAAATCACAAACAATTTTTTTTTTGAAAATTTAAATACACAATAATATTGAAACTGCTAGGGAGCCTTAACATAAACAAAAATGATCAAAATCGGTTGTACCGTTTTTGAGAAAATCAAAAACAAAAAAATGGTTCCAAGGGGGTACCAAAAATAATAATTTTTTGTAAATTTTTTTCAACTATTACCTAGGTTTAACTAAATGAAATTTTATGAATTTTTTTGTTTTTAAATCTGTGGGACAGTTTTTGAAAAAAAAAAATATTTATATATATATTTATATTATAATATTTATATATACATATATACAAAATATATATATAATATTTATATAAAAAATATTTATATTATATATATTTATATATTTATATTATGGCAGGTACCGTTGTTTTTGGTCTAAAAAAAAAAGAAAAAAACATCCTGGGAAAAAAAATTAAAACATATATCTACCAAGTTCGAAGAAAATCTGCCGAGGCGTTTAGCTGTAGTCGAACAGACAGACAGACAGAATTGCGAGACCCACTTTTTTGGTCTTCGCTATCATCGTAATGTCAACTTTGATCAAAATCTCGAGTTCGATTTTTTGACGAATGCATAACTCGACTTATACATAGTACCTATAAGTCGCAAGTAAAAAATATTTGTTTTAAGGAAAATGCCTCCTTCGAGGAAGCGAGATATCCCTTAGGATAAGGCCGCCCGTCCGTCGATAGAAAATATTCTTTAAGGAACAAGGATTCCAAGGATGCTATACACATGAACCGGCTGGTGCACGATCTTAATTGAAGCTGAATGAAATAAAGCTCGGTAGAATCCAGTGCTCTTTTCACCTAGCTCGTATATGGGAAGAGAAATCAATCAATGATAAAGACCTAGTTTTTGTTTACGCTAGAAAGTATTGCACAGAGAGTCTTGAAATAATTCAAACATAGTTCAAAAGTGGATGACGTTTGTTTAAAGATTCACGTCTACCAAGTAAGGGCGAAACGTTCAGCAATTAGAAAAATTACATAAGTACTTGGATCTTTTGTGGTAAATTGTTTGCGGGAAAGAAGAAACATTTTTAGCTTTACTATTTAAAAAAATGCATAGTTTGACTTTGTGAATTCAGTCATTAAAAACACAATTTTGAAAATCTAAGCTTGGCATTATTTGTAGCTTTTTTGTTCAAAATAAGTTCTGGAAAGAAAAACATTCTAGGTATTAGACTTATTTTAAAATATTTCTTAGATTTTTTTTCTTTCCACAACTAGTAGTTTTAATCAAACAAGCTACAATTAATGCCACGACTACATTTTTGAAATTTTGTTGTTAAGTTGAACTCACAGTATCAACCCCCCATATTAAAAAACAACCAAGTCTAAATTTGATTTTCGAATATTTGTCCTTCTACAACTAATTTATTAGCAGTGCTGAAAGTGTAGTGCTAACTTGATACACGTTAAAGTTTCAAGTCTCTAGATCTAAAACTGAAACCCGATAGCTCCAAACGTATAATATTTACTTCTTTTATTTTATCCCAATCGAGTTTCTTATGTAAAAATATTGAAATAATTTTTATTATAAGTTTTGTATTGAAATGTAGGTATAAGAAAATATATTTAGCCATACATTTTTATCTTAAAATTTGGGACGCATGCATTAGAGTAAGGAGTGTTAAAAGTAGCTTTCGATTCACATTCACATCATTTGCAGTGCAATACAATTCTTAGTTACTTATGCGAACTATTGAATTCATACGTCAATTATTATTTATCTTTAGCACTCGTCCCTTGTTTTTCTAGACTAGGAGAAATAATTGTACACTTTCAAGTCCGTTTTAGGAACTTGATAGAAATATTAAAAATTAACAATCCTTAAAAGTATTTTATATCTTTTAGTTATCTGTTTTGGAAAATGTTTCTAAATATATATATATCTACATTATGTACATATATCCATACAAACATTAATATGTGGATATATTTATCTATCTAACTGGGGTAGAATTTTATTTAAAACAGAAAACCATTAGATGGTATCTTATCCTATCAATCTTTCATCTTACTAAGTAAATCTTCTTGTATTGTATTCTCATCCCCAATATAACCGTATACCCGCATGTCCTATCTAATTACTCATCACCAAATAAAAGAATTTTATTTTCCAGTGCTGCTCGTTTGAAAGATAACAAGCATTTTTAATTACTGCCTCCTTCGACTCAATACCAATACCAAAAACCCCCGCGCCGAATCGTAATGAACAAGAACATTCTTAAGCCCGCAGCTGTTTCTTTGATGATGATTTAAGGCCAAGAAAAATAAATGTACGAACAAAAATACAGTGCTGTGTAAATGACTCAGTGCCAGTGAATTACTATTAATTGAAAATTGTTCTAATGGCCGATATTTTAATGGCCAATCGTTTGTGGGATATTCAAAAAACGTATGAAGTAGGCTAGTTTCAATGATTGGTCAACCTTGAGATGAATTTTTGAAGTTGTTTTTTGGGCGAATTGAAGGAAAATTTAGAAATTGATAAAAGAGAAATATGGGAAACAAAATACTGAAACATTTTTGATAATAACCCTTAGCATAACATGCTAATCTTTTGAATATCCCACAAATTAGATGCTTATAATCTCTACGAACTTAAGAAGGACTTAGAAACTAATTCAGACTAAGTGTTCTCTTATGACTATTGAGTGGCGTTTGTGATGGCCGCCTATTTTTCGAATATCCCACAAAATTTTGACACACTCGTATTTTCGATCTCCTTCAAAAAATTTTAATATATTGATAGAAAATTCCGCACAGCTCTATACACATTATACCTTTGCCCCTTTTCACGAAATGTCCATCACTTAAAGGAACTCAGTCACAAAACTAAAACTGAGGGTAAGGGTTTTTTTTCTTGCTTTCTGACAAAAATAATTCCAATTTTTCAACACTTCCTCGTCCCTCCTACATTTCAACGATTGCCGGTTAAATTTCAGAATTTTTTCCCCGAAAACGAAAATATAAATTCCACTATTTGGATGAACTCGTGTATCTTTCGTGCGTTTCAACAATTCACGCTTAAATTACAATTTGAATTTCTTACTTCTTACAAACAAACACTTTATGAGTCTTTCTATTTCTGGACGTATTAATCCTTTGAGATTCATCAGTGCAGAACACAGAAACGTGCCAAAGCGTAAATTGCATTTCAGAGTATTCTACTTCCTATGCCATCCCAATGGCAATGCTTACCGGGATGAAAGCCCTGCTGTCCAGTTGTATCGTCCATGCCCAGCCCATTTCTTGTTCCAGATTTTTTGTTAATTTAATTTCTTTCCTTCTGCAATTCTTTTGGAACACTGCTGGTCAAAATTGTATCTTTGGAACATAAGCCCTCTCTTTATGTTGCTTCTATATCTGGAGGTCTTAATTTAGTGCGGTTTGCTTTTGTTGTAAATCTTTCAGACCATGAACCCATTCATTGTTTGAGCTCTAAGGTATTTCTTTTTAAAATGGTTTTTTGGTGTTAAAGTTGTTATTGTTATGTTGGTTTGAAATTAGCAGAGTGGATGTGTCACGCATTGAAGCGCGTGTTAAGGCTTCTGTGGGAAATCTTATACTTAATGCTTGACGCTTGAGTTTACGTTAAATTGACACGAGGGCAGTCATCCGAATTTTATTGAGCTAGACTCTTTTTCTTGGTACTTGTTTTTTTTTTTGTAAGGTATCTACCTAATTTGGTTTAAAAGTAAGCAAAGAAAATTTGGAAGCCACAGAAGTTCACAACAGTCATCTCATAAATTATTTTGCAACTGTTTTTTACTCGAAAATCCTTGATTTTTTCGACATCCTGATAAATTTTGTATAGAACTTTTTTGAAATATTTAATCAACATCGTTTATAACAATAAAAATGACCTATTACTACAGGAACCTCTTTAAATGGAACTAGGTGAACTAGGAAATTCTGTGACAGTAGCTGTAAAAATATTGAATACACCCAAATTCAGTGTTGCGAACACAACCCAACCTAGCTGCAGATGGAGCTGCTAGCTGTAGCTCTAAGAGTTGATCAACTTTTCGCTTTTGCATGCAGCTTTGTTGCCGTTTACAAATCAAACAAGTGAAATCAAAGCGATGTAAGTTTTCATTAGATTGAACCAAGCTTCAAGCTCTCTTCAATTCATCATATTCTTGCTGTTAGTGTCTGAGCCTTTTTTCTTCGTTGTTTTTTGTTTTCAAAAAAATCTATATGTAAATACAAATGATACATTCAATTTTATAATCTTCCACTTCAATGTCCATTGCAATTCATATTTTCGATTAAAATCAATTTGTTTTATAAATTCGCAAATGATTTCAATCAGCTGATCCGAAATATTACATCAAAAATCAAATGTCAGAAATTATCAATTCAATGGCATTATGGGAAGATCTTAAAAAATATCATTCACGATACTTTTTGACAGCTATTGCAGCTCCAGTCCGTTGCAACTCTAATATTTTCAAGCAGTAAAACGGTATTAAATGATGTGAAACTTGCAAACCAAGAAGTCTAAGTACTTATTGACATTTGAAAATTCTAAACAATGGATGAACGAATTCAAGGCCACTTAGCGAATACCTGTAAAAAAATCTATTAAGTATTTTCTGGGCTAAAAGTAATATTGCAAATTAAAATTGATCAAAAATCATGAAAAAATTACCTCGAATAAAAAAACATAAATCAACAATTCCTCAAAATCTTTGTCTATTTTTTTTACAACAACGCAAATGAAACATTGATTTGTCATGAATTATTTTTAAACTAAACTTCCTTCCCGGTATTTGAGTTTTAAACGTCAGAAAGTCAGTTGTCAGATTTTTTGAAATTTTTCGCGATATATCTACAACTTGCTTAATACAAAATATAAAATATTTTTCTTCTTCCTTGTTTTTAGAAATCAGAGAATACCAGATTTGCTCTTTAAATCATGATGGCGGACATTTTACAGAAGGTTGATGGTCAAAAATTGAGCCTTAATCTTTCTATAAGGTACTCCAATGCCAATGTCTGTTAAGAATCCCTTACCGCTTTTTACTATCCCATTGACTCTTTCAAAACTGCTAACATTTCTTTAGCAGAGTTAGTTGTGTTTTTTCAAAGTTCTGAAACTTTTGATCACACACTTTCTTTTAACTTGAATTATTTTGCAACTCACTCGTTGTCTTTTTTTTACAAAAATGAAGCATAATTGGAAATTAGACCATTAATAACTGAGGTAATTTTTTTTTCTTTTAAATTGAATTGGAATTAGGTTTGTTAAGTTTGTATAACAGATTAAGGTTTGTGTGATTTATATGGTATATCGAAATTATTATATTTGAATTGCGATCTTAAAAAAAATAAACTAAATGCTAATATCATAACTCATAGGAATTAATGAATTATTTTTTGTTGGTATTTGAAAAATTAATTTTTGTTTTTGAAAAATGTATTGCCCTTTATATTTTTTCAATATATGTATGTATTTAATGATGTCTTTCGAAAATGCATGCATTTGGTATCGATAAGTCTCTCTCCTTTCTTGTATTAAAAATGTCCTTTCTGACCTTTCAATTCAGATTGTTCTGGGCGGTCTTAAGTCTGATAGTCGAAAATAAATGCTGGTTGGCCGCAAGGCTCCGTTTTGTTTCTTATCTCTTTTTTATCTTCAAAAATAAAATACCTTTGCCTTTTTGTAGCCCCATTACTAGAATGTGGAATACTTTGTCATTCTCGGTTTATTTCGCTAATTTTTATGAACAAGCTTTCAACACCAATATGGAACAACATCTCGTATTATACATACCATAACATCATAAGGTAGTTGATTGGTCAAACAATTAAATGTTTCTCTGATTTATGGCAATTATCTATTTTACAAACTTTGACTTTCCACCTTTATATCCTGGTTTCCAGATATATTTATATTTACAAAATCTATCGATTGCAAAAATTCACGAGACCACAGTTATTGGCAATATACTTAAGGATGTTCTTCTTTGTTTTTAAATGTTTCTTTTTTATTTCGGAAAATTTTAAAAGATCGTTGAATTTCCAAAATTTCAATTTATATTTGAATATTATGCTATATCGCAATCCAAGGGCAATGGAAAGTCGGCTGCGTAATTGAGTTAAGAATGAGACAAATTAACTATTTTACCAATTATTTAGATACATATTGGTTTTTTTAGAAACCTTGTGACTGATACCTCGATAACTTTGATATGCTATTTTGTACAAAATTGCTTAATGGGTCATAATTACATGAATATTTCAAAAAATAAAATTAAGTTAAGTTACGAAAATCCGTCATTATTTAACCTTTGATTTAAATTTAATCAAAATTCTGGTAACATATTTAACTTGATTAATAAAAAACGGAAAAAAAACTAAAAAATCGACATCAATTCATCAATCGATTCATATCGACACCATTTGAAGAATATATTGAAATGTGAAAAATTATTTTACAATTTATATTTGCTTCTTAATACATGAGAAAAAAGCAAGTGATCATTTATGAAAATAAGGAAGAGTGTCGAAGACAAAACGGAGCCTTGAGGCACACCAGAATTTCGAAGTAAAACTTCTTTTGCGGCGTTGGGGGTAAGAAAATGTATATGCAGCTGTCAGTGACATGTCAAAACGACACGTTATCCGTCGAAGATAGCGACATGTTTTTAGAATACAAAATGTTTGTACGTTTATAGGTTAGAATCTTACAGAGGCTTTGCTTGAGGCAAAAGAAGTTTTACATCTACCGCGTATCCTTCAGAACACACAACCTTTTTTTAAAAATATAAGACTTAGACTCGAATTGAATGATTTAAAAAGTAATATCTAATCAAACTTAGAACAAATAAGAACAGATTAATGAAAACTTACTTTATTTACCTTGCGTAGGGGTTACCGTGACAAATTTACTCTATCTGTCAATCTATGTCTGCAAGAAATTTCAGTTCAAAAAAAATTTACATTTCAGCAAAATATCAGTATGACAGTTAAAGAAATGAAAAGCACATATAGTGTCGTGCTTGTCATTCATATTACGAAATTGGAAATGCTGTGAAATTTTACGAATTTGCGTTCCCGCACTTTTGCACAATTTTCTTTCTCACTCGCTAAAATGTGTCAGTTTTTCTAAATTTCTGTGCAAAAAGTAAACGATCGAACGTTATGTCTTGTGTAGTTTTCTATTGGTAAATTAAATCAATTTATTTTAAATGTCTTTTTTGACAGTTTTTGTTTCTGAATTCCATTGGGCAACATAACTGATTAATTTTTCGATTTGAAATCGATTTTGAAAATCTAAATTTTTCTATAGATTTCCCTTAGCCTATACTAATACCAAAACAGTTTTTAGCTGTCAGCTTGACATTTTGTCAGTAATGACACAGACACAAAACTACACTAATACAACGACGAAAATAAGTCAATTTGAAAACTCATTCGAGTCAATTTTTGTTTGAAATCTAAATTTGCCAATGGAAAGCCCTATAACTCAAAGCCCGTTTACTCTGTATCAGATGTTATTAAATATTTTAATATTTATGGATATTCACTTCATTTATGATATGAACCACCTCAACTATTTTGGGGACATATTTTTTTTGGAACTTAAGATGGAATATTTGTTGTTCAAAGTTTTTTTGACGTTTTAGTTAATCAATATTCTCCCGTTCTGTTTGGAACTGACTTGTTAATTATTTAATCAGCTGAACTCATTCATTTTACAAACTAGGTCACAATTACAGGCGATTTAAATTCAAAATATAATAAATAAAGATTTTATCTTAATCCAATTAAATTAAGTTCTTATCAGCATATCAAATCGCTAACCTCTATCTGATAATGATGTGTATCATGAGAAGTAGCTTTCAAATGATAAGATCTTTATAATTAAAATGACTATAATTTATGATATTGTTGGCACAATTAATAACAGCAGTTTTGATCGACTTTCCTTGAAACCAATAATTATAAATTTAAGACATCAATATCGTGTTGAAATTTGATTTAATTAGGTACCAGAGTATATACATATATCGTACACACTTGTTCAACTCATGTAAGCATTTTTTTGTTTGCTTCTTTAGTTAGCCTAAGGTGGGTGCTGCATTAATATTCATAGAAATAATAATATTCTTGTTTATTATCTTATGCTTGAAGGCTTTATTTTTTTTTTAAAGTTTGGTATGCAACTATTTGACAGACCGACCCTGCCAGGAGTCGAACCTGGAATCATGTGATCCGTAGTCAGACGCGTTATCCATTGCGCCACAGGGCCACATTGGCAAAAGTGTAACAACAGCCTTCAGTCTAAAAGTAGCCCATCTAAACGTTCAGCACTTATTTAACTTATAGCAATTTTTCCCATCAGGTTAAAAAGTTTTTTAAGTTTCAAGATATTTAAGAAGAGTTGCCAGATTCGTAGTTTGACAAATTTTGAAGCTGATATGTTATTTTACTGAAACTAAACTAGAAACAACTTTTATTACTAACATTCTGTATTGTATTTATATTTCAATAGCTCTACAGAGCAAGTATCAATTTTAATCAATCTTAAAACTACGAAGATCTGTGGACTATACATCCACTTAACATCGAGGTAGCGCCTAAACGGCTAGACTGATTTGCAATAAATTTGGTTCAGTTCATTTTCATGTTTGAATTTTTGGATTAGTTCATCTATGAAGGACTATTAACACGAAAGCGACTAATGAATAAGAGAACAACTTTTTTCCAAGGCTAAATTCTTTTCAAAAACTACACAAAATGGTAGAAAGCATGTTGAAAATATTGTTGCTAAAGGAACAGATATTTTGAGAAATTAAATTGGTTGTCACGAATTGTTACAATTCTGACATTGGTCGCTCTCAACTGAATAGTCCTTAATTGGTAGTTGCTAAGCAACAATGTCGGTTTTTATTAAAGTTTTCTGCAAAATAGCTGAATCGGTTTTGATTAAACTTCGTATACCTGTGATTTCCTAAGTGATTGTAAGAAACTACGTTCTCTATTCTTATTTTGGAATTATCTCAAAATCACTAATTTTCTCACAATTTTCCACAAAGTAACTTCACAATTTTACAACGAAAACCTCCACTTTTATAAAAAAAATTCAGAGTATTTTATATATTTTTAGCAATTATTATCAAAATCTGGTAAAAAAGAATAAAAGATTTTAAGAATACATTTTAAGTGAAAAATATAAAATTTCAAAATCAATAGTTTTAAAAACCAAATCATGGGTTGTAGATGTGGACTTAAGATCCATGAAAAAATACGACTGTGTATGTGTAGTTCTTTTATGATTTACATCGCATGCTGGCAATCCTAGATGAAAAGCAGCAACCGATCAAGCAATGCATTCACAGAGCAGCGAGTTTCGTTTCGACCCACTTCAATGACTTATGAGGGTATGTGTGTGTATTACATCTTGTCACACACGGTGATCTTAATAAATTAAATATATAGGTACATATATGTTTTTACAAAAAACCACAACAACAACAACAACGATGCCAACAACAATTATTTAGTTCATTATGATCCGAGGAGCAAAACGCTCTCAAAAGAAACAAACTCGTTTCGCTGCTGTTCGCCTGATGATGATCGGTGATCTTTCATAAATTTATTTTTATTTTATTATATTCTGTTTTTATTATTTCTTTTTTTTTTTTGTTGCTTATCTTTTGTTCTTCTCAGGGTTTCTTCTTCATTTTGTGTGAACGTTCGTTTATTGTATATCTTTCCAAGTGAATCTTGATGGGAATTTTGCCGTCGTATAGTCGTATAGGCTGAACGATCTTCATTCAGCTTGCAAATCAAGAAGCAAACATTATTTTACCCGCAAACGAAGACGAAGAGGTCCTGAAAAAATATTTCATTGAATAAATAAATCGAACGATCGAAGGGAACTTTTTTTGCAAAATAAAAAAAAAATAAGTATCTTTGAGATACATATACGGTTGGGTGTCATCAAAAGAAGAGGAGAACAAGCAAATAACAGATGCGCGCCTTTTTTTTAGAATTCATTTTGTTATAAGTTGTTGATTTTATATAGGGTGGTCAAGGTCAAGTAGTAAGTTTTAATTACTTCAGTGATGATAGAAGACATAAATTATTTAGAAATCAGAATAGATTACTATAAATGAGATGTGAAATTTCATTTATTTTGTAATTTATGTGATTTTCGAGATTCTAATGATCACAAATCGAGTCTTAGATATTGGACTCCAAAAACAGGGTAAACTGCCATCATATCTAATGTAAATTTATTCTTCATTTCGTTTTTTTAATTTGATGAGAAATGACTAGAATTAATTATTTGTTTTATGAACAGTCACTCCTCGAATACATCTAGCATTTTATTAAATTTAATTTCATCAAATAGCTATTATATATTTTTACTATCGTGCTAACTTTAAATGACTCTTTTACATTTACAAACGTCAAAAAAGATCTGTTTGCTTACTTTTTTGCACGAACTGTCATTGTTTTAGGTGAGTTCAGTAGCAATTCATTAAGAAAATTGCTTTAGTACGATATGTAGTTTCGAAAACGGGTTAAACTAAGAATGAGTTAGTAAACTACTTTAAAGTTAGAAAATTGTTAAGTTTTATCATGCTTATACCTTTAAAATATAATAAGGGTATTCATGTAACGAGATAATTTTCCGCTTTGTAGAAAGATATAACTTTCCGCAGCATGTTTTCATGAACACCCCTTAAGAAATACTTGCGTAAATGTGGGAAATATTTTGTGAAATGTCAAATTAAAAGTCAGAATCCATACTTCTTTAGTTTACGAGGTTTATTTCTGCACTTTCCGCAGCAAATTTGTGAGATAATTTTATGCGATTTGCAGAAACTTTTTCCCATACAAATTTTGACAGCTCGTTTCTGCGGAGATAAAATTATCTGGTTTATGAGGTTTACGAGGGTTTTCCGCGCTTACATGAATACCCCTAATGTTTAAAATTTTGCGCCAATGTATTGTTGTTCAACATAGAAAAAGGTTTAATAAAAGTCTCTCAACAATCGACTTGTTGTCAGCTAATATTCCAGTGATCTAGCCCTTTTATGAAAAAGAACTGATAGAAGTCTTTCTAAAGCTTATAAAAGCTAAGAATTAGAAAAACCCAGATGGAATTCGGATAGAAGTTAGAAAATTTTCTAAACTCTATAGTACTCAGGAATAGGACTTCATAGAAATATCACAAGCAGTGATCGTAAACACAATTAAATCGAATAAGTTTCAAATGAAAGAAAGTTTTGTGCGAAATGGAAAACAATTTAGATATCAAATAATAAGACTCTGATTTTACTAGTATCTTAATGACAAGCTTTTTAATTATTATTATACCAATTAATATAGAATTGTGTAATATAACGAAAACTCTAGCTTCTATTATTCAAAATAATTCTAACTTCGAAGTGAGAGATACACTAAATACAAATTTATATGGTTTTTGTCTTGAATATCTAACAGTCTTGCGATCAATTATAAGGCTTGTGGTGGTAGGGAATTACTTGACGATGTATCCTGGTAGAATTCCTCTGTTCAAGTGGCTGCTTCGGTTGCAATCCACTACCTTATTTCTCGTTGCAAGTTTGGGCGAATGATTAGTCACTAATGACGGAGAAGTTGCTATTGTTTCATGTGCCAGTTGCTGTGAATTATCTGACGCATTACTTTTGTTGTGTTAACTCTCCATCTATTGAAGTAATGTTGAGGTTTGGATTTTTTTTCTCGTCCGAGTTCGCATTGGCTTTTGTGTGTTGAGAAATTGTGAGAAAATTATTTGGAATATAGTCAGGACTATTACCTTAAACGTTGGTGCTTCATCTTCATTTACTACATTTCTTTGACTGCTGGTTTGGACATTTGCCCACTCTAGGATTACTGCCGGCAGCCAAATTAGAGGAATAAGCAATCTGATTCATAGGTTTATCCTTCTTTAGAATGCGTCTTCTTCCGTCTTGGCAAGAAGTTTCGAGCCCAGCTCAAGGGCTTCCAGTCTCTGAGGCTGAGTTATTTTGTGTCACCTTGGCCATAGCTGCTCACGGTCCTCTTGGCATTTTCGATTCTTTTCAGGGCTAGGTTATTTCCCCCTCCCTTATTCTGTGAACTCGGATGTTCCACTTTCTCTTCGATCGGATCTAGCCCATGCGAGCATCGATTTTCGAAGCTGGTAGCCCTTACAGTCCCGGAATACCCATGACCATCCACACAGACTATGTTTGGTTCACATTTCCCAGATCTCTTATTGGGACTTGGGAGTCGAAGTGACATTGGCACCTGGCACCACTAGTATTTTGGCCAAAGTTTCGCCTTGAGGAGGTACTTTTATCAGAGTATTCAGCCACTGTGAAGTCTGCATCTGAGCTGTCCGAACTGGCAAAAGATTGGTAGGCATCATCTTTGAAGATGTGATTTTCTTCATCCGACGCTACCTCTCTATGGCTAGTTCCAACAGCACCATCCTCAGAGTCAGTAAGATCCATGAGGTATTAAGAGAACTCCTCATAATTCTTACTGGCATCACCATTGCTACGGGCAGGTATGCATTCTTTACGTTCGAGTTTACGCCGGTAGCTGTGACTTCTGCCGACACTTGAGCGTTTTTCTTAGTAATTCGACACCGCAGCTGCGTTGCTGGAGAGTCAAACGTTAAGCCCACCTCCCACACCACATCAAGGTGAAAACCATCAGGAGGGGTCTGTGAGCTTATGAGCCACATTTTATGGTACAGCATTTCTTCCCATTACGATATTCAGACATTTAAACCTAATGTGCATCGGTTTCTCCTTTTAAACTTTCTCCTTAAAGAAACACACTGTTGAGTGCGCAGGGCACCGATTAAATATTGGCTATACCAAACGATAAGATGGGCTACTACAACTGAGTAAGTTAAAGCAATCAAGTAAACTAATTACTCCAACTGAATACGTTGCCTAAATTGACTTAGTAGATTGGTAATTCCAGTTAAGTTGCGTAAATTAACCGAAGAAATGGAATTCTTTAACCGAGTAGAGCTACTCATAGTAATTTTAAGAAAAGCTACTCCAACCGAGCAGATTGATTACTGCAAATGATTCAGTTGGTTAATTCAACCGAGTTACTCTAATGGTTTATCAATAAATGACCCAGAAATTAAACTAGACTGAAATAAGTACTTATTCTTTTCCAACCGAGTAAATCATTTACAACTGAGGAAGTATGCAACCTCAGCCATGTAGCTAAATTACAACTGCCGAGTCGATACATAAGTTCTTGCAATTATGTGCTCACTTCGCCAACCGAGAAAATTTGCTGCCAAATCAAAGTAGTAAGTCTGCCAATGCAATCCATTAATTTAATAGTTCACTTTTACTAACTTACCCGGCCCTTGAACCCAATTTATCTTAGAAAAAACTACTTAAGAAATAGATTAACAAAATATAGTATACACTTTAGCCGATACAGTGTGTGTATTTTTCGTTCAATATAAAATTATGATTTTGATGTTGTAGTTTTTGTTGAATAGTGACTTCTTGGACACCCTGTACATCGTTTATAGTTATTTTAACAGATATTTGTTTTCCTCCGTTTTGAATGAAGGTGAATTGATTGAGGAAGGTTTCACTCACATGCACCGACGACGACACACGGACCCAACCTTCGGATGTGTATTTATATTTGATGTCAGACGCCTTTTTATTCATCTCAAAACAGTCACACAAGTCCCGAGATTGCATTAAGAAGATGGCACAAAATAAAGTATCTATACTGCGCGATATCTTTCTCATTTGCATATGTAAATGCAATTTGCACAACCTAATGGCGAATATGTTCAAATTCTCTACACAAACAGACATAGTTGTTGTGTGCCGTCTCTGTTTTTTTTTTTTTTTAATAATACAAAAAATTTAAGATGCAAGGAAGAGTGCGCTGCACTAGATGCAAAAACAAAATATTTCATATGGGTATAAACGTGAGTATCTGAAAGATACAAGGAGGTGTATTGAATTTTAAATTAAAATAAATTATTGAGATTTAGAATGTTTTTTTTTTTTTTGTTATAATTTTATTATGTATTAAATCTCTGCCTTAGCCTAGATAGAAATTGAACAGGAAGGGTAGGAATATGAATGAAGAGGGGGGAGGGTTGAAATTTATTTTTATATTTTCTTGAAAAGGGAAATAAACACATAAAAACAAAATGTGAAATATCTTAAAATCGGATTAGTACCTTCGTTATGTTGGGTTTAAATTGTAGGGCAGCATTGAGCATTCGGCGCTCGGGTGCGCTCACTTAAGCCGATTAAGTTGCTAAGAAGGAAAAAGGCAATTCGAACGATTTCGAAAGCAGAAAAAGAATGGTAAATAACCATTCAGCCTTGTCAAAGTCCAATTCAGACAACAGAAATCTCCAATGATGACTTTGTTTCAATTGATTTTTTAACCTTTTTCGGACTGGAATATGTATAGGCATACTTAACTATATGGTTTGATAAAAGACGTTTGAAAGTTATCATTTAAATCAAATTGATGAGTTCAACATGAATATTTATCAGGAAAGAAATAATGAGCTTTGAAAATACGTATGATGTATTAAGAATACGGTATTTTTGAACATTTTCAGATACATAATGAATTTTTTTTATTAATCTGTCATAAATCATATCAGAATTTCTTAAGTGCAAACCTACCTTTAATAATAATAATAATAGTTTTTAGAAACTAAACTTAAACCATTAAATTCACAGCGTTGAGGATTGACTCAGTTTTCTGAAGAAATTTGTAATTTGTGTACGCAATCAAGGTTGCCATTTAAGCCCTTCACTGCTAAAGAACCTAGGTTGATATTTGCTTTTAATAAAATCAGATCCAGCGGTGTATAGTATGGCAAGCTTTGCAATGTGATGCTTCATCATTCTTTGTTTTCCAACAGACTTTTATGACATTTCTAACTCTACACAAATATCCACATCAAAAAGTGTTATACCCACACGAAAATCCATTATCAAAAATTCAATAGGATGAAGTACAATACCCAAATACTTGTTTTTTTGAAGAAAGAAATTGGGAGGCACTCGAGACTAGAAGCGTGACATAAAAGTTATTCAAAACTATTTGGGATAACTTGATGTCCGTCTAAACATTTTTCTTCAATTTTGAAAACCTATCTTCCAACAGAATTTCACGCTTTGTCACTTGACAGATATATATTTAACGATACATAACTATATTTTGACGTTTATGGGGTATTTAATTAATTAACACTCGTTGATGGAAAGCATAAATTGGGGTTTACCAAAGCGGAAAATAAAAAGTTAATTTTTGTTTGATTTTCTAAGACATTTTTATTCATTGACATCGTAGCTATCCATCCACCAATGGAATTTGACATATTGCAGTTTGACAGATAGTGTACGAACTATTATTTGACGTTTATAAAATAAATAGTTCGAACTGTCAGTGGAGTGTGTTAATTTTTTTTTATTTATAAGTCATTAAAAGACCTTAATATTTGGCAAAAAGTAGGAAAATCGGCGTTTTCCTGATCGAAAAATATTATGTTTTAATTTTAATTATTGTTCTTAATTTAAATCTATTGACATAATAGCCATCCTCTAATTGAATTTGATGCTAATTTTTGACGTTTAAACAGTATTAGCTAATGTATGAAGTGTGTTTTATTTATTTTTCAGATAATTTAGCAGTCCTCAATCGACTTTGATATTTTTTGTGTCTTGACAGATAGTGAACGAATTATTATTTGACGTAGATAGAGTATTTATTTTGAACTGTCAGTGTCAAAAAAAATATACATAAATCTATTGAAGTAGTAGCCATCTTCTAATTGATTTTAATATTTTGCGGCTTTCAACTTTCAGTGGAAATCTTTATACGAGTAATAGATGTGAAAAAGGAAATTGAGTTCTTTTATAGTTCAAATGATTATTTATTTCATTGGCATCATATACTTTGTCCGATAGATTTAAGCACTTTGTCTTGACAGATAGGGGATTAACTACTTGACAGATATGTAATAAACTACTTGAAATGTTAATTTCAGAGTTTTCGATTGAGAAAAAATGATATTCACTTTATAAAAAGATGCCAGCTTCCATCCTCTGGTTCAACTTGAACTTTGTAGCTTGAGATTAAGGGAGTAAACAATGGACTGTATCTTGACTTATATTAAATATTTAGTTTGAACTGCCAAATTTCAAAAGTTCTGGATGTATAGAACACTGCCAATAAGTAAAACAATGAAGTATATTTAAACAATTGAAATATTTATTTTGAAAATTGAGTGTTCTTTTTTGAGGTTATATGATATAAATTGTTCCTAGAGAGTTAGATACCAAAGTCGAACCGTTTAAAACTTTACAATTATTTACACACGCAGTATATTCTATGTTTGTACTAATTATACGGAGAGTTAGAGCTATGACAAGAGATGTTTAAAATTTTAAGCCAAAAATGAATTTTGTGATACATTTGGTCTGGGCTATACAAATTAAGGCGCATAAATTGTACATATATCATATGGAAAATATTTTGTTCAACTCGATTGCCCTCGCTTAGGGGAGTTAAGTCGAAATTTGTTCACCAATAATACAACAGTAAGTCTGGATTGTAGAACATTTTCTTGGACTGGATTTAAAAAATGTTTGCAAGGCAAAAGTGACAGCAATCATTTTGATGAATTTGACAGATGTTAAATTGCAAATTAAAAAATAGGAGGCATGGTATACATATGTATATCGCACCTTATGCTATTAATTGCTTTCAAAACTGGTAATTTATCCATTTGTCCGTTTCATCAAAGTGAACATTTTGAAGTTTGTCAACAATTTACCAAACAGATCTACAGAAATATTAAAAATGTGCTAAGTGTGAGTTAGTATAGAAGTAGAAGGGCTCTTAATTGATTATACTCGTACCTACCTCTTATGGACGCTTAAGAAAATGACAGGAATACCAGATGTCAGTTAACGAAATGTCATTGTAAAACTGAATTTACATTTCCCGACTTTTCCAGTTCTATTTTATAAAGTTTCCTGTTTTTATAGAATTCACCGTGTTTTACAGAATAATGTAGTAAATTGACAATCGATTTTCGAGTCTTCGACTTTTTAGTTCATATAAGTCGATAAAAAAATGAAATGGGCAAAATAGAGACGTGCATGCTCCAAATTTGTCTTGTTTGACTTCAGCAACAATAAAATATAAAGACCAGTACGTTACTATTTTGTTTCTATGGTATTAATGTAGTGTGACTATCCTAAATATCACAAGTTATATCGAAAAAATGTACATACAAACTTCGAATTTCGTACGAACGATTTTTGAACAAGAGGTTCAATAGTTACAACCTTACAACTAAATACTGAAAGTTTATTCATTTTTGCAACTAAAAAATATAAATTTTATAAATTCACGTTTGCTTCAGATCCTTGAGACTAAATTAATAAAACTTTTCCGTCAAAAAACTGAAAGCTTAACTATATTCCCATTAACCTTCAGTAAAACTAAATCCTAAAAAAAACAACATTTTTTTTTTAAATTTGTTGATTGCAAATCGGCTGTTACAGGCTATAATGACGTCAACGCCTATAATCTTTCATCTGCTCAGAAAAATAACAAAAAAAACTCCATCTGACCTTTTTCGAAAAAAGAACTTTCAAAAACTTCAAAACAAAAAATTTATTGCAGCCACCACTTAGCGTATCTTAATGCTTGACACGAATGCCCTACAATATGTATGAATGTACAATATACTCAACTCATATACACTAAAATGTGTAAAACTAAACATGTAATTTATAAAACCTAAAAGAGCGCTACCTTTAGATATATAAAGATGCATAAATATCTTATAGATACAAATATATGAAAACATAAAAACCACTTTAAAAATGACAGAAAAAAAGTTCAACTTATAATTGGCGGTTGTTGGGTTGCATGTCACCTCATTATTTATTAATCCGAATGTGATGTTTAATTAGAGTATAGGAAGCCAGGGGCGGATTGGAGGTGGGTTTTGGGTTGAATTGTGGTGGTGGTTTAAAGGAGGCTTTTTCAACTTTTGTTTCATTTGAATTAGTCATTCTGACGCAATCTATCGATTGCATTAGTTTGTTTTTCGGTTTTGGTGATGGTGAGACACGAATTTTGTATTTTTCTATAAGTAGGTGTCACTCGTGGCATGACACATGCAACAACATATGTCACTGAGGTCTCTGTCCAGTGACACATAATTATTTCTATTCTTTTTTGTTGTTGTTCAAGATGCTTTATGTTTTTTAACGAGCATTCTGGTATGTTTGTGTTTGTTCTCAAGGTTTTTTGCCCCCTCAAGTGGCAAATGCACAAATATTTGTCAAGATATTGGAAATGAATGGAAGAGAGATGCCTCTACCTCTGCCTCTGACTCTTGAGTCAACACACAGGGGTACACTCTGTGCATAAAAAATGTACACAAGGGTGTGGTGCCCTACCTGTCACATGTGTGAAGAATGACATATGAACAAGTGTGGAAATATACATTACACCCCGGGTATGAACTTATATAACACAAAGTTTACTGACTTACGAATCTATAGATACTTATCTATGGAAAGTTAAAATAATTGAAAAATTCAAACAGAAAAAAAATTACACACTAGACGTCGCATCGACATCGACATCGAAAAGAAATTTACCACCCGAGCTGGGATATGATGATGCTTTTATAGATACTGTATCTAGATACATGTTTTATTCGATGCGGATAATGGATTTGTGATGTTTTTTTTTCTGTTGTTATTTATTTATAAAATATGTTTGCCCGTATAAATTTTGCAATTTCTGCAGAGCATATTATAAAAGCAACGCTTATTGGTCTTATTTAGATTCAAGTTTAATGCTCTTAGTCTCGTGGGTAATAAATAAAGATTATTGGTAGTATAAATAATTTATTGAGACTCGTTTAAGAACGAACCATTTTTAGGTACCGTTGTACATGTATGATGTTCGTTATTATTTAATCGGTTTTCATTTGAACTGTAAACGCAGATACTCATGGTTGCCGCTATGGAAGTTAGCTAGTTTGGAATAATTTTAAGTTATATTCATAAATGAATCTTAATAAAATAAATCTGTCTGACCCATTTTTATCTAAATTGACGACAATATATTTTCATAAGCTTAAAAGGTACAGACTGCCCTTCATCCAAAATTGTTATGTTTCGGTAAACAAGGTGTGGCAAAAGTAATGTCAATTTTTGCAAATGGCGTCAAATGTCATTGAACTTTGACTTAACGAAGCGTAAATTGTATAGTCGTCTTGCAGTATCTCTGTGGACAATAAGGCGTTTGACGGATTGTGTTGCGAAAAGTAGCAACGCCAACACTGATGTTGCAAGAAGTAGCAACTCCAAAACTGAATTTGGTAAAAACAACAACGTCAACACTGGCGAACAGCTTTAAAAGAAGAAACACAAATTCCAGACTGTTCCTGCAACGAAATTTAACAGACGGCAGCTGTAGACTATTTTTGGTGGCAGAAGTAAAGCAAGAACGAACAAGAAGACACTAAAATTTTATGAGTGGCATAAAGTTGCACAAAAACGCCTTTTGCTTATTTTTTAATAATAAAGTAATTTGTTTTATACTAGCCGACCCAGCTCTCGAAATTCGAGTGCCAATTTATTTATTATTTATTATTTATATATTTGGCAGCGTTTTCAAGCAAATTTATTAAATTAAATTTTATTTTATGTAATATGCAAAGTGTTCGACAGTGCAAAAACAAAAATGACCCACAGTGTGTAAATGCGTGTCTCAAGTATATTCTGCACATCTCCGTAACTGTGGCTTTCCAACCATATAAAATTTATCGAAATCGGTTAAATACTTTTGGAGAAAAGTGTACCACAAAAAACATGTTTGCCGTTTTATTATATGATACTTCAAAAGTTTAGTCTTTATTTCTTGATAATAAATTTTCAACATTCTCAAAAAATTTTAAAAAATAATGTCTACATCAACCAAGACAGTGGTTGGACAAAATTGTCCTGTCTGCAATGCAGAATACACTGAGGAGAGAATGGTGGAGTGCACAAAGTGCAAGAAATGGATTCATTACCAATGTGCTGAGGTCGGCGATGAAGTAGCAGCAATCGAAGATTGGAGATGCGTTGTTTGTCTGCAGTCGCAAACTGAACAAGAATCACGAAGGCAAACATCAGCCGCAACATCAACCCATTCCAAAACACGATCTGAAAGGATCAGGATCAAAATGCGAATGCTCGAGGAGGAAGCACTTCTTCTACAAAAACAACAAGAGTTGCTTGGAAGGCGCCATGCTCTTTTAGACGAAATGTCACACGACGAATTGGAAAAGGCTACCCAACAGGAAAGTATAATCAAACCGTGCGGTAAGTCAAACTTTAATGTTTTTCAAAATAACGTCGTCGAAAAGAACTTGGGCAAATTGCCAATTAAGAAAAAAGAAGAACATCAGGTCAAGAAAATCTGTGAGCCTCTTGCATCTCGCGAAGCTGTTTGTTTATCATCGCATCAAATCGCCTCAAGACAGGTTGTAGCTAAGGATCTACCTATTTTTTGTGGAAAACCAGGTGAATGGCCTGTGTTTATAAGCAGTTTACAACAAACGACAGAAGCGTGTGGCTTCACAAAAAATGAAAATTTAATGCGTCTGCAACGCTGTTTGCGAGGAAAAGCGAGAGATGTCGTCGAAGCTATGTTAACATCATCTGACTGTGTTCCTGAGATAATCGACACACTCAGGCAATATTTTGGTAGGCCAGAGATTATTATGAAACATTACATGGAAAAAATTCAAAGAATGACGTCACCTAAAGTTCAACGCATGGAAACGATCATTGAATATGCTGTGGCTGTGAGAAATCTGTGTGCTACAATGGAACAAGCGGGACTCCAGAATTACATGCGAAACCCAAATCTGATGACAGAGCTTGTCGATAAGTTGCCGCCTGTATTACAGCTGAATTGGGCTACTCATAAGCGATCCGAGATAGATACAGACAACATCTGCGTGCTTGGTGACTGGCTTAAAGATGTCGCTGCTGATATATGTAATGCGAAGCCATCAATATCATGGTTTAGTACCAAAGAGCCTCAACATAAGTCCAGAAACCGAAAAGAAGAGCTTTATGTCCACGACGATATAACGCCCAAGATTTCAAACAAAAGAACATCGAAGATTATTCCCAAGAAATGTCCAGTATGCCAAGAAGATTGTAAAGCTGTTTCAGTCCGCAAACAATTTCTTAAATGCGATGTTGCCGGTAGATGGGACTTGTTAAGAAAAAATAACCTTTGTAGACAGTGTCTCAAAAGGCATCCATTTAAATGTTGGGCACCAATTGCATGCACAGAAATAAATTGCGACAAGAAACATCATCCTTTGTTGCATAATTCCGACCAGCAGTCTGGCAGCAATAATAACAACAGCGAAATAAGTATGATTCATTCTGCTTCCGCTTCGATACTTTTTAGAATTTTGCCAGTGTTCTTGTCTCACAATGGCAATCAAATAAAGACCTATGCATTCCTAGATGAAGGATCCTCTAGTACTTTATTGAATGAGGAAATTGCAAACCAACTGGGATTAGAAGGAGAAAATACGCCACTGTGTTTGAAGTGGAGTGGCACTATGTCTAGACAGGAACAGTGTTCCAGAGTGGTCGAAGTAAATATATCTGGAATCCAAGAAAATGCTGAATGGTATAGAATGTCAAACGTAAGAACCGTCCAAGCATTGAACTTACCAAAACAGTCATTGAATTATGGATATGTATCTGAAAGATATTCTCATCTAAGGAATTTACCAGTGACTTCTTACGTAAATGCAAATCCTGGTATACTAATTGGGCTTCGAAACTGGCATGTAGCGGTTCCTACAAAAATATTAGAAGCCAACGAAGGTGATCCAATTGCAGCGAAATGTCGACTAGGCTGGTGCATATTCTCGATACTCGAAAAAGAAAATAAAGACGCAGATTACTTCGACAACAACTTCCAAATCTGTGAATGCCAACAAGCCGCAGATATGAAGCTTCACGAAATGGTAAAAGAGTTCATCTCAATAGACAACTTGGGAATAGTAGAACCAAGTGACTTCAAAAATACACTAGAACAAGATCGAGCCAAATGTATTCTGAGCAATACTACGACCCAGTTAGGTAACCGATACGAAACTGGGCTTTTGTGGCGATATGAAAAGTTTAAATTGCCAGATAGCAAACTGATGGCGTTTCGTCGGATGAGATGTCTTGAAAAACGTTTGGAGGGTGACCAACAGTTAAGAGCAAATGTAAAACAACAAATAAAAGATTATGAACAGAAAAAATATATTCGAAAGCTGACCAATGAAGAGCTGAAACAACATCATGAGAGAGTTTGGTATCTACCAATATTTTCGGTTCGCAATCCAAATAAACCGGGTAAGATACGGATTGTCTGGGATGCCGCTGCCACGGTTGATGGAGTTTCATTAAATACGCTACTGATGAAAGGAGTTGATTGGAATGCATCGCTTCTGGGTGTTCTGATTCGTAGCAGAGAAAGGAAAATATGTATTTGCGGCGACATCAAGGAAATGTACCACCAGGTAAAAATTCCTGAAAAGGATCAACATGTCTTAAGATTTCTTTGGCGGGACAACGCGGGACTGTTAAGAACCAGACACCTACGTGATGCAGGTTATGACTTTCGGCGCCACCTGCTCTCCCAGTTGCGCGCAATATATAAAGATTCGCAATGCTCAGAAATATAAAGACGATTATCCAAGAGCAGTAAAAAGTATTTTGGAAAGCCATTACGTTGATGACTTCTTAGAGAGTGTGGACAACGAAGCTGAAGCTATCCAATTAGCAAAGGAAGTCACAACAGTACATTCTAAGGCTGGCTTTGACATCAGAAATTGGAAATCGAATTCCTCGGCGGTAATGAAGGCGCTTAATACAAAAGCAACTGATGACTGTATTGATTTGAACCCGAACACGGATTCTTCTATCGAGAAAGTGCTTGGCATGTGGTGGTTGCTGAAGAGTGATGAATACACATTCTCTTTACGCTACAACAAAGGTAACCAAAATGTGTTGACAGGCGAAAACCGTCCAACAAAAAGAGAAATTCTTCGCATCCTTATGTCCATCTATGATCCGTTGGGGTTAATTGCTCATTTTATGGTCTATCTGAAGATTTTGTTGCAAGATATTTGGCGCAGCCGAATCGACTGGGACGTTCTGATTAATGATGACCAATTCGAAGCATGGAAGTTATGGCTTAAGGTACTTCCACAAGTTGAAACATGTCGTATACCAAGATGCATTTTGAAGCATATTCCGAATTGGAATGGATCTACGGCACAGCTACATATTTTTATGGATGCGAGGGAACAAGCTTGTGCAACCGTAGCGTACATTCGGATAAGCAGCGGAACACAAGTTGAATGTTCACTTTTAGGAGCAAAAACGAAAATTGCCCCGATAAAACTTCGATCGATTCCTAGATTAGAATTGGATGCCGCTGTTATGGGTTGCAGATTTGCTCAAAGATTAGTCGATGAAGTGTCAGCAAAATTTGTTGCATTCAGAGTTGCAGAAATTCAAGATATTGACAAAAACGGCAGCTGGCGATATGTACCATCAAAACTAAACGTTGCTGATGACGCAACCAAATGGATAAGACCACCTAAGCTGGAATACGGTGACCGATGGTTTCAGGGTCCTGATTTTTTAATGAAAAAGGAAGACGAGTGGCCGAAAAATGTTTCATCGATAACAGAAATAGCTGAAGAACTTTTATGTGTTCATCAAACTAAACAACCGCTGATCGATTTGAAAAGATTCTCTCAATGGAACAGACTGTTGAGAACCACCGCATACGTTTATAGATACTTAAATATAAAGCTAAAACTACAACCTAATTTACCAACTAATGGAATTTTATCATGCGATGAACTAAAAGAAGCTGAGATAATTATATTCAGAATAGCTCAAATTATAGATAAAGACCTTCCAAGAAACAATTATCCAAAAGGAAAGGTAATTGCTGTAAAGACTTCAATAGATGGACAAGTTCGCAGTGCTACAATTCAGACCAACGCAGGAATTTTCGACCGGCCTGCAGTGAAATTGGCTAAGCTAGATATTCGTGAAGAAGATAATGGTACAACAACAACCCTACCAGGAATTCTCGTACCGGGGGGAACTGTTGCGAAAAGTAGCAACGCCAACACTGATGTTGCAAGAAGTAGCAACTCCAAAACTGAATTTGGTAATAACAACAACGTCAACACTGGCGAACAGCTTTAAAAGAAGAAACACAAATTCCAGACTGTTCCTGCAACGAAATTTAACAGACGGCAGCTGTAGACTATTTTTGGTGGCAGAAGTAAAGCAAGAACGAACAAGAAGACACTAAAATTTTATGAGTGGCACAAAGTTGCACAAAAACGCCTTTTGCTTATTTTTTAATAATAAAGTAATTTGTTTTATATACTTCAAAAGTTTAGTCTTTATTTCTTGATAATAAATTTTCAACAGATTGCTTCTGTAACCGTTAATGTCAGAGAATTAAATAAACATCGAAGAGACAATGATGCACTTAATAAGGTATCAGCAAAGGCTTGAAGATGTGGCCGTACAAAGTGCAAACCATTCACGAATTTCTACCTGCTGACCGTCAAACTAGGTTAACTCACTCCCAAGTGCTTTGGACAAAAAGAACATAATTTCCTATCCAAAATAATTATGAGCGACGAAGCCTATTTCTTTGTGGTTATGTTAACGAACAGAAATTCTAAGGCACTGAGAATCCACATGAGAGGCAAGAAGAGCTATTACATCCTCTTAAATTGACTGGTGGGTTATAAGTACTGAAAACGTGATTGGCCCTTATTTTTTTGAAAACACTGATGGAACCACCGTAACCGTTACTGGTGAACGTTACATCAGATGTTAAACGAGTTTTTTTTCACAAGCTACTGAATTGGATCTCAAGGCATTTTTGTTTCCAGCAAGACGGACGCTCATACAGCTTTGGCAATGATAGAGAGATTTTGAGACATTAATTTCCGGTCCGAGTAATTTCCTGTTTCAGATATTTGAACTGGTCGTTCAGATCGTCAAATCTATCAGTGCGCACCTTTGATTTTAGGGCTTATAAAATTCTCGCGCTCACCACAACTAACAATAAACAATAAACTTGCAAAGTTGTGAAAGCTAACATTTACCAATTTGTAGCTAAATGTTTTTCAACAAAATGCCGTAAAATATGCACAAATGTGCATCAACTTGAGAAGTGGTCATCATTTTCTCATCTTCAAATAACAAATAAATTAAATAGAAGTCATTACAGCTCATAGAGAGCTTAAAAATAGTGACTTACAACTCTTAACCATTCCTGTGCGTATGTTTGGAGGAATAGATGGACCTACAATGAGCAGAACTTTTCATGACATGAGATACCGTTGTATTATTTGTTACTTCCTCCCTGATGTAGGACAAACCTGAAAAACTATTTTGCCACGGCTGAAAATCGAACTCAATACCCTCTACATGACAGTGCAACGCACTAACCATTATGCCAAGGGGTATTGCCATCGTCAAATAAGACTTCACGAAAACCGATATAATTTTTTTGTATTCTATAACAAAATGGTGGCCAAATCACTTTATGATTTTATGAGAAGATTTACTCAAACAAGAATTTTACAAGGCTATAAAGAGAAACAAAGTGGTTTTTATACTCATTTGACATCGAAAACATCATTTGTTAGAATTTCATACTTTCATAGTCTATGATCTGACAGATAGAAAATAAAACATATTTTGATGTACAACAGTGCATTTATTTTCAAGTTTCATACGATGCACTCCTTTTGCATTTTTTAGGATTAAAGATAACAGAAAACCTACTTCAATGTATTCAAAGTATTTTGTTATAAATGTCATCGCAAAACACTAAAATTTTTTCCTTTGTTCGAAGCAATAAAAGTAAAGTCAAAATGGTCGCATTTGAAATTGACAGTTTATTGTTCCAGAAATTAATGAAAGATTGTATTATGACATTAAAAGAAAATCTCCTGGTTGATGGCTTGACAACCAGTGCAGTAAAAAATATTAAAAATGTTCTCGTAGGTTAATTTTGATAGAAATTGACAGTTCTTGAACGCAAGCGTGCGTTATCAGAATATCACTCCGCTAAGAAACTGAACGAATACGTCTTGTGATATTGAAGCGAACTTAATCTACGCTTTGACGTCTTCTAAACCTATATTTAGTTAAAATTAAATCTTTCATTTGTTTGGTTTTTGAATACATATATGCATTGATAAACATATGCATATACCTAGAGTAGTATGTTCTTGTGTACATATAACTGTTTTTAAGACGAAATAAAATGATTATTGACGCCATTAATACTGCTGTTAAGTCAACTTCGTTTCAAATTAATTGTTGAACAGATAACTCTGAGTTTAAACTAATTCAGACTTTCGATCAAACATACTCGTATAAAAGTGACTTCATAAAAACGTATTTAATGAAATGAAAATTTGGCATTTAGGGTTTTTTTTTTCGAAAATCCGAATAAAATTGGGTGAAAAAAACGCCATCAATTTCTTAACAATTTGTATCTTTATACAACAACAACAAATCCTCAATGAATTTGATGGAAGTCCAGTGCCTCATCTTACCATTAAAGGTCTTCTCATGCTTTAATTAGGAATCCATTCTTTTTGATCGGACTCTTATTTATTTGTTTGATGAATTTTGTTTTCGTCGAGTGGCAACCTTATCCATTTCTACATTCGGCATTCGTTAATTTTGCTGCAAATAAAAGCCATTACTCTCATCACGAAAGTAGAGTCAATAAAATCCATTAATATCAATATTTATGGAATATTTTAATTAATATCGATTTCTTTCCTTTTTCTACCTTGTTTTTAATGGTATACTCGTATACACGAAGTTGGATAATTGGTAAATAAATTTTTAATGATAATCGTCTTAGGGCTGACTATATAACCAAAAGTAAAATTTTCCGTCTGACGTAATTCCTAAAAGACCTTCAAGTATAAACATTGCTTAAAATAATCATCAAGGATTCATGTGTACCCATACATCGACGTCGACACGCTACATAATGATTTAAAAATATGATGTGTAACAGTCTTATTGATTTTGCATTGGATTATTTGAAGTGAAAATGTACTTCGAAGTTGACTTTTTGTTTAAATTTAATAAAATTAGTTTTACATGTTAGATCATTCACATATAATACATTTGGGATATTTTTAAGTAAACAGCTTGAAATTTTGATAAAATAATATAAAATTTAATTTTTGAACTATAAGTTTTCGAAATGTTTGAATTATAAAGTGCAAAAACAAGGTTTTTGAACATGTTTGAGGTTTTCGAGATGTTTGAATTATTATAAAGTGCCAAAACAAGGTTTTTGAACATATTTAAGTTATATAACAAGTTAAATAACATTTGTCTAAAAACTATTTGTGAAGGTACTAATTCTCCTCTTCACAGTTCATTTTGAATTTTTATAACTTTTGTATTCTCCGAAAAATTGCATAGTTTTAAAATGATAAAGAAAACGTTTTTGACCAAGTTTGAGAAAAAGTAAATTACACCAATCAAAAAAATCACTCACAATAGTCGTTTCAAAAAAACCTGGAAGTACTAGATTTTTCCTTTTAAAATTCCTTAAAATTTTACAAATTTTTAAAAAATAGTTGGTTAAAATATAAGAATTGTTTTTTAAAGCAAAAAAATGATTATTCTTTACTATAAGTATGGTCAAGAAAGACTAACAACTAAATACCCAAGAGAAAAGAAAAGATTAGAATGGTTAAATATGAAATTTTAAGGAAAATTCTTGCAGATTTCGTATAAGGTTTTTTTCTAGAGATGATTATTTGATTATACACCATAACCTCAAACATATATGTACCTAAAATTTAACCGGCGTTCAGGCACTTTTATTTTTGAATATCCCAGTAGAAGTAGAAATTCTTATGTTCAGTTTCTAATTCTAATTCAAACCTTCGGAAAAACTGTGTTTTTGGTGGCATTCTACTTATATCTTTAAAAATAATTATTTTACAATACAATTGAAATAGATTTTCAAAAAAAAATATTTATGATCTAAATTAATAATATATGTTTTTCTTTTCTTTTCAGGTAAGTTCAGATTTCTATTGCTGGCAAGTAAATACTTTTCTTATTCTACAAGAAGAAATATCAATGCTTTTAAAATATTGATTAAATAAATTTAAGAAGAATTTTTTGATTTAAGAATTTTCTAGACACCCAATTTTTAGATTAAAACAAATATCCTGTGATTAAATGCATAAGTAATAATTTTAATAATTTTAAATTTAAATATGACGTAAATAAAAATAAACAACGTTTAACAGAGCCAGAGTCAGTGTTTCGTTTTCGTGTTTTTTAGATTGTGTATATAAAATTTCCGAAAAAATAGTTTTATGAATTTTTAAAATTAAAATTTTGTTTTTAAAATTCAATACATTCATTTTCGTTTTCTTATTAACTTGATAACTGATTTATTTTCTTGAACGATTTAATTTTTTTTCCTTGCAAAGATTGCTGTTTTCTTAAGAAATCACACGGGATTATTATTTTAGCTCAAACTACTTGAGGATTTGTTTTAGCCATTTTAAAATAAATTTCATGCCTCTGAACATTTTTGTTGGAACGCTCCAGTCGTGCAGTTTTTCTTTATCTCACAAAAATGATTAGGAAATTAGCCTACTTCTAAATTACTTAAAACTTACTAACGTTCCCCGTACAAGCGCTCTTAATTTAACTATAAGAATGAATTAGGCTGTAAAGAGTGGGCCAAACAAAAGTTTTTTTTTTAATGCAATAAGATGAACGAAATTAAATTTTTTCATGTATCATGGCTGTATTTGTAAGAGCAAACAGCAAACATTCCCATTAATTATGGAACATAACGACCATAAGCGGTAGGTCATGAACCTTCAATTGCAGAGTCAATTAGACCTTGTAAGCAAATAATCCGAGATCTTTGTGCAGAATTCTCCTCAAGCTAGTGTGTCAAATTTTGATGTTCGTAAATGCAGTCTCGCACTCTCGTACGCACCGTACGATGACGAGGACCATATGAGTGTTGTCCACCAGTCTTACGAACTCTGCACAATCTTTTTGCTTACAGCAGGCGCGGTGAGAGCTTCATTTCAGCCAAAACTTCTTTTAAAAAAATACGTTTTCCATATTTCCCAACGTTGTTCAAGCATAAAGCGACTCATTTCGTTCCGTGGAGGTATGATACTGACTTTCTGTCAAGATTTCGAACGGAAAACAGCTCTCAGTGTCAAAATAACCAATTATTGAAAAAGAAACCACTAGATGGCCCACCCTGTATATTTAAAACATGTCTGCTTTGACGCATTCTCTCCTATAGTATTCGTTCCCAAAAACGAGACTGTTCGTCAAAGACATCGCTCTTGATCAGCCTTGCCAAAAAAAATATATATTCCGTTTTCCGTATATTATATTGGTCTCGTTGTAATGTGTAAGTGGACTAATATCACTATTTTCTGTTTAAATTATAAATTATCTCACGGAGTACTTACCTGTACAAATATTTCTAATATAGATTCACACACGTCAAAATTTTCATTTTCATGAAACTCAAATTTGCGTGTCTACTTTTGTTTGCTTGAAGTTACTCTGGGGTCGCTCTAAATGGTGTTTTTAAAAATCTGAACTGACACTGGTGAGTTAATTCTGTGTTTTTTAGACCTAGAGTCAACTTGAACTCGCCTTAAAGTACTATTTTGGTGTGGCGACATCAGGTTACGACCAAACTGTCAAAAGTGACATGAGATTTCATATCAATTTTTTTGTTATGTTGTTTTTCGATTCGCGCGTTGCATATCATTGTTTATGTTTACAATTAAATGTTTTTTGTTTTTAAAAGTAATATAAACTAATTTTAAGTTTTACCAGAACAAAGAATTATTTTTTTTCTTGCTTTTGGTTGTCAACAAAACAATTTACAGCTCTTGGATGTTTTTTGAAATCCTAAAACCCCATTTTTTATTTGATAATTTTTATAATTCTTAGGGTTGTCAAGAAAACCTGGGTCCACCCTGGGCAAGGTTGAACAAACGAACCTATTGTGTGCAATGTGTTAATAATCAAAATGTTTTATATATTTTCTTTTCACCTTGCATTATTACATCTGTCAGATTCATCAAAGTAATTATTGTCACTTTAACCGCTGACACAATCGTAAAGTACCATATTAACATTTCTACAACCAAACTCAAAATGTTTAACCTTAAAGGCCGTACTTAAGTACATTGGATTAAATTTGGTGGTGTAACAACTCGAAGAGAACCAGGACCTAGTGACTTAGAACTCTCAACCATTTCTGTGTGCGTGTTGCCAGGGACGGGGGAGGGGGGGACTAATTTTCTGCCGATTCCGAACGACTAATGAAGAGCACTTTTCATGACAAAAGATACTCTAAGAGGATTTGTCAATGCCTCGTAGGAGGCAGTACACCCCTGAAAAAACATTCTTGCAACGGCTGAGAATCGAACCCAAGATATACTGCATGAAAGTCCAATGCACTAACCATTATGCCCAGTAGGATAACGAGGTACGGTAGGTCATCAGAGTAAAAAAAAAACAGTAGACTTAACTGAGAGAGTTCAACTCGATTGAATTAAACCTATTTCAATTCAACTCAGATGTAATTCAATCTCGGTTCAACTCTGCATGCATTCTCTTTAACATGAGAATATTTTTTTTATAATCTTTGTTTTCCTTTATATATATTTTATATAAATATAAATATTGTAATAAATTTATGTATTTTACTAATTTGTCATACAAAACATTTCCAATGATATATTCTCCAAGCACGTTTTATTATGTGATGTATGATTTAAGCTGAACCAAAAACAAAATCTGAATTATTTTTTGAAAATTCGTTATTTAAAAAAAAAGTTTATGATTTTTTCAAATCAACATTTTAACATAAAAATATGTTGAAAGTAAAATGTTTAAAAAATTATTCTTTTAATAAAAATACTTCACCGAAGTTTGTCGCTTCAGAGAAAGCCAAAATTATGAATGAATGCACTTTCTTTAAAATAATAAAACAAGGAATATTTAAATGAAGTTATTCATTGGCCCAACGAAATTTTCTCTGATTTTACGTTGTAATTAATATTTCTTTTATTTATTATTTAAGTGCAAAGGAAATGCACTGTTGGTAAGCATTCGATGAAATAATTAAATAATAATAATATATTTTAATAAACAAATAAAATAATTATGATAGTAGTCTTATTATTATTAATAATTTTTTTTAATTAGTAATTTAAATTAATTTCAATGAAATCAGTAATTACTTATTTTTTATTTCAACCTCAAAAGCTAAATAATTCAGATCTCTAAATAAAATTAACGTGAATGTTCATAGATGTATCTCCTTTTGTATTATGCGTGTCATTCACAATGAATAAAACATTAAAATCTGTATTAAAAAAAAAAAAAACAAAACAAATTCACAAAAATCCATACAAAGAAGTAATATGATTAAAAATTCCTTTTCGTTAAATTAAAAATCACAAATTCAATAATACTTTATAGCCTCTCATCCTCTGCTGCGCAACTCAGCCCATCGGTTCCTCAACAAAATAGTAAGTAGCATCTGCATTGTATTTGTAGTACATTTTTGAACAAAGTGAATCTCTCTCTCTCTCTCTCTCTCTCTGATGGTATTTCATTTCACTTTTATTATCCGAAAATTCGCTCTCGTTGGATATGAAATAACTATAGTTGGGTACTTGGCAGGCTATAGATACAGATAGAACTGTATCTACCATAACAATCAATAACGATAACAATGGCAATTATTTGAAAATAAATAACCATTTCATCGCATAAAAAGAATTGTGAATTCCATGCCATTGTTCGACGTAAATTCATGAAAATGAAAAAAAAATGTCCGGTAGCTCTTCCCAGACAAATCGAATTCTTGTCTCACACCAAAGCTGAGCTGAACTCAACTGATGTCTGTCTTTTAGCATTTTATTGTATTATAAAAAAAAAGTATCTCAACTTCTCAACTGCTTCTGCTGCAGAGCGGGTATTATTTAACTACCTAGCATTCTATTCTGTTCATCTGCCTTTTGAAACCTGAACTCTGAACATCTCAGGGTCGCGTCCTAAAGTGCCACACAATGGATAGATAGAGAGAGTGAGGGAGCGAGTATCCTTTCAATGACCTCATCCTCTTGCTTTGATGGTAGCCAGGGACAATGTAACGAAAGATGCACCCTCAATAGAGTCCCCCGCCCAACTGCTGCCAGTCACCTTCATCCACACAGAGATACAAAAATGTGAAAAAGCACCCAATTGACTCTCGAAATGGCTGAGCTCTTGAGTCCTTCAACTTTTCCCAATGTAAATCCGAGTTTTGGTGGAACGATGTTACAATATTCACCCTCGGGCAAAAATGCATGCAAATTTACCCTTGATCCTTGTGGCTTTCGCTGATGTGCCACTCCCACTCCAATCACTGCACCGTCACTAGAGCGGCACCGAAACACTAGAGTAGTTCTATTGTTGCAGAACGACGACAAACGTTTCAAGTTATATATGCATTTGTTAGACCCGTGAAAAGGGACTTTTGCCAGTCCTGATGCAGCGGGAAGGGATTGCAAAATTCACAGCCCTTCGGGTACGCAATTCTCGGCAACAGCCAGGCCGTTACCTACCCTCTTTTTGTATGCTTTCGGGGTGCACAGTATAAGGTTACCATTATAATCACGATCCACGTGCTATATCACCTGTATGATTCGCCATGTCAACCCTTCTGATGAAACCCTATCCCGTATCCTGACACGCGTCATCACAACATCATGATGTATCGTTCGTATCCAATCCAAGCCGAACCCAGGACGATATGAGGTGTTGGTTGTGTTGTTAAAATTAAATTTTCATTTGAAATTCTTCATTATGTTATGTGTACGGTATGCAAGCTTGTATTATACGAGAACGTGCTAAGGGTGTGCCATCAGCAGGAAGAGGATATGAGTACAGTAGAATATTTCAAAAGGATTCCATGGTAAATGATGTCCCGGACTTGCACAAAACAAAGTCGCAGTCATTCACCTCGATATGTCGACGTAGATTCGTATAGTTTTGTGTTTTCGGTTCAAGGAAATTAAATTGAATGAGTGGATGGTTTGGTCATATCCGTGACTTTTGTGAAAGGATTAAAATTTTCAAAATACACGAGCTACCCATACATTCTCTGTTATGGTTTTGGCTATAAGATAATGGAGTATTATGTGAGAGGAATGAAATAATATTTAGGGTCAGCGTTGCACAGAAAATATTCCTATTAATTTAAGAAATATTATGAAAATTAAGAGAAATGATTTGAAAGCCTTTAGAAAATATTAAAAGGGTTTGTCTGAAGGGTTGGTCTAAGGTAAATGTAAATTAATTGCAATTTTCAGCAATTAAGATGTTGGAACATAAGTTATAACCGGAAAAGCATCATCAGACTCGAGGTTGAGATATAATATCTGTGTATGGGAGGGAACCGCCTTTAGAAAGATATATGTACACTGAACTTGGGTTTTAATGCTATTTGTGTTTATAAGACGCCTAAGGTTCTGGTTGAAAATGATTGAATTAATTATAGTAAGAAGATACGAGTATTTGCAGTTTTTAATTTTTACATTTTCAGTGGCAAAGTCAGAAAGTGATGTGACAGTTTAAATATATAATTTATAACTTTTACGGAACAAAAACAAAATAATAATATTTTAATTATAGACTGAAAAAACTACTGAACTTTTGAGTTTGATCTTATTAACTGTGGGGAGGTTTAGAAACAAATTTAGTAAAATCCGAACATTGGCACGCCCACTTTTCAATATTTTGGTTAACTCCTTTTTTTGCCCCTTCAGAACATTTAATAAAAACTAAGCTTTCTTTAACGTGTGTAATTTTTCCCGCCAACTTCCACGCCCACTCTTCTAAAATTTAATATTGTCACCATTTTAAAAGGATTAGAAAATTGTGTACGAAATTTTATATAGGTGGCGCTACGAATCATAGAAGAGTTCAACCTAGCTCTTCAATCATTTCAAATTCATTCCAATAATTGATTTACTCGCTTTATCTTTAGAATTTGCTTGAAACTCGGACAATTCACTTTCTTAGAAACCGGTCTAAAATCAGTTCTAAGAACTCAAATTAAGTTAAATGAAGTATTTTTATTCTTTCGTACTAATCACTAGACTTGTTTGACAGTAATTTATATGTCAAATAGACAGATCACTTTTCTACAAGTCATAGATTTTGCTCCATGAGTTTCACTGAGGAGAAACTCAAACAAAATTTCTTTCCCGAGAAGTCAAAATGCAATCGACAAATGTGACAAAAAAAAAATAAACAAACAGATCTCAAAAATGTCAATTTAAAATGTTTGACAGCAGATTTAAGAAACATGAACTGAATTTAGGAAATTGAAATCTTAAAAAGATGTATTCATAATTACGAATTTTAAATTCTTTAAATCAAATTAATATGATCAATTTGCTCATTAATTTGACAGTGCTCAGTTGACAACCAAATGTCAATATGAACCAAAATGATTTATGTGTTAGTTCCTTAGTTTCACCAGGTTGACCATCCACTATAGTTGTGAAATGGTCGACTGGCCAAAGGGTGTGTGCAGAAACTTATTGCATCGTCTTGGTTTCTTTATTTCGTGATAGTGTCAGGCCCTGTTTGACAGTCAGAGTAAATAACAAATTTGAGATAACTTTTACTGTCACTTATACCGGTAATTGTGCTCTGTGAAACTGGGCCTTAATTTTTAAAAGTAATACCATTAAATGTATACTAAACTGTAATCTCTTGTGAGAATGTACTTTTCCCACACAGCTGTGAATATAAAACGTGTTTTTAAGTTGATATATCAAAAAGTAGTATGGTTACCTTAAATTTTCGTTTGTCACACGCACGAATTCGTTTTATGCAGAGTACACAATATGTATCTTTATTCACATTCTTCTTTTTCAATATTCATGTATATTATATAATGTATGTACCTATGTACATATGTATTTATACATACCTGTGGTTTTATGCAGATATGAAAAGTATTTCTTTTCATGTGAATCCTTTAATTAATTTCAATTTAATTCACATGAACTACAATACATGAACGTGACAATTTCAATACGTAATAGCAGCAACAACAACAAAAATTCTAAAGGAAAATAATCAAATCTGCATGCATAATGCATATAGAGAGGAGTCTATTGTATTTCTGTATCTTTCATCTCGGTCCCCATCTCCATCAATTCATTATAATATTCGAGAATGTATCTGCAGAGAATGAGAATTGGGAATGGCTGAGATGTGCTAACGAACAAAATGCTTCATTAAAATTTCGCATGCGAATTTTGATTTTTTTTTTAAACTTCATCCAACGAGGGAATATACATATATAGTTTGTATATATTTTCCTGATGGTTGAAAATTTAAAGGAACATTTTTTTGATAAAAAGAGGAACGGCAACGAGGTTCTCGAAACCTAAGAGTAATTCGCACTGATATTCACCTCAAAATAAGTATATATAATATGCTCCTATGTATCTTTGCGTGCAATGATAAACACTCCATGTCACTTGATTGGGATTCCTTATTTAGAAAAACATAAATAAATTAAAAACACACCAGCTGCTACAGGACCATAATCTACATAGTAACTCACAACTCTAAACCTTTCGTTTGTGCGTATTGTAGGCAGGAATTGATGGGACCTACACTTTTCTGAATCTGGACGTTAATGTACCTAAAAAATAGATCTTGTCTTTGTTTTTTGGCGGTGATGGCTACGAAGTGATCTCATATATTCGGGTTGAGAACCCATTACAATTCTAAGTTTTAGCAACCCTGTTATCTATTTGAAACAACTATGTCAATTGTAATGTATTAAAATGAAGTTGACTTGTACTTGTACCGAACTTACAAAAATAATCAAACATTAAATTTAAAAACAAAGGCGCAAAATTTTAAATAGCCTATTATTAAGGTATTAGTATGATGCTACTTAACAATTTGCTAACTTTATAGTAGTTTACTAACTCATTCTTAATTTTAAACATTTTCTAACTAGTATCGTACTAAAATAATTTTCTTAATAAATTGTTTCTGAACACACCTAAAACAATGACATTTCGTGTAAAAACGTACATAATTACACGAACCTTTCTTGATGTTTGCAAATGTCAAAAAATCATATGAAGCTAGCACGATACTAAAAATATAAAGTAGGTTTTCGATGATTTTAACTTTAATAAAAGGGTAGATAGAGAAAGTATGATGCTATATTCGATTTACAAATTCGTTGATTTAACTTAGTATCATACTAAAACAGCTTTAGCATCGTACTAATTCAATTAAAATTTTGCGCAAGAATATTTAATTGATTATACGCAAAAATTTTTAAACTTTTTGAGGAATATTTGTAAAAAACAATTCATTAAAATTCGCTATGCCAATAATTAGAAAGTCAAAATTAAATAAAAATGGTTATATGTTAGGTACCTGTCAGTAACGTCTTAATTTCAAAATTTTAGTTATCAAATTATAGATCGTACAAATTAAGCAAAAAAAAAATTATCAATATTCTATGTGTGGTTCCTTGACAACCATTTTTAAAATTTTTCTAAAACAAATTAAAAAATTAAATTTTTCTAAAAAAATTCAAAACAATTTTTTTTTTCAACCATTATCTCAGGCCTTATTAAATGAAATATATTGTTTTTTTTTAAACTGTGGAACAATGTCTCGAACAAAATTTTTTCGTAGGTACCGTTACTTTTGGTCTTAAAAAAAGAAAAAATACGTGAGGGGTAAAATGGGCAAACCAAGTATTGTTTTAGAAAACATTTAAAAGAAATTTTATATATAAATAATTAATTTATCAACAAAACAACACTAACATTTTTTTTGAAATTTGTTAACATTAATTCATATATTTTTTAATACAATTTTATTTTTACAAAATTCTTAAATTTCAAATTATTTTTACATAAAAACAAGCTTGTGCGATCCAGCCGTGCATTTTTGTTTGCCATAGAAAGCTGAAAATGAAGTTTTTGGCCAACCGATATTTTGATATGAAAATCGAACTCGATTTTTGCTATTTTTAAACGGAAGGAAATATTGTATTTTTTAATAAATACATTTTTAAGTTGAAGAAAGAAGTAGACTAGGTGTTTGAAAAAACTCAAGATCGAGATATGAAAAGAGTTGAAAATGCGAAAGTAGAGCTCATAAAAATCATGTTGGTTTGTTTCCACTATCAGCTATTTATTTTTAAATGAGTGCATCCTTTGATTTGGGATTTCAAAAGTGGAAATATAAAGTAAAATAAAGTTGAATTTAAAAGCCAAGTAACAAACATTTTTTTGTAGGTTTCATAAACCTAAATGGCATTTAGTCGGGGTTCTATAGTATTAGTCCAAATCATTGGTGACGAAAAGTTTTGTTTGTTACAATTTGAGCACTTGCATTTATATATGCACATATAAATAAATAAATTAGAAGTCATTACGGCTTTTACATAGTGACTTACAACTCTCCATCATTTCGGTGTGTGTGGTTGGCATTAATACAATTTTCTGCCGATTTCGAATGTTGAATTGATCAGCTTTTTGAAGTAAAACTTCTTTTTCGGCGTTGGGGGTAAAAAATTTTCTATGCAGCTGTCAGTGACATGTCAAACCGTCACGCCATCCGTCAAAGACAGCGACATGTTTTTAGAATACAAAGTAATTATAACATGAAGTTGGATACGATTTAGAATTTACATATTTCAAATGGCTGCATTCAAAGATAAACATAAAACTATAGGTTCAGACGCGCAATGGCTATGCAACACGAATAATTATTGACAAGCATATTGCAATCCAAATAAATTTTATCAACACCTAACCCTCGCATACAAAGTACTGGTTGGGTATATCCACTACCATTTGTATTCTTGCTGTCATAGACGGCATGCCATATGACCATCAGGTTGCCTGAAAGTTTTGAAATTATACTTTTTAATAATATTTATTCGCTTAATCGCACACGCCACCGACATTTGTTTTGGTGTTTATAAATTTGAACGTCACCCGACTAATCAATCAAATACTTTAATAATTAATTTTACAAGAGTGCCGCTGTCAGTGTACTTGCTTTCCAAGTTGCCTGTATACTGAATCAATGCCAGGTGACTACTAAATTGCTCGGGTTTGTACGGGTTAATAAGAAATGCTTGTGTACATTACAAGATTACAACATGCTTGCCAATACTTGCACGTGCAGCCCTAGGGTAATACAAACAAAGCGAGGCAACTTGCTTGTCAAGTGGCATGAGAGTTTTGTAATTTTCTTCTCGATTTCATTTAAGGCTAGGCGCGCACATTCAATTTTTTGAAGTAAAACTTCTTTACCGGCGTTGGTGGTAAAAAATTCTCTATGCAGCTGTCAGTGACATGTCAAACCGTCACGTTATCAGTCAAAGACAGCGACATGTTTTAAAAATACAAAATGTTTGTGAATTATGTGGTCGACCAATTTAACAAGCAGAAACCACTATCCTTTAAAAAAAAAAAAAAACAAACAAACATATCTTTTTGATGTTTTTTTTGAAGTAAAACTTCTTTTCCGGCGTGGGGGGTAAAAAAATTTCTATGCAGCTGTCAGTGACATCTCAAAACGTCACGTTATCCGTCAAAGACAGCGACATGTTTTTAGAATACAAAATGTTTGTTCGTAGGTTATAATCTCACAGAAGCTTTGCTTGAGGAAAAAGAAGTTTTACTTCAACCGCGCGTACGTCAGTACACACAATCTTTTTTTTCTATGACAATAGATAATCTTGGAAAATTTTTAACTTTCTCGCAAGATGAGGTATATCCCTGAAAACAATGGCAAAAATTGGAATTCGATATTTTGTGGAAATTACTTTTTTGTTATCAAAAACGGTTAATACTGTGTTTTTACATTAAATTCGACGATATGGATGTTATTCGCGAAAAACAAATGCAACTTTGATTCAAGATAACGACAATTCTGATTTAGATTCTCTTTATGGTGCCCTAACGAACTATGCAAATGAATTATTTAAAAAAAAAAAGTAAATATACTTATGTATTCGACTCAAATGTGTGTCTTAGATTATTCACATGATGAGAGCTACCAAGGACCGAAGAAGGAACGAACATTCGTCCATTTTAAGCATTCGTTCACATAGCACTTTTTTTTAGTCGTCGCGAATGACGTTTAAAACAAACAAAAAACAAGAACAAAGATGATTTTAAAATAAGTCGAAAGCCAATTATTCATTCAATGCAGTGTGGGACGCAATTAGACTTTGACAGTACGTAACAATCAGATTGGAATTCGTGACGACCAATTTATTTTTATTTAAAAATTTTTCTTATTTAAGCCAGTTAAAACGCAAATTTTAGTATCTTAACATTAATTTCAATAAGTTTTCTACTATTTTGTCTAGTAAAGAATTTAGGCTTGTAAACGTTTTAAATCACATTAGTTCTTTTATTCGTAGTTCGATGACGTAGATGATGATCAGATATTAAGGATAGGAAAATAAAATAAAATAAGATAACAATTGTTTGAGATATATAATTGAACCTGGTTTTATTTTAAAGCTGAATTCATGCCATTATGTCTGAATTAGTACTTCATTAAAGTGACCGCGTAGGTTTCTTTGACAGTACTTCAAATCGGCCCAGTTTTGGTTAACATCGTTATGTACCTGAGACAATTGAGAATTGACGTAAGTATCCTTTCTTATTTCGAAAGAAATATGGTTCTAGGATGCCGCTTTGCTATCAAACGCACAAAACAATCAATATTTGTGGATAAATTCTACTTGGTCGAACACTTCTGGATTGAGTTCGCTCCAATAACGATAATTTTGCTCAGCCAAAAATAGGCCTCTTCCGAAAAGATGATTTTTTTTTGGCAAAAAATCCGGATCTCCGGCCAACGTTTCCAACGCCAAATTGGTGAACTCACGGCGTTGTTTATGGTCATGTGGATAAAATGGCAGACCATACTGAATATTTTGACAGCTAGATGTCTGGTAATTTTGACAGCTGCTGAAACATAACAATTGGAAAAACTATCATTGCTATCTGGTCATCCTTTATAATTTTCTAATTTATTCTTGCCAACAAAAGTGACATAAGGCAAATATTTAGTTTTCGGATTGCTAGGGCACCTTTTAAAAATCTCCTCATCGTTAAGAAAAGTACAGTAATTCGAATCATGCACCGCGATACCCCAGTGTTTGATCCATTTTTTCTCATTTGTTCATTGGACATATCAAATTGGAAATAATTTAGAACAGGAGGAACTGTTCTTATAAAAAATCATAAATCATATTTAAAGTTGGACGTTGCATAGCATAATGTTCCCTGTAATTCGTTGATATAACATAAATTCAACCCCTAGGTTTTCAATAATTAAATTAGAGTTTTGGTTTTTGTTTTTTTTTCGAGAGAATCGGTTTGTTTGTTCTAAGAATGCTCTTCAAGATAATAGGTGTGTTTTTTTTGCAAGTCCATATAGAATTGTAAAAAAAAAACGACATCGGGATTTAGGAGCTTTTTTTCCACATAGCTGGAAGCACTATGTACGCTATGACATTTGTCAGCTTATTGACGACTAGCCTCAACCAATCCAAAAACTTCACTTTTGACGTCTCTGAGCAAATTATCGATAACATATAGATAATACTATTTTGGCATCACCATTTTTATCGGGTCTTAGATTAATGCTCGATAATTATCTGGTCTTAGCTAACTCTGTATATAGGTAGATTTAAGTAGTTGTTGCATTTGCATGTAAAGCGCTTAGTCCCGATGTCGTTTTTTTTTACAATTCTATATGGACTTGCAAAAAAAACACACCTAATATCAACTTTATTTTAAAAATAGGCGTGTCAGTGGACGAATATTAATTGTAATCATTCCTTTTAATAATTTTATAATGCCTTAAAATTTCGTACACGTAAGTTAAATCGTTTAAATTTTGTCGAGGTTAGACTGCAACTAAAAACGAAAAAATTAATTAAAAGGTGGAAGTAGCTAGCAAAAATTGTATATGAGTGAATTGTGTAATAGAACATTATCTTTAAAATTATCTAGGAACACTCTCTAAGTTTTTTGACTTCTTGTGCCATTGAAACCTGAAAGTTATACCAAAATCTATTGAACTGTTTGATTTTTTTGAAGTATAAGAGTAAGCAGGAGTTCGGATTCTCCTAATTAATAAAACATTTTATCAAAAAAAATTCTGTTCAATCAATGATATTAAGTACGAGTATTAATTACTACCAGATAAAATAAAAATTCTAAAAAGATTAGCAAACTTAATCAAATGATTTGGAGTATAAATTATTGTTTGTGCATATAATTTTGTTGATTGTTGCTAATTAATGTTGCTTTTTTTCTTTAACATAAAAACTGTGTGTAAAATGCATAGATATATAGAGGTCTAAATATATTATCTTGTGATATGCGAAGCAATTTATTTTGTTTGTAATTCTTATTTTCCCCTTTTTCATGTTTGTAATTCTATATCATCTTCTAATTGGCCTCATTAGTGTTTCGGAACGTCTCTCGTTGGATTGCAGGAAAGATACTTCACTCTTTTACCTCAATAAGAAAAAAGAACTAACCTATTAAAGATTGAAGGAAAAATGCAACTAGGTATAATTATTATGTGATGAAGAATATCTTATGATATATGTATGTATAACTGCATCGTACTTACATATATACATAGCTATATATATATAATAAATAATGGTTTTAAGAGAAGCTGCAAGCAACAGGGAAATTAAAATAAAACCATTTTCGAAGTAAAAGTATGTAACATTGCCGGAGACAGTGAAGTATTAGGGTTAAGTGCCGCCCTGTGCTTATTAAATTCGGGCGCCCCCAGCATTATTATTTTGTTTGTCCTTATCTTTTGTTTTCATACAAATGAACGAAATGATTCATTATTTTTTTTAAACACATTCACCAGGACTTTTGCAATCAAAATCAGTTAATCAAATAAAAAAAAAAAAAAACTTATTACTTTAAATTTTCTGTAACATTCAATCGCGTTTGCCCCTTAACAACTCTGAAGATAGTTTTTCTTTCAACGAAGTACCAAAAGTGATCTTTTTGCCTCAAGTTTGGTTAAGCCCAGGGCCGCCGCTACCATATGTGCAAAATGTGCGGCGCACAAGGGCGCCAACGTTTAGGGGCGGAAAATTAAGAGATCGATCTAACTCAACCTATACAGCATACTCCAAAAGTTTTCCTTAAGCTATTGGAACTTGTTTACATTTGACCGTTCACTACGTAGTTCCCACACAGAATCTACAACAAATCATTATTCAAATTTTTGTTGTGACTTACGCCTCTCAAACCAAATATCTAACCTCTTCGATTGCAGTCATTGGGAAAAAAACCAACGGTAAAAAAAAATGTTTTGTATCTCTAAATATTTATGTTTCTTTTTAAATAAGGGTTTACGAATAGTTTTTAATTAATTTTGGAATTATTGAATTGATAAATAACTTAAATGTCAACGTATTGAACAAAATCAGAATAACCCAGAAATTTAAAGTTTCATTGGATGTTCGAATTTAAGCTTTCAATTGACATTCAGAGTTCAGACTCTATTTATATCAAAATATAGTTCCCACACAAGCCTCAAAATGTCAAATTTCATCAAACCATACCTAAGATGTCAAGGAATTATACGAGTATAATACTTCAAGATCCGGAAGTAAATGATTAAGTGTTGCAAAAAGAAAGTGAAAACAAATACTTTTAAAAATATCAACAACTACTTTGTCTTCTTTCTGTCAAGCTATTAACTATTGTTTTTTACCAAAAGATTGATTTGACATACAGCAATTAAAAACTGTGCAAGGAACTGGAATATTTGCATTTTATATGAAAATGGTTTTGTTGAAGAAATATATATTTTTTGCTTCCTCTTAAAATAAAATGCACGACTGGGTCGCACGAGCTTGCTCTTATGTAAAAGACTAAGAATTTCACAAATTAATGCTGTTAGAGAAAAACTGTTCATAAACATAAAGTCCACTACTCTTTTAGTAGTAGCTGGAGCTGAGAACAGGATGCCATGTGATGCAAGCAAATATTAGTATATGCAAGAACAAAATTTATAACAAAGTTATAAGTCAAAAAATCTTTTATATACAAATTTTTAAAACATTTTTTTTATTACTTTACTTTATTACTTATCGAATTTTCCAAAAACAAAAAATGCATTAAAATCCGTTCAATCGGTAATGAGAAATTCCAAAATCGTCAAAATGGTTCTATGTTCGGTACAGTCAGTAATATATTGATTTCAATTTTTTTTTGTTTAATTATTTCGAAAACTTTTATTTATCAAGTTTTGAAAAAATCAAGCATGGGGTTTTCGAAATATTGAGTTTCGAAAAAAAAAAATTTAAAATCCAAAAAAAAAAGATTTTTAAAAATTTTAATGCACAGGAAAATTTTTAATTTTGGGGCGCTTTCGCATAAAACAAATTATCAAAATCGGTTGTACTGATTCTTTAAAGTTTTTGATTTTGGTTTAAATCTGTTGGACATTGTTTAAAAAAAAAATATAAAATTTCGAAAAAAATCGTATTGCAGGTACAGTTATTTTTGGTCTTAAAAAAAAGAAGAAAAGTAAACGTGTGGGGACAAAATTTCAAGACCCACTTTTTTCGTCTTTGCTATCATCGTAATGTCAACTTTGATCAAAATCTCGAGTTCGATTTTTTTATGAATGCATAACTTGCCTTATATTTAGTACCTATAAGTCTCAAGTAAAAGAGTAAATAAAAATAAAAATAAAGGATGCAAAATATGTGCATATATGCTATAATGACTACGTTCATTGTATAAGAATTTGGTGTAGCTCGGAACGCGACAACAACAATGCATGTTTGCTCAAATTTTTCAACTGCGAAATCTTGAATAAATAAAACTTTCACGTATTCAACGTAAATAACCCCCTGCACAAGAGACATGGGCGGCAATTTAAGGTTCTTGCACAAGGGCGCACGAACACCCAGCGGCGGCACTGGTTAAGCCTTTGATTTTGGATAAAAAATTTCAATCAGGACCCAGTGACTTACAACTCTCAACCATTCACGCGTGCGTCTTACCAGAAATATTCTACGGAATCCAAGGGGCTAAAATGAAAACTTTAACTTCGAAGCGCACTTGTCACAACCATTCATTGGATTAACAACGATAGCAATTGATTTTGCGTTGAAGAAATCTAGACAACACTGGCGCAAAATTTTAATTGAATTAGTACGATGCTAAAGCTGTTTTAGTATGATACTAGGTTAAAACAACGACTTTGCAAATTTTAATCGAATATAGCATCATACTTTCTCTACCCTTTTGTTTAAGTTAAAATCATCAAATACCTACTTTATTTTTTTAGTATCGTGGTAGCTTCATATGACTCTTTGACATTTGCAAACATCAAAAAAGGTTCGTGCACTTACTTTTTTACACAATTTATTAAGAAAATTCTTTTAGTACGATATTAGTTTGAAAATGTTTAAAATGAAGAATGAGTTAGTAAACTACTATAAAGTTAGCAAATTGTTAAGTAGTATCATACTAATTCCTTAATAATAGGCTGTTTAAAATTTTGCGCCACTGTTTTTATGAGTTGTTCTTACAACTAATATCAGACATCTACGAATTTCCTGCAAAATAACAAAAATAAAAGAGAATATTTTTGACGATTTTTGAATTTAAATATTTTATGCTTCTTCACATTGGGCGCCATTTTTAATGTCAGCTTATTGCTTTCTATCATATATCTCCTTCACTTTCAACTTAAGACTAAAAATGCCTACTAGAAAAAATTTGGGAAATATCATATTTTTTACAATTTCGAATTAAAAAACTTTTGCGTCTTATTGATATTTGCTTACTTGATCTAAAAAGTTAGATTATTTTTGAATTATTTTGAACTTAAACTTATTCAAAAACTTGCTACAGTTCACTCTGATTAGCAGCAGAAACATTTAAAGTGTAATTGTAAGACCGGCCTATTCTTGCCCCCACTTTTATAATATTATTATTTTCCCATAGGCAACGTCTCTGAAGAAAAACAAGGTAATAACTACCACTACACTCTTATAATACTTTTTTAAATCATAATCTACCATGACTAGGGTATGTGAATATATTTTTAAGAATTGCTCATAAAATCTTTTGTCTTTTTCTTTATTTTTCAATTTTCAGAAAAACCAATATTTAAAAAAAAATAATAAGACACAGGCAGACCGTTTTTAATTGAATCTCATGCTCCATAGAAAATAGCTTAGGCATGACTGCATCATACCTATTAGATCTCCAGAAAACAATATTATGCTTTGAAGTTCGTGAGAATTAAATTGAATAATAATTGATTCAGCCAGTTCCACAAATTATACCCCCGTTTTTATGTTTTTTTTTTTCAAATATTGTTAAAAGACATAAGATAGAATTTCTTTCGTTCGTTCTTATGAAATCCTTCATCGTGGGCTTTCTTTTTTCATAGCCTCATTAGTCAAAAATGGATTTTTTTTCAGAAGAAAAAAGAAAAACCAGTTTGAAAAATAATAAAATGAATTTCTTAGCAAATGAAAGTGGTCGCTGAGCCGATGGGATTTCCCATCAGTTTAGCCAAAACTTCCGGCGATATGGCGATATCGCATTCTTGACGAATATTTTCTTTGAGGGCTTCAAGTGTCTTAGGCTTGTTGATATTGGTTTGTGACTTCACCCTCAAAAAGAAGTCTGAAACGGTTAGGTCTTGAAATTGAGAATATTGTTTTGTGGCTTGTGCAGTTCCACCGTTGGTCTATTTTGTTTGAACCATATGGATTTCCAGTTCCAATTCATGCAATTGAGAAACGAGAGTCGTTGAGGATTCCTCTGTAGTATTCGCCGTCCACAGTATTCGTTTGGCCCTCAAGCGTAAACAGCAAACCATGCAGTAACTTTGAGTGTGTGTAATAGGTCTTTGTGGGTTATACCCGGATTTTCGATGCTCCAGAAGCGATCATTTTGCTAATTCACGTATACACAGAAATGGAAATGGGTCTCGTCGCTCATGATGACTATCGATCACAAGTTGTCATCGACTTGAGCGTTAGTTACACACGCTTGGCGGTCAGCAAAACAGATGATACATTATTTATTATTTACCAACACAATTTATTGTTAGTTTAGCAGAACAGATTGATGTATCGGAACTCCGGGGTTCTCTTTTACATCTTCAACCACAGATGCAATAACCTCATCAGAACTGCATCTGCAAAGACGGCCAGATCTGGCGGTATTTCGTGCTGTCCCATACTTTTGAAGGCGATCATTTCACCATCGTTGTGTTGGTGTCGGAAATCTACGTCGAAATTGACGCTGCTCTTGGAGCACCACCAACAAAAAATCCGCAAAAAAATCGAATGAATCATTCCGCGATCCTTAAGAGTTAAGCGATTCATGCCTTGTTGGCGTTTATTTTGCATCTTTTTACTTCACAAATGTCAAAGTAAAATTGACATCTGCTGGACCTTGTAAAAACTTTTTCTTCTTTTTGTGCACGGCGAGGAATCGATTGCCTAAGTTTTAGTGCACACTTTTACGGACAGCGGCGATGTTCTCGATCGATCTGCAATCCCTTTGACGTACGGCTGTTGGTGGATTGCTAACCGAACTGGTGATCTTGAATTCGGCCACCAAACTGGCTGACATTTATTTTTACAACATTCAATTTTGTATACTTATTGACAATAAGTAGTTTACGTGGTGCAATAACCTCCACATGATGTTGACGCCATCCAGTTGCGCACCCCAAGGCTTCGGGCGTCCTGGTCTACGCCATCTCTCCAGCGCAAGCATGGTCTACCACGCTGTCGTCTACCATAGAATGTACCACAAAGAATTTTCCGAGCAGGTTCCTCTTCGCTCATGCGAGCTAGGTGCCCTGCCCACCGGAGTCTACCGAGCTTAATTTTTGTCACGATATCTGCTTCAAGGTAGATTGCGTACAGTTCGTGATTGTACCGTCTCCGGAATCGTCCTTCCTCACATATGGGGCCAACAATTCTCCTTAAGACTTTTCTCTCGAACGCAGCTAAGAGGTCGGAGTGCCTTTTGCTAAGCACCCAAGTCTCGGATCCATATGTGAATACTGGGAGGACCATGGTCCTGTACAGCAGCAGTTTTGAAGTTATGGTGAGATTTCTGGATTTGAAGAGCTTTGACAGACTATAGTAGGCTCTGTTGGATTTGAGAAGCCGCCCGCGTATTTCTTCTTCTATATTGTTATCGGCTGCTACTATTGACCCAAGGTATTTAAAGGATTGCACCACTTCAAATTCGTGCTCCGCAACCTTGATCGTTTGACCAACTGTTCCTCTCGCATTCGACGCCACCATGTACTTTGTTTTACCTTCACTAAAGTGCAGCCCCAGATTTTGTGCCGCCTGCTCGATCTGGATGAAAGAATCGTGTACAGCTTGTTCGGTTCTTCCGATGATGTCAATGTCGTCTGCGTAAGCCAGTAATTGGCTGGACCTGTCGACGATGGTCCCTCTTGTTGCCGTGTCAGAGTCACGGATTGCTTTCTCCAACGCAGGCCAAACCATCCCCTTGTCGGAGTCCATTAAAGATGTTGATTGGTCTGGATAGCAATCCGGCTATTTTTACTTGGCTTATTACGTTGGTCATGGTCAACCTACATAGTCGTGTCAATTTATTTGGGATGCCGAATTCTCTCATGGCGTTGTAAAGTTCTACCCTGGCTATGCTATCATAGGCGGCCTTAAAGTCTATAAACAGATGGTATGTTGGGATGTTAAATTCTAGACATTTTTCCATCGCCTGCCTAAGGGTAAGGATCTGATCAGTTGGTGATTTGCCTGGAATGAAACCACATTGATAATGTCCGATGACGGTTTTAGCGTATGGGGTTATCCGGTCTTGTAGGATAGAGGAGAGTATCTTATAGGCGGTACTCAACAACGTGATACCTCTATAATTGCTGCACGTCGTGACATCTCCCTTCTTATGTATGGGGCATAGTATGCCTTTTCGCCAGTCTTCTGGCATTTCTTTCTGCTCCCATACGTGCACTATAATATCATGAATTGCTTGTCGTAAGGCTGGCCCGCCGTGGTGGAATAATTCGGCTGGTATGCCATCGGCTCCCGGGGCTTTGTTCTGTTTAAGCCGGCCTATAGCCTTCTCAACCTCTTCTATGCTTGGTGGCGGCAACATAGAGTATTCTTCTTGAAGTAGTGGAGCCTCCACTTCTACAGTGAGCTGACCATTTAGCAATTCATTGAAGTACACTTCCCATCGCTCCAGTATGCTTTCAGGATCGGTGATCAGATTTCTCTCTCCGTCCTTGCAGTATGTGCAGTATGGTGTGTACTGCGTCATGTTTCGGACGGATTGGTAGAACTTTCGCGCCTGGTGCGGACCTCGCTCTCGGCTATTTTCTATTTCACAGATTAGGTTCTTCTCCCAGGCTTATTTTTTTTGTCGGTGTAGCCGTTTTTCTATTCTTCTGAGCTCTTTATATTCCTCTTCGCGTGCCCGCGTTCTATTAGATTGTTGCATTGCTCGGTACGCAACATTCTTACGTTCAGTCGCTAGCTTGCATTCATCATCAAACCAGTCGTTCCGATTTTTACGACTGCTGCCTAAGATGGAGTTGGCAGTACTAATGACAATATTCTTAAGGCGTGTCCACTTCTCATTTACGCCCAGCATACTGGCTCCAGGACTTACTCTCCCTAAATCAAGTCTAGGGCGAGTCCTAACGCATTACCAAAGGTGTTACTGGTGTTTTCATTGCGCAGGGCAGCCATGTTGATTCGAACCTGATCGGCGGATGCAATGCGTCTTCGCAAGGCAATCCGCCCTCAGAAAACCATACCAACAAGATAGTGATCCGAGTCGATATTGGCACCTCGGTACGTTCGTACCGTCATCAAGTTCGAGTAGTGGCGACGGTCTATCAACACGTGGTCTATTTGGTTACGAGTGACTCCATCAGGTGATACCCAGGTGGCTTTGTAGATATCCTTACGCGGGAACCTGGTACTCGCAACGACCATGTTTTTCGATGCTGCCAATTCTAAGACTCGAAGTCCGTTGTCATTAGTGTTCTCATGCAAACTATGGGTGCCTGCGTAATGCCTGAATACCGGCTCCCGACCTATTCTTGCGTTCAAATCCCCAAGGATGATTTTAACATCATACCTTGGACAGGCATTGAGGGCCCTCTCGACTTGTTCGTAGTAAGTCTCTTTTTCTTCGTCTGAGGACTCCTCCGTAGGTCCGTGAACGTTAATGAGGCTGATGTTCGTAAATTTGCCTCGCATGCGAAGGGTGCATAGCCTTTCGCTTATAGCGTTAAAGCCGATGATAGTAGACTTCATTTTTTCGCTGACTAGGAAGCCTACCCCGAGCACATGGTGTTTTGTATGACAGCTGTAGTATATGTCACCATTCCCTGTCCATCTGATTTCTTGAAGTGCTGTTATGTCAGCTTTATATTTTGACAGAGCATCGGCTAGCTGCTGAGCAGCTCGAGCTCTATAGAGCGATCGTACGTTCCATAAGAAAATTCGTAAATCGTTTTTCCTTTTTCTTTGCGTGGGTTGTCGTCGTGTGATCAGTCCGTTTCCGAGGCTTGTTGTCGTTCTCGAAATTCTCTTAGTTTTACGGGACAGGGAATTAACCTGTCGCCAACCTGTGGAACCAGCCTGATCATATTAGCCAAACCTTTTTTAAAAGGCTTGTTTCTAGCGGCCGCCGCGGAGAGGCTATGATCACACTTCCACCAGTCCCGAATAGTTACGGCACGTGCATGTTTTCGTATGCTGCATGTTGTTCCCCCTATTCGTCTGATGGCTGACCGCCTTATATTTATATCTCAATAAATTTGAAAGATTACATCTATCGAATGGTTAAAAGTGAAAACAATAAAATAATTTTCGAGTAAAACCAATTAAGTTTTCAAACACAGGTGTAAATGCAACAAAGAGTTAGTAAATGCAACAAAGAGTTAATACTAATTAACTTTTGATTTGACTTAAGCAATATCTAGTCCGACCATTTTCTTATTTTTAATTCCTATGCTGGGGAATTATTTAGTTGCTATTTAAAAAGTTCCTCATGCATATAAATTAGTTGAAATAACTGCTTTCTTTTACCATTGACTGACTCGACTCGCCTAGCCCCGATGTCTAACAAAGAAGATAGTTATCAGAAAATGACCTTTTAGCAATTAAATTGGCTCCCCTTATGGCTTCAATCGAAAAACAATCAACTTTGGACTTAATTTAACAATTCCTGAAACGTTTCACTATCCCCATATTAAGGACTTCTCCAGATTCACCCTTTAACAATAGCAAAGCAACTATACCAATACATATATTCGCTTATCGTGGGTGCGGGTGGTTAACTTGGTAATGGTTTTATGTAAAACGCATCAAATCGTTCACTTCGGCTATATGGCCAGAATATAATAAGGAATGCATGTCACGCACAGAACTCAATCCCCGGGGAACACTTGTGTAAAATTATCTCATCGCCCTGCAAAGTGGTGTATATATGTATGTGCTTGGTGCTTGTCTGTGCTGGTGGTGGTGGTTTTGTCTCGTGCGGCCTGTCAAAAGGTGTACCTATAAGTATTCCTTGAAATTCGTTCCTTCAATCATTAGGTATGGGTATTCCCTGTTTTTTCTGTCTTACAAATTTCCTATATCGCCTCGAGAGTCAAGACTTCAATGTGGATTCTGAATTCTGGATCCTTTTTGCGTGTGTTGTTTTTTTTATCTCTGGGTTTGTGTTTGTGTTTACCTCTGCGCCTGTTCGTTTTGTTTGTTCGCACTTTGTGTGTCTTGTTTGGCATGTGGCCGTGTTTTTCACTCTCAAACAAAAACCAGCTGTCGTGTCGTTTTCTAATGAAAATAGTTTCCAAAGTCCCGGATGAGAAGCGGGATGGTGGAATTCTTTTTTTTTTATTTTATTTTCGCCGAGAAAGAAAGAACGGAGGCGCCTGATTGACATTTTTAGTTTCTTTTGGAATGATAGAAGTTTTTTTTGTTCCTTTGAGTTTTCGGAGTGTGCCACAAGTTCTTATTTCGTTTTATTTTTTTTTTTGTAGGTATTTTATTTCGAAGAGCGTGCAAACATGGACCCATGTCGGGATACTTCTATTGGCATTTTTAATTGCGCAAAACTAGGACGAAACATTTTTAACATTCCACTCAGCGTTTTTATGGTCTTTAAAAATAATTGGAGCGTGAAGAAAAATGCAGATGTGTCATTTCGGTTTTTAATTTGAAGGCAGATTATATTTTTCTTTTCTAATAGGGCGGTAATAAATCTCATAAATTTAATTGGCCTTAAAGAGCAATAATCTCGTTTTATGAAATAAGGGAAATTTATGAGTCGAAATTTAAACACGTGTGTCTTTATCTATTTTTTCTTAGGATGATCTGCTGAGTTGGGAAATAGGTATGTAAATATGCCATATAAATAACGTTTAGTACGAGGTTCACTTTTCTACATATATACCTAACTATAGATGGGAAAAGCTTAAACTGTTGTTAAACTTTGTTGAATAGTTACAAAAATCCAGTTTAGATTCAATTTTTCGATATTGGTATACCTACAGTGTTCGAAAAATCAAGTTTTAAAATTCTGCCTACCACCACGAGCGCCACCATATTAAAAATATTAAGTTAGAAGACTTTCCAGTTATATCCAAATATCTCCTGATCCTGAGACTTAGTCTGACAAAAAATCATGTGAAATGCTTTTTATTCTAATTTAAATTATGCATCTAATTTTGGAAAACAATAAGTAACTTGTTGCTTTTAGGCTTTTTTAAGAGTTATAAATAATTATTTGGGGTTTTTGCCCCTCCTTATACTTTCAAGGAAATGGAGAACTTCGTGTTGGTGCTAATACAGTAAGGAAAATGAGATGGTCGATGTTCTCACCAACTAAAAACACGTTACACGTTATACCACAGAAAAACAGGAATAACAGTGCTGACATTCACAAGGAAAGGTGACAGTTCGAATTTGATAAATGCTTTCGAATCATAATCTGACTGCTCTTCATATACATACATACATAATATACTTACTTACTTACCCAATTTTGTCGGTACTGTTTATAGGATCAAACTTACCTTTATTATCCTTCCGCTTGAATTTGACAATTTGAAAATTCTTGTCGCATCATATTTCTCCCACTCTGCTCAGGGCTCTCATCGCGTAGTATTTAAGACGATCGTCGTCCAAGCGACTGTCCAAACTGACAAGTCCAAACGAACACGACATCGTCAAAAGTGTGCTTCGTGTAAAGTTTCAATCGCATCGTTCGGTCGTGTCGTCCATCGTCCACAGTTTGAGAACATCAACAAGCAACAAATGTCATTTGGGCTGTCTGGTTGTATTCAAACTAAAGTTTTCGTTGGAATTGAGAGAGGATCCGATGTATTACTTATGTCAATTTCCTTTACATATGAGAAATCAATTTCTGTGCGAAGATTTCGATTTTTCGACAGATTTTACGTTCCTTCGCACCAAAAAAATCGATTTTTTTTCACAGATATCAAAATTTTCGAATCCTTATTTGAAGAGGGTTTTACTTGTATACGAAATACGCACACCAAAAGAAAAAAAATTATCCGGGATCGAAATCCCTAGTGTGTAAAGGAAATCGACATTAGTGCCCTTCGCATTCGCATTCATTCGATAATTGATTCAATTTCATTATCATCGAAAAATAACAAATTATAATGTCGTAACATTTTTTTAAATTAATTTAAAATAAAAAAAAACTTTCAAAAATTAAAAAGATCCACAAAATGTATGAGACGATTATAAAATAGCAATCGTTCAATCGCAATCGTTCAGTCGTCCAAATTTGACAGTTCAACAAGTTACATGAAGCTAAAAATGAATCGTCTTAACGACATCGTCCAGACTCCAGACGATTCAAGTTTGTATGTGTTACACGAAGCAATTCAATCGTTCAATCGACGTCGTCAAACTCTCGTCGTCTTACGTGATGAAGACCGAGATTAATGTCAATTCTATTGAATCTATTATGACATTTATAGCCGTGTTTGTTTTTTTAAGAAGCGAATAACCATGCAGCTAATTTTTAAACACGAAAACAAAAGTGATTTTAATTTAGATCAGTCAGTAATTAGAGTGAACTTAAAATGTTTAAAGGGTGAGAGTTTAAATGGAGCTGAATTCAAAAAGAGAAAAAAAAATAAAATGCGAAATAAGGCACTGATTTTGACGCAAAATTTCATTAAATTTGTTATGATCACCAATAAAAATCAAAATAAAAAAAAAGTGAGCATGGAGCCCTTAATTCACTCTTATTTGCTAAGCTGGTTTTAAGTTTCACTAAAATATGCCTAATATTAGCCACTGAAAGAGCTTTGTTGCCTCTATATTCTCTTGGGTTATTCGAACAGGCCCCGTGTATACATGTTTATCGCAGGATACTTATGCTATTCCACAGAAATTCTTTTAATTCTGAAAAAAAAAAAAATCAAATGTCTTGAAGATGTATGTATATTTATAATAATCCATCGAGTGATCACTCCATCATTTATATCCCTATCTGTTGTCAATCTAGCAGATGTTTTAATCATAACAGGGTCTGCTGATATGTTAAAATACATGACTGTAAAAACTCCAAAAATGCATGGTATTCAGCTGGAACCATTGCACAGTGTGTTATTTTGCACATCTAGCGGAACTTTATTCCTGTCGCACGTAAATAAAATTTTTTTGGTATTTACCTGTTGCATAATGTTATTTATGACGTTCTATTTAGTAATTTTAATTCTGTAAGCATTTTATAATTGGATAAATGGAATAAAACTCTACTTCAATCTTTGTGTGTTCTCACCTTGGGTTCAAATGTTTATAACTCAAAGACTAATAAATCGATTCTGTCCAAGCATTCACCAAAATCTTTGTAAAAATCTAGAGGCTCATCTCTTTTAAACCTTAAAAACCTCCAAACAAATATATTTACGATATTAACAAAAAAAAAATTAACTTTTAAAAATATTTGTTATTTAAATATTTTTCAGTTTTTTTTTTTTTTTGAATTCAATGTTTATGTTCATAAATGAATATTGTGTAGCTAGTTGGCATCATCATCATAGTCTTCACTAGAACTGCTATACCACCTGGATCTTCTGCGGGTTTTTTTATAAGAGCTATACTTTCTTGAGAAAGTGATTTTTCTTTTATATTATGCACTGTACTACGACTCGATAGATATGGATCCGAGCAAATTAAAAATCTGTTTAGTACATATCTCTGTTCGTACATATATTTTCTGGAAGACTTTCGGCGGTAATGCTCCCGGAATCGTCTGTATTCCTTATTGCTCGCTTCTTGCGCCTCTTTGAACAACTACCCAAGTGGCAGTATACAAGCTTGAATGATCACTTTTGAGTGTATGAAAAACTTATGTGTGCTTGGAGGCATACAGTACCAGGCATAATGTTGTAGATAAATATTTTTGGTTTCATTTGCATAACTTTCAAACTTGACCGGATCAATTTCATATTTACTCGATAATACATCGACCAATTTCGCTGGCCGATTTAATTCTTTAATTTTCCGTTTTTGCACTTTGGGTGTACATTCCTCGAATTGAAGGCCGTCCAGGATTTGATTTCGAGCTTGTTGTTGGAACAAGGTCATAAATTTGAACAGGCAATTCAATTTTATCATACAACCATCTTGCATAATCCATCTTGTATATTTTTCCATCCCAATTACTTCGTTTCCATCTTTCATGGATTCTGCAACTCATCGAGCTTACAAAAGTAACCAGTACTCTGAGGGGTTAAGCTACGTCCACAAGACCAAAGCTTACCATTATATGGTTGAAATTACGTTTATTTCGCTCTTCTTTCTTTGCGCTTTTCCATATTTAAGAAATTTCACTAATTTTCATTTTACTGTATGCCTAACAAGAAAAAGAAAAGTTGTATGGGGGCGGCACTCAAAAGCAAAAACTGTAAATGGATTTCGACAAAGAAAACATTGAAGAAGAGTGACACAAAATATCTCGCCGTATACACGAATATACATTTTTAAAAGTCTTCACAAAGTCACAAAACAAAATAAAAAACACCAAGCCGAAGGCTTTTAAACAAAACGGATTTCTACCATCTTATAGGCTCATAGAAATTTATTTCTTACCTTAAACAATTCGCAGATAACACAAAAATAATAAACAAAAGTATTTTGGGGGCTAGCACTACTAATTACTTTAAACCAATATGATCAATTCGACCTATGATTTACAAGTGATTTTTAATATTTGTTTCCTCATATTTAACGCCTGTTTGTGGTGTCACTGTACTGTACCTACATAACGTTTTCCATATTTTTTTTTAGGATGCTATGGTCTAGGGTTCTACCTATCATGTCACATCAAAATATTTTCATTGTGACAACTTTCAGATTTTGAATAAAGTTCCGCTAGATTTGCAAAATAACACACTGTGCATTGTATGCAACAAAATTTTACAGGTATAAATGTTTACATTTTATATAAAAGATATATCCAGCTGCTATAAAAATACCACGGCCATTGGCGAGTTGGAGGGCCCAGTTTCCCATCCTCTCTGCTGCTATGAAACGTTTAATCAGTACGACCATTGAAAAGTAGCATACCCACCCGTACCTGTTACCATGCTGGTACTGAGACTAGTTGGTTCACGACTTTTAAAGGTGTGCAGATGAGTCTCCCTTTCATTTTCTTTAACATTCAAAATAACGTTTGTCTTGATTGTTAAGTATATTTTACTTTATTACAGCCTCATTTTCGGATCAACGATAAAAATCCCCATGGCATAGTCACTAATTTTTATATATGTCTCAATTATGTTAGTCGGATATAAGACCCGGGTCGAATTTTGGACCCTAATTCACAAAAGAATTATTGCTATTGGAAGTTATGCCCCGCTTTGAGCTCTGAAAATTTATGTTCAGTCCTCATATAAGTGCCATTTTCAATAGGTTTCTTGAACGACAGTATAGTTGGATTGGACAGCTTCGAGGGATCACAGGATTTTCACTCCCTGAAGAAAGAAGTCATTTCATAAATTTATGTGCTCTTGGCGCTTGGCCCAGAATTGCAACTGGATAGAATTATAAAATGTTTAAAAAATTGAGAAAGACATTCATACAATCTTGGAACACTCAATCTCCAAAGCAGCGAATATAACACCGTTATTTGTAAAATTCACTACTTAAGCTGCATTTAGACTTTCGGTGTTGTGTTCTGTGTACGTTGTTCGTATGCAGAACAACGAGAATATAAATGATAAAAATAAACAACGAACTAAGAACGAATGAAGATAGTGCAAATTCAAAGGAGCTCGGAAGTTTGGGTGTTAGTTGTTATCCCTTTCCTTTTCAGCAACCAACCATTCATTCAACAGGATCTTCTTTTTTCTCAACTATTAATAGTGTTTGTTTTGTTGTTAAGAAGGAACTGAAAAACGAAACCGAATTAATGTAAATGCTTCTTCGTTGTTCGTTGTATAGAGAGAAGAACGAATAATGAACAACGTACAGCGAATGAAGAACGGAAGTCTAAATGAGGCTTTACGATTTAAACAAAATGGCTCAAAATTTTAAACCGTTCTCGTTCTTTATAGCGCAGTCGCTTAGCCTGGAGACTTTGTCTAACTTTTTCATAATTTTAAACACGCTAGAAAACTCTTTTAACTACGAGGGCAGTTTGAAAAGTTCTCGGCCTGACCAATAAAACGCAATAAATTTTAAAACTTTTTTTAAATATTCCTCCAACTCTTCGAAAAACCGCTCCGTCTCAGCAATCACCTCCTCGTTGGTGAAGAACTTGCGTCCAGCCAAATGTTTTCTTAAGTTAGGAAAGAGGTAATAGTCTGATGGTCCCAAATCAGGTGAATAAGGGAGGTGGTTCAGTACACAAAATAGATATTAATGGAGTTTAGCCATGACAACAACCGACTTACATATGTGCTGGAGCATTATCCTGATGAAAAAGGATCTTCTTTTTGGCTAATCCTGGTCTTTTTTTGGCAACTTTTTTGCCAATTTGTCCAACAGGTTTGTATAGTATTGGCCAGTGATAAATTGGCCCTTGGGAAGGTAATCAATAAAAATAATTCGCTTTCGCAGCTGAAGCACACGACTTGGTTTTCTTCGGTGGAGGAGAACCGCTATGCTTCCATTGTTTTGATTGTTCTTTTGTCTCAGGAATATAGTGATGAATCCATGTTTCGTCGGTGGTAGTGAATCTTCTCAAGAAATCGCTGGTATTCCTCCGAAATAAAGCTAGATTCTCTCTAGAGATTTCAACTCGATTGAATTTTTGTTTTTCGCTCAGCAAACGCGGCAACCACCTTGCGGACAATTTTTTCAACCCCAATTATTCGGTCAAAATGTGGTAAACCCGCTCAGAAGAGATCCCCATGGTGTTGCTGATTTTTCGCACTTTTAACTTTCGGTCGTCTAAAACCATTTTATGAACTTTGTCGACGTTTTCTGAAGAGGTGAATGTTGTTGGCCTTCCGCTTCTGCGATCATCATCGACGCTCTGTCTGCCATGTTTAAATAAGGCTGCCCACTTTTTGAACGTGGAATGCGAAGGTTCAGATTTCCCCAATGTCTCATCGAAGTCATCTTTAATTTGATTTGGTGTTATATTCTTTTTGATTAAATATTTAATGACCGCTCTAATTTCATTTTTTTCCATTTTCGTTGTTAGCAATAGGTTCGTTCAAACAAAAAATTGCACTGATATAAGTACGCGACCAATTTTAATGAAACTTCACATACAATTATAATATACATATATAAGGCTGTTTGAGGAATTAAAAGTTATTTTTTAAAACACCGCCTTCTATGTTAGGCCGAGAACTTTTCAAACAGCCTCCGTAATGTGGGTTTTACAACAGAACCTAAGGGAAATATTACGAACACAATGCAACGCAGCTGCAGACGGAGCTGCAATAGTAGCTGCAAGAGTTGGGCAACTTATAATATATTATAAAATATATTGCTTGATAAATTCGCAAAATATATAAATCAGTTGTCACAAATGTTATAAATCTCTATAGCAGCATTGTTTCACGAACAAAATATCGCGTATGTCTCTTTTTGACAGCTATTTCAGTTGCAGCTTCAGTTCAAGTTGCAGCACTCTATGGTGTTCAGCCAAATAGTCAGTTTGTATCGAGAAGTAGCAAACAGTGAATTTCAACTTTTCGTTTGTATATGTATGGAGGTAGAATATTAAAATTAAATTAGCTCACAAAGTATAACAGCTACAAGTGATCTTAAAAATTATGTAATTCAAATTCAAAAACAGACGTTAGTCCTTAAGCTCATCAGTTAGATGATGTCGTTCCCTTTTAAGACCCTAATATTGGTTTATTATAAGAACTACAGCATTGAACTGTGAATTCTATATTGCTATAGAATTTTCTTTAAATTTAGAAACCTAGAATATAAACGTACGGGGTCAGACTTTTTATATCAAGGTTGATGAAAATTAGAGCATTACTTCTGATTGACTGGAACTATTGAATATAATTCAACTGAAACTGGGCGAAACGCAATTTGAAGTTTAAGCCACTTGAAATTTCAGTTAAAGTACATATATTCAATCACTCCACTAAGTCAGAAGTAGTTTTCTAATTTTCTCGTAATTTTTGTCATCATTTTCGAAAATTTGAATAGAGTTTAGCTAGTTATTTATTTTTTTGTTCATAAATTTACTTTCTTATAAATATTTCACTTAAAATTCTTTTGTTTCCCATTAAAAAACCATAATTCATATTATACAATGAAGATAATTCGAAGCAACGCGAGTTTCGCTATCCCAGTTTTCTAAAAAAAAAAAAAAATTCAGCAAAAAGCATAAAAGAATATTTAAATCTATTTTTTGATATGCTTCATAGTTTTTGCAAAAAAAATTACGTGTAGGAGAATTTGCCTATAAAACTTTTATGAATATCTTTTGATGAGTTTATATTTTTTCAATATCTACCAAAGCAAATTGTTTTTTGTTTTAATATGTTGCCTCTCAACTCAAGGTTCTCATGAAATAAAATTTTGCAAAATCATTAAAGAACTAAAATATATGTATGTAAATCTTCCGGCTTCGCTCATTAGAATTGCAGGGGATTAAAGAATCGTGAGAATGCCCCAAGGTCGTGAACGTGTTATTTGAAATCGTTTTTTTTTTTTTTGGTTTCCTTTCCTTCATGGAATCATGTCTATAGCTTTACAAAAGCATCGTCGAATTCTTGTCATTATATTATATGTAGTCGTGTTCAAATATTTTTTTTTCTTCTATGGTTTTTGTCTGGGTTGTGTAACTAACGCGTGATATTCTTTGCAAAACATGATGTCACTATATGTATTTTTAACATACGATAAAAGAACACACAAAACTAAAAAAAAAATAAAAAAAAATAATTAAAAAAACGCTCTAGTTTTATTTTACAATCCAAAAAAAAAATCACGCTCGTCATGATAAAAAGGGGAAATAAAAAATGATGAATAAACATATCTCTGATACGCTTCAAAACCTAAAATCATAAAGGAAGGAGATTAATTAACTGACATTTGTCAAAGTTATCTTAGCCCGCATACGATACTGGATTAATTTTATAAAAGAAACAAGTTATATGGAGGAGATATTTTGATTTGATAAGGTTAAAGTATAATATAAAACTGGAGATACCAATTTAACGAACGATAACAATTAATTGAACTAAGAGGGTAATTTATCGTGATCGATAAATAACTTTGAAATATCGATATTAAAAACAATAGAAATTTCGTCATTTTGGTCATATTGTCATCAAACAGTCGAAACACCATATCAAATTTGAAAGGAAACACATTAATTTTTGGTATTTTTATAATAACTACAACCTTAAAAATTGGCACCTGACCACTGTAGACTTCATTTGAAAGAATCCGTTGACAAATAAGGCATCTTGTAAATATACGCAATTTATACTAAGTGCTAAAAGGTTTTTCAATAAGGACGGGTAGAAGTTGAAATGAAATAAAACAAGATGTTTGTGAGACATTAACAAAATTCTTATTTATTAATATTTTTATTTGAAATGCCCGCGTCAGTTTCTTATGGTGGCACGAATACGAGTGGTCTAATTTTCAATGACTCTTCCGCATTTATCCGCTTGAATTTAAGCATGGGCCTTTGTTATGTTCACCTCAAGGGCATCTGTTAAGTTTGGGTTATTCGCATAGACCAGCGACTTCAGGAAACGGGGTCAAAGCTCATGACTTTGTTGGCCAATTCACGTGACCTCTGCCAGAGATAACCTTGCCCTCAAATTGTTCAAGTAGAATTTCAATCGTGGTTTCCGCTGTGTGGCACTTAGCGCCGTCCGTCCTGCTGGAACCACATGTCGGGTCTATAGGTGCACCTGGTTCAATGTGGACCATAAAAAATTGGGTATCATCGTTCTGTAGCGCTTGCCACTGATAGTGACCGACTTCTCAACGTCGTTTTATAAATGACGCCACTGGCCCAAAATCCACATTAAATGGTATCATTTTCAGAATGCATTTTCACCTGGTGCACCTCGTGTGCCATATATTTATAATAATTTTACTTTTAAATACAGGGGGGTTATTCCATAACTCGATTATCGTCAGACGATATCGTTTGAACGATAGCGTTGCCTTTTTTGATTCACATACATAAGTCGAATAAATAGGTATCGTCTTGCATTAATTTTGAATTTTGTAGGTGACTGATTGAGTTTCCACTGTAAATTGACATTTTGTATTGTTTTCTATTGAATTGACAGATTTACTACAGTTTGAGAGTTTCTGAAATGCATACAAATCTCTAAAACTGTGATCGATAGACGAGACGATAGTAGTCGAGTTACGTGAAGCAAATCTTGGACGATATCGTCGACGATTATCGTTTTGACGATTATCGTTTAGAAAATTACGGTATGACCCCCCAGCACTTCATCCAAAAATGTGCCTCGGCGCTAAAGATGATTTTTCGACCAAAATTGGGGTCCTCTTCCAAACACTCGGAAACCCATTCACTGAACAAACGGCGTTGTCTATGGTCACGAAGTTTGAGCTCCTGGGTCATTTGGATCTTGTACGGTTATATGCTCAAGTCTCTACGCAAAATTCGACAAAGTGAATACTGCGAAATGTCGAGTTCTTGTGGATGGCGAGTAGGAATCGACTACTGCCTCGGGTTATGTTGTACACTTATATGGACCACAGCGATGTTCTCAGCCGATCTTGTGTTCCTTTGACGTAGAAATGTTGGCCGATTGATTACCGAAATGGACACCAAACGTTGAAGAGTGAAGGGCACAACGTCTGCACTATCGAACACGATAATAAGGTTATGTGATTTCAACATGCTGTTCAATTGTGTAACTTGCCATAGCGATTTGATCTTCAGTATTTGAAATATTAAACAAAAGATTTGACAGATGTCACCAAAACAACATGGCCTCCCAAAATTTACACGCGCCAATTGAAAAACCAAAGTTATGTATTCCAATTAAGAATCGAATTGAAGATTCTGATTAGATTTGACCATTTTTTAGACGAACTTTGTCTGCTTGACTTTTTAATCTTCGAATGAAGTTTTTGATTGAGCTAATTATTAATTCATTTTGAATTTTTTTTTTGTTAATTTTTATTTTTTTGTGGTGCAGTTCTGTTCGTTTTTTTTTTATCTATTAAATTAAGGTAGGTTCAGCATAAAGTTTGCTTATGTTTAGTTACAAAATTCACAGTAGTTAAAATAACTGTTCAAACTGTTTGAAATTATGAAAATTAAATAACTGCCCTAACTAGCGTCAGTTTTATTCCACAGACAACATTTAAAATTGTTCGCCATTTAACATAAATGATGAACGCAATTTGAACGAAAACTTCTAGGTAAGGTACCTATACCTACTCGTACCTACTACTATATATGTATAGATACCTATACTTACATATTTTTGTCTTTTTTGTATAGCGACTTTTGTTTGTTTCCAATGAATTGAATAACAATATTTATTCATCTGATGCAACAAACTGGCAGTTGAAGTGCAAATAATATCCCTTTAGAATCATTCAATCAACTTTACTTACAAGTGCCATTGAACTGTAACAAGACTTCAAATTACACAAATACATTCAAACTACCATATCCATACAGTTGCCGAGAGCATTAAGTCGAGTATTTGTAAGAGTATGCACACTTACTTCCATTTTTTGTTTACCAATCAATATGCAACAGCTAAACAAACTGATTGATTGATGCACCTTCAAACACCGTCACACAGCACAAGAGTTATATTGCACGATTGAACTGTCATTTTGTAAATTAAATTGTTTCTTCTTTCTCTCTCTCTTCAACAACTACACTCAATAAGAAAAGGCTCACAGTCACAATCACAAGTTGTCTCCCGGGGACCTAAGGAAATCAAGCGGAAAGACAAAGATTAATAGACGAGAGTGTCCTGGTTCTGGTCCCTGCAGTGAGAGGACTAGAAAGGATGAGGGCGGATGTTGGAAGTTTCTATTCTTTTATACGAGTAACACAACAACGACAGTTATACCAGTATACCGACATATCATCACTATCTCCATCTCAACAGTCACCCGTTGTTATTTCTCTGTTTTCTCAGATATTGACATGAAATTAAAGGCAAACAAAACATTAACTCTAATTGTTTGTCCAACAGAGTGCGCTGGCTGCTGCTGTTGATGCTATTGCACTCGAGTTTATCTCAAGTGTGCTAAAATAAAATGGATTCGGATGGAAACATTTAAATTAAAAAAAACAAAGAAAAAAATATATGAAATACAGGAAACAAAGCCAAACAACGGAATTGCGAACAAAACATGAAAAAGAAACTGCAACCTGCAATGGAGAAAGACGGAGGCAGTGGATATGCGCTTGCGATTTATATTTACTTTAATCAATGAACTGACGACGTTTGCGTGTGTGTAATTCACACAAACTTTACAGGGTGGTGGCTATGCAAGCGTACTTTAATAATCTTTCGTATTTAGGTACCTACATATAGACATTGGAAAGTGTGATTAACTTGAGTCAGTTGTACAATTCGAAAACCTTTTCCATCGATTGCCTAGTTAAAACAGACACATAAACTGGTTGTCTAAACCTTTTCGAAAGAAGAGTAATGCAAGAAATGCAATTTTTAATTGCCTAGTTAACTTTAAATTAAGGAAATATTCATTGAACATACCCAGAGGTTCAATTAAAGTTATACTACGTTTTCACCAAGAGTAAATCCGCTAGAGATTTAAAATAAATCTTGAAATGTTTTCACCAAAGAAACTGAGATTTATTTGACGTTTTCACTCTGTCTTGTCATTCAATTGTCAATTTGGACAAGCGAAAAAAAAATTGCAATTGGGTAGTAAACAGGAAAAAAAACAGATATTTCTATTTTGTGTTGATTGTCAATGAAGAAAGTGGGTGTTCATAGGTGCGTTATGTGTGTATGTAGTAGTATGTAGTATTTATTTATTAGTTTTTTAAAAAAAAAACTTTTACAAAGGAAATGTTTAAAAAATTACAATATAATTTGAAAATGTATCATTTATGACGGCTTAGTTAAATTTAAATAATATTTTTCTTTTACTTTAACAAATTATAAATTATTTTTAATAAAATTATATAGTTTATGTACAAATATTTGTAATATATGTTCACTTTTAAGTTCTTCAGGTAAACTGTTGAAAAATAAAAGCCCTCTGTACATCAATGAATTTTGCGTGCTGCTTCTGCTGAATCTTGCCAATCTAAAGTTGTTGCCTCTTCTCAGATTATGTGGTTGAACGGTAGAAACAGATATTAAGTTGTTACTCAAATATTCGGGGAGCATATTTTCTCGAATTTTGAAAATGAAAACCATCGAGTTAAAAGTAAGATGCTGTTTGACAGTCATCCAATTTAACGATTGTAGCATGAACTGTATTGGAGTGTATATATTGCACTTTAAAATCATTCGCATTGCTTTATTTTGAAGAATTTGTAATCTGTCTTTTATTTCATTTGAACACGTATATAAGAGCGTAGAACAGTAAGTAAAATGTGGTAACACTAAGGAATTATATAAGAGCAAGGCTATTCTCATATTTACAACACTTCTCAATCTTTTCAAATAATTAACTTTTTTTGCTATTTTCTTACAAATATAATCAGCATGTTCTTTAAATTTTAAATTACTGTCTAACACAACTCCGAGGTATTTAAAACTTTTAACACATTCGATTTGTTCATTTTCCATAAAAACCGAGATATTAGTTCTGCAATTAAAAGTCATACATTTTGTTTTGCTAACGTTAAGCTTGAGTTTTTTTATTTTTAACCACCGACTTATATTAACAAGGTCTTCGTTTAAATGCGCGATCATTTCATCTATGTTTTTTCCACTTATGTATATGAGTGTATCATCAGCGAACAATTTTACTTTGCAGTGCTTCAAGTTATTTTTGACATCGTTTATATATATTAGAAAGAGATAAACTCCTAATACCGATCCTTGGGGTACTCCTAACTTTACTTCAACTGCCTCTGAAAACTCATTATTAACTTTTGTTTTTTGTGATCTTCCCGTTAGATATGATCGAAACCAATCCAATTCTTTGCCTTGAATGCCATACTCCCAAAGTTTGCTTAACAAGATATTTCTATCAATGGTTTCAAAGGCTCTTTTTAAATCCAAAAATACGACTATGACAGAATTTCCTTCGTCAACGGCCTTTTTCCAGTCAAAAACCAAGAAGTTAAGGGCTGTTTCACAAGAATGACCACCGCGAAAACCAGATTGCTCCTCTATTAATATATTGTTGTTTTCAAGATAATTGACTAGTTGGTTCGCTACAAAGCGTTCTAATACTTTTTCATCTGAACTTAGCATATTTACTGGACGAAACTCTTCACATTTATTTGTATTGCACACTTTTCTTATAGGTATTATCACAGATTGCTTCCAAGTACTTGGGAAAACTCCAGTTTCCAATGAACTGTTAATAATTTTAAGTAAAATAGGACCGATTATTTCTAACGACTTATAAATTATATCACAGCTTAGTCCATTAAAGTCTTTCTTTTTATTGCACTTTTTTATAATATCACAGATTGTATTTATATCACAGTAATTGAAATTAAATCTAGCAGGTACAGGTGAAGATAAACAAGTATATTGCACATTTGGAATCGATTTATTTATTTCATCAACACATTCTACAAAACAGTTATTGAATTTGTTTGCTATCATTTTCGTCGAACAAACTCTTTCTTGACCAAATATAATAGATGCAATATTGTTTTCTTTATTTTGATTTAGGATGATAGCTTTGATGACTTTCCAGATTTTTTTCTGGTCCCCGCCTTTTGAAATAATTTGTCTTTCGATATAATTGTTTTTTGCAGCAACAATTGCATTTTTAAAACTATTTCTCTTTGTTTTATAATTATTCCAAAGGATTCGATCATTAGAATAAGCTGCTCGATTATATGCTCTTATTTTATCTTGCCTTAGCCTTTCTAGTTCACTCGTAAACCAAACAACTGAATTTTCATCTCTCACTATCTTTTTTACAGTCATTTTTTGTAAACAATCAACAATTTTTGAATGAAACAAAGCGGACAAATTCTCTACGTTCTCTACATTAAAATACAGATCACTAAAATTCACAGAGTTAAGCAAATTATTCATCACGTCTGTTTTGTAATTCACGAAGGTTATAGCCCTCATATTGCAACTGCCGCGTTTTTTACTATTATCTGCTTCGATTCGAATAGTTTCATGATCAGAAATTTTTTCAGTATTGTCTATACTTACTTTCACATTGGATCTGTCAACACTAGTAAGCACGTAGTCAACTAAAGTTCTTGAATTATTTGTTATTCTTGTAGGTTGCGTAACAAGTAATTTCATTCCTTGATCTGCAATAATTCTGCGCATTGAGCTTTCATTGGAATTAGAAATCAACATGTCGATGTTAAAATCACCTGCCACAATAACATTAAGTTCATCTTCCATTTGTTGCATCCACCAGTTCACATAAAATGTTTTAAAAAGACTTACCGGTGTACTTGGAGATCTGTATAAAATAACTACAGCCCATTTAATATTGTTTATCCAAATATATAATTTCATGCACCAAATAGATTCATTTAATTTTGACATGTTAACCATATTCACTTGTAAACATTTTTTTGAATAAACAATGACACCTCCTGTATAACGCGAATGCGATTCACATACTGTATGCACATAGTTGTTAATTTTTAATTCAGAATCTTCAATATCACTTGTAATGTGGGTTTCACTTAGTAAAACTAACTCGGGTTTATGTTTTTTAACTAATAACTCGAGTTCCGATTTATTACATAAAAGGCCTTGAATATTCAAGTAATAAAAAACCGTCGAATTCGATGATTTTTTTGTTTGCTACAACCAGCGCGCTTTCTCAATAGAGAGCTTCCTTCTATAAACTTCACAATTTTGATCAAACGCATGATGATTTATATCTAGGTCAGCATTAAGATGCGCGCAATTCACACATTTCAATATATCAGATTGACAATCTAAACCGTCTCCTTCATGCTCTTCACCACACTTAGAACACACTTTTTTATGCCGACAGTCCTTTGCGATGTGGTTAAAACCCAAACAATTATAACACCTTTTAACGTAAACTGCATCCTTTACATCGCACCTATCCCAACCTAAGCTCACAGAACCGATTTTTATTATTTCGTTGAAACTTTCACAATCTAGCTCCACAACTGCAGTAAAAGAGTTATATCTTCTGTTTTTATTTTTCCAAATTGCTTTTACTTTTAATTCTTTCTCTTTTAAGACTGCATTTTGCTTTTTAAGGCAATTTATTATTTCACTTTCATTCATCTCTTCCGAAAAATTGTTAATGCGGATCCGAGGCTTCCCGGCCATTTTATTTACACTATAAGAAGCGCCAAGTTTCGATTCAACGTCATCTTTGAATTTTTCAACTGAATTATCGTTATCACAAGCAACAATCACGGCTCCACTATTAAGCTTTTTAATTCCTGAAAGCTGAATACCGCTCTCCTCTGGTTTAAGATTTGATTTCACATCAGCTTCCGTTTTTTCTGCACTTTGAGGATTAATTGGTTTTACCACCACCGCGCTTTGTTTTTTTAGAACTTCAGCGAAAGAACCTTGTTTATTATTTGAGACAACTGCCTCCTTAACTTTTTTTATCTCAGCTATGACACTTTTTTCATTAAAGCTTTTAGCACCACTTTCTAACACTTTTCCCACCTTTTTGTCGAAGGATGCAAGATCATTTTTTATTTCATTTAAATTATCCAACACAATCTGCAATGATTTAATTTTTTCCTGACAACTTTCGCAAAAAATGACAACACATTTAGAAGCTTGCAGAGCTTTCACCTCATAATTTGACAGATTCAAACACTTGAAATGAAACGCCTGGCAACATCCACCCTTGCAGACGACATACTCCGATTGACGAGTAGTCTTTTTACAATCTGCACAATTATTCATTTCACTCACAACACCAATACACACGCGCTCAAGAGAGTTTAACCGATGGAGCTTGCACAACCGTTCTTTTAATTTATTATTTCAATGTTAAAATATTTTCAGTTTTTATTAAATAATGAAAGATTTTGATATGAATTTTAACAAAAAAACTTATGAAAACACAGGAAAACACCGTATTCTTCAATAGTAAAACACAATTTCCAATTAATACCGCCGTTTAACACGAGAAATATTATTAATTGTTTAGCCGTCAAAAAAACAATACTTCTGTATAACTCACTCTCTCTCTCATCAAGGCTGCGTTGCTGTTTCGTATGAAAAGTGTAACGCGTTCTACAAAATAAGGTTTGTTTGTTTTGCAAACTTTCTGATTGCGAGAAGATTTCAAGGAGATTTATTTTAAATCTTCATTTGAGGTGATTTATATTTGTATGGTAAATCTACGAGATTTAAAGGAGATTTATTGTAAATCCACTTAAATCCCGGATTTACCTTTGGTGAAAACGTAGTATTATACAAAATTCATTTGATATTTAATAATTACAGGTATGTCATTGAGGATATGAGGTCATATTTAGACAACTGTTGTAGTCCGTTTATAAAAAATTGAGATAATATTTGGACATAATGACTAGGTGATCATCATTTTTTCACGCAGATATTGTTGTCGTTAAATATGCAATCGCACTGCTTGCACAAAATCTACATCAGCCGTTTTTTTTTTTTGGAAAAGTTATCCGTAGTACAGTAGGATTTTATATGAATAACAAATACAACATCCGCAGTAGGATCACTGCCGATAAAAGGAGAAGTGAAATACTGCTGCGGATAGAGACTTGACGTTTATTCGAATATCGGCAGTGATCCTACCGCGGATGTTGTATTTGTTATTCATATAAAATCCTACTTTACTATGGATAACTTTTCCAAAAAAACACGGCTATTATCAATTTCTGTCCATCATCTTGACCTTTATCAAACTGTGTTATGTAAAATAATTCTTTAACATAAAAATTTCGTTCTGCGATTTCCATCAGTTGACTTTTGCATTTTGCGTGTAAGAACATCTTGCAATTGCATTTTTGACGCAACTGACGTTTTCGAAAATGGCTATTGATAAGATTGAGAGCGTGTTAATAAACATCAAATGTGTTTGCAAGAAAATTAACTGACGTTGATCAAACAGATTTTGTACGAGCAGGACGATTGCATATTTGACTTACGCAATATCTGCGTCAAAAAATGAATGACAATCAAATTGACACTGATTTGACGGATTTTTTTAGCGGAACTATAACAAATCTGTCATAAAAAGTGCTTCTCATCCTAGCCGTTCTGACCCGGCAGACAATAGTTGATTCCTTTCCGTTCCCGACGACAACAACCTTAACAGGAATGGTTGAGAGTTGTAAGTCACCAGGTTTAAGCTCTACACAATTTATTGGCCTCATATTCATTAAGTTTTTAAATCTGTCCATTAAAACAGTTTTCATTGCAACATTTCCTGTCATATGGGGATTGTTTTATTATGTTTTTTTTTACGAGACCACTCAAACGTTACAAATAAAATAAATATTTCTACAAATATTCAAGTTGAATACTTCAAATATACCCAGTGTTCTGTTTCTCTTCTGGTACAGGAAAAGCCATGTTCAAAAAAAAAAGAAGCAAGCACAAAAAAAAAACACACACACCAGACGTCATGCAAATATATTTTCAATTCCAACATAGCCAGCCAAAACATGTTATTTCCCATCACAGCGAGTTCTCCCTTCCTCTAGAAAAATAAATTTCATAATCTGACAGACGAATGGTATTTCGTGCAAATTGAAATGACCTTTTTGACGTATGTATGTAGTCGAATGAATTAATTTTGCGATGGGTCTGCGATTTACCCACAGACAGACAGACAAACACACCCCATATCGCTGAGGTATGTCACCTTTCCTTGACCTATATTTTCACAAACGACTGTTTTTTATTCTGTCATGGGAAGATACATTCAATGTGTATTCGGATCCTAATGAAACACAAAAGGGTGACCATGAGTTTGAAAAAAAAAAAAAAAAAAAACACGACAAAAAATGACAATTTAGACAGTCATAAACCTCGACAACTGTAAGTAAAAAATTGAAATTGTTTAGTTTTTATTTTTTTCCGAAAGTTTTGAGTGCCATTACATTTTATAAAATGACAAAATAAAACTTACGCAATATTATTATAATTATACCTGTAAGTAGTTATTACCCTATATTACAACAACTTTTGACACATTTTGTTGCAAGACAACTTGACATTTTGTTTTTAATTATTCAATCCAAATGTGACAGTTGAAAAAGGGGTGATTTTTTTTAGTTATGCGCACGATTGGATCTAATTAAAGAAATTAAAAATATTATACATATGTTCCAATGTATGTGGATGTGTACATACATATGTACATATGTATGTACATAAATAAAACCTTACCGATACCCAGAGAATGAAATGAAAGATTATTCAAAACACAAATGATTGTGATGTGACAAGCGTGACAATCGCATGATTTGAATAATGTACAAATACATACTTAGATAAATTGAGGAAATCATCTGTCATCTGTTAAATGAAGCAAATTTAATGGAATACAAAAAAAGTACTGATGGAAAGCGTGATTTCTTCACAGAATGCCTATCTTTATAAGTTAATACTCAACATTAAAAATTTAATGGCGATTAATCACTTCGATTAGATGATAAAGCTTCTTTTTAAAAAAAAAAAAAAAAGAACGACATTTCGTGAAAAATCATTGTATTTTATTTTAATTCTTTAATTACCCAATTAATAACAACTTTTTTTTTTTTTGCTTTTTTTTTTGAAGAAATATTAATTCATGTTGGAAGTGAACGATCAATTATACCTCTAAATTTTGTTGAACCTCAGTTTTTCTAAATGCTGAGGTCACTCTGAGTTGAATAAGAGTTACTCGTAAGTCTGAACCACACTTATCTCGTGTGGTGCGTTATGAAGTAGTGCTGTTTCGAAATATCTCGTGTTTCGATTACACCATACTATATGCGGAGTCGCTGACTTTTTTTCTGTATTTGGGAAAGAGAATATAGTGATTTCGAAAAGAGAAACAAATCTGTTCAATAACAAGCGAAAGCATAAAATTACAGCTTGTAATACAGTAAGCTTGAATAGTGTACACAGTCAACGAAACAACACACCACTCGACAACACATCACATACACGAGACAAGTGTGCTTTCCTCTCAAATTAGGACTCTCTGTTCAAAACCAAAGAAAAATAAACAAAACTTTTGATAGTACATCAGTGACTTATGTATCTATGTATGTGAAAAATGTGTTAACTTCTCGAAATGTTACTCGTTTGGAAAAATTGGCAGTTTTGCCAAATTAAGACACGACCCTGGCTGTCATGATATAGAGCTTTTCAAATTAAGAAATAAATGTCTCAGAAATAAAAGTAGCTTTTAAATATTAGACGCAACCCAAATTTCTTTGTTAACCTTTAAAGCATTTTTCGGAAAAACCGATTTAAAATTGTTTTGAAGTTCTGATATTGAAATGGGAACGAAAAACAAAGCTTCATAAAGCATTCCACATTCGTGTTGTTCGGCTGAAGAAATAATCTCTGCATTTTACTTAATGTCCGGAATTGGTCTTAAGAGATAAAGGAAACGAAGTCAAATATGTAGTCATTCTTCACAAGTGGTCAGTGATGCACATACCGAGCATGATGTTATCCCAAAAGCTTTGTTCTGCTTACCTTGTTCTTCTTATTTGAGTATACAATTACTCACGTACTGCTTTTAACCTTTTTTTTATAAACCTTGTAAAAAGGAGAATATATCTGTAATGTATGTCAAGTCAACATTAGCGATAAAAGAACTCCTAAAGTTGCAACGCTACCTCTTGCGAATAATTGACAAATCCTCCAAGAGTTTCTCTTGTCATGAAAAGTGCTGCTCCTTAGCCTTTCGGAATCAGCAGAAAAATGTAGGTTCCCTCCATTTCTCCAACGCACACAGAAATGGTTGAGAGTTGTAAGTCACCATATTTAGGCTAATTTATTTTTCAAAGCCGTAACGCAATTTGTGATAAACACCTTATAATCAATCAAACTACGAATTGGTTTTTATTTTTAGAAAAAGTTATTACCTGACATTCAACAGAACTGGCTTGAAATTCAAAAAGTTCTTCTTACACTAAATAACAAAGCTATTTATCAAAACTAAAATATAAATATAATGTGGCAAAATTTTAAACAACTTATTGTTTAGGACTTAGCATGTTACTAATTCAGTTACCAATTTGATAAATATTTAGTAATTTACTAGCTCTTCTTTTTTTTTCGATTTTTTTTTTACGAAGAAGTAAAATACTTATTCCCTTTTATTAAATACGATTCATCTGAACATGTATAAACAATGACAGTTCGAGAAAAAAAAAAAAAAACACAACAAACAAAACTCAAAAGTCAAAGTGACAAGCTACAATTTATTTTGTTAGTTTTTTATTTGTGTATATCCTTATATCCTTTGTGTTTCATTGGGAAGTTAATTTATGGTACCATCATCAGCCTGATATTTCAATATTTTCCGTCCAAACCTTCAAATTTTGTCAATACAGTTTGAGGTTTCGAATTGAGATCATTCGTTTCGTTGAATATCAATGCAATGAACAGGTCCATTTTTGAATTTCACCTCTGTACGAACATTGTGTGTTGAAAAACTTTTTTCGATGCAAATTATAATATGCCATCTAAAGCCAAAAGGTGAAACGGCAAACTATGATGTCGTATTCGGATATGATGTATTTGATTTGACATTTGAATTAAAAGAAATATTAAACACACGTGACATAAAACATGTACGGAGTGGAAAGATGAATACCAAAAACCAATAAGTTCAGTATTGGAGATGGAATCTTAGTTTTGTCCGTGTAAATTCTATGCTTCCACCAAAACAAAATACGAGACTTTTGATATTTCAAATTGGTGAAATAAGTTTTCATGAAGATTTTAACGAAATCTCACTTCAAATTCTGGAAATCAACGAAATCTCAATGAAATCTTCTAGCTATACTAAATTGAAATCTCAACATTTTTCAGCTGAAATCTTAGATCTCGGTTTGATGGAAACAAAATGTTTATAACATCAATTTGAAATCTTCCTACTGAAATCTCAAATGTCGGTTTTATAGGAACATCGTTATGATATGGTATGATATGGAGTGCGAGTCCGCTAGAAAAAGATCTTTTGTTCTATTACATTTATATCAACAATTCAATGCTCGTTCTTTAAAAGAGGATTACCTTGAAGCAAACCGAGCCTACAGGGCCTTATGTAGATCAAAAAAAGCAAACTTCTCTAAAAAACAGGCGGAGAGCTTAACTTTCTGTAAAAATTCCTCAGATTTTTGGAAAGCTATACAAAACATAAAAGGAAAAACGTTTGCAACAAAACCACCTTTACCTGCGTCAACATTAAAAGATCACTTTGAAAGGCAATTAAATCCGGAAATTTTTGCTCAACCAATCTAATACGCCAGACCGAATAATGAAAATCAAATTTTAGATAGCGAGATAATACTTTCAGAAGTTGAATCAGTTGTATTGAAATTAAAAGAAAATAAAGCCCCAGGAGTCGATCGGATCCCAAATGAATTTTTTAAATTCGCAACAGAGGAATTCCTAAAACATCTTGCAAAGATATATAATGATATTTTCCGAACAGGAGAAGCACCGGAGGATTTCCGAAAATCAATTATATTCCCCATTTTTAAAAAAGGAGATAAGATGGATCCATCAAATTACCGAGGTATTTCTTTCCTCAACACAACGCTTAAAATTTTTATGGAAATCTTAGGACGGCGCCTTACAACATGGATTGAAAGTAAACACCTTCTCAGCGAATTTCAAATAGGATTCAGAAAGGGATATTCAACTGTAGACCATATATTTAGTCTGACGAACATCGCAGACATATATCTTCGCAGACAAAAAAATTTGTACGTTTTTTTCGTGGATTTCAAAGCTGCTTTTGATTCAATCAACAGAAAAGCGTTAATCTTCAAATTGATTAGAGATGGGATGTCTCTTAAATTTGGAAATATGATAGAGGACATCTATAGCAAAACAATGTATGCAGTATGGGACGATCAAAATTTGTCAGACTGGTTTTTAACATTGGTGGGCCTAAAACAGGGATGTAATCTCAGTCCCTCAGCTTTTTTCCTTTATATTCAAGATTTAATACAAGATTTGCCATGTGGTATTACAATCGATGGGTTCCTAATTAAAGAAGATGATCTAGTCCTTCTAGCTGAATCACCCGAGTCCCTTCAGTTGATGATAAACAAATTACTTGAATACTGTCTAAAGTGGAACCTTATTGTCAATCTAAACAAATCAAAAACAATGGTTTCGCTGCAAATGAGAAATGGTACTATGGAGCAGACTTAATCGAGACGGTAAAAGAATACCAATACTTAGGGTTCACTATAACAAGTAACTCTAACTTAGAAAAACACCTGGTTAAAAAGCTGATTATCTCAAAAAATGCAATAGGGACGGTGTGGAAAAATATATATGGAAACAAGGACTTGTCATTCAGTACAAAATACAAAGTTTTTTCCGCAACTTCTAAATCGATAATGCTTTATGCTGCAGAATCATGGGGCTGGAAACAGTCTGATACCAACGAAAAGCTATTGAGATTCTTCTTAAAAAGACAATTTCGACTACCAGATACAACACCAAATTACATGCTATTCATCGAAACCGGGCTATCACCACTATATCTTTCATCTCTAAAACTCCATTTTAACTACATCCTCAAACTTATGTACAGCCACACTGATAAAGTTGCAAGAAAGATTGCAGTTTCGATTGTAAGATCACAAAGCTCATGGTTTGAAGAATGGAAGAACTTGGCAGACTTGTGTGGACTCTCATTTAATTTAACTCTTAATAATCTAGCAGAGTGGAAACCTTTCCTTTATAATTTACTCGAAATGCTCCATTCAAAAGCAAGAGAAGACAGTATTCGCAAAGCTAGAAGTTCACTTCATAGGGAAACCTATCCTATACTCCAGCATGATCTAAGGGAACGCAACTATTTTAAGGACATCTTTAGCACTGAAATAATATCTTCTATATTTCGAGCAAGAGGCGAGCTGTTACCGCTCAATTTCATACCCCACCGAAATGATTTAGCACTAAAATGTAGCTTATGTAATACAAACGAAAGGGAAGATGTAGTGCATTTCATCGCGAGATGTCCTATTCTGGTAGAGGTACGGCGACAAATATGGCAAAAAAACTACCTGGAACAAACGGAACTTTTAGCAATATTAAACGGCAATCACTAGCAAAAACTATCGCAATATATTAAAATAGCACTTGCATATAAAAGAAAAATAACAAGAGAAGATTTTTAAACTTAATTTTTTAAATTAAACTCAATCAATTTACAAAATTTGAAAATGTATTACTCAGGCTATCATCTGGCTGACGGCCCTTCTGGCCATGCCTCAAAAAGATTTAATTTTAAATATCAAATTGTTTTTGTAAATTTTTATTGATGAAGTAATAAATCTAATCTAATCTAATCTAATCTAATCTAATCGTTTAATATAAAAAACATTGGTCCTAATTAACTACGATGGGGAACTCCCTTTTCGTCAATGAAAAGCTTTGAGAGAGGTTTTCTGATTTAAACCTGATAAGAACAATTTCTAAGATTTTGAGAAGAAATTCAAGTGAAACTCAAACCCGTAAATACCTCAAATTTAATTTGTAAGGTTATTGTGGAAAAGTTGAACAAAAATCTTGTACAAATCTGTATTTTATCAAATAGCAACTTTTACTTTCGGAAATGAATAATTCGGTATTGCAATTTCTTGGTCACAACAATTGCCCCACCAAATGGGTGCTCTAGTGAATAAATTCGATACAATATATTCCCTATCTATCTAGTTAGATTTTGGCTAATGCACTTTGTCATCATATTATTTCGAGAGACTAGATAAACTTGCCATCATTGGTATTTAGTTCCAACAAGATGGTGCCACTTTCTAGACAGCAAGTCAAACAATTGATCTATTGAAGGGGAATTTCGGTGATGTGTTTTTGAAAGAAGTACTTATTCTAAAATTCTGCAAAATAATTTCAAAAGTGTCATTATTTTTTGACTTGTTTTAATATTATTGTAAAAATACGTTTATACTTGATCTTCTATTGAATTTTGTGAGCTTTAGAGTCTGTATAGGTCATTTTCTATGTTCTATTTTCTTAGGTCTAGCTAAACATATTAGTTGACTGTGAAGTTATATCAGCGTTAATCTTTAACCTTCTAAAACAGCTTAGGCCTATAATAGCATAGTCCACTCATACTCGCATGTAGTATATAATTTTCCCCCTTTTTTAAATTTTTATTTTGAATTTATTTTTGTTTCAATCCAATAATAAATTGTATCTGTGATTAATTGAAGGTCGTGGCCTAGTTAACTACATAAACTTTCTGCTGCTGTTTGTTATTATTGTCGTTTATAAATTCTCCCTAGCCCCCAATGCATTTGATGTGCTGCCAATGTCGTTTCAGTCAAGAATTTTTTTTTTTGTATTTTAGAAACAACCAAGTCAGCAGAAAACAAAAAAAAAACATTCAAATCTACGAGAACATCGTCAGCTTCTGTTGTTGTTGTAGATTTGGAGAGTGTTAATTGAGTTTTTACTGTGTCGTCAGCTTAGGCTAAAGGTGTGGCTGGCAGACCTTGACCCATAATGCTAATCAATAAACATTAAGCACCGGAAACAGTCATAACTAAATAATTAACAAAATATTTATTCAATATTCATGTATGCAAAATAATATGCGCGAAATTTATGGAAAAGAACGTTAAACAAATTCACCATTGAAGGTGAAGTTTTTTATCTAATCTTTTGCATTCAAAATATACAATTTTTTGATTACGAATTAAATCCTACTTAACTTAAGTATATGAGTTGATTTTGTTTTTGTGCAAATATTTGGCCTTGAGATTTATTTTTATATTTATTTACCTACGCAAAATTTTAATCAAATAGTTTTTTAGTGCGTAAATAAAATAGAGGTGGTGTTATTATCAAACTTGTCCTTGAGCTGACCCATTGGTATTGCGTTCAACTCGCAAAATGGTGGCGTGTATGTTTGTCTACTTAATTCCCTGATGTTGTTTGTTCAGATACAGTTTGCAGCTCTATGCTTGGATTAGAATTATATAAAAGCCAAACACAGAATATTATGGTGTTTGCTTTCAAAAGTCTCAAATAGATTTTTGTTAGTTCTAGCTTAAGGTGGTAAATATACGAGACTTGCTAATGAAACGAATTTGAACATTTTGCAAATACATATATTTATATCAGTGTCTCGTTTTTCAGCACATTTGGACACAAGGCCATGTACAAACATATACAAAGATTAGATAGGAACATACCTTGAAAAATGTTTTTTTAGATTGAATAAGTTTATGAAACAAATATTATTGCAGATATTAAAAACACTTGAGGCCTTCAAAATTTGTTGGGTAACAAAAGATCAATTTGAGAATGATGATTTGCGAAATTCTCTTCATCAAAAATATTTGTTTAAATGTTCACAGCCACATAAAGTGAAGGCCAATATGTATTAAATTAAGTTTATTCAAAAAATTCTTAACAGAATTTGAAAATCATTCTTTTGTTGATAAAAATATATTTTGTTATTGGTACATGGCATGGTTTTATACGAGTAGTACTTTTAAATGTTGGATGTTATGACAGTAAAATCAAAATGGACATTTTTATGTAATGAGTGGTGTATCCTTCGATTACCAGTAAAATATTATCCAATCAAAATAGCTTTTTTGGCCTTTAGTCCACAAAAATTGGCGCTTCTTCCCGACGATCTCAATTGGACTCATCAGTCGACAAGTAAGGGCCTTGTCAATACGCAATAATTTTTGTTAAATTCCAGCGTTAATGAAAAAGAATTTTAAGTGTGGTTAGATTTAGTTCACACTGGATTTTCGTCAAGAAATGTAACATGTTAAACGAGCTGAATTTAACAAAAATTATTGTGTATTGACAAGGCCGTCACTATTCAACTGGTCCAAGTAAGATCGTCGGGAAAAAGCGCCAATTTTTGTGAACTTAAAAACAAAAAAAGCTATTTTCAATCAATAATTCAATAAGTTCATATAAATAGTGCTAGTTTTCTATCATTCTATCAGTGGTGTAGCTTTCGAGGGGCAGTTGAGGGGGCGGTCGCCCCGGGCACCAGAAGAGTAAGAGTCGACAAAATCTTCTTCGTTGTACATTTGAAGTTGTAAACCAATTACAAAAGGTTTTTTTTATTTAAAATTTGACTTCATTTTTATTAGAAAATACAATCTGTATAGTATCGAAATTTTGAATATGAGAAGTTGAAAATAAACACAAAAGATACATTTTTTCTTTAATTAATAATTCAATCAAATTGAAATCGATATGGGCGCAAAATCACCGTCGTTGTTTGTTATAGAAGTTGTTAATAAAATGAAAAAGAATTTTCTGCAACTTTAAGAAGACCGATAACTAGATAGCTAAAAAAAATAATTTATTATGGGTAAAGCGAAGGGGCGGCAAATTATTGTTTTGCTCGGGCGACAAATATCCTAACTAGGCCAATGATTACGATGATAGAGAGGACGAAAAAAAAACGAGTTTCGCAAATTTTGATTCGCTCCATCTTGTTTTTTTTTTTTTTGTTTTTTTTTTTTGTAAGACCAAACACCTGGAATACAAGTTTTTTTTCGAAATTTATGAAAATATTTGTTTTCGCAAAAACTGTTTCAGAAATTAAAAAAAAAATCAAACAATTTCATTTAGTAAAACCTAAATGGAAAAATGGTTATAAATTTCAATTTTTTTAAAAAACAATTCAAATTTCCTTTTTTTCCAAAATTTTGTATTTCAAAAACCAACTGCTTGATTTTTTTGAATGTTGACAATTAACTGATTTTTAATGACATCTTCAAGATATATGAAAATAGTTGGTAAAAGTGTATGTTAAAATAAATTACCATTATTGAAAAATGATGTTCGAAAATCGTATTTTTCTCGAAAACGCCTAATTTTAATCGACATTTCTTTTTCTCGCTTAATTTTTATTATTTGCAATTTGATAAAAAATTTAAATTAAGACATTACTGACTTTAACTATCATAGAACCATTTTTACGAATTTTGACTTTCTCATTATCGGTACAACCTTTGTATATAAAACTTATAGTACTATCAAGAAGACAAAAGATTGTGGCGACATCTTAAGTATATAGTACAGAGTACAGACAGTACAGAGAAAAAAACCAACTTTTTGACTGATAGATTCTAAATAGAGGAATTCAATCTGGAAAAACTAGATAATTTTATTTTTAAAAAAATAACTCGTTCCAATTTCAGTTTTAAAATGACAAGGAAACTCTTATATTCAATATTGGAGTCTGTTCAGCAAGAGCCTTAAAAAATGAATCGATTTTCTTTGTCAGTAATTCCGCTGACTTGTTTTTTTTTTAATTAATAACCGTATCTGCCATAGATATTTCAAAGCCGTTAAAGATATTTTTTTTATTTAAAAAACGTGCCAACGGAGTTAAAAATATACAATATTATAACGTTTCTAAAAAATATATATTATTGAATTATTTTTACTTGCGATATACGTAGGTACAAGTTTACTGTTGATTTGAGAATTTGCCTCTAATTAAATTCATGTTTTTATTTTTATAAACAATTTTTAAATTATAAAGTACTTTCACATTAAAGCAAGTACGTGCGATCCAGTCGGGCATTTTACTGTATTTTCGACCTTTTCGCAAATGATTATTGGATTCTAATCAAATATATTATGCCGAAACTTGCAATAAAATACAATTACCGGCTTGCTAGCAGCGTGAAGATAATTATCTAAATAGGCCTATGATTGCCTTTGTGTGTCTGAGTTGTTCAACGTTCCCACATCTCAAATGGAAACATTTGTATGTTTGAGAGGCAGTGTCTTAAACTACTCTAATGACGAATACTACGAGACGTCTAAACGGCCTAATCCCACCCAATACGTTGCTGGTCCAGACGCTAATCTACTACGTCGCCCATAGTACTGTGGACAGGTGACTCCTGTATGGTCGAAAGCTCCTCGCACAAGAAGTAGCAAAGTGCTTTAGGTTCTTTAGGACTTTAGGAGATAGGGTACCAATCAAGATTCATCGGATATTTAAAAGTTGACCTTGAGCCCACATAAAGACAAACATCATTTTTATAAAGAAAATTTCATGAAGAAAGAAAACATTTGCATAGATTTAGGTGTAATTTTATGTTGGGACAGTCAGGATGTCACAAAAAAAATATATATAAGCAATCAACAAAATGCTTACTGTGCTTGTTCTAGTTTTTAAGAAGTTTAACTAAGCTTTAGTGTACATAGTTGTAAGTTTTATATACATATAAAAATAAGCACTCATAGGTACCACACCGAGTTTTCTTAAAATGTTTCTCCTTTGACAAAATAAAATAGATACAATTTAAGATTAATATAAGAAGCTTCAAGGCCAACAGATTAAGATATTATAGTCTTACTTACAGCGCCCGCTTAGTTATCAGTTATTTTTAAGATCAAATCTCATGCTTCAGAAAACCTGTTTTATTTTTTCCACAAGAAATTGACAGCTTATCCTTTAAATATATAAGAAATTTCAGAAAACTTCTGTTTCAGAAAACTTCTGGACACAACATTTTAGTCTAATTAGTAAAATTTTTAATCTGTTTTAGAATGACACGACGATTTTGCAAAAAAATTAATTAAGTTCAGCATCATAATTTCTCGAACATTGTTTAAAGATAAAATTATCATTTTCTGTTTTTATTACCGTGATAGCTGCAAATAACTCTTTGACATTTAGAAACGTCAAAAAGATGTGGTTACTTCATTTTTTGTACGAACTGACATCGTTTCAGATGTGTTCAGAAGCAATTTAATAAACAACAAAATAGCCAAAGCATGATACTAGTTATAGAATATTAAAAATTTAGAAGTAGTAAGTAAACTTCTTTGAAGTTAGCAAATTGTTAAATAGTATCATACTAATACCTTAACACTAGGCTGTTTAAAATTTTGCACCATGATCCTTAAAGACTATTCTTAAAAAGAAGCAGTTGTTTTTTATTTCAACAAATATTTAAGAAGATGTCAGTTTAAAAATTAATATGATTTCGTTTTTATTTTATTTACAAACAGACCAAATAATTGAACCAAGATTTGCAGATATAAATCGTGGGCTTTCTTTCAAAACCTCGTAACTTCGTAACTGTATCAAAAAGCTTTAAGACCTTCTAAGTGTTAAGAATTGTATTTTATTATTTTAAATCGATTTTTGTGTCTCCTGAAAAATGTTTCATTTTAGTCAAGAAAGTCAACTAATTTCGTATTCACGCTTTTGTGCTTTAGAATTTGAGACTCATTGGCACACGACATGTAAATACTGTTTAATTTTTGTGAAAATTTGTATTACATTAAACAAAAAAAAATTCTTTCCAAAAGAACAAACTTTTTTCCCTCCATCCAAATAAGGACCACCCTAATGTTTGTAGGTTTATTCGATTTCTATCTCTAATTTCAATTTCAAAAGGGTCGCCATTTTATACACTCATTAATTTCATTAACACTCTTTTCTCCGATCTCTGCAAAATAGCAATTTAAAACTTAAAATTTCACTCGTGTATCGAAACGTGATGCCCTAAAAATATTTACATTAGCACAAACACAAACCTTCCGGTCGACTATACACAAATCAAAATGTTTGCATAACAACAAACTATTAGTATGCCTCTGTCTATAAACGTAACATAAAAATATTTAGCGCAGAAGTTCAAAAGAAATCTATATTGCTATCTGGTTGGTTTCGGAAATATATTTTCTGTAAGCACATTCCAAATAATGAAAGTCTAAAAATTAACAAACAAACAAACCTTTAACTAAGGAATTTGCGATATACATATGTACATATGGAATGGATGCCATCTTTGGTTAAAATCATTTTGTGTTCACCTCTCATTCATAAGCAGCATAATATAAAAATGTTTAAAAATTGCACATTGTGTTGTGTGCATTTTTCATGATGTTAAAATATATACAACTATAAAGTTATACCTAGGTATCTGGTGTTTGGATGTTATGACCTAAATTTCTCTCAATTTTTCTTCTTTCGCTCTGGACGACTTTACAGTGTATGCACTTTAGCATCAGCATCATTTTACTAGAGTCTCTCGCTTTTTGTTTTGTTTTTAATTTTTATATTTAATTTTTTTTTCTGCCAATTTATTTCGTGCTTTCTACACATAAATGGCATGAACAAGATGACTTTGTTGAATTTTGTTGTTTTAAGTGTTGTTGATTCCAACGGATACAAACAGAGCCGGAGTGATAAATTGCAGGCCCTGTGAACAATGAACCAACCAAATACAGAAAAATGGAGAATGTGAAGTGGCTGTCAAATTTAGGAATACATACTTATCAAAAAACTGTTTACTTAAAAAAAAAAAAAAAAATAAGAATATCAGTTCAGTTTTAGTTCAGTTTTGAACGGAATTTCTCAGCCAAATTCCTTGATTTCGATGTTAACAAAAATAGAGACTAAAAATTGTGCTCAATTATATTTTGTCGCTCTTCATTTATAAAATAGAAATGGGGAGAACGAAAAAAAACAGAGGTTTCTGAAATGGGGATTTGTGGTTGAGTGTTGGGCTCTTCTAAAAGTGTCAATTTTTGACCGTTTTTAGAGGACGAACAGATTTATATCACTAATAAAACAAATTATAAATGTTCGCCGAGCTAGAGCCTGCAAGGTTTGTTCGATTTATTTCGAAATTGGTGCAGAGTATTTACTTAGTATGGATAGATACAAGATGGAGCCAAATTAACCACCATATCGGAAAATGTTATAATTTTTGCAAATAGCGTCGTACGTCAATCATATTTGACATTTGTGAACTACAGACAGCTGTAGAATAAAACAGACAAGCAAACAAGCAATGGAGCGCTATATTCCGTAAAAGCGTGGAATAATTGTGTCAATTTTTTACCAATAATCGGTCGATCGTGTTAGCACAGCGTGAATTTCAACGTCGATTTTCTAATTGTGTCACGCCAACTGAGCAATCATTCCGGCACTTACATAGCTATTTATCTCGAACAAACTGGAACCACCGTGATGCACGAAGAGCCATTACATCCACTCAAAGTAACGGTGTATTGTGGCGTTCATGCGGGAGGAGTGATTGGACCATATGTTTTGAGGAAGCCATCATCAATACGGTCACTGTTACTGGCGAACTCAAAAGGGACATGATAAACGACTTTTTACTGCTGGAATTGGATGAGCGGGGCTTGGTGAACATGTAGTTTCAACAAGACGGTGCAACTAACATACAGTACGAGCCATAATGGATTTGGCGATTTGACATGGCCTGCTCGATCGCCTGATTTAACTATTCCATACTTCTTTGTTTGGAGCTACTTGTGGTTGCGGGCTTACGCCAGCAATCCTCAGACAATCACAGCCCTTATGTAAAATATTCGATGAGAATGCGAGTCATGTTAAAAGGGGATAAAACAGGCATAAATGTGTATCAACACTGATGGCAGCCACTTGACGGATATCATCTTTTCCACTAAACATACAAAATTGTGAAGGTCCAAATAGGGATTTCCATTACTCAAAATCAGTTCTGTTTTTTATTTAGTAAAAAAGTTATTCACCTTGTATGAATATTTGTTTTAACTCATCTACAATGGGTTGCTGCACTTCAATGATCTTTTTTTTTTTCAAATGTTCTCAAAAATTTCTCAAATTTTTCTAAAAAGTCCCTAAAAAAGCTCTAGTGAGCCACTTAAGTCTCTTGGATAGACCACATAAAATAGCTTTAAAATTACAGGTGATAGAAATATAATAGAAATATTCCATTAAACAATTCACCAATAAGAATCGCGGTTTAGGGAATCCCTTACAATTATGAAACATTTGTCAATTTATGACATATGTACCTACAAATCATCATTTAACCTTTGAATAAGATTAAGGATGTGTTGACGAAGTATGACGATAATGTAGATCAAGTTGAAAAAGAGTTGAAATTAATTGTTATATGTAGGTGAAAAATAAATTTCTTAAAAACTTCGCTTGAGTTATAAATTCGTGTAAGATAATTTCAAATAAGAAAATAAAATGGTTTATGCTGTATTTAAACCAAAGTTATAACAATATTTTAATTGATTTCATTCCAAATGTCACCACAATGCATTCAAATTGGTTTTTCCAGGGCAAAAAATATAATGTCATTTTTTTTTTACTTTTCATATGCTCTTTCATTGTTTAACTCCTCAGAAACCATTTGATGAAATATTATACTCTTACCTGACAAAAAAGGAATGAGCCATGTAAATGGCAGACCAGCATAGTATTTAGTACGAACTGTCATTAGAACGGAAATTAATAAAAAATGGATATGCATATGATTTAAAATTCGAAGCCTGAATCGTTAACACGTTGGCATAGATTACACATCAATTCACTTAGGGACAAGAATGTGAGTGTAAATATTTTTTTAATGACGATTAGTTGTCAACGAATTAATTATTTGCGTTCACCGTCAAATCGTAGGTTTATATTTCAAACCAATTCATTTTGGCTATAGTGAAAACAAACCATAAAGTGAAAAATAAAATATCAACGAACACATCCTCAAATAATCAAAACTTCCCAAAGTTCACGTACAAATTATTTTCAATAATTGAGTATAATTCTATTTCAGAAGTTTTAAAACTTTACGTGCACTCTAATTTGATGTAATTTGTTGTATATGGAAAAAAAAGCTGAGAAAACGGAATACTTATGATGATGATTTTAACTGAATTTACAAAAGTTACAGTTAAATTACATCTGTGTACGATATATCAATATGAAGTCAGATATAAGTGTTACAAGTTTTGACAATTTTTATTTAGTTTTTTTTTACAAAATAAGGCCCTGTAATTGTTTGTTATCCTGGCCACATTATAGAAATTTCAGCTCTGGTTGTGAAAAAAAGCCAAGATAGATAAAAAGAAAAACTTTACTTATACCCAACTTTGTTTGTGTCTCATAAACATTCGCACTATATCGAGATACAATCACCTATGTTTCAGCAACCTTGAATGAGTTGCCATGCCATACTTTATGGCGCTGCCTTTGTGTTAAGAGAATCGTTTGCAGTTAATTTAGGTGCAAACGTAAATATATTAATTAAAGTTTTTTTCTATATAGATAGTGTGAAAATAAGATAGTGTTGTGATGAGTATAACAACAACACCAATGAAAAAGAACAAGACTTTGATTAAATCTACACAATGTCTAGTTCACATTATGCTGATTGCTTATAGATTGTTTTTAGGTTTTCGATATATACTTTCTCCAAACAATTCCTCCATCGCCACCTTTGAAGATGAAATATGAGACATTTCTTAATAAATTGTGCTAATTTGGCACAGAACCCCAATGTCCTGCAACATAATGGCAACACAAACAATAAAAAAAAAAACAATAAACATTTATTTGAATAAGTGTTTACATTTGCTTTTGAGAATGAATTTGAATAATTTATGACAAAAACAGGAAACGTTAATATTGGGTTTGAAGAGTCATAATGCTTGATATTGTGCGTCCTAAATATTTATCAAAAACAAATATGTATATACAAGTATGCTTAAGGGTTGGGGGACAATTTTTTGAAACGCGCAGTTGGAGTAATTAATGCAACAAAACGTGAACGTGGATCACTAATTAGTTTTTTCTACATATTTTTGCTCGTTTTGTATTTTCCCATTATTTTGATTTTTGTTTGAATGAATTTTAAATGAAGCGCGAAGAAGAAAGTTCGTTAATTGCACATAAATACACAAAGCTAATGCAAAATATATAAGAAACAAGTAACTGCTTGGCTTGGTCGTCTATATTGTAGCTTTGAATGAATTTTCCTAAAAAGTAAGAAGACAAACTTTTTATCACTTATTTCATGACAAAACTACGTTTTATGATTTTTGACAATGCATTTAGGCAGAATATCAGGTAAAATTAACCAATTACCAGGTTGTTTTTATTTTCAACATGGGTATCTAATAAGATACAGTATTTTTATGTCGTGTTGAAACAACATAAGCCGCTTTAGAAATCTACTTGACTCATTGCACTTGAGCTTAAATAAACAATCGTGTTAAATCAACATGGAAATCTAGACAGAGTAACTTGGTCTACTTTTAAATTAACAGTATTTTCTTATAGTGTTAACTTGATCCGCAATGTCTTATAAACTCAACAGCCGCGTTAAGTTTGTAGGAGAGTAAGTTGAGTATAGTCACTTTGACAAAACCTACCTGGTGTAGTTTACCTGGCCTCATATAACTATTGTATTAGAATCACTATAAATCAATTCTAAGCACACTATAACTTACACTCAGCCTTGAAATCTCATTGAATTTTACTTATCTGACCTGAAAAATTGGAAAAGTATTTCAAAATTTCTAAATTCATAAAAACAGCGACCAGTTAGGAAGTTCATTATTGTTCTGAAAATCTAAAATATTCTTGGTTGTAAATTCTAAGAAGTAGCTTGGGCTATATTAGCTTTAGGAGTTTTGCCTTTATTTTCGATCTGTTTTGAGTAGGATTTCCATTTTAATTTTGTTTTAAATCAAAATTTCTCCTATTTCGGAATAGAACTCAGACACCGTTAAAGATCTTTTTGCTATTATTTTCACCAAACAGTCTGTTTCTGCACTTCCCTACACAGTGAAGTGTGAAATTATTATTCATGCAAGCCTATCCATATTCTATACCAGTTTTGAACTGATAACATAAGAGTTTAATTCTATAAGCGTGGCTTGATATCCGGACCTGATGGTAAAATTTGGTTATAGTCCTTTCTTTTGAGATTTAATTAGGCACATTTTATGGGACTTTCACATCGATAAGCAAAGTTTAGTAAAATACCGGATTTCCTTCAATTTTTCTCGATCCACTGCTCACTTTGTTTTGCTACTCAACTCCGTTTGGAAGTCTTTGTCGAAGTTATACTCATGCCATTCCTGGAGAAGTCAAGAAGACTTTTTACTACAAATTGCAATAAGTCTCTTACATTTCTTTTGATGCGGTTTAGCGAGATGTCTTTTATTAGTAAATACAACGTATGATTTATAAAGTGGGACTTCATATTAACTCATCTACTATAAGTCTAAGAACAAGGGTGCTAACATTTCTCCCTGAGGATAGCCTCTTGCTTTTGTATGATTCCACTTTGTCCTTTATCGGATTCCGTAGTTCTTTTGTCTACAAAGTTGTGATATACATTTGGTACCTAATGTGCGGTATTTTGAAAGGCATCCTAGGTAGGCACATAAGGACTTTTTATAGCGTCTAAAGCTATTTGTAAGAGTTTTGTGAACAGAAAAATGCAGTTTAAAATGGTGATGGCTAAAAAGCATTTTTGATAATACTTCAAATCTTAAGAAGTTATCATAATCCATCTCCAAATTTTTTTTAGTAAAAACGATTTTTAACTCATTGGAATAAGTGTCCCAATTTTAATAATTAATTAATAACTAACAAGTTCACTGACATTTGAAAGGTCATGTATCACAAATGCCCGCATTTGTGTCCGAAAACCATTTTCTCTAAACAATTCAGATGGTTTTAGATCACATCAAAGTTGCTTGGTAGGACTTTTAATATTGGTCAATGATATTCGTTATGAAATTGAGAAACAAATTTAGTCGATTTTTTGTATTCTTGACTTTTCAAAGACCTTCGATACAGCTTTTCATGAGATCTTATTTGGAAAGTTGAATTAAATTTTTGTTTTGAATGGAAGAACTCAAGCAGTTTCTTGTAAAGGTAGAAATTCTGATTTTCTCCCAAGCAATATCGGTGTTCCAAAGAGGTCCACTCTTGGGCCACTTCTTTTCTCTTCATAATCAACCTGTTCTCAGGTCTTGTAAAGCAATTTTGTACGAGGATAATGTGGAAAAATACACGAGTTTCCCAATGGGAACAGTCAAAAATGCTTCTGTTCCTTTAAATTCAGATATTAGTATAGTTTTCCAATAAGCCGAAGTTAATCAATTGTGACTTGAACTAAAGATAAGCCAAGCCATTATGTTTATTAATACCGCTATCGATACTTCTTGCTTTCCATCTAAAGAGTTAGGTAGCTCTGCTCTTCCTTATATTAGATTGGTTAAAATCTGGATATCAAGTTCACCCAAACCTTGATTTAGAGAGATCGTTTTTAAAGTGCTTTTGACAAAACTTATAGTGCACTAAAGGTTCTCAGTCTCACAGCAAAATGCTTCCCAATAAAAACTGAGTAAATAATAATGTCATAAGGCGTTTTTCTTCAGCATCTCGAGTACGCTCTGAGCAGAGTTTGATTAGAGCTCTCCGATTCATTTATGAAACACACTCGAGCACTGAACTGTCAAAGGCTGCGATCTCCATTTTCTTTGCTTTTTTTTTTTTGGCGTCTGTATCTATTATATCACACGAAAACAAAGTAAAGTTAGCCATGCTCAGCGTTTTACTCCATCTGCTTGGTCATTTTATTCTGACATTATAGAGCGCGCTCCGAGCTAGCTCTAAAAAGAAACACAACCAGAGCGCTCTGAAACAGAAATACATATCTTTTTTGACAGCTTAGTTCCCTGCTCTGAGCTTAGTAACAAAAACGCCTATACAGTCACGTTTAGACTCTATGCAAATAAATTCTTTCTCAGAAAGTCATAACCTTTCAAGTGGTAATCTAAACGTGTCATCCCTCAAAATGTCATGTCACAATAAATATTCGCACTTAGATAATAGAGGGCGTTGACATGCGACAAATTGCAGGAAATTACTTAAAAGTTAAAAAGGCTCTCCTAAACCGGTGCGAAATATTCGTAGCAAAAATGTCATAACGATTAAAACATTATCAACTTCTGGAATTCGTTATTTTCTTACAAAAATACCTTTATAACTTCCTTGTGCCTGATTACGTTGGTAGGAAGTAAATACAATCAAGTCCATTATTTCCCTCTATCCCATCGTTTAACTCTAACGTCTAATTTCATTGTAGAGTTTTAAGGGTAAATTTTTATATCCGAACAAATGTCAGACGTTTTAATTGCATTATAATAAATGGTGGTTATTTCAACGTTCTGAGTTAATTACTCAGAACATTGCATAACTCAATGAAATGTTTTTGTTTTTGTTTTGTTTCAGAATTCGACTGCGTAAATTGTGGCTCTGGAAATTTATATTACTCAACTTTTGTTTATTTAAATATTTTTGCGAATTTTACGGCAATTTGTTTGGGTATTGGTGTTTGTTTTTTTTAATTATATTTCAGCAGTAATTGTATAATGGATGTATGCATAATTTAAACCAATGGTTAAAATAGAGAATTGTGTCACTCCTTTGTCATAAGGAAGCACTTTTGTTTTTTTAATAAAGACTTTTGGTCTTGTTAGCGAAATATAAGATAGGAACTAGTTTGAAGCTACTTTAAATATTAAAACAGTTTTTTCACATTTTCTTTTAAATTTTCAATCTATTTTTATCAATATTCCTTTCCTTTTTTTTCTTTTCAGCACACAAAAAGCTGGATACAACAGCCCGTGGCAATGGACGACTGTTACGGCGAGCGGCGAATGACATATAGGGGCTCGCAAAGAGCCCGCACTCAATGGTGGTGGTAATCAATCAAGTTCCAATAGCCAAAACACCAATAGCAATACCAGCAACGTTCACAGCAATAATACAAATAATACCAATGCCACAAATGGTATGTTAAGTAGCAATACATCGTCTAGCACAAATAACAATAATCAACAGAGTAACAATAATTCCTATGCCGATGGTAGTCTTATGCAACAACAGCAACAATATGCTGCTGTCGAAGCATCCCTCGGTACTTATGCGGCCAATATGATGTTCCCCGGTGGAAAATATCATACGCAACATCATCAAAATCACCCGCAACAACATCAGCAACACTCAAATCATCAACATTCGCAACAAAACCAACAACAACAGCAACAATCAACAGCGTATGCGGCAGCAACATCAAATCAAACCTCAAATAGTTTGCATCAGCATCACCAACAGCAACAGCAGCAACAACAACATCAGCAACAACAACAGCAGCAACAACAACTTCAGCAACAACAGAACAATTACAATTTCCATATGGGTGGAATACCCCCTGGCTTTGCTGCACATTCTCAAGCCGCTCTAGCAGCGGCTACTGCCGCGGCCGCAGCTAGTTACATAACACCCACCGCCCATCAGGCACCACCATCTTTGATGCAAACGGCCGCCCATCAGCAACAATTGCATCAGCAACAACAGCAGCCACAAAGTCATCAGCACCAGCAGCAACATGCTGCTACAGCTGCTGCTCATCATCAACACAGTAGCGCATCACAAAGTGTATTCGCTGCAAGAAACCTTCCCTTTGCTGGATATGACTACAATTATCGAGCAGGAGGGTATCTATAAAAATAAATTTTAAAAAATCATCAAAAATTAGCATAAATTAAAATTAAAGAAAAACATAAAATATTTGATATATATATTTAGTACTGTCTCTAGCTCCCTTTTATGAAACAACAAAAAACAAAAAAGAAACAAAAAAACGTAGTAAACCATAAATGACATCAAACGTAGTTTATCCAAAAGAAGAAAAATAATATCTTAAAATGTTAAAAACAATAAATAACGTGAATTGATTTAAATCTAATTTATTTAATAAAAATAACAAAAAAACAACAAACACACACAAAACTACTTTAAATAACGGAGAACTCTTAAAACAAAACTAATTAAAAAAAAATATTTCCAAGAAACAAAATAAAACTAAAGAAAACTAAATAAATAAATTATATATATTATATATGAAAAAAAAAAAAACAAATGAATATAAATAAATTAAAAAAAAAAAACACAAAGCAAAACAAAACTATATCCTAGACTATAGTATGACAATTATTGTTTGTTTATTTTTATTATTATTAAAAAACATATAATTATTATTATTATTACAAACTATTGTACTGTTCTGTATTATTATTTATAGTTATTTTATTTTTTGTTTTAGTTTTTTGTTTAATTAAGTTTATTTTATTTAATTGTTTATAAATGTATTTAAATTGCAGATGATAAAAATAAGAAGCAAAAAAACACAAAATGAATTTAGTTTTAAGACAAAGAATAAAGCTATTATTATTATTATTATTATTATTATTAATGTATAAAGAAAATTTATTTAAATTAATTATTAAATAATTGTTAAAGAAACTGAAGACGATGATGAAGAAGAAGAAGAAAAAACTGAAATAAATAAGTAAACAAAAAAAACTGAAGAAAACAAGAATCAAATAAAAGCAAAAACATTGGATAGTTAGAAAAAAAAATAAAATAATTTGTGTTTTTATTTCGAATGGATTTCTTTTTTTAAATTTGTTGTTTTCTTTATAAAAAAAAAAATCTCATTGATTCCTATAGTCTGTAAATTTTTTCCCGGAGTTTTTGAAGAAAGTTATACACTCAAAAATCAAAACGTTGCAGCGCACAGTGGTTCAAGTTGTATCCAAAGGCGGTCTAAAACACATCAAATTCAAATCAGTCTACCAAAAGGTAATCTTATGCTCTAAGTTGATAAAAATGAGGATTATGGTTCTCAGTAAAGTTATGGAAAATGCATGTTCCACGTGCAAATACAACGGAGTATTCGATTTTGTTTTGCCAAAACTTTTAATTTGATCTATAGGACAATTATTATTGGTTACGAGTACAAAAATATTTTATCACATCGTCCGTCAGCCTCTGCTTATATACATACATCTACTGTACAATAAGCTCGAGTCTAAGCGGGTCGACCGATTTGCTTAAAACTTTGTATGTTATTCCCTACAGAAAATATAAATAAGAAAAAGTCAGTCAGTCAAAAGTCTAGATAGGGTTGAAAGAATCTAGATACATATTTTTTAATACTACTTTTTCTTACATTCAAAAATTAAAAACCTTTCAAAAAAAAAATTATGAAACCAGAACAATTATTCTATACAAAGTTTTTGACAAAAATTTATTTATTAAAATATTACAAGTAGAATTGACTTTCATAGAATATCGTACAAAATTAAATATTGTTAAAGTTTTACATTTTTTTCCGACTTATATGAAACTTTAACAAATCTACAAGTTGATAGAAACAGGAAGCAGCGTTGCAAATGGTATTATTAAAACCATAATTAGTATTATGTCTACGGATACAAAAGAAGTCGCTGTCTCTCAGTTATAGGGAGTACACTGGAGCATAAATATTATATAATGAAAGACTATCAATAGGCTTCAAATAATGTCTCTGGCAAACATTGCGATATAATAAGCTCGTCTGATATGAAGCGGCTTTAAATCAATTATTTCCGCCCTTTAATGTAAAACACCGAGTGAAAGAGTTAAGTATTCATTTGGCAATCGCTTAAAATTCTGTTAATATAATAGGCCTATAGTTTTTATTATCCAGCTTAGTACCTGATTTATGAATTGGAGTGATAAAATAATTCTTCTAACAATCCAAAAAACAAACCCGTAGACAATTAGAGAAATTTTATGATACGCGATTAGTTAATTATATCTTAACTTTTTAACAAATATCGCGATGTTGTCAAGAGATAATAGTTTAGTTAAAATATCATCCTCAGAGATATTAAGATTACTCAGATTAATGCAGGAGTAATCAAGAATTTATTCAAAATCAGATTTTGGATCAGCAACAAAGTTAGATTGAAAAAAGTTCCCAAGAAATGTTACAATTACTTTTTAAATCGCTGCTTACATTATTCTTGTATCTCATTGAAAAAGGAATACCGATTGATTTTTAATTTGTATCTGTTAAGATCTAAAAAGCAATCGAGATTTACCCAATTAATTCTCTTGATAAACCATGCTTTTCTATATTCAACAGAGCAATGACTTCATACGAACAATCCGCCCCTGCATTGAAGAATTTAGTTGTTTTCATGCGTAGACCTTTAGAATTCTGATAGGATTTAGTTACTTCTAATCTTAAGAATAATTATAACTGACAGCATCAGCGGAAGCAATATCACTATATACTTCCACATCATTTAAGATGTTAAAAACAGTAACACCTCTACTTATTGCAACAGCTGCAGTGAGTGATATTATATTGAATATATTCTGCATTCTGGATATAGAATTCTAGCGATTTTCGATAATTGTCTTATTTTTACCACAAAAATATCCAAAGTTTCACACAAAAAAAAAAACCTAAAAGCCAAACCAACTGATTTAAGCATACAACTAAAATTTTTCACTTACTTAAATTGTATTAAAATTAGTACTTCATTGGATACGTTTTTTTTCTCTTAAAATGTTTCATAAATTCAAATGTTACGTATACGCCACAGTGTTCCAGTTTTGATTTAACGAAATTTATATACCTAGTTTTCTTTTTTTCGTGCAGTTACTACTTCTAGATTCAGGCCAACAATAGTATGAGATTTATTTAGTCGCTTTTGCCGCTAATCACCGGAATCCTAAATTTTATTTTTACATCAAGCAGGTATTGAGCTCAAACCAATTTTTATTAAGTACTAGCGTCCCGGTACGTGCTTCGCTACGTATAAAGTGAAATAATAAAAAAAAATTAATTGCAACATCAAATTCATTTATTCAAACAAAAAAAATATTTTATTAATTGCTAGCTATTTTAAAACTTAATCCAAAACATTTGGATAAACAATATTCTTTGTTTTTCCATTTTGGGCATGAATAAACAAACGGCTGGGGTACCGACTCTGGAACAGGCAACATAAAGTTGACCATGTGAAAAAACATGATTCCTCCAAATTCCCACCACAAACGTGAAGTGTTTGCCCTTGATCCTTGTTGATGGACATCGCAAATGATAAACGCACAGGATATTGTAATCGTTTGAACTCAAATGGCATATCAGTTGGAATCATAGGGATACGTGGTGTCAAACAAACTTCTCCTTTTGATTTAGCAGCTAAGATCGTAGCTTTAATCAAATTTGGCAATAACTTTTTCACTGCCAATCTGGTGCCATTACACAGTTTTGGTGGATTAATATTTCGCAATAATATGATCAAAGAACCAACTTTCAAATTCAAGCAATGCGGTGGCATACCAGCTAGTTCCAATGAATTTAAAAATTCAATTGGATAATTCATTGCCTCATCTTGATTCATAACACTGTTGATTACCACGTAAATCTTGCATTGTTCGATTGAATGCTTCTAGTGATTTTTTATTCGCTGTTGTACACTCATCCCATAAAATAATTGGCGTTAATCGCAGAACTTTTCCCATAGCAGAATTTCTCGAAATATTGCAAGTTGGAGTTTCAATCACCTGTACATTCAATGGCAATTTTAGCGCAGAGTGTGCAGTCCGACCACATTCTAATAATGTAGCAGCAATTCCCGAAGATGCAAGTGCCAATACAATTTTTTGTTCCGATCGAATATTTAGAATAGCTAAAATCAATGACATAACGAACGTTTTGCCTGTACCACCAGGCGCATCCAAGAAATATAATCCACCTGCATTATTGGAAACGGCTTGCATGATTGTGTCATATACGATGAAGTTCCGAAACATGTTGCAATTGCTCATTTCTGCGATGAAGTACAATATCACGGGATTGAAACTGATCACCAAGAATTACAATTGCAACCTCATCCTTGCATGCTCTCCAAAAGGTGTTCTATCAGCCCTTATTACGATTTTGTGATTATCAGATGGCATACGATCGAGAGCAATTTTGAACAATTAATCTAATGTGTTATGCTGATGGAAAAACCTTTGTAGCTCACGTATAATTTCTCGTCTTGTATTCGAAACAATTGCACAACGTTGATCCAATTCACGATTTTCATCACCAATAAAATAAATTTGCAAAAATTGATGATCAGCGTCGAAGTATGGTAATAACGAACCAGCTTGATTATAAATCTGGCCCTGAATCTGTAACATGTATGCAATTTTAGGTAGATGTTGGATCAGAATTTTTAAAACTATCGAATACTTTATGATTCAGATTGATATAAACATGGGACAATCATGTTGAAGTATTTACCTTAAACGTCGGCATAATTATCTCTAATAATTTTAGTAGCACTAAAAGAGGTCATTTGAAATGCCGAATTGTGTTGTTGAATATGGATCAAAAAGTGATTCGACGTTTGAGATGTCCCAAAAATAAATGAATACAATGGTTTGGGTGGAGTTTCTAATGCTGGAAATCTCACTTTGCCATTAGCACAACACATGCCGGGCTTTTCACGTGGAAAGTTAGCCGCATCACAATGTGGACTATTGTAATTAAAAGCAGCACGCATCATTTTAGCCAAAAGAGCAGCACGACGTATTCGTGATCGGCGTGCAAGGTTCAGTACAGGTACAGAGGGTCAACAGATCTATTTCGTGCATTACGTTTACTGCGATACATTAGCTTGTGCGCGTTCATCTGCAGTCTGTGATCGACTTAGTAATGCCACATCATTTGCATTACGCGTTCGCCGACCTATATTTGTTCGCCCGGCTTGTGACATTATTCCTTCATATAAAAAAGAATAAATCAAATTAAAAATATAAGTTTCAATTTGACAGCAAAATCCCCACTAACAAAATGATCCGACATTTATTGAATTCATTTGTTACAAAAAATGTGATAAATGAAGAACCACTCGACCGATTTTTTCACATAAACCATCTACTAAATAGTCCAAACAAAGCCATAAAATTTGGTTTGGATAGGTAAGCCCGTTCTTGAGTTATAGAAACACAACGAAAAGTGGCATTCATTTGTATATACAGGGTGTCCCACAGTCACCGCCCCAAATGAAAACCATGGATTCGTGAGGTCATTTTAAGTCGAAAAACTTATGAGGTAATTTTCTCGTTTTCGTCCCGTTTTCGAGTTATAACGGTTTTTATGATTTTTGCTCTCTTTTTCCTTAACTAGCTTTATCTTTGCCAAACTACGTCCGATTCGTAAGATTTTTTTTATAACCAATCAAGAATTTATTACAGTTTTAGTTTGTCTCAGAACTTTTTTTTCTGTGGGCAACCGTTTCTCCGCAATTTTGCATCAAACCCAATTTTTTTCGTTTTTTAAGTTGTTTTTTTCACTTCGATATCATTTTTTTCAAAAAAACACGTTAATGAGTATTAATTTTTTCCGTAATTATTAAAGCCCAGTTCATTTTCTTAAAAAAAATATTTTTTTTTCATTAAAAACAATACTAAATGTAATTAACAACAAATAAACAAACTGAGTGAATTTAAAAAAAAAAATAATTTTTAAATACAAAATTAACTTTTTCTGAGCTATTGTGGTTAAGAAAAGGACAAATAGATAAAGTTGTCCCATTTCAGCGTATATTAATAACATTTCCAGATATTCTTGATTAGTGTAATCCATTGTTCGCAAGTAATTGAAAAAAACTACAACTTGAATAACAAATCCAAAATGGAGTATCAAGTGAAAGAACACGACGCGGACACTAGTTCACGCGAGAAAGACATTTACAACCATCAAATCATAATGCAAATTTTTACTGTTTACATTAGTTAACGGTCTTACTAATTAACTTTATCTATTTGTCCTTTTCTTAACCACAATAAATTATGTGATAAATAAAAAAAAAGAAAGTCACCACGCAATTCAACTATGAAAAACGATAACGAATCCACGCAAATGTTAGTAAATAAAATTGAAAATTATTTTTTCTTAGGAGTTCCTAACTTAACAACAGTATAAGGAGCATTATATTTTCCATTAATCTAGTTTCCAGAAACCATTTATTTTTTTTACAACCAAAACTATTAATAGAACACATCAAAAATATTACAAGGTATTAAAATTACCGTTTTGTTAAGCTTGTGGTGTAGGTCCTGACTTTGTTATCTAACACAAAATGAGGTTAGGGTATAAGAATGATAATGCTGAAAATTCACAGGCTTTTGATCGATTAACTTGTAGTTATAATCAAGAAGACTTCGAAATTTGATGAACAATACCTTTTTGTGTAGGTTACATTGAAAAAAAAAGAAGAAAGCTATCTCAAGTCAGGGGCACAATATACCTATGGGTCGCAGTACACTTAAATCCCATACTCACATTTGGTTCAATAAAAAAATTTAAGTGATTCTTACAATAGATTCAAGTTTGGAGGAATCTCCTTTATCGGACTAATACAAACATATAAAGGGCTCACAGTTGTAAGTTATTAGGCCTTAGCTTTTTCGAGCTGCACCGAATTTATTAATTACTAATTTTACCTGTTTTGAATTCAAGAAGTATGTTCTTTATTTTTACTTTATTTATTTATACGATATCATGGTTCATGCACCCATAAGCTCATACTCATATTTTGATTACACCTCAAAACAAAATATTTTAGAAATCTCATTGATTTTGATGAAATTTTGAACTTTTTGTTCAAACTCTAGATTTGATTTGATAGATTTCAATATTTGTTATGTGATATCAGATTACTAGATTTGATTCCCAATGTATTTTTACACAAAATAATATCTATGTATACTGTTTCTGTTTCGAATGTTTGAAATAAATAGAAAAAATACAATTGAACCGCTGAGAAGAAAAAGGAAAACATTCCACAAAAATGGGAAATTGAAGTAATGATGCAAAAGTGTAGCTATTTTTATAGCGCACATTATAAGCCTAAAAACGAAAAAATTTTATGTAAACCTACTTTTTAAATGCGATTATAAAATATCATTGAGTGGAAAAATTAAAAGATTCCAGGAATATTTTCCTTTTTCCTTTCCTTTTTGGGGTAAAATGTTATTAACGGTACCTGTCATAGAACCGTTTTTTGATTTTTTGCCTTTCTCATCAACGGCTTTAACGATTTTAACCAAAAATTTTCAGCAGGAGGCCCCTTAAGTTTAAAATAATATTGTATATAAAAATATTCGAAAAAATTTGTTTTGGAATTAAAAAAAAAATTCCAAGTTTTTTTTGAAAAAACCAATATCTTTAAAACGTGTGAACGATAATGCTTTGAAACTATTTCTAAAATCTATACCACTAAATACTTAAAATTTGGCTTCCCAAATTCTCGAAAAATTTTAAGGAAATTTGTTATATAAAAAATTTCTTTAATATTTAAAGGATTAATCAGACGGCAATTCCATATATTTGAACATTTTTATCTCATTAAATCCATGTTTTATATTTATAAAATGGATTTTAAATTCCAAAGTACTTTAACATAAAAGCAAGTTCGTGCGATCCAGTCGTGCATTTTCTTTCTGTTTATTTTTATTCCTTTGAATTACTATTAAAATATTGTTTCAGTTTTTATTTTGCAGAATTATTTAATATTAAATAAATAAAATGTTTTGAACCCATTATTTATATTTTTTGAATAAAAAAACTTAATTTAAAATAATTTATTTAATTTTTTTTTTCAATTAGTGGAAAAAGGAAAACATTCCACTCACTTTGACATGAATTATTAAGCCAGAGCTTAAAGTTTTTAATTTCAATTGTTCGGTATGTTACTCTTCTTTACTAGCTCTACATTTGTCCTTCAGAATGTTTTGAAGAATAACTTGCAGTTTCAGAAATAAACAGTTTTCTTTGATTTCCCAAAAACTATGATTAGTGGAATGTTTTCCTTTTTCTTCTCAGTGGTTCAATTATTAGGAGGGATATTTATTTCAATTATTTTTTTATTTAAATCATTAATTCCGCAATTCTTTGGTTTCACTTTTTCTTCTTTAACAGCGATTTTTATATTTATCGCTAGTTTCCGTACGTTTCAATTCAATTCGATCTACTGGAACATCCAATAAATTTGACAGCTGTCATGTACGATCCAGCATTTTCATTTGCTGTCATCGCTCATGCAATTTGTACGCAAATCGCGCTAAATTTTATTTCCCATACAAAATTCTTCCCAAAATTTAGCCAAGCTAAAATAATGTCAGGCATTTTAGCCAAGAGGTACGCTGCTCCAGCTTAAAAATCAAAATTTCTCTTCGAACTGTACATAACTTATCTGTCTAAATTTAGCGCAAGAAATAATTGTCCGGCACAATTATTCTCGAGCTAAATTTCAATTTGAAATGGAAGAATATATAGTAGAATATTTGGTGACGGAAGTCTTACAAGATTTTTCACAGCAAAAATCAAAAATCGCTCATAAAATTAATAATAATTCTCATTCATAATTCTTAAAAAATCTTCTTTTTTGAGAGAACATCTGTTTTTTGTGACATTTTCTCCACAAGGTTCTTATGTCAAAGTTTAGCTTGGATTTTAGCTGTTGTTTGGAGAAAAATGTGGGAGATAAAATTTAATGCGATCTGCGTACTAGGCTTAAGGCTATAAAAAGTATTACCTCCCAAAAGTGACATAAAAACAGACAACAGCAGTGGATTTCGTTCACTAGAGCCCCACAGAGGGAACGGGAGTTTTATGTGGAGATGATGATGTCATGTCTGTCGTCTCAAATCTAGCAGGCGGCCATTTGAATTCTCGGGGAATCGGTTCGATAAATGCCATTTTGTATTTTTCAGTTGGTCAATTCTATACAAAATGTCTCAGTTCGAAAACAATATTCAATGACAAATGGTGATATTTTAGTTCTGTTCGCATTTGTTTTGTGGTTTCGTTAACTAAAACATAGTTTTCTCTGATTTGCTTTAATTTTTTCGTTAGCATTTTATTGTTGCCTTGAAGACGACTTCATTCACACCACCTTACTTACCACTTTTTACTTCAAAATTGACGATTGTGAATTTAGTATAAGGTGGCGCCAAACGAAAATGTATTCAATAGTTTAATACTTGTATTTTAATACAAAAGCACCCAATTTCTTGATGATAAATATTTCGATCAAGGTTTACAAACTACGTGAGAATACTAATCAATTTCGCGAAACATTTATAAATACATTATTTTTCAAGCTGAATTACTAGCTTTGAGGGAAGCATGCAAGGTACTCAAACAAGATCTAAACCAGAACTGGAATACTGCTATTATCACAGATAGACAGGCTTTAAGCCATTATTTCTAATACATCATGGTCTTAAGTGGTCCAGCGATGCCGTAATGAACTTACTTTCCTCAATATTAACCTCAATGTCACTCTTATCGGGGTTCCAGGTCATTGTGACAATAATGGGAATGAACGGGCGGACAAGCTGGCCAGGCAATTACATATCAGCCCTTCATAACTCACTTGTGAAAAAAGTAAACATTCTTTTCGGAGTTATGAATGGCAATATTTTCTCAATTTTTTTTCACGAACCAATCCATAGGTGAAGCAGTTTACCTAATTGCATTATATCTAGAAAGGTTTGGCCCAACTATAATAAATCCCAAACGCTTGATCTGATATGAGGTCAAAGATACTTTCAATAAAAGTTGTGATGTTTTTTAAAAGAGTGTATAACAAGGTGAGCTAATTTTAACATGCAAGCAACAACAAAACTAAAAGTGTATATAATTCATGTTAGTAATCAGAGTAAACATAATGTGAATTTAAAATGTTGCAATGTTGAGAGTTAAGATGGCGCTTAGTTCAACTGTAGAAGAAAAAATGTAAGTTGTAACATGGGCACTGAATTACAAATAAAGAAATCATTGAACTTACATAGAAGTTTTATTCACTCTCAACTGACTAAAAAGTGTTTTAACGTCAAAACTGAAAATCTAATTACTGAATAATTTTTTTTTCAGTTTGCTGATGGGGAAAAAGATGAGAATTTTCTATTTCTAATATTATTGGGAATGAAAGAGACAATAGCCCAGAGAATTCGAAATTACTTTCAAAACTTATTTTAAAAAGAGGCCATACAAAAGCACTTCTTAATAGCAAAAATAGAATTTCGTAAGGTTTAGTAGCAAGTATCTATATGCATTTAAAAATATTATTAAGACCTCCAAACTCTCCCTTTAAATACGAACAGCAGTTTGTATTCAAAAAATGTACAGTCTTTGTAAAAAAAAAAACACAATTCTCCCTTTTCATACCTTGGCATTGAGAAAGGTTTAAAAATAAACATATTATATTTTTAATTATACCCTTTTAGGTAATCAATGGAAATATTAGCCCCTCTCTATAAGCCCTGCATACACATAAAGCTTTAACACCCAATACCTGGCAAAAAAAAATAAAAGTTTATGTTTCACATAGCAAACACACATAAAAACATGAATGAAAACGTAATTCTTGTATGAAAATATCTAACGTGGGAACCACCTACCTACCTGGGAGGCCTAAAAGTGTTTATTTCCGTTGGAATGAGAGATGGAAATCCATTTTATTTTTTTTATCTCTGTTCCTTTTTCGTGGCACTTAAATTTGATGCGTGCAAAAGCTTTGGGTGTTAAAGTTGATTTCATTCAATTTGCACAGCTCACTCCTTTTTCATAAAATCCATCTGGGATTTGGTTTTGGCTGCTAAGCTCATCCCAGCACAATACAGTGGCTTTATTATATCCACGTCACCCGTCAGGAAGGAAAACGCAAAACAAAATATCTCTCCTCGACAAGGACGTTTTAAGGGTGAATAACAGTCTCGAAGCATACAACAAACGAACGAAGGATGACGACGAGGACGACTCGAGGACGATGAAGAATTACCACACATTATTCTCTCGAGTTCTTTATTTCTCTCGCTTTTTCCTCGTAAACTTTTCCTACTTCTCACAATTCCATTTCTCATGGAAACTTTTTCCATTTCCGTTTGCCATATTTTGCGGAAAGAAATGTGGAAAATCGATAAATTTTGGGATGATGGAGTTTCTTAGACGTAAAGTTTCTCATGAAAAAAAAAAAACTTTTGTCTGCTCTTTCTTTTGTAGTACCTAAGCGTAAGCGACTTTTGCGTTTTCTCTTTCTTCGTCTTTTTTTATTCTTGGTTTCTTCTTTAAGACGCTTTTAAGGACATTTGGCAGCAGCTGGGATATACTATTCGGGATATTGGTGAATCAGAAAAGGGTGAGAAAATCCGTTCACAGTTAGACGCTTATTGTTCGCATAAATGTTATGTGCTTTACTCAAATTATGTTGTACTATTTGCGGTTTTGTGAGGGAGAATTGTGTGTTTTTTCTTCGTCGTTTTTTCTATTTCTTGGGGTCCTGTGGTTTTCCTGCGAATAAGTTGTGTCGTTTTATTTTTAATGCCGTGTCCATGGGCTGTGGGAAATGGAAAGCCTCTTACATCTTCACTTGCTTTTGAGATTCTAGATATTATGTTTTTTTATTATTTTATTTTCGTAATCCTGTTGTTGGCTATATTGACTTCATTCGATGTGATACTAAATGGTGGTACAACGATTATGGGGGGATGGAGAATACCGAGATTTCTATTTTCTTCGTTTCCATCAGGGTGGTTGAACTTTTGTGGGGTAGAAAGGAATTTACAACTTATTTGAGATTTATGTTTTGGTATGGGGAAATATTTTTCAAATTTAAAGGGCAATGAACTTGTTTTAGGATTAAAAAAAAAACGGAGAGAGATACCTAGTAGGGTGAGATGTTATTTTCATAGCAAATGGATAGAAAAGTACTTTCCTTTTTAAAATTGCAATGCTTACGAGAAGATAAGCCATAAAATTGAAAGAGGTTGTTTTTAATAAAAACAAACAGTAATTGAAAAATCAATTTTAATGGAAAAACAGTTAAAGGCGGCCATGTTGTTTTATCTTTGGTTCATATTCAACGACGGGACCCATTTTTGGAAGAACTGGTCTGTCAAAAAGTAGATCATAATTTATACGACGTCCACAAAGTGGTTGGTAATTCATCCACAGAAAATCACTGTTCTGTGCAGATTGTGCATCATCGCGGTCCGTACTTCTTCGAAAAAGATAATGTCATTGCCATTACCATGAACAGTCCAAATTGAATGATATGGATGTGAACAAGATGTGGTTCCAACAGAATGGCACTATGGGCCATACAAGATACAACTAATGTCACAATTCACGTTTTACCGACTTGAATGCATCGTTATCTTCTTGTAACTTCGATTTTACCCCGATAGACTTTTTTCTGGTGGGTATTCGATAGGGACCGGGATCCTTACAGTGAACATAACCTATGCTATCGTTCAACTTCAGCATTGCCTATGCACCAGAGTCAACAAAAAATTTCTGATTGGATCTAAGGAAAAAGTCTAAGTGAATTTTTCTTAACGGAATTATGTCTAATGTGTTATACTAAATACTTAAACTTCCGTTGCGCAAATGATATGAATAAAAAAATATTCAAGTTTAAATCTCGAAAATATTGGTTTTCAGAATGTAACAATATATTCTTTTTTTTTTGGAATTATGGTTGAAAATAGTAGTTTTCGAAAACATTCTTCGCTCAGAAGTTAAATGTAAAAATCCAACATTTTCACCATTTTACGTTTTTCGTAAGGGAAATTTCTTTTAAGGTTTCACTCGTAAAAAGGAAATCTTTTTTATGAAGAACTTTTTGTTGATATTTATTTTCTAGTATTATTCGTAGTACCCCTGTGCTTAATGGTTAGTTCGTTGAACTATCATGCGTTGGGTCTTGGGTTCGTTTCCCTCCCGTTGCAAAAATAAACTGCCTCATGCGATGAAGGGACAAAACCTTCAAGAGAATCTCTGGTTACGAAAAATAATGCTCATTGGCTATTCGGAATCGGCAGAAAATTGTAGGTCCACACATTTCCAATAACGCACACACTTACATCAGGAAGAGTTGAGAGTCACTAGGTTAAGGGTCTCCTAGGTCACTAGGTTAAGGGTCTCCTCAAAACGCAATGGCATCCAGTTTTTTTTTTTAATAAACTGTAGAAGTATATCACCGGATCTTAAATGTTGTAACTGCTTGATATCTTTAAGTAGATCGCACTTGGCAGAGAATTTTTAAGAGAAAGATAGTGAAAAAGTGACTCTCAACTTCTTCTACAACTACTGTTCTACTCTCTCGCACAGACGCAGCCTGCTACATTTTGAGTTTTCTAATACAATGATACATATAGTCCATTATATCAAGACATAAGTGATCTCTGAGTCTAAAATAATCTGTAAACAAGCTGAAATTTAAAACTGTGCCCTGTGATCCCGAATTGATGTGGGAACGCAATCTTGAAAAAAATGACATCCATCTTCAGTTTTCGTGTTTTGATTATATATTTTGGGAACAACTTCTCATCGAAAGTTCATTCAAGTGTTGAATTGTAAAGAAGTTTCAACAAATCAACAAGATTAACAACCAATTTAATAATTTATGGTTCCTGTTCACAGCTATTGTTAAATGTTGGCGCTCTTTTTAAACTTTTTTTTTAAACTCTTTAAGTTGAATACAAATCTGAGATCATTCAAATTGTAGAATTCTCAGTTTAAGAGCCGAAACCGCTCCTTGCTTTGACACTTGATTTAACTCTCTCGGACAATTATTCCTCAAAATATAACCAAAAACCAATAAATTTAAGATGTGGACAATTTTTCTTAAATGGGGATAAGCCTCACCAAAATTTGCCTGTGCTCTATGTAAACTTAACTGTTCAAACTGTTTAAGATACTATAGTACGGTCTAGAACGCCAAAAAACGCACGATTTTAGGGAATTTTTTTCTCGGAAACTCTATTAGGTAAATAACATATTTTTTTTTAAATAATGAATACATGCGTCAAGTGTACAAATTTGTTTTTTTTTTTTTAATTTTAGAATTGTGGCCGAATTAAAGAGTGCGCCAACGTCGACTCATAAAAAAATACATTGTCCCATTGCGGACAGTTAATTTTAGTCTTGGCTTGACTGAAGAAAAAAACAAAGTGGGTTATTTAAAGGAAGGTTTCTTACGAGACAATTTACCACAATTTGTTTAAAACGTCAAAAAAAAATTTCAAGCTTTAAAAAAAAAAAACTTGTTGGCAATGTTTTTAGCCATTTTTTTTTTGTTCATAACTTTTTAGTCAAATTGATCTAAATTGCCTTAGAAAACATACAGCCAATCCAGTTGCAACAAGTTTTTTGAAAATCGGTTCAGTAGATCCGGAAATTAACTGTGGTCAATGGGACAATGTGTTTTTTGATGAGTCAACGTTGGCGCCCTCTATAATTCGGTCAAAATTCGAAAATTAGAACAAACATTTTTTTTGTACTTTTTACGCATGTATTCATTATTTTAAAAAAAATATGTTATTACCTTATAAAGTTTCCGAGAAAAAAAAATCCCAAAAATCTTGCGTTTTTTTTTTTGGCGTTCTAGACCGTACTAGTACCTTAACGCACCAAGTGTATGGTCTAAGAATTATATGGGTTTTACTGCTGACCGCCATTTATAACTAACTTAAATTTGGAGTTATATTCGAAGATCAGAAATTCTCTCCATTTTACAGTTTTTGAAATTGTGATTTCTTCACAAAAAAATGTCTGAAACGTTTTTTTTTATAGAGAATTACATGATCTTAAAGTTTAAATGAAGTAATTGTATATGGAATTTACCTTTAAAAAAAAAAACGATATTTTCGACATTTCAATTTCAATTTTTAATATATTTTCATATTTACTTGTAGTAAGACTTAGTTTTTTATAGTACCTAAAAACTGGTTACATGTTTCGACAAAATCTAGGAATGAAATATACTTAATAATTACAATAAAAAATTAAGAAATAATAATAATACAAATTAATACTAAAAAAATTTAGATAAATAAAAAAAAGAAGAAGCCTGTGTTATTCACTTTTTAATAATAAATTATAACTTGTTTTAAAGATTTTTGCCATTTGATCCCTATACATGTCTCCCTTCCCGTCACCTGCAAAATTAATCATGCAATTTTGTTTTTAAATTACTTTTTTTACTAAATAAAACAAAAATGATTTTGATTGATGGAAATCTTTATTTGGACCTTTACAATTCCTTCTTTTAAGTGGAAGAGATGATATCCGTGAAGTGGCCGCCTTCGCATTCTCATCGAATATTCTCCATAAGGGGTGCGATTTTATAAGACTTGTTGGCATAAGCCCGCGATTTGAAGGAGCAGCACAGAAAGAAGTATGGGGATAGTTGAATCGGGCGATCTTGCTGGCCATGCCAAATCGCCAAAAAGAGAGAATACACCAGGAAATTCTTCCTTCACAGTATGCGTTTGTGGCTCGTGCTATATGTGCGGTTGCACTGTCTTGTTGAAACCAAGCCTCGCGTATCCAATTCCGGCAGTAAGAAGTCGTTTATCATAGCCCTGTAGCGTATTGCCGTATTGCCGATGGCGTTCTCAAAAAAGTATAGCCCAATCACCCCTGTTGCGTGAACGCCGCGCCACACATTGGTTATGAGTTGCAATGCATCTCGTAGCTAAAGATGATTTTCGACACAAAATCGTTCTATTTGGTGTTGAGATTGAGGATGGCTTTACAGTAATTCACACACAATGGACGGTCAGCATGGCATTAACTGATGCACTTTATACGGGAATATGTGTAAGTCTTTCACTAAAATTCGCTGTATGGTCCGTCTGGTGATGTCCAATTGCGTGGCCCTTCGTCTGGTTAATGTTTCTTCGTTCTCAGCGACATCGGCAGTCACAGCCAAGATATTCTAGGCCGAACGACTAGTCTGGTGGCGGCCACGCCCTGCATGTTTTCCTATAGTTCCAGTCTGTTCGAGTCGAGTAGCTAAGCGCCGGAATGTTTGCCCAGTTGGCGCCACACAATTAGAAAATCGACGTCAAAGTTCACGCTGCGCTAACACCTCGGACTAATTATTTGTCAAAACAATCGACACAATTATTCCATGCTGTTGCGGAGTATAGTGCTTCATTGCTTGTCTGTTTGTATATTGCAGCTGTCTAGTTCTCAAATGTCAAATATGATTGCCGAAAGGCGCCATTTGCAAAAGTTATAACATCATCCGATAGGGTCATTGGGTTTTGCGCTACCTTGTATTTCTGAATTAAATATTTTGGTGAATCTTCAGAAAGAAAATTGAAATTTCTTGTTGCTGTCCTTATAATGACATTATCTACTTTATAACTATCAGAAAAAGTTAATTTTTATGGAAAACGGCTAAAAAGATTTTGATAAGGACAAAAAAACATAAAATAAATAAATATTGTTAAATAGGTGTTTGAGCAAACTGTTAAGATGTCAATTGTTAATTGCAATACCTCCTTATAGATTAGTTATCCTGGAATATATAATTCTTCCTCAGTTATGAACTCTTCTTTTGATTTCCCTTCAAGCTATGTATAAATACTTTGAAAACCAAATTATGACTCAAATTAATGGATAGACCCTGGCACTGATTCTTAAAAAAACAGCTTAAAACGAAATAAGAGACAATCTTGTAAACCTTAAATTAACCAGAAATTGTGATGTTTTGATTAATTAACGTTTCCTTTAAATCTCTCAAATATATAAATCTTTTTCAGCCACGTGGCGGGGCAAAGATAATTCGCACGAACTACCACCTTCTTAATACTATGTCAACTCTCTTTACCCTTACCACCCACCCAAAAGTCATCATAGGAAGCAAAAACAACACCAAGCATCAAAAAATTCCAACATAATCATCTAAGTAATAACTTACAACTTCTTCAGTTTCTTTTACCTGTGTTATTTATCTCTCATCTTTTTTTTTTTTCTTCTATATCTCTGCCTTCATAAATTTATTTTGAAAAACATAAAACAAAAATATAATAAAAAAAACAAAAATAAGAAAAACTCTATTATACGACTGCTTGAGGCGCATGTCAAGCGAATTTTCAAACATTTTTATTTATTTTTTTTATACTTGTGATAAATGGCATCTAAAGTCGTGTCAAGGTTTCATTAAAAATAGACATCGAAAAAAATATATAAAGACAACAAAGTTCAAATATCGAATCTGACTTAAAAAAAATAAGGTTCTTGCTTTATACAGGGTGGTCCAAGTACAAGTTTCCTTTTATAAACTCAAAAAAATCTCGGTATAGTATGCTTTTATTAGAAAAAGCACGCGCCATTCTGTTAAAAACAAAAATTGACTTTGCGGAATTTCGGTTATCATGGCTGAATATCGCTGTACGAGTAGTTTGCTCAAAAGTGCTAAAAATAAGTTTAAAATCTAAGCGCAACTCTTTCGATTTAGATATGGGCTTATTCGTGCAAATTTTAACTTTTGCCATGCGTCGAAATATATAGACATTATTATTAAATATTCAGGTTTTGGAACTTATAATATTATATATATTCATTGAGTTTTAACTATTCAATTTATAAAATGAACCATCGAGATAGTGCAAAAGTGTTTGAAATCGAAAAAATCATCGAATATTGAGACTTTTGGCTGCGTGCGTGGATAATTAACATTTTGTGTTATTGCAAAAATAATGTTTAACATAAGATTACTTAGTACAGTTTTTGTTTTTTCAGATAAATGAAGGTCAAAATTAATTGAAATCATTCATTTTGAGTGCGTGCCTTCCTTATAAATAATCCTATATGATATAAATTTTAGAAAAAACTGCCATGCGTGATTTTTCGTAAATCTTTAATTGTCACAAATTTTCGTGTCTTTTTTTTTAACATTGATCATGGGGCATTTTTTTATGGTCTGCATCATTATTTAAGCTATCTAGAGTAAAAAAAACTTTGGTTTCAATGCGTGCTTCATTATGTACAAATTTTATGAAGTTAACAAAACGAACGTAAAAAACGTAACTGTTTCAAAAAAGGCACATTTTTTACTAGCACACCAAAGCATTGTTTGATTTTACCCTTACAATGAGCGTAATTTAAACTGTAGAAATTATAAAAAAAAAAATGGTAAAAGTGTTAAACAAATAAGTTTGAAAACAGAAGCTGTGAAGATTAAAAATAAAAACCAAATCAATTAACTCGGTGCTTAAAATAAATTATTTTAAATTCATTTTTCTATACGTTATACCTTTATACTCTTCAACAAACAATACATATGAGTTATTTTGAAGTTTTTTATTTATTCGTGGTCTATAATTGAAGAAAAACTCAAATTTACATGCGTGCCTTAATTTTTTTTTTTTTGTTTTTTTCAAACTCAAGAAGTTAAAATTTACAGGGATAAGCCCATATACATATATGTATAACTTGACAGCCTTGTAGCTTTTAAATGTCAAATTCGGTTTTATTTGCATAAAAGTTTGTTTGAAAGAGTTTTATAATTATAACAGAATTTTAGTAAAAGTCAAATAGCTGAATCTAAAAATAAATTTTAAAACGCGTCGCTGTAAAACAAAAAGAATTATATGTTGTAACAAAAAGGTTAAACTATAAACAATAAAATAAAACGTCAATTTTAATTAATTAAAAAATTTTTTTTATTTTTAACTTTATTTTATTTTTAATACATTAAAACAAATTTTAAAGGCTGCTCACCATTAAAATATCTTTAAATGGCTCTTAACTCTTAAGTGTAAAGTGGACTAAAGGTGGATTAAAGGCAAACCAATGCTATTTCGAATCAATAAATAATTAAACAAAACCAATAAAACTGCTAAGGCTTCTACTTGGCTACAAATGAATTTAACAAAAACTCAATGGTTGTTATTATACGACTAAATTTATTAGAGACATGAAAAAATCTCAATTAATTTAAAATTGCTCATTATTAAAAACCGATCTTTCTTGCTTTGACTATAAAGTCTCCAATGACGTCATCATATTTTATTTAGATATCATCTAGTACACATTCTAGTGAAAATTGTAGTTATATAAAAAAGGCAGCGCCTTAATTTCTTTCTACAAATTTGACATAAGACCGACCGATTGAGTCCCTTTAGAGTCGATTCACGTTCACGCATATAAAAATACCTGAAGTAGGAGGTGCAGCGGGACAATACTACATTATCCGAAAAGGTGTTATTATTTTCTGAATAGACAGACAGCTTGTTTTGATACCGAAAAATTCAAACAAATCGCCAAACGGGAGATTACGCAACCAGAAACCGCGTCCATTACCTTCTTTCCGCGTAAACGCTTGACGTAACAGCTTAAGTGGAAATGCACCTCGTCATTCATGATTATTTTCGACAAAAAATCATCATCTTCGTCGTTGAGATTATGAATGGCTTGACAGTAATTCACACGCGACGGACAGTCAGCGGACATAAGCTGATGCACTGTTTGTGCTTTATATGGAAACATGTGTAAGTCTGTCGCTAAAATTCGCTGTAGGGCCCGTCTGGTGATGTCCAATTGCGGGGCCCTTCGAGTGGTTAATGTTTCTTCATTCTCAGCCAAAGCGGCGATATTCTCTACTGAACGACCAGTCCGGTGGTGGCCACGCCTTACATGATCTCATGTGGCTCCAGCCTGTTTGAGTTGAGTAGCTACATAGGCGCCGTAATATCCGCCCAGTGGCTCGATACGATGAGGAAATCGACGTCGAAATTCATGCTGCGCTAGCACCACCGATCGATTATAATTATAATTATTGATCAAAAAATCGACAAAATTATTCCACGGTCTTCAAGAGCGTTCCTTTGCTTGTCTGATGTTTGTATTCTGCAGCTGTCTAGTTCACAAATGTCAAACAGGATTTACGTACGACGCCATTTGCAAAAATTATAAAATGATCAATTTTGCGCCACCATGTACTACGAAGAGCACTACAATATTGCACATATGTATAACAAAGCATAATGCTGTAGAAAGGTATTTTGGTGTCTGGAAAAGCCACTTCATAAGCCTAATTACAGGCCTTTGATACTCTCTTCATCTTGATAATAAAAAGATAAAGGCTATGATTTGGCTATTCCAAGGCTCATTTGCCAATTTTTGCCTAAGAAATTAAAAAGTCTTGTTTATTTACAAATCTTAGCTATCATTAAATAGCCGTCGTATAAAATGATTTATAGATTCTCTTACGTTACGTGACACAACCACCACCATCATTTACACCCAAACAAAATATGTTGTTAAAATATTGAAAATAGCTGTAGATTCTATTGCATTAAAAATTGAGATGACAAGAATGCATAAAAAAACATGAAAATTTATGTAATTTCTGGTGGAAAAAAGGTGTTTTTGTTATAGTTCCAGGTACGGTCGGGCAAAAATTTTTCTTTTATATTTAACTGTACATTTTTGTCATCTCATGTACATAAAAAAAAGTCATCTTGTCACATTTTTTTTAATGGGGTTTTTTAGTCTTGAGGTATTTTTAGTCAATTTGCCCTTTGTTGTTTAAAAAATTATGTTTAATTTAGATATTGAACCAAATGACGAGAAGATCATTATTCATGATCTTTAAGGAAAGGAACAAACGAAAAAATTTCATGTATAAATAACTAAAATGAATTAAATAAAATTGAAAAAAAAAATACTTAATTTTAAATTTTTATTTTTATTTAACCCGAAAATTTTTTCAGTGTAACTTTTTAATGCATCATAAGTTATAAAATAATATTTTAGGCCAATTCCAATAAGAAAAACATAAAAAATATTTTTGACCGGATTTTGAGGTCGAATACTCCTCTGTGCGACGTCCAGTGTTTTCAATTTTAGAGATACATGGTTATTGATTTAAAAAACCTAATGGCAAAAATTGCAACATCTGTTGTAGAATTTGCAACTAGGATAGTTATGGATACAAAGGCATTTATTGTTGAATACAACACAATGTGTTAAAGACACAATACTTACGTGTTTTGTTGTATTATTTACAACCTATTGTGATCAAAACGCAATTTTTATTATCGAGCTATAGCTAAATCTGTAAAAACTACTTACTTTTGTTGTATCTGTCGCAACATTTCGTTGTCAAAATAAAAAATTTTTTGTCACGAGGAAATTATGATCATTTTGACAAGTTTATTCTAAAAATGAATACAAATGCTATTAATCTTGCAATGAATTGTAAATGTGAGCTGATTTGCTGTGGAATATACAAATTTGCTCTTAATTGTAAACTTGACTCCCACATTTTGTAAAATTTACAGCCAAGTTTTTTTTAGTCAAGTACTAACGGAATATAGATTTTAGATACGAATTGAAGTTTCGTCATTAAAAAGGCAAATCAAGTATTTCACGAAGCTTAGCTAGATAACCTCTAAGCTACATTTCAAGAAAAGCATGTGCATAGATAGCGTTGATAGATATTGGTTTATGCCGTTTTAATTTTAGCAAATTCTCGGAAATACTATTTAGTCCTCTTAAATTTCAGCAATCTCAAGCGTTAGCTAGTTTTCCATTACTAGCTAGACTTAGAAATTACGTCAATGAGAAAAAAGAGATTTTAATTTGGCTTCCTCCTATACTTATAATTTTACATTTGTCGATGTTAAGAAAAACTCTGTTACAAAAACACCAATTAACAAACCAATATAGGCAGAAACGCAAGTCTACACTTCATCGGGTTTTTGAAATAGTTTTGATGATTGAAACATCGCCCACATAAAAGAGACAGTATAAATACTTTAACACACGGAAGTTCATTAATAAATATATTAAAAAGCGCAGGACCTAAATGACTACCCTGTTGTGTTCCAGAATTAGCTAAAAAACGATTATATTAACAACTAAAAGTATCGAGTGTGATCTATTGAAGAAATAGAATTGATCTAAGTAATCCTTAACACTAAACACATAATTTATAAATAAAGTATCTAGACATTTTTTCTTAGAAACTTCTTTATCTCTTGTTCAGACTTAAGAACAACAACGTACAACGCGGTCGAGGATTTTATTTTCTTGATGGCGCTTTTTATTGTTGTTGTTTCTTTGTCGTTAATTTACTTTTTCACTTTTTTTTTGTGTGTGTTGTTTCTCCTTTTAGGAAAGTGTGTCCTCCTTTTTTTTTGTACTGTAAACTACTCCAAGTCAACTCTAAACCTCCATCTAGGAACGAAATCCAGAAAAAAGGGTTTACCATCAATGTATCTTATTACGACGATGTATCTGCAAAAAGATATAACAACGAGTACTATAAAATCGAATCATGTTGTAGATACATTTTGCGAATATATTTTCTCGTACATATGTATTTATATATACATATATATATTTATAAAAATATATACAAACTACTATATGTATGTTTGAAACTCAAGACATGATGATGAATAGATACCAAAGGAGAAATTGATGACTGAATGGATATCGAACTGACAAGCTGATGGATACGATTGATATTGGAACCCATACTGACACAAAATTCAACTCATACAAGCTCTATTATATCTTCTCATGTGTCTTATAAAAGAATCGGATAAAACGGGAAACACAAGAGGAAGTACGGAATTAGATTGGGATTTTTATTTTCATTTATACATAGTTGGTATAAATACATATATGTATGTACATACTGTTTATGGTTTTCGCATTTAAATTTAACTTACATGCGCATTTAATGATTATTTTGCAATTTAATTACCATACGGGTCATTAATTATTCTCTTGGCAGTAGCTAATATTGGATTTCGAATAATCTATCTAGCACTTAGAGTTAAGGTTCAGAGCTCATCATAGGGCAATGTTCGTATAGTTGCGGACGCTTAAGTAACCGTAAGGGTTAATGGACTTTTAATTTAATGTTTAAATTACTTTACTTTGTGGAGTTAAGTTTTAAGCATTAAATCCAAGTGCTCAATGTATTACCATATTAATATGGTTGGTTCTTTTTTGTGGCAAACTTTTTAAAACTTAGATACTTGACCACTTAAGGGTATCTCACCATTCCATTATCGAAAAATATTTGGAAAGTTCAGTATTGTGTCGATTTATTAGAATGTTTTCAAATTAAAATTATACAGTCAACTTCAATTTATTGAAATGGCTTTAACTTATTCAAAATTTATAATACTTCTTTTATCTTAGGGTACAAAGTGGCACCAAAGGCGGTATTCTTCAGTAATAAATTGCAACTTTCAGGAAGGAGGCAAACAATAGGGCCTTCTACTGGGCTTGCACAGTTGACACGTACCTGTTAATGAAATTAAATTGTAAGTGTTAGAACACGTGTATTCGTATTTACACAGATATTTTATACTACACGTATAATTATTTGTTATTCGTTTGGAATAATTTATAACATTTCGATTCCACAGTTTAGTGACTTAAAAAATTGAATATCCATATTCTAACAATAATTGTTCAACAGGTAATTTTGAAATATAAAGAAAACCAAAAACAACTTTAACATAAAGATATCTTTAAATGTTTTTTTCTTCTTCTATTTAAGACCAAAAATAATGGTACCTCTCATAGAATATTTTCGAAATTAGAAAATATTTTTTTTCCTCAAAAATTGTTACACAGATAACAACAAATAATTTTGATATTTCTAGAGCTGAAATCAAAGCAAAAGCAAGGTGGTTTTGGATTTGTTTATAAAAAACTTTTAGTGATCCAGCATTTGATTACAACTACATTAGATGCAGTCTTGGTTAAGGTAAGAACCTGACTTGAAAACGAGATGAAAAAGTTACCTAGATAAATATAAGGGGTTGTTTATTTGGTGCAGGTAGATTTTGGCGGCCATTTTGTTTTATGGCATCAGTCAAATCTATTGTGTGTTATTAAGTTTCTAATTTCAAATAACCATTATAAGTTACACAATTAAACAGCGTGTCCAAATGATAAAACTTAATTATTATTAAAATGAGTGCTCGTTAGCTAAAACATTGCACGCAATGCGACTAGCTTACAGTCCACTCCTCAACGTTTGGTGTCTAAAATTGAGACGACCGATACGGTAATCAATTAGCCATCGCTTGTACATAAAAAAAACGCAAGATCGGTTGAGAACAGGCAGATCGGCAGAACCCGAGGCAGTCGATTCCTTGCCTTGCACAAGAATTTGACCTTTATTAGGCTTCAACTTGGCGAATTTTTTGTCGCGACTTGGGCCTTCACCTATTAAAGACCCAACTGACTTAGAAGATCAAAGTTAATTACAATAGACAATGTTTGCTTACTTAGCCTCGGAGCGTTTGGAAAAGGACCCTGATTTTGGTCGAAAAATCATGGCATTTTTGGTTGAATGTCTCTGTTAACAAGCAAAATTGCCTTTCATGGGAAGACACCAACCAACACCAAGTTCACCAGCTGACAATAATGCATTCTGAAAAAATTACCGTTTGGTGTAGATTTTGAGCCGGTAGCGTCATTGGTCCGTACTTTTTCGAAAACGACGTTTATGAAGCGGTCACCGTCAATAGCGAGAGAACGATGAGAGCCAATTTCTTATGGCCAAAATCGAACCAAATAGACCCACACAACATGTGGCTTCAGCAGGAGAGCGCTACGTGCCACACATTGGACGCCAGCGGATTGATATTCTACATGAACGATTCGAGGGTAAGGTTATCTCTCACATAACACGCCGCCGTCTCCACTAGCGATCGCAATAGCAATGGCCAAAGCAGAGAGCAGAAGGACTGTCAGATTTTTGTGGCTGGGCATTCCGTCGCATACTTTTTTAGTATAGTGAATAATTTTAATGGATCAAATTGCAAAGGTTTTCAAATTTAGAATTAATATAAATGAGTTCTATGGACAATTTCAAATCAAATTTTTTTAAATTTTGTTAGAAAAACGTAAAACCCAGGCAAAAGCTTTCTTTCCACGTAAAAGACCTCGTAAAGACCCTAAGCCTAGTGACTTGTACACAACCATTCCTCTGTGCGTCACCAAGAAAAGAGGGGACGTAAAATTTTCTGTCGAAACTCACTAAGCTTAATTTTTTAACCGCCACTTTTTTTTTCTTTATGCTATTGTCATAAATAATTTTATACCAACATAAACAATATTTTTGTTAAACTTTCTTATGAAATAAAATTACTATCTATCTATCTTGTCATAGAGAATTTGTCAATTCCTTATTGCAAGAAGCAGAACACCCCTGAATTTTTTTTTTTTGATCGAATACAAAATCTTCTGCATGACAATACAACACACCAATCATTATGTCACGGGGTACTACTTAAAGTTCCCTTAAAGTATTATTAAAGTTAGTTATTATATGTACATAGATAAATTGCTACATTTTAATACAAAATGAATTCTATTTGAATAATGTATTAAGAATAATTATAAGTCGTTGCTCCCAATTAATATACACTGCCGCTCATCTGAATAGGTTCACTGTTTTTCGTAACTTACTGTAAGACTATCTGCATATATATGGCAATGACTCGTCTGTGTTATGTATGTAATGAAAGAGCATTATTATGCGCTTAGTTTGGGAAAAAAAGTTTTCTCTTAAAGCTTACCGTTATTCTCACACGCTAGCTAAACTTAATTCATTAAAAAAAACTAAGTGTTTTTTTGGCTCATCTGAATAGGTTCAAAAGCAAAAAATGGAGGAAAACAAGAAAAATAACTGTAATTAAATGATTTATTTTGCACATTGAATAGGTAGAGACATAATAATTCATATTAATAATGTGTATCGCCACCTTTTTTTTGAAACTGTTTCGAAAATTGGAATTGGAATGAAGTCATACTGTTTTTCTAGATATTGCAGCGAGATCTCTGCCCACGCTTTCTTAATTCCCTCGATTAAGGACAACTTGTCTTCATATTGTCTCCCCGACTCATACACCTTACGGAAAAGAAGTCCCCAAACATTTTCAATTATGTTAAGGTCAGGTGAGTATGGAAGCCATTCCAACACCTCTACATTTTGGTTCTCGATCCATTGTTTTACCGACCTCGCTGTATGGATAGGGGCATTATCATGCTAGAATGACAATGGTATTGGTCTGAAAAGGTCAGAGATTTGTGGGAAGACCTTTTCAAACACAACTTTGTACACATTGATATTCATTCGCGATGTAAGAAATTGCAGCTCAAAGGTTCCATAATATGAAATTGCTCCTCACACCATGACACTGCCTTCACAGCTATGCAGACGGCTTATATAATGTTCTTCTTTACGAAGGTCATGAAAGTAATAGTTGTAGCCATCTGGGCCCTCTAAGTTGTATTTTTTTCATCTGAAAATATAACTCGCCTCCACTCCGATTTCAACGACATGTATTTTTTTTGCAAAATTGGAGACGATTTTCTTTTCGTTTTTCGTTCAAAGGTGTTTTTTCGGTATTTTTTTCGTTTTGAATGCTTAGTACTCTTAATAACGCGTTTCACCATCACCAAACTACACTTAACACCAGTTTTGAGTCTAATTTTTGACGCGGAATCATGCGAATTAGAAGCAGCTGTTATGATTGCGCGTCTATCGGCCATTGATGTGGCCTTATAAGTGTAACCTTTCATATTTTTCCCGTAGTTTTCGATGTTCCGCAAATATTTACCAACTAAATTTTGGCTTCTTTCTATTTTTTCTTGCGATTTTTCTTTGGCTTATCCCTAATTCAATAAATGCTTTTATTTTGCCTTTTTCTTCCTATTTTAAGGATTTTCCGCGACCCATTTTTCTTGTTAAACGGTTTAAAACAATTCGATTTACCAAAAACCTTAGCTTTCAGTACACATCCGCCGCGCACATCAATTAAAAATGATTTTTTTGCTTTCGAACCTATTCAGATGAGCCAAAAAAACACTTAGTTTTTTTTAATGAATTAAGTTTAGCTAGCGTGTGAGAATAACGGTAAGCTTTAAGAGAAAACTTTTTTTCCCAAACTAAGCGCATAATAAGGCTCTTTCATTACATACATAACACAGACGAGTCATTGCCATATATATGCAGATAGTCTTACAGTAAGTTACGAAAAACAGTGAACCTATTCAGATGAGCGGCAGTGTACTTATTTTTTCTCAGCACGTGTGACTTATTATAAGTGTGAGTTATTAAGATGTACAATTGGAAAATTTATATAAGCGAGAGTGTTCTAAAATTATTATTATTTCATTCAGATACAAATAAATACACAACTTGCATCAATTCCATTAAGACGGCAGTTAGCAGTTGTAATAACAATCTCAGATAAAATGCACTTAGTCGAATGTACTTACAACAATATTTTGTACTCATTTGATTATTTTAACTTGTAAAGTTGCATTACGAGTATCTAAGTGTCTTTTTATTACAAAATATTGACATTTTTTTCAGTAAACAACAACGAATCCAAGAGTGTGTTGATAAAATAAGCCGGCCATTAGGTGGCTAAGGCGAAATAACATATTCAGAAAATTTTGTTTGCCATAAACCCGAACCGGGTCGTATTTCAAACCCATATATTCAAGAAAATCAATAAATAAATAAATAAATAAATAAATAAATAGACACTAGCAGACCAAATATCTCACAATACTGGATTTTTGTGATTGAATGGTCTTCGACAGTTACTTATGGATTTTCTCCACGAAATTCGTCAATTGTGTATGTTTACGTATCAACCGAGTAAAACATGACCATGATCGCTGAAGAAAATGTGTGAAAATTGGTCATCCAAACCCTGAAGATGATGAAGATTGGGTGAAGAAATTAATAATTTCGGGCAAACGGAAACATAACACCAACACATCCAATTCAACTCCAATTCAACTCCAATCCAAACGAACTCAAACTTCTGAATAACATTCTAAAGAACCAGATAAAGCACAATAACAAAATTATCTGCCAGGAGAGGACCAAAGCCATCAAATCTCTATCCGATACCTTTAATACAATCAACAAAATCACTGATAAAAAGCCTTCAATTCCAGTAATAATAAAAGCAACCACTGCTGGGTACGTCAAAAATTATCGAAGACAAATCTAATCTATTTAATGACTAATTTAGAGAATCTTTTAAACCATATCTATACTTAGATACTGGAATTCTGAATGAACTCAACACATTAGTTCAACTCGTTCAAGCAATCAACCAAACAGTATACTTCAATGATGAGAATATCACCACTGTTTGAGGATGGCTCCTTCAAGTACGCTGTCCATATCGCCTATGTTTATATACTTATTTTCCGTAAGAAATCGTTAAATAGGAAGTTTGTCTCCACTCCTTCAATGCTTAATCCACTGAGATTCCAGTTTATTTCTCTTCGAATAATTTTAGTTTCTCTAGTTTTATCAGAGGTTACCAGTGTTGAAGTCGTTGAAATTGAAAGTATACTTACAAGGTCAACTGTCATCGGTTAGCCGTCTTTTTGTTTGAAATAGGTAACAATTTATCCAATTTTCTCCCTACCACTAGTGGAGTTCCACAAGGATCCATTCTGGGCCCTTTACTTTTTTCGCCTTACGTCAATGATATTCCCACCATCATTAATAACTGTTCGTTACATATTTAGCTGAGGATGTACAAATGTACCTCAGCTGCGGTCGTGGTCTCATTGACGATGATGCTTGTTGCGTGAGAACCTCGAAAAACTAGCACTTTAGGCTAAAACTAATGGACTAGTCTTAAACCCATCAAAATATAAGTGCTTGGTTATATCTAAAAACATTTCTTGATTTATCCGGCTTTCCTCAAATAACTTTAATTAATAGAACTTTGGACCACGTAGGTACGACGGAGTATTAAATTTTTCGAATTCACTAGAGAATTACTCTCTGTTTCGCAGTTGATCCTTGCTCTCAGATATCCTGTCCACAACCCAACCACTCTAAAGAAAGAACGAATCCCACAAACGTGAAGCGTTAATGAAAATATGGCGCTCAGATGTCAGGGAGGCATACCCGGGTTGAATCAGTTGGTCAGACTTTATCAAGAGAATCAACAACTATACACATTTTAAGACCCGATTGAGACAATTTTTGTCAGTATCTTAAAAATATTGGCGCAAAATTTAAGTCGAATTAGTTAAAGCTGCTTTAGTATTAAACTAGGTTTAAACAACGATTTTACAATTTGTAATCGAATATAGCATCATACTTTCTCTACCCTTTAATTAAAATTAAATTCATCGAATACCTATTTTATTCTTTTTAATATCGTCCTAACTTCATATGACTCATTGACATTTATAAACGTCAAAAAAGGTCTGTTTACTTAGTTTTTTCTACGAACTTTCATTGCCTTAGTTGTGTTCAGAAGCAATTTATTAAAAAAATTGCTTTAGTACGATACTAGTTAGAAAATGTTTAAAATTAAGAATGAGTTAGTAAACTACTTTAAAGTTAGCAAATTGTTAAGTACTCGTAGTATCCTACTGATATCTTAATAATAGGCTGTTTAAAATGTTGCACCATTCTCTTAACTCTATCTTTTTTTTCTCTTTCTTTTTATCCTTTCTCTGTCCCCCTTAATGTTATCTCTTCTTTTAAAAAAGCTTTTATGGCCACAATTGGCGTTTCGTCCCGGCGATCTCACATGGACTCATCAGTTGACTGTTAGGACCTTTTCAATACGCATTTTTTGTTAAATTCAACAAGTTCAATAATAGTGCTAAGTCTTCTACTTGGCTGATTTATTTCAGTAGTACATAGTATTTGTATTATAAAAACCATCATAATATAATCTCTTCTTTTATTTAATTTTTTCTTTGTTTCTCAATCAGCAATTCAATTTAATTTTGTTGTATAATTTTTGCCAGAAAATGTTATTTAATTTTTCATTGCTCTAACAAAAATTGTCAGTACAGGGAAGATAGGACGTTTGTCTCTCATTCTGATTGCATTGCCATGCATAAGTGTGTCGTCTTTTAAAGCTCTCACAGGGATTCCGTAGTTTACATTATAAATCGCCGCAAATCAGAGTAAAAAATGCGTAGGGCTACCGTCTGCCGATTCAAAACGACTGAAAACAATATTCAATTTACCTTTTCCCACAACGCCAAGCGGTAAGATAATAGGCGCGTCTTTTTTTAAGTTGAAAAGTAATACGACAACACTCAACATACACATCTTCTTAAAATGTGTTCTCAAAAGCTTCAAATCCCAAAAGCTCCTTAATAAAAACTACTGAAAAAGCTCCTTGCTTGCAATTGAGAATGATAATGGTAACTCTGTTTTGATGTAGATAAATAGCGCACGATCGTATTGAGTGACACTTGACATTGACACTCTTGACAGTATCTCATCAGCAGTGGGATACGACGGTCGTGTTAGGGTGTACAATTTTTTGCAAAGAATTACAACAACAATTCCTTAAGAAAAGTCAGTGGCTTGCTCTTTTTTTAGTGGCATTTTTCCTAACGCATTGTAGTGAGGGTGCATCAGGCGCCACTGCTTTAGAAAAAGCTCTTCCATAAGGCCTGTACTGACAATTTTTGTTGGACAGAGTATAGTTAATATATGATATATACTGTGCATAGCCTCTTGAAATGAAAATAAAGTTGGAACCGACACAAGGCCACTCTACAATCACTATCATTGCTGAGATTTTAAAATGTTTTGCACGATTGTCCCGGTACTGTATGCAAGAGAAAGCGCTAGATTAAAAACTATAGAAACATTAAGATCTAACGTCCCAATAGAACACAACAATTAACTGTCAAATACTTGGGAGTTCAGTTCAATAAGATGAACCGGTTCAACATCCACTTAACAAGTTGTCTTAAGAAGAACCAATTTAGCAGAAGAGGCTAATTTATCATCCGAACTTTATGATTGGAAGAGTTATAAATCAGACAAGGCATCTTGAACAGTGGTATCTTGAAGCACTAGACCTTTTGGAAGAGGAACTAAAATCAACCAATTAAGAAGAGATCATCTCATTTCCAGTTTTGTACGAGTACTAGAGAAAGGACTTGATTCACCGTTAATTTGGATGGGCAGGGTTTTCATCTCTTTTGCACTGATTTGGAGGCAAAGAACTAGACAACTTTATCAAAGCCGAACCATGAAGACTAGCTAATCTTTCATTCATCTAGTTTTATACTAGAGGCACAAGGAATGTCACCCATCAATTGTTTTCTGGCATGGGGGGCTGCCACGTTTATTTACTACGAAACAGAGGTTTTTTCCTTAAGCTTAATATTAGAGTCAGAATGGGACGGTTTGTTTGTTGATTTTTCGCTAGTTCTACTAGATCTAAGTCTATCTTTGTAAAAGCCGAATAAACGAGTGGGCAACATTTCTTCTGCTAGGGCAGGAGGACTCAACGTTTGTTCTGAAGGCAGGAGAGATGACTCCAGCCGGTAATTCCTAGGAATGATTCCGACACTTTTTTTGAATTTAAATCAAAAATGGTCTGACAACATGATCTATACATTCCATTATTCGTCTGGTTTTGATATACAGGTGTGCTTGTAGAGCAGAAGAAGATCGTGTTGACATTCTGTTGCTTTTTGCCTTGTTCCTTGGGTAGAGTCTGCTATTCGTTTATTTCTCTAGTTGCTCTGGTCTAGGTGAAGAAAAGAAATCGCTCCAAGCATTTCAAACGCCACCGTCAATACTTTTATTTTCAACGTGGTCCGATTTTACTTTTATCTTCGGTAAATCTCAGTTAATTCTTCTATACTGTAAGCTTTCTTTAAGACTCAATACTATTGAAAGAAGTATCTGTATTTAATATTCTTTCTTAGATTACCACTAATGTCATAAACTGCTGAAAATCTTAAATTCAATATTTTAGAAATGTATAACTTACACCTAAAGCAACTTTATCGCAAATACACAAACAAAATATGACTAAGGAAAATCATCCCCTGGTAACCTTCTTTAGAACGAGTATACGAGTAATTATGCCATTCTATAGAAACTGTTGCCAACATTTTATCTGAAATTTCATTATTTCCACTTGGATTGAGTTAAGTTGACCGCCCAACCCAACTTCTAATATTCGTTCATATCCTTGATACATACACAAATATAATAATAATAATTGTGTTATATCCTCGTCAACATCAATAAATGAATGTATACATATGTACATAGGTATGTACATATGTACTTTTAGAAAGCTTTTCCTGCGACACTCTTGCGTCTTGAACTGTTAGACCACCTGCTATAATGAATTTCTGAATTTTTTTTATCCAATTACCATCTTATAAAAGTGGATATTGGGTTGATATGGGGGAAGTAATAGAAGAAATACTCCTTACAATAAGACCTATTGGGATTCAAAACAAAAGAAAATTCTACTGAAAAGCGAAACAAAATTGAAAGAAAAGCTTTTTCCATTATTTAATATTTCTCGCATCAATGACATTTGACTGTTCGTCCTTTTGGGGGTCAAAAGCTTATTCCATACGAGTTCTTCTTTTTTCTTCACATATTACGTAATATTTTGTTTCTGCTTTTGACATGAAACACACCGATTTATGTACACTTTTGGGAAGAATTGTTTTTTTAACTTTAGGTGTTCTTCCTGGTCCTGATTTTTGCATGGAGGCTTTGTGTACGCTACCTTAATCTGGGTGGATTATAGTAAAATTTCCGGTAAAATTATAGAAGAGGAACAAAAAATCTCCTTTTAATATTTCAAGGGTGACTTAAAAATATATTCGTGGAGGTGAAAAAGGTTGTTTAAGGTTTATTTACATTTGATTTTGTGAAGCTTTTTTGTTTATTTTAAAAAATGGTAGGGGGACTGGGAGGACAAAATGGAATGAATTTTTTCATGGGTTAAGAAATGTCCTAGGGGAATATTTTTTGATTACTTTGACCTTTGTATGAAGGTTATTTAAAGGTGTTGGACGATGTGATTGAATTATTGTGGAGGTTAATTAAGGTTTTTGAATTTGAAAGGCTATAGCTAAATTGTATCGGGTTGATTTTGGCTTAATTAAGGAAGACAGGATAGAGGAAAGTGTTTGATTTATCAATTAGAATTGATTAATTCTATTTCAATGAATAATTATGAAACAATTTTTCTTTGTTATAAAAGAACACAACTCTTACATGACCAGAAATTAAGGTAAACGAAGGCAATATAAATGTCTGGTCATTGTCAAGAACGTAAAAGATCCATCATCATCCTCGGTTTCAACACTCATCTACAATGAAAACCTGATAACTAGCTCTGCAGATAAGGCAAAAATACTCGTAACCCATTTTTTTTACTCTAGCCAGACTGCAAGATTACTCACTGTACTTGAAAACGTAACAAGTATATTTCCGCACTCGTTTAGTTGCAAGAGCCCTTCAAGATCTTGCTATGAACAAATCCGGTGATTCCCCCTTTCTTCTGGAGACGTGTTCTCCCTCGCTCCTAGTGTTTTGGAATCTTCCTTAGAAAATGAAAAACAGCATTTGACAAGATCGTTTTTAAGAAAGGCAACCCTTCTTCCCCTTCTTCCCCCTCCTCCTACCGACCAATTGCACTTATATCCTTTCTTTCCATTTTGTAAGCTTCTCTAATCAGCTCAAGAAATACCGTGAAGCCCGAAAGCTTCTGAATGACAATAAGTCATTGGCAGCCATTTTTCCATTGGTGATCTGATGGTGTATCTCACCGAAGAGTGGAACAGATTCATACATTGTTTTTGAGAAAGTAAGATTATTGCTCTTGATTTTTGTAAGGCATTTGATAGAGATTGACACAAGGCTCTCTTATTCTTTAGATTAAAAAATACCTTATGGATCGTCTAATATATTGTAATATTTTTCCTAGGTTCTTTAAATAAAACTTATTACTCCTTTGAGAATTTCTTCTTTATTTACACTTTTCAAATCAAAACAATAAATCTCAATTTATAATCAACTCCAATACTTTTATTCAAACTTAAATCACACTTCTTTATTTACACTTTCCACAATCCAATAATTCATCTTTGTACACTTTCATAAACGAAAATAAACTGTGTTCCGCTCACCGAGAACACTCCCTTATGTACTCAAATTAGTTGCTCTCGAAGGTTCTTGTCTTGGAATGTTCTAGTTGTTTGGAATAAGGGGAAATACATATGACATTGGAAAAGAGTTTTTTGTTCCTTCCATAAAGTAGATATGCAATTTTCCAACAGATGGCGCTGTATGAGTATAAAGCTCTGTTCGCAACAATATGTTGTATTGGATGTTTTCAAGTCTGATCTTCACAAAATAACGGCTGGTGCTCTCCAGGGTTCCGTTTTGTCTCCGACTCTCTTCCTCTTTATAAACTTCTTGCCTGAAACTTCTAAACAACTTCATTTTTTTGCCGACGATTTTACCCTAAGCTTTTCATACTCGTTCTCGAATTCACGTTCATCTCCTTCGGAAGTGAAACTGAAACGGCATCGTATGATAAACTCATGAATATCGAATCTTCACGGCATTGTTAAAGGGGTTTTACAAAATCGTGTAGGTTTTAATGCTTCGAAAACTCAATGCTGTCTATTATTTTTGAACAAAATGTACCCCCAAATGTATACCTTTGTCCTTGATTGGCACTTGTATCGAAGAAGCCGAAAAGCTCTTAGTATTCGGTATGTGTGCCAAGGACGATCTTCGTTGGAATGGCCACAATCTTAAGACCCCCTAAATGCTTCATTCTTAGGATTTCTCTATCGGTGTAAGAATTTTTTAAAGTTTGAGGGCATATTCACAATGCATTATCGATACGGATTGAGTCCCGGTACGATATTGTTAAAAAAGATGCAAGGAGTATATTCTCACCATCGATACCGGATACGATATAATAGTCAAAATCGGTTCTTTATTAAAGTTTCTTTGGGCTTTGAACCACTTGAGGAAAGCATCATCTATGTCAAGATGGTGACTGCATCGAACTTTTTTTATTTTTAAGTTGGATTCTTCGAAATTCTTCTTAATTTTATCTCGGTCTTTGAAAATGGTACATTGTTGAAGCCGATACTACAGATAACTCTGCTGCCAAACTTTTATTGGAATCACTAGCTTCCAGCCTTGAAATTATTGCAGATTTTTCTTCAATCCTAAAAACTTTGTTTTGAACTCATTTTTTTTTTTAATATTCGTTATAAACGAAAGATTTTTTAACTTTCAATTTAAAACTGTTCGTTATAAGCGATATCGTTGAAACCGATATTTGGTTAGTACAATTTGCATGAACCTTGGTCGGGACTTAGAGATTAGTTCACTTGACACTGGCAGGCGAACATATTATTTATCAACTTCATCTGAACTACTTCTACCATTAATGTAGATGTTTTTCTTTTTTAGAACTGAGCAGAATTTAACAGAGTATCTTCTGAGCTCTTTGAATTAAATGTAAAGCATTGAATAAAAAAAATTGTTATTTCCTTTTGCGCCAGAGGGACATCCGCCATTTTATTTGTATTCCCGAGTATCAAAAGTGACTTGTTCAACGTTTGACACCTCCTGATCTGTTTTTTTTTTTGTATACGTAGCTTATAGACTACGCTTTGAATGTGCTTAGAATAGAAAAAGAAAACAAATATGAAGTTTTGTAAGCTCTGAGCTAATAAAGAAACACAAACGATTTCGATACAACTTAGGTTCTGCTCTTACCTAAAAAAGAAAATTAACTTATTTCTTATTATTTCCTTTTATACCAAAAATATTTTGTGAGTTTTTAGACTAATAAAAGGTTTTCAAAAGGGGATTTCTGAACTGAAGATACATACATATGTCAAATTGGCTGTCATTTATTTAGTCGAAAAATCAATATCGTTTACTGCGACGAGGCCCATTTTCGGTAGAATGGGTTCGTCAACAATCAAAATTGTCAAATTTTGGATCATCACAATCCACCAAATCGCAACGTATCTGGGGATACGTTAGATTTTGGGCTAGCGACCGACGTCATCGGTCCATACTTCTTTGACGTCTACCATCAACGGCGAGCGCCATCTGTCAATGATAACCAATTTGTCTTGTCCGAATTGGATTATATGGAAACCGACAACATGTGTTTTTACCATGAGAGCCCGTGTCCCAATGGACATTTTGCACGAGCGATTTATGAATCTCACGATGAGCAGATGTTAATTAGCCACCGAGATCGCGCGAATTGGCCCCGTTAGACTTCTTATGTGGTTCTCTTACGTCACAGGCCTATGCCAATAAAACAGAATTATGGAAAATTAGGGCGCCAAATAACTTTTGTGATTGAATAAAGGAGTTTTTAAAAAACGGTAATAAAAGATCGTTTAATGTTTTTTTGTTATCCGATGTGAAGTGGTGGTTGTTTGTCACATCGAAGATTATCCAATGTTGATAAGATAAATATGAGATGTGATGCATGAAGTGGTGGTGGACCAATGTTTATGTTATCGCTCAGGAATGTGAGAATGCTTTTTAAAACTGCTATTAAAATTTGAGCATCGTCGTTGGTTCGGTCTCAAGTGGCTTATTATAAACATCTGCATTGTGCGGTTGATTAGGGTGAGAAGATGCATACGTAACTCGGCCGCCATTCAAAGGAGCCGCGAGGGACATTGTCTAAATAAATAAATTTCAATGATATCTCACTCAGTTTGTTTTATTCAAATTAAAGGATAGAAAACTCTTAATGTAACTTGCTTTATAAATTACCTGTCTGTATCTTTTTCTAAAAAAAAAAGCATACAAATAGGTACTCGTAGATATACATATGTAACGGGTGATTTTTTAAGAGCTTGAGAACTTTTTTTAAAAAAAAAACGCATAAAATTTGCAAAATCTCATCGATTCTTTATTTGAAACGTTAGATTGGTCCATGACATTTACTTTTTGAAGATAATTTCATTTAAATGTTGACCGCGGCTGCGTCTTAGGTGGTCCATTCGGAAAGTCCAATTTTGGGTAACTTTTTCGAGCATTTCGGCCGGAATAGCCCGAATTTCTTCGGAAATGTTGTCTTCCAAAGCTGGAATAGTTGCTGGCTTATTTGTGTAGACTTTAGACTTGACGTAGCCCCACAAAAAATAGTCTAAAGGCGTCAAATCGCATGATCTTGGTGGCCAACTTACCGGTCCATTCCTTGAGATGAATTGTTCTCCGAAGTTTTCCCTCAAAATGGCCATAGAATCGCGAGCTGTGTGGCATGTAGCGCCATCTTGTTGAAACCACATGTCAACCAAGTTCAGTTCTTCCATTTTTGGCAACAAAAAGTTTGTTAGCATTGAACGATAGCGATCGCCATTCACCGTAACGTTGCGTCCAACAGCATCTTTGAAAAAATACGGTCCAATGATTCCACCAGCGTACAAACCACACCAAACAGTGCATTTTTCGGGATGCATGGGCAGTTCTTGAACGGCTTCTGGTTGCTCTTCACTCCAAATGCGGCAATTTTGCTTATTTACGTAGCCATTCAACCAGAAATGAGCCTCATCGCTGAACAAAATTTGTCGATAAAAAAGCGGATTTTCTGCCAACTTTTCTAGGGCCCATTCAATGATTTGCAAGCGTTGCTCGTTAGTAAGTCTATTCATGATGAAATGTCAAAGCATACTGAGCATCTTTCTCTTTGACACCATGTCTGAAATCCCGCGTGATCTGTCAAATACTAATGCATGAAAATCCTAACCTCAAAAAAATCACCCATTAGTTGCCTAAAAATAAAAAGCTAAAAAGGCATAGATTACCCAACATAGTCGACTCTCCTAAGTCCACATACATTTGGTATGTACAGAATATATTGTTACATTAGAGCTGGTAGTATATGTTTAAAATCTTGCGTCCTTCCGTAAATCCCAACCTACCAATAAAAACTCTGAGCTATAAAGTGGAAGCCCTTAAAAAAAGGATGTATGCTATAAAGTGGAAGCCCTTAAAAAAGTATAAACAGGCGCCACGCTGCTGTCTAAAACGTAAGCCAAAGTTTTCAAAAACTCTCCCATATCAATAGAAAACAAAAATTAATTGAATTCAATTAACTTTAATTACATACCTACATACATACACACTGAATGAAATTCTGTCAGCGCGACATTGTAACAACTTGGCATACCGCACAAACAACTGTTATCAGTCCTTCGTTAGTCAACTACATACCTACTTCCTGCCTTCTCCGCAGCCGCCATCATGTCGCTTTGTCATCAGTTAGAATGTCAATTTAGAAATTTTATAGGGAAGTGAGCAACACTACTAAAAGCAAGACTACTTCAAAACTCGTATATAGTCGCATCAACTAAAAGTAGTTTTTTTTTTTTTATTTCTAAAATGTTCATTCGAGGATGTTTTTTGTATTTTTTGACACTCATAGGCGGACAGACAGACACAAAAACATAAAATGGACGAACATGGATAGCAATTTTCCGTCATAGCCATCGTCATCGTTGGCGGCGCTAATTGATTTCAATTAAGTTGATGTGGAATTTTTAACGTGTTTTTTTTTTATTCATTTCGTGATATTGGCTGTAATACTGAGTGATTGACATGAAAGTGGTAAGCAGTTGGTATTTTATTTTATTTTTTGAGAGTTTATGCCATTGAATTGTAAAAAAAAATCCGCGGTTCGGTTTCAATATTCAAGAGGACTCAATATGCGGTTGGGGAAAGCTTAAGGCCGTTCGTGAACACACATAAAAACAAATTATCAAAATAAAAAAAATATATATTTCATAGTCAGGCAGATAGATTTATGTATAATCGCACATATAAGAGAAGCTTTAGGTATGTATTTCCCTTTATCAGTTTTTGTGCGGCTTACCACATAACCATGCATAACAAACCGACATTAAATGACAGAATTATTTATAAATTAAAACGTGTAGATTGTAAATTTGTATAATAATTATATTTGGAATATTGTGCTCCTATATAATATATTAAACATATACATACATCATGTACATACATATCCAAAGAATCTTGAAAACCTATAGATAGACCCATACTTTGTGTCCAGTGTGGTTTCAAGAATATTCAAAGATGGAGTCTTATCTGCTTGCATAGTTAGATTTGGAAATATATTTTTGATTTTTGAATGGAATATTTCAATTTTGTCGTTATATATGCATGAACTACAATCGATGGACGTCGGCCTACCCAGCACGGGAATGTAAACAGCGCTGTAGTCGGTTCGTTAAGCCAAACGGCCGCTATCTCTCCTCTGAGGTCTTTTAAACGACAGCGGATTGTTGGCATGGAGCAATGATTTCATACTACGTTTTCACAGTTTTCACGTTATCTTTTTGAAGCAGTGAATTGTCAAATCAAACATACTTCATATTATAGAACGAACCCATTTAAATGTCATCAGATCAAAAACATAAATGTTAAAAAAAGAGCCAAGTTCTTCTATACAAAAACCTTTGTGTAACAAGTCAGCCGTGAAAAGTACTGAGATCTAAAAGTACGCCAAGTTCTTACTTCATGAAGGTTTAATACCGAATATTTAAAGTAGAATAATATTGAAACAGCTACAATTTAATAGAGAAATTTTATTATTTAATGATTACTGAACTGACTAAAATTTGATATGTTCACTAGTCAACTTTTTAAATCCTTTCGAATTGGGCATGAACAAAACTTGCCAAGTAAACCCATCAAATTTTATTCAGTAATCATTAAATAATAAAATTTCTCTATTACATTGTAGAAGGATAACGTAAAGTAGATAATTTTTTTTAATCAAAAACTGTCCCAACGATTTAAAAAAAAAATCAAAAAATTTAATTTAGTTAAACCTAGGTAATGGTTGAAAAAATGGTAGTTTTGGTACCCCCCTTGGGGCCATTTTTTTTGTTCTTGATTTTATCAAAAACGGTACCACCGATTTTGATAATTTTTTTTATGCTAAAGCTTCCTAGCAGTTTGAATATTATTGTGTATTCAAATGCTCGATTTTTTCAAAACTTGATAAATAAAAGTTTGAAAAAATAATCTACAAGATATGAGAAAAATAAATTCATTTTACCTAAAAATAACGGTACCCTCCATACAAATGTTGAAAAATGGTTTTCCAAAATCGTATTTTTCTCGAAAACAGTTCCGAGAATTTTGCTTAAATTTTTTTTCTTTCTATTATTTTTTAATATCTGTAATTTAATAAAAAAAATTTTGAAAACAAGATACTCGTATTACTGACTGTACCTACCATAGAAAGATTTTTTTAAATTTTGAATTTCTCATTATCAGCATAACGGATTTTAATGAAATTTCGTAGAGAGAAGCTTATAAAAAGTTTAAAAAACATTGCATTTCAAAACTTTAAGAAAAATATTTTTTTGAATTTTGAAAAAAAAAATCAATTTTTTGTTTTTTGAAAATTCAATATCTTGAAAACGGCTCAATATTTTTTTTTTTTTAAATTTAATTATTATTCAATAATATAAACTTTAAATTGGCGTACCAACATTTTTTCTTAAAAATGTTTTAAAATTTTCTTATATAAAACCTTATATTTTAAGAAACCACTACAAAGAATTATAATTTTTTTTCTTGCATAAATCTATATTTGCTTGAATCCTATTCTTACCTTTAACTACTAAAGAAGTTTTTTTTAATCATTTAAAAAATCAATTTTATGCTTATGAACAGTGTCTCGGGTCTTTTACATAGCAGCAAGTTCGTGCGACCTAGTCGTGCATTTTATTTTTAATGAACTCGATTCTTGGCCCGTTTTTAATGAAGTTTTTCTTTAAAACATGCAGTTTTTCCTTGGAATCATGTACCTTTTTGGATCAGTGTGGCTACCCTGATGCCTTAAAAAAAATAATTTATAAATTTATTTTGTAAATTATTTCAAAAATAAATAATAAATAAATAAATAAAACCCTCGCGTTGGCCACCATACAAACTTGGTGAATTTTGTATATACATACATAATATATGTAGATGTACTTGTACATATTATATATTTTGTTTCATATATGGCTGACTTTCTGTTAAAGATGACGAGTAAATTACAATTCTGGCTTCAAAGTCCTGCGGTTTATCTTGTCACTTAAAATAATATATTGTATGCCATCTAGTAGTTTCTTTTTAAATCATAGGTTATTTTGAAACTGACAAGTGTTTCCCGCTCGAAATCTTGAATAAGGAAAAATCACTGCCAAAACATAAAGTAAAGCAATTGAGATGTTTGGCTCTTTTGCTCGATGTTTTGGTTTAAGCAATCTGGATAATTGATGGTCCTTCCCAATGCTAAAAGATTAAAAAAGATTGCTTAGGACTATCGTTCTTAGTTCGTTGTAGGGCAAAAAAGACTAATCATGAATATTGGTGCAGATTGTGGTTGGCTTCGGTCAGCTATGGTCTGCAGCACCACGGAGTGTCTACTCCATAACTTACTTAGAACAAACAAAATAACCCAAATTGAGTACCTCGGGAATAATGAGATTGAAAAATTGCCCCGATAATTATTAATTGGGTAGGCCCTCTGTAAAGAGAGCACGAGGTGGCTGTGGTTATACCAACCAAGTCACGCGGTTGGCTATTGTTACCAACAATAGTTAGATGAAAAAACACGGAGCAAGGGTAGTACTGCCTACACAGTGCAAATTTGGAACTGTATGGAAGTTGGCTTGTATTCCGAGACAGACTGTATGGGATATTGATGGGTAGCAATGTCGAGTTGGTTTGTCGAGGAATCAAGATCTGGCTCCTGCTGGAAAGGAGTTGCAACATTTCTTCCATGATAAAATGCAACTGGTACTATGTCCTGGGGGCTTTGTTCAATAGCTGTTCATTGAACCCGATAGTGCTTGGTAGGCCAAGTAGTGAGATTAAGCCTTAAGTGACAGGTGCTCACTATAAAACCTATCTACAGTGCGTTTTTTGAATTGAAGTCTTAGCCAAAATGAAGTACCCGATGAAGCTGTACGCAAGTTTGTGCAAAAAGTTCATGAGACTGGTATGCTTAAGGACAACACTCACAGTCTCCGCTTTCGTAAGGTGCGCACAGACGAGAATGTGGGTGCTGTAGCCGAGAGTGTGTTACTCAATTCACGAACATCAACTCGCCATCGATCTCAACATTTCACCACTAGCCTCAGGAGAATTCTGCGCAAATATCTAGGATTAATCGCTTGGAATGAGAGAATGCGGTACTGCGAAGCCAGCCAAGGCAGCCATAATTAATGGGAATGTTTGCTGAAAAAAACTTATTTTGTTCATTTAATTTAATTTTTAAAAAGAAACTTGTATTTGGCCAACCACGTAGTTGTCTGCTATTTCGTATACCCCATTTTTATATTACTTTAAATCCGTTATATCTTTTTTTTAAGTATAGCAATAGCAAAAAATAAACCATCCATGCATTCTTTCAAAGGATATTTATAATTCAACTCGGATAAAACGTAGTGTCTGGCTGCCATTTTGAAAATTTATAATGAATTTAATTGCCTAGTTTTGAAGCATTTTTGACAAATTTGATTGCATTAAATAAATTTTTTGATAATTTTAAAGACCATCCATCACTCGTAGGTGTAATTAGTGAATTTAAGCAAATTGATCATAAGCTTACAACACTAAACACACCATAAAAAAATACTTAGTTAACTTGCAACTATCACATTTTTTTTATGATGCAACCCGATTTGTTATATTCACAAATGTCTTCATTTCAAGACATTTTGTATGTAGATTGTAGCTAGTAAAATAAAATTTTACAATTCAGTGAACACGAACATAAAATCTATTTTTGCCGTGAGATGTTTTTTTTTTATTTTTGGGACATTTATCTTGTATAGATACAATGTCTACCCATAGAAACCTAAAGATGACAGAAACTTCAAGTAACTCTTAGGCACTTAGATTTGTAATACATATCTATGCATGTTAGTGGGCTTATTTTTGGGATGCTGTTCGCTTACAAATTTTGTCTTATACAATCGTGATTTGTAGATATTATGCTGATACTCAGATATGAGGAAACTACGTTGTATGGTAATTCATCATAATCATGGATATCCAGTTCAATTTTGCATTTTAGATATTCTCAACGAATTATGCCTAATTTTATAACGTGAAGAAGAGAAATTCGTTACTAAAACATTAATTTCATTAAGACGAAAAAATAGAATTGATAAATTTTGCTTTTATTTTTATATGGTAACAAATACATAGGCTTTAATTTATTCATTTGGCAAATTTGCTTAAATAAGGTTAGAAAGTTTCAAAGTGCAAAAATATGAAAAAATAAATCTCATTAATATTTATTTTAATGCTTTCAAACCCACGCGCACTCAGTTGTTATCGTTTTATTTATTTGCAAATGGTAAACAGCCTCACCTTCCAAATGACCTTTTTCATGACAGTTTGTTTTTTTTCTTACCTTACTTTGCACATTTTAATCTTTTTGACTTCGCAAATTGTGGACGACTTGTCTACCTCAACAGTCAGCTTTAGAAAATCTTATGTAAATATTGAAATAAATAAATCAAGTTTTTGTTGGAACTTATTTCATGAGCTTTATAGAGAAAATTTAATTGCAGCTGTGACTTCTTTAAAATAAATAATTGAAAAATACAACAAACAAATATTGGAGGTGGTATAGTTTTTTTTTATTTTTTAGGGCTAGTATAAATATGTGTACCAAAATATTATCAAAGCTTAGAAACTTTTATACACAAAGAAGGTTTGAAATTCACACAAAACTCAATACGAAAGAAGAATGGTAACAGTATTTCTGAATCTATGTTTTGGTCCTTTTTCCTCCTCATCTATATCCCAACATCTTTATTTAAAATGCCTCAACTAAAATACTTCCAACGCATGACTTATATTTATATGATTTTCCAATAGTTTTCAGTTCACTGTGGCGAATACGTGACATATTTTACCACTTATTTTAAGATTTTCTTATTGACTCACTTTTTTAACACCTTTGTTAAATTAAATTATTTATTATGATCTTATTTAAGGTTTTTCAAAAAGGGAAAAGTAGATTTTGACACTTCATTTTTTTTTATTTTTCAGACACGAAAGACAAATCAACATGGCAAGTTGCAGCACCTAGCAACAAGGGCATATAATAATACTTTATCATCTTGAGCAATTGAGCAGAAAGTAATTTATTGATATGGATTGTAAGCAGACCATCAACAAAGAGCGCTACCAATCGATGATAACCGATTGCATTTGACACAATTCGGCAATATGGATGACAACTTTATGCCACACAGCTGATCCCACAATGGAAAACGATCAATTTGGGAACATGATTATCATGCAAAGGTGACGATAAACTGTCTACCGAGATCTTGCGATTTGACTGCGAATTTTGCTTTCGGGTTTTTCTTAATTTGCAGGTCTATGTTTATAAGCCGTAAAACGCCCGGTGACCTTAAAGTCAACATATTACCTGTGCCATAGTTCGAATTTAATCTGACATAAGCGCTGGAGTCGGACCATATAGCGAAGTCACTGCGTCTATTTGAACGATGTCAACGTTCCATTCAAATATAAACTGGTTGATATCTCAAATTCAATTTAAACATCTACCCGTCTCTATAGAAAATATTTGACCTTCTATATGATCACACTATAACTTGTGGGTAAATTTCTTTAGCAAAATTCATATTATGTTGATATGTGTAAATCAACATCGCTGATCAACAATGTTGAGTAAGTGGAGACTTGTCATCAACAATGCCAATCAATTTTTTATACGACCCGAACTCAATCCGCTTTAAATGGGTAGAAATAAACAAAGATTTGTCGACTGAACAATAATCTTTTAGCCTGAATGTGTTCATCATCACAATAGGCAGCTGTCAAATAATTTTTTATTTGCTGTGAGTGTTTTTTTAACTTCTGGAATTTATTATTGCATTGATGAGAAGAATAGCATGTTCCTCACTCATGATGAAATAGATAACACAAAATATTCTGATGACATTCTGGACGTGAATATTGATACGTACGTACTAGGCACACTAAAACTATATGGACAGACTAAAATATTGACCATGGTCATCGACAATATAAATTAACAATGTTGATTGACATAGTGTGAACGCACCTTTACATTCTCGAAGAAAACACTTTTCAGTTTTTTTGTCAACTACTAAAAATCACAAAAATTGATCTTTATTCTGATGAACAATGTGATCTAAATCTAGAAATAAATAACATGGCATTACGATGAAAACGGTTGAACAATTAAATAAATATTTAGTTTGGTTTACATTTTGGTTAAAAAATATTTAAAAAATATTGAAAAAAAGATGTTAATGGTACTTTATTTAGAACCTTAATTTAAATTTTCCACTTTCTCCTTGACGGTTGCATGGATCTCGATCAAATTTCTTATAATATAAAATTCCTCAGGGATGCCAAAAGTTCAAATTTCAGCTTAGCTCACAGCTCAGCTCACTATCTCAAATGAGCTGAGCTGAGTGGTCTGAGCTATTGACTGGCTGTGGATTAAGCTTAGTTGTTGGTTGAGCTGAGGTCTTTGTTGTGCTGAGCTGTTAGTTGAGCATGGCTGTTGGTTGATTTGAGATTAACTGAAGATACAAAGTAGAGATTTTTTTTATTTGGATCATAAGTTAACACAACTGCTTTCAGTCATTTAAGACAAAGATTGCCAAAAATCATCGATTTGAATAAATACGAAAATGTTTTACGACAGAACAAAACACAACAAAAGAATTCTAATTCTTTTTTTCTCTAAAATAATTGAAATCATTTGATAGATTGGCTCCAACATTTACCGAAATAACAGCATCCTTTTTACCTGAGTCCCAGAATTATTTACTAGTTCCAGTGGATTCATTACGAAAATGAAATATTTGCACGTACGGATAACAATAATATTGAATGCCCGCAGTCAAATTTAACTAACCTCATTCAGCTCGGCTCATCAGCTGAGTTTAGCTCATTTCAGCTAGCTCACTTTAGAGCTACCTAATCAAAGAAGAGTTGAGCTTTTAGGTGAGCGCAGCTCATTTCTGAGCTTACAATTTTCGATTTGATATTATCTATGAATAAAAAACCTAATTTATCTTGAGCCTAGAATTTGGTATAGCAACGGAAGGTATAACACTCCTGGTATTAATTAAAAAAACAGCGGGGTGAAAACACTTTTGCACATCATCAAGTATTACGTATTTCGTGGGAACTCAAACAACAGTCTAAGACCTGCTGATAGATCAGCAGATACTTTAATTGGTGATCAGACTAAAACACTCTATTACAACGGCAGGTACTATTACTATAAAGGCACATAAAATGGATTTTGAGTACATAACCATAAGGGTCGCCCATCGAAGTAGGTCCTCGATGATATTTCCAGTAAAAACTGGTAAACTGGTAATATTGATGTTTGAAAATCTTAATAATAAAGAGTTTTCCAATAGCAATTTCCGAACTTTTATGGCAACAACAACATGTCCAAATGATTCAATCATTTTTTAAAAGTGGGTTTTTGTTCAAGAAACATCTTGCGCGCTTTGCCCATTTTACGATCGCTATAATTGTCCTTCAGAGAGGGCTGTTCGCAAAGTGGTGTACAAATTTTAGTTGACCGGTTCAGTGAAAAACTTGCGAACATCCGTGAGGATGAGCGGGAGAATTTGAGAAAGTCAATTCCACTTCGCTAATAAGTACTCAACCTTTTGCAGACCACAACTTGGTGAGTTCTTGGTAGTGATTTTTGCGTCATGACTTAGCCTACAACCGTACAATGCAACGCGTGTTCGCTAACTGGGATTTCGAGCAGGTGGAAGTTGACCTTAATTTCGTTCGACAGCGACAAGGCCCATTTCTGGATGACAGGGTTCGTCAACAAGGGGGATAATTACAATTCACACGAGATCTACCAAATTGCAACGCATCCAGAGAAAGTCACTGTTTAGTGTGGATTTTCGGCTGGCGCAATAATCCGCCCACTTCTTTGAGAACGACGTTAGCCAGGTCATCAACGTCAATAGCGAGTCGATGATTACTGATTTCTTTTGTCTCGAATTGGATGAAATGGACACCGTCATGTGGTCTCAATCGTCAATCGAGGTTGTGCGATTTGACCCCGTTAGACTTCTTTTTGTAAGATTTTCTTAAATCACAGGTCATTGCCAATGAACTACAAACTAGCACTGCCCTTAAAGCCTACAATGCCATTGGTCAAACTTAGCTTGATTTATGCTTGTCTTGTTCTATTTTGCACGCTTTATAAATTTCGTACTTTTCCAATACATCGAGCGTTGTGCCTTTTCTTGCAGAAATGCATTGGTTTTAAGTTCTTGTCAAAGTTCGTATAATTGTGGTGCTTGTTTATTTTCTATTGATTTATGCGCCAGATTTATGGAAAATTTGATGCGTGCCACTCAGCGATGTGTATATTTGAATGATGATATATTCCACAAATTCATTCAAATTTAAATATAGAAAATGCTTAATGGAAAACCCTTTAGACTGCCAAAAACACCGCTATCAATTTTAAAATAAACGTGGTTTTATTCATATTTTCCGTGAGTCTATGGACAATACGCCCATTTGTACATCTATCTACATCTGCAGTCTGCAACAGATTGAAACAAAATTTTAAGTATTGTGTATTACAGGTTAAGTATAATATCGTTAAAACTAAAAAAAGACAATTCTAAGTTAGGAAGTTATACGAGTTCACAATATTCTTACAAAATATTTTTTTTTTTAAACTTGTGACTAGAAACCAAAAGTTTCGTTACAAAACTGAACTTATTTTGTATAAAATTTCTCACGAACAGAGGTCATTTAGAGGTTATAGTGAAAAATTTGTAAAACCAATACGACATTAAAGCAAACTGTAACATTCTTTTTTGAAAATTTTAAATGAAAAAGGCATACTCCAGAATCTACCATCAGACGTTGCAAGGAGCCACATGCTCCTACGGGTCTGGTGGAAAGATGATTTCTCAAGTTGTGGGTAAAGGAAAAGATCACGCCTTTAAAAGGCGTCTGCCTCTCCTCAACCAGGTGACAACACACATTTCTACAATGACTTAGATCCTCCAACATTTCAGGCTATTATAGCTTGCTGAAACTCATCAATACTTTTAACGGAATTAAACTATGTACATATGAATATCATAGGTTTCAAAAGTTGGTATTCAAAATTCTTAGGGTATAACAACGGATCTACATTGATCTAAGTGTGACGGTAACAAGATCAACTCTATCAGCCCATTAAACTAACTTAAAATACTCCGGAATTTCCTCATTTCTTCTTTCACTTCTCTTGAAATATTTCGTTTTATGAGTTGGGACGTTATTACTCTTAACATGTGATATACATACATATGTATGGGGAGAATTTTATTTTTATCAAACAACGATTTATCTGTAATAGTTAAGCTTTTCTACAAACGTATCATAAATACGAGTATATTGCATTTAAAATATAAGAACAACAATATTCTTTATCCACTATGCTATATCCGGCTGAAGAATGTTAATCTAATTGTTTCCGGCCGAACATAGAAAGTCGTTGTTATATTAGTAAAATATTAGAAAACAAACATCAAAAAATAAGGTTTTATGATTTAATCTAATAAAATAAAAAAGCAGTATAATTCTGAAAAGAAAAGTGATAAATTTAGTACCGGAAGTTTTATAAGAGCATTTTGTGATAAATGAAAACTAGTATCTGCTTTAAAAAACTGTCTACGGCTATATGTACCTATCTAATTACTAGAAAATAACAATTCTTAAAATCGATTTGATATTTATCTAACTTGTTTAGTCTGCAGTTTACAAGGTTACGGGTTTTGGTCAAGTTTCTTTTAATTTCTAAAAGATAGATAGATAGATAGATAGATAGATATATTCTTTATTTTTTCAATCAAATTTTACAATATTTTACTCTTAAGAATAGGACATGGCAATACTGCCGTCTGCCTGAGATAACATTACATGATTTAAAAAAATAAAAGATAAATGCAAAAATCTTAAAAATAAGTATAATATAAAAATAAAAACAATTTATTAAAAGGTTAAATTTAATAATTTTTCATCCATAGGTTTGTAAATTGCAAACAAAAATGTTCAATTAATCGCAGCACTAATTATAAAACAATTTTAACTTGATTTGAAACACAAAATATTTAAATTTGTTGTTATTTACATAACTGATTAACTATTTTTAACAAAAATTTTCAATTTTAAGGGTGATTTGAAACACAAAATATTTAACAAAATGTTTTAATTATTTAATTCCTAACTGTTTTCAACTAGGATGTCAATTTTATCGTGATTTGAAACACAAAAGAAAAAGCATCAATTTTGAGTAGGCTAGCAACACTGAGAAAACTAAATATGTAGCTTAAATACTTGCAGTAACTGGGAAATCGATCGCATGTATTAAGAAAAACTATTACGGTAGGTAAGGGCATGTTGGCAATATTTATAGAGGCTGAGCCAGCCGGTTGCTCCGTTTAAAATTTCATAAAGTCTTTGTAATGTTAGATAACTTTCCTGAAAATATAACCGACGAATTTCTTGTAAAATTGGACACGCAGCCACGAAATGGTAGATATCTTCATTCTCTCTTCTGTTACACAGGTTACAGATCAGGGGCAGGTCATCTCTGTGAGGTATGAAATTAAGGTTTAAAATTTCAACTCTTGTTCTAAAAATAATGCTTATGACAGATGCTGAATATTCATTGCGAAAGTAATTGGTATCCGATTGCAGTTGATGATTTAAATTTCTGTAGATAAATCTTGATTCAGAAGAAGTTGCTCTAGACAGATTATCTACAAATAATTTATGATCAACGTTAGAAATTAAATCAGAAAACTGGCCTTGCCACTCATCAACATTATTTTCTGACAGATTCAGTGATGTGTCGTGTCGAAAAGCTAGTTGATTCCAGTCTTTGAAAGGGGATGAATTTACTCTGAGCAATTTTTTCAAAATGATTTTGTGAAGACATGAATCACCTCTTTTCATTAGTTTAATAATATAGTCCGCGCTGGCCTTTAGATTTTTAATGAATATAGGGGTTAAACCCGATTCTACGTAAATGGCATAATTTGGAGTTGAATTTGGCAAACGAAAAAGTCTCTTAAAGAAGTTCCTTTGCACGCTTTCGAAAAAAAAAAAAACTAAAACATAAACTCTCAAACTGGGTACGAGCAAACTTGAATCGGGTTCCATTTTCAGTTTGATTTTACTTCTCTTTGACTGCATCGAGTAGCACAGTGTTTTTCAAACTGTGGGTCGCCATCCCCCAGGGGGTCGCCAAGAAATCCTTAGGGGGTCGCGGTCGCAAGCCGGTAGGATTAATAAACAAATTTCCTGTGCTAAAAAAATTAAATAAAACAAAAAATTTTTAGTGACATATGTGCCTGTTTATTTTTTAAAAAACGTTGAAATCTTGGATTAGTTTTTGACACTTTTAAGATTAAATCATTTTCCAAATTTAGTCTGTTTTGTTTTTTAGTTTTAATGTTAAATATTGAGGAGAATGTGACTTCACACAGGTATGAAGTGGCGAATGGCAGTAACAACTTCAAAGCCTCGTTTGTCAGCTCAGGATACTCTCCTCTTCTCTTTATTCAGAAATTGTCACTCGTTTTCAAAATGAATTCCATTCTCAGTATGCCATCGGCAGCTAAATCTATAAGATTTTATTTCATCTTTACCGATGGTAGATTGGCGAGTTTAACTGACATATTCAAAAAAGGATTTAATACCCAACTTTGTTCATCTCCACTTTCAGAAATGTGTTCCGGAAAGTAGCTTAATAGTTTCTTCTCTAAATTATGCAAACTCTGTACCATGAGATGAATATGAGAGCTTAACGATATCGATTCATCTGATGAAATTTCTTCGAAGATCTTTTGAAAGCAGGTAAAATAATCAAAACTGTTTGTTTGTAAAGACTCTGACCACAAACGAAGTTTTGCGAGGAATTCTTTGATTTTATCTTTTGCAGTTATAATGCTTTCTTCTCTCCTTTGGAGGCTCTTATTCAGTATGTTTTAGTGGTTGAAAAGATCGGTAAGAAAAGATAATTTTAAGAGCCAAGTGGGATCAGAAAAATGATCCAAATTTCCAGATTTTGAATCTTGTAAGAACATCCATAATTCGGCTTTCAATACCAAAAGTCGTGTAAATATTTTTCCTTTTGACAGCCATCTGACCTCTGTGTGATGGAGTGAACCCATTTCATCATATAGGATCCTAAACAGCTGACTTTGCAAGGCCTTGCCTTTAATAGATTTCACAACTCTAATGACATCTTTAAGCACATCATTTAATTCAGAAGGTAACACCTTGGGTGCCTGAACTTGACGATGAAAAAAGCAGTGTGTCCATGAAACGTTTGGCGTTATTTTTTTTAATTTTGCAATGAGCCCAAATTTGTTGCCCGTCAAAGCTCTAGCACCATCGCTACAAATAGCAAAACAGTTTTTCCAATCAATCTCGTAGTTGCGAGAGCTTTCTAAAAACATATCGTACAAAAACTGGCCAGTAGTATTAGCAGGAAGAGCTTTGCAAAATAAAATTTCTTCTTCAAGGTTTTCCTCTGCTTCAAAACGAACAAATACCACTGTGCACAGACTGAAACATCAGTAGATTCATCAACTTGCAAGGCAAAATTTGGACTCTTCTTAAATTTTTCAATTAATTGTTCTTGAATGTCAACGGCCATGTCACTTATTCTCTGCTCAATTGTATTGTCAGAAAGTGGTATATTTTTAAGTTTATCTGCCTCCTGTTTTCCCGCCCAAAATAGGGGAGAGTGGGGCACATTTGAAAAATGCTTATAAAATTTTACTTTTATTAGATACTCTTTTTTAAAAGTAATTTAAAATTGTAACCACTGTTCAATGTGAGCAAACTATCAGGCCAATTACTCGAATATTTTAGGTTTTATCAGTCTGGAAAGCAAAAAGTTTTCAAATGTATCCCAGTCTCCTAATTTCAACCATAACAAGGGCAGCAGGCAAAATAAGATTCTCAGCAAATGTATGAGGTTTCCCTGGTCTGGCGACTCGGTATTCTACTTGATAGCTAGCTAACAACGCTTTCTCATTGGCACTTAAAACAAAATTTAAAACAAAAAGAATGTATCAAACAAAACAGTAAATCAAAATTACAATACATAATGTATGTATGTAGGTAGGTAGCAAAATAAAAAAAATGACAAACAAACAAAAATGACAATTCTGATGCGCACTTAAGAATTCAAAAAAATGAAAATTACTGCAACACCACCTACAATATTTTTTTGCAATACGGGAGAAAATTTCATCGCGAATAAGTAAAATCTTGTGTAATTAGACCGGGATTGGAAGGGGTTCAGTGTAGGGTGATGGCACCTAAGGTCGGCCACCTCCAGTAGTCGGCCACTTCGTCGTAAAGTACAGCGTAATAGTAAAGGCCTTCGTTCAACTTCCAGGCAAAAAATATTTTCTAATAGGCTAACGGTTTTTCTTCCTGGGTGCAAAATTTCATTCAATTGCAGCTGCTGGTTTTCTTGTAGAAAATAAAAGTTTGCGTCGAGATTTCGTTCGTTGTGTTTGTATGCTTTTTCGAACAAAAAAAATTAGTGGAAGTAAGTTTTTAAAACAGGTTTAATTGGCAAGATATTGAAGGTAAGTGCACTATGGGATCATTTTTAGTTTGTTTATTGTTTATATTTGAGTATTTTCGCTAAAAAACTTAAAAAAATATTTTTTTGTTACTAACTACAAGGGGGGCCGGCCTCAGAAGACATTTTTTTTTCGATTCTTCTTAGCTCGGCCCCCCCGGCCGACTACTGAAAACTACTCATATTTAGTTTTTTTTCAACTGAGTATGCAAAATGAAGGGAAATTGTATTCTCTTTTAATTCCCACAAACACTTTGAACAAATATTGCATGGTTTCATTAGTCGGCCGCCTGTTAACGTAAAGGGAAAAGGGGTGGCCGACTATAGACAACCAGTATTCTTAGGTCGGTCTATTACGATTTGTATGTTAGGCTATAGGATTACACATGTAAGATTTACTTAAATAACTTACTAGTGTTATTAAATTCTTGACAAAAAACTTGAATTAATAGTTTAAGTTATTAACAGTACATTTCTTGCCGCTAGTAGTAGATCCCTCAGGGAGTCTCAGGACCAGATTTCTGCAAATTGTTGCGAGGTTGAATGTTTTTCTCGAAAGCCGATTTGCATATCAGGGATGATGGAATTTTCACAGCAGAATTTCGTCAGTCTTCGGAAGACTACTTCTTCCAGTAAATTGCTGATGTTTTCGAGAATTGATATCAGTCTGTACTTGGAAACTAGGTTGGAAGCACCTTCCTTCGGAATTTGAACAATCTTCGCTGTTTTCTCTTCTGGGAGAAGTAACAGTAATTCAAGCAGCTGTTTAAACTGTTTTGTGAGGAAAGTCATTACGATTACTGCATGAGCAACCTTTTCAGGATGTAGTAGGAGACACCATCTGGGCCATTAGACTTTTTTGGCCTAGAATTGCCTATGATTTCGACATCTTCTCTAGATTGGATAAATTTGAAACATCGGTGGAATCATTTGCTGGATTGATGATATTAAAATTGATCGTTCGAAGTGTTTGTTGAACTGTTGCCTCAACTTCTTGTAATAAAGTTGAGTCAGTAGGTGGATACGGAGTGAAGTTTCCTTCAAAGTAGTCGGCTAACGCTTCCACCTTGTTTGGGGGAGAGGTAGCTTCAGTATCACTGCTGATGATGGTTTCCTGTATTTATGGCTGTTTTCCTATAGATCCTATTGATGTTTTAAAAGCATCACGTCCTGATTTGCAATATTTTCTGGTATTGGATATTATTGTGGTATTGAATAGAGTTCCGGAACATGATGTTGGCTTGCGGTAGCTCATTACAAACTATCTGTAAGTTTCTGTTGGTTGTATTCAGTTCACTTTGATGGATCCGCTAGAGATGTTTTCTTATACCAATGAAGATATGAAAATTATTTCGGTTTAAGTGGAGTGATTGAATTTAAGGTGCGTTTCGCCTTGGAGTTGTGGTCACTTGATTTTTTAATTGATTCGTTTTTTTAGAAGCTGGCAGTGAGCATAGAGACTCTGAAAGTACTCGGGAAGGTGCTGGTACCTATCCTTTGACGTTCTAGACTGTTTTTGCTTGTCCAAGGCATGTTAAAATTGACAATCGCTGCATCGATTTGGGTAGCCAGAGGATTCCTGTCTGAAGGTATAAGAGTTAAGATGTCTTCGATGTCCCTGTGAAGTCTATCAATATCCATCCGTCTGAAATTCTCAGGAACTTCTGTTGTAATTTTTACGGGTTGGTTGAGATTGATCGACAGTTGAACAGCTTCATGGTCCGTGTCACTGTGAAATAATGTACACATATAATTCATGTGCACTAGGTTCGAGGAAGCCAGGAAGAATTCCAGCGTTGAGGGTGTTCTGGGAAAGGTGGGTTTGTGTTGTGAAAATCACTAAAGAGTGCTGGTCATTGTTGCCGAACATGTTCCTGTTCTATTAAAATTGTGTTTTGATAGTTATTAAATGCTAAAATGCTTGTTAGATACTTTTTACTATTGCTAATAGTATGAAAATATGAATTGTCGAATAGAGGCCGACTACTAGATACCTATGCGGCCGACTACTGAAACTGCAAGGGCCGACTACTCAAGAATCACACTTTCATCTCCATAAAGGTAAATAATTTGTTTCATGTAATAAATATACTTAATTCGTCTAGAATTTCCCAATCTACACATTTCAATTAATCATTAAAACTGATAACTCTATCAAAAACTTAAATAAGTGATTTTTAAACGCTAATCAAAGATAAAAAAAAAGTTAACTGGCCGACTACTGGTGCCATCACCCTATGTAGCTTTTTAAATAACTGACACATTATAATGGGGGGTCGCCGAAATTTTGTTAATAGCAAAGGGGTCGCGTACTCAAAAAGTTTGAAAAACACTGGAGTAGCATATTTGTTTCTGTTACCAACCCAATAAATGCGCTTTAAAAAATACTTTTTATTTCAATTTATATTTGTTTGTGTCTGCTTTGACTCTACCCACGGACTCCTTCCCTTAAATAGGTATTAAAATTGAAGAAATAACTGTATAACAACTTGAAATATCTCATAACTTATTCAGTTATCATTGAGTATCTCACAAACCTCTCTTTCATTCCACTTAGCAATTCTCACGCCTTTTAAGAAATCAATTTCAGTCAATTAGGCTTAAAAAGCTTCCAGATGATGAAATTTATTAATCAGCTTCAGTCTCTCGAATTTAATTTAAAATTAAAATCATGAATATAATATACTGCACAAGTATGTACATACACATAGATACATACATTCTGAATGTAAACCAGGTCAACACATTCGACCTCTGCCACGAATGCATGAATAAACATACATACATTGTATGAGTTTGCACAAAGAGCTTCTGTATGCATTAAAGCACTTTATTATATAACACAATTCCCATTATATACAAGTGAATTATGTATACATCTCTAGCACTACCTATCTTTATCCATTCCACCATCTACAGCTCTTTATTGTACAAAAGCAATTTTTAAAGTTTTTTTTTCGACTTAACAATTATTATTTTGCATTAGCAATTAAAAGTTTTGTATATCTACGTTATTTTTTTCTATTTTGTATTATTATTTAATTTTTGTTTTGTTTTAAGTGCAGCTGTGCAAGTATGTACCAGTTATATTATCAAAGGTATATAATGTAGGTATCTGTAAATTTGCTCACGAATTGTATAGGTAGATATGTAGGTAGCTATATGAAGAACGATGGTAGTTTAAATTATCTTTCATTCTAAAACACCTTTATGGTGCAAGTTGCAGTGCCAAAACAATAACAACAACGACCATATACATTATACACACCTCTAGCAACTCGTTGCAGGTCTTTTTTTTTTTATAAAATATTCTATTTAACACAATTAAGAATCCAAACACTCCGGGTGGCTCGATGTCTTTCGAATTTCTTTTTACTGAACTATACAAATACTAAGTCTGATAGGTTTTTTTTTTTTTGTTTGAAAATATATTTAAATGTTTTAAACTTTTTACAAGCCGATGTTTAAAAAGTCGAATATTAAATTCGAATTAATTATTTTTATATATAATTTTTATCCAAATCGTGAGAGCCGTTTCCGAGAAAAATAATACAGGGTGTGTTTTATATTCCAGATCGATTTTATTTGGTTCCATTTTTGTGGGAATTTTGTGTCGGTTGGCATTTGAAAGTCTTAGAGAGTGGATGATTTTATAAGACCAACTAATTTCAAGTCGAGACTCATCATCTATTTATCGACTTCAAAGCCGCATATGAAAGCATTCTTTGTCAGGGGCTCTATATGGTGAAGCCATCGTGGGTGCCAGAGCGCTTAGTATAGATGACTGGATGCAGCGAGCTTGGAATCGAAGAGGATGGAAAGCTGCCGTGTGTCTGGTAGAGACCCTTCATGGATCGGCAGCCGGTTAAGTAGAAGTAGGTAGTGATTGTTAACAATTTATTTAAATTGGATCAATTAGACATACTTTGCTTTAGGATATTATCTTGCTAAAAGACGCATTTTAGCAGCGTTTCGAAGATGGCAAAATGTTGACGTAAGAATATATATGTAAGTATGATAAAAATTATACTTTTTATCTAATACATTAGACCAACTCCATAGTATGAGAAGTATCCCCATACCATGATACTAGATTCTCCATGTTAGTATAATATTCGGTATTTGGTGGGCGCCTTACATAAATGCCGAGATCATTTATCACCATAAAGAACAATTTGATTTTCTTCAGTCCAAAGAATATTCCGCGAGTTTTCAGGCACAAAGATAGTACATACAGCCTTGGCCAAAATTATTGAGCACCCATTATATTTCTCACTTTACATGCAACTGTTTAATTTAAATAAATTCAAACACTTTATATACGAGTAGTATAACATTGCTTTTTATTACACAAATATCAATATTTAGTTGGACCGCCCTTTGCCTTTATCACGGGAGCAATTATCTTTGGCAAAGAGCGCACAAGCTTATTGCATTGTTCTGCACTTAATGCCCTTCATTCATCACGTAGGTGACGTTTTAAGTGGTTTTTGTTGCTGATTGTGTTCTGCCTGATCTTTTTCTTTAATAGGCCCACAAATGTTCTACGGGGTTTAAATCTGGGGACTGGGTAGGCCAATCAAGTACCTCGACTCAATTTTCCCCTAATCAGGTCTTTGTGCATGCAGCTTTGTGGCAAGATACGTTATTTTGCTGGAACTTTACTCCATTCATGTTTGTAACGCCAAACAATAAGAAAAATTAGGGCAGGAGTGCAGTTTCCAGTACGTTTATGTACTTCGTAGAGTCCATGCAATCGTGACACACAAACATTTCGCCTGCCCCTGAGAACTCATACACACCCAGACCATAACACTCTCGCCGCCATGTTTTACCGTCGGTACTAAACACTCAAGGCTAAATTCTTCACCGGCTCGACGACGAACAAAGGTTGCATCAGCGGTACCAAAAATCTTAAAGCGCACCATAAATGAAGAAGTTTTGAAAGTTAGGTATTTTCATTACGAGTTATAATATACTAAATTATTTACTACATATTGTTGCAACATCGAATGATCTAACTTAGCTCGAAATTCGATTAATCTGACCACACAATATTTGACCAATATTCTTCAGTAAAAGTTTGGCATTTTCGAGCCCATACAAGCCGCATCTTTCTGCTCTTTTCAAATAACCATGGTTTTTCCTGGCTTTATAGCCTTTTATACTAGCTTCTTGGAGTCTTCTACGAGTAGTTTCAGCAAAAATTGGCTTCTTAAATTCTGCTGAAAATTCGACAGCGAGCTGTAAGGAAGGTTTTTTTTGCGATTTTTAATTGGAGCTTCGTACCAATTTTCGGTCCTCGTGGTTTGTTGTGAAGCTCATGTGCCCAGTTCTTGTCCTATTCCCATGTTATCCGGTCGCTGTGAACCGCTTAAGAGAGTACTGGGCAGATCGACGCGAATATTCCAGAGTTTTGGAAATTTCTACTTGAGATTTCACTTGATCATGTATCTGCTGTACCTGCGCACGTTTAACTAAACTTAGTTTGCTTTTTTGGGCATTTTCCAATAATAATAACCAATACTTAAAATGAAACCTACAAAAAATACTTCAGATTTTACAAGAAGAGGCAAATAAGCAAACTGATCAATGCCTAAGAACATGTGGAAATGAATAATCTTAAGTTAACGGATGATGCATTTTCAATAACAACGTAGATAACGGTTTTTTTAGTTTATCTGAGACTAAAAAATTATTTCACCACCAACTGTATTTAATTTAATTTGTAAAAAGCATGTACGCACGAAATTGATAGGGTGCTCAATAATTTTGGCCAAGACTGTATCTACCTACTATGTTTTAATATGTAAAAATAAAATGGATTTTTAATATATTTTATTGTATACTGGATTTGAAATGCAACATTTAAACTTGTGCTTATTCCCTTGAAATATTCAATCCGATTTATAGGAACAGAAAAAATGTTTTGAAAATAATACTATGACCCCAGTCAAGTAACACAGAGTGTATAATGTACAAGTCTATAAAAAAGACACGCAGATGCTTTAACAACCTACAAAGATACATACATACCTACATACATACATATTATATTGTATGTGATATCTTCAACCATTTTTTATGAAAAAATGTGTGTTCAATTCTTTAGAAGATAAAAATGGTAAGCGTTACGCGGTAATTATCTATGGCACGGTCACCGACCTCAATATGTGAGGTGAAAACTTTTTTTTTAACTTTTCTATTCCATTGCTGTTATAGTTTTAGTCTTAAGCGGGGCCCAAACGAATAGATACCAAATACCTACCCATAAATATATGGATAGTATTTATGTAACTAAGAACATAAGTTGTATGTATTTATATCTATTGATTGATGAAATATCGTAGTATCAAATGCAATTAAAATGATGAAATTTATTGATCAGTTAGCTAATGGAAACTGTTATTTTTATTACATTTTTTATCAAAACTATTTCTATGTAAATGGACAATAAGTTTCGGGAGCAACAGAACAGAAGAACTATTATGAAAACGGAACCATTTATATTTTTCGCTTTTAATTTTTAACAGTTAGGTAAATAATTTGGATATCAATAAGGTTTGAATGTAAATACCAATCTTTCGACTTTTAAATAAAGATTTAGAAAGAATTTTAGCCGTGAACTACTCGAATGCAATCAAATATCATTTCTATTCATCTAATGATCCTATTGAGCGAACAACTCGCAACTTACACACACTTAGTAGACTTCAATAATAATAATAATAATAATAATAATAATAATAATAATAATAATAATAATAATAATAATAATAATAATAAGTTAATAATTTTAAGTTCTTTAAAAAACAGCAATTCCAAGCAATGGTATCATAGTTGGTAAGATATGTGGATGTGATACGAGTACCTATGGGTTGGAAGATCCAAACTTATTATTTTTGGATCTGTCGATTTCCTAACCATTTCGTTCGTGTCCTTTTTAAAACTCCATTTAAAGTTTTTACTTGAGGACTTGCATTTTCATCTATTTTAGACGTCATGTTAAATGGGTAGAAAAGTAGGTATTCAACAAAATTGGATTTAACAGCAGAAAGTATATATGTATGTATGTATGTATACCTACATACATACATACCTGGGTGGCTGGTCCATTTTAAATAATTTGTGACAATGTTGTGAGAACATCAAGCCTGTTTCGCAATAATTGTTATTATGTACCTCTAAGTATTTTTGTGATTTCTAAGCTTTTTGGTTATTCCTTTTTTACTGATGAAAATAATGTCGCTTACGACTCATTTTTAATCGTTCTGCCATTTAGTTTAAATAAATATAGATATTAATAAACTAATAACTCACTTCTCTTGATTTAAAAACCACGAATGAGACTTCAATCTTATCTACCTATTTTTTGCACAGCGAAATTTAAGAACGGTAACCATTAACGGGCCAGTAAAGCAAAAGCAGTGTCTACATCCACGTGAAACAGCAACAAGGCGATACAACGCCATTGGTTCGCTGACTTGGGCTTCGGAGAGTTTGGAAGAGATTTCAAATTTTGGTCCGAACGTTTTCGAAAACGACGTTGGTGAGGTGGTCACCGTCAATAGCGAGCGCTACAGAATGATGATAAATAACCAATTTCGTATGCCCAAATTGAACCATATGAAGTATGAACCCAGACGACATGTTGTTCCAGAAGGATGCCCTTAAGGTGTACTTAACTCAAGCCATCCATTAAATTCAGCCTGATTTATGCGGAAGAGTAATTGAAAATTGGACCAGTCGGAGCCGTGTTTCCGTAAGAAGCCGAGGCTGGAACGATGTTATATTCCATATACAATGGCATACATGGGCGTGTCAAATAAAAAATGATTTTGTCAATACCGCACACAGAGCTTGTTCAATTTCATTTCAACATCTACGAATACGATTTCAAATTGATTTTTCTGCCATGATACTCGTATTAAAGTAATTTCGTGTCAGTGTCATTATTTCACAAGACAAATTGTCGAAACGTCGGGATTTAAATTCAATTTTTTGAATAAAATACCATCGCGGTAAGTCCGTTAAGAAAATATTTATAAAAGTATAATGAATAGTTACAATCGCGATTATAAAAGTTTAAAATTTAAAAAAGACAAATGTCACCCTAAATTTACTTTTAACTTTCAGTATAGATATTTTCATGTGAGTTTGAAGAACTTACCAAATAATTTTACCTTTGTATATATACAACCTTCTGTATTACTCTCATAAAGACGAACGATTGGGGCGACATAAGGATTGCGATAGTAGATACTTGTTAGATTTGTCTCTGCTAAATTTATTATTATTATTATTATTAAACTTTATTGACACATAATAAATTACAAATCAATAATTAAGTTTAAGCACTAGCTACCAGGAGCTTTTGGCTAAGGGCTAAATTTAATAAAATATTCTCTTTTTACTACTTGTTTTGTATCTTATCATACTCTCCACTATAAAATCGTGGGTAGCGTTGGTACCACAAAATCACGCCTAAGCAAGTTGACCAATTTGCATTTCGTTTTGATTCCCTAAAGCAGAAATTCAAAATGCCACAATTTTTGTTTTGTTAATTGACACAAATTACGATTTTGAATGCACAGAGTCGTTTATGGGCCCATCCCATCATGAAGTTGCGGGCCACAAAAACAGAATATTTATTATGTCGAGTCGATTTTTTGCCGTGCGGCGACAGGAATTTGTCGTGTTGTAGCAACAGATTTTTGCTAGACTTAATTTGGTACGGTTTAAGTCACCTCTGTGTAAATGATGTGACTAAATGTCTCGGACATATAAATTTGTGTTGAAACAAGGGTCTCTAAATGGACAGCCTAAAACTAGGGAGTGTATCGGAATTCCGCTTTTTAAAATCCCGAAATAAAAGTTTTAAAATCCCGCCTTCTAAAATCCCACTTGTTTAAAATCCTGATCTGTTATAATCCCGATTTTTAAAATCCCGGCCTATCCCCTTAAATCCCGACAAGCTCATTTTTTATATTTATATTTGAGTATTATAAACGCTTTTACCTACATTAAAAAGATTAAGAATACCCAGACTAAAAGAAAATGTATCGCCTGATTTTTGATCTCGACAGTATTCATATGTTTTTAATCCCTCAGATCAAATTAAAATTACCTTTTACTAATTTTAGATCACGCGCTATAAAAAAATAATGAGAAAGAGAAACAATATAAGTAAAACTGTTTTTTTGCGGCGCATCGCTCACAATATACAGTTGAATTAAAATGTGAACATACCCCCTGACTTAAGTTTATGAAAAAAAAATATTTTATTTACTGTTACTTTATTTTGTTTAACGTTATATTTGATATAATAAAATGCTATTCAAAATAACGCTCTTTTTTTAATTTCTTAAAAAAAAATCGCGCGATTTTTTAAAATAATACACTTGGTTTTGATTGCAAAAATGGGATAATAAGAAACAGGATTATAAGAGACGGGATTTTAAAAAAGCGGGATTACAAAAAGCGGGATAATAAAAATCGAGATTTTAATAGCGGGATTTTAAGAAGCGGGATATCGAACCCAACCCCCTAAACTATTATAATAAAAATGCATTTTCGGTGTTTGATAAAAAAACGCAGGGAACGGAAATGTGATTTAAATTTCTTTTTTTAAATACAGTGAAAGCTGTAATAAGCGGACACTCGTGGTCTCCCAATATTTTGTTCCGTTATGAGAAATATCCTGTTAAGGGAAAAAATAGAAAATTTTTTTTTTGAACTTCCTATTAAATCTTGATTATTAAAAATTAACATCATTTATCACAAAAGAGGATTATACCCTATCAAAATTACACCAACTTAATTCTTTTAATTTCTTTAATAAGCTTTCAAAATAACATCGCTCTGTTCGGTTATTAGAGCTTTGCGTCTGGTTATCGGATGTTTTCTTTGGATTTGTTTACGTATTAAAAATAAAACAGAAACTGTACTGAGAACAGACCTTCTGTTTTTTCCTGTTTTCATTTGTTGATAAAAAAACCCTAAATAAAATTATTTGTCCAGGTATGGAGGTTTTCTATTTAAAATGAGCAAGAAAAAGTGTCCGCGTCCGTTTGGAAAGTAATTTTTATGATAAATTCGAAAAAGTAGTTTGTTCCCAAAAATGTGTCTGTTTAAGGGAATTGTCCGCTTATTGCAGCTGTCAGTAAGTAGAGCTTTCATTGTATAGTGTTATTTTTGTATTTTTCCCCAATAGTTGTATTGTATATTTTATAGTAACAAAAATTAATACATATTTTCTTTCTTTAAACTAGTTAAACAGTTTGATATAATGATAAATCGAAGGAAAATATTTGTGTTATCCATGGATGCATATTTTTTCCTTTGGTTTTGAAATAGTTTGGAAAGGGGAAAGTGTCATTTTACCACTCCCTTTAGGGTACTTTTATTGCTTCAAAATTTTGTTTAGATTAGCTATATATCTATCAACAAATTGTGCCCTAGTTACACGAACAGATGATTCAATCACGCTTCACTTGTTGTGTATCTCAGCGACAATTCTTTATTAATTTCATTCGCTTGTAATATTTCCTATTAGGGTCAGGGTCTATTCGAATGTCCGATGGCAATGAACGACTTACTGCTTGGATATAATGTTATAGCTGAAATACAGGTGGAGTAGAAGCTGATACAACTTCTACAACCTTCAAAGTTAGTCGCATTCCATTCAGGGTTAAATTCCTGACTAATTTGTATAATTTTAAGCCTTTCTTATATTTTGCCACTAATATTCAAACCTACAATGCAGATGAAACATATACATGTGTAACTCGAGTCGAACTGTATTTATAATTTTATAATTCATAGTAATTATAAATGCTGTTTTTGTGTAGCTCGCAACAAGTTATAACTGAAATAAAAAATACAAAATGATTACCATTATTTTAAAAACAAATTATTTTTTTTTTATTTCAGACACATGCGTATGTAGTGATTTATTTTTTACATCATAAGATAAATAGTTTTCTTTATTTGTTCTTAAATCGAGAAAGAAAATATATTTGGAATATATGTTTGTAAGTATGTATGTAGTTAGTAACCGACGCAACTTTAAATTGCATCCGGGCACCAAACTTCTAAATTCGATTTCTTCCACTTGTTAAGCACTAAAAGTAATTCACTTTTGGCCTCAAGTTTATTATAATCAGGAATTTTTTTTAAATCCTTTAATAGAGATAGCAAGAACAATCGATCATCGTCATCCTCTTGTACTGCAGTTACTGAATTACTTGGACTCGTTATTTGTTCAGTAGTTAAAGGTATGTTTGGCTCGGCGATGGTTTGAACTTCTAAATGCATTGAATTATTACTATTTGAGCTTTGGTTTGCATCATGTGGGAAAAGCACTGTTCTACTTTTAAAAATCAATTCTTCTTTATTGTATTCTTCATTTTCTATTCTCTCTTCTTCATCAGCTTCAAGATCTGGATTATAATCAGAATTATTGTCTTCAATCGTCGGATCAATTGGTTTATTAAGTTTGATGCAATCTCGTAAAAAGCTAAGCGAACTCGCATGTCCATATCTTACTGGTCTATTTCTACGAATATTGCGCACATAGGTATCACGTATGCTTTTCCATTTTTTTTGAATCAGACTACCTGTATTATGGAAAGAAAATAAAGAAATGATGAATAATTTTCTCCAAAATAAAAAGAAATACAATTTATTTTATGTACATTGTAAATATAGTTGCCTCAAAAGCTTGAAGCAAATTTTTTACGTGAAAAGAAATCAGATAGAATTCTTGTACGTATTTGGTGTGTAAGTCCTTCCAAAAAGATATGACATCAACAGGCTTACCGAGAAAACGTGCCGCTGTTTTTTTTTTTTGTTTAATTCGTAGAATTAGCATAATCAACTGCAATTGGTTGCACTTAAATTTTCTAAACTGTGACAATATTTTTTTTGTACTTACACCTCACTGACGCTCAAGGGTTTATTGAGACCCTTATAATGTTAAACACAGCACATTTAGAAAATAGGGGGAGGGGGGAAGAAAGCAGGTGTCAATGAACATTGGTTTTGAAAGTTTGCAAGTTGAAATGGCAAGGGAAAACTGTTCCGGGTAGATTATTCCATAATCGTGCTGTCTGACTAAAAAACGAATCTATGTATTAGGCAGTACTCCCAAAATTATGCTCGAGATTGATGAACATTCCTATCGCAACGGGTATCACTGGTGAACTCGTTGCGAAAGAAATACAACGGCTTAGTTCGAGTGACCATTGCTTTTGAAAGGAGCAACAAAACAAGGAAAGACATGAAGCATTATGACTGCGTTCAAGAGATGGGAGTGATTTCATAACAGTTATGTTTTGTATCATTTTTAACGCTCTGTTCTGAGTTCTATCCGATAAATGAAGAGAATTTTGTGCTGCACCTGCCCAAAGATGTGTTGTATTCGACTTTAAGACGTACAAACGCCTGTAGCCAGATCAGAAAGGTTAACAAATTTCTTACACCAATAGAGAATTCCAAAGAATTTAGCAGCGTTTTTGGCGGTCAGGAGAATGTAGTTATTCTAACAAATATCTTTGTTGACACACATACCTAGTAGTCACATCTTTTCGGTTTCTTCGATGAAAAAGCCATTCAGGGACAATAAGCAATATTTTTTGAAGAATTAAACTCCACACGATTTTGTATACACCATTAAGTAATGCTGTAAAGATCCGAGTTTAATCAGCTTGCCATTCGATACCGTTGAAATTCCACTTCCGAAGGATATGGACGTGAATTTGAAAACGAGTATGAAAAGCTACAGGTACATAGGTATAAAAATAAAGAATAGAGTCTGAAGACTAAAGAAACAGAGCCTTGGGGTTCATCAGCATTTAGTTTGTGAAAATCAGACTTGTCTTGAACGATCCAGAAGGTTATTTCTAATCCAAAGAATAAGGGCTTCATTAATACTAAAAGCACGCGTTTTCTATAAAAGATCCTGGTGCCACTTTATCAAATGCCTTAGAAATATCAAGTGGCACGATTGCTGCGTAAGCCGGTCATTAAGAAGCTATCGGCCTTCGAGATATTTTTTGGATTGATGATTGATCAGCTATTCTATGGTCTTGGAAAGAAGGGACGTAAGTCCAATTGGTCGGTTGGGGTCGCCTTTTGTAGGAACAGACTGGACAAATGCTGTTTTCCATCTTCCAGGGAAGATTACAAAACAGTACGAACTATGGAAAATCTTACGTAATGGTTTGGCAGCGAGGAAGACACCTATCTCAAAAGAATGAGGGGTATACCATCAGGACCAGCGGCGGCTCTTGCAACTGTTCAAGTGCGGAAATATACCTGTCCCATTGAATGACCTCCCAGATGAGTTTTACCTTGCCGTGGTGGGGAGGCTCAAGTCTATTTCTCTAGCAATCCAGCTGGGGATTTAGACAACTAAGAAAACTCAAAAGTGACCAGAGGAGTCACGGCCAAACATAAGGAAAAGCGGTTGAGATAGTGTTCTCTTTTGCTATGATGTATTGGCCTAGCAATCTATGGAATTGGTTTTATGATGGTAAAGTAAGATTGGTTAGGACTATCGTTCCTAGCTCAGTGCGAACAAAGACTAATCGAAAAATTAAGGGTACTAGTTGTAGCTCAAGCTGTATCCGAAAAAATCTAGTGCTATCCTATCTCAGGTATCTTAGCAACGGAGCCCTGGCTCTATTTATACAATGTAAACGTAAAGTAAAGTAATTGAGATAGTGTTCTCTTTTGCTCGACCTTTTGGTTTTAGCAATCTTGGATATAGGTATGTGTTAAAAATAAACAATCGTTAAGATTAAGCAGATTGCTTACGACTATCGTTTCTAATTTGCTGTAAGGCGAATAAAGACTAATAAAAGGGTGCATACTCCTAGCGGTTGGTTACTACTTCGATCGATTGCTGGAAGCTATATTCTGGCACCATGGGAGATATTGCCCTATAAAAAGTAGAGACCGTTTAAGTGTCTCTACTTAAGCTATCTATGAGGTAGGCCCCCTGGTGGGAGTATCATGGTGGTTGTGGTTTATTCCAAATGCGGAGACATATGGTTTTCAAGCGTGCTTGAATTCAAGAGGTGTTAAAAAGACCTAGCTTCATAGCGAGAGGTGTTAATGTGAACATGCTGCAACATGTCACAGCTTTGCTACTGATATGATAACGGTCAGGACTTAATCTGACTCATATGTGGATAGGCCCACCGTGGAATAAAGTCGTAAAGACAGGTGTCCACGTAAAACACATTTAGGTTCTGTCCCATTGAATGATTTATGTTCTCAAGTACAGGAAGAGGAATGTTGCTGTTAGGCAACCTAAACCTAGCAGCAAAATGAACTGCGAGTACAATTGCCTTATCGGAAGAGCTAGTTTTCGAGTTGTCGTTGTACCATAATTACCATAAATTTTTACTCACCCTTATTCCGATAGTCGTTTTAATAAAACGCCTTTAAAACGAGAAGGCTCCAGTGACCACATTTTGGGTTTAAATAATACGAAAAGGGTAGCATTCTCTATGTTCTTCACTTTTCTAAGCATTATAACGATAGTCGGTTCAATAAAATTCCAATTTTCGTTTCTAGAGCCTTGTCGTTTTACTGGCGTTTTAGAAAAACGACTATCGGAATAAGGGTGACTGCCTTTGAGATATTGCACAATTGTTTGCCTTAATTTGTTGTCATGTAAGAATTTGGTTCTTTTTATAACAGCTTTGCAATCGTTTCGAACAACATGTATATGCACAAGTTGACCGTGTGATCCCTTTCACGTTTTCATTTTTGCTGCTATGCACCAGTTTTACTGAAGAAATTTTAAAATGGTTTAATAATCATCTTTATCCGATTAAACCGTGGCGTAATGGTTAGTTCATTGAACTACGAATCTGGGATTGATTTTCAGTCGCTGCCACTTAATAAAAAATCATTTTTTGTTTCAGGGGTATCACCTCTTGGGAGGAAGTGACTAAATCCTAAAAGTGTACCTTCTTATGAACAGTTATCCTCATCTTAACTAAAGCTTAAATTCGCGGCCATAGGTCTTATTTATAAAGGAGTCTGTCACCTAAACAACTATATATGTAATTTCACTAGTAATTGGAAAGCATCGGATAGAAATAGTCATATAACGACTTCGACTATTTAAAGAAGCACTCATTAAATGATGAAAAATCATTGTTTATTGATTTAAGTACCCTTTGGCGTAGATTTCAGTGATGTGGATCATCATGCCAGAGCTCTTCGTACGAATCCGAATCCAACTGTTTCCACATGAATACTTTTTAAGCGGTACTTGCTGTACCGAGGAAGTGACAATTCATCCGAGTGTTATATTCTCACGATGAAAAACCACTCCTTGGTTTTCCAAGCAGCACCCCGTTGTGTAGTTAAGTAAAAGTGTTTTGAAACTCTAACTTAAATACTACAAAACGACATCGATATAGCATTACAATTGTGTCACGAAAAACGAAAAAAAAAAACATATTCGCAGTTTTAGCGTAATACGCATGAAATGGCATAAGAAAACTGATCAGTACAAATGTTTTGTGACAATAAACAACAATTTTCATTTAAACTGTTTGGAACCATGAAAATAGCCAATTCAGACTATAGCAGCCTTCTAGACAGAAAAAAGGAACGTATTAGTTAGCTGGGTTGAGACGTCTGAACAAAACTCGGATTGTCACACCAATACGAGCTGACCGGCAATTTGATGCTCAAGGCCAACATATTATATGACAAACTATCCAAGTGGAAATCTGGTTTAGGAATATATTACTCAAGTAGATCATTATTGAACTTGAAAGATTTCATGAGGATTCCTTTGGTGACTGGGGTTTGAGCAACGTGCTTCCGACCGAGTTGGGTCAGTTGAATACTTAGAAACCATAGAAGTACGACACGATGTGGTAACAAGTGCTTCAGCACTTCCTTTGCGCCACTGGCTTAGCTTGTAACTTTAGTTCTAAGCATTGTCAAGGCTGAAAGGTAGGTACCCACTACTGATCTATAAAGCCTTAACGAGAAAGGTATGTTGAGTCTAGAAGAAACTGAGGCAAATTCAACGTCTTCTACAGTTATATATTCCAGAGTATGCAGTCAGTTATTAACTGCATTAGAGTTCCTTAAAATAAAACAAAAATGTACCTATACATAATTAATAAAGTACAAACAAAATAAACAATTCACTCACAAAGATGTTCCTTTTTGTCATTGTTTCTGCTTTTGAAATCGGAAAAGAAAATCTTGCAAATATCCTCCCAGGCCTTCCTACGTTTGTTTTTGTCTTTATATTCGATGCAGTTAACATTCCAAAGGCAGGATCTGATGGAAACTTCGTAAATAAATCGTTCTGTGTTCGTATATATACGACGGTCAGTCATTTTTTCCTTATTTTTGTTTATTTCAATATTTTGATAATCTATTTAAAATTTTGTTATTTTCTTTTTTGTTTTGTTTTAAAAATGTCTTTACTAGTAGACAATAGAATTTTCGTACGCACGAAATAAAAAGCGCGTTTTTGGGGGTTGTTTTGACGAATGACGAATAACGAAGTTGAATTATGAAAGTAGTAGATTAAATTCCCTGCACTGGAAAGTGGAAATGGAAAGACTGTTTTTAAACGATGCAACTTTTACGATAGATGCTATTTATGGTGGATTTACATGTATCTGCATTTGATATCTGCAAAAAAAAAAGGGATGCCAAATGCTGAATTCATATTTGTTAGATAGAGAGAAAAGAGAAAAATGCAGAAGAACTTCATTTCTGCATTATAGGAAATTCCATTTTTAACCATGTTGGGTAGAGTGCCCATGAATTCTGTTCATTGTGGCTGGCGTTCATGTTACTATTGAAGCTACTATTAGGTGCGTTTTATTATTCACAAATCTATCTGGATCCGAATCTGGATTAAGTTTTAACATGTATTACAAAAACAATTTGGGATCCTGTTTTCTATCGGGATCTATTTCAAAGATCCGAAAATTAGTTATTACACTGGCGAGTAGATGGCTTTTTATGGTAAGGTAGTGTAAACTACAGTGTAAAGAAAAAAGACAAGAAATAATTTAAAATTTACAAACCCAAGGACAAAAAGAGACGGGCTTATAACACTGCTGTCACTAAGATCCGTATCGTTTTATTTTCAAGGGATGATCCAGATCCGGATCCAGATAGATTTGTGAATAATAAAACGCACCTATTGTTGCTACTGTTGTTGTTATCTTTATTATTTATTTGGGTCGCTTTCCAAAGTTTAGCCAAGAAGGCAGGAACTCCAGCTCCGGTTTCACTAAATGTGTGCATTTTATTGACACTTTTTATGAATTAAATGAAATATTTGATTTTCTTATTTTTCTTTTCTTAACAATACACTGAATTCAATTAAATTTTGGAAGGCTGACAAATGGAGGCTCATGAGCTTTCGTTGCCTACCGTCGTCTTCCATTTTTAAAACTATTTAAATAAATTTCACACAAAATACAAATTAACTTTGAAGGAAAACATATGATTAACAAGTTATAGCAGTTTATAGGAAGCAAAAAAGAGTTACCACCTGTGTATTCTCTCCCACTTTCGGGTTTCGACATATATCCGCCTCTCTCTACTTTTCTGCATTTTGCAGATGCAGATACATGTAAATCCACCATTATACTCGTATTTGGCTTCCATTCCTGTCAAAAAAAAAAAAACAAACAGGAGTAGTTGGAAAGTTTTTATTGCTAAAACAGATGTGTAATGTCTGCATCTGAATGGTGGATTTACATGTTTATGCATTTGATTTCTGCAAAAAAAAATGGGATGCCAAATATAGAATTCATATTTGTCAGAGAGAAAAAAAGCAAAATGCAGAAGAACTTCATTTCTGCTTTATAGGAAATTCGAGAAATGCAGAAGTCAAGATTATAGTAAAGACGAACATGTTCATCTTCATTATAGCAACTTCGTCTGGATTTTGTAAATTTGCGATATATTCACATTTTTCTATAATTTTTGTTGACGAACGCATGATATGAAAAAAAAACATTGAATCGAAATGGAAAAAAATGGAGGTAAGCTAAATTTTCATTGCATAGTTTCGTATTAACAGGCCAACAAGTTAAAGCAGTTTATAGGAAGTGAACAAGAGTTACCACCTGTGTATTCTCTCCCACTTTCGGGCTTCGACATACATCTGCCTCTCTCTACTTTTCTGCATTTTGCAGATGCAGAAACATGTAAATCCACTTTTATACTCGTACACGAAGCTTGTATTTGGCTTGCATTCCTGTCAAAAAAAAAAAACAAACAGGAATAGTTGAGAGTTTTTATTGCTAAAGCAGATGTGTATTAGCCGTGTTTTTTTTTGGAAAAGTTATCCGTAGTACAGTACGGTTTTATATAAATAACAAATATAACATCTGCAGTAGGATCACTGCCGATACTCGAATAAACGTCAAATCTCTATCCGCAGCAGGATTTCACTTCTCTTTTTATCGGCAGTGATCCTACTGCGGATGTTGTATTTGTTATTCATATAAAATCCTACTGTACTACGGATAACTTTTCCAAAAAAACACGGCTTATGACAGTTTGTAACACAGCAAAGTTTTCATACTTCTTTTCTTTCTTAATGACTTTTTTCTGAACACACCTAAAAAATGCAAACAGACCTTTTTTGACGTTTGCAAATGTAAATCAAAGAAAGCTAACACGACACTTAAAAAAAAATAAAATAGCTACATATTTTACGATTTTAGTTTTAATAAAATAGCCGTGTTTTTTTTGGAAAAGTTATCCGTAGTACAGTAGGATTTTATATGAAAAACAAATACAACATCCGCAGTAGGATCACTGCCGATACTCGAATAAACGTCAAATCTCTATCTGCAGCAGGATTTCACTTCTCCTTTTATCGGAAAAAGTATGACGCTAAATTCGATTGAAATTCGAAACCATCGTTTTGACTTAGTATCATAACAGTTTTAACATCGTACTAATTCGACTAAAATTTTGTGCCACTGAAAGACAAGTTCAAAATTTCCAATTGGAAAAATTTATTCAACTTCAATTCAATGGATAGAATTACAAAATTATTACCATACTCCACGAAGTCACCCCACTGATCCCATTGGAAATATCCCTACGCGCCATTTTCCCAACAAGAAATCTATTCGATTTGCCAATTTAAATTCTTCCATTCGAATCAAATATGGCTGTCAAAAGTTCGCCATCAGTCGTGAGCACTGATCTCTATAATATACTGGATAGCGCATTCCCTACATTGTATAACAGATTTTTTGACTCCAATTGAAGATGACAGATGGTGGGCAGCTTCATAATTTGACGTCTTCTTCTCACAAAAAAAAAATATTTTGACATGAGAAAGAGGAAAACAAATGTGACTGCACTTGCTTATGCGGGAAACAGATTGACACAGCAACTTCAACAGCAACTTTAAGGCTAGGCGCACACATTCAATTTTAAGTTTCGTTTTCTTAGTTCGAGCAACTATAAAGTTTGTGTCGACACAAATTAAACGATTGCCTAAAATGAGTTCGCTATTTTGTGTAACATCTAATTATTTGCACCTCCGCGGACATTCAACCAAATAGTTCATCTCTTTTCTATAAGCAACCAAACAGTTGGTCAACTAAAGATTGAATGTGCGCACCTAGTCTAACAGCAACGAAAACTTCAACATCAAAAGTCTTGTGAAATAGATTACAACGTGAACAGCGTTTTTGACAGCATATAATCAAAATAAATTCAAATGCGAAATGATTTTGCCGTACATTTAACGATAAAAATTAACGTAAATTGCGTCAAAGTATACGACTTGCACAATTTGTCGTACTAAAATTTAGTTGTTTTTAGCAATTCTTCCATTGTCAAAACCAAAATAAATAGACGAATCAAAAAGATGGTTGTTACATTTTCATTTAAGTGTTGATAATACTGACAAATTTCGCCTCAAAAGTTGGTAGCATTTGCACAGCGACATCGAATTTAGGGTTAAGGTCTAACATTAATGTCGAAGTTGCTGTTAGGCTAGGCGCGCACATTCAACTTTTAGTTGAACAACTGTTTGGTTGCTTTTAGAAAAGAGATGAACTATTTGGTTGAATGTCCGCGCAGGTGCAAGTAATTAGATGTTACACAAAATAGCGAACTCATTTTAGGCAATCGTTTAGTTTGTGTCAAAACACAAACTTTTTAGTTGCTCGAACTAAGCAGTTACGAAACTAAAAATTGAATGTATGCGCCTAGCCTTAATGTAATTAAAGCCATTTAAAACAGTGGCCCTAAGAAGAGTGACGTGGTTGTTAAAGTTGCTGTTGAAGTTACAGCAACAGATCGACACACCGTCAATCTGTTTCTCTTATTTCTCGCATTATTTGTAAATTAAATATTTATTATTAAAATTAAAATAATAAATTGAAAATTGGATGAAAATCATTTGCTTTGATTGACAAATTGACAATTTAATAAAATTGAAGGAATGTCGTTTCAGTTCTGTTTTTTAGGCAAAAGACTGGTAAGCACAGTAATCTTTTCATTTATTCAGCTGTTGGCGTTGCTGTTGCTGTTCTCATGTGTGTTGAACAATTGAAATGCATTTGTTCTAAATTAATGGCGGCCGCTGTTGCTGTTGACGGTGCTGTTGCTGGTTCAATCTGTTCCGCACTTTATGATGCTGTTTTAGATGTTATACAGTTATACTGTTATACGGCACCGTGGGCAGCTTCATAATATAACAATGTTCAAATGGAGTCAACTTTTTTGGATGAATGCGCTATCCAGTGTATTATAGAGATCAGTGGTCGTGAGTTCCTTAATCAATTTGTGCTAAATTTGAATTACCATTAAATTCTCGCACAAAACCAAATGTAATTATTCAAATAAGTACTTTACATACTCGTGAAAAGTAAAGATTAAGAGAATTCTCAATTTTGTTTCGTGCAAATCATAATTTAAGAATCTGTATTTAGTCGCCGGCGTCTCGTTTGTGTTTTGTTTCTTCCACACGTAGATGAGTTTGAGAAGAAAATTTTGTTCATGTTAATTTGAAGACAAGAAAAAGTTGTAAGATTTTGTGTCTTGCTATTCTCTTTCAATAAATGCGGTTCATGGTAAATGAATACGTTTTTGTCTTTTTCTAATTAATTGCATTTTCTCATTGTAGTGTTTTTTTTTGTTAATTTTTTGCAGACCTCGTTTGATTGTTGTTTATTGGAAAACGGAATGATAGTATAGTTGGCTCTGTTGCACAATCAATTAGTGATTAAGCGCCGCTGGAAATACGAACGAGATAAAACAAAATTCCCTTTTTTCATTGGAATTAAATTTGACACTTTAAACACATATTTGACAGCTGCAGCAGTTAGTGTTAGTGTTAAGTGGTGGGGTGGAAATTCTGCTCCTCCTTGCAACCGCGCGGTTGTTTGTACATCTTATCTTCAAATTTAATTAAAAAAGAAAATTTACAATAATGGAGGACAGTGAAAAAGTCGAAATTGTTGCGGAAAAGGACGAGGAAAAGGACACAAACCCCGAGGAGAGCGGAAAAGTGTCGGAAAAGTCTAAAGAAGCGGAAGTTATTGGCGTGGAAAAAGCTGTGACTGAGGAATCTATCCCAGAATCAGAAGTCAAGTCTGAATCTGAACCAGTCGTTCCGGAAGTAGCTGGAAGTCCAGCAAAAGCATTAGAAGAGAAAGAAGTCGATCTCAGAGCGCAGGAAGAAACGGTTGGTGCAGTGCCGGATGAGGAAGTTAAGGAAACAATCCAAGAGCCACCCATAGCAATTGAAGAATGCGACACTGGAGGTGACGAGGTTCCAGATGTTCCGGCTGTTCTAATTCCGGTGTTGGAAGAGGCGGAAGCACTGCCACTAAGAGAAAGATCAGGTGATGAACCTATTCTCCTGGCGGAATTGACTACATTCGTTCCGGACCAGGACCAGCAGGTCGTGAGCAGCGGCAGTAAACTCGGCTCCGATGTTGTAGCTCTGGACGACGACGATGATGATGGTGGTTTTGCAATGGACGACGATGATTCTGAAGATCCAGATGATGACGAGGATGAAGACGATGATGTCGAGGGCGTCAGCAACGAAGCCCTGAACGACGATGACGAGGAAGATGATGATGAAGAATACTTGTATGGAGAACAAGATAACGAAAAGGCGGAAGTTAAACCATCTCGGGAAGTCCTAGAGACAGAAGACATAGACGATGACTACGACGAAGATGATGAGGACGAAGACGAGGACGATGATATGATTGACTTGAAGGATGACAGTTTGGGAGCAGTTGTAATCGGGTCATCGGACGAAGACGAGCCAGTTCCTAGGGCGGTTTCCAAAGGAACACTAAAGCCACCACCACAACAGTCACCGGCAAAACATGTGTTACAGGCACGTCAACAGCAACCAGTTGTAGCAGAGGCACCTGAAGTTGGCAACTTTGAGGACATTGAATTGGATTACGATGATGATGAGGAGGAAGATGACGAGGACGAGGATGAATACGATGACGATGATCTAATGAATGCTGTTGTCACATCAGCAGTTAAAAATGTTTCACCGACGAAGAAACGTCCACGTTCCGAATCACCAGTTGCTGAGGCACGAAAAAGAGAGCAACATCAAATTAGCGTTCTTACAAGGAGAATCAACTATGGCAGGATCGCCAAGAAGAAGTCATTGAATTGGTAAGTGATTTGTTTTTAATCTTTTTTCTTTCCTTGAATCCTCTGTATCTTAATGACTGCTGCATCCCCACTATATATTTTAAATAAGAAGTTACTTATTTTCAGAGTTTTAGTATTTTTTTTTTTTTTTTTGTTAAACTGGAATAATCCAATTGGAATTCTAGTTAATTATGCGATGGAGTTTCATTGTACACAATTCTTGACAATAAGTTTTCTCGTTTACAGTCGAATACAATTGTCAAAAATTGATACTTATTAGGTATGTACTTTTTGGCTGAAATTAGCTTGTTCAATAGTTTGTCTGAAAGAATGGAAGATGAATGAAGGAGTTTTGCAGAACTTACATTTATTAACTTGACCTTCATATGAACTAAGTCCCACATTTATTTAATTGAGAGTTAATCTTTGGGAGCTAGTTAGTAGGAGGGCAGAACCAGCCATATTTGGTTTCCTGACTAGTTATTTGAGGCATCACCAAATCCAAAACAGTGTAGATTAAAATAACAACTAATTAAAATGTTAACTAAGAAATTATTAAATACAGCAAAAAACAATCCTTTTCAACCAGTTTTTGGAGATTGGATGGGACCTGTGTTATGATGAAACACAGTCACAGTGTTAAGTTTAAATGTATTCCACATGCGAATAAAGAGTTTTTAAAGGATCATTTTATTTTTACTAACAAGTGTTTTTTTAAGAGCTATCGGAAATTAAAAAAAAAACACAAACAATTCAGAAAAATGCTTGAAATATTTATTTGAATCGATAGTATGGTCGATATAATTTATTGATTGAAGATTATTTCATACAAATTTTGGACCATCCGCTTGGTTAAATTTTGACATACTCTTTCTAACATTTCGGTCGGTATCTCACGAATAAATGCTTCAATGTTGGCTTCCAGTGTGAGCCTTAACATAGCCCCACACAAATAGTCTAGAAGGGGTTAAATCGCACGATCTAGGCGGCCAATTGACCGGCCACAAACGTGGAAGAAACTGTTCACCGAACTCGCCTCTCAATTAGTCTATTGTTACGCGTGCTAAGTGGCATGTGGCACCGTCTTGTTGAAACCACTTGTCATGCAAGTCAAGCTCTTCCATTTTGCGCAAAAAAAGTTTGTTATCATCGTACGGTAGCGCTCACCATTCACAGTAACGTTTGCGATTCGCATCATCTTTGAAGAAATACGGCCCAATGATTTCGCCAGCCCATAATCCGCACAAAACAGTGACTTTTTCTGGATGCATTGGTAGCTCTTGCAATGCTTTTGGCTGCTCTTCACTCCAAATATGGCAGTTTTGCTTGTTCACGTTCACAACAAGAAATGAGCTTCGTTGCTGAACACAATTTTTTGATAAAAAAAAATGGGATCTTCGGCCAACTTTTCAAGAGTCCATTCACCAAAAATTGGCGTTGTGCTAAGTCATTCGGCTTCAATTCTTGCACCAGCTGTATTTTGAAAGGCTTTTGTAAGCAATTGTACAAATAGAATTAAGAGTTTTCAAAACAAATAAAAAACAATAAAAGAAAAAGCTTCACACCTAAATCCTTCCGCAAAATTTTCAACGTGCAGTAACAGAGGCCCAATTGCTGCGAACGGCGCCGAATCGATAATTCACGGTCATCACTAACACTGGCCGATACAGCAGCGATATTTTCCTCAGTTCGCACTCTACGTAAGTTGGTGGTTTAATGTCCAACAATGTAAATTTGGTGCGAAATTTAGTAACAATAGCTCGAATAGCCGCCTCAGTAGTTCGAAGAAGCGCAAGATGAAATTTCTTAACAGAGCACGCATTTTGATAATAAAATTCAATAATTTGCAAGCGTTGTTCGTTTGTAAGACGATTCATAGTTAAATTATAGACCAAACTGAAGATGTTTGACAGTGACACAAAACACAAAACGTGTGTGAGCTGTCAAAACCAGTGTTGCCAAAAAGAAAATAGCAACAAAAATCACCCATTATAAGTCCTAGTTAGACTCAAGGGTGAGCATTTCTAGATCATTGAATAGAATTCAGAACAGAACGTTAAAACTGATAGGAAACAGAGTTATCATGGATTTATTCATTTCCTTGTTTTATCGCTTCTTTCACAAGCAATGCTCACTCCAAGTAGCCAGTTGCATTTCTCCCCTTTATCAGTTCACCCCTGATACCTGCTTCGCTAGAAATGCTGATCAGTTCATCCTCGAGCCTAATTTTGGTAGTACCGTCAAGTATAGGGATTAGTTTTTTAGTCGCACAACACGATTATGGAATAATTTACCCGGCACGGTTTCAATTTGCAAACATTCAAGACCCATGTTCATCTACACTTCCTTTTTCGCTTGGTCCTGTTTGAATTATAAAAAATGACTAGTATTACGGCGGAATAGTTTGAGCGGACAAATGCAACTGTCAAATACAACAGATGCAATTTTATTCGAGCATTTTTGAAGGTTTTTCAAAAAGTCGGGTAGATGATGAAATGGAATAAAACAAGCTGTGTGTGAGATATTGACAAAATTCCTTTTTTATTTGAAAGTCCGACGTATGCCATAATGTATGGAATATGAGATCGTTCAAATGCCCCCTTGGCTATTTATGGTGAAACGGATTTCAGTGATTTCAGCTGATTTCGACCGATGGCCTTTGGGCATTGGTCGATTGTGGTTCACTCGTATAGACCTGCAATTTCAGGAATGCAAGAAAAAGTCTAGCGGGTCAAATCATCGCATAACATTGGTGGCCAATTCACGTCACCTCTGCGAGGAATAACATAACTCTCAAATCGTTCATGTACAATTTAAATCGGGGCATCCGCTGTGTGGCACGTTGTGCCGTCCCGCTGAAACCACATGTCGTGGAGGTCAATATTTTTCAGTTTTCGAAAAATGACGTCGCCGGCCCAAAATCCACACCAAATGGTAAATTTTTGAGGATGCATTGCCACCTCATGTGGGTTTGTGTCTTCCCATGTACTCCAGTTTTGCTTGTTAGCACAGCCATTCATCCAAAAATGCGCCTGGTCGCCAAAGATGATTTTTCGGCCATAATTGGGGTCCTCTCCGAACCCCAGTCAGCGAACAAACGTCATTTTCTCTGTTTGTGAACTTTGAGCTACTGGCAGTTGGATCTTGTACGCTTGTAGGCTCAAGTCTAGAAGCAAAAATCGCCAAATTGAAGCCTTCGAAAGGCCGAGTTTTTGTGTATGGCGAGGAATCGACTGCCTCGGGTTCTTCTATAAACTCTGACATTGAGATGATATATTTGTCTGTAAGTTAAGGTTAGGATTTCATAAATTTTTAAAAGATCCATTAGAAGAGATGCTCGAAGAAAATAAAACACTTAGTTTACAAAATGATCGAACTGGCCGGTCGGAAGTCACAGTGGTTCTTGCCGACAAGAGTGTTTAAGAACGATTTAACACGCTAACGACGTTTGGCAGGGATATGATTTGATAGTTCTTGGAGGGCATAGTAACCTTTTTTTTTTTTTTTTTTTTTTTTTGTAGAAGAGGCGTATATAGCTGATAGATCAGTCATCGGGCATTGTAGTCTAGGTAGGTTTCGTCAGCTTTTTGATCATATGGCATTACGAACTAATGTAGTAGGTGAATGAACAGCAACTAACCTCTCGCTCACTTGCTCTCTGAGAGGCTCTGGCAACTCCGGAGGCGCTTTGAACATTCAATTTCTTCTTCTGGGCGGTTAGCAATTTCTCTTCTTTCGAATTTCGAAATGGTCAAAGTCGACGCTTACTTCTCGAAATGTACACAAGTTGGATCCGCGCCTACTTCGCTACGCATCCCTGTGAATAATAAGCTTGTTATTCAAAGATTAAATTGCTTATGTTATTGTATAAGATGAGGTATGTCTGTTTTAATACCCCATGATATGATGGTTAGAGTCGATTCTCAGCCTCTGCGGTCAATGGTGTAGTGTCTCTGGAAAAGTCATACAAAGTATTGATCAGTTACCGTTCGGAATCGGCAGAAAATTGTAGGTCTCATCCATTCTTGCTTATTCGCACAGAGGATTGTTTGAGAATTTTCAGTCATAAATTTTAGACTTCACAAGCCGTATTGGCATTTAATTCATTTATTTTTAATGTCTGTTTTAAAGAAGTCATTTTACCGTTGTATAATTGAAAAAATGTCATTCAAAGCCTAATTTACAGTTTCCGACCGACAAAAAGATAACATTTTTTTTTTATTATTTGAATAATATTGAACAATACTTAACAAAAACAAAATTTGAATATCTAAGAAACAAAAATTTGGAATAAACAACCGAAAATGGAAATTATTTATTTTCGCTTGGAAAAACCTTGATATTCGCCACACAATCAAAAACAAATGTCTTTTTTCAATGCAAATATTAATTAGTTAACATTGACATTAAATATTTGTATCTTGTATACGAGTATCTTAGATCATGTAACTCTTTTTCTTGTATCCCAAGAGTAACCAATCAAATTACTTAAATGTTTGCTAAACATACATAACTGCCTCCTTTATTCTGTTATCTTATGTTAAATTCAATTTCTAAAAATCAGAAAAAAAAGATAAAAACCTTGACCGGCAGTGGTCTTTGTGTTTTTCCATCTTTCTGGATGAAAGGAAATAAAACGCAATTCAAACTTTTCAATTTATGTCAACCACTTATGCCGTGCCCTTTTTGGTAAAATAAAATAAAAAAATATTTGAAACTTAATCCATAAACGAATACAAAAAGAAGAAACGAACATTCAGGGTCTTTTTAATTTTTAAATAAAATAAAAAAAAAACAAAGAAAAGTAACATTTACCAGAACAAATACATAAGCTCAAGTTAGCTCCTCGATTTCCACACACCAATGTTAGTGTAGTTCGCAGCTACGTAGCACAATAGCAGCGAAAAGTAATTCGCACTAACCTTGAAGCTTTATATTTCCATTTAAAATAAATCAAACAATTTCTCTACAGTTCTCGAGACTCGCATAGTGCACTTTGCGCCGCAACTGACCATCGCCGCATAATAATATTATACAAGCTACAAACACTCGGAGAGATCATGAGACGGGCCGCGCCGACCATCAATGCACGTCATAGGGTGTGTTGTGTGCTGCAGTCGCTCAACTGATGTATCCACAAATAAGTACGTGTGGGCTTTTGTTTCGAAGTCACATCAGCCTTGTCATGCGATATGGGTCAAGGATAGGTCGTTGGTACCTTCTATACACACTAATCATTTAAAAATCGAGGTCGCTTTCGCACATTTTCATATATGTATGTATAGTGTGTACTTGGAAGACGGCCGGCTTTCGGTTGGTCGTCGGGGTCGGGTTGTATGCACACAGGGGATCACATTGAGACTGGTTCGTCGCTTTTTGATGATGATGATGATGATGCTTCATCTTCACACTTACCTTCGAGTGATCTCTCTTTCTTTCTGTCTCTCTCTCTCTCTCTCTCTGTTCGTAAGCTAAGATGCACGGACAGATCATGGCGATATGGTTAAGGAGGAGAGGCTGAATACTTGGCCAGGTAATATGCGTAATAAGGTGTGCACAACATTTAATCTTCTGATTATGACGACACTGTGCAATCGGAAGACACCGTGTAATATTTCAACGGATTGACTGTGAGCTTCGAATGCATTTTTGTTCAAAGATCGAGGAGGCAGTTATTAATGTTTGTTTACGAGAATATGATTGGGGTGTATTTAATTAAACGTAGCACGACAGACATCGATGAAATAAGTGGCAGGTTGAACTCGAAAATTGAAGTGTTATGCAACCTTTTTATAATCGATTCGAAGATCCTTACAATCACAAAAAGTATAATTATTAAGAGATCAACTTAACTGCTGGGCAAGTTGTGTGTATTATGTTTATAAATGAATTGGTTTGGTCTGGTCGGTCAGCACGGCGCACAGTGCGGCGACTAGTGGAAAAAAATAAAAAAAAAATGTGCCAAAAATGTGAAGCAAGTATATGCCAAATTCAAGGTAATAAGTCTAAATGAATGAATCGTAAGTTTATTTATGATAAAGTTCAATTTTCTGTTGTCAGAGATCGTCAGAAGATCAGCAAAATAACAAATAGTGATTTGTAGGATTTGTACTTACCGGTTGAAAGAGCGTTTACTGAAGAAAAGAAAAGAATATACGATATTTTTTTCGCTATGCTCACAATCAGGAGAGAAAATATAGTTATTCTAACTGCATACCTTTTTTTTTACATGTAAATTTAAATTTTTTTTGAGAGTCCAAATCAAAGCTTCTTTGTTCGTGTTAAGTACTGACTTTGATAAGTCATATATTTTGTGTGGTGCCATATGGGAAAAATGTGTTTTTATTTAAAGAAATAAAACAATCATATCTTTTAAAAAAAGTAAGTTTTTTTTGCAACAACTTGCACTTTTTCTTGCAACAAGTGTTTGTTTACGAGCATTTTTTACAGAATGTGTTCAAACAGAGAGCTTTTTGATGTTTGGTTTTCCAACTCAACAGCCCCAGTACCTGTTGTATTGCAGTTTATGGATATAAAATTAAATATGCAATCAAATTTAGAAACTGAAGATCAGAAAATCCTAGCAACACACGCATCAACAACTTGCTCAGAAATAAATAAACGTTGTCACTTCCATCGCTTATACACTCAAAGACTCGGATAGTGATCTTTTTTCGTAATTTTTTATTTTTCGGTTTTTCTTTTTGTTATTACTTTTTTGAACAATTATTTTTGTCAACAATAAAAGCATCCATTATATTTTGCAAGATCTTTTATGCGATATATTCTGTGGTCGTTGTGCTTTGAAAAAATGTATATTTTCCTACTAACCTTTAAAATATTACAACTTTTGTATATCGAATAATCATCAAATTTTTTAAATGTTTGGCTTCTAACTAATCATTTTACAATTGTAGGCGTGGCAGTGGGTGGATTTATGTTCAAATAAATTTTTCTTATCAAACACATTAATTTTGTACATTTTTTCAATATCATACGAAAAATTAAAAAAAAATCAATTTTATAGCAAAAGTGGGCGTGTCAGTGGGCGAAATTTGCGCTATTTTAACTCATAATTTCTTGACCGACCAGAATATTAATAATTAAAATCACTATCGTACTAGAAGTTTTCATGTAACCAGTTTATTACCAAAAAATGGGCGTGGTAGGGGGCGTGAAAATTCCTCAAATTGAGTAAAATCCCCTATTTATTACATTTAGCAACCAATTTTTGATTACAGTTATCTTGATTTTGAAAAATAGATTTTTTTCCACTACCTGCATACAATCGACGCACTGTGCGGCGGCCCCACAGCAGGACATCAAAATTAAAATATATTTATACTCATGTATTCGGTCAAGGCTTTTTTTTGTTTGTTTTTGTAAAGAGGAATCAGGTCTGATGTATAAATTGCCTGAGTTCAATTTTTCAACGAACTCCAAGAGATTGATACTCGTTGATATGGAATGCTAACATTACGATTTTTCAACGCCTCATAAAGACTTGATATTTGGTGCTAGATTTTCCTTCGTGTAGAGTGAAACTCTAATTTGTTTTTTATTTCTCTATTTTTTCAATTTATCGAAGTTAAAGTCAAGCTTATCTTTCTCAAAGATTACATGAATAATTGTGATCCTTTTTTAAGATGATTAGGAATTCTCTAATTGTTCAAATAAGTTCCCTACCAGGTATCTTAAACCAGAGCTTTCAATTTTTAAACTGTCGTGGTTCTTCTTAGTTGCAAATGTAGGAAGGTTAAAACAAAACATCAAATAACTATTATAATGTCAATAAGGAGTTCAGAAAATAGATCTAAGTTGTTCCAAAAACTAAATAAAACTTAAGGAAATACCACATTCGAGATTCTATTGAAAGACTAAGTTGAGGATACAATTATTATGGCCAGACAACTCGTGAAGGAATGGAAGGACGTTGCAATTTTCTGCAGAATTCGAATTGGTGGAGTTTATTGCAGATCTAATGTGCACCCATCTAGAGTTAGATGATTTGCTAACCCTACATCTCTTCCTCTAAGTTTATCCCTTTAGGAAAATTGATTATTTCGAGTACCTTCAGACAGTATAAGTCACTTTCTTCTACCTGTTAGCGTCCGAGGTACTTATTTCTTTTATGCGTGAGTGCTTCGCATCAGTCTAGTATGTAGTCAGGCGTTGTTCATGATTATTGCATGCAGTCTTAGAAAGAAACACTTTTTAATAACAAACAAGATACACTCTTAGGAGAATTGCCACTCACTGGCAAGAGCATATATTTTTTTCATTTGTTTAGTAACTAAAGCTCGGAGTTGAACTCTAGACATTTTTGTTAGTCAAAGGCACTAACCGCTATGCGACATGAATGTTGTTATTATATTTTTTCATAAAATGTATACCTGATTCACTATTTATTTTGAGAATTTAATCTTAAAAATCTGTTCAATACATTTAACTTGGGAATTAATAAATGAAACTTTGTCGAGTTTCATTTGGGCTACATTTTTCTTAATCCACGGCTTCCACAAGCTATAATTCTTTTCAGAAAATCGAGTATACAATGGAAATTTACATTTTTTCTTACTTCATACCATCTGTGTGGCAATAAACGAAGACTTAAGTTTTCGTCTAATTTCAGTTCATTACATTTGTTCCTGTTTTCACCTTTACATGCAGGTTGAGGGGTTGAGTTGCAGTAGTTCCACGATGAAAATTATATCCGTTTCTATTCATTTTCGAACAATAGCCGTGTTTTTTTGGAAAAGTAGTACATTAGGATTTTATATGAATAACAAATACAACATCCGCAGTAGGATCACTGCCGATAAAAGGAGAAGTGAAATCCTGCTGCAGATAGAGATTTGACGTTTATTCGAGTATCGGCAGTGATTCTGGATTTAAGTGGATCAAACCTCGAAGACTTACCATACAAATTTATTTCGTTGATTTAGTAGATTAGACATTCATCTTTTTAAATCTTCAATTGTTCCTTTATTCGAACTAACCTATATCCATATTGTGCTAAATTACCTCAATGATTTTATATCGTTTGGCACAAATAAATCGCTCTTTCTGTCGCTTCCACTTTATAAGACAAATTGAAATACCATTAGCATTTTAGTAGGTGCTGTCAAAGTAAATCTTTTTTTTTAATCTTTTAGTGCGGTGGAAATACCACATAAATCTCTTGCCTTGAATCTCGGATTATCTTTAAGTAAAAACCTAGTATAACAGCAGTTGGTAGACATCACTTAGCAGACATTTTGTTTTATTAATGAAATTTTGCACTTAATCCTGGAATTAAAGATAAACCGTCACTAATCCGCTTTTATTAATTTGGATGCTACTGTTTAATTCAAAACTTTTCCAAGCAATATCTTTCAGTGTATGATTAGAGTAATATCACTTAGTTATGCCATATAATAGTCTTCCAATATTTTGCGTGCTCTGTTCCAAAGAATATCATATGCACGAGCAGATAGTTTTTTTTTTATTGTTCAAAACAGTTGTTGCTAATAAATTTCCAAGGTTAGTGCATCAATATTAATTCCAATGACCTCGTCATTGTAGAATACACGTATACAGTATGTATCTATGGAAATAGCAGCCGTTCTAGATACATGCATATACGTATGTATGTATAGTATACCCGTGTTTACGTATAAATATTGATATTATATATTACTACCAAAAGCGACGTTTTTTTTTCTTTCTAATGCAACCGAACCGCAGCAGCGCTCCTCTAACGCTGTGTGTCGCTGCTGACGTTAATGCCGCCAAACAATGATGCAACCTTGACTAGAGATCAAAAATCTCAATAAATGGCAAATATCACGAATATTATAAAGAAACTATTTGGGAAGCCCATGTTACTTTTCTTCCCCCCAGACACCCCAACACCTCTCCCGCCCCTTGGCATATACAAGATATCCAATAATAAAATAATAATTGGTGTGGTGGTCGTTGCCTGAACCGAAATGAATTTTATTATTTATCAGGCGCTTGGTTTCAAGATCTAATTAAACACAACGTTATTGCACTTTGTGTGGCATGGCCCCTTTTTCTGTAACGAACAATGCAAGTAGAGTATTATGGTGAGTTGCTTGATGGGGTGTTTGTAAAATGAATACACCATTTTTGTCAGAGATTTTAAGTCTGTTGGTTGAACTGTAAATTGAACAACAGATTGGGGGTTGTTAAACGCATGTTCGATAATAAATTAAAAAACAGCAACAACAACAACAACAACAACAACAAAACCGTGTAATTTTGTAACTTCGTTTATGATAAATAATAAATGGATAAAATGAACTTTAGCCAAGGACTCATTAAAAGGAATGCAACTGGATAACATAATAAATACCTGTCCGATCGACGGCTTTGGATAAGTACGTACGAATATTGACATCGGCTCACAATCCATACAACACAGTGTCTCAGCGGATGCATTGCCACTTGGTGGATCTCGTGTGAATTGGCATCGTCCTAAATCTGGGAATTTTGCTTGCTGAGGTTACCGTCAACTGAAGATGTTGTTTTTGTTATGAAATGGGGCGCCACAAGGAATCTTCTATGGTCCCTGCAACTTGCCATGGTGATTTGTCTTTGATGTCTGAAAAATTAAAACCAAGAAAATTAACAATAAATAAAAATAAAACAACATTGGCAGCTATAATTTGTTAAAACAAATACAACATATGTATGTATATATGCTTCTCTGTTTGACGAAGTGGTAATTAGTGTTGATACTTTCAGACGATAAATACAAGCATGATCTGTTTGTCCTTCTGAATTAAGCTCGGAGATACAGGGTGTCTTCAATTTGTCAAAAATGATTTGGGAAATAATTCTTGGGTACATTCTAAAAAGAAAAAAATTGTCCAGCAGTAAGGGCCTATCTCCAATGTTGACATTAAAATCCTCATTTTCTTTAACCGTTCCTAAAGTTGTCAGACATATTTAGGTTTAAGGTTTTAAGCTCTACTTGAAAAATTTACCAAACAAAAGATTAGAAAAAAAAAGAATTCATCAGTTTAATTTTTTAAGTCAAGTTTACTCCTTTAGTTGCTTAAAATCGCTTAATAAAATGTTTCCATTTACAAACCAAGAGCACGAGTATCTATACTCAGACATTTTGCGTTTTTTTTTTTGGACTGGGCAGTGGAAGCTTAACTAAAGGGATTTTCGATAAGAGCGGGTAGATGTTGAAACGGAATAAAGCAAGCTTTGCGTGAGGTATTAACAAAATTCTATTTTATTTGAAAGACCCATGTATGCCATTATGAATGGAATACGACACCTTTCAAACGCCCGCCTTGGCTTCTTAGGATAGCACGGATCTGATTAGTCCAACGACTAGTCCGCATAGATCCGGCTGAACTTGACCGATAGCTTGTCTTATGTTCACCTTAAACGCATGGGTCTGACGGTGATCACCTCACCTACGTCGTTTTCGCAAAAGTCCCGACCAGTAACTCGGCCAAATTAAACGGTAAGTTTTTGAGGATGCATTGTCAACTGGTGAACTTCGTGTTGGTGTCGTCTCATTTGTCAGCCATTTATGCAGAAATGCGCCTCGTTGCTAAAATGGAATTTTCGCCCAAAATTGGAGTCCTCTTCCAAACGCTCATAATACAAATCAGCGAACAAACGGCTTTGTCTATGGTCATGAACTTTGAGCTTCTGGGTCAGTTGGATATTAAACAGGCCACTAAAAAAAATTAAACAAAAATTCCGGCGTTTTCGAGAGAAATACGATTTTCGAAAACAATTTTTTAACATTTATATGGTTTTTAGATAAAATAATTTTTTTTCTCACATCTTGTAGATTGTATTAAAAAACTCGTAGTTGTCAAGTTTTCAAAGAAATCGAGCTTGTTTTTTTCGAAATATTTTAATACACAATACACAATATTATCCAAACTTTTGGTGAGCTTTGGTATATGAAAATGATCGAAATCGGTTGTATCGTTTTAAAGAAAATCAAAAACCAAACAAAATGGTTAAAAACATTTTTTTCAACCTTTTTTTAACTAAATGAATTTTTAAAAAAGAAATATAGTATAATATATACCAGCTTCAAAGAAAATCAGCCAAGCGGTTTAGTCTGTAGTCGAACAGACAGACAGACAGACAGAATCGCCAGACCCAGTTTTTTCGTCTGTTCGAAATCTCGAGTTCGATTTTTTTTTACGATTGCAGAACTTGCAATACACCTAGTACCTACATGTTCAGTGATGAGCAAAAGTGGACAAATGTTTTAACTCGTTTGAAAATTTGATTAAAACTTAGCGTTGTAAGCAGAGAGGAAATCATTTTTATTTTTTATTTTGTAAATTAAACTAACATTTGTTTTCTTCAATAAAAATTTATAAAAAATTACATTTTTCAGAAAACAAAAAAATATTCAATGAATTTTTGGACTTACTCAATTTTGTACGTTTCCGGATAAATTTTGTGTTTCAATACTCCATAATCCTTTATTTTTGATTACTTGTAAACAACGCCTTGGCATACTAACTTAATTGTGAAGAAATTTCTCGGGAATTCGACTCCATTCAGCAACAATTCGAACTTAAAGTTCATCAGCTGTGGATGGATGATTTTCGTATTGCCCTCGCTTCACAATCGACCACACATTCTAAATTCGAATGAGGTCAGAGCTTTGTGCTGTGGCTATGTCATCGTCTGAAATTCCTGATTATACGTGCGATTCGTCGACAATTTAAGAGGTGTGTTTTGGGTCCCTATCTTGTTGAAAAATAATTTCAGACTAAAGTTTCTAGGTTTTCTCTTTGGCGGTTAATCCAATTATTTGTCTATGTTTTGTGCTGCTGTCCTTGGTGTTTTAGACCCTCAACTTCTTGATACTCTCTTTATCCTTCTTGCATTCAAGTTCTCGTCCTCCTTTTATTATGAGCACTTCGATTTTTTCTAACGTTTTTGAATGTTAAACATTGAAGTTTTTGAAATACTTAAAATTTACTGTTACTTGTTTGTTTGTTTCAGATAAGGAAATAAATTAGAGAGAAGACATTATCTCTTGTTGAACCAACGTTGTTTACTATCCCTTAAACTCAAACGTGCAAAATTGGGCATATTCAAAAATCCATTGAATGTCAATGATTTTTTACTTACGATATACATTTATGTAGGTACTATAGGGCAAGTTCTGCATTTGTAAAAAAAATCGAACTCGAGATTTTGATCACAGTTGACATTACGTCTCGAACGATTTTAACCAAAATTTTTATGCAGGAGGTCCTTTTCATTAAAAAAAATATAATCTAAATATTTTTTTCGAAAAAATAGTTTTTGAATATCTTGAAAACGGATACACGATTAAATTTTTAAATGACGTTTTAAAATGTATTATATTGAATACTAATAATTTGCATATCAATTTTTTTTTATAAAAAATTTAAGGAAAATTTAGTACACAAAAAACATGTTTCAGTGTGTATGTGTGTCTGTAAATCTCACTACAGCCTAAACTACTAGACCTATGTTCTTCAATTCCGGTAGTTAAGGATCTTCGGTGATTCCCTAGAGGGGAAATTGAAATTTTTTTTGTTAGCTCCATAACTAACGGTACCCTCCATTTCACATTAACGGCTCTAACGATTTTAACCAAAAATTTTCAGCTGGAGATCCCTTAAGTTTAAAATAATATTGTATGTATATTAGACTGGGCCAAAAAAATTGACTATTTTTTTTTTTGAAAGATATATCGAGAATATCATTCAGAATGACAAAAAAAAATTTTCGTAAAAGTTTGAGCACTTAATATCAATTTTAAGAGGGCTATCATCGCTAATTTTGATTTTTAGTCATAATTTCATGTTTTGCGTCAGAACTGACAAAACATTGAAGTAAAAAAAATTCATTTTGACTTACTTTTATATAAAATTAAATTCCCTACAAAAAAGGTCTGATTGAAAATTTTCGTCAGACAAGCCGTTTTTGAGTAATTAAGCTTAATAAATTGTTATTTTTCGTTAGTTACAAAATTCCAAATTAAAAAAGTAAAATCGAAGAAAAATAACAATTTATTAAGCTTAATTACTCAAAAACGGCTTGTCTGACGAAAATTTTCAATCAGACCTTTTTTGTAGGGAATTTAATTTTATATAAAAGTAAGTCAAAATGAATTTTTTTTACTTCAATGTTTTGTCAATTCTGACGCAAAAACTCAAACTTTTACGAAAATTTTTTTTTGTCATTCTGAATGATATTCTCGATATATCTTTCAAAAAAAAAAATTGTCAATTTTTTTGGCCCAGTCTAATGTATATAAAAATATTCGAAATTCGAAACAAAAAATCCAATTTATTTTTTGAAAAATCAATATCTTGAAAACGTGTGACTGATTATTTTTTTTATTTGGCATCCCAAATTTTGTTCTAGAAAAATTTTATAGAAATTTGTTATATAAAAAATTACTTTAATAAAACGATGTTTAAACTTTATTTGCGTAAATTCTTACTTTTTTCCGGAAATCAGACAGAAATTCCAATTATCTCAATAAATCCATGTTTTATATTTATGAAATGTATGTATTTTAAATCCCAAAGTACTTTTACATAAGATCAAGTTCGTGCGATCCAGTCGTGCATTTTATTTTATTTAAAAATCTGTCTTATTCATCATTCCAAGAATTCATCATAACTCTTCATTCAACCCTTAGTATTTTTTTAACTCCTCATTATTCACTGGAAAAAATGTATTGCTTATGTGAATATCACGTTGATTGAAGCTACACTGTTTTTTCCAATTATTTATTTAAAGAAAATACAATAATCACAAGATTAACTCCAATTAAATTTAATTTTCTAAAGATGAAAGTTGATTTGTGATATTTATTATGAATTATACAACCAAATAAAATACATCCCTTCATGTTTTGAAAACGATGGGCAGATTCGGTGGGCAATTTAGAAACAAATTTTTTCCCTTTTTTTTGTCTCTAATCCGATGAACTCTCATTCTCATTGCCTCATAGATTCTAAAGCTCGGGAAATGCATTTTAAGTCCTAAGTTCATGTGAAAAGTATTCTCCATTCATTTGAAGTAAGTACATATAAATGTTTGTAGATATTTTGCTTTCATTGAGTGGGCTTTTTGTGTTTTGTTTTACAAAACCGAATAAGTACACATTTTTTGCACCCAAAGTTGATGTGAGTGAAAACCTATCAAAAGAAATTTAAAATGAAAAATATTTTAATATATAATAAAAAAAAAAAAGTTGCACAATTGCTGTGCACTCAACAGCAAAATACCAACAACAAAAAAAGAAAAAATCAAAAAATACTAAAAGTTAGCAGAAAATATATGGAAAAGTGCTGCTTCTGCCATTGCTTGCTATTTAGAGTTCAGTGACCCGGAGATGAGCAATTGGACGACGACGACAACGGCGGTGGCGACGGCGGCGACGGACAACTTCGGGTTCGGATTGACTTGTGAAACTGCTTGTGCCCAAGGAGTGAGTATATAGTTGTTGTAGTAGCACAAGTATATCAAGCACAGTGCTCTTCTGTACTGTTGTAACTGAAGAGAAAGAAAACGACGACGACTCGAACTCGATAAGGCAACGAAACGCGGTGCGGCTGGGGAGGAGGAGGAGGAGGGTAGTTCGAGTTCATTGTGCAAAATACATAGAACGTGCATTTTCATGCAACTAAAATGACGCTAGAAACTTTGGACTCTGTATCTATCGTTCAATGACTCTCGGGGCAAAACCTATGCAACAGCAAATACAAAATCCAAACGCGTTTGGTGGCGTTTTGATGTCGCGTTAAAGCTTTATAGGATTTTCGCTCGTTTATCTTAACTGCGGGTGTTGCAATTGGAAAGCTTAACGCATCACTGGTTGTGGACGTGGTTCTAGCTATATGACTGTGGTATAGTGGCGTTCTACCACTATACCGGACACCACTTATAGTCAATTCGAATGCTCCGCTCTTTATCGTTAGATCTGTCTTTTTGTCTCAATTTATCGATGGATGCTGGGGTTCATTATATTGTATTTCTTTCGCTTCTCTTGTTTCCTAGGAAAGAAAAAAATATATTTCTACATACATATATACATATGTGTTTGTTTCGAATGAGGCTACAATTTGCAACAGATGCTTTGGAACAATCACAAAGACGTTTATTTTGATTCATTTTCACCTCATGCTTTTTTTCAGTTTTTAATTTATTTGACATATCAATGTAAGTTTTTTTTAAAGAAATTTTGACGCTTCTCATTCGATAATGCGATGAGATATACATTTTTAACAAGCTTGGTTTTTGTTGCAAATTTCAGTACTGAATATTCAGATTCCCGAATTTTCCAGGGTTGTAATAGATAAGTTGTTATTAAAAAAATAATATGACATCTGCCAACTGAAAAATCCAAGCCTTGGAAACTTCATAAATTTGAATATTGATTTAAAAGATATTCACTCAAGAATATTTACCTTCTGTAACAAAGGGTTGCAATTTAAAGTGTCCATCTTACACCTTTAATTGTTTATTATTATTATTATTATTTTTTTTTTTTTTTTTTTTGAAAAAATTCGCCCATAATTTTAAATAGCAAAGTATTAAAGTTTTAAATTAACTTCAATTATCGACATTGTTGATGATATGACACTGACCTTGGATGAGTACCATGTGACCTTCCTGGTTGTTTTAGATTATTATTCAAAAGTCTTCGACTCCATTTGTCATTCTATCCTCTATAATAAATTGTCGACGCTTTATAAGCTTTCTCCTTCAGCCGTTAACTTTTTGTTTTCCTAACTATGTGATAAAAAGTAAGCTGTTGTGATAGGTAGATACTAATGTCTCGAGTTTCCTACCGACTGTAAGAGGGGTCCCCCAACGATCAATACTTGGACCCCTGCTTTTCTGCCTCAATATAAAGGAGCTTCACTCACTTATTCATCTTCATTTATCCAAATGTATGTTCACGATGTTTAATCGTTTAGAAGCTGTCCGCACGGACTCATCGAAGACTGCGCAAACACTATCAATATGAATTTCATTGTAGTCAAATATAAATGGTTTGTTTCTAAATTAAATTAAGTCCAAATGCATAGTTGTTAGTGAAGTCTTTTGGGCCTTTCCCATTTCCCAAACGTTTTCCTCAATAATTCTTCCATTGAATATGTGGAAAAACCTAGAATTTTTTTAATGTTAAGGACGTTAACTTAGAATATGCACATCAAGGCAGCGGTAAGAAAAGTTTATAGTTTCCTTTGTATGTTATGGACATCGCAATATGAATATCCCACAAATGGAATTTTAACAAAATCTACGATCGACCTTGGAAAAAAATGTATATATGTAGCTGACAAATTGCTTAAAATAACTGACCTTTTATTACAATTTACTGACCTTTTTAAATGACATAATTGTTTTCGAATATCCCATAAATGAGGTGTCTATATACTCTAATAGATGAATTTGAAAGAAGTTTAAACTGAACAAAAATCATGTGAAGCTGACCAATATTACTAAAATTAACTGACCCTTTAAGTGGCAATATTTTTGTTTCGAACATCCCATTAATGAGATGCTTACATACATACTCTAATAGATAACCTTGAAAAACGTAAAAATTGAACAAAAATCGTCTACAGTTGACCAATTACTGAAATTAACTGACCTGACAATTATTGACATTTTTTTGTTTGAATATCCCATAAATGAGTTACTAAAATTCTCTAACGTCTGACCTTGAACAAAACTTAAATGAATTCATATAACTGACCAATTATTCACTTAATCAACAATTATTGAGCTTTTAGATGATATAATTTTTTTTTTCGAATATCCCACAAATAGGGTTTTGACAATATCTACTAACAACTCAAACTAACCAATCTTTTAACGACTGACAATGGAAAAAACTTTAAAATTCATAAAAAATTGCATACAACGGACTAATATCTGAAATTAAATGACCGTTTCTGTCCAATTACTCATCTTTTAGGTGCCTTGAATATCCCATAAAAGGGGTTCTACAATCCTTGAACCCTACCTTGAATAAACTTAAAATTTATTAAATGCGATATTTATGGCTGACCAATTATTGAAATTAACTGATCTTTTACACAATTTTTTCGAATATCCCATAAATGATATGCTTACATGTCTACATATGTATGTTCCTTAAAAGGAACTTTAAAAATTTAACAAAAATCGCCTATGACCTACCAATTACTGACATTTACTAACCTTTTGCGACCAATTACTGATCTTTAAGACGGCAAACTTTTTCGAATGTCCTACATTTTGGGTGTACTATTTATTAATGTCTTGCTTTATTGAACTAATAGAAACAACATTTATTATATAGCAAGAGAAAGCAAATTTTATGGATTATTTTTGCGCATAAGAATTTTACAAAATATGAATTAAATTTCATCAAATATGGATAAAATCTTGTTAAATAAGCTGAAACAGAGTTTAGTCACCATTTATCATCTTCTGGATTTGCTTTAACTTACTTCATTGCAACCCATGTTTGCTTACCAATCAATAACCCACAAGTAAGACAGAACAATTTCTCCTTTTTTCCAGCATCATTAAATAAAATGACCAACAACTATTCCTTAACCATACAAAAAAAAAAACTTCTAGCTCATATAAGCTTCTAGTTGTTGATTGAACTTTGTTAAACTTATAATACAAATTTGCAAAAAAAAAAAACAAACATCCTATCAAAAGAATAAAAGAACTAAGCTTTTCATAGATGAGTTCCTTGACACATCTGACATAGTATGTATAGTATATAGGTAAATGCTTTTGTCACCCAACGCCCTCATTTCATTTTCTCCTCGACATACAATGAAGTGGATGTCCTATACTCGTATTAGGTTATACAAGGATCTTTGAACTTTTCTACTTCCTACATATAAAAGAAACTAAACAAATCACCTTCTTTCCCTGGGTGTCGTCTATATCTTTGTATCTATTCGTGCGTTATGTTCAGCCCAACCCTCTTTGGGAAAATAGACAAGAAAGGGAATATTATGAAGGAGCGATGATTCCTGCAAGGTATATTATGTACATATTTACATTCTTCCCAAGTATTCACCCACTCTCTAGCTCTAGCTTATCTTTTATTCCGTATGTTTGTCTATTGAACTTTGCACCTTTGGTTTAGAAATGGAGGTATTTCACCATGAAATTTTTGGAGGAAGAGTTTAAAAGATTCACAAATATATCACAAAAAAAGAAGAAACAGACTTGAAACGCGTCCGCCACAATTCTATTTTACATACATATGTCGTTGTGTTTTATTCTTGTGAATGAATTATTGCCCTTTCTTCTTACTCAACAGGGATGGTGAAAAAATTGATAGAAATCTGTTAAGACACTAGCGAAATGTCCGAAATACCGGTTTCTGGAAATCGAGGAACCTACGACACGAGTATTGTCCTAAAGGGCTATTCACATGGGATGACCCACAAACGAAAGAATTCTAGACAAAATGGTAGAAAACTAATTGTTTATTGCTAAAATAAGAGACTAGAGAATATAGATTGGTCATCACGAATTGCAATCTGATTGTTCCGAAATGTCAAACTTCTTGCGCGTTCCATATATCATTTATTTAATTCTTGTTTTTGTCTCTCCTTTTGTTGTAAACGTCATTCGGGCCGATTAAAAAATGATATGTGAAATGATCTACGGTCGCTCTCAAGTGAATAGTCCTTAAGAACTGTCAAACTATTCACGTTCCACATATCATCCACACTGCAACAAATGAATTGTTCTAACGCGATTAACCTCAAAATCATTTTTCTTTTTGTTTTCTTGATACTCGTATTGTGTCATCGAATGCTACAAATGAACGAAATTTCAAAATGGACGAATGTTCGTTCATTTGTCGGTAGTTCGTCGCTCTCATGTTAAGAGTCCTAAAGGGCACTCCTCTTTAATTGTGAAATTTATTAGTTTTTCAGGAGTGTTAAGTTACGAAAGCAACATTCGCCGATCGAAAAGTGGTAACGTTGATAATTTGTCGTTAATCAGTTGACAGATTCGAATTTGACGTTTAATGTTTTCTGTTTTTTTTTTCTTGATATTTTGATGTCTTCTTTAAGTTAAATATTGTTTGCTTGATAACTTGCGGTTAATTTGTCGAAAATATTGAACCAAAAATCTAAAATTGTCAACTAATTAACGGCAAATTATTCACCAAATCACTTTTCGATCGACAAATGTTGCTTTACTAGTTTGACAGTAATTTATTTAATTTGTCAGTTCTAGAAAGTAGAGGATTTATAAATGTTCCAAAATATTTCCAGCCCAATTATTCTGGGGCCAAATTACCGCATCAGTTTTCGAGTAATACGTGACTAAATTATGTGAGTTTGGCATTACCGCTTGCGTCATCGAACAATCGATTACCTTAATTTGACATTTTCATTCGATCACTGGTGGAACTCACTCATTTCACTTTCCATACGACGAGTTGCTCTATCTTGAGATCTAGATATAGTCCTGAAGAAATTCCCCATCCTATCCTATGTATATGCTGAACTTCACCAAAAGCGGAGGATGGAGGAGTTTGTTTGTATTGACAGAATTACTTTGTTAAACTAATATGTATGTATGTAACTTCGTTACAAACATGAGCATCCTGGGAAGGGCATATTGATAACATTATTGTCCAAGCAATTTGATTTCCCGCAATATCCTTGAAAGTATCTTAAAAGCTTAAGCTGTGAATTTTTTGTTCATTTTCTTGTAAGTGACGCCATTATACCTGACAGGTTGTCAAATGATCCTGTCATCATTTCATTGCAACCTGTCAAACGAATTTATCAGTGACAGTTGAAAGAATAAATTTATCCAGTTCTCTGTGAAGATGATTCCCCTCCTTCCATCCTGCTATAACCATACCCATGAGTGCAGTGCACTGCAGTGTGGTGGCAATGAATGTGGTTTGATATTACTTTTATACACTTTTGCATTGCACATGCCAATTGCATCCGTTCATTTAGTTTTGTTAGAAAAACGTCACACTACTTGCTCGCTATATATATAATATGGCTCATACAGTCTGCACCTAAACTCGCTCTGGCACAGTGTTGCATTAAAATAAATGACCTTCATATTGCACCCGAATCGTGCATGCCGAGTCATCCAGAGGGTAAAAGTCCATTAACCTCGAATCTTGAGTTGAACAAATGCTCGACGTTGCTTTATTCGTTTTGCGTTCGTTCTTCAGTTTTGCTTTGTTGTTGTAAAGCGTGTGTTTTTCTTGTGTATGCAGCCATAGCTTCTCTCTAATGTAGAAGCTCTTTCCTCCAATCGCTGCATTGGCTAGCTGGCTGGCTTGGTGATACCTATTCAGCAACGGGGACCTCGTACCTCGTAGACTTGCAATAGATTGTTGCGGCTGTCGTCCAACCCGCCGTTGCCGCCGCCGCCGCCGCCGAAGGTGGTCAATAATAGTTTTGTTTCTATCGTTGCATTCCATAATATTTTTGCGATTCACGAAGTCTTGGACATTTTTTTTTTTTTTTTTTACTATTTAACTATTTGGTTTTGTGTAGAGATTAAATTCATATTGGATTTGCATTAGATAAACGGTGAGTGTGTTTGTGTAAAATATTTGTATAGTCGTTGAGTAGGTAGGTAGGTTTGCATGAGATGCAATGTGTGATCGGCTTTAGATCGTTTATCATTGTTAAGTTGGTTCCTTGGCATTTGTGATCGGTTACTCTTCGAGATATTGTACCTGGATTTCTTCTTTTAAGAGCCAACAAATTCAGTTAGTTGTAACAATTTTTAATGAAGTTGACACTTCTAAGCTTAGTTACCTACCTTAAGTATAGGCAGATTTGTATACGGTAATGACAGAATTGTACTTGATTGATCTTTTAAAATAGTTGAATGGTTTATTGACGATTTCATTTATGATTCTTATTGACAATTTACATATATTTCAAAATGAGATATTGACAGTGCCGATTGGATTGATATTTGTATAAGCTTTGGATTAAGACGGAGATGTGATTTATAGAGGAGTGTCCAATTTTAAATACACCGATAGAATTCTTTTGAGTATTTTTCTATAAACGAAGATTGTGATTAAAGTTTGGAATGCATTGAAAATATCCTTAACAGGACTTGATTCTGACAAAGTAATTTTCGACACATATCTATAACTATAACTGGTTCATATCTTGACGAATGTTCGGTGTCAAATCAGGAAGAGTTTGCGGATTGTGTGCATAAACACGACGATATTTTGTATAAGTAAGGTTGAACTTGGCTATTAGCAGGAAAGTCGACACACTTAGACCATGAGTTGGTCCATTGTGATACGAGTATCACATTGAATCTTGAAGACTTTCTCCCTAATCGTTGAACCAATTTTAGCTCCTTATAAATCGAACAAGTTCGCCTATATCTTTATTTGCCAGATCGCTGAGATCATTGTAGTAGAATTCTCCCAGATGGAGTCGTATGTCTTATGAATAAAGCAGGACATGTACAGAGAAGGTGAGGGATCGATTCTTCCTCTTCTTCGTCCATGCACTTTCTGCAGAAATGGTTAGAATAAATTCCCAGCCGCTTTGAGCTCTTGTCTATCGAACAATGTCATGTTATAACATCTATTAAGGAGCCTATGTGGGAACTGCTGAAAGATATTAAACCTTTGTAGAGCTTCAGATCCAGCATTGGCCAAATCTATTTCTCGCTAAGCTGGTGGTGATAGTTTTCCAACTAATGTTTGTTTTCTGCATAACATCCTGCTTTAGCATAAGTTTACACGTAGCGATGTGAATAACTATATCTGCCTTATTTGGCAATAAAGGTATCATTGTTACACTTTTGGCGAGTTTGTCAGCTTTAAAATTTCCTGAAATGTCCTTTCGGCCCGACACCCAGCAAAAGTGAATTTTAAATTGCTGGACCATCTCTATCAGAGACGATCGGAAGTTAAGAGCTGTAATTGAGCTGGTACAGACAAAATCAAGATATTTAATGGCTGCTTGGCTGTTAGAGAGGATGCGGATATCTTTTATTGATATCACGTTATTTTAAATCAAGACAGGACTTCTTTAATCGCCAGAAGTTCCTCCTGCAATGTTTTTTAAACTTTTTAGAAATTTCTCTATGAAAAATTTAATTTTCCAGAAAAATACGATTTTCGAAACCCATTTTTTAACATTTGTATGTTGGGTACCATTATTTTTAGGTAAAATAATTTTTTTTTTCTCAAATCTTGTAGATTTTGTTACTTACTTTACTTTAGTTGGCGCTACAGCGCGGGGTGCGCCTGGGCCTCAAATAGTAGACCCCGCCAGCAGTCTCGATCTCTAGCTTGCTGCTTCTAATTTCGAGTCCCAAGTTGCCTTAAATCTTCCTCAACTTGATCACGCCACCGGAGATGAGGTCTGTCTCTGTTTCTCGTACCCTCTGGCATAGCATTGAATATCTTAATAGTCAACGGCCTTGGCTCTGATGAAAGCATCGCTTCCCATCGATCAGCGAAATCAAGCATCGTTGCGCGCGGTTAGTACTTGGATGGGGGACCGTTCAAATACCAACCGTGTGCTGTTGACATGTGTTTTTCTGTTTTCTGTTGTTCTTTCTTTCTGTCTGTCTCTCTCTGTTGTATTGTATAAGCCGATGGTCTGAGTTACCAGTGCTTTCAGTGTCTCTACTTCGTAGATTTATCTACGGAGTAGTGGAATATGTAATGTAATGTAATGAATATCTTACGGGATGGAGCGTCGATGTTCATTTGCTCTACATGCCCTAGTCATCTTAGCCGCTGAATACGTATTTTCTTGACTAAGGACACGTGCGTTGCTGTATATCTCGTACAATTCATGATTGTATCGTCCTCGCCAGATGTTATTTTGGCTATCGACACAAACCGGACCATAAATCGTGCATAGAACCTTTCCCTCGAAAACACCAAGGGAGCTTTCATCCGCCTGGGAAAGGGTCCATGCTTCTGCACCACATAGCAAGACCGGGATGATCAGGGTTTTGTACAGCGTCTTCTTGGTATTTCTCGATAGAGCTTTATTCTTCGATTGCTTACTTAGCGCAAAGAAATAGCGATTAGCAAGAGTTAATCTACGTTTGATTTCAGCACTGATGTCATTTGCAGAGTTCACAGCGGTACCCAGGTAGACAAATTCTCTGACCACCTCGAAATTATATCTATCAATAGTCACGTTCTGACCAAGTCTGCGGTGGGAATCGGCTTTATTTGATGACAGCATATATTTCGTCTTCTCCTCATTGGTCACAAGACCCATTTTGTACGCTTTTGACTCCATACTAGAAAAGGTACCCGTAACTGCTCGCTTGGATCTTCCCATTATGTCAAAGTCATCCGCGTATCCAAGATATTGGTGTTGGCCCGAGTATTGCGCACTACTCTCTCAAGGACAATATTAAAACAGCTACATGAAAGCGCGTCACCTTTTCGAAGTCCTCTAGTGGTTTCGAAGGTTTCGGTTGAATCTCTCCCAATTTTGACGGAGCAACGGGCATTTTCAAACGTCATCCTGATAAGGCGTATCAGTTTGGCAGGGATACCAAAACTCGACATGGCACGGTACAGCCCTTCTCTATTAACGCTGTCATAAGCTGCTTTAAAATCGATGAATAGGTGGTGTGTATGGATATTAAATTCTTGGGTCTTCTCCAGGATTTGGCGTAGTGTGAAGATCTGGTCAATGGTAGACTTTCCAGACCTGAAACTACACTGATAGTGGCCAATCAGTTCATCAGTATGGCTTCAGGCGTTCACATAATACGCTAGACAGGATCTTATAAGCGATGTTTAAAAGGCTAATTCCTCTATAGTTGCTGCAGAGAAGGCGGTCGCCTTTTTTGTGGATCGGACAGATGGTACTAAGGTTCCACTCGTCGGGCATACTTTCCTCCGACCATATTTTGTTGAAAAGTTGGTGTATGCTACTAACCAGATCATCTCCAGCGTACTTAAAAAGTTCCGCCTGTAGACCATCAGAACCGGCTGCTTTGTTCGATTTTAACCTGGCGATGGCTAACTTGATCTCACTTAGGTCGGGTGGGTGTAACTCCAGATCATCAACCAAATTTGCTTCACGTGGCTGCTTGCTGGCGGAACTTGGGTCATCATCTCCATTAAGCAATTGGTTAAAATGATCTCTCCAGATTTTCAACATCGATTGCGTTTCCACTATGGTGTTTCCTTCCTCATCCTTGGAGGCACCAGGGTCGTCAACATTATCAGTCCGTTCATCCGAGGCTAGTATTTGTATTTTCATCACAAATGGGTTTTCCTTTCATGGCCGGCTTTAGAGGCCTGCGCATGACTGATGAGATCTTTAGGGTTGGTTCTTCAGAGCGATATCTGTTCTTTTGCTCTTACATCCTGAGAAGATTGCTCAGGTGTCATAGCCCTGGATCCGATGGATCCAACGTTTGTCCTTAGTTCACCTTACGGCTATCCAGCGGGCACTACGTGGAGGAGACGATACGGTTTTGCGTCGCCTGTAGATTTTGTTAGGAAACTTTTATTTATCAAGTTTGAAAAAAATTTGGCATGGGGTTTTCGAAATATTGAGTTTCCAAAAAAAAATTTTGAAATTTTTTTTAAAAATCAAAAAAAAAAATTCAAAAATTTGAATGCGCAAAATACACTTTCTACCAAGCTTAAAAAAAAAATCAGCCGAGCCTTATAGGACATTTAAGTCGCAAGTAAAAATATAATTTTTAAAAGAGGTTTTTAGATGTTTACGTCTAAACTCTAAAAATTTTTATAAAAAAAAAAAAACAATTTTTCTTTGATTTTAAAAATAAGGAAGCTTTGACTACCTGTATCAGACGAATTCTTCGACCGATTTTAAAATTTCTTTCGGCCCAAAATCCACAACAAATTGTAACTTTTCGAGGAAACATTGTTCCCTCGTGTGCGATGGTGTCGTCCCATATACGGCAATTTTGCTTGTTAGCAAAGCCATTCATCTAAAAATGCGCCTCCTCGCTAAAGATGATTTTTAGCAAAAATTGGGGTCCTCTTTCAAACGCTCCGAAGCCCAATTCAGCGAACAAACGGCGTTTTCTATGCTTATGAAAATTGAGCTCATTGGTCAGTTAAATCTTGTACGGGGATAGGCCCAAAAATTGAAGTCTTCGAAAGGCCCAGTTCTTGCGCATGGCTAGGAATCGACTGCCTCGGGTTCTACTGTACACTAACACGAACAGCGGCGCCAATCGAAAAACTCTTAACATGCATGCTAGTCTAAACATTCATGCTTGTGTTGGTATTGGTAGTTACTGTAGTTTTTACATAAATGACGGAGTGTCTGTCAAAAATGGTTACAAGTAAATGGTAAGGTTTGTATATTTTTTTTGATTAAACTTTTATTTCACAGAAAAAATGTTAAATTGTCAGTTTGACAGAAATGTTAATCTATTAAAAATGAATGAACTCTGAAAAAAATTCTTAAGGAACTTAGTGTTCTTTTAAAATTTGTATAATTTTGTTACAAATATTAAAAGTAATTTCCCTAAGCACATCCGAATTATTATTAGTTTTAAGAACTTAATAGCAGCCTTGCTAGCTTCCTATATTAATTAACCTTCATCTCCAGTCTAAACGATCACCTTGAACATTTAACGAAAAAAAAATGTTGTTTTTTTTTTACAAAAATTCACTCAAACAAATAAGAATAAGCTTTTATTATTTTGTAGTCACGCCTTTATGTGATATCTGTTGACCTAGTTTCAACAAAAACTATCACAAGTCACAGTATTTCTATAGAGCAAGCTGCTGGTTCAATAACCTTGTAATTTAAATAAACCCAACATCGACCTTTGACGCCTGTCGTCATCATCGTCGTCGTTCGCCTTGAATAGAGTTGCCTCATAGAGTACAATAATCGTATCATAATGATGAAGGTACGTAAAGAACCTTTCGATTTTTGTTTTTGTTTCTTCTCCTTCAAGACAGATGTCCATCCAACTCAACTATAATCCAATAATGTGTCTGTGTGTGAAATTCAACGCTTCTCTCAATAATTGTCAACTTGAAGGACAGGCTTAATATATTTTGTTACAAAAGTTAAATACATTAGCTGGGATACACTACCTACTTAACTATAAATGCATATGCATGGTCTATAACTGCAGCAGTAGCAGTAGCTTTGTTCCAACTCCTATGACTCACAGAGCTCAACAGATATGGATTTTCGAAATAAATTAAATAATAAAAAATAATAATCTATTATGCGAGAGAGCCTTCTTATGAAGAAAAAAAATAATACAAATCAACCTCACCTCACACCAGCGCGCGCCAGTGCGCTACTGGTGCCGCTGTTGGCTGCTAGCTGCTAGTATAACCGAGGTCATTGCGTTGACTCTTTTTTAGGTTATGTTCATCTGTTCAATGCCATTCGTAAACCAACAACAACAAAAAAGATACAAATTCGAAGGTTTATCATTTTCTTCTACTGACTTTTTTTTTTTTTAATTTATTTACACATAAAAATATCGAGTTTAACCTTCGATTGGGAGGTTTTTTTTTTTGTGTCTTCTATAAATAGTATCTGTTAACGTCACTTAGATAATATTTACATAACTGATTCAATAGACTTGAAAGATAACGAATTTCCTCAATTTAGAATCTTCTCCGATTGTTAATTTTTTTTTTTTTTTTTTGTAAACAAAAATTCAAATGAGGGAATTCCTTTCTCTTTCCACATATTGATTCCGAAATACATTTTAATTTGAAAAAATGCAAATTTTCATTGAAAGGTTGCATTTCGGAAGAGTTACCCAACGCTACCGCTATATAATGTTGTTTTGTACCTTTCATTTTATTTTGTGTCTAACATTTAACTCGGTGATCGTTTAACTCTATGCGAAAGAGTTCATCGAACTATGTTATATGTTTGCCTTCAAATGCTCCACACAAAAAGAGTATCTATACAATGGTACAGTGCGATTCACTCGATTAGTCATTTGCATGACAAATTCAATAATTCATTAAAAGTCAACCCAACCGCGACTAGAATTTTCAAAATGAATGTTATCAGAGACAAAATGTTCATAAGTAAAAAAATTCATTTTTAAAATGGCTAAAAATACTCCATTAGTAGTTGGAGGTAAAAACAGAATGCCATTTGATTTCGTAAGCAAATATGAACAGTTATCTAATTGACATACATTTTATTCAAATTACTTTTATTATTTACAAATAGTTTTTCCTAAGTTTTACAAAGGGCCGTCTACCATATTGACAGTTTCTAATTTTTCATTTCATTTAAAGTCTCCTTCAATTACATATGTACTTTAAAGCAGTACAGAACTTCGCAGCCAAGGTTACCATTCGAAATACTCAAAACCTCGTTCTTATCTAATGAGCTTACGCTTATCTTGCGAACATCACTTTCTTTTAATTGTTTTTCTGTTATTTCTGAAAATGAACATGGTTTTAAAAGAAGAAATTCAGTCACTAATTTATTTCAACTCTCCACTTTTTGTGTTTAGATACCTTTGAAAATCACTTGCAAGTAGATTCTATCTTTACATAGACATTAGTAAAACTTTTGAAAAGTCAAGTCATGAAATTCTCTTAAATTATTTTAAAGAAAATTTGCACTTAATGATCGTTTTGTTTTGTAGATATCTTTATACCTTATAGATGGATATTATGAAGCCATCTTCAAAAATAATAGTTTATATCAATTTAAAATTAATTATGGTGTACCTCAGGGAAGCCATCTTGGCACTTTGGTGTTTGTTTTATTCTTTCTTCTATATTACAACATTCAATGGCATTCATTTATGCTGATGACGTAAAAATATTCATGTCGATTACACAATTCGCAGAATTTTACTCTCGGTGAGTTAATTCAATCCGTTGACCTTTTCCATCCGCTGTAAAACTGAATTATTGAATTATGAAATTCGCCGGATGAACTACATTGTCAATTCCTAAAATTACCTTATTATTTATTAACTTTCCTATCGACGCTGTCAGTTACAGACATTTAGTTCACGGCCTAGGCTTTGATAATAGCATCGTTATCGATCAGTGAAATCAAGCATCGTTGTGCGTGGTTACTACTTGGATGGAGGACCGTTCAATACCAACCGGTGTGCATTCTTTTTTTTTTTTTTTTAGATTTCTGGCTATGCCCGGTTGCGTCTTTATCATTGGTTATCCGTTTATTAAAATTTGTTGACTTACATTTTTGTGCTTTCCATTGTTTTTTTTTTCGTTTAATTAAAAATTCACTTCAGATTCGTCTCGAAATTGGCACGAATATACGAGTAACATGAAAGAAATTGTATGGAGTGCGAATAGATGCGGATTTAGTAATACCAGATAAGTTGAACAGAATGTCGGTGGTGCAGGGATTGTTACCGCTATCGTTCAACTTTCTTTCGTCGAATTCAGTAATAGCAAAATTTTGGAAATTAATTGAAACTGTCAATTTAGCTCATTCGCCGAATTCTGTAATAGGGGTGATTATTAGTTAACTCTATTGCGTATTGTGAGTAGCTGTAAGATGTTTACCGATTTTGGGTCTGGTCCAATAATAACCATTTATTTTAATATATTGACAGTCCAACGCACTAACCATTATGCCAAGGGGTACTACAATCAAATCAAATTAAGAGACGACTTTATTATTTGAGCGAAATGGACTATTTTTTAAAGAGCTCTATAAAGTTAACCATACATGTTATGAACTTAATATTTATGTGAACTCTTAATTATGAACCATTTATTGTACGGAACCTTAAAAATAAAATGCAGCATACATGGTCAGTTATATAGAGTCCATTAAATAATGCTTCATTTCGCTCATACATATATTAAAGTCGTCTCTTAATTTGATTGTTGGTAAGGCCCAAATGTGTTTTACAAGAAAATGTAATTTATTTATTTATGACTATCTGTGAAATACGTAAGTCACATTTGTGTAGAATGTCTAGTTTTTCTGATCTTGGAATCTTATTAGACTCAAAATTATAAGTCAATGTGTTAACATTAGCATTTAAGTATTGAAATAACATAGTTCAACCTTAGTATTCCATCTCTTATTTTAAAAATAAATTTATCATGTTTGTTCAGCGTAAAACGGTTTTGGAAATAGGTATTTTCACAAAGCTTAAAATTGTGTTGGCTGTTGATAATTCTAAATTGTGAAGATTGCGCTTTCATTTTAAATCATTCTTGCGACTTATAGGTACTATAAGGCAAGTTATGCATTCGTAAAAAAATCGAACTCGAGATTTTGATCAAAGTTGACATTACGATGATAGCGAAGACTAAAAAAGTGGGTCTCACAATTCTCTCTGTCTGTCTGCCTGTTCTACTACAGGCTAAACGGCTCGGCCGATTTTCTTCGAACTTGGTAGATATGGTTTTTAATAACCCCCCCCCCCCCTCCCGTCACACGTTTTTTCCTTTTTTTTTAAGACCAAATTTACATATTTTTCGAAATTTTATAAATATTTTTTTTCTCAAAAACTGTCCCACATATTTTTTTTTTTAAATTCAAAAAATTTCATTTAGTTAAAGCCAGGTAATGGTTGAAAAAATTCTCCAAAATATACTCGTAGTTATTTTTGGTACCCCCTTGGAACCATTTTTTTTGTTTTTGATTTTCTCAAAAATGGTACCACCGATTTTGATCATTTTTACTTGCGATATATGTAGGTACTATAGGGGCAAGTTCTGCATTTGTAAAAAAAAATCGAACTCGAGATTTTGATCAAAGTTGACATTACGATGATAGCGAAGACGAAAAAAGTGTGTCCGACAATTCCGCCTGTCTGTCTGTATCTCGAACTACAGCCTAAACTACTAGAGATACTTTCTTCAAACTCAGTACTTAAGGGTCTTCGGTGATTCCCTAGAGGAGAAATTGAAATTTTTTAAATTAAATGTTATATTATGGACATAGACTACATTTTGGTCAAAACAAAATTGAGGGGAAATGTTATTAGGGGTACCTGTCATAGAACCGTTTTTTTGATTTTCGAATTTCTCACCAACGGCTCTAACGATTTCAACCAAAATTTTTATGCAGGAGCTGCTTTGCATTTGAAAAGATATAAACTAAAAAATTTTCGAAAAAATAGTTTTTGGATTTAAAAAAAAGTAAATTTTTTTTTTTAAATTCAATATCTTAAAAACCGATACACGATTAAATTTTTAAATTACGTTTTAAAATGTATTTTATTAAATACTAACAATTTGCATATGAATTTTTTTTATAAAAATTTTAAGGAAAATTTAGTATTTACACGAAAAACATGTTTCAGTGTGGCTGTATGTCTGTACCTTTCACTACTTCACTTCTCAATACACTATTTCTTTCAATCTCGGTAGTTAGGGTGATTCCCTAGAGGAGAAATTGAGTTTTTTAGCTGCAAAACTAACGGTACCCCCCATACACCCGTAATGAAAACGGATCTAACAATTTTGATAAAAAAAAATAGGTGTGATATTATGGACATGGGCTATATTTTGGTCAAAAAAAATTTGGGGGCAAAATGTTATTAACGGTACTTGTCATAGAACCGTTTTTTAATTTTCGACTTTCTCATTAACGGCTCTAAGGATTTTAACCAAAAATTTTCAGCAGGAGTCCACTTAAGTTTAAAATAATATTGTATATAAAAATATTCGGGAAAATATTTGTTGGTTTTTTTTTTCAAAAATTTTTTTTTTTTTTTTTTAAATCAATATCTTAAAAACCTATGAACGATTATTTTTTGAAATTTTTTCCTAAAATCAATATTATTAAATACTTATGATTCACATCCCACATTTTGTTCTTGAAAAAATTTAAAGAAATTTCTTATATAAAAAATTTATTTAATAATAAAACAATTTTTAAAGTTTGTTTGCATAAATTCATACTTTTCTAGAAATCAGATGGCAATTTTATGCATTTGAACATTATTATCTCATTAAATCCATTTTTTATATTTATAAAATGTATCTTAAATTTCAAAGTACTTTTACATAAGAGCAAGTTCGTGCGATCCAGTCGTGCATTTTATTTTTTGTGTTAATGCTCCTCAACAGTTTCAATGTTATTATGTATTCAAATTTTCAAAAATTTTTTTTTGGATTTTTAAAAAAAAAAAATCAATTTTTTTTTTGGAAAACTCAATACCTTTTTCGAAAACTCCATGATCGATTTTTTTAAAACTTGGTATATAAAAGTTTCCATATACCTATTATCTACAAGAAATGCGAAAAAAATTAATTTTACCTAAAAATAACGGTACCCTTTATAAAAATGATAAAAAATGGTTTTCGAAAATCATATTTTTCTCGAAAACGGTTCTGAGAACTTTGCTAATTTTTTTTTTCTTTCGATTAATTTTTAAGATCTATAATTTAATAAAAAAAAATGAAAACAAGATATTAGCCGTGTTTTTTTCGCAAGTCTATATAGAATTGTAAAAAAAAAAACACATCGGGATTTAGGAGCTTTTTTCCAAATAGCTGGAAGCACTGTGTACGCTATGTCATTTGTCAGCTGTATTGACGACTAGCATCAACCAGCATCCAAAAACGTCACTTTTGACTTCTCTGAACAAATTATCGATAACATATAGATAATATTATTTTGGCATCACAGTTTTTATCGCGTCTTAGCTTAAGTCTCGAAAATTATCTGGTATAGATTTATGTAAGTAGTTGTTGTTTTTCATGTAAAGCGCTTAGTCCCGATGTCGTTTTTTTCTACAATTCTATATGGACTTGCGAAAAAACACACCTATTACTGACTATACCTATTATAGAACGATTTTTTCAAATTTTAAATTTCTCACTATCGGCATAACGGATTTTAATGAAATTTTTTAGAGAGAAGTTTAAAAAACTTTGCATTTCAAAACTTTAAGAAAAATTTTCGAAAAAAAAATATTTTAAACATTTCATTATTTTTTTTTAAATTTAATTAAGTAATACTATTGTAACTTTTAAGTAGATTTCGCATACAAAATTAATTGAAATGAGTTGTTCCGTTTTTGAGAGGGGTAGGTACCATTAATAAATGTTCTTTGACATTATCTAAATAATTTTTTATTTTTTTTAATGTGTCAAACAGTTTAAAAAAAAACCTACACTCTATTTCCCTAGTTTACATTATAAATTGCCAACACTCAACATATCTACTCAACTTCATAAAATTTGTTCTCAAAAGCTTTAAATCCCAAAGGCTCCTTAATAATATCCACTGAATATGCTCCTTGCTTGTAATTGAGAATGATAATGGTAACTCTGTTTTGATGTAGATAAAAAGCGCACGATCGTATTGACAGTATCCCATCAGCAGTGGGATACAACGGTCATGTTGGGGTGTACAACTTTTTGCGAAAAATTACAACAACAATTCTTTAAGGAAAATCAGTGGCTTGCTCTTTTCTAAGTGGCATTTTTCCCAACGCAGTGTAGTGAGGGTGCATCAGGCGCCACTGCTTTGGTAAAAGCTCTCCCATAAGACATGTACTGACAATTTTTGTTGAACAGAGTATAGACCTATTGACTTGCAACTCTCAACCATTCCTGTGTTAATGTGCGTAGGAATGGAGGGAACCTGCATACAATTTGCTGTTAAGCTCAAACCACTTAGATGAGAACCTTTTCATTACAATTATTAAGAGATGATATTAAACGAGTTTTTATATCAAAATCTAATCAAGTGAATCGCACTGTACACAATTTAAAAAAAAAACCTTCTCCAGCATACACACGTTTTTTGTCTATAGTTTCTTCTCTTGCATTAGAGTAGATAATCTTTGTTGGAGATCTTAGCTGCAGACAGCTTTTTCAACACAGTTCACCTACTAAATTTTATTGTGCAATCAAAAATAAACAAACTAAAAAACAAAAAAAAAAAAAAACAAATTCGGCGAAATAATAAGCTAAAAAGTAAATACCAAAATGAATTTAGAAAACGAAAAAACCAAATACAAAATAAACAACCAATGAGATTCCACACCGACACATCATCCCAACATTTATTATACACCCATACAAACATACATACAAAATAATGTGCAATGATTATTGTCGGAAAAGTCCAATGAACTTTTTGCATTTTATTTTTCTCAACTTTTTGTTGTTGTTGATGTACTAGAAATCGTTTACTCTCTATCTTCTCTATATTCTGCATCTGCAGCAGTGGAGTAGTGACAGTGACAGCGACAGCAACTTGCTCTCTTCTCGCCATGTTTGTCTATTTGATTCTCCCGCAGTTTTTTTTTTTTTTGTATTTGTTGTTATCTTAAAAATGAATGAGTTTTTTTTTTGGTCTCTTGTTGTCTTTGCAAGTTATTCCATGACGATGATAATTATGGGGATGTGAATGTGGGGAGCTTTTTATTCGCTTACTTTATGAGCATTGAGTTTTTTGTTTCTTTGCTTCTTAATGGTGATTTCTTTTCTCACGGTTTGTTTAAATAATCCGTGATTAATGAAAGCGGAAATTTGATTACATTGAAGATTTAATTTGCATTTTTAAACATTTAAATTGCTTATTTGTTTAATTTGAGTTAACTTTTAACAAATTGAAATACAGTACGTACGCTATTGGAACCACCATTTTTATTAAATTCTATGTTTATAGCAGGTAGAGCACATAACCGAAGACGCTATTCACCACCCAGAATAATTCTTCCTTAACAAAAAAAAAAGCAACTCATGAGCTTTCTTTCTCGGAAATAAGGGAGGATTATTGAACCGAGAGCATCACTCAATTGGCATGTAGATAGCTTTCTTTCCTCCACTTGTGTGCCTAAAAAAAACAAAAACAAAAACAACATTGTTAAATTAGCCTTCCTAATACATAAAATTTATTCGAAATCTTATTTTAAATCTTAAAAATAAATCTGTAAGACGAAAATTGTAAAGTAATTGGTGTGGATAATTTCCGAGAGGTCATCTTTTATCAGTTTAAAAGTATTCAATTAATTTTTAGAACACAAACCCAATACTTCTTCAGAATAATTGAGCATTTTAATGTAGTCTGACTCAGCTTAATCCATAAAAATAATTTGATTGGCTTGTATACAGTTATTATTCTGAAAGGTCTAGGATTAAATTGAAAAATTAATGGTGAATTTCAAGAAGGGCTTTTAAGCATTTAAGGCTTCTAAATCATAAAATGGGATTTTTTAGTCTCATCAAGCGCTTTTAAATTAAGCTTTTAAACACCCTTATAAACTAAATGCCATTTTTGGCTCATTAAATTTTAAATCTTTCCTAATTGCTCACACTGAATCAAACAACTTTCTCAAATAATTTGCATTTATTTCCTGATACCAAACTTCTTCTATTGCTGATTTCATTTAAATGATTGTTTTTGGACATTTTACTCTTTTTTTCCCTAATTGCTGGCAACAGTTCTCAATTGGATTCAGGTCCGGACTGTTTCCTGGCCATCAAAGTGACTTAATCTCCCAAGAATATCCTTGTGATTTTTTACCTGAATAAAAAAGTCAGTTTTATCGTACCGTTTTCATTCGGTGGCATGGGGCTGAGTCATCTTGGAAAATTAAATTTCCACAATGCTTGAAAAATTGCTCCAATGTTGGCAAAACACGTTGATTAATTTAAAGGTATTTTGCAGCATAATAATGGCCCCAACACCAAACATTATACATTTCTCCTTTTTTGCGGCGGAGTATCGCAATCCCATCGGGTCCGAACAATTTAAATTTGGTTTCATCCTAAAAAAAAACAACTTGTCCCCAATAATTTCAAGTCCAATCTTTATGAGTTTTGGTCCATTGCAACCTTTGTTTCTTCATTCGGCAAGTAAGCAAAGACTTTTTTGCAGGCAACCGTGCATTCAATCCGACATTATTAAGCAGTCTTTGCATGGTTCTGTCACAAATTTTTTTTCCAGTTTGAGACTGAAAATTTCTATTGATGTCCCCAGTATGTTGAAATCGATTGCGAATTTAGTCGGGAATATAAGACGCTCTTCTCTTCAACCACAAATGACAAAATACTCCTAATAAAACATGAGAAAAAATTGGATGAAACATAGAATTTCACCGTTAAAACACAAGAGTATGAAAATAGATCAATTCGAGGTTTTTTTGTCGCTGGGTACTCGTAGTCAGCTATAGGTATTTAGAGCTCATCAAACCTTTTTTAAGGATTATTTAGTTAAAATTCTGGCTCAGGGTCATAAGTCCACATGCAAAGAAGTCCATTATGAATTTTCAACCTTGTTATAGGTGGATAAGAGTCAACAATCACACTACTCTGCTGATTAGAAATCCAAAACAATCCATCATTTAATCCACAATTATTTCTTAAATTTACTTATTTACAAATAAAATAAAATCCACGTCCGGGTCGAACGAATTTGCTCTTATGTAAAAGACTAAAAAATAATTAAAATAAATGTTACTAGAGAGAAATGTTCATAACCATAAAATTCATTTTGTAAACGATTAAACTACATTAGTAGGATTAGGATGCCATTTGATTTCTCAAGCAAATATTGGTTTCTTATAGATATATGTTTTATATACAATTTTTTTAAGAAAAAAGTTTATACGCTTTTATTATTGAACGAATAGGAATGAAATTTCAAAAAAAAAAAAAAAATACTGATCTGTTTTTGAGATATCGAATTTTCCAAAAAAAAATTATTTATTTTTCAAAAATTCAAAAAATATTTTTTTTAACTTTTGAAATGCAACATTTATCAAGCTTTTAAGAAGAAAATTTCATTAAAATCCGTTATGCCGATAATGAGAAATTCAAAATTCGAATAAATGGTTCTATGGTCATTTGAATTTTTTTTTTTTTGAATTATATGTATACATTATGTAGATGGTAAAAATTAGTCGAAAAAAAATTGTTATCAAAATTCTAGGCGCCGTTTCGCGATTTTCGGAAACCATTTTTTACCATTTGTATGATGGGTAACGTAATTTTTAGATAAAATACAATTTTTTACTTGCGACTTACAGGTACTATAAGGCAAGTTATGCATTCGTAAAAAAAATCAAACTCAACTCGAAATTTTGATCAAAGTTGACATAACGATGATAGCGAAGACTAAAAAAGTTGGGCTCGCAATTCTGTCTCTCTGTCTGTCGGTTCGACTACAGCCTAAACTACTCAGCCGATTTTCTTTAAACTTGGTATATATCATTTTTAATTTTTTCCCCACACTCTTTTTTTTAAGACCAAAAATAACGGTACCTGCCATACGTTTTTTTTCGAAATTTTATAAATATTTTTTTTTTCTCAAAAACTGTTCGACAGATTTAAAACCTAAAAATACAAAAAAAAAAATTTATTTAGTTAAAACTAGGTAATGTTTGAAAAAAAAAATTTCCGATAAATGGTTATTGAGTGAGGGGGTACTTTTTTTTTGTTTTCGATTTTCTCAAATCATTTTTTTTGCTAAAGCTGCGCAAAAAGATGAATAGAATTTTGTATTCAAATTTCAACAAAATTTTGTTTGGATTTATAAAAAAAAAATCCAAATTTTTTTTTTCAAAACTCAATATTTCGAAAACCCCATGATAGATTTTTTAAACTTGATAAAAAATAGTTTCTCAATATAGTCTACAAGATGTGAGAAAAAAAATTATTTTACCTAAAAATTAAGGTATACCCAACATACAAATGTTAAGAAAATGGCGCCTAGAATTTTGATAAATTTTTTTTTCTTTCAATTAATTTTTACGATCTTTAATTTAATAAGAAAAAGATATAAAATATATTACAGCTTGTACCTACCATAGAACCATTTTTTCAAATTTTGAATTATTACTCATTATCGGTTTTTAATCAAATTTTTTATAGAGATGTTTCTAAAAAGTTTAAAAAACATTGCAATTCAAAACTGGAAAAAAAAGAAGTATTTTATGAATTTTTGAAAAAAAAAAAATCATTTTTTTTTGGAAAATTCGATATTTCAAAAACGCTTCAATATTTTTTTTTTGGAAATTTAATTTTTATTCGAACCGTAGTTAAAACTTAAGGTTGGCGTACCAAATTTTTTTCTTAAAAATCTTTTAAAAATTTTGTATATAAAAGCTTATTTTTATAAGAAACCACTACAATGACTTATAATTTTTGTTCTTGCTTAAATTCAGGTTTACATAGCATTCTGTTTTTGTCTCTTACTAATAAAAGAATTTAAAAAAATAATTTTATCCTTATGAACAGTTTTCTCTAATAACATTCGTTTTTAAAATTCCTAGTCTATTACATAGGAGTAAGTTCGTGCGACCAAGCCGTGCATTTTATTTTCATATCGTTTAAATTGTAATATAAAACTTTTAACTGTCAAGTCTTAAAATAATCGAGTATGGGGCTTTTGAAATATTGAGTCTTAAACATTTTTTTTTTAATACAAAACATTTTTTTGGAAAATTTTAATATGCAATACCATCCAAACTTTTGGGGAACTTTTTGGATTCCTGCAAAATGGTTATTGTATGCTAAATACAATAACCATTTTGCAGGAATCTTTTTGGAGCGCATTACCTAGTTTTAACTACAGGAAATTTATGATTTGTTTTTTTAAATCTGTGGAACAGTTTTAAAGAAAAAAAAATATATTATAAAATGTCTAAAAAAATGTGTACGGAAGGTACCGTTATTTTTTGATCTTAAAAAAAAAGAACAGACACAGAATTGCGAGACCAACTTTTTTGTTTGTCTTCCCTATCATCGAAATGTCAAGTCTGACCAAAATCTCGATTTCAATTTTTGTTACGAATTAATTATAACCTACCATGTAGTACGTACAATGTTGCAATTAAAATCATGTCGTCCTTTAAGTATGTAAATTATTTGTACATATGGCAAAATTTAGATCTAAGAGAACTTAGTTACAAGATGGTTGCTTTCTTAGGACGTTGAACAGGGATTCAAATTTATATACATGCAAAGTAGGCGTGGCATTGGGCGGATTTAATTCAAACTATTTTCCAAATGTTCACATCAATAATATGAAAAAACTCGAAAAACAAAACTAAAGCGTTTTTCAATAATAACATAATAATATAAAAATCATGATCTTCTTCCAACCCTATCGGTGCCTCAAATATTTAAGGGACGTCACTTCTTGGGCTATTTTAAGTGTGCTGAACAAAGTCTCTATGCAAAATTTGGCCATAATATGAACTGAGAGATTACTTACTTTCTGTCAATGCTCCATTTCAAACGGAAGCACTTACAGCTGCGATATTTTCGATACTTGTTCTCTTACTGGTACAAGAACATTCATTAGTGAATATCTTGTGTTAAATGTATCCACTACCTCTACAGCACGCACTGCCTGTTACGACCGAAAATTGGATTAAGCGTTCTTAAAGGTTGTGACCACCAACTCATAATTTCGTTAGCAATAATTTCCAATTTTTCCTCGTTCGTGGAAGTGCTACATGATATACAAATTTAAGCCTTAACTGACATTTTCGGAACATGCGCCTGGATTGCACCATTCGGCAAAAGCGTACAATTCTAATTCAGGTTAGATTATAAATTCCTGTTCAACTCATCCTCTTACAATGCTGAACTTTTCTTTTCTAAGAATACTTCCAATGTATAGAAAACGCCGAAGGTTTATGTACATATTAAATATTTAAGTCCCTGGCGACTGGGCTAGAAAAAAAATCAAAAGCAAATCTTGTAGTCTTATATACACTTTGATCAACAGTAAATATACCCCAGCATCTTCGTCTATTTGTAAACAATGATTCACGCTGCCCCATTTAGAGTGTAGAGCAGCGTACTTTCTATATCTTTTGCATGATTTATGCTTAGCATATCTATGTGTTGTAGATTATAGACAAATAAAATAAATCCTTGAAACTCAGACCTCCCGACATACATAGACATAAAATGAGCATTTATAAATCAGTGACATAGATTGGCACGAACGAAAAGTGCAATGACCACTTTTTTTTTGTCTTTGCTTTTGTTTGCTATCAAGCCAACCAGCCATTGTAAACTAAATCAAAAGCTTTACTCCGACTATTCAAATTGGGGTACATTAAATGTAAAATAGTCAACGGCAGATACAAGGAAGGTTGCAGAATACTCTAGTTCACAGTGGAAACATTGCAATGTAATTTTGTATAGTAAATTGAATAGAACGGAAAACTCAAGTCGAAATGGTTAACAAAATAATTGCCCAAACTAGGGCAGCCATGTATACATTTCAATGAACACGTTTTGTCAGTTCAGTTAGCTTATTTATTTTTGTATTGAAATAAATTATGTACCTGTGTGAAATCAGTCAATCAGGCAACAAGGTTTAAAATCAATTAATTTTATAAAAAAGAGATGAGTTTTGGACTCGTTTTATCTTTTATGTCAGTGGCTCGAAAAAATGGCAAGTTTTTTCCAAATTTAGTCAAGGCTTTAGTAAGACTCTGGACTTTGTCTCTACAGACTCCTTGCCCTTAACTGCTAATGTTTTCTTACTGCTTATCTTTTCTCGTTGATTGAGTTGGCCTATAAGTTCAATATTCACCTTTGCTAGGTACCGGACCTTAGGAACTGTCCAGGAAGCTGTACATTTTGCTGAGGACAAGACCCCTATTTATTCGGGTTAATACAAGCTTATTCTTAATCCGTTACAACAAATTATCTGCATTGGAAAGATAGAAGAGATGAGGATTTCTTAGATTACGGGAATTACTGTTTAAAGAGGTCGAGTTGTAAAGAGCTGAGTAGCCAACAGATCCTGAAAGTATAGTCGATGAACGAACAGAACATCGCTTAATTCTTTTTGTTCGTCAAGCGTATTCAAGTTAATTATTTGAAGTCGTGAAAAGAATTATTCCAAGACGGACCATAAAGAGTAAAATATACGAAATGACGTTGAATGCTCTCGATTCTGGATATTTGAATCTGTTGATAAGGGTACAACACTTGGCAGGTGTATTCAAGAAGGGGTAAACAAAGGTTATGTAAAGGGATCGGGTCAAGTAAGGTTCAGAGAATTTTTTGGACCTTTCGTTTCACAAAGCTTTAAGATATTCGGTGGATATGTGTTAATAAAGGAAAAGGTAGAGACAGGGATAGATCGGATGCGATCTTGTGAAAAATGATTGATTGACATTTGGCACTGTTTAACTCCAAGCAATTTTTCAAGTACAAACACAATTGTTTAATCAAATTCCATAGACAAAAGTTAGTTATAAAAGATACATGGTAGTACGAGTACTAGATCTAATAAAAAAATACTAGGTACTTGACGAACTTTCGTCATATTTAAGGAATTTTTTGAGATTTTTTTTTTCTCTTTCGACTTGTTTACGACAAATTTACAGCAATTATTAACGCTGTGCTTTTTCTTTTTCGAGTTCATTTTAGCCTATTTTCAGGGTGATAGTGCTAACTTGACTGACAGGTTTGCATTACCAGGGTTCATTAAAAAAAAAAACGGGAAAACATTCTTTTTCACGACAATTAATCCAATTATTGCATCTTTAAGATTTTTAAGTAGTAATGCTAACTTGACGGATATGTTTTATACCATTTTAACATCTTATAATTTTAAAGTTCTTATTGAAAAACCCTTTAAAAACGGATATAGGTTATTAGCTTCAAATGCAATTAATTCCATGTTCATAAAAATCACATCTGGTCATTGCCGTTTATGAAGCTGCTTTGGAGTATTTTTTTTTAATAAGGGGATTATTTTGGACTTCTCTGGTACCAGCAGACATCGACATCAAGTTAAAGAGGAGTAGAATCATGTGTCGATGAAATTATCTTGAAAAACTTGCTATCCTCGGCGTACAGTAAGCAATTTTAATATTTGATGACAGTTTCAATATCGTAAATAGTAAGATTAAAAAGAAAAGGACCCAAGTGGCTGCCTTGTGGGACCCCGGAGGTAGTTTAGAAATCATTGGAGAAGATAGATCTTAAACGAATTTGGTAGTAATGGATTTTCAGGTAAGAAGAAATCCATTTCAAGAAGATCGGTCCAAACACCAGGGAGTGGAGAATAAGTGTATGTGAAATTTTGCCAAAGGCTTTACTGAAATCGGTTGAGACAACATCGATTTTTAAATTTCCGTTCTAAAAGGCTTTCAATGAATTTGAGAATTTCTGAAAGTTTGGGCCCTTTATGTATTGGAGTAATGAAAAATGTCTTCTATATTTGAGGAAATTTTCCTTGAGATCAAACTAAACTGAAGATTTTTGGGTGAGGAAAAAAAAGTGTGGAAGAGCTTTTTTTTCTGTTTGATAAATATGGCAGGGATATCATCGGGACCCAAAATAAACTCATCATTAAGTTGACTTAGCTTATTTTCGATGAGAAATGTGTTAAGCTGCTGCTAAAAGTAGAAAAATAATACTTATGGGGGCAGATATTTATAAAACCATTTCTACCCATAAAATTATGCTAAACCAAGGTACTATATACATATGTATGTATAAAGTTAGGTGGACAAAATGGATCTGGCTGAATTTGTATCTGAAGAACTCTAAGCGTTTGATATCTTTAAGTTAATTGGACATTAGTTCAGGTGTCGTAATTGATTAATGTCTAATAGTTAGTCCCGCCTCCCGACTTGGCGTCTACTCCAATGATTTCTGCAGAAGCGTACAATGGAACAAACAATTCCTTACCTTCTATGTACATCTTCCGCTCCATCCCAAAGACGTACATAGCCTCTATCGATACGAGTGATTTGAAAAATATTGAAAAACATAAGTAGCCTTACACACTAATTGCTTAATACTTAGCATGGTCCAACAGTCAGCTTGCTTGTGTATGGGCAGATCACTTCGTATGAATCCCTCCGCTTCACTAGACATTCTGTTCCATCTAACACCCCTGGAAATATTCTGCAAAAAAAGAGCTGCAAACACAACTATTAGTCTCTGATGGACATGGAGCAGAAGTTTAGCATTCACCTCTGCTGGATGCCAGGCCACAGGGACATTTCAGGAAATTGTAAAGGTGACGAATTCGCTAAAAGTGGAACAATGATACCTTTATTGCCACATAAGTCAAATATACGTATTCCCATCGCTAGCTGTAAATTTTTGCTAAAGCAAGACAAACAGAACAAAGCAGACAAAACAGATTTTGCCAATGCTGGATCTGAAGCGCTCCGAAGGTTCAATTCTTTAAGCAGTTGCACATAGGCTCCTTAATATGTGTAATAACAGGACACTGTTTGATAGGCTAGCATGCAACGTGGCTTTGAATTTATTCTAACGATTTCTGCTGAAGCTGCATGGCAGAAGAATAGGAGGAATCGATTTGTCAACTTCATTATTCATTATCCCAAAAACCAATGTCGACACCATCTGGGACACACAATTTATTAATTAATACACTAAATTTTAATTCACTGGCTAAACCTCATCTGTGAACTAATCTTGCATGAAGTTGATTAATATTTTTGATAATCTTCCTAAAATCTTGTTAAAAACTGGATTGTTTTTTTCTTGCGATAGAAGTCCGATAGACAATAAAAGGACATCTTGCCCAACGGATTAAAATGAAATCTTCAACTTTCATTAGTCTACCATTTATAATAAATAACCTTCGAACCAAAATTTATATACCCATTACCACCTAAAAATTATACAAAAGAAGAAAATTCATATTCGATAGCCTTGTTCCCAAAAAAAAAAAATCCCAAGAAACAAAAAACCTCCACAAATGCACTTGTCAATGACAAAATAAAAATGCCATCGACACTCAGTCAACTTAAAAGTGCATCCGCACACCCGTACCGCATCCATATCCAAACGAACACATTTTGTTCACCTTGCAAAGAGAAGAAAAAAAAAACAACAAAACAAAATCACCACCCATAGTCTCAAGACTCAATGAGAGTGGCGAGGTGGCTCTGCCTCTAGCCTCTTGATGATGATGATGTCCATATTCAATGCAATTTTATTGAAAAAAAAAAAAACAAGCTTTTCGTCTCGAGAGTCGCCTGAAGATCAAAAACGCATGTCGCGAAAAGTTTTCCATTTTCCTCTCAATATTGTTCTCAATTTTCCATTCATTTTCTCTCTGATGATATCTCTGCGTCTCTGCATTTTCAAACTAAACAAAAAATTATAACACTTTAAAGCTTTTTAGTTCTGCTCTTGCTAGCTAGGCTCTAGCTGCTCTCTATGCTTCATGCTCCATCTCTCTATCTGTGTATAGAAAATGTGTCCAATTTGCAACAGATCGCTGGACGGCGAACGAAGGAGAATTCACCTTCAGTTGGAGCTGCCAGTCTGCATCGGAGCGGCATTGAAAGCGTTACAGTTACACGGAAAATTGTAAATCGGACAATTTTGTTTGCTTTTCTTTTTACAAGCCATCCGGGATTGGCCAAAAATAAATAAACAAAAAAAAAATTCAATTCTTTAAATGAAAGCGAAAGTGCAAACCGAAACGGATTAAGGCCATTTTTTTTTGCTTGCATTGCACCCTTTTCAGTTTTTTTTTTTCTGTCGAAGCTTCGAAGTAAAGTGCGGACTTTAATCCCCCCCTGTATGACAAAAAAATATAAAAAAAAAACCTTCCATAACCAGAAGCGTCCAATTTTGTCGGTCGGTGGTGGGCGTTTTGCAATCACAGGAGTGTCTATGCAGAGAATATAGTGTCGACTATCGATGTTCATCCACATCACCCTTCGACAGAAAAACCACACAGATACAATCGAACTCAAACTTACATCTTCTCTTGAAAGTATTTGGTGGTATTATGCAACTTCATCCAGCAGCAGCAGCAGCAGGTTTTGAGAAATATTTACATTAACAATCCAACTTTTTGTTGTTGTTATTTTTATTGTTGTTGGATATGCAAATGGAGGAGACTCCAGAGTGAAGTGGCAGCCGGTGAAGTGATATAGAGACGTAGCACGTATAATCACAAACAAAGCTTTATTAGACATTAGATATAGCATATCTGGTGGAATAGCGCAGATAGGGTTGCCGAACGAAGACTCCACTGCATCACAAAAAGACCGGACCGGACGGCAGTAACGAAAGAATTGAAAATGGAGAGGATGAGGTGCTGCTACTAGTGAATACATTTATCAGCAAGCACACCTTCGCTAATTTCTCAATACAGACACCGACGAGAGAGTCGAGAGTGAGTTTTATTTTTCAACATTTTTTTTCCTCCATTTGACGAATGGCCTTTGAAATATTTTTGTTGTATGTGCATATAACGTAAATAAATATATCATTAAGCACTCGAAGGTACAATTATTTATCATTTTTGTTGTGCTATTGAACGGTACGACGACGACAACTACAACGGCGGCGGCGGCGGCGGCAATGATGGTGGCATTCAGATATATTTAATCAGGGACGTCTTCTTTTTCCTCGTTTAATTGGAGTTTTTCTTTAAAGGGGTTGACAGAAACTTTCTTAAAAAATGTACATAGATATACATACATACATCGAAGGAAAAAAGTTGTTGGTGTTTCCTTATTGGCTTTATTTGTGTATTTACACATACATACATATGTATATACAAAAAGGACGACACCACAATTTATTTCTTTTCGCATCCTTTAGACTTAGACTTTAGACTTAGATTCTTGTTAAGAAATCGATAGGTACTTAGCGACCTAAGTAAATTTTCAAATTTGATAAAAAAAAACCTCGCCATCCCTTCACCATCTTGCTGAACCTGCCACTCCGCAGAAAACAATAGCTGAAGTACCAACTATTTGTTTTTCGAATCCACAAGAGTTTCGAAGGATTATGTTGTGAAGATGCAAAGTTCCGGAAGACAAAATGTCGAAAAACAAAGTTTCAAAACGACAAATCTCTGGAAGACAATGTTTCCAATAAAGACAAAGTTTTGAATAAAAAAAAAAAATTGTTCTAAGCGTGAGGGACGTTATATTTTCGCTTATATTTTGATGAGGACAAACTTAGAAGAAAATATAACTCATATGAATTAATCATATGCACGAGCGCCCTAATAAAGGCACTTTGTTCACTTGACTTTTGCAAAAATTAATAATGTTACACGAGCTGAATTTCGTTCGTGAACATTTCTATAAAATACCCCCGTCTACACCTCTCTTGGCGGATAGACAAATTTAAGACCAAAAACAATTTCGATTGTAGCAAAAACCTTGTAGTACCCCTTGGCTTTATGGTGGTTAGTGCGTTGGTCTGGGATTCGATTTCCAGCTGATGGAAAAATATTTTCCAGAGGAAGTGACAAATCCTACAGAAAATTGCTGATCATCTTAGCCCTTTGACCTCGACAGAAAATTGTACGTCCCCTTGACTACCGCTAACACGGCCGTAGAAATGATAGAGTTGCAAGTCGCTAAGTTTAGGCTCTTTACGAGTCGTTTGGCCTTGAATCTATGTAAATACATGGAGGCAAAAGTGCACCTCCTCTAATGTGTAATAAATCGAATTCGTGACTGATCAGACTTGACATTTAGTGATAGGGAAGTCTCATAATTCTGTCTGTGTGCCTGTTGGACTAACTTAACGGCTTTGCAGATTTTCTTTGCATTTGTCGAATGTGATTTTTCATTTCTTCCCCGACACTGTTTTTTTTTATTGAGGGTAGGTACCTTTCATACATTTTTTTAGAAATTTAAGAAATATTTTTTTTCTCAAAAATCTAAAACTTACTTTTAGTAAAAGTTAACTAATGGTTGAAAAAAATTACGAAAAATGCTTATTAATGCTACCTTCCATAGAAAAATTTATTTTTCTCAAAAAGGTTGAACTGATTTTGATCAATTTGTTTATGAACAAACTCATAAAAAGCTCTTATAGTTTTGACATTAGGGGTTCATGTTTTCTTTTTTTATTTTTGAAAACCAAAATTCAATTAAAAATACAACATTTCAAAAACCACATCCTCTATTTTTTTAAACTGGGTGTTGAAAAAAAAAACGAAAAATGGATTTTATTAGTCTTCAATAGAAATATTTTGAAAAATTTTTTTTTTTTTTTTGAAAAACGATAGAACGTATGCCTAAACTTGTAAAGTGTTTCTTTAGTTTAGTGGTTTCAACTCAATATTTCAAAAACAACATCTTCGATTTTTTTAAAAACTGGGCACTTATCGTTTTTTAACATTACCTAACACGCACACAGGAATGGTTGAGATTTTTTTTAAGATTGAAGAAATCAAAATATCTTTTAGTAAAAAAAAACAACTTTAAAAACGCTTTTTTGAAAATCTTATTTTTCTTGAAAGCGGAATTTTTATTAATTTTTTTAAACTATTCAATTCAATCATTAGAAAAGTTAAAAATTAAAACATAAGCACCAGTAGCTACCATAGAACCATTATTTAATTTTTGACTTTCTCATCATAACGGATCTTAATTAAATTGTTTATACAGAAGCTTCTAAAGCTTTTAAATAACATTGCATACATAAACTTTCAAAAAAAATATTTTGTTGATTGTTAAAAATAATTTTCAATTTTTTGAAAGTTCTATATTTCAAATTTATTTTTTAAATTTAAATTTTATCTACATAACAATAAAAAATTAATTACTTCTACCAAAACTTTTAAAAAATGTAGTTCCCAAAAAATCATCACATGTGACCCCCTCCAACAAATAGTCAAGGAAAAATGTGAAATCTTTTTTTTGTTAGGTATATTTTTTGTACATAGCGAATGAACTAGATTAAGATCTCCTTTTTCATTTCATAAGGGATGTCCAGCGGGAATTTTTCAATTTCAAAATTTAATAAATAATAAACTTAAGCATTATTTTCATATTTTAAAAATCATAAACTAAGTTAGAGTCACAAAAGCTCGATGCTCCAAGAAATGCTATTGTAGGGTTTCTCATGAAAAAGAAAGTATGTATTTCATATTTTTTTTTTATACAAAATCGAGTTTGGCAATGTGAATTTGTTTTGAAAACAAAATTGTTAAAAATTAAATTGTTACTTGCTGATTAATCTGTTAGAGAAAGTTACTCTCATCTTCTCGATGGAAGACCGAAACTCTCATTAGTAATTTACGTGAAGTGGGTTATACATAATTTCTTTTCGCACACGAAAATTTCAATTCCATCCTCTTATACTTTAAAAAATAAATAACATTGAAAAAATCACCCGAAAAGCCCATAAACTAACACTCCAAAATTTCAGACATAATGGAAAGATTCTTTTGAACCCACTTTCTATTGTTGTCATTAATTTACTCCGAATTATTTATCAAACATCGATGTTTGGATTTTCAGGAACAAACACCTCCTTACAGAGTCAGTGATTAATGAGAAAATTTGTCTAATTAATTGGATAGAGCAAGACCTCCTCGTGTTTCTGAGCTTTTTAAAAAAAAATGTAAAAATCAGTGTGGTCTAAGTGACCACAAAAGGGGTTATATACTTATGGTATAACACAGTGCGAGCGTTAAAGTAAAGAGGAGAGGATTTCACTGCAGTTCTGATGATCTCAATTAATTTCATGACATTGCTTTATGGGGATTTATTAATTATTATATCTGCAATAGTAACATTTTCATATTTCGAAAACCTATCGAATGTAAAAAAAACTCAATTTTTCAACTTAGATTTAAGCTCTTTTTGCACATTTACTCTTGTTTACACTGAAGGGTTTTTATTTATTCTGTTAAGGGTTAAAAAACCTTTCTAGCAATAAAGCAAATTTTGAAAATGACTTCATACAAACTTATTCAAAAGAACGTTCTAGCCACGAACAATTGAATATCGTATATCCATTCCTCAACTCATTATGTATTTTTATAATGATATCAATTCAGTTATTCAAACTCAGGAAAAAGGGGAAAAGATTCCTTTCAAGAGAAAACGGATGCAAATTAATTATGCGCCATTTGTGGGGTCGAGAGTGATTGAGATGGTTACCATTGTTGATTGGTAGAGTTGTTTCTGTTTCCAGAATTTGATTTATTTCATCCTTTTATAGTAAACGTATGTTTGCTGACGATGGACATTGAATGGGAATAAATCGATAATTGGAAGATTTACTTAGGGTTCGATTACCTTTCATAAATGAATTCTTTTTTAGTTCATCGAGGATAATTTTGTGTCATTGAAAATGCTACATATTTTTTTCCAAAGAAACTTTTTCGAAGTGTTCCAATCTAAAAGTGCAAACAATCAAACTTTATAGTCTATATTTAAGCTAAAGTTTCATCACCAAATAATTTATCGCCAAAAAAAAAACGTAACGGGATCTGAAAAGACTATCCCCACGTTCCTATCTTTCTATTACTTTTTAATGTTTTGATGAATTCCTTATTTGAAATTGACGATTCCTTGCGAAAGGGAAAGAAAGAACTGAAAAAATTGAATATAATTTTGAAGCTGAAGATGAGTGCTTTTTAGATGCCGTAACTAGTTTTTTGAAGAACATTTTTGTTTCGTAAAAAACGTATTCTGATATTTAATATTTTATTCCTTCCCAGAGTAGTTGAAGTTAATATTAATTTGAACATTTTAGAAAATTCTTAAAGCCCCAATTTATAAACTCGCCACTTAAAGCTTAGTGATTTTTATTTCGTACTTTTAAAAAATCAATTTTTAACTACGTATTTTCTTTTAGGTTATACAACAAAAGGAAACGAGAAGCTTATAAACTGATTTTACCAAAACAAAAACCTCGCAATTTCAGCGAAGCAGCAATGCGAAGTGATCAGTCGGGTGGACTGTTGCATTTAAAAATTTCTTCTCCAGCAGTTACATTGATTGGTCAAAGAGCTGCAATCAAAGCATCCACCTCAACTCCCATCATATCCCGACCGGGTCCAGCATCCAGAACTCAAGTGACAAAACCTAAAGAAGAATGTGTCATTGATTTAGATTCATCACCAGAAAAAATCCAGGATAAAACAAAACCTCGTCAATATCAAAGTGATGACAAAAGGAAATTAGAGATCGATCTTAAAAAACCACCTGATAATTATAAAGTTAAAGAAGAACAAGTCGAAGAAGAACAAACAAAAATGCAACAAACCGATAAAGTTCGTGATAGTATACAAAAATCCACCGAAGAAGTTGAAGAGGTCAAGACGGCAGTTGTGGATCGTTTGAAATGTGATCAAAACAAAGAAAACCTTCAGAGTAATGAAGCGCTCAAAAAAGATAGCGATGAAGTCGTAACGAAGGTCGAAACAGACGTCAAGGATGCAAATCCATCAACAGAAGATATGGATACAAGTGAACAAGAGACCAACGAGAACACAATAAAGGCACCAGGTTTGACCATTTCATCAGTGACATCTCTGAAAGTTGATATTAAAGAAGAGAAACTGGACAAAGAAACAACACCTACAACTGTAGCTGACGAAGTTGTGGCGACAGCTTCAAAAGTGACAATCGAAGATGTTCCAGAGAAAGAAGCAACTGCGTCCCCGCATCCAGCGCCAGTAGGTGCATGTGCAAATAAACGTCGTCGGTCATCATCTTCTTTTGCTGTAGATAAATCCAAGACATCCAAACCTGTTACCTGTACAGGGGAAGGTCACCAAGATGATGACGAGGAATACATTCATCCAACCAAGAAACTTCGTGAAGAACTCCAAAATGCCTACCCCGCTCATGATCGCATTCTCAATGAATACATCGAGAAAACTTCCAACGACTCTATCGATGCTATACAGAGACATATCGATCAAATGGTATCCGAAATTAATACGCTCAATGACATGATCAAAGCCAAAGAAGTCGAATGGAATAATATTTTACACCTAAAAAAGGTCAAGGAAGAGATTTGCTTCCGGCTAACAAGGCGAAAGCAATGCCTAGAAACAATGTCAACTAAAGTTGGTGAAACTGTACGTTCAGCGGGACTGGATGAAGATTATGTAGGCAATGAGTCTGCAATGATTTTGGCCAAAAGTACACCAGCAGCCAAACAAAATATCCCACTGTCATCGACACCAATTGCAGCTGCTATTAGTTCATTAAGCAGCAATATTTGTAACTTCACAGCAGTGAGTAGTTCGTCTTCGACAGCTCCGACAACTGCTCAGCTAATAATACAAAATAGAGCAAATATGAAAAGCTCAGATTTGGTTAAAGAGAAGGCGAACACATTGAGACTGCATCGGTGAGTAGCTTCTATATTTTTTTTTCTTAGTTTGGAGTTTTGTAGTTGCTTTTCTCTATTCATGCTTGATACATTTTCATTTATTTCGTTTTTTTTAAACACTGTAATGTTGGTTAGTTAGTAGAGGGATTATAAAACCCCTCTTACCTATTTTATTTTATAAATTAGTTTGAAATTTGAATTTCGGCGTTAATATATGATAAGCTCACTAAAATTCTGATTTTCGCAGCATTGTACAATGAGGAATCATTAACCGCGTGGAATTTTATGCCTCCCAAACCCAATACTGCCTTCTATCACTAAAGCGAAATATATCCCCGTTGCCTCTATCTATGATTAGCACTTGCATTGAGGAAGCCCAAAAACTTTCACTTCTCGGTATGTGTTTCGCTGACCTCTTGCTATGGAAAAACCACATACCTACATGAATTCGTGAAAAATTCTCATCAGTTTACCTTATGCCACATCTGTGGAACAATGTTCTAGTGAAATAGCTAGTTGCATTCCAATGTAAAGCTCGTAATTCTAATTTACCCTTGAGCCGGACTTCTTAACATGTAAAATGCTTTACATGATTCAGAACTTAAAAACTAGTGTTTATTATACAAACAAAAAAACTAACTAACCAACTATCTTAACCACAACTACTACATTTTGTTAACCAAAAAATAATTATTTTAATTGAGTTTTTTTTTATTTCATCCCACTTATAATTTAACTCATCGCCACATTAATTTTTTTGTCTTGTAAAAATTAACCTGCACCTCCTCCTGTTTTTCTCAAAAAACAGCCTTCTTGTTTCTAGAAATATCCTTCCGAAGCCCAACACCGCATCGCCAAACACGTCAACTTCAGCTGCTAATAGTAGTCATCAACAACAACAACAACACCATAGTCTCTCAACAAATGGTCCAACATCATCATCAGCACAACCTAACGCCAGCAATCAGCCAATTCTCAACAGTTACTTAACAGCAACAGATAGTGTCCAGCAACTGGTCGATATGATGAATGGACATCACAATCACAGTGGACTGCATAATGGTGGAAGTGCAGCAAGCAACAGTCAAGCAGCAGCTATGGTCGGTCGACAGGGACCCTTTAAAGATGTACGCAGCATTATTGCAGATTTTAGACAGCAGCACCCAGAGGTGGTGCCACGCCGAGGCAGAAGAGTAAAGACTAATAACAATTCCAACTTATCGGATTCCAATACGATTCTGGGGAACGCTTTGAAATCTGATACGGTGGGAATGGGATTACTATTCGGAGCGAGGCATGTAAAGAATGTTTTTTCTCTTATCGTTTACAGAATTCCCGACCGTCAAGTAATGATTCCTCTTCGCAAAGCATGAGCAACACAAATCAAGTGACCACAAATCACAATAGCGTGAATTCCTTTAAAGATGTTTTAGCACCATTCTCAAAATCTCAAGGAGCGGTTCGATCGGCTGGCGGACAACAGCAGAATCCCCCGTATCCAGAAGTAACACTGCATCCAGTTTCGACGCCACTAAATGCGTCTGGAGGACAAGATCAACCTACTGGGTCTCTTCTTCATGGCATTCTTACGAAGGTGAGTTTTCAACCAGTCTCTTAAGCATTTTATATCAAAAAACTATTTATCTTAGTTCTCTCGGCCGAGTGATTCCGCCAATACCAAATCTGCTGCCAATCAAGCATCAGCAAATTACATAAGTAATTTCTCGCCAACTCTCGCCAGGCTATTGACAGCCCCAGAACGCATCTCTCCTAGTGGAACTGGATCTGGGCCCATTCAGAGTCATCACAACTCATCTGTGGGAGTTGGCGGTGATGGCGGCAACAACAGCAATACTCACCACTCTATGCCCGGCTTTGGGGTGAACCTATCCAAGGTGGTTGGTCACAATAGTGAGATAACAATTACACCGGTAATGAATTCCATGCATCAACAGTCGATATTACAACAGCAGTTACAACAACAACAAATCAAGGATGTACTAACGCGAGCCGCAGCTGCTGTTGGTGCCAATAATAGTGCCAAGGATGAGCATTTTCTTAAACTTGTAAGAATTTTTTTCTTGGAATCCAAATTTTATTTTTGCAAAACTTACCGCCTTTTAATATTGGGTCCACTTTATTTTCTATTTGCTTTTCTCTATCACTTTTGTATTTTCTTTTATTTGTTTTCGTGTTTTCTTTTCTTTTTTGTCTGTTTTGCGATTAGTCATCGTTTGTAGCGCCATCTGCTCCTAATAATGATGACGATGCCGAGGACAGTGTTGATCGGCTAGTTATTGATGAAGGTGATTTAATGACTGGGGGAGGTGAAGAACACCAGCGTATCGCACCGCATGCCATTGGCCAAGAGTTCAATGAGAATGAAGTTCCTGTTTGTCAAGGATGTAAGAAGCATGAAGCTCAATTTGTGTGTGCTGGTTGTGGTAATCAGTGGTATTGCAGTCGAGAGTGTCAGGTAAGTTTAATAAGACATTAACTAATGAATTTATTTTGTTTTCATTTTATTTACAAACAAAAAAATATGATCTGGTAGAATAGCACAATTATGAAAGTCATTTAGTCATTGGTAAGAAGATTATCAAATTGATTCGTTACCGAGTATTTTAGCAAAATGAGCAAACTATTGTCTAATTAATACTCATTTACTTTCGACCAGGAACCCAAAATCCATTGAGAAATATAACCTCAATCTGGTTAATAGTTATAGCTATTTTACATGCAACTTGATGTTCATATTGAATAAATTTCATTTGATTCAGAGGGTAAGCTAACTCCAAAAACTACCAGTTGTGGTACCAACTATGTATCGAAGCAGGATAGATATACGATTAATTTTAATCCCGAGAGGTCGGTGAGCAATGCGAGGATACGAATCCGCGAAGATTTTAACATCCTTAGTGACCACAAATTCAAAGATGAACATCCTCGAAAACTCTCAATATGAACATAAATTTAGAAGGGGGATTTCAACAGCGTCTTAACAGAATCCATTTTAAAATCACTCATTGACTTTGGTGTAGATGAATATGTATATGATCAGGAAATGAATACAATCCAAACTCAGCCATAACATAATTTAGTTACCCAAAGATGATATTATGGAGGAACATAGTCTTGGTATGACCGATCATGTCGTATGAAGAAGGACGATTCTGTCCAATCGATGCTTTATTAATTTTTTTGCATCTTTTACGACCTGATTTATATATAAAATATCTAGTATCTTGTAGCACGTTAAGGCTAGAAGAATTCAAATTGTTATTTTGCCAAACCGCAGAGGTAATAGCAATATTACAAATTTTATTCCCAATGAAATGTATTCGACTCCCACTGACTACTACTATAATCCTCATCCTATAATTAAAATTAAATTCCCATCCAGAAATGATTGGAAGGGTCGATGAAGGGATGTGTTATTTGTTCAGAGTCCGCTAGTGATGGTGTTTTTCAAGTAGAAATACTCGTAATAAGGAAAGTATGTAAAATACGCAAACAAGACTCAAACTAATATACGACTATCCTCAAAGACACTTAGCCAGATGCTAAGCCATTTATTCGACTATATATTTCTTTAAATTTTTCGAACATATGCGAGTTAAGCTAGCTAGCCTGAATATTAAATTAGGAGTCACAGCTACAGCAACAGAAATGATGTAGCAAAAATCACACGTTTGAAACTCAGTTGTGAAAAGAGTGAACGTTTCCCTTAGAGTTATTAAGAGACTATATTATATTCTACTATATATTCTTAATTTTTCTTACCGGATTATTTAACTGAAATATATCCCGAACAATTATTGACCCTATATGTAGATTCAGGCAAAAAGCTAATGATCATACTAATTGTACTCGGTTTTGGGCAAAGGACTTGTGGCGAAGTTTGGCATTCCTCACACTAGTCGTCCGCATCACTGTTGGGACGGCAGAGAAATGGAAAAATCCTTTAGTTACTCTGTAAATGTCCCACTCTGACCAGAAAGGGGAAAACATACATTTAGAAAGAGTTTTTTTTCTGACGAACTTTCCGATGTCTCCTTTATCATTCTCAAACATTCGAAATGCCTGTATAAGACAATCTACGGTTACTTCTGTAACTTTTCAACGTCGAATTGCAAAGACTTATGTAAGCGAGGTTTTTGTTGCAAGGTCAGGATTAACGTAGTGCTGTTCAGCCTCAATTTTTTTAAGCTATTCTTGGGAGGGAGTCAGGAATTCTGCAAGAATATCTTTTGTCATGATAAGTTAATTCTCATATAACCTCGTTGGATTCGACAGAAAATTGTAGGTTCCTGCTATTCCTCCTAGTAACAGCAAGCTGCCGAGTATGCCACAGCGTTGATGATTCTCAGGTGGAGATAGCGATCCAATTGATAGAGGATCTTAGTACAGATCCGCATTCGAATTGATTGTACAAAACATATTCCAAATATTTACATTGCAGTTACTGTCTAGTTTCATGAAGAGATGGAAACCTCTATTGGAGACTTCATGACATATACATTGAGCAGACAAGGCCCTCTAAAATATCACATGTATCTCTGACTAGCCAACAAATTATATAGCTGGACATATTATTCAAGACATGGAAGATTGGGATTCATTTTGATCGATTCGTTGTGTAGTTACTCAATCTTAATACCTTAAGTCAAAGTTTTACAAAAATATTTCAAAAACCAAGACCAAAACTTTTTTTTGAAACTCGTATCAATAAAAAACAAATAACCATGGAATGGAATAAAACAAGCTGTGTGTGAGGTGTTAACAAAATTCTTGCCGTTCAAATGCCAGCCTCGGCTTTTTACGGTGGCACAGATTCCAGTGGCTAAATGCAGAATGCCAATCGTGGTGTCCGCTCTGTGGTGCGTAGTTTGGGCCTAGGTCAATATGAATCAATTTGGCCCATACGAAATTCGTTTTCATCGTTCTGTAGCGCTAGCCATTGACGATAACCGCCTCACCAACGTAGTTTTCAAAAAAGGGGACCAATGACCAAACTTTTACTTTTTGAGGATGCATAGTCACCTGGTGAGCCTCGTTTGGTTTGTCGTCCCATATACGGCAATTTTTTTTGTTAAAAATGATATACTGGCCAAAATTGGGGTCCTCTTTCAAACGCCCGAAGCCCAGTCTGTGAGCAAACGGCGTTTTGTATGATCATGAACTTGGAGCTTTCGGTTCAGATGGTAAAGAAAGTAATTTTCGACATTTTGGCTCAAACTTTGAAAGTTCTTACCAGTCACTAAAAAGCAAGATATAGGTAGATTCCAAAAAAAAAAAACAGTGTTTTATGAAAAACAAATAATATACAAAATTAAAATATAGCATTTTTAAAATTTGTCCTCTCTTACAGGTAACATCGTGGGATGATCACTCGGAAGTTTGTACAGGTTAATTAATTATAAAATTAATAGTTATTATTTTTAAGTTACAATTACATATAGATTTAGATTTGAAATATAAAAAAAAAACAAACATACAAAGTATATTATTTATATATTATTACATATATATTTCTAAAGGTTTTTTTCTTATCTTTATTGAAATATTCATTCGGAGAGAATAAAAACCCGAAAAGAAATTTTTTGCGATCATTCTTATTACCTATTATTCGTAGAACTTTAGTTTTAAAAAAGAAGCAAAGAAATGTATGTTTATTTATTTTGCTATTAAAAAAAAACTTAAATTTTATTGAAATCATTATTAGTTTTGAAGTAGACCAATAAATTTCCAAAAGAAATAAAATTTTCTTCTTCTAATTCTTTTTCTATTCGGCAACTCAATACTTTTGGCCGTTAAATTTTTGTTAAAACAAATTCAAATAAAAAATCTTAGCAACAATTCTAAAGTATTTTTTAAAGCTCAATTCTAATCTACTCAAGCTCAACTTTCACTCAACATACCAAACTAAAAAAAAAACTTGATGATTATTATTTTTTTTTATAAATTTTCTCTTTTTCCCCCACAGCTACCAAACAGATCAGAAATAATTTTAATATGTTGAAATCTAGAGATTTAGAGAAAGATGAAGAATATTTAATTATCAGGCGAAGAAAGAAAAATAAGTTCTTTACCCAGTTTTACTGAATGTTTAGAATAATACAAGTTCAGAAGAAAAAATAAAAAAAATGTTACATGTCAAGATAAATAAATAAAAAGGATACACTTAACAATTAATAATAAAATCATTAAAACAAACATTTTTAAATTAACGCACGTACATCGTACACAAAGGTTAGAATATGCTTTTTTTTAAACAAAACTAGTATACGTGTGTTTATGTTTTCCTATTATTAAATATAATACATAATTATTAAAATAACTATTTTTGTTTGTTTAAATTTATATAAGTATGTATTTGTATAGAAACAAAAATAAAATATTCCCTTTCAAAAATAAGATACAAATATTTTTCTATATTTTATTAAGTTTATTTCAGTTTTATTTTATTCTGTATGAAATACTACATGAAGGAATAAATATGACCAAATACAATAACCGTTTATACAATCTATTCATCTTCGTTGGTTTTGTTTTAATACACAAAATAAAAAATATATAAACACAAAGATTGAGTTCGAACACATTTTTGGTTTTATTTGTATGAAGTGAAGTGAAGGATTGAATATTCTAAAGTTTGTATAGTCCCAGTCATTTAGATCATTGAAAGCTAATTGTCTTCAGTTAGTTATTATTTGAAATATGACGACTAGAGTCAAATAAATGTAAAACAATGAGCTTTCAGTTTTTTTCGTGGCAATACTTAAAAACAGAATGGGAATGTGCCATTATTTCTGACAAACAATATTAATCTGGGTACGTTTTTTTATAATTCACACGCGCTCAAGGGTTTATTAAGGACCCTTATAATGTTAAACACAGCACGGACTATGCGGAAATTAGGGAGGGAGGCGAGAAAGGAGGTGTCTATGAACATAAGTCTTGAATATTTGCAAGGGAAAACCGATAAGGGCAGATTATTCCATAATCGTGTTATGCGATTAAAAACTAATTTTCTTTTTTTTACAATACTTCCAAAATTAGGCTCGAGGGTGAGTTGATGAGCATTCCTAGGGAAACGTTATTACGGTGAACTGATTAAGGGGAGGAAAGCAACTGACTAATTCGAATGAGCATTTCTTGTGAATGAAGCGATGAAGGAAAGATATGAAACAATCTCAATGTGTTCAAGAGATGGGAATAATAGCTCTGTTTCGTATCAGTTATAACGCTCTGTTCTGAATTCTATCCAATAAATGAAGAAAAGTTTGGGCTGCACCTGCCGATGTGAGTTATACTCGAGTTTCGGATTTTTAAACGCCTTATAAATTGTAGCCAAATAAGTCGATATAGAAATTCTGAATTTTAGCAACATTTTTGGCGGTCATTCCAACGTCGGTCGTTGACATACACACCCAAAAATGAGATCTTTTCGACTTCTTCGACGCAAGTGCCATTCAAGGACAATGTCATAAGGGGTACATTTGGTTTCAACGACAATAGACAGCGTTGCGTTTTCGAAGCACACGATTTTGTATACCACATACATTCAATGAAGTGGATTAGAAGTTTCAGACAAGAGATGATTTATAAAAAAGGAAGAGAGATGGAGACAAAACGGAGCCTTGTGATACATCAGCATTTAGTTTGTGAAGATTAGACTTCTATTGAACGAGCTAGAAGGTTATTTCTAATCCAGTAAATAAGGGTTTCATTGATTCCAAACGCACGCATTTTCGGTAAGGAAGCCTGGTGTCAAACTCTATCAAATGCCTTATAAAAATAAAGCACATTAATTTTACTCTCTCCAAACTATGTAAAATCTGTTCCACTCTTCGGTGAGATATGCCATCAGATCACCAGTGGAACGATTTTTGAGAAAACCATATTACCGGTCATTCGTTTTCTATCTTCGAGATAATTCTTAATCTGATGATTGTTCAGCGATTCAATGACTTTAGAAAGAAGAGACGTAAGTACTATTTGGCGCAGTAGTAGTAGTAGAGGCGATGCACAAGCTTACGCAATGTTTTGCCAATGAGGAAGAATACCTATTTAGAAGTATGGGGTATACCATCAGGACCAGCGGATTTGTTTATATCAAGATCTCGAAGTGCTCTTGGAACTGTACGATTGCGAAATTATACCTGTCACATTGAATGATTTACGTTCTCAACTACAGAAGAGGCAATGGTGCTGTGAAGCAATGTAGAGTTAGCATCAAAATGAGCTGCCTTGTCTGAAGAGCTAGTTATCGGGTTTTCGGTGTAGATGAGCAGTGCAATCTAAGATGATGATAAATTTTGTACGTTCTTGACATTTGACCAGAAATGTCTACTGCCTTGGAGACATTGCAGGATTTCTTGCCATAATTTCTGGTCATTTCTGATTTGTTTATGTTTTTTTTTCGATTTTCCTCAGTTGTGTTGGCTTTGTAAGAGCGAAAACTTACTTCTATCAACCTAATAGCTTCTTTACAGCTTGTATCGGATTTAGTTATTCATCGAAAATTCAATAATATAAAGGGGACCTTTAACTTTTGATCCAAATTTCGAAAGACTTTTTTTTTAATTTGTAACGAAGGAATTGAATATGTTAATTATAAAGTTTTTTTTTGCTTCTTATCCATCGATTTTTAGAATATTAATTTCAAAAGAAAATCATTTGTCTTTTAAGAGAAGTCATCATCAGATAGTTCTCAGAAGAATTACATAGGAAAGTATGGTTTTTTTTTTTTTTTATTCCCGAATAAATTTGTATGTTTGTGTTTTAATCAAGAATTTGTGGTTGATAAGAAAATTGATGCGTATCTATTTTGTTGATATCCCAACACCATGCCTATCAAAAAACTCATTCATTGTGAATGATAAATTCTTATAATATTCACAGTCGATAAAAAATGTTGATTGTTGATCAATTTGTTGATACTTGATACATAAAGTATCTTGTTGATAGTTGATAGCTATAATAGGGCTGTATCAGCTAACTACATATATAACTATTTTTAGAAAAAAAATTGACTTGATTCTGGGTTATTCCCGTTTATTTTGTGAATGGTTCAACAAATTGTATTCCAATTTTCTATGCAAGTACAAATAATATTCCATTCCAAAATTTCACAAACAGATTTTGCATAAAAAAACATCAAACAAGAAATTAATTTTTGTAAGTACGTAGGTACATATGTAGTTTTTTCACATTTTTTCGTTAACAAATGTACTCATGCTTTATAATTTAATGTAATAATGCTTTATAATTTTTAATATTTAGTCAAGTTATACAAATCCTTTGATCACAAGAGAAAGTTCTATCCAGTCCAGTGTTGCATTTTGTTTATTTTTATTGCGAACACCCTCTCATATTATTTACGAGAGTTTTGCGAGCATTTCCGATGGCTCGAAAAGAGAAAGATCATTGCAAATACTTTATAATTATTTGAGACGATATCAGTTGTTGAGATTTTACCTTTCAATAGCAGCATAGTCGGTTTAAATTGCTGTTCCTCGGCTCTGTTATGGTCATCATAACTTGACCCTTTCATTATTAAGTACAATTATTATGAATAAAATATAGCTCTAAAGATTTTGTTCTATGTGGCTCTTAGGCTTATGAGATGATGCCAGCATTAAGTTTAAAAAAATACTCGTATAACTATTCAATAAAGAACGAAAATCACAATATTTCATACATAAAAAAACAGTACTAAATGACTGGATTGTTGAAAAATTCTCATTTGTTACAATTCTAGCATTTTTGTTTTGAAGCTTATATCTTGTAAATTTATTTAAAATACTCAAATATATTTTCAATGTTCGAATTGAAATTGCAAATTCTTTGCTTCAACTATTCCACACAAATATCGAAATTTGGTTCATCTAAAAAAAAAACTATAATATTGAAATCTAAAGAGGACTATTCGAAGCTCCTAATTTTATTTTTGGATTATTGTTATTCATTAAACAACTGAATCTTTTTTTTTAAATTTTTCACACTTCAGATGATTAATTTTGGGAAGAGAATTTTCTTACACATATCTTCAAAAACCACAAAATATTTATTTCATTTTCAGACTCTCCCGAATTTGAAATAGTTAAAGAATGAACCAAAACAAACTCAGGAATATGATTTTTTTTTGTGTAAATTAATTGGCTTAGATCGACAATAGATCAGTTTAATTGTTCTTTTTTTGTACCGACTTTTATAATTTTGTAACAATCTACTGAACCGAACAATAATGGAAATATTTATATGACCATAGTTTTGATCTATTTGTATTAAGAACAAAAAAATAAATTATTGTACAACATACCTAACAATATTATAAACTAAATAAAAAATATTTATAATAATGTTTATTCATATGCCAAACCAACCAACCAACCAACATATATTTTAATTCTGTCGAAGTAATGTTCATTTATGTATCAGAAAAACAAAATACACAAATAAGAATGTTTAAGAAATTGCTGATTTTCATACAAAAATATAACTTAATTAAAAACACTTTGATTTGCACATTAATGTGTAATTATATTGGCATATATTTACATTTTAGAATATATGTACCGAAAGCAACATCATGTATATTTAAAAAGATTAACAGATCAATAAAAGTATAATATTATCAATAAAAATGTATTGTCTTATGTTTATTTATTTGTCTAAGAAAATTAGTTAAAGGGAGAAATATGGAAGTAGTTAAAATATTGTTAATTTATTAGTAACTGCGAATGAAATTGAAAGACTGGCAAGTATCGGCACAGTAAGTGCCAAGAGAACCACGTCAACGGCAGCCTTAGAAACTTTACTCTTACTTGCCCCATTAGATCTATTCACGAACGAGTTCGCGGGCAAAAGTGCTCTACGACTTAAAGGGGCCTCGTGGTCACAGAACCATTGTAAACTTCACTGACATTCAAACAGACTATATTTCACCGTACATACATAGATGTTCCAGGTCCTAAATGCAAATCATGTATCGCTCTTTACAGACTGTTCAAAAACGGAAGCTGGGGTAGCGTCAGGCATCTTTTCAGACAACTCGACCATAAATAGGTCATAAAAGCTTCCAAACTTTTGCAGTTTTTTCCATACGGAAGTGCTTGCAGTTTGCGAGGACACGAAATATCTTTTCGCATGTGAACTGACATGAGCCTGTCCCTCTGCTTTCAAAAGATTTGTTTTCCCTCAAGTGCATTGTTTTTACTTGCGACTTATAGGTACTATAAAACAAGTTATGGATTCGTAAAAAAAAACGAACTCGAGATTTTGATCAAAGTTGACGTTATGATGATAGCGAAGACGAAAAAAGTGGGTCTCGAAATTCTTTCTGTCTGTGTGTTCTCGACCGATTTTCGTCAAACTTGGTAGATATTGTTTTTTATTTGTTTTTTTTTTTTTAAACTTGACAAATAAAAGTTTTTTAGTATAATCTACAACATATGAGAAAAAAATTTACTCGTATTTTACCTAAAAATAACGATACCCACCAAACAAATGTTAAAAAATGGTATTCGAATATCGTATTTTTCTAGAAAGCAGTTCCGAGAACTTTGATAACATTTTTTTCTTTCGTAAAATTTTTACTATCTATAATTTAATAAAAAAATTGAATTTAATATATTACAGACTGTACCAACCATCGAACCATTTTTTTCGAATTTTTAATTTCTCACTATCAACATAACGGATTTAAATGAAATTTCGTATAGAGGAGCTCCTGAAGTTTAAAAAAAATTGCATTTCAAGACTAAGAAAAATTAGCTAAAAATTTTTGGAAAATCCAATATCTCAAAAACGGCTCAATATTTTTTTTTGGAAAATTCATTTTTATTCGTATAAGTTGGCGTACCAAATTTTTTCCTTAAAAATGTTTTAAAAATTTTGTATACAAGGTTTCTACAACGACTTATGTATACTCCAACTACTAAAGAAATTGTTTTAGTTATTTAAAAAAATGAAGTTTATGCTTATGAACAGTTTTTCTCTAATAACATTCATTTTTAAAATTCTTAGTCTTTTACAAAAGAACAAGTTCGTGCGACCCAGTCATGCATTTTATTTGGTGAAGCATTGGCATGGATTTGATTTTTGAAATAACCCAAACGAGGATATAGTCTGGTTTGAATTCGCTTGTTGTTTGAACTTTATAATCCTTGTGTAGAATTTAATGCAGTATTTGTCAGTTGATACCATTTAAAAATATAGGCTCCGTGTGGATTGTTTGTAATGAGCCCTATCATCGTATCCGATCTGAACGAAATTTTTTCCGACTCATTGGAAATGTAAGAATTTCGTATCATGGTAAGTCTGCCTATGGATAATTCGGATAAACAAATCACCGAAGAAAACTTAGATTTAAAAAAAAAGTAACGCCTAGATAATTCAGGCATGACAAATTTTAGGTTCCGACTGTTTTCAACAGTAAACCATAAATAAACAAATTTCAGCGGAAGTTGAACAAAATCAAATAAGAGCCGGAGAGCAAAAAAACAAGTTTGATTACAGTCAATCTGCAATGAACAGCAGTTTAATTTATTTAAATACATTCATATTACGTAACCGAATTTAATAAAAAAATAAAAAATGAAAATCTTTGACCTCATGGAACCAAAAATGAGAGGACCCTTGTCTAAAAGAAATCTCCATGACAATGGAAAATTCGCAGTTACTCATGATATTACAGTGCAAAATTCTATTCTGTTGTACTGAATTGCTTTGCTAATTGAAAAAAAAATTTACTCGCTTGAAAAAATATGAAAATAATTAATTTCATAACTAAATTTATTTTAAACTTAAACATTATACACATCCATACAAAAAATTCACGTGTTTTTGTTAGCTTTTATTGTCAAACAATTTACACGGGAAGTTAAAAATCTAGAGAAATACGCCATTGGACATCGTTTCTAGCTAATCCTTTGTCTTTTGGAACCTATTAGCACCAATGGTGGGGGTTCTGAGAGCACAGGTAAGACTCTTTTGTTTTTCAACTTTTTAACGTGTGGCAAAAAAACTAATGGTGGGGGACCCGCAAGATCTACCGCTTTCATCAGGCTACTCTGGGCAGGTGGGATTTTTGCATTTGTACATTCTGTCGCTGTTTCTATTGCTGATTGACTAGTTGATGTCTGTGATTGTAAAGCTTGCTCATTTCTGCTTCCATCTCCCGGACAGCTTTTCATGCTCGAACATTGAGCAAAACAGCTAGGGTAAATATTTCCTGCACCATCATCACTTATCACAATATCGCCGCAATTATAAGAATCCTGTGGAATGTGTGAGGTCGGAATAAATTCAGATGCAGGTGAATTCGATTCTGGTTGAGAATTTGTGACAATCTTTTCCGAACTTGAATTGGCAAGTTGTAGTGTGCTAGAATCTATCATTGCCCAACTCTTTAGACCAGGCGATGGAATAATTGTGCTTGTTGAAACGTTAGCCATTTTTGGATACGTTGCCATTGTGTAATTGCGATCTTTGATATTCGACAAATTTGCTAGGTACATAGAATCAGTAATACAATGACTGCTGAGTTGCAAAAACTGCAGGGGATTTCTCAAATGAACTGGAGTTTTTATCCACAATTGTGTGGCGCTTTCAACAATTTTTTCAGCAACCATTTCGTTTCGTTTCTGTTTCATGGCTGAGGTCAAATTTTTTGATTTTGAAGATTTGCCATGTTTGCGTTTGAGATTCACATACAGCTTTGTCGCCAGCTGGCGAATAGAATCCAAAATTGTCCAAATTACTGGGTTTTGTCCTATTCGATCGGTTAGGTCTTTGTTGAACACCTTTATGTGATTCGAAGCGATACGATTTGTTCCGAATATGGACATCTTTTCTGTTCCAACAGCACGCAACCAAGTATTCTCTACATAGTCACAAAGATTCGAGAGACCGCTTGAGAAAATACTCTTTTCTCGCATCCATTTACGAAGTGCTTCCAATCCGGGGACCATATATTCAGGAGGTAATAAAGGCAGCACCAGTAACATCCGTAAGGCACTGGCTCCCACTCCCTTTGCAGTTTCCCGTTGCAGACCGAGCAGTTTCATTTTGTTGAGAACTGCATCCGTATATTGGTACCAGGAACCTTTTATAATCGCCTCGGGAAAAGTAAAGGCCAACTCCGATTGGACGACGTTATCAAAGTCGGAGACTATTATATTAGGATTAACCTTTAGCTCTTGTCGGATGTATGAAAAAATAGCCGCGTAAGCTGACTTGGTTTTCGCCGTTATCATACAGTAAACTATCGGAGCTGTCTGCAAAAATAGAACTGATTTATAGATGTCTTCCAAAGAAATCACAGCACTTACCAAATGCCCATTGACTGCATGAAACGTAAGGAGATAATAGTCGGGCTGATTTGGACAAACAAACTCAAACGACCCGTCCATATGGATTTCGTCAATCCGAGGTAGCAGTTCGAATGTTTTCCGATGCATAAATATCATACATGTCGCATCGGGCAAACTGATTGTCTTCTGATAGATGCGTTCCTTCTGCGAACCACTGTTGACTTGAAGGAAATCTTTCCCCCCGTCAAGAATGCTCACTATGTCCGCGATTTTTGTTGCTGATTCTTTGGGTAGTTGTTTTCGTCGTGCTTTTCGCATTGCACTCTCCGCAGAGGTAAATGGGTAGAGTAGAGCGGCGTCAGCGTGCCGATTGGTTGCTTCATCACAGTAAATCACATTCAAGTCAGTCGTTTCGTCGGTGGCCCTTTGAGTAAGTACTTTGCGGAATGCATCCACGGACAATTGGTTCGGGGAAGAGGCATGATCATGCTCGACGATGATTTTTGTTTTACCATTTTCGCTCGTTAAACGACCGGGACACTTAGTACTCTTGTGTCGGTGGCAGCGATAGTAACTGAATAAAATAATGTCTTGAATTTTAAATATTCATAACAAAGATGGTATAGTAGAAAAAGCATTACATTAAACAGGAATATTGAAATTTTTTGTTCCAAGCAAGCAAATAAAGGTCGATCTATTAATAAAACAAAAAAAGGAAACTCGTGCACCTACCTTACAGGACCAGTTTTGTACGCCAGCCAATATTTATGCCCATCCACGTACATTATTTTATTATCTCATTTAAAATATTGACAGTAAATTGATTACAATAATTCTTCCAAACATTTATTTCCATTTAAATTTTGATATTTATTAAATATAAACAAGAAAGAATATAAAATTTATTTCACGCGAAGAGAACCATCAAATTTGTTATGACAGGTTAGGTCGATTTTGAAGTTTTATATGATATAGCAGAGATGTGCATTCCAATCAAGATTAGTGTTACGTTACGCCAATTCTGTTGCCGATTATCTTATCCCAAGACCACACGAACATGGCTGGCAAGCACTTTGCAACACACACAAACCTTTTTACTAAAGCCTAGTACGCAGATCGAGACAAGACAAATTTTATCTCTACAATTTTAATCTCTACAAAACGTTTCCAAATCTCGCGCAAAAGTTTGAAGTTGGAGAGAATAAATCTAATTTAATGTGTTTTTAAGTGTATCTCTTAAACGGGTTGTCTTACAAAAGTCGTTCATACCTTTTTGGAATCTCCTCTTGATGATTTCAAGAGAAGCATCAGCACCTTTTACATAAAACAAGTTTTGACAAAAATCACTTTCGGAAATACGGTGGCTGTCAAAATTTGTCCCGCAAAATAATGCTTGTATCATTCTTTTTCCTAGAAAAATTTAGTGGAGACATTTTGTAGAGCAATTCACAATAGTTTGAATTTTGCGCGCGAACTGCGTACTGCTCGGAAAAATATCCGAGACAAAATTTGTCCTAGGAAAAAAAATGTATGGGAGACAAAATTTTTCCCGATCTGCGTACTGGGCTTAAGGGTATTCAGGAAACGAGATAATTTTCCGCTTTGTAGAAAGATATAATTTTCCGCAATATGTTTTCATGAACATCTCCTAAAAAATACTTGCGTAAATTAAAAATCAGAGTCCATATTAATTTAGTTTATCAGGTTTATTTCTTCACTTTCCGCATTAAATTCGTGAGATGATTTTATAAGATTTGCAGAAAGTTTTTTCCATACAAATTTTGACAGCTCGTTTCTGCAGAGATAAAATTATCTGGTTTCCAAGGTTTAACAGTGTTTTCCGCGTTTACATGAATACCCTTAATATAAATAATTTGTAAAATTTTGAAACTTGTGGCCTGGAGGCACAGCAAATACTTGTTCACAAATAGGAATTTGATAAGAAGTGTATATACCCAACTTGCTTGCCAGTACTTCTTGTCTGTGTGGCTTCGAGGTCATCCTGAAAATTGTATAGAATGCTTTTAAGCGATGCAATATAACCTTGCGATTTTTAAGCACGTGACGTTTATATGGTGGCGTATATCGTTCTTTCTTTTTACAATAAGTTTCTAATTGCTCAATTAATAGGGGTATTCACGATCTAATGCAACAGGTCTAGTATCATTGTAAAAATGCAAAAGTGTAAAATCTTACAACACTACAACAACAAAATATACGGAGTGCAATTTTGCAATAGTGTCGCACTTTAGCTATACCTGAAACCTATTGCAACAGTAAAATACAACGGTGTAAAATTTGCAGTCGCATTTTTGACAGCTCAGCAAGAGCCACTAGGAATATCTTATTGTTCTTGATATTTTGACGCCAAGCAATGGATTTAGGTACTTTGCTTATCCAACCACGACGAGATGCTAGAAGGAATAGAAGGTCGCCTCGTTCAATTCGTTAAGGATTTTATCCACAGCAACTTCTTCTTCACTTTCTGGATTTTCTGAAAATAAAATATACATGCATCTATGTATGTAGCTTTTTTATGATTTCCGGCCTGAATTTTATTTAATACCTTCGATCCACATAATTTTATCTGCAGCATATTCTATTGAAAATTCTGTGATATTTTGTTTTTCTGCTTTTTTTGCATCTTTAACAAACTTCAATTCTTATAAAAATTAAATTTTCAAAACAAAAAACTCATTTTGACATTTACTTCAGTGTTGCAAACAGGTGAGAAAAAGTGCGTTCACGGTCTACTAAAAAATAATAAAATTTCGCATTTTTACTAGGCTCGTTGCACCAAATCGGGAATACCCCTAATGTGTATTACAATTTGATGAATTTAAAGCTATAGCATATTGCTGTCAGCTCAAGTATTTTTCATTTTCTATATGGCGATAACTCAGTAAACTTTGCTTAACTGATAAGAATAAAGAGTTCGGAGAGATTAATCCTTTTCGCTTGAACAAATTAATCTTTTATTACAAATCCCTATATTCGAACCGAAGCCAAAAGAGAAACGAAAATTAAAAATCGAAAAAAACAGTCAAAGCAATTCTTCACTTATGTTGTCAAAAGTCTAAGACTACGGCCGGTATTCACCGAGCGCTCATAACTTAAGAAGCTCATAAACGTATTCACCAAGCAATATTAGTGAAGATCTACGAGCGCTCTTAAAAGTTAGGAGTGGTCCCGACCACTCCTAACTTACGAGCGCTCTCTTCGAAAATTTGTTCGCTTGTGCGTGTGCCACGCACGCATTTGACTCGAATCCATGTGAGCAATGCCAAGTAGAAGAGTATCCATTTGCTGTCAAGACCAACATTACACAACATTTCACAGTTTGGGTATGCCTGAACAAGAGAGAGTGGCTCTCATTTTCGAACTTCGAAAAACACTTGCGAGTGGTTGGTGAATACCGCACAGAAATTTCAAGTTAAGAGCCTCGTAAAGTTAAGAGCCGTTTAGGAGCGCTCGGTGAATACGAACCTACATGTTTTTGAACTCGCTATGGTGTTCAATTATAGTTCAATTATTTTTCTCGCAGTTGAAATTGAACAGTTGAATTTTAAGGAAAATATGGCAATTTTGTTTTCTCGCATTTAACATAAGAATTACTCGTATGTATTGGTGGTATTGAACTCCGACCTGGAGATCTATTGTGCCCGTATGAAAAATATAAGATATTTAATACCATGTTGCCACCAAAACTAAATTTGATTTTTCAGCTGAAAACTTTTGATGTTTTATATTTATGGAACAAGATTTCTTGGGAATCTCGTATTTCATTTTTGTGTGAACATAGTAAAACTACTTTTACAAGAAAGCGATTTTTAGGTTCGTATTCACCGAGCGCTCCTAAACGGCTCTTAACTTTACGAGGCTCTTAACTTGAAATTTCTGTGCGGTATTCACCAACCACTCGCAAGTGTTTTTCGAAGTTGGAAAATGAGAGCCACTCTCTCTTGTTCAGGCATACCCAAACTGTGAAATGTTGTGTAATGTTGGTCTTGACAGCAAATGGATACTCTTCTACTTGGCATTGCTCACATGGATTCGAGTCAAATGCGTGCGTGGCACACGCACAAGCGAACAAATTTTCGAAGAGAGCGCTCGTAAGTTAGGAGTGGTCGGGACCACTCCTAACTTTTAAGAGCGCTCGTAGATCTTCACTAATATTGCTTGGTGAATACGTTTATGAGCTTCTTAAGTTATGAGCGCTCGGTGAATACCGGCCTTAATCTTTGTTTCTCTTTTGGCTCCCTTTCGATTGCATGGATGCTTTTAAAACACAGCGATTTTTAATCAAAGTTAACTTTGTTCTATTGAAAAGAAGACATCTCTCCACACTCTACTATACTTTTTTAATCGATGTTCGCTCACCGAGTGCCAAATAGAAATGAAACATATCTGAGAAATAAAGAAAACCATAAAGAAGAGGGAACAATAACTGCAATTTTTCCAACCCCAGCAATTTTGTGTACCCCCGCCACCGCACATATGTACGTCTCTCTTCGACGGGCTTAAAAATCGCAAGGTAATATTGCTTTGTTTAAAAGCAGTCTAAGGCTAGCTGCGCACTGGCAACTGTGATCGAAATCAAATAGTTTAATCACCAGTTTATAGATTACCGCGCACTGGCAACTCCTTACTCACGCTCACACTCTTTTTCTTTCTTGTGCTTATAGAAAACAGCTCAACTGTTGCGAATTGATTTTAGACAATTGTTTAGTTTGTCAAAACACAAACTTTTTAGTTGCTGGAATGGAGTTGCTCTAAGTGCGGGGTGTCCCATATGGCCAGGCGCGCACATTCAATTTTTAAGCCTAGTACGCAGATCGGGAAAAATTTTGTTTCCCATACATTTTTTTTCCTGGGACAAATTTTGTCTCGGATATTTTTCCGAGCAGTACGCAGTTCGCGCGCAAAATTCATACTATTGTGAATTGCTCTACAAGATGTCTCCATCTTTTAGAGGAAAAAGAATGATGGTGGATTTACATGTACAGTAGACGCTTGTTAACTTGAACACGGACGAAACCAGGAGTGTTCAAGCTATAGAATTGTGCAAGTTACTGGATCAAGTTAAAAAATTGTTGTTTTTATTTAACAAAAATTCATTTTAATGATTTTAAAACATAAATAATGATGTTATTAATAAATAATTTTAATTGAAACGTTTTTCGATTCCTAAATACGCACGTGTTCAAATGACATTAAGAAATTCACCGATTATGAAAAATAAAACCTTATACGGAAGTACTAAAGAAATTTCCTGGGATTCCCCTTTACAAAATCCGTTTGCATTGTGTACCAACATCCCAGGTACCTTGCATAAATTCAAAAATTTAAGAAATTCAATATTAAACTTTGTTCAAGTTACAGAGTTCGCATACATTTTATACTTGTTCAACTTATAGAGTACTTAGGGGAAAAATTCAAGGTATTGAGTCTTAAAAATAGTCCGTTCAAGGTATAGAATGCGTAAAGGGAAAAAATATTTGTTCAAGTTATTGGAATGTTCAAGTTATCGTATGTTCAAGTTAACGAGAGTCTACTGTATCTGCATTTGATTTCTGCAAAAAAAAAGGGATGCCAAATGCAGAATTCATATTTGTTAGATAGAGAGAAAAGAGGAAAATGCAGAAGAACTTCATTTCTGCATTATAGGAAATTCGAGAAATGCAGAAGTCAAATTATAGATAAAGACGAACATGTTCATCTTTATTATAGCATCTTCGTCTGCATTTTGTAAATTTGCGACATTTTCACATTTTTCTATAATTTTTTTTGACGGATGCATGATATGAAAAAAAAACATTAAATCGAAATGGAAGAGAATGAAGGTAAGTTCAATTTTCATTGCATTGTTTGGTATAATTTATTTTGTATTTTGTTTTTCAGATCATACTTATACTTATATAGTTTATTCAAGGCCGAGCCGGATGATGAAATGAGTGGACAATTAACAACAATCAATTGCCCAAGAGTTAGTTTACAGAAGCTAAAGTCGTTTTGCGGTATAGACTTTGACCCGGTATACGATATTCTCCAAGATGTCTACATTTCTAAAAGCATCTAAGGTGAGTGAATACGAAATTGAAATGCTTCTAAGGTAAAGCTGATCATTCACTTAAATCCATAGGTAATAGCAAGGTCGCAACTTCAGCTCAAAAATAAACGATGTGGTAATAGTCTCTGCAGCGAGAACCCCGATGGGTAGCTTTCAATCCTCTAACTCTACTCTCTTCAACACAATTGGGTGCAACAGCTATAGCAGCTTCTGTTCAGAGAGCTGGTATTTCAAAAGAAGATGTTAACGAAGTGTACATGGGAAATGCAGTCTCAGCTGGTTTGGGACAAGCTCCTGCTCGTCAAGCTGCTATTTTTGCTGGACTTCCAAAGAATGTGTGTTGTACGAATAAAGTGTGTTCATCAGGAATGAAGGCCGTAATGATTGCGTCACAAACCCTGATGTTGGGCCAGGCTGAGATTATTGTCACTGGTGTTATGGAATCAATGTCCAATGTACCATACTATCTGAAACGAGGAGCAACTCCTTATATAGGGATTAATCTTATTGATGGTATTTTACATGACGGTCTGTGGGAGGGGACGTTTATAATAAATTCCATGTAGGAAATTGCGCTGAGAATACTCCAAAAAAAATGGGCATATCGCGTAAGGAGCAAGATGACTGCTATTAGCTCTTATAAGGGTTCGACCAAAGCATGGACTGATAAAGTCTTTGATGCTGAAATCGTCCCTGTTAAAATCCAACAAAAGAAAAAAGGAGATATAATCGTAGCCGAGGACGAAGAATTCAAGTGGGTTAACTTTGACAAATTCGGCCAGCTGACGACAGTACATATATTCCAGAGAGAATGGCACTGTTATGGACGGAAATGCATCAACTTTAAACGATAGGGGTGCTGCTGTTATCTTGATGACTGCTGATGCAGCCGAACGTTTGAAACTCAAGCCTTTGGCTCGAATTGTTGGCTTTCAGGATGCTGAAACCAATCCCATTGACTTCCCCATTGTACCAGCATTTGCAATCCCAAAGTTATTGGAAAAATCTGGCATTCAAAAGAATGAAGCTGCAATGTGGGAAATCAATGAAGACATTTTCAATTTTTCATTAGTGGTTTTGGCCAATATTAAAAAATTGCCGGTGGTGGTGTTTCATCAATTCTCATCCAAAAATTGTAAGACTCGATAAAAACAACTTTGTGCCTTTAAAACTAAGCCAGAATTATTTTTATAAAACCTTTAACTTTAATTGCAGCATGTTATTGTTTAAATTTAAAATTTTATATTTATCTACCCTATTTTAAAAAATAAAAGTAAACATTTTTGTATTAACTATTTTTTGTTTAAGTCTCCATAACTTTCACAATTTGAAACGTTTAATTTTCAGATCCAATCACATGGCTGAAGGAAAAACAGTTCTAACACTGTACACAAAGGATCCATGTCCAATGTGTGATGAGTTGGTAGATGAACTGGAAGCAAATTTTAAAGGAGAATACGATCTTCAAAAAGTTTACATAACTGATAACGAAAATCTAAAGTATCTGCGTCTCTATAAATACGATATTCCAGTTGTATTTTTGAATGGCCAATATTTGTGCAAACATAGGTTGAACAAAAACCTCTTACGAAACAAGTTGAATGAGTTGTGTCGTACCTAAAAAAGATCAAATGATAAATATATGTACATTATGTACATAAAGGTTGATAATATTAATTCGTGTAATTTTATTCTTTATTGTATTTAAAATCGTTGCATGCCGTTTATCGAATCCTCTGTATTTCACTCCTTGTAGTGCATTGGCATATACGTTGCATTAAATTCAATAACCTTCCATTTTAGACAGGTTTCTGACCAAAAAGAAACTCAAGTTCTAAACTGTTGAAATCGAAAGCAGTTCATAAGCTTAATACGCGAGTGTGAAAGTCTACAACTATCTACTCTCGAGTAAAATTTTACGAATTGTATATTGGGCATGATTATTCTATTCTACGAAACCCACCTTAAATTTGACAAGTAAGTACATATATTTTTCTAAACTACGGTTTTTTACGATAATTATGATATTTTTCATTGGTAAAATGATGTGCATCGTTTTAATACTATAACTCCTTTCAATCTGTGGATATGGGGAATTGTGGATATTATACTCATGCAATTGAATTGAGTTTGAAATAGGATGATGTGTTGTTTCATTTTGACGCGTTTGCTTTAGCAGTCATTAGGAATCGGATAACCATCATTCGCATCCGTAACCATCTACACTACCAAAATAAGTAGCTTATTGACTAGTTGAATAAGCAACTTATCCGACGGAGTGATCTTCCGTGGCAGTCCTCTAACTCGCGATTTAAGGAATCCTTAGGAGGGAAGTAACTGAAGGAATAACAAAAATGAATAGCAACAAATATGCAGTACCGAAAGATCGAGTTGTATTCTTATATGGTTTAATCAATACCGAGCCGGATGATATATTTAATTCTCAACAATTTGTTCTTAATAAAATAATATAACATTTTAGCTTCAATAAATAAAAATAACAAAGTTTTAGTTTCAATAACAAAAAGCATTTTATTTTTTTTTTTGATAATCACAATAATTTAATGATGTCAAAGTATCATTTCCTTTACCATGGGCGTAGTGAGATGATTTTCATCATTTATAATTGTCTTCGGAGTTTCAGGTGCACTGTCAGTCACTTCAGAAACAAGATAAACGTTTTGAGATCCATCGGGCTGGTTGACAACGTTTATAACATCTCCGGATCGTCCTGGTGTAATATTTCCTATGTTTACCTGAGCATTTTCTAAACTTTGATTCGAGTAGTCGAATGACTGTTAATGCTTCCATTGGACTGGGGATGTTCAATTTTTGGTATAGGACTATCGTCATCATGATTACTGGAACCAACCGATGGCATATTTAGATATGGACTCATTGGTGCACTAAAAATAAAAACATATTGCATTTTTTAGCAAGATATTTAAAAATAAATATTATTACTCTAAACCAGAATCATTTTCTGCATTCGCTTCATCAAAAAGTTCTTCACCCAGTTCATGAATTACAGGTCCACATTCCGATCCAGATTCACTTGCTTTCCTTAGCTTAGCTTGTTCCGGAGTATCGTTGATCATCAATTGCATATGACGTTTGACACTCGTCATGATTCTTGATGGTCGTTATTAGGAATTAATTGAGCTTGTTGACAATTTGCTGTTGCTTAGTGTGTTTTTGTCGAAGTGATACAATTTCACGCCAAAGTGCTACATTTTCTTGTTTCGTTACAGATAATCTAGGATCCAATGAATCCTGACGTCCACGCATCGCCTTCACATCATTCAAAACCTTGCTTACTGCTTCTGGCTTAACAGTTCCCTTTTCATCAATTGTTTTAGTAGGTATTGGCAATTTTTCAAACAAATTCTTTTCATCGTACATCGATTTTTTGACTAAAATCCAATGTGGACTATATTCAACCAAGATTAAAATTTTAATCATTAACGAAGTAAAATTTTGCCTGTTGATTAGTTCACATTGGATTTTTGTCAAAAAATCGATTTCAAAATAAGATGAACTGAATTTAGTCTAGAGTCGAAACGCCCATTTTTGTGGACTAAAGACCAAACAAGCTATTTTGAATCGATTAATTTAAATTTTTGTTTAAACGCAAAACCAAAAACAAAAATATATATACATAGATGAGATTTTCTTACATTCGTCGTCGACTGTAAACGAATCATTTCATTTCTTTACCATCGTCATCTTCAAGTGATTATGAATTCGTTGTGGAATTTTTTCAAAAGGAGCTTACTCAGAGACTAAGAAGTTTTAATTATTATTAATCCTTATCCACTCGAGCTATAGGAGCAAATATATGCGACCATGTTCAAATTTGTATTTTTTTAAATCAACAAATTTGTTCCGGTGTGTGTCAATTTACCTAAAGTGGAAATGAGATAAGCACTTTTTAGACTTTCATAAGATAAAACGCTTTTGTCCATCAAGCATACATAAATGTATATTTTTATCAATTATTACTTTTATCATTCTAGATGTACATAATATTTTAACTTTGCATCAATGGAGCTGAGGAAAAAAAATTGGTGGAAATGTTCTGTTTTTTAATGATACAGATTCTCACCTGTGTATTAAACATTGGAGATGTTTTTTTTTTTAATAAATGTACCTACGTATATTAAAAATAAGAGAATATGTACATATATTTATATTTATGTTTGTATAGTGGGGAATACGATTATAACAGAAAAAAATTTAGAAATAAAAACTAAAATCTCTTAGACAATTTGATATTTATCTACAATCAAAACTGATTCGGTTGAGTGCTTTACTGGTGTTTCATCGTCTACATGAACCACATCCTTGGCATGAATATCAGCGAAAGGAGTTTTCGAAACAAAAGAAACCTGAAAATTGTCAGTTGTTAGTCGAATGTTACGAGACATGTTAGTTTAAGTGATATTTACTTTAATGGGAAAAAATCCCCTGGAATGGATGACGCACAACTAAATTCCATTGATCCTGCCTTTTTTGAAGCATCAATAACTGGGATGAGCCATTGAAGGACGTGCTTTCGTGAATCATAATTGTAGGTGCCGTCATATTCGCTTACTGACGGTTGTATATTCAATCTGGAAAGAAGCGATTTTTAGGGTATCGTTTGAGATGTAATGACCTAAGACTTACCTCAGGGGATTAGCAATACAGACGTCTTGCAATTCAAGGCGCTGTGCCTCGAGTTCATATTCAATGTTGATATCGTAACCACCATCACCATTTTCTGAAGGCCAATAGTTAACTGATTACAAAAATATTAAAAGATTTAGTTAATTTTTAAATCAAACTATAAAGATGTTAAAAAATACTTGTAAGAGGAATAGCTGAATCATCTTATGTGGTGTATCACCATTTGAGCACACCAACATCTGTGTTCAATGGGAATGGCCTGGCTGGGTTTTCGAGACGAATTTGTGATCGTGTTTTAAAGAGTTCTTTATCGACGTTTGGATGTGTTTGTAATTGAATTCCATGCTTGTGCTTATTTTCCAAATAACCTTAATCCGCCCGAATGACTCGTCTGAGATTCTCAGTATCAGCAAACCAGAGAGTTCGAATGTTTGTAAACCTCCATCGCGACCGAGACGAACATGTCGTCACGATCGAATTTTAGACCACCATCGTCAATAGATGTAATTGTAATGTAATGTAATACATATTAAGCTACCGAATGAATCTTGCCATATTGTTGTGTTTATATAATTCTTATTATGTTTATATAATTCAAATTATGAAACTTCGATTATCCTTACTCCAACAAATTTAGTTATATTCACTCGACGAGCTTCCAAAGTTTAGCCAAGAAGGCATGAACTCGATCCGGTTTCACTAAATGTGTGTATTTTATTGACACTTTTTATAAATTAAATGGAATATTTGATTTTTTTTACCTTTTTTTCTTAAAAATACACTGAATTCAATTAAATTTTGGAAGGATTGCAAATAATTTTGATAAATTTCACACAAAACACCAATTAATTTTGAAGGAAAACATATGATTAATAAGTTATAGCAGGTTATAGGAAGCAAAAAAGAGTTGCCATCTGTGTATTCTCTCCCACTTACGGGTTTCGACATATATCTGCCTCTCTCTACTTTTCTGCATTTTGTAGATGCAGAAACATGTAAATCCACCATGATACAAGCATTATTTTGCGGGACAAATTTTGACAGCCACCGTATTTCCGAAAGTGATTTTTGTCAAAACTAGTTTTATGTAAAAGGTGCTGATGCTTCTCTTGAAAGCATCGAGAGGAGATTCCAAAAAGGTATGAACGACTTTTGTGTAAGACAACCCGTTCCAGAGATATACTAAAAAACACATTAAATTATATTTATTCTCTCCAACTTCAAACTTTTGCGCGAGATTTGGAAAAGTTTTGTAGAGATTAAAATTGTAGAGATAAAATTTGTCTTGTCTCGATCTGCGTACTAGACTTGAGCTGTTTTCTATAAGCGCAAGAGAGAAAAAGAGTGTGAACATGAGTAAAGAGTTGCCAGTGCGCGGTACTCTATCAACTGGTGATTAAACTATTTGATTTCGATCACAGTTGCCAGTGCGCGGCTAGCCTATATGTTTCATTTTAGCAACTAAACAGTTGCGAAACTAAAAATTGAATTTGCGCGCCTGGCCTAAGAAATTAAAAGAAAACAACAACCGACTTGGCCGCAAATCTTGAAGTGGTTAATTGAAAACAAAATCAGACGGCAACGCTAAAATTACCTTTTGACATTTATGTACGTCAAAAAGCAGGCCATCCGATATTAACGTGCTTCTGCTTCATTTATTTTTCTTTACAAAAACAGAAAATATATTTTTTTTTAAATTATGGCTCAAGGCAAATTTAAAAAGGCAAAACTGCCAGCAGCTATCCAAAAGAAGCAAAAACAGAAGAACTCACCAGCGTTTACCAGACGCTCAAGTAAGTACTTGACAGTGCTCGAATAAATATCAAACATTGGAATCCAAATATTTTCTTACAGATGCTCCAATTCAGCCAAAGAAAAACAAATTCAATGAAAACCAAAAAATTAAACAAGTAATAACAAAAAATGTTAATAAATCTGTCGAACATGAACTCAGAGGAAGAGCTACGGAAGGAAATATTAATTTGAGCAAAGCACAAGTAGCAGTAGCGAAGCATCACAAATCGCTTCCGAGCACAAGTAGTGCTGCGCCAAGTAAGACGTAATTAATGAATAAAATAATTTTTGACGGTGATGAAACTAGGTTTATGTTAAGTTTACTGAAAAGATAAAAATTATGTATATTTTATAGAAAAATATATAAATATAAATATATATATGTTTTCATAATTGAAATTATTTTCTTATGATTCGTGTTTGAGTTTAAGTTAAAAAAAGCCATTCATTATTCCTTCACCAGAATGTTTATACCCGGGTTAGTGGTTCAGACAACAGATATGTGGCTTTAACTTGTTGCCTTATAGAATCTACAATAAATCAAAATATGAATACAAAAATCCATCTAGTGAATGAGACTATGGATAAAAGAAAGTCTTGTTTCTCTTTAAACGATGATTATTCAACAATCGATGTATTGGAGCATACAATTATTTTCCCCCTTCTACCTAGGATTAACATTCGCAGCCGATAAAAACCCGATGGGCATTCCCTGAAGTTCGAGTATTGAGTTTGCAGTTGAGGTCACTTGAGCTTTCAATTGAATTAAATTCAATCACTCCACTTAAACCCAAATATTCGTATTCCCTTTATCTTCATTGATTAATAGTCTGATCACGGACATTATTATTCTAGCTGTCTGAATTTAATCAAATTTGCATAGAAAAATAAAACTTACAGTCAATTAATGCTGTAATTTTAAAAGAGTCAGTAAACATCGACTAATATTTGCATCTCAGTAGGGTACGACAGCATCTAACTAATGAGCCCACTGTTGTACCTGGGCGAAACGCACTTAAGAATTGAGGTCACTTGAGCTTTCAATTGTTTCTGGTAAGTTCTATCACTTATAATTTTTAGAGTTTTTTTGGATTCTATCCATGAGACTCCATTGTGTTATTGGAGTACCTGCCCAAATATGGGAATTACACTCAAGTTGTGGACGAATATAAGCTTTAGAGATTACTGCCAGACCAGAAGAGATACAAAATTTCTTGCATTTGACAATGCTATCGAGATCAGAATTTAATGAATTTATCATACGCTGCCGTTCTAAATCTACATCCGAAGAACAAAGACGTGCATCTGGCAACGAGAGAGTACCTTTGTCAGCAATACAATTTAATAGATTAAAAGTTTCAGACAAACCGGAGCCCTGTGGCACTTCTGCATTTATTTTATAAATATCAGACTTGAAACCGTCCAATACAACTTGTATTAAGTGATTCGAAATGTAATTTCTAATCCAACTAAGAAAAGATTAATCAACACTAAATGCACGCATTTTCGATAAGAGAACTTGATGCAAAACTCATCAAATGCTTTGGAAATATCAAGTGCAATAATATTATTTTCTCCAAAATGATGTAAAGATTAGTGCCACAGTTCGTTGAGATAAAAAGTGCGAAAGAATATTTGTCGCCAAAAATCATTTACGCTACCAAGTACAGGAGGAGTCATGCACACATTCTGGCCGCGTCGAATTAACAGCAAACGGTGCTACAAGTAAATTCGCTTTTTTTGAGAGCTGACATGAGGTGTTTCATTGAAGACGAAGTAATAATTCGTAAATTTTTTACAAATTACCAAAAAATGTATACTACCTTTGGGACATTGTAGTACTTAAGTAAATCCAAAAACCTAACGAAAACTTCTAAGCTAAAAGTGTACAAGACTGGTTTTACCTTACTATTACTTACATATCATCATCTAACCCCCTGCGGTGATTTCAAAGCAAATGTAAACCCTTTGTAGGTTGCACTGCGTGACATAACTTACACAGGAAAGATAGCGTTCATCCAAGCGTCCGATGACACTGTGACATCAACTCAAGATGGACTATGTGTAGATAAACTTAGTTAAATGATGTCAAGACCGGGCCACGATTGTAAAGCCGAAGATGATGATCATTTTTAAATACCAAAAATAAAATAATATAGTTATAGTTTCTATGCAAATTTTTTTCATTTATTTTCCTTAAAAACATAGCCAAATAGGTGACAACCCAAGTTCAATTTTATTTTGTTCGGATTTACCATTTTGTGTTCGTATTAATATAGATTTCTTTTGTTTGTTGTATTTCTTAATAAGTTGATTTTTTTTTTCTTTTTATTTATTGTGATAATTGTCATTTAACATGATTTTTCAAAATACTAAATATTGTACTTAAAAGATCTTCGCATTAGAAATAAAAAAATAAACAAAAATCTTCTCATGTCCATTAGTGTTTTTTTTTATTATTATTTATTAATTTATCTAAACTAAATTGTTTTATTTAAGTGAAAGTTAATTTGGTTCGTATATATAACTTTATACCATTGTGTATTCTGTTCTTTTTAATTAATTATTACTTTTTATCTCTTAACTGAAACAAACAAATATCTACTTTACATTTTAATTTTTTAAAACTTTATATTTTTTTAATATGTTTTATCACATGCCATTTTTGTTTGAATTGATTTTGTTAAGATTTTTTTTTTGAGTAATATAATTTAATTATAGTACCTATAATTTATGTATTTAAAAGTTTACTTAATTTTTATTTAAACAAAAAAAATATAATAATTTCAAAAATTGTTTCGTTTCATTGTTTTAGTAAAGTTTTTTTGTTTTTGTTAGATGGCTGATGATGGTTAATGAATAATTTAAATTTTTTGATATTTTTTTTTGTTTAATTTTTCCAGTAAAAGGGCAGAACGTTTTGTTGTTATAGTGCTATAAAACTTGAATAGAATTAACAGTATTTTTAATATGGGATGACAGATTTATGTTGTTGATGAAATCTTTTGAAATAAAAAGTGTGTTGTATTTTAAAAAGAAGAATTTAATACAAATAATTTTAACTAAGCCTAAAATAAAACAATGAAGTAAAAATAAACCCTATACCAAAACGTGGAGAATTGATCAAATTAGCATTAGTATAGTACTTAGAGGTACGCATGAGCAATTAAGGTATTTCGGTTCAAAACTTCTCGATAACAACAAAAACAAAATAAATAAATAATTGCCTGATAATGGAATTTGAAGCGATTCATTTTTAATTCAATATTCCATTTTTGATTGTTTTCAATTTTATCACTTATAAAATTCACTATAAAAAGATTCATGGTTGAAAATTATTTCCAATTAGAGCGAAGCCTTCTTTATGGTAGTCGTTCAAAATTGGATTTGAGTTACATAATGATCGTCGTTTAAAGAAAACGCAATAAGATAACTCTTTTTTTTAACGAAACTGCGATACCTTTCCAAAATACACAATACCTAATCAAATATTAAAATCTTAGTTCTGTTAAAGCTCCCTGAGTCGTATGTTGCTTTATTTCTAACAAATTCAAATATTTCAAAACAAAATAAATGACTTTAATTGAACGACAATGATCGACGCGATCCCTCTTATTATATATTGAAGACAAATATAAATAGATTGGAATTGCAATTTGCAAAACGTTACTTTCCATCATAAAAAAATGTCTCTCAAAAACTATACCTTTGCCAATGATCAAATAGGCAGCCCTTTCAGTTGAGTTATGATATTATGGACATTGTGTTTCAGTTGTCAAACGATTCCCAATTTAAAGAAAACAACAATTTTTTAAAAAATATTTTCGATTTCAAATCCTCCAACTTTACTCGCTATTTTGGGTCTAACAAATTGTTGGTTTATAAATTGAGTACAGGGAAACAAGAAAAATCGACTTAACAACAAGATGCTTGATGGGCAAGTAAAAGTGTAACTTCATTGTAATAATTGATAAATAATAAAAACCGAGTACCACAAACAAAAATTCTAAAAATTGAGTTTTGTCCCGTGAAATAGATTAAACTCCAGAAAAAACTTGGTGAGTTAAGTTGTAGTCGCTTCATTTAAAATTATTCAGTTAATTTAAATATTTGATTGTTTTTACCATAATATTATGGGATATAGTTATGGACACCTTATATTGTTTAGAATCAGAAATCTAAAGTTTACATTTTGATTATTTATATGCAACGTACAATATTACATACATAGCCTTCAGCATCCATTGTCTACGGGCCAGTTTATAAGCCCATAGCATTCATTGCGTTTTAGTTTTTGATTAAATAAAGAAAGAAAAAAAAATTGAAGAAACTTGATCTGATATTTTTACAGTGGTAAATTTTATTTATCAGAAAGGACATTTTGTTCTCTTTGTTGGCCGCACACTTCTATTATCGATGAATTTACTATAAATGTATAGTAGTTTTGTGTCGCTGATAACGAACAACAGCAAAAAGCAGCACGGCTATTCGAAATTCTTCAGAAAACTAAAACTAGTGTTTTTTTTTCTTGATTATAATTTTAATTATTTTTATATTTTGCCAATAAAGAAAAACTATTTTTAGATTAAATTATATTTTTGGGTTTTCATCATTAGTAATTTTAGTTTTTAAATACATAGAATGATTTCAAAAGTATCGAAACTTAAAATATGTACTTTAAGGTAATCAAGAGATATTTGTTTTGTGAAATAATTTTCAATTTCAATCGCTCGATTTTTTAGTCGCAAAAATAAAATGAGTTTTAATGAGAATGAACGCACTCGATATCAAAAAAACGTGATGATTTAAAGGTCGAAATTTATTTCATTTTTCTCGCGATGCGAATGTCGTAACTTAAAATTTAACAAATGCACTCAAATGGACATGCTCACACTCGCAATTTAAATTACTAGGACCTTTGTATATGTAACCTACGAGTATGGTATTATCATGGAGCGTGATTTTGTGATGCCAACGCTATCCTGGTGGTGGCGCTGAAATTAGCGCACGATTTTACAGTGAAGAGTAGTATAAGATAGAAAACAAGTACATAGTAAAAAAGAGAATATTTTATTATTAAATTTAGCAGAGACAAATCTAACAAGTACTATCGCTATGCTTAACATGTCGCCCCAATCGTTTCCTCAATGAGAGTATTATAAGGTTTATATACAAAGCTATAACTTAAATACGTAGTCGCACTAAGAAATTGGCATTTGTGATTTCAATCAATTATTTATCGTCAATAATAAAATGGGTTTCATTAGGAAGTGTGATGTAGTGGCTCTTTTGTTTAAAGTCTACTCAAAAACGTAAAAAAAGTATTGCAGGCATCCGGTTATAAATGGCAGGTTACTTATCGGTCAGGTTCATAAGATCCACGATAGTTTAAAAAGAACAGCCACAGAAATTTGTGCAATACTATAGAATGAGTATTGAATGCTTCAAGAAGCTACTGCAACTAGTTGGACCGAGAATTGTGTATAAAAATACAAAATAGAGAAATTCAATATCACCTAAGGAACGATTTATCTGTTACATTGAGGTAAATAAAAAAATTGATCGTTGCTATTAATTTGTAGCAAATGCGTGCACTAACATTAAAAGTAGTGTTTTATTTGATTGCTTGATAGTGTTTTAAATAATCGCACGGCAAAAAAGTCACAAGTGAGTACATGATAATAATTTGTGGTGACCGCGATTTTTTAATCGCCTCGACTAAAAATCGGAAGTGCGTTCCTAGCCTAAGTGTTCTTAGCATTCAAAAAAATTTAAGAGAAATAATAATAAATATTTAAAAATTTGATTCCCTTGAAAATAATTCCGACTCTAGTTGCTTAACATCAGGATGAATCAAGAAGTTTAAGCAGATCGACCTTGTTTTTGTACTTTAAAAAATAAGGATAATATATATTCAGGAAAATAAATTCAACAAAACGGCAATCGAATAGTAAATTTGGTTGAAGTAGGTACCAATTACATTGTATAAGTTACTCATATTCTCTCTTCTTCTATATTCATACAGAAATAAAATTGTTACTTGCTAGACGCCCATCATACAAATACTATTGGGTGTATTGAGGTTCTTTTAAATTTTATTATATGTATCTTTTATTTATTTTATAAAAACGACATATTTATCATCGGTCTGGAAAAAATATTGTCACAAATAAAAAACATGTGTATCTGGAGTTTAAACACACAATTTTGTTTAATATGCAAACTATCCGTTCACTCAAACTCAAAGTTTTTATTTATATTAATATTATTTTACCTCTGCTGTAAAGTGGACTTCGATTGAAATGTTGTTTTGTTTTTTATTCAATCACTAGCTGCTACCCCTCTCTTTTTTGGACCTCACGTGACCTTTTTAATTAAACTATACAAAACCTATTTTACGATATATGTAAATGGCTTTTATCAAACATTTCTTTAGAATACGCCCAATCTTAAAGTAAAAAATTTCGAAAACGATGCGAAGCTTTTTAAGCTACAAAGGTATTATTGAATGTGTATTACAAAGCATAGGCAAACATTTTTGTTTTTTTTTATTTGTTTCGCACTGCGTTGGGACGCCTCTCCGTAATCTTTTCACGCCGTAAAAAGATGAACAGGCAGATTAGCTGCATTGACTGCGACAGTACCTTTCAAAAAGACATAAACAAAACGTTATTTGATTTCCTAAAGAATCCGTTCAGCGTTTATGTTTTTTTAAGATAAACTTATAATCAAATAGATTAAAGAAAACCAGCCGATTGGTGGACTATAAGTAAAAAGAGATAGATGATATGGGGTCTTTCGAAACATAAATTTGTCGATGAATAAGAGCGAACAAAGTAGAAGATACAACCCCGGACTTTATAAGCTATCTGGAGAGCTAAAACACGTCTACATTGAGCGAATGGTTAACAATGCTCAAGCTAAAAAGCTAAGAAAACCGAAATTCCTCCGGTTTAAAGACCAAGCCATTCCGGATGTGAGAGCGTTGGCTATGTGACTGGAAGCATCGTACCCGGGATCGCAGGGGATGGAAAGCTGCTATGTCTCAAACGGGGACCCTTTATCAAACGGTAATTTAGTAATTACATAAAATTAACGAAATAAATGTGCAATTGTAAATCTTTGTGATTTGAAGGATATTAATAGTTAATTTAACAAAATCTCGTAGTATAATATTTTGATTACATCATTTGGCGATTTTCATCAACTTATACCTTATGTAACGTTTAAATAAACTTTGCCTGGGTTAATAATTCTATCCGACAACAAAATTCATTTAAAGCTTTCAACATCAGTCGATAGGACGAATGCTTTGAAGCCTACATTGCGAGCATGCTATGACAGAAAAAATCCATTCTTATTCCATGTTAACTGGACTCATAACTTTTTTAACAAACAAACTTAAAATGTATGTATATCCAATTAAAGAAAATGCACAGTGGTTTATGTATAAAAAATAAAATTTCTTTTAAATTTATTTTCCTAATATATGTGATTAATTTTGTTGTTTCGTTTTGTGTTTTTTTTTTTTTTTATTTAAGAAATGTTGCTTGTTTATATATATTTTGTTTAAAAAGACAAATTAAAAACGATACTAAACTATATTCGCATACATATAGTGGGTATACATGTATGTATGTATATGGATTAGGTTGTATATTTTTCTGTAAAACCAAAAGCAGAATAAATCATTTTAAATGAATTAATGGCGTTCTTTTGTTTTTGCTCTGGATTTGAGTTTTTTTACATGAAAATTAATTAAAAAAAAGAAATTAGTGCACAAGCATTGGCACACTTTTAACAATATTTAAAATTTTGTTCAAACAAAAAAGAAATGTTACACTGATTGGTAATAATAATAATTATAACTAATAACGAATAACAAACGCCTATCGGATTAAATGTATGTTTTTACGACACATTTTAAGGGTTTTATTTTTTTTAAACAATTGATGTAGAGATTATTCAACAATATTTAAATAGAAATGAAAATGAAGATGAAAACATTTTCTTCTTTTTGTGTTTGATTTTTTTTTTTTCTAATAATATAATGAATAATTAATTAGAGTTATATAATATATATATGCATGGTATATGTATAAAGACTTACTAAGAATGTGTGTAATAATGTTTGTTTGTTTGTTTAATAATAATAATTAAGAAATTAAAACATATGCTCATTTGTGTTGTTGTTATTTTGTTATAATGTGTATGTATATATTAATTTAACTGTTTAACTTTCCTACAATAATTCCAGTCACAATTAAACCTATTATCACAGCGATTGCTAGTAGTATTAAAATTTTTTTACGATAACTTGCTCGATATTCAGCGGCTTTCCTTAGTTCGGCAGCGCCGTCTATCACCGCAGCATTGGCCATATCAATACTGTTTTCCACTAAATCTACAAAAATTCTTCAATTATTTTCTGTTTAAAAAAAAGTAAGATTTATTTAACTTACCAACTTGTTCCCCTTGTTCTTGCACTAAGCTACTTAATACTCGAAATATTGAATTGACATCCAATACATCAGCCTCTATTTCTTTAATTCTTTTCTCCTGATCAAGCAACATATTCTTTTCAAATTGCAAACTTGCTTCGGTGTTCATCTGTCGCTGAATTAGAATCTGCTGCTCGTCCAGCATGTTCGCCGAATCTTCTTCTTGCTGTTGGGTGTGCACTGATAGCAGAACAACTTGCTTCATGGCGGCTGCTATTTTTTGCTGGCTCTCCGAGTATTTTTCCACCACCTGGCGAAATTCGTTGGTCAACTTTTCTTGTTTGAGTTTTTGCTGTTTGTCAGCATGTCTCACTACTGCTGTCAGACGCTGCAGATCCTTGCTGGTCGTTTGGATACGTATGTTGGTCTGTGATTGAAGGTGATGCACTTTATCGCGAGATGCTTGAGTGTCCTTTGGAGTTCCAATCACTTTGAGCGCTTTATCTAGCTGCTTCCAACTTGAGATCACAGAATTGATATTGTAACCTATATTATCACTCAGTGACATGAACTCTGTGGGACTGAAGCCGGAAAAGTTGACATCGGGTATACTTGTGATGGCCGAAGTGCTCGTTGATGATGTTGCCCCATAATCCCTGTGCAAAGCCGGATTGTTTAAATTTCGAGCCATGATTGCTTCTGCTACTGTTGCGGTATATGGATACAGATGATGTCAGTTCGTGGTGGGTTACTTTCAACTCGGGTGGCTTTTCTGATTTATTTTTATTGCAGATGATCTAGGCAAAAGTTTAGAAGTGTTAAAAAAAATCCTCAATGATATTTTGAAAAGTTTAATGACTTTGTTTTGCATAACCGAAGAAGAAGTTATACGGAGAAAATTTACATGGGGGCTATCTTGAAAAAAATTCCCTGGGAATTCCGATTCGATTCGTTTGCTTTACAGTTCCAATAAACTTCTATTTTGGAGAGTAGGTACATATGTCCATTTAATTCAAAAAGTATAAGGAATATCAGAAAAACGTTTTTATTATTTCATTTTTGTTAGGGATGTGACCTTACGAATGTGTGAATTTTGAATGCAATTTTGTGTGTTATGCAAAACGTCTGAAATCTCATTTTTTAGCCATAAAACCATTTTTTTTTTTGTATGGAAAGCCCGACAATCCTATGGAATTATGGACTTGGATAACTTTACCGTAAATTCCATATAAACAAATCAAAACGCAAAAGAACGAATTCGAAGTATTCTTGAGATGAAATTCCAATCCCAAAACAAAATAAGAAAAAAAAAAAAAAACAATTCTGGCGAAATGAACAGAAACAATTGTGACCAAAACGAAATAGCAGCGAACTATTTCATTCGTCTTAGAATATGAAATACGAGTACATTTAGTTTGCAATAACAAAAATTTGTCTTCTGTTTATTTGTGGTTTTTAAAGAAATCTTTTTTTTTCTGAAAATATTCTAATTTAGTTGTTATAAGCATATAAGGAACAAAATAGGTGTGTCAGCGGGTGAAACACATAACGAATTCGTAAATAAATTGAACTTGAAATTTTGGCTGCCCGACGCTCAGCCCAAACTGCTCGTCCGATTCTCCTTAACCTAAAAGGTATTCTCTTTAAAGAAGGAAGCATTTTTTAAGGCGAAACATAATGGTACTTGCCATACCATTTTTTTCTTTGTAATTTAAGAAAATGTTTTTTTTTTTTTAATATTTCTCACATTTTTCTAAGCTAAGTTATGGTAGAAAAAAATTCCGAAAAACCTCCCATAAATTTCCTTTTTTGTCTTCCATTTTCTAAAAACGGTACGACTGATTTTTTATGCTAAAGCTCCTAAAAAGTTTGAATAGTATTGTTTCTTCAAAATTTATTTGTGAAAACTCAATATGTTTTTCGAAAACACATACACATAAAAGCATAAGCGCAAAAGCCTAGTGTTAAGGTATTAATATGATACTACTTAAAAATTTCCTAACTTGAAAGTAGTTTACTAACTCTTTCTTAATTTTGAACATTTTTAACGAGTAGTGTGGCTAAGGCTATTTTTTTTAAGTTGCAAAATCGTCGGAATAATTTTTTTTTAAATCGCTGCAACGATTTAAAATATTCGTTCTTGAATAAAATTTGTGAAAAAGAAATGTTTAAGAAATAACATAACATTACTATGTTAGCTGAAAATATTAAAGGATTTATTTTAGCCAATTACAAAATGAATGCTTCTGAACATTTTACGCTAATACAATTCATGTATGTCCGTCAAGTTAGCACTACCACTTCAAAATTTTCAAAATGTAATAATTGGATTAATTGTCGTGAATTTGTCGTAAATTTGTCGTGAAACGAAAAAATTTGTCGCGCTTGTATTTTAAAAAATAACCCCTGGTAATGCTAACTTGACAGTCAAGTTAGCACTACCACCCCTCAAAATAGGGTAAAATGAACTCGAAAAAGAAAAAGGTAAGTGTTAATAATTGTCGTGAATTTGTCGTAAATATGTTGTAAAATCAAAAATTTTGTAGCGCAATTTTTTTAAAAAATAACCCCTAGTAATGCTATCTTGACAGTCAAGTTAGCACTACCACCCCCCAAAATAGGGTTAAATGCACTCGCAAAAGAAAAAGGACAGCGTTAATAATTGTCGTAAATTTGTCGTAAATATATCGTAAAATAAAAAAAATTTTCGCATCATTTTTTCTCAAAAAAATGCCATGAAAATGCAAGAGTCCATAAAACAGCATTTTTTCATTAAACCTAGCACTACCATACCAAAACTATCTGTTAAAACTATTTTTTACTCTGCAATTTGTTTAAACAATTGTCGTAAGACGTCTTTGAATAAGTTCCGTCATAAAATAATTTGTCGCGCCCTTCTTGCCCAAAAAAATGCCCTAAATATGACAAAAGTCCTTAAAATAGCATTTTTTCATAAAAGTTAGCACTACTATACCAAAACTATCTGTTAAAAGTATTTTTTTACTCTGAAATTTGTTTAAACAATTGTCGTAAGACGTCTTTGAATAAGTTCCGTCATAAAATAATTTGTCGCGCCCTTCTTGCCCAAAAAAATGCCCTAAATATGACAAAAGTCCTTAAAATAGCATTTTTTCATAAAAGTTAGCACTACTATACCAAAACTATCTGTTAAAACTATTTTTTTACTCTGAAATTTGTTTAAACAATTGTCGTAAGACGTCTTTGAATAAGTTCCGTCATAAAATAATTTGTCGCGCCCTTCTTGCCCAAAAAAATGCCCTAAATATGACAAAAGTCCTTAAAATAGCATTTTTTCATAAAAGTTAGCACTACTATACCAAAACTATCTGTTAAAACTATTTTTTTACTCTGAAATTTGTTTAAACAATTGTCGTAAGACGTCTTTGAATAAGTTCCGTCATAAAATAATTTGTCGCGCCCTTCTTGCCCAAAAAAATGCCCTAAATATGACAAAAGTCCTTAAAATAGCATTTTTTCATAAAAGTTAGCACTACTATACCAAAACTATCTGTTAAAAGTATTTTTTTACTCTGAAATTTGTTTAAACAATTGTCGTAAGACGTCTTTGAATAAGTTCCGTCATAAAATAATTTGTCGCGCCCTTCTTGCCCAAAAAAATGCCCTAAATATGACAAAAGTCCTTAAAATAGCATTTTTTCATAAAAGTTAGCACTACTATACCAAAACTATCTGTTAAAACTATTTTCTTACTCTGCAATTTGTTTAAACAATTGTCGTAAGACGTCTTTGAATAAGTTCCGTCATAAAATAATTTGTCGCGCCCTTCTTGCCCAAAAAAATGCCCTAAATATGACAAAAGTCCTTAAAATAGCATTTTTTCATAAAAGTTAGCACTACTATACCAAAACTATCTGTTAAAACTAATTTTTTACTCTGCAATTTGTTTAAACAATTGTCGTAAGACGTCTTTGAATAAGTTTCGTCATAAAATAATTTGTCGCGCCCTTCTTGCCCAAAAAAATGCCCTAAATATGACAAAAGTCCTTAAAATAGCATTTTTTCATAAAAGTTAGCACTACTATACCAAAACTATCTGTTAAAACTATTTTTTTACTCTGAAATTTGTTTAAACAATTGTCGTAAGACGTCTTTGAATAAGTTCCGTCATAAAATAATTTGTCGCGCCCTTCTTGCCCAAAAAAATGCCCTAAATATGACAAAAGTCCTTAAAATAGCATTTTTTCATAAAAGTTAGCACTACTATACCAAAACTATCTGTTAAAACTATTTTCTTACTCTGCAATTTGTTTAAACAATTGTCGTAAGACGTCTTTGAATAAGTTCCGTCATAAAATAATTTGTCGCGCCCTTCTTGCCCAAAAAAATGCCCTAAATATGACAAAAGTCCTTAAAATAGCATTTTTTCATAAAAGTTAGCACTACTATACCAAAACTATCTGTTAAAACTAATTTTTTACTCTGCAATTTGTTTAAACAATTGTCGTAAGACGTCTTTGAATAAGTTTCGTCATAAAATAATTTGTCGCGCCCTTCTTGCCCAAAAAAATGCCCTAAATATGACAAAAGTCCTTAAAATAGCATTTTTTCATAAAAGTTAGCACTACTATACCAAAACTATCTGTTAAAACTATTTTTTTACTCTGAAATTTGTTTAAACAATTGTCGTAAGACGTCTTTGAATAAGTTCCGTCATAAAATAATTTGTCGCGCCCTTCTTGCCCAAAAAAATGCCCTAAATATGACAAAAGTCCTTAAAATAGCATTTTTTCATAAAAGTTAGCACTACTATACCAAAACTATCTGTTAAAACTATTTTTTTACTCTGAAATTTGTTTAAACAATTGTCGTAAGACGTCTTTGAATAAGTTCCGTCATAAAATAATTTGTCGCGCCCTTCTTGCCCAAAAAAATGCCCTAAATATGACAAAAGTCCTTAAAATAGCATTTTTTCATAAAAGTTAGCACTACTATACCAAAACTATCTGTTAAAACTAATTTTTTACTCTGCAATTTGTTTAAACAATTGTCGTAAGACGTCTTTGAATAAGTTTCGTCATAAAATAATTTGTCGCGCCCTTCTTGCCCAAAAAAATGCCCTAAATATGACAAAAGTCCTTAAAATAGCATTTTTTCATAAAAGTTAGCACTATTATACCAAAACTATCTGTTAAAAGTATTTTTTTACTCTGAAATTTGTTTAAACAATTGTCGTAAGACGTCTTTGAATAAGTTCCGTCATAAAATAATTTGTCGCGCCCTTCTTGCCCAAAAAAATGCCCTAAATATGACAAAAGTCCTTAAAATAGCATTTTTTCATAAAAGTTAGCACTACTATACCAAAACTATCTGTTAAAAGTATTTTTTTACTCTGAAATTTGTTTAAACAATTGTCGTAAGACGTCTTTGAATAAGTTCCGTCATAAAATAATTTGTCGCGCCCTTCTTGCCCAAAAAAATGCCCTAAATATGACAAAAGTCCTTAAAATAGCATTTTTTCATAAAAGTTAGCACTACTATACCAAAACTATCTGTTAAAACTAATTTTTTACTCTGCAATTTGTTTAAACAATTGTCGTAAGACGTCTTTGAATAAGTTCCGTCATAAAATAATTTGTCGCGCCCTTCTTGCCCAAAAAAATGCCCTAAATATGACAAAAGTCCTTAAAATAGCATTTTTTCATAAAAGTTAGCACTACTATACCAAAACTATCTGTTAAAAGTATTTTTTTACTCTGAAATTTGTTTAAACAATTGTCGTAAGACGTCTTTGAATAAGTTCCGTCATAAAATAATTTGTCGCGCCCTTCTTGCCCAAAAAAATGCCCTAAATATGACAAAAGTCCTTAAAATAGCATTTTTTCATAAAAGTTAGCACTACTATACCAAAACTATCTGTTAAAAGTATTTTTTTACTCTGAAATTTGTTTAAACAATTGTCGTAAGACGTCTTTGAATAAGTTCCGTCATAAAATAATTTGTCGCGCCCTTCTTGCCCAAAAAAATGCCCTAAATATGACAAAAGTCCTTAAAATAGCATTTTTTCATAAAAGTTAGCACTACTATACCAAAACTATCTGTTAAAAGTATTTTTTTACTCTGAAATTTGTTTAAACAATTGTCGTAAGACGTCTTTGAATAAGTATAGTAGTGCTAACTTTTATGAAAAAATGCTATTTTAAGGACTTTTGTCATATTTAGGGCATTTTTTTGGGCAAGAAGGGCGCGACAAATTATTTTATGACGGAACTTATTCAAAGACGTCTTACGACAATTGTTTAAACAAATTTCAGAGTAAAAAAATACTTTTAACAGATAGTTTTGGTATAGTAGTGCTAACTTTTATGAAATAAAATGCACGACTGGATCGCACGAACTTGCTCTTGTGTAAAAGTACTTTGGAATTTAAGATACATTTTATAAATATAAAACATGGATTTAATGAGATAATAATGTTCAAATGCATAAAATTGCCGTCTGGTTTCCGGAAAAGTATGAGTTTATGCAAATAAACCTTAAAAAATCGTTTTATTATTAAATAAATTTTTTATATAAGAAATTTCTCTAAAATTTTTCAAGAAAAAAATGTGGGATGCGAATTTTAAGTATTTAATAATATTGGTTTTAGGAAATAATTTCAAAAAATAATCGTTCATAGGTTTTGAAGATATTGATTTAAAAATTTTTTTTTTTTTTTTAAAAACCCAATAAATATTTTTTCGAATATTTTTATATACAATATTATTTTAAACTTAAGGGGACTCCTGCTTAAAATTTTTGGTTAAAATCGTTAGAGCCGTTGGTGAGAAATACGAAAATCAAAAAAACGGTTTTATGACAGGTACCTCTAATAACATTTCCCCCCAAAATTTTTTTTGACCAAAATGTAGTCCATGTCCATAATATCACACCTAATTTTTTTTATCAAAATCGTTAGAGCCGTTTTCGAGATAAATAAGATTTTGCATTACGGGTGTATGGGGGGTACCCTTAGTTTTGGAGCTAAAAAAAAAATTTTAATTTTTCCTCTAGGGAATCACCGAAGACTCTTAACTACCGAGATTGAAAGAAATAGGTCCAGTGGTTTAGGCTGTAGTTCGAGGTACAGACATACAGACACACTGAAACATGTTTTTTGTGTACTAAATTTTCCTTAAAATTTTTATAAAAAAAATTGATATGCAAATTGTTAGTATTTAATAAAATACATTTTAAAACGTAATTTAAAAATTTAATCGTTTATTGGTTTTCAAGATATTGAATTTTCAAAAAAAAATTTTTATTATTTTTTTAAAAATCCAAAAACTATTTTTTCGAAAAAATTTTTAGTTTATATTTTTTCAAATGCAAACCAGCTCCTTCATAAAAATTTTGGTTAAAATCGTTAGAGCCGTTGGTGAGAAATTCGAAAATCAAAAAAACGGTTCTATGACAGGTACCCCTAATAACATTTCCCCCCAAATTTTTTTTTGACCAAAATGTAGTCCATGTCCATAATATCACACCTAATTTTTTTTATCAAAATCGTTAGAGCCGTTTTCGAGATAAATAAGATTTTGCATTACGGGTGTATGGGGGGTACCCTTAGTTTTGGAGCTAAAAAAAAAATTTCAATTTTTCCTCTAGGGAATCACCGAAGACTGTTAACTACCGAGATTGAAAGAAATAGGTCCAGTGGTTTAGGCTGTAGTTCGAGGTACAGACATACAGACACACTGAAACATGTTTTTTGTGTACTAAATTTTCCTTAAAATTTTTATAAAAAAAATTGATATGCAAATTGTCAGTATTTTATAAAATACATTTTAAAACGTAATTTAAAAATTTAATCGTGTATTGGTTTTCAAGATATTGAATTTTCAAAAAAAAAATTGTATTATTTTTTTAAAAATCCAAAAACTATTTTTTCGAAAAAATTTTTAGTTTTTAGTTTTTCAAATGCAAAGCAGCTCCTGCATAAAAATTTTGGTTAAAATCGTTAAAGCCGTTGGTGAGAAATTCGAAAATCAAAAAAACCGTTCTATGACAGGTACCCCTAATAACATTTCCCCCCAAATTTTTTTTTCACCAAAATATAGTCCATGTCCATAATATCACACTTAATTTTTTTTATCAAAATCGTTAGAGCCGTTTTCGAGATAAATAAGATTTTGCATTACGGGTGTATGGGGGGTACCCTTAGTTTTGGAGCTAAAAAAAAAATTTCAATTTTTCCTCTAGGGAATCACCGAAGACCCTTAACTACCGAGATTGAAAGAAATAGGTCCAAGGGTTTAGGCTGTAGTTCGAGGTACAGACATACAGACACACTGAAACATGTTTTTTGTGTACTAAATTTTCCTTAAAATTTTTATAAAAAAAATTGATATGCAAATTGTTAGTATTTAATTAAATACATTTTAAAACGTAATTTAAAAATTTAATCTTGTATCGGTTTTCAAGATATTGAATTTTCAAAAAAAAAATTGTATTATTTTTTTAAAAATCCAAAAACTATTTTTTCGAAAAAATTTTTAGTTTATATTTTTTAAAATGCAAAGCAGCTCCTGCATAAAAATTTTGGTTAAAATCGTTAGAGCCGTTGGTGAGAAATTCGAAAATCAAAAAAACCGTTCTATGACAGGTACCCCTAATAACATTTCCCCCCAAATTTTTTTTTCACCAAAATATAGTCCATGTCCATAATATCACACTTAATTTTTTTTATCAAAATCGTTAGAGCCGTTTTCGAGATAAATAAGATTTTGCATTACGGGTGTATGGGGGGTACCCTTAGTTTTGGAGCTAAAAAAAAAATTTCAATTTTTCCTCTAGGGAATCACCGAAGACCCTTAACTACCGAGTTTGAAGAAAATACGTCCGGTAGTTTAGGCTGTAGTTCGAGGTACAGACATACAGACATACAGACATACAGACAGACAGACGGAATTGTCAGACCCACTTTTTTCGTCTTCGCTATCATCGTAATGTCAACTTTGATCAAAATCTCGAGTTCGATTTTTTTTCCAAATGCAGAACTTGCCCTATAGTACCTATATCGCAAGTAAAAATGCTATTTTAGGTACTTTTGTCATATTTAGAGCATTTTTTTGGGCAAGAGGGGCGCGACAAATTATTTTATGACGGAACTTATTCAAAGACGTCTTACGACAATTGTTTAAACAAATTTCAGAGTAAAAAAATAGTTTTAACAGATAGTTTTGGTATAGTAGTGCTAACTTTTATGAAAAAATGCTATTTTAAGGACTTTTGTCATATTTAGGGCATTTTTTTGGGCAAGAAGGGCGCGACAAATTATTTTATGACGGAACTTATTCAAAGACGTCTTACGACAATTGTTTAAACAAATTTCAGAGTAAAAAAATAGTTTTAACAGATAGTTTTGGTATAGTAGTGCTAACTTTTATGAAAAAATGCTATTTTAAGGACTTTTGTCATATTTAGGGCATTTTTTTGGGCAAGAAGGGCGCGACAAATTATTTTATGACGAAACTTATTCAAAGACGTCTTACGACAATTGTTTAAACAAATTGCAGAGTAAAAAATTAGTTTTAACAGATAGTTTTGGTATAGTAGTGCTAACTTTTATGAAAAAATACTATTTTAAGGACTTTTGTCATATTTAGGGCATTTTTTTGGGCAAGAAGGGCGCGACAAATTATTTTTATGACGGAACTTATTCAAAGACGTCTTACGACAATTGTTTAAACAAATTGCAGAGTAAGAAAATAGTTTTAACAGATAGTTTTGGTATAGTAGTGCTAACTTTTATGAAAAAATGCTATTTTAAGGACTTTTGTCATATTTAGGGCATTTTTTTGGGCAAGAAGGGCGCGACAAATTATTTTATGACGGAACTTATTCAAAGGACGTCTTACGACAATTGTTTAAACAAATTTCAGAGTAAAAAAATAGTTTTAACAGATAGTTTTGGTATAGTAGTGCTAACTTTTATGAAAAAATGCTATTTTAAGGACTTTTGTCATATTTAGGGCATTTTTTTGGGCAAGAAGGGCGCGACAAATTATTTTATGACGAAACTTATTCAAAGACGTCTTACGACAATTGTTTAAACAAATTGCAGAGTAAAAAATTAGTTTTAACAGATAGTTTTGGTATAGTAGTGCTAACTTTTATGAAAAAATGCTATTTTAAGGACTTTTGTCATATTTAGGGCATTTTTTTGGGCAAGAAGGGCGCGACAAATTATTTTATGACGGAACTTATTCAAAGACGTCTTACGACAATTGTTTAAACAAATTGCAGAGTAAGAAAATAGTTTTAACAGATAGTTTTGGTATAGTAGTGCTAACTTTTATGAAAAAATGCTATTTTAAGGACTTTTGTCATATTTAGGGCATTTTTTTGGGCAAGAAGGGCGCGACAAATTATTTTATGACGGAACTTATTCAAAGACGTCTTACGACAATTGTTTAAACAAATTTCAGAGTAAAAAAATACTTTTAACAGATAGTTTTGGTATAGTAGTGCTAACTTTTATGAAAAAATGCTATTTTAAGGACTTTTGTCATATTTAGGGCATTTTTTTGGGCAAGAAGGGCGCGACAAATTATTTTATGACGGAACTTATTCAAAGACGTCTTACGACAATTGTTTAAACAAATTGCAGAGTAAGAAAATAGTTTTAACAGATAGTTTTGGTATAGTAGTGCTAACTTTTATGAAAAAATGCTATTTTAAGGACTTTTGTCATATTTAGGGCATTTTTTTGGGCAAGAAGGGCGCGACAAATTATTTTATGACGGAACTTATTCAAAGACGTCTTACGACAATTGCTTTAAACAAATTTCAGAGTAAAAAAATACTTTTAACAGATAGTTTTGGTATAGTAGTGCTAACTTTTATGAAAAAATGCTATTTTAAGGACTTTTGTCATATTTAGGGCATTTTTTTGGGCAAGAAGGGCGCGACAAATTATTTTATGACGGAACTTATTCAAAGACGTCTTACGACAATTGTTTAAACAAATTTCAGAGTAAAAAAATACTTTTAACAGATAGTTTTGGTATAGTAGTGCTAACTTTTATGAAAAAATGCTATTTTAAGGACTTTTGTCATATTTAGGGCATTTTTTTGGGCAAGAAGGGCGCGACAAATTATTTTATGACGGAACTTATTCAAAGACGTCTTACGACAATTGTTTAAACAAATTGCAGAGTAAAAAATTAGTTTTAACAGATAGTTTTGGTATAGTAGTGCTAACTTTTATGAAAAAATGCTATTTTAAGGACTTTTGTCATATTTAGGGCATTTTTTTGGGCAAGAAGGGCGCGACAAATTATTTTATGACGGAACTTATTCAAAGACGTCTTACGACAATTGTTTAAACAAATTTCAGAGTAAAAAAATAGTTTTAACAGATAGTTTTGGTATAGTAGTGCTAACTTTTATGAAAAAATGCTATTTTAAGGACTTTTGTCATATTTAGGGCATTTTTTTGGGCAAGAAGGGCGCGACAAATTATTTTATGACGGAACTTATTCAAAGACGTCTTACGACAATTGTTTAAACAAATTTCAGAGTAAAAAAATACTTTTAACAGATAGTTTTGGTATAGTAGTGCTAACTTTTATGAAAAAATGCTATTTTAAGGACTTTTGTCATATTTAGGGCATTTTTTTGGGCAAGAAGGGCGCGACAAATTATTTTATGACGGAACTTATTCAAAGACGTCTTACGACAATTGTTTAAACAAATTTCAGAGTAAAAAAATACTTTTAACAGATAGTTTTGGTATAGTAGTGCTAACTTTTATGAAAAAATGCTATTTTAAGGACTTTTGTCATATTTAGGGCATTTTTTTGGGCAAGAAGGGCGCGACAAATTATTTTATGACGGAACTTATTCAAAGACGTCTTACGACAATTGTTTAAACAAATTGCAGAGTAAAAAATTAGTTTTAACAGATAGTTTTGGTATAGTAGTGCTAACTTTTATGAAAAAATGCTATTTTAAGGACTTTTGTCATATTTAGGGCATTTTTTTTGGGCAAGAAGGGCGCGACAAATTATTTTATGACGGAACTTATTCAAAGACGTCTTACGACAATTGTTTAAACAAATTTCAGAGTAAAAAAATACTTTTAACAGATAGTTTTGGTATAGTAGTGCTAACTTTTATGAAAAAATGCTATTTTAAGGACTTTTGTCATATTTAGGGCATTTTTTTGGGCAAGAAGGGCGCGACAAATTATTTTATGACGGAACTTATTCAAAGACGTCTTACGACAATTGTTTAAACAAATTTCAGAGTAAAAAAATACTTTTAACAGATAGTTTTGGTATAGTAGTGCTAACTTTTATGAAAAAATGCTATTTTAAGGACTTTTGTCATATTTAGGGCATTTTTTTGGGCAAGAAGGGCGCGACAAATTATTTTATGACGAAACTTATTCAAAGACGTCTTACGACAATTGTTTAAACAAATTGCAGAGTAAAAAATTAGTTTTAACAGATAGTTTTGGTATAGTAGTGCTAACTTTTATGAAAAAATGCTATTTTAAGGACTTTTGTCATATTTAGGGCATTTTTTTGGGCAAGAAGGGCGCGACAAATTATTTTATGACGGAACTTATTCAAAGACGTCTTACGACAATTGTTTAAACAAATTTCAGAGTAAAAAAATACTTTTAACAGATAGTTTTGGTATAGTAGTGCTAACTTTTATGAAAAAATGCTATTTTAGGTACTTTTGTCATATTTAGAGCATTTTTTTGGGCAAGAGGGGCGCGACAAATTATTTTATGACGGAACTTATTCAAAGACGTCTTACGACAATTGTTTAAACAAATTTCAGAGTAAAAAAATAGTTTTAACAGATAGTTTTGGTATAGTAGTGCTAACTTTTATGAAAAAATGCTATTTTAAGGACTTTTGTCATATTTAGGGCATTTTTTTGGGCAAGAAGGGCGCGACAAATTATTTTATGACGGAACTTATTCAAAGACGTCTTACGACAATTGTTTAAACAAATTTCAGAGTAAAAAAATAGTTTTAACAGATAGTTTTGGTATAGTAGTGCTAACTTTTATGAAAAAATGCTATTTTAAGGACTTTTGTCATATTTAGGGCATTTTTTTGGGCAAGAAGGGCGCGACAAATTATTTTATGACGAAACTTATTCAAAGACGTCTTACGACAATTGTTTAAACAAATTGCAGAGTAAAAAATTAGTTTTAACAGATAGTTTTGGTATAGTAGTGCTAACTTTTATGAAAAAATGCTATTTTAAGGACTTTTGTCATATTTAGGGCATTTTTTTGGGCAAGAAGGGCGCGACAAATTATTTTATGACGGAACTTATTCAAAGACGTCTTACGACAATTGTTTAAACAAATTTCAGAGTAAAAAAATACTTTTAACAGATAGTTTTGGTATAGTAGTGCTAACTTTTATGAAAAAATGCTATTTTAAGGACTTTTGTCATATTTGGGGCATTTTTTTGGGCAAGAAGGGCGCGACAAATTATTTTATGACGGAACTTATTCAAAGACGTCTTACGACAATTGTTTAAACAAATTTCAGAGTAAAAAAATACTTTTAACAGATAGTTTTGGTATAGTAGTGCTAACTTTTATGAAAAAATGCTATTTTAAGGACTTTTGTCATATTTAGGGCATTTTTTTGGGCAAGAAGGGCGCGACAAATTATTTTATGACGGAACTTATTCAAAGACGTCTTACGACAATTGTTTAAACAAATTTCAGAGTAAAAAAATACTTTTAACAGATAGTTTTGGTATAGTAGTGCTAACTTTTATGAAAAAATGCTATTTTAAGGACTTTTGTCATATTTAGGGCATTTTTTTGGGCAAGAAGGGCGCGACAAATTATTTTATGACGGAACTTATTCAAAGACGTCTTACGACAATTGTTTAAACAAATTGCAGAGTAAGAAAATAGTTTTAACAGATAGTTTTGGTATAGTAGTGCTAACTTTTATGAAAAAATGCTATTTTAAGGACTTTTGTCATATTTAGGGCATTTTTTTGGGCAAGAAGGGCGCGACAAATTATTTTATGACGGAACTTATTCAAAGACGTCTTACGACAATTGTTTAAACAAATTTCAGAGTAAAAAAATACTTTTAACAGATAGTTTTGGTATAGTAGTGCTAACTTTTATGAAAAAATGCTATTTTAAGGACTTTTGTCATATTTAGGGCATTTTTTTGGGCAAGAAGGGCGCGACAAATTATTTTATGACGGAACTTATTCAAAGACGTCTTACGACAATTGTTTAAACAAATTTCAGAGTAAAAAAATAGTTTTAACAGATAGTTTTGGTATAGTAGTGCTAACTTTTATGAAAAAATGCTATTTTAAGGACTTTTGTCATATTTAGGGCATTTTTTTGGGCAAGAAGGGCGCGACAAATTATTTTATGACGGAACTTATTCAAAGACGTCTTACGACAATTGTTTAAACAAATTTCAGAGTAAAAAAATACTTTTAACAGATAGTTTTGGTATACGAGCCCAAACGCAAAATAGTTGGACTACCTGTGATAAAAAACAAAAATCTTCTGATTCTTAAATTCCATCGGAAATAAAATCAATATTTTGGTATTTTTCTTAAGATATATTAATTTTGAATAGGAATAAGGAACAAAAACAAAATGACTTCAATTAAATAACGGTATAGAGCAATCTTACAAAATAAAATAACGATTTAAACATTTTTTTAAGTGCAAAATAGTTGGCCTATGGGTCTTAATTTTTATTTTACCATGGTACTACGTCGCCTTTGGCCTTGATAACTGCTTCTATGCGTCGTGGCATTATGTCAACTAATTTTGGACATTCTTCGGTGCCAAAAGATTCCCAAATATTTATGATTTTAGCTTTAAGGTCTTGAAGAGGTCCGGCATGGTTCTTTTCGCGGTTTTTGTTTCATTTTATGCCAGACAGTTTCAATTGGTGAAAGGTCAGGGCTGCTGGAAGGCCATTCCAGTAAAGGAATAGCTTCAGCAGATAACCACGCCACTTTAGACCTTGCTGTATGGCAAGAAGCTCCATCCTGTTGGAAAATATAGTCTCGATCACTAGCTTAAAGTCGTGGTATTGAGGGGAGAAGCTCATTTTCCAGAATATCCCTGTACCTGGCAGCATTGACACTTCTATTTACAAAATGCAAATTGCCCAAACCCCGCCCCGACATGCATCCCCATGTCATTAGAGATGCTGGAAACTTGACCGTTTTTTTAAGGTAATCTTTGTGAAAAACCTCTTGAATTTCTAATGACTCGTTTTCGTTCGTCGCCCACGCAAACTTCAAACCTGGACTCATCACTCCAAATAACGGACCGCCATTGACTTAAAGTCCAGTTTTTGCGTTGTTTGGCCCACTCTAGCCGCTTTTTCTTTTGTTTAGGTGTTAAAAGTGGTTTTTCTTTGGCCTATGTTTTTAACGAATTAAAATTGCTCTAATTTAAATAAATCTAAAACAAACCCTATAAAATTTGTATCCAATTTTTTTTCATAGTCCGTTTGCAAGTGTCGACCGAAACACTTTTTTTTATTCTTTCCCTCCATTGAACAGTTATTGCAGCGGCCGTTTGACGTCGATTTTCTTTTATTATTTTTTTTAAAACTCGGCAATCTCGAGGTTTTCCAATTGGTGGGCGTCCCGTTTTTTTACCGATCTCCACATTTCCACTATTTTTGAACTTTGAGATAATGTTTCGAATTGATGAGCGCGGTAAATTGAATTGTTTTGCGATTTTATAGCTCGATAATCCCGTTTCGAAGGCTTTATTTATGGATTCCCTAAGGTCTCTTGATAATGCAACGCCACGCACCATGGTTGACATTAAATTGTTGCTGGCTTGCATAAAACAAGAGATCAATAAACAACAAAACAAGTGCATGTCATTTTTTTAATAACGGTTAACTGAAAATCTATTTAAATCTTCATAGGCCAACTATTTTGCATCCCAGAGAGAGTAGTCCAACTATTATGCTCTATCTTTGTTTGAGGGAATGCAAACTGGAGCCATATGTGCTTTCTCGAATTTAGTTCTGTTTGGTCTAATTTACTTATTAAATGTAATTTATTACATCGACAAAAAAAAATTTAAAAAAAACTGCTTGGGGACCAGAAAATATAGGCACATAAAAAATGTTAATTTGTTAATTGATGAGTAGGCCAACTATTTTGCGTTTGGGTCGTAGTAGTGCTAACTTTTATGAAAAAATGCTATTTTAAGGACTTTTGTCATATTTAGGGCATTTTTTTGGGCAAGAAGGGCGCGACAAATTATTTTATGACGGAACTTATTCAAAGACGTCTTACGACAATTGTTTAAACAAATTGCAGAGTAAGAAAATAGTTTTAACAGATAGTTTTGGTATAGTAGTGCTAACTTTTATGAAAAAATGCTATTTTAAGGACTTTTGTCATATTTAGGGCATTTTTTTGGGCAAGAAGGGCGCGACAAATTATTTTATGACGGAACTTATTCAAAGACGTCTTACGACAATTGTTTAAACAAATTTCAGAGTAAAAAAATACTTTTAACAGATAGTTTTGGTATAGTAGTGCTAACTTTTATGAAAAAATGCTATTTTAAGGACTTTTGTCATATTTAGGGCATTTTTTTGGGCAAGAAGGGCGCGACAAATTATTTTATGACGGAACTTATTCAAAGACGTCTTACGACAATTGTTTAAACAAATTTCAGAGTAAAAAAATACTTTTAACAGATAGTTTTGGTATAGTAGTGCTAACTTTTATGAAAAAATGCTATTTTAAGGACTTTTGTCATATTTAGGGCATTTTTTTGGGCAAGAAGGGCGCGACAAATTATTTTATGACGGAACTTATTCAAAGACGTCTTACGACAATTGTTTAAACAAATTTCAGAGTAAAAAAATACTTTTAACAGATAGTTTTGGTATAGTAGTGCTAACTTTTATGAAAAAATGCTATTTTAAGGACTTTTGTCATATTTAGGGCATTTTTTTGGGCAAGAAGGGCGCGACAAATTATTTTATGACGGAACTTATTCAAAGACGTCTTACGACAATTGTTTAAACAAATTGCAGAGTAAGAAAATAGTTTTAACAGATAGTTTTGGTATAGTAGTGCTAACTTTTATGAAAAAATGCTATTTTAAGGACTTTTGTCATATTTAGGGCATTTTTTTGGGCAAGAAGGGCGCGACAAATTATTTTATGACGGAACTTATTCAAAGATGTCTTACGACAATTGTTTAAACAAATTTCAGAGTAAAAAAATACTTTTAACAGATAGTTTTGGTATAGTAGTGCTAACTTTTATGAAAAAATGCTATTTTAAGGACTTTTGTCATATTTAGGGCATTTTTTTGGGCAAGAAGGGCGCGACAAATTATTTTATGACGGAACTTATTCAAAGACGTCTTACGACAATTGTTTAAACAAATTTCAGAGTAAAAAAATACTTTTAACAGATAGTTTTGGTATAGTAGTGCTAACTTTTATGAAAAAATGCTATTTTAAGGACTTTTGTCATATTTAGGGCATTTTTTTGGGCAAGAAGGGCGCGACAAATTATTTTATGACGGAACTTATTCAAAGACGTCTTACGACAATTGTTTAAACAAATTTCAGAGTAAAAAAATACTTTTAACAGATAGTTTTGGTATAGTAGTGCTAACTTTTATGAAAAAATGCTATTTTAAGGACTTTTGTCATATTTAGGGCATTTTTTTGGGCAAGAAGGGCGCGACAAATTATTTTATGACGGAACTTATTCAAAGACGTCTTACGACAATTGTTTAAACAAATTTCAGAGTAAAAAAATAGTTTTAACAGATAGTTTTGGTATAGTAGTGCTAACTTTTATGAAAAAATGCTATTTTAAGGACTTTTGTCATATTTAGGGCATTTTTTTGGGCAAGAAGGGCGCGACAAATTATTTTATGACGGAACTTATTCAAAGACGTCTTACGACAATTGTTTAAACAAATTTCAGAGTAAAAAAATACTTTTAACAGATAGTTTTGGTATAGTAGTGCTAACTTTTATGAAAAAATGCTATTTTAAGGACTTTTGTCATATTTAGGGCATTTTTTTGGGCAAGAAGGGCGCGACAAATTATTTTATGACGGAACTTATTCAAAGACGTCTTACGACAATTGTTTAAACAAATTTCAGAGTAAAAAAATAGTTTTAACAGATAGTTTTGGTATAGTAGTGCTAACTTTTATGAAAAAATGCTATTTTAAGGACTTTTGTCATATTTAGGGCATTTTTTTGGGCAAGAAGGGCGCGACAAATTATTTTATGACGGAACTTATTCAAAGACGTCTTACGACAATTGTTTAAACAAATTTCAGAGTAAAAAAATACTTTTAACAGATAGTTTTGGTATAGTAGTGCTAACTTTTATGAAAAAATGCTATTTTAAGGACTTTTGTCATATTTAGGGCATTTTTTTGGGCAAGAAGGGCGCGACAAATTATTTTATGACGGAACTTATTCAAAGACGTCTTACGACAATTGTTTAAACAAATTGCAGAGTAAGAAAATAGTTTTAACAGATAGTTTTGGTATAGTAGTGCTAACTTTTATGAAAAAATGCTATTTTAAGGACTTTTGTCATATTTAGGGCATTTTTTTGGGCAAGAAGGGCGCGACAAATTATTTTATGACGGAACTTATTCAAAGACGTCTTACGACAATTGTTTAAACAAATTTCAGAGTAAAAAAATAGTTTTAACAGATAGTTTTGGTATAGTAGTGCTAACTTTTATGAAAAAATGCTATTTTAAGGACTTTTGTCATATTTAGGGCATTTTTTTGGGCAAGAAGGGCGCGACAAATTATTTTATGACGGAACTTATTCAAAGACGTCTTACGACAATTGTTTAAACAAATTTCAGAGTAAAAAAATAGTTTTAACAGATAGTTTTGGTATAGTAGTGCTAACTTTTATGAAAAAATGCTATTTTAAGGACTTTTGTCATATTTAGGGCATTTTTTTGGGCAAGAAGGGCGCGACAAATTATTTTATGACGGAACTTATTCAAAGACGTCTTACGACAATTGTTTAAACAAATTTCAGAGTAAAAAAATACTTTTAACAGATAGTTTTGGTATAGTAGTGCTAACTTTTATGAAAAAATGCTATTTTAAGGACTTTTGTCATATTTAGGGCATTTTTTTGGGCAAGAAGGGCGCGACAAATTATTTTATGACGGAACTTATTCAAAGACGTCTTACGACAATTGTTTAAACAAATTGCAGAGTAAAAAATAGTTTTAACAGATAGTTTTGGTATGGTAGTGCTAGGTTTAATGAAAAAATGCTGTTTTATGGACTTTTGCATTTTCATGGCATTTTTTTGAGAAAAAATGATGCGAAAATTTTTTTTATTTTACGATATATTTACGACAAATTTACGACAATTATTTACGCTGTCCTTTTTATTTTGCGAGTTCATTTTACCCTATTTTGGGGGGTGGTAGTGCTAACTTGACTGTCAAGTTAGCATTACCAGGGGTCATTTTTTAAAAATTTACGTTCGTAGCCGCAGGCGTACCGCGACAAAATTTTTGGTCTTACAGCATATTTACGACAAATTTACGACAATTATTAACGCTGTCCTTTTTCTTTTGCGAGTGCATTTAACCCTATTTTGGGGGGTGGTAGTGCTAACTTGACTGTCAAGTTAGCATTACTAGGGGTTATTTTTAAAAAAAATTACGCTACAAAATTTTTGATTTTACAACATATTTACGACAAATTCACGACAATTATTAACACTTACCTTTTTCTTTTTCGAGTTCATTTTACCCTATTTTGAGGGGTGGTAGTGCTAACTTGACTGTCAAGTTAGCATTACCAGGGGTTATTTTTTAAAATACAAGCGCGACAAATTTTTTCGTTTCACGACAAATTTACGACAAATTCACGACAATTAATCCAATTATTACATTTTGAAAATTTTGAAGTGGTAGTGCTAACTTGACAGACATAATTCATGTTTCCATTTCATGAGACAGAGTCGTGTCAGTGGGCAAACATTTTGTCTGATGATTTCTCGGACTATCTTTCATAAAACCTGTTTCATCACAGTCGGAAATCATTAAATTTTATTGACTTATGATAGTCCTTAATTTGTACATTTATTTTGCTTTCTTTGCTTCTATTTTAGCTTCTTTATTTAATAGTACTCAAAATAAACGATTTATCAAGTGACTACTTTAAAAACTTTTAAATTTAATGAACAGCTGCTGTTTACTTAAATGTGAAATTATGATAAGGATAGTTAACTCGCCAGATAACAGAGTTCGAATATTCAAATTCAAGCGGACAGCAAAACAAATTTGAATTGTAGTCAACGAGAACCTAATTTTCTATTCCGCTTTCTCGAACCACCTGGGTTTTTAATCCACTCGGCTACAAATGTTTTTTTTTTTAGTCTTTTATATTTCGTGTGGAACTTGTTATCGCAATTTATTTTTGAAAACCTCAAAAGCATCTGTTATTTTAATTAATAGGCGTTTTATTCGACTTTGGGACAATCGTTTCCTCTTCGATTTATACCAGAATACAAACGTTCACGCTGACGAATGAAAACAAGACGACTTGTTTGTTTTTATGAATTGCATACGAGTACATTTAAATGATAATCCAAGCCCAGATAATCAAAACAGCAGAAAAAAATTCTATTTTGGTTCTTATCGAAGAAAAAAAAACACAATTGTTATTGTTTATATATTTCAATTTACAATTCTCACGATAACTGCATTCACATCAGGTCTGGACCAATGAATAGAATAATGTCACTGACAATAATTCAAATGATTATAAAATCGTCCAACAGGTCTACTTTCTTATCATAACTAACCTTAACCTCTTGCATCACACATCACAGGGGAGCTTAAACTGGATGAAACACGACGGTTTTCAGGCAACAACAGTTCGCGTAAATAATGTATTAGTCAGAGCCTCAGGGCCTTGATAAGACAAATTAAATAACTATTGTGTTGTTTTTGTTTAATTTTAAAACTGCTCCGATTACGGGTTGTAGATGATTTCGATACTTTTTTGTTTTTAGTAGTGATGATGAGTATACATTATGTATGTATGTATGAATGTATAAAGCAAAACAAAACAATTAAAAAATAAAACAAAAGAAACAACAAAAATTATAAAAAATAAAATCAGTAGATTGCGAAGCCAAACAAACTATGAGGTGTTGCGAATTGTTTTTGTTTTATTTTTGTTGTTGTTTTTATTTCAATTTATAAAGAAAAAAAAAAACAACCAGACATGACTCATCGGTTTGAATAAAGTACACAAACTGCATCACTCAGTCTAGTTGAGCAAGTATTAAAGCGATTGAATAAGTTCTACTCTCAGAGTTACAACCGGCAACTATGATAGGTACACACAACAAATATATTGCTTTATTATTGTGCATTTGATATGCTGTCATCGTTCCATGAGCAAAGCTTCTTTGACAATAGACGAGACGCACTGAAAAAATTATAATTAAATATGTACTGATTTGCTTTTTTTTTTTTTTGTATTCCTTCCTTATATTTGTTTGTATTCGTAAAGATTTCGGGAAAATATTCCACTCGACTGGTCTACAACACTGAAACTGACCTGATTGGGAAATAATTCTAAATAAAATGTATATTTGTGTGGTTTTTGTTTAACTTGCGATATTGGTTCTGTAAAAGCAAGTAATGAATTCAAACAAAAAAACATGTTAACTCGCGATTAAAGTCAAACATGATATTAATTAGGCCAACTGGCTTAGAATTTAATCTAGAGTCTAATTTTTGTCGATAATGTGGCCCTTAACTGATCAAGGGACTGAATTTAATCAGTAAATTGAATTTCAAAAAAAATATGAGACATGAACAATTTTGTTCTTTTTTGTTCAAGATATTAGATCCTTAACTCAAGAACACACCTGCAATTTATGTCGAAGAGATCTTAAACTATTTTTCTTAAACTGCTTGAGAGTAAGCAGTAAGCTTATCTTTAATTACATTAACTTTAATTCAAATATGTTTGGCAACCATAGCCTCACCAAAAATATTTGTTGACCTTTTTGTCTTTCAATTTTGAAACAAAGTGATAAGCACTGTGGATACTGAAATGTGTACACCATATTCAAATTAAATTAAAAGTATTGCCAGAGATTGTTCAAGCTTAAGTACTTACATACATTTATTTGTTACTGATTACTGTGTTAAAAATTTGGCGGAAGAAATGTCAAAAGATTCATGATGCAATAGTTGGTGTTTTAAGTAAGAGATCTGATTTTAAAAAACTTAATAGAGAAGTAGGCTGTCACATTTATTTAGGTAGATCTTGTAAAATTTTAGAGTAGTTAATAGAACAAAGGACAAATGGAGCAAGAAAATATTGTTCTGCCTGTACATCTATTCTAAATTACCAGTTAACAAAATGCCTAGTTGCGTATTTAATATCTTCAATATCGTATTAAAACCTTGAGATACAAAGGATAGCAGTGTTAAATATTAACTGATATTGGAGCTATACCCTAGCAGCTAAGTATTTGTGTTATAAACTTTGCTTTTTGCACCTTAAACGGTAGTTTCAAGGTAGTCTTCTAAACTACATATACTGTTTTATCAAGTTCGGTGCCATCATCAAAAAAGTTCGAGCTTCCCAAATAAGAAATATTTTCAAATTTCTAGTCCTATTGCTCAGCGATATTTACTTGGGAGAAAGAGTTTGACAGGCAAAGGGTTGGTCTGGCTGTTTTTATACGCCTCAGGAACCAAGTCATGAAAGAATTGTTATAAGTAGGTACAAAAACTTGTGCGCCAGCAATAAAACCGCAATATATTTTAAGTAAAATATCATTTTCCGTTTGGAAAACTTCATTTCTTTGCAACAATGGGGCGCGAATAACATAATATTTTATCACCATAAACTTAAAAACTTTCTCAATAATTTGATAATGGAACCTTAATTACACTCCTCTCGGAAACGCTTATTTTTCCATGCGTTAGCTAATATCATTTTGTGCATTTTTGCAAAAGAAACAAATCAAAATCTTCAAAGACAACAGCTATCCAGTTATCATTCGTGGTCTGCCTTTAAAGCTCAACACAAAACTGCCCCTGAACAGAATATGGATCTAAGAAATGGCTATTTCAAAAGTATTGTTCATTTTCCAAGTTTGACTGAGAATTTTAAAGAAGTCATCAACAAAAATCTTAAGGACGTTCGCTTGGCCTGAAAACGAAACCGGACAAGGACAAAATAACAGATGTTATTAACAAAATCAATTGTAGGGGAAAACCAAATAAACCATGCAATTTGTGGTATATCGGAACCACAAAACAGTTCCTTCGCCAACGCATTTGAAATCATAGATCTGACATCAAATCTAATGATCCTGCAAAGACAGGCCTGGAGATTAGCAGGATCGAAAACGGTCATTCTCCAGATTCTGAAGATATCAAAATCCTGCAGACCCAGCAACATGTATCGAAATGCTATACTTTAGAAACATTACACATAATGAGTAATAAAAACAACATGAACAGAAAACAAGACACACAAAACATTTCTGCCGTCTATTGCTCGCTCGTCTCTTAATGTATGTCATTTTTAAAATAAGTTTCCTACTTAGACTAAGCTTCATTTGGAGTGTTGCTTTCTTTTTTTATGATTAAACAATCATTTATATTTAAAAAAAAACCCTGCCGAAACGTCAAGCGAGCCAAAGTGACCAAAAAATCCGAAGGAAAGATTTCAAATCGATCATTTTATTAGCTAATATACATATGTACATAGGTATGTCCCACGGATATTCTTCAATATAATTGGCCTTGTTTCAATCAATCTCTGTACGACTAGAGCTCGAAACACTTGTTTATAGGGAGCGATAAGAACGTAACATTTCAAGTCTCTTACTGAGAAGGTTTTTATGCCCCAGCTCAAGCATTGCTATTTGTCCCAAACTGTATCGTTCCCACAATAATTACAAGAGTATAGGTACATTTTAAATGCCAAAATTAATTAACGAATTATGTATTGGGGGTATTGCACTTCGATCTGTGCCCCCTTGCTGCCAAAAAACTGAACTTCGCTTCTTCAAATATTTTTTGTAGCAATTCATCAATTTATGTATGTATAAGAAAAAACAGTGAAAATTGTTCTGGTTTCTCTTCCTGTTTAGTCAAATTGGTAGAGAAAATTCTTTGAGATCTCAGAAACGTGTATTTCGAAACGGATATAGCAATCCAGGTTGCCTCTTAGACTTATTATCTTTCAACCGAATACATACATACATATGTATGTATGTAAACATTACATTATAGCGTTCCCAAATTAATTTAATCAAATAGTAAACGACAATAAGTTTAATCCAAATCAAAATAGATCTAATTCAAACGCAAGCAGGTGTAACCCAAGCTATTACAAATCATTTTAACAAAGACAATCTTCCAGGAAATGTTCGAATTTTAAAACTCAAATCAATTGAACTTTCTCAAATCTACTTTTTAATATCTCAATTTAACTTCAGAACTAGTAAGATTTGTAGATAAAACTGGATATCTAAAGATGATTTGGTCGACACAAAATATTACATCACAACTTTTCTTGCGGCACAGTTAACTAACCCGAAGTTCTTTGAAGGATTTGATATTTGCGATTAAAAGTCGTTTCATATTTTTCATCATACATACATATGTATATGTTCATCCTAAATTTTAGAATTGGGTAATCGGTTCGATGTTAATTATTAACCATATTCTTAGTAAACAAAAATCAACTAGCTACGACATTCAACAAATCTTATAAACTACCAAATCACCCTCAATTCAAGAGACCATTTTCAAATGGGAAACAAAAAAAATAAAAGAAACAAACAACGACATCAGTCCACTGACTCACTGTATAAATCTTCAAACATACGACAATCTGTTTTTGTTAATTTTGTGGGGCTTCTTTTTTCTTCTTTCTTCTTTCTATATAGCCCCAGTATTCCCTTCTTGGGGATACGAACAGAACAAGAGAAAACGGGTGCGGTGAAAGACGTTGGCAAAAGCAATCACAGGCAGGTTGGCAACAATATTTCATTTTTCGTACATCAGCCAGAGCCAGCTCTGCTGCTGTTTCCAAGTGCATTTCTCATGATGAGGCAGGAGGAACAGCAATAAAAAAAATGAATGTGAGTGAAAAAAAAAGAGTACAAATTGCAATTGACTTGTGACAACGCAGTCTCGGTGCAAAAAATTAAAAAATATACAAAAATCGGAACAAAATGTTTGAATGTTTGTCGTTCCTGCCTGTGGTTTTCCTATATCTCTCCTCCTCTGCACCACAGCATTATTGGACAAGAGATGTCGGTCTTCGTCGTCGTCCAAGTTGACGACTTTAGGCAGGAAATTTTTTTTTCTTTGTTTCCTCAACACAGTCGACACTCAATATTGAAAAGAAAAATTAATTGATTTTCTTCAAAACAAATTTTCCACCATAATTCCCCACCTCTAGTAACCCATCCCAACAGCCCCTCTCTCACCACTTCTTACTTCCATCATTTCAAAAGAAAAACACTTACTTTTCTGATTTTTCTGGCTTTGACAAACACCTCGGATGATGATGGTCTTTCCAAATTCGTTTTCACTGGGACATACACTTAAAATTGTTCAAGGAAAGTAACTATTTTAGAACAATAAAAGAAGAAGTCCAAAAATGTTGGTTTTTCTTTTATTAATTAATAATTGCCAGACAAAAAGTAAAGAAGTGCCTTGGTCTTCCTGAGGGGAACTTTTTAGAGAAGTGGTCGTTGTTGTCAGGCGTTAAGGTAATTTTTTTTTCTTTCACTCTTTTCAACACGAAAATCACTATTGTTTTTGGAGTTATTTTTGAAACAAACAAAAAACTGAACAAATTGGCTTTGTTGGTACTTTTGCAACACAAAAATTAGAGGAAATCTTTTTCTTTTTTTGATGGGAGTTGAAAAACGTCGCCCTTGTGTGAAAACGAACAAAAAAATCCACTCTCTGGGTCTCTGGCCTGACGTCTCTGACTTGGAAATGAAAAAGCAAAGTTGTGAAATGTCAAAAACTGAATGAGCTTTTTCGAAGATAAGAAGCAGGAGTGCATTGAGCTTTTTGTATTTTTACTTTTAATACTTACATTTACAATGGCTGAAATAATTAACCAATTATTTGGATTGGTTCAAATTCAACTTACTTTGTTTGATTGTTTCACTGGAATTAAACAAAATATTGAAGGTAATTGATCGAATAAACTATGAGAATCTTTTGATTTGAAAGATTTAAAAATTAAAGAAGAAAACACTGAAGTAACACCGGCAACTAAACGCAAATGATGGAAGAACTTTTTTCTTGATTACAGAAGGGGAGATGGTTGAGCTTTTTATGTCCAGCTGGTCGAAAAACAAGAGAACAGCTGAGAAGAGTTCAACAAATCAGCTGAGTAGGGATGTCGTGGACTCTTTCTTTCTTGGCACACTTTTTTGTGTGAAAAAGAGAAAGAGCTCTGAACTGTCATCCGATGTTCGAAATGATAAACGACAGCTGAATTTGTATAAAATGGTTTTCTTATCATGTGAGCCTGAAAAGACCTTGGGAGAAATAAAGGTGTGTGCATTTCGTGACCTTTCTAGAAATCAAAATAGTTATTTAGCTAAAATGTTGGCTTATGTTTGAAGAGAAATATGGAAGTTAAAAACTGCGTACTAGCTATGAAGTCCATCGCACATCAAGCTGTCACAAAACAGACGTCATGTTTAAAATATAGTTGTATTTTTTCTAAACTAAATTTGTAAGTTATTTACGTTACCTGAAGCAACAATCGGTTAGTTAAGTATTAATGCAAAATCAATATAAAAGATACCACCAAAACGAAATACGGGAATTTGGCTGATATATTTGGATATTTTACATCGATCGGACCAAGACTTCAAAGATATTTTAACGTAATCCCAGTAAAACTATAGATTTTAAATCTCAATAAAATCTTATTTGAAATATCAACATTCTAATGTTTTTCAGTTGAACTCTCATTTTTCGGTTTGGTGGGAACAGAGTATTAAAAGATAATTAAATATTTAACATCCCAACAAACCGAAATCTGAGATTTCAGCTGAAAAATGTTGAGATTTCAAATAAGTGTGGCAAGATTTTGTTGAGTTTTCATTAAGATTTCGTTAAAATCTCTATGAAATCTTGTCTTATTAATTTGACATATCAAAATTAATTTGTCAGCCGAAATATTATATTTCAATTTTAAGTGATGTACATAAACGTACATTATTAACAGCTTATACAAACCAATGAGTCCTAAGAAACTTCCCAGAGAAGAAACTCCCGAATGTTATTAGGAAAGATTTTTTGAGGACGCTTGCGTGAAACCGTCTCGTTGGTTTCAGATGATTAAAAATAAAAATATAAATAAATACATAGATAATTATAGCGTTTAAGGCTAGGCGCGCACATTCAATTTTTAGTTGTACAACTGTTTGGTTGCTTATAGAAAACAGATAAACTATTTGGCTGAAAGTCCGCGCAGGTGCATATAATTTTATGTTACACAAAATAGCGAACTCTTTTTAGACAATCGTTTAGTTTTTGTCAAAACAAATACTTTTTAGTTGCTCGAACCAAGGAGTTGCGAAACTAAAAAATTGAATGTGCGCGCCTAGCCTAAATATGTGAAATAGTTTAAGGATTAAAAAAAATGGCTTCTAGTTAAGTAATAAACATTTAGCTTTAAACTTGTTTCTTTTTAAGTCTATTTATCGGAAAATGTACCTTACTTTTAAGCAGCTTTCTCCAAAAGGGGTATCAAAATCCTTTAAATGAGTTTCTCTCTCAAAGCCCAGCACACAAAATTTTAGCTCCCACATAACTCTAAGAACATCATCTAAAATTCAAGATTTTTTTTTTAATTTAGCTTAGCTTTTTACTGATGTTTGCAGAGAAAAATGGGATCTAAAATTTAACCACAAAAATATTATGAAATAATAATGAACGGTGTTTCTATAGATATTACAAGACTTTGCAAGAAAAAAATGTTGAAAAAGTTCAGTCTTCAATTAAAGGTACATTTTCGTGCCAAATTTCGTTAAGTTTATTTATATAAATATGGTAAGTCTGCAGTTTTCACTTTTATGTACCTTTAGGCTAGGCGCGCACATTCAATTTTTAGTTATGCAACTGCTTGGTTCGAGCAACTAAAAAGTTTGTGTTTTGACACAAACTAAACGATTGCCTAAAATGAGTTCGCTATTTTGTGTAACATAATTATTATATGCACCTGCGCGGACATTCAAATAAATAGTTCATCTGTTTTCTATAAGCAATCAAACAGTTGTGCAATTAAAAATTGAATGTGTGCGTCTAGCCTTATAATTACATAAACTGGACCTTACGATGGTAGAAAACACGATAATAGTGGGCTCCGCAATTCTGTATGTCTGTATCTGCCGCAATAACTGGCCTCAGAATTCATAAATGTTTTTTTTTTATCAAGTAATTACACAATAGTTGCCGGAATCTAAACAAAGCATAATTGTTATATTGCACTCACTCTTTCCTAAATATAAAGTTCGGCGTAACACCATTAAAGCCTAGTACGCAGATTGAGACAAGACAAATTTGTCTCTACAATTTTAATCTCTACAAAACTTTTCCAAATCTCGCGCAAAAGTTTGAAGTTGGAAAATTAAAAAAATAATTTAATGTGTTTTGTAGTATATCTCTGGAACGGGTTGTCTTACAAAAGCCGTTCATACTTTTTTGGAATCTCCTCTCGATGCTTTCAAGAGAAGCATCAGCACCTTTTACATAAAACCAGTTTTGATAAAAATTACTTTCGGCTGTCAAAATTTGTCCCGCAAAATAATGCTTGTATCATTCTTTTTCCTGGCAAAATTTAGTGGAGACATTTTGTACAGCTATGCACAAAAGTATGAATTTTGCACGCGAACTGCGTACTGCTCGGAAAAATATCCAAGACAAAATTTGTCCCAGGGAAAAAAATTTATGGGAGACAAAATTTTTCCCGATCTGCGTACTAGGCTTTAGCCGTGAAGCTTACGTTTTTTAGTTTACTACCTCCAAACATAATCCCAATAAGTGCTCTAAATCGCACTTTTATTATGCATAGGAACTCTAAATTTTGCGATTTTTTTTTTATTCTGTAACGATTAAAAATGTCAAATTTATAAATTTAATTTATATATTTAAAAATAAATACTTGCATATTGAGATATTGGTCAAAATGAGTTTTAAAAAACGTCTGAATCTCAATACTTACAGTCGTTTCTTTTTTCTTTTATACTCGGAGACGACCGTCCTACCAATCGATGATACATTTATAACAGAAGGTATATTTTTCCAGTACTAAACATACATATCGTACCTCCGCTCCGGTGCAATAACGACGTAAGTGCAATTTTCGCAAATGTTGAGGAATCACGTTTAAAGTTTTCTTGTTTATCAAAATACCATACGTTTCAACTTTTGTGTCATACAAAAGTGGCCTCTTCTGGGCAATAACGATTTAACCACTAATAAAACTTGACATTTAGGTAATTATGGCGTTCTTAAATCAATTTCAGAAAAAATTGTTACGTCAATATTGCACCGGAGCACTATGGGACCAAATGATGAAATCCATCTCAAAAATGGTTTTGGTGAATTTCGTAATTTGAAAAATCTAATTATGGGATTATATACTAGAAATAGGGTTCTTTCAAACACAGTAATTTTTTTGTATCTTACTTTTGTTCTAGGTACCTAAAATTACCGTTAAAAATGACATTTCGATATTTTTATTTTTTAGAATTATTAGAAGTGAGAGTTTGAAGTCAATTATTTCGTATTTTTCTGGACAGAATGTATAAGTATTATACCTTTTTGGAAAGCCCAAGCCCTCTTCTTTACAAAACAGTTATATTTTTTTTAATTAAGTTCACCAGTAAATTAATAAAAAAAATGAGTAAGGTGCAGTATCTTTTTCATTTTTTTGTTTTCAATTGAAGTTTTCTCTGTTAGCTCCGGCTGCCTCCGTTTAGTTAATGGCTGTTTAATATTCCAAAAACATTCTAAATTTGGAAGAAAAAATAAAAACTTTCGCATTTTCATGCATTTTTGTTTAAGAAGAAAAAGCGTATGATGAGAAAGAAAAATAAGTTTTTAGAATAAAAATTCGTTTTCTTATAACTTTATTGTTAAGTGATGAAAAAAATTAAAATTTGGCAAAAATGTGGTACCTTTATTGATGCACATACATAAATGTGTATTCCAAAAAGTCTGAGACCATTATTTTATTACTTTTAGCTCAAAATTAAAAAAAAATGTTATTTTTTGTCAAAAATTCAAAAAAATAACGGTTAAAATATGTGCAACACATTTTCATAAACATCATATAAGTGACTATGTTTCCACAAAATTTATAAGTTTTTATCAGTTATTTCCAATATTATTAAAATTCAAAATTTTATTTTTAGAATAAAATATTTGTTTTCCAATTTTAAACTTCCTTACTTATATTTATATTAACAAAAATCATAATTAAATAAAAATAAATGCCAAGCACTTGAGGGTGGGAGGGGGTGTGTGGGGTATGTTGCATATAATACAAATGTAGGTACATATAAATAACACAAAACATAAGAAGACAAAAAGTTAACATTTCACTTAGAATAGAACTGCATACAATATGGAAACTGAATCGTAAGCTATACCAAAACCAAATTAAAAAATAAAAATCGAAATGAGAGAATTGATTTGCAAGGAAATGTTCAAGCTCAGCTACAAACGAAGATGTTCTACACACTTCATTATATACATCTGATCCTTGTATATCTAGTCTGGGAAAACCAAGAACAAAAAATGATACCAAAGAATATTTTGACGAGGCTAAAGAACTTTTAGACATTAATTAATATACCTAGTAATAAGGTGTACTTTTGAATTCCTTTTTTTTGTTTTTTTTTGTCTTAAGGGCTAAAAACTATCATAATCAAAAAGGGGCGTAGCAGTACACGGATTTTACTTAAAAAAAATAACACTTTTCATAAATTCTCTTCTACATATAAGACTTAATTTAAAAAATGCCTGCTTTTAATGAACTTTAAGCTGAAAATAAAAAAAGGGGAGTGAAAGTAGGCGATAAAGTGGGCGGAAAAAATATAAATGCGATGTCTTAAATTTAAAAAAACCTCAAAAACAAATTTTAGGCTTTCTGTTCACTAAAAATAAGAAAATAACAAAAATCAAAAAAATATGGGCGTGGTAGTGGGCGGATTTTACAAAAACTACTTTCAAATGTTTTCACCGGTAAAAGAAGAAAACTGTACAAATTTCATCCAAATTGTTGCAATAATTCTTGCTCCAACAAATTTTTCCCATATAAATTAAACAAAATCTACAAATTTGTTATTTTATTTTATTAAAAAAAAAATAAAATAATTTATTTCTATTTGAAACGTTTAAATATTTTAAATTCCTGGTTATACAAGTATAAGTGTGCAAAATTTCAAAAAAAAATATTGAGAAACGAAAAAGTTATGGATTTTTGAGATGGTTTGCAGCATTTGGTCCCATAGTGCGGAGGTGCGATATGTTTATTTTTTTATTAGGTCAAAAGAAAGTATAAAAATTAATTAAAGAGATGATACAACTTACAAAGTAGCGTTTAAGAACCAAGTTTTATATGAAACATTCTGTATCTACCAGTAAACAAAATAACGTAGTGCAAATGAAATCAATTTTCAATTTTCTTTTATTTTTCAACAAAGAAAAAACGACCTATCCTTCTTTTTACCTTAGACAACAAATTTTGTTTCTCATCTCATGTATCGTTAAGTAAATATAATGCAGAAAACCATAATATGCCATACTCCTTCGTATGCACCTTGTGATTACAAAAATCACAAACAAAAACACACAGGTGTTTCCTTATAGAATATCATATTCCATTTTACCTGCAATTTTACAAACATCCTGTCAATTAAAACAAAAAACAGAATAAATAAAAACAGATAGGAGGTAGGTTTCTTTAACAATACAATCAAACAAAATTCCTGCGCACATTAAAATTCCATGCTCTAAAGTCGCATTACCTAATCGGAAACAGATGATTATTGCTACCAGCAGCATACTAACCTTGACATCAGATATTGCAATCAACCCTTTTCACTGTTCACAAGCGCACTAGACCTAGTGTTTTTTTTTTTTGAGAAGATACAGATTTAGTGACCCAGTTAAAAAAATGTGTGCCCATCCCAATCCCAACTTTATACCCCAAATCGACGAGTGCGATCTGAATTTACATACAGTATTCAGATACAAACCATAGCACTATAGTTGGGTTAGGCTTTACTTAAATGCATTTCCATCCTGAAAAAAAAAAACGTCGGAGTGTGGGGTGAGGACCAAAGTCTCTATGTGATTCAAAGTAGTTTTTGGTTGTTACTCTCATTGGGCGAAAGCTGAATACAAATAGATGATAAGTGAATAAAAAGGAATCTAGGCAAAGTGAACACTCTATGACGTCATAACCAAAGCACAGTGCGGTCAAACAAGTGGATCCTTTATATTTTCCAAAATTCTATTAAAATTTATTGCTTTATAAATGAAAATCAAATTCCGCATGAATATAATTACTTAAAAGTTCTTTAAATCTTAATTTATTCCATTTTAAAAAATCATTATTTAAAATAACATTTATTTCTCACTATTCCGAATGACTTTTGATCCGAATTTCCTGAAAATTGAATGATTTTATGCTTCCGAATCGAGTAGGCTCTATTTTAAATAAACCGTAATACCGTACCGTAATTTTTGATTAAATTACTTTTTTCCCACTTCTTGTAGATTGTATTAAAAAAAATTTAACTGTCAAGTTTTAAGAAAATCGAGCATAGGATTTTCGAAATATTGAGTTTTGAAAAAATGATTTGAAATTTTTAAAAACCCAAAAAAAAAAATTGTTTGAAAATTTGAACATACAATACTATTAAAATTTTTAGAGAGCCTTAGCATAAAAAAAATAATCAAAATCGGTTGTACCGAAATGGTTCCAGGGAGCTTACCATTAATAACCAACTGTCGTAAATTTTTTTTTGAATCAATACCTAGTTTTGACTGAATGAATTTTTTTTTTAGAAAAATCTGTGCAACAGTTTTTGAGAAAAAAAAAATATGTTATAAAATTTCGGAAAAAAATCTTATGACAGGTACCGTTATTTTTGGTCCTAAAAAAAGAAAACGTGAGGGGTAACAATTTAAAAATGCTATTAACCAAGTTTTAAGAAAATCGGCCAAGCCATTTAGTCTGTAGTGGAATAGACAGAATTGCTAGACCCACTTTTTTCGTATTCGCTATCATCGGAATGTCAACTTTGATCAAAATCTCGAGCTCGATTTTTTTTTTTGAATGCATAACCTGCCTTATAGTACCTATAAGTCGAAAATAGAAATGACCAAACTTCGTAAAAAATTCGACAAGGAGAGCTTTATTAGTATGTTTTAGTTTTTCTAAAGGCATTTTGTTTTAAAATTAAATTTGAACGGGTTATTAAATCAAAATAAAAACACCACTTTTTTTTTTTAAATAGAAGCCTTTTTAAGAAATGCTTCCGAAACACAAGTAAAGCTCCCCAATCAATTTCAGTTTTATTGACATTTTTCGGAGTGAATCTGCAGTTTTGCTGAGCTTTTAGAGATTTACGGAAATGACCCGTTTTACTGGATTTTTTCGACTAAAGACGTGGATTCCTTTATTTTAGGGAATAATTTACAACTAACTTCTTACTTAATGAATGATAAAGTATATTCAACTAAATAATTGTTAAATAGTTTTAAGTTTATGATAAATCAATGAATACAAAACAAAAAAAAAAAATGTTTCCAGTCATTTGTGAAATAAACAAAAACCTTTTTCTTTAAGTTCCTTGTTGAAAGCTTTTAGTAAAATGTGCCTGAGTATTTACAAATTTATTTGTTCAAAATGTTGAGCGACAAAAGATTACAAAATTCAATTACAAAGAAACTCTGATTAAACTTAAATTATCTCCTCATTTCTTTTGATGAATCTGTGTGCTTACGGATCAGATTGGACCACGGTCACAGAATATAACAAACCCCCAGATTTAGCCTGGCATTTATCTTCAATGGCCCTGAGTAATAGATCCGAATCTAGCCTAAGTTCGATTTTAACCAAATATTCGTAGAAATAAAACAAATTTCAATTATAAATACTTAAAAGCTGCTTTCCTGTAACTAAGACTGCTTTTAAACGAAGCAATATTACCTTGCGATTTTTAAGCCCGTTGGAGAGAGACGTGTGTGGTGGCGGGGGTACACAAAATTGCTAGGGTTGGAAAAATTGCAGAGTTATCGTTCTTTCTTCTTTGTGGTTTTCTTTACTTGTCAGGTATGTTTCATTTCTATTTGGCGTTCGCTCAGTGAACTTCGATCTACTCACTAGAGTAAATAGTGCGGAGAGATGACTCCTTTTCAATGAAGAAAAGTTAACTTTCATTAAAAATCGCTGTGTTTAAAAGCATTCATGCAAACGAAGGGAAGTCAAAAGAGAATCAAAGATTAAAAATCGCTTTCGTGTAAAAGCAGTCTAAGACTGCTTTTAAACGAAGCAATATTACCTTGCGATTTTTAAGCCCGTTGGAGAGAGACGTGTGTGGTGGCGGGGGTACACAAAATTGCTAGGGTTGGAAAAATTGCAGAGTTATCGTTCTTTCTTCTTTGTGGTTTTCTTTACTTGTCAGGTATGTTTCATTTCTATTTGGCGTTCGCTCAGTGAACTTCGATCTACTCACTAGAGTAAAGAGTGCGGAGAGATGACTCCTTTTCAATAGAAGAAAAGTTAACTTTCATTAAAAATCGCTGTGTTTAAAAACATTCATGCAATTGAAGAGAAGTCAAAAGAAAATCAAAGATTAAAAATCGCTTTCGTGTAAAAGCAGTCTAAGTTAAATTTAAAATGATAGAATCACAATAGAACTTTACGAATCTGGTTAATAGAAATCTGTTTATGTATCAGTTCACAATAACGAAATTATGAAAATGAGTCACAATTATTGGTATAAATAAGACTTTTGTAAATTTGATCTGTTACTACGAAATTTTAAAAGCAACTTTTCTACATCTAACAAAAAGTGACTTTAAAACCGATTCTATGAATGTCTATTACTAAGGGCCAATGAGCTGTAGAAATTTGCAGTTTTAGACAATACGGGAACAGACATAACATTTCCGTGTACATACTCAATTATTTTCGATCCACCACCATTCCTCGACATAGTTAGGTATAGTTCCAACTTATTTGCGAATAGTTAATTTTCGTTTAGTTTCGTCCATTTTTTCGTTAGTGAGAAGCAGGCATGACATTTGGTTAAGATAATTTCTTTTGGATAATGACATTGGCTTAAATGAGCTTTCAATATAATTCTTCCTTATAAGTTTTAGCAGCGCACACTATCATTTTCAAAGTTTTAAATAGTCTAAGAAACCTTCTAAGCTGTTTGGCTCCACTGTATACCATCGTCTGCAAGTCTTCGTCATCTCTGTAGTCATTTAATTCTCTGATGGTACGGCTGACTATGAGCAATGAGCAATTCATGGCGAACGATGGTAGGGCACATCAAGTCTTTTTGGTTTTACGTCAACAAACCGCTGTTCCTGTTCTGTTAGTTAAGCACTAGGCAAGGCAAGGCTGGCTGGTAAAACTTTTTCGTTCGTGTCATCGTGTGTAAATTATCGTATAGCCAAACAGTTGCCAGTCACCGTTTGTCTTTCGAATCGAGCGCTAGCAAACTCGCTTGTGATAGAACCGTTCACAATCGCAAATAATTAAAATTCGCGTAAAATAATAAAAACACCGACTTCGACTAGGTACTTACATATACAATAAGTTATCATCATTAATACATGTACTTTATGTGTATAAAGGTACCAGGTACCATGTATATATAATTCATAAAAAAGGACCTACCTACCTAAGATAAAAAAATGATTTAAAAATACAGTTATTTTTTCGCATTAAATTTCAATAAAATACGAATACCACAGGGTGTTTATGAAGGGGTTAACTACGCAAATACCATACCCACCGCTCAACTCAACCTCTGGATCCTTTATTTCGAAATAAAATTCACGATCGGAGTGCCTAACTTTATATCTTATTTCATGTGCATTCGTGTCTTCAAGTCATCAGGCTGTTCTCCTTTTTGAAGTTCAAAGAGGACGGAGCCTGCTAGGCCGGTTTTTTTGTGTTGATATACCTATTTTGTTGTTGTTTTATCATTTTCGTGCCTCGTTTACGTGTTCTTGTTTGCATTTCGGTGGTGCTTTGGTGCTTCTTTTTTTGTTTTGTCTTATTTTTTTTTAATTTTAAGAGAAAGAGCCTTTCGATCTTTTGCTGCTGTTGCTGTTTATTAGCGGGTCAGGTTTTTCAATCTATCTTTTGTTGTGTTGTTGTCGTCGGTCGTTCAACATCACCGCCATTTGTATCTTTCAAATACGACTGGTTAGAATTCAGGTTTTCTTTTGACAGTCTGAACATTTTTGCAGATGATTGAAAAGGAAAAGGCTTTCGCGTGAAATTAAAAAAAAAAACAATTAATCTGTCTCGTTGGAAGATTGGATTTTAATTAAATACATACTCATATAGGGATTATAGCTACTGAACATCTCATGTTTTAACTAGTTACCGACATTAACTCGAGTGTCATATCATTTGATCGGAATTTTAATTCACCTTTGCAGTGTATTTGTCGGTTGTAAAAGTGAAAATGAAAACGACAGTCGGTCTTTGAAAATTTACTTATCTCTATTTGCCATCATACCTAGGTGTGTGTGTTTTTATCTCATTTAGATGTGTGCAGCTGATGTTTTTCTTATTTATTTTGCTTGTTTTTTTTTTTTTTTTTTTGTTTTTCTTCGTAACTACCTTCAAACTTTAATGTTAAAGTGTTTTATTGTTTAAGTTTGTTATTTTAATAAATATTAATTATTCATTGCAGTGGAGAGAGTGTACGCATTTCGTTTAAGTTATTCGTTAACATTCGAAAAGTGAACGATCAATATTTTTGTGTGTTTAATCATTGGTCAAATTTGATCTGACTTGCATTGAATTTCGTAAACCTGTTATTACTTAATTGAAGGATAACGATTTATTTTAAAAGCTGGTAAGTTTTTTTTTTCTTTTCATTTTCCATTTTAACACAAAACTTCATAGAAATAGGTAGGTATGTAATTTAAAATTTCTTACAACATCAAAAAAATCCAAAATAGCTATGCTTTGTTATCTTACAAATCAACAAAACATTACCAAAGCCCACATTGGGCGCCAATTATGTTAGATTTTGAAGAGATTCTGGTTTACACTTAGTCCTTTTTAAACATTTTTTTGTTAATGCAAAATTTTCATAAGAGACAAAATTTTGTATTCGTCGTCAGTTTGTCTGAAAGTAACAGTTCTATGAAAAAGCTATGCACAAGTGATATTTTTTTTTAAACTTTAAACTTGGAATATAGCATTTTTAAATTTGTCTTTCCACAGGTTTTTTTTTATTTTGCACGCACTAAATGCACTATTACTAAACTTAAAACGTTAATATTTGAGCGCATTTAATTCTACGCGATTTATGGGTCGCCATTTGAAAATGGTATCGAGATCAGAATTTAATGATAACACTGCCGTTCTAGATCCACATTCGAAGAACAAGGACATGCATTTGGAAACAAATATGAGAAGCTTATAGTACTGTCGTCAGAAAAACAATTTAATGAATTAAGAGTTTCAGACAAAAGATCATTGATGAATATGAGAGTCGGAGACAAAACGGAGCCCTGTGGCACACTATAATTTATTTTATGAATTTCAGACTTAAAACCATCCAATGGGCGATTCCGCTATAGACGATTTTTGACACCAATTTTTGAACTACAATATTTTTTACTTTTTTTGATAAATATTCAAAGTAAAAATACTATATTTAATAGTAAAAACAAAAACTGAGACCTAACTTACAGAGAACATTTTTGTTTGCGCTTGGCAACATTATCATACGAAGAGTCGGTACGAACTGCAATTATTACAACTGGTAACATACGCTCAAAATAGCTATTTCCGACAGTTTTAAGTTATACTTTACTCAATAGACGTATGAAGCAACATGCGATTTAATCGTTTGCATAAAAACATTTACGAATTTGTTATTATGTTTTTAGCATTATTGATTGCAAAAAGCCATTGTAAGTTTGTTGCACCCGCGATATAAAAGATATAAAAGTTTACTTTTTTGGCAGAAATAAAGTGCTAGCGTTTTGAAACTTTCTAAAAGTAAGAAGAAAACAAAACTAAAATTAAATCAGTAGTTATTAGGAATATATTGTACGTTGAACGACAAAAAACGTTGATTTAAATTGGTTGCACCCGCGATCCCAATATTAAGATCGCGGGTGCAACTTATTGACTACTAACATTATAACGTGATTTATTGTATTTTATTGATAAAATATGTTTTGAATAATAATTTCTGCTGTTCACGTTTTTTTTAACTATGTAATATAATATTTTGTTCTTTTTTATATAAAAATATATGGTTAAATGGAAATGAAACAAGAAAAAGAGACTGCTTTATAGAAAATTGACAAAAAATTAACAAATATGCTGAGCTTCATGCAGAAAAAGGACGTAGAAATTTAATGTGGAGAGATGTATTGAAAGGGAAAATGAAGGCAGATACAAATTTTAAAATTCCGACCAGAATCAGACAAAACGAACAAATCCAGGCAACACAAAAAAAGGCAGGCACTAATTACATCAGTCCCTGTAGACTGAAAAAGTCGCACAAGTGAAACGTCCCACTAACGTAGTTGAAGTGGTAAAAAATGTATTTAAAAAAAACTGATTCCACCAAAGGTTAAGGTTAAAGTGGCTGCTGACCAGAAAAAGGTCAACACACTTAGACCAGTATTTGGTCCATGGTATATTTCCACCAAAGCAATGCCTAAAAAACTGAAGGATGACAGGTGATTTCTATAAAAGGGATAATATTAGCAGACAAGTGCCGGGTATAAAAGATGTGAAATCGATTAAGTCGGAAGTTAAGAATCGAGAAGAGTACAATGACCATGAGCATTCGTGAAGTTAAGCTTTCGATGTTTTTATTGAGTCAGAAGACGAAGCATTAAATTCTAAATCTCCAACAGGGTCTTTTGAGCCCCCTATATTACCAGTAGATCCATGCTCTAAAATACCGTTCTGTTTTTACAGCAGCAGTATTTCCAAAAGTTATTCCCGCAGGTTTGTACCTTCTTGCACCAGGTAGGCTGCAATATCACAATATCGTTAGTGGGGTTATCCTTAACCGATATCGATGAAGATGGAGTACTTCTAACATACATATATGTATTTTCGAAAAAATATTGAAGTATTTGAAAAAAACAAAATTATAATTAATAGAGAAGGGTACTGAGTTGTTACATATGTGCGTTATTTTATATTTTTCCAGTTTTTTAAATCAGTTTACTAATTTAAGTTAGACGCGTTGCACCCGCGATAATTTGATGTTGCACCCGCGATTGATTTAAAAGTTAATATTTCATTGCTTTCTTTTGTTTTCTATCTTTATTTTTATTTATTTAGTTAATTGAATCAACGTCGTTCAATATATGTAAGAATATCATGATAAATGTTTCACAATTAACAGAATTTGTGTTTTTTGTACTATGATCTAGAAAAGTCGGGCCGATTCTGTTGCACCCGCGATCGCACTTTGAAACCATTCTTCTGCCAAATTATTTATTATATTTTAGAATTCTAAATGGATTAAAAATAAATAGATGAAAATGTATCCCTTCAAGTAATAATGTCATTAAATATTTTGCTTATTTTATTATTAAATGTACTTCAAATGAGTCTATATGTTGCACCCGCTATAATGGAATCACCCCAATACGATTTGTATTGGTATATTAATTATTCAAAGGTTCGAAAGGTAGTTTCTAATTCATCGAAGAAGAGATTCATCAATACCAAATGCATGTATTTCCAATACAAGAGATTAATGCAAAATTCTATTAAATGCTTTTGAAATATAAAGTGCAATAATCTTACTTTGACCAAAACGATGTAAGGTTTTGTGCCACTGTTTGATGAGATATACCATCAGACCACCAGTGGTTATTGAGAAACTTTCGTTCTTCAAGATATTTCTTGAGCTGATAATTTATCAGTGTTTGCATGACCTTTGAAATAAGAGATGAAAGTACAATTGGACGATAGTTAGAGGGGGAAGAAGGTTCGCCTTCTTCCTTCCTTCGGAACAGGCTTAATAAATGCTGTTTTGTTTTCCATCTACTCGGAAAGAGACCAGTAAAGTAGGACAGAAGCTTACACAATGTTTTATACTCAAGCTCCTTAAAAGTTTGAATAGTATTGTACCTATATTAAAATTTTGATTATTTTTGTTTGATTTAAAAAAAATCATTTTTTTTATATAGAATTTTAACAAAAAGTTAATGGATAGAATCCAAAAGCGAGATCTAAAAATGATAGGCTACTGTTGTCTAACTGAAACATTTGAATCTCGAGCACCGCCGCAATGTTTCATGTCTATCATTATTCTACCGCTATTTTCACAAATAGTGCTCTAGTGAAATAGCCAGTTGCATTTCTTCCCTCAAACAATTCAACCGTAATACTCATCAGTTTACCCTTGAACCCAATTTCAGACGCACTTTAAAGTAATGTACAGAGATTCTTTTTTTAGCCGCACTACACGAATGTGGAATGCTTTACCCAGCTCATTATTTCCCACTCATTGCAATGTACACATTCAAAACCAATGTGCATCGGTATCTCCTTTCTAAGCCTATCCACCTTTCCTAATTACTCGCACTGTGTTTAACATTATAAGGGTATTCATCAATCATAACCCCTTGAGTGTGCGTATAATTTATAAAAAAAAATTTTATACACAAAAACTTATTTTTTTTATTTTTGTTGGCATAAATTCATATTTTCTTCTGATATCAGACAAAATTTAATTTTTTAGACTATGAGTTGGTCCATTTTTGTGATACTGCAGTGAATCTTGGAGACTTTCTCTCTAGTAATTAAATCAATTGGAGCTCCTTATTAAGCCAGCCAGATTACCCATACCCATATCTATATTTGCAAGACCACTCAGATCATTGTAGTAAAATTCTCCCAGATGAAGTCTGCTGAGAAAGTGAGGGATCGATTTCCAATTTCAACAACTTCCCGCGCTCTTATTGAAAGCCCCTTTACTTAAAACATCTTTTATTCGTATTTTGAAGATACTTTACATATGTTCCTCATTAAATTTTATTAAATTAATAATAATAATTAAAACAAAATCCTAAATTCGTTGAAATATAAAAGGAAGTTTAATTTTACATAATACATAAGAAAAACATCTTCAATAGTTCATTTAATGTATAAGAATAATTATTTTCCTAACTGGCGCCCGGTAGTGTAAACAATAATTTACAATGTTTACACACTTGCACTTGCATAACTTTTGATTGATCATGCATTCACAATAATTGAAATGTTACATGAAAGTTAATTCAAATAAACCAATTTCCTGATTGTTATTGAAAGCTGAAGCAGATAGATTTATTACACATAGTTTACACCATTGGGCTACTGCAGCAAGGAGTATTTTTTTAATTTATTTATGTAATATTTTACATCGAAATTTTAAAGCAAACTATTGTGCTATTCTTGTTTTATTGCAAGTAGGATTTCTCTTTGGATTTTGTAATACATAATAAATATTACCATTTTTCTCTTGACCGATGGGTAACACTTGCATTTGTTAAATTTAATCGACAATGGCGGTGATATTATTATCATGTCTTGTGGTCGTAATACAATAACTCGCGAATAAGATGTCTACAATATTAATTGTCATAATGATTTCATGTATCGAATTGTCATACCACATACGATGTCTATGTGTACATTGCTGATTGCACTACATAAACCTTGTGTTACAGAAGCCACAAAGTACGATACATCAAGGCACAGACATAAAATTGACAACAATTCTCATCTGACAGTTAAATTTTTCGGTTAACGAAGTGCTATTTGATCGCTTTGATGTATGTATGTATGTATATGTAAGCCTAGTGTGAAAAAATGTATCTTAAGGCCACATCAAGTGCTTAGCGTGATAAATTTGTATCTTAAGCGCACAAGAAATTATTAAAAATTTAAATAACTCTATCCTTTCTTTATTTCGTATTAGCTGTCTCAATTGGTTTTAAATTAAATTTTGTAAAAACATTGATGACCTCAATAAAAGCAGACTATATGTGTCATTGCTTACATACATAAGCTTAGAGCAACAACTCTATTTTTGATTAAATTGTATGGTTTTATTATTCCATATAAATGATCCATATACCATGTGACACTTGGCGAATTAAATTGACTGATTGATTGGCTTGGGTTATTTTCATTTGAAAATGCCAAAGATAAGTGCCAATAATGATTATTTTTTTGTTTCTATCGTTAAATAAGAAAACAAGGAAATACTAAGTTAATTTGTTTTATTAGAGTAACTTGATTGCTTGTCAAATATTTTGAAAGCATTTACCCATTTCGCACTGCAAGTTGCACTTGAAAATAACTATGTTTTAAGTCGATTCTGATAAGATCAATTATTGAGTGATCATGGACTGGCAACAGTGATCTTCTTTCATATTATAAATTACGCTCACATTTAACTTGAAAATTTCATTATAAATCGTTATTAAGGAATTAAGTAAAACATTTATATAAGTTGTGTTCCTTTGGAGATAGCAAATAGTAGGTACTCATGATAACTTTAATAGTCATTTTAAGTGGAAGGCAAAGAAGTGGATTTGATAGCACATTTCATCTACTCGCGCAGAAGTGCACGTTAGCAGATTGTTAGGCTAGATTATGGTGTTCACCACATGCAAATATAAACGGATATTTTGAAGACGGTTCAAAATATTTTAATCCAGACAGTCAGAATGTTCCGGTTTTCAAAACCCGATTAGGTAGATTTTGAATTAAAAGTAATTAAAATTAGAATACATTAATACTGATAACGATGAACCTTTACCAGGCTTCAGTTTTATAAGAATATTTAATAATCCTCACCAGCGAGAAACTATCATTGAAATTGATTTCTTTATTGATTTGTTTAATCGCCTTAAAAATGAAATTCAAATTTTCAATAATGTATTTCAATGATAGCTATAACTGGCCCCTAAGCTAGATTTTACTACAAAAAAATTGTGTTTTTTTTTTGTTATTAAAATGTGTTGAATAAAATAATTAAAAAACGCTATATAGAATTTAAAGGAAATCAACCGGGCCGTTAAGTCGTAGTCCTACTGACAGACAGATAGACGAAATTGCGAGACACGTTTTTTTCGTCTTCGCTATGTTTGATCAAAATCTCGAATTCAAGTTTTTCTACGAATGCATAAATTGCAAAATATAATACATTCTATATGACATATCCTGTCTAATGAAGCTTGGTTCGAAAGTCCCAGTTTTGTTCTCTTAGAAATTGAAGAACAATTTTTACTCTGCATATTTATCTGATTATATACATACATACTACATACAATACTCATTTTACTGCGTATCAATATTTGTTTACGGATCGTCCTGTGCCACACACTCAAATAAAACTCTTTCAAAAACTCTCTTTTACAATAATAACTTTTTTAATGTAGTTATACCTGAAATTATAAAGTGATTTCAAAAATGTTAAGAATGGAAAACAATAATCTATGTCTTTCTGTTAAACGATTTTCAAATAGAACACACACGTGTCGTTCGTTGTTCAGGTAACATAGTACACCAAAGATTCAAAACTGCTTTAAATTTGTTTATTCTTCGATCGTTCTCGTTGTTCCGTATTCGCCCATAGATATTTTAGCGGTATTTGACATTTTTGAATATTTTTTTTTTGAACATCTAAGTAATAGGTTTGTTCCTATACTTTTTGCAGACTCACAAGCTGTCAAAATTTGAAGAGTGATGATTCTCTGAAAAATGATAAGTCTACGTAAAAGTACGTGAACACAATTTCCAGTATATTCCGTATTACCTTGTGTGATTAACAGCACGATACGATGCTTGGTTTTCATCCTGACATTTGGCTGAATTTAGCTTTTCTGTCAATGAAAAATTTGTTTGTCAGAAAACCACAAATAAAGACAGTTTTATACTCTTCTGCGAGGGCTTTCTTTTGTAAAAAATTCGAAGTAAAGGAACAGATCCAGTTTTTCTTAAGATTAATATTTATTCATTTAGTAAATTTAAAAAATGATACAAAGATAATACAAATTCTAAACGTCAAAACTCTTCAATTAGACCCGTTTAATCACTGCTTTAAAATAGCACTTTTAATCAAGAAACAAAACCCTTTTTTATAAACGCGTACAATAGTTTATACATAATTATATTAACTATACATAAGTATGTACATTAGGGAGACTTTTGTGCATGCATACCTTCCAAAAATAAATATTTTATTAGCGGAACACCAAGGAAGTAAACCTGAATTTCAAACAACTATGTCAAGTATCTTCATTTAATTGCGAATATTCCATTTAAATTTGCATCTGATTGTTATATGTCTCATGCTCGAAACAGACATTAATTTCTTTTAAATGTTAATGACACATCGACATTTCAATCAAAAATAAAAATTTGGTTGATTGGATACAAGGTAACATTCGAAAGTCTAACACTTTGATCTGAATTTGTTGCGTTTAAATAAAATGATATTTAACAAAACCGTCAAACATTGGTTTCTTTTCCTAAAATGTCAAATGTAAATTGCTTTTTTTAAGTTTTTTAAAAATATTTTATTTTGTATGCATTTTCACTCCATTAACATAATTAATTTAATAATCTAAATGTATTTAATTTAACGTACATTTATTTGTTTTTTTTTTTTTCGCGACGAATGGAATGCAATTCCAGATTGAGTTTTTGTCGTTGTTCTTATCATAACTTAAAAAAAATCGTCTTCCACGTTTGCAGGCTGAGAGATGAAGTTTGTTTTGGTATTAGTAAAGAAATAAGATTTGAAAAATTGATTTTAAATCGAAAATAAATCGATTTGTTTGACCAATGAAATGCAAACTTGACAAAATCGGTATTATGAAAGATCCAAATAAAAATAATTTGTTTTATTTTACCAATGGAAAAACCATAGCTACTCGTAAGTATTTGATTGACCGAAATTGATTTTAAAAACACACAATCTTCGGTATTGGATTCAAAGCATTTTTGCGAAGTTTTGTCGGAGTTGGACATGCAGTTTTACAATGAGTTGCAGCAAAGCATGCATGTATTTACTTTTACATTTACTGCCATCATATCCTTGTTTAAAAAACTTGTATTTTGAGGAAAATTAAATTTTAGTTTATTTTAATATTGTAAAAGCTAATGCCCTTAAAAGGAAATATTAAATAATTTCTTATACTTTAATTAATCATTGTATTTCATAGAAACAAAGGAAATACTGTTGTTTGTATACGCCCGTGTGGTTGATGCACTCTATCCGCTTGAGTTGATGTTTTCCCAACCTCAAGTTGAATGCGTTTACTGTGTCTGTCATTTTGTCATTGTAAATAACTGCTGTTTGCATTGCGTGATAAGAAAACTTAACTATCAACAGTATCTATATGCATTTAATTACCCATATACATAATGTGATTAAATTTGACGCTGTTAGTTGTGCATAGGAAGATGATACGGATGGTATGTTATGTTGTAATTTTCAAATGGTCGCTTACCCTTTTAAAGTATTGCAACATTAATGTATGCAGACATTTCCGGTGAAAATAAAAAAAAAAAACATAAGGTTTTGAGTGACATTGGGTGTGTCTGTATCAATATAGTAGAGTGATTTGAAGTTCTTGGTTATTGAGGTATGGTTTTAATATGGATATAGATGAATGAACAAAAAATATTCTTGAACTAGTTTGCAAGAACTTGCACTTAGCGTTCAAGGCAATAATCGGATTAAACATTGAAGGCATAAAGTACTACATTTTAAATACTATCGCATCGTTAGGCAAATAGTAGTATACAGATCGCGCTTTTTTTTAGCTCCCATATGAAATTCTCTCCAAAAATTTTACAAGCTAAGATTTAGTTAGGTATTTTAACTGATATTTAATTTTTTTGTTTCCAACTGTACATCACTTATATGTCAATAGTTAGTAGTTAAAATAATTGTTGGTTACATTGTTCTGGAGAAAAATTTTGACAAATTCTTTAAGTTTATGTTAATTTTACTTTGTACTTTGTGAAAACGATAAATATTCATCACAGTCAAAGCGAAGAATTCATTTTACTTGATCAAATTCACTTAAGATATTTAAAGCAAATTCTTTGAAATGTTCGCATAAAATTTCTTTTTAGAGAACAGCTATTTTATGCGACACATTATTCACAAAGATCTTACGTCAAAATTTAGCTAGGAATTTAGATGATGTTTGGAGAAAAATATGGGAGATTTAGTGCGATATGCGTACTAGATTAAATTCCTTACAATTTATGAAGAAATGTTTGTAAATTATTCATTTATTTGTTATATAAGGTGGCACAAAGTGTATCACCCTATTAAAAGATGTTACATCATTTGCAAAAGGCGGTAGCTGTCAGTTTAGATTTGTGAAAATTGGGTTTATACGTTGAGATGCCATGATTTTCGGAATACTTGTTAATTTAAATTAAGATGTTTTTTTTTAAAGATATACAAATTCGTCTAAAAACAAGCTCTAGAGAATGATTTTAGATGAAATGAGTGTTTTTGTATGATTAAGGACAGGATACTGATGTATTATATAATGGTTTTCAAGCTCTTAAATTTGAAATTGGAGGGAAAAATGGGGCCAAGTATGTATAAGAATCTCTTTATTTGAAAGATCGCTTGGAAGCACTCAGGTCTAGAAGGTAAACAAATATGGTCATTCGTAGAAATGCGAAAAATAATGTGGTACTTAATTTATAAGATGTTCTTTTGAAATCCAAAAAAAAACCTTTACATATACATATTTTTATTTAAATCGCTCATTTTGGATTTTCCAACAATCTTGTTAGATTCATCAGAACCAAGATGGCCTACTGCAATTGAATATTTTTTTTCAATCAACTTAACAATGGAAAAACCAGTAGACTACCTCAACTTCCATCAGTTAATAAACATAAAAAACATGAATTCAATGAAATCCATAATGAAACTTAAATGCCTTGTATGGTCAGGTCAGTATAATGCGATGTCTCTCTATCGCTAATTGAAACAAAAAACTCACTTGCTTTGTTTTTTCTTATTACTACACATATTTATGCTTTATAATATACGAAAATATTAAATTTCATAGTACATGTGCTGTTAGTGGTTTTCGTTTAATTTTATTATTATTATTTTTTTGTTTGTGGTAACGTCACCTTGTATCTTATATGTATGTCGGTATCTGCACCTGAACTTGTGTCAGATATGTTCAAGTTCAGGACTGACAAAAAACTTCAAAACAAAAATATGAAACATAATATAGTGTAATATGATTTTGGGTATTACAACGTGGGATTGCTATAATCTGCAAAATTTTATATTTTAGAAATCCCGATACAAACTATTAATTTTCCGGATTCAGGTGGGAAATTCTGTTGATAAACTTTCCCATGTACCATAAATTTAACATGTTTACTAGCATCCAACTATTTTTTTCCTTCCATAAGGCGGCATAAAATCAATGTGGGATATTTGTTCGATCATTAAATCTTCTTCGTTATTAATAACTGTGTTCAGAGATTTGAATTGATTAAAAATTTAATTTCGCTTCATTAAACTTTTATAACTTTCTCTGGTTTCTTGACATTTTAACATCAGGTAATTTGTAGCCAAATAAAATTCTACTTCATTAATATTCTTATAATACTTATGTATGTATATATTTTCTTTATTTTGTTTTTTATTTTCTTTATTTTGATACTTAAGTAACTGAGTATTGAACAAATAGTTAAGTATGCACCTCAGGTTCTTTGACTGACTGGCATAGATACACACTTAGTTTATGTATCACTTGTCAGTTTCATATCCCATATTATCGGTATAACTTCCAAGTCAGTGGGACAGTTGTGGAACGCGCCCTATAAAGAAGCGAATAGTTAGGCGCACACCTTAACCGCTGGACATGGGTTTATTTTCCGGCAGAAGTTGGCTAAAAGTCAACAATTGAAAACATTGGGGCTTAAATTTGAGAAATCAATTTTAACTAGATTATCCGTGCTTATCAATAAAATGTGGCAAGTGTCAAAAGTAATGGAGATATTTTCAAGATCCAGTCCTGCATGCAATGATGCATTTTGAAAATACACATTGGAAGGAACTGCATTATTACCGAATCTTACGGCACTATGTGGCTCTTTAAATGCAGCGGCTATTTTCTTGCTACAAAATTATAAAACGTATCCTTAAATAATAGATATCTGACTATGTCTCGTCTGACTACCAACAAAAACGCATAGATTTTTTGTAAATAGAAAAGAAAATGACAAAGTTATTAATAAAAATATTTAAATATTTAAGCCAGCTTCTTATATCAAATGCCCTAATGTTTACTATGGCATTTGTCACTTACGTATTTATAAAAAACAAATAAAAATATTCTCAAACTGGTTTAAGTTGATCAAGATCTGCACTTGATTCTGAGTGATTCATTTTATGTGCAAATCGGATACAATCTCACTCAGACTCAGCGATTTTATTAAGTGACTTAATCACGTTTTTTTTACATTGCAATGAGCCGACACTAGGATAGCTGTTTCTTTGGGATTTTCTGCTACGCAAAGTGTATTTTTATACTTCGTTTTAATAAAACATAAATATGAATATTAATTATTAAATCCGCATCATGAGTCTGGTTTTAATTTTTTTTTAGATAGTTTGGTTGATTTTTCCAATTTGATCTCAAAATTTGTTGACAAATAGAAACAATTTCTAAAAGTTCCTTCCTTTGTTTGACAGCTCATTTGAGTTTTACTTTAATACTACGTTTTCACCAAAGGTAAATCCGAGATTTAAGTGGATTTACCGTAAATCTCCTTTAAATCTCGTAGATTTACCATACAAATATAAATCACCTCAAATGAAGATTTAAAATAAATCTCCTTGAAAACTTCTCGCAATCAGAAGATTTGCAAAACAAACAAACCTTTTTTTGTAGAACGCACCTATGTAAACCCACTTTCTTCATTGACAATCAACACAAAATAAAAATATCTGTTTTTTTCCTGTTTACTATCCAATTGCAATTTTTTTTCTCTTGGCTAAATTGACAATTGAATGACAAGACAGAGTGAAAACGTCAAATAAATCTCAGTTTCTTTGGTGAAAACACTTCAAGATTTATTTTAAATCTCTAGCGGATTTACTCTTGGTGAAAACGTAGTATAAATGTCAAATTCGAAAGTTCTGTTCGATTTAATATTGATGGGAGGGTTTTGGCATACTAGAATATTAGTTGCACTCGTGCAACGTTGAACTATGGCAAAAATATCACCTCGGTAGAAAATTTTTGTTTCCATTGAACGGTATTTTTACTTAAGCGAGTTCATGCGATGTACCTAGTGTGGAGAATACTTGAAACAGTATTTATACATTATTGTGTCGATCGTGATAATTTTCAATTAATCAGTGTGCAGTTAGGCTAAGTCAGTCAAAAACGTATCAGGAATTTGATCAGGAGAAGGTTAAACTCCCTCAAAAAATACTCGATTGAATTTTACATTTTATTCCATTAAATAAAATAAGGTTAGGTCAAAAAATCGTGGGACTGAAAGAGTTGTGGCCTTTAATAATATGTGCGCATGTGTACGTAAAAATAGATAAACAAAATGTTATTTATGAAGAAAAAAAGATATTAAAGTATTTTGTTGTAAGAAATACAACTAAAAAGTTCAACATCTCAAATAATTTTTAAAATTTTGTTATAATTTTTGACTAAGGAGAGGGAGTGAAATGCACCCAGTAATCTCTTTGCTTAAGCCCTTGAAGTCGATGTCTTGTATTTGACGTACAGAAAATTAAAAATTAAGGTTCTTCAAATTTTTTTGACTCGTATGATTTGATTGGAAATGAAATTCCTGGACCTCAATATAATTAGCTAAAAAATATAAAATATTTTCTATGTATAAATTATGACTAAATTATTACACCGGTCATTGGTTTGCATAGTTGAATTTGTAATTTAATTTGATGTCCATTATTGGCTATAGGAAAATGAATAATATACGTAAATAACGATTGTGACAAAAAACACATACTTTTGCAATTTCATCCGCCTTCAGTATAACAGTTTACTCAATGAAGAGATATGGTCAAAAAGAGAGTTTTTGAGTGAATTTTATCACGATATGAGATTTTAATTTCATGGAGATTAAAAGAGAAAAGGTGAAATATGTGGAATGATGTCCTGGAAATTTTGCTGATTATCATGATCGATATAAACAAAAATTAGATCAACATTAACCATGTTTTATTATTATTACGGATCTGAATCGGATCATTTTGGGAACACGTATTTTTAGAACAATATGGGATCCTCCTCTCTATCTGAATCTATTTCAAAGATCCAAAAATTAGATCTTAATTTGGCGGATAGATAGCATTTTATGGTAAGGAAGTGTAAACTACAGTGTAATGAAAAAAGACAAAAAATTATTTAAAATTTACGAACATAAGGGCACAAGAGGTGTGCTTATAACACTCCTGTCACTATGGTATCGTTATTTTCAGGGTATTAAAACATTGGCGATAGTAAAAAACGGCTATTAATTACTAAAAACTCTTTAATTTCTTACATATGGTAAGATATAATTTACATTAACTGTGTAAATAAATTTTGACACGCAAACAACAACAAAACTAAACTAACTATAAGTGAAAGCAATTCTTGAAATGTTGAGAGTTTAGACACATCGAACGCTTAAATTCAATGTAGAAAAATGTTAAATGTGATAAATAAGGAATTGATTTTAAAATCGAATATCATTGAAATTATCATGAATACCAACTTTGAAACTATACAAAATTAGTATTCATAAAAGTGAACATAAACTTTTTATTAACTTTTAATTGCTGCGCTGGTTATAAGTTCCACCAAAACAAGCTTATTTTAAATTTCGTTCTGCCGATGTGAGGAGAGAATTTTAAGAGTTTTTTCTTTTACTTTCCGCTTCAGAATAACTTTGATAGGCTTAAGAATCTCTAAGCGTTACATAAAGTTTAAGCTCAAAAATAATTTAGTTCTTACAGTGATACATTTAAAAGCGTTTACCTATATAAAGCTGAGCCAATAAAAATATTTTTATCGCTTATGTTTGAATAGTTTATCGCCTTAATTTACAAAACCCTTTTTCTTAGGTATTTTATCAGCTATTCAACATTTGTAGTCTTAAATAAAATTTAAGAACAAAACAACAAAAGAAAAATGTCATATCATTATCATTAAAAATTAAACTTGAACTTATTTTTTACAATAAAACTGTTTACCTATACTTACCTGCTTTAAGCATGAAAAATACTTTAACCTCTGCTTTCTTCACAATTTAACGCCACATGCTTTTAAAATGCTGGCCCAGTTTGTATTTCTTGGAAATTATAAATTTAACCTCTGGTATAGTTCATTGATGTAAAAGGTGCTATTCACATCGTTATATTGTCACGGAGTTCATAACTTACTAAGGTACCTTCATTATTTTTTTTGGAAAAACAAACAAAAACGTGATAGTAATAAAAAACAAGGCAATTGGTGCTAAATCAAAATGAACATGATTCACAACTCTTTTTATTTCCATATTAGATTTTTTTAACTTGAAGTCCATAATAGTAGTAAGTCGTGCGAGTTCAGTTCAACAAACTTTCTAGGGGAAGAATTAGGTAAATCGCATACAGGTAGGTATGCTATGTAAATTCAAAGTGTTTAATTTCAAAGATAACTTACAAAGAGCATCATTAAAATACAAATGATGATAATCTGACTATTTATTTGAATATTTTATCCTCGTTCCTCTTTGTTTATTAATATTGTAAAGGCAGCTTTAAGATTTATAGCAAATAATTCTAAATTGTAGACTTTTTGTATCCCCAGGTATCAGTGATACGGTATGAGGATTTAGGAGTAAACTTGTTAATCTGTTTGCTGATTTTTAAACGACCGAAGAGCTTTATTGAGAGTCTGCTATTTTTCCAAATGAAGGAAAATTATTATTGATACGGTTTTCTTGAACGCCGTTAACTTGGTTTATAATAGACGGATCTTCAAGATTAAGGTCTTTAAATCGAAGTCAGAGATGAGGGCGGCTAAACTAACAGTTGATTCTCAATTTGTTGACTGTCATTTTGACGATAGGTGTCCTGTATCATATCTATGTGGAGAGACATGGTCAAAAGGACAATCAATTAAACGAGTGATCGCTTTACTATTACGCGATATAGGCTCAGGCTATAATTATACATATTTACAAATTATTTTAAGGTGTCAAAAAATGTCATCTCAATTATTGAGATACTTAATTTAAAATTGATTGATTGAAATAGCATCATATTTTCTCTACTTTTTTATTAAAGTTAAATTCATCGAATACCTATTTTATTTTTTTATTATCCTGCTAACTTCATATGACTGTTTGATACATACATATTTACAAACGTCAAAAAAATGTCTGCTTACTTAGTTTTCTTGTACGAACTGTCATTATTTTAGGTGTGTTCAGAAGTAATAAATATGTAGATGATTTTTGGAGTTCTTCTTCTTCCTTTTCTTCGGCGCTGTTATGATCTCGATGTCGAGGGGATCATAACTCTCCCACGTATCTGCTTCACACTAGTGATCCGCCTGTGGGGTTCGCCGGGTTGACCTCAGAAATCGGCGGCAAGCCTCCCGGTTTTGTATTGTTCCATTTCTGAGGCCAACTGAATGCTGGTGTTTTTGCATTTGTTTGTACCAGGAGTGTTTAGGCCTACCTTTCTTTTTATTCCGAATTGGAACGTTGTATGATATTGCCTTTTTGACGGGGTTCTCAGGATCTCTCCTTTGAACATGGCAATACCAACTGAGTCGGTCGTGTTCAATTTTTTGGGAAATGGTATTCTTAACATGAAGGCTTCCTCGGATCTTCGTACTTCTAATTCAATCAAGCTTTGTAACTCCTGCTGTCATACGAAGCATCTTCATCTCAGCTGCCGTTAGCTTACTCTCATACTTTTTGTACATTGTCCAACATTGTGAACCGTATGTGAGTGCTGGACGCACAACTGAAGTGTAGAGCTTTCCTTTCAGCTTAGGGGGCATTTTTCGGTCACAGAAGATAGCAGAATTTTCCCGCCACTTCATCCACCCTACGCTTACGCGATGATTGATATCGTCATCACAAGTACCTTCGTTATTAATCATAGACCCCAGATATTTAAACTTTTCACACTTGGGAAGCACTACTCCATTCAAATAAATGTCTGGAATAGACCTGTGTGGATCAGAAAATGGGCAGCATAGGTATTCTGTCTTTTTCGCGCTTATGCGGTACCCACTTCCTTCTAGAACATCCACCCATACGTCAAGTGCTCGTTGTAGGGATATCGGGTCTTCACTTATGATGGCTCCATCGTCAGCAAAGAATAACTGATGCACTTTTGGATCCGTCACTTTGCCTTCAAGCAGGTAATCAAGAACTGTAATAAAGAGCAGGGGACTCAAGACACTTCCCTGGTGTACACCTACTGTGATTTCGAATTCTTCGGTGACTCCAGCTGCGCATCTTACTTTAGTAACTGCTCCATCATACATGTCCATAATTATCCGCACATAGGTTTCTGGAACTCCTCGTTGCCTGAGGGCCACCCATATTAGATCTCGTGGTTGCCGATCGAATGCTTTTTCAAAATCAACCAATACGACATGCAAATCCTCCAAAGAATCCCGATGTTTTTCCATAATTATTCTTATACTCTGGATTGCATCCGTGGTTGACTTACCCCCGACAAACCCGCACTGGTCATCAGATAGCCTAATTATTTTTCGCAGTCGGCTACCCAAGACTCGATCAACGATCTTCATGGTGTGTGACATCAGCTTAATCGAACGGTAATTATCACAGCTTCGAGTATCACCCTTTCCTTTATAAATTGGAAGAAGGTAACTTTCCCTCCATTGATTAGGCGATCACCTCGTATAAGTTTGGAGACAAGAATCATGAGCCATCTAAACCCGATGTCTCCCATCTTTTTCCAAAACTCTGAGGGTATTTCGTCTGGGCCAACAGCTTTTCCCTTTTTGGAGTATTTTACCGCCTCACTAACTTCTTCGACTGTGACGTCGGATACTTCGCTTAAGTTAGGTGAAGCTATTGGAAAGTATAGCCTTGGAAATTGTTCGTTTAGAAGTCCGTCACAATACTGTCGCCACCTGTGAAGAATTTCGTTGTCTTCCACAAGTAGTTGGCCTTGAGCATTGTTAATGAACTTTGGCGAACAAATCTCCTGGGCATTTCTTCTTCTTTGAGCGGCTATTTTGAAGATAGTTGCGCCCTTATTCGTGTTTTGCCGTAGCTCTTGAATAGCATCAGCTGTCGGGGTAGAAATTTCATCCAGCTCCCAATACAGGTTTTCTGTATTCTTTGCTTGAATTTGGGCGCACTTCTTCTTCGCTTCTTTCTTGCAGTTTCTATATTCCACTTCGAGGCGTGACTTTTGCTCTGTATCATTAGAGGGGCACTTCGACCAAGCCTTGAAAGCCATTTTCTTTTTACTTATAACTGATTTAGCTTCATCATTCCACCACCATGTTTCTTTGCCTTGTTGGTTGTGTCCTTTTGAAACCCCTAACAGTGTTTTGGCTTTTTCTTTGCAAGTTCTCTGTAGGAGATCCCACATACTTTGTGCTGTACTCTCTTCATTTCGAACTATATCGGTGTTGTTATACAGAACGTTTTGCATATTCGAAATAAAAGCTTCGCCTTTTTCCTTATCCAGATTATACCATTTGATCTTCCCAAAAGTGTTTGTATGTTTGTTGTCTCCATAAAAAATTCTGTCAGTAGGAGACGGTGTTGGTGGGCGATCGCTTCTCCTAGTATCACTTTGCAATCTTTTACCCGGGGTTTCATGAAACTAGATACCAAATGGTAATCAATAATGTATGTATGTAGGTATTATCTATATGAATGAATTTATAAAAATTTTTGAAATATTTTAAGTATTTTTTAGGTATTTTTTTTAACAAAAATTTTGTATCAACCGTTTTTTTAAGGTACTATAAAAGACTCAGTCTTATTTGTACATTGTTACTAAATAAATTGAAATTGAAATTGAAATTGAAATCTGGGTTTCATTTCCACCACTGCTGTAAGTGACCAGGTGTCGGCTTTGTTTGACGAACATGGTATTTAGCACGATAAGACCGTATGTTTTGCACATGCTCAGGATGTCTTCACCAGGAGGGTTCCTGGTGCCGTATCCGAGGCCTCCATGGCAATCTTCATAGTCTTCGTTTGTCTTCCCGACATGTCCGTTCAAATCTCCGCCCACGAACAAAAACTCTTCCTTTGGGATGTCCTTAAGTAGATTGTGAAAGTCTAGCCAAAATGCATCTTTTTGTACCTGCTCACATCCAATTTGGGGAGCATATGCAGTCACAATATTCCACAACTTTCCTTTAATCACCAATTTAAGGGACATCAAACGGTCGCTGGATTTCGAAATGGTCAATACGCTGCCTAATAGATGTTTTGCAAGGATGATTCCGATTCCGTTTTTACCCTTTTCCGTTCCATAGTAGAACATCTTATAGTTTTTTGTCCTCGTATCCAAGAAACGGGCCCTGTTTCCCGTGTTTCGCCATTTTGTTTCTTGAACACATAAGATGTCCACTCGCCTTCTTTTCATCATCTCTTCCAACTCGAAGCTTCGACCTGTCATACTGCCAACGTTCCAACTCGCAACTCTCAGATTTTGTATAATCTGCGGCATTACTTTGCTAGCCCCCGGAATCCGTCTAGCTCTGACCCGAGCATTGCTGCTCGGTCCAGGATTAGTACCATGTGTAACAATGGTAGTGCCTGGCGGGGTAGTGTCATTTTGGACGAGTACTTCCATAATGCTTGAATTCACAAAATCCGTTGTAAGTATCGACGTGTGCATGCTCCAGTTTTGTATTTGATCTCTCTTTTACGGCACCGGTGATCTCCAGTCGTGCCAACCCAGGGACTGGCATGCACACTTTTGGGAAAGTTTATAGGTGTTACGTGTCGCTAGGTTCACCTTGCTGTTTGTGGCCTAGATGTATTTACTCCTTTAGTCGCCTTTTACGACAAGCGGGGAAGCGCTGCAGGAATATTCTAACCCGTCCCTGCAAGATGATTTTTGGAGTTAAACTTCAAAATTGAATTTTTGGCCTTTGTACTGTTCTTACACTCACCGATTCAATGAAAATATCGGAAAAGTGTTCACCAAGTATAATTATTGTATTTGAAAGTTTTCCTAAGAAAAAATATAAAGTCAAAGATATAATGAATCGAGCAGTATTTAGTATGCAATTTTTTTTATAGAATCCATTAGCAGTTTGCATAGCATGCTAGAAAATATGTTATGAAATATTACTGCTGGAAACACCATGTTATAATGAAATAAGTGGAGGGAGAGAGATTCTACCATTTAAATGTTTGTATCATTGACAGAAAAATATTAGAAACTTCACTTCCGTCAAGCTTCAGTTTGCTTACCAAAATAATTTTTTTAACTTTTTCACCAATAAATACGCCTATCACAACATACCGTATAGAACCAAAATGTGTTCAATCTAGTTTAAATACTACGCCACCTATAGGTGGTTGCTCAACTTTATTCATATATATTATTGGTTATTTTGGAATTGATGTTTTGATATTTGGATTTGATTATATTGTGTTATTCATCTAGAAAAAAATTAAAATTAAAATACAATAAAACAAAAGCAAGAACATTCGACACAGTTGGGCATTTTATGTTTCTGTGGGGTTCTTCTTCAAGCTTGACATTCATTCTATTTAGAGTTTCTATGAACTACATCACTTACTCGTAGGTACTTGTAATATTTTATTTTTTCCTTAAGAGAACACGATCAATTGAATCACTGAAGTCTTAAAGAAAGAGGAAACTATAAAAAGGGATGATGTCATTTAATAGAACGACAAGGAAGCAGATGTTAAACTTATCTACCGTCAAAGTGAGTTTAAATGCGTTGTTTTTAGAATGCATAAAAGTTTATGGGCATTGTTTCATTGCACCTGAAATACTTTACTTGGTAAAATAAAATATTTCTTATCGGCTTAGATAATGATGGGTGATATAAGCAGTTTGATAAAGGGAGCTGTAAAGATTAAATAACAAGGGGGAGTCACCCAGAAGATAACGCAATCAGGATTTAGTTTGAATTTAAAGGTACCTGCTATACAGGGTGATACGTAGATATAAAACTTTAACGTGTAGGTAGTTTCAAGACAAAAAATAAAATGTTCAAGAAGCCTAGAATTTAAAAAATTTTAAAATGGATACAATTAAAAAATACAAAAAAAAAGATCGAAAGCATAAAATTTATTCTTAAAATTAACTAATTTTGTATATAGAAAGTCTTTTTAACATTTTTCTAAAATAAAGATGGAAGGAAGATTTGAAGTATTTAACAATATATGTACATTTAAAGTCATAAAATCAATTTTCCTTTTATGAGATATGAAATTTCAGAAACAAGAAAAATGCACGAATAGAGCGCACGTACTTGTTATTATGTAAAAGACTATATAAATTTCAAAAATGAATATTACTAGAGAAAAATGTTCATAACATAAAATTAATTTTTAAATGACTAAAACAACTCCTTTAGAAGTTGGAGCTAAAAACAGGATGCCATGTGATTCAAGAAAATATTAGTTTATGAAAGAACAAAAATTATAAGTCGTTGTAACCACTTAAGGAAAATAAGCTTTTATATACAAACATTTTAAAAAAAATGTTGGTACGCCAACTTAAAATTAAATTTCCAAAAAAAATATTGAATTTTCCAAAACAAATTGATTTTTTTTTAAATTCAAAAAATATTTTTTTTAAGATTTGAAATGGAATGCTTTTTTTAAATTTTAAGAAGCTTTTCTATTTGTGACTATCTGAAACCCAATGTTTTTCAAACTTTTTAGAAGATTTTCTACGAAAAATTTCATTAAAAATTGTTATACCGATAGTGATAAATTCAAAATTTGAAAAAATTGCTTCTATGGTATTTCAAAATTCATTTTTATTGAATTATAGATCGTAAAAATTAATCGAAAGAAAAGAAATTATCCAGATTCTAGGCAAAGTTTTCGAGAAAAATACCGTTTTTGAAAAACATATTTTAACATTTGTATGGTGGGTAACTTTTGTTTTTAGATACATTAAAAAAAATATATCACATCTTTTAGATAGTATAAAAAACTGTTAATTTTGGAGTTTAAAATATATCGACCATGTGGTTTTCGAAATATTGAGTGTTCAAAAAAAGTTGGAAATCAGATGTACTGTTTTTGAGAAAATTGAAAACAAAAAAATTGTTCTAGGGAGGGTACCACTAATAACCATTTTTTTCAACGATTAAGTAGCTTTAACCAAATGAAATTTTCAAATTTTGTTTTAAATCTGTGAAACAGTTTTTGAGAATTTTTTTTCTCTAAAATTTCGAAAAAAATTGTATTACAAGTACCGTTATTTTTGGTCTTAAAAAAAGAAAAAGAAAACTAAACAAAATTTAAAATTTATTTTCAAGAAAATAGGCGAGACCCACCTTTTTTGCCTGTCATCCTTATCTCAAGTCTGATCAAAATCTCGAGTTAGACTTCTTTACGAATGCATAACTTGCTATATAGTACCTACATAAGTATATCGCAAGTTAAAATACTTTCCTTGGCGAAAGTTCACTTTGATTGACTTTTTCACATTTCACATATCGCACGTTGAGAATAATCAAGTCAAATCTAATTTAAAACCTTAGAGTTGAAAGATATTCGAGTTCGCAAATTTATAATCAACGTACAAAACTGAGTGTCTCTGACTGCAAAACTGTCTATAGAGAATTGAATTTTACTGGTTACACTGAGATTATTTTCCAGATAATTTGTCATGAGCACCAGCTTTAGAGTTCGTAGTGAAAGTTTACTGTAAGTCCTAAACTCATATTTCTAACAAATTGATACAGAAAACTTGATAACACTAGAATTTCTATTTTGCATCTTCTGGAAAATTGAAATCTTGAGTTGTGACATGCAATTTTTAAAATGGACAGATCACTTAAAATGAACTTAAGCGAAAGGAAGTATGTACATATATTCCAATTCTTTTTCAACAAATATTGAATCATCTTAAACATTAAATAGATTGAGGTGATATTTACCAAATGCAATTCAATCAAGGTCAATTAAACTCATCAACCATTGATTGCTTAATTCTATTTACAAAATAATTTTGCAATTTCTGCCAAATGTTACCTTATGTTGTTCTTTATGATTAAAATATTATTCTGTTTACTTCAGGAAGACATTGTTAATAAAAATAAAAAGGAATCTCGTTTTAAGGATATAAACAGATGGAAAACAAATAAAGAAAGATTGATTTGACCTGAATTGAGTTTCACGATATAAGTAGGTAAGGTATTCGTGTATTCGTGCTTACGTGTGATTTTTTTTGTTGGCAAAGAATAAACAAATCGTAAAAAATATACAAAATCGGAAGAACTTTAGTAAACTTCGACAGCTGTTAATATAAAAACAAAATAAACCTCAGCGCACATAACATAATAATAGTTGATGATTGATTAATATACTGATTTGCAATTTTTTGAATCGATGAAGTATGTGAGTGGGCGAAAATTTCACAGTCGTTTAAATCAAATGGGTTTGTTTAACTGGGATATACCTTAGAATATATGTACATACACACATAAACGATAAACCTACACTTAATTTTATTTGATACTTATTGATCGGTGTCCGATTTATCAATTCTTTTTCAGGAAATTATTTTTTCAACTTTACTCTTAATAGTTCTTTGTTTGCTGATCAATTTGAATCAATAAAATAAATATCAGCTTGTGGGCTTTTAATAATTATCTACGGGTAACAAATTATTCTCTAATAAAAACCTTAATCATATTGAAACCAAATACGGACGACTTTGATGGATTTTGATGAGATCTTAATAGGTCTGCTAAGTGTCATGTTAAACTACATTTAATTAGAGCAAATTAATTAATTTTGCCAAGCATTTCTCAATTTGATTTTAAATTATCTTATTTCCTATGATAAATTTAATATTAAAATGGGATAATTTCAACTAAATTTGTACGAAAAGTCTAAAAAATGGTCCAGTTTTCAGGTTTTTGTCTTTGACCTCAACTTATATATAAAGCTGTACTAGTGTTGGCTAACCTTAAGGGTTGTCGACAACCTTCTTTTAAACGTCATATTAAAGGTGAAAATTAGTGGCAAATAAAAGAGTAGATCATATTAAACATAGAATTTTGATTTGATTTCATGATTGGTTTATGTACATTTGTGTAACCAAACGTATTTAATCGGGAAATGGGTTAAAAACAAGGTTATTTTGTTTAAGTTTCCATTTTGGTCGAGTTTGAATTTATACATTGTATACTTAATACACAAATTACAAAAACTTTTCGGCAAAATTCAAAAAAAAAGTGGTTTTATTAAAATTAGCAACAATCATGATTGGTGCCAAGATTAATCAAAATTGTTAAAGTCGTTTTCGAGAAATTTAAGATGCAGCCAAAAAAATTCAATTTTTCCTCCAGGGAATAATATCGGAATTTCCAATGAAAATAACATACCATACAATTATTATGTTTTTATGGATGAAGTGGTGTTTCTTGAAGCATATGAGGGTTTTCACCTGATAGAAAATTGATAGGAAACAGAAATATCATGGAATTATTCACATCTCTTGAACACCGCCGGAATGTTTAATGTCTTTTCTTTTTTTAATACTTTTTTAACAAACAATGCTCCTTGAAGTAGGCCGTTGCATTTCTTCCCTCAATCAGTTCACCCTTGATAACCGTATAGCTAGAAATGTTTATCAATTCACCTTCCTCCACACGATTACGGAATTTTCCCCACATTTTCAAAACAATGTTCATCGACACCTCCTTTCTCTCGCTCCCTTACTTTTCCCATAGCTCGTGCTGTGTTTTACATTGGAAGGGTCTCAATAAACACTTGACATTGTGGCATTGATGGAAATAAACTTGCAGACGAGCGAGGTGACCAGGCAAGGCATAGCCCTTCTTAACTTACTTTCGAAAAGAGTCAGCATTCCGGTCGGAGTTATGAAGGGCAATATTCTCTCAATTTTTCTTAACGAATCAAACCGTAGGTGGAGCACTTTAACTAGCTTCATTATATCTAGAAAGACTTCGGAAAAGAAAACACTCCTCTCCTGCAAATGCTCTGCCCTGGGTAAATTTAGAACAAAATCATAAAGCCGCACCTCCATTAGCAATATTTATTTCTGACATTATATCAGACACTATATCTGAAGTTTATATTTCTTTAACTCTGTGGGCAAATTATGTCGTGATTATTCATTCCTCGCCATAATCTCACCAGGTAAGTCACGTCGTTTGATTTTAGCGATAAACGCAGTGGAAAAACTGGAAGAGGCAAAACAAGAAGAATACAAAAGGAAGCACAGGTTTTGGGTCAATCTATTTTTGAGCAAAAGAGATTTGCACGACCTTGAAGATCATTTGCTCCAAGACATAATTGAGTAGTCCCACAAGCATGCCCTAACTAATTTAAAAAAAAATAATCAAAATACTATCTTCAATGTTTAATTCTTTTAATGTTAATTTTGGCCTGCAAACAACCAAACAACATTATGTACGTATATGTACTTCAACAGACAGTAAATGGTAGAAAAATTACATCTTAGCTTCACAGGAGATAATTTCTATACGAAGTGAAAACATAACATGAGTTTGTCAATGAAATGAAGGAATGTTACATGAAAATGTGGGAATTGGTGTCAAGACTCGACGTCTTGTCAGAAATTTGTGTCTAGTGAAGTCACAAATCACGAAAGATCAAAATTTATATCTGCATTTATTTCTTCTACGAAGACAAGAAATAAATAGAAAAAATTATGTCTAAAAATAACAAAAATCAAGACATAAGGGGGCTCCACAAGAAATATTGGCTACATGACACATTTCTTGCAATCATTTATTTCAAGTGGAGGCTCGGTGTAAGGAAGGGCATTTTTTGACGACATTGACGATCTTTCGGAAGTGAAGATCAAAGACTTGATCTCTTTTCTCAATGCGACGAAGTGGATAGTGGCTATAGTACGCACTTCGGTTACTCCTGTGCTGTGCCCTCCGTTTGATTTCTTAGATCCCGAGCTAGGTTACTGAGGGCTTTGACGGAAGCTAACACAATAAGAGACATAGAAACCTATTAGATCCTTTCTTATTTTTTTACTTAATCCAAGTATGATTCCGTGACAGTGTCCACAATTTCCCATATCCATTCCATCCACAGGTTCGCACGAGTTATGGTATCAAAATAGCGTACTTCTGCTCAGTTGGAAGACCCTTAATAAATTATTTGTATCAAATCTTTAGCTCTAGGTTTAGCTCGTTGTAAAGTGGACTTAAAAATTCATAGTCAAATAAATTATAGTATGAAGAAAACCACTTTATTAAAGGTCTCAATTCTCGCAGTGTGAAGTTGGATTAAAACCTCGAACTTTGTGTATACAAAACCAAAACTTGTCCTAAAAAGCAAGCAAAAATTAATGAAAATAACTTGAAGTCTAAAAAATCTTCAAACCTTTTATGGCAATCCGTTTCAATATGCTTAAATAAAACCGATGACATTTAATTAGAGCTTAATATTTTTTTGTTTAAAAACACAAAGTTAATAGATGTAGCACTTTTAAAAATACTGTGTAGCCCTTCTTAAAGCCTTAAATAATTCTTTAGAAAGAATGCAACCATTGAGCAATAGTTTAAATATCTATAAAATATCTGTAAAGATTTGAATACATAAAATTCTGTTTAATATTGTACGTATCCGATTTTTTTTTAAACGATTTAAGAAGTTGTTTTAACAATTTGTAGAGTGAATTTCATGCTTTTGAAATATCTTATAGCATTGGTATAATAATTAGTGTTTAAGACTGTCATTCTAAGGTCTGGTGTTCGATTCTCAGCAGCTACAAAAATACAGGGTGTACTGCCTTTTCATAAAAAAGATGGTAAAAAACCGTTTGGAATCGGAAAAAAATTGAAGGTCCTCTTCATCTTGCCAACACGCATACAAGAATGGTTGAAAGTTGTATAATATCACTATGTTTATGCCCTCTATGAGCCCCAATGGCCTCTAATTTATTGTATTTACTTAAAAGCATTTATAGTCACGATCCATTCGTGAAATTTTGATTAATTGATTTAATACTTTCTTATTCTCCTCGAAGAAGAACCTTTTCACTTGACAAACTTAGTCATCTACTTGTACATTCTTGTAAAGATACCCATGCATGTATTTTTTTTTAAAACGAGTTTTACAACACCCAAATAGAAACTCGTCACAAAAGATTAAAAAAAAATTGTAAGAAAAAAAAATAATAACACAATATCCTCAAAACCATGATATTGAGGTCTCCAGTTTATAAATTGTATGCCAGCATGTTTCAATCTCCGATGAGGTCATTCTTTGAGGTTTCTCTTTATGCGAAGACTTTATCGAATAATCAAAATATCGATGACTCACGACTTTTAGTGGTTTTCGGTACCCCAATTCTGATTCAACGAAACAAACACATTATTATTTTTAACAAAACAATTAAACAATATGTTAGTTCATTATAACGATAAATAATTTATTATTAATAAATTCATTGGACAATGACCCAGTTGTGCAAGCAACGAACGACACAACAAATTGTATAAAACATAATAAGTCTCAAGTTCAAAGTAAAAGTGCACGCATTTGTTAATGGAGATGGTGAGTAAAAATAATGTATATGTATACGTATGAAGATGGAGACTTCTGGTGCTGCACTATATCAATATCTCTATAATATATTAAACTGGTTACATTTCACACTATATTCCCATATCTATGTGATTTTTCCGGTCAGAGCTGTCTTGCCATGTTGCATTACCGGCTACTTCATGAGCTTGAACGAACGCACAGTGAATTTAATTGCTTTTGACACACTGAACGAAGCCGACTTACCAATAAGCAAAATGCCAAAGTGACGTTTCGTATTAAGGTTAAGTATGATCGCTAGTCGTCTGCTTGCCCGCGCCGCTGCTGTTATATGTTAATAGTTTTGCACTTTAAAATATATTTCTTCTATAAGTTTCTTGAAAAAACTAAGACAGGGGAAAAAAAAACCGACCTTTTGCTGAATGATTTGTCTACTTTGGAATTGTTGACATTTAAATGTGCCTATAAATAAAGTTTAACTTAAGATTTTAAAGAAAATCATAGTTTCAGTGGAAGAACTAATTGGCATTTTGATCATTCTGCAAGACATTAAATTAGCTGCATTTCCGATGAAAAGAGAAAGTAATTTTAAAACAGTAACGAAGGCTTTTACCGATAAGCGCAAATGAATTTATTTATGTATTAAATTGCACAAAAATTGCTAGTTGTAGGAATTCTTTTTTATTTTAATCTGGTTTCTGAGACCTTATTAATCATATATCTACATAGCTCTTATCCGATTCATTTGAATATGCTCGAAGAATGTGTTGTAGTTTGTTAAAACATATTCAGAAATCAGCTCAATCTTTAAAACTTTATTTCGTCGTTTTAACTTAAACGGATGTTTGCTTCAAAATAAATAATTTACATGCAGAACAGGTCGTAGGCAACTTTCTAAGTGCCTGGTTGGTTAGCAGGAATGGAGAGGACCTACTGTTTTCTGCCGAGTTCGAACGTCTAATATGAGAAGCTAGTTTCATTGCAAGAAAGATACTCTTTATGGAATTTTTTTTAACTTTCTTTCTTCGCGGACGTTATTTATGTTGAATAGATAAAGTTTTTCGGAACTTACCGCCTTTACTTTTTTAAAAATAATTAAAATTTCATTAATCCGACATACACAGAGTGCGTTTTATGTTCTAGATTGATGTTTTTTAATAACTTTTAAGGGAAACACAATTTTTTTAATTTATATTTTATTGATTGGATATATGGTCTTTAACATTAAATATAGAATATGACGTTGGGTTCTGAGTCATTGTGGCATTGATGGGAATAAACGAGCGGACGAGCTGGCCATGCAAGGATCAGCCCTTCATAACTCACGAAAAGAGTCAACGCTACGCTCAGAGTTATGAAGTTTATCTAACTGCATCATAATCTAGAAAGGTTTAGTCCACCTATAATAAATCCTGAACACTTGATCTAATATGCAGACCCAGGCAAGACATTGACAGGATCGTAGCTATTTTTAGCGGACACTGGTTAATAGAAGCTCATGCAGAAGCTTGGAATTCCCCCCAAAACTCACTGTCATAGCTGTGGGGATCAACGGGAAAAGGAAACAGTCCTTCATTTCCTCTGCAAATAACCTGCTCTGGCCAAATTTAGAGCACAATCATTAGGAAGGGCATTTCAACGTGACGAAATAGCTCTAAGAAAAACTTCGGTTACTTCTGTGTCGTGCCCTACGTTTGACTCCTTAGATACCGAGCTAGCGGATTCGACAGAAGTTTACGGAACGGGGGGCCGGATGATCACTCAATCGAATTGGCTTCTGTTTCGGCAACATTCAACAAACCTGCATATAACTTGGCACAGTGTAAATGATGTTCAATAACTGTGGTGGTCCGGTTGAGTGAGTGATCCAATAGTGCAAAACACACAATAAGAGACTTCAAAACCTTCTAAATCCTTTCATATTTTTGAACTTAATTCAAACTGGATGACACCGTGAGAATGTCCACAAATTTGTATATCAATTCCATCCGAAGGTTAATACGAGTTATGGTATCAAAATGGCGCAATTCAGAGCTAATTGGGCCATAGGGCTTTAGAATGCCAGTGGCTGCCATGACGTCTTTCATAGGGCGTCTCTGGACGTTGTGCAAAGGCGAGCTGCGGCTTGTTAACAAATAAAGATATCGTCATAGTTTTTTTTCAGCTTAAAGGAAATTTCCAAAGCTATAAATTTTGTGAGTTTGGAGAAAAAGTATTCACAGGGTGTTTCAGAATTTTCTGCTGAAATACGACTTTAGGAAATGGACTTAATATTTTACCTAAAAAAATATCAGTTGTAAATAACTGAAGTAAAAACAGGGCTTCAACATAACAAATTATTTCAATAATATATTTCAAGTTTAACAGTGGAGAGTAAATAAATTAATAAGTAAAAATAAATAAAAAACAAAAAACTAGATTTCTTGGAAACTTTGGTTAGAATCCGAGGTAATTTCTAATAATCTAATAATTTCTAGAGAGATTGGTAACGACTGATCCTCGATTATACTTTGGCCATGAGCCAAAATTTTATGAAGAGTAGGTGTAAGGTGCTTTTCGGGATACTTTTCTTTCAATAAATTTGTTGTTTCCATTGCATAAACTCCAAACTTTGAACCGTCAACATCGGATGACCTAGGTGGCCAATTCACGTCACTTATATGAAAGAAGTAATATTGCCCTCAAACCGTTTATGCAGAATGTCCATCGTGATGTCATCTTCCAAACACTCCAAAGCCCAGTCAACGAATAGCGTTGTCTATTGTCGCATCATCTTTGAGCTGTAGGTTCAGTTAGATCTTGTCCCGATGCAAAATTCACCAAGTTGAAATCTGCACAAGACCGAATTCTTGTGCACGGCGAGAAATCGACTGCCTCGGGTTCTGCTATACATTTTTACGGACCACGGTGATGTTCTCGGTCGATCTTGCATTCCTTGGTTGGCTGATTGATTACCGAACCGGTCGTCTCAAATTTACCCACCAAAAGTTGAAGACTCGACTCATATTGATAATAAAGTTTTATCATTTGGACGTGCTGTTCAACCGTGTAACTTCACATATAACTGTAATTGATTAATAAACAACTGATTTGACAGATGTCACTAAAAGAACAGCCGCCAAAATCTACCAGCGCCAATTTTTCTTTTTAAAGTATAAATTTTGCATATTTTATTGTAACCCATCTTAAAGCATTTAGAAATGTTAATGTTAAAATTATATTTTTTTTCTGATTTATTATCTATTTGGTGACTTCTGAGGGAAAAATGCTAAAAAAAAAATCATAAATCTGGCCATAAATCCTTTTATAAGAACTTTGTTGATTCATCATTTTAAGTGAATCATACCTGCATAATAAGGCAGACTGTAATCCAAACACGTTTTAACCAAAAGTTGTTGTAGTTGCAATTAACACCTGCAGTTTGCATCTTTCGTATTTTATTGTTGAATGGATTTCATTCATTATATTTAATGAGTCAAGTCAACACGGTTCAAAGGAATATTTATTTATTCATTTTATTAAGTTTTGCAATTATCACTTGTCAAGGTCTACAACAGGCAGGCAATACCTACATTTATTTACATACTAAAACGAGATATTTATTTGAAGCGCAGATCCAAGTGTTATGAAGTCATTGAAACTAAAATAAATCCTTAAGTTCTTTAAAGAGCAGGATTTCATTCCTACAAATATAAATGATAAATCTTTCAAAATCACTATGTACCTTTCAATGAACGCACCTTGCTTTAATCACTTTAAACCTAGAAGATAAACCACTTTGAACTCCCCAAAATATAATTTCTGGATCCGCTCCTGATTTCATCTTAACCAATCCCACACTTGAAACTCGATTTTGATCTTTTCGACTTTCAACACGATATGTTATTGACCCAAGATGACGAACACATTAAGAATACAAAACAGTCGGATGAAATCCAATTATCCTCCGAACTTCGATGATCACGCATCAATATTACAGTTGGCTTGTGGGCGGTGAATTTAATTTCGAAGCGAATGGATTGAGAGTTTTTGTTGATGTTACAAGATGTACAAGAGAGGTTTTTGAGTCATAGTCATGTTTCATCTGAAAGGAAGATACAAAAAAAAAATTATTAAAAAAAATGAAAACAGAATCAACTAATTAATTTATTCAAGAAATCATTTTCGACACAACACTCAATTGCCAAGAGATACAATATTAAACATCTGTTCTGTGGCATCAAAAGATACAGATACATACAGATAAATATTATTTTGTCTGGTAGATAGGAACTTATAAATCGGCTTAAGATTTCAAACTTGTCATATAAAAATTGGAACGAAAGTTGTACCGAAAAAATACTCAAAATCAGGTCATCATTAGAGCTCACAACTTATACATTTTTTATATTCGTAAGAATTAATTATGCGCGGGTAGATTCAGATTAAATAAATGTCTCGCTTAGTTCAATTGAAGTAATTAAACCAAATGGAAAACGCTCAGACCAGATTTCAATTCTATCGAATCGTATTTAGGTAATTAACATTAATAGATTGTGGAAGCAGACATTCAGTCTCAGTATTTTATTTACAGTGTTATCGACCTAAGTAAAAAGGAAGTATGTGCAAGCAACCAATGCACTTTACCAATCCCTTTGAAGTTGTTATCAGAGCGTCAATAGCAAAAAGTAAATTCAATTATTGCATGCAACGAGTATTGCATTGTTCTTCACATTTCATTATTTGCAGTTTGAAAGTAGGTTTGTATCTTTATTCGTTAATATTGATATCGTTTAATTTAATGACAGGTCTGTAAAAAGGAAAAAGTTTTATTATAGAAATATTGGCAAGTTTATTTGTCATTGATCACGTAGACTACAAACGATTTTTACTTGCGATATTCATAGTTACTTAAGGGCAAGTTTTTCGTTTGGGAAAAACCGAGCTCGAGATTTTAATCAAACTTGACAGAACAAGTATATAGAGAACATGTACAAAGTAGGTCCCGTAATTTCACCTGTTTTTCTGTATGTCTGTACCTCGACCTTCAACCTAATCCGCTGAAGCGATTTTTCAAAATTGATGATTATGAAAATTCAATGACATTCCATGTCAAAGTCACAGCCCTTTATGTCACATTTCTCTACAATTGAATTTGTTGTCAACTCTCAACTTTTCAACAATATAAATTCACTTTGTATTCACTGTGATTGTTCAGCTGAATTTATTCACTTTTAGTTTGTTGTTGTTTGTATATTAAAATTTGGTGAACTAGCTATTCATTTTTTCAAAAACAAACACTGCTATAGTTCTTTTCGCGCGCACTAAAAGGATTATGATTTTTCTTAAACTCTTTGAGTACAGTGCGAGCGTTTAGAAAAATTGCAGAGGATTTAAAAGAAGATACCGATGCACATTGGTTTTGATTGTCTGAATATCGCAATGGGAAAGAAATACTGAGCCGGTAAAGCATTCAACATTCGTGTAGTGCGGCTGAAAAAGAATCTCTGAATTTAACAGCCCGTCCGAAGTTGTGCTCAAGGGTAAACTGATGAGCATTCCCTGAAGCGCGAGTACTACGGTTGAATTGTTAAGGGGAGGAATGCAATCGGCTATTTCACTTGAACACTGTTTATAAAAATAACGGTAATATAATGAAAGAAATAAATCATTGCGGCGGTGTTCGGAGGTTAAGTTGCATATCAAAATGTTTTTGTCTGCATTTTTAAGGAAATGTAAAATAACTAACCTTATCCATAAAACTGCAACAAAAATTTTATGAATGTTATTTTTTTAGTCTTTGAAAAATCGTTGCTTCATATTTATGATCTTATCAAGTATTTTTCAGACATGAACTTACATTTGGATAAGATTTAAAATGAATTTAAAAGTCTTGCTCTTTAGAAGCTAAAACATCTTTACATTTGGCAATATTAAGAACTTATGTGATGGAAGTCTTTGGTAAAGTAATTTCTTTGAAAAGTTTAAATAACATATTTTGAAAAAGTTTAGCAGATATTTAGTTTTGATCATAAAAGGTTTTTCAATTCGTGCGTGTAATTTTGGGTCATCTTGTTTCGGTGACATCTGTCAAATCTATTGTGTATTATTCTGTTACAGTAAAACCCGCTTAAGAGAAACGGCAAAATGTCACAGTATTTCTTTCACTTAAGCGGGTTTTTCACTTAAGCGAACCCCGCTTAAGTGAAAAATAATTTCACTTAAGCGGAGTTGGGATAAGTGAAAAAAAAATTTCACTTAAGCGGATTTAAAAATTCCATCAAGCGGAGATTTAATGCTAGAAACAATATTGTTTTTATCTTTTGGACTTGCCTTGAAAGAAGTTAAATAAAACAATGATTAAATAACACAAAAATAATTTATTAAACAACGAAAACTAGCAAATTTTTGTTCTGTTCGATTCAATTTTTTGTTTTCACTTAAGAGAGTTTTTTTCAATGAAAAATATTAAAAATTAACTGAAAATATGTTTCAGTTATCCGGGTTTTTCACTTAAGCGAGTTTCACTTAAGCGGAGTGTTTTAAGGGAAATTGGTCGGAAAATACTTGGGGATGAAGAAAGTGTTTCAGGTAAGCGGGTTTTTCTCTTAAGCGGGTTTCTCTTAAGCGGGTTTTACTACTGATACCAAATCACCATGGCAAGAAACACGATTGAAGAGCACATCCAAATGATAAAATTTTAGTGTCAAAATGAGTGTTCGTTAGTGCAGAAACGTTGTGCTCTTTTTACGGTTAGCTTGGTGGGCAAACGCAAAATTATCACAATTATTACTTTTAGCATTTTATGTATGTACTTAGGTTTATAAAAATCGTTAAAGCCGTTTTCGAGAAAATTTTAATAAACCAACATATTTCTAAGGGATTCGAATTTCTTCTCTTTTTAAAGATATACAAATGTTTTGTGTATTTTAAAAATAAATGCATTCACTCCTCTTACTCACTACAAGTTACAAAATTACGCTTCAATCAATCGTCCTCAAACTCAAACCTACTCATAAATTTTTCAAAAAAAAAAAATGGAAAACACATTTAAACTACAATAAAATAATTTAAGATCTTTAACCACATCTAATCAGAAGGTTGAAAGACCTTTTTTATATTTCTCTTGTAGAAGAAAATCCGAAAAGACAACATTAATTTAGGTTGATGTTCTTTTCAGAAGCGGGTTCTTGTTATACCTGAATAGATAACAACAACAAAAATCAAAAGATATACCTTTTTCATAAAAAAAAAAACAAAATTTAATCATGTTAGAACAATAGCGCCATATGTTGAGTTGCCGAAGAAGTGGAAAATCCTAAAAAAAATATGGAGAAAGTTCTAAGGTGTATCTCTACTATTATATTGGATGCACCGAAAGATATAGATTACTTCGGATGCATTATGTTGTGGGATCGCTTGATTTGCCGTAGGGAAAAACTTGTTTGAATTCCTGCGTGCGTAGGCATTTAAGTCTCACCAGCCTTATAAAAGGTCGTCGGGAATGAAATTTTCATTTAGAACTATAAAAATGAAGCTGCTAGTTGGTCGTTTTCTTTTGGGTAAGGAATTTAGTTCTATTTAGTATTTTTGTTTTGTTTCTTATTTAAACAATTTTCATCATTTGTATTTAGGTTGCATCTGCGCAGTCCTGGTTCAATGCGATTCGAGCGAATCTTCAACATCAGTAGCAACCCCAGAAGTTTCTGTTGTTGATATTGTAACGGAAAAGCTTATCAAACCTTCATCGGACTTAACCCCGGAAATCAAACTTCCTGAAACTACATCGTCTCCAAATAAAAACGCAAAAATAGTAAGCAAGTCGAATGCTAAAGAGAGTATTGAAAGGGAAATAGTTGTTATCCGCGACCAATCAGGAGGAGGAGGACATCATGATCATGGACTAAATGATCATCACGGATACCACGAACATCCACATCATCATGAAAACGGCTATCATCATGATAATGACTATCATCATCCACCACCCCACCATCATCATGATCACCCTCATTCTCCGCCGTCGTCGTCGCACCATCCCCATTATCCCCCACCTTATCCAGGTTATTATCCACCTCACTATCCGCCATATTCTCACGGAATGTCTCAACCATTCACCGGGGGCCCTGCAATTCCACCACCGTACCCTTATTATCCACCACCACCTTACTACAATTCACCTCCCAGGAAGCCATCTACTACAATAATACAGACTACTTCTGAAATCGCCCAGAATAATCGTCCTAAGCCAACGGATTTGCTTAATCAAGGTACCGAGTATTTGTGGAATTTATTTGGTAAACTTGGCGCTGCAACTAGTGAAAACCACGAAGTCGTTCTAATTAATCCAAAATCTGTGCCTTCAGCTGCTTCGGTGCAAATGTTAACACCAAGTTGGTATTCCAACAAGGTAAAGATTATTCCAAATGTCGATTGTAACAATAAAGAATAAACATATTAATAAAGAAATTCTTGAAATTAAGCAACTTGAATTTTATTAATCTTTAATTACTTTCTTATTTTTTTGGTGAAATTGAATCGTGCTGGTTCTTAAAAACACCTAAACTGCAAATATTTGTTGTTTTATTTAACTTATATGAATGTTAACGTGTAAACTTCCCGATTTGTTAACTGAAGGTTTATTCTTTGTAAACTTTTTAACCCAACTACAGTTCGGATGGCAGACGAAAAAAACAGAAAATATGGTTATAATCGAAGTAATAAGTTGGTATGTATATTTTGAGTACCACTTCGGAAGAAGTTCCAAACATATTTATAAATACTAAATATTAAATTAAAATAAAAAAGTTCAAAATATGCCTTACTCAATTGAAGGTCACTTTAGTCAAGGTTAAGACAACAGATTCCAGTGACTAAGTTAGAAAACTCCTAGACAACAAATCAAAATATTTAATTATAACTATTTGAAATCGTAGCTGTTGGGACCAGCATTAAAAGGAAACATTTATTCATCCAAATGTAATGTTCTCGAAGAAATTAGAGCACAATCATTTCTGTCCACAATGATGAACTTTCAGAAATGAAGATCAAAGACTCGATCTCTTTTCTCTTTGCGGCGAAATACGAGTAGCTTGGTAACTTCTGTACCGTGCCCTCTTTTTTATTCCAATAAGACCGCAGCTAAGACACTGAGGACATTGACTAAAGGACTATTCACGTGAGAGCGAAATCCAAATTGAGATTTTGATCCAGGTATATGGCCACGCTGGATCGAAAAATTGAATTCAAATGGAATTGAAGTGACAGTGACAATACATAATTATTACTCATACGCACCAAAAACTGGCTGTGAACTCGGTTATTCAATTCGTCGAATCAGGTCTGCATACATACATATTTCCAACTCAATCTAGCCCGTCTAGTGAGATCGGATCGAGGAATTCGATTTCAATTCGATTCACGTACATATACATATAAGAAGCTAAATCTTGATTTAATTCTCCTTATAACAAATAGACCGAGAGCCCACAGCAATTTTTGGGTATGATTGATAACAAAAAATAATTAGCATAATTAGTTAGGCCTTTAGTAGTTATTTACAAAATGTGAACGTCTTGCATACTCTAGTGGGCGCAATAGTGCATTATAGTGCATCAAGTATGCAGTTCTTTCCTTAGTCTAAAAAATTGGGAAAAAAAAATTGCCATAACTTCAAAATGAACAGCTAAGTGCCCTGATTGCAAATATCGAGGTCCATGACGTTTTGAAGGTGGCCTTCTTAGTGCAAGAAGTTGCCTATTCTTATCGCGTCTGGCAGGCAGAAGGCTGTCTGTAGAACGTCTTGGACCTCGATATTTTCAATCAGGGGGCTTAACTCTACATTTTGGCAAAGTTGTTATCACAATTATTTGGATTTGGAAAGAACTGCATACTTAATGCACTATAATGCACTATTGCGCCCACTAGAGTATGCAAGGCTTTCACATTTGTAAATAACTATAAAAGGCCTATCTAATTAAGCTAATTATTTTTTGTTATCAATCACACCCAAAAATTGCTGTGGGCTCTTAGTCTAATAGTAATAGTATTGTTGTTTAGACCATACAGTCCAGCTCGATATTTAAGACCTAGGGTAAACAATTTTTTCTTAATCCCGCAACATTCAACAAACTACGGTAGTAATGAACCAGTTACAAAAGCTTGTAAATCTTTCAACAAATATGCTGATATAATCGATCAAAATTGTTCTAGAGATGTTTTCAGAAGAAAAATAATGAACGTTATTGTAATCAAGTAAAATTAAGTAAACCTTTGTTAAATTATTATATTTATAGTAGTTATACTTTTATTCTGTTTTTGTATAATAAATTGCAATAGTAATAGTTTTGTAATTATAGTATTTTTAATTGTTAAGTCTAAGAAAGTTTATACTTATAGGCAATAAATAAATAAATAAATTGTGGCAAACATTTGACATCTTAAATATTTGACTCTATAAGTTTAGCATATTGTGTGAACATCTGAAAGCCGTTTGCCACTTTCCAAACACCACGTTATTTACATACTTCGCTTATGTTTAAAAAAATATTAGTTGAACATCTTAATTCAAAATCTATATACAAATCTGTGCTAGGAATATTATACGAGAATATAATCAATCCATTTTTATTTAAAAATTTGAATGACTTAAGAATAGAATACATTTTGAGAACGTCTGGCATACATTTGAAAGTTATACTAAAAACCTTAAAAGATAAGAAAACTAAATTACATTTTGTAGAATGAGAGTAGGAGAATCAGCCTCTCAAAACCTTAAAGGTCCTTACCTAATTAGAATTTTTGTAGTAAAAAATGTGTTTTAAGAAAACTTATGAAAACTGAGATCTCTGGCTTGTTAGGAAGCCCAAAACTGTTACTTTGCTAATTTTATTATTATATGTGTAAAGATAATTAATGAAAGTATATATTTAATTTAATTGGGTTCTTTTTCCAGAGAAGATACTTTGTACACGCCAAACAAAAATCTTCTAGCACTTAATTCTTAAAATAGTTTTTTGAATAGAACAAAAAATTATGTCTAAATTTTTTGCAGCCTTTCTTGGTATATCTTTTTCATATTTTGCTAAAAATAGAACTACAACTTCATGTCTAAAAGTGCAATTTGGTGGCTATAGCCAAAGAGTTGGGAGTAAGAACATCTGGTTTTCCTTCACATGAATGCACGTGAGGTGTAAGTAATTTTACATTCGTGTGATGAATTTTCATTTCACTCTTGAAGTAAAGACGGGGAAGCCCGCTTTAGGTACCTACTTCAAAAATAAATTTTCCTAGAAAAATTGATTTGAAAGAATTAAAAATTGATTTGACTCTTTCTTTTTTCTTGTTGTAATTCCCTCACACCTTAGTTTTTTTTTCAAAGAGAAGAAATCTATTAGTCAACGATGCCTTTCATCTGGAATACTTCAGTTACAATCTCCGACAGCATAGTTTTGGGTGCATATTCTGGATATGTCTATGTACCTATATCACTCTAGAATATCTGGTCTGACAATAATATTATATTACTTCATTAAATTATTAGTATTTATAGACCAGCTGGGGAACGATTTCATGGGTGGTTGTTATGATATCGAAAGTGTTACTCCACTTTGCTGAAATAATTTTCCATTAATTAAAGTGCATTTGGCTAGCCAAGCATGATTTGTTATTTATTAATTATGCAAGATTGAATATCTATCCACAATTTTGCAAAAACAATTCATGATACATGATTATTTAATAACTTACTAATAGTATTCTGTTTTCTTTCAGATATTTCAAGAGTTATCCCATATTTAACGGTAAGTTCTTGTTTTTTTTTTATACCAACATTTTTTCGTAGAAATATTTGCCCTTGTAAAGAAATTAATGGAAGAAAAAGAATTAAATAAAATTATGATGAAACATCCGATGAATAACAATAGGAAATAAATATAGGTTTAGGTTTTTGTTTTTTCATTTACAGGTAGTATTAAAGTTGATTTACTGAAGATCATTCTGATTTGACGCCGACAAGAAACAAAGAATGTTAGACCTTGAATAAAAGAGCTTTTAAATTGCATTATTGTTGTTTTGAATTTGTTATTATAAGATTTCAGTCATAAAAACACAATCTGTCTAATGGATAGTGAAATGGGTAGATTTAATCTTAGTTGAAGACAAACAAAATGGTAAATTACGCTTTTTTGACCTTGTGAAGATAGTGTTGAGATAAAAATTTATTTCTTGTATTATGTATCTTGTATTATTTATATACGTAAGCAAAATATAAAATTTACGGTTAGATTAAAATTTATAATCGTCTTACTGAGCGAACAATTTTAAAGAATAGTGGCTATTATTGATTTGGGTTTTTAATGAAAAATTTAAATTCCCAGCTTTCCGTTTTGTGAAAAAGTTTCTAATTTCACAGTGATGAGGTCGTGTCCATACCCAAAGCTGGTGAATGTTCCCAAGTAAACCCTAAAAATTTCAGACCTATGTTTTAGTCTCTCATCATTTCTTCTAAAAACAATTGATACAAAACTTTTGGACTCCTATAAAACGCTTTAAACAAGCTAAATAACTGTCAACTGATTTAACTCTCATAGAACGGAACTTGTCCTATTCTCTAGGAAATATTATATTCCTCCTTCTTTCAAACTTAGTCCACTTGCTTTTTTAGATAAAGCAAAATATTAGGGTCTTATTCTAGGTACAAAATTAAGATGCGAACCTAATATACAAAAAAGAGTCAAATAGGCCACAGTGGCACTCTTCTCATGCAAAAAAGCTATTGGGAACAAATCTCCAATGCAACATTACAAACTATCACTATATTTCAATAGTAATTATTTATTTAATGTAAAGAAATAAATGAACTTTAAAATTTATAGTTCAATCAGCTTGTACTTTTCTTGGGCGGTGGCGACTCGAATAATATCGTTTACTCTTATTTCAAAAGATATCATGAACGAAAATAGCTTCGTTTAATATTTTTTGCGTTGGGTTTTATTCGGAGTAGGTTGGCCGCCATGATAAAGTGATACCAAATTATTTTCCGAATTATGATATGCACTCATCACCGCTAACACTACGATTTGGCAAAAATTTCCAAGTTACCATTCCTTCAAGATCTTTCTGGGAGGATATGAGTTTCTTGGAAGATGATTCCATACATTTTCATCCTGATGGACGGTTCAGCGGTTGGTGGAGATATGTACTAATATTATTAGACTAAAATTATGTCTATCTTTTCGTCTTCCTAATCATTGTAGCGTGTTCCAGGCGGAACTTAAGGCGTATAAGTAGTCCTGTCTTTACTAAAATAAAACGTGTTATCAACTACCGATGCCCGCATCTTCTCGGATAGTCAAGCAGCTATTAAATCTCTTAACTCGATCTGTATTAACTCTTCAACAGACTTTAAATTCCGTTCATCTCTTATGAAAATAGTCCAGCAGTTCAATATTCACCTCTGTTGAGTGCCAAGGCATAGGGATATTCCAAAGACCATGGAAGGCTGCTGAACTCCCCAAAAGTGGTGCAACTTTATCTTTATTACCTGGTACGGCTAATATTGGTATAAGTTATGCTGAAACAAGATCGTATAGAGAAGACAATTTAACCACATGTCTGATGGGAAAACAGATCTGGCGAATTATAGATCTGAAACGATCTAAATCAGCTCCGTAGTTTTTTAATTAAATTATTAAATGAAGTATGTATATACATCGATTTTAATTAAATAGAAAGTTTTTGAAGAAATCTTTCATTAAAAAGATGCAAATTTAATCCTTTCTAACCACGCACACCATATATTTTTTTTAAAATTATGGGCCTATTGCACCAGTTTACAATTTATAACCACAAATTTGTTATTGTAATCTACAAATACAAATCCTGTATACGATTTTTTATTGCACCATGTTCAAATGAGTGTGTTAACAAATTTGTAGAAATATTTACACACGGTCTTTCACCTATAGAATTTTTTTACAAACTGAAACAAATTTGTGATCGCTTTATTATGGTGCAACAGAAACCCACAAAAAAAGAACGATTTTCACAAATTTTAGCTTGTAATTAACAATTACAACTTTTTTTTTGTGCAACGAAAAATTCTTTTTGTCAACAAATTTGTGACTTGTAATTCACAAGTACAAATTTGTGTTTAACAAATAAATTACAAATGAAAAAATCTCGATTTTTTACAAATTTGTTAAAAAAAATGCTTGTAATCACAATTTTGTAAGATGGTGCAATAGGCCCCAGGTATTAGAAATAAATTTAAATAAGATTTCCAATTGATTTTTTAAATTTCTATTTTTTATAAATTTAATTAATCAACATTCAATTTGCTATATAATATATTTCTGTCCGTTATTAACAAGCTTTATTACGTATTATTAAATATTTCAGAATCGTGAAAAAATGCAGTCTGTTTCATTACTTTGATAATTCCACAAGTAAAATGACCGTAGAAAAAACAAATTTGACAGCTGACTAATTGTGTTAAGCACATACAGACTAGAAAATTATTGTTCAGTTGACACAACTTTGTTGATTTTCTACCCATTTGAACCGGTAGGACTTCGGGTCAAATGTTGATCAGCAGGTCTTAAACAGGTGCATCTTATTTTTTGTCGATATATGAACATTGAATAACTTTGACATTTATCGAAAGATTGACTAGAGTAGACATTTTTTGAAACGTCAACTCAGTACAATTTTAACCATGAATGGCTTAGTATCTTATAATCCGCAAAAGGTAACAAAAATAGTAGGAAGTGTCCTTTGGTTTCGAATGTTCAGAGTTTTAACCATACACTATATTACTATCCATCGCGTAATCAATAAATTTGACATTGATTCACCCTATGGAGAATGAAATTAAAGTGAAAACACAATGATATATCTGGAAATAAAATACTAAAATTATCATTCCCTCAAATATGGACACTGAAGAGTGAAAACGCAGTGGTGGGCTTAAAATGGTGAGACTTAAGAAAAGCTTTTCAAACTTTTTTCAAAGTATCCGTTTTAAGAAATATCCACCTTATGTATTGTTTATTTCTATTTATGTAATCATCTTCACCCGTCGTTACGTTTTTCTCACTCAATAAAAAATATCTTTATATTCCCGTAGACAATCACCAGACAGTTTGCTAATAAACTTGTCTGTATACTATTTTCTTATATTAGTGCCTTAAACCTTTACTTAGACTGAAATGTGTTCTGCTTTACAGTAAAATTAAAATTCTTGATGTGATAAAATATTTCTCACGCAAAATTCATTAACTAAACTACTCCACTGTCTCACAAAAAGAAAATACATTATGTTGGCCGGTAGACAACTTTTCGTAGGTCAGTCTTTCATTTCTTCGTTTCTTGCCAATTATCAAGATTGTGTGACATTCTTTTGGAAACAATGTAGTTAACTGTTTTGATTTCAATCCAAAAGTAAAATTCATATGCAGTTCCATAAAAACTCATTCCATTCAATAGCTGTACAAATAATATTAAATAAATACAATAACGGATATGTTATTTGGTGTAACAAATTATTTACTATAATTTTCTTGTGAGGAAACGAAGAAGCACACTGCTGATCAATTGTATAGGATCGTAATGTTTATTTTTGTAGGAGCACAGAATCGTTTGTTCAAGACTTATGATCTATGGATCCGATCTGATTCGTAAAAAATATAATTCCAAACCATGCTTAAACCTGGCATTCATCATAAGGAAAACGAGAAAAGTGTGTCTTATGATTTTGTTTTTTTTTTTATGTCCGTCTGTTCGGCTGCAGCCTCTACAGAGGGATTAGTTTTCTACAAACTTAGTAACTTACGTATTTTCGTTAATTCTTCAACATGTTTTGTTTTATTTGCTTAGGACTAACATTAAAATTAAATTAATTAAAGAAAATCTTTATGTTCCCAAAAACTTTTCCCCAGATTGTTCATAGAACTAAAATCAATAAACTACTATATCACTTAATTAAATCTAACTTGAAATGCAAAGAAATTATAAAACCTCGTTTTTTTAATTTTTTTCAAGAAAGAAACTTATGTTATGAATTTCTTATGAAAAAAAAACTAATATAAAAAAGAAATTGGCGTACCAATATAGTGCTTGAGAAAAAAGTGCTTAAAAATTATTTTACAGGAATCAGTTTCGTCAAAAACCCATATGCTTGTTTGTATTTGAAAGTTAATAATTACTCAATGAAATTTCAATATAATTGATAAAAAATAAAAGCAAGTTAATTCCAAATTGAAAAAGTTTTACATTAAACTTTTGCTAAATTAAGGACCAATTACCAATTTTATAACAAAAATCATCATTTAAAAATAACGAGCCTTGGCTATGACCTATTCACATGACCAATAGTGTACATAAACTCGTATTGATCAAACTTTGAAGAAAAAATTGCAACTGCAATTGACGGGAAAATTGGCTAATTCGAAGAATGAATTTATGTTTGACTACGCGGCGAATCGGTTCTGCTGATGAAAGGTGATTTCATTCATACAGTTACGGGTTATTTTTTGTTGTTGTTTTGATTGGTTTTTTTTGTGCAAATAATATGACTATTCACTTTATTGGGGAAATATGCTGAGAATTGAAATGTTTCGCTGAATTAATAATAAACAGTGACCGAGAACCGATAAGATTACAAAGCTTATCACGTTTTTTTGCACAGAAATGAACACATTTTACGTTTACATACATAAATGTTTGTATGTGCATATGTAAGGCGTTATTTATATCGAGACTGGATAATTTATTTATTTATTGTATTTCACCCACAAGGATAAGGTATTGAAACCGATAGTAGCAATGTTAGTATTATTTATAAGCAATACAACGGAATGACGAGGGTTGAAGTAGCGAAGGCTATAGTCATTGTAGCCCACAAAAAAAAACTTTATTATCAAAGGGGAATTTGGAGTCCAATGAATATTTTTTTATCTTTTTTTTTTGTTATTATAAAATAAAAAGCCGGGAGTTGATTAAAAACTTAGCAAAAACAAAAAAGAACACATTTTCAAATCGAGTTTAACCATTTTCTTGACATTAATAATTAAACTTACTTCGCTAACTATCCATACCCATTTCCCACTAAATAAGAATGGTTCCAAATTACTCGTTAACAACTCGTTAAATGTATAACTATATGTATGTATATACAAACATACATATATCCACCCCCATTTTATATTTCGCAGTTCTTATCTAATGCATTAGTCAATTTCTTTGTTCATTATTTACGGTTAATTGTCGTTATATGTTTAAAATTTGTCTACAACCTGTTTCCATTAGACACTTTGTATGTCATTGCATACAATTAGGCTGATTTGCTTTTATTTATTGTGGTATACATTTGAGAAATGGAATGTGGAACGTAATTTGAATTTTAAATCAAATACATAGGCAAAATAAATTTTGAATTAACCAAGTGGAAGAGGTTAGGACAAGGCTTAGACTTGGCTCAAACATATTTTGTGCTGGCTATAATGCTGATATAGATAATAAGACGAATTGTTTTTAATAATTATTTAAATTGATTTATTTAAAATGATTTACTTACAATTTCATCAGTTTAGAAAAATGAGGTCTCACAAATTTTGATCCATTCGGAAATCTCATTTTGTTGAATTGATCTGCGAGCTATTTGTTTTAACAGAATAAATATTTAGATGTACTTTGACCGTATTTAAGTTGAAGTCTTTACTGAGGCTGAAAGAAATTGAACATTAAAAGTATGAATTCGTAGGCTCTTATAAGCTAACGTTAAGCTTTAAGAATCTTAGGGTCTTAAACTTAAGAGCCATTTACGAGCCTTCGGTGAATACCGCCCTAAGAATTAAGCGAAATAACTTGAATTATATGTATAATTTTTATCAAGTCAGTGTTTTCAATGGCTTTATTTTCTTTGAATTTAAATATATGGTGAGTTCGAATTAACATTTGAAAGTATAATCTTAATCTTTCAATCTCTCTGTTTTTGAACTGATTTCCAGTTTTGTTTCTTCTAAATATGGCACTTACGATGCAGCGATATCCATAATATTCAAAAAATTCATAAATATATGAAGCTTCGCCGGCACACTGCATGTATGTATGTAACCATACAAAAACCCCTTCAATACATTTGAAACTTGACCAGAGTCAAATCTTTCATTAAAATCTCCCTCCTTATAATATACAACGAATTGTTGGCTTATAAACAGAGTTCGGAGAAATAGAAAGAAACCGAATTTACAACAACAAATTTGAATGACTAATAAAAACGCTAGTCCTCAAGTGATAATTGATAAACGATAAAACCTAAATTGGGATGGACCTGATCATGTGGTCTCGGTAGCGTGATGCGTAGAGCATTGGCTTCTGACGACGCTAGGTCTGGGTTCAAATCTCAGTCAAGGCAAAAAGTTTTTCGATTAAACTTGATAGTATAAAGGCTAAGCACCACTAATAAAGGAGTCTGATGATCGGCTTGGCAACCGTGAAATAGCTATAACTCCAGCCAAATAAGAACCCCCTTGGTGGTGGTTCATTCAAGTTGTTGTTGTAATATTCAAAAAATTCATAGATATCCATAATAATAAGGGACATCTAATCCATATGGAAATGTAATGTAATCCACTTTAAGTGGGATTCTTTCCCAATTTTAAAGAAAAAGTGACAAATCTCACCATTTAGTGAGAAATACCCCCTTTTACAAGGGTAAAATTGTTTAATAGTTTTACAAACGCTTTAATTCTCATTAAACTAAACTAAAACTCAAGGTCAAAGCATGTTTCTCAAACTAACAGCTCAAACCGCTTTCCTAGAAGAGAAATTGAATTATATTTTAGTTCCAAAATTAATACTATACCTAGTATACAACAGTTTACAAAAAGATATTTACCTAATAGCTTAAATAACAAAAACTCTGTATATAACTGTAGGTATGGTCTACATTTTGGTAAAAATAAATTTTACCAACAAATATTACTAACAATACGTGCCTGAGAAGCTGTTATTGCATAAAAAAAAGTATCATCATCATCGGCTCGACAACCGGGTTCCGGTCCTGGCCTCTTTCAACAAGTCTCTCCACCTATCCCGGTCTCTAGCCGACGCCATCCAGTTGCGCACCCCAAGGCTTCGGGCGTCCTGGTCTACGCCATCTCTCCAGCGCAAGCATGTAGACGCTGTCGTCTACCATAGAATGTACCACAAAGAACTTTCCGAGCAGGTTCCTCTTCGCTCATGCGAGCTAGGTGCCCTGCCCACCGGAGTCTACCGAGCTTAATTTTTGTCACGATATCTGCTTCTAGGTAGACTGCGTACAATTCATGATTGTACCGTCTCCGGAATCGTCCTTCCTCACATATGGGGCCAACAATTCTCCTTAAGACTTTTCTCTCGAACGCAGCTAAGAGGTCGGAGTGCCTTTTGGTAAGCACCCAAGTCTCGGATCCATATGTGAGTACTGGCAGGACCATGGTCCTGTACAGCAGTAGTTTTGAAGTTATGGTGAGATTTCTGGATTTGAAGAGCTTTGACAGACTATAGTAGGCTCTGTTGGATTTGAGAAGCCGCCCGCGTATTTCTTCTTCTATATTGTTATCGGCTGCTACTATTGACCCAAGGTATTTAAAGGATTGCACCACTTCAAATTCGTGCTCCGCAACCTTGATTGTTTGACCAACTGTTCCTCTCGCATTCGACGCCACCATGTACTTTGTTTTACCTTCACTAATGTGCAGCCCCAGATTTTGTGCCGCCTGCTCGATCTGGATGAAGGAATCGTGTACAGCTTGTTCGGTTCTTCCGATGATGTCGATGTCGTCTGCGTAAGCTAGTAACTGGCTGGACCTGTTGACGATGGTCCCTCTTGTTGCCGTGCCAGAGTCACGGATTGCTTTCTCCAATTATAATTATATACTGCCTTTAATACGTACGGATTTTAAAATGCCGAGCAATTTCTTTTTAAGGAACTTAGCATTGAATTAGCCCTTGATACAATAAAATCAATGTATAAATAGGAATTAAGCTTTTCATCAAAAATAACTCCCAGGTCTTTTATTCCGATAATCTATTTAATGCATGTTTGATCTACAGAATGAAAAAAGTACTACATTTTCCTAATATAGATAGATAGATATTTTTATTTTCATAGATACATAATGTCTTCTACAAATATTTTATAGTACACAGCTTGTTCAGTGATTTGATATTTAAACTATATCTTACAACTGGAAAATTTTATGAACATTTAAAAATTATTTTGAATTTGAACATTACATTTAAAGGAAAACTATGATTAAAAACCTTCATTTAATATATTTTCCTAATATTAATCATAATAAAATTATTTTTGCACCAATCTGCTAGTTTACTTAAATCATTTTGAATATTAAGACAGTCATTGTATATAGAAGAAGTTGTTGTATATAGAAGCAGTGAAGATAATTCATTTACATAAACTAAAAATAATAAGGGTCAAAGATTGGTGCCCTGAGGGACACCATATGGAACATGTACATACTACTTTTGAAGTACTATTTAAAATTTTAACAATTTGTGTTCGATTAAGCAAATAACTGGATATCCAATCAAGAAGTGTTGAATGAATTCAAATATATTTAAGTCTTTTTAAAATTTACATAATGCAAATGCTATCAAACGCCTTTTGAAAGTCTGTAAAAACAGCATCCACTTGAAAACCGGATTCAAGGGCATCAGAAATATATTTGGTGAACAAAGATAAGTTTGTAGTTCATCCATGTTGGTATGAAAATATAATTTCCTTAATATTAAAATAAATTATCTCCTTCACAATGAGCCCGAAGAGTTTTGGTATAGCTTAAAGTTTATAAATCGCACGGTAATTTACTATTTGAGGGTTTTGTCCAGCTTTCAAAATCGGAGCTATAAAAGATAATTTCCAATCATCTAGAAAAATTCGTTCTGAAAGCGAGGGCGGGTCAATAAGTCCGTGACTTTTGGAATAAAACACAGATTTTTTGATAAAAAAAATAATTTTATTTTTCAACGTAGTCTCCCTTGAGCTCTATACACTTTGTCCAACGCTTCTCCAATTTTTTTATCCCTTCCAAAAAAAATGATTTGTCGAGATCCTCAAAATAGGCCTTTGTTTGCGAGATGACTTCATCATTGGAGTCAAATCTTTTTCCACCAAGCCATTTCTTCAGGTTTGGGAACAAGAAGTAGTCGCTCGGAGCCAAATCTGGAGAATAGGGTGGATGAGGGAGCAATTCATAGCTCAATTCATGGATTTTTGCCATGGCAACTGCACATATGTATGTGCACCCTTGCATTGTCTTGGTGGAAAAGAACTTTTTTCTTGGCCAAATGAGGTCGGTTTTTTTTTTCAAATCGTCATTGAATCGGTCCAATAAGTTGGTCCCCATTGATTGTTCTTCCCTTTTGAAGGTAGTCAATGTGGATTATCCCGCGTGCATCCCAAAAAACAGTCGCCATAACTTTATTGGCTGACAAACCCACCTTGGCCTTCTTTGGCGCCGATTCACCCCTTAGAAACCCACTGTTTTGACTGTTGTTTGGTCTCTGGTGTGTTGTGATGGATCCATGTTTCGTCCACGGTTACAAAACGGCGCAAAAACTCCTCCATATTGCGATTAAACAACGCCAAACCTTCCTGTGAAGTTGTTACACGATTGCGTTTGGAAAGGAGTCAACTGACAGATGCCTGTTGACAGGAGCAGTGTTGCTGTTTCAGTAAAGAGGTCAGAAATTCAAAAAGTCACGGACTTATTGACCCGCCCTCGTATTAAAAATTTTCTGAAACGGATTAGGGGTTTATTCTTATTCGTATAATAACAAAAAGTTGATGTTCCAAAATTTTCTCTAAGAAAGGTTTTAAAAAATTTGTATATAAAAGCTTATTTAAAAAAAAAAACCGCTACAACGATTTTTAATTTTTGTTCTTGCATAAACTAATATTTGCTTGAGAAATCACATGACATCCTGTTTTTTTACTTAAGGAGTTGTTTTAGTTATTTAAAAAAATTAATTTTATGGGTATGAAAATTTGTCTCTAGTAACATTCATTTTTAAAATTAATTTTAAAATTTAATTATAATTTTTAAGAGCAATTTCGTGCGATCCAGTCGTGAAAGACGTTTTCAAAATAAATACAATTTTTTATAACGGCAGTTAACATTTAATGTCTCCTTTAGGGAATTCCCAAAGACCCTTAAGGACAAAGTTTAAAAAAAATAGGAATAGCAGTACCCACTTTTTCTATCTCGTAATTTAAAGTTTAATCATAATCTCAAATCCGATTTATTCTCCAAATGCAATACTTGCTCTTTAGTATGTACTTGTATCGCAAGTAAGAACTTGAAAGCTAAGATTTATGTTTAATAAGTCTCAACTCCTTTAAAAATAAACTTGATAACAATATTTTGCAATAATTGATTTTTTTTTTTTTTAAATAATAATTTCTCACAAAATCAAAGTTTAAGCAACTATTCTAAAGGAATAAATAAATATTTCTTACGAAAAACAAAAACAAATCATCAATATAATTTATAGTAATTTTATTACATTTTATAAAGCAATAAAAAACAAATAACATGATGAACTATATTCGTCGCCTTGTCTCGTATTTTATAGAAACATCTGTAAATGATGTTCCCGATTTGTTTTATTTATTCGGCCCAATAGCGTATATAGTGCAAAAGTGTTCCAAATTGCTTTGTTGTTATATCAATATAATAAACACAATAACTTTCAATTACAAACAAAAGAACAACACAAAATAAACAACAATTTACCCAGAGACTGATAAGAAATTGATTAAATAGAAAAGCTTTTTTTTAAATGGACCATAAGCGATCATCTATATATTGCGTACAGTGAAAGAGAAAATAATAATTATTGTTGCTTGCATCAATATTGACTTGTAAGAGTTTTAATCCGAAAGATTCCTTTTTATGAAGTATGAAATTAAACAAGAAAATACTTTTATCACTTTTGATAAGATATTGGATTCTACCGGGAGCTTTGAATGATAAAACATGAAGAAATTGAAATTGAAAAAAATATCGATGAAATCGCGATAAGTATAATCACATCGTGCAAACGTTATCCACGGCGTATACTTGTTATTCATTCGTTTCGTTTTTTATTCCAAAAAAATTTGCAGCTTCTGATTTGAACTTTGAAAAGAAAAAAGAACAAAAAACGTATAAATAAATGATTCGTATCAATAAATTACTGTTTTATATTTTATTATTTTTAACTTTAATTTGATTTTTCTCCTCCGACTGATTACGTATGTGAATAATAGCAACAACAACAAAAGCCAACTCCCAATAATGCTGACAACGATTTTATCGTGGTTCGATTGGCACCTAAGGTGCGAATATTGAGACTTGAATTGCACATTTGGAATTGTGCTGGCAACAAGTGCGGCAGTTTTTCTATTTCTTCGATTGTTTACTTTCTTTTAATTTTTTATTTCATATTTTTTTTTTGTGTGTGTTCTTGTCTTTCGGGAAACGCATTTCAGGTTGTGGAAAAACTTGAAAAAAATAAACATCAGAAAGGGAAGAAAATAGTAAATAAATTGATCGGACAAAGTGAAATGTGAAATTGCTGATGTAACAGATGATCGTGCGTTTTGTTATCATTTGATGTTGTCTTTCTTAAAAAAAAATCATAGTTATACAACAATAAGCAATCACTGATTTAAAAACGTATTTAAATACAACAATAGTCGGTTTATAAACATTTGAAAAGAATAGTTAATTTTTGCGGAAAATGGCAAGGTATGTGGTTGAAAGAAAAAGAAGTATGTTTTCACCAGTGAGTTATATAAGTATTTAAATTCTACATGAATTATTTTAAAGTCCCCTTAGCGCTTTGTGAGTCTTACTTTAATAATAAGTTTTGGACTGAAAATTACTGTAGCAATAAAATTGTATTACTTATTGAAACTTTAACAAACTTCATTAAGACACTCTTTTATACTTGACTTGTTTTCATTTAAATTCTTTCGTACTTTTTACACGAAACGAGCAACTTGTTCTTTCTTTCAAGGTGATTTTATAAGTGCTGATTTTTGTTTTATTCCAATCTAAAATTTTACTCAAGCAAGAAAATTTAAACGACTACGAAAATTGTTAAAACAAATAAGAAATGTCAAAGATCTCTTCTTCAAACCATTGACTTCAAGATCAATTTTTCTCTCTTACTTCTTATTCTTCGCATCTCAAGCAAAACATGTTCTCGTATAACAGAGATATTAGCTATGGTTTAGGTTTTCAAAAAACATTTTTGAGTTTTTTTGAAAATAATATAGTCCAGTCCAGAGCTATAGGACAAACAGCTGATAAGTAAACGAGCTCGAGATTGTTTGGCAAAAATCTGAATTTTTCAACATTTTTACAATGTACTTATTTTAAAAATAAAAAAATGTTTCAAATAAATGATTGGTTTTCGTCAGTATGCTACTGTATTTTTCTTACTCTTCAAATTATTAAGGCAATAATTGGCATTGAAAATCAAGTTCGTGAACCAGACTCATACATTTTAATAGCTATTGTTTTTATTACACCTTAAAAATATAACACTTAAATGTAAATTTATACTTTATGTGTATTACAATGTTATTGACTGAAAAGAAAAAAACATTTAAGTCTTAATGCTCTTATAATTATTAAGCTATTTTTTGAACTTGCCAGTTTATACTCGTATGTTATGACAAAATTGTCCAAATATGAATCTTTTCACAATATGATTCACTAAATTCCGAACTGCTAAGAGAGACATGGATAAGGGATATTCTTCGTGAGGTTATAATATTAGAACTAATTCAAGCTTTTTGAGATAACAAAATTGAAGTGGAGCAAGATTGCAAAACTGATGGAAAAAATTGTAGCACCTACTACATAATACCTACTCATGATAATATATCGTATTGAAATTTAAAACAAACTAAAACGCTCAAATTGAATTGACTGCTATATTACTCAATCTATTGATTTTATTATTTTAACAAAAGTTTTTTTAAGATAAAAATAGTTGTCAGGTGTATTCTGCTTTTATCTTTTTTTTAATTTTAAGTTTTGAGATACTTCAATACTATGATTCTATTAAAGATGTGAATGTCGTATTCCGGCAATATTTTTCCTAAGACATTTGTTCGAATATTACTCGAAATTTTTATAACACTTGATATAACTATGATAGAGAAGTGGGTCTCGCAATTATGTCAGTCTATTCGACAACGGCCTAAACAGTTAAACCGATATTTTTCAAACTCGTAAATAGATTTGTTTAATCAATCACTCGACACATTTTATCCTTTTTTTAAGACCAAAATATTTTGTTCTCAAAAACGTTACAAAGCGTTTTTTAAATTCGAAAAATTTCTCTCAGTAAAATGCAGCTAATGGTTAAGGAAAAAATTACTAAGAATTAGTGATAACTGCTTTTGATTTTTTTATACCAAACCTCCTAAAAAGTTTGATTAGTATTGTGTATTCAAATTTAAAAATTTAGTTTTTTGGATTTTTAAACCACGTGCTCGTTTTAACTTGGGAAAAAATGGTACTCGAGATTTTAAACATTGTGTAATTTTTTTTTACAAATTTTTGTTGCATGGTTGAAAAAACGATTGTTTTTAAATTTACCTATTTTGTTAAATACTTAAGATTGGCATACCTACTTTGTTTTAGAAAATGTTTAAAGAAATTTAGTATATTCATACTATATCATACGATTTTTTATTTTTGTTTGGATATTTTATTGCAAAGCTCAAACTATTTTAGGAGCTGTTTAATATAAAATTTATTTGTATGCTTTTGACAATTTTTCTATAATTATATCCGTGTTTATATACATATATACAATTTTAAAATCCCAAAGAACTTGAACATAAGGTAGGGTTTCCAGAACATCTCTTTTAAAGAGAACATGTTCTCTTTTTTGACTCCGATCTTTCTTATTCTTTCTTTTTTCATCAAATTCTTTTTTTTTACTCTTTTTTATTTATGTACTCTTTTTGGTCTCTTTTTTTCCAAAATATTAATCTGACTCACTTTTCATTTATATACTTTTGTATTAGTCTCCTAAAATGAAGCATTAACACACTGAAGTACGCACCTATCCATTCGGGAGCCCTCGCCGAACCCTGTTTCGAACATTTAACATGCGTGAAAACGAACAGACCGATTTAATGTCATGAATGCAAAACTCACCACACCATCTCTGTACTCTTCTAACCCGGCTACATTATCTAACATTCATTTTTAACTTCCCATAGGGAGTTATTGTAATCGGTTCGATTTGTCAAATTGGAATTTTTGACATTTCTCGACGTTTCAAGGTCCCTAGAGGCTATATCAATCATTTTTAGAGAGATGTCTGTGTGTGTGTGTGTACGTACGTCCGTACGTTCTCGTACCATTTTTCGTCGTCGATATCTCAACAACGAGTAAAGATATCGACTTCAAATAAGTTTTGTTTAATAGATACTAATAACTTCGAAAGAGGCTGAAAGGGCGTTTATTAAAATTCAGTGAGTAGTTTTTTCACTATAACGGTTTAAAAAAAAAGTAAAAATTTTTGTTAGTTTCAAATATCTCACGAAAAAACAATGCTATTGATTTCAAATAAAATTTAATGTACTCATTATAAGGTCATACAGATATGGTATGAATTTGGAAAAAAATGAACATACCGTTATTTTTTCAATTAAAAAAAAACTGAAAAAAAAATTTCATAACCCAGATATTCTAAGAACGGAAAACAATTTGAAACTCAAAATAATTTTATTTTACGAAAAATAATGTGTTTGACAACTGGTGAAAATTTTAAAAAAAATCAGTTTACAGTTTTTTTTACAAAAAATAAAAAACTATATAAAATTCTATTGAAAATTGGTAAAAATTGTTTTTCGACTCAAATTTCTCGAGAACTAGTAGTGATATTGACTTCTAATTTAGTTTATTTTATACATAGTATAATTTTGTACAATTGGTAAAATGTTGACAAATATTGAATTAATATTTTTTTTTTTTAAATAAAAAAACTATTAAAAATTCTAGTGAAAACTAGTTAAAATTGTATTTCAAGTCGAATTTCTTGGGAATAAACACGGACAGTGCCTTCTAAAGTATGTTGTTTTATACATCGATACCTTCCCGTAAGAATGTATACTTAGCGACATTTCTAAAATTGTTCAGGAAACGAAAAAAACGAAGAAAGTTCGTTGGCGAAACTCAGGCCAAAACGTGGCCCTTAACATATATTATATTTCCTCATCAAAAAGTCATTTTCGAAAAAAGTGCCGCTTAGTACTCGTACATTCTTACGGGAAGGTATCGACATAATACAATTATTAACATATGGTTAAATTTTGACAAGTATTGAATTGACAGTTTTAACAAAAATATAAAAAAAATCTACTAAAAAGTGGTAATATTTGTTTTTCGACTAGAATATCTTGAGAACGAGCAATGATATTGACTTTGCCATTACATATTTAATTTTATACATAATACAATTTCTAACAAATGGTTTATATTTGACATATATCTAGTTTTAGAGCGGATATATTTTGTAAGTACCCTTCCATCAATAACCAAACCATATCTATCATATTCGAATATTTCGTTTTTAAATTTTTTTCAATTAAAATGTTTGGAACCGAAATAATAAAGTAATTTCTATAATATAATATTTAAAAACACGGAAATCTATAATTCAGTATATAATATGTACCTACCAACCTTCGTAATTATTACAAGTTTTCAAGACCACAAATGGGAAGTTATCAGTGTGGGTCGCACCCAGCCTCTTTTTTATTTTAGTTTTGTTAACTTGAAGTTAACGCAATTAAGCGTTTATATACCTATTTATGTCATGTGTTTTCCTTAACTAGATGTTAAGATAAACTAACTATTAGTAACTAAACTGCTGCTATTTGTGTACCTACCTTACTTTTATAAACATACCTATATTTTTTTTTAAATGAAGTTTTGAGGGGGGGGGCTGGAAGCGGTCTAACATTAGATGTTTGGAGTTCCGAAAATGTCCTCTTTTTTTTCAAACACGTTATGGACACCCTAACATAAGGGCAAGTACGTGCGATCCAGTTATTCATTTTATTTTATTGAAACTTGACAACTTCAGTACATTCCTTAACTTTTTTACATTTTCAGAAAGATGTGAAAAAAATTTTCTTTTATCCAAACATCCATTCAAATGTTAAAAAATCATTTCTAAAATCTTATTTTTTTATACTCTTACAGCTCCTAGAATTTTTATAAAATTTTGTTTTGCTAAATTTTATATGCATAGGATCCTGTTGGAGATGAAATTAATGTGTCTCACCTTCTGATATGTTTTTATTTTTGCAAAATCTTATTTTTGTTTTTCAAAAACAGCTCCTAGTATTTTGATAAAATTTTATTTCGCTGAGTTTTTGAAATATGTTTATCTTCCTATAAGGCAGTAACCACATTCTGAATTGGCTTAAGTCTGTGAAGTCTTTATTCGTCCAAAATTTGAGTATAATTCTCAAAATCATTAAAATTTCTTGGGTATAGTTGAAAAAAAAATCTTGAAAAATTCAAGATTAGAGAGCTGTAATGGAAATAATTATTTTCATTTCTTGAGCTCCGCTTCAACGAATGTATAGCAATTAAGTCATTTACAGACGGAAAGCTGAAGTTGTTAATTTATTTTTTTTTTTTTTTAAACTTTAGGATTAAAAACTTTCTTTTAAAACAAATCGATTATATATTTAAGAAGTGCATAAGCAACTATATGAAAAATGCAAGAAAAAATGGTAAATTCTGAAACAAATATTTGTCAAAATATTTTTTGAAAAAACCTGACATGCTAGAACAACTATTTGTAAGCTGTTTAAATAGAATTCAGTCTATTACAAAAATTAAAATTTCAAATTACATTTTTTGTTTATACTTTTCGTTTAACTTTTAATTCAAATACCGATTGTTATGGAATATTGAATATACATATTTCTGAACTGTTTAACTTACCTTGCTATGTATTTTATTTTGATATTCTCTATCAGCATTATTTCATTAACACTTGAAACCTCCATTTTACCACTCGTTAAATTCGATTGTGTAGGTGTAGTTCAACTTCACTTAATGATAAGTGGTGTTACCCTGTCACCAAGAGTATTTTCAAGAGTATCAGCAAAAGTGCTACTCATCTTAATCATTTGGACTCGGCAAAAATTCTTGAGAGTTGTAGTCGTAAGGCACTAGGCTTAGGCTTTCCACGTTTGCGTTGCGCATCAAATATTTTGATTATTTATATAGGTGCTGGGTAACGTGGTTTTTGATTTCATTCCTATAGATGGCATTGTCTTCCCAAATACTAAAAATTGCTAACTTGTTTTATATTACCTTTACTTCTTCTTATCTTTAGTCTTATCGATCTCGAATAAATAAGCTTTCCTATCAATAAAGATTATATACGACGTTTTTAATAATACGTCTGCTAAAACTAAAACTGAATAGAATCAACGAAAGGAATATCCTGATCCAGCTTAAATCTTATCAAAGAATAATTTAAATCCCATTTCCCACACTTGCTTTATTGTTGTATTACCTATACATATCTGTACATTATATTTGTATTGTACTTTATCGTCAATATTGCAAAAATTGCACCTGTATTATAAGTTTATCAAACAGCAATCAATTAATGTCATTAATGATAAAAGTATTCTTTTAATTCATTTTCGATCACTTTTGATTGCAATTTGAGAATCAACCATTTATTATTACACATTATTATGTATTATTGTATGTTTACCACAGCTTTTAGCAAATATTTTATCATGTAAAATTAGAACAACGACTGATATTTGATTTACAACGCATGTTTTAGAAGTAGTCAGTGAAGGCCTTATGCGGTTTTGTTTGATAGATGAGAGTTCGATTGCATTTGAATAGCTATATTTCTACCCTGTATTCAATAAAATCGTTAATTTTATAGCTTGAAGAAATTAATTAAAGTTTTCATTGTTCTTTTTTTTACAACAGTTGTTTTTCAAACTAGAATACATTTGGTCTTTGTGTACAGAGTCGCAGTAATCTTAATTGATGCGATGTTGTATTATCAGTTGCAGCTAATAATTGCCCTTTGTTAAAGAGCTTCTTGCATATTAATAAACAATTTCTATATGAATCATTGTGGAATAACCCTAGTGAGCGAATTTTGTATTTCTCAAAAGTTAAATACAACGATGCTGGAAATATCATACTGTGACCATGGGTCCGGTTTTTGAAAAATCATTTGAATTGATGTGACTTTCTATGGTGGTTTGTTATCAAGAATCTTAAACTTAATGGTATTTCCGGCAATTTTCAACGACTGACTATCGTCACATTTTTTTTCATTCTATTATTTATTATCAACGATTTTATCAAATAAAAATAACAGACAACAACTATGTATGGTAGTTATATTTTTCCATGAGAGCTACTATCAACTTGATTCAATATCATCGTAAACTAAGTTCATCTTGTGGTTTTAAACACTTAAAATGATATGAAAGTCGATAGAAGATGTCAATTTAAAATTAAAAAATTACTGATGTACCTTCAATGAAACCATTTTTTTCAATTTTTGAATTTCTAATTAGCGGCGTAACGGATTTTAATGAAATTTTGTATTCAGAAGTTTCTAAACAGTTTTAAAATTATTACATATCAAAACTTAAAAAAAAAAAAATATTTTTAATTTTTGATTTTTGAAAAAAAAAATTCAACAATCAACAAAGCGATAAAATAATGAAAGGCAGGAAACATTTTGGCGGTTTTCAAGAGAAATAAAAGTTTTAGCAATTGATCTGTCTCCTATAGGTTTTATTGCTCTATTCTGAATTCTATCCTATACATGTTCAAATGATTAATCGGGGCACCAGACCAGATATGAGAATTATACTCAAGTTTTGGGTGAATATACATATGCCGTATAGATGGTAACCAGATCCAAGGAGGAAAAAATTTCTTGCATCTTTTGAGAAAACCCAGGCATTTTGCTGCGTTTTTAGCAACGTCGAATATATGATCATTCCATAATAGATGGTCAGTAACATACATATCGACAATAAAAAGCTTTTCGGTTTCTTAAATACAACTGCCATTCATGGATATTGGCAAGGGTGGTATATTTTGCTTGACCGACAGAGTTGTGAGTCTGTAAATGAATATAAAAAGCTGAGGGTGGTGTCTCCAGTGAAACAATGAAGTGGATTAGAAGTTTCAGACAAGAGATCATTTATGAAGATAAGGAAGAGTGTCGGAGACAAAACGGAGCTTCGAAACCGTCTTATACAACTTGTATTGTATTGTATACATAAGAACTTATTTTTTACGAAACGGCTTCAAAGATTTATTATTTTTGTTTTTCATAAATTTGCTTTTACTTACGAGATCACAGACATTCTGTTTTATTTCTAACTACGAGTACTAATAGTGTTTTTAGCCTTTAAAAATGAATTTTATGCGTATGAACATTTTTCTCTAATAACATTAATTTTCTTAGTCTATTATATGTACGTACATAAGAGCAAGTTCGTGGGACCCAGTTTTATTTATTTTGCTGTGGTTCTAAATTTTCTCTCATTTTTAATGTTCTCCTACACAATCAACTGAAAAATCGGGCAATGTAAATACAAAACAACAAAAACAAACACGAATAAAAGTCATATCATTTTTTCCGCAAGCAATTAATCGTCTACGAAATAAATTCTATGTGAAAAAAATAGTGGAGACTTATTCCAAATAAATTGCTACAATTATCAAATTCCGCTCGTCGAAAATTTGAGCTCCTGGGTCAGTTGGATCTTGTACGGGTCCCGATGCTAAATTTGCGAAATTGAAGTCTGCGAAAGGCCGAGTTCTTGTGCAAGGGGAGGAATCGAATACCTCAGGTTCTGTTGTACACTTTCTCGGACCGCGATGATATTCTCGAATGATCTTGCGCTCCTTTGACTAACGAACGTTGGTTTATTGATTAGCGAACCGGTTGTCTCAAATTTGGCCACCTTAAAGAATTGACTTTGAAGGGCATCAGTAACTGAATAATATACAGCAGATTTGACAGATGTCACCAAAACAACACTAGCGCTAATTGAAAGAATTTTGTTAATACCTCATACACAGCTTGTTTTATTCCATTTCAACATCTACCCATCCTTATTTAAAAACCCTTTATTTAAAAATAACATTTATATATATTATATCGTTTTATATCGAAACGAAATTTACTCTGGGGCTGTTTTGGTTCTGCGAGTCTTATAGAATTTAAAAAAAAACTCTATTCTAAAAATCTCCCAAATGTCATAACTTCAAGGAAGTCATATCAATATTTCATTTTTTTATTTTCAAAAATAAAACCAAATGTTCCCACTTTTAAATTGTGCATTCATAATGATGTTACTGTTTTTATGGCCTACTGTAATACAATTCTGCAATTTTCCATCTTTTACTTTTCTCTCTATGTGCGCTTTTGTTAATTACTAACAACATTGCATCATCAAATAATGTTAGGAAATCTTCATCATAGTGAGCACTTAATAGACATGTTACCATGTAAGTAAGCGTGAAGTGTTTATACGAGTAGTGCTATAGGTAATACCCTTTTTGTAACTGCCATTTTAAAATAGATAATGGTTATACAAATTTGCACTTGACGTACATATGTAAATAAATAACTTTCAGATTTGAAATCAATTGAATTGGATTCCAACTGTCAGTATATTCATATTCGATTAGAAATGTCTTCAAAATTCCACTGTTTTGAGCTAAATTAAAATACATAATACAAACCTGCATACAAATCATGACTTAATAGAATTAATAAGTTAACTATTTGATCTACATTTATTAATGTAAATAAAAATTGTTTATTTTACTCTTTGCAGCACAAATCTACCCGCTAAACACGGCGCAATGGAGAAAGGACTTCACGATCGGGATCGTGTTGGTGTACAAGATTCTGTTTTGCTGGAAAATTATCAGAGTGAAGACGCATTCATTGATAATTTGAGGAAACGCTTTCAAGAGAATTTAATTTATGTAAGTTTTTTTTTTATAAATTCTTTGTGGTTAACGATTGATAAATAATTTATTTCGTGCCTTTTTGAACATTCGCTACAATTTGGCTAATTATTAAAAATAGACTATGATGAACGGTGTAAGAAAATATGACTCTTTAAATGTGTTTATATTGATTTATGTCTGTAAATTAACGCTTTTATCACCTGTACGTTTTGCACTTTCATGCACCTAAAGACTTGTTAATAAACTTAATTCACACATAGCTTTAATGATACAATTTTTTTGTTTAATTCCAGACATACATCGGCCAGGTGTTGGTTTCAGTCAACCCTTACAAAGAGCTACCAATTTATTCAGAAAATGAAATCAAGGAATATAGAAATAGACACTTTTTTGAAGCACCACCACATGTGTAAGTATTTTTGTTTGATTTACACTAAATCTTCCAAAAATGGGGCTTTCATTTTATATGGCAGTGAAATTTGTATGACACTTTACAGAATTAGGTAGGATTAACACAACTGTAAAAACGCCATATTCCAACACATCAATCAAAATATACTACTTATAACAATATGTATATGTATGGTACAAATTCGAAAGATATGATATGGCATTTAAACAGTCGTCTTAATCCAACATTATGCAGCATTCTTACGAATGGAAAGTTGCCATAAATTATAATTTTTTTTACTAATTATGGATTTGTAAATGGACTAAAATACACCAATATTTTTCGTATAAGAAAACTCACTAGAGCAACTGATGTTAAATTTTGCAAAATATACTTACAATATTTTGCTGAACAAATTCTAAATTATGACAAAACATGAACCATTATTTGAGTTTTTGTAAAAACAAGCCATTAAGAACTAACTAATGTCTTAAATGTGCATTAAATAGTGTAATTTTGTCACTCTTGTAAATCCAGTATATAACTGTTATATTAAACTTAAATTGTATGAATATTGAAATAACACCATATTCTTCAACTTTTTTTTATATAATTTATGGAAGTTTATCAGTAGTGTTATTCCGGAATAACAAAATCTCTTAATTTTCGATATTTTGTAGTTTATTGGCAAAATTATTTCTTATAACAACAAACAGTTCATTTTCTACATGTATGAGTTATTTTTATTTAGAATTAGGCGAAGAAAATTATAACGAAAATCTTTTAATTTTGTGCCAAGATGTTTTTGGTGCGACAAAAATGACGAAAAGTTTATTATCTTTTCTTATGTCAGAAATATAAAAACAGACTGAAATGCTTGCTGCTTTTTTAAGGTGATAAATGAAATCCGTGGATATGAATTTAAAATCTAATTTTAAAGTTCTACTTTAAATAATCTTTTTCCGTCACTGTAGTGACATATTTCATTCTGGTATTTTAACTAACGTTCCTTAAATTTAAAAGAGTATACTTAATCAAAATGGTAAAAAAAACTTTAAATCCAGTAAACAAAAATTATATATACAGAAGTTTCTTGTGCAAGTTTAACTTACTTTTCTTAATAAAAATAGTTATTCTTTATATAAATATTCAAAAAAAAAATTAAACTTGATGTTAATATATATTTTAATTGAAATTATTTTACAGGTTTGCAGTAACAGACAATGCATTCAGATCGCTCATCGAAGAGAATAAAGCACAGTGTGTGCTTATCTCAGGTATGTTATTGATAATTTGAGAATTTTAGCTTTTAATGGTAAAAAAAAAGCTAAACTATAAAGTCACCATGAATTATGTTTCGTCAATAAGCTATGTATGTACTAAGTGCACAATCGTATCAATGTACATAAGTAGTTTTAAGTTAGTTAATTGTAGATGATTAAGTTAAAAATACTTTTACGGGAGATATGAAAAAAGGAGACGTTAGTGACTATTTACACGTTAAAATGAGATACGTTTTCATTTGATGAGAAAGTGTAAATTTCATTAATACTTTTTGGTGACAACAGAGTTCTTGTTGCTTATTGTTGATTTTCGCCAAGCTTTGCTATTTTGTATTAATAAGAAATTTTAATTTATGAATTAACTTTTGCGCCAAGTCATAGTAAATTATATATATTTTTTATAGAGAAATATAATGCCCCATGTGAATTAGATCAAAGACGATTCCTTTCGTGTTCTATAATATTTTCAAATAAAAACTACATGGCGCTATCAGCATCACTTAACACATTAAAATAATCAAATAATATGTACAAAGGTAAAAAGAGAATCTACATATGTAATTATCTTCGACCCTTGTGACATAGTCGCTTATACCAAGGTTAGACTTAGCCGTTTCAGAAAAACGAGATCTCATAAATTGTGTTCCCTCAAAAGTTGATTAAACGAATCCAAATTTTTTCTCCTCAGTACTTGACTGAAGAACTGAGGAATTTTGCTGGGAAATTGTGTTAATTTTTTTTGAGATTTTGAGATCTCATTTTTTAAGTTTTGCATTCACAATAGACAATAGCTTACAAGAGGCTGGACTTTTAAATTTATTGTCCGTCAAAGTCTAAAGCAAACATACAAAATTCAATCGCAGAACCTACCTCTATTCCGTCCCATACAAAAACCAATTAACTCTTAATTTTGCATTTAAAGTTTAAAATAAAAAGTGTTTAAGCAAATATTCAGCTTTCAATTCTGAACAATTAAGGAAATAAAAGGGTGGTGAACAAAATTAGTTCCGTAGCACTAATATTTTGAACAAGGATATTAAACTTAGGACGGTAAGATAATTTTATGATATCATATCAGCACCGCACATACATATGTTCCACAAGCTTATTTGGAATTTATAACGTAAATTGAAGCTTTTTGAATAGCACTTTATGATCCAATTCAATTCGAAAACATTTGTAGAAATTTTTTTGGTAATCAAGTTTTTTAGTTTTTTTCTTACGAACTGTTGATGTGAATTTCTAGGTCAAATTTTATAAGACTTGATTCAAATTCATAGCATTTAATTAGCAGCTGACGAACTGTTAATGTGAATTTCTAGTAAAAGTCTTGATTTGAAATTGTAGCACTAATTTAACAGCTGATTTCTACATAATTAATTTTTTGCATTCATGTCATGCCATCTTTAGGGACTAGTTCTTGTCTAAATCTTTTACTAATTTGATTAATTTTTAAAATCAAAAAAATGATTTTAGTGAAACTTTGCAGTCCGCTAAATTTTTAAACAGTAATTGAAAATCTGTCATAAGAATTGTTTAGTATTTCAAACTGATAATTTATTTTCAAATTTGTTTCTTATCTTCAGACAATATTAATCTAAATAAATCATTTTTTAAAAGATGCAAAGTAAGGCTGATTAAGATTTTTAGAAAAAATGAAATCAAATTCCATTTTTAAAACTTTTCCTTCTAACCTAAGCAGAATGGAATACTTTTGACGATTTTCTTGTCTCAAATGAAACTGGACACTGCTTTTTTCTAAAATCATATGCGAATTATCTTTTCTTGTTTAGGATGGAACCTGTTCGCTCCTATTCTAAAATTCAAATTCATTAAGCTTCTATCATAAAATTATCAAAAAAAAGCTTCAAAAATCTTCCTTACTCTTTAAAAATCTGAGCATTTTTTTTTATTTCATAACACCTACTATTGACGCATGAAAAGTAGCAAAAACCTTTATTATCTTATCTTATTCCAAGTTAATTCAATAATTGTTATGTGTACTTATCGATGTCAGTTATTAGATCCCATAATTATTATTAAGTTTAAATATGATAAAATCATTTAATTTATTTATCAACCTTGTTTATTGTATATTGAGTTGACATCTAGCTGAAATAATTTGTTAATTGGGTTTTTGATATTTTTCTATTAAACAAGGTCAGATAAGATTTTCCAAAGGTTTTTGGAAGCCTTGACACAAAAATTGAACTTTTGTAGAAACTTCCTTTATGTTATGAGTTGCAAAATAAAAAAAAAATTAAAGCACTCAAAAACTGTGTTTTTTGACCAAATTTTACTTTTTAAACATTGAATAGTGAATTTTTGAGTCAAGACTGTTTCATGCACAGCAGCTTTGCCGGCAACGAAAATTCAATGGCAACAAATTGGCGAATGGGCGTCTATAGTTAGGGTAGTTAGCTACTAAATAATTTTCTCATAAAACATTTTAAAAAACTTTCAAAAGACTTTACAGTTGTTTTTGAATACACAAGCTCATATTGCTCATATATGTATAATAATGTATATGCTCATATATGTATATAAATCAAACACTATTTAAAACCATTGAATTGTCTTTTTTTTTAGGTGAAAGTGGTTCCGGCAAAACGGAAGCCTCAAAAAAGGTGCTCCAATACATTGCAGCAGCATCTGGTCATCAGACAACCATTGAAGGTGTTAAAGACAAACTTCTTCAGAGTAATCCGGTATTGGAAGCTTTTGGAAATGCCAAAACCAACCGCAATGACAATTCTTCCCGTTTCGGAAAATACATGGATGTTCAGTTTGACTTTACAGGAGTTCCAATTGGTGGCAATATTTTGAACTATCTTCTCGAGAAGTCTCGAGTTGTGCATCAAAACAACGGTGAAAGAAACTTCCACATCTTTTATCAGCTTTTGGCGGGAGCTAGTGATGAGCAATTAAAGGACTTGCAACTGAAAAGGAATTTGGACAGTTATTATTATTTGAGTGATGGGGTATGCAATTGCTATAAGTCCATCGGGTCCGTATGAAAAAAGCTATAGTTTGAAATATATTTTTTTTAGGAAAAAGGTTCAGTGCCGCGTATTAATGATAAGGTTAATTTCAAAACTATCAAAGAAGCAATGAGTGTTATTGATTTCACCGACGAGGAACAAAGGGAGATCTTTAACATTATTGGAAGTGTCTTGCATATGGGTAACGTAGGCTTTACTGAGGAAGAAGGTCATGCTAAGATTTTGAAACCTGAATCAGTTGCAGCTGTAGCTAAGGTAGGTTTTTTTTAAACTGCATTGTGTTACACATAAACTACATAATTTTGGTTATTTTGTAGCTCCTCGGATGCAATGTTGAAGAACTGTCCTCTGCCATGACTCATAGGACAATCGATGCTCAAGGTGATGTAGTTACTTCACCACTTAGTCGTGAAATGGCCATCTACGCTCGCGATGCCTTAGCCAAGGCCGTCTATGACCGACTCTTCACTTGGTTGGTTCACCGATTAAATGTCTCTCTTCAGGCCAAAGACGTTCGTGCAGCACGAAAAAATGTCATGGGTATTCTTGATATCTATGGTTTTGAGATCTTCCAAAAGAACAACTTCGAGCAATTTTGTATCAATTTCTGCAATGAAAAACTGCAGCAGTTGTTTATTGAACTCACTTTGAAGTCCGAACAGGAAGAGTATAATCGCGAAGGAATCGAATGGGTTCCTGTGGAGTACTTTGATAACAAAGTCATTTGCAACTTGATCGAAGAGAAATACAAGGGAATTATTTCAATCTTGGATGAAGAGTGCCTACGTCCAGGCGAGCCAACCGATTTGACATTCTTAGCTAAGCTAACCAACCAGTTGAGTAACCATCCGCATTATATCTGTCATCACAAAGCACCGACTCAAGTTCAAAAGACCATGGGTCGAGATGAATTCCGCTTAATACACTATGCCGGGGATGTGACTTATAATGTAGTTGGATTTTTAGACAAGAACAACGATCTTTTGTTCAGAGATTTGAAAGAAACTATGAGCAAAGCTCACAACACAATTGTCCGGGCTTGCTTCCCGGAACAGGAATATCTATCGAAGAAAAGACCTGATACTGCGGTGACTCAGTTCAGGATCTCACTCAATAATCTTATGGACATTCTTATGTGCAAGGAACCATCATACATTCGTTGTATCAAACCTAATGACCAACAAGCAGCTGGCATCTTTAATGATAGTTTGGTCTTACATCAGGTGAAATACCTTGGTTTGATGGAAAATTTGAGAGTTCGCAGGGCTGGCTTTGCATACCGAAGAACTTATGATATGTTCCTTCAACGGTACAAGTGTTTGAGCAAGAAAACCTGGCCAAACTACAAAGGCCCAGCAAAGAACGGTGTCGAGCAACTGGTCAAGGATATCGGTTTTGGGCCCGAAGATTTCCGATTGGGACAAACTAAGATTTTCATTCGATTCCCTAAGACCCTCTTCGATACAGAAGATGCGTTCCAAGCCAAGAAACACGATGTTGTTGCCATTATTCAGTCACACTGGAAGGGACGAAAACAACGCCAGGTCTATCTTAAACTTCGAGAGAATACAATTATCCTCCAATCATATTGCCGACGGTATCTGGCAATTCAAGCTGCCAAAAGACGACGAGAAGCTGCTGACAAAATTCGTGCATTTATTAAGGGTTTCATCACCAGGGAAGATCCGCCAAATGGTTTGAATGAAGCTTTCATTGCCAACGCTAAGAGATCGTGGCTTATAAGATTATCCAAGGAATTGCCAACAAAAGTGCTGGACACAAGTTGGCCTTCAGCCCCAAAACATTGCCAAGAAGCCTCTAGGTATCTCCATAGAGTGCATAGACTTCACCTAGCGAGGAACTATCGTCAACAGTTAAGTAATGAAAAGAAGCACCAATTCGAACTCAAAGTCACAGCTGAAAAGGTCTTTAAAGGTAAGCTTTTCTTTTAAAATAAAGTAATCCCCCTTCTTTATAAAAGGTGTTTCTCCACAGATAAAAAGAAAAAGTATTCCCAAAGTATTGCCAAATGGTTCAAAGAAGACCACATTCCCAAGGAACACTCGACACAAATTAATAATTTTGTGACATCAACACTTGGTTCTGAAGAACTTAAATATTCCTCACCCTGCGTCAAATACGATCGACATGGCTATAAGCCTAGAGATCGATTCATCCTTCTCAGTAACAAAGCTATCTACCTTCTTGACGCAAAGACCTACAAACAAAAGCATAGACTGCCATTGGACAAAATTGATTTTGTGCTAACGAATCACAGTGATCATTTGATGCTGGTTCGAATTCCATTAGACTTAAAGAAAGACAAAGGCGATCTAATTCTAGAGATTCCTGAAATTATTGAATGCTGCACATACATCATTCATACAGTTGGTACAGCGAACATAATCAGTATTGTGAACAGAGATTCGTAAGTTAAAAAAGATATTTCTTGCAATCAGAATTCAAAAGATGATTTTTCATTTTCAGATTGGAGCACAATGTTGTCAAGGGCAAGTCAGGGGTTATAGATATTCAGACAGGAGAGCAACCTGGAATAAATCGAGACAAAAATGGACATCTAGTTGTTGTAAGTATTTTTTTTTTAATCCAGAAAATTTATTTAGGTTTGACTTGAATGTTTTTTGAAAAAATTTACGGTATTTTAGGGATATGTATAAGAAATGCCCATATAAGAAAAACCCGATTGTAAGAAACATCATTCAATACACCGTAACTTTTTTCTTTAATTACTCTTTGAAACTAAAACATAAATAATAAATATGTTTCCATAATAAATATGAGTGAGGGCTTCTAACAGAAATGAAATTCTAGTGCTGTCAATAGAATGACAGCAATAGAATTAAATCTCGCACTATGTTAAATCATTTAAATGCGAACTCATTATAAACAAAAATGACCGTTCGGAAAGCTCCCGTATACTTTGCGCGAATATTTATTTAAATTTAATTGTTTTTTTTTCAAATTTTGTTTTTATTATATATAAGAAGTGTTTATAGAAGAAAGAAAAATCTTAGACTTTTAGAGTGTCTTATATCCGAGTTTGACTGTATCTATTAGTATGGTTTAGTATAAGATACCAATTATTGTCTTAAGAATTATATTTAAAGATATTTCAATAAAAAAAATAAATATTTTTTTTCTGTTTTCAGATTGCTGGACAATAAACAACCTACAAATGTTGATATAACTATTACTAACAAAACGTAACCAAGGAGAGACCTCTTAAAGATGGCTTTAACTATAATATTTTTGTGTTTAAAATTAAATTTATACAACGAAGACAAATTTTTTTCTTTAAGTATTAAATAAATAATTAAAATTATAATAAGAAAGAAACTGCACACTTAAAAATAAATAAGGAAATAAAAAAATTGAAAGGAAAACTATACCTACTGTGTACTTTTTGTGTGCCATTGAGTAATATGCGTGGTTGGTAGCATTTGTTTATAATTATTATATAGTAATGTATTGCAATTAATTTTGTATTTATGTATTTTTTTTTTGTCTTAAAAAAATGGTGCATAATTATATTATTAAATAGGTATATTATGTGCACATCAATGCGATATAAAATGCGTCCTTTAAATTGTCATAGAAATGTCCATATTTCTATTTTAATTTTTTTTGACTTATTTATAAAATTAACTCCAGTATGTACTTTTAATGTTTTTTGTTAATGTAAAGATTTTTGTAATAAAATTATATAAATTGAGAGTTTTAATGTAGTTTTGCAATAATTGAATAGGTGTTTTATAAGGAATCATAGATTTCTTTCCTTCCTCAAGCTAATGCGATAAGAGTGTGGAAAGGGTTTGGACCATTTTTTCCACAGCTATAATCAAAATCATTCCTAGAAATCGGCTATTAGCAGATTTTGGTTGACTAGCGACTTTTTATCAATGATTTTCAGAAAATTTGTTTGTTAATGCCTGATTGCATTATACACATACATGATCATCAACACTATACTTCATCCAACAAAAATATGCAGTACACGTCTTATGGGAGAGCTTTTTCAAAATCAGTAGCGTGCTATATTTTTGCACCATACTAAATTGAAAGAACTCCTACATAAAAAAGTGTTTGTGCGCCCATAAATTTTCGATTGCATCTGAGGCAAGCCCGACGTCCTATTGACTGCACATCTGAGTGTGCTGTGCACTGAATTGCTGTGGTCTATGGCTGTTGCTGCTATTCAATTTCAACCCCCATTAAATATTGATATGCGTTCAGAGTTACCCTTGTTCATTTCGTAACTTGTTCAGTTTTTTTTCCTTGGGTTTCTGTTGAGGTGATTTTGATTTTAGAGCTTTAAAAAAAGGGTCCATTTAAAATCAACACTACGATAACCCTGTGAGAGCTTTAATGAAGGACAGATTTATGCAATTCACTGTAGCCAGAATGCGAGGCAAACGTCCTATCTTGCCCACACTGCATATTTTTGTTTGACAGAGTATAGTATCATAAGAGGATCTATGATAATAAGAGTACAGAGTTAACCTTGTTTTAACAGACTGGCCCTTATCACTAGCACCTATCGTGCAATGACCAAAAAGATTGACAATTTTTCTTTTATTTTATTCTTGAAAATCAAAATAATTAAAAAAATGTTTAAAACTATAAAATTGTTTTCATTGAAAAATGATGAGTGCATTGTGCAAATGGCTTTTGCAATTATTGGTAATAAGGGAACCATATTTTCTTGAATTATTAACAAAATATTAAAAAGCATATCGTAGACTAGATATAGCAATGTTCAATGATCTTTTGGTGATTTGATAGCGGAGGTATCTATCATTCAATTCGATATAACTGAAAACGTGGACAGGTTATCAAACGAAAATAGATGAAATGAAACAAAGCCGTGAAAAGCAATCAACATAATTTAAAATTCTCGATTTCTTGACGGTGAAATGTATGGAATCTCAGAAACGTCAACTGGCTTATTTATTAATCAATCTGATATCTTTGTGCAAAGAAGAGGGATATAATAACCTTCTTCAGACTCCGAAATCTCCCTGTTCTTACATCAGAAATACTGCTTTCGCTAATTAATTTAGATTCAAGATAAAATTATAATAATCGGTAGCATACTGAATGTTATAGCCGTCTTTTGTTATCAGATAAGATCCATTCATCTCAATCATCTATTGCAACAAGAACGCGGGATTCTACACTTTATCGGTATCATAATTTAATGTTCCTCTAAGCTATATCATTTTATTTTCGTTTAATGATATGGATCATTCGCAATTATAAAATAATCTAATGTCATATGCCTACGAAAATCGTTAGAAGAAGAAATTATTCAAACTTTCTAATCATACCTCTTTTTTTATTCTCATCTAAAATATTTTCGTTATTAATCGTGAGTCACGAAATGACAGTAGTTTTATTGAAATAAGAAAAAGATTCCATTTTGTTATCGAAACTAAGGCCGGTATTCACCGAGCGCTCATAACTTAAGAAGCTCATAAACGTATTCACCAAGCAACATTAGTGAAGATCTACGAGCGCTCTTAAAAGTTAGGAGTGGTCCCGACCACTACTAACTTACGAGCGCTCTCTTCGAAAGTTTGTTCGCTTGTGCGTGTGCCACGCACGCATTTGACTCGAATCCATGTGAGCAATGCCAAGTAGAAGAGTATCCATTTGCTGTCAAGACCAACATTATGCCGGATATACATTGTTCAAATGCATGACAAGCATGTGCAATTGTATTAGTAAATTCTGGTTTAAGTTGCATATACACATATCAATCATGAGTTTTCAATCTTTTATTTTTACATCGACGGTGTGGTGAGAGGACGTTCTCTTTAATTATTGCGCTTTGTGAATATTTTCGGCAAAATTGTGTTTAACCGATTTCTTTGAGATTTTTTTTGCCCATATACAATTTTTGTTTATTTAAATCAGCTTACAGAAAACAATGTGTGACACAGACGATTGCTGTATTGCTGTAGGCCTTGCACTGGCTAAAAAAAAGAAAAGATTTAGAAAGAAACGTGTGTGGATGAAGGAATGGCTGAAAAAACGAAGGGAATTCACCCATGAAAATCTCCTCAATGAACTGAGAATAAGTTCATTAGCTGATTTTGAGAATTTCCTTCGTATGGATGAGGAAGCATATGACCACCTACTAAGAATGATCGCACCAAAAATAAAAAAAGATGATACACCAATGCGAGATGCTATACCCGTCAACCAACGTCTTTCCATAACCCTTCGATTTTTGGCAACTGGAAACACATTTGCGGATTTAAAGTTCACCAGTGCTATATCTGAGCATTCCATCAGTAAAATCGTTATTGAAACGTGCGAGGCAATCATAGATGTCCTCAATGATAAGATTAAAGTAAATAAAACAGTAATTTCATTCATATTTTATTTGTATTTATTGTGATGAAAATAAATATTAAGTCTAAGTTTTATTTAAATTAAGCAAAACAGTGATTTCATTCATATTTTATTTGTATTACTATTTATTGTGATGAAAATAAATATTAATAAGTCTAAGTTTTATTTAAATGAAGCAAAATATTGTCCAGCGTTAGAAATGTATTGCTCCGAGATTTCGATTTCTTCGTAAGTATCCTCAGCAGAAATCACTTGTGATCGCGCTGATGATGATTGGCACGAAAAATCCTCCAAATGCGCTGATGATGGTGATTTTAAAATGTAACTTTGCCCTGATACACTACTGAAGCTGCCGTCTTAAGCAGATAACGGGTTATACGATGAAGATGGGTTTTGCATTTGTTTAAAAGATGATTGCTCTTCCTCCGTGTTTTGAAAAAATGTTGAATTTGTTACTGGAGTACTAGGACTAGCTCTACTCTCTATATTCGGGCGTAACCAATTCCGATGCAAAGCACCCATCTGTGCTTCGAACAAAATATCGTTAACGAATTTTTCGGCGAACATTCGTTGAACATGCTCCAACTTCCTAAGCTTTGAGGCCCACGTTTCTGCGATTGCACGGAATTCATCTCTTGGTTCAGACAAGCGCTTGGCAGCTAAAGCAATCAGCTCATCGCTTGGATCTGCTTTTTTTCGTTTCTTTGGAATTTGTATTTCCTAAAAATATATAATGCATATAAGTGCGTATTAGCTATTACTTTATTTAATCTTAATCTTAATTTATCTTTACAGACGCCTTCTACAAAAGAAGAATGGAAAACAATTGCAGATGACTTTTTTTACCGATGGAATTTTCCGAACTGCCTAGGAGCATTGGATGGAAAGCATATTGCCATTAAAAAACCTCCAGACTCAGGATCATTTTATTTCAACTATAAAAAATATTTTAGCATCGTGCTTATGGCACTCGTCAATGCCAATTACGAATTCATAATGGTAGATGTAGGCATCAATGGCAGAATATCGGATGGTGGTGTCATAACTCACACAAATTTTGGAAGAGCGTTCTCTGAAAATACTTTGAATTTGCCTGAGAATAGTTCACCACCACTGAGTGACAAAAGCCTACCCTATGTCTTCGTTGCAGATGATGCATTCCAGCTATCTGAACACTTAATGAAGCCTTATTCGCAGATAGGTCTTACCAAGCAGCAACGAATTTTTAATTATCGCCTGAGCCGTGCTCGTCGAATAGTTGAAAATGCTTTTGGTATATTGGTTTCACGGTTTGGAGTGCTCCAGAGAACTATTGGACTTGCACCAGAAAAAGTGCAAATTATCGTCCTAGCGTGTTGCTATTTGCACAACTTTTTGAGATCCAAAGCTGCTAACCAATATTTACCAACAGGTTCTGTGGATCAAGAGCAGTTACAAAATGGAATAATAATTCAAGGAGCTTGGAGAAATGAATGCAACATTACTTCTTTGGACAACTCATCACGTCGAAATTCAACAACAAATGCAAAAATTATAAGAGACACTTTCTGCAATTATTTTAATGACGAAGGCCAAGTTTCTTGGCAAAACAAATTCTTACAAGAATAATAAAATTTCTTAATGTACCAATATGCATATATACATACATATGTAAACAAAAATATGTACATAATTAAAATTAAATTTAAAAAGTACTAACCGATATGTTTTCATTTAAGAAACTGCTTCTAGAAGGACATGGAATTTCGTTATCGCGCAGAAAATCCATTGCCTCAAAATAATATAAAGTTGGTTCATTTTCATCGCTGAAACCAGAGCCACTTTTCTCCAACGCTGATATTCTCTTTAACTCTCTCCTGTAGTTTGTCCGGAGGGCATTCACTTTGGCGGCAACTTCTTTTTTTGTGGCTTCCGGATATTTTTCTTTGTACTTTCTTAAAAGTATCTCATTTTGTTCATTTTTCAAATCTCTGTTTGAATACTCTTTCCCCTTTACGTTCCACAACGCTGGTAAGGAGCGATACACTTCTATTAATTCTAAAATGAAATTTTTATTATCCATTTCTTACTTCCATCGCCTGCTGTTCTTACCTCTTCGACTTACTTTACGCAACTGAACCAATATATGCATGATCAATCATCAATCTCGCATATACACTACTTCAATGCAGTACGCTTGTTTGAAGGAAAATCAAAAGATTTTGATTTTGCTTCAATCCAACATCCAATCTATACGTGTGACTTTTTCACTAATACACTTGCACATGCTTGTCATGCATTTGAACAATGTATATCCGGCATTACACAACATTTCACAGTTTGGGTATGCCTGAACAAGAGAGAGTGGCTCTCATTTTCGAACTTCGAAAAACACTTGCGAGTGGTTGGTGAATACCCCACAGAAATTTCAAGTTAAGAGCCTCGTAAAGTTAAGAGCCGTTTAGGAGCGCTCGGTGAATACGAGCCTAAAAGGCTTGGTCGACCAAGTCAAATTTCATTTCTCATTCAGCCCAATTCTGAATGACAATTCCCGGGGAATTTTTTCTCTTTTCCTTACTCCCTTATTCTAAACAAAAAATTGCGTGCATTTTTTTCCTTTTTCCCTTTCCTCCTATTCCAAATAAAGTTCGAATATGGGAAAAAATATTGCGGGAAAAAAGTATGCATTCTAAATGTCAAAAAAGGGGAAAATTTTAATTCATTTCGTGCGAGTTTGTTCCCGACACATTTGCTGGAGAGTTGGTTGCAATAATGTAAGTTTTTTCTTTTTGCAATTAAAATAACTTAAAATCTAAATTATTTTTGAGATCAAAAACAACAAGCAAGAGTGCCAATTGCAAATGCTTTTTAATTTGATGGAAACTCATCGAGACATTGCGTGTGGGTTCCATAAAAGGCCTAAGGAAGAAATTTCACTGTTTTGGCAAACAGTTGAGAATGAATTGAATTCGTGTGGCCCTCTAAGCAAAACAATTACAGAATGGAAGAAAGTAAAATTATTTAGAACAAAAAATAGCAAATTTTAATTTGTTGTAAAATATTTTTGAAACTTAAAATACAAATAGTTTAATGAAGTATGATAACAAAAGTATAATTTATTTGTGTACATACAACCATTGAGGCAACTCCAGAGGATTTGGGGAATCCCTTATGGATCTTTGCTTCTTTCAAATTCCTCTCATGCAGAATTCGTATTGCAATGCTAAACATTTTGTTGCTTGTGTATTTATTTATAATTAATTACAATGGCCCTTAGTAATAGACATTCATAGAATCGGTTTTAAAGTCACTTTTTGTTAGATGTAGAAAAGTTGCTTTTAAAATTTCGTAGTAACAGATCAAATTTACAAAAGTCTTATTTATACCAATAATTGTGACTCATTTTCATAATTTCGTTATTGTGAACTGATACACAAACAGATTTCTATTAACCAGATTCGTAAAGTTCTATTGTGATTCTATCATTTTAAATTTAACTTAGTTACAGGAAAGTCGCTTTTAAGTATTTATACTTGAAATTTGTTTTATTTCTACGAATGTTTGGTTAAAATCGAACTTAGGCTAGATTCGGATCTATTACTCAGGGCCAATGACTCTGAACCTATTCACGTTGATAGATTATTTGTTTTTATATTTTTATGTGTCAAATACTGCAAAACAGCTGTTTCGAACTTTCATAATTCTAACTCCCGCTTTCGAAGGGAAAAATATTCTCCCGGGGAATTCGGAATAAGAGGATTCTACTCCCGGGAGACCACGTTTCCCGGGGAGTTATTTTCCCGGAGAATATTTAGAATTGGGCTGATTACTTCCGTTTAAAACCTTATAACATCCCAGTTCTATTCGTGACTATAGACAATTGAAGAATTTTTTGACATTTCATTTTTTTGACATCTAACATCTAGCTGTGCTTTTCTTTTGTCTTCATTCACGTCGACAGACAGCAGAGGTTTTTACATAATTCAACTGAGAACGAAAAATTCAGTGTAATTTTCTTGAATTTAAATTAATTTAATACAAAGATTGATTTAATAAAAAAGTGTTAAACTTAAATTATTACAGGCTAAAACCATGTCACTGACTCAAGTTGTTCGTAGCTGTAGCCTTGGCTTCAATGTTGTTGCAAATTCAGTTCGGGCCAATGGTCGGCGGATTGTTCCAGCAATTGTTCCTGCCATTCGTAAGATGCACATGAATCCTGCACCGGCAGTTTGCACCAAAATCAATCAAGTAATTATTCTATAATATAAACAATTATAATAACTTGCTTCAATTCGTTATTTGTGGTAGAAAGTCTGACCTCCCAAAGGTTATCAAAAGTTAGATAGATCATTTTTTCTAACCTCAATTTAATTTAATTTACTAGAGTAGGAAAATATTTCCTATTACATTTCGAGAGCCTCCTTCATAAAGGTGTAATTCATCTGTTTTAGTTTATATTTTCTATAACAAAAATTATTTGACTAAATGGTTTAATTTTTGCCCGTAACCTTTTTGCATTTCCGTCAACAATTTTCAAAACAAATTAATCTGCTTTTACGGAATACTTCTTTAGAAACCTCTGTTGTTTTAAAATAAAAATAATAAAGGAATATAATACAAAATTAATTCCCGTATACGACTTGCAATATGACGAAAAATCTGAATTGAAGAACAAATCGAAAATACCTAAAAAACACAATTTGCTCTTATTTCAATTGTTCAAAAATCAATAAGTTAATCCCGGATATCCCATATTTATTAACGATTTCCTGTTTGAAATCATAGAAATGCGTAGTTAAATCATATTTTCGATTTGATAAAATGTCATAATGCAACATGGTCTTTGCATTTCAGTCTTTAATCCCAAATTCCTAGCGTAATGTAATAATTAAGATGTTTGTATATATTATATTCAAATAAACAAATCCGAAACCACACCTATCTCGCATTGAGTACTTTCTATTGCGCCATACCACGCTGTGTTGCTGAGGTTTTTTCTGTGTATGGTGAAGATAGTGACCTTGAAAGTTGAAACAATTTTTTCAATAAGGAGCGTTTGATACACACAAGTATTGATAACTGTGCACAGTTGGCGACACAACACACCACTTCACACTGCACGAGATAAGTGTTCGCACTGCATGTGATAAGGCGTGTTCTACGCTCCTCAGGGTGCTAATTAAAACAATAGAATGATGTTTTTGGAGCTTTACAAATAATCAGAGATCCAAATGATAATAATAAACTTATGTACAATTGATTTCAAACTTATGTATCTTTAGCAATTGTATCCACGACTTAGTAGTTTTAAGCTTTCTAAGACTACTTCAAAATTCAAATCTATTGATCCCATTCCGATGAAGAAGTGCGTTAATTTTGCACAGCTAAATCCCTCGTGATCATTTTTTTTAAATCGATATCTTCTGAAATACAAAAGGAATTGCCGTTCTAACACAATTCGAAACTTTTCGAAATTTTTGATCTCTTTTTATCATTGAGATTTTTTTTCAAAAGGCTGACTCACCTATTTCCGTGTCCTCTTGCCTAGACATGGGTAAATAGGTTGAAAAGTTACTTTTTCTTGGTTTTTCTGTATTCATAAACATTTTTTGTTTTGTTATATTTTTAAAGCATAAACTAGCAGTCAAACGATTATATTCTTCAAAACTTACAAAAGAAGACATTCGCGAACGTGTCCTAAAAGTTATAGCTGCATATGATAAAGTCACAGCTGATAAGGTAATTTCCAAAAATTCAACCATACTAATGCATGTTTCGTTTTTTTTTTCATTTCTTTGTCCTCAGGACAGAAGGAGTCTTTGGCAGTCGCAATCGATACGATTATATTCGGGCTTACCACCGCTTTCAATGAAATTAATCAAAGAACGCGTTCTACTGGTGTTGAATTTATACGATAAAGTTGATCCTAAAAAGGTAAAGTTCGATAATTTTATTTTGTTGTTCATTTGTGAATATCGATTGCAATTGCCAAACTCAAAAACATGCATAATGATATACTTTGAAATACTAAACGAAAAATGAAAACAATATTTTTTTTAAAGCTCACCGTTGACTCACATTTCATCACTGATCTTGGTCTTGATTCATTGGATCATGTAGAAGTGATTATGGCAATGGAAGATGAATTCGGTTTTGAAATTCCCGATGGTGATGCTGAGAAGCTATTGAGGCCTGCCGATATCATTAGATATGTTGCCGATAAGGAAGATGTTTATGATTAAAACAAAGTGTAATTAATTAATTAATAAAAACAAATAATTAAAAAAAACATGTTGAAGAAATAACAATACAAATTAAGAGAGTTTTTTGAAAAAGAAGTATTGATAAAGAATTTTAAAGAAATGTCCGTTTTTAAACAACTGCCTTTATTGTTTTGATTTTTTAAATAGCCATAATCCTCTAAAGCTTCTATAGAATGTGAAACGATACGATATGTAAAGATAGGCATATGACTCAATAAACATCTAAAGACAAAACACAGTACCTACTATTTGTTAAATTTGTTTTTGAAATGGATTTTAAATATTAAGTAGAGAAGTTTTTGTGAGACTGCTCAACCAATGCATCTAAGATCGGGGCAAATATAAAATGTTTAGGATTGTTTTGAAATTTTCAGTACATTTTTAATACACGAACACGATAAGCTAGAGGCTTTTCATAAATTAAGGTAGAAATGTGACTTCAAAGAACAGCCGGATTCTGTATTTCTCCATTCTGCATTAAAGAACGAGCATGACAATCAAACCTAGGTTATCTCTATAGATGCGGTCTGCAAATCAAACAATAGGTTGTGGATATGGGTTTGAAGATACACTACAGATCCACTTAGATCCACTTATATTTAGAATTCTGCCTCCTCGGTTAAGTTAATGAGCTGACAGTTGGTCCTGTTACCGTCACACTTAGATCAATGTAGATTCCTTGTGATGCCCTAGGGATTATGACTCATATGTATTGAAACCTATGGTAATCAAGGCCCTTAAGGGTATTGATGATTTCCAGCAAGATTTAGTCTGAAATGTCTGAGAGTACTTGTAACTCATTGAAGAAATGTCTGTCGTCACATAATCACCTGGTTGAGGACAGGTAGATACCTTTTTTATACTTTCCTTGAGAAATCATGCCTGGTAGATGAGTTTGGTATATATGTATGTCCGTTTGTTGTCAGTATTGCTGATTAAGTCCACGGGGCCCCATCAACTCATTGACGCTCGTGTTCGTCGTGTATAAACGAGGTGCTTACTCTCCGTTTGTTGCTTCTCCTGCAAGAAACATGTGCGTTGTTTATATTATCATTGTCGTTCGTGACCGTTTTTATGTTTTTTGACCGTGGTTGGAGGCGATTTCCAGTCCGTGGTCGGCTGGTTGATAGAGCTTAGAAATTGTTAAGCCATTTGAGAACGTTAATAAATTTCAATATGTTTTGCTTGTTGTGTTATGTTGTACTGTGTACCAAAAACCCTTAGCTCTTCGCTACAACAAGTAACAAGCTTCAATTTGATTTCAATTTCAAAAAACTCTTTTACTGTCGCTTGACTATCTCCTAAGATAAGTGGATCTCCTTTCTTTATAATTTGGAAAGCAATAATTTGGTGCATAACTATACCCAAGTCATCACCATCCGCTATTAAAATTAAAATTTTTATCCTTCAAAAATATCCTCAGAATCACAAAATTTTTATCAACGATTTTATTAAATACCTACTTGGTTGTGTTGATGCAAACCTACTTCCCAATATGATAATAAGAAATTTAAAATGTTCATGTATGTATGTGCTTTGTTTTTTAATTCTTAATTAATTGAAGCTCTACATCAAAAACAAAATTCTATCACAAGCATCTAAACTAAAAATTTTACTCATTTATACTAAATCACAGTAAGCCACTATTAATAGCATCAATCTCTGCCTTCAGCTTAATCTTCTGAAGGCGCAATACTTTAGTTTCTTCAAAAAGTTTTGATCTCTGTTGTCTCAAGTATGACATCTGCATTTTGATTAACCTAGCATTTGTTCCACAACTACGGCATCTCATAATTCTTCGACGTGTGTGTAAAGAAGCGTATTTAGATAATTTTTTCTTTTCAACAGCCTCATTATCTGGCGGGAAGGTATGGTCTATTGAAGCAGATTGTGGTTCATTTTCATCTTCGATTACATATTCTTTATTTTGTTCATCTAGAGTCATTTCAGTTAGACAAACCGTTCTTACTGGACTCATTAGAATAAAATCATTAAAGAATTCTTCCTTATCGTCCAAGTCAGCTGCGTGATTGGGCGAGCTGGGCACTTCCACAGGCTCCTCTACTTGTTCTGTAATTTCTTTAGTCAGATTAAGTTCGTCATAAACATAGCCAGATTCTTCTCCACAAATAAGATCTTCATAGATTATCGTTGGCCTACTTCCTCCCACCTCATTCCAACTGTTCTCAGAAATAGGACCTGTATTTGTTTCCAGGTTTGTCCCCTCCTCCAGTGCCTCAGATTCTTCCTCGTAATCAACAATTATGCGATTACTTAAAAGCTCATCATACTCCTGATTTGAGTTGTTAGTTGAGTTAAGCAAATCAATTTGAGGATTCAGAGACGGAAAAACCATTGATGATGGAGATGCTCCGCTTTCAAAGATATCAAGGGATTCTGGCTTTGGTTTAAGATCTTCTTGAAAGGTTTCTGTATTAAGAGAGTAACTTGATTCAAACTGGAAAAATCTATTTATGACAGCATGTTGGATAGCATCTTGCGTTGCAGTCTCTGAAATTGTATATATTTTAACCAAATTCTAACAAAATTCAATACTAACTTACGGTGAATTCTTTGGAGAATCGATTTTTGTTCGTCTTCATTTCGCGACCTTGACAATCCTAAATGAGTTGTCATGTTAAAGAGGTCCTTCTTCAAGATAGTCTTATTCTCCTTTTGCTTGACATATTCGATTATCAACTTCTTTTCGACATTCAAGTGAAGTAATTCGTGAATCTTTGGAAAAAAAAATATTAGTTCGGTAACTCTTCCACTTCATAACATCAAACTCATTTTACCTCCTCCAACAATTTTTGTGATGGTCTTCGCTTCTGTGGCAACTCCTTAACAGCTTGTTCAGTGATTTCATGAGTATGATCATTACAGACATCGATTACTTCGAGCTTACGGCCGCATTTTGTTGCACGCAATGAAATAAAAGCTGGACAGTCAATCTGTCTAGTTTGTCGCTTACACGGACGCAAGCCATTGGCTTTGGATTTAAAACGCTGACCGCCGAAAATGCAAGAGAATCTTATGCTGTAGTATTGTATCGCTTCGTTCAACTTCCGAGAGACCTTGCGATGAGCAAATTTTACAAGACGACTATCGCGTGTCCAATAGTAGACCAGAGATTCCTGAGTGTGTGCCCTCAGACGTTCGGCTACTTGTTCGAAATTGTCGAATGTATCACCGCGGAGAAAGGCGTTTTTGCCTTCGACACGTATTATATAGTTCGCATCTATTTTATTTAGTTTGTTCATACTTTTTGAAAAGAACTTTATAGGAAAGACAAGATGCAAGAATACTTTTAGCACTTCAAGGTGCTCTGATTTACGGACTGACTGACTCACTGTACTGCATAGAACAGCTGTCTTTGGATTTGATTTTACTGCAGCGTATGAAAGATGTCACTAGTTGTGGACTCGGGCAAAAATGAAAGCACATTTCAATTAAAATATATATTTGGTTGGTCTGTTTTGTAACGAAATTTCTTACGAATGTTGATGCTCACAAATTATCTTTACAATCTCCTATTGAAAAACTTGGGTGTTTCTACTGTCAAAAATTGTGTCGAGTCTGATGGATAAAAAATAATGAAAAATAGCAAACAACTTGTATAATATAAAATTTGTTTTTAAATTAAAGAAAAATTATTAACGAAAACAAAGTATATGAAATGTAATTTTTGATATGAGAAGTTGGATTTTGACGTTTTATACACAAAAGTGGTTCAATGCATTTGCTAACTTTCTTGCTAGTTTCTCAATTTGTCATAAATGTTCTCTATTCTGAAAGGTTTTATACATTTTACCGAAAAAAGATATTAAAAATACCTAATATGTTAGCATATGATAGAGCAGCGCGCACATGCAACACTTCAGTCCCACTTACACTTTTCTCTCTTGGATATATAGAAAAAAACTCAACTAATTGATTAAGAGTGCGCGTATGTGCATATGATTATGTGAGCTGATTTTAGGCAATCGGCTTGTTGTGTCAAAACACAAACTTTTTAGTTGCTTGAATTGAGTTGCTGTATGTGCGACGAGTCCCATAAGCTCATATGTTTCATTTTAGCAACTGAACAGTTGCGAAACTAAAAATTGAATGTGCGCGCCTGGACTAAAGTCATAGGAAATTGCAAAATAAAATTAAATAATTTTGCCAAAAATCCTTATTTGTGCTTTTTAATCATTTAAAAAATAGATTTATTTCGATTCCTAATTTCGCTTTCAGTTGGAAAGAACAGCAAGTTACAAAAATTTAAAGCTTGACATTCTAGACATTTATTATAAAATCAAAATTTCTATTGTTAAGTGAACAAAAATATATTTTTTTTAAAGTTCCCAGAGATAATTGTTTAATTTGTTGACCTTAGAGATGGAACCACATTTATCTCATGTACGGTGTTGTGGAGTAGTGGGTTGCTATGTATTTCATATCCGTAGAATCATATTTGTTAGATGTGGTGGGTTGTGTCGAAGTCCTTCGTATTCCTATTGCGCCACCACGCTTTTTAGCTGACGTATGAAAAAGAGCAAATGATGCTCTCGCTAAAAGAAACAACTTCGTTCAATAAAACGAGAAAGCTTACAAAATATTCGTATATATTAATATTATATGAACTTATTTGGGCTTTAAGGCTAGCCGCGCACTATCAATTTTTAGTTGCGGAACTGTTTGGTTACTTATAGAAAATAGATGAACTATTTGGTTGAATATCTGCGCAGCTGCAGATAATTATATGTTCAATAAAATAGCGAACTCATTTTATTCAATCGTTTAGTTTGTGTCGAAACACAAACTTTTTAGTTGCTCGAACCAAGCAGTTTCGCAACTGAAATTGCAAGTGCGCGCCTAGCCTAATGATCGTTGAAATGGATGCAATTAATAAATGCAGTTGCGAAACTAAAAATTGAATGTGCGCGCCTAGCCTTAGGCACTTTCAATTTTTAGTTTCGCAACTGCTTGGTTCGAGCAACTAAAAAGTTTGTGTGTTGACACAAACTAAACGATTGCCTAAAATGAGTTCCCTATTTTGTGTTACATATAATTATATGCACCTGCGCGGCCACTCAACCAAATAGTTCATCTGTTTTCTATAAGCAACCAAACAGTTGTGCAACAAACTAACTTGCGCCTAGCCTAACTTTCCAAGAAAAGAAAAGAGAAAAAGAACGTTTGACTAAGCATTTAGTAAGCACCCTGTATCTTCGTAAAAATCCCGTGTATTTCCTTGTATTTTAGTTTTGACATTTGCAGTTTTTTTAAATTTGAAAATTAGAAAACAATCTACAATCTAGAGAATTTATCAATTTAATTCCTGAAATTTTCCAAGATGAATACAACACAAAAGTCAGAATTAATTGATGAAATGATTGATGAACTCGGTAATTAACACTTTTATTAACACAATCATTAAATTAATTGCCCTCCTGGTTTCAGATCGAGCTCGCATCACAAAACAAAAGCAGATAGAATATATTTCGGATATTTGTGAGAAATCCAACCACATCCTTCTCCAGATTGAAGCCTCTCATAAAGCGAAGACTGCTCCTACCGATGGTACAGCCGCCCGTTTCAAATATCGTAAAGAAACACTGCATGCATTAGCCAAGACTATGGAAATTTTCGACCGTATCTTGAACAGGGATGCACAATCCCCACAACAGTCACAAGGAGTTGACTTCGAGACATACATCACCACAACTCGAACCAAGATCGACTTTTTGGCAAGCGGCTTACGCAAGCTATTGGCTCTGAATGATACAGTCAATCAAATAGGGAATGAACTTCGCCACGACAGTGATTTCGAATTGTACTCAACAGATCCTGACGAGTCCATTAGTAGCGAATAAAAAAGTCCAATTAGATTAACAATTATTTATTTGTTAAGAAGGTTTATAACAATTAATTGCCACTAGGGCATCGGTTACAATGTCCACTAATTCATTTAATCTGGCGCAGCTCACATCATTTGATTTTGTATTGCTGTAGAGATCCTGATTTTCTTGAATAAATGCAAAGTGTTCCATGTTCTCCGAAATCTGCCTTATCTTGGCCTCTTCTTTTTCTGTGAATGCATCATTGCCCACGTTTTCTGTCTGAGAAAGCTTATCCAACTCCCTTGCAAACGTATTTATGTTCTCCAGTTTCTCACTGTAGTCCTTTGAACGGGACTGGTCTCCAAGTTCTTTGTTGAAGTTTGCGAGTTTGTCAGTGAATTTGCAGAATTCGCTGCAAATAACTGCTGCTGATGGCTGATCTTCGAGTATCTTTGAAGAATTAATCGAAGTCGAGGAGGAATTTGCTTTGGGCTTGATCGTCAAATGGAAACGAGCATTTTCTCGAGCTGTTTGTTTCTTCGGCTTGGGTAGGTTTGCGGGGTACTCTTCGAATGCTTTGAATAGATCTATATACTCCAATGGATCAGGTTTATCTTTTCGGGGAGTTGTGCAATTCTCGATGGATTTGTATTCTTTTTGGAGCGCCACATAGTAATCGCTGAGAGGAATAATGGAAGACTTTACGCAACATTTATGAATAATTCTTTTGTGCTCGTCGAAATCTAAATTAATGATTTTGGCAACCTCATCGAAATCTATATTTTTTGATGAGTTTTCCATTTTTAATTGAAAAATTAACAAAATTTATTTTAAACTTGAAAGTGACGGCTGTAACAGTGGGAATTTTAGTATTGCCGTTGGAGATGAAAAAATCCCCCTAAAAAGTACAGTTCGGTGTAGATTATTTAGTACAGTTCGAACGTTAATAATGGGTTATTGAATTAAGACTGGAAGCCCAAGGAAATGGCGATATAAAAATAATAATATTTTAACAGGGTGAATTGTTTTAGAATTTCATTTTGCAATTATAATATTTTGTATGAAGAAACAAAATATGCTTATCGTCTTTTTTGTTTCGAGAAGAAGCATAAGTAAAAATATAAATAGACTTCAGGCTCAAACACTGGTGGAGAATCAGAGCGCTTTTTATGACAAAATAATGTCTATACAACTCTCCAAGATATTTTTAGAGCATTCCCCACTTCTTCATATTTATCTTTAAAATATGAAGTACCCGTTAAAAATTGCGTAGAAACATACTCTTGCCGGATTCTTAGCTTCGGCAATTTAAATTTATATTCCAGGTGATATTATTTGCATTTACAAGGCAATTCCTTTGGCAATATAAAAAGTAAAAACATATCTAAAAATATTAGGTGTGTTTTTTTTACAAGTCCATATAGAATTGTAAAAAAAACGACATCGGGACTAAGCGCTTTACATGCAAATGCAACAACTACTTAAATCTATACAGAGTTAGCTAAGACCAGATAATTATCGAGAGTTAATCTAAGACCCGATAAAAATGGTGATGCCAAATTAGTATTATCTATATGTTATCGATAATTTGCTCAGAGACGTCAAAAGTGAAGTTTTTGGATTGGTTGATGCTAGTCGTCAATAAGCTGACAAATGTCATAGCGTACACAGTGCTTCCAGCTATGTGGAAAAAAAGCTCCTAAATCCCGATGTCGTTTTTTTTTACAATTCTATATGGACTTGCAAAAAAAACACACCTATTGCCTACCAACAGTAAAATTCCTTAATTGATTTTTACAAGCAGCTGAGATTTATTTTTCAGTTGTGAAAGTAAAACGTTATTAATTTTCCATTTTTGATACTTTAACTGATGTAATGTACATGAAAATGTTTCATAATTAAAGCCTAGTACGTAGATCGGGAAAAATTTTGTCTCCCATACATTTTTTTTTTCCTGGAACAAATTTTGTCTTGGATATTTTTCCGAGCAGTACGCAGTTCGCGCGAAATTCATACTTTTGTGCATTGCTGTACAAAATGTCTCCACTAAATTTTGCCAGGAAAAAGAATGATACAAGCATTATTTTGCGGGACAAATTTTGACAGCCACCGTATTCCGATTTTTGTCAAAACTGGTTTTATGTAAAAGGTGCTGATATGCTTCTCTTGAAAGCATCGAGAGAAGATCCCAAACCCAAACGACTTTTGTAAGACAACCCGTTCCAGAGATACTCTACAAAACATATTACATTATTTTTTAATTCTCAAGCCTAGTACGCAGATCGCGATAAATTGTATCTCCCAAAATTTTCTCCAAACATCAGCTAAAATCCAAGCTAAATTTTGACATAAGAACTTTGTGGAGAATATGTCACAGAAAACAGCTGTTCTCTAAATGAAATTTTTTCAAAGATTTAAAAGAATTTTAAAGTATGATTTTTTAAGAATTAAGCCTAGTACGCAGATCGCGCTAAATTTTATCTCACACATTTTTCTCCAAACATCAGCTAAAATCCAAGCAAAATTTTGACATAAGAACTTTGTGGAGAATATGTCAAAGAAAACAGCTGTTCTCTAAATGAATTTTTTCAAAGATTTAAAAGAATTTGTTTTAAAGTATGATTTTTTAAGAATTATGAATGAGAACGAATGAGAATTATGAATTATGAGTGATTTTTGTTGTCGAAAATCTTGTAAGACTCCCGTCACCAAATATTCTTCTAAATATTATTCAAATATTATTCCATTTCAAATTGAAATTGAAATTTAGCTCGAGAATAAATGTGCCGGACAATTATTTCGTGCGCTAAATTTTGACAGATAAGTTATGTACAGTTCGAAGAGAAATTTTGATTTTTTAGCTGGAGCAGCGTACCTCTCGGATAAAATGCTTGACATAATTTTAGCTTGGCTAAATTTTGGAGAGAATTTTGTATGGGAGATAAAATTTAGCGCGATCTGCGTACTAGGCTTTATGAATTAGAATGAATGAGAGTTATGAATTATGAGTGATTTTTGCTGTGGAAAATCTTGTAAGACTCCCGCCACCAAATATTCTTCTAAATATTATTCAAATATTAGTCCATTTCAAATTGAAATTGAAATTTAGACGGCTTTTAAACGAAGCAATATTACCTTGCGATTTTTAAGCCCGTTGGAAAGAGACGTGTGTGGTGGCGGGGTTACATAAGGCGGAAGATGACTCCAAAAGAGAAACTAAGATTAAAAATCGCTCTCGTGTAAAAGCAGTATTAGCTCGAGAATAAATGTGCCAGACAATTATTTCGTGCGCTAAATTTTGACAGATAAGTTTATGTACAGTTCGAAGAGAAATTTTGATTTTTTAGCTGGAGTAGCGTACCTCTCGGCTAAAATGCTTGACACAATTTTAGCTTGGCTAAATTTTGGAGAGAATTTTGTATGGGAGATAAAATTTAGCGCGATCTGCATACTAGGCTTCAAACTTCAAACTTTTGTGCGAGATTTGGAAAAGTTTTGTAGAGATGAAAATTGTAGAGATAAAATTTTTCTTGTCTCGATCTGCGTACTAGGCTTAAGGCTAGTCGCGCACTGGCAACTTGTGATCGAAATAAAATAGTTTAATCACCAGTTGAAAGAGAACCGCCCACTGGCAACTCTTTACTCACACTCACACTCTTTTCTCTCTTGCGCTTATAGAAAACAGCTCAACTGTTGCGAAGGTAATCGTTTAGTTTGTGTCAAAACACAAACTTTTTAGTTGCTCGAATCGAGTTGCTCTAAGTGCGCGGTATTCCATATAGGCCCATATGTTTCATTTTAGTAACCAAACAGTTGCGAAACTAAAAATTGAATGTGCGCGCCTGGCCTAAGGCAATCGTTTAGTTTGTGTAAAAACACAAACTTTTTAGTTGCCCGAATGGAGTTACTCCAAGTGCGTGGTATCCCATATAAGCCCATATGTTTCATTTTAGCAACTAAACTATAACTTCATTTGTTTAGCAGATTCATATTATTAAATTTTCTAATGTTTGTTGAACGTTTCCACTTTTGATAAAGTTTCAACAGAAAACTTCAGTGAATAAATTCGATAATCAATGAGAAAAGTCTATAATAAGTATCTTGGAGTATACAGTTATCTTTAAAATTAAATGAGACTTCAACATTAACATAATTTATTATAATTACTGCAAACCAATTTTGACAAGAAGTGTAGCCAATTCGAATGCACTTCCACCTTCAAATCAAGCTTTTACTTAGACCTGTCATCGTGTCCACCATTTTGTTCTTCAACAAAATACTGGGATTTTTTCGTCGGTTCAACTTTTTACAGCAAACGGCATGGCGATGTATTAAAATTAAGTGACACTTCTACTTCTTCGGTCACCCTGCTCGCAAATTGTGGTTTCGTAATCGGTAAGATTGGAAAAAATTTTTTTCTTTTTTTCACTCATTAAATTTTGTCCCAAAAATTGCATAAAATTTACAAAAAATATCAAATTCTTTCTCATTTAGGTGTCAATAACAAGAATTTTTAAACTTTCCTAGAGAATTTTGCGATAATCTACCCAAAAATGTTCGCTGCTGTACGATCGGCCGTGACCAAGTCTTCGGACAAGAAAGTTATATCACTACTCCAGCAAGTCAACCGTGAATATGCTGCTAAAGCCGCAGCTGCTGCTGGTGCAAGCAACGGCAAAATTGTTGCCGTTATTGGTGCCGTCGTCGACGTCCAATTCGATCAGGATTTACCCCCAATTCTAAATGCCCTAGAAGTAGACAAGAGGACCCCCCGTCTGGTGTTGGAGGTCGCCCAGCATTTGGGAGAAAACACCGTCCGTACCATTGCCATGGACGGTACCGAGGGTCTGATTCGTGGCCAGAAAGTCGTCGACACTGGATTCCCAATCCGTATCCCAGTTGGTGCTGAGACTTTGGGTCGTATCATCAACGTCATCGGAGAACCCATCGATGAACGTGGTCCCATTCCAACCGACAAGACCGCCCCCATCCACGCCGAAGCTCCCGAATTTGTTGAGATGAGTGTCGAACAAGAAATTCTGGTCACCGGAATTAAGGTCGTAGACTTGCTCGCTCCTTACGCTAAGGGAGGTAAGATTGGTCTGTTCGGTGGTGCCGGAGTCGGCAAGACCGTACTCATCATGGAGTTGATTAACAACGTCGCTAAGGCTCATGGTGGTTACTCCGTGTTCGCCGGAGTAGGAGAACGTACCCGTGAAGGAAACGATCTCTACAATGAAATGATTGAGGGTGGTGTCATCTCCCTTAAGGACAAGACCTCCAAGGTAGCTCTTGTCTACGGTCAGATGAACGAGCCCCCAGGCGCCCGTGCCCGTGTCGCCTTGACTGGATTGACCGTTGCTGAGTATTTCCGTGACCAAGAAGGACAGGATGTACTTCTTTTCATCGACAACATTTTCCGTTTCACACAGGCTGGTTCCGAGGTGTCTGCCCTTTTGGGTCGTATCCCCTCTGCTGTCGGTTACCAACCCACTTTGGCCACTGACATGGGTTCCATGCAGGAACGTATTACCACCACCAAGAAGGGTTCCATCACTTCCGTGCAGGCCATCTATGTGCCCGCTGACGATTTGACTGATCCCGCTCCAGCTACAACATTCGCTCACTTGGACGCCACCACTGTGTTGTCCCGTGCTATCGCTGAATTGGGTATCTACCCAGCTGTAGATCCCCTCGATTCCACCTCCCGTATCATGGACCCCAATATCATTGGCAACGAGCACTACAACGTCGCTCGTGGTGTGCAAAAAATCTTGCAGGACTACAAGTCCCTCCAGGATATCATTGCTATCTTGGGTATGGATGAATTGTCTGAGGAAGACAAGTTGACCGTCGCCCGTGCCAGGAAGATCCAACGTTTCTTGTCACAGCCCTTCCAGGTCGCTGAAGTATTCACTGGTCACGCCGGCAAATTGGTCCCCTTGGAGGAAACCATCAAGGGATTCACACAGATCTTGGCTGGCGAGTACGATCATTTGCCAGAGGTTGCTTTCTACATGGTTGGACCCATTGAGGAGGTTGTCGAGAAGGCCGAACGTTTGGCCAAGGAAGCTGCTGCTTAAGGAGGATAAAACTACTGCCACACCTACACACTGAAAAAGGAGGGGAGTTCTTTCGTATCTTAAGTAATTAAAAACATAAAAACAGTTATCTTTTTCTTTTCCTTCCTAATAATTAGGCATTAACAAATATGTGAGTCCAAAAGTGAATAAATAAAATCTGAATTTTTGGCGAAAAAGAATGATTTCTGTTCTTTTTTTTTGTTCTCTGTTACGTAACCATCGCCGACGATGTGCTGTTATGCAAAAGTGATACATAACCTAGAATATGATGTATTGACGAAAATTGTGGGCAGAATGATGCTGTAGAACTATATAATTTGGCCCAGAAAAGGGATTTTGTAATCGAAAATCGGAAAATTCTTATGCAACATGCCGCAGCGGGTTCAATGAATTGTGTTTATTTACATACACACATAAGTAGCATGTAGTTTCAATTACAAAGTCTGATATCTAGGTTTTGGGGCGGTGCAGTGCTGTGTGTGATGATTAGAATTTGGACTCGGGGTAAATGTGAGGTTAGAAAAGTGTTCTCTTGAAGTTTTCTTTTATTAATAGAAAATATTGGAAAGAATAATGGAACTAAAAATCTGAATTTGAAATTTTATTCCCCCTTGGAAATGGTAGCAATGATGTTTTTCTGCTCCACTTTTCATATTCATCACAAGAGAGTGGTGTATGGATTTTTCTCACATTTTGATTCATTGCTGCAGCAACGAAGTGCTAGTTTTAATCAGAAAACAAAGGACATACAGTTGCCAATTTATTGTTCAATTGGGACATGTTTTAATAAAATGTTTGAGTGTACAAGAGAATAAATTAGTAAGGTACCTATTCGGGTTTATTAGGTATACATACATGATATATATAATGTACCTTTGTATATGTACAAAATCGATTATTAGGTAATTTTCGTAAGATTTGATGTAGGATTAAAAAGAAAATTGAGTTTACAACAAAAATAATAGAAATTAATTCATCTGAAACTGGGGGTTGTAATAGTTGTTATACCAGCAGTGCTTGAACGCTGCCCATCGGAAAACCAAGGCTGTTTTTCCAGTGTAAATAGTCCAATCACATATCTACCAAAATTTTTCAAAATACTAATGAAGAAACGATATCTTGGAAACTTCATCTAATTCAAATCATCTAGTTAAAAAACTAAATAATTACAGAGTTTAAGCAAATCCAGTTGATCCATCATTTTTCAGAGCGTTTCATATAAGGGGTGAAGTCATTCAGCTTGTATAGAAAATCCCCCCGTGCTATGGTAGCCATTATATTAAAATACTACTGAAATATTCTACAAGGAACGTTTCGACGTTGGTTATAGTGGGAAGGGTAAAGAGGGGAGAAAATGGTGAAGTTTAAGAATTGCCTAAAAATTTCTTTCCTAAGGACCTGATGCTTTAGTTAAAAGATCGTGAATAGGAGGCAACAATTTGTGTTTAGTGTTGAATTGGAAAAATTCAACTCTGCCTTGCAAGCGGTCGAAAATAGAAATGGAAATAGCCAAGAAGACACCTTTCCAGCCAACGGACTAAAGTCTTCTGTAAATGTTAAGCTTTCAAAAACGCTGTGAAATAGGAATAAGTGCATACCACAAAAATCTCACTGAGAAATGAATTAAAAAATATTTCATTGTAATAATCTCCATACAGAAAAAAAAAAGCTCAGGCTCTTGTCCCAATTGGAATAATTTTACATTCTCAAAAATATTTCTTTGGTGAAAATCGGTATTTAAAGGACAGGAGTTTAAAATGAACAAACTCGAAAAAATTATTGTAGTTTGCGATCTTCAGCGGAGTTATTTACGTAAAATGTGCGAAACACGGACTTACAAAGCCCATAACTTGAGTTTTAAATTTGGATATTTTAATGTTAAATGCTCTGATGTCATCAAGTGAACAACAACAATTTATTGCAGCCTTAAAATCAATTTACGGTGGGAACGGAACAATTCTTTGGACTTCTGTTATAGAATCTAGTTCACGTGTATTCTTCTAATCAGTCAAATGAAGGACATTTTTCAATTCATGAAAACATATACTGATTACATGAGCCTTTATTCAACTTATTCGTTGTTTAAATAAAACTAAATTAAAATGATAGATCGACTGGATCACACGTACTTGGCTCTTACGTAAAAGTACTTTGGATTTTTTGTAGGTATTAAATTAGAGGAAAATTTTCAAATGCATACAAATGACCTCTGATTTCTATAGGTTTGAATTTAAGCAAACAAATTTTAAAAATCGTTTTATTATTAAATTAATTTTTAGATAACAAATTTCCTTAGAAATTTTAAGTATTTAATAATATAGATTTTAGGAAATAATTCCAAAAACTAATAGTTCACACGTTTTCAAGATATCGATTTTTCAAAAAAAAAATTTAAAAATGTTTCTTCTCAAAATCCAAAAAAAAATATTTCTTCGGAATTTTTTATATACAATATTATTGTACATTCAAAGGAGCTCCTGTACAAAAATGTTGGTAAAAATTGTTACAGCCGTTAATGAGAAAATCGAAAATCAAAAAAACTTTTCTATGAACCTGAATAAACTTTTTTTGACCAAAATTTAGTCCATGGTTATAATAGCACACTTAATTGATTGTCATCAAAATCTTTACAGCCGTTTTCGCAACAAATAAGATTTTGCATAATGGCTGGATGGCAGGTACCGTTAGTTTTGACTAGGGAATCACCGAAGAACCTTAAATGCCGAGTTTGAAGAAAATCACAGACATGCAGACGGAATTGGCGGACCCAATTTGTTCGTGTTCTCTATCATCGTAATGTCAACTTTGATCAAATTCTCGAGTTAATTTTTTTTCCAAATGCAAGACCTGCCCTATATCGCAAGTACATATACATAAGTGTTCATCCCAGTTTTCACTTGTTTGATTATTCAATATCTATTTTACTGTATGGCCAATTGTCGCTTGTAGACCTGTCGTTTTACTTTATTGTATGAACTGTATGGCCAATTGTCGCTTGTAGACCTGTCGTTTTACTTGAATTTTAGTAAAACCTTTACCGGTATAAAAGCGATTGTTGCAGTCATAGATTTACTAGCTTTATAGCTAACATATCCACATAAAATATTCATGTACATTTTGTTTCTTAAAAAGAGTGTTCTTATGTATGTATGCTTATTGTGTTGGGAAGATTTTACTTCTCCTTCTTAAGCTGTATATTTATCCTTTTCCCTCATTGATCATCGTTACAAAACGTAGTATTATTTCGGTTCTTTTACATAAATGAAATTTAATGAAAACTTTTATAGCCGAATGTTTCCTCTAAGCAGAAGGAATAGTCTGAACCAAATTTGAACCGAATCTATCCATCCGTTTAGGATCTAGCTCGACATACACATAGATGCACAGATGAATTTGTACAAGAAAAATTAGTTCTGTTCAACCAGCTGCACTGAACTACTCTGGGCAGAAAAGTGTAGCTTTTTTGTGTTCATTGAGAAAATTTCTGCACTGACTTACACTGATTAGCGTTCATTGAGCTGAACTAGTGTACACTAGTGCAGAATATCTTGCACTACCTTTTGAGCTAGTGCAGGTTGGTGAAAACTGTCAAAGTCAGCTGATGTCATTATTCGATTATATTTTGTTAACGAATAAAGTTGATTTTTTTCTGCGCTTTGTATTTTTGATTAAAGTTTTTAAATAATGCATAGATTAGAGCTAACTTCGAGTGAAGGGCAATCTCTGGTGATTCAGTGTTCTCCAATTAATCCAATAATATCTTAATTAAATCTATGTATGCATGTATATTTGCACGAAGGATTCCGAACGCAAGTGTTTGAAAGTTTGATGAAAAAGGGTGAAAAGGAGGAAGAGATTTTGTGCCTAAAAAGCCAACAACGTCGTCGCAGGCAGTGGGAATGAATTTCTTCCCTTTACCATCGACTTTAGCGCAGGCATAAGGCATTTTACTTGCACCGAATTTAATTTGTTTTTTTTTTTAAACATCTGACATATGACGTTTTTGCTTGAGTTTGCACTGACAGTTTTCATGAACTTGCACTGCACTACACTACTCTACACTGGCCTTTTCGTGGTTGAACACAACTATTATGTCCCTAGATGAACGAGTATAACACTTATAAAATGTAGTAAATGAAACACATATTTATTTCGAACAAAATTAAAATATTAAGGTAAATAATTTTTATTAAGTTTTTATTTAAAAATTTAACATAGGTATTTAGGTAAATAGTCAATAATCAAACAATGATGATTATTATTTTTCGTTGATCATTATATTTGAAAAAAATAGAACTATCTCTGAAAATTGGAACATAACTTTAAAAGTGTACGAATATGTTTCATGCATTTTTGTCTTCTTTAATTTTCACTTAACCTATTCAAAAAAAAATACTTGAAATGTAAAACTGATATAAACATAATTTTGTTTAATTAAAAATTTCATAAAACACAAAAAAAATTCAATTTCAGTGCAAAAAACTACGGAATCACAATTTGTTAAACAAAAAAATAAAATGTATAAAATTAGGTAGGTATAGCTCGTTTTCGTATTATAAAGACTTTACTCTTGCGAGTGTTTAAAAACTTTTATACAATTTTATTTGTTGCTTTCGATTTTTTATACAATTTTTTTAAATACATAAATAAAACAAATAATTTTAAATAAAATCAAATCTAACAATTTTTGCACCAAAGCTACTACTTTGAATAGTGAGTTAGAATAGTGCTAGAATAAATTCTTTAGGTGAGATTTCGACAAGAATTTGGTTATACACTTTGTATACATACATTACATATTAATTTTAGGGTAAAAAGTTTTTTTTTTTTATCGAAAATGGTTTAATTTTCAAACAGTCTTGATTCAATGATTTGCAGGTGATTTTCTTATTTTTACACACACAAGTCAATATTAATTGAATTTATATAAATAATATTAATCAATAACACAATCTGCTTACACAGAAAGGCAGAATGTTTACAGAGAATGTAATAAAACATACGTAAATGGAATCTTTAGTGCTTAATAGTTGCATTTACATAAAGAGTATTTTTTTTTTATTGAAAAAAAAAAAAAGAATGAGAATCATAAATATTTGTTTTATCTAAAGAGTGTGGCTCGGACTTCTATTAACTACTAGACTTAATTATTTTATTTTCAATTGAATATAAAATTAGTTACCAATATTTTGTGGCAAGATTTTTGGTAAAAGCTGAACTAAATCATCTTTCTTTCTTTCTTTCTTTCTTTCTTAATATTAGATGCGTACGAAGTATGGAATAAGTTCGGTTAAATAATTTAAATACATATTACATAGATTATTATTTTTTTCCTATCGATACGAGTAAAAAAGTTTCGATTAACCGTACTCGGATTGTATGGTCAGAGCAAATTGACCCTTTGGTATTGAAGTTCCATGGTACCATATACGAGTGTCGACGAGAACTTTGTGTGTGGATTTAGAAAAAAATTTAAAATATATAAAAAATTATTTATAATATATAAAAACTTACCAGCATCGCCAGGTTCTACATAGAATGAAAAGGAATGACATAAATGATCACATTCGGGTGTGGGGGCAAGAATCCAACTTTTATTACCCTGTAATTGAGCTTGCCACATAAGGCGTGGGATGTAATCCAACTGTAATTTACAAAAACAATATCAACAAGGAAGACACGAAATGTGAAAGATTTACAGTTTTTGAAAATTTATCAAACTATGAAATATCTCAAAAGGAAGTATTTATACTTGGAATTAAAGGTCATATTAAATAATATATCTTCTTCTGATTTACACTGCTTTATATCGGCCCTGTCTATTTAAGGTGAAAACAATATTGTAATATTCGTCGATATATTTGAACATTTCAAGTTTTCTTCGTGGACGAAAAATATAAAAAGTGGGTATAAATGGTGAACATTAGTATTTTTATTCGTATTATTTAAAAACAAACATCGTAGTATTTTGATACATTTTAATATCATATATAATCAAATAAAATATGGTATCGAAAATGTAAACAATTGAACTATTTTCTCCAAAATTTCAATCAGTCGCTGTGTAATTCTCTCCCAAATTTATTTTCTTTCCAATTAGACAGACATCTAAAGATTGTATTCTAATGAAAATGCTTTTCTCCAAGAAAGCTTACTTCAGAGGTTATTAAACCGTGTGCCTCTGAAAGCATTATTATTCATTATTAAAAAAAATAGATTTTGCAATTTTTAACGTTTTTCTAAATACAGGTAAGATTTACAGCAACGAATCTTAAAAATGCATCCCGTCCATTCCCATTTTCAGACTCACATTTTAGAAATGCATCTAGGGGTATCTCCGACAGAATGGCTGAACATGCGGATGGGCTGAAGACTCGCAAGTTCTCTATGTATACCGAGGAAGCGCGTATACTCAATTTGACAGCACTCAGGGTCAACGAAGCAGAATGAAAAATGCACTTAAATTAACTCAAATATGCACACAAAAAAAGAATGGAAAGCGAACAACTATCACCACGATTCCCCAAAATCTGCACAGAATGTAACAATCCCGATAGATAGTTTAGTTTGAGTTTTTGACTTCGGTTTTTCAAAAATGTTAGAAGATTGATACCTAATGTTTACTTAAAGCTGAAATTATGTAGAGTAGTAGAGAGAATACTTTTATTTTTTTTCTAATAGTGCTTTTGTTTTAGTCTAGATACATCCTTGAATTCGTTAAGTTTTAGGACAACGCCAAACAACTTCACGAAATTGTGTGACTGAGACAAAGATTTCTTGGAACTCAAGCTAGGAGTAGTATCGCAACCGAGTTCCAAGAAAAACTGGTGTTTGAGAGTGAGTGAACGACAACTTCTTGGTTGACTAGTAAATATAGGTTTTGGAAATATAAAAACAAAAAAAAAAATAAGAAGGTTAAAAATTAAGAAAATTTAGTTTTGCGAATCGATGATAAAAAAAATGCTCGAGCGAAAACCAACACAAATTATTAGAAAAGTTGATGTAATTAGGGAGACAAAATGTAAACATTGCAAACACCTATATACATAAATAACCATAGATGGGTTCGAGGACATAGTGATATATTTATATACGGGAACCAAATGGCAGATTACCTGACCAAAAATTGTTTCAAGAGAAATGTACGATTTAACAGAATTTCCTTGAGGCTAAAGACCTCAGATGGTTCACAATCAACAGTTGTCGGTTTTCAAGGAATCTATAGCCGAATATTTCAGAGTACTAACGGAATACACAATGGGAACCCACATGAGTAGAATTGGAATTAGCTCGTCGGATTATGTAGATCTAGATAAAGAGCCCGGGGAGATTTCATCTGACATCCTTGCACTAGGTTATACAATACCAGAAAATTAGACATCGGAGATTATTTTTTCGACATCTTTTTCCTGCCACTAAAGAACAATCTAAAATTCATTCAAAATTCAGGATTGCTCAGGTAGGCATAAAAAAGCTAAAATCCCTCAATTCATTCTCTACTCTGCATTAAGCCTACCTTACCATCATTCTGGGAAGCGCAATAGATCCTTACTTAGGATGGAAAAAATATTTCGAAAAATGTTTATTAATTGTACCGCCCAAAGGCATTTTTTTATTTCGATTTTCTCAAAAACTGAACTGATTTTGATCTAAAAAGGTTAAATGGTATTGTGTAATACAACTTTCAAGAAAATATTTTTGGATTTAAAAAGGAGAATTCAACATTTCGGAATCCAATTGCTCTCCACAATGTTTGATACAGTTTTTCTGTGTTAAAAGTAAGGACCCACGATTATGACCTTATTTACAAGTTAAAGGATGATATTCTTTTGATATGCAAACTAAAATATAATGCTACACATGCATTAGTTTAAAACATTTCATTAAACTGTAAACAAAATAAATAAATGACCTTTAAAGAGAAGAATCTTGTATGTTCTAATCGTTTCGACTTTTTCCCTCAATTCGCTATTAGAAAATTACAGGATTAAATTAATACACACTTCGTTAATGTCATATAAGTCATAGTTTGAGGAAGGAAACAATAGTTTTAGATCTAGATTAGTTCTTAAAAGTAATCCTTTTATAATTTCGCCAGTCTTTCAACTATATCTGTTCAATCTGAAAGAATCAAAATGACTTTTACCAATCGACATCTCTTCATTTATCGACTACTTTCAGGATCTAATGGCTGCACAACTCTATATCTTTCAAAACTGATTCCCGCAATCTAATGTCGATTTCCTTTACACATAAGAAATCAATTTCTGTGCGAAGATTTTGATCCCTCGCCAGATTTTGCGTTCCTTCACACCAAGAAAATCAATTTTTCTTTGACAGGGATCAAAATCTTCAAATCCATATTTGAAGTGTGTAAATGAAATCGACATAAGAAATGCTCGTCTCTTCTTCCTGTCCACCCACCGTACTTCGTATAGCTCCAACGAACCTATTACTCGCATTCTACTGAGGATTTATTAACTGACTTTAACCTCAGTTTACCCTACAAAACTTCGTCTTCTTAATCATCCTTCAAATTCACCCCAAGCCTAGTTTCTTAGTCTTTAAATATAATAAGAGTTAAATTTAAGTTCGATTGAGAATTACCTTGTATTAAGCCAAATAAATGAGGTTATCAATTTACAAAACCAAAAAAAATGTATTATTTTATTATATTAATACTTTTTGTTGACCAGAAAATTGGTGATAATTTGTTCAACAACAATAAGATAAGATGTTGTTTTTTTTCGAAACGAAAGTCTTATCAAATTAATTGTCTCACCGTGTTCTTAGGAAATCAGGAACTTCTCGTATAAGTCACCTCATACTGAATATCAATACTTACATGCATAAAAGCACCCTGTTCATATCCGAGGAAAATATAATCCGTATTGGGCATTTCTGCGTCTTCGGGCAGAAAATGAGGTCGAGGATATAATTGTCTAAGTTCTTCCAGTACTGTTGGATGGCAATTGCTCCATCCAACATACCACGGATGGTTGCCACCGACAAATTTTGCTCTCTGATCGGACATCAGAAAGACTTCTTTGAGTGACTTAAAATCGGATCTAAAGTGCAGGAATTGGCAGTCTTCATCCAGTGCACCTGGAGTTCGTTCGTATAAATCTTTCAGATAAGTAAAATTCAGACTTTTTGCTGCCGGCCAATGAGCAACAGCATTTTTAATAATAATTGGCTGAGAGGAGTATGCAAATGGGGCAAATTCATCACGTGTGAGATTCTGTAATATCAATGGTCCCTGAACCGAACTGTGGAAATGGAAATTCAATATTATCTAGGTCATCTTGAATATCATCGAAATTCGAATGAGGGTCACTCACCTGCAAAAGCGGCAATCACTAATGGGACGAGTCGCCTCCCAGACAAGATAATTATTTGGCAGGAAACATCGAACACCTAGGATGAAATGTATCGTCCCGAAGAACACAGGCGTGGCCAACATTATGAACAAAAGGATTCCGATAGCGTACCATGGATTCAAGTGATTCCGTTGTTCTTGTTCGAGTGACTTACGATAGGCCATTCGTAAATCAGATTCTGTGACGACACCCGTCCGAAGGGCTCCATCGTGCAGTCTATCGAGTTTATCGATCAAATCATCACCAAGGCGTTCTCTGGTTCTAGCAGCTCTAGTTGCAGCTGCCAGCGGTCGATTCCACAGCTGGAACAGCATTCACGGATTTTATTCAATATGATTTGTAATCGAGGATTTCCTTTTTTTGTGACTTATTCATTCACTCGGATTTCGTGGAATGAGTTTATAATAATTCACATTAAATTAGGAAAAAACAAATTGTTTACAAAAAAAAAGCTAATCTTTACGTCATCTTTTGGAAAGTGACGTTTACTATCTATGCAGTTCTCCTGGGAGATGAATTTTATTTGTTTTGTCGCTTTCTCTTTCACACTTCACATTTTTGGGATTTTTTAACAGGGAAATATTAACAGTCTTGGGGCTTAGACGTAATGGGTGGCTGTTTGTTAAGTTTCGCACAAATAATTTTTGTTTGAAATAGAATATGGAAAAACCTTATCGAACATCATTTAAAAATTCCTCCCTTATTAAATTCGAATTTGGGAGTAGTAGGAGTGCGAAAACTGTACGCTGTTGGTTAAAAAGAATTTTATCATTTTAAACGATGAATTCCGTCGGTAGAAACTATTAGAATAGAAACACGTCCTTTCACGTAGAGCGATGATGAAAGAGAGAGAGTTTATTAAAATCATACGATACATATAGATCATACACAATATACATATAGACTTAATACTCATGTTACATTATTCATGATAGGGTAAACCAACACTCCTCCTTAACCTGAGTGTTATGGTCTAATCCCCATGGAGCTTCGGAATGAAGAAATTTTGATCCTGTCTAGAGGTTTAGTCAGAGCATCAGCGATTTGATGATCGGACCTGACGTTGTCGAGTTTGATGTTACCCTGATTAATAGTGTCTTGCACAAAGTAGTGACGAATGTCAATGTGCTTTGACCTTGGATGGAAACCACCATTTGTTGCTATTGCGATAGCACTCTGGTTGTCGCAAAGTATTCGGAGGGGCTGCTGTCGTTTGCTAAGCTGGTGTTTTAGTCCATTCCACCAAAGGGCTTCTTGAACGGTGGCCGAAAGTGCCATGAATTCAGCCTCACATGATGAGAGAGCCACGGTGCTTTGCCTTTTGGAGCACCAAGATATAGCTCCACCTTGAGCTATAAAAACGAATCCGGTTGTTGATTTGCGGTCATCAATATTTGACGCCCAGTCAGCATCGGTATAGCCAACGATGTCATCATGTCCACCTTTGTTGAATCGCAGCTTCAATGACGATGTTCCTCGCAGGTATCGTAATAAGTGCTTCACGGCAAGCCAATGACGGGGTCCAGGATTTGAATTGAAACGGCTGAGATAGTTGACAGCAAAACAAATGTCTGGGCGTGTACATTGAGAAAGGTACATTAGACAGCCGATGGCTTCTTGGTATGGAACGCTCTTCATTTGTTCAGTTTCTTCAGAATTTGCTGGACCATCTTCAAGGCATAATTTTTCACTGGAGTTCATAGGAGTTTTCACTGGGTTGGCACTTTTCATTTCAAACTTCTCAAGAATCTTTTCAATATATTGCTCCTGGTCCAGTGCAATCGATTCTTTGTTGTATGTTATACGCATTCCGAGTACTTGCGTTGCTATACCAAGTTCCTTCATTTGAAACACTCTATGCAACTCAGCTTTAATAATTTTTAATTCTTTCTCGTTGTTTGTAAAAAACAAGAGATCGTCAACGTACACTGCAACGAAAAGTATTTGTTCGTTTGTTGAATAGTATACGCAATGGTCATATTTTGATCTCTGTAGTCCTAGCGATTGGAGTACAGCGTCTAATTTTTGATTCCAGATTCTGCTGGACTGTTTAAGGCCGTAAAGAGCCTTGTTTAATCGACAAACCATTGAAGGATTATTTTTGTCTTTGTAAAATTTGGGTTGCTCCATAAAAATCTCTTCTGAGAGTTGTCCTTGCAAAAAGGCTGTAATGGCGTCCACTTGTGAAATGCTTAAGTCAAACTCGGCAGCTAGAGCAAAAAGGTAGCGCAGCGAACTATGACGAACGACAGGAGAGTACGTTTCGTCGTAATCCACCCCCTTTCGCTGTGAATAGCCTTTTATCACTAGCCTTGCCTTATAGCGATTAATTTGTCCGATAACATCGAGCTTAGTGCGAAAAACCCATTTGCACTTTATTGCTTTTCGGTTCGTTGGTAACTCTTTAAGCGTCCAAGTGTCGTTATCAATTAAGGATTGCATCTCTTCCTCCATAGCGAGTTTCCACATATGCGCATCTGGTCGAAGCATTGCTTCTTCAGCTGTTTCTGGATCGTTCTGTTTAAAATCGGGAGCAGTAAATGGAACCTTTTGAAAACTTTCAGGGTACTTGCCTTGTAATGTGCGCCTCACATCGCTGGGCTTAGACACTTTCTGGTTCGCAACCAAGTTTTGTCGATTCTGGTGCAATGGAGACGCTACAAGTCCTGAGAAACCATAAAGTGATTCCATTTCATCCAATGAACTCAGATTCGTATGCTGTTCTGGATTTTCGCTATTTTGAGATATAGAAAATGAGGAAGAATCATCGTTCTCTAAAACAAATTCTTTGTACTTGCCTGGTATTTTGCGCTCCCTTTCGCTGCGCCTCAACAACTGCTGCAGCTGCAGTGGGTTAGAGTTGGATTGCTGGGGGAGCGCAGAAATAGTTGGTACATCTGACGCATCACTTGAGACTGCATCTTCAAAAATACTGCTGGTCTCGAACAACTGCGACTCGTCTTTCTCGTCGTCGATCTGGTACATAACAGGTTCTGCAACTTTTTTATCGGCGACTTCGTATTCATGAAATTCAACCTAAACTGGTTTTGACATCTGCGATGTTGATGTTTTAGCAACACTTAAGTCTTCGTTGATGAAAGAAACATCTCGGCTTTTGTATAAACAATTCTTTACTGGGTCGTAAAGACGGTAGCCTTTCGTGTGCTCATCGTATCCGACAAGAATGGATTCTTTGGCTTTTGGGTCCCATTTTCTTCGATTAGCTTTTGGGATATGTGCCATAGCCGTAGTGCCAAATACTTTGATGTGTGCCAAGTCGGGTACTTTACCACTCCACGCTTCTACTGGCGTCTTACCTGTACCTTTTGATGGCGAACGGTTCAGTAGATACACAGAGTATCCAACGGCTTCGGCCCAAAAAACCTTAGGCAAATTGGAATCAGCGAGCATACACCTTGCCTTTTCAACGATCGACCGATTGTTTCGTTCGGCCAAGCCATTTTGTTCTGGAGTGTGAACATTACTTGTTTGCTGTTGAATTCCATTTTTTCGAAGTGAGTCTTGGAATTTTTTGTTCAAGAATTCCTTACCGTTATCAGAACGTAGGATTTTAATCTTGTGGCCACTTTGATTTTCTGCAAGCGCACGAAAATCTTCGAAACATGCTAGTACTTCCCAATCCATTTTTGTTTTGAGAAAATACACAAAAATTTTTCGTGATTTGTCATCCACGAAAGTCAGGAAGTATCTGTTTCCACCAAGCGATGTATTTTCCATCGGTCCACAAATGTCGGTATGGACGATCTCAAGCAGCTGACTGGCTCTGCTGCCGCACTTATTAAATGGCAATCTTGTTTGCTTCCCGACAGCACAAATCTTACAGTCGTTTTCGATTTTGCTTGTGAAACCAATCCCAGTGGCCAGTCCACTGTGTAGTTTATCCAAGCTGTCATTGTTGAGGTGGCCCATCCTACGATGCCAAAGTTGCTTGCTGCTTATGGAACCACATGTATATGCAACATCTTTTGAAGACTTCGTATCCAAAACAAACAAGCCATCCACGTTTGTGCCTGTTGCGATTATTTGCTTTCTTGAGTTGATGACTTTTACGGACTTTTCGTTGAATTCAACTGTGTGTCCTTGCTTCACTATGCGACCGACAGAAAGAAGATTGATTGAGAGGTCAGGAACAAATTTGACATCACTGACTTCAATCTCTGAAGCGCTGCAGGCTGGGTTAATTGTTGCCGTTCCACAGCCTTTCACTTGCATTATACCTTTGTTTGCCGCAACCACGGTTCCAGAATCCACAAAAAGACGATTTAGGCTATTTCTGTTGAAACTCATATGTGACGTGGCGCCTGAGTCGAAGTACCAAGAATCTTTTTTATTTTGGGAACTTACCGCGGACAAAACACAACTCAATACATCGTGGGTTTTCTTTGCCACACTTCCAATTTGATTTTTGGCGCGACAATTTCTTGCAATATGGCCGAATTTTTGACAATTTCTACATCTTGGGCCTTTTCGTTCGGTGTTTCTATACTTATCTCGCTCACGCACGCGAGAATAAAAAGCTGATGAATTTTCCTCACCAGGCCGCAACTCTTGCAACAATTTTATTTTAATTGCATCTGCCGTTATTCGTGTGCCAGAATTTTCGAGAGCCATAATCATTGGCCTATAATCCTCGGGCAAACCGGCTAGCAACAATGTTCCGAGCCACTCTTCATCTATGGGAAAACCAATGCCACCAAGCGATTGGGCGGTTGCCATCATTTCCTTGACAAATTTGTCCATAGAGCCACAATTTGATAGGGATGTTGTGATTAGCTTGCGCAGAAGACCGACACGGCGGGTTAATCCAGTGTCTTCATATGCATCTGCTAGGCCTTGCCACAACTGTTTCGCAGTCTTTGCGCTCTGAATATGAACGTAGCACACCGGATCGATGACAAGCGTAAGCTTGCTTCTAGCCTTACGATCCTTGTTCACATCGATTGCTACTTTAGGCTCACCATTTTCTTCCACTTCGTATTCGATTGTACTGGTCCAAAGATCATCCAAGTCGAGAAATGCTTGAGCAGCAATTTTCCACGTTGGATAGTTATCGCGACCGAGTAACTTTTCGATAGTTAAACCGCTCATACTTTTTTTTTTTAATTATTACCGAACTTATTTCAAGTAAAAAATTACTTTTTTTTTTTGTAAATTTTAATTTTATTAAAAAACGAAAACTGTGCCCATAACCTATTAGAATAGAAACACGTCCTTTCACGTAGAGCGATGATGAAAGAGAGAGAGTTTATTAAAATCATACGATACATATAGATCATACACAATATACATATAGACTTAATACTCATGTTACATTATTCATGATAGGGTAAACCAACAGAAACTTGTTGCCGATTTCTTTTAACTTTTACCTTTTACAAGTCGTAACAAATCCGCTTCTATAGTTTTCATTTAAAGTTTCTTGAATGAACGCAATCTACGTGAAGCGTGATAAGAAATGTCAAAAAGATATCGCTTCAAATCGTTGACTGGTGAAATTTTTTGCATTGCTCTTACTTCGTGATCTTTCGTCCTAAGAAAATTCACGCAATATAAATTTTCTTGATGTGAAAAGGGGTCAAACGGAAAGTTTTTTTTTTAAATTTGTTGTATATTTGCATAACCGTATATATTCCAATATGTTTCGTTTGGTCTTCGTTGTGGATAACAGTTGTTTATTGTTTGCTAGGGCCTAGTACGCAGATCGGGACATTTTTTTTCTCCCATACATTTTTTTTCCTGTGAAAAATTTTGTCTTGGCTATTTTTCCGAGCAGTACGCAGTTCCGCGCAAAATTCATACTTTTGTGCATTGCTGTACAAAATGTCTCCACTTAATTTTGGCAGGAAAAAGAATGATACAAGCATTTTTTTTGCGGGACAAATTTTGACTGCCACCGTATTTCCGAAATTGATTTTTGTCAAAACTGGTTTTATGTAAAAGGTGCTGATGCTTCTCTTGAAAACATCAAGAGGAGATTCCATAAAGGTATGAACGACTTTTGTAAGACAACCCGTTCCAGAGATACACTACAAAGCACATTAAATTAGATTTTATCTCTCCAAATTCAAACTTTTACGCGGGATTTGGAAACGTTTTGTAGACAGAGATTAAAATTGTAGAGATACAATAGCCGTGTTTTTTTTGGAAAAGTTAACCGTAGTACGGTACGATTCAATATGAATAACAAATACACAACATCCGCAGTAGAATCACTGCCGATAAAAGGCGAATTGAAATCCTGCTACGGAGAGATTTGACGTTTATTCGAGTATCGGCAGTGATCCTACTGCGGATGTTGAATTTGTTTTTCATATAAAATCCTACTGTACTACGGATAACTTTTCCAAAAAAACCCGGCTATAGTATATGAAAATTCAATCACACCACTCAAAACTGTTAAAAATTCCCTAATAACATTGTGGCATTACCCTAACGTAAAAGAGCTCTTGTCAAACTAAAACTAACGTAACGCAATTCAAATTTCCTCTCCTCTTCGATTACATTACACTTTGACACATGCAAGCAAAAGAAAATTACGTAAATAAAATACTCACGTTCTGCCATTCATCTCCCAAACGAGCAAGTGCATGGATTTCCTCCACGAATTTTTCCTCTTCCAACAAGTGGAACAAAAATTTCTCAAATAAACCAATTAATCTTAAATAATTTCATCAAAATGTTATCAATTTAACTCTCTTCAGTGTTCCTTCACTAATACATTAACATCCCATAAAGTGTTTTACTTAAAAATCAAAAGTATTTCGATATTTTTCGCCCCACTGCCAACTTTCACTCTTCCTTATAAGAAGTTTATATGTCTTACAAAAATACACAAAATTCACTTTAAAATATCAAACTTTAAAACCAAGAGACTAACCAATACAGAAAAGTTCAAAAACCCAAAAAGACCGAATAGGAAAATGAGTGGAGACGAAAAAATAATCCGTGTTGGATCTAGAAAAAGTGAAGTAAGTATTTTATTTTTTGAATAACATTTTACCTCAATTCTATTGCATTTTTCGCATTCTATTGAATAATTCATTATGAACTCTGTTCTCTGGTGGCACAAAAAAAATAAATCAAAAAGCACAACAGAGTGTTAAAGCAGTATAACTCAGTATCTGCTCTAGAAGTGCGTGTCATATGTTATATCACTCCTAAAATAGTTGAATAACCGTCTCTCTGCTATAAAAGACAGACGGACGAAGACTTTAGATACGATGAACTTGAATTTGGGTGTGCTGTTAATGGCCATTTATTTGAGATTGACCTTAATTCTTTAGTGATCATTGTATCATTATCATTTTTGAATTTTGAATTTTTGAACGTATGATGTACATAGATGCAAATATTGACGTATTCTGTTTTTCCATTCATACTTTCAGTTGGCTCTGATTCAAACAAAACATGTGATCTCCCGATTGCAGAAGATCTTTTCTCACAGAAAATTTGAAATCCGTAAGTATTCCTTTGAAGTTCGTTTAATAAATAATAAATATAAGGTCATTTGATTTCATTAGGACTTGTTTTGATTTTAAATGGCTTGAAAGGTTTATGGAAATAAAATCGAATGCCCATGGCTCAATGTCTTCGCACTACCATGGTGATAATGATGATGATAAAACAGTGACACAATTTCTTTAAAATGTTAGACAAGAATTATTTTTAATTGAATGTGTTTACGATAAAAACGTAAATGAAGGAAATTAGAATTTTCAATTCCTGTAGATTTTCGAATTATTAAAAAAAATCTCAAGCATTCCTTTGTGCATGTGCATGTTGTAGGCGGGAATATGGGGGATCTTCAATTTTCTGTCGTGTTCTGTCTGGGTTATGTAGGTGATTTTTTACTGAGCAGATAAAATCATTCAATTTTATGATTGATTTATATGGAGCGGGTAAACTGTTCAAAGTTCTTTCAGCAATTTCGAAGAAAGATCTGCGTGTCTGCAATGTTGAACTTCTTGGAATATTAGTATTATTTGTACGCGAAGAAGTTTAAAAATCAAGTTTCACTTCATTTATTTCGAAGAAAGATTCAATTTACAATGTCATATTAAGATCAAAATCTTTTTGAGTATCAATAGTTTTACAAGTAACATAGTTTTTTAAATATTCAAAAATATGAAACACACATCTTAAAGCTAGGATAAACAACTGAATTCAGAAATGTAATTGTACTATATGACTATATATTATTGCAAAAAATTGAAAGAAAAAATAAGATAATTTGAATTTAAATCTAAGAAATAAGACAAAGCAAAGTATGTATTGAACGTTCCGCTATACTGTAAGTGAAACGCGGTAAAATTAGTTTCAAACCTCTTTGGGAATGGGCATAATTAATTATTTCGCTAAGTCTCGAATAAATAGGTGGCGGTTTGAGTTCGTACAAATTTAAACATAAATTTGCAAATTTCAATGGTGAAATTTGACATTAATAAAAACACAAAGGGCTTAATGTAATACATAATCAAACCTTCTTAATGAATGAATGAAACGATGACATGAGTTAAAAGCTACATTTAATTTTTGTTTGCCAACAAAGTTTGCACCAGCATCAATCTTCTACCTTGCGGGATGTAGAATGAAACTCTCCACAAGCGTCTAAGACCTCCATAAATGCTTCTTATTACATTTTTAACATAATCATTCTAGGTGAGAGTTTTGTTAAAAATGAAACGTAAATTTTTTCCTGTACAGCTGAAAGGAATCACATGATCATTTAAAATTCATTGTGGAAAATAAGAATCATCCAAACATTTTTTGTATTTAATTATGCTTTGCGATTTTGCTGTCTTCAAAACTAAAATATTTCTTTCTGCCCACTCATACGTGCTATTTAAATCGTTATTTATATTACTAGATGCATCTTTGAAGAGACTAAGAGAAAAAGACGAATAGATCTGTAGATCGTCAGCATAAAGGTGGTACCTGCTGTATTTAATAGCATTAACAACATCATTAATAGACATTCTAATAAAGATTCCTGAGGAATACTCATCCTCAGATCTACAAATTCAGAAACTACGGCTCCAATGCAAACCGCTTGTCTACTCGTTATTAGATAACATTTAATTAATTTAATGGCATAAGCAGAAAAATCGAATTGATGTTTTAATTTATGAAGTAAAATCGAGGGGTTAACTAACCCAAAAGCATCAAAAGCATTAGAAAAATCAAGTAAGCATAATATCGATACCTTGTCAGCATTCAGTGCAACCCGAATGTCATCCTGATGTACTTTTAAAACAGCAGAAAGACAACAGTGTCTCTTCCGAAAACCCGATTGAAGAGGTGACATGAGATTCTGAGACTCAATGAAATCGGAAAGCTGACTGAACATTAAATTTTCCAAGCCCTTTCTTTTTGAAGAGGAATGACTCTTGCTATTTTTAAAAGCTTGGAAAAATTGACAGTCATTGTAAATATTGGCAACTCTTCGGAATTATTGCAGGGAGCAGCAAACGAATGAATTTGGGAGAAAATTCAACGGTTCAACACACTTATCATTGTGGCACGCGGTAATACAATTTTGAATCACTTAAAACATCAATTCACGATAGTAAAAACATCCCAGAAATGTATATGAAACTCAACGGTAGATTATACTTCATGAATTTATTATAGCGAAAATCTGTGACTTGAAAACTTGTAAAATAATCACGATCAACATCAACATCACGAGTAATATAATCTTAAGAAAATATGGCCTTGGGAGGAAGCCAACGCAAAGCGCTAGTATAAATTAAAAACGTGGTCGAATTATGAACAAAGTTGGTTCCGCAATTCTTTCTACAAAACTTTATCCTAGAAAGCTGGGTGGATTTTCCTTAAAATTATCATAGGGTATTTAAGCAAAAATTTACAGATGTTTTTTATTTTTTTAGGACAAAAAACAATACATCCATTTTTTTTATTGGTTTATTGAGACGCCCTTATAATGTTATGTCTTTTTCCATTGATTTCACTCAAGGATCCACTCGTTCTGAAATCCAATAGAACGGTGCTAACTACTTCTACTCAAATTTGAAAACTATAATCAAAAGATTTTACTCCTCAGAATATTCGACTAAGCTTACTAAAAGCTTTAATCCTTCCCACAAGAACATATGGATGCAAAGTTGTAATCGTCCATAACTCGTAACGAAATGGAACTTGACGGTTACTTTTAATAATGTGACGCGTTGTTGTGGAGATATAACTATGTATCAAACTACACAAACAACACCCTTGGTTGTGGTCTCTACCATTATTTGAAATATTTTTCCCTAAAAACACTTAACAAGATTTCAATAAGCAAACAACCAGTATATTTTTTAGAAAAAAAACAATTCTTGAATTCATATCTTCGCAGAAACTCGGAACTTCAATTTGTTGTTAATATTATCAGGGAGTTGAACAGTTTACCATATTTCATTATAAGACTTAGTGGCACAGGGAAATTTGATGCGGCCTTTTTTAGATACTAAAATTAATATTTAAAATTAAGTAAAAAGAAACAAAAAAGGGAAACAAATCCCTAATTTAAAATGAAATAATTCTTGTCTTGCTTGTCTAATTCCCAAATTGAATTAATATAAAACATAATTTTTAATAGTAACTTAAATTTTTTAAATAGTCCTATAACTTTTACTTCTTCTTGTAAGCTTTAAAAGTCCACTCTAAAAGAAACAATTCAAATAAATGAAATGAAAATGAAGAAAACTTGCAATGATTCCTGAAAGCACAAAAAATTTAGTTTAAATCTGTAAAAAATCTTTTTTACAATGAGAAATCTTTAGTTAGTTTTAAATGTTGAACTGAGTTTAAAATATATACATAAATAAATAAATTGAAGTCTATTAGGGCTCGTAGGTAGCCCAAACAGTGAGTTACACCTCTCAACTATTCATGTGTGTGCGTGTTAGCAGGATTGTAGTGGACCTATAATTTGTTGCAATACTCTTGGATGTTTTGTCAGTGGCTGAAAATTGTGTTGAAAACTATTAAATCACTTTGTTTATCCTAGAAAAGCGTAAGTTCACATTTGCAAACTAGCAGCTGAAAATTATTTTTGGTTTACTACAGCGAAGGGTAAATCTACCGACAAATTTAAATTTGCGAAATTGATTTTAAATCGAGAAATAAATCAATTTGTTTGCTTAATGAAACACAAAAAATGCAAAAATCGGCATCCAAAAATTTAACTAAAAACAAAAAACTAAAATGCACGACTGGGTCGCACGAACTTGCTCTTATATAAAAGACTAAGAATTTCAAAAATGAATGTTATTACAGAAAAACTGTTCATAGGCATAAAATTCTTTAATGACTAAAACAACTCCTTTAGTTGTTGGAGCTAAAAACAGGATGCCATGTGATTCAAGCAAATTTTAGTTTATGCAAGAACAAACAATATAATAGAGGTTTCTTAAAAAAATAAACTTTTTATATGCAAAATTCTTAAAACATTTTTAAGAAAAAAAAATTGGTACGCCAACTTAAAGTTTTTATTATTGAAAAAAATATTTTTGGTTATTATTTTTTATTTTGTATGTTCTGACGTTCTTCAGACATATTCATGAGCAAATTTTAATTGATGAAATTATAATTTAATATATAAAATTTTATATATAAGATAAAATTATATATTAATATTATATACATCAATTTTACAGTGTTATCGGCTATCAATTTGTTTTCAAATTAAATCTTGTCTTTCGTTCATCTAATTTATGAGCTCCTATCGATCTGCCTACAATTTATAAAGCATTATATTTGGCCTAATCTTGAGTATAACTCCCAAATCTGGGCAGGTGCTCCTAAAACTCACATGCACCTCTTAGATAGAATTCAAAACAGAGCCCATAATCTGATTTGAGACAGTTCTATTACTAAAACTTTTGTTTTTCTCGAACACCGTCGTAATGTCTCTTGTCTTACTTTGTGTTATCGCTGATTCAGTGCTCTAATAGCCAGCTGCATTGCTCTTTTGAAACAATTTCGCCGTAACACTCATAAGTTTACCCTTCAGCCTAATTTCGGGCGTACAGGTAAAAATACAGAGATTTTTTCTTTTGCAGTACTCTACGAATGTGCAACACTTGCATCGGCATCTCCTTTATTTCCTAACTGCTCGCGCTGTGGTATTTATAACATTAAAAGGGTATTCATAACCCCTTGATTGCGCTCTAATTATAAAAAAAGAAGGACATATTAGTGCTGAGCGTGATTAAAAATATTTGGTACAGATACAGGTACCGTTTTTATATGCAACCAGTATAAAATGTATTTCAATTCATTGTTTCTCTAACTTTAGGTGAATTATTTTTAATTTTTGTTGGGATATAATTACATATAGTAGATTGTTTGAAGAAATTTACAACTAACCATGTAAACTCAGCAATGACCGGTTGTTTATTTACACGCAAGACTCTTTTAATGAACAGTAGTTTTATGTGTATGATTCAAGCTATTTTATTTCTTCAAATCATTTGGACAAAGCTTTGAAATTTAAAGACTAATTAAATGTCAGATAATGATACCTGAAAAATAAAAATAACTTAACTTAGTTCCACCTGCTCATTCTCTGGCCTTGAAAACCTTGAACTTAGTTAATCGTATGTTAAAAACAAAAATTTAAGATTTGTGGTCTGACATTGTTTCTAGTGTCGAGGGGTTCCTTTGTCAAATTTTCATTGTCTTTACTTTTCATGAACCCCTCCAAAGAATGTATTATTTATTCATAATAGCGACTTGTTGATTAGCGAAATGTTATTTAAAATAACAAGAATCAACTGAATATACAAAAAAAAAAACTGCTGCAGACATTATATTACTCGTATGTTAAAAACTTTGAGATTATTTTCTCAGTTACAAAAAAGGGCCCCACACATCGATTTTATGCCAGTTTTTAAGTTTCTTCTCCCACTATGCGGCATCACAATCACACGATGTCTTCATAAATCGGAAGGTACTCTTTTTCAAGTTAGAAAGTGTTATTTGCGAAATATACTCGTATTTAATGAGTGAATTCTTTTTGGTAAACTCTCAAGGTTGTTTGTTGGTCGTCGTCGTTTGGGGTTCAATATTAAACTTTCAATTTGTCAATATTTGTTTATTTTTGAAATAGCTATTGCAGATAAGTTGGGTTTATTTATTTGTTCTTCTATCTCGCGAACTTTTTTTTTTTGTTAAATTAGTTTTTTTTCTTTTTATTAACGAATAACACACGAGGAATGACCTTGTCACAGATTTGAACTCGTGATCTACCTATGTGCTTTGATGTATTTCGGTTTTAGTTGTTATTTTCAACAAAAAAAATAATTAGAGATACACACAAGCGTGTGGGCAACACAGCAATGTCAGACAGCCTAAGACCCTTTGTATATAGGTATGTACTAAGTATTTATAAAATTTGAATTAATTTGAAATTCCAAATGCTGGTCAGACTTTCTTTTGTTTCTGTTTAATTTTTTTTTATTGAAGCAATTTTGACGTACATGGGTAGTTTGAATCGTTTTGTATCGAATTTTTACCTTTTTTTTTAAGATAAATGCAAATAAATACAATAGTTTGACTGACTGAAAAGTTTTATGAACACCTAAAATAGATTTAACTGGTGGAATGGGAAGCACTTATCAACAAGCAATTGATTTGCTTTACCCGGGATTCCAACAGACTTACATATTTGGAAAGACCTACAACGTCATTTGTTAGAAATGTTCAAATCAAGTTTTGGTTTAACAGCAACATTTTCCCGAAATCCGGTTCGATTAATATGACTAATATAATAATACAAATGGGTTTTAGTACCGTTTCATGGTGTACCGTGAATTGGAAGTGAGATTGTCGCACTTATAATATAAAATCCATTTAATTTTTATGTTGTGTTTTTGTATACAAGAAAATAAACGGATCGGAAACAATATTGTAGATTTAGGTTGATGGAAGTATAATTATTTGGTTTAATTTTATTTATTTAATGCGCTTGTTTCCAGCGAAGTGTCTGGAACACTTTAAAATATAATTTTAATGGGATAAACATGCATGCACTAGGTAATAAATCGTGATTAGAATTAATAGCATGTCGCTTGAGTGTATTAAAAAGTATTTTATTTTTATTATAAAATGGATACATTTTGAAGTAAGAAAAGCTTAGGTATCTAGATAAATTAAGGTAGCAAATAAGATTAAAAATAAGAGATCCGGCTATAGAGTTAAAGTGAGGAATAACGAAGATGAATGAAATTAGGAAATTACTTCTGTTTAAATGGAGTGGAGTGGAGGATTTGTTAACCTATAATAAATTCCGAATACTTGATTTGGTATGCAGACCCAAGCAAGACATAGCCATGATCGTAACTACGTGCAGCGGACTCTGGCCAGAGAAGCTAGACATTCCTCAAAACACTCACTGTCATAGCTGTGGGGACCAGCGGAAAAAGAAAACAATCCTCCATTCCCTTTTGCAAATGCCTTTTTCTGGCCAAATTTAGAGCATAGTCATTAGGAAGAGTTTAGCACGAACTTCGGTTACTTCTGTGCAGTGCCCTCCGTTTGACTCCTTTGATATTGAGCTAGCGGACTGAGGGTTTTTCACGGAGGATAACGGTGCGGGGAGCAGGATGAACACTCAATCGAATTGGGTACTGTTTCAGCACCAGTCAACAAGCTGTCTTGCTTGGCATCTACATTAGATGGTGTAGGATGAGTTTGGTGATCCGGTTGAGAGAGTGATACAAATTCCGGATGATAATATGCAACATAAAACCTACTTTATCCTTTCTTACTTTTGAATTTAATCCAAACTGGATGACTCCGTGAGAATGTCCACTATTTCCCATATCAATTTCAATTCCATTCACAGGTTCATACGAATTATCTTTTTTTATAATAAGCGCGCAACCAAGGGGCTATTACTACCCTTAAAATGATTGAAATAGTACGAGCGCTAGGAAAACAACGAAGGGCTTAAAAAAAAATATTTGGGTCTAAGAAGTATTCGACAGCATCTAACTGAACAGCCCTCTAACTTATTGAGATAACTTGAACTTTTAATTGAGTTAAAGTTGAGATTTACATATAATAACAGTTCATAAGGTGGTTTCCGTAGTTTCATGCTCTAATCACCAATGAAAAAAGGGTTTAAGGTCCAGGACTATGATGACGTATAGAGCTTGAAGAAAATATATGTAATCCTTAGTCATCGAATAAGTTGCATAGTTAAAGGCAAGCATGATGATGTTGCTGGCAATTATATAAGGCAACCGGTAAAGGTAGGCCATAAAATCATTTTTATTTAATTGTAATACCTGGACTCCCCAACTAAGCATTTCATTCTTTTTTACAATATATCATGGGTCTAATTAGAAAATGTGTGATTGGATGAGGCATCTGTCATCTCCAATCAAAAAACTACAAATTGTTCGCGAGTACGAAGAATATTAATCGAAAGGGAGAATAATCAAACTACGAATCGGACAATATCCTTGACGAACTATGGCTGCTACTTAAACAGACAGAGGGCGCTAGCTAGAGTAATATTGTTAATAGGGGTTTTGAATTTTTGTCTAACCGTGGCCATGTGTTTTTTTGACACTCAGAGGATTATAATGTTATGGTGTAACACAATATAAGCGTTTATGTAGAATGGAGAGGACCTTAAAAGCTTGTACACCGCAATGGGAGAATATATTGTTATATCCCAAAAATAGTATATTCGAGTAGTGTGGCTAAAGAAAGAACCTCTATATTTGATGGTGCGCCCGAAGTTATTCTGAAGGGTGAACTGATGAAAAATTATAGCTAGACGAGTATGACAGCGTAATTTTTTAAGGGGAGAAATGCACCTGGCTATTGTAGTTGAGTTATGTTGATATAAAAAAGTGAGAGATAGAATCGTTATGATGGTGTTCAAGATAAACTAAAGTTTTCTTATTGCAGTTAGCATTCGCTGTCGTTAAAGTTCAATAACCGACGTACAGAATTGTGAATCTGGAAACGAATATGAAAAACTGAGAGTTCTGTGGTCAGGGAAAGAATAAAATGCATTAGAAGTTTCACAGAAGGGATCTTTTATGAAAATAAGTAAGAGTGTTGGATAAAAAACGGAGCCTTGAGGCACACCATTTTTTTTTTTTTTTTTAAATATCAGAGTTAAAAGCTGTCTTATGCAGATTGTTAATCAGAGTTTCTTTGACCTTGGAAATGATAGACTTTAGTGCAATTGGGCTGAGATTATTATTCTTTTTTGGAGACGGGAAGAGTCGCAAAAAGTAAGACGGATAAAAAAACCTTACGTAATCGTTTTGCAGAACTATAGGAGATTTACAATATCCACTAGCGGACTTGTGTATTTCAAAATCTTTAAGTATATTTGCGCCTGTAAGAGTTCGAAATAAGATCTGTCCCGTAGATAACAAAGATTCTCAAGTTCTATATGAGAAGTCATAACACTATTTAGCGAAGTCGAATATGCAATAAACTGCGTGCAAGAAACTTGCCTTTTCTACGAGCTGAAGACAGAAGTATTATCGTGAAAGAAAGAGTTTTGATGAGTTTTCTCAACGAAAGAGAAGGTTCTGAGCACTATACTATGGGAATATATGAATTTCAGATGATCAGATCAGGCAACAAGGTACACAGTTTCACACGTTTTACGAGTCTGCCACTAATCTCGATATCACCTGTAAGGCTGGTCTAGACTTCAATTTCTGTCTTCATACCTAACGTCTCGTTAAATCGATAAACATTTAAATTTTCAAGGCAAGACAAATAGAAATGGTGTAATTTTATTTATATATTTTATAATTAAATATTTCCGACTATCACAAGTAAGAAAGTTTATCGTTTGTTTTTATTTAAATACTTGAACTTGAACATATTAAATAAATGTAAAAAATAGATATCGATGACATTGCATCATTTTTAACGTAAGTGCAGATGTGTATATATATCCATATTCTCTAATTACAGATATCAATTTAATACATTTTCAAAACTATTCTTTTATCTGCACCACCAATTACAACTCATTGTATTTCTCCATTCTTTAAATAAATTGATAAATGTATAGACAGGCAAACTTTATTGTTTTACGTATTTTTCCTAATCAGTGTCTCCTTATCGTCTTAATAAAAACACGATTCATACTTTTAGTGAAGATAACGTGCTTGAATATTTTTAGCTTAGAAGAATTGCCCGAGCTTTTATTGTGAATCTGATACATTTTTTTAAGTATGAAAGGAACCCCCACGTGTCGAAAAGAAAGTGAAAACGCTACTTCCCGATTATAACAGAGTTAAGCAAATAAGTGTGTCGCAATTGATAACAATTGTATAATGAATAAATTTGCCCAAGATCAATCCCCACCATGACGGTTTTATTAATAAAAAAAAAAACAATATAGTAATAAAAATCTGCGAACAAGTTGGTCATGGTATAGATTTTGTTTGTGTAGACGAACATCTTGCTTGCATTACACAAGCTTATTTATTCGTAAAAAAAAATAATGCAATACTGCTGGTGGTTTCGCTCCGAAAGTGTTCAACCCATCATTATTGCTTATTAATTTGGACGAAGTTTTAATAGTAAGTTTGATGTAGGTGCCTAATTATTATAATATGGCTGGTGGCACTGTAACCTAGAGTAACATTCTTACTGGAAGGTAAAATAAGTGGTAGGAAATTTTTTTAATTTGATAATTGTATTAAATAAAAATAAATAAAATGCACGACTGGGTCGCACGAACTTGCTCCTATGTAATAGACTAGGAATTTTAAAAACGAATGTTATTAGAGAAAACTGTTCATAAGGATAAAATGAATTTTTTTTAATTCTTTAAGTAGTAAGAGATAAAAACAGAATGATATGCAAATATGAATTTATGCAGGAACAAAAATTATAAGTCTTTGTAGTGGTTCCTTAAAAAAATAAGCTTTTATGTACAAAATTTTTAAAACATTTTTAAGAAAAAATTTTGGTACGCCAACCTTAAGTTTTTATTATTGTACGAATAAAAGTCTAATTTCCAAAAAAAATACTAAGCCGTTCTTGAGATATCGAATTTTTCAAAAAAAAAAATTACTTTTTTTTCTAAAAATTGAAAAAATATTTTTTCTTAAGTTTTTAAATGCAATGTTTTTTAAACTTTTTAGGAGCTTTTTTATAAAAAAAATTTCATTAAAATCCGTTAAGTCGATAATGAGAAATTCAAAATTCGAAAAAATCGTTCTATGGTAGGTACAGTCAGTAATATCTAGATTTAAAATTTTTTTTTATTAAATTATAAATTGTAAAGATTAATCAAAAGAAAAAAAATTTTAGCAAAATTCTCGGAACCGTTTTCGAGAAAAATGCGATTTTCGAAAACCATTTTTTAAAATTTGTATGGAAGGTACCGTTAGTTTTAAATAAAACAAAATTTTTTTTCTCAAATCTTGTAGATTATATTAAGAAACTTTTATTTGCCAAGTTTGAAAAAATCGAGCATGGGGTTTTCGATATATTGAGATTCCAAAAAAAAATTTTGAATTTTTTTTTAAAAATCCAAAAAATAAAAAATTGAAAATTTTAATATGTATGTAATAATATTCAAACTTTGGAGGAGCTTTGGCATAAAAAAAATTATTAAAATCGGCTGTACCGTTTTCGAGAAAATCAAAAACAAAAAAAATGGACCCAGGGGGGCTACCGAAAATAACAATTTTTTGTAAAATTTTTTTCAACCATTAGCTAGTTTTTACCAAATGAAATTTTTGGAATTTTTTTTTAAAAATTCTGTGGGACAGTTTTTGAGAAAAAAAAATATTTATAAAATTTCGAAAAAAAAATCGTATGGCAGGTACCGTTATTTTTGGTCTTAAAAAAAAATAGAAAAAAACGTCCGGGGGTAAAAAATTAAAACCCATATCTACCAAGTTTGAAGAAAATCGGCCGAGCCGTTTAGGCTGTAGTCGAACCGACAGACAGACAGACAGACAGACAGACAGAATTGCGAGACCCACTTTTTTGGTCTTCGCTATCATCGTAATGTCAACTTTGATCAAAATCTCGAGTTCGATTTTTTTTACGAATGCATAACTTGCCTTATAGTACCTATAAGTCGCAAGTAAAAAAGTATCTATAAATTTTTTTAGTACACTCCAAAAATGTTGTCTGGAAATTATGATGCCAAACGATAAGTTTGAATATTTTGTATATGTGTACCAGTGGCGTGGCGTCCATATAACACGATTCCTATCGTCTTCCCTTTTAGAAAATCCACAAATAACACAATTTACCAAACAAACATCGAATAAGTTTAAGTTATCCATTCTGCCTCTCGTTTGTATCTTATACTTTATCCAAACACATTCCACAATCCACAACCAACATTAATCAAGAGAGTCACAAAAATACTCTGACGTAAACTTTTCAATCACCGTCTTATTTATTTGTGTTATATCCCTTTCTTCCCCAAGCATTGTTTTTCGGATCCTCTTTGTCCAACATATTCAAAAAATAAGACGCTACATTCCGTCTTATAAAATTTTCGATGTATACCTGTAGGAGTTGGAATTATTTGTATTTTATTCTCCGTTTAGCAATTAGCATTGCATTTCAGTAGGAAGATAATACATTGCAGGAGTTCAGGTGCTCGCCTTTTTTCTTCGACTTATTTGTCTTTTTTTTTTCTTTAATATGTCATATAAATATAAATATGGCATGTGGGTATTGTTGATTCTTGATTTTGAATTTGATGTTGATTTGCATGCTAATGTAAAATGCTTTCATTTTTTTTTCTCTCTCGTGATAGTTTGTAATATACACGATTGATATTTTTGCAAATTTACTGTGATAATTTTGAATTATGAAATAAATCATGGTCAGCAGTGTAAATTTAGCATATCACTACTCTGGACAAATAAAATGCATTTGCTTTTTTTTTAATAGGAATTTAAATTTAGATTCAATTGGCATTCAATAAAAGACTGTGTTGCACAGGTTCAATAACTTCAAATAAATCTAGTGTTTTGAAAAGCCAATTTGAACTTAATTACAAATAGTGAAAAGTTAGATGTTAAAGTGAAGATTTAATTCATTTTATTACCCACTATAGTGATAAACAAAAATTTAGCTTCTTAATTTTAGTGCAGTTCTAGATTTTGTCTTGAAAATGTCTTTGATAAATGTAGATTGCTGTTTAACAGATTACCTGTCTGAGAAACCAAATAATTTTAGTAAGGATAGTTGATAGTTTATATTTTATCCTTTTTTCGGTTACACACCAGAGATTTCGATCCCAGATCGAAATTTTATGTTTGGTGTGCGTGTTTCATGGATATATGTAAATCCCTCTTTAAATATGGATTTAAAGATTTTGATCCCTGTCAAAGAAAACTAAATTTTTGTTGGGTGTTTAGGAACGCAAAATCTGGCGAGGGATCAAAATCTTCACACAGAAATTGATTTCTTATGTGTAAGGAAAATCAACATATAAGTACCTATGACACTTTAATGAAATCCTATTTAGAGTAGTGTTATAGGGCAACGATATTCAAAATGACTTGATACATAGTATCGCTGCTGTTATTAAATCTGAAATTAAAACAAAAATCATAGAATATCGGTTCGTGTCGATTATGATCGACGAAACATCAGATTTGAGTCATAGGGGACAACTGAGTGCCATATTTTGGTTCTTGTCAGAGAATGGAATACAAGAAAGATATCTTGTATTTTTTGACGTTAGGGCGAGTCTTAATGCAGATAAGTTGTCCCATCATATATCTTATATTCTTGACACATATGATTGCAAGGAAAAGTTAATAGAACATTCCTAGGAAGGTGCCGCAGTTATGTCCGACGAAGGGGGTGGTGTCTAAAAGGAGCTCCTTATTTATTATGTTTCAAGCTCATTGTTGATTGAAATATTAATATCTTGAAGTATAAAAAATATAGCTACACAATTTTTTGCTAAGTCAATGTGGAATGCATTTGTAGATACCATATCTTTACTAGAAATTCTTACAGGTGACAAAATTTTATAACGGGTTCCCATTTAAAATTATCCACGCCACGCCACTGATGTGTACATAATGTATTTGTATGTATGTAAGGTTATCCCCCCTATTACGGTTTGCGAATCGAACGTTCGAGGTGAGATTTTTTCATTAGCGAACTACACATTCGACATACTACGGTTGGCGCACTTTACAATTCGAGTTCGAAATTTGATTGTTTATTAAAAATATCAAATATATGACATTTAAGTCGAATCAAAGGTTCTGGATTCGCCAACCGTAATACAAAATTCTCACACTCACATATTTATTTGTTCGACTCGCCAGCCGTAATAAGGGGGTATAATATAGATAAGTCTTCGAATACCTGGTGAAGAAATATTAAAAAAGAACACAGGAGAAATTGAAATGAACAAGATAATATAAGAAGTCTGATAAAGAAGCAATAAATTCACACTATGGTATGTCATATATGCATAATGTTTCAGAAACATAAACTTCAGCAAGAAGATATAAACGAATTTCAAAGCTCCGAACTTTGGAGTTTAAATTAAATACGAAAAGCAAAATTGAAATATTTGCATTAAATGAATAAAAATAAAATGCACGACTGGGTCGCACGAAATTGCTCCTATGTAATAGACTAGGAATTTTAAAAACGAAAGTTATTAAAAAAAACTGTTCATAAGGATAAAATGATTTTTTTTTAAATTCTTTTAGTATGAGATAAAAGATAAAAGAGATAACAGAATGCTATGCAAATATGAATTTATGCAAGAACAAAAATAATAAGTGGTTGTAGTGGTTCCTTAAAAAAATAAGTTTTTATGTACAAAACTTTTAAAACATTTTGAAGAAAAAATTTTGGTACGCCAACTTTAAGTTTTTATTATTGTACGAATAAGAGTTAAATTTCCAAGAAAAATACTAAGCCGTTCTTGAGATATCGAATTTTCCAAAAAAAAAAAACGATTTTTTTTCTAAAAATTGAAAAAATATTTTTTTTAACTTTTGAAATGCAATATTTTTCAAACTTTTTAGGAGCTTCCTTATAAAAACTTTCATTAAAACCCGTTGTGCCGATAATGAAAAATTCAAAATTCGAAAAAATCGTTCTATGGTAGGTACAGTCAGTAATATCTAGATTTCAATTTTTTTTATTAAATTATAGATCGTAAAAATTAATCAAAAGAAACGAAATTTTAGCAAAATTCTGGGAACTGTTTTTGAGAAAAATACGATTTTCGAAAACCATTTTTTAACATTTGTATGGAAGGTACCGTTAGTTTTATATGTATAAAACAATTTTTTTTTCTCAAATCTTGTAGATTATGTTAAGAAACTTTTATTTGTCAAGTTTGAAAAAAATCGATCCTGGGGTTTTTGAAATATTGAGTTTCCAAAAAAAAATTTTGGATTTTTTTTTAAATCCAAAAAATAAAAAGTTGAAAATTTGAATATGTAATATTTAAACTTTGGAGGAGCTTTAGCATAAAAAAAAGGATTTAAATCGGTGGTACCGTTTTCGAGAAAATCAAAAACAAAAAAATGGACCTAGGGGGCTACCAAAAATAACAATTTTTTTCAACCATTAACTAGTTTTAACTAAATGAAATTTTTCAATTTTTTTTTTTTAAATTCTGTGGGAAAGTTTTTGAAAAAAAAAATATTTATAAAATTTCGAAAAAACCGTATTGCAGGTACCGTTATTTTTGGTCTTAAAAAAAAGAAAAAAACGTGTGGGGGGAAAAATCAAAACCCATATCTACCAAGTTTAAAGAAAATAAGTCGCAAGTAAAAAATACACAAGGAAATAGGAGACAACTTTCCTATAAGATACCACGCGTATAATATTGGTTTGCTTTTTTGCAGTTAGCTATTGGTCTCAATAGAACAGATTTAAAACATTTAAGTGAGAAAACACCGTTAAATCATACAAAAAAATTATTTTTCTTTTTCAGTTTTAGCCTCACTTTTATGTGTAAGGGTTTACTGACTAACAGAACTAAAAGCGACCAGTTCTCGATATTTAATACCGCTTAGGATGTGTAAAGTCTAAAATAACAACAAACAGTTTTTTAACTTAATAGTACCGTGATTGGCACGCTTCACGGGCTCTCAGCATTTTAACTCACTTTTCGGGGGGCACGCAACTTCGTTGCTCCGGTGAGATAATGTATAGTCGCCAGGCCGGCGTCTTTGTGAACAGTTTTTTTTTTTTAACTTATTAGTACTGTGGGTTCAGAAGGTTCGGAAACTTCCCTTTGTTCAACAAATAATTCCGTTTGTTGTTTGTTTAACTTAAACCACAGAATTAATTTTGTTTAAGGTTTAAATGAAACTGTGAAATCAAATTTATTGTTGAACTGTCCGCTGTGAAACTGAGATAACACTAATTTTTTAATAACTTTATTATAAAATAAATACATTTTTTCTTGCTCAGAAATTATTTTTCCTCCTTGCTTACAAGACTAATAATAACACTCTCTTGTTCTGTTCAAATGTCAATGGAAACATCAAATAAATCTGATTTTTTCCTTGGTGGAAACACTTCGTCATTAATTTTATATCTCTTGCCTTAAATCCCGGAATATCTTTTGGTGAAAAGGTAGTAATATTGAAAAATATACATATTTCCATTGTTATAAAGAGTGTTTTTTTCAAATTGAAATTTTTCTTTTAAATTGAAATAAAAGATATAGAAAAATGTTTTTTTTTAAATATTTATGAAATTCGTCTTTTTCGACAGATAATTTTATGGCATTAATTTTTGAATATTATGTGGTTGACGGGACTGAAGCGTTCAAGTACATAGCTTAATCTGAATATCGAAATTTCACACACTTAAATGGTTATTTCAATAAACAGTATTGCCATGTTTGAAGCGATAATAATCCACAAGCCACTGTCGAAACACCATACACCCAGAAAAATAAAACAAAGTTTGGGAGGTTTCTAGGGCCGGTCGAATCATCAATCCATATGTTTTCAAAAATTATCATGGTGAGAAAATTACAGTTACAATGAGTGGTACAGATAATTGATTTCTTACTTTTTCAATTGGAAGACATTGATGTTGTAGTTATGTTTGTTCAGCAGGACGGCCGGGGCCACATGCAACACAACGTTCTGTTGGAACCATTTAAATAATGATTAATTTCACAAAATGGACCTGTTAAGTGGCTACCTCGTTTACCTGGGGTGAAATCGGCTAAAGTGATAGATGATTGTGATTGTCATTTTGGCAGTCGCTCTCTCTATATTTCTTTATTGATATGATGGGGACAGCTATTGTCAAAATGACAATCACAATCAACTATCACCTTAGCCGATTTCACCCCTGATTTTACGCCTCTAAAGAAAGAAAGTACTGCAATTCCGCTGCATAGCTATCCAAACCGTTGTTTTTGACCGTTCTTAGAACTTGACAATCAAAAGTTTTTTCATACAATCTACAAGATGTGAAAGAAAATATGTATTTTATTCAAAAGTAACGGTACCCAACATACAAATGTTAAAAAATGGTATTTTTCTCAAAAACGGCACCTAGAATTTTGATAAAATTTTAATTCTTTCTATTAACCTTTACGATCTATACAATATATTTTTTTATTTTAATATAAGATATTATTGACTGTTGGGTTTTTTTCTTTTCGACATAACTGATTTTAATGAAATTTTTTACAGAAAAGTCTGAAAAAAGTAATTTTGAAGTTAAAAAAATTAATTTTTTTTTGAAAATTGAATATCTCAAAAACGGGTCAATATTTTTTTTTATCCGTAATAAAAATTTAAAGTTGGCATTCCAAATTGTTTTTATTTTTATCAAAAGCTCCTCTAAATTATCATCGAAAACACTCAAGTAACAATTATGAAGAAAACCTCTTTAGCTTTTAAGGCTGTAGGTAGTAGTAGAAGAATTGCGGGACCCATCTTTTCCTTCTTTCTACTATCGTATTCTCAAGTTTGATAATTTTTTTCTTTCAAATCTAAAACATGTTCTATATAACCTACATCCTAAATAAAATATAATAATATTTATGTAGTATGTCCATACATATACGCAAATCTTAAAAAATATATACAATTCATTGCAAGACCTTTTTAGGATTAAAAATATAAATTAATTTTTATTGCCTTTAGCACTAAAAATTAATTGTATTTTTTCAGGATCTTATCATGCAGGTAGCAAATGCCATACTGGTTGAGGAGCTTGACTTTGAGCCCCATTCAAGACAACATTATTTTCTTTATAACATTAGTGGCATTTCATGAGATAATGACAACTTTAATCTCACATCAGAGTGCCGAGAAAATTTCTTTCCTATCCTTCTATTCCTTCTAACTAGTGCCAACTCATTGAAATTGAATCCGAAAGACCTTATGTATTACTGTCAGTGATTTATGGTGTCTATGTTGGACTGTCACCCAACGATCTGGGCCCGTATCGCGTAAGATTAAAGTGATCATTAAATTTATTGATTGTCGTTTTGACGATCGCTCTCTCTATATTTTTTTATTGATATCAAAGAGACAGCTATAGTCAAAATGACAATTAAAAAATTGATAATCAACCATCCATTCTAAAATGTTTTTTTTTTTTTGCAAGTATTCTTCCTCTGCAATGAAGCGACAAATCATCCTAGAAAACCTGTCCCTTTTAATAATAAAATGCTTCATCTTTGCGGTTCGGATTCGGTCACAAATTGTAAGTTCACTCCATTCCTTCCGATTAGTAACTCACAAACAGGAGTGATCGAAAGTGTGTAGTCACAATAATCCCTGGTTCTCACGAGATGTCGCATCTCCAAATTGACTCAAAAACATTATTATAACCAAAATTGCAGGAACATTCATTTTCGTTTAACCTTCAGCTGACAGTATAAACAATTCATCAAATTACTGTCATAAAAATATTCCTTAATAAGAGTCATGCAATAATGTTTATAAACAAATAGGCAATTAAGCCAAAAAAGAGTTTTGACGAATGTAATAAATTTTATGACACCGAATTGCGTGCATCTAATAAAGTAGCACACAATTCAATTAAGACAGGTAATGCAAAATGATTCAAACTATTGAATTAGTAATTAATCACATCTTGCCATTCACATTTAATTACACCCACAAAATTTGACTATTTTTCACAATCGTGTCCAAAATTAATTGAATTTATTAATTGCAGGCACGCAACAAATTCCAAACCAATCGATTTCCTTATCTTAGATTAACTAACAATTATTTTTTTTTCTTGTAGATACCATGTCAACAATTGGCGACCGAGTACTGAACATATCATTGCCAAAAATCGGTGAAAAATCTCTGTTTACCCGTGATTTGGAGGATGCTCTTCGCAATGGAGGCGTGGACTTTGTTGTTCATTCACTGAAAGATCTACCTACAGCATTGCCTCCGGGAATGGCAATTGGTGCTGTTCTAGAGAGAGATGATGCCCGGGATGCACTTGTGTTGAATGAAAAATTCAAAGGGAACACCATCAAAACACTGCCCAAAGGAAGTATAATAGGTAAGTTATCAAAATACCCACATAAAAGTAATAACATAACATTTGGTTACCTCTTTTCTTCTAGGAACATCTTCCCTTCGACGAACAGCACAAATTCGACGAGAATACCCCCATTTAGTTGTGTGCGATATTCGTGGTAATCTTAATACTCGTTTGGCGAAATTAGACGCTCCTGGGTCGAAGTTCGCTGGCATTATACTTGCCCAAGCTGGTCTTGTGCGAATGGGATGGATGAATCGCATAAGCCAAGTTCTAGAACCCTCTGACTTATTATATGCTGTTGGTCAAGGAGCTTTGGCTGTAGAGTGCCGATCAAATGACGAAGAGATCCTTAAAATGTTGAAAGCTTTGGTTTGTCTGCCAACAACCTGCCGTATTTTGGCAGAGCGGAGTTTTCTTAAGACTCTCGGTGGTGGCTGCAGTGCTCCGGTTGCCGTTTGCTCAACTTTAAATGGATGTCTCGGAGATGACAATACTGGGGCAGGTCTGAAGGTCCTAGGCGCAGTATGGAGTTTAGATGGAACAATAGAAATTCGCAATGAGCTTTGCTGCTCTCTAGAATTAGAACGACATAAGTACGACATCAATGCGAATAACGATGGTTCGCCGCCATCGAAACGTGCACGAAAAGACGGCAGTGAAAGCCCCGAGAGTAAACGAGCCAGTCCTACGGTGATAAATGACGATTTGAACGCAGGTCTTCTAGAGAAATTCACCGACATCCAGCAGCTGATCAATATTCATGGAGAGCTCTTCAAAAAGTGTCCATTTAGTGCGGTACATTTGAAGAATCGCGAAGAAAATGGCAATTCCACATCAACGAAATCTATCAAAGACGAGTGCCCATTGAAAATTCCAGTTGGTCAGGACTTTATGGGACAATGCCCGTATGTGGATACAGATGTTAAAGTAAATGCTGCAGAAATATGTCCAGTTACGGGGCACACACCCCCTGCTGAGACTGTGGACTGCGCACCCAGCTCGAGTAAAAAATGTCCATTCAGTGGAGCCAAACAAACTACTATCACACTGCCAGGTCATGACAGTTGTCCGTTCCTACAAAAGACAATAAAGATGTACGATTACGGTGATGAGCAGAAACCTCAATCGACAGAGGTGCTTCCAGTACTGACCGATGACACAATGAACCTGTTCTGCGGACTGTTTCGTCACAAATGCTACGACTATGAATTGTACGCGAAAAGTGAAAAGCTAGGCCAAGCTCTTGCTGATGATTTGATTAGCAAAGGTGCTCTGGAAGTAATGAAGTGTGCGCAAGATGAGATTCATAGTAAAGTGTCATAAGAGATGTATGACAAAGCGTGCTTAGTAAACTACGACATCATACTTTCCCTCGCACAGTTGTTGGTGCTGGTATGTGGCTGTAAGACAGCTATCCTGGTTGAGGTTTCCTTCAACATTAAAAACAAAAATTCCCGCCTTTCAATTCTCCTTGCAATTATTAATGTTTTTCACCGAAGACTTTATTCATTGCTTTATTTTTCGCTTAGTGTAATTGTCTAGTTAATTTTCATTGTTAAAAAAAATTTGTTTTATTTTTTTTTTGTTTTTCTGTCAAAGAAAAAAGAGAAACCAGAGAAGTTTAAGTAAAATTTGTTTATAAAAAAATGTGTATATACAAGTAGTACGCATGTTGTTATGCCTGTCTATGAAAAAGTGGAACAATAATAAATATAAGTGTTCATAGAAAAAAAAACTATAGAAATTATTTTATTGAAAGAATGAAAAATATGAAAATGAATCTACAGTTTCTTTTTAAGCTGGCATATTTGGCAGAACAGTACCGTTATTTTGCAAGATCTTTTGAGGTCGTAAAACATAAACATTTCAAATCAAAAATTGTATTTTATCATATCTTTAATTACATAATTATTGTATTCACGTTTAACGTCAGCCCGACGACGTAAGGTACAAAATTATTTGGACTCCTTAAGGACTATTCACACTGTTGTGCGGATCTCGATACGCTCTTGCTACAGTAAAATAATTTTAAACAAGAAACAATGAGAGTATCCGGTTCCGATAGTGTGAATTTGTATTTTGACGGGTCGATATTGTATTGGTTGGTATCGGCTCTATAGTGTGAAATACTTCGAGCTTTATACAAAGAGACTAGCTTTCACTTTGATAAATTGTCTCTATATGTTGAAAGTTTTGACTAATTCAAGAAACAATTAACTTGATAAATGAAACGCAAATTACTTGAGATATCTCGAAAAATTTAGTATTGGTTTGGAGTACAATCATAACATCTACATATATGTATATTGAATTTGACGTCATTCATATGTCAAAAACGGGCACATTTGTAGCCTTCGATTCGTTGAACCCAATGTTCGATGGCACGGCCACACATTTTGACAAAAAGGGCCGCTATCCCTTGGACATTGGCTCTGAGTTCCTCTAACAAATTCTAGAGGTGTTAAATCAATGTTAAATGATCAATCAACAGGACCATTTCTTGAAATAACACGTTTGCTTCCCATTGCAATAAATTATCTCCAACTTTCCTAAAACGATGGCACTGTGCTCAAACATTTTAAGGGTATTCATATTCCTGTTAGTGCGCGCAAATTTAAAAAGAAAAGCGTTCTTCGTTCATAAACTTGACCATGATAAATATTTTGTTCTTACTGAATGTTTTGACATTGACAGTATTTGGTCATTGGCTTAAAATACCAATTGGAAAACACTTTACAATAGGTTAGTATTACGATTTTGCTTATTTATTTTATCTTACAGAAGAGAATGCGGGAATACGAGGTACCACCTTTATTTAAAGAAAATTGAAAGTAAACTGACAAATACTATGGGCCATATTGCGGTTGTCGATTTTGTAATCGATGATCGACCTTTTTCGATCATCGATCGTCGATTACTCTATTTCATATTGCGAATGTCGATTGTGATCGAAACTTTTCGATTTCACAGTCGTTTCTTTTCGATTGTCATTTTCTGATCGACGCGTATAGAAGATAAAGTCCAGAAGTTTTTCTTGTAAGTAAGTATGTAAGTTTCTTATAATTAATTAATTATTTTGAGGACAAAACATTCAAATATCTATTAAATGCAGGTCGAAAGTGATAACGAAGAAAAGGCAAATAGAAATTTTGGTTGGATTGATGTAGGGAAATCTGGACATCGCGAAGATGGTTTCTGCTAAGAGCCATCTAAAGCAAAGATGAGAGAAATTCGCTAACGATTGTAATGTAGTCAATACAGCCTACCACACCTGGTATTCCACTTTTTCATAAATATGAATTCTAGCCCGAACCTAGAATTTGCAAATATGCGTTTCTAGAACTGAGAGCTTTTCCTTTAGCACTTAAGACACTTTGGATTGTGCAAGGTCAATACAAAATAAATTACCAACACTAACTTGGTAAGATCCATGAGCACAGAATCTTAAAATATTAGCAATTAAGCAATTAATTAAGCGAAACTATTTAAAAAAGCAAATATGTGTGTGTGTATACCAAAGGTTTAGATATGTCTCTGATATGTCTTCTTTTTCTTGTAATTTCAAGATGTCGGTATGTGTGTTACTATCGCTAAACGCTAAACCATAACTCTATTCCAATCATTTTAAAATGTAAATAAACTATTTTAATTTATATTACAAAAAGAAATCCAGAAAAACAAATAATGATTTCGAAAGCTAACACATCATAGAACTGTCAAATTTGAAATAATAGCAATATTCTGTGGGTTCATTCACAATAGTACATTGTACGATCGATTGAGTTACACAATACAAAATATGAAAACCAATCGAAACAATCGAAAAGTTTCGATTCGATTGGCAATCGACAACGGCAATCGGGGCCTATTACAACTCCGAAAAATCAAACCCAAAATGTATTTTCTATATTAATTTGGAAACACATGATTTGAAAACAAAATTTTTAAACGGGTTAATTTTTCGAGTCATTTTGGAACATCGATTTAATTTAAAACAACAATTCTTGCCAATTATTCATAAATTGTACATTTAGAAGGTAAAGGAGAGAAAGTGAGAGGTACGGCCTTTAAAAACTGCAAACAATCACCTTGTCTCAAAAGGGTCACAGAGCTACAAATTTTAAAAATTCAAAAATCCCTCACCTACATATTATACTGCATATTATTAGGAGAAAAACAATAATAGTTATAGAGTTGATTCGTCGCATATATTTAGTCGTCAGTAAATTTGCTAGTAATATTTATAACCTATTGCACATTTTTAGGAAAAATTCAGCAAGCAATATTCGAGAAGTTGTTTTAAGAAGTTTTTAAAATTTTTAGTCAGTCAATGATCGTGAAGTTGTAGTCGAAATTTCAAAATATTTGTTCATTTGGAATCAACAATTTTATGATATCGTACTCGTATATTCGATATCAATTTATTTTTTAAATTTAAAACCCGATCGTAAAAACGATTTTTTTAAAATTGAAATACTCGTACATTGAGTGAGTTCATCCAATTTTATCATTTAAATAAGTTTAATCAACATTTCTCTGCATTTTTGTATTGCAGTAGAATAACATTAGGGGTATTCATATTCACGATCCGGTGTAACTAGTATCGTAAAATTGCAATAGTGTAACATTTTCATACATTCAAAATCAGTAGGTATATTTTGTTGTTGGAGTATAAGACTACTGTTAGAAATCTATAAAGATTTTGAGAGAATACTTCTCATAAAAATTATGCTACACATAAAATGTCAATAAAATCGAATTCACATCACTACAGTAAATTTGGTGCGGAATGGAGGTTAAAGTACATCCAAGTCCAAATATCCATAATCTGAATTGCAATAGTCTTAGAGGCAAAATAATTATATGAAGATGATTGGATACTGTTCAAACACTATTGCACTTTTGAAAACTGAAGATTGAATAAACCTTTAGCTAACTCTTATTAAACTGGGTTAATGGAAGTGGTTGGTTTAAAGAAATTATTGTAAGTGGAAGAAGCCTAGAGTTTACAGAAGTTTTCTTCCTAGATTTCCAACAAAAAGTTGTCGTTGTTTAATTCAGAAATTCTTACTAATCTTCAAATTGGAAAACTCAAATACTTAAGCAGAATAAGGAATTCGCGAAAAAACTAGATGAAGTGGAATTTAATATTTCAATGTATGGTGTGATCTAACTGGAATATGTCCTTCAAAATCGGCTATTTGAACTCACATTTAAATTTCGAACAAGGAAAATAATTTTATTTTACTAGAAAATAGGAGCAATTGACAGAAATGTTTACAACTGAAGATCTCCATCAACCTGCTCTCTGACTACCGCAACGGTCATTTAAACGTGAAACAAACGATGAATTGATCAAATGGAAGAGATCAAGCCATCATTTTTAAGCCCTGAACTAGATAGTATTTTTATTTCGTTCTTCAAATACGAGTATTATTTGGTTGCTACCGCTCAGTTTACACAGAGATTTGATATTTAAAATATATCTTTCTACTGAATACGTTATTTTTACATCATTATAATTTAAAATTTAAAAAGAAAATATGTTTATTTTGAAGGAAAATATGACAAAAATCTTCATTTAAGTAAGAGCCCTGAACTAATGTCAAGTAGTTTCCTCAATTACTGTTCAAATCTGTTCTGTTTGTGATTCCTATAGACTAAGAGCCCGCAGCAATTTTTGGGTGTGATTGATAACAAAAAATAATTAGCATAATTAGATAAGCGTCTGGCAGGCAGAAGGCTGTCTGCAAAACGTCTTGGACCCCGATATTTTCAATCAGGGGGCTTAACTCTACATTTTGGCAAAGTTGTTATCAGAATTATTAAGACTTGGAAAGAACTGCATATATGATGCACTTTTATGCACTATTGCTCTCACTTGAGCATGCAAGACGTTCACATTTGTAAATAACTAATAAGGGCTTATCTAATTATGCTAATTATTTTTTGTTATCAATCACACCCATTAATTGCTGTGGGCTCTCGGTCTACTACTTTATTAGACTGTAACTGAAAACTAGCAAGATTGATTTCAAAATTTTCAGAAATAAGATAAATAATAATATAAAACTGTTGCCAGAGTTGGAAAGGTGAAAGCCGGGTTTTGTCACATAGTGTAATAAAGGTTTAATGTTAAATCCTATTACGCATGAGCGCCTTAGCTCCGACTTTTCTCTTCAAAGATCAACTTAAATCCCATCTAAAGCTTTGACATAAAAAGACTCAGGTTTTCTTGACAACCCTGAGAGTTGTCAAACAAAACTGGGGTTTTCGTTTTTCAAAAAACACCCAAAAGCTCACAATTGTTTTGTTCACAACTAAAAGCAAGAAACAAATAATTCTATGTTCGATAAAACTTTAAATTTGTTATAAATTAGTTTTGAAAATTTACAAAAACAGTTTTGCGTTGTTGCTGAATATTTCACATGTTTATACAACAAACAAACATTATTATGTCATTCTATACAACAAACATTTAATTGTAAACATAAACAATAATACGCAACACACGGATCGAAAAACAACAACAAAGGAAATAGATATGAAATCTCATGTCGATTTTGACAATTTGGTCGTTACCTGAACTCGCGACAGAAAAATACTTAGATCTACTTCAAGGCGAGTTCAGGTTGACTCCAAGTCTAAAAAAACAGATTTTATTCATCAGGATGAGTTCAGGTTTTTCAAAAAACCATTAAGGGTGACCCAAGGTTGACTTCAGGGCTCAACGAATAAACCCAATATGTCACAGAAAATAGCTGTCAAAAGTGAATTTAATCAAATAAAACCGATAGTTCAATTGCTCTCCGATAACTCGTTTGTCTTCAAATATTTATCCTTTTCTATTTTCAAGAATAACAAGATCTGTTTAATATTTAGTTCTAGGATAATGTGACGACATAATAAGTCTGATTTTTTGACTGGAGCTGCATATCTCTCAGATAAAATACTTGGCATAAACTTTAGAGAGAATTTTTTTTATGGGAGCTTAAATTCCGGGAATATAATATAATGTTTTATAAAATGTGGGTGAATTCTAAAAAAAAAACAATTGAAACTTTCCTAATTTTTATCTTTCAAATGATCTCCGACGAAAGTACTAAAGTTAATATAAGGGACATTTAATAAAAGAAAGAAAAGGGTTCATCTCGCTCCAGTTACTCTTGTTCAATGCTAATTAAATATTTTGATAATAGACTCCGGCTAAGAACGTTAATATCAGGTGTTTTCTTTTAAAACAAATCTAATTGGCCGTAAAGAGGAACCGATGAATGCTACCTCTCTCTATATATATGTATGTATATCACTTGAAAAAAAAATATGCAAATGGGCGATGAACTTCTGTTTTAGTTGGTAAACTAGTAACCACACGTTGACCCAACAAAATGTTAACAACTTTCGTAACATAAGGATAGATACGTGATGGCAAATAATAAAATACCTGCCTGCCAAGACAAATTGTGTTGACCAGATAAGAACAACCGCCGAAAGGACTTGCATTTAATTAACTTTTGTCTTTTATTCAGCTTGAGTATGTTGGGTATAATGGTATTATCGTATTTTTTTTTGTAGATGAGGAATGTTGTGACTGGAAAGGGTTTTTGTAATTTTAATTGCTCAGTATTTTAATGGGTTGATAGTGTTGATTAATGGGCTTATTTGTTATGAGCTGCTATTGTAGGGAAGTGAAGTTAAGTATAGAAGGTGAAATTTAAGATCAGTAGGGTTTAAAAATTTGTGTCGAGTTTAATGCTTTGAAAGCTCAATGCTGTCTATTGTCGTTAAAGCAAATTGTACCCCTTTTGCCATTATCTTTGAATGGCACTTTCATCGAAGAAACCGAAAAGCTCTCAATCCTCGATATGTGTGTCAACGATGACCTTCGTTAGAATGACACATTCTCGAGACCACGAAAAATGCTGCTAAAAGCTTGGGATTTCTATATCTATGTATGAAATTTTTCACCACCTATGATCTGTTTATAATTTATAAGGCGTTCATACGTCCAAAACTCAAATATGACTCACATCTTTGGGCAGGTGCAGAACAAAATTCTCTTCATTTATTGGATAGAATTCAGAGCAGAGCGTTAATACTGATGTCGGAATGTTTCATGTTTTATCGCATATTTCACAAGCAATGCTCACTCGAAGTAGTCAGTTGGATTCCTCCCCTCAGTCAGTTCACCTGTTATACCCGTTCCGCACATCGGTTCACAATCGATCCTAATTTTGGTCGTATCGTCAAATATAGAGATTCGTTTTTTAGTCTCACAACACGGCATGGTTTTTCTAGTTCAATTTGCAAACATTCAAGGCCAGTGTTCATCAAGAGCTCCTTTCTCCCCATAATTTCCCATCATCCGTGCTGTGTTTAACATTATAAGGGTAACTTAATAAACCCTCTAATGCGTGTGAATTATATAAACAAGAAAACATATGCCATTTTTAGTTTAATTTACGTTTTTTTTGTCCATCTAAATAAACTAAAATACATGTGTTTGCTATACATCGGTTAATAGAAATAAACTAGGTAGTATTCAAAGGCAAGAAGGAATGTACATATTACAACTTAAGAACTAAAAAACTTTTCCCATATTCTAAAATATTAAACAAAAGAGTTGATGTTAAAACCACATTATTATTGTATTTATCAAAATGACTAGGTAGATATATGAAATTGATTACCCCAAATAAACTAAGGACTTAGAAAAAAGACCTTTTACTAGATTCCATGGAAAAACATACTTATTAGGTTCTTGCCTTTTCTAACACTCTTAGATATTGAAGAGGTGTGTAGTAGAAAAAAATTCTGAATTCACCTTCGCAAATATTAAATTTCGAAACGAGCCGAGGAAAATCATAATTTCGGGAAAAACTTATAAGCTTTTTTTTCATGATTAGTGCGCATAAAGAGATTATGATTATACCCTTCAAATGTTTGAGCACAATGTGAGCTTTTAGGAAAGTTGGAAAAGATTTGAAAGGAGATACCGATGTACATTGTATTTGAATGTCTGAATCATAATGGAAGGAAATATTGAGTCAGTTAAAGCATTCCACATTCGTGTATAGTACGCCTAAGGAAAGAACCTCTGAATTTAACAGTACGTCCGAGGTTGAGCTTAAGGGTAAGCTGACGGGTATTCTCTGAAGCGCGAGTCACTTATTAACATTATTTACAACTTTCTTTATTTCAGAAAACCACAGTCCACAGTTGCACAAGGATCTAGACTAGAACCATTCTGCTTCAGCATTTTCCCTTTAGACCCACCAGAGCCAGAATATACTTAAACTGTCCTCCTTGCAGGTGACTCACTCACGAACGTCAAGTCTGTAATTCACAAGAACAATAAAATCATACCCCGCGGAACCCAGCAAATACCTGTGATTACAATTGAAAAAGTTATACCGGTTCAATCCCAGTTGTATATAGAAAAGTCAATTTCAATTTCTATCGCATTCATTTACTGATGCAAATGGAAGACAAATACTCCGTTTACAAGGATAATTGATTTCGAATTTAATTCGGATTCAATTACTCGATCCGATTCAACTTTGAGAGGTGGATCGAAGTTAAAATATGAACGTAAATATGGATCGACAAGTTGGAGAATTGAGGTCGCACAGAGCTGCTTTTTGGCATATGTACATATGTATATTCTTTCGATCAATTTTTAAGATCTATAATTTAATAAAAAACAAATTTGAAAACAAGATATTACTGACTGTACCTACCATTGAACGATTTTTTCAAATTTTGAATTTCTCACTATTGACATAAGGGATTTTAATGAAATTTTTTAGAGAGAAGAAAGTATAAAAAACATTGTATTTCAAAACTTTAAGAAAAATATTTTTTTGAATTTGGACAAAAAAAATCTATTTTTTTTTTTTGGAAAATTCAATATCTTGACAATGGCTCAATATTTTTGTTTGTAAATTTAATTTTTATTCGAATAATAATACAAACTTTAAATTGGCGTACCAATTTTTATCTTAAAAATGTTTTAAATTTTTTTTATAAAAAAGCTTATTTTTTTAAGAAACCACTACGAAGACTTATAATTTTTGTTCTTGTTTAAACCTATATTTGCTTGAATCGCATGGCATCCTATTTTTACCTCCAACTACTAAAGAAGTTGTTTTAGTCATTTAAAAAAATTATTTTATGCTTATGAGCAGTTTTTCGCAAATTCGTGCGACCCAGTCGTGCATTTTATTTCCGTTAGTGGAAAAGATGATATCCGTCAAATGGCTGCCGACAGTGTTGATACACTTTTGTGCCCGTTTTATCGAATTTCCCATGACTTTCCGCAAGATTTCCGACGATAACTGTTCCTTAAGGGCTGCGATTATCTGAAGCTTGTTGGCATAAACCCGTGACTTCAAGTAGCCCCAAAGAAAGAAGTCTGGAATTGGGTGATCTTGATCTGGCCATGCTAAATCGCCAAAACGGGAGATTACGCGGCCAGGAAATGCTTCCTTCAAAATATCCATTGTGACTCGTGCTGTGTGTGCATTTGAAACCACATGTCACGCTCATCTAATCTCGGCAGCAAGAAGTCGTTAATCACGGCCCTGTTACCTTCGCCAGTAACAGTGACCGTATTGCTGATGGCGCCCTTAAAAAAAATACGGTCCAATAACTCCTCCCGCGTGAATCCCGAACAATACCGTAACTTTAAGTGGATGCACTGGCTTATCGTTTGCTTATTGACGTAAACACTTAAGTGGAAATGCGCCTGGTCATGATGATTTTCGATACAAAACCGTTGTTGAAATTGAGGATGGCTTCACAGTAATTCACACGCGACGGGCGTTCAGTGAAGAAGCTTATCGCCAGAATGTTACTTCGAAATTCCCGCTGCGGTAACACCACCGACCGATTATTGGTCAAAAATATCAGTCGACACGCGGAGCATAGCTCTCCATTGCTTATATCTTTTTGTATACTGCAGCAGTCTAGTTCACAAATGTCAAATATGATTGACACCATTTGGAAAACTTATAAACTCTTCTGATAGGGTGGAACCACATGTTGTTCGAATTAGGTTATCATCGATATGTATAGCAGTCCACATGGTAAATGATGGTAATTCCATCGTCGTTTTCGAGGAAGTCCATTCGCACCAAACTGAGACTTTTTGCGGATTGGCACTTGGTAAACCTCGTGATGGGGATCGAGATCGTACCAAATCTGGTAAGCTTGTTTGTGGAAATAGGAGTACGCTTCCATCTATTGTCTATGGTCTTTATTACCTGATGCAGTGATTTGTCTTTAGTGTGTAAAAAATTAACGCATCAACACGTCCCTAATGATAAACTCCTTTTAGAGCGTTCTGTATAGATTATCACATAGTACTACTTTTTTTTTTGTCCCCGCATGAAAAAGAAGAGAAATATTGCGTAAATGTATAGCTTACGGGATCTTAACGCACCTTAATACCTTGAGACATACTAATAGTTAGACGAGATCTTATCAATTTAAAATATTATTTACATAAATCCCAGATGCATAGTCTTACCTAACCCCCGATTAAATTCAACTTAAATTAAATGCGTTTCCTTAACAAAACACAAAAACCTCTATAACCGATTCGTTTCATATAACCCGATCTGCACTTAAATCATCAAAACAGGAGATTACCATCTCAACTAAAGCGAAAGTATGTTTGCGGAAAGTTTTTCCTGTAATTATAATATTCGAACTCTTTCCCCATCCTACACATATTCGCATTGATCGATGTTTGACTAACAAAACGCAAGTATTCCAGAATTTCAGGCTCAATCGTTGTGCATGCAGCAGCGTATTTCACTTAGAAGGAAACACAATAATTACTCTTTCGTGTCGTGTCTCTACACATCCAAATTAGCAATTAAAACCACTTTCCGATGCATGCCACCCCATTGCACTGCCTGAAATGGTTCGAACGACACGACGACGAATGGCGGCGGCGGCGACGCGACGTCCCACAGTTTCATTTCTCAGATCTGTTGGATGAGATCAAATCCGAGATCACAACTCAACTCCGATCGCATTTCGTTTAATTTTTAACCGAAAGGAATTTGCTACTGTGCGTGGCAGAAACACAAGCAACAAAGACTCTATCAACCACTATGCCAAAACAACAACAACAATATACAACTTGAGCCATCAGAAACAATCAAAGACTCATTAAAATGTCATTTTCTAGAGATTTCGCATGATCTCGCTTTGCGATCGGAGAAGTTGACGCATGCACACACATTCGATTCCCATTGATCAGACATGAAACGCCGAAAGGATGTTTGCAATTTGCCTCCTGCATCATAATGCTGGTGGCACAACACACAACTCTCAACTTCAACAATAAAATAATTGTTTTGTTCTTTTGAATGGCCATTAGACAAGGCTCGCATCCCCCCGCATCGGGCGAAACTATCTTCGTTCTTGGATGTGAAGCTGCCACAGGTGAATGATCTGATGCACGAAATCTCTCCAATTGTTATTCATATTTGACAGGATAATGATAATCATGGCTGGTTTAAACACAGGTTGCCCTGGAAGCATGAACCTGTAGCTTCTGTATTGTGTTGGATTTTTGTGTTGTCGATGGTTGGGATTTGATTTACCATTAGGTTTTGTGGTCACTATTCATCGGAGATCACGCATCACTCCCAACATGCTGCCTTGAATTTAAATGATGATGAAGACAGGAAGCCACAAAATGGCACATTTATCTGGATGCTGAACAAATAACTTGGGGTATCTCCTATACTCGTATATTTGACACACCATAATAGCCGTTAGGTGTATTCTTCGAGAGAAACTCGCTTTTTGTCGTTAACAATTATTCTGCTGACACAATGGCGGTCTAATGAGAGGAACACCAATTTGACATAAATAAATGACAGTTTTGGTCGTTGCTGATGACGACCAGCAAACCAACGAACACGAAGACGACACGCAAGTAAAAGCAATTTTGCTGAAGTGTCAAACACAGCGACAAGTCAAAGAGTTGCGTTTCCATTGAGATAAACTAGCTCCGAGATACTTTGGAAGTGCAAATGAGCTGGCAAATATTTGCTTTGTGAAATGAAAAAAAAAAAATTCATATTCAAAATGCGTAGAGGATCAGGAACAAATAAACGGCAGCGATATTTTGTGAACGTGATGAGGGAAGAGCTAAAGGTGGTAGACAAATTTCAAAGAAAGCTTAACGGAGCTAAGTAATGTTTTGTATACGTGCAACTTCATTTCTCGAAAGACGTAATCATTTGTCACCTTGACGACAATTTTTTGGGATTGTTTGAAGAATTACAATTTTTTGTGTGTGGCTATAGTTCTGTCTGTCTTTGAGGGAAGTGAAATTAAAAGTTTCAAGCCAATAAATTCGGCCCTGCAGTAGCTGAAATAAAATGCACGACTGGATCGCACGAACTTGCTCTTATGTAAAAGTACTTTTGAATTTAAGATACATTTTATAAATAATATAAAACATGGATTTAATGAGATAATAATGTTCAAATGCATAAAATTGCCGTCTGGTTTCCGGAAAAGTATGAATTTATGCAAATAAACCTTAAAAATCGTTTTATTATTAAATAAATAAGAAATTTCTATTAAATTTTTCAAGAAAAAAATGTGGGATGCGAATTTTAAGTATTTAATAATATTGGTTTTAGGAAATAATTTCAAAAAATAATCGTTCATAGGTTTTGGAGATATTGATTTAAAAATTTTTTTTTTTTAAAAACCAATAAATATTTTTTCGAATATTTTTATATACAATATTATTTTAAACTTAAGGGGACTCCTGCTAAAAATTTGGGGGGAAAATCCTTAGAGCCGTTAATGAGAAAGTCGAAAATTTAAAAAACGGGTCTATGGCAGGTACCCCTAATAACATTTTGCCCCAAAATTTTTTTTGACCAAAATGTAGTCCATGTTCATAATATCACACTTAATTTTTTTTATCAAAATCGTTAGAGCCGTTTTCGAGATAAATAAGATTTTGCATTACGGGTGTATGGGGGGTACCCTTAGTTTTGGAGCTAAAAAAAAATTTTCAATTTCTCCTCTAGGGAATCACCGAAGACCCTTAACTACCGAGATTGAAAGAAATAGGTCTAAGGGTTTAGGCTGTAGTGAGAGGTACAGACATACAGACACACTGAAACATGTTTTTTGTGTACTAAATTTTCCTTAAAATTTTTATAAAAAAAATTGATATGCAAATTGTTAGTATTTAATAAAATACACTTTAAAACGTAATTTAAAAATTTAATAGTGTATCGGTTTTCAAGATATTGAATTTTCAAAAAAAAACTTGTATTATTTTTTTAAAAATCCAAAAACTATTTTTTCGAAAAAATTTTTAGTTTATATTTTTTCAAATGCAAAGCAGCTCCTGCATAAAAATGTTGGTTAAAATCGTTAGAGCCGTTGGTGAGAAATTCGAAAATCAAAAAAACCCTTCTATGACAGGTACCCCTAATAACATTTCCCCCCAAATTTTTTTCTGACCAAAATATAGTCCATGTCCATAATATCACACTTAATTTTTTTTATCAAAATCGTTAGAGCCGTTTTCGAGATAAATAAGATTTTACATTACGGGTGTATGGAGGGTACCCTTAGTTTTGGAGCTAAAAAAAAATTTCAATTTTTCCTCTAGGGAATCACCGAAGACCCTTAACTACCGAGATTGAAAGAAATAGGTCTAAGGGTTTAGGCTGTAGTGAGAGGTACAGACATACAGACACACTGAAACATGTTTTTTTGTGTACTAAATTTTCCTTAAAATTTTTATAAAAAACATTGATATGCAAATTGTTAGTATTTAATAAAATACATTTTAAAACGCAATTTAAAAATTTAATCTTGTATCAGTTTTCAAGATATTGAATTTTCAAAAAAAAAATTGTATTATTTTTTTAAAAATCCAAAAACTATTTTTTCGAAAAAATTTTTAGTTTATCTTTTTTAAAATGCAAAGCAGCTCCTGCATAAAAATGTTGGTTAAAATCGTTAGAGCCGTTGGTGAGAAATTCGAAAATCAAAAAAACCCTTCTATGACAGGTACCCCTAATAACATTTCCCCCCAAATTTTTTTCTGACCAAAATATAGTCCATGTCCATAATATCACACTTAATTTTTTTTATCAAAATCGTTAGAGCCGTTTTCGAGATAAATAAGATTTTACATTACGGGTGTATGGAGGGTACCCTTAGTTTTGGAGCTAAAAAAAAATTTCAATTTTTCCTCTAGGGAATCACCGAAGACCCTTAACTACCGAGATTGAAAGAAATAGGTCTAAGGGTTTAGGCTGTAGTGAGAGGTACAGACATACAGACACACTGAAACATGTTTTTTTGTGTACTAAATTTTCCTTAAAATTTTTATAAAAAACATTGATATGCAAATTGTTAGTATTTAATAAAATACATTTTAAAACGCAATTTAAAAATTTAATCTTGTATCAGTTTTCAAGATATTGAATTTTCAAAAAAAAAATTGTATTATTTTTTTAAAAATCCAAAAACTATTTTTTCGAAAAAATTTTTAGTTTATCTTTTTTAAAATGCAAAGCAGCTCCTGCATAAAAATGTTGGTTAAAATCGTTAGAGCCGTTGGTGAGAAATTCGAAAATCAAAAAAACCCTTCTATGACAGGTACCCCTAATAACATTTCCCCCCAAATTTTTTTCTGACCAAAATATAGTCCATGTCCATAATATCACACTTAATTTTTTTTATCAAAATCGTTAGAGCCGTTTTCGAGATAAATAAGATTTTACATTACGGGTGTATGGAGGGTACCCTTAGTTTTGGAGCTAAAAAAAAATTTCAATTTTTCCTCTAGGGAATCACCGAAGACCCTTAACTACCGAGTTTGAAGAAAATACGTCCAGTAGTTTAGGCTGTAGTTCGAGGTACAGACATACAGACATACAGACATACAGACATACAGACATACAGACAGACAGACGGAATTGTCAGACCCACTTTTTTCGTCTTCGCTATCATCGTAATGTCAACTTTGATCAAAATCTCGAGTTCGATTTTTTTTCCAAATGCAGAACTTGCCCTATAGTACCTATATCGCAAGTAAAAAAGATATGCTTACGTTACGAGCGGCAAACAAAAAGACTTCTTGCTCATTTCACTATGATCATGGGAACAAGACCGGGTGCTGAGATTTATTTAGACGAATATCTTGCGAGGATATATTTACTGTAGATACCCAGACAGTGCCGGATTAAGCCAGCGCGGGGCCTGTAGCAAATTCTATCAAGGGGCCCTTAGACTGTTTAGGTTAGGCACTTATCAAGTTTATGGTATTAAATAAAACAAAACTGTTACAAACAAACTTTTCTTGATTTAATTTGGGAAAATTTATAAATAATGCTGTTGATATCGACTTCTCGGAGTAAATCATGTTCAATATTCATTAAAGTGAGGAGATTAAGACGTTGTTGGCTCATCGTGTTCCTCAATTCATTTTTAACACATTTTAATGTTGAGAAAGATCGTTCACCACTGCAGTTGGTGATCATGAGAGACAAATAAATGCGCAAAACAGTTTCAACGTTCGGGAAACAAGATTGTAAAGAATTATTTATCAACAGCTTGTAAACCTACATTTCCAGAGCCTCATGATTCCTGCTGTCAATAATACCAGCGACATCAGAATTGAGCATTGAAGCGAATTGCACTAATTCGTTGCCCAGACTGTCCTCCAAATCATCTGCGTAAGCACTTACTATGGTTGCAGATTTTTAATTTCTTCTGGTGGAAGAGATTTTATATGAAGGTTTTTATAATACAAATTCTATATACTACTGAATAAATCAGCCAAGTAGAAGACTTAGCACTATTAATGGACTTGTTGAAATATTGATTCAAAATAGCTTTTATGGCTTTTAGTCCACAAAAATTGGCGTTTCGTCCGGGTGATCGCACATGGACTCATCAGTTGGCTATGAGGACCTTGTCAATACGCAATTTTTATTGAATTCAGTTCATCTTACATTGATTTTTTGACAAAAATCCAATGTGAACTACATATATCCAACCACGATTAAAATTGTAATCATTAACGTTGAAATATTTTGCTATTTTCAACAAATCCATTAATAGTGCTAAGTCTTCTATTAGGCTGATTTATTTCAGTAGTATATAGAATTTGTATTATAAAAACCTTCATATAGAATCAATGCTCGGCCACGGGAAAAATATTCCAACGTTAATGATTATAATTTTAATCTTGCTTGGATATAGTTCACATTGGGTTTTTGTCAAAAAATCGATGTAAGATGAATTGAATTTAACAAAAATTGCGTATTGACAAGGTCCTCACAGCCAACAGATGAGTCCATGTGCGATCACCCGGACGAAATGTCAGTTTTTGTGGACTAAAGGCCAAAAAAGGTATTTTGAATCAGGAAGAGATTTTAGCTCTCGCAATATTCCGAAAATGCCAGCAATTTTATGATAACTGTTCATATACGTTTACCTAAAGCAGTGAGTACGTTACCAATGGTGACAATAAATACCTGAATTTCATACCGTTGTCCAATTTGCGTTTGGTGCTGTGCGAAACATGATTTTTGGTAAGACCAGCAGATAGAAAAATAAAATTTTAGTTGATCATTTTGATGCAAATATTTTCTTCTTAGTAATTGTGACTAAATCTAATATGTAAATAATACTTTTTTATGGTCAGAAAAGGAGGCAAATTCATATCGAGGATTTTATCATTAAACGTAATGTAGATCTTAAGCAAGCATTTTGGCAAATACCAATGGAAAAAAATTTGTAGGGAAAACCTGCATTAGCCGTCCCGGGAAACCCTTGTACCTGTACCAGCTGAAGGCAATTTTAATTTAGGCTGTGCAAGGCGGCTGGAAGACTTTGTTGTAGTTCTTGCATGACTCAGGGACAACGGTTTCGTATTTTGAAGACCTGTTGATTTTGAGAACAATATCACCATGCTTTTTTAATAAAGGCCATATCTTACCATCAGCCTTAAAAAATCGAAGTTTTGCTTTAAACGTTTAAAATATTTTGGTGATAGAAAGTGAAAACAAAACCGGCGAAGGTCGAAGCGGTGTGGTACAATTTCTGATACCGAAAAATGACAGGCTATTTCGACGGTTGATTGGACTTCCTGCTGCGTATGAGAAGTTTATAAATGATTTTTTTAAGCCTGATCGCCTTTCTAACGGACGTGCTTAAACATAAAGAAGTTTCGATAAAAATCACGGATGTGGCGGTGTTAGTGTTTCAAGAGTTCATGGGTGTTCCGAAAACAGCACTTTCGACCCCTCATTCATACCTATTTTAGAAAACATTTTTTTTTCAAGTTCGATTTGGCGTCAGCAGCAGGTGTAAGTATTTAAGGGAAATGTTACGTATAAAATGCTTCCATGATTCCAGGTTTGATGAGGGATGGCCGATCGGTAACAAAATCCGCTGATACTCTGAGTATAGTAGCTGGTTGAGAAGGATTTTTGAAATTAAACATGAACATAATTTTCTAACGGAGTGAAGTTAAGTGAGGTTGCTAAACGTTGAGAGAGAGGAGGTGGCGATGAACATCGGGATCTAAGAAGTCAAACGAAGGGCACGGCACAGAAGTAACCGAAGTTCATCCTAGAGCCATTTAGTCGCATGGAGAGATCAAGTATCTGATTTTCTTTTCCGAAAGTTCGTCAATGGCGTCAAAATATCCCCTTTTTAATGATTGTGCTCTTAATTTGGCCAGAGCAGACATTTTCAGAGGAAGTGGAGCACTTATTCCTTTTCCTGCTGGTCCCCACAGCTATGACAGTGAGTGTTGGGAGGAATACCTATTTCGCTGCAAATTGAGAGAATTTTGCCCTTCATAACTCTTCAGGAACTCTGTTTCATGCCTGGTCAGCTCGTCCAACCGTTCCTTCTCATCATTGCCACCATGACCCGAAACCCAAATATGAGTGATATTGTGGTTAATATTAAGGCTAGCAAGTTCATCCCTGCAATCCTGGACCAATTTGGAGTATGATGTACTAGAATTAATAGCTTTAATACCCGCCTTACTGTCAGTGATAATAGACGCATTCTGGTTCTGGTTCGGATATTGTTTAAGTAATTTGCATGCTTCCTTGATAGCCAGTAGTTCAAGAGATTAAAATGATTCTATGATAGTTCTATTTCCTATCAGTTTTAACGCTCTGTACTGAATTCAATCCAGTAACTGAAGAGAAGTTTGGGCAGCACCTATCCAAAGATGAAGTACATATAATGGCCTTATACGAGTGAATTGAAGCCAGATCAGAAGGAATGAACAATTTCTTATTGATATAGAAATCCTAAGAATTTAACAGCGTTTTTCGCGGGTTCGAGAATGAGGTCATTCAAAAAAAGATTTTCGTTGACACACATACCGAGTATTGAAAGTTCTTCGGTGTCTTCGATGAAAGTGTCATTCAGTGACAATGAGTTTTCGAAGAATTGAAATACACACGATTTTTGTACTCTATTTAGCAATGCTATAAAGATCTGAGTTTATAATGTATGGTACTGTTGTAGAGACGTCGGCAAAACAATGAAGAGGATTAGAAGTTTTAGACAAGAGAATATTTATAAAAACGAAAAATAGTGACGGAGACAAAACGGAGCCCTGGGGAATACCAGCATTTATTTTGTGCAGATCAGACTTGAAAACCTCCAATACAACATGTATTGAAAACGATCTACAAGGTAATATCTAACACCAAAAATAAGTGTTTCATTGATACCAAACGCACGCGCTTTCTTTAAGAGAGCTTGATGTCAAACTCCATCAAGTGCCCTAGAAATATCAAACGCAATAATCTTACTTTCTCTAAAAAAATGCACAGATCTGTTCCACTCTTCGGTGAGAAATTCTGGTAGATCATACATCACCGGTGAGCCGTTTTTTGCGAAAGCCGTATTGCCAGTCATTATTAAGCTTTTGGTTTTGGAGATATTTGAGTTCATGATTGATCAGCGATTGCATGACCTTGGAAAGGAGGGACGTAAATGCAATGGTCGATAAGAGCAGGGGAGGAGCGGTCACCTTTTATGGAAACAGGCTTGACAAATGCTGTCTTCCATTTTTCAGGAATTCCAGAAGAGTTTTGTATTTTCAATAACACCTCCTTTGCACAGACCAATACAGCACTTTGCTCTAGGATTTCTAATTGTGTATAGACTGGACTTTGACGACTTGGATATAAGGTGTTACTTCCCACTTCTATTGCTCATGGCAGTAGACAGCCTGCTTAGATTACCATCAACTCAAGGTATTGAAGCAGTGGATCATTATGATTATAAGGGCCGTCCCACCAGTGGCGTGGCGTGAATAATTTTAAATGGGAACCCGTTATAACATTTTGTCACCTGTAAAAATGAAAAAAAATCTTAGAACCTTAAAAACAACATTTCTAGTAGGGATATGGTATCTACAAATGCATTCCACATTGACTTGGAAAAAAATGTGTAGCTATATTTTTTATACTTCAAGACATTAATATTTCAATCAACAATGAGCTTGAAACATAATAAAAAAGGACCTCCTTTTAGACACCACCCCCTTCGTCGGAGATAACTGCGGCACCTTCCTAGGAATGTTCTATTAACTTTTCCTTGCATTCATATGTGTCAAGAATATAAAATATATGATGGACAACTCATCTGCATTAAGACTCGCCCTAACGTCAGAAAATACAAGATATCTTTCTTGTGTTCCATTCTCTGACAAGAACCGAAATATGGCACTCAGTTGTCCCCTATGACTCAAATCTGATGTTTCGTCGATCATAATCGACACGAACCGAGCTTCTATGATTTCTGTTTTAATTTTAGATTTAATAACAGCCGCGATACTATGTATCAAGTCATTTTGAATATCGTTACCCTATAACACTACTCTAAATAGGATTCCATTAAAGTGTCATAGGTACAATATGTTGATTTCCTTTACACATAAGAAATCAATTTCTGTGTGAAGATTTTGATCCCTCGCCAAATTTTGCGTTCCTTCACACCCAACAAAAATTTATTTTTCTGACAGGGATCAAAATCTTTAAATACATATTTAAAGAGGAATTTAGATGTATACATGAAACACGCACACCAAACAAAAAATTTCGATCTGGGATCGAAATCCCTGGCGTGTAAGCGAAAAAAGGATAAAATATAAACTACTCGTATCAACTATCCTTACTAAAATTATTTGGTTTCTCCGAAAGGTAATCTGTTAAACAGCAATCTATATTTATCAAAGACATTTCCAAGACAAAATCTAGAACTGCACTAAAATTAAGAAGCTAAATTATTTTATCACTATACACTGAAAATAAAATCTAGGTATGTATGATAAAAATCTAGGTTGATTTAACAAAAATTTTGTCAATATACGTCCAACAAAAAGTTTTGTCAAATTGACAAAAATTATAGAATTTTGTTGAGGTAACAAAAAATATTCTGTTGTATCCACAAAATTATTTTGTTATGCTAACAAATAAATTTGTTGAAATAACAAAAATATTTTGTCAATATGACAAAATTTCGTAGAATTTACAAAATTAATTTGTCATATTAACAATTCTTTTGTTGTATTAACAATTTTTTTGTTAGTGTTATTGTTTTTTTATTATTATCGGACTAACAAATTTTTTTGTTAAATTAACAAAATTGTTTTGTTGAATCAACAAAATTGTTTTGTTACATTAACAAAATATTTTGTTAAATTAACAAAAATTTCTTGTTATATTTTGTTAAATTAACAAAATATTTTGTCAATTCAACAAAATATTTTGTCAATCTTACAAATTTCTTTTGTTGAATCCACAAAAAAACAAAATCAATTTTGTCAAAATATTTTTTTTTTTGGGATTTAAGTCCACAAAAATTGGCGTTTCGTCCCTACGATCTCACATGCAACCATCTGTGAGGGCGTATGGACAATACGCAATTTTTGTTAAGTTCAGTTAATCTTACATCGATTTTTTAACAAAAACCAAGTGTGAACTATACCATACACAAAAGAAATTTTTTGGTTTCCTTACAAAATAGTTTTATCTATCTGATAATATTATTTTATCAATATTACAAAATAATTCAACCCCAAAACAAAATATTTGTCATTTTAACAAAAATGTTTTCATTTTTTGTTAAATTGACAAAAACAAATTAACAAAAACTTTGTGATATTGACAAACATTTACAAAACAGATTTTTTGTAGATACAACAAACATTTTGTTAACATCACAAAAAAGTTTGTCGATGTGATAAAAATTTCTGTTTTATTTTGTTATATTAACAAAACTTGGTTTGTTAAACTGACAATATTATTTGTAGTGCATATTTTGTTAAACTGACAAAAAATCATGCTGGATTATAAAATTTTTGTGAAATCAACAAAATCATTCTTTCGTATTGACAAAAATTTTATCAGAACGATAAAATTGTTTTGTTAAAGGTCAACAAAACGTTTTTGTCAATATTACCTAGGAATTTATTTTCAGTGTAGTGGGTAATAAAAGGAATTAAATCTTCCCTTTAACATCTAACTTTTCACTATTTTTAATTAAGTTCAAATTGGCTTTTCAAAACACTAGATTTATTTGAAGTTATTGAACCTTTGCAACACAGCCTTTTACTGATTGCCAATTGAATCTAAATTTAAATTCCTATTAAAAAAAGCAAATGCATTTTATTTGTCCAGAGTAGCGATATGCTAAATTTACACTGCTGAAAAATTGCCATATATTCTACCATGATTTCTTTCATAATTCAAAATTATCACAGTAAATTTGCAAAAATATCAATCGTGCATTTTACATTAGCATGCAAATCAACATCAAATTCAAAATCAAGAATCAACAATACCCGCATGCCATATTTATATTTACATATATGACATATTTTAAGGAAAAAAAAAAAACAAATAAGTCGAAGAACACCGTCTTATTTCTTACACAAGGTTGAAAAAAGGCGAGCACCTGAACTCCTGCAATGTGTTATCTTCCTACTGAAATGCAATGCTAATTGCTGAAGGGAGAATAGAATACAAATAATTCCAACTCCTACTGGTATACATCGAAAATTTTATAAGACGGAATGTAGCGTCTTATTTTTTGAATATAATTGCGGATGTTGAACAAAGAGGATCCGAAACTCAATGCTTGGGGAAGAAAGGGATATAAAACAAATAAATAAGACGGTGATTGAAAAGTTTACGTCGAAGTGACTCTCTTGATTAATGTTGGTTGTGGATTGTGGAATGTGTTTGGATAAAGTAAAGTATAAGATACAAACGAGAGGCAGAAAGGATAACTTAAACTTATTCGATGTTTATTTGGTAGATTGTGTTATTTGTGGATTTTCTAAAAGGGAAGACGATAGGAATCGTGTTATATGGACGCCACGCCACTGCGTCCCACATCAATGTGCAAGATCTGCAGGTGCAAGGACATTTACGGATAAGGGGCTGTTATTACAGATTCACTATGATTTTAACTTGGGATTGTGATTTGGGAATTTAAAATCGGAAAGTGTTTTTATAAAAAAACTATAGATATTTGATGCACGCAACAATTAACAATCACTTCTGACGTGTAATACCGAGTGAGTTTCTTAACCGCAACTTCATCTGATATACAGGTTCAAGAACATAATTTCCCCAAGATGGGGTAAGTCCACAAACAACTAATGTTTCAATAAAGAAAGTGAGTGTAATGCTTTCCAATAAATTAATCAAAATGTACGAAGAAGTATCCCGAGGACTTCAATTACCAGATTTTAAACAGTGCCTCAATTTTTTTTAAATGGGATACCTTAAATCGGGGGTTTAAAACAGTTATTTACAAGCAAATTACGCCCTGACACCTAACAGAAGCGCCATCTCCATATGATGTACGGCAGTTAAGGGCTTTTATAGTTAGAGGTCGAGTCCGGAGATTTAATAGCCGCTTGACTATCTGAGAAAATGCGGGTATCATTAAATGATATCACGTATTCTTTGATCCAAGACAGGACTCTTTAATCGCCATAAGTTCCGCCTTGAACACGCAACAATGATTTGAAAGCCGGAAATAAAGACATAATTTTAGTGCATCTGAGTACACACCACCATCCATCACCAGTGTTTCTGATCTGCCGGTATAAAAATGGATAGAAATTTCTTCCAAGAAACTCATATTCTCACAGAAGATCTTGAAGGAATTACAACTTGGAAGTTTTTGCAGAACTGTAGTTTTGGGATAGTGTAATCAATGTGAATTGGAAGTGATCCGAATAAGTTCAAAATGATGTAATGGCCAATTTCGTCATTCATCCATTGTAAAGAAGCTCTTAGGCGTGCGGCTGTTGTTGCCGCTGCCTGTTTGCTGAAAATATCGAAGGATGAGAGATAGAACAGGACCTACAGTGCAGCAGATGGGGCTGTTCGTAGTGATCGTTGGCATTTGCTTAGCTTTTCACAGTGGTCCACCATACTTCTACACCATAGTTAAGGATCGGTCTGATTACCGAAAAATATAGCCAGTGAAAAATTAAGAGTCGGAAGCCCCATTTCTTCCCAATCATTTTTTTGCATGAGAAGAGTAAAACTGTGGCGTTTTTTGAATCTTTCTATTAGGTTTCCAGCTTAATTATTTGTAAGGGTTGACTCCCAGACCACAATGCTATGCCCAGTTTGTTTGTTGAAGGAGTTCTTTTAAGATGTCAGAATATATTCCTGATATGGCAATAGCAATTACTCCGCTTTATCAATCTGTATCTCTCCGCTTCCAGGCATGTCAGCAGCTCATTTTAAACCAAGTTCTAGAGAAGGCCCGAAAGAACACAGTCTCTACCGACAATTGTGAATCGGTTAATAAGTTCACCAAGCGACCCATCGCCTTCTATATCTAGAAATTGAACAACAGCAGGTTCTTTATGTTGGAGAGAATGCTCGATAGTTCGAACTAGTGAATATAAAGCAGTACCTACCGATCTTCCTTTCTAATAAGCATGTTTACCCGTAGATAAAAGTCTGGTATCGATGCTTCTACGTAAATGCATATTAATCAATCGTTCCGGTGTTTTTAGAAGAAACGATGATAGACTAATAGATCTGTGACCTTTAGGGCTTACTTGGGAAAATTATTAGACTTTGGCTATGAACGTATCCTTAACTTCTCTCTTAAAAGCACAAAAATAGTAATAAAGGTCATAAAGCTTATACCTGCACACAGGTTATGACAAACAAGAACCTTCAACTAAACGAATCAACGCTGGAATGCCAAAAGTATAAAAGCTTCTGAGTTCAAAGAAAGTTTACACTTTTGAATAACAATCCAATATAAACATTTCTTAAAATTCAAAATAATAAAGTATTCTATAACCTTTTGTATAAATCCCAATTCATAATTAACTAAGCAATGTAAATTTTAAAATAACCAACATATATTTAAACCCCTTACCCTCAAAATGTCAATAGATATCTATCCGTATCGGGGTTGATTTAAAAATTATAAGCCTTCACTTTAAACTGATGTAACGACTGCCGACTCGGTAGTTTGACGCCCTTCCAATTATTCGAAAAATATAGTAAATGTAAGTTACATTCCACTCCCATCCTTTGAACTCACACATATGCTGTCAAAGGACCTGCTGCTTCTATACCCTCTTCTCTATCGGATATACCTACACTACAGCGAGCGGCCAACTAAAAAGAGCTAAAATGTAAATGCGACAAGCTTCCGATTATAGTTTTCATTCTCACCCTTCCTTTTGGTTTTTTTTTCTCTTTTTCATTTACACAAAATTACCCTTATTGTGGAATATGTCCTGACAATCATGAGCTCTGAAACTCGTCGTCCATTTTTCGCGTCATGTTCTGGCTAAGCTATGGCTATATGTATGTAAATGGGTTCTTCATTATTCAACCAATTGTTTCTATACACGATAACGATGAATGGCTAAACGTTGGTACTTTTGCTGGTCAAGAGTGCGTGCGAATGTGGCCATCAGCTTATAGGGTCCTGTCCTGTACAAGCCCAGGAGAACATTTTCACTAGCACGCTACAATAACAACCGACCAACGAACGACGATTTATATCGCCCACAGCATTAATAGATTATAAGTCCTCGCTTCGCAGGAGATAGAGAAACACTCTGCTGGCTGGCCAATGTCCATGCTGAATAATGCATCCTTGTTGGTAAGCAGTTATGGTGCCCTGACGATTGAGTATAAGGCTGCTGGTGCAATTACATGCGCAGGGTGTATCCAGTATGTGCCACTAATGCATTAAAAGGATACGTTTTGTGGAACTCATTTGCATGTTAAAACAGGACATGTATCCATAGGTTAGGTATATAACTGAACAGAGAGTGGATACCTATAGGCAAGCGTAAGCTAGGCGAGTGCATACATCCTTTGTGATAAATTCAATAGAAATCGATTGGATGTGTTTTGTTATTATAGCTTTGATGGCATGTCCTCTTTTTGTTATCCTTGTTTCTGTCTTATAGAATATGGGTGGTTATGCTATGCATGATGTGCATGAATATATCGAGCAGATGCTACCATTAAATGCTTTGACAATGGAAGGTAGAATATATGTATGTAGTTTTGCGTCCTCGTCCTCGTTGTTATAATTTAAGGTTTACGAACACTTTAGTGGCTAATTTGATAGACGGGGATGGTACGACTGGCAGTATGGTTGACGTAATTGGCTATAATTTCAATAATTTTTATAAAACATCGAAGGTCAGTTGAAGTATAATTTATACATATAACTATTAAACGGAGAAGGCTTTTAAATTATTGTGGGTTGGTATAGTTTGAAAGTTATGTCTACAGTTTTTATTGATTGAAACTTTGTCGTTCTCTTGCTTGATTTGGCACAACAAATTAACTAGTGATACAATAGTTCCATAGATATCATACGAAAGATGTCGATATAAATGTACTAACTCCAACCTTAGAAGATTGTAGATTTCCTTATACTTAAAGCTTATATAATTCATTGAAAATGATCCATTCGAAGTTCCTAGCTACATATTTTCTTACTTACCAAACGAGACAATGCATCTTCTCCTCCTCTTCCTTTAAGCTGATTACAGTCATTCAGACCACGAGCGCTGACAACTGCAATGGTTTAGTTCTTAAACCGGAGGTGCGGTTTTCCATGTTGCCTCAAGGCTGGAGCTGGGGCTCGAAGATTACTTTGGCTGGACCATTGTTGGTGCTCCCTTGTTACAGTTCATAGAGTTCGTAGCCATTCGTTTTCCGCGCATAGAGGATCAAATATGCGTAGAAGAATTTATATTTCTTTCGAACGACTGCAATATCAATTATCCATTTCTGTTTATAGTACAACACTTGGTACCACCCGTATAAAGGTTTTGTAAAGCGTGGCAAAAGCTAACGAGTTTTAAATCCATTCGTGGAGTTAATTTCATCACCGAATTCGATGAAATTCTATAAGCTATAAGCTACGTTTTATTCTTCGGAGAGAGTTTGCTTATTGAAATGTATGTATGTACATGTACTTGGTATTGTCCTTGTTTTCTTCAAGACCAACAAATTTAGCCTATTCTTCAATCGCAGTTAAGGGTTCTATTACAAAATGTTGAGAACAGCTAATGGTGTCAATTTCATCCACATTTTGCAATAGTTGCACTGATAATTTGGTGCGTTTGGGTTCATCAACAAGCAAAATGGCCACCGAGATTGGGTGTTTTTTTAACTCCGTTATACTTCTTATTGTGGGGTTCTGCCTGTTTCATCTGCCAACCCGAGCAAACAGACGGCGCGGCGTCGAGCACAGCCGCCCGCCTAAAATCTTAGCAACAATAGATGAATAATGAAATTGGCCAGTGCAGTATTCGGAACACTTCCAAAACTGATAAGACCATCTCAAGACTACTGTTCGGCAAAAACTTACAAATTACCAATCCTACAAAATCTTTCTGGGAGGATTTGAGTTTCTTGGTAGATGATTTTATCTATTTTTATACCGACCGACGGATGAAAAATTGATGATGTGGCTGGTGGGGGTGTGTGCTCAGATAGACTAAAATTATGGCTCACTTTCCATCTTTCTAATCGTTGTACCGTATTACAGGCGGAACTTATGGTGTTTAAAAAAGTCCCGTCTTAATTCTAAGAAAACCTGGGGGCAAATTACCGCATCAGTGAACGAGTGAGTGAGTCCCATCAGTGATCGAATGAAAACGTCAAATTAGAGTAATCGGTTGCTAGTTGACGTAAACGGTAATACCAAAGTCACATAATTCAGTCACGTATTACTCGATAACTGATGCGGTTATTTGGCCCCTGTTATCATAACTACTGATATCCGCATCTTCTCGGATAGTCAAGCAGCAAATCTCTGGACTCGATTCATACTAACTCCATAACAGCCCTTAAATGACGTTTATGGAGATGGTGCAGCAGTTCAATATTCATCTCTGTTCGGTGCCAGAGGGCATAGGGACATTCAAAGGAACTGTAAGACTGACGAAAAGGCTAGGTATAGGATAGGAATACCTATCCCCACATGTAAAACAAGATGCTATAGAGTGGACAAACATAAGATGGAAGAATTTAACAACCTGTCTGATGACAAAAAAGAACTGGCCAATGCTTGATCTGAAACGTTCTTCGTTGTTGATATCCTTAAGTATATTGCAATTCACCTCCATAATTGGTGTCATAACAGGACGCTGTCTTAGGTATATGCACGCAACGATTCTTGTGGTTTAGTCAAACGATTTTTGCAGAAGCTGTATGGACGAGAATCTTCTAGGTACATATTCTGTTCAATCCCATAGACGTAGCCTTCATCTTGAAGAGTTTTTCTTCGAGGAACTCAATGATCTTATTAATATAGATCATTGAATACCTGGATTCATGTAGTATCAAAATAGACGAATTATGCCACTTCAACCTTACAAACCTCACCTAAGTCCCATCAGTCTTGCGTGATTTTTTAAAAGAAGCAGAACGCAGTTCTTGAAGACCAAAACAGACTTCGAGATGGTCTTCACTTACAATTTGCAGATGTCTTCGGTTAAGTATACTGAACTTTACCGAAGACATCATCAAAGCTTTAATAATTTTTAACAGAGCTTCCACGTTAACTCTGTTAACTTATCAAAGGATGAAGATCCAAATTTTGCACAGTTTTATTCTTAGATTCTGCAGAAAGAGAGGATTCCTCAATTTCTTCTAGAATTTGAAAACTACCAGTAAACTATTTAATGGAGCTGTGAAAGCTATGTAGATATGTGATATGAAGATCAACTTATCTAACCATCTTAGGTTAAACAGCTAGATGTTAGTTGGTTAATTTCGAAGAACATGCTCAGCAATATGGCCCATGTTTTTTACAAATTGAAAGACACTACATCTTTCATTTGATTGGTCTGTTGAAGAGTGTCTCCAATTTACTACTTATCAACAGCTCGATAAGTTTTCGTGGATTGCTGAATTTGGCCATAGTTATATAGAACTATTGACGATTAATAATATATCATGCGACTTTAAATTCGATGAAATGAAGGTGCCATGCACAAGAAATCGGCCTTTCTCAGGCTCCAACTTTGCGAATTTTGGGTCGAGACTTGAGCCAACACCCGTACAAAATTCAACTGACCGAGGAGCTCAAAGTGCAACACCAAATACAACGCCGTTTGTTCGTTGACTGAGCTTCGGAGCGTTAGGATTAGGAAGACGACCCCAATTTTGGACGAATAATAATCTTTGGCTAGCAAACTAGAAAAATTGACGTACGAGTATATGAGACGACAATAACCTACACGTGGTTCACCAGGTGACAATGCTTCCTCAAAAAGATACTATTTGGTGTGAATTTTGGACCGACGACGCACAGTGTGGGAATTCGCGAATTTAGCGGAATTTAATTCGAAAAATGACTAGTCTCGATTGATGCCAAAACCGGGTTTTCTTAAAGCTAAAAGATTGTAGAAAGTGATAACAAAAGCACTGTTGGTTGGGGATCATGTAAACAAAAAAAAAATAGCATTGAAGTTGCAGTTGGCGATTTTTATTCTGTATATTTGCTGGAAGAGATTACTTTGCTCTTAATTTTTTTCGTGCGTTTGGTGTGTGTTTTAATAAAAGTTTTATTTTTTTATATTTCTTAAATATCAAGGTATAAGATTGTAAGTAATTTTTTATTTCACAGGGTGTTTGACATTTTTGTTTTGGTGATTGAAGTTAAAAAAATGTGTTTTTTTCGATTTTTGTACTTTTATTAGAGCAAAACTTTAGTTATTCCGCGTTATTGCGCCTCGAAACAATATTCACTGCAAAGCTTGATTTATTATCTATCAAGAATTACTAAAATTTGACACCCCAATTATGTTGTGATATATTTTTTTTAAATGTTTCTAAATGACTATCCAGCAAAAAAATGATGGCCTACCTTCAAAATCGAATAACTTTTTGGGATTTGGTTAGAAAAAGAATGTTATAAATTAAAAAAAAAACTTTTTTTATTCCACGGGGTGTTCCAATAAAAATAATTTTCAAATTCAAAGTTAACAGTAAGAAAAAAAAGAACTAACTTATTTAAAAAATTAAAAACGGAAACTATCAATTAATAAAAAAAAAACTATTATATCGGATAAAGGGTGTTCCAATAATAATAACAAAAATTAATTAATTTAAAAATAAAAAAAAACGAATTTTTTATTTGAAGAGCAAAAGTGCTTTCTATACGTATTTTACATAAAATTTGATTTTATAGGCTGCTTATTACATCAGATCCATATCTAGCAAGCCTAAGGTGTATTCGTAAAAGAAAACGAAGAAACTTAGAGCCTGAGGTTCTTGAAATTTTGGATATTGCAAACTAATCTAAAATGTAAATAAAATGTGTTATATGTATATACATACATATGTTGAATTGTTAAATGTAGTTAAAATTATAGTAAGGGTAAAATTGTTCACAATAAAAACAAAACATATAAAAAACAATTAAATAAAATTGTTTTAAATTTGCTTTTTATTTTACAAGAATAACAGGATTGGTAAATAAAAATTGTCTTTTCCAGTGAAACTGTATTTTTTCGACAGGAAGTCTTCGGTTCTTTTAATTTTTGGCATCCTTGATGATGTATGCCAGAAAAATTTCGTGGTATACAACACTTACCAATATAAAAAAAAAACATTGATTGTCTAGAAATAAAACTAATTTAAAACTTCCTTTGAAATAGAATTTCTTGTACGTTTTAATACCATTTTAAGAATGGAGTTTCTTTAGTTCATAAACAACGGCATTGACATATCGGTTTGCCAAAAAAAACTAGTAAATTCTGATAATAATTAACTTTTTACTTTATTTTATTCAAATTTGTAATAAAATTAAACAATACATCATTCCTCAAAAGATTTTTTTGTAAATTATGATTTTCAAAAAAAAGTACTTTTTGGTGTAAGCAACCTGTCACTTCAAAGCTTATTTTACAAAAACTTAAATAAAATATGACCAAAATGTGAGTTGCATTGGATTGTATAGACATTTTCAATGAACTAAACAAAAAAAAAACTACAAAAAAATTTAAAATGCAAGCGTTATTAATTTTATTCCGCTAAATTCGCGAATTCCCACACTGTGCGACGTCGTCATTGGCCCGTACTTTTTCAAATACGACATTGGTGATGCGGTCATCTTCAATGGCGAGCGCTACAGAACGATGATAACCAATTTTTTATAAGCCATATTCCATACATAATGTTATGCATGATCATTTTATTCCATTTCAATATCTACCCGCCCTCATTGAATAATCCTTTGGTAGCACTCGTTTACTTCCACTACTTACATAATTCACATTTAGCAGCTGCTGAACATATTATCTTCTATTCCCTGTGCTTGGGTATCATGCCGACGTTGTTTTGATCTCGAGATACGTGGATTTACTTGAACTGGGATCTTGTCGACGATCTTCTTCTCCTTATTCAGTCTGCCCTTACTCCTCTTGCTTTATACTTCCGCATATATGCATGTTTATCTTCTGTAACCTTGGATTCTTTCACTTGTGTGGTGGTCGATAGTCTACCGAATCGATGGCTTCTATAGTAGCTGAATTCACAGCGATGAGGCTAGACTTGAAGAGTCTGGCAACACCAAGTATGCCAAGGCTTCCAGTGTCAAATTTTATCAGATAGTTAAACTCTATATTTTACCGCACTTAGAAAACTGCCAGAACCGATGTTTGTCACTATAAATTAAGGCACCTCTTATATTTTGATACGTACCTTGGGACACAATTGCTTCTTATTACCTTACTGCGACCTGCTGCATACATGAATAGTCGGAAACCCGTATCCTGTATTTTTTCTGGGAGAATTTCCTTACCAACCTATTTTCTCAAGATGTTTTCCTTTCCGACTTTTGTATCAGCATAAAAGTCAACATTATAAAAATTATTGAAATACCACACAGATGTTAGTAAAGTTGATCGAGAAAAACCTGTATGTGTACATAGTTGCAGCAAGAAAGTACGCATAAGACAGGCTTCAATACAATAAAGAAGCTACAAAACTTCCACAAGGAAAACTAGTTCTTAACTAGGTACTCATAACTTAACTGATAAAATATGATCGCAAAAACAACTTCCACTTAATGAAATTTAAGTTGGTGAAATCAACTTCAAAAGCCACCTGAATAACAATTCAAAAATATTATTTATGGTGCGGATAACTATCCTTCTGAATTTACTTATCGTCACCTCACAACATCAATGAAGATATCAAAACTTTCAATAAATGATGATTGCTTCAAATTGCCAACATCCCATTAGTATGTAGATGAGGATAAGGAACCCCTGCTGCTGCAGAAATTTCAACAATATCTGAAATTTATAATTCGCCATATCTCCATAATCTTAACGTTTATTGAAATAATATTTCATCCATATTCATGCACGCTTAAACGCTTAAACGTCCTTTTACTTTTAGTTTGGATTGAAGCAGTAAGCTTAAGTTAGTAGTAGATGAGTTATCGATTATTGGTTGAAATCGATTAAAAATGCTTACACGTTGCTTGCTCTAGAAAAAATAATCACTTGGACAGGCTTGCCTCACCTCTATCTACCTGATCAATGGTTTTAATGGACAAATTTTGCGGATTCGACCGAAGAGTGGAAGATAAAAAACGATAAGGGTGACAAAACGGTCGCATCACCTGACTCTTATTATGGCTTCCTATACCCACCTCATTCAAGATCAAAAAAACTAAAAAATTCCACAATATTTACCACTAAATATGTTAAAGTTTGACATTAAAGTTAAGGTTTTTACTGGACTTAAAATTAATGTTGGTTAGAAGCTCAAAAAGTTAGTTTGTGTTTGATTTTTCTTAGGAATCCCATACCTTCCCAAAAGCCTATAGATATGTTTCAAATACTCGTAAAATCTTAAAAAAAGAACAAGGTAAAGAGTTTGAGGCAATGTGTCTGCTCTCTGTTTGACTCGATATGAAGCCATAAAAATTCAGATTTTATCGGAAGTTATGCGATCGTAAATTTGAGCTGGAACATGATTTAGCTGATCGTGTGCCGCACCATAGATGCGGAATCACCCATCATCAGCCATTGACGAGCTATGAATTTGCATTTTTAAACTTGTGAAAGACAGCTTTAGGCTGTTGTTTGGCAAAACCAGCCACTGAATATATTGGACCGTTCATATTTCCGATGTGTTGTTGCTGATGATGGTGGCATCTATAGCAACCAAGAAGTTGACATAATTTCGGAGCAACATTATAACATTATGGATAAGTAATGTGGTTAACATGATCGTAAATTTGACTCAGACTGGATAATGGACACCAGGAGTCATGTTAATCAACGAGTCAAGTCGTTTGATTTTATGACTGCTTGTAAGATGGACAGGGTATAACTGATTTGATTTGGGTTATCAGAGTGGGCGCAGGTGATGGAGAGAACATGTTCATGCGATTACGATTTATGTTGTATGCTAAAATGTACCTTTATAGATATTGAATAAAACAACTAAACGCTTGAAGGTTTAACATGGGGAATTTTGGTCATGTTAGCTGGTGGAAACAAAAATCCGTTTTGTAGAATTTCTTTTATAAGGCGGGTCTATTAGTAAGCAAATTGGACCTTAATCATCTTGATGACGTTTATTAACTACCAAACCAGTGTGAATACGAAAAGCTATTTAATAGTGATTGGTGAGAAGTTCAGTGAGACTGTTCTGAAAGGGTCATCGGTCGGAGCAAAAAGTATAAAGTTACTTTAAAAAAAAAGTACCAAGAAATACTATTGGAGAATTTGTCACTTCTTTGCATGAGAAAGTACCCCAAAAAAACATACAATTACTTCGTATTTAATGAAAAAATAAATCAGTTTTGATTAGATTTGTTTTCTGTATAGTGACTCTTAGACAAAAACTGCAAATGCAAACTGCTCGGAAGTTCAAAACATTTACAAACAAAACATTAATTTCGGTTATTCGTAGTTTGCTAAGGTCATATGTTCGATAACATCATTTTCAGCGCAGGCCTGCATTTAAAAAAATCGAGTTGACGAAAAAAATTTCGAAAAGTCAGAGAGCGTGTTTGCAAACGTCAAAAGCGTTTGCAAGAAAATTAATTAACATTGATCAAACAGGTTTTATATACCTCACAATAGCAAAATCTGCGTCAAAAAATGAAGATCAAATTGACGTTGATTTGACGTTTTCGAAAACGGCATTCTGGTATACAAACTGTCATTATTTGCTTACAATCCTGATTGAACAGAGTTGTTTTGTTTCCGAAAACACTGTCTTCTTTTTCCCATATATAAAAAGAAATGTAAGCGGCACAGATTGGTATTAGACAATCGGAACACGAGGGATTTAAGCACAACACAAGCGAAAGCGGCACACCACCATTGTGGTTACTGCTTTAAGGACTATGCACATGAGAGCGACCAATGACCAACGAATAAAAAACAAATGGGATTTAAAACATATATAAGCCTAAATTCTTCACAAAAACTTTACCAAAGGGTAGAAATCCAGTTTATTTTAATGTTAATACATTAAAATTTGCGTTGTTATTGCTAAAATGAGAGAAATTTGAGAAAATAAATTGGTCGTCGCGAATTATTGCAATATGATTGCTACGAACTGTCAAACACTATTCGCGTTCCACATAGTATCCACACTGCAACGAATGAATTGTTCGCGCTAACCTCAAAACCAAAAAGGAACTAAGATAGTTGTCTAAGTAAACGCCATTCGCGACGAATAAAAATGCAAGTGAATAACGAAATGTCAAAATGGGCGAATGTTCGTTCATTCGTCGTCGGTCGTTGGTCGCTCTAATGTGAATGGTCCTTTAGTCTTTAAGTTCGTTTAGTCTATTGCTGTGGCATTATGTATTGTATTGCGGCTGCAAAGTGTTGTTGAAGTTGAAGGCAGCTATTGAGACCATTGGGAATTACTTAGTCAGTTAGTGGTTTCATTTAAAGAGACAGGATTTGTGACGGTTCTTAAAAGATTTTGTATTCTGATTTTTGGGGAATTTTTTCTCTGTATTTGGGACGATATTTCGATTTGGGGGCCATTTTTCATTTTTGTTTGGAGCCGTATTTCATGTAGGCAGTTTTATCATCTATCATATTTATTCACAGCTTTGGACGATATAGGTTTTATATATTACAACCAGGTCAAAAGTAGTAGTCGTCGAAAAAGAAGACTCTATATCTATGTAGATTAGAAAACCAACTCTATAACGTGGTTTGACAGTTGGTAAATAAATTTGTGTACTCCTCCTTCAGGGTCTAAGGAAGCAGGAATTAAAAACCCTAGCTGTATAGTTTTTAATTCCTGCTCTTTCGAAATCAACTGAATTAGAAGGGATTTTTAATACCATCAACACGCCTAAAGAGAATGGGAGGTTATTGGTGAGGGCTTAGAAGTTTCTACCTACAATCATTGCTGATTCTCAGTAAATATGCGACAAAAAATAAAATGCACGACTGGATCGCACGAACTTGCTTTTGTGTAAAAGTACTTTGGAATTTAAAATACATTTAATAAATATAAAACATGGATTTGATGAGATAAAAGAATGTTCAAATGCATGGAATTGCCGTTTGATCTCCGGAAAAGTATGAATTTATGCAAATAAAGTAATTAAAGTAGATATTTTTTATATAACAAATTTCTTTCAAATTTTTCTAGAACAAAATTTGGGATGCCAATCATAAGTGCTTAGTTAATATAGATTTAAGGAAATAATTTTAAAAAAATAATCGTTCACACGTTTTCAAGATATTGATTTTTTAAAAAAATGATTGGATTTTTTTCAAAAAAACAAAAAAAATATTTTTCCGAATATTTGTATATACAATATTATTTTAAACTTAAGGGAGTTCCTGGTGAAAATTTTTAGTTAAAATCGTTAGAGCCGTTGATAAGAAATTCGAAAATCAAAATCGTTAGAGCCGTTTTCGAGATAAATAAGATTTTGTAATATGGATGTATGGGGGTTACCCTCTAGGGAATCACCGAAGACCCTTAACTACCGGGATTGAAAGAAATAGGTCCAGTGGCTTAGGCTGTAGTGCGAGGTACAGACATACAGACACACTGAAACATGTTTTTTGTGTACTAAATTTTCCTTAAAATTTGTATAAAAAAAATTGATATGCAAATTATTAGCATTCAATAAAATACATTTTATAATGTAATTTAAAAATTTATTCTTGTATCCGTTTTCAATATATTGAATTTTCAAAACAAAATTTGTATATTATTTTTTTAAAAATCCATATTTTTTCGAAAAAATTTATAAATCATATTTTTTTAAGTGCACAGGAGCTTTTGCATAGAAATTTTGGCTAAAATCGTTAGAGCCGTTGATGAGAAATTCGAAAATCAAAAAAACCGTTCTATGACAGGTACCTACCGTTAATATCATTTCCCCCCAAAATTTGTTTGTACGAAAATGTAGTCCATGTCTATAATATTACACATAATTCTTTTATCAAAGTAGTTAGAGCCGTTTTCGAGATAAATAAGATTATGCATTACGGGTGTATGGGGGGTACCGCTCCTTTAGGGAATCAACGAAGACCCTTAAGTACCGAGTTTGAAGAAAATAGGTCCAGTGGCTCAGGCTCTAGATCAAGGTACAGACATACAGACATACAGACATACAGACATACGGACATGCAGACAGATAGACGGAATTATCGAAAGTAAAAATGTCTTATTTAAGGATGCGGATCCGTCATGGGAATGGTATGATCCGTATCAAAGCCATTTTCCGAAACATTTTAGTCTAATGTGTCCGCATGCCCTTAAAAATTTAGCTGTAGAATCTATCAAAAAGAAGTAATAACTGCCTGGAGGGACTCCTCGTAACCTGTCCTGCCCAAAGTTGTGTTCGAGAACTACAATGCGGAATTGGTAAGGCAAGACGTCTTCCACGGATGCAGATGCAAAAATGCATCACAATAAAACAGGACCAGCGAAGGAAAAAAGTCGACCAATATAACGAAGGAGAAAAGGAGGAGCAAATACCAAATCTCCCACATAAGGGTAATAGAAGAGCCTCGCGACCGAAACAGTACCTGATTTAAAGACATAAGGAGCTAAGGTAACCCAGTTATCAGATCCCAGGAAATAGTAAATGAAGCAGCATTTCCAGCTGATAAATGGCAATCATGCAAACCAATTGAAGAAAAAAACCCGCCCTCAATTCTTCCTGGAGGACTATTGTTTATTGACCATTTTAAACATAACATTTCAAGGTTTGCATGATCAGTGGGAACTGTTATAAATAAAAAAACTGAGACTTTCTCGTTACATCCATTCAAAATACAGCACAAAATTATTCATATTTTCCGCTAAGAAATCTATCATCAAGGGCTCTATAACGTCGAATCAAGAAGAACAAATAAAACAACCACCATTTAGGACATTCCTGATATGTGCCTTTATGCAATGAAGATAATACTAGCAATTTTTCTCATAAATTACATGTATCTACTTTTAAACTTCCCTGCATGATATGGGAAAAACCAATAATCTCTGCCCAAATCCTTAAATCGTGACCAATCTCTAGCAAATAAAAACTCAAATATATGTATATCCACCATCGTCGTCCTCCGTATCATGTAGCACGAACGAAAATTTGCGCTTCTTCCTTGAACTCCTTACATTTGTACATACATATATGCATAATACATAGATACTAGCAAATTGCAATAATGACTCTTCAGAGTAGTCAAAAGGTAGGTATACTGAACTGACCAAAACCACATGCAAAGGAGGAGAAACACAGTGTTCTTGGTTCCGGGAAGCATGTGTAACCTCTAAACCCCTAAGAGATAAGCGGCTTCGCGAAAATATTTATACAAACACCCAGTTGCGCTGGGTGTAATGGCGGAAGCCAATGGTACCCTTCGGGACGAATCGCCTTCCATTATCTGAAATTAATTGCCCGATGGTAATCTAATCTAATTATCTGTAGCACGCAAAACGTCAGACTAACCAACTACAGAAGAACCAGCAAACAAACAGAAATAGCTAGCGCAACCAACCGGTGAAATCGCCAAGGAATCGTATAGCAGTCTTTATAGTCTAAGCACTGCTATAGCCATCTTCTTGGCCAGTCCAGGAGTAGGTACAAGGTACATACGACTGACAGCGCGATCGACCGAACGACGACCAACAACCGACACGTAACATGTAACGAGCGAGCTGCAAGTTTCGGGCGCTGCGCTGATTTAATGGGGTAATTATGCTGTTTTCCTCTTTGCTGGGGCATCATTTTTCTGTGGAAGTAAAGGTAAAGGTAAAGGTAGAGAGGAGCACAAAACACCACTGCTGTTTACATTTTCCTCTTGTTTCGGGTTTTTTCCTTGTTTCTTTGTTTTTTTTTTTTTTTTGCTGTAAGGGTTGCGATTAAAGTGCGGTTAAATGCGGTGCTATAGAGGTGGGCTTCATCAATATGGGTACCGCGAAACCAAAAGCCCATATCATGCAACCGCACGATGATAGGGTCAGCGGGTGCGGTTGGTGGGTTTAATTTTTTTTTTTTAATTTTTACACTTTTCACGTTGCGCGCCACCGAGAAAACTGGAAAAATAGTAATTAGAAGAAAATGTATGCAAATTTGTAGCAATTATCAAATGAAACAATGGACGAAGGTGCATGCACGGCGGAACTTTGCCACTTACATGTTTTCCAAAAAAACAGGGCTTCGTATGAGCTATTTTGTATGACGACGCGACGATGAAGAAAGTTTTTCGGAAGAACATAATTTTCAAACATTTTCCAAGAGAATGACCAAAATAATTACTATCGTATCAACATTTCTAATACCTACCTACAAAAACAATAGGCTTAGGTAGGCGTCGTCCAGGGTTTGATCCTATAAAATAGTCTATCAAGTCAGATAGAGAAATTCGCCACATCTAAGAAAACATTGAGGTACAAATCTCATTGAAAAATCCACGACATAATTGAAAGTTAAATAGTAAAAGTGTTTAAATAGACGAAACCAGTTCAAAAAGTTTGCGTACAATCGTACCTAACCATAAAAAGTACTGATAAGTGTAACATGTTGCAAATGAGACATTTTCTTCATATGCAAATTCAAGTGGTGGACTCTTCACGGATCCATAAGGTTTCTAGTTCCATGACATTAATGATATTATTACAACTGATGAGCACATCATAAACACTCAATGGGGCATGGTCAGGTCTTGACTGGACTTTACTGTCTAAAGCCCACAGAAAAAAAAATGTTCTTAAAGCTGGTGGCTTCTGCCGAGGTGTGATCGCAAAAGATATACATACCAATCTGAAATCACACTTGAATTGTATAAGTAAACGCCAGACGTATAAGCTCCCAATCATTTGGAGCATCCTTCAGATTGATTACATTTCCGTCGATTGAAATTCAATTCACTAATTCCATATACGCCAGCCAGATATTCATCTACCGATATTGGAATAAAACGACACAGTGCATCCAGACACAGTGTGTTGAGATAGTCCGGTATTCGAATGACAGACTTACTGGCTGAGAGGCAGATTCAAGTCGTCTCTTCGCAGATGAAACTGAACAAACTGATTACAACGTGAAATAGCCAAGACAAGGTATAAGCCTTATATGCCAAGCCACGAGTCGATTGATTGTGAAGTGTCCACTTGGGACTTGTGTTGGGATCGTTACGTGCAGTCTTCGATCATAAAGTGTGTAGGCTTACGAGTGCCACTTGGTGCCACTTCAGGGTGCTCTCGAGCAATCAGATATTTTGTTGATCGTCTCTGACTCGGCTTGGGTAATCCTGCGTCATAACAATAACATTGTCAGCGACTTGCTGATCTATATGGGTGGTCAATATAGTTTTCACGGAATTTATCACACAAATAAGAAACGGATATATGTACATCCATATGATTTGAATGGGGAAGGTGATTTGATTTCATTAATATACCTGCAGATGTTTTCATCAATTTGGATTATGAACACTTGAGCTTAAGAGACTCAAGAGGTGATGGCAGTAATGACAGGCAATGAACACGCGTGGGTGCTGGTTTAAAATTATAAGAAAGTGATTTAAGTATTGATTATTATCTCATCAGTTTTGAGAACTTATTGTGGATTATGGGGTTCACCTTCTCATCAGTTTGTACATATGTCTGTGGTTTACTTGGAGATATATGTATTCGAACATGGAACATTGGAAATAAATTTATATTCAGAAAAAGTACTTATAAAATATAGGTAATAAGTATAGAAATTATGTATTTCTAAAGAGATTCAATTTTTATCGTTCAAACAGCAAAAAACAGACGCCGCGCCCGTTTGCAAACTTATTCTGTATCGACCTTTATTGAACTCTTTGGTAAGAGAAAAGAAAAATGCCATTTTTCAAGCCACGAATAATAGGCTTCTTGACATAATGGTGTAGTATTTGTTTCATTCTGAACATGAATATATCTTACCGAGATCATTTTTCGTTAAAATTGTTAAAAACAATGCCGTCTCGGGTAAAAACTACAAAGTGAATGTTGGTAAAAACAACGTAGTTAACTCGTTTTAATAAAATTTTGTTTAAAATAAAGAACAAATAATGCTAGTTTTATCAAAAAACTTAGTAATATTAATCGACTAACTAGGCTGCAATTCGCAATTGCCAAGATTGTTTACTTTAAACGAGTAATGTCTTGAAATCAAATAACTATAAAATAAATTAACACATTTCTTATTTAATATAAAGTAAACTACCTTCTGGATTAAATCAAACTAATAGTTACGTTGTTTTAATTAAACGAATATGGAAGTTAAGATAATTAACCAGATTCATTTAATCTTACTGAGTAAATGGGTTCAAATTAAATAATCTTCTCATTCTCATTTGATTTAACCGAATGGTGATGTCAAAATCACACATCTTATTCCGTACTTTAACTGAATGATTAAGATAATCAATTAACTGAGTTGAATTTTGTGTAGTTTAATCGGGTAAATTTAGAATTTGTATATTAACTGTCTTAGTTGTTTATTTTTACACGAGTTTAACGTTGCCTTTAACCGAAAACTTCTCTCTGTGTGCGCTTAGAACTCGTTTGACGTGAAAAAAGAATAAGATACAGCACTCTTTTCGACCAAAAACAATTTATTTCTTAACATAGTCTCCTTTTACACTTCATCCAACATTTCTCCAATTTTGTTGGTGCCCTCAAAATAATACGATTTCTCGAGTGCCTCACATTAAGCATTTGCTTTAACGACTACCTCTTCATCGACCCAACTCTCTTACCACCGAGCCATATGTTTATATTTGGAGGGGGGGGGGGCTAAATATGGGGAATATACTGGATGGGTGAGGAGTTCGTAACCTAAGTCGTATAATTTCGCCATTTGTACTGCGGACTTTTGGGCTCTTGCGTTATGAAAAAGCGGTTGGAAAAAAACTTTTTCTTCGATAAATGCAGCCGCTTCAAATTGGATTGCAACCGATCCAGCATCTCTGCGTGATCATTTTATCCTTTTTAATATAACCGATGTGAATAACACCGCACTCATTCCCAAAAAACTCCCCCCAAGAAAGTGCAAGAACACTCATTTGAAGTTGTCGAAAGATTGTTGTTGATTGTGAGCAAACGCTGCACCCATCTTGCGCAAAGCTTTTCCATGTCCAAAAATGTATGTAAAACCGAAATCACTGACTCATGTGATAAGCCTGTGGCCGATCGTCCATTATCAAACCGTGAGTTTAATCGACAATTTCCGGTGTGGTGAATTGGACGATTGAGACGTTTGGCATCACTCACGAAATTGAATAAAACAGTGGTGAATAGTTCCAATTAATGATGAGCTTATATTTGGTTTACTTACTTAATGGTATTTTCTCGTTCAAAATATTGTTTAATGAGAACTAGAAATGACCTTTTTCTATTTTAACGAATATATATGTACCTAGTCGTATAAAATGGCTGCCACAACAAAACCATTTTACAGATATGGTTTCTTTCTTTTGAAAGATGCTTTTTTATAAACAAAATGATGAATCTGGGGTGTAATCACTATTTGTTTAATTTATCAAAGACTTAGAGACCCACCCTCTTATTTCTCCGGACGAAAAATTTCGTTTCTCATTAACAGTGTATCAGTACAAATAGTAGAATAAAATATGTAAGTATATTGCTAAAAGTCCAACAAATATTATCACTTCTCAATTACTTTTTTGCTGCATCTCCTTGTTAAACTTTGTCGTACAAAACCTGTATAATCCCCTCGAACTTACAAAGTAAAATAATAGCTATTTTTATTGCCGCTGAAAATATAATCCTCTTCCAAGTGTATTCAAAAAGAAATCATAAATGTCTAGGTCTAATTTTATTTCATATAAATTCGATATGGAAATCCCTTGCAAATAACCGAATGGCTAGCTGTATATAGGTCAACGTCAACCGAACAGACGTCATGTAATAAATCAATAATAGATTGTTTGCAAATACATATACCTTACCTACGACAAAAAACAGAACAAACAAAAGATCCCCATAAACCCATTTCAGACGTGACTTTTTTTATTCACTTCTTCGAATCAATGTTGCCAAAGTCAAGGTAATATATACAAACATAAAACTTGTTCCACCTATAAAAGCTCATTATGCCATCTGTACGTCAATGTCTTTTGCATACCGGGTGTTGTTTTTTAATTTTTTGTTCCATTTTATGTTAAACCATTTGTGTATCTATCGAAACTATGTATATTGGTATTGTGTATATTTGACTTATTGGAATTTCCATTTGCTGACCACATCCATTCTATCAACCGGACAACATAAGCCTTGCACTCTCATTCACCTGACAACCCAATTAGACCCAAGAAAAACACCCCTTTTAATTTTGAACAACATCAAAGTGGAGACTTCGTGCCGCGCTGAATGTTTTCTTCTCTGGTGTTGAAAAATGGTTTAGGTGAACTTTTATTTTCTTAAATAAAAGAAAAAGAAAAATAGTGCTACTGGCACAAATCCGATTTGAACATGACACTACACCTCATTGACTAGCATTTTGATGGTTGTTCATTTGCAAAAACCCCAAACAAACCCTCCAAAACCCCTATCACACTGTCACACACTGTGTCGACATCGAACATAAAGTCAGTCTTTCGATTTACGACTTTGGGCGACAACCGACCGACCGAAAGACACAACAAGAATACCCAGTTTTAGTGTCTTTTGGTTAGGTTTCGGGTGGGTTTGGATGACTGAGCCTTAACACACTGGCGAAGGGTGGGTTCCTAATTGGATTCAACGAGCTGGAAATTGCTAACCCAACTGGAATGCTAACATGCTTAGACACCGAGAAGCGACATAAAATAAATGCAATGATAGTTCTGCAATTGGAATTCTGATATGGAAGAGACCATCAAAAGCTTCTTTTCTATTTGTGTATATCGAACTATCAAATCGATCTCTTTGGCAGTTGAATCTGCTGAAATCTCATTACGACACTTAAGTCCAAAGGGTTGGGATTGTTAAATAGATATCCGTAAGTGCACGTATACGTACCTACTCGTATATCGGCTTTTTATACAAGTTCGAACTGACCATCGCAATGCAATTAGAAATTTATTGTGAGGTAGCATAATGGAGGTGTGGAAAGGTATCAAAATGGGAATAAGGAATCAAATAATTGCAGAAAATTGACGAACAACGTGAAACAGCACGCGAGGTTTTAATTTCCGATTAAAGAGTTTCAGACTTATTGCGGAAACTCAAAATAGAACCTTCCTCTCAATTCGAGTATCAGTGTTAAAGTTTTGATCACAAAGTTTAGTTTACAAAATTTTTAAGTTTAAAAACTCATCCAGACGAAGTGTCAAGAGTTCGTGGTTAATAAATCTACCAATTGTTGTGATTGTGTGTAGCAATATTCAAGTTTTCTTTGTGTTCTTGTTCCATCCACTAACAAACAATGACATCATAAAAATGGTGGAGCGATGTAGACCGCCAAAAAGTCTGATACTGTTCGTAACGATAACACGCTCTAAATTCTTTCTAATTGCAAACGCATCGTCTAAAGTTTAAAGCTTAAATTTTTAAAGCTGAAGGTAGCATAATTCCTGGACGACGAAAGCGGACAGATTTTGGTTTGAGTTCAGAGTATACCTTCGGTTGTGAAGCTTGATAACATGGGTTTGCAATCAGGATTGGTGGAGAGACTTGTTGATTCAAACCAGTGGCGTAGATAGCTTTTCGCTATGGGGGGGGATAGATCTAGTTCGCTCATTTTTTTTTAAGTTTTAATAATTAAAAAAAAAACAAATAACAAGACTTCATTGAATTCATTATGTATGCCATACAAAAATTATATTTTTTAAAGATGATATACTATACGCATTAATTTCAATATGAACTAGAATAAATATTGATATACAGTGCCTTGCATAATAGTATAACCGCACCTGTAAAAATGCGTTTTGTAGAAAATTAAAATGAGAATGACACTTTACTATTTTTTATTGAATGGCTTCACTATCACTAATCAAGTAAATTGAGAAGAAAAAAAGTTCCGTTATTTTCTCTTCTTTCTCTTCTTAACTTCACCTTCACGCCCGCGCTGTGTTGAAACATTTAAAGGGTAATCATAATCCCTTGAGCGCGGGTAGATTATAAAAAAAAAAAACAGATTTTTATATAACCGCACAATGCAAACCTCTCTGAAGCTTGGATGATACTAACCTACATGAGGTTCACCAGGTGACAATGCATCCTCAAAAAATAACCGTTTGGTGTGCATTTTTGGCCGGCTGTAGCATTGGTCCGTAATTTTTGCAAAAACGATATTGGTGAGCCCATCACCGTCAATGGCTAGCGCTAAGCGTTAAAGGACAATAATAACCAATTTTATATTGCCCAAATTGGACCATATGGACCAAGACAACATCTGGTTCTAGCAGGATGGAGTTACGTGCCAAACACCAGACGCCACGATAGCTATTCTGTATGAACTTTGAGGGCAAGATTATCTTTCGCAGAGGTGATGTGTATTGGCCACCAAGGTCATGCAATTTGACCCCGCTAGACTTTTTCTTTAAGGATTTTCTGAAGCCGCAGATCTGTGCAAATAAACCCCAATCGACCGATGGCCTTAAGGAGAACATAATACAGGCCATCACTCGAATTCAACCGGATCAATGCGGAAAAGCCATTGAAAATTGAACCACTCGGTTCCGTGCGTGCAACTGTAAGAAGCAGCTAGCCAGGAGAGGAAAATGAAAAACTTTCAGTTCTCCACATCTTGGACCACCTTTTGTTGAAAAACCCCATGTTTCACAATGCGAAGAATTTTCTTAAGTGCTTACGATATTGCAACAAATTTTTGATGGGTCATATCACCATAACCAAAAATGTCCCTTGCAACGAACGCCTGGTCTTCCATTGAAATACTCGTAGTTAGTTGCAATTCTCCCCTCAAATAATACCTCCGTAATACGCATGTTCTTTGGAATGTCCATCAGTTTATCCCTTAGCTCAACTTCCGATATACTATCAAGTATAGAGATTCTTTCTGTAACCAAACGACACGAATGTTGAATTCTTTGCTCATTTCCATTTGCCTGTCCTATTGCAAAGCTTAGAAATTTTAAACAAAAGTGCATCGTATGTCGAATTCAGGCTTATGCTATTTCCCTTACATTCTACTGTGTTAATCATTGTAAGAGTAGTCATAAATTGACTAGTCCTTAAAGCTAAAAAGGTTTTACTGTTTCTCAATTTTTTTTTACCAGTAATTGCTTTAATATGCGCTAGACCAATTCGAAAAAAATATGTAATTTTGTATATCTAGCATTCATTAAATACAGCCCATATGACACTGGAAAAAAAGTCAAATAATACAAGCAAAAAGTATTTATTTTCAGATCTTTTTGGCGTAGGGAGTAAGTTTTTTTTTTGATTTTATTAAAAGATTTTTATATAACCGCACAATGCAAACCTCTCTGAAGCTTGATTCAGTTGTGTGCTTCGAAATGACAAGAAACAATGCCGCGTGGTAAACATTTAAGCGATACGGAAAAAGTCAAAATTCAAGCTTTTCGGTTAACTGGCCTTAGCTTAAGGGCTATTGGTAGGAAAATTTAAATATCAGATCGTGTCGTCCGAAATTTCTTACAAGATCCAGAATCTTATGAGACGAAAATAAGACCCGTGCATCTGCAGAAGCTGATACGTCGGCGCATTCTTTGCAAGACGTTCGTGACGAATTGGGCTTAGGAATTTCGGTTTCAACGGTTTTGTGTGCCTTAAAAAGCAGTAAAGTGATTGTTCGGTGCAAAATGATGCCAGCTCCAAATTTGACAACAGTCTACAAAAAAAAGTAAGAATTTGCCCGGCAAAACATGAAATGGAATTGGAAAACCATAAGTAACATTCCATTAATTTACACTTAACTCTTGTTATTCCAAATGGCATAATCTAATGAATGTTTTTTTTTTTAGATTATTTTAGATTATTTTAAGTGGCGAAAAAAAGTTTAATCTTGATGGGTCAGGTGGTTTTAACGGATATTGGCACGATCTGAGAAAGGAAAAAATTTTTTTTTCAAGAGGAACTTTGGCGGTGGCAGTTGTAAGGTTTGGGGGGCCTTCAGCGACCGTGGTCAGGTTGCAGTTGCCTTCACCCCTGCAAAGATAAACAGTTCAGCTTGCACCCAGGTGCTTCAGCATAATTTGGTACCCTACTTAAGACGATTTCGTTGAGTTCGGGATGTGTTCCAGCATGAAAATGGCCCATTTCACGTTAGTCGTCAAAGTTTGGGATGGTACGAATCGAATAACATACATTTTATGGTGTTCCCGGCACGTTCTCCAGATTGTAACCCTATTGAAAATCTTTGGGGAATTTTGACCCGCAAAATTTATGCCCATAATAGGCAATTATACAGTGTTGCTGAGCTGCTAGAGGTGATTGTGGAAGAATGGAACTGTATAGACGATTCCATATTGAATAACTTTGTCAACAGTATGTCATAAACAATTTTTAGATTGGTCGAAAATAGGGGCAGAAATGTCCTTTACTAATTTAGCCGAAAAAATTTACCTAAAATAAAAAATAACAGATCAAAATAAAAAAGCGGTTATACTTTTGCAATACAAAAAATCTGTTTTAATTTTTAACCACCAGAAGAGAAACTAACTAACTTTTTTTTCTTCTGAATTTACTGATGTCATTCAATAAAAAATAGTAGGTGTGATTCCGATTTTAATTTTCTACAAAACGCATTTTTACAGGTTATATTTATGCAAGGCACTGTAGTAAGTAAAATAATATTAATTTAAAAAATAAATCACAAAATAAATGCAGCTCCGCGAAGATTCAACGCCACATAAAAGAGAAGCGTAAGCAATATGCGTCATATTTTCAATATAAATTATTAAAAAAAATAATGAAACTGAAATGGTCTGCCTTCACGTACTGTTTCATAACTTCCACATTAATTATTCGATTTCATTAATTTTGTGCGTTTTAGCTTTGTAAAAACAATATTTTCCACCTGAGATCTTAAAAGTATTTTAAATATTTTTTTGTCTATTCTTACGGAATGACTTAAAACAAGCGATTTTCTAAAAACGGCGAAAAATTGTGTTTTTTGAAACTTTGAACGGCTTTTTCTTAATGATTGTTGGGCCGATTTACACAAGTCGTATACTGCTGGAAAGACAAACAAAATATCTGTTCAAAAACATAAAGAATATGTTAATTAGTTTGACCGGTTTTGAGAATTAGGCTCATACATGGAAAAGGAGCAAAAAAAAAAAACGGTTTTTTGCTTATATCTCGAAAACGCTTCTTTGGAAAAATAAATGAGTGCCATTTTCGTGTTCAGAGAGTCAAAATTAGTCTAGAAAATACTTTTTTTTTTGAGGTACTCGCTACAAACCGAAAATTTGTAAACTAGTGTTATCAATTGGTGAGAGACGTAAAAAAAAATTTCAGAGTGCGTTTCTTTGACTTATTTGGTTCATGACTGGTTATGCTGAACAATTATCGATCCCAATGGGGGGGGATATATCCCCCTGATCCCCCCCCTATCTACGCCACTGATTCAAACTACGACCGGATCCCGGGTCGTTGTGCCGATAATTATGGAAGGAGTTTTGGTGTTTAAGGTTCTTTAAAAAAAAAAAGTGAAAACAATCGCATTCATAAATTGGAAAGAATCTCTCCAAATTGAACCCAAAAATTTAATAAAAAAGTGCATGAGGGTGACACATAATTTGAATGCTTTCAAATTTGGAAGAAGTGCTGCCGTGCTTCCAGTGATAAGGGTTTAAAATATGTCATTAACCAACATATGTTTATTAATAAGAACATTTATCAAATTTCCAAGTTCTCTATCTGTGTGCCTGCTAACACGTGTTTTAGGAAACGGGTAGAGTTTTTTGCTTGTAATTTATTTGATGAAATGTAAAAATCTAAGATGTTTTCATTATTCAATCTTTAGTTTATTAGTCAAAGTAAGGCTTAGAAGGGGGTGATGATACAGGGGGTGATGCATAAGTCAGATGCGTAAATGCCCTTTATACGGTAATGCACCAGTAAAAAATGATCGGTTAAAAACAACGTAAAACTTGCGAACAATTAAACAAGTGAGACTGCCAATGAACATCGAGCAACCTTACTCGGTTAAAATTACACAAATAAACTCGGTTAATTAATTAAATAAATCTGTTTGATTGATTTAACCAAATTGATGAGTAATTTTAACAAACTGTTGTCAGTTAAAAGTAAGGATTGGATGTGTTATTTTGACCATCACCACTTAGTTAAATTTAAACGAGAAACTAAGAAATTTTAGCCAATTTACTTAGTAAGATAAAATGAATTTGGTTAGTTGTTTTAACCTTGATAATTCTGTTATTAATAGAACTTAACCATTAGTTTAATTTAACCAAGAAGATTGTTTAATATTGAATAAGCAATGTGTTAAATTAACTAAGTATAATTATTTGATTTAAGCACGTTGCTCGTTTAAAATACCGAATTATAAACTAGTTATCTCGATTAATTTAACTAAGTTCTTCGATTAAACTAACGTTTTAAGTTATTGGTTTTGAAAAATTTCATTTCATCGAGTTTATTATTTTACTTTTATCAGTATAAGCTATGCGGTTTTTACCCGAGACTACGTTGTATTTAACATGTACTATAGCCCGTCATAAAAAGCTCTCGGTTAGAATTTATTTCTCAACATGTTAGTTATGACCCTTTAGGATTCCAACCAAGACAGATATAAGAGGGCTTACACAAAATGATATGCCAATGAAAGCCTTAAAACAGTGACTTATAATTCCCAATCATTTCTGTATGTGTGTTAGAACGAATGGAGGGGACCAAAAATTGATTTGCGTATTTCTCTCAAGAAGCCTTATAACCCTGAAAAACATTTTTAACTTTGGGTCGAGAAAAAGTTGGGTGGCTGGTTTTTGTGAAAGTTTGTTAAGTTCAGTTTGTTCCATAATTTTTGAAAACTAAAATTTCATTGAAAAAATGTTAGGTTAAAAAGTTTGCAATACTTTTTTTTGTAAAATGATTAAATTTTGAGAAAAACGTTATGGTAAAGTTCATTGAGTAAAAAAATGTAATTAACTTTTTTTTTATAATTTTATTTTGGATAATTTTGATTATGGTTTGTATTGAGGTGCATCTCTTTAAATAAAATTTGGGATGCTTAGGGGAAAGAGAACTGCCGCCATCTTGAAAAACGTGGTGATTTCGTTTTTATATATGAAGATTGTTTTGTAATACATTCTCTACATACTGCTCAAATAAATCAGCCGAGTAGAAGACCTAATAATATTCAATTGGATTGGTTCAATTATTGATTCAAATTAGGTATCTCTTTTGGCCTTTAGTCCAGACACATTGGTGTTTCGTCCCTGCGATCTCACACTCACTTGGACTCATCAGTCATGAATTTAACAAAAGTTGCGTAAGTATTTACCAGGCCCTCACTTGTTAATTGATTGAGTCCAAGTGAAATCGCTCGTTCGAATTTACAACTAAATGACCTAGCCAAAACTTTTTGAGAATTAAATTATCTAAAAAATAAGTAGAATCTTATTCTTTAACCTTTTACTTATAACCTTAAACCTTACAATCTGTTTTTTTTCTCTTTTAAAGTAAGTATACTATTTTCAACACCACCAGGAGTGTAAGGTATTGAGCGCTTTATTTGATGTGATATCCCCAGTGGGCCTCGAAATTTTTTTGGAGTTGGGTTATTTGTATTATGTCTAATTTTTCTGGGCTTTTATTCATTTTAATGTTGAAGAGAAGTGTTGCCAAATTATTATTGTTATTAAAAAGGAAAAAAAATACACCACAGACACTCATTGTAAGCCAAAAAGTTAACACGGAAAACGAAATGAAGCGCACTGCTGGATAAAGGGTTATTAAATTTTACATTTGACACCAAAATAGAACTACCTAATTATATATGTATGTAGGTTAGGTAGGTATATAAGTTATAAGAACAAGCAACCCCATGAATGTGTAGAGTAAAAAAGTATCTCTAACACTATTAGGTCTGGGCTTTTCCGCTTCTCTTCCTTAATAAAAACACTTTAAAGAAGAATATGTAGATATATTAAAGGTAGATGTTTTGAAGAATTTTGGTTTAAAATATGAGAAAATAAAGGTGGCGATACTATTTTGAGGTCTGTTAGTTTTTCCCAAAATTTATTTTTCCGGTTGAGTTCGAGCTTCTAACAACATGCTATTATACAAAATAATAAATGGTACTTATGAACATAATATGTAAATAAGTAAAACGGAATGTAAAACTCTTTAAAGGCTAGAAATTGTTTTAAGAGTTTTTAACTTTTCCTTGTTTCTCAACTCACTTTACCTAAGACAAAGACACAAAGACTGTTCGAACACTTATAGATATTCCATTCACGTTTCTTTTTAAATTCAGCCTTAAATTAGACTACGACCTCATTTATTCAGTGACATACCTACGTGTAATCATTTATTCTCGAATGAATCAATGAATTTGAGTGAATTTTTGGGTGCGTTCAGGGAACATTTCATTAATATCAAATATTGACTTATTTTTTTCATTGAATTTACATACAAATGTGTCGACTTTAGAAAAAATGTAGTGTCCTCTGTCCTAACTTAGACAACCGATATTATTATTATTATTATTATTATTATTAAACTTTATTGACAAATAATTAAATTACAAGATCAATAATTTTTACAAGTTTTAGCACTAGCTACCAGGGCCTTAGGCTAGATTTAAATATACTTAAATTAAATAATTATTTCGAGTCTTAGAATAATATCATTTACAGATTTTATATTATTGTATGAGATTACAGTTAAAAGTTCTTTAAGTGTTTTTCCAGAAATAGATAAAGATGTTGTGTTGATGTGTGGGCATTGGAGCATATGTTGAATGGTAAAAGTTCGTCTTTCATCGCAGAATTCACAATGTGGAGCAGGTTCTTTGGTAAAAAGGTGGTTGTGAGTGATACTGGTATGACCCATTCTGAGCCTCGTATACTTTTTTATTATTGTTCTCGGTAGGTCAGAAGGGAAAATTGCCTTTGTAGCTTCTGGGTTGAGCGTTGAATAGTGGTGAGAGTATTCAAGCCAGTCGTTCTTTTTTTTGTTGTTCATAAACGTTTTAAAGTGGTTTGTGAGGTCTTTTTTATTGAATTGAAAAAAGGTAATGAGAGGTTGTTTCAGAGCTAGTTTGGCTTCTGCGTCGGCAAACTCGTTTCCTACTATGCCTGTATGTCCAGGTACCCATGCCAACCTGATATTTTGTTTTCCAATCAGCTTGTCTCGGATGTTTGCGACAATATCAGAGGAATTGTTAGTGTTGCAAATGGCGTTAATTGTTGATAGGCTATCGGTAAATATGATAGTTTTTTTGTTTTTTACATATTTAATAGCTTGGAGTATTGCGAAAGCTTCCGCCGTGAATATTGAAGATGTAAAATAGAGCAGGCCCTTGCTAATAACAGAGCCAGTTTCCGTAACTACGGCGTATGATGTTTCTTCGTTCGATTTGGAAGCATCTGTATACAAAAAGTGCCATCCTAGTCTTAGGTGTTTTTCCTTCAACTCCTTGAACATTATTTTGTATATATCGCTATTTGTTTTTGATTTATTATACTCTGAAAGATTAGAGACAATAGATTTGTTTGCCAAATTCCATGGAGGGAAGTTAACTTTCGTTTTGCACCCTATGTTGATTGGAATATTTAGTTCTCCAGCCAATTTCAGGGTTTTGTGCAAGACAGAAGGGTAGTTTGGGTTTTTTTTCTTTTGTCTCAGGAGCTTTTTTATGTCCTCATGTATAGGTGTTGTGAAGCGTGCATTAATTTTCGGTATGATCTGCAATGTTAGGAAACTCTATTCTTTCTCTTAAGTTGGGGAGACCTGATTCAGTTAAAATATTCTTTATGGGTGTTGAATAAAAAGCACCCAGACTGGTTCTTATAGCGGAGTGGTATGGTGTTGTGATGAGCTGCAGAGATGATTTTGAACATTTTCCATAGATTGGTAGCCCGTAATCAATTTTTGACAATATTATAGATTGTACAACATTTACAACAGTGTTAATATTACAATTGCTTTTTTTTGAAGAAAGATATTTAATTATATTTACCCTGGTAGTAAGGCTTTTTCTTAAATAAGTACAGTGTTCCTTAAAACTATATTTTGAGTCAAATATAATGCCTAAGATTTTTGAGCTTTTAACATTTTTAATACACATATTATTTAGAGTTACATCTTGTATACATTTTTGGCAGTTATGTTTTTTACAGATATGCAATAGCTCACATTTTGGTAGAGATATTTTTGAACCTGAGGTGTCGCCCCAATCAGATAAGTCTGACAATATTCTTGAAAAAATAGCTGAAAGTTCGACTAGATCTTTTAACTTAGAGAACAGAATAAGGTCGTCTGCATAAAGAACGTGGTTAATATGAGAATGTTTTTGAGTAATTTTACTTATTTCGTTGAAAGCTATTTTGAATAAAGTGACTGAAAGTGGCGATCCCTGGGGAATGCCATTTTTTAAATTGTGAATAGTTGAATATATATTTTTGTTAGTTTTTATGCGAAATTTTCGGTTGGTGAGAAACGCCTTTATGAAATTGAAAACTTTCGGACCGATTTTCCATTGCGTTAATTGGTTTAAAATGACATGGGGTCCGATTCTGTCAAAAGCTTGTTCAAAGTCTATTGAGAACATCGAAATGTGGTTTCTTTCTGAGAGAGCCGAAGAAATAAATGTGTCGATGTGCAGGAGGGAATCTTGGGTCCCGCAACCGATATTAAAAGCTTATAAAAGTTAAGTTTTTGACGTTGATCAACTGGCTAAAGGTAGATATACTTTGGAATGGGATTATAATTATTACTGGAAACTGGAATGGTTTTCCAACAGTATGGTCTACCTTTGAAATCTGGAAATCATAAACTAATATAAATTTTTCTTGAGATGAGGCTTAAGGGGATACCGGAAACATTCCCGGGTCGTTTTTTTAGGAAGAAAAAATTTGAAAAAATAGGTGTCATGTCTTTTGATATTAATTACTTCTTATTTTTTTTGGTAATCTTATTACAGAAAAAGAATGTATAGAAGTAATTTAGTTAGGTAATCATGGAAGTTTTTCAGAAATGCGATCCGATTCTGAACGAACATCCTGAAAATTCAGCTAAGAAATCTTTAATAATTAAAACATGCGGTTGTGGAAAATACGAACGTGGTTAATTGTTTTCTCTTTTGAGTAATTCATCTTTTAATAAAAGAAGAAATTATTGCAAATTTCTCAAATTTGATTAAAAAAATGGAATTTACGCTGTGATAACGGATTCAAGCTCTGATGTGAGTAATTGGGATCAGTGCTTTTTTGTCATCAGATTTGTAAATGAAAAAAATAAAGTCCGAACGTTTAAAAGAGTACAATCCAAATCATGTTCACACTAACTTGGTGTCATGCTCATGTACTGAATTTAGTTATTTGTAATGGCTTCAATTGCATCGTTATTCGGTTTGCATTTCATTAGCAGGATTTTTGGTAGTTCTCATAAAAAAATGCTGGATTGTGAAAAAACAAATCCTAGGTTAAAGCATAGCCTTATCGGCAATACGCGCTGGTCTTCTAACAGTGATGAAATAAAGAAAATCTTTGGCCATTTTGAAAAACGGACGAACATGAATTCCCTGTCAACATTTAATAATCTTCATTCTGAAGTGATTTTCATTCACGTGATTACTGATTTAAAAATCATACCGGAGGAAAATTCTTTTGATGGTAAAACAAGACATGAAGATTACGACATTTTTATTGCAAAAAAAAACTGCTTGTTCAGCGAAGTTCGAAAAATAAAAGTTGTGTCAATGATGTATGAAGAAAACTCGAAATAACCAGTTAGAATGATATTTTTGATAAAATGATCACGACATCAATTGGAAAATGTTTTTCCCAACATAAGGATTTTTATAGAGACGGACGTAGAATACTTTGATCCACGAACGCTCTAAAAGTTTTTGAATTTGGTTTACGCTTTGATTAAAATATGGGAATATACTAATATCTACAAATGAAAAAGAGCTACGTGGTGATTAACTTTCATCGTTTGGTCGTCTATTTCCTTAAATTTCCCTAAAACCACGAAAAAAAATTTCGTGATGGTCGAAAATAGTTGTGCTGGAAAGTCGTGATCAATTGTCAAATCAAGAAGCAAATGACGTGTCGGCTGTATGTTTAAATTTATAACTAACTACGGAATGCATTCCTTGGAATATAAAATTGTGTACAAAAAGTATAAATTTCTACTGACCATACCTATGACACAAGATTTGTTGACAATTGTAGAAAAGAATATAAAAGATAATAAAAATAGCATAATGCTTCGCCATATTAAGTCCCTTCCAGATCTTCCTAGTAAGAGCTGAGATTCTTGGTAGATGAATAGATTAATTTTACCAAAAACTAAAAAACCGATGAAGAGGGTTGGTGGAGACATGTAATCAGATAGGTTAAATTTAAGTCTCTCGAACTCATTATCATTGTATTAGGCGGGAAAAAAAATGTTATCTGGAAAAGAAAATTCAGATAAAAGCATCGTTTAAGGATCTTCAAGCTGCTACTAAATCTCTAGGCTCTGTCTCCAAAAACTGAGCCCGTAAAACAATATATTCGTCTCAGAATCTTCAAGCTGCTACTAAATATTTTACAATATTTTACAAAAATTATGCGAAGGAGTCTTAAATAAAAACCTCGTTTTGAGTTTCCTCAAATGTTTTGTAGAAAGTTTGGTAAATGACGAGTTATACCATTTACTACATAAGGTAATTGCGGAAGAGATGCCGGGTCGGGATAGATGCCGCACTCAAGCAAATGCATAAATCTAGTCATCCGGGCGAAAAATTTTATTTTGCTTTTTGTTCGTTAGGTATTCAAAAAAAAAGACAAGAAAATTTGGTAATATCGATTTTTATCTATTTGTTTCGTTTTATGCTTGCTTTCTCACTATGAAAATTTTTCAGTTTGTTGCAAAAAGTTTCATGTCCTGAAACAATCTTGGAACCGATAATTTCAAACACCAGCAATACATTACATACGTGCAATCTCAAGAACTACTGCAACCGATTTCACTACTACCGAAAATTGTAGTACCGATTTTTGAAGAAGTTGGCAGAGGTTTTAACTTCTTTAGTTCCAAACAAAGAAAGGTCCAGCCGGCCAAATTGTGATGTTTTTTGTTCATGGCTGAGGTAAACTCTTCGGTATCCAGGGTTCTTCCCAAAGAAGCAACAAACTTGGGTTGACTTATGTGTTCGGAGCTCCTTAAAATGCTGGCTAAGCCTTTTGCGAAAGGTTTGCATATTGCCACTTGTGTCTAAGTTTCTCGTTGATAATACATCAAAGAGCTCAGGTTTTTTCAGGAATATATTCGCTCATTTCTGCTTCATCTGAGTCGGTCATGTTGAAGCTGCAGGTAATGCTGATGGGCAATGGATCGGTCATACGGTGGAACTTTTCGAAGGATCGCAGGAAAATCGGAGGTCGGAGTACGGATAAATTTTTCAACGGCTAATCGGAGTAAAACGGCGGTCGTTATTGCCTTGAAAAATTTCTGGTCGGTCGGCGGTCGGAGTGGTGTTGATCCTTGCAAAAGGTCCCTACTCGGGCGCCAATATTTGTGACGAATGCTGAGAAAATTGTTTTTCAACAAAAAAACTAAAAGATTGGATCCAATGTACAAAGTGTTAAAAAGGACTACATGAAAATTCTACACGATTCAAGAAACTACAATCCACCCTTTGCACAGACAGTGGACGAGATCAAGAACGAAAGAAACATGTTTCACAGTGAGATTAACTCTTTAAGTTCTCCAACACATGCAGGGAGAGATGGCACACTCAATATATTTTACTTTTTTGTTATTTTTTTATGAAAATTGGTTATTTTTGTAGGTCAAGTATTTTTTAATGGTAGAATATAAATCCATTGTTAAGTTTTTTTTGCAAAACTAAAGTTTATTTTACTTTAATTAAAAAATTACATATTTTTGAAAAAGCTTGGCGTCTCTCCCGCAATTACCCTTCATCACACCCAATGTTTTTGAGCCCATCATCCTCCGTGTCCATATCCAACTCATCTTTACATTGTCCAAATTTGTTTCCTTTTTCCATTTTTGTTAAAAACATTGGCCTTTGACAAGTTTTTTAGCCTTATTTTTGCTAGATTTTGTTAATATTTTTTACTTAAGTTGTTTCGCTTGTTTGTCCTGTCTTAACTTTTTGCGGTCATCAATTTCTTTCCGTTCCCCGTTTTTCGTTTTTCATATTCTCTTGATTTCTCTAATATTCTTTCTATTTTGCTGATGAAAAGGACATTGGAGCTCTAATTTTCGGAGGTAAATCCACCCTTTTTTTTTGTTTTAATATGATTTGGATACTTCAAATGATTATCAAAGCTGGTAGATGGAATGCTAGGTGAATCTCTATAATAATGGAGGGTTTTAAAGTCTTGATAGTTGTATTTATAAGTGTCTGATTTTTCGGATAGAAACTGTATAATCTTGAAATACTTGGAGAATTTTTATTGAAGAATTCATCTTAAATTAATTAAAAAAATTAGTTTTCTACGTACTTGAAGATTTGAATTTATAACTTCATTTTTGCATATTAACATCATCCAAACTCTCTTTCATTGCTTCTTCCAATATTTCAACTTCAGTGAAAGCTTCTATTAATTATTCGTTTGTGGGTACCGATATAGGATTAAGATCTTCATGTGCTTCCGATATCAAAACGTTCTCCAGCTTGTTCTCATCTTCACAAATAAGGATGGTCGCTTCATTTATCATTGTGTCTTTATGCAAAGGTGTTACGAGTATATGGCTTTCCATCAGAGCCTCCAAATTGTTTTGAATACATTTATAAAAATCAATGAAACCTGGATTAAAAAGAAATATTCTAAATGCATTCTTATAATTAACTATATTAGATCGGTCAGATTATTCTTACACAAACCTTAAAAGCAGACAAAAGTTAAATTTTGTTACAGTTTTCCCAAAATTTTCGAGTAGATAAGCTTGAAAGCCAGCAGGCTGCATTATATGAGGTGGTATTTGGGCGGAGTAGTAACAAAATAATTTTGTTATTGGAACAGAAATTATTTCTGTGCATTGAAATGTGGTATTTATGTTCATCTACTAAGAGAAGTACTTAGGTACCTATTGGTCTTTTTACTTGGTGTTGATTGAACCAATTCGAAAATTCGTTTGCAACATAGCTTTTCGTAAAATGTTTCAGCTCACGTCCATCCAGTCTCCAAAAGAACCACAACCCAATCTTCTGGCATATTATATTCATATTTTGCGAAGGTATTTTTTGATATACTACAGGATTACTACAGGAGGTAATGTTTCACCATTTGCACTAACAAATCTGCAGAACTGTCAAATTATCCTTTTCGTTTAAAAATTTGACCTGATAATCATTTCTATACCCTTTTTGGCTGATAACATTTCCAGTTTTCGGTGCAAGGCTGAAAGAAGTTTCGTCCCCATTGAAAATGCGACTTGGGCCATGTCCTTAAAGTTCTCTTCTTCCAATTTCTTTTCTAATTCGGTAAACCATTTGCTAATGGTTTCTTCTGTTATTATTGCTCTGGCCTTATACCAATGGTCTCGGGATAATGTAATAATTATTCGTTATGTATGGTGAAGTATCTACTTCCTATCGGGTATCGGGTCTTAAGTCCCGCTCACGCAATTCCCTTGCTACAATTTTTCAAAATTTTGAAGCTCTTTGAAAAGTTTGGCAGATTTCCCACTAAAAGTGGGATAAATCGTCATGTGGATCATATTTCCTGCACCTCTATTATAGACCTCATTTATCATAATACTTAGTTTCATTTTTATAAAAAATTATTTCGCAAAGATTGCAACTTTGCCTTTAAAAATTAATTTCCTTGCTTTTATGATTTTTAGCATGTTTTCATTTTTCTACAAATTTTCGGATTTCTCAAAATCAAAAAAAAAAATTAAGGGTTCGGGCTTAATTTCGTTTATTGAAAAAGCTTCAACCATTTCATGTTTATTTTTTTTTTAGTTCGGAGTAGAATCTGAGTGGTGAAAAAGTTTGTATTTCTTTGTCAGATCAGATCGTTCGAAGATTCGATTTTTTTTGTTTTTCCATTCTGAGAATGTTTAGAGTGCGCTGTATGAACTTTGAATAAAATAACAGCAAAAGGAGTGAAATCCTGAATACTTTTGCAAATTAAGAAAGAAAAAAAAATGGCGGATGAGAGTTATGGCAGCGTGAGTGCAGAAGGTAAAATAATTTTAGAAATATAAGTAGGTATTACTGGCACCTTTTACCAAACATCCCCAGTTTTCGAACACTTTTAACAAAAATCGTTATACTTAATTTTTTTTTAGTTCTTACTAAGTATTTTGTATAGACATTTGTGAAGAAAAATATTGTCTTGCATATTGCGTAATGAAAACTGCAAGAAAATTGTTAAGTAAGTACCTATTTCCATTTTCGAACACCATATTCGTTGATGTTCGAAAATAGGAATCGGCAGTTTTATGGTTCCCTATATTCGAACAGCTTAATATTAGCTGCTTTAACAGCGATAAGAACTAAATCCATAGGTATCTATTCGAGCAGCTAGTCGAGAACCCGGAGTTCCCGTCACAGCTCTTCATGATAGGGTCAAGGGTAGAGCTCCTGATAGGTCTGGACCTGCAACTGTTTTGACAGATATGGTAAAAAGGAAAATAGTTGATTGGCTAGCCAATATTGCGAAATGTGTGTTTCCGCAGAAACCAAATGAGCTGTTAGAAGTGGTCCAAAAAATAGTACAGGAGGAAAAGAGAAATACGCCATTTAAAAACGGAAGGCGTGGAAAAAATTGGTAGGTAGGTAGGTATCTACTTAAAATTTCTTTGATTCTGTTAACAAGCTACCAGAGGTGTTGTTGGTTAATAAGATTGATCGCAGTCTTAATTTGGATCGTTTAATGAATTAAAACGGAATGGTCTCATCTGATTTTTCAATCGGTCTTAACACATTTAGCTCCTGCCCATACAAAGTTATAGAGGTTATCTAATGTTAATGTGATATGACAAACAAAATAAAAAATCACAGAAGAAGAAGAGTACCTAGCTACCTATCTACCTATTTATTTCTCACACTGAGTGGGAAATAAACCGACTTTCTGAAGTGAAGTTCTTTCCTTAAATTGTTACCATTTTGGAAAGAGGAACCGATTGTCACTAACAATGGAATAAATTCGTATGTGGAGCAGAACCCCGTACAATTACTTCTCTTCACCTGTTTTAATAAGAGAACTTAATGTTCAATGTCGGTAGATACCTACGTATTTTAACTACCGTGTACATATTTCTACTTAAAGCATCTTTTGAAAAAAAAAAATGTTTCTTATCAAAAAGTGGTTGGTAGCTATATTTAGATAAAATAAAAATAGCTTCTTGAAAGATAAGTAAACACGTATGTACCTACCTACCGACTTACCATCTTCAAAGTGCATTCCTGAAATAATTTACCCAACACAAAACATACGCAAACACTCCCCATCATCTATACCTTTTTAGATATCTATCAACATTTTCCTCAAACAATCTTCGAGCACAAACCAGATTTCCATTTTCATTATTATTTTTGTTGTCTCCCCAAGTGTTTCCTTCTCATTCTTCAATTAACAATTCAGCTGTAAGCCTACTCAAAACAAACAGAGACGGCATGAACCACGCCCACAATTACAATCCCCATTTAATTTAATGAAGTGCTCTTTGGCAACACCTTACCCTAAAATGCCAACCACAATTCCACTTACAATATATCCATACATATAGACCCATTCCCGTACGTGACAAGTATTCTAATTAGGCACTAATGGTACCTGAACAAGCGACCATTTTCATCCCACTACTAATGCAAATGAAAGGGACAACGGGAGTCATATGTCCTATTGTCAAACCACATTTGAGTGAACTCCAGGTATCATTGAGTGCTTTTGACTTCCAAATTTCTCATTCCAGGGATTATTTCCAGAAATTCAAACTGTATGAATTTCTCTTTTTAACTCTTGCATACGAAAAGAGACAAACGATTTCGAGCTAGATGCTCACCGGATGGCGCGTAGCTCTGCCTCCTAAATGTCACTGGGTAGGTAACTGTGATTAATCGTTCAATCGTTATGCGCAAGAGTAGGCAAACTACTGTTTCTAGTCTCTTCTCTTCCCATTAACTGGTTTATGTTTTGTTGGAAATAAAGTATTTCCTCTTTACCTTTGATTTTCGTCCGCCATCATAATCAACATGGGTCTCTCCCCCAACACACAACGCACACCACTCTGTTGGTGAAGTCAAGTCCGTCTGTGAAACTTGAGCCGTTCGGTGATTTCAGTGCAGTAACTGTGGTTTACCTGTATGGATCGTTCGAACTGTTAACTATTGTGATCGCGCAAGTGGAATTTTCTGTGAATTATAAAAAAAAGAAAAAAATACCTATAATAATTTCCTTACTCGTGTCTTGCCGTCGTCGGGAATGTGACAGTGTGAACTGAAAAAAATCACTAATTGAATAAAAAAATTATTAAAATTGTACTTAACAGCAGTTGGGAGTTGGTTTTTTTTTGTTTTGTTGGATCAAGTGACTTGAGGAAATTTGAAAAAAAAAAGAAATTATTTTGGTTGTGTGAAATCTAACTGCATGTTGACACAAGAAAAAGATACCAGTCTCTGGTCATGTTGATTGAATCGGGTGTGAATCGTGAATTTGGATCGTTACCATCATCAGCTCAGTGGAAAATGGAGCCACCGAGAATACCAATGACAGGTGGCGCTTCAATACCGCCACCTCCACCAAATGGTGAGTGTTAACGGAACTATCTCATTCACGTCATATCTACCTACCTATACTTGTCACATCAATCACCGACGGATATTACCTAGATAATGTAATCGTGATCTGGGAGCGTGTTTAAGAATAAAAACAAATCATGGGAAAGTGTTGTGTGGAATGTCACAAAGTTTCTATATTTCAAACGGTTTTTTTTGAAAGATGTCTGAGTTGTCATTGAATATCACCTTCATATTCATACGTACCTACCTCGATATAGTGAGCTGTGTTTTAAACAGATATTTTCAGTTCTCAAGTCTCAGAAACAAGCAGTGTTTAAAAATAAAAATGGCTACTTCATTGGACGCGTTCATATTAGCTCTGTTTGTTTACTTTTAGTAATAGTTAAGAATGCGGAGTAAACTGAAGTTAATCATGAAAATACATTCATAATTTTTTTTATTTAGTTGACATGTAAGAAAATAAATAAATAAAAAGAGAGTATTTTTTTCCTAGCTCAAATCAAATTTTATGAAAATATCAACTTTTTAGTTTTTATATTATAAACTAGATTTATCTAGAAAACTGCAGATGTGTCAATAATAACATTTGCTATTTGTGCTTGAATGTATTTACGGCCTGCGCTACAGTCTTAACTTAGTGACTATAACAACAAACTCAAAAACATTCCTGTGTGCGTCTAATATGGGATCTACAATTTTCTTCTGATTTTGAACGGCTTAGATGAGAAGCACTTTTTCATGACAAAAGAGATATCTAGATACTCACAAGATAAAGAATAGGTGCCCCTAAAAAAAAACGGTTTTGCTTTTAAGTGACAAATTCTGTGCGGTAAGGCAACAATGCTCTCAAAATTATGACCAAATGCGATGCTGTTTAATCTAATAACCAATCAGAACTGAGGGTCTCTTTAAAATTAATACTTCTTCAAGTATTTGCCAATCATATGACATTAAAATTATTTTTCTTCACAAAAAAGTTATTTACGCCATTATCTATACACATGAACTGTTATTAATGAAAGTGGCACCTATAGGTAGATATATACAAGTTAGCATCCCAAAGTTGACATCGAGATTGATTTTTTTAGAGCAAGAAAGTGACTTATAAGATCACTTTCAAAAACCGATCTCTCGTATTTTGAGTTTTCAAACACTAAATAAGTAAAGTTTCATAATTTAGTGAAAGAGCAAATGCAGCCGAAATGAAATCAAAAAATCTTATTTCTCAAAAAAAAAAAAAAAAAACGCAGTTAGGACTAGTCCAGTTGCCGCAGGCTTTTGAGGAACATTAGGCAACCTATTTGTGTTATGTATCTGACAAATGCTACAAATAAATGCTACAAATTAAAACGTTCTTATTTCGTGAAAAAAAACCAATGGCTTCGAAAGGTTTGAACAAAATAACTGTCAAAAAATATTCTTCATTTTTTCACCAGATCATTTTATTCAATCCATCCAGCTTCTTTTCTTCCTATCATAAAGACAAAATTTACAAACGATATTTGTGTTCCGAAATTCCAAACATAGCTAGTGAATATTCGATAAAATCGCTAAACGAGATCATTAAATGGAACTCTATTCGGCTCACCGTCACCATTCATACAGCAGAATTGTCTAGACTACATATACCTATGACGTTCACGGTTTTTTTTTTAATCATAAGATGTATCGTTCTGCCATACGGAAAATAACAGAACTATCTATTGGAATTTTCCATTGGTAATCAATTTATTTTCAATTGTGAACTGTCAAAAAGCGAATTTTTACTCAGTTTTGCATGGGCAAAAATATAGATTTCTTTTTTTTTAATTTACCTTAAATCAAATTTGTAGATCTTATTTTTTTCAGGAGATTTGTGTACCTTGCTCTCCCGATAGGTACTAAAGCCACCAATACAATTTTCAACTGTTATAGTTTGTGAATGCCTTTTTCCATATGTTTATTTTATTTCTGTTATAAGAATTGTGCTCAAAATAAGTAGGATATAATTTCAAATAAGTAGAAAATGAAAGCAATCAGAAACTTAAAACTAATATGCATCGGTAAATCTTTTGAAACATTTCCTTGTTTTCCTGCCGCTCGTATTGTGATGATCATTTTCATTTTAAGGGTTGTAATAACCCCTTTGAGTGCGCGCTTAGTATAAAAAAGCTTAGATTTTTGTTTTGAAGGTGGAATGAAGTCATTTTTGAAGTAAGTAGACAGAGAGGCAAAAAATTATCCGAATAAAATTAAATAACCTGATCGATCTGAAATAGTATTCCATTCGCCAAAGGAAAATCAAACTTCAGATTTATATCAGAATTTTTTGGAAAATCCTATATGATTCTGTTCCATCGGTATAAGGTTTTCCATCACTCATAGTCATGTACATCTACATGATGTTATACATAGCTAATGTAAAAAAGGTTCTTGACTAGGTACAAAATAATATATAATTGGTTAACAAGGATCAGAAATGATTTAAGTATAATTCCTAACAACATTGGCGCAAAATTTTAGTTGAATTAGTATATGTTGTTTAAGCTGTTTTAGTATAAAACTAGGTTAAAACAACGATTATGCAAATTTTAATCGAATATAGCATCATACTTTCTCTACCCTTTTATTAAAGTTAAAATCATCGAATACATATTTTATTTTTTAGTATCGTTCTATTTACAAACGCCACAAAAGGTCTGTTTAATTAGTTTTTTGCACGAATTGTCATTGATTTAGGTGTGTTCAGAAGCAATTCATTAAGAAAATTGGCTTAGTACGATACTAGTTGGAAAATGTTTAAAATTAAGAATGAGTTAGTAATCTACTTACTTTAAAGTTAGCAAATCGCTAAGTAGTATCATACTAATACCTTAATAATTGGCTGTTTAAAATTTTGCGCTATTGTGATTTGTATCAAAATTATGCCATTTTGTCAGATCTGAATCAACACTGAGTTAAATCGACTTACAACTCTCAACCATTCCTGTGTGCATGGAGGGGACCTATAATTTTCTGCCGATTCCCAAAGGCTTAATGAGTAGCACTTTTCATGGATTTTCCATTTCCTCGCAAGAGGTAGTACACCCCTGAAAAAAACTTTTCTTTTTTTTTGTATTGGCTTAGAATCGAATCCAAGAATTTCTGTATGAAAGTCCAACGTACAGAGTTAGTCAACCCCCTGCCTAAATAAATCAGACCAGAGTTCAATTCCAATGGAGGATTAAATTAAGTTTTAACTTTAAGTTGTCCTATAGACCCTTTTCCTTTTGAAATAGAAACGATGTCCCCTTTTCACAGTGTTGCAATTCGATTACAATTGATTTTTCGCTCGAATTTGACAGTAATGTCTGTTAAGTAAGTTTATACCTAGAGATTTAACTCACCAAATTCTTTGAGTTGAATTGGACTAAATTGTCTGATGATCACTCAAAAACTGGGCCTCAATCGTTTAATTCTATTTCGTATCACAAATTATAGTACATAATTCCATTTTAATAGAAAGAACACACAAGTCTTAAAATTGAAATACTTACACGATTTTTGAGTGAGTAAATCTAGCAATGTGCAACTGTTAACTCGACATCAAATAAAACAACTTCTATTAAAAATGTAATAATGCAATTATTAAAATATAAAACGTACGTATAGGTACATGCCTGTTTTTACAATCTGCATACAAAGTAGTATAGTTTGGCATGGCGGCAACCATCTTGAATTTTGTGCAAATGCATCATTCACAATTATTACATTTTAAATTGCTTGGTGTTCAGGTATATACATAAGTATGATACTACTCAACACTTTATTTTAAAAAAAATTCTTGCTGTATCGTGTTAATACTACTTTTATTTTAATAAGATGCAATGACAGATCGTGCAAAAAACTAACTGAACAGATCTTTTTTGGTATCTGGAGGTGTCGAAGAGTCATATAAAGTTAGCACGATATTAAAATAGGTATTCGACGATTATTTTTGCTTTGATAAAATTTACGGATAGCTTGATATAAATTCGATTAAAATTTTTAAATTTAATTTAATCTAATTATACAAAAATAGTTTTAAAATTGTACTAATTCGAATTAAATTTTGCGCCAATGGTTTTATGAAACCAATATTTCAGTTAGAACATATTCGAGTTTGCAATATACATATATACATTCTCGTACGAAAGTAAGGTTCATGCAAAAAATGTAGACAAATTTAGTAAAAATTATGTAAAAGTCCTGATGATTACTAACTTCATATGACAAATTGTGACTTTATTTTGTAAGAAACTATACTAAAGATTCACAATGGTTTCTCCTGAAAATCGTGTTTTTTTTTTCATAATTTGTGACCTTATTATTCTCAATATTGACACTGTTTAATTTTCAATTAGATTTTTCAAAAAAAAAAAAAATTATGCTAAAAACATTAAAAATTATTAAGAATTTCATGAGACCTTCAGGTTAGGTAATGAAACTTATGAAACATGTTTTAGTTAAGCTCGTATATCACTCATTTTCTCTTAATTTTTGTTTTTAATTAAATTAAATCAAGTTAAGGGCGAACAAAAACTAGTTCCTAAAGAAGGGATAGCATTTTTCTGAATTCGTGTCACAAAGTACCTAATAAATCGCTTGTGACATTATTATGCATTCGAACTTATCATACGCGCTTTATCCTAACTTCTGAAAATTGTTTGCAGTTAGATATGTTGTTTTAATGTAAAGTTTAAGCGGAGTCAACTGTAGTGAGTTTTTCAGGAGATTGTGATTTTAAGTTATATTCATGGATTTGGATTAAAACCAAGCTACTGGGATTTTTCCAGTAAATGGTATGCGGAGTTAACAGTACTTATACTTAATCCAAAACGAAAGAATTAGAATTTCCAGCAATTATACTCGCAGATAAGCTTTACTACGATGTCTTTGTAGCTTGCTTCTGTGATTTCATACGATCCACAAAATGCCTTATTTTTGATCTCAATAAACTCCTAAGGCCCACACGAAACATTCGGAATGACAACCGACCTTTCGGTGTTCACAACTAGTGCAGTCAAAATAGACATTTGACTTAGCCAAAATTCGCATAGAGCTAAAAATTAGCAGAGACGTTAAATACATAATTATAAAATAAAATGTCAAAAATCCCCTTCGATCCTAATTCTGAAAAAATAGTTCCTTATTTTTATTAATTTTGAACGTCCGATGACGTTTACCTGTACAGGCTGCATTTTAGTGCATATCATGTAAGATATGAATGTTCTAATTATTTAAACCGCGATATCTCACGAATGGTGAGTCGTAAGGGAAAAAGTGACTGGACCATTTTTGTAGAGATTTGTATGATCTACAACTTTTGCCTGACCTATTTTCACGATAAAACTTACCGTTTTCGAGAAAAATGGAAAAAACCTTAATTTTGTACGTTTAAACTTGAATAAAATTTCTTACAGAATTAGGATCGAATGGAATTTTTGACATTTTATTTATAATGATGTATTTAACGTCTCTGCCAATTTTCAGCTCTATGCGAGTTTTAGCTAAGTTATGACTTATTTTTGTCTATTTTGACTGGACTAAACGTTTTTATCATCGCATCGGTCATCGAACTAAATACTGGCGCTGTCAATATCTGATCGCGATCATTTTATTTGATCATTTTATTTTTGGTAACTTCCATTCCTCTTTCCACATTTCACTGGCTGAACCTAATGATCCTCGAAAGTATAACCTTACTTAGGACTTTATATGTACTTAGGTAGTTTTTAGTTAGCGATTTTCATACAAAAGTTTTTAAAAGCTTTTTAAATGGATTCACGCAGAAATACAAAATTTAACCGAAAACATTTTCCAGTGGGTTAAAAAATATGTGTTAACAACAACATAGTCATGAGTATAAACTACGTAGTGTATGTTGCTAAAGTTAAGGTAGTTAGCTCAATTAAATGAAATTGTTCAAAATTAACAACAAAGAATTTTAGAAGAACTTAGTTATATACTAATCGAGTAACTAGGCTATATTTCCTAAATTGCAAGATTGTTTACTTTAAATGAGTAACGTATTTAAATCAAATAACTACCTACACTTTATTAAGTTAACACATTTCTTATTTAACATTAATCAATATTTTTGGTTAAATGAAACTTATGAATATGTATATTGTTTAAATTAAACGAGTATAGATTAAAATAATGAGTCAGATTTATTTAATTTCAGTAAATGGTCTAAAATTTTAAAATTAAATAATCTTCTAGTTTGATTTTACCGAATGGTAATGTTAAAATAACAGATAGAATTCCTTATTTTAACTGACTGAAGATAGATAAAATTGCACACAAATTCAATTAAAATAATCAACCAGATTTATGTAATTAATTAATCGAGTTGACTCGTAGGTACTATTTTAACCGGAAAAGTTTGCAGGTTGAAAATAAGCAGTCGCAGTTGTTTGATTTTACACAAGTCTTACGTTGTTTTTAGACGATAGTTTATCTGTGTATTCCGATTGGGTGTGTTCGCTAGCTTTTCACTTAATTATATATATCCAATTCCATGCGCTTGAAATCATTTCATTTTTAAATGTAAATTTGCATGAAAAATGAAGTGATTTGGAATTAAATTGGAAAATTTTCAACGAAATTATATCATTTGCTCTGATGAAATCCATTTTTCAAATTTATTGCAAAATTTTTATTTGATATTTAGTACGCAGAACCGATCTATCAGTTCAATTTTTTATTTCTAAAATCAAAACATGTGGATGGTATTAATATAAGCAAAAATTAACATCTATCTACATTTCAGGTTCAACGACTAAAATATATCTGTTTTATTCCATGAAAAACAAAGTGGAAGTATTTGTTTAAAATTCCTGAAAATATTCATAGGGCCATGAAAATATTTATTATAGACCGTCTTTTTTATTACAAAAAGAAAAGCTGACATTTAAGTAAAATGATCGGTGGGATCAAAGTGACAATTAATCATTTATCAATTTATCACCAATTTGTTTGTTTACCTCCATAATAATGCAAACATGTAGGTTTGACATCTGTTAAATGCAGTTGTCATTGAAGTATAATATTGTGTCTACAGATTACATCCAACATATATCATAAGTCTGTACGTGACAGTTGACTTATGGAAGTGCTACTACATTTTTGTGCAATCGTGTATGACATTTCTCAAAAAATATAAATGTCGTTTCTAAAAAAAAACTTCTTCTCTTTTATTTGACTAACCAATGTCATCTGAAGAAAGTAAATTTACCTACACATGTATAAGAATTCTACAGAACGCCATATTTGTTAATTCGGTAAAGTTAAAAGACTACCAAAATATATTCACTAAATTTATGTCATGTTTCATGAGCGTGAGTATCGGAAAAGTATGATCGGTCCTTTATATCTGTTTTAAATTTGTTCTAGAAATGTCAATAGAAATAATTTTTTTATTCAGACGTCAAAAATAAATTTTGTATGATTGGCAAGCAAAGTAGTTCAAGTGGATACACATATCTGCACCAAATAATTTCAAAGATCAATTAATTCCTATTTAACAGCACATTGCGTTGAGAAAAAAAAATGGCTAAGTACACACTTATTTTTGATTAAACATCTGTTTATACCCTAATTCAATGTGTCTTAATAATATTCTGAATACGTTTATTGTTTCTTAATCCTAAATTTTCAATATAGGCTTAATGAATACTCGTCATTACAGCTTTAGATAAATGTGTAAATATGTACAAAAAGACAACTATTAATCCTTATTGTTTTGCCAATCACGCAGATGTTTTTTCTAACGAATTAAATTTTTGTGTCGTACTTGATTTTTATTTGATAATTTGGCTAGTTGATTAGGCTTTGTCTATGTCAAATTATATTAACAATTGTCTATTTTACTAAAAAATAAAGTATCTAATTTATATAGTTGGTTAATTGGTATCAAACTATAAGATGTTTCAAGCCTTTGTCTCTAGCTTAAATTAATTAGTAAATATTTCCTTAAGGACAAACATAATTATTTAAATTAATTAGTTTCAACTGAATATTTCAAAAATTAAAAAAAAAAAAAGCAGAGTATCTCTGATGGTATCAAATAAATTAATATTTCATTCGTTTATTATTTGGAAAGTTTCTTAAAAATTAAGTGTGGTGACTTAGAAACAAATGCCTTTCATTTTGGTAATTTCCGTCAGAAAATGCTTCACTCCAGACTTCCAAAATCATCCAAATATCTCTAACTCATGAGTTGAAGAATATAACCTGGGCCAAAATTACCGCATCAGTTTTCGAGTAATACGTGACTGAGTTATGTGACTTTGGCATTACCGCTTGCGTCATCGAGCACTCAATTACACTAATTTGACATTTTCACTCGATCACTGATGGGACTCACTCACTCGATCACTGAAGCGGTAATTTGGCCCCAGATCTTCATGTTGCATTTTCCTTCGAAAGACTTCGACTTTGAGTTAACAGGTGTATCAATTCAATTGCTTCAGTTTAAAAATTGGTATTTCCAGTACAAGCTCCTATAAGACCACAACATATTTGCTCTCTAAGAACTTGTTGATGAACAACACACTTCTTGATTTTTGAAAAGCTTTTGCTTCAGTCATTTCCGTATGATGTCTTACTGAAAAATTGCAAAACATACTCCATTCCATTTCCTTTGCCGATTTTCTTCCAATGAATGCTGGAGTTCTACAAGGTTCAATTCTTGGGCCTCTGCTTTTGTCGTTATTTTTGTATGATCTTTCTGAAAATTCTCGGCTTATATAAGATGTTATTTATACCTAATTATCCAATAGGTATGGTATGACATCTTCTCGGGTGTCCAGATTCTCCAATTGTAATGTTTGAGCTTCTGTCAAAGTTACACTGAAAATAAATTCCTAGGTAATATTGACAAAAACGTTTTGTTGACCTTTAACAAAACAATTTTATCGTTCTGATAAAATTTTTGTCAATACGAAAGAATGATTTTGTTGATTTCACAAAATTTTTATAATCCAGCATGATTTTTTGTCAGTTTAACAAAATAATGCACTACAAATAATATTGTCAGTTTAACAAACCAAGTTTTGTTAATATAACAAAATAAAACAGAGATTTTTGTCACATCGACAAACTTTTTTGTGATGTTAACAAAATGTTTGTTGTATCTACAAAAAATCTGTTTTGTAAATGTTTGTCAATATCACAAAGTTTTTGTTAATTTGTTTTTGTCAATTTAACAAAAAATGAAAACATTTTTGTTAAAATGACAAATATTTTGTTTTGGGGTTGAATTATTTTGTAATATTGATAAAATAATATTATCAGATAGATAAAACTATTTTGTAAGGAAACCAAAAAATTTCTTTTGTGTATGGTATAGTTCACACTTGGTTTTTGTTAAAAAATCGATGTAAGATTAACTGAACTTAACAAAAATTGCGTATTGTCCATACGCCCTCACAGATGGTTGCATATAAGATCGTAGGGACGAAACGCCAATTTTTGTGGACTTAAATCCCAAAAAAAAAAATATTTTGACAAAATTGATTTTGTTTTTTTGTGGATTCAACAAAAGAAATTTGTAAGATTGACAAAATATTTTGTTGAATTGACAAAATATTTTGTTAATTTAACAAAATATAACAAGAAATTTTTGTTAATTTAACAAAATATTTTGTTAATGTAACAAAACAATTTTGTTGATTCAACAAAACAATTTTGTTAATTTAACAAAACAATTTTGTTAATTTAACAAAAAAAAATTGTTAATCCGATAATAATAAAAAAACAATAACACTAACAAAAAAATTGTTAATACAACAAAAGAATTGTTAATATGACAAATTAATTTTGTAAATTCTACGAAATTTTGTCATATTGACAAAATATTTTTGTTATTTCAACAAATTTATTTGTTAGCATAACAAAATAATTTTGTGGATACAACAAAATATTTTTTGTTACCTCAACAAAATTCTATAATTTTTGTCAATTTGACAAAACTTTTTGTTGGACGTATATTGACAAAATTTTTGTTAAATCAACCTAGATTTTTATCATATATACCTAGATTTTATTTTCAGTGTACCAATGATATCCAGCTGTCAAAATATTTAGTTAGGTAGATATGCCATTTTATCCAGACGACCATATATAGAAAACTGTGGGTTCGCTAATAGAGCACTGGAAACGTTGGCCAGAGATCCTTATCTTAGGCGAAAAATCATATTCGCAAAAAAAGGGCCATTTTTGGCGACTGGATCATCTTGCGTCGACCGAGCGTTCATCATTTGACCACGGCGATAAAGAGACTTGAATTGATTCATCTAGCTCTAAGTCTACACATACAAGCCAACTATTTTGGACGAGTTCAAAGCCATCATTTAAAGAAAAAAGATTTTAAAGAATTTTACCTTTAAACCGCTGTTAGATCTAGTCAAGTTCCGGTTATTGCGGTATCATCTTTGTTTCGGGGTTAAGGTCGCTAGTTAGCTCCTGAAGCTTTAAGTCTATTTTGAAGCATTTGTGTTTTTGGTATCGGACATACTTTTTGTTCAAAGTTCGTGCTGTCCGCTTGCTTCCTTTTCATTTTATCCAGTGGCGTAGCGTGCCATCTCGGCGCCCGGGTCGCGAGACCCATTTTGCCGCCCCCATTCAATACTTAATTAAAATTAAATTTCGAGACATAATTTCACAGGCAATGAGGTATCTTTTATTGAAGGTAAAATAGGATCAGCTGTTTCACAAACGGATTTTACGGGCCTTACGAACAGCAAAGTTTGAAATAACTTTGTCAAAATCAATATTTGCAGCCAATTATTCTTGTTCAATCGACAATATATCCAAGTTTGATAGTCTAGTGGAGCTCATTGTGGATCTGAGATAATTTTTGATTAGATTCAACTTCGAAAAACTTCTCTCAGAACTAGCGACACTAATTGCCAAAGTCAAATATATACGAATCAATATGACTATATGTATTTGGAACCGAAAGTTCCAGATTTAGATTTTGAATGAACTGGAGGAGCTCCAGTGGCCCTTTGCCCCTTATATCTTCCTCTGATTCAGAACTGGCGACAAACTGCTGGAGACGCTTCCGCTCCATCTGAAACTCGTCCTTGTCGATGTCTTCTAATACTTGGGAAAGATCACACTCGTACTTGCTGTCCAAAAGTTTCGCTGGCATCAAAAATCCGAACTTGTCCGCTATTTCTTGAACTTCCCGGAATCAAGCCGTCATTTCTTGAATGATCTTGTCAAATGATGCGCACACCTCTCGACGGAGTTCCTGCTCGTGAGACAAAGCTGCATCTGCGGATTTATTATATACGTTTTTTTCCTGCGAATTCTTCTCGTTTTGAGTTCGATTCCGAGTTTTTCGCAGAGAGTCTTAGCAAAGTCGATTGCGGCTTGGACGAAACGGTCTCTGCTCTCAATAGTAGAGCTTTTAAAGCGCATAGTTTGTGAGCACACTTATCCACACTCAGTCCTCTTTGCTGCAGGTAAATATGTGCGTCATCTATTTCAGGTAGCACTGCAGCCCAAAAGCCAAGAAAAGTGAGGAAGTTGAATGACTGCATGTCTGTCAGAAGAAGACTGGCTCGAAAGTTTGAGATGAATCCAACAATTCTTCCAGTATACCTCTAGAACTTCCTCAAACCTATTTTTAAGCGTCTTGACAGTTTCATTTCTAGCGCTCCAGCGCGTTTTAGTGACTCGTTTCACTGCTTGACCTGTGACGGCAACCAAAGCGTTCCACGGAGCAGTTGATGCAGAAAAGAAGGCAAATAGCTTCTCCAGAGTTTCAAAAAACGTCACGGAGTTCACTGATTCAGAAGCAGCATATACCCCAGCCAAGTTGATTGAGTGTTTTGTGCATGCAACGGTACGGTTCAGGCAAACTTCCAACTCCTTCCATTTCAAGAAGCTCTACTCATGGTCCAGGCTGCTCTCATGCCCTCATGGTCTCCGATTCTTGGATTTAGCCTCCACCATTTGATGAATTCTTCTCCAGATGCAAAGTTCGAGCCGGAATTGCCAAACAGCTTGCAACAGAAACAATACAAGGATTGCTTCAAAGTTCAAAGGCGAGTACACCATCCATGTTCGGAGAACTTTTTCACCGTTAGATAATGGTTTGTAGAACCACTCTCTGGTTAGTTTTTGGGTACCGCCTTTCGTTGAAGTCCCTGAGTTAGTGGCGCTGGGTCACCTCCGCCCCACCAACGCTACGCCACTGATGTTAAAAATGGTGTAAAAAATTTCTACCACTTTTATTGAATGGAAAATTATTTAAACTAAATACAAATCTCAATGATAATTGACACAACAAATTGAAGACCCTGCCTTCAATCATCAAGCAGGTTGTAAGAAGTTAACAAACGGTTCGCAAATATATTTAATCAAATAGCAAATCAATAGTTTAACACAAAAACATATACTTACATACATAGATTAAACCGAAACACAAATATAAATATATTGGATAGTTTTTTTTTTTAAATTTGGAACCGATATCTCGAATTTCAAAATTTCGAATACCAAAATCTCGAATGGCCAAAATTCCGTGTCCCGAATGGCTTATCACTTTTTTTGGTATTCCACATGTTCTGTTTCGTATTGTTTTTGTCCATTTTTGAGCTCATTCTTACAATTTCTCAAATTATTTGGTTCGTTCTTGTTGATTCTCAGTTTCTGTGCTATCAAGAAAAGTTGAAGTATCTGCTTTTAAAGAAAAGCATTGGTAAAGTGAATGTAGCAAATAGATTTAATTTGGTTCCAGATCAATGCACCATGCTCGACTTGTATACAAAAAAGTGATATTAAAAAAGTCCTGAAAAAGTATTGAAAATTTATTAAAGAAGGTTGAAATTAGAGAATAATACAGCATGAATTCTAGTTTTTTCGCAATTTGAGAATAGAAGATTTTAGTATTCTTGATTTATTCGGTATTTTAATCATTCCCAATTTGTACATTCAAAATTAAATAGAAATCGATGTTATGTCCCAATCTCGTTTTTTATTCAAAACAAAATTGATAACTTTGCAGTGATACCCAGTATAAGAATTACTGTGCTTTTACTGTCAAAGCTAACGCTTCTGCATTGAAATACTGCTTCCCTTGTCTAAATTAATTAAATTGTAAAAATAACTAATCTGATTTAAATTGGGGTTAAATCAGCACTAAAAACAGGGACTACTTTTAGAATTACATGGTTTTTATTAATTTAAGAAACTTTGACAGGAAGTTGAATCAATTAGAAAGCATTCAGGTTTCTATTTGTGAATAATTATTTAAAAATTCCTCAACTCATTGGCTAACATTGATTTATTTCATTAATCGAAGGCTAATTACCACGTAATTGATATCAATTATAATAAAAAATAATCAACAATACCATATAATCAGTGAATATAAAGATTGTACCAACTTAATCAATAAAACATGAAACACATGTTGGACTGCTGGTGCGGTGCATACGTGAATGCAGTGTGTCACCAGAGAAGCTACATATTTTTTTGTGTTCATTAATTCAATATACTTTTTTTTTTTTTAAATTCAACTTAAATATAACTTAATCTGTCAGTCATACAGCCAGTGAGCAAATTAAATTGATATTTTTATTAAATTAATGAATCTGAATGCTTAGCCAATTGCTTTATGTGATTGATACGAAATGGTTTTGATTTAGAATTGTGGGAATATTTTCAATAACTGTAGTATCTATTTATTTGAATGACATTCCACAAGTTGAAGTGGTTAAGTGTCAAATTTAAATGACAGATTAATGTTTATTATAATAATGTACGTTAAATACTTTGAATCAAATCGTTTTTTTATTTATTTCTGTAATTTTTTGTCGATATAATTTTTCAATTATTAGAAGGGTTGTGGGAAAAATAAAATTTGAATAAGATCATAATTTGTGTAGGTTTGTGTATTTGTGACTCACTGCTTGTAAACTCTACAAACGTGTGTAACTTTTTTTTTGCATCCAAAATGTATGTACAGTACATATATCTAAGCAGACAAATCTTGCGTTGGTTGGTGGTCATATTCTGTTTTCTTAAGCGAAATTCTGGTCAAGTTTGCACCTGGACTTAAGATAACAATGAGACATGTTCTACGAGCTCTAAAACCCTAAAGGAGTGGAAGAAAAAAGTTAAAATTAACGTTTTCGATGAGCACTTAGATCTTCAATTCGATGCTATTCTTTTATTTGTGCAATAATTATAGGCGCTAAGGGTTCTTGGATGCACTGTTGATGTCCATTTCAAGTTATTATTCCCTCACTTAATTAGCACTAAGTTGGATCTAATGGGTATCTGCGTAATTAGATTTTAATTTCCTATGTTAAGTTAGCACATAATTAGTACCGAACTATCACAGTTCCGTTCCGTTGTAACCAATATTCTGTGCCAGAAACCAGTCCATCAATTTATACCTGAGCTCAATTTTGTACAACATACTGTTAAGTTAAGAGATTTTTTCTTTAGGCGCACTACACGAATGCAATGCTTTATACGGCTCAATATTTCCCTCGTCAATTACGATATTCAGATATTCAAAACCAATGTGCACCGGTATCTCATCTCAAATTCTGTATATTTTTCCTAAGTGCTCGCATTGTGCTATAACTTTTTAAGGGTAGTCAAAACCCCGTTAGTGCGAACACATTATAAAAAAAACAATTGATCAACGTAAACAATTCTATGTTTCCCAAAACTTCAATATATCGGAAGCAAAACTCCAAAAGGCATGAACTTTTAATATAAAAAGCTTTAAAAAGGTCCAGTTTAGGCTGAAAATAGTATCTATATAACATTTTTGATATATGCCCCATCTGTGTGTCAGATGTGCGATAAGTATCAAAAAGTGAACAAGAAAATTTTCGCGAAGAACGTGCAAGGAAGCTTAGAAAGACGAAGAGTCACCCACCAGAGGTAAGAAGTCTCACATCAAACGATCAGTGGCTTTACTAGGTAAGGCTGGGATTTTGCCGGATTCATCTACGTTTAGATATATTAGCTTTGGCTGCGTTTTCACTCAGTTTTTGTGCGCTATTTTACCAACAACGATCGCAATTTTACTAGCTACGGTTGCGATTTTAATAGCCTCGTCTGCATTTTCACGGATTTTTTGTCCCCTATAAATGAGCCCCCCTATAAACTTTTGATTGAGATTTATTTTATCGAAAATTATCCGTTTCGGATGCGAATTGTCCAAGATTTTACCAGTTTCTGCTACGATTTCACGAGATTCGACTGCGATTTTACTGGATTCGTCCGGGATTCGATCAGCTTCGGTTGCGATTTTACCAGTTTCGACTGTGATTTTACTTAGACTATTAGACTTCACCCACCAGAGGTAAGAATTAAATTTTTCACTTTCGGCAGCGTTTTCACTACAATTTTAGCGGATTCGTCCACGATTGTACCGGGTCTGGCTGCTGTGATCTTACTAGTTTCGCTTGCGTTTTCACGGGATTTTTTTCCCTACCAAAGTCGGCTGCAATTTTACCGGATTCGTGCACGATTTTACCAGTTTTGGATTTTTTTTTATAATTAGCGCGCACTCAAGGGGTTATTACTACTCTTAAAATGATTAACACAGTACGAGCGTTAGGAAAACAAGGAAGGGTTTAAAAGGAGAAACCGATGCACATTAGTTTTAAATTTTTGAATATTACAATGGGAGGGAAAAATAGAGCTGGGTTGAGCGTTCCACATTCGTGTAGTCCGGCTAAAGAAAGAATCTCTGTATTTCACAGTACGTCCGAAATCGGGCTCAAGGGTAAGCTGTACTTTTACCAACTTCGGCTGCGTTTTCACTGAATATCTGCTTCGACTGCGAATTTACCAAATTCGGCTGCAATTTCAACGGATTCATCCACGATTTTACAAGCTTGAGCTGCGTTTTCACTGAACTTTCGTCCTTACCAAATTCAGCAACAATTTTACCGGTTTCGTCCACGATTTCACCAGTTTTGGTTGCTGTACTTTTACCAACTACGCCTTCGTTTTCATTGCATATCTGCTTCGGCTGCAAATTTACCAGCATCGCCTGAATGTACTGAGATAACCCATTGACGGCCGAATTTAGGAGTAATAAAGAGAGCCAATAGACCAAAATTCCGGATAATGTATCAACACTCGAAGACACGACCAGTATCAGACCGAAATGATTGGTAAGATTGCTAAGAACATTTATGGTATAAGACTTGAACTAAGAATGATAAAGGACAGACCTACCAATCTAAAATTCGTTATTCTTAAGAGAGAACCCTTTTGACCGGCGAACGAAGAAAAAAGAATAAAGCCTGAATTTCATAAAGATTTGTTGAACTTTTCAGTTATAAGACCGAGTATAGCCAATTGTATTTGAGAATTTGCAGAGTTTGTCTATCACTTGAAGTTATAAACCTCGCTGTACGTCTGACTAAACCCACAATAAATATACCAATGGAAAAAATATTGCCGCAAAATTTTAAACAGCCTATTATTAAGGTATTAGTATGGTACTACTTAACAATTTGCTAACTTTATAGTAGTTTACTAACTCATTCTTAATTTTAAACATTTTCTAACTAGTATCGTACTAAAAGAATTTTCTTAATAAATTGCTTCTGAACACACCTAAAACAATGACATTTCGTGTAAAAAAGTAAGCACACGAACCTTTTTTGATGTTTGCAAATGTCAAAGAGTCATTTGAAGCTAGCACGATAAAAAAAAAATAAAGTAGGTATTCGATGATTTTAACTTTAGTAAAAGGGTAGAGAAAGTATGATGCTATATTCGATTAAAATTTGCAAATTCGTTGTATTAACATAGTATCATACTAAAACAGCTTTAGCATCGTACTAATTCAATTAAAATTTTGCGCCATTGTCTTTAGGAAAGAATGTCAACCTTTTCTAAAATTCCTCTTCAGACGCACGTTAATTCACAAAATATTTTTCATTATTCCCCCCCCCCACATATTCAATTTAATATTCATAATAATACAAAATTTGTATTTTTAATTTAAAAACCGAACCCAAAACATTGTCACTTAATTAATTAAATAATTATTCAGCTCACCATGAGACTATTGTAAATGGACCTTATCTACCCTTAAACGAACATTTGTATAATCTCTCCATTCGATCTCCAAATAAACGCATCACTAACGATGATACAAACAAACACCACAGGGTATTCCCTGTCAGGTATAAATAAAAAGTAGGTTTGTTCGTTTTACTCTTGCTCCATTCACAATATGAAGAAGTGTGGACATTAAAATGACAAAATAGACAATAATAGCCAATACAAATTTAAATACCGGCGGCGGCGCGCGGAGCGACGGCCGACCAAAATTAATTGATCCAACTAAATCTGATCGAATATCGCTGATAGTGTCATTGCCTGGCGACTTATTTATTATCGTGAACAAATTATATGAATAACGTTTTCAAATTCTACACACACATCAGGTGAAACAAAAGATCAGTTTGAAGAAAACCTACTTTTACCTATTTTTGGATAATTTTAAGTATGATATCATTTTTGAATTGATTTTTATCAAGCGAGTTCCAATTCCGGTGATTAACAATAAAAGTATACTAATCGATGACAGATTTTACGTTCAATTTTTGACAGCTCGGAAGATTTATTCGGGCATTGGGAGAATTATAAAAAAAGGTTAGCTACTTCTTTTTTGTGTTCAATATAAAACCATTGTTTGTAAAAGGTAAACCAAATTTGTAGACAGTTCATTTTCATTGATAACAAAAATCACAAACAGAGGGAGCTTCTTTTCCGGGTGACTGGGTGATGACAGATGACAGTAGCTATTAAAATTTATTACTTTACTTTTTCCACGTTATATTTTAGTTTATTTTATTTTTTTCGCAAAACAGCTAACATGTATTTGGGTTTTTTTTGACAAGTTGTTAGCTATGTTTTACAACGCACAGAAGTTGAATAAATTAAGTCGATTTTAAATGGTAATCGGAAAAAAGATCCTACATGCTACATGGGTCAATAATCAGATTTATGAGTAGATTTACATCCGCATTTGAGTGGATTTCAAAGGCTTTTTTGTTTATATTTTTCTTTATATTTTCACGTTTTGATGTAAGAGTTTGATAAATTTTTTGCTTGCGGTTTTCTTGGGGCAATTAGGGCTTGACCATCAAGACTATTTAATAATAGATTATTTTTGTTTCAATTTGATCTGTTTTTTTTTTTAAGAACAAAAGACAAAAGCGGGACTTTAAAGTGAAAGGCAACACGTGCCAACTTGAATAAGAACCAAACGAATTTTATTGTTTTTTTTTAAATTAATGAGCTTTATAAAAAATTACAATTCTTTTTTAAAACAAAACAAAAGAAGATTACAGAAAAGTTTCGAATTCAGTTTCTTGAATGCTTGATTTATAGGCTTAAGCAAGGTGTATGCTTACAAATATCAATAAAACGATTGTACTAGTGAATATAGGGTAAACCTTTTGAGTAAATATATACGTTAAGGTTCTTGTTCGATTTATCACCGTAAGTGTAAAACTGTGGAAACGTAGATGCAAGTGATGTGAATTATTGGAAGTGACTAATTAGTTGTGTTTTTTTTTGAAATTTCTTAAAGCCAAAGGTATCAATATGGTCAACACAATTTAGATTGACAAACGTCAGATTATACTTTTTCGAAGGCTTTTGATGTCCTGAACATGAATCTGATATAATAATTTTTCAATTGGGTCAAGTTTTTAAGATTTTCTGTAGAATTTTAACCATGTAAGAAGGTGATGAATCCAAATATTTGAAATACAAAGTGGGGTCGAGCAAGGCTGTATACTGTCACCGATACTATGCTTTTTATTCCACCAAGCAAACATTTGTACTACGCGGACGAAGTATGCTTGCTCTCCCATAGGATCATTGATCTATATCAAATGACAAAAGGTGTGGATAAGAGAAGCTATAATCTAGGGACTAAAGATCAGTATATATGTATATGTATGTATATATCAGAATATACAAAAGTGGAATTGGAATTTTCTCATGTCTCGAAATGGATATTTCTGAACAACCGGTAGAGATGGTAGAGAATTTTTGAATATTTTTGTTGATGGAACCGAACTACATAAGAAATCGAATCGGGAAAGCCAAGGATGCCCTCGGAATGCCGTCCAATATTATTATTATTATTATAATAAGCCTTTTATTGCCTCAGGTATTTGGATTACAATATTAGATATTTACAATTTATTTTTGTTATAATTTTTAAAAAGAAATTTTAGATATTAAGATCGTGAGAATTTAACACTTATTACTAGAAAATGACAAATATAATTTTTTTTTCTTAAATTCAAAATTTGTAATATGTATTAATATGTATTGGCATAAGCCTCCCCCAAGGCTGCCCATATGTCTCTATTTTTGGCTTCGTTGTACCAATTTGTACTTATTTGGGATAGGTCGTCACTCCATCTTTTATTGGGTCGTCCTGCTGGTCTCTTGTTCTCTGGTCTCCATTTCGTTGTCATTTTTGTCCATCTTTGGTCCTGAAGTCTAGATACATGACCTGCCCAGCTCCATTTCAGTCTTTTTGTTCTATTTATGACGTCAATAATTCTGGTTCTATTACGAATATCTTCATTTCGTACCCTTTGACTTGGTCGTATGTTCAGTATTTTCCTTTCCATTTTGGTCTGACATATCCTTAGCTGGTCAAGTGTTTTTGCAGTCAAGCTCATTGTTTGTAGTCCGTATGTAAGAATCGGTAGAATAGCAGAGTCGAAGATATATTTCATTGTGTCTGCACTTTGGTCCAATTGTAAAATATGTTTAAGGCTCCAGAATTGTTTCCAGCTATTTGTGATGCGTCTGTTAATTTCTTTATTTTCTTGGTCCTTAAATGATTTTAGTTGTCCCAAATATATGTAATCTTCTACGTACTCAATTTTTTCTTCGTCCAACGTTATATCGTCTTTTGTGTGATTTGTCATAACTTTAGTTTTCGATTTGTTTATTTGAAGTCCATAATTTTTACACAATGTAGTTAGTTCCGTCAGCATTTCTTGAATGTGTGTTGCTTTTGTAGAAATAAGAACTATATCGTCTGCAAATCTTAAGTTGTTAAGAACTTGTCCGCATATCCTTAGTCCATATTTTGTCTTCCATTCAGTTTTTTGAAAAATGTCTTCCAGAACTGAACTAAATAAAGGTGGTGAAAGCGGATCTCCTTGTCTAACTCCTCTTGTTATATTAAATTTGCGTCCTTTATTCTCTGTTTTTATTCGTGCTGTGTTATTTTTGTATATGTTTTTAATTGTTTCTACTACATTTGGGTTTATGTTTTGATTTTTCAGGGAGGACCATATCATTTCATGTTCAACTGAGTCAAAAGCTTTACTAAAGTCAATAAATAGAAAATAAACCGGTATTCTAAATTCATTGCATTTTTCTATTAGCTGATTCATTGTCTGTAAGTGGTCTGTTGTTGAGAATCCTTCTCTAAATCCAGCTTGTTCTCTTGGTTGCTTGTTATTAAAATCTTCTTTGATGGTCCTGTAAAGTGTTTTGGAAAAGAGCTTGTAAATTGTCGAGATGTTACTTATGGGTCTATAGTTATTGATATCGTCCTTCTTTCCTTTTTTGTGTATTAATGTTATTGTTGTTTCTTTCCATTGTTCCGGTATTTGTCTTGTTTGAATTATTTCGTTAAATATGTTCGTTAAAATGTTGGAAAGTGAGTTTTTTCCATATATTAACATTTCTGATGATATTCCGTCATTTCCGGTGCATTTGTCTTTCTTCAGGTCGTCTATGGTCTGTTCGATAATTTCTTTGCTGAACACAGGTGTGTGTGTCGGTGAATCTATGTTGTCCATTGTATCTTCTTCTGTGATAATTTTGGTCGAGGTGAACAGTTTTTCAAAAAATTTAGTTGCGTTTTCATTGATGTCTTTTCGGTTTGTTATATCGGCTGTGTTTTGGTCCTTCATACTTGTTATCCATTCTTGTTTATTATTCAAATATGTTTTTGCTTTTTTTATTGATTTTGTTTGTCTAATTGTATCCTTTATAATGTTTTCATTAAATTCGCGTATATCTTTCGTTATTTTATATCTTATAGTTCTTCTGAGTTCGCTTAGCTCTAATTTTTCTTGGTTAAGTAGTTGTGGTTTTGTTCTTAAGGTTTCTCTTCTAAGAATAAGAGCTTTGGTTTCGTCTGATATTTTGTCTTCGGAAGTCTTTGTGTTCATTATTGATATTTTTGCTGTAGTCTTTATAATATTTTCTAGATTGTCATATTTATTTTGAAGGTCATTATTCGTGTTTGACTGTTCTAAAAGCTGATTGATTTTTGTCTTTATATTTTCGTTATAGGTAATTATTTTTTGATCGGGAACTATTGTAGGGATAAAGTAGATTTGTCGATTTCTTCTTAATGTTGTGTGGTCAACTTTTATCTTCATTCTTACTAGTCTGTGATCGCTGTCAAAATCTATCTTATTAAGGACAGATATGTCTTGGATGGTTTCAATTTTGTCCAATATATGGAGAAATAACTCTATTCTATAAGCTTTGTAGTACCCCTTGGCATAATGGTTAGTGCGTTGGACTGTCACGCAGAAGGTCTCGAGTTCGATTCTCAGCCGCTGCAAGAAAGTTTTTTTCAGGGGTGTACTGCCTCTTGCGAGGAATTGACAAATCCTCCAAGAGTATCTCTTGTCATGGAGAGTGCTGCTTATTAGCCGTTCGGAATCGGCAGAAAATTGTAGGTCCCCTCCGTTCCTGGTAACACGCACACAGGAATGGTTGAGAGTTGTAAGTCACTAGGTCCTCGTTCACTTCGAGATGGTGCACCACCAAATTTATTTTTATTTATAACTCTATAAGCTTTAAGATCTTATAGAGCCGCCAGTTTCTCTTCTGTATGGATGCAGCTCTCCGAAAGTCACATCCAATGTTAAAATAAAGCTGCAAAAGTTTTTGAATAGATATCTGCGAAACATCTTGAAATTATCTGACCCAACCATATCTCCAATGATAAACTTCATGCGAGATCGCGTCAGGCTTTCATTGACTCCTATTAAACGAAGACATAAGTGGCAGTGGATGATTGGCCACACGTTTCAAAAAGGTAACGAGTTCAGTACGAGCCAAGCCATGCAATGTAACGAATTTTCCGACCGAGAAGTAGTTCGTAAAGGACAGTCGAGGATGAATCAGCACAACTGGGAAAGAGTTTGAGACAGTTGACATCTCCATAAATCATACACGACAGCGTGTAAGAGAAGTGGTCACCTTATGTCCCACAAGGAGAACCTCACGGACGATATATGCCGAAGACCTAAGTAAGTAATAATATAGTAAGAAGGTGAGAGTTCTTGTATTGCAAGGGGTATCCTTCTTACCTACGGTATTGAACTTCGCACCTGACCAGCCTGCCAGAAGCTTCAGTTTTTCCACCGGCGCGGCGATTGATCAGATGATATCGTCGTCACTTAATGATTATATGGCGTATGCACTATAACGATTGAGGGGAAGGTTTGGGGAGGGTTAAGAGGAGTTTTAGTGCAATGCAGTTGCGACGTCTTGGATTCCTATGTAGCTTCCACCAGAAATTTTGGTCGCTTTGGCTTAGTTTTGATGCTAATCTTTGCAAAACGTATTGGTTAGGGTATCCACACCAGCAGTGAAAGTGACATATTGTACAACCCTTTAACACAAAGTTGGATTTTGTGTTTGTTATGGGCATTCATTTTTGGTCAAGGAGTGGTCCATTATCAAGATATACGAATACTTCTTTAGGGACTAAAATTTTGAATTGCATCCCTACTAGGTTCATTATTGACACGTTACACTTTTGATTTAGTCCAATATAATAATGTAGAGGACACAAATATTAATAAGAAGAGGAGCGCCAAATAGCTCCTTCGATGTTCCGCTGATAAAGTGACAAATTATAGAATTAGGACCATCGGAAGTCATCATCGTTGGGTTAAAAGACTTATGGGTAGAAAGGACAAGTAAATGTGGAGGAGTTCCCTTTCGCTTCAAGACTTATCTGACCCTACTCAGCATCAAACCACTCAATAACATCAAAGCTTGGTTAGTAGAAAAGAAGGGACATACTTGTTTCGATAAGAGGTATCCCATTCGTTAAAATGCATACTTAATGCAACTATTTTAACGAAAAGCATTCATTTAAAGCTTTAAGCTTTCAACAAAAATGTTATCTCCTTACGCTTTCAAGACAAAATTGTTACAAAATTTTTTGAATTAAAAAATCCAAATTTCCTCTAATTCCTTTTCATTTTTGTTTTCAGTTGGTCTCACACCATCAGTGCAAATGCCTGGATCTGCCCTCTTTCCCGGAGGATCTCCATCGCCTTCAACTCTCAGCGCATTTGTATCTCAGCAACGAATACTTGAGTTATCCCGCTTTGGTCTACGAGGTTATGATATTGCCCAGCATATGCTCACACAACAAGGTGCTGTTTCCAAATTACTTGGTAAGTTATCCACGGTTTATGTTTTTTTTTTGTTTTGTTTTGTCTTTTACTCTCTTAAATCCCTATAACAATTCCCTCAACCATAACCAAACACATAGCACTTAACCTTAACTAAATACCACCCTTGAGGAGTATACCCATATAATTTGCGTCATAATTTTTCTGGTGTCAAGCGTGAAATTTATGACCTATTCTCTTCTTGCCAGAGCGAGTTGAAGACACAAAAAACAAATTCACAAAACAAACTCCAAGAAGGACGTTTTATTTACGTAATTCCAAACGGAGGTCTATCCCCATCATTAGTTCAAGCTCCCTTTCTTCAATATACCTAAACTAACCTTCCTTTGGTTTATTAATCTTTCGATGGCAATCGCTTGATAAAGCTATTATTTAGCTTGCTTCCCTTTGTTCATACCCAATGTATACCTATTCTTGTGTCTGATTCCAGGTTCCTTACGACCACCTGGTCTAATTGGTGGCTCGAAGCCAAAAGTAGCAACACCAACTGTGGTGTCCAAGATCGAGCAATACAAACGGGAGAATCCGACAATCTTTGCTTGGGAAATACGCGAACGCTTGATCTCAGAAGGTGAGTTATTTCGATAGGAAATTTGATTGATTTGAGAAGATCAGGATGTTAATTTCGGAATGTTTGATCTTGATCAGGTGTGTGTACGAACGCAACAGCTCCTTCGGTATCGTCCATCAATCGAATTCTGCGTAATCGGGCTGCGGAACGAGTTGCAAGTGAATTCGCCCGAACAGCAGCTTATGGATTGTATCCTCCTCATCCTTATGGTGGTTTCGCGTGGCATCCTGCGGCAGCAGCAGCTGCTGCTGCTTCGAGCCAACAGCACTTCTGGTCGACGGCAGGACCACCAAGTTTGTCTTCAGTACCAGTGGGTGGTTCTCCACTAACTGTGTCAAGGCCGATTTCTCCGGGTTCGGGAAGTCACGACACTCTGGAGTCACCTGATGAGAATCGCCTGATTGGTAAGATACTCACAGAAAGTCTCCCGCAGCTTACAATAACTCAAGCCATTTATATATTTTTTAGATTCGGATTATTTGGATGACGATGATGAGCCGAAGTTTCGAAGAAATCGCACAACATTCAGCCCGGAGCAATTGGAAGAGCTCGAGAAAGAGTTCGATAAGTCACACTATCCCTGTGTCAGTACTCGAGAACGGCTTTCCAGCCGAACCTCCCTTAGTGAAGCTCGTGTCCAGGTAAGCGTCTATATATATGTAAACATTTAGTTCGGAACACGCATATCTTCTCATCTCTCATCTGCTTCTGTTTCATGTTTCTAACCTATTAAATCGATAAGGCTTCTTCATGAGGAAGCCCTTATGCTTTGCTTTGCTCTTGCGCACACATTGCTAGTGTCAACTTTTTTTGCGAACTAACCAAACATCCTTTCATATTGATCGAATTAGGTTTGGTTTTCCAACAGAAGAGCGAAATGGCGCCGGCACCAACGAATGAATCTGTTGAAGCGACGTTCCAGTCCAACCATGGGTCAGCAGCAACAGCAGCAGCAGCAGCGATCTCTCGCCGATTCGCCACCTCTCAACACCACCAGCGGCAATCAGCACCAGCAGCAGCATACCATCCGTACTTCCGGCAACGAGGACCACCATCAGCATGGTGTCTTAACATCTCACCACCAGCAGCACCACCAGGTATCCACGTCCGAAGCTACGGCCAGCATGCGGTCATCGCTGAATCACCCCATGCAGCCCCATCACCATCATCCGTCGCCTTCGCAACCATTGCTCCTCAATCCTCACCACTATCCACATCAGCACTATCCCCATCCGTCGGCCAGGGCGTCCAGTCTCAGCCCGAAGTCACCGACAGCAGCGCCACCATCTCCACAGACCCCAGCATCCGAGAAACCACCCAGCCAATCATCAGGCACAGCATCAGCTCCATTATCAATGGGCGGTGAGCGGAGTGCGTTCCGGTCCTTGGTCGCTGGGTCTCCCTCAGCTGCGGCCTTCGCCCTCGGCCTGGCCCGCCAGTACGCCGTCGCTGCCTCACTCTCCCAGCAGCAGCTCCAACATCACAACCATCATCAGGCTGAAGACACCGATTCAGACGAAGAAATCAACGTGCACGATGATTCGGACAACGATTCCCTGTCTGCAACAACGACGGCGGCTACGGCGGCATCCACCGGTCAAAACCACAAAGCACCGCTCCAGTTGACCAAGCATGACCGTTAGTTAAATGAATTCATAAGTTTCGTCTTGATGTACATAATAAACAATTTTCCTATACTTATACCCAGTTACCAGTGTAATCGAATGTTTGTGATTAATTTTTAAGCAGATTTATTTTTATTTTTGAAAATACTTCAAGAATCTATCTCGAGAGATACTGAGATAGTTTTTATTAGATTTTTATTTAAGCCAAAGTTAGTAGCTGTCTCGTTTTGCATTTTGCTAATAATTGTTTAAACATTTAAAACAATCTGAAAAAGGCTACCAGTTTGCAATATAAATGATAATTTGATTATGTGGATTCTTTAAAGATGAATATGTATGTATACTTTGTGTTTTAATTTTAGATATTTAAAATTAAGATCGACATAATATACCTATAGATAAAGATAGGTAAGAAACCCTAGGCAATTCATAGATAATGTTAAGAATAAAATTATATATATTTTTTGTGTTGAGCACTCAAACTGCTGTCTCCTAAAAATGAGTGTTTTCATTAACTGTTTTAATTAAAAGTTATAAAATAAAATAAAATAAAATAATTCAAATATAATTAATTATGAATTGTTGATTTTTATTTGTATTCCGGAAGCCAAGCTGCCAGAATTCAAAGCGTTAAGTGAAGTAAGTTGACGTAAGGACTGAACGATAATTCGCCCATTTTGACATTTCGTTCAAATAGCATTTTTTATTTACCGTTTAAAACAAACTAATGTCGATTTCCTTTTACACTAGGGATTTTAGGTATTGCGATCCCTTGTCAAATTTTGACTTTTACCACAGATTTTACGTTCCTTCACACCAAAAAAATCGATTTTTTTTGACAGAGATCAAATCCTTTGAATCCGTATTTGGAGAGGGATTTACATGTATACGAAATACCCACACTAAAAAGACAAAATTTGACAGGGGATCGCAATCCCTAAAATCCCTAGTGTAAAAGGAAATCGACATAAATTAAGTATTATTTGAGTGGAAAATTCATTCGTTGCAGTGTGGATGATATGTGGAACGCGAATAGAGTTTGACAGTTCGTAGCAATCAGATGCACTACATGAACAACAAATTATTGTCTCAAATGTCACTTATTTTAGCAATTAAAACGCAAATGTAAGTATCTACCATTTTGTCTAGTTTTTATGTAGAACTAAGATTTATAAAAGTAAAAGTTCAAAGGTGTTCTTTTATTCGTCGGTTGCTGTTGGTCGCTCTTATGTCAATAATGTATTTTATTTTTTTTACAATTCACTTGCGCTGAAGGGTTTATTGAGACCTCATAATGTTAAACACAGCGCGAGCGATGTGGAAAATTGGGGAGGGCAAGAGGTGTGGATGAATATTGGTTTTGAATGTTTCCAAATTGAAATGGCAAGGAAAAACAGTGTCGGGTAAATTATTCCATAATCGTGTTGTGCCACTAAAAAACGAATCTCTGTATTTGACGGTACGTATACAAATTTGTCTCGAGGGTGAATTGATGAGCAATGAGCATTCCTAGCGAAATCGGTATTACGGGTGAACTGATACAGGGGATGAATGCAAATGGCTATTTCAAGTGAGCATTGCTTGTGAAAGAAGCGATAAAACAAGGAAATATACATGAAACATTCCGAAGGTGTTCAAGAGATGGGAATTATTCCATTTCTGTTCTGAATTCTTTCCAGTAAGTAAGGAGAAATTTGGGCTAAAACTACTTAAAGATATGAATTTAATTCGAGTTTTCGACGCAAAAACGCCTTATAAATTGTATTCAGATCAAAACAGGTGAAACATTTCTTACACCGATATAGAAATCCTAAGCATTAAGCAGCGTTTTTGGCGATCTCGAGAATGTGGTCATTCTAAAGAAGATCGTTGTTGAAACACATACCGAATACTGACAGTGTTTCGGTTTTTTTCGATGTAACTGATATTCAGGGACAGTAGCGTAAGGGGAACATTTTGCTTCAAAGATATAAGACAGCATTGAGTTCTTAAAGCATTAAACTTCACACGATTTTGTGTACTACATTTAGCAATGCTGTAAAGTTCGGAGTTTTATGACCTTATCATACGGTACCGTAGCATTTTCACTTTCCAAGGAGTACACGTGGATTTGAAAACAAGTATGAGAAGCTGAGGGTAGAAGCAAAACAATGAAGCAGATTAGAAATTTCGGACAAGAGATCATTTATAAAAATGCGGAACAGAATCGGGGGAATGACGGAGCCCTGGGGAACACCATCATTTATTCTGTGAATATAAGACTTGAAACATAAAACATTTCGAATCCAAAGAATAAAAGTTTCATTGCTACTAAACGCTGTATTTATGTTTACATACATACAGCTTGATGCAAACTCTTTCAAATGTTTAACCAGAGCACCGGTTTTTAAATATTGAATCTTAATTTTTTTTTTAATTTTGAAATTATCGCCGAGGCATAATCTAAGGGACTAAATAGATTTGTTTTGGCTTTCAAATTTGGAAGGCTTTAGAATTAGGTAAAGTCAAGAAAAATAAAAACTATTCAACGGTATGTGCTTGCCCAAGCCTAGAATGTGGCCACGTATTTAAGGCAATCAGTACTATCGGATTTTAACGGAAGTGTTTGAAAAAAGTCGAAACAATTATTTTTTTTTTACATTTTTTGTTGTATAATTTAAGAATGCAATATTATATCCATCTTTTGTAAGAACTTTTGTGCCAAATTGGAACACAATTTATCGAGCCATTAACGAAATAATTGGAATTAACCAAAAATAATTGACAATTTTATCAAAGAAAATACGCCAATATCCTATTTTCCATTATTTGCCTCTACGCCAAAAAATTAAGATAGAAATTTATTATTTTATTATATCGTAAGGTAAAAGGTTTAATAAAAATCGTTGCACTCGTTTTCGAGAAGATTTAAAGAAACCAAATTGTTGAATGTGCTGAAACGACAACTGGGCGATTCCGCTATAGACGATTTTTGACACCAATTTTTGAACTACAATATTTTTTACTTTTTTTGATAAATATTCAAAATAAAAATACTATATTTAATAATAAAAACAAAAACTGAGACCTAACTTATAGAGAACATTTTTGTTTGTGCTTGGCAACATTATCATACGAAGAGCCGGTACGAACTGCAATTATTACAACTGGTAACATACGCTCAAAATAGATATTTCCGACAGTTTTGAGTTATGCTTTACTCAATAGACGTATGAAGCAACATGCCATTTAATCGTTTGCATAAAAACATGTAAGAATTTGTTATTATATTTTTAGCATTATTGATTGCAAAAAGCCATTGTAAGTTTGTTGCACCCGCGATATAAAAGATATAAAAGTTTACTTTTTTGGCAGAAATAAAGTGCTAGCGTTTTGAAACTTTCTAAAAGTAAGAAGAAAACAAAACTAAAATTAAATCAGTCGTTATTAGGAATATATTGTACGTTGAACGACAAAAAACGTTGATTTAAATTGGTTGCACCCGCGATCCCAATATTAAGATCGCGGGTGCAACTTATTGACTACTAACATTATAACGTGATTTATTGTATTTTATTGATAAAATATGTTTTGATTAATAATTTCTGCTGTTCACGTTTTTTTTAACTATGTAATATAATATTTTGTTCTTTTTTATATAAAAATATATGGTTAAATGGAAGTAAAACAAGAAAAAGAGACTGCTTTATAGAAAATTGACAAAAAATTAACAAATATGCTGAGCTTCATGCAGAAAAAGGACGTAGAAATTTAATGTGGAGAGATGTATTAAAAGGGAAAATGAAGGCAGATACAAATTTTAAAATTCCGACCAGAATCAGACAAAACGAAAAAATGCAGGTAACACAAAAAAAAGGCAGGCACTCATTACATCAGTCCCTGTAGACTGAAAAAGTCGCACAAGTGAAACGTAGTCCCCCAAGGAGTCCCACTAACGTAGTTGAAGTGGTAAAAAATGTATTTAAAAAAAAAAACTGATTCCACCAAAGCAATGCCTAAAAAACTGAAGGATGACAGGTGATTTCTATAAAAGGGATAATATTAGCAGACAAGTGCCCGGTATAAAAGATGTGAAATCGATTAAGTCGGAAGTTAAGAATCGAGAAGAGTACAATGACCATGAGCATTCGTGAAGTTAAGTTTTCGATGGTTTTATTGAGTCAGAAGACGAAGCATTAAATTCTAAATCTCCAACAGGGTCTTTTGAGCTCCCTATATTACCAGTAGATCCATGCTCTAAAATACCGTTCTGTTTTTACAGCAGCAGTATTTCCAAAAGTTATTCCCGCATGTTTGTACCTTCTTGCACCAGGTAGGCTGCAATATCACAATATCGTTATGTGGGGTTATCCTTAACCGATATCGATGAAGATGGAGTACTTCTAACATACATATATGTATTTTTGAAAAAGAATATTGAAGTATTTGAAAAAAAAAAAAACAAAATTATAATTAATAGAGAAGGGTACTGACTTGTTGCATATGTGCCTTATTTTATATTTTTCCAGTTTTTTAAATCAGTTTACTAATTTAAGTTAGACGCGTTGCACCCGCGATTATTTGATGTTGCACCCGCGATTGATTTAAAAGTTAATATTTCGTTGCTTACTTTTGTTTTCTATCTTTATTTTTATCTATTTAGTTAATTGAATCAACGTCGTTCAATATATGTAAGAATAGCATGATAAATGTTTCACAATTAACAGAATTTGTGTTTTTTGTACTATGATCTAGAAAAGTCGGGCCGATTCTGTTGCACCCGCGATCGCACTTTGAAACCATTCTTCTGCCAAATTATTTATTATATTTTAGAATTCTAAATGGATTAAAAATAAATAGGTGAAAATGTATCCCTTCAAGTAATAATGTCATTAAATATTTTGCTTATTTTATTATTAAATGTACTTCAAATGAGTCTAAATGTTGCACCCGCTATAATGGAATCACCCAACTCAAATTTCTCCTCTTGGGAATGGTAAAATAAGACTGTGTACCGAATTTCAAGCAAATCGATGTACAATTTTAGGCTTTAGATCAATTTATGAACAGACGAAGATGTCTAGACGCACAAACGAACAGACAAACATGGTATGACGTAACACACTTTGTTGGACTTCTCTGTTAAGTTTTAATAAAATCTTAAAATTTCTACACACGAAACTTGCCGTAAATATATGTAAAGCAGGTAAACAACTATTCATTTGATATCGCGTTCAAACCTCGGGTTGAACCGCAGGGTAAAATTAGTGGTTACAATAGGGAACCACAAAATCGAGTTTTACAGTGGTTTCAATGGGAAACCACCTTCTATAAAACTGAAAAAAAAGTACAGAAGAAAAATTTGAGCAACCGAGGTTTAAATATGTGTAAACTTTTAAATGTCCATTTAATTTAAAGTATACATTTTATTTAAAACTTATACTTTTAATTAAATGGGACAATTTATAAATGTATGTATGCTGGAATACTGGTACTGATTGTTTGAAAATGAAGTTCGTTTTTTGAAAGTAATTTTTTCCTGAAGCGTAGAATATGTTATTTTTTGTTTTGGAAATCTCCGAATTCGGTTGCAAGTAGTGTAAGACATACCTGATCACCTGAATTTTCTTTGTTAATTTAAAATCACTAAGGGGGAGTTTAAGCTTTTAAACCATTAGTTCCTTAGGTTTGGATCTTCTGAGTCTCTGAAAATTCTCTCATACATTTAAGACGGTTTTCATTTCGGGATTGGTATGACTTTTCAATCGATGATTGTGTGGAAACAGCGGATTTTTTTTTAACCAGGTACAGTTTTACTGTTGAATAATTAGCTTTATGTTTGTAAGTATTTTCAATTTTGTTTCGTTTAATTTGATGCGCCATAGATACATCCAATCTCTAACTTTATCGACAACATTTGCAATTTTTCTGTAGCCTTTTTCAGGCAGCAATATTGCAGTAACATTAGCAAAGGTGCTCTTGATAGTGCGGATGTCAACTGGAATACCGCTGGTATATAACAAATACAGGGTTGGTCCTGGTACTCCGGCTTCAATTTTTTTGGATTCCTATTGATTTTCGTCGTACTTTATTTTAAAGAGTTTGTTCGTAATGTAGGATTTCGGTATTTCGCAGGACAGTCTGCGAAGGTCCCTATGCAATTTGTACTCAAGTTCCAAACTTTTGCAATAGCTTAAGTTTGAGCATAACGTTACGGGAATGACGCAGGATTTTATTTCTCAAATTTCCATTTTTGATTTTATGAATTCAATTTTTTTTCCTTAATTTAATTTTGTTTATGGAACAAACAATTTGTATTTTAATTAAAGCTTATTTAGTTCACAGCGGAAAATGTGCTTTTTCCCTCAGAATCTAATGTTGAAACAGAAATCACTATTTTTGGTTTCCAAGTGAATTCGTTAGATATTGTTATTTAATATAACTTCTGTGTAAAATTAAATCTAATTTCAGTTTTCAGAAAATCTTTCAAAATATTAAAATGATCCAAGAGAATTTGCACGCAATCTTTCCTCAATCAATTCGGGGACTGAGGAAATAAGTTCAAATTTTCACTTGGAAGAAATGCTTTTTTCAACTGAACGTTGTTGGGGAATTAATCTTGCACTATAATAAAATGTTTTTCGAAAAAACACAAGTGCCAAAAAGGGTTGTAAAGTCATAAAATAAAATGGCCTCCACTCTATTACTCTAGTAAACTTTGAAAGATGAAGCGTAAAAAAATCTAATCTACTAAAATTTTCAGTTAGAAAATATTTTTTTCGGTAGATGGGACTACATTGAGCTTGCACAAGTTAAACCCTCCGAATTCCAAGCTCCTACATTTAGGTAGATAATCTATTTGGGATATGTCTTCTCAATTCCTCCAAATTAGTCCGTGAGTGTATGTAATAATTGCCGTCTATAGCTTTTATAGAACGGTGTTATAATTTGTCTGACCTCCTTGTAAAATCTACATATTAACTCTCGCTTGTTCTATCCCCTTCCTCTGTTACATCCCCAGTCTGCTGGAGAAATTTCCGATCAAGCTCTTAGTACATAGGGTAAACCGACTAATCATTGGCACCTTAAGGTTACTCACCACTTATTCGGCTTATATAACTTATGGGAATTAAGAAACGACAGTTTTTCTTATTTTTTTTATTTTTAATTGTATTTTTGTTTAGTGAAAAACATTAAAGACCCTATTTTTTGTTAAAATTAATAAATAATTAATAAAAAGTAAAACAATGTCCTTTTACCAATGATTGGCACCATTTTCCAATCATTGGCACTGAGCAAACCAATGATTGGCACATTGATTTTGTTTAATTTTTAAAGTTTATTAAAACCAATAAAAACAAAATAAACAAATAGTATGACTCTATTATATAATTTAATAAATAAAAGGTAATTTATTTTTATAATTATATTTAAGTCTTTTAAGTTAGATTATGTTTACATTAAGGCCGAGATTAGATTAGATTTTTTTTGATTGATAAAAAAGTGTATTATCAACCTAAGGAAGATTGATACAAAATTATGAAAATCTATAACTTTTTCATTTACCAATGATTGGCACAGTGCCAATAACCAATGATTGGCACTTTTTCTAATGATTGGCATGGCATCCAAAGATTGGTATAGTGCCAATCAACCCAGTGATTGGCACCTCATCCAATGATTGGCATGTGCCAATAAATGGAAATTTGATGGATTTACATTCCTATAGTTGACACTCCTTATAAAAACTATATTTTTAATAAAATATTAAAATAAAAAGAACTAACCTCTTTGTTATAGTTAATTCTTTTATAATAACTGCACTTGAAAATGGTTTTCCTCTTAAATTTATTATTAAATTACACTACATTGTCACCACTTTCCTTACGGTTTTCACAAGTTTCATATTAAATTTGGCGCGAACTTGATTCTAAATTTTTAACAGCGTTTTTTTAATTGCTATTAACTTCAGATGCCAAAAGAAATGATGCCAAATCATCAGAAATAGACTAAGGCTAATATTTTTAAAAAGATTTTATTAGAAAACTTTTAAATGTTATTAATACGAGTAATTTAAACTGTAAGTGCCAATCATTGGGGGGGTGCCAACCAGTGGCGTAGCGTAGGGGGGGCGGGGGGTGTGGCGGTCCGCCCCGGGCGGCAGGCCTAGGGGGGCGGCAAAATGTCGCCGGTGATGCGGGTAGAGTAGAAATCATATGTTTCATGACAGATCGTTTGACAAGTCAACAAACAACAATGATGTAAATTTGAAATTTGCCACCCTATCTGTGGTTCGTCGTTGACCGCTTTCGTGAATTCGTAGACGGTGAGTAGGGCGGTAAGATTGCATTCCGTATTGTCGTGCTGATCGCGAAACTAAAACAAAACGTTCCGAAACTCGCGAAACTGAAAGGGAGTGTTCCGAAACATATGATATGCATATGCGAGATATGATAAGATAACTAGGATTCGACGGAAACGTTATTCTAGTCTCAGCCAGCTCAATGTTTTTGCTCCTTCCCGCATCACAGAAAGTTATTTCGATTGTGTTTTTTTATAGTTTAAATACTGTTGAATCTTCTAAAACTAAGCACTTAGTATACTTCACTCAACCTTTGAACTAGTTTTTGAAAATGAAAAGAGTTAAAGGAACCGGCGCGGAATACCGCAAGAAAAAGGCTAAGAAAGAAGCAGACGCGAAGACGCGAAATATTTCAGTTCTAGTTCTGGTTCAAAAGCTACGTTAACTTCTTCGGCGGCATCCAGCAGCAGCGGAAGTGATTCCAATGTAAGTAAGATTCCTCCATCTACAATCGTGAGTGGCCTAGAATTGTCCTCCGGCCAATATTCATGAGAATGCATAACTTATTTTACGGGCAGAAGAAGAAGACGTGCTTGCTGTCGAAGTTGGAAGTCGTTCTGGTCCCACCACAGAGCAGGGTCAAGACGAAGTCGACTCACCAGAAGTATCTCAAGGATCTAGTCACAAGCCTGCAGAAAAAGTGAACCTCGTGAAGCTGTAAAGACGCTTAAAAATAAGTTTGTGGAAGTTCTTGAGGTACTGGAAGAATTGACGGATCGGTAGCCAGTCTTCTTCTGACAGTGATGCAGTCATTCAACTTCCTCACTTTTCTTAGCTTTTGAGCTGCAGAGCTACCTGAAGAAGATGACGCACAGATTTACCTGCAGCAATGTGGATTGAGTGTGGATAAGTGTGCTCAGAAACTCTGCGTTTTAAAAGCTCTCCTGGTGGAGAGCAGAGACCGTTTCGTCCAAGCCGGAATCGATTTTTCTAAGATTTTTATGGAAAAAACTCGGAATCGATCTCAAAACGAGTACAATTCGCAGGAAAAAATACATGCATGGAGATGAATCCGCAGATGCAGCTTTGTCTCACGAGCCTCATTCGTAAGGCTCGTAAAATCCGTTTATGAAACCGCTAATTCTATTTTACTTTCAATAAAAGATACTTCATTGCCTGTGAAATGATGTCTCGAAATTTAATTTTAATTTAGTATTGAATGGGGGCGGCAAAATGGGTCTCCCGCCCCGGGCGCCGAGATGGTACGCTATACGCCACTGGTGCCAACAATTGGGCAGTTTACCCTACCTTGTTTTCTTCGGACTTCATCAGGTTTCTTCGGATATACAAGCAGTGTTCGTTTCCGATGTCTTATTGCTACAGACTATTTATGTAAGAAAAGAAACTAAAATACGTAAGGTATTATTTAAATTTAGCCTGTCATGCGACTAAGTGAATCGACTGACAAAATGTATGGCAAGTTGAAAAAGACCACAATCATGTTTTCCCAAAGGTAGGCTTTTATAAACTTTTACCGGACCTTCCAATTCAGGCAAACCGTTCATTGGTATTGGCGACGCTTCGAGATAAAATTTACAACAAAATATGTCTTTTAGAGATTTTGATTACCTACCTAAGCCAAACCCTAGCCAAATATTCTAATCTCAAACTGCAAATTACTTCAACGACTTACAATTTCCTCTTTCACCTTTGAACGAAACACCCATCAATCATTATTTTGAGAGAGCCGAACATAAATTTCTTCAAAATGCCCATTTACCCCAAATTTAATTTGCATTTTGTTGAGAGACCTACAGGTTATTTCTTAGGCACCACCATCACCCAGGAACAACGAAGCTAACTAAGTTCTTTTTAGCCATTTGAGCTTGCAACATTGTATGGGGTAGGGTAAACTGCCCAATTGTTGGCACCCCCCCAATGATTGGCACTTACAGTTTAAATTACTCGTATTAATAACATTTAAAAGTTTTCTAATAAAATCTTTTTAAAAATATTAGCCTTAGTCTATTTCTGATGATTTGGCATCATTTCTTTTGGCATCTGAAGTTAGTAGCAATTAAAAAAACGCTATTAAAAATTTAGAATCAAGTTCGCGCCAAATTTAATATGAAACTTGTGAAAACCGTAAGGAAAGTGGTGACATTGTAGTGTAATTTAATAATAAATTTAAGAGGAAAACCATTGTCAAGTGCAGTTATTATAAAAAAATTAACTATAACAAAGAGGTTAGTTCTTTTTATTTTAATATTTTATTAAAAATATAGTTTTTATAAGGGGTGTCAACTATAGGAATGTAAATCCATCAAATTTCCATTTATTGGCACATGCCAATCATTGGATGAGGTGCCAATCACTAGGTTGATTGGCACTATACCCATCTTTGGATGCCATGCCAATCATTAGAAAAAGTGCCAATCATTGGCTATTGGCACTGTGCCAATCATTGGTTAATGAAAAAGTTATAGATTTTCATAATTTTGTATCAATTTTCCTTAGTTTGATAATAACACTTTTTTATCAATCAATAAAAATCTTATCTAATCTCGGCCTTAATTTAAACGTAATGTAACTTAAAAGACTTAAATATAATTATAAAAATAAATTACCTTTTATTTATTAAATTATATAATTGAGTTATACTATTTGTTTATTTTGTTTTTATTGGTTTTAATAAACTTTGAAAATTAAACAAAATCAATGTGCCAATCATTGGTTTGTTCAGTGCCAATGATTGGAAAATGGTGCCAATCATTGGTAAAAGGACATTGTTTTACTTTTTATTAATTATTTATTAATTTTAACAAAAAATAATGTATTTAATGTTTTTCACTAAACAAAAATATAATAAAAAATAAAAAAAAAATAAAAAAACTGTCGTTTCTTAATTCCCATAAGTTATATAAGCCGAATAAGTGGCGAGTAACCTTAAGGTGCCAATGATTGGTCGGTTTACCCTATGTGTCTCGGTCCATCGCTAAATAGCTCTTTAAAAATTGATGGGTTTTATGGGCAATTTGGCCAGAGAGCATGAGACATACGTGGTCGTGGTGTATCTGTATGGTCGTCAACCAAGTCAAAAAAAAACAACAACAACAAACAATAAACCAAATGAATTGACCATCAATTGCAAGAATGTTGCAAAACAAAACTACTAATGTTGTTGGTTTCTGCACTTCTTCATACGAGTAGGTATATGTAGATGGAACTCCTCCAGCATATGGGCAATCTCAGAGTGAGTGACTCTTATTTGCAATATCTCTGCTTATCTCTTTGGGGCCATTGAAATGTGTTTGGTGTATTCTGTGAAGTTTGGATTCAATGTGCGCTTGAATTGCCATAAAGGGACCTCTTTTACGACCTTCTGGAGTAATCTTCGTCATCGTGGAGCGGCCGGTGCGGCGCTGTAAATTAGTCATAAAAATGTTAGGTTTTTAAGTTTAGGACGCGTTTCTGTCTGTTTGTTCTTTTGGCCATCTCTCAGACTTCCTTGACGGATTCTCATATTACACTGCATCTCTACACTATCTTCGATGATTTATTTTGCTATGTCCAATAAGATCCGCAATATTCATAAGGTAGGTCCAGCAACAATCGAGTTGCCATATCATGGGCACTTAAGCCCGCTGGAGATTCACGCATTTCTCATCTCCGCATCCTTTGCCACACGTTTAATTATACGGAGAAAAGTGTGCGTTTTTATTGCTACAGTTAAATACGTTATACACAAATTTACGATTATGATAGCAGCGTTCACAGATTGCGCCAGTCTGCTTGCTTGCGTTCTTAGTCGTTACTATAATAGAGGAACCTTTTTATACTGTTCTTGCAACAATGTTACAATACACGACTAAGCAATTTGGCTTAAGTACGTAAAATTGTTGCAAAGTAGAGTCATAATCTAGATTTTAATGGCTTTTGGGGACCCAATATGGTGCCTGGGAGATGATTTTAAAAATCAAGCGTGAAAATGTTATGAGCGGTTAAAAGGGCTTGGGTAAGGAAGATGAGATCTAATTAGACTTTTAAAACCGGGATAATTTCAGAATTCTAGTGACGGAAAATTTTAGATTGGGAAATTTTGGGAACACAGACGCCCCGATGCGCCAGTCTCACTTGATCACTATCGGAGGATTTGAAACGTGTTTTTCTTTAAAGCACAAAAGAAAAATCAAGAAGGGTATTATATGGCTCTAACAAGAAGAACATTATTTGAAAAAAACATAAGATGGTCAACGTAAATTGTTAATGCGACACCATTTTCTTCATGAGCTTGCGATCTCAAATTATTTTAATAAAGGGGTTTTCAATAAGGGCGGGTAGATGTTGAAATAGAATAAAACAAGCTAGGTGTGAGTTATTAACATTTTTTTCATTTTGAAAAGGCCAGATATGCCTTTATATATTATGTAGTATAAGATCGTTCAAATGCCCACCTCAGCTTCTTATGGTGGCACGGATCCGAGTGATCCCATCTTCAATAACTTTTCCGTATACATCCGGCTGAAATTCGATGATCTGTGTTATGTTCACTTTAAGGGCAAGTTACCTCTGCAAGAGATAAAACTAAATAAAATGCACGACTGGATCGCACGAACTTGCTCTTATGTAAAAGTACTTTGGAATTTAAGATACATTTTATAAATATAAAACATGGATTTAATGAGATAATAATGTGCAAATGCATAAAATTGCCGTCTGGTTTCCGGAAAAGTATGAATTTATGCAAATAAACCTTAAAAAATCGTTTTATTATTAAATAATTTTTTTATATAAGAAATTTCTCTAAAATTTTTCAAGAAAAAAATGTGGGATGCGAATTTTAAGTATTTAATAATATTGGTTTTAGGAAATAATTTCAAAAAATAATCGTTCATAGGTTTTGAAGATATTGATTTAAACATTTTTTTTTTTAAACCCAATAAATATTTTTTCGAATATTTTTATATACAATATTATTTTTAACTTAAGGGGACTCTTGCTAAAAATGTTGGGTTAAAATCCTTAGAGCCGTTAATAAGAAAGTCGAAAATCAAAAAAACGGGTCTATGGCAGGTACCCCTAATAACATTTTGCCCCAAAATTTTTTTTGACCAAAATGTAGTCCATGTCCATAATATCACACATAATTTTTTTTTATAAAAATCGTTAGAGCCGTTTTCGAGATAAATAAGATTTTGCATTACGGGTGTATGGGGGTACCCTTAGTTTTGGAGCTATAAAAAAATTTCAATTTCTCCTCTAGGGAATCACCGAAGACCCTTAACTACCGAGATTGAAAGAAATAGGTCCAGGGGTTTAGGCTATAGTGAGAGGTACAGACATACAGACACACTGAAACATGTTTTTTGTGTACTAAATTTTCCTTAAAATTTTTATAAAAAAAATTGATATGCAAATTGTTAGTATTTAATAAAATACATTTTAAAACGTAATTTAAAAATTTAATCGTGTATCGGTTTTCAAGATATTGAATTTTCAAAAAAAAAATGTATTATTTTTTTAAAAATCCAAAAACTATTTTTTCGAAAAAATTTTTAGTTTAAATTTTTTCAAATGCAAAGCAGCTCCTGAATAAAAATTTTGGTTAAAATCGTTAGAGCCGTTGGTGAGAAATTCGAAAATCAAAAAAACCGTTCTATGACAGGTACCCCTAATAACATTTCCCCCCAAAATTTTTTTTCACTTAAATATAGTCCATGTACATAATATCACACTTAATTTTTGTATCAAAATCGTTAGAGCCGTTTTCGAGATAAATAAGATTTTGCATCACGGGTGTATGGGGGGTACCCTTAGTTTTGGAGCTAAAAAAAAAAATTCAATTTTTCCTCTAGGGAATCACCGAAGACCCTTAACTACCAAGTTTGAAGAAAATACCTCCGGTGGTTTAGGCTGTAGTTCGAGGTACAGACATACAGACATACAGACAGACAGACGGAATTGTCGGACCCACTTTTTTCGTCTTCGCTATCATCGTAATGTCAACTTTGATCAAAATCTCGAGTTCGATTTTTTTTCCAAATGCAGAACTTGTCCTATAGTACCTACATTATATCGCAAGTAAAAAATGTCAGTCACGGTGTCCTGCTGGAACCGCATGTTGTCTAGGTCCATTTGGTTCAATTTAAGCCATAGAAATTGGTAATCATCGTTTTGTAGCGCTCGCTATTGAAAGTGACCGCCTAACCAACGTCTTTATCGAAAAAGTACAGACCAATGATGTAGCGGAAACGCCCCAAAATCCATACCAAAAAGTTACATTGTTACCTGGTGAACATCGTGTGGTTGCTGTTGTTCCACAGCCATTAATCCAAACATACGCCTCGCCGCTTAAGATGATTTTTCAGCCAAAATTTAGGGTCCTTTTCCAAACGCTCCGAAGTCCAGTCAGCGAACCAATGTCATGGCGTGGTCTATGGTCATGAGCTTTGAGCTCCTGGTTTAGTTGGATCTTATACGGATGTAGGCCCAACGCAAAATTAGCCAAAGTGAAGTCTTCGAACGGTAGAGTTCGTGTGCACGGCCTTGCGTTTTTCTGTACACTTTAACCGATCGTGGCAATATCGCGTTCCTTTGATGACAAATGTCTGCTAGTTGAATACCGAATCGCTCGTTTCAAATTTGACCACCAAAAATTGAAGACGACAACGAACACTCATTTTGATAATAAAATTTTATCATTTAAATGTGCTATATTCAATCATATAATTTACCATGGTGATTTGGCATTATTAACTGAATAATAATAATAATAGATGTCAATAATGACAGATGTCACCAAAACAACATGGCCACCAAAATTTATCCGCGCCAATTGAAAAACCATTTAGAACTTTTATTTACCTATCTACTTCACACTATGTACTTGCATTTAATGCTTGGAACGAGATTACCTTATTCTTTTACCCCCAGAGGTTTTTACACCCGAATAGATGTGGCTTGAGACAACCTTCTGATACCTAGCCTTATTAGTCTTCTGCTACAGAAGATTATGTCAGGATTTCTCGGTCCTTCTTCACAATTGCAGTTTATCCAATAGGAAAATAGTACATACTTACAATATTTCCATATCAACTTTATGACAGCTCCGAGGGGCCCTGACCAAGCTTTCAAATATCAATTTTACCTCGACAGTAAAGATACCAAGTCATATTCCAGATAATTATGACAGACTCTGAGGGATCTCGTATAGCATCAGACGGAGCACAATGCCAGGTCATTTGAAATAATCTCAAATTTTAAATAAACTAGTTTTTGTCTACAAGTTTTGGCATTAAAATGTAAAAATTTATGAGAAAATTTCAAGTTAACAAACACACCTAATATTGAATAACCCCCATTTTGCAAATTATGACATATTGGCCTTACCAATAATCAAATTAAGAGACAACTTTAATATTTGAGTGAAATTAGCCATTTTCTAAAAGACTACCTATATAATTAATCATTCATAGACATTATCAAGAACAAAATTCAGCAAGAAGAGGAGGCAAGTAGATCCAAGAATTGGAAAGAACCTCCAAAGCTTAGACAGGCGAAACTTTTACTGGGCAATTACAAACAAACGTTTCACAAACTACATAAGCTTAAGTAGAAATAACCTAAGTATGATAAGAGGTATCCTAAGGCCCTAGTTATAGCTATCATTGAAAACCATCATTGAAGATTTTGTTTTCACTTTTTGGGGTAATAAAACTATGAATATTGATTATGTTTGGTTTACAAATGAAGCTAATCAACTAATAAACGGATCCCCGGTCCGTTGAATTAAAAAAAACGCGAACGCCAACCCCCGAGGGGCTGGCCCAACTGTTCGACTTACAAATAAAGAAAGTGTTTATTGTTTTATTAAATTCGGTCTTTATTCTTCTACTGTCCAGATAAGACTAAATCTACTTAAACATAATTTCCTCTACCTAAGCTTAACCATATGCTACGCTGTCCCACGGCCGGCGCGGTGATTCGCTGAGACAGCAACCTTGAACGTCGTAGTGCATTTACCTCAATGTACCGATATACGATATTCGCCAATCGTGGGAAATGATCACTTGTTCTAACATGACTTGCTGTGTAAGCAAATCATACCTGGGCGCATGGAAATGCGTCGTGTTAACTCAACTATATTTTACTTTTGCAAATAAAAATAAACAAATATGTTAAATATTTCTCATAAATCTACTTCTAGTTTTTCAATGATTAAAATCGTTTTCAATGAACAGCTGATTTTCGTTCCAACAAAGTGGAACACAATCGTTCCTATCTACTATCTTTGAAGCGCTGTTAGTTGACTTCGTACCAGTTTTATGACGGAAATCCTGTCAGGGATCTATATCCGGTATAAACCATATGTTTACGTTCAGAGTTAATTACTGATTTTGACATATTGGCGCAAGATCTTAAACGTTGCTCGTTTAAGGAATAGAACTACTTAACACAGCCGTCTAGTTAAGAGACTTTGTCTGAATTTTTCATAATTTTAAAAAACGTTAGACAACTCTTCTAACTTATGTGGTTTTCGCAACAGAACCTAAGCGAATATACGTTGAACAATCCTAAATTTGACAGATAAAGAACTCAAACACAACTACACAAAAAAAAAATTAAAAAGAGCACAAACAACTTGAAACAAAATAATTTTTCGCCGAAAAAAGTAAATTTTATCTAATACTTATGGTAAATACAGATTTTGATTGTTAATACGTTATTAACATTCAGCCTTATTGTGAGTTTCACCCGAACAACATTCCACCCGGAAAATTTGACATTTCACTTTTCGCCTATTGTGAGTTTCACCCGAAAATTATTCATGTTCGAAAAATTCCCCTTATTGCGAGCAATCATTTCGGGCGGAATGATATGCAATTGACAGCAATAATTTTCACTTATTTTTATTAAGCGAACGAGAGCACAGTAAGGCGGAAAATGTAAGTTGTTTGTTTATTTTTTTAGGATAAGAAAATTTAAAATTCATGGTTCTTGTTATAATGCAGGAGCAAAACAATAAAAAAAAGACCAAAGCGATATGCTGCTTGATAAAATGCAGGAGAATCCTAAATTGCCAAGGGCTTTACTTAAAGCAACTCGGGAGAAAGTGGCCGAATTTTAGAAGAAGTGAGTCAGTTTGAGTCGAAAAGAGTAAGAATAAGGCTAAAAGAGGATTGTGCCAAACCAACATCGTGGTCTTTGCCAACTCCTTTTTGGTACCCACCCTCTGCCTGTAGTAATGATGAAATCTGAAAAAAAATAAGGATTAATTCCTTTCCACACTCACGCACCTCCAAAGGATTAGAGTGATCCCTCAAATTCCTTCGAAGTGCTCGCTCCTCAAACATTTGTTCTTGCTCAGACAAGATATGTAGCGCTATGCTATGCTATATTTATGATAATTATCCTTTCTTTATTATAAAATAACAATTTAATTTTATATCCTGCAATTCTTATTTAACAATTGTCAAAACAAACATAATGTTTGTTCAAACTCACAAGAAGGTCTGTTCATTTTCCGAACGCGAAAAATCCGCCGTCTGAAAATAGGTGTGCAAATTATTCGTTTCAGATAATTCAATTAAAAATTTGGAGCCACAATGAGTGGCACTACTAACATAGCCACAATTTTATCTCTGTTGCAAGTAATTTCGACAAATAATTGATGCCCCAAATTTAAGTATAGCACTATTTTAGTAAACAGAGAACTTGGAGGTTGCATTTCATTCTCCGTTTCCATCACAGTGGAGGAAGAATTTATTGCGAGCCTCATTTTTCTGAACGTGCCTATTTTTCGAACTGTCACTTTTAATTCGAAGTGAAATTTTTATTCGGGCGAAACTCATAATAGCTTTTAAAATTTCGGGGGAACAAAAATGTTTCGGGGGAAATGTTTTCCGGGCGAAACTTACAATAAGGCTGATTATTTAAGATGAAAATGAAATAGGTGAATACCGCTATCTCACAATTTGGCTATATTCTTACATGCATACATATGGGATGTACATTTGTAGGTGCAGATTTGTCTGTCCATCTCCCGCCACAATATTACAAAATTATAGATCGTAGAGCACTTTTGACTTTTGTACGATTGTTTCGTATTTCTAATATTCATTCTATTTATACAAAGCCCATCTTTTAAATAATCAAAAAAAATCAGTAAACATTTGTACTTTTATTTGCTTTGAAACTCCCTCTTAATCATCCTTCCAACTCACTTTAATCCTAGATTTAAGAGCTATAATTAAGTTGTATTAAAAATTAGCTTGTATTTAGCCTAATAAATTGCTCCCACCAAAGTTAAAAACTAAAGTTCATTAAAAAATTGGTATGAAATGACCATTCTTAATCTGGATAAAGTATACTTTTAAAAGATAAAGCAGCTACATATTTGCAACTGTTAAAGTTAGACAAGTTCTTAAAAGTTAAAGTATGGTATATGTTATTTAAAATTAACAAAAAATCGGTTCTCGTTTCATACATAATATTTACAGTCGACTCCCATTAAAAAATTGATTTAGAGCAGCTTTTAAATGTTTAAATAAAGTGTTTCTGAATTTTATTTTTTAATCCGCATATAGCCATTTATTTCAACTCCATTTTCAACTTGACAGACAATTACGTATAATTTTCCAACACATCCCTGAGTTTATTAAAAAGTGCATTTATAATTTGTAGGTATTTAATTTTAGGCTTTCGTTCTCAATTACTCTGTTCAATTAATGATGAGTCTGAAACATCTAATAAATAAATCTGGTTTGTTAGAAGAAGTTCAAAAATGTTTTATAGCTCTTAACTGATTCGTTTTTATATCCATTTTAATTCTTATTTTGTGTTTCCATAAAGGAAGATATTTATTTTAAATTACATATTAATTTAAATTCTTTTCCGTATTATCAAATGATAATAAAGATAAAGCAAGAAAATGTTTCTTTTTGAGGAGGGGAATGGCCTCTTGCGAGAAAGTGACAATTGCTCCAAGAGTAGTATAAGAACTTTTTTCAATATTTTTTTTCTTAACAAAAAAAGAAGAAGCCTGGTGAACTTAAAGCCGCTTTCCATGTGAGAATTTCACAGTTTTTTTCTCTTCCTAATTTATTTTACACCATTTTAGTTTTTTCACACACTTTACCTCGAGAAAGTTTTATTTTCATTTTATTTTCCAACTGGCAACTATAACACTTTTATAAAACCATTTCCGGTCACCAAAATCAACTTGTTTAATTCAGTCTCAGTTAACCGATGCCATTGGCCAAGAAATATCCAAGAAATGATCGCACTTAATCACCTAATTAGCTGACAACTCGCGCTCTCATAAGTTACCCACAAATAGCCCATCAATTAGACCTTTATTCGCTTGCCTTTTTAAACACATAAAACCAAACAGAAAGGTTGTTCCCATAAGCAACACCAATGCTGCATGTATAACGATCCGGTTTCGATACAACAATTCAATAAAACCCAAAGATCATGGATAAAATCTGTTGAATTAATTGATTAAGCAAAAATCCTCTTTTTGTTCGTATCGATCTCGAAAGAGAGACATACAAAAAACAACATGATGCCGAACAGTTTCTTCTTTACATTGCCAAGAAGCCTCCAGATCTGCGATTTAAATTTTTAAGTCCCCGGCCATAATGTGTATAAAGATGTCAAAAAAACTGACGTTCCTTGGTGAAACGAAACAACTGCGACGATGATCAGCTAAAATCAATAGCCGAAGAAAATAAAGACGTAGCTTATCCGCTTGTGTCACGTGATTAACATAAAAATATCACTTCATCGGTGCCATGAATGAGTCTTGACTCTTGGGAGAAATCATATTAACTTAAGGTATATATCCCGTCTCGATGATAATGACGCTAAATCGGCGGCGTTTTAAACTGATGGATTCACTTAAATTTCGAAGAAGTGTCGTTCGATTCGATTGAAGTAGCTCAACGGTGACAGAATGCGAACAGTATATGGATAGTCACAGCTTTTGAAATTGCTTATTTTAAATAACAAAATACGGTGAGTTATTGCCAATTAGCTTAGAGCTAGAGATTTTACCAAGAATCTAAATTAGAATCAACGAAGAGTGGCTGTATTGGTTTAACATAATTATTTGCTTAAACTAGTGATTTTGAAGATTTATTGTTTAGAAAAACATGTTTAAGCTCTTTTTTGTTGTTGTTGCGGTTGCGGTCTCTATCTGAATTTGAATTGAAAGAGTTGTTTGGATGTTTATTTGGTCTACTGGCTGAATTTGACTTTAGTGTGACAGTTGACATTAATTGATAGCAGTCAATTTATTGTGACAGTTAATACCCACTCAATTTGAAAAAAGAAGCTCTTTTCGTAGATGGATAAAGAGAAGCTTATAAAAGATTATCCGGACACGAAAACGTTTGTGATCATTTTATCTAACTCTAGTTTTCGAGGTCAACTTTTTTGTTAATCCCATCTGATTTAATTTTTGATAATTTAGGTCTAAGCGAAAACAGAAACGAAGGCTAAGCTGTATTGTTAGTTTGACAACACTGATTTATATGATGAGAGTTTAGTTAAGAAATAAAGAGTTTCAAAGAATATTTAGGTAAATATAGATACAATCAATCAAACTTAAAACAGTCCTTAGCTGTAAAGCTTTTCGTATTTTTCTTTTTAATTGTTTGTTCCTACGAATTATAGTTAAAGTTATGGTTTCTGAAACTCGTTATAACACTATGGCGCAAAATTTTAAACATTTAAAACCTACTCTAAATCAATTTTGGAATGGGAGTCGACTCTAAATATTGAGTATAAAATGAGAACCGACTTTTTGTTAATTTTAAAGGACATAGACTATACTTTAACGTTAAAGAGCTCGTCTTACTTTAACAGCAGCAAATAGCTAGTTTATCTTTTAAAAGTATACTTTCTCCATATTGACAGTGGTCATTTCATACAAATGCAAATCGAAGAAAAAATGTTTACTGATGTTTTATTCGATTTTTTAAAGATGTTTTTTGTAAATAGACTGAATAACTGAATATTATAAATTCGAAATAATCGTACGAAAGTGCTCTACGATGAACAAATCTGTAAATACAAATGTATGTAGGTACATACATATCTTATGTATGCACGCGCGCCGCCGCCGCCGCGGGCCGAGACGAGTATAGCTAAATGAATCTGCACCTTGCAACAACAAATTGCTTTTTTATGCTGTGAATTTGCGATTTATACTTTATTTCCATCTAAAATAATGTAAATAACTTATAAACAATCAAAATCTGTACCGAGGTAGTATATAAAATGTACTTTTCATTCATTTCATTTATTTATTCAAGTATCTTTTACAATAGACTTAAGTCTTAAAAAAGCAAAAGTTAAACCAATTTATAAATTATTTTAACAATACAACAAACTAATTATTATTTTACAATTTTACAATAATACAATTAACATGAGAGAGAAAAAAATACTTTTTTATTTTATTTTAATTTTATTTAAGAATTATCAGGATTGTTAGCCAAATACCTAAAGAGCATTTTATCAAAATTTAAAGTACCTCGTAGTTTTCTAATGTCTAATGGTAGAGAATTCCATAGTCTAACAGCACACACAAAGAATTGTCGTTTAGTTGCTAAACATGTATGTGTTGGTTGAATAAAAGTAAACGATCTATTTGAATTTGAAAAAATTAACTTGTTGTATAAGTAAAGTGGATCTTTTTTAGTGACAACATTATTCAGAGTTTTTAAAGTTATGTAATTCAAGTATGCGTTTAAAGTACATCCTAGTAAATTTTCTTTATATTCAGAAACATGGTCAAAACGCTTGAGATTGTAAACGTAACGTATGATGTTATTAAAAGCGACATTTAAGTTCCTTTTCTTTTCTGAGCTTGGGCAACAGAAAATTTGAGCACCGTATGTGATTATTGGAATAATCAGAGTTTTTGCTAGCCGGAATCGTATATTTTGCGGAGTGAATTGTTTCGAATAAGACAAACTCCGGAGGCTACCGTAGATTTTTCCAATTATACTTTGGATATGGAAGTCCCAGCTTAATGTGGAATTGAACCAGATTCCCAAGTTTTTAATTCTATCAACATACTCAATATTTGTATTACCTATGCGAATTGAAGGGAAATAACTTAAATCAAGCTCGTTTTTATAAATAATTATACATTTAGATTTTAACGGGTTCAATTTTAAACAGTTTTTTTCTGACCAAGACATGATTTTATTTAGATCGCTGTTCAGTAATCCAGCACCATTTTCAATTAATCCTAACTTGCAACTTAACCGAATCTGTACATCATCAGCATAAAGGTCAATAGAACTATGCTCGACTTGAGAAGGCAAGTCGTTAATGTACATCGAAAATAGCAACGGGCCAAGAATTGATCCTTGAGGAACGCCCGTGAAAAGGTTCACAAAACTTGATACACGATTGCCAACAACAACAGCTTGTCGCCTTTCAGAGAGGTATGAAAGTATGAGCTTAGCTGAAGAGTCTGAAAAGTTAAAAAAATGTTTTATTTTAGAAATTAATATTTTGTGGTTCACTGTATCAAAGGCTTTTGAAAAATCTAATAATCCCAAGAAAGACACATGGTCCTTATCGATAGCGCAACGTAGATCATCAGTAACTTTGAGTAAAGCAGATACACAGCTGTGATTGTTTCTATACCCAGATTGGTTAATACATAGAAGATTATTTTGTTTAAGGAAAGCTGAGATTTGTGCATGAAGTATTTTTTCTAAGACTTTAGATAAAAAAGGAAGGATGGAAATAGGCCTATATTCAGGTGGAGATCGAGAATTTTGTTTTTTAGGGACAGGAATTACCTTGGCGTCTTTCCATTTATTAGGAAAAGTGGATGTCATTATGATGGTGTTGAAAATGTGTGTTAAAGAGGGTAGTATATGTGGCAAAATTATTTTTATAAACACAGGATGCATTTCATCAAAACCAGTAGCTTTTGACTTAATTTTAAGGATGTTTAAAACTACGTCCGCTTGATCTATACCTTGGAAATGAAAACTATGGTTTAAGTTATTTAACCGAGGGATATCTTCAGGTCTTTCAACGGGATCCTGCGACACAGTTTGAATTTTGGCGAAATTAGTGTTAAGATCATCTGGGTTTGTTTCAACAGGGCACATAATTTGTTGACGTCCAATACCAAGTTCCCGAATATTTTTCCAAAGAGCTTTCGATGGAAGATCTGTACTTAGTAGCTTAGAGTAAGTTTGTATTTTTGCTTGTCGAATTTTTGAAGTAACTTTATTACGAAGGATTCGAAAAGTATTACGCAATTCGAAAAGTCTAAAGCGCTTCCATTGCTTATAAGCAATATCTCTTTTTCTAATCAATTCCAGAATTTCTGCTGTAAACCACGAACTGTTTTGATTTTTTGAAACCATTTTTTTGAGTGGTACATGTTTGTCAAACAAATTTTGAATCGAGTTTTGAAAAAAGGATATTTGTTCATTGACAGAAGAAGTTAAATATAATTGTTGCCATTGTATTTGTAAGATGTCATATTCAAGTTGTTCGTACGAAATATTATTAAAATCCCGGTATTCAAATTGAATTTGTTGAGATTTTGGAACAATATTTAACGTTACAAATATTAAATCATGTTTCGAATAAGCAGGGGCCGGAATTTGGTCATAAAATAAAATATTATCAATGTCATTTGTTAAAAATAAATCTAAAAGTGTAGCACTATTATTTGCAAAATGAGTGGGAGTGCTAAAATTATTTGTTGTAAGACCTAAACTGTTAATTCCATCAATAAATGGTTTTGACGATTCTTTATTGAGTAGATCGCAGTTAAAGTCTCCACATAGAATAATCTCTGAATAGTCAGATGAAATACTTTCCAATGTATCAAACAAACATGAAAAATCAATATATTTATTTGGACGGTACACAACACCAACCAAGCATTTATTACGGCCATTAAAAATTTCAATTAAACAATATTCTACAGCAGATGAATTGTCTGAACATAAAATAAGACGATGAATTAATGTATTGCGAACATATATGGCCACCCCGCCACCTCTAGAATCACGTCGATCTGATCTAAAAAGTGTATAACCTTTAATACAACATAAGTTGTCAGATAGATTTGGTTTAAACCATGTCTCTGATATACAAATAATATCTAGATTCGAGCCCTCAAACACAAACCTGAACTCATCTATTTTAGGGTAAAGACTTTGCGCATTCAAATGACATACATGTAATCCATTACATTGTTTACATAAAATGTTTAGCAACGTACGCATATTCCTTACGTCTGTACTGAAAGGCATTCGATTGTTTCTAGTCATTTTCATAGAAAGTAAAATTGGAATTGAAACCTCCACCTAGACACAAGACATCACTAAGGTACAAGTGAGGAAAAAAAGAAAAACATTTAGATATTTGGCTTTGACACAAGGTAAAAATAAGAAAAGTAAAGAATAAAAAATAAAATAAAGAGTTAAGCAAAAGAATAAAGTAATGTAAAAAAGTAAAATAGAACTGATGATAAAATGATCGCTGCTTACAGGTATAAGTTGACTTCATCATGTAGTTTCGTTGGCATTTATTTTGTCCAAGCTTTCGATGGATTGAATTAAAAATGTTTTCTCCTTGCACCGCACGTAGACTCTACCGTCTCTGGTATACACACTTGTTAGAGCTTTCTGACGCTTAAGTAATAGAGCTTTCCGCAGAATCAGATGGTTTGAAGTCGTTAAGCTTTCGTTAACATGAATTTGTCTGTCAGAATCAAGCTTTACATCATGTAAACACAGATTTTTTTTATTTACATTCCATCTGTGGCGTATCGATTGAAAAAATTTCTTTTTGTCCATCAAGTTACAAAACTGAATAGCTATCGATGTGTTAATATTACCAACATCGGTTGAATTTAACAGTTGATGTAAGGCTGAAGTACTTAGGTTGGGGGGTTAGGTTGACGTGACTGTCAGAAGAGCCGATCCACTTAGACCATGAGTTGGTCCTTTGTAAAAAACTGAAGTACTTCCTGAACAGATTTATCTGTATGAGGAACAGTTTATGCAGGTCCCCGTATTAATATCTATAAAAGGGCCAAGTCCTCCATGCTGGGGGTCCCGCTATCGGGATGGTTTGCCGCATAAACTTATTTAGTTGCAAATCATTAACTTGCCTTCCTGTACGCGAGAGTACTTACAATTTTCTGCTGAATTTGAACGGCTTAGATGAGAAGTACATGAAAGACATTTTTGTAATAGCTGAAAATCGAAATTGGACCTTCGGCATGGCAATCCAATGCAGTAACCATCATGAAAAAGAGTACTATTACCTAGCCCTAGCTATGACATTAAAATTCTGCAAGACTATTTTAACTCCAAGTTATTGAGAACGTTTATTATGGAACAATTCGAAATTGCAGCCTGAACGGCAACACAGATGCTAACGTAGTCAGTTTGATTGAGTTTGATATTACAATTCCAACTTCTTAACACAACTTAATGGAGATCTCCTGAACAATCAACTCCTCCAGTTCCAAAAATGTGTGAACGTTTTGAGGACTCGAAATTACTTTGGGGCAATTCCTCGTCATTTCCAAGATTTTATCCGCTGTCAAATCTTGGAAGGCTGAAATCAAATCGAGCTTAGGCGGTGCATTAAGCATGATTCAAATCCAATTCCTAGACAACTAGACAGAGACATAGAAATGAAGATACCTTCAATGAAATCCTACATAGACGACATAGAAAACGAAAAAAGTAACGGGAAGTACTTCATATGTTATTGAAGCAGACGGATACTTCCCTTTTTTCGCTTTCAGATATAAAGCACTAATTTTTTCGTCTTAATCAAAGTGGCGCCCTAGATAATTCCATGTTTTTCCTACATTCAGTTTCCGCACCGATTCTGAAGACGTTAAAAAATTATTTCTGCAAACATATACTTAACGGACTTGAAAAATGGAATTTCGCTGTCATGCAGATTGTACCGTTCTTCCTAGACCTACACCAACCTATTTTATTCAACCCACTTGGACGAAGTGAATTGAGGTATATCTTACAAAAAAAATGGAAAGCGTTGCTTTATCGCTCATATGCAGAAAATGGTTGGAGGAAACTGCTCCAACTACGGAGACTGCTCCTTAACAGAACATAAAATATATTTGTTCTACTATTATGTAAACTCCTGAAACCCATCGTCAACGATCTGAGAAGTGTTGCTTTGGCGCAGAAAAGTCTAATGTTGACCAAATATTCGCATTATAACTGATCTCGGAAAAAGCCCCGAAACTTAAAATCGAAAACCACCACATTTTCATCATTTCAGGAACCCGTTTCAGGGCATTTATAAACACGAGCTATAGAGAGCAATGACTAGTTTTGGCCTCCTTGTCAAAATTGTCCATTTGCACAGCATGAAGTGCGCTTCACCATAAAAGTCGCCAAAAACTCATCCATACACAAAGAAGCATTAAGACAAGGCAAACAAAAAAGCGGAAAATTCTCGCGAAAATTGAGAGACGCAATCTATTAGGGGTAAGCCTTATTAATTGAATACGCCGACGATATTGACATAATTTGAAAAGAAAGTGTGATGTAAGTGGTCCAATTGTAAAAGTTTTGACAGAAGCAAAGAAGAGGGTTTTAACGGTTAATGAAGTAAAAACCAAGTACATACATAATATTCTCTCATCAAGAAAAATCAAATAATGCCGACGTGTCGTCTTTAACAGAACGTTATGTTAGACGTTATGTTCAGATTTAAATTTTGAGAAAAAGCTGAAGGAATTATTCATAAGAGCGACCAACGACCGACGAATAGAAGGACAAATGGCATTTAAAACATTTATAGACCCGAAGTTTTTACAAAATGTAGACAAAATGATAGAAATCTTATTGAAATTGATGGTAAGATATTAAAATTTGCATTTTAATTGCTAAAATAAGTGACATTTGAGAAAATAAAATTGATAGCCACGAATTGTAATCTGCTTGTTACGAACTGTCAAACTCTATTCGCGTTCCACATTTCATTTAATCGTGCGCAAATAACCTCAAATTTGTTTGTTTTGTTTGATTTAATTGTCATTCCCGACGAATTAAAAAAATGCTATGTGAAGGAAATGTCAAAACGGACGAATGTTCATTCATTCGTTGATCGTTATCATGTGAATAGTCCTTAACTCTTGCCATACTACAATGAGTAAAGAAGGTAATTTTGCAGACAACTCGCGTACGAAACTGCATGTATCTAGTAGGAAATTAATGTGGCTTGAGAAGCTTATTCGTTAAGACCTTGTTCTTTGCCGAACTGATCATTAACTTTAAGTTAGCAAGTAGAGTGAAGTTTGTGGTGCCACGTAAAATAAAGATTTAAGATCTTTTCGATACTTTCTTCAGTACAAGGCCACCATACTTTACTCCTAGCTGGACTAGTACTTCGAAGGAAGAAAAAAAAATCTTGCGAGATGATTAGACTTTTTTCAGCGTTGCATTGTAATACTTTTTTACTTTTTACCAGTTTTATTATTTTACGCAAGTACTTAGCCTTCATTTCCCGTCTATTTATTTACAAATTTAAAAGCCCTTAGTCTTCTGAATCTGTTATGAGTGCGGATGGTTTTCCGACAGTCATTTTTATCTCAATTACTCCAAAAGGTTCGTACACATGAAACCATTTTCCCCTTTATAATTGTTTAAATAGTTTTTCAATTTGTATAAGTATGAGTATTACAGTTTTCTAGAAAATGCTGATTTGTATGTACTTTGAGGAGCAGAGTTAATATTTTAATGTTATAGTAATCAAATCAAAGAACAGATTGTTAATTTTTTGTGGCATACAAATTGGACCTTGCTTATTCCTTTTGGAGGTCACTATCCAATACGAGTTGGAATATTGCTAATCGCACTTGTATAGACCTTTAACTTTTTAAACATTTTAAATGTTTAACTGGGAATGATTTATTTAAACCAGGACTAGTTTTTTTAATAGTCTGTTGTAAAATTATCTTACCTTAAGACAGCCTATCAGATGCCATATACCTAAGTCTTTGACCCGTTCTTCTTTTTGAGCTCGATGACACCCTTTCCATGATTGATGAAAAAAAAGTCAAAACAAAGTAGAAATTATACTCGTTTCGCATAGCAAACATAAAACCTTTCTTAAAATAATAATAATTGCACAATGCACACCATTCGCAGTCTTTTAACTGCAACACAAATCGTTCGTTAGCTCTTATGTCGGACAAAAAACCTCATTTTTAGTAGCATTAACCCTAAATATGACATTTCCATAAGCTAGCTGTTTTCCCGCATTTGACAGACTAGGTGTATAATATATAATGCGTCCAAACGACCATTCATTGGCGACATACCAAATGCTCGTCCAATGTGTCCCGCAACTTTGTCGCGTTTCCTTTTTAGAAAATTAACGGAATGTCGTCGTTGGCTGTCGCTATTGTTGTCGTCAGTTTCAACACTTTTGATTTGACATAAATGACGAACGAAAAATTCATATTTCCAGGTCTTCGCGCCGCATTACAAATGGTTGACAGTTATTAGACAACCATCAACCATCATCAACCATTTTTTTTTTGCTGTTGCTAAAACTGCCTCCGCCACTTCATATTTGTTGATAGGGTGGTTCTGTTTTGATGGTTTTTGCCCAAAAACGGAAACCATACAAAGGTGTCACTCGATATGTCGTCTCCGTCTCCGTGTCCTCGTCGTCGGTCGTATCGGCCGCCCTCTGCTGGATGGATGTGTTCAAAGGAAGCGGGCGCACATCACAACATCACATCACAACACCACCATCATCATCACACCACTTTGTGGTCTCCCTAAGAGGATGGACAATGGACAGGCAGGCGACAAGACAAGAAGTGTACATAGACAGTTAGGTAGTGTGATTTTGTGTGGTAGATGGAGGTGGTTGTGCTTTTAATAATGGCTGTCATGAAATTCAATACAATTTTCAATATGTTGCCCTGGAGTTGTGTGTGGGAATCAGAATCAGGGAATATGGGCTGAAATCAGAGGTGGTGGTAAAGTATACAAGCTATATCGATGGGAACTAGCAATATGGAGGTGCTATTTGACCGCAGCAGGAGGCTTATAGCTACATGAGTATGTGCCAATATCTTAGCCATTTGTGGATTGGTTATTTTATGGGCGTCTTGGCTTAGAAACCATAATTTGCTAAGAAATTTATCGGTAAGGTAGTTCTGCGGTATAACATTGTCGATAATAGTGGGAGGTGTCTTCTTAATGGCTGGTCTGGTTAATTACGGTTCAGTTAATTATGATGGTATGCCATTTTGTCGCTTTAATGGAAATCAATTATTACAGAATTCTACAAAATTCAATATTACACCAGACATTTAACAAATATTGCGTAGGTATGTGGTTTTATGTGAAGAAAAGAGTTTTCTTTGCAGATAATTTTTGTATAGAATCTTTCAGAGTATTTTTGTATAGAATCTTGCAGTTTACTAGTTAATTAAAAAGCAAAACAAATTTTTCCAGCAACGCATTAAAAGCACAAACAAATTGAAAAAAAAATCGGTCTTATAACATTGAATTTTGGAACGACACGCCACGCCCATTGCCACCAAAATCAAAGAAAAGTCTGAAAAATTTAATTTTTATTTTAATTTCTACATCTAAGCAAGGGAAAAAGCTGTTAAAATCGTTGATTCGTTGATCGATGACTGAAAAACTTTGTGTATAGGCGGGTCTCGAAAGTACAAAAGACAATGACTAATCCAACTAAATGACTTAATCCAATTTCAACGGGAAACTGAATTTGAACTTTAAAGCGTATTTCTGTCAGGCAAATCAGTGGTATCTATTTCGGTAAGTAGAACATTTTTTATGTTATGTTTCATGTAAGCTCGAGCTTCTTTTTCAGATTAGGATTTATATTGCGTGAATTGGAAGCGCTTGAGCTTGACCACGTCATTCTTAATCTCTCATTAAGTCCGTCACAAGCATAAAGAGAAAAGCACTAGTGGAAACACTGTCAATAAGTCATTAGGAGGGCTATTACTGATGTGCCAGTATGTGATTCTAATTAGTGCACAATACTTTCGACTTGCAGAATGATGGCCAAAATTTCCGTTCTTCCGAACTAAATGATGTGAGGTTTGAGAAACTTTACTCAGGGACTCAAAGTTCATAACCATAGGAAACGCCGTTTATTCGCTGATAAGTCTTCGGCGCCTTTGGAAAACGACCCAAGCGACGACGAGGCGTATTTTTAGATGAATATCTGCGTTAACAAGCAAAATTGATGTATATGAGACGACACCAACCCACACGCGGCCCACTAAGTTACAATTCATCCTCAAAAAGTTACGATTTGGTGTGCATTTTGGAGGCGGAATTGGTCAGTACTTTTTTGAAATCCATGTTGGTGAGGCGACAATGGCGACCTTTGCAGAATGATGATAGCCAAATTCTTATCCAAATTGAATCATGTGGACCTAGACGAAATTTGGTTCCAGCAAGATAGCACACAGCGGCTGCCACGAATGATATTCTGCATGAACGCTTTGATTGTTATGTTATCTCTCCCAGAAGTGATGTGAATTGGCCACCAAGCTCATGTGATTTGACCTCGAAATAGTTTTTTTTTTTGAGATTTCTTAAACCAGAATCGAACGATGCCCTTAAGGTGAACATAACACAGGCCATCGCTCAAACTCAGCTGGAAGAGTCATTGAAAATTTTACCACTCGGATCCTTGCCACCGTAAAAAGCCGAGGCATGCACTTGAACAATATGATATTCTACTCGTATACATAGGTAATGGCATAATGGGGTTTTCAAATAAAGAAAAAAAGTGTGAGTGCCAGGGCTCATGGTTAAGATGTGTACTCGTAAGCATCAACGTTTAACGAGTGCTAAATTTTTGTTATCGAACATACCCAATAAACATACATAATAATATGCAATCATAATGTTAACATTGTTTTTTTTTAATATTGAAAACATTTTCTGTAGAATTTTATTTTTTTCTATGAACTTTGACAGAACTTTGGACTAAAATTCATAGAAATGCACAGAGTTTGATGCAAATAAACGAACCTATCTATTTCAAAAGTTAAATGTTGTTAAAAAAAGAACGCACCAGCGAACATCACTATGTAACGTTAAGTTGGTTAGACTAAGGTTTAAATAGGGATGTTAATCTGATACGAAATATTACAACTATTTGCTCGGAGCAATTATAGGGGCGTTCACATCCTCAAATTTGTTTGACAAGCACGGCATGGCGAATATTTGGTGGATGAAAAACAGGAGCATTCACTTTCGTCAGACACCAGTTCTCATTAGAATTTTGACCATGGCGGACCAACTCAGAGCATAGATGAAATTCTAGATGAGGAAATTTATTCCATTTTTATATTTCAAGTCTGCAGAAAACTTATATTAATTTTAATAAAATCCACCTAAATTACCGCTATCGCTTATAAAACTCATTTTGGTATATTTTCTTGTGCACAACTCGAGAACTTCATATAAAATGAAATTTGCTTTGCGCTTGACAAGTATGCACTCACATACTCAAATATGTTTGTCATGCAGCCAAAATATCAAAACATTAAAATCTCTTTAGCGTGCTTGACAAGTCACCTTAACATAACCAAAATCAAGCCAAGCATACCATGCTTTTCAAACGTATTTGAGAATGTGAACGTCCCTAATGGTGGACGAAAATATAACACTTCAGTTTGACTCTTGGAGCCTGATTACAGGGTTATTTTTTTTGTTTCGTCTTTCTTCTTTTTAGTCAGTTTGGGTGAGGGTTGTGGAAACATAGCTTCATTCCAAAAAAATTCTTCAACTCACACCATATATGTCAAAAAGACGAAAGATGAAAAACAACTGAAAAAAAAAAGAATCGTGCAATAAGGCTCTTGATGACTTTTTCTGCTATGACGATGTAGTACTTCTTGGCATAATGGGCGCCTCAAACTTTCCACTGTAAACACGATGTTAACACAATATTCCCAATGTAAACAGGGTCTTAAATGCAATCTTCCATAAGGTATCGTGCAACATATAGAACGTGTAACTGTAGCGGGCTGCACGGAATGTGTAAACGTAACGAGTTACACGGAACGTATACGTTAGACCAACGTTTTTGGTTTAACCTTCCTAGTCCAGTAAAATTAAATTAATTAATTCGAAAAAATACTGCGTCGAATTTTTTTTTGTTTCTTAAAGAGTACCTATTGGAGAGTGTAAATCCAAAAAGTTCGAACAAAAAGCGCCCATGCGTTGTTCGCCATTTTGAAAAAGGCTTTGGAAAGCATGAACTCGATTTTCTCGGCTCCTATCATATATAGAGCTGTATTTTTTTTTTAGGTTTGTAAGTTAAAATATCTTCTTTAACTTTTGTTGAGAAAAAAATTTGAAACCTCTTTCCAAAAAAAAGTTATTCACGAAAAACTGTCAAGATTTTAAAGTAAAAAATGGTTTTTAACGTTTATCTCGCCTCATGTTCATCTGATCGAAAAAATACTTTAGATGTTTTTTATAGATCACTTTATTTCCTACATTTTGGTGAATTTTAATTTTATGTGCGACAAAAACTGTAGGAAATATAACCTGTCAAAATGGCCAATATACACACAATATGTGTAGAAAAAAATTACTATAGTTATATTTTCTGATGAAACTACAAATTTACCCTTTTTTCTTGTTCATTAGTCCGGCCCTGTAATAATGAACTTAATTAATTAGGTTTTAATTTATTCAAATGAAGTGTTCCTAGGCTAAGAGATGTCGCTAAGAAGTGATTCATCCTTTTCATGCTTACAAAAAAATGATGACGAATGTGTGACCGGGAGGATGTAAGCAAGTCCCGAGCGTCGACCTATAAGTTTCTTCGCCACAGCATGTCCAATATGAATCCGTTTATTCAAATTAAAAAACAAAATTAAATAAAAATAAAACCCAAAAAGTCCTAATTGCACTGATACCAGCGTAAGCATTAATTTGTTCACATTAATCAAGACTAGCGGGATATGAATTTTGTTGTTTTTTTTTTTTTTTTGAAAATTAGTCACTAATTAATTTTGTAGTTGATTGAGTCGATGTTTTGTGCTAGTAAATTAGTTTTTGTGTAATTTTTATGAAAAGAATATTTTTTTTAAATTTAAGAATCTCATTTGCATGTGCTGGTGGGTGACATTTAACCAAACATTTATATTGGAATAACAATGTCGTCTATTGAATTAATATTCCCCGTTGGATGTATATTTCTTTGATTTATAATCAATAACGGTGAACAATGGAGAGGGAGAGAACACAAAAAAAAAAAAATCCCAAGCTATTTAGCATAAAAATTATTAGATTTGTACAATGGTTTATGGATTCAGTTTTTAAAGTTTTTTTTTTTTTTTTTTAACTGAATTTAAATTTTAAGAAAGAAAAGAAAAAAGAATGGAATTTATTTTGTCTTAATTCATGTTAAAATCAAAGACGGTAAGCTTTATGTGTATATTTGAGTGTAGACATGACTGCGTGGAGATGAGCTAACGATTGTTTATTATAACTACTTTCTAACCGCCTTCTTCTTATGGTAATGAATGGATATACATAGTTATAGTTAGTAGTATAGATTGGTAGACAGTCTTTTATTGAATTAGGTGATTATTGTTCAATTTCTTCCCAAGATGATGTTTTGAGGGAACAGATTTCTTTGAAAGCGAGTCATGTTCCTCCTGCTGTTATGAATTATAGAGTAAACAGAAGCAAAGGTAGGATCATAGTTACCCTACAAAATGTGAGGCATTCTTTGGAATTATTTGAATTATTACAGAGCACAAAACGGACAATCCCAAAGCTCTACAGAAACCCCATTAAAACAAACTGGGGACCGTTCAACAAAACCTTGAATAATCCTATGTTAAACTCTTCGGACACTGAAAAACATGTCAGTAAACTAACGTCAGCTATTCACAGTGCTTACGAATGTTCTTGCCTCATTACCAAAGGAATAGGTAAACTCAACTCTGTGAGGTGGTTTAAAGACCTGACGCTCCTTAGGGAAAAATTAAGAGGGCTTTAAAACAGGGCTGAACATAGCAATGAACCTGCTGATTGGGATGTAAAGAGATCCCAATCAGCAGGTTCATTGCTATGTTTAGCCCTGTTGTAAAGATCTCTTGATTTTCAATAAATAAATAAAAACGAATATAAAAATAGAACTATGTATGCTAACTGAGCGGCCTGGTGGAAATTTTCTACAAACAAAGAGACTACTTATAACAATGCAAGGCTCAGGGAAGTCATGTCAAAGGTCCACACTCTTCCTGAGTTTCTTAAAAGACCGGATGGAACCTGTACTAACTTCTACTCTAAAACCTTAGAGTCACTTATGAGGACTCATTTCATTAAGCGAGACTTCTAGTATTGGCAGTCAAATAATAAATAACCAAATATCGACTTGGGTCATAGACTCCTTCTCAGCGTACAAGTCTGAAGGCCTGATGGAATATCACTTACGAGGGCGGTACTTAGGTACTTAGCCTCACCACATGATGGAGCCAGTATCGCATGATAGATTTACTGTCTAAGACGGCTATACTCTCAAAATTTAAGCCGAATCGGACTCGTGGTTTTGTTTTGACCACGTGTAGAAGCGTTTTCACGTTTGCTAACCCATACACCGTATTCTCCAGATTTGGCTCCCAAAGCTTGCAAGCCCACTCACACTGAACCGAAAGATTTAAGACAATTAGCCGATCTTCCTTTTTTCTTAAGACCTTAGAAAGGCTGATAGAAACGCACAAGCGCCTGAAGCTAAATGATAGTGTTCTCTCGCAGGTTGAGACGGCATTTCATGAAGTGGTCGGCACAATTAAGAAATCAATCCACTTTAAAAAAATTACTCTTGGAGCATTTCTTGACATAGGAGGGGCCCTTCAACAACGTTGAAAATGGCATGATACGACAAGCCCTAGACTCTATCAGCATCGAGCCGATGCTGTCAAACTGGATTAGCTCCATGCTTCAAACTAGAATTTTTAATGCAGAAATGAGTGACAGTAAGCTTAAAGTTAGGAAGTGTAGGCGTACCGCACAGGAAGGGGACTTTTTTCCCCTGCTTTGGCTTCTGGTCGCTGAACAGGTTTAATTTAAATTATGGCTGGACGGGTTTAAGGTGGTGACGTACACTGATGATATAGTGATATTGGCATCCGGAAAATTTTTCCCTACTCTTTGCAAGCTCCTACAAACAGTTTTTGATAATATCAGCAATAAGGCCAGTAGCTGTGGACTAAATGTCCATAAATGGGACACCGAACCATGTAAACTAAACTGGAAAGAGAACATCAAAGAAAGGGAAAAAAGTTTCAATAGCCTTCTACAGCTCCAGTAGAATTTTTGGCAAGAAATGGTGACCCAGCCCCAAAAACAGCCAATATAATGCCTAATCTGACGTACCCCTATTTGGTTCGGTGACCACCTGGAACGCCAAACGCAATACTAGAAACTTTCTTTTCCCTTGCCCAAATCGATCTATTCACGAAGGGGTTGGCGGCCAAGAGTGCTCTACCACTTAAAGAGTGTACAAATTAGGAAAATGACCATTGTGATCGCAGATCCATTGTAAACCTCAGTGACATAGACATTTCACCGTGCATATATTTTAGCCCAGTCGCACCCAGATATGGATGTGAAACTGGAATGGGGTCAATCATCTTCATAGATCGCCAACCGACAATCAGAGCCATTTCGTCACTTGTTCACTTGTCAGTGAAAACTGGTTGGTCGTTGCCGTAGTGAATTAAGACCACTCGTCACCCTTCAATGGGTCCCGGGACACCGAGACACTTATGGAAATGAAATGGCTGATGAACTGACTAAAAACGGTTCATCACTTGAACCGAGTCAAATTGTACCCTGGATTCTTATGCCACTGGAGCAGAAAAGGTATTGAATTCACTAAAGTTTCCTCAAGACCGGCAAATGACAGGTGGTCAATAATGGAAATCTGTTGGGTTTAAGGAAATCTTTGGTCTGATATGTCGAAGAAAAAACAGGGTATCTACAGAAGCTTAGCAGACCTCAATTGTCTTTCTCTTAGTTGGAATCCTTACAGGTCACAAAGACACAACTCAATGGGAAAGCGCATGAGCAGTATCGGCATCAAGATGAAAAGATGGCAGAGGGCCTCTCTCACTTGCTTTGTGAATGCCCCAGCCTAGCCAGAACTAGAAAAGATGAAAGAAAACGAACTGGGTGACGTCTCAGTTTTGCAATTGAAAAAGCATCATTCATCATTCAGATATCGGGATGTTTCAGGGAGCCAGCGCATACCTAACACTTTCCCTAAATCCTTCCTCTTACCCTTACCATTCCTACATTACCTACCACATGGGGAGTATAATGGATCCACCCCACCTAACCTAACCTAACCTAACTTTGAGGCACGGCAGCTTCCTATCATCTGCTATCCCAAGGACGTTGTTTCCAGTTACCTATGCCAAGCGCTTTGACATCCTTGATTGCCTGGTCTTTAAGCCTGGTCTTAATACCTAGACCTACGGGGCTGAGATTCGAAGACTCTCTTAGCTCTAGAATTGTTGTGCTTTCATTTGGTGTGATGGAGCCAATGTAGTGGAACTTTTTTGGCATACTGGAATACTTCCACATTTTGGTACAGGTCATATAGTTCGCAGTTGTATCGTCTTCTTCATTTGTTATCCTCACAAACACAACCAAAAATTCATCGACGAATTTTTTTGAAAGACCGCATCAGATCTCCCTTTCTTTCCTTTTTGGTTAAAATGGATAGGTCTTGAAGAGATGTTGTGAATTCCGAAAATTGACACTATTTCAAGGCTTGGTTTCAGAAATGTCAACATCAAAATCAGTAAAATCACTTTGGATAGAAATATTTCGAGAACCAGTCCTCGCAGAAGCTTCTAGTTTAAGCCTGTGAACTGTCCAACACTCGCAACTACAAGTCAGGACTGATTTTCTAGAGTGTCCACTTCGTCTTATTCGTTTGAGGAGTTGTGAAGCCATTTATTTCGCAAAACCGAAGTAGCAACGGTTTCCTAGGGTGATTATTCTGAGATGTCGTTCGGTAGTTATTGCTCTTAGTAGTGACGTTCTGTCCTAGTTGGAGAGATAGTTGTCTGTTTGTTGATAGTTTGTACTTGGACTTGTTTTCGTCTACTTCAAGGCCAACAAGATTCGCCCAATCTTCAATAGCCGTAAACAACTCTATTACCCCCGATAACGACCATATCGTACGCAAAACCTCAATACTTGGACAAATTTGAAGCATGGTGTCATCCGTATTAACTGCAGTGGTAGTTATGAGTCCGGAGCAGGCTGGTTTAATGCATATTTTTCTGTGAGTGCAAGAAATTTTGAACCTGTGTCAGTGAAAATTAAATAACTCCAATTTTTTGAATTGCAAAAATATCTCAACTAAAATATCTCCAAAATTTATACCTAATTTCAATAGTCCAGTTTATTTAGATTTTTTTTTATATTTCATTTCTGTGTTGATTTCATAAGGGTACCATAATACGGGAAACTCAGATTCAAAACTTCTGACTCAAGTCTCCGGATCAAGTGATCCAGCAACTTGGCCCTTCCCGCTCCAAAATTATAGTCGATATAATAAAAACAACTCACCTTTCCCTAACAATCTTGTTAAACAGAATACAGAAATGTTGCCCCCTTAACCTTGCTTCCCCCAAATTATCAATTCCCTCATAAATAACTCACAATATTGCCGTGTGCTCAATTAATTGTATACCTACTCACGTGGTAAGACTTACAACAGATTCGCTAGCCAATTCGGATCTTGTATCTCACTGAACCAGCTTATCCACATTATGATCACCGATAACAGACTACCCCGCCTGCTCTCCACCATGCACCATATGCCGTCCGAAACGTTGCCGATGGATGAAATGATGATATTCAACCAAGAAATCGATAGAATCTCAATTTGAAGCCCTGTATACATGGTCTACATATATGTGCATATAGATGTATTGCTTCAAACATAACACATACACACTCGTGAATCGAACTATGCAATAAGAGCACATTTGTGCAATTTATGGGCACATTTAGCGTGAAAGGTTGAGCAAAACATTCCAAAGTCATTTGTCCATCGAGTGCTGCGCGCTTCGTATTGCTTAGCTCAGCCTCTGGGACGACGCGACGCGACGTGTTAATGTCTCAGTTACAGCCAGAGACATAAAGTCCGTCTTTCTGTCTGTCTCTGGATGGAGTCCGGTTGAAGGATATCTCTCCTCCAGGGAGTTGTTGCACATTATTTGAATGCGACTCTGGTTGGTGTAGAGTGGTTTAATTTATCGATTAATACGCGGTCGGGAATTGCATTCGACAGAAATTGATAGGGTCGAAGGATGTGGGCCGAAGTGGTTCATATGGGTCTCTGGCTTTCGTATGTAAAATGTCGGTTTGGTTAATAAATCGCTTCCAGAGTCGAAGTCAATTTATATTGTAGAAGGATTTTTACTGTTTGTGCTGCATACATATATTCTGCTCTAGCCGAAGGGCTTTTGTTATGAAATAGCTCTCTGTATCTGTGGTGTGGTTGAAAATGAGCAAAGCATATGTCTGCGATGTCAATAATGGTTATGGAGGCTGTGGACTGGCGAACTCCTGGAATTGCTTCTGATTTTTATTTCTAACTAGGCTCGACTGAAAAAAAAAGTGAAAAAACATGTTGATAGACCTATGGGTGAAAAATTAGGTGGCGCTAGCCTAATTTAGTGCCACTATGCATGTTTCATGAAATATTCCACGCAGATAAATAAGCGTGTGTTGAATTTGAATATGAATTGTGAAAATTGGAAATTTGATTAAATCATATCTTAATCGTTAATATACGAAATACTTTCATACAAACAGCTAATTAGTTATTTATTTGCTGTCAATAGTCAATCGATTATCATGCTATTAGTTTTGTCGAAAAACATCGTATCTCTACCGCAATATGTCCAACACTCAGTTGAGTCTCATAAATCGCCCCTCATCGGCAAGGTATAGCACAACCAAAAATAGCATCTTACTTCAAATAAATAACAATAAAACCCATTTCATGCTTCTTATACAAGAACCGACTACTACTACTACTACTAATCGTTTGGTTTGATGAGAAGTAGGTAAAATTCCACCACAAAGAAAAAAAAAAAAAAAAACAAACAAACAATAGAAACTTTCAAATAGAAAAAAAAGATAAAACAACCAGCAGCCCTGGTTGTATCATCGCCTCCACGCCAACAGTGAGTTATGGCTTTCCACAAAATCTAAATAAAAAAAACGTGACAAAAATTCGAAAAACATATATCAGCCGATAAATGATCAAAGCCAAGCCACTGAACCCAGCCAAACAATTCCAATTGATAATGATAGATAATGATGATGACGATAAAAATAAAGGGTTTTTTTGGTGTTTTTAAACTCACTTTCAAACCTTCACACATCAATTGATACACCTTCCAAAGAGTTGTTAATTAAAATTAAAGAAAAAAAAAATCGAAACGAACACCACCCGACCATCATCCAGGATCACATATTCCTCCTTAACGGAATGGACCTTTTATAACCCGACCAATTAATCAGTCTTAATTTGAACTGGTGACTTGCCTCGAATGTTTACAAGGGCACATCTTTATCTTCTGTGGAACCCAATGATACAAGCGAGAGAGTGAAAGGGTGGATATTAGGTTTTCCTCAGACAATTTGGTCGCAAATCACAAATAAGCCCGAAGACCGTTTTGTTGAAAGATTTATGCTGATCATATGCGACACATATTCTAACCAACATTAATTTATTGTGCATGCATATGTTAATTCAAACATATTTTTTTTTTGTCGAAGAGAAGAGAAGAAGAAATGCTGCATTGAACTAGTTTGTTTTCCACTTACAACAAAATTAACAAAAAAAAAAAAAAATATGTGATTCTATCAAATGATAAAGCATCTCAAGCAGTTAATCTGGACTTGAGGTTCTGTGAGTTGTAAATCTTTTGTGTCATTCCCATGGGTCTCAGTGAATTTATTAAGATGTGTGATCTGATGTCAACAGTTACAAAATGTGTATGTTGACTCTGATAATCATCACTCGATATAGAAACACAAAAGAAATGACGAATGTCCCCTCAATTATAGTCAACCGTCCTATAACGAAGGTGATTATCACTCATTAAAATCTAAGATTACTTATATTTTTCTTAAATACTTGTTGAGGTTTGGTTTTACCTTTATTCTTGGTTGTGGGCTAACAGTGTATGTACTATATTCATTCGCTTTTATCATTTAATTTGTTGGAGAAATGCATTTTATGGTTTTGATGTCAGCTCTTTTGTTTTGTGGTGTATGATCATGTATTAAAAAATAATATTATATGTATTTATTTGGGTTTGAATGATCGATGAGGTGGATGCAATTAATAAAAAAACTAATTCATTTTATGTTACCCTACGTTTCGCTGGCTTTTTTCCGGCTTCTTCAGGTTTTTTTTTTGGTTTTTATTAATCTAAAACAACCATAATGATACAATATTATTTGGAATATTACTTATGGACATATGTAATTATTATATAAAAGTGAATATGGAAAATTTAAAATAAAACTTACTTCTGATGTTTAAAAATAATGTTTTACATTTTGTTTTAATTGGAATTGAAATTTACGTTGAATTTTTTTAATAAATTAACAAATAAACAATTTAACACTTAAAAAATTGACATTAACATTAACACTATTAGAAACAACAAAAAATTAAGACTAGTATCTATCACTTGGTATCACAGCTTGGAAATGGCAACGCCATACATCGAGCTGATGTTGTCAATGTCTTCTTGATGGTTCATAGTCAGCTCTTTTGTTTTTTGATTGAATACAAATAATTTTTGTTTTGATGATTCGAGCCAGAATTGCAATATTTAAGCAATGATGTTGGTGGTTATTCTGATACCAGAAGAGGACATTAACACATTTAACATATTAACAAATAAATCGCGTAGGTCATATTTAAGATAATATTTAGTTAATCTTTGAGCAAAACTTAATTCCAATGGATAACTTTTCATAAGAATTTAAGTTTTAATGAAGATTTAATATTCAAATTCAGTAAAATTTCTTCACATGCTGTTTGATTTAGTATTTTATTCAAAAGTAAGAAATGTTGTCATATTGACAAACAGAAATCGTTAACTGGACAAAATCTCGTAGGATATATTGACAAAAATTTGTTGTAGTTTTCTTGAAGAAACAATTGAATTTAAACATTTGAGTTACAAACATTTAAAGTTTATTGCCTATAAAAATAATAAAAATACTGTATGGATAATTTAAAGTCCATAAAACTATAGACGATAGAAGAGTACAGATGATTCTGAAATTAAAGTTTCCATACAAGACGTTCATCTTTAAGAAAAAAACCAAATTTCAAAAAATGCAAATAACACCATCACCCTTTCAGCGCTTCAATTATTAAAATGAATATTTTTTAATTCAATCTTTCTTCTTATTGAAAGTCGAATATTCAAAATCAATAAAGTTTTTTCAAAATATAAGATTTTGTAATTTTTGCAAACAAATGAAATTTTGTAATATGAAACCAAAGTCGTTGACTGATTCAAATTTTGTAGGTGATATTTGGGAAAATATGTGATTGTTATTTGAATTTTAATACATTAAGTGTTTTCTTCAAATTGACGAAATAGATCAATTTGAAGAAGCTTTTCAATGTATTGAATTGACAACATTTTCTTCAAACTAAAGAATTTGTATTATTAATCAAAATTTTCCTTATTTTCTTCAAATTGAAGATTTTTTTTTTAAGTGGGGGGACGTATTTTCTTCAGCTTGAAGAAATTAATTAAATTGAAGTTTCTTCAATATTTGAATATTAACTGTTTTCGAAGTGATAAATTGTATTCTTTATACAAATAATTTAAGTAAATCAAATAAATAAATAAGAAAAAAATAGACGTGTTCCAGAAATATATTTCTATTATTAAAATGTAATAATAAAATATATATATATTTAAAGTTGTATCTTCGGAACTAATAACTTACATTTTTACATTGTGTGATTTCTTATAGATCGATATGGATTTCAAGCATTTGTTTCTAAAAGCTGAGATTTTGCTCTTGAAATACAATGACTTTTCAGCAACAATTATATCACTTTTTGAAAATAAATTTGTTTTTAAAATAGCTTTTTTGGCTTTTAGTCCACAAAAATTGGCGTTACGTCCCGGCGATCTCATGTGGACTCATCAGTTGACTGTGAGGACCTTGTTAATATACAATTTTTGTTAAATTCAGTTCATCTTACATCGATTTTATGACAAAAATCCAATGTGAACTATACCCAACGAAGATTAAAATTGTAATCATTAAAGTTCAATTTTTGTGGACTAAAGGCCAATAATAGTGCTAAGCCTTCTGCTTCGCTGATTTATTTCAGTAGAGTAGAGTTTGTATTATAAAAAGCTTCATATATAAATTTGTTTTCCACACATCTTTTAAATTATATCGAGAAACTTTTATTTATCAAGTTTTAAGAAAATTAACCTTGGAGTTTTCGAAATATTGAGTTATGGAAAAAACACACAATAGTATTAAACATTTGGCGAAGAAAAATGTTCAAAATCGGTTGTACTATTTTTGACAAAATCAAAATCAAAAAAATGATTCCAAGGGGGTTACCATTAATAACCATTTTTTGGAAAATTTTGTTCAACCATTACTTAGCTTTACTTAATTTAAATTTTTGTAATTTTTTTTTAATGTATGTATGAGAAAAAATATCTATAAAATTTCGAAAAAAACATATGGCCGGTACCGTTATTTTTGGCCTTAAAAAAAAGAAAAAAACGTGTGGGGGCCGAGCCGCTTTTTTTTTTACTTGCTTTGTAGTGCCTATTAAGTGTCATATTGAATTTTTTTTTCATTTTGAAGAAGCACGCCGTTCAACTGAAAAATAAATTCATCAATTTTAAGAGCATGCTGCGTCAAATTGAGGAATTTTTTTTTTCACGATAAAGAATCATTTTTCAAATGAAGAATACTTGAAGTTAAGTTGAAGAATGATTATTCAATGAATGAATGATGAATATTTATGAGATTAACAAAATTTTGTGGATTTAACACGACAACGAAAAAGTTTTCGCATTTTTTCAGAATGACTTTATTTTTTTAATATAACAATATCTTTTCATCTACCTTATATTGATAGCCCCTTCTTCAAATCTACGTGCTTTTTCATCAATATGACCACCAAATTTGATTCAGTGTATGTCAATTTGGCAAAAATGGCGGCATCCTCTGTTGACACTATCTAAAGCAATACGAAAGGTTAGCGACAATGTACTATATGGTGTAGGGCTGTTACATTTGATATTACAATTCGGTGCATTTTATTCAGTTCTTTTTAACTTTGAGAAATAGCGAGACCTAAAAAGCAAAATTTAAGGAAAAATTCGAAAATTAAAAGGAAAAATAAAAGAATTAAAGTAAGTTTATTCCACTTAATACATATTTCAAAAGCATTTGATGGATATGGGCATCAAGCTCTATAATCAAAAATGCGTGCTGCCTTTGGTATTGATGAATATTTTCTTAGTTGAATTAGAAATTACCTTTTGAACCACTCAATATAAATTGTGTTGCACGGTTTTAAGACTGTAATTGGTAAAATAAATGCTGGTGTTCCACAGGCCTCCGTTTTGTCTCCAAGTCTCTTTCTCATATTCATCAATTTCCTTTTGTCTGAAACTCCTTATCCATTACATTGCTTTGCTGACGACAGTACTCTCAGCTTCTCATATTTATTTCCAGAAGCACGTCTTCTTCTTCAGATGTGGACTTAGAACGGCAGCGTACGATCATTAGATCATTAAATTTTGATCTCGATAACATTGTCAAATCGTATAGAATTTAATGCTTCAAAATCTAAATCAAAATATTGGTGCACTAAGCTCCACATTAAGGTTTTTTTTTATATTATTTTTCGATTCATCAGAGAGATCAATTATATAAATTGCAAAGAAGGTTACGTCCTCCTGATTTTGTAATCAAATTCATTTCTAGCATATTAGAAGAAGTAAACAAAAAAGTTCATTTAAATTTTTAACTACAAAATTCTCATCATTCCAACTGAGTGCTATCTTTAACAGAAATTCCTATCATACTTGTCAATTTGTTAACATTGATTTTTCTTACAAGTTTGCCCTATCAAGAATGTTAATTTATAAGCTCAATTTGAGTCATCTATTTTTTCTCAAATAGTTGTTGTCGCCGATAACATCACATAAATTATTATATGGAAAGAATGCGTTGAACAAAACACGAGCATTTGTTACATTCACACTGGAAAATACATCGCGATGTCTTACTTGCTATCATCCTCCTAAACATCTTAATTAAGACAAACCTATACACAAAAATATGCACAAAAAAGAAAATGATCAAGACAAAAAAGACAAAAATCTGTGAACTAATAAGAATCGAATTAAAATTCATTTTCTTATAATTCTATTCAACATTTAAAAAAAAAAGATGAAAAATTTAAATAATCTCAACACTGGATCACAACACAGGTGCTAAGGGAGTTGAACATACAATCTCCGACTTGAACACTCGGTTGGATCCGTAAATTGTTATTGATTAAGATGAAATAATTGTGTTTGACTCAGTTGCATCCACACATAGCCACACATATGCCTTATGTAGATGGCTCGACTGTGCGTGTGAAAGAACCTAATTATTGAATTGAATGTGAGTTTGAACGAGGATTTAATTGAAAAATTACAGCTACATTTCGGATTTGAATAATTTTTCGATTATTAGGGCTTGTTGGTCGTTTTTGATTTGAATATTTTTTATTTTTTGTCGTTCGCAACTTCTGGAAATAATTTGTTGCTATTGTTTTTGATTGTGATAATTTTTGTATTTCTTTTCTTGCTATGAGAGTGTTATGGGATAGACTTACTCATTTGAACAATTCAAACTCACAGAGGGAGGCACCCACAAGCAATTTTCTAAGAGACATAGAAATTTTAAGGCATTCAGTTTTGACAAAGCTTTTGTTCTAATTTGGGTTTCTGTGACGTTTCTAGTGTGCTTACAATCTTCTTCAGATAACTTCCCATTTCGGAGCTCACCCAAAATGTGTTTTGCCATTTTAAAATGTTTGACTAAATCTTCACTTGTAGAAAGTGATATGGCATTGAAGTAAGCTCCCTTATAAACCGATTTATTATTAATCCTTGCTTCCACTATTTCAGAAATTTTGAGCACAATAAAAGAAACTGAATGATATCGCCGCTGCTACTGAAAGTTTGATTGCAATGACTTAAACTCGTTGATGGAACTACAAGGTGGCCTAAAATGTACCACCCTATTTGGAGGATGCTTTAACTTTTACAAATGGCGGCAACTTTCAGTTTTGTTTTGATATTTCGGAAGTGAAGTGAAGGTGCAAAATACAAGTCGACAAACCATGGATATGCCACGATCCATTCGTTCATGGCAAAGCACTCATCCTCAAGGGTTTATATATGGCGATGCGATGGGCTGAACTCGGGATCCTTGCAAAACTGATCCAGATGTGTTTTATGACATTTGGCAATGAAATGTGCAACAAGGAAAAAGCTTCTCACCTCGTCATGTAATTTTAATCTGGTCCTCTTACAGATGGTGGATAGGGTAGACGTTAACACCCGTGGCACTATTTTGAACAAATCTCTCATAAGAGAGTCATTCGTGGTGATTAAAGATTAGTTGAGACTTATTTGTCTTGAAGCTAAGGAGGACAAGTCCAAGTACAAACTCTCAACAAGCAAACAAACATCGGCCCACAGACTAGCAACAAAACGTCACTATTCATGGCAACAAGTTATTTTAGGTATTTTAGGAGATCATATAGCTCAGAAGAATCGACGAAGAATAAATCAAGTTTGGTGAAACAAATGGGTTCAAAACTCCCCATGCAAATAAAACGAAGTGAACGCTCTTCAAAACCCTTATGAAAGGTTATTTTTCAATTGTGTAGGTTTAGATTATGGTGGCCTGTGGCGGCCATGTTGTTTTGGTTACATCTGTCGAATCTGTTGTTCATTATTAAGCTACTGATGTCATATCACTATGGCAAGTTACACGATTGAACAGCACATCCAAATGATAAAACTTTATTATCAAAATGAGTGGCAACCCTTCACATAATCGACTTTTCAACATTTTGTGGCCAAATTTGAAATAGCCACAATCAATCAGCCAACATTTATATGTCAGCGCCGTGTGGTGCGCACGTGAAAGCGTACAGCAGAACCCCAAGCAATCGATTTCTCGCCGTGCACCAGAACTAGCACTTTTGCAGACTTCAAATTCGGGACTTATGCCTACAGTCGTACAATATTCAACTGACCCACGAACTCCAAGTTTGTTCGCCAACTGGGCTTCCGAGCGTTTGGAATAGGACTCCAATTTTCTCCGAAAAATCATCTTTAGCTACATTGTGCATTTTTGGATGAATGCCTGCTTTAAAAAGCGAAATTCCCATATACGGGAACAAACCAATCCCCACGAGGTTCACTAGGTGAAAGGAGGGTCTTGGAATTCCAGCTAAATCCAAACCGAACCTTCCATTTAAGGACTAAACCATCAAGGATGGGAGAGTACTTCGCCTAGAAGACTTGAAGCAGTGCGCTCGTAATCATATAAGATGAGAAACTACGGTTTGTCAAGCATAAACCTTCATGAATCGGGAACGAAATAAGTGAAAAAGTACGAGGAAAACCAATTATACGTTTTCTATTCAAAATAATAGGTAAGATCTTCACAAGTACTATATTTTACTACATATCTAAGTATTCTGTTTTGAATTTACAAAATTTGGGGAAACAAAATAAGTATCAAGATAAAATGGTAACTGATTTTGAAAAAAATAATTAAAATAAAAATAAAAAAACTTCATCAAGAAGGCATCCTCACAAAAACTCTCAACCTTGCTAAAATTCCAAACACGATATCACCACAGCCCTCAACAGTCATCGTGTCACCGTCGGATGCTTTCTGGATATCGAGAATGTGGATAGACGGCCTAATCCCCAAACTTCATCTCATGCAAGAACCTCCGCCATTAATAAAAATTTTCCTTTCTTTCCTATCTTTCAGGAAATTTTTCATCCAACAAGATAACTGTAGGTCAAATACGAAGACCATCCAGAGATGGTATCGCCCAAGGCTCAAAACCAGGCCTCTTCCTCTACAACTTGATGACTTTCGACCAACCTTCTCCAGTTGGATGCGAGAACCTTTTGTATGCTGATGAGTCACTTACCTACTTCACATCAATGTCACAACTAATTGCTATCCGAAAAGTAGAAACCCACATAAACAGACTCTTCCAATTCTACCAGAAATGGTGCATCCGGATCAAAACTTCCAAATCGGAACTTATCTGCTTCAGGAGACCTTCAACTGGTAGGGGCACTCGCAACGCAACCATTTGCAGAAATCTTGAGACTTGCTGACGGATCCACCATAGCAAAAGATCAAGTATCTGAGAGTGCATTTCAACGAGTTGCTAAGGTTTGACCTGCACTCAAGAAATGTGCTGAAAAAGCCCAGCTTGGCCTTCAGGCGTTTGCGCCCATTGCTGAAAAGAAGATCAGGTCTTAGCCAACCGACAAAGATATTAATATACAAGCAGCTCCTGTCACCAGTGCGATCAGCTATTCCTTAGCAACTTGGTTTTCAATCTCGAAGACAGCTATGAAGGAACTTCAATTATTCGAAAGGAAGATATTGAAGATCTGCACTGGACTCTTCTTCGACCGCCAACGATAGAAACACTTCAGGCACGAGCATCTCTACACACAACCGAATTTAATCCCACTGGATAAATATCTTAGTACATTCAATAAGAAAACTAATTCTGAACATCATCGACCACCCGAATCAGCTTATGAGAAGGATGAGCACTGAACAACGACGTCCCGAACCGAGGTAACTCAGTGTGATGGAAATTCTGGATGACAATGTAATCATGGACAACAAGGAAGTAGTTCCGTTCTACGCTTGGGTCAGCCTACCACCTCAGCTAAACACCATCCCTGCACACAGCGTAGAAATTCTGATTCCAATCTTGACTGTTAGTGACGTCAACCATGTTATTCTTCGATTTCAATTTATGCCGTTGATAAAAATTCTATTGATCCCTTTTGTACTGCTTCAAAATTATTTCAATAGTTTCCCAATGTGATGTCAACAAAACACTCTTATGGTAAATGTCAAGCGTTAACCTTCTCTTCTAAGCCCCTTCCACTGCCCCCTAGAACCTATTAAATGACCCAGTAATAAAAGTTTATTCTCTTTCTAATCTGGAGACTTATCTGCGATAGAGAATTCAGATTTCGTTCTCCAATTGATATGTCTATTTAAAGAGCTAATGAGCTCTTAGCTTTCTGAATCGATGGTCTGAAGAATTGTGTGATCCCTGTGTCACTAAATCACTATACCTTACATTCGTTAGGCAAAGTAGATTTCTTCGTTATTCCCTTCGTTCTTTTCTCTGCTTTGACAGATAAAAAACCGTCTAAGGGTGTATGACCTGCAGTCCCTGGACAAACGTCATCCAGTTGCTGATGTGGTCTTCATTCACCGGCTTCCTTGGCTTTTTTAAAAAATATCTCTAAATGAACCCATCGAAACACCAACTTGGTAGTCAAGCGATTTTCGTTTTTCGTCTCAAGGAATACTAAGCAGGCTCTGAGTAGTGAATTAAATCCCAAACATATTGCCTATAATCTAATCTAATCGAAGAAGTAGCACCATTCCATGCCGATTTAGCGTGTTGTTCCAGTTCCATTAAGTCTCCAAGCACTTGTCCCATAGATTATATTTTCATCACGTACGCCGGTATTTCCGTCAAAAAAAGCTTCCATTTGCTTCTGAATACATGGCAGAACAAATGCAAATTTATGGCCGGTAAATAAATGCTTCCCAGTAGCCAGGCACTTAATATTGAAGCAATTTGTTCTTGCATTATTCATGCATAAGGCATAACACTCAGAAGGCTGAGTATGGAATTAAATTCAGAACTTATCGTAGCTTAGATAGCCTAATCTTATAAGTAGTCGCTGACATTCTGACGTGTTGTTCTATTAGGTCTCCCAGGCACTTGACTTGTCCCAGATTGTATTTTGATCACTCCATTAAGAATGCCTCAATGCACACATCTCAATAATCATTATTGTTTCACAATTTGCATCTAAATTGCCACCAATCTGCAGCCCAGCACAGGAGATTGCTTATAAATTTCATTCATTTCCATTTCATTGCAGGACCATTGGAAAGTCTCGACTGTTAAAAATATTACAGGTATCACTGCAATAAGCGAGTCCATTATTTCAGCATCTCTCTCTGTGTGTGCTCCGCTCCTTCCGCTCGGTGCAGCATCTCTACCACAGAGACGTCCCGAAATGAAGATGCAACCATAAAGAGATAATCCAATTAGCCCAGGGAGACAACTGGACAAGAAAAAGCACTTGTTTTCAGAGCGTCCAACAACCACCATCGCCAAAGCCCTGTTCTACACTCACCATGTCCAGGTACGCGGATTCAACTTTTTCACAAAACCATCATCATCTTGAAATGGAGGAACACATTTGTCGCGCGAATTTGCGCGCCCAACTCCGGTTTAGTTTTTATTTTTTTTTTTTTTGCGAAAGAGGCGAAGGCTCTAAATCTGTCGCAGGCTTTAGGCGCAGAACATTCACCGACTCGCAGGAAGGAAATTGCACAACAACAACAACAAAAATGAACCATTCTGCGAAAACAAATGACTTGAACCACATAAATGGTAATTGGTTCACATTTGAAGGTTGCCCTGAAAAATTATGGTCAGGCGGCTGTCAAAGATGCGGCCCTGATAAAGGGAGCAGGATAATTGATTTTTATTGACAATGAATTTGCGAATAATTTTCTTGGCCACGTTATTTTATGTTTTGCATAGGTTTTTAGTGTGAGAGAGGTTATAAGTAAGTTGTAAAAGGTTTTGTGGAACTTTATGGGGACTATGTTTGGAACCTTACTTTGAATTGCTAACTCATTCAGGATTTTTCACTTATTTTTTCGATTTGAATGAATGTTAGCATCGACTTAAGTGCCAAATGGGTTTTAAGGAGAATTCAACGGCATGAAGATTCAAATTGTATCTGATAAAATCTCGATATCCTATCATAGAAATATATTAACCCAGTTATAGAAGAACACGTGAATTCAGGACGGACTGTTAGAATTCAGCTAACATGAATTTTTTTTTTCAAACGCACGTTTCCCTGCCAACTTCTTCTCTGAGCAGTTGGTTGGTTTTACATAAATTGGGCAGTCCTTGTGAGTATCAAACGAGACAGATGCTTCTTCGTGCAGAATCAGGCGGCACAGCGGAAGAATTTCCCATATGGAATCAACACTGTCTTCTACAGTTCCATATAGGCTGGACTACTTAACGAACACCTTATATTCCTATCACCAAACAATTGGAATCTAAGGTCTATATGAAGTGATTTATTCGGCTTCCCTTCCTAAGAATGACATTAAGGATGAACAAATTTTCCGGCCTGATAAAGCTATCCATTTGTAACACCAGGTCTTGGTTACGCACGGATTTATTGATGACGAAACCGGCTAACCAAATAAGTTAGGTATACGATAAGCTTAGGTTTGTTGAGAAGGAGTGATGATACGGCAAGCTTTATATCATCTTACTCGGACTTCTATCGCGCTCCCCAGGCTGTATGTAAGGTAGGTGTGATGAATAAGAGGGAGTGGATTAACTAGAGTTAAGGTAAGGTTAAAGTCCATGCGAAACATCTTGAATTCTTAAGTAATTTTAGGATGCTCTGTAGTGGCATGTCAAAAATCTATTCTCCGAAGGCTGACATTCTGGATTTTCTGGCTTTGGTTAGGTTGGGGCATTCATAAATGAATTGAGAAGAGCCTTCCGCCATCATTTCATCCTGACGCGTTTTTGATCCGGTCCCGTATATACCTATTACTTTGTTCTGGGATCCTTATGAGGGTATTAATTTTGACTTCGGAGGGATGGAGGAAATTTATTACAAAAATAGGTTATTACAGAAATAGCTTAAATCACCACCTATGGTAGATATCAGTAAAGATAATGCTATTTCTATTTACTAATTTACGTTAGGCAAGATGTTTCCCGGTTTAGCAAGGTGGAAGCATTTCTCCTTGGAATACATTGCAAATGTGTGCAAGTTTTATTCATCTGGTAATTGGTGGATTATCTGAGTAAATGTCTGAAAATTCTTTCTAGAATGTCTCGGAACCGTCCGTAGAGACTGAACCATCATTAGCATTAGTGACCGGTTTTCATTCCAGAGTTCCCTTCTTGGGAAACGTATTGGTAACGAAGTCTGTTTGAATATCTTTGCTTTAAAATTCTTTAAGTTCTACGACAGAAGTGTTCTCTCTTCCAACTATTATAGTGTTTAAGTCTTAAGGCATTTTCCAACTTTTTTGTAAGCAGATGAAGCGAGGCAAGTGAGGCAGGTTTTGTCAGTACACGCAAGTCTTTGAATTTTCGTCATGATTTTTCGATTGGTTTCTTTTGCTAAGGCTGATCATCAGCTAGTCATCTACTGCAAGTTCAGAAAGCTTTTGAGACTTATTTTTGTCTCTCCCTTAGTAATTTCCTTCCAGCTTAGTTTCATATCTAGAACACCACCAATACTTATATTTGGCAGTGCCATAAACCTATAGCGAAATCCAGTTAAGGATTGGTGGGCTTATGTTGGGAATTTTACGATTCACCAGTTTTGTTTTCAGTGAGTCCACAACCACTGGCCCAATTATTGAGCTTATCAAGGGCCGCTTGTTACCGATCGTACAGAGAGGTCGTTAATTGTCTCGAGACCATTAACACTATTTTATCGGCATATGGAGAGATCTCTCCGCTTGGACTTAGTTTAACTATATGATCTGCTTAACAAGGAAAAGCCAAAGCAGAGGCGATGAAATATTATCCTATGGGGTACCTCTACACGTCCCAACTTTAAATTTCCTATCACCTATGTATTCCTATTCAATTCTGCCGACCACTTCATGAAACGCTGCCCGAACGCATTTGCCCTTCATATATGCAGGTTGGGTCTGCGAGAGCACAGTATCATTTAGTTTTAGGTGAATATGGATTTCTTTCGATTTAGTTAGAGTTAGTGGACTTGCTCACTTTTCGGAATGAAGATAAAATAGACTTCTTTTCGATAAGTTTTAATTATTTTCAGACATCTCTTAAAGGTGTCCACTAAATTAGAACAATTGAATCCTTAGAGCGAGCGGTGGCAGAAGCCCCAGAGAGATAAATCACTGGGGCTTCTGCCACCGCTCGCAGTTGCTAAGATCAGCGTAATGAGCCTTGAATCTGTGGAATGCTTTAAATTCCTTAATATGATACTTGCAACAGAACAATTTGAGGAGACTCCAGACAGATATAACCGTTATTCCAGAAAAACGATGTGATTGGCCTAGTAAACGAAAGATGAAAAACTGTACTACGGAGACCGGTACCAAAAACATACTTGGAGGAATATTCGAAGTAGCTCCTTAATAAAATTTCCAACAAAGCGAAATTTTGCAACATATGGGCCCCACAGATGCGAAAGACGATGATACCAAAAACTCTTTCTTGGAGGTCCATGGCCAGACATATGGACCATGTCATAGCAATATAATTAAAAGAGCAATGGCATAACCAAAAGAGTAACAGCTTACTTAAATGTGAAAATTTATTATAAATGCCAATTTATGTATACTTAAAAGCTAATGGGGGGTATTTTAAAGTGAAGTACCCTTTTAAATTGTATTTATAGATTCGGCTGTAATAGTCTATAGACTGACCATATGTAAAGCTGATGGTCGCTAAAGCTACTAAGACCCGGAAAATCTTTGAGTTCACCTCTGACCTATAGAACTAAGCTTGTTGCTTGAAGGTCTGGTCTACTCCTGCCCGTAGCTCGTTATATTTATTAGGTGATTCAATACCTTAAACTTTGTTGAATCACTGAATTGAATTCATCAAAATAAATAAGTAAATTATACGAAAACAGCTCCTTAGGGGCCTAAACCTTAATCATAACTCTCAACTATTCTTGTCTGCGTATTAGCAGGAATAGAGAAGACCGAAAATTTTCAACCCAGTCCGAACGGCTTAGATTTTTTTCTTTCTGTCGGTGGAAGTCTTCAGAAAGACACTTGGTAATATTCGGTTACAAGTAGTGTGAGACTCTTACCGCACGAAAACCACCGGGATCAGAACCAATCTATGAAAGATCGACATGTCTTTCGTCGAGTTTTTTTCGTTTAATTTGATACACCATCGTTGTGTCCAATCTCTTACTTTATCGACTGCATTTTGCAGCTTTTCTGTTGCCTTCGTAGCGGATTTATCAGACAACAATATCGCAGCATATCATCAGCAAAGGTGACCATGTTAGCGTTGATATCGACTGGAATATACCTGATATGTAACAAATACAGGGTTGGTCCTTGGGGTACATAGACCTCAATGGTCTTTAGCTCTGAGTAATTTTAGTAGCACCGTTACGGTCGGTTCATCCGTAGGATTTTAGTATTTTGTATAGTACTACCTGGGAAGTTCCCTTTGCAGTTTGTACTCAAGTCTTAAATGCCAAACCTTATCAAATGCTCGAGCAACATCCAAGAATAAAGCTGATCATACTTGTTTTTCCTTTTCTACATCATCCTTAATTCGATTCATTTGGTCTATCATGGAATGTTTATTTCTAAATCCAAACTGATGGTTGGGGATTAGTCTTCTTTCTTTTATTATTTTGCTAAGCCTTTTCGAAAAGTTTTGCCATAATTGGTATAAGCGATAAATAAGTCTCTAAGATGTTACTTTCGTTGGTGGCTTACCCTGCTTAGGTATAACAATGACTTCGGCTTAGATCAAGGTACTCTTAGGTGTGAGTTCCTGGCGAGAGTTTTTTCCAAATTTAATTCATTAATAAACGTAAAATTCATTTACCAATAAAATTTATTCATTAACTCAATGAAAAATGTATTGTATAATGAACAACTCCATAACAACGGAGTTTTAAATCGGTGGAACTTGAATTAATGCAAGAGTCAGGTTCAGGTGTATGTTTTCAATGACCCTAAAAGCTTTTATCGAGCTTTCAAATGTAAATATTATGCAACTCAAACACCACACCATATTGGATTATTACCACACTTCAAGAACAAGAATTAAGAATGTACCTTCAAACCACAATCCACGGAGGCATCTCAAGAATTTCCAGTATCACGACTTCATACATTCCTAACTCCAATGACCCTATTAGTCGTTTTCCGACATAAACATCTGATAACGAATAATTAAACCAACCTGCTTTCAGCTTTATCATCAGAACCAAATAAAAAAAAATTGAAGAAGAAACATGTCTCGCTTTCTTCGGTGTGGACACATGTTGCTGCCGCAGCAGTTCAAGCGCGTGAACCCACTCACATTACATTTCAATTTCCAAGCCAACAAGACAAGTTGACAGCATCGTTTCTCCCTTTATTTTTCAAAAACATCTTTGTTTATGGATATGGAAATTGAATTTGAAAAAAAGACAAACAAAAAAATACAGAAAACATCATCAAACCCATCGAATGCAATATTTTACATTTAAATCGGAATCGGAATTCTGTAGCTTGTTGGGTTCTTAAGTCGTTTTGTTGGGAATCGAAAATGGAATCAATGGGTCGGGCGCTTCTCGTACAAAGCAAACAACTTAATTCCATCTGATAGAGTGATGGGTATTGTTGTTGTTCCTCTTTCTGATTTTGATATTTAAAGCCGAGAAAGAGATCTGAAGCCCCCAGATCCAGTATCCCAGGTCCAAATTGATCGCATTTGTTATTATTTGGGGGCTTTTGGTGTTAATTTTTTTCGTTCGATCGTTCTTGTCGATTACCGGCCCCATCAGAGATCAGGCTCAGATTCGGAAGAATCAGAAGGCTTAGTGTTATGTATAGATGTATTTTTTATTTGAATTTAAAGCGATCCTCGAGAGTCCAACAAAGACCAACAAGAAATCCAACGACATCAAAGGAACGATGTGTGTTTTAACATTTAAAATAATTTACGATTAATTCAGTGAGAAAACGGCTGTTAGGAGTTAATTGAGTTTTATTTATTTGTCTTTGCCATTGGGGCATTGGAGAATTGTGTATTTTTAAATTTAGGAATTTCGGTGTCATTTAGGGAGATTCAGTTTTGTCACTTATTTTGATGGTAATGGGTTCATTACTGAAAATATTTTTGTCTCTTGAATATTAATACGAATTTATTAATTTAACCTACTAAAGAACGTAGTATTTTTGGCAACTTTTATAATGTTCGTTTAAGCTTTATTTCATATTTATTTAAGGTAGTATTTTTTAAAAAAAGTCAACTCGGAGGGAGATAACCATTCCTTCAATTCAGGAACCTCATGTATCCACGTCCATATTATTCGATTGGGCCAAAAAGAAATTGCATATCATTGATCTGTTAAGGTGCGTGTCCATTTGAGAGTTCTTTCGCTAGTAAACTCTCGAGAGTTGCTCTCGGGTGCCTGTCCATTTGAGAGTAATTTTTTTGAGATTTTACTATCGCGAGTTTACTAGTTAAGTTTTGGGAGATGATTTTCTGAGAGTACTTTCATAACCGTGTCCACTTGATATATTTTTGAAAAACTATAGTTTTGCCCGAACAAATAGAAACTCACGATGTACTGAATGGAAGCTGGCGTTTACACAACAATTTCGAAAACTCATTTTCCGATCTTCAAAATGGAATAAGGCACAACTATAACACTTCTTAAAAGGATTTCAGGGATGAATTCAAAAATTACTTTATGAGCCCATAAGGTGAAGTTCCTTGGCAGTACAGGCACATCACAGAAAATAATTAAGAAATCAAATACGTACCAGATTTGACTTAGTTGAAGCAGCCATTAAAAATGGAATAAAAACCTGCAAACCCCGAAAATATGGCCACCTAGTGCTATACTTCATCAGTTCCGGCTCCAATTTTCGTTTTTTATTTTTTTTTCTTAAATCTTGTGACATCCGTTAATATTTTCATGATTATTAATTAAATGTACATAATTGATTCAATATGATTGACAAAAATTATTTTCTTTACCTGGTTTCGCAAATTATGAAGCTTTCTCTTGATTTCATTTTCATAAGTTCATAAGAAGGGGACAACTTCTGTTCAATGTTTTTACATGTCAACTCTCGGACAGCTAATCGCAAAATACGAACTGTGTTGGAATTCTGCGAGCTCATCTCCGATAGTAATAAAAAAGTGTGTCCACTTGCGAGTAACTCTCAAAAAATTCGTATGTCGAGAGTGAAAAGTCAACTCTCCGCTAGCTTCTCTCAAGGCTGTGTACACTTGAGAGTTTACTCTCAAGAGAGTTACTCGCAAGTGGACACACTTCTTTATTACTATCGGAGATGAGCTCGCAGAATTCCAACAAAGTTCGTATTTTGCGATTAGCTCTCCGAGAGTTAACATGTCAAAACATTGAACTTATAGAAAAATATGAGGCTTTCGAAGTTTTGTGGAAAACTACAGAAAAGTCGGGACAGAAATAAAAAAAATTAAATACATAGGTATATGTATAAGCAACTTTTAGTAGTTTTCATGCACTGAAAATCAAATCTAGAGACAGCTTCATAATTTGCGAAACCAAGTAAAGATAATAATTTTTGTCAATCATATTGAATCTATTATGTACATTTAATTAATAATCATGAAAATATTAACGGATGTCACAAGAATTGAAAAAAAAAAATAAAAAACGAAAAGTGGAGCCGGAACTGATGAAGTATAGCACTAGGTGGCCATATTTTCAGGGTTTGCAGTTTTTGATTCCATTTTTAATGGCTGCTTCAACTAAGTCCAATCTGGTATTTGATTTCTTAATTTCTTAATTATTTTCTGTGATGTGCCTGTACTGCCAAGGAACTTCATCTTATGGGCTCATAAAGTAATTTTTGAATTCATCCCTGAAATCCTTTTGAGAAGTATTATAGTTGTGCCTTATTCCATTTTGAAGATCGAAAAATTAGTTTTTGAAATTGTTGTCTAAACGCCAGCTTCCATTCATTACATCGTGAGTTTCTATTTCTTCGGGCAAAATTATAGTTTTGCAAAAATATATCAAGTGGACACGGTTATGAAAGTACTCTCAGAAAGTCATCTCCCAAAACTTAACTAGTGAACTCGCGATAGTAAAATCTCAAAAAAATTACTCTCAAATGGACAGGCACCCGAGAGCAACTCTCGAGAGTTTACTAGCGAAAGAACTCTCAAATGGACACGCACCTTAACACTCATCATTTACGGTGATGATCACCTATGTAGTTTTCGATTAAGTAAGGACGAATGACCGCACCGCGACCCGGTTCAAAAACTGAGCTAAACAGTATCTTTTTTGTAGATGCATTGTCACCTGATGAACCTCTTGTGGGTTGCGTAGTCCCAAATTTGCTTATTAACATAGGCATTCATCCAAAAATTAGTGTCGTTGCTAAAGACGGGAAAAGTCAGCGCAAAAATTGGGATGAGTCCGCGAACAAACGGAGTTGCCTGGACCTTTGAACTTCTATACCCAAGTCATTTGAAAGTTCGAGTTCTTATGCACGACGAGGAATCGACTGCCTGCACACGGACAACGGGCAAGTTCTTGGACAGTTTGTCGTTCCTTTGACGTGCGGGTTTTGACTGATTGGTTTTAAGAAAGTGCGTTATTTGATTAGTAAATAGTGGAGGGCAGAAGGCTTACAACCCAATAATGATTTATCGAATAGGAAAGAAAGGATTCGAGAGTTTAAGCACGATACTTCAAAGGGACGATTCAAAAATTTCGAAAAATAGTCTAAATTTTTGTTTTTATTTTTCTTATAACTTAAAAAATAAAATGCAAGACTGGGTCGCACGAACTTGTTCCTATGTAATAGACTAGGAATTTTAAAAACGAATGTTATTAGAGAAAACTGTTCATAAGGATAAAATTAATTTTTTAAATTCTTTTAGTATAGTAAGAGACAAAAACAGAATGCTATGCAAATATGAATTTATGCACGAACAAAAATTAGGTATAAGTCGTTGTAATAGTTTCGTATTGTTTGAATAAAAATTATATTTAAAAAAAAAAATTTCAAAAATTCAAAAAAATATTTATTTTAAAGTTTGGAAATGCAATGTGTTTTAGACTTTTTAGAAGCTTCTCTATATAAAATTTCATTAAGATCCGTTATGTGTATAATGAGAAATTCAAAATTCGAAAAAATGGTTCTATGATAGGTACAAGTTGTAATATCTTAATTTCAATTTTTTTTTTATTAATTTAAAGATCGTAAAAATTAATTGAAAAAAAAAAATTTGAAGTTCTTTTTAAAAATAAAAAAAAATGTTTTGAAAATTTGAGTACACAATTCTATTTATGTTTTTGGGGAGCTTTAGTAAAAAAAAAATGATCAAAATCGGTTGTACCGTTTTGAGAAAATCAAAAACAAAAAAAATAGTTCCATGGAAGGTACCCTAAGTAAGCATTTTTCAGAAAATTTTTTTTACCATTACTTAGCTCTAGCTTTAACTAAAATAAAATTTTTTTGTATTTTCATTTTTAAAATCTGTCGAACAGTTTTTGAGAAAAAAAAATATTTATAAAATTTCGAAAAAAAATCGTATGGCAGGTACCGTTATTTTTGGTCTTAAAAAAAAGAAAAAAACGTGTGGGGGAAAAAATTAAAAGTGATATCTACCAAGTTTAAAGAAAATCAGCTGAGCCGTTTAGGCTGTAGTCGAACAGACAGACAGACAGACAGAATTGCGAGACCCACTTTTTTGGTCTTCGCTATCATCGTAATGTCAACTTTGAATAAAATCTCGTGTTCGATTTTTTTACGAATGCATAACTTGCCTTATAGAACCTATAGGTAAGTCGCAAGTAAAAAACTTTAATCTTCAATATCACTTGAGCAATTTGAGACAGCATACAAAATTTCCAATTGATGTTACTAATGAAAAATGTTTTCATATAAACATTTTTTAAGAAAAAAATTTGGTTCGCCAATTTAAGGTTTTAATTATTGTGCAAATAAAACTTTTATTTAAAAAAAAAAAAATAAAAAGTTTAAAATATATATATTTTTATTAATTTTCAAATGCAATGTTTTTTTTACTTTTTCGAAATTTCTTTATTACAACTTTCATTAAAATCCGTTAGGTTTATCGATTCGCATAACGGATAATGAGAAAGTCCAAATTCGGAAACAATTTATTGTATAGCTAGAGTAATGTCTTAATTTCATTTTTTTTTAAATTTAATTATTAATTATTAATTTTAATTTAAAATGCACGACTAGGTCGCACAAACTTTCTCCTATGTAAAAGACTAAGAATTTAAAAAATGAATGTTATTAGAGAAACTGTTCATAAGCATAAAATTCATTTTTTAAATGACTTAAAAAACTTCTTTAGATTTATGCAAGAACAAAAATTATAAGTCTTTGTAGTGGTTTCTTAAAAAATAAAGTTTTATATAAGAAAATTTTAAAACATTTTTATGAAAAAATGTTGGTACGCCAATTTTAAGTTTTTATTATTATATGAATAAAAATTAAATTTACAAAAAAAAGTATTGAGCCGTTTTCGAGATATTGAATTTTCAAAAAAGAAAAAGTTGAATTTTTTTTTTAAATTCAAAAAACTACTTTTTTTAAATTTTTGAAATGCAGTGTTTTTTTAAACTTTTTAGAAACTTCTCTCTACGAAATTTCATTAAAATCCGTTGTGCTGATAATGAGAAATTCAAAATTTTAAGAAATCGTTCTATGGTAGGTACAGTCAGTAATATCTTGTTTTCAAATTTTTTTTTATTAAATTACAGATATTAAAAAATAATAGAAAGAAAAAAAATTTAAGCAAAATTCTCGGAACCGTTTTCGAGAAAAATACGATTTTCGAAAACCATTTTTTAACATTTGTATGGAGGGTACCGTTATTTTTAGGTAAAATGAATTTATTTTTCTCATATCTTGTAGATTATTTTTCCAAACTTTTATTTATCAAGTTTTGAAAAAATCGAGCATTGTGTTTTCGAAATATTGTGTTTTCAAAAAAAATTTTGAAAGTTTTTTTAAAAATCCAAAAAAATTTTTTTGGAAAATTTGAATAAACAATAATATTCAAACCACTGGGAAGCCTTAGCATAAAAAAAATGATCAAAATCGGTGCAACTGTTTTTGAGAAAATCAAAAACAAAAAAAATGGTCCCAAGGGGGGTACCAAAACTACTCATTTTTTTGAAATTGTTTTTCGTCCATTACCTAGGTTTAACTGAATTAAATTTTTATAATTTTTTTTAAGAAAATCGTAGGGACAGTTTTCGAGAAAAAAAAATATTTATAAAATTTCGGAAAAAAATCGTATGGCGGGTACCGTTATTCTTGGTCATAAAAAATCAAATCAAAAAACATCCGGGGGTAAAAATTCAAAAGCCATATCTACCAAGTTTGAAGAAAATCGGCCGAGCCGTTTAGCTGTAATCGAACAGACAGACAGACAGACAGAATTGCCAGACCCACTTTTTTCGTCTTCGCTATCATCGTAATGTCAACTTTGATCAAAATCTCGAGTTCGATTTTTTTTACGAATGCATAACTTGCCTTATGGTACCTATAAGTCGCAAGTAAAAATTCATTAAAATCTGTTATGTCGATAATGAGTAACTCAAAATTTGAAAAAATGGTACGAGCTGTAATATCTTAATTTCAATTTTTACTTGCGACTTATAGGTACTATAAGGCAAGTTATGCATTCGTAAAAAAAATCGAACTCGATATTTTGATCAAAGTTGACATTACGATGATAGCGAAGACCAAAAAAGTGGGTCTCGCAATTCTGTCTGTCTGTCTGTCTGTCTGTCTGTCTGTCTGTCTGTCTGTCTGTCTGTCTGTCTGTCGGTTCGACTACAGCCTAAACGGCTCGGCCGATTTTCTTCAAACTTGGTAGATATGGGTTTTAATTTTTTACCCCCGGACGTTTTTTTTTTTTTTTTTTTAAGACCAAAAATAACGGTACCTGCCATACGATTTTTTTTCGAAATTTTATAAATATTTTTTTTTCTCAAAAACTGTCCCACAGAATTTTTTAAAAAAAATTTAAAAAATTTCATTTGGTTAAAACTAGCTAATGGTTGAAAAAAATTTTACAAAAAATTGTTATTTTTGGTAGACCCCCTGGGTCCATTTTTTTTGTTTTTGATTTTCTCGAAAACGGTACAGCCGATTTAAATAATTTTTTTTATGCCAAAGCTCCTCCAAAGTTTGAATATTATTGCATATTCAAATTTTCAATTTTTATTTTTTTGGATTTTTAAAAAAAAAATCAAAATTTTTTTTGGAAACTCAATATTTCGAAAACCCCATGCTCGATTTTTTTCAAACTTGACAAAAAAAAGTTTTTTAACATAATCTACAAGATTTGAGAAAAAAAATTTGTTTCATCTAAAACTAACGGTACCTTCCATACAAATTTTAAAAAATGGTTTTCGAAAATCGTATTTTTCTCGAAAACGGTTCCGAGAATTTTGCTAAAATTTTTTTTCTTTTGATTAATCTTTACGATCTATAATTTAATAAAAAAAAATTTTAAATCTAGATATTACTGACTGTACCTACCATAGAACGATTTTTTCGAATTTTGAATTTCTCATTATCGACATAACGGATTTTAATGAAATTTTTTATAAAAAAGCTCCAAAAAAGTTTAAAAAACATTGCATTTAAAAACTTAAGAAAAAATATTTTTTCAATTTTTAAAAAAAAAAAGTCGTTTTTTTTTTTTTTAAATTCGATATCTCAAGAACGGCTTATTATTTTTTTTTGGAAATTAGACCTTTATTCGTACAATAATAAAAGCTTAAGGTTAGCGTACCAAAATTTTTTCTTAAAAATGTTTTAAAAATTTTTTACATAAAAGCTTATTTTTTTAAGGAACCACTACAACGACTTATAATTTTTGTTCTTGAATAAATTCATATTTGCATAGCATTCTGTTTTTATCTCTTACTACTAAAAGAATTTAAAAAATTAATTTTATCCTTATGGACAGTTTTCTTTAATAACATTCGTTTTTAAAATTCCTAGTCTATTACATAGGAGCAAGTTCGTGCGACCCAGTCGTGCATTTTATTTTTTATTAAATTAAAGATCGTAAGAATTGATTGAACGAAAAAAATTTGTATTAAAATTCTAGGCGCCGTTTTCGAGAAAAATATGATTTTGGAAAACCATTTTTTAACATTTGTATGGCGTGGCGGGTACCGTTATTTTCAGGTAAACCAATTTTTTTTCTCAAATCTTGTAGATCATATTTAGAAAATTTTATTTATCAAGTTTGAAAAAAATAAAGCATAGGGTTTTCGAAATATTGAGTTTACAAAAAAAAATTTTGATTTTTTTTTGAAATTCAAAAAATAAAAAAATTTTAATTTGAATATGTAATACATAATAATCAAAAATTTTGAGGAACCTTAGCATAAATAAAATAATTTTAATCGGTTGTATCCTATTCGAGCAAATCAAAAACATAGAAATGGTGCCATGGGGGCTACCAAAAATAATTTTTTTTTGGAAATTTTTTTTCAACTATTACCTTAACTTTAAGTAAATGAAATTTTATGATTTTTTTTAATTGTGTGGGACAGTTTTTGAGAAAAAAAAATATTTATAAAATCTCGAAAGAAATCTTATGGCAGATACCGTTATTTTTGGTCTTAAGAAAAGAAAGAAAAAGACATGTGGGGGAAAAAATTTGAAATGATATCTACCAAGCCGCTTAGCGTGTCGAAAAGAGAGACAGATAGACCGGATTGCGAGACCCACTTTTTTGGTCTTCGCTATCATCGTAATGTCAATTTCGATCAAAATCTCGAGTTCGATTTTTTTTACGAATGCCTTATAGTACCTAAAAGTCGCAAGTAAAAAAGAAAAATTGAATATTCAAATTGGTATGTACCAATTTTAAAGAAAATCTACCTAGCAGTCGAACACACAGACAGAATTGCGAAAACCACTTTTTTTCAATTTCCCTATCATAGTTTTGTTAAGTTGATAAAAATCACGAATTCTATTTTTATTACGATAACTTCCCATATACATTTTCTTTATATCGCATGTAAGAAATTAAAGAGACCTACACAAATTGAAGAAGATCCAAATCTCTTGACTTCTTCCCATCACATTAGGATCAACTTATTCAAGAATTAAAGCCAGAGTAAAACGCGTAAAACATATCCTTCGACTGAGTGCTTGAACATCATGGCTCGAATGACTATTTTTCACAAACATTTATTGAGAGCGATGAGGGTATTTTGTACATGGTGTATATACATTAACGAACCTAACTGTCACTTATGGTGGAAATCTAGTAGAAATCCACATGTAAATGTCAAAAGTCAAAAGTCTTCTTGTCATTATTAAGTCCTGCATAAGAACTATCGTGTAGAATGTACATACATAATATTGAAGTTATATTTTATTCATCATGACTAGATCTAACCAATATGTTAAATTAAAAGTTTTAATTAAATTTCTTCTTCTAACACCAAACAAATGCCAAGCATTTAGGCCCTTTTGATTTCAACTTATTTTAATGCCCAAAAATCTATTTTATTTTTTCTATTAGGACCCACTCTCGTTCCTATGTATTATGGAGAGTTTTTATTTGAACTCTTTTTTATTTGAAATTGTTGGTAGTGTCTTGATTGAATACCTCTAATTCAACAGATTTCCATTAGTGGCATTTGGTGATTTATGACTTCCCACCAAAACTCCTCTATTTATCCAATTTAATACGAGTATCATTCCTCGGTGTACCTAGTGTGCCATGATGCCGGTATTGCTTCTCAACTCCCATCAAATTGCCAAACTACCATGTCCACGCATAAATATATAAACATCCACAATAATTTTTAACCTTAACCATAAACTAATCACTCTTGTTGTACGAGCAAAAGCCTTGATAACTTAATCATGGATCCATGTGCGGTGCATCCTCTGCATGGTTATTTTTGAGACCAGACCTGACTGACGCAAGCAAAAGGTATTCAATTAGATATCATGAATCACATGCGTGGCGCTTCCAAACCACCAATTTTCGCATTCAATTGAGGTATACAACACACAGAGACGCATAAAGTGTTGAGTGCTTGTTTCGCGGTTTCGCAAAACCAATGCCGCCGCGCCATCCACCGCCACATATCGGCCAGACTTTGTGTTTGATTTTTTATTTTTCCGGTAAGGTGCAATCTTACAACGACGATGACGACGGCGGCAGCGGTGCTAGCGGTCGCCTGCTCCAGCTGTAGGATTTATGACATAATCATACTGCTTCGCAGACCTGCAATGGGGGCGCTGTGTATACACACACAATTTCATCTAGATTTTTCATCTCTGACTCACCATAGAGCTGATTGACATATTTGTCTACAAGTAGCTGGCAACAAATAAAAAATGGGTTATCTCTAGTAGCCAAATTTTCTAAGCAGCTACCACAAAAATTCTACGTGTCGTATAATGGCCACGCAATAACGGGGCATGCGGGAGCAATATAGGCTATAGGCGCCCTTATCCGGTTACTCGACGAGATTTATGTGATCTCAGGTAAGAAATGGTTTTGGTTGATATCTCTATTTGCGTGGAAGTTCTGTGGGCCCTATTGGAACTCACTGCTTCAGAAGCCGTTACAGCAGCTCTAGTCGAAAATGTCAATGGAATAAAAAAAATACAAAAGTGAAAGAAAGACTTCAGCATCGCCATGGGTTGTCGCGGAACTTGACATATGCTCACTTTTAGTGCGTGGGTCTTATTGAAATTTTGTTTCTTTGACAGCGGAAAAAAATTTTTAGGAATGGTATTATAGGTTTTGGGAGTTATTCATGAGCTAGGAGACTATCGTTTTTTTTTGTATATACAAATTTGTCTTTTGCCTTTTGTGAACAGAAGTCTTTTCGGAATGAAATAACCAAATTGATCTTTCTGGCAGTCATTCTTACTCTAAAGCCTCTGGCGTTTGGATTTGAAAAAAACATTCTTGACTAAAAAATCATGTTTTCTTACATAAGCAGTCTAACTCTTAGGGAAAAGACTACAAATTAAAAAAAAAAACCCCTTTTTGCACATGAGAGATGATTGATATTTATTTCAGTCCTGAAAATAAATCTTTTATTTAGTGCAATATTGTCTCTAAAAAGATGAAACCCAAACTTGATTCACGAACAATCATAAATTGTTATATCTTAAAGCTTCTATTTCTCTAATTTGTTTCACCTTAAACTCGTAGCGATCCAACGATTCCAGGGTAAGAGTCCGTGATAAAAATATAAAAGTGAAGATATCATGTAAATAGAAAGAAGAAGACGTTGGTAATGTCCCAGCTTAACAAGATCATGAAATCTCGATCGAAGCAAAACGTGTCTGCTGATTATAAAACCAAAACCCAAGCTCTTCGAAAAAGTGGAGTTCTCCAAATCGTACGAATAGTAAAAGTTCAATAAAATAAGCAGAAATATCTTAAACAAAATTATTAAGAAAAAGAATAACCTTTTGGAAATTCTAAATCCACCGAATAACGGACTAACCATATGCATATATCAAAGATCTGATTACCTGTGGAGTTATTACCATCAGGCAAAGCTTGCGGGTAGTAATGAATCTGACCTGTGACCTTATCTTTCAGTAACTTCTTAAAGAGTGAAATATTTTCACACGTCTTCTCACTACAGTCAGGGGCATTTTCTTTCCTATCTTGGTTCATTACTTGACTCAATGGTGGAGTCAATATTTTTCTATAATGTGCACGCACGAAAAGCGTATTTACCACCCTTAAAATGTTGAACATAGTGCAAGCGGTAGAAAAATAGGGAAATTTGAAATTTGGATATTAAAATATGTAGGAAAAACAGAGCTTGGTTAAGTATTCTACATTCGTGTTGTGTGGCTAAAAAAGTAATCGCTTTACTTAACAGTCGTACAATTAACAGTACTCTGAATTTGGGCTGAAGGGTAAACTGATTGGCATTCCATGAAGCGCAGGCATAACGTTGTAATTGTTTTGGGGAAATAATGCAACTGGCTACTTCACAATAACACTCTTTATTACAATAGCGGTCCTTTGATTTTACTAAACAGGACTGAGATTGGAAGATTTAATTTGTAGTAAACAGTCAAAGTGATACTGTAACAGAAGTAAGAAAGGCAAACAACACATTTCTAGAAGAGCTGTGTCAAACGCGATTGATTCGGTCTTTGTGACCCGTTCAGCAAAAAGATTGATTGATAAAATCCATCAATCCTAATGTCGATCTCTTGCCACTGAAACTGATGAACATAAAGTGAACGAAACGAACAAAAAAACTTTTGTTCCGTTCATTAAACTTGTTCTCATTTATTTTACAATACCGAATAGGAATGTAAATGAAACCGAATGTATTTTCTTCATTTTATATACTATTAAAAATGGCGTGAACAAAGTAGAAAAGAAGTAGATAAAGCCAAAATGTCGTTCATTTTCACATTGTTTCGGTCTCAGTCAGAACGAAACGATTGGAAAAACAATATTTTAGTTGAACATTTCATATCGGTCTTTTTTGGTCTCGTTCGGGACGAAACGGCTGGATAAAAATTGAATTCGGTTGAATGAGCGATTGATTGAAAAGATCTAATCCTTGAACCAACTAATCATTGATTGATTCGATCTTACAAAATGAACGATTGGCACAGCTCTAATTTCCAGTCAATGAAAACATAGTTGCACCACCCAGTACAAAAGAGATAGACTTTACTCTTTAAAAAAAAAAATCTTACAAGGAATATAGCCACTGTTTCGGATGTTTTGGATACGCATACGGAGGTAATATGCTGTTTGGGTAGAAGTACCAAATCACCAACCAAGTGATCAGTGTTATATCTCATAACCGCTCAGGTTTTGAAAGAAATACCATCAATTGTCTTCAATAAATAAATAAATAAAATAATAAACGCATGCCTTAAGCTTAGATAAATGTAACATCATTTTTGAAAATTGTAAAAGTCATTGTTATACCAAAGCAAAGTAAACCACTAATAGAAGTAACATCTTACATACCAATATAATTTAGACCAGCACGATAAACCGATTCCATCGAATTACGGAAGTTGTGGAAATGGCAGTTGAAAAAAGTAAAACAAATACTCTATTCTTAGATGTAGCTCAAGACTTTGGGAAAGTTTTGGCGCTTAGGATTTGAGTAAACAAAAATTGCATAGGAAATTTCCGAAAGTAATACTACGAAATACTGAAATCCTACATTACGAACCGACTCTTTAAGGAACGATACGATCAACATTTATCGAAACTAAAGAAAATTGATCGGTGTACCACAAGGAAGTATCGAATGACCAATATTTGTTTGTTATAGTTTACTAGAGGTATTCCATTTGATATCAACGCTATTATGACCATATTTGCTGAGAATAATGTATTTTGATGCTTGATAAATCCGTTTAGAAGGAACCTACAGAAATATTTCAAAATACAGTCGATAAGGCAACAATGGCAAACAAAATCGATGCATTTAAGGTTAACAGTCAAAAACTCTTTATAGTGTTCGTATTTCTCAAAAGTACAGCTGTAACTTACGCCGATTCTCCAAGTACATTGGAATCACTTTGTATTTAGACCAAAGGTGTACAGAAAATTTCTTGAAGAACATATAATTTTACTGGTTACTAGAAGGCTTATATATAAGGATATAATCCAGAACAAAATAATGCTACACAAGCAAGTTGTAAATAACGTTTGGAAATACGGAATATCTAGCTATGTGCAAAGAAAACAAATGTTTAACTCTTCAAAAAATTCGAAAAAAAACAGTCCTTCATGGAATAGTAAATGCCCCTTGGTACACAAGAGCATTGTAATCCTTAAATAGAAATGTTTTCAGAAGTGGTTTAAAAAAACATGTCTTTTCACACGATCAGCGACTATAAAGCCATACCATCACCGAATTCAAAACCCTCATAAGTAATCGAGACAATGTTCAAAGACTTAGAAGAACTAAACCTAATGAGTTGATGGTCTATTAGCTATGGGAAATTATTATTAGGTCTTACTTCTCCTAATGTGGTTTCATTCCTTTAGTCTTGGATTCTGGTGGTTTTCGTGCTGTATGAGCCCCACACTATTAAGTACCGAGTATTGCTAAGTGTCTTTTGATGATTTCCACTGTAAAAAAACCAACAAGATATTGGTGGAAGGAAGTATGCCCAACGTCCAAGAACTATAGAGGTTTATTGCTTATAAATGTTGAATATCTAAAGTACTGTGTTATCATCTTGAGAAGTTCAGCAGCATTTAAATTCGTAAGTATCAGTCCGACGAGTCTAGCACGGCCATTTTGATCAGAGAACAAATCTTCGCACTGGAAATATCAGCAAATTTTTAGTCGAGACTTATTTCTTTTCATCTACTTCAAAACCGTATACGATAGCATTCATCGACAGGATCCCTCGAAAGCTGGATCTAGCTGGCTAGTTTGTTATTAAAATCACGAGTTACAATTAGGAACCTTAAAGAATAAATCTCCCGAAATATTTTAAACATGCCCAGTCTTCCGGATAGGACATTTTGCAATCGTTGATTTTCACCAGATAGTTCGCAAGGCAATAGTGCCCACATGGAAGTCACTATCTTCATGAAATATGTCGAATATCTAATACTTTCTGAACTCATCAATAGCATCAGATGCTTCCGAAGTATCATAATACCTAGTCTTATTAACGCCGATTGGCGAACAAATGAAACTTGTTGGTCTTAAAGAAAATGTGAACTATATCAAGTACAGGCTATAAGCAAGATTAAGTTAGGTTAGCTTGAAGTGAATGTCATCATGAAAGTTGACTAACTCAGATCAAAATTTAGTCCATTACGATTTAGGAGACTTTCTTCCTAATCGTTAAACTTCTAGGAGCTCCGAAGGATATCAAAAAACAAACAAAAATCTATCAACTGACTAGAAGAACACGTCATTATTGATAGCAGTAACTTCGCAATAAGAATCGATTGCACTGGATGACTGGCAGAGTTGTGTTTTGGATCGTATAGTATGGACACCTTTCTATCCTCAGGTAGATACCCTTCACGGCTAGGTAAAAACCTAAATTTGTCCGTAGATCCCAAACCTTAAATGTTCGCTTCTTTTATAAAACAAATAATAATTACTCAAAACACTGCAACAGTTAAACTCACATAACTCAAAAACTCTGTTAACCATAACCGTAACAGTAGTCATAGCACATAATTACCACGATTAAATTCGTCTCAGCCAAAAACAATTTAATAACACCCTATACGTTTAACTATTATTCTGATGGCTTCTCATACCGACCAGTCCACACAAACAATCCAAAATTACTTAAACGTATCCCAAACCATTAATTTTCGGCCTTTTGGGAATGCACGCCCAGACCAATACCAGCGCCAAAGCAATTTGTGGTTGCATCAAAGTAGAACAAATAATGGGTTATCCCTTAAATGATCCCAAAGTAAAAAAAAATCGACCTTAAGATGTTTTGTGTGTCTTTTTGGGACTCTCTCTCTCCACGCACATCAGCTTCTCGAATGACATTTGGTCACACACATTGGATTGACGAAATTTCTAAAATAAACCTGCGTTCTATGGTGACGAAGACGAAGCGAAGTACCCGAACCAGCGTTAACTATGGAAGTCATTAAAAAAGTACCAGTGGAACGCTTTCTTATCGGTCCAATTTATCACCAACTATAAACTCCCACTGTATAACAGTATTAGTGTGTCTCTGCTGTGCTAGGAAATAAAGGGTCAATTGCGCATTCAGCGACACGACCAGCTGGACACAGCACTGCGATGACGGTTGTGCAAATTAACCGAATTAATTTACGAGCTCAAATCAAAATTTTGCACGCACATTTCCGCGATCGTCCCTTTCGAAGAAGTTGCTGTTTCTTGAAGCGGGGAGAGGTTTTTCTGTTTCTTGTTAGACTCCATGGGCTCAGTTCCATCGACCAGATATTCGAGGCGCCCTCTCTGTTCCCGTTGCCGCCCCGTAAAAGGGTCAAATGGATTCTCACAATTCCATTAGTGTCACTGTGTGGCTTGGCTCTGGTCTCTTATTATAAAGAAGGCTTCGCCCACAGTCCCGGACTCTACTTTTGCCTGCGTTGACCATTGAACGCGCCAGAACAGAATTGACTTCTGAAAAGCGTTCCCTAAAGATAGCCTCTTCCGCGCCACTCGAAATGGCCATCTGCGCTAGGGGGTTAATTTATTGGTTCGGCTTTTTTTTCGCAAGACTATCGGTCGGTGGAAAGTGGACAATCGTATGTAGTGAGTAGGGGAGAGCGCCGCTGCCCTCAACAACAAAAAGTGAAATAAATTCATGATTATGTTGTTGAAATGTGTAAACAGGGAGTCATGTCATGTAATGAATATTTTATGATTGCAATGCTATAAGTTGTTCCCTTTGAGGCCTCTCTGTTGTGACCAGGACAATGACAATGACAATGCTGATGATGATGATGGGCGAGGATGATGATGATGATGATGGTTTTTATTGATAGTGCAACGCAAGTGAGATCACAGAGCGTTCGGGTTCCTGGGGCAAGGAGACCATCCTCGAGGCACACCATACCATCGGACAAGACGAATGACAGTTGATGAAATTGATTGTGAGTGCGATGTGCGATGAGCAAAACGGTCAGACAGAACAAACCATCAGCATTGCATCGGCACAAAAAAAAGCTCACCGTTCCACGTTTCAGGGTCTGGTGCGTTCTGGTTTAATGATGTCCTTATGATTGACAGGCACAAAAAACCATTCGCCTTAAAATATTCGCGCAGTTGGTTTCAATAATTCAATTATTTTTGGTTGCTTCCGAGGTAAGTTGGTAGAATGCGAGAAAAAAGTCAATTTGAACAAAAAAAGCTGCGACTGCGCTCTGCGGGACATTGATGTGATGGATATGAATGAAAAGAGATCTGGATAAAGGGCAGTTTGATTAAAGGAAGAAATTGTTTAGAGGGAAAAAAATTTAAGATACATAATAAATGAATGGAGATTAAGACTTAAGTCCTTATTCAACTTTTATTATGACTTGGAAAATAATTGGACGAAGTTTTGAAATTTTTTGAAGTTGGTGCTTTCCTTCCAGCTGGTTAAGTTTCTGAAAACGATGCCTGTCAACACTTCAAGTCGTAAAAAAAGAATACTTTTCATTCTTCTTTAACAAGTATACCATCTTCGATAGGGCCCTTGAACCACTTAGGAATTAAAATTGAGGTTTATAAAGTTGAGATCTATTAGTTCTATTAATTTGTAACGTTCAGCAACATGCGCAAATAATTTAATAGTTTTATTTTTTATTTATTTTTAGCCCAATTTCGGTCGAAAAATCATATTCACCCGTTTTTGGATGAATGAGTTCGTCAACAAGCAATATCGTTGAATTTGGGACGATCACGATCCATACGAGATCCACAGAAAGTCACTGTCGGGTTTAGGTAGCTTTCAAGAGACAGTATAAAGACCCACACACTTAAGGTATATGTTGGTCCGTTGTGATACAACAGGAATCTATGAAAATTCTCTCTTACTTGGAGCACTTTTCCAATAAGCTAGTAGGATAACTTATATCTGTCTTTGTCGGAAAACTTGAATCCATGTCGTAGAAATTCCTCAATCGGAGTCTACGGCTTTGGAGAGAGTAGAACAAGTAGATAGAAAGCGAAAAATCGTTTTTTTTTCTTCTCGGCCATACAGTGTTGCGTGTTTGCATGTTAAGGGTTTTCCAAGGGTTTTCGCGCCATTTTTTAACTCCCAGCATTATACCATCATCATCGAAATTCACTCTGCTCTAACACCATCTAAGTTTTCATCACAGCAGATACTCTTCGAGGATTTAGCACTTCCTTGCAGAACCCTGAAAAAATGGTTGTACTATTAGGAGCAGCGGCTGACGAATAGTTCTCAGTCCTTCAGTGTGACATTTCAAACTATTAAAGGGCACGGTAGTGCCCAACCAAGTTCTGGCACTACACCCTTTTTACAGGAACAAACTCAGGCGATTTTTGATCCCTTCCTATCTTCAGTACCAATGAAGTCAGAAACTTAAAACTCCGAATATATGCTAAGCTAGTCAGGCACAGGCACCAAATATCAATTTCTAGCATAAGCGTTTCCTGAGATATAAGGCCTCAAAAATCACAAAAACCGTAACTGACTGACTGACTGACTGGCTGACAGATCATCAAAATTATGGAGCACTTCCCGACATCGTAGAATCTTGTAATTTTGCACAATGGTAGGTCTTGTCATGCAAGTAGAGGAAAAAATTTGGGGTTTTCCATTCAGGGGGCGTGGTATCCGCCCACTTTCTCTGAATTGGTGTTGGTTGAATGGAGCACTTCCGACTGCTGTAAAACGATGAAATTTGGTAGAACGGTAGGGCTTGAATTTCATATAAAGGACCAATAATAAAAATTGTGGTTTTCCATTCAGGAGGCGTGGTATACGCCCACTTTCTTAAAAAATGTTTAATTTATATGGAGCACTTCCGATTGCTGTCATTAAGGTAGGTATGTTAGTGTTAGGTATCTTGCCAGGATAAGAAGAAATAATTGAAGCGCAAATCAAAACCATCAATAACAAAAAGAAAATATACCAAAAGAAATAGGAAGCTATAAACTAAGTTGGTTTTAGTAGGTAGAGTCTACGAGTCTATCTTTCCGTATCTTTCGAGATTTTGACATGGCAAAATATTAAAATCTTTGCAAAAAGGAGTGAGATCAGACCAAAAACATAAATGTTAAAAAAAGAGTTAAGTTCTTCTATACAAAAGCCTTTGTGTAACAAGTCAGCCGTGAAAAGTACTGAGATCTAAAAGTACGCCAAGTTCTAACTTTATGAAGGTTTAATACCGAATATTTAAAGTAGAATAATATTGAAACAGCTACAACGTAATAGAGAAATTTTATTATTTAATGATTACTGACTAAAATTTGATGGGCTTACTTGGCAAGTTTTTTTCATGCCCAATTCAAAAGGTTTTAAAAACTTGACCAGTGAACCCATCAAATTTTATTCAGTAATCATTAAATGATAAAATTGTAGCTGTTTCAATATTATTCTACTTTAAATATCCGGTATTGAACCTTCATGAAGTAAGAACTTGACGTACTTTTGGATCTCAGTACTTTTCAGGGCTGACTTGTTACACAAAGGTTTTTGTATAGAAGAACTTGGCTCTTTTTTTAACATTTATGTTTTTGGCCTGATAACACTAACGAAAAAAGTCTATATGGATACTAAAATGTGACCACTTCTGCTAAGTAAAAAGAGAGGATCAGTCAGCACTCTTCGTATATCAACGTGGTATACTCTGTAGCTGTCTGCTTTCAAGCATGTCAATAGCTAATTGGCTACCAAGAACAAGTTCCAAGGATGAGCAAAGAGAACATCAAACTGTGTAGTTTTTCTACTGGCAGTACTCCTTGCAGAGATGCCCCTCAGTTTTGAATTGACAAACCTTCGAATCAACATTTGACTAACCAATTCTCACATCTTATAGGTCAGATGCTTATATAAATTTGTAGAAATTGTTGAAGGCAAATACCCCTTGTTATAATAGTTAGTACGTGCGAACGTCATGCAGATGGTCTCAGCCGTTACAAAAAAGCTTTTCAGGGGTGTACTGCATTTTGCAAGGAATTGACAAATCCTCTAAGAGTATCTCTTGTCATGAAAAGTGTTGCTTATTAGCCGTTCGGAATCGGCAGAAAATTGTAGGTCCCCTCTATTCCTGCTAACACGCACACAAGAATGGTTGAGAGTTGTAAGTCACTTGGTTCTGTTCGACCTGTTAGACCACAAAATTCATTTTATAAATTGCTCATAAAGAAAAGCAATCATTCTTTCTTGATAATATTAATCTGTGGAGAACGCGCAAACTCCAAATTCCCTTTGCAATAGCTACGCATGTTAAACTGGACAAAAAAGTCGAGTATTAATGGTTGTTCGTAAATAATTATCAATCAAACTTTCAAAAGTTTTCAGAAAGAATAATGATAGACCCGATGGGTTTTTGAGGTCTTCAAATTCTCTCATTAGCAGAGAAAGATTGAGAGAATTTAAGTTCAAGACAGCTTCCAAAATAGACTAGCCAAATGCAATTTATCACTTATCGATAAGTTAACTTACTTTTTAAACTATTTGTGTTAATACTAGTAACAATTTGAGCTGCTGTAAGATCAGTAAACTATTTTAATCGAACGATTTTACCTTTCTTAGTCAACATGGGGTTATTGGATTTTTCCAACCTCGATTTATCGATTTTGACTCAAAATTCTCCTCTAGGGAAATCATTTGGTTGTCTTAATTTTTCTTACAGAAGTTGTAAACTTTAACTTCTCTAGTGTCTTTAGCTCGATTGAAATGTGTTCAATAATCTTTCATGAGAACAGAAGATAGGAGTCTTTCAGTAAATATCCAGTACTTTTCTTTATCTTTAATAAAAGTATTGAAAGTCAAGCAACATTAAAAAAAATAGCTATGTGTTTAAGAGTTTGAGCTTACTTTAATTAGAGCATTAGCTTACAGAAATGCTGCCTTAAACACGATAGACGTATGCTTTGTTCCATGATGGAAGTTTCTTTTGTTTTTTTTTGTTTAATTGGAAGTGAAGTTTGACTCCAATCTCATTGAACTTTAAAGCACGAAGCACGAACTTCTGTTTCTGTTACACCAAAAAGATCTTCCGAAATGTCCATGTCTTATCTGCCCATTTGATGTTCAAAGACCTCATGATCGAATAAAAGCACAAAGATATTTTTTTTTAATAAAATAAAGCACCCCTTTTATTTGGGACAAAGCAAACAAACAAATCATCCTCCTCCATTAAATTTCTTTAATTCACCTTCCTGTGAGCTGGTATTCGAATCAAGGGGTCAATAAATTTCATTAAGTCAAACAATAAATCACTGAAACGATTCTTTCGGTTTGTGTCTTTGCTGATGCAACAACAAAACAACACAAATACACTCTGCTTTTTGTCGTCTTCTCTCTTTGACCGGTCGGCCCGGCCGGTGTGACTGTCTTGAGCTAGAACAAGTTAATTAATTCTGAGTCTTCGTTCCATAAAAAACACACAGAAACAACACCAAACAAATCTCAGGTCTGAAGAAGCCGAAAAGAAACAACAACGTATAACCAAAATCACACCCGGTTCCGAGATCCGAAGAGCAATTTAATTCACTTTGTTCGATGAGCATTATCAGACAGATAACAGATAAATTTGGTCAAATTCACGCTTAATTGGGAAAAAGAAGACGAAAATGACGAAAAAAGGAGATATAAAATTGAGATGTTGCCTTCGGGAACAAATAATAATGTCCACTCTATGTCTACCTCTTAATACCTCTCTATAAACTCACCTATACCTTTTCTTTTCTTAAGATCGTGACATCTTGAAATTAAATTCCTGACCGTGCCACATTTGAATAGATGATGTCCGTTTCCCTGCACTCGTCGTAGCTATATAAATGGGATGCCACACGAGATAGATAAATAACCAGAGCCCCGAAAAGATTTAGTCATAAATTCTTACTTTTTCGAAATTGGACCGGGTCCCCAAAATTCTTTATGAGGTGATACTAATCAATGGAGCCACTGAAATCCGTACATTCGATGGTGCATATTTGTGGAAGCTCCTAAAGCATAGGAGGCGAGTCCTCCTTAATTCAACTCGAATTAAGATTGATGTGATGGAGTTGCTGTGGCCGATACGATAGGCGTGGGCCGTTTATTTGGGCCAACACTCGATGATGATGATCACTCTACCTTCCAATATAAAATTTATTTGTATTTTTATTTCGCATGATTGTTTGGGGGAAAATAATATAATTTTATGATTATGGATAGAACTGGTCCGAGTGGGCACTATAAAGGAACATTATTCATTTGAAAATAGACAGTCAGAAGGCAGTTAAGCGGCAGAAAATTGTCTCATTAATGCGCAAACAGGTGATAAGAAAGGTTATAAATTAATGATGTCTTTTATTTGTTGCCATAAATTCGAAAACAAAAAGTATAGTTTGTTTATAACTTCCTTGATTGAGGAAGTTATTGACTGCAATCATAAATCTTGGTGACATTCATAGATCAGTAAAAACGGAGATCTTTTTAAGGATAAGAGAAATTACCTGAAACAAGTCGAAGTGAGACATCAAAGCATGAACTTTGTCGGCCACTTAAGAGTAATATAAAAGATTTTATGAAGTAATTTGAACAAAAAGGATTGATGACAGCGCTGCATTGACCCCATCACCGATCAGCAAGTTGTATAGAATTAAACCTTAGAAAATTGAATTTGTTAGAATCTGATGTGTGTTGATTACTTTAACTGTCAATTAGCAGATCATCTTTGGCCCTAGAGGGTAGTGGACGAAAACTTCAAAAATAAGATAACTCAATCTTGTATCGCATTCTTTAATACTTAAAAGAATTTGTCAAATTTTAAACAAAATCTTTTAGCTGTAGTTTTTTTTTAGTTGAATGACTCCATTTTATCTCACAAAAATTAAAAATCACACTGTTTAATATAAATTTCTTAAGTCTAAGCGGTATTGTACATGACCATCTACCATAAGAGGGAAAGCCTTTAAGCGAATGTTTAAAGTATGAAAATGAGAGCATTACTAAAATTGGTTAATCTTTTATACATATGTAAAATCGAGAGATTCAATTTTTCGAAATTCACTTATTGAATAATTCGTTCAGATCGATTTGGATGACACCGATCTTCCCATGGTCATTAATATTTTGCATGAGAAATTCAATTGGTTTGAAATAGATGATTTTGGAATGTCGATAATTGCACGAACTCAGGAATAATCTCCCTGCTCATTTTGTCCTTACAAAAGTGGCAAGGACATGTTTGTATCGTTAAACAGCCGACAACAATTTTGTGAAAATATAGAATAACTATTCCAACAATTCTTAAAATAAACCTAGCTGAATCGTTTTTGAATAGAATTTTCAGTAACGCTTAATGCTTTATACCAAATGGCAAAGGGAAGGGTGGTCGCCAGGAAAGTTCGCTGCACTTCCCCCCTTTTTACAGGAATACACTCAGGTGGTTTCTGACCCCCTTTCAACTTCATTACCAATCAAGTCAGAAACTTTAAATTTGCATTACCAATTTTCTTGCAATTAGCGGAAGTGTTCAAAGACAGGTGCCTCACCAAATTTAAACTCTTTAGCATTGGTGGTTTCTGAGATATAGAACTTCAAAAATCACTAAAACCTCAACTGGCCGACTCACTCACTGACAGACCATCAACATAATGAAGCACTTCTCGGCACCTTAGAACCATGTAATTTTGCAACACTGCATGGGTGCATTCAAAGAAAAAAATCGAAAATTTGGATTTTATAGTTTAGGCAGGGGCTTGGCGCCCTCCCACTTTCTTAAAAGAAGTGCCTTAGGACTTGAAGTACATACAAAGAAAATAATCGAAAATTTAAGATTTTCCATTCAAGAGGCGTGGCATCCACCTACCTTCTATTGTTATAATTACATGGAGCACTTTTGAACGTTGTTAAATGAAGAAATTTGGTAGAGCGGTGGGAATCCTACGATATGTTGTCCATTGTCTTTTCGTTAATTTATATATAGGTTTTTTCAATTGGAGTGGGTAGACTATTGAGGCCTTTTGCACCCCTGTTGTCAGTTGATTATTGTTCAATTACTGATCCCAAGCCACCATGGCAAGTTACGCAATTCCACAGAATTCGGCCTTGATATGTAGAAGATCAAATTGACCCATGTTTATGACCATAGATAACGCTGTTTGTTCGCTGACTGGGATTCGGAGCGTATGGAAGAGGATCCTAATTTCGGTCGAAAAACGACATGTGGTTCGAGCAGAACCATGCTCGGTACAACACAACAGATATCACGCTTCACAAAATTTCAAAAATGAGTGTTATTAAAGAAAAACTGTTCATAAGCATTAAATTCATTTTTTAATAGACTATAACAACTCCCTTAGTAGTTGGAGCTAAAAACCGGATGCCATGTGATTCAAGCAAATATTAGCTTATGCAAGAACACAAATTATAAGTCTGTACTGGTTTCTTAAAAAACTAAACTTTTATACTTATGCATAATTTTTAAAACGTTTACAAGAAAAAATTTCGGTACGCCAATTTAAAGCTTTTATTATTTTTCAAATAAAAATTAAGTTTACGAACAAAAATATTGAGCCGTTCCGGAGATATCGAATTTTCCAAAAAAAAAATAGATTTTTTTTCAAGTTTTGAAATATGTACAATGTTTTTTAAACTTTTTAGAAGCTTCTCTATAAAAATTTCATTAAAATCTGTTTTGTCGATAATGAGAAATTCTAAATTAACAAAAAATGGTTCTATGGTAGGTATATAGTCAGTAATAATCTTGATTTCAATTTTTTTTTATTTGATTATATATCGTAAAAATTAATCAAAAGAAAAAAATTTTTAGCAACATTCTCCGAGCCGTTGTCGAGAAAAATACGTTTTTCGAAAACCATTTTTTTAACATTTGTATGGAGGGTACCTTTATTTTTAGGTAAAATAATTTTTTTCTTACATTTTATAATTTATATTAAAAAACTTTTATTTATGAAGTTTTAAAAAAATCGACCATGAAGTTTTCGAAATATTGAGTTTTCAAAAAAAATTTTAATTTTTTCGAAAAATCCAAAAAAAATTTGTTTGAAAATTTTAATACCCATTAATATTGAAACTGTTGGGAAGCCTTAACATAAAAAAAAATAATCAAAATCGGTCCTTCCGTTTTTGAGAAAATAAAAAAAAAATGGTTCCAAGGGGGGTACCAAAAATAACAATTTTTTGGAATTTTTTTTCAACCATTACCTAGCTTTAACTAAATGAAAGTTTTTGATTTTTTTATATTTATAAAATTTCGGAAAAAAATCGTATGGCGGTAACATAATTTAGATTCGTTTCGATGTAAATGTACTTAAGAAATTTGATATTTAACTTCATAAACTTAGATTTTAGCGAATTTTTAATACGAACAAAGATCACGTATGAATGTAATTGTATTTTAAAGGAATTTTGGTAAAGAGTTTTTCAATAAGGGCGGGTAGATGTCGAAGTGGAATAAAATAAGCTGTGTTTTTAGCAACTACCAAAATTCTTATAAAAAATAAAATGCACGACCGGTTCGCACGAACTTGCTCCCTTTTGGAATCTTTTCAGGGGTATACTACTGACTAGTTACTCTTACACATAGGGTTTTTGTACAAATGAAAACTTGGCTCTCTTTTTTTTAGTTATGTATTTTCGTTCTAAGAGGAACAGTTGGTCAAACAATCAAGGTTGCGGGACACGAATTTGAAGTGGTGCAATCCTTTAAATACCTTGGATCAATAGTAGCAGCCGATAACAATATAGAAGAAGAAATACGCGGGCGGCTTCTCAAATCCAACAGAGCCTACTATAGTCTGTCAAAGCTCTTCAAATCCAGAAATCTCACCATAACTTCAAAACTGCTGCTGTACAGGACCATGGTCCTGCCAGTACTCACATATGGATCCGAGACTTGGGCGCTTAGCAAAAGGCACTCCGACCTCTTAGCTGCGTCCGAGAGAAAAGTCTTAAGGAGAATTGTTGGCCCCGTATGTGAGGAAGGACGATTCCGGAGACGGTACAATCATGAGCTGTACGCAATCTACCTTGAAGCAGATATCGTGACAAAAATTAAGCTCGGTAGACTCCGGTGGGCAGGGCACCTAGCTCGCATGAGCGAAGAGGAACCTGCTCGGAAAGTTCTTTGTGGTACATTCTATGGTAGACGACAGCGTGGTAGACCATGCTTGCGCTGGAGAGATGGCGTAGACCAGGACGCCCGAAGCCTTGGGGTGCGCAACTGGATGGCGTCGACTAGAGACCGGGATATGTGGAGAGACTTGTTGAAAGAGGCCAGGACCGGAACCCGGTTGTCGAGCCGATGATGATGATGATTTTCGTTCTAATCTCTTTTTCTATAAATGTAAGGAAAGATAAACAAAAATGGAATTTTTAAATCAAGGAAAATGATGAAAAAATTTATAATAAACAATAAATATATTTTCTTAGCGAACACGAAATTTTAAGCAAATTTACAATACTTTATTCGCAGAACCCGATTAAATGAATCTGATCGGTATTTATCATAAAACAGGGTGTTTTTGATTTTTTAGAGGCGGAGAACTTTAAATTGGCAACACTGTTTTCTCTTGTCAACTATTTCTGTGTGCATGTTCTTTGCAAAATGTTGAGGAGATCTATTTTTTTTTTTGCCGAGCCCCCATAGTAAGGATGAAAAGATTTTTCATGACAAAATTAAGTCTTTGAGAATTTCTGACTTCCTCGCAAGAGGTTTTAAAAAATTAAATATATTTTCAAGTGACAGCAGCTGGGAACCAATCCCGGATCTTCGGTGTTACACTTCAATTCACAACCCATTTTAACACGGGATACTAACTCACTTTGAGTTGGCACATCTTATCATTTATCACCATCTATATAAATATAATGTACAACTTTTTCGCACAAAACTGCGTTTGAGGTTCAAGGCTAAAACGTGATGAAGCATTGAAGGTACAAAGTATAAGATTATTACAATTATCGCATTGTTTCGGAAAAGTGTAAAAAAAAGGTCAAAAATATTAACCGCAATTAATTAATGTCTTCGATTTTTTTTTCAAGGTATGCTATCTTCTGTTCCTTTAAGAAGTACCCTTGAGGTGAATTGAAACTAACTATCGGAAAATACGGACAAAATTAAAGAAATAAAAAATATTGAGCTCATTCAACTCAGATTTGAACAATATTTGTATATGGGGCAAAAATAATCTTGTGGAATTTAATGCTTCGAAAACTCAAAAAAATATGAGATTTTCATAAATATATTATTTTATTACTATATTGTAGGTACTTGTTAATTACATATTCTTTATTGTAATTAACATAAATATGTTATAACTAAATAATATTTGATCTCAGAGATAGGACCTATCGGAACAATTTCATACAGCTAAATCGCAAAAACAAAACATCATAAAGATGTTGCAACGGATACCTATTAGGCAAATTTGAATAATGTTACCAAAAGTTGGAGAATATTCACTTCGAGGGCGTTTTTGGTGCTTCCCATTCGGGCATTTTTATTCCGGAATTAATTGTTAGACATAGACTTTTACTACGGGTCCTGTGATGGACTCCATCATTTGGTTCGTAAAATATCGTTAATGCAACAAGAAGAAAAAGAGTGTAAGTGATTCCATAAGTGTACCTAACAATAGAGTTAAAATAAGATCTAGGTTCGCCTAGTGGTCCAAATCTGCAAAACTAAATCCGGCATATACTAATACTAAATACGTGAAGTTATAACTTGTACTTTTGCGATGATAGGAAAAAGAGTTATACGAAAACATAAGGACACCAGCAAAACTCAATTGGTATATACCTACGTTAACTATACTACATAATTATAATCTCAGAGGGTGCTATGTGCTATAGATACTCATTTGTAACTGTAACTTTCACACAAACGAAATGAGTAAGTTTTTTCTATTCCTGTAGTTCAACACACTCCGACTTTGGAGCCATCAATAATTCAAACTTATATAAATCGAAATCATTTATTAGCCATAAATCGGCCCTTAAGATTAACACAGATATCTGTATCGGTATATATTTGCTCCGTCCGTTTTCTGCCCTAAAGATAATGTTAATTACCAAAAACGCAATTGCTGTTCTATTCGTCTCTATATTTTAATCATCAATTCAAATTAAGACAGTTGTGTTAAAATACGAAGACACATAAAATAAAATGCACGACTGGGTCGCACAAAGTTGCTCTTATGTAAAAGAATAAGAATTTCAAAAATTAATGTTATTAGAGAAAAAGCACAAAATTCTTTTTTAAAATACTAAAACTCCTTTAGTAGTTGGACCTAAGCCCAGGATGCCATGTGTTTTGAGCAAATATTAGCTTATACAAGAACAAAATTGTAATTCGTATTAGTTGGTTTCTTAAAAAAATAAGCTTTTGTATACAAAATTTTTAAAACATATTTAAGAAAAAATTTTGGTACGCATATTTAAACTTTTTATTATTGTTCGAATAAAAATTTAATTTACAAAAAAAATATTGAGCAGTTTTTGAGATATCGAATTTTCAAAAAAAAAATAGATTTTTTTCTTTCAAAAATTCAAAAAATATTTTTTTTTTAAAAAGTCTTAAAATGCAATGTTTTTTAAAGTTTTCAGAAGCTTCTCTAAAAGTAAAGGTTCATCGAAACAAAAAAAAAACTATCAAAATTCTCGGAGCCGTTTTTGAGAAAAATACGATTTTCGAAAACCATTTTTTAACATTTTGCATTGAGGGTACCTTTATTTTTAGGTAAAACAAATTTTTTTCCTCAGATCTTGTAGATTATATTAAGAAAGTTTCATTTATCAAGTTTAAAAAAAATCGAGCTTGGAGTTTTCGAAATATTGAGTTTCGAGAAAAAAAATTGAAATTTGAAAAAATTTGAAATTTGAAAAAATTTGAAATTTGAAAAAATTTGAAATTTGAAAAAATTTGAAATTTTTTTTAAGAATCAAAAAATAAAACTTTTAAAATTTGTATACACAATAATATTTAAACCTTGGAGGGGCTTCATAATGATGTAAAATCGGTTGTACTGTTTTCGAGAAAATCAAGAACCAAAAAATGGTTCCAAGGGGCTTTCAAGAATAACCATTTTTTGGAAAAATTTTTTGAACCATTACCTAAAATGACGAAATGAAATTTTATGAATTTTTTTTTTCAAAATCCTGTGGGACAGTTTTTGAGAAAAAAATATTTATAAGATTTCGAAAAAACATCGTATGGCAGATACCGTTATGTTTTGGTCTTAAAAAGAAAAGAAAAAAAAAACGTGTGGGGGGAAAAAAATTCAAAACGATATCTACCAAGTTTAACGAAAATCGGCCCAGCTTTTTAGGCCGTAGTCGAACAGACAGACAGACAGAATTTTGGGACCCACATTTTTCGTCTTCGCTATCATCGTAATATCAACTTTGATAAAAATCTTGAGTTTGATTTTTTTTACGAATGCATTATTTGCCTTATAAGTCGTAAGAAAAAACAACACTAGCAGAAGAATTTATGGCATGAAAATAACACTTTGTTTTTTTTTTTTCTTTAACAAAATGAACCTTTATTTTTTGGTTGTTTCGGGGGGGGGGGGGTGGTGGTGTTTGAACCCCTACAACCCCTACCTGCGTTCGCCCCTGGGCACATTCAAACCATCACCGCACCTCTACTGGATAGAATATAGCTTTAAAACTGATTGGCGACAGATCAATTACGGAAACATTTGTTTTTTTCGCACATCGTGGAAACATCTCATACTTATCGCTTCTACTTCAAATGTGTCTGTATTGAAATAGCCAGTTGTATTCCTCCCATTAAACAATTTTATCATAATACCCGCTCTTCTATGAATGCTCATCAGAATACCCTCCAATTGTACATCGCTATCTCCTGCTCAATTCTCCCTATATTTCTTAAACGCTCGCACTGTGTTGAGACATTTTAAGGGAAGTCATAACCCCTTTAGTGTGCGTGAGTTATACAAAAATTACTTCAAAAATAATTACAATATTATTTTCCTTTTTTAACTCAGATTGAAAAAATCAAATAGAATAAAAACAGCTAAAAAAAATAAGTTTTCTTTAATAATAGCTTAAAATAATAAACTGCCGTTTCTCTGAATCCAAATAATTTTTAAATTTCGTATTGTAAACGACTGAATTAAAGAATGATTATAATTTCTTTCAATTGAAAATATTTGGTTAATTGTCATTATTCATCCATTTAAAAAATATTTAATAAGAAATAATAAAATTGAAATTGACCAAAAAGCTGATCAAAAAATAAAACAAAAATTCATTCACTGGAATCACTTCGGATTTTAGAATTTTAAAAATTCCCAAATATAAGTGGCTAAGTTCATACCTTTAATCATTTTAAACCAGAAAGCTTAAAATTCTTCGAAATAAAAGATTCCATAAAGTCGTTATGTCCACTCATTAAATTATCACCAAATATTCATCCGCCATCGCATCTTGCGTCGTCGCCGTCGTCGTTTTCTATCTTCAACAGTTCACAGTCATATACAAGGATTTATGAGTGTGAACAAATAATGTGCTAATCTCTCTGCACGAAATGTATCTGCAGGTCTTTTCTCTTTGCAAAGGAAGCACCCACAGATATACGTTCGTTCGTTCGTTCGTTAGTTGGTTCTATAAAAGCAACCAGAAAACCAGCAACCCCAAATAAATAACGAATGTAATTATGAAAGGTATAGGAACTCACACCTTCGATAAGAGGAGAGGCGTCTTCGCGATGCGATTCCACAGATGCTGCGAGCCCGGTTTTTATCCGTTTAGCATGCCATAATTACCTGGCATAAAGTGGCCTTAATTGGTGTCTTGATGTGACCATGCTTCGCTTTATCAATTTGCTTTTTCATTTTTATTTATTTATTCATTGTTGTTGTTTTTTTGTGTGTTGTTGCTGTTTTTAAAGATGCAACCAAATATAACAATAAAACAAAAAACTATTTCTTTGATGTGCTCTCTTTCTGTGTAAGAAATCAAAACCCTGAATGAGTCTTGGCTGAAGGAACTTGTTTCAGAACTTTGTTTGAAGATTATCCCAGAATAGCAAGTGATTCCGATAAATTGCTACATCGGGAGGAAGATGTTATTTGCGAAAGGAGCGCGACAAAAAAAAATGTCTCAATTCGCACGACCAGAAAACACTCAAAAGGGTACCTAAGGACGAGACACACAGACGAATGATACAACCGACGCGACGAGAAAATGACGACGGGAAGTTCAATGCAATAAAACGAAGACAAACGTGGCATTAATTTTGTTTATGCGACAAGTTTCACGGATTAATTCGCAATGGTTGCTTTTTGCCGATTCACAGTCGTAAATTTAAGTTCGAAGATGATTGAATTTCTTGACATCTGGTTTTAGGAAAAATAATAAAGAAAGACCTTCAAAATTTCAATTAAGTCCTCGTGTAAGAGTTTCTAGTGTTATATTAAAATATAAGTAATTGAAAATAATTTTTAATATTATTTTATTTACAGGCTACAACCAAAATAAAACAAATAAACAAAAGAGCTGATGTTCGAACTTCCTTTTGTTCTTATGCAGGAAATTCCATCATTCAAAATATTTAAATGCCAATACATTTTGAACAAAATATGTGATATATATATATATGTATATATATATATATGTATATATATAAGTTATTTTCTAAATTTTAGAATATCGAACTTCAGGCTTATACAAGATTTGAAATGCTGTGTTCGTTTTACATCTTTCTTAAGCATTTTTACTTGCGACTTATAGGTACTATAAGGCAAGTTATGCATTCGTAAAAAAAATCGAACTCGAGATTTTGGTCAAAGTTGACATTACGATGATAGCGAAGACTAAAAAAGTGGGTCTCGCAATTCTGTCTGTCTGTCTGTCTGTCTGTCTGTCTGTCTGTCCGTTAGATTGCAGCTAAACGGCTCGGCCGATTTTCTTCAAACTTGGTAGATATGGGTTTTAATTTTTCCCCCCGGATGTTTTTTGATTTGATTTTTTAAGACCAAAAATAACGGTACCCCCCATACGAATTTTTTTCGAAATTTTATAAACATTTTTTTTTCTTAAAAATTGTTCGACAGATTTTAAAAATAAAAACACAAAAAAATTTCATTTAATTAAAGCTAGGTATTTGTTGAAAAAAATTTTCTGCAAAATGGTTATTGAGGGTACCCCCCATGGAACCATTTTTTTTGTTTTTGATTTTTTCAAAAACAGTACAGCCGATTTTGATCATTTTTTTTTTGCTAAGGCTCCCCAAAAACCTAAATAGAATTGTGTACTCAAATTTTTAAAAAAAATTTTTTTGGATTTTTAAAAAAAACTTCAAAATTTTTTTTTCAAAACTCAATATTTCGAAAACCCCATGCTAGATTTTTTTCAAACTTGCTAAATAAAAGTTTTTCAATATAATCTACAAGATGTAATAAAAAAAATTTTATTTTACCTAAAAATAAAGGTACCTACCATACAAATGCTAAAAAATTAAAAAAAATGCTTTTCAAAAATCGTATTTTTCTCGAAAACGGTTCCGAGAATTTTGATAAAATTTTTTTTCTTTCAATTAATTTTTACGATCTTTAATTTAATAAAAAAAATTTTGAAATTAAGACATTACAGCTTGTACCTACCATAGAACAATTTTTTCGAATTTTGAATTTCTCATTATCCACATAACGGATCCTAATGAAATTTTTCAAAGAGAAGCTTCTAAAAAGTCTAAAACACATTGCATTTCAAAACTTTAAAATAAATATTTTTTGAATTTTTGAAAAAAAAAATCTATTTTTTATTTTTTTTTGAAAATTCGATATCTCAGGAACGGCTCAATATTTTTTTTTGTAAATTTTATTTTTATTCGAACAATAATAAAAACTTTAAATTGGCGTACCAAAATTTTTTCTTCAAAAGCTTTTAAAAAGTTTGTACATAAAAGCTTTTTTTCAATAAACGACTACGACTTATAATTTTTGTTCTTGCATAAATTCATATTTGGATAGCATTTTGTTTTTGTCTCTTACTACTAAAAGAATTTAAAAAATAATTTGATCCTTATGAACAGTTTTCTCTAATAACATTCGATTTTAAAATTCTTAGTCTGTTACATAAGAGCAAGTTCGTGCGACCCAGTCGTGCATTTTATTTTTAATTTTATTTATGACGTAATTTTGTGCCTGACTTTGAAGAAAACCACTCCAGAAAAATAATTCAACTTTTCTACTAGCCGGCTTCGGATGGGAAGCACTAACTATCTATAGCCAGATGACTTCTGGTGAATGGATGCGGGCGGCCATATGACGAAGTCTTGGCTGATATCCTGCGCCCAACCAATGAATATCAAAACCTCGTCTATAATAATACACTACTACGTTGAGTAGAAATCTAACCTTCTGGAAATAATGAGTAAACTATGTTTTGTCTGGATTCTGTTTTAAGATCGGTTCAAGTTAGTCTCTATGTTTCGGCATTCATCCAACAAAACCCATAAGTTTAGCTTGATTGAACCAATTAACATTCCACGCTGGTGATACAAGTGCACTCAGTCGATTAAGTGGATACACATTAAACACCAAACAAAGATCTTTCTTCGAAAACGTCACGTCTGGCTTCAATGCCACTTCATCTTCACCTCCTATGCGCAAAATTGCTACAAAAATCTATTCAACCAGTGTCCGATATCCGATTATACCGTACCTATGCCGACAACAATAAGGAGACACACATTCAAATGACATCTTCCTTTGGTCGAACACAGGAAGAGAACCACAAAATCTCTGCAACATTGTAACTACAAAGTTGCAAATTTTGTGAGCTTCGAACATTTTTAGACAAAATTGTCCTTTCTGGCGGAAAATTTGCTTCGAAAAAAAAAATTTAAATTAACACATCTTCCGATCGGCCAATATCCATTTATCCGTTTTGACAGTTTTTATAGTTAACCAAAGTTTGTGTTTGTTTAAGTTTCCGCTAAATTTCACTCGACAATGCGGAGAGTCTCAGAGCTCACTGACATATGCCTACGCCCATCATATCCGCACCAATTTGCACCTGCATTTGGGTAGGTTTCGAGTGTAATTTATGGGTTCAAAGACGCGTTTTTGTCTGGTGTTTTTGGGGCATAAATAAATGGCCAAATAAACACTTTACACTGTCATAACAACCGAAACCATGAAATGAATGACTATGCGAGAATATGAGGCGCAACAAGAAGCCGCAGTGGAGACGTCTCTTTTTTTTGTATTTTCGGCTATACGAATAGCTGGTGTAGCAAGTCAGTTTGGGTAGTTGGAAAGTTCCGGCAAATGAGCACGTTTCATACCAAAAATATCGCAATAAATATTCGTGAATATATGCCCAAGACTTGGGCTTGACTTGGTCTGTCCGTCCGTCTGTCTGTTTGTTCTGTGGTCCGAAACAGATGGCATTTAGTTTCCTCCTTTGTTTTGAGGATTCAGCTTCTTTTATTTTTGGGGTTATGCCATCACGGTGGTTGATTGTCTGCAAAATTAACCACAGAAAGTATACGTTGGAGTGTGCCAGGAAGTATTCAATTTGGATCTTGATCTGAATCCCTTCGGACTTCCAATAATAATAACGTGTGTATGTTTGGCCGACCGAAATGCTTATTTTTGCAATTTATTAAACAATTACACTTATTATATCAGGACTGATATCAACCACAAATTGGTCTATGGCTCCAGAGATATAGTGTCGGAAATTACTTTGTTTTAGTGCTTAAAGTATACAATTATACTCGTATCAAAACCGCAATATTTTAACATTTAATGCAAATCGAAAGTATAATAATTGAGATATCATGAAGTGGAAGACTGGAATTTCTGGTTGTTCAATTTGTAGTCATCCATTTCGAGACTGTCTAGTAATAACTCAATTCAAGACTTAGTCGACTAACTTTGGATGGAAGAATACCAACAATTGAGAATTGAAGTATCGACAACTTTTGCATGTGTTTCGAATTAGATGCGTTCAAATATTTCATAGTTCGGGCGTTTGACTATCATGTCGAAGGAGCCATTGCAACACTCAATACAAAACTTTCGGGTACTGCATCTTGCGAGACAGGGACAAATACTCCAAGAGTATCTCTTATCATGGAAAATATTTCTCATCTTACCCATTCGAACTCGACAGAAAATTGTAAGTCCCCTCCATTCCTGCGAACAAAACACCCACGGAAGTAGTTAAGACTTTTAAGTCACTAAATAACTTCATTATTTGAAATCCTCGCCATTTAAACTGTAGAATTTTAACTGTAGAAATCGCTTCAATATAGCCATGTAGGGCCTGTTTCGAACCGGAAATCAATTATTACATGGATCAATATGATGAAACAAGTCACAACTGTGACAAAGATAAAGAACTGGAGTCCCTCGACCCATCAGTTCAATTACTGCCTTTGGGACATTGCAGTATTTTTTGCCTTAACTTCTGATCCTGTAAGAACTTGGTTCTTTTTATGACATGGCTGCAATGATTTCTGACTTCTCTGTGCTTTTTCCGATTTTTCTCAATTGTGTTGCCTTTGCAAGAGGGGAAACTTGCTTCTCTTAACCTAATAGCTTCTTTGCAGCTCGTATCGAACCAAGACTTTTCTTTAGTTTTCATACTCTTAATTTATAAGAAATAAAAGTAACGCATTCCAAGAAAAAACACTTCTATGTTCATATGGCACTAGCATCAACAACACTATTAAGGAAACATCTTCCCTTGATCCAACCATTACGCCTATTCCTTCTATTTTTATAAATTTGTTTTCTGTTTTTTAGTTGTTCTGCTAAGACTTAGGTCGTCGTCAAATGGTTTTGATGGTTTTGATCAGGAGAAAGATGAAAATGAATTTTGGTCAAGACTATTCTCTATTAAATCTTGAGATCCTGGCCAAGGAGTGCAAAATTTTCATTCCTTTCATAAGTTTTTAAATCGCCTTTCCTACCACAGCGTTTACATAATTGCTCTATGTTAGTTTACGATTAAAGTATATAACAAAATTTTTTGCCGTATCAACGTACTCAACAACTGGAGTGTTGCTTGTGAATATTGTCGGAAAATAGCTTATGTATAAAGTCTTCTTCGAAATGATGAGACACTTAGTTTTAAGCGGATTAAGAACAAGACAATTGGCGTCAGACCATTCAAATAAGGCCTTTAGATCTGTGATAATATTATAGACGCAATTTTGAATGAGACCCCAGTGCTCTACTTCCGAGATATTGTACATCATCAGTAAATACTCTCGTTTCATCATGCCTCAAGATACTTGGTAAGTTATTCACATAAAAAGAGTATAATAGTGGATCCAGAATGGATCCTTGTGGTACACCTCGCGATAAAGAAATGAAATCAGATATTTTCATTCCACAGATTAACTCCTTCTAGATAATTATGAAAATATGAGGTACGCTGCTCGAGTTGAAAATCCTTATTATAAAAATGGGCGTTCAAATAAAAATGCATATCGTGGACTACGTGATTTTTTCGGGTCTGTAGGAGATGTGAAAATACCAGTGCATGCGCGTACAGCTCGTACTGCAAAAAGTATTGCTGCTGTTCGCGATAGTGTGGCTGAAGAGCCGTCCACCTCAACTCGTCGTCGTGCCCAACAATTGCACCTCTCACGCTCGTCGTTGATGAACATTATGCATAAAGACTTGCATTTACACGCTTACAAGGTGCAACTGACTCAAGAACTAAAGCCTCTTGACCATTTCAAGCGTCGTCAATGGTCAGAATGGTGGCAAGAAATGGCAACAGTGGATGATCAATTTTCGAAGAAAATCATCTTCAGTGATGAGGCACATTTTCACCTCAGTGGATTCGTCAATAAGCAGAATTGCCGCATTTGGGCGAATGATAATCCAAGAGTGATAGTCGAAAAACAAATGCACTTACAAAGCGTGACTGTTTGGTGCGGTTTATAGGCTGGCGGCATCGTGTCGGGCCGTATTTTTTCCAAAATGAGGCCGGTCAGGCAGTTACTGTGAATGGTGTTCGCTATCATGAGATGATAACGAACTTTTTATGGCCCGAATGGGAAGATATGGATGTGGATGATATGTGGTTTCAACAAGACGGTGCCACTTGCCGCACAGCTTACGAAACAATGGCTCTTTTGCGCGACAAATTCAATGGCCGTGTTATCTTACGTGTGGTGGCGATGTCAATTGGCCGCCAAGATCATGTGATTTAACACCGTTGGACTTCTTTCTTTGGAGTTATTTGAAAGAAAAGGTGTACGTCGATAAGCCAGCAACAATTCAAGAGCTAAAGGATTAACATTAACGACATATAACCTCAATTATGTCTCAGCGTCATCGAAAATTTGGACCATCGGATGGAGGTATGCCGCCAAAGTCGCGGCTGCCATTTGGGCGATATTTTGTTCCATACATAATTGAACCATACCAATATTATCATAATAAAAAGAAAAGACAATAATTTCCTAAATAATTTGTGTTTTATTCAAAATCAACATCGGTCCTTAAATTTTAACCACCCTTTATAATATAAGTAACAAATAGTAAAATATGTGGTAATATTGATTTAAGGAATGTAGGATGCACTTTATCAAAGCCTATGGCATTTGACTTTAGCGAAATCAAGCTTTCTAAAATATCTTCAGGGGTTACTGAAAAATCAAATATACATATCTTCCAGTCTCGATGAGGAGTCGTCAACTTGCAAAGTAATTGGTCTAATCAAGACTTGGAGAACTGAAAGTTAAAAAATGTATTCAATTCAGAACAGTTAACATTCAAATCTTCGTGACTTTTCTTCCCAATTCCTAGTCCACGTATATTCTTTCTTCCGTTCTGAAACTGATTCAAATGATTTGTATACCATTTGATTTTCTCTGCATTTATAAGGCATTGTTTTGCATTTCTGCCGGTATTGTTGGCGATCTTCAGCTATCCTAAATCGTTTCCATTTAGTGTATATTCGATTTCTTTGACTTATGCAGTTTCTTATCTCCAATGTAAACTAAGGGTTATCATGACCATGCTTAACCGTTCTTGTCTTCAACATCTAGATACTGGTTCATTGGCAGCATAAATAGTTCTATGATATGGGACACTAAAAAACAAATGGTTTCAATTCAATTTAAATTAAATAATAAAATTGAGAACAATGAATATGATCTGCTAAAATGTCAGGAATGAATATAACCGCTGAGAACTTCCTAATAGAGGCACAATGCCTCATTTCATAAGGTTGCATATCTATGACCCAGAGGAGTCTTTTTACTACAGATCTTGTTAAACGTTCTCAGATTTTTTCAATTCTTAATGAGTGAACTACATACGCAAGATTCCAGACTATATTGCGGTACTCAATATTAGACATTACAAAGGCAAATTTCACACAATTCAATGTATGTGGATCAGAAAACTCTTTAGAGTGAATTAGAAAGTTAGGGTTTTTGTCAAAAATTACTTTCTTGTTAAGATGAGATATTTATTTGATTTATTTTGCACGTAAAATTGATACGCGAGCGGTTGCGGCAAAACGTGATACTGAAAACCTGCTTTATTTAACTCTAAATTACTGAAAAAAAAACAAATTTGGAGCAGTAGATCTGCTAACTACGACATGTTGGTAGGGAGAAATTATACATTCAAGTGATATAATATATATGAATTTTTCAAACATTTTAGGAATAGGAGAAATTTTACAAATTAGACGTTAATTTGAAACCTCTTGCTTACTACCCGATTTGTAATTAGGTGTAATTGTTGAACGGTTATAGGTTTGGAGAAACTAACCGGTTAACAGAAAACAATTACAAATAATATCTAAAATAATATCTAGTCATTATGAAGTATAAGACTTGGAATGCCGTTTCATTGTTTCTTATTGCTTATAAAATTTAATTAGTTCCTTGCAAAACCAATAATCTTTAATTTTTGCAGGTGTTTCCTACCTGCCTGAATATTCTTAAAAGAATTACTCTAGACTATGGAAACAAAAATTGGCCAAAAATTATCAATCCACCGAGCCCCACCCAAAGGGTAATTTACTACTTGAAACTGGAATTAATTAATCTTAACCATTTTCCATTAGCCTTTTAGAAATATACCCGTAAAGCTAAAACAGTCCCTATTCTCCCTACCTGTAACGACCATCAACAATACATAATTATTAAATCATTCAATTTCCCACCAATTCAAACTAGATTAAGGGTAATCCATACAAGCGACTTCGTCTACTATCTATCATTTTAGTTTTCTGCACCATATCAATGTCAATTTGCATGTTAATGTAGGTCTTCTGTCAAGTTGCACAATAATCCTAATGGCAAACACCCTGATTGACCAGGAATCGCGCACCAAGCCATTTATGTTCTTTGGCAAATCCAATTAACAATCGTTGAATTGAAGTACCTACCTATAGTTTAATTCATAAAATCTAATTGAACTGTTGGTTTAATGTCATTTTCTCAAGGTGTGTCTGGTTTGACGGTGTTACGTGTAAAAAGTTGTTCGAATGACAAATCATCGCTATCATTGAAGAAAGATTAAATCGTTTAATTAAATTCTTATTAAAGCAGAGGGGAAATTTAAAAAACTGACGTTTTTTTTTATTTTCAGATTTTGGCCGAAATTTTAAATTACCGAACTTCAATCAGAAGTCCTTAAATAGAGTCGAAATTGTGCAACAGTTTTGGGCTAATCTGTGGAAAGCCAAACACATTTCTGACATTGACAGTTAATGATTTCACAAACTTTGACACTTAAAGCTGTCAACAGTTTCAGCCCACACTGTCCTCTTAGTTTTTGTAAATTGAATCAACGTCGCCACCGTTTCGGTTTAAATCAAAAGCATATAGAATCCACATGGAACACAACACGTCCCACATTTCAAATCTTGTCATTATTGCTGGACAACTGTGTCATTCGGTGCGTCTACTGATGGGCATTTCTCGGGCAAACCAAATGGCAATGGGATCATAAATTAACATTTTGCGTCGCCCTGCTGGACTTGATATTGGACCTGAAATCCCACAGCTTTTCAATTCCGTTCAATGATGCATCAAAGACATAGTTACACGACAACGCACGGGAACGACGAAATGCAACGCTGTGCCAACTGGTGTGTAGTAGTACTCTCTATACTCTCGCAGACTGTCAATTGAAAAAGGTGTCCACGCAATGGAGAATGCCTCCGATGGACAGGAGAATGCCCTTTAATGTTCAACTCTGTTGCAGCAAATTGACATGTTATGGTACCGCGCGTTCAGGCGGTCATATGAAAGCGAACTTGTATGCAGCTCAGTCATACTTCCTTGTAGAAGTATATCTTGGGTCCCATTGTTCGAAGGCATTGATATTTTTATACTTTGACATAATTTACGGCCTTAGTTGGAGTTCAATGGAACAACGGTTGATGGAGATCTCGTGTAAGCGCTTCAACTTGGGATCATGTTTATTTTAAATTTAGTTCTCTAGGATCGTTACCTTTGATTTTCGTTGTTGTTATGATCTTTAAATTGCCAAACAAGGCATGAAGTCTCATAGAGCTATAGGGTCCCATAATTATGAGACAATCCAAAGGTAAACATATATGTACCTATCTAGATATTGAGATTGATGGCGCCTTGAAAAGTTTTGCTCCCTGGATAAAACTCATCGAGGTATAAACCTGGGAAGATTCTGCAGGCGTAATGAATCTTAGACCAAAAATAATTAAAAAACATACTTGATATCCCGAACATAAAACCATATAGCCATTATAAGCCTATATTCCCATCCACAACAACAATTTTCTGCTTGACGTTTTATCATCAAAGACCTGGTGCCAAGCCAATTTTATTCGCTACAAGCTGTGATTACCCTGCTTTCAGGTGAGTTTGTGGTCGCCAACAAGTAAGTACCAATTCTGTCCGCACATTTGTAATGGCATGCAATATCCCATAAAAGTACTAAGATCTACTTTAAGTATGGTTAAACGTCACCACAATCACTGCCCCATCCACAACCACATTAGTTGCAGCAGCAGCAGCAACAACGCCTGATGGGCTAAACGTCAGGCGTTCGCCACTCTGATGTGACATTTTACAGCAGGCGCCATTTAAGTTTGTCACGCCAAATATAATAATGTGGTTGGATTTGGAGTTTTTTTGCAAGTAAAGGGAATAGTATAGGCGGTAACGTTGGACATTCTGGTTTCAACTTATCCCAGAAATAACACGAATGACATATTGTCATAATTTCAGCAAGACATTTGACAAATTGCCATAGTTTTGTGATGTGCTTTTTGCTTTCCAGCCGAGGTTTTGCTCGTCGGATTTCCAGGGTCGCTCTGAAGAAAAACACTTAACTTCAGTAGGAAGGTCTTTAAAACCTTATACAAAATCTTTATTAAAAACAAATCTTAAATTCATATAACACTTAAATATTCTTGACTTCAATTAATTACACCCTACCTGGTGCATCTGGTAAACATCGGTTATTTTCCTTGTATTGTGGTCCTGCTGGTTTCCTTTAGAAAGCTTTATTCTGGCATTTGGTTTCTTCATTCACTGGCATTCGGTATCGGGTTACTCTTTTATAAATACGGACTACGCTCTTGGCGCTAACAAGATCAACAGGTTTAAGGCCCCTGGTAGGCACAAGATCGACAGATTTTAGGCCTCTGGTAGGCACTAGATCAACAGGTTTTAGGCCTCTGGTAGGCACTAGATCAACAGATTTTAGGACTCTGGTAGGCACAGCCAATGTATAAACACCGACAGATCAACAGGTACCAAAGCCCCTGGTGGCAATTAGGACGTTTATTCTTTGAACCAAACTGATGGAACGAAATAGCTGGACAATTTCAGTTGACTTGTAAACTAAAATCAAGCTCGTCAGCTTCGACCGTAGCAAACAAGTGGTTTTCCTTTTTCAAGGTTTCAAGGTTTTTTATTGAACTTAATATATACAATTGTGAAACTTGAGGATAGTATGTATAGGGTAGAAATTTGTTGGCACATAGGGGGCCTAACTTATAAAATGACTTAAACTCTAAAAATTATAATATTTGTAATGTACATGGTTCAAAATTAGCATTATGATAAATTGTCTTTGTTTTTGACTCGAGTTGTTCAGTCCCGGTTGTCCAGTAAGTGGTTTTCCTTCCCGAAAGGAGGTCCTCTTGTTATATTTTTCGTACAAACTGTGTGTGAACTATATACTGGTTGAATGCAAATCACCCAATATGTTCAACCGGCTGTGACGTCATGATCTTATAGTGACTGCATATTGTATTAAGACAAGGTATAAAATCCCTTTATCTTGGCGAGGTAACTGGTGTCGTTGGTAGCTGCAGCGTCGTATGGTGTCATCGGTCGGTGCTGCGGCGGCTGCTTAGTCATGGTAAATCAAATCACCCAATGTGTTCAGTATTGGTAGAAGCATGGAACGCTTCGTTACAGTTTATTGCCATTATACACAACAAATCGTTAAAAATATAGAAGAAATAGTGACATATTATTAGTCGTGTAGATGCAACATAAAGGAATGACTCCTTTAACCGTGCTGAGAAAAATCCCAACCCATCCCAGTCCTCTTATTAATTTAATTACAGGTAACTCAGCCACAGACGACCGATATCTCCAGGTCCTCTCCATGATGGACCATGCATTTGGAATAGCTGGAGAAGACAGCTTCGCAAACTTCTATGATGTTGCACGGACGCAGCACAACAGAGGTTGAAGCCACCAAAAGACCAGACAGCAATCAACAATGACCCATATCCACCCCTTCATCACTACACGAGCCAACGACCGTTAGCACTGCTCAAGCTGACGTAAATATCATAGATAATAATAAGAAAAAAAATTTAGACCTAAGACACAAATGTTATTCAAATGTAAAAAGAAAACATAACCAACCTAACGAAGCAGAGCCCCTTTTGTGCTCGCAGATTTATAAGATAGACTTAAGAAATTAATTATTGTAAATATCATATGAACATATTTTGAGTGTAATTAAAAATAAACTATTGTATATACTATATGACTCCTTTAACCGAAGTTCGTCAGGTTGAGAAAACAAATCAAGTCTTTGAACTTTGTTTCTGAAAGTTCTTTAATGTCGCTAAAAAATTCCCTTCCTGATGACATGTGGTCTAAAAAAATTGGCGAGAACTCGGCATTTGCAAAGGAAATGAAGGACTACCTATTTGTTTTCCGCTGATCATAACAGGTATTGTCAGGCAACTTACAACTATTTTTTCGTGTTAACTAGAGAAAAGTCTAAAGTATGGACAGCTTATACTCGCTTAGATATACTTAATATCCCACAAACTTACAACAAATTACAACCTTTTTTTACACTCGGTTTCAGCGACTGTTAAAATAGGACTTTATTTTCCAAGTACATTTTTTTCATTTATGTACTTACACATTACAAAATAAGCAAAATTGATTGAAAATAGCGTAACACAATCTAATTTTTACCCGTAACCATTGAAAACAATTGTCGCATTTCATTAACAACTTCATCTGACAATTTCTAAGGAGCCTGACAATGTCCTAAATGTCTAATTAAAAATTGTGTATTCATACGATAACGATTGCAAGATACCGGACCATTTCTTTGTCAATTGCCCGCCTGACAATTGGTTTCCAAAGACTTTCCTGATAATATTGTCAGACAAAATTAATAGTTCACACGTCACACGATTGTAGGACGATTGGGACATATTTTCTACTGACAGATATGACAATTGTCCGCTTTTGTTCCCCAGTTCACACAGCAAAAGCCCTGAATTCACTAATTATCCATTATTTGTCCAGTCTTGTTTGTGAAGGAAATTATCTGTCATGTAAGTCCGGCATTGCTCGTTAATAAATTATGGAAATTCGGGAAATAGTTTACATCTGCTCTAAGGCTTATAGCAAGCTTGCTTAGGTTGTCCTAAAATGTTCTATTTTATGTCTTAAAACTGATAAGGCTGCAAAGCTGTAAAAGTAAAGGTGGAACCATTTTGCAAATTATAATAAATCACCTCAAAATTAACTCGCTCATTGCTTTCTTGTAGATTGCAGACAGATTTTTCTGACAGAAAAACATCTGAATTCATTTAAATACCTAATTAAAAATTCTTTTACCTTTTTATTTATATTGTCATATTACTCAAAGAAGTTATGTACATATTTGTCTTTTATAATATAATGTAGAAATGAACAAAAAACTGACAGTAGACCTCCGTCTATTTTTAGGATATTAACTTAAGTAAAAACTGGAATAATCCTGATTTAGAATGAAACTTTATCTTCCGAACTATGTAGTTATACACGTACTTTAGAAAGGGTGAAGATGAAGTTGAAAATATGCTTCAAGAGTAGACGTATGCAATTTCTAACAACACGATTGTGAAAGTCTAGATACATTTAGGTTAAATGCAAATTGGTGTAATTTTAAGTAATTAAGGAGATTTTAACGATTGTTAGGTACGTTGTATGCAAATGGACCTAAGGTCTTAGAAATTGACTTAATTTCAATGTATCAAGCATATGATATTCATCTGGACTTGAATTTGCTTAGGACTATATCAAAAGGCAATACAAAATATTTTTGTTTAATAAAATGGCAGATTTTAGAAATATAATTTGTCTTTGTAAGACTATTTTTGCCTTTCAAGAACAAACATATTTTGTACAAAGTCAAAAAGATAAGGATGATGCAAAATGTTATAATGTTATTAACGAGCTTGTTCTGCTCAACTTGAGTTGGCATGTGTCGTAAATATTTAAATGAAAGTCGCAAATTTGTAAAATTTCACGATATTTTTTTGCCAAAAATTACAATTTAAAAAAAAATGATATGGCAGCGCAAGTTGATAGGAGAATAACTTCTTTTGAATATTTGTATCTACTTAAAGTTCTTTGTCAACTGTTATGCCGGGCGGTGTGCGTCGTCGCAGTAGGTTAATTCCGTAATGACAACCTGTCAGAAATTGATTGTTTTCAATAAAATTAAATGCACGACTGGGTCGCACGAACTTGCTCCTATGTAATAGACTAGCAATTTGAAACACGAATATTACTAGAGAAAACTGTTCATAAGGATAAAATTAATTTTTCAAATTCTTTTAGTAGTAAGAGACAAAAACAGAATGCTATCAATATATGAATTTATGTATGAACAAAAATTATAAATCGTGGTAGTGGTTTCTTAAAAATATAAGCTTTTAATATACAAAATTTTTAAAACATTTTAAGTTTTTATTATTGTACGAATGAAAATTGAATTTCCAAAAAAAATATTGTGCAGTTTTTGAGATATCGAATTTTCCAACAAAAAAATTTCCAAAAATTCAAAAAATATTTTTTTGTTTTAACTTTTTAGAAGCATCTCTATAAAAAAAATTCATTCAAATCCGTTATGTCGATAATGAGTAATTCAAATATTGAAAAAATAGTTCTATGGTAAGTGCAAGCTGTAATATCTTAGTTTCAAATTTTTTCTTATAAAATTGAAGATCATAAAAATTAATTGAAAGAAGAAAAATGTTATCAAAATTCAAGGCGTCGTTTTTGAGAAAAATACGGTTTTCGAAAACCATTTTTAAACATTTGTATGGTGGGTACCTTTATTTTTATGTAAAATAATGTTTTTTCGCACATCTTGAAGATTATATTGAGAAACTTTTATTTATTAAGTTTAAAAAAAATCTAGTATGGGGTTTTCGAAATATTGAGGTTTGAAAAAAAAAATTTAGAAACTTTTCTTAAAAATAAAAAAAAAATTACTTTTGAAAAATTTGAATACAAAAATCTGTTCAAATTGCTGGAGAGCTTTAGCATACAAAAATTATCAAAATCGGTGGTACCGTTTTTGAGAAAATCAAAAGCAAAAAAAATGGTTCCATGTGGGTACCCTCAATAACCATTTTTTCGATTTTTTTTTCAACCATTATCAAGCTTTAATCAAATGAAATTTTCTTGTATTTTTATTTTTTAAATCTGTCGAACAGCTTTTTAGAAAAAAAAAATTGTATTTATAAGATTTCGAAAAAAAATCGTATTTTTGGTCTTAAAAAATAAAACCTGTGGGGGGAATATATAGTGATATCTGATATCTAATCCAAGTTTAAAGAAAATCGGCCGAGCCGTTTAAGCTGTAGTCGAACAGGCAGACAGGATTGTGAGACCCAATTTTTTAGTCTTCGCTATCATCCCAATGTCAACTTTGATCAAAATCTCGAGTTCGTTTTTTTTCGACTGCATAACTTGCCTTATAGTACCTTTAAGTCACAAGTAAAAACCTATCGGAGAAAAATTTTAAAATGTTATCTACCAAGTTGAAAAAAAATTCGTCCTATATCGTCTTTGATTGAAATCGAACAAGCAGACAGACAGACTTGCGAGACACATTTTTGGCGTCGTTCCTAGTATAGTAACGTTAAGTTGGTCCAAATCCCGAGTTGGATTTTCGTTAAGAATGCTTAACTTGCCATAATAGTGGAACGAAGGCTTAGCGGGTATAATTTTAACGGCAACTTTTAATGCCTGAATTAAAACGAAATCAAATTTGGACAAAACAAACTGCTGCAACCCGATGTTTGGCTGAAGAGCGCGCTTTATTTAAAGTCATGTAATTCATACATTTCTGATATTCTGTTCTCACCAATAATAGCTAAATGAATTCAGTCCCATTCATTACCATAAGAAAAAAGAAAAAAAACTATTCGAAACTACGAAGAAAGTTCTTTTTTTTTTTTTTTCTTTTTTTTTTTCCCGTGGGTAGGTGTTGAAATCTTCAAAAGATTCTATGAGGACCGAAAAACGCGCGCTCATAGATATGTGGGACTCTCCCGACCAACAACTCTGCCCCCATAAAGCCTTACGGAAGGTAAGACTCTATGCAAGCAGACCGTTAATCAGGCCGACCGCACTAAAACCACCTCCTCCTCCCGATTGCAACTAAGTTCATATGGAACTTATCTAGCAATTTATCTTTCTCGAAGTTAAGTAACGTGTTGTAGGCAACTTTCCGGTGAAAGTTCCTACTGGTTTAATTATAAGCTAGTTGAATAGCTTCTTTCTATTTTAAGCGATGATTTAAATATACATAATACAGTACAATAATTTCACCGTACTAGATCGTAAGGTTTGGTCCTTCTCAAACGTCGTACTAAATTTGTCTCGTCAAGAATTTCTAAGATTGTTCTATTGGTATGTTCAACTAAACGCTTTCTATGCCTTTGCGAAAAAGTTTTTATTTCTTCGCGAACCGTGGGGATTCCAAGATCCCTGTGAAGATCTTCGTTTCTAATATACCACGGCGCATTTACAAAGGACCTTAATAATTTGTTTTCAAAAGTTTGTAGACTATTTAGATTTGTATCGTGGGTACAACCCCAGAGTTGAATACCATATGTCCAGACAGGCTTAAGTACCTGTTTGTAAACTAATAATTTGTTTTCGATACTAAGTTTAGAATGTCGTCCGAGTAACCAGTACATTTCCCTTAGTTTAATATTTAATTGATCACATTTATTTTTAACATGTGACTTCCATTTTAATTTCGCGTCAAGAGTCATCCCGAGATATTTTGCCTCATTTGCAAATGGAACTTGAGTTGTATTAATAAAGACTGGTAATCTATTAATTTTCTTATAAGTAAAGTCCACGTGGACTGACTTAAATTCGTTAAGCGCTATTCGCCATTTGTTTGTCCATTCATTGACATTGTTAAGAGCATTTTGCAATTTACATGTCGATTCGTTAGCCGTTTTGCCTACTGCAAGTATTGCGGTATCATCTGCAAAAGTAGCTACAATTGTATTGTCTGTTTGGGGTATGTCGCGTGTAAATAAAAGGTATAAAATGGGACCTAGAACACTACCTTGTGGTACCCCAGCCACTATTTCTTTAAAATCTGAATAATCATTTCCGTGCCTAACGCGGAAAATTCTTTTCTCTAGATATTCTCTAAGAATGTTGTATAGTCCTTCAGATAGGACTTGTCTCAATTTGTATTTGAGGCCTTCGTGCCACACTTTGTCAAAAGCTTGAGACACATCTAAAAAGACCGCTGAACAAATTTTATTTTCTTCAAAGGCTTTCTCGATGACATCGGTGATTCTATGCACTTGATCAATCGTCGAGTGCTTACTTCTAAAACCGAACTGGTGTTCAGGTATAAGACCCTTTTCTTCTATTATGGGCTGAAGACGCTGAAGAAATATTCTCTCAAAGACCTTCGACACTACAGGAAGAAGTGAAATGGGCCTGTACGATTTCTTTTCATGTGATGGTTTGCCAGGTTTTAAGACCATTATTACTTCTGCGACTTTCCATTGATTTGGAACATATTCTAACCTTAGAGTGGCGTTCATTATGTAAAGGAGGTTTACTAAACCTTTCCGTGGGAGCATTTTAAGAATTTCCGCAGTAATTAAGTCGTATCCTGGTGCTTTTTTTGACTTCAGTTTCTTAATTTCTTTGCTTAATTCGGCAAGCGTAACATTTCTTGTGATGGAGCTTTCATTTGAATTTATATTCACACTTATATCATCATTCAATGCTTGCCCATTGAACGGCTTAAATGTTTCCTCTAGGTAATCAGCGAAAACGTTTGCTTTCTCTTTATCGCTTCTTGCCCATTCATTTTGGTCTTTCATAATCGGGGGTGCTGGAAGCTTTGGTTTTTTCGTAGCTTTTATCGCTTTCCATAGAGAATAATTAGATTCTTTACCTGCCGTCAAGTTTTCAAGGTAATTTCCAGCTTCGCGGTTTTTAAAATCTGATATCATCTTTTTAAGCAAATTACTGAGGTGATTTAAATTAGCTTTGTGTTGGGGAGCACGAGTTTGTTGCCATTTTTTGCGCGCTTTTCGCTTGTCTTTAAGTACCTCTTTTATCTCTTGGGGATATTTAGCTTCTCTATAGCCTGACATTTGTCTTTGGTAAGGAGTATTGTTCCATGCGGCTTTTTGAACAATATGCACAAAATTATCTACCGCTTCTTCAAGCTCAAGAGGTGTTTGTAGTGATACCCTTAATTCAACATTATCTTCAATATCTTTCTTAAAACCTTCCCAGTTAGTTTTACCGTTTGTTAACCTAGGTGGTGTTTCAATTTTAACAATACTTTCGCTCATAGTGAGAATAACGGGAGAGTGGTCAGAGAAAAGATCAAAGCATTCCGTTATTTTTATTCGATTTGACGGTATTCCCCTGACTATAAAGAAATCAATCAGGTCAGGTATTTTCGAGGTATCTGTCGGCCAATAAGTTGGTTTCCCACTAGAATGAAAATCACAATTATTCTCCATACCGGCTTCATATAACGCTCGGCCCTTTTGAGAAATGCATCTAGAACCCCAAAACGTGTGTTTTGCATTAAAATCGCCACCGATTATTAAAGATGGTCTAAGTGATTTTAGCAAGTTTGAAAAATCATTTTTATCAATTCTGTACCGTGGAGGGCAGTATATAGATGTGAAATTCAATGTATCATGTTTAGTTTTAACCTACGAAGAAAGTGCATAGCCCAAACCGCCCCAGACAACGAACTTGGAAGAAAACTTTTTATCAGATGGGATTAATGACATTTTCCTGCTGAATGATAGACACGATCCGATGACACACTCGTAAGCAGGGTTCGGACTTTACTTCGATAGAAGTATATCTACTTCGATTTTGAGAAAAAAATGTAATCTACTTCTCTACTTCTCTTTTTTAGGATCTATGTACTTCTCTTTGAAAAAATTCTTAACCAACATATTTCAAGAAAGCGCTGATCACTCTTTATTTGATAAAAGACAAGTTTAGGAATCGTTCAAACGTAAGCACCGTGGAAAATTTAATGTTTTCGGGATCATTTCCAGGAAAACGTAAAAATATTTATGAGCCAACTTTTGAATTGATACAATTTTTACCAAAATACAAGTTCGTTGGTGGAAAATTTACTTTAAAATAGTTATATTTAATTACTATTTTTCAACAACTCTGAAGTTTGTATTTTCTTTTATATGTTTTATGTATATAATTTTTTTTTAAGAAGTCTGTATTTACTGTTGTATGTATATTTAATTAATTTAATATTAGTTTCTATTGAAGTCTGAAGTTTGTGTTATAGTTATACTTACATATTTATTTATTTTAAGTCTGAATTTTTTGTACCTTATAGTTACTTGTACGAAATTAATTACTTATTTTTAATGAAAAATAATCAAATAATGCTGAATAAGAATTTTGTTTCAAAAAATTTGCTTTTTATTAATTTTTATAAACTATTTCGAAAATTTTAGATCTACTTCAGTTTTTTTCTGTATTTACTGCGAAAATTTAAAACCTTAGTCCGCACCCTGCTCGTAAGTCTAAAGTCTGACACACTCGTAAGAAAATACGGTCCTCGCTTTTCTTGTTAGTCACTTTACTTTCAAGCATAAAAGAGTAGAGAACTGAAGATCCTTCCTTGGTTTACACATACTGCGATTTGGAATTCTTCGATTACTCCAGCTGGACATCTTACTTCTGTCATTTCTCTCTTGTATGTATATGTACATGTTTATGATTATTTGTACAAAAGTTTATGGAACTCCACGTTTTTCTTTGTATCAGATCTCGATATACAATTATATCGAATGGATTTTCAAAATTAAACAACATGATATGCAAATAGTCTAAAGATTTGATCGCCAAAGTTACCTTTACATTTTCTATACATTATAGTTCATCTATTAAGAGTGTACACTAGCATAAGGTCGAATTTGTTCTTGTTTTACCTTTTTTTGTTAAAAGATCCATTGACTTTTAAGACCATACTCTTTAAGCAAAAAATTTGATCTTCAAAATGGCGATAGTCAAACATACAAAACATTTCTACGAAAAAATTGTAGAAAACGGTTTCAGTTTTTAGAAAAGAAGCTTCTGTAAACTTTTTCCAAAAACAAAAAAAAAACAAATAGACTCACTTGAATTTTGCGGACACACATGTATCGTCCCCCTTTTATAGGCACTTATAAGCCCTTAAAAACTCATCTACCGCCAATTGATTCCAACGAATTGGTCCCAAAATCTGAAAAAAGATCAATTGACACGATCGCTTTTGACCGCGCATCCTAATCGTGTCACCACTGATTTGACACATATCCAAGCATCTGTCATAAGCCCAAAAAGCCTAAAGATTAAACCCTTCCTCTATATATAGTAATTTAATCTTAGAGATTGACTCGAATAGGTCGATGATCGACCGTTGAAAATATAACTTCGAAAATCTAACTTAATGGCGATTTGTCTTATGATGATGATGATGCCGCATTCAGCCTCTATCAAATTCAGGCTCTATAATCCAATTAAGATATAGGCACACAGTGTGCAATTGATCCTATTTTACGGTCCATTTGATGAGATAAAGAATGAAAACGTTTTCCCTTTGATTGGTTAATGTAATGGAGTTAATCCATACCTAGCTACCCACCGCACCGCGCCGCGTTCGGGTCACTTGAATTTCAAATGAGCCCAAAGCCATCAAGCTAAAACCTATGACGATTGTTTTTATATGCCCATCATTGAGTTCGGTCTATGAAGACATTTTCCCATGAACGCGATATGCGAGCACCTCAGTATAACGGAGGGGACGATGGACTGCGACTGCGACTGCGCACATTTTTATCATTGATCATCGAGTCCAATTATTTGCAAAATTTTGTCACATAAATAAGAAAAGGGCAAGCAGCAGTATCAACAAAAACAAGAAGCATCAACAATCATGAAACATGAAACAATGTTTTCACCTGTCATCGCATGGTGGCGCGACGACAATACAGTGTGGTGCTGGTACCTTGCCGGTCAAGCAATTCCAGAAACAAATGTTCGCACGCAGCTAACCCCTCGAAGCCAAACAGTAGCAAATGAAGTTCTTGCACGCGTATTCATATCAATTGGCATCATTGCTGATGCATTAAACAACCCTTACTGGCGATAGGGTTGCCTTGACGGAAACCGAGAAGCAGCAGTTTGAATGATGTTGTGGCACACACACAGGACCCCTGGAAGCAACGTTTAACAAGGTGTTAATTGAATTCGTTTTGCATACATTTTTGGGTTTGTCTCACAGCAGGACCTCCCCGGGTAGAGAGAAGGTTTTTGTTGTTTTTTTGTTTCTGTTCTCTTGACCGGCACGGCAGGGACACTTAAATTGATGATGATGAGCACAAACTGAAATGTCATGTCAACAGAGATCTTAATCGGGCCTTGACAATCCTCGATTTTTGTTTTCGTTAAGACATCCGCCGCGCCGGTTAGTTGATGGACACGAACACACGTGAGGACATGGAAATGGTATTTCATGCAAAAAGCAGGGACGATTTGACATGGGATTTCAAGCGAGGTCTTAAGTGGTGATTGGCTGCTTCGCCGTGTGATTTTTAAAAATGTGTTGCAAATTATTAAGTAAAGTTGAAAATCTTTTGAATAATTGATATCACTCTTCAATTTTCGCGAAATTATATGCATATTATCAATTGAAAAGGGGTAATTTTACTAGGGATGATAATTGGTCTAAATAGAGGAATGAATTTGATGGAAAATAACCACTTAAACGAAATATTCATTGTTGAGGTAGTATAAGCCCCAAAGATTTAGCTATTAGCTGGCCAGGAACCAGCTTCAGTAGGAAATTATCTTTGCGAATTGTGATCAACAGGGCAGCAATTTGTGATGATGACATCAATAGTCAGCTAAGCATAGGGTAGCTAAAGTGACAGCAAGAACATGGCCATCTTCTGGGGTCGAAAAATACCCTTTTAAAAGGAAGACACTGACGAGCGATCGTGCATCCAGCACTCACAAGGTTCACACTGTTAGACAATGCACCGAAAATATGAGACAAATGGGAACTGATCGAATTATAAAGTAGATACAAGCACACACACACATACTATGTAGTAGAAGATGGAACCCGACCGGCTTAGCTGGTATTGCCATGATCAAAAGAGAGACTTAGAACTTCATCTACGAGTAAATGCCAATATCATACAACTTTTCGATATGATCGCGAAGAGATGTAAGTTGAAAGATAAGGCTAAATACTCATGGAAGTTTCCTCCGGAAGGCTTGTCCCCACTTTCAATGGTCAACCCCACAGGCGGATCAATAGTACGAATCAGTCAAATTGGGAAAGTTGTAATCCCGTAGAGATCAAGATCCTAAAATCACCGAAAAAAAGGAAGAAAAAGAACAGATTGATTATTTAGTATTTAACATTTTTGTTTAATGGAAAAAAAATAAATTTGTAAAAACGACATATATACATACTCGTACCTTCACTCAGCAAGAGAAAAGGGTATTGCACACTTTTCGTAAGCTTAGTAGTTAAGCTATATTCTTTAAATTTGCGCTGCGTAAAAGCCGCCAACTTTGAATTTGACAAGAAATTAATTTTTAGTGAATAACTCAACCATTTCTCACTTTTCAAGGAAATGGTTATGCCAAAACTGAAAGAAAATTTGATTTTATTCAACTTAACATTGGCACCCACAAATTGGGGGCAAGAAAAGCACCCTATCCCTTCTGAGAAAAATTCAACTGGCGGTCATATGAACTCAAGTTTTCATAATTTTTTCTCTGCAATTGTCCTACTAAGCTAAATTTGAAAAAAAAGTCAGTTCATTTGTTTAGATATTTTATAGAATGAAATTATAAGCTGTTTCTATAAAATTATATAAAATTATTCCACCAGTCATATGGTCATCAGCATTAAACGGGTTCTTTATTGGAACATTGTACTCAAAAAACCTATTTTTCCCATAAAACTCTTTTTCGCATCACGCACCGTAGACGTAAAGAACTGGGTACAATATTTTTTATGACCTGGTTTCACCTGTAGGCCTGCATTCAACTTCCTGCAAGTAAATCAATGGTGGATATTCAAATTTCTTTATAAGAGATGGTAATACTAAATTGTCATCATCAAATTCATTTCCTACTGCTTTCTCTTCCGTGTTGTCGGTGTGCAATAGGGATTCCCCCAGGACTGTTATATTCCTCTGCGTCCTCATAATCGATTAGCTATAGAATTACAGTGACGCTTACACAAGACAAAAAATAAAGTTCGTAAAAAAACTAACGTTCATAAGTGCATTCGGGACATTTTCAGGTTCTATATGCATACCGAATATAGAATATGGAAGGAACCTTTATTGGATCAGGGTCAGCCTATCAAAAAAAAATGAAAATTCTTCTATTTTTCAAATTTGTCAACTAAAAAAAAATTAAGGTAAAGGGTTTTCCAATAAGAGGTGTTATTTTGATATTCAAAGAAAAATGGCATTTTTGGAGATAAATGATCGGATGTTTATTTCATTATAAAGAGGAAGGTATGCCGTTAATAATGGAACACAACATCAGCCAAATGGCCGCCAATACCACGCTTAAGAACCATATCCTTTTCATGAAATTTTCCATAACCAAATCGCAAAGTGGCTGCCCTATGTCCTCGATAGCCTCACGAATTTCATCTTTGAGGTCTTGAATCGACGCTGGGCTGTTGGCGTAGACCTTATCTTTCACGTGGCCCCAAAGGAAGAAGTCGCAAGGTGTTAAATCACAAGATCTCGGTGGCCAATTGTGATCACCTCTTCGAGAGATAACACGGTCCGGAAACTTTTCCCGTAAAAGATCGATGGTTTCATTGCTTGTGTGGCACGTAGCGCCGTCTTGTTGAAAGTAAACGTTGTCCAGATCAATACCATCCAATTCAGGCCATAAAAAATCATTAATCATCTCTCGATAGCGCAATCCATTGACCGTAACTGTTGCTCCAGCCTCATTTTCGAAAAAGTAAGGTCCAATGACCCCGCGGGACCATAAACCGCACCAAACAGTCACGCGTTGAGGATGGAGAGGCTTTTCAACAATAACTCTTGGGTTTTCCGAGCCCCAGATGCGACAGTTTTGCTTGTTGACGTAGCCTCCGAGGTGGAAATGGGCCTCATCAGTCAAGATGATTTTTCGATGAAATTCCGGTTCATTTTCATGCATTTCAAGGACCCAATTTTAATAATTTCAATGCGTTGTTGAAGCGTGTATCGTTCCATTTTTATTAATAGCGTAGTTTCTACTTGTCAAATGTGAAAAAATGACAGCTTCAAAAGTGACAGCTACCGAAATAGCGGGCTATTCAAAATAACACCTCTTATTAGAAAACCCTTTAGTACTAATAGAGCGCTGTAGACCATAGTCAGCCAGCAGCAAGTGCCCCCCTTGCCATCAAATTTCGGACACCTATGTTAAAGTTTTACGAAATTAAATGTATGTACTTTCAATTTTGCCTTAATCATTTTTACTTGCGATATAGGTACTATAGGGCAAGTTCTGCATTTGGAAAAAAAATCGAACTCGAGATTTTGATCAAAGTTGACATTACGATGATAGCGAAGACGAAAAAAGTGGGTCCGACAATTCCGTCTGTCTGTCTGTATGTCTGTATGTCTGTATGTCTGTATGTCTGTACCTCGAACTACAGCCTAAACTACTGGAGGTATTTTCTTCAAACTCGGTAGTTAATGGTCTTCGGTGATTCCCTAGAGGAGAAATTGAAATTTTTTTTTTAGCTCCAAAACTAAGGGTACCCCCCATACACCCGTAATGCAAAATCTTATTTATCTCGAAAACGGCTCTAACGATTTTGATAAAAAAAATTAAGTGTGATATTATGGACATGGACTATACTTTGGACAGAAAAACATTTTGGGGGGAAATGTTATTAGGGGTACCAGTCATAGAAGGGTTTTTTTGATTTTCGAATTTCTCACCAACGGCTCTAACGATTTTAACCAACATTTTTATGCAGGAGCTGCTTTGCATTTTAAAAAATATAAACTAAAATTTTTTTCGAAAAAATAATTTTTGGATTTTTAAAAAAATAATACAATTTTTTTTTTGAAAATTCAATATCTTGAAAACCGATACAAGATTAAATTTTTAAATTACGTTTTAAAATGTATTTAATTAAATACTAACAATTTGCATATCAATTTTTTTTATAAAAATTTTAAGGAAAATTTAGTACACAAAATACATGTTTCAGTGTGTCTGTATGTCTGTACCTCTCACTACAGCCTAAACCCTTGGACCTATTTCTTTCAATCTCGGTAGTTAAGGGTCTTCGGTAATTCCCTAGAGGACAAATTGAAATTTTTTTTTAGCTCCAAAACTAAGGGTACCCCCCATACACCCGTAATGCAAAATCTTATTTATCTCGAAAACGGCTCTAACGATTTTGATAAAAAAAATTAAGTGTGATATTATGGAAATGGACTACATTTTGGTCAAAAGAAATTTTGGGGCAAAATGTTATTAGGGGTACCTGCCATAGACCCGTTTTTTTGATTTTCGACTTTCTCATTAACGGCTCTAAGGATTTTAACCCAAAATTTTTAGCAGGAGTCCCCTTAAGTTTAAAATAATATTGTATATAAAAATATTCGAAAAAATATTTATTGGGTTTTAAAAAAAAAAAAAAAAATTTTTAAATCAAAACCTATGAACGATTATTTTTTTAAATTATTTCCTAAAACCAATATTATTAAATACTTAAAATTCGCATCCCACATTTTTTTCTTGAAAAATTTTAGAGAAATTTCTTATATAAAAAATTTATTTAATAATAAAACGATTTTTTAAAGTTTATTTGCATAAATTCATACTTTTCCGGAAACCAGACGGCAATTTTATGCATTTGAACATTATTATCTCATTAAATCCATGTTTTGTATTTATAAAATGTATCTTAAATTCCAAAGTACATAAGAGCAAGTTCGTGCGATCCAGTCGTGCATTTTATTTTTTTTGAAAAGTGGAAAAGGGTTGAGTCATTCACTAAAAACTGATTTTTCGTCAGATCCAAGATGGCGGTTTAAGCTCCAGCACAATTTTCCCGAAAAACATCACATATACTCCTAAAGATCCCCTCAAGGGAATAGCGACAGAAAATGGTACAACAAAATGTTTTCCCTTTCAAGTTTATTTTTCGAACAAAGCTAGTACACTGAAAATAAAATCTAGGTATATATGATAAAAATCTAGGTTGATTTGACAATAATTTTGTCAATATACGTCCAAAAAAAAGTTTTGTCAAACTGACAAAAATTATAGAATTTTGTTGAGGTAACAAAAAATATTTTGTTGTATCCACAAAATTATTTTGTTATGCTAACAAATAAATTTGTTGAAATAACAAAAATATTTTGTCAATATGTCAAAATTTCGTAGAATTTACAAAATTAATTTGTCATATTAACAATTCTTTTGTTGTATTAACAATTTTTTTGTTAGTGTTATTGTTTTTGTATTATTATCAAATTAACAAAATTTTTTTGTAAAATTAACAAAATTGTTTTGTTAAATTAACAAAATTGTTTTGTTAAACTAACAAAATTGTTTTGATTAACAAATTTGTTTTGTTACCGTAACAAAATATTTTGTTAAATTAACAAAAATTTCTTGTTATATTTTGTTAAATTAACAAAATATTTCGTCAATTTTACAAATTTCTTTTGTTGAATCCACAAAAAACAAAATTAATTTTGTCAAAATAGTTTTTTTTTGGGATTTAAGTCCATAAAAATTTGCGTTTCGTCCCTACGATCTCACATGCAACGATCTGTGAGGGCATATGGACAATACGTAATTTTTGTTAAGTTCAGTTAATCTTACATCGATTTATTAACAAAAAACAAGTGTTAACTATATCATACACAAAATAAATTTTTTGGTTTCCTTACCAAATAGTTTTATCTATCTGATAATATTATTTTATCAATATTACAAAATAATTCAACCCCAAAACAAAATATTTGTCATTTTAACAAAAATGTTTTCATTTTTTGTTAAATTGACAAAAAAAATTAACAAAAACCTTGTGATATTGACCAACATTTACAAAACAGATTTTTTGTAGATACAACAAACATTTTGTTAACATCACAAAAAAGTTTGTCGATGTGACAAAAATCTCTGTTTTATTTTGTTATATTAACAAAATTTGGTTTGTTAAACTGACAATATTATTTGTAGTGCATATATTTTGTTAAACTGACAAAAAATCATGCTGGATTATAAAAATTTTGTGAAATCAAAAAAAAAAATCAATCTTTCGTATTGACAAAAATTTTATCAAAACGATAAGATTGTTTTGTTAAAGGTCAACGAAACGTTTTTGTCAATATTACCTGGGAATTTATTTTCAGTGTAGGTGAATCGTTAACATGAAATCGAACAATCAAGTCGTCTGAATTCGATTACCTCACGCTTGCCTATTTTGATGGTTCTTTGGACCAAGAAGGTAACCGAATTCAAATGGCATACCAGCCGAATTATTCCATCACGGCGGGCCAGCCTTACGTCAAGCAATTCATGATATTATAGTACACGTATGGGAGCAGGAAGAAATGCCAGAAGACTGGCGAAAAGGTTTAATATGCCCCATACATAAGAAGGGAGATGTCACAACGTGCAGCAATTATAGAGGTATCACGTTGTTGAGTACCGCCTATAAGATACTCTCCTCTATCCTACAAGACCGGATAACCCCATACGCTAAAACCGTCATCGGACAATATCAGTGTGGTTTCATTCCAGGCAAATCAACAACTGATCAGATCTTTACCCTTAGGCAGGCGATGGAAAAATGTCTAGAATTTAACATCCCAACATACCATCTGTTTATAGACTTTAAGGCCGCCTATGATAGCATAGCCAGGGTAGAACTTTACAAAGCCATGAGAGAATACGGCATCCCAAATAAATTGACACGACTATGTAGGTTGACCATGACCAACGTATCAAGCCAAGTAAAAATAGCCGGATTGCTATCCAGACCAATCAAAATCTTTAATGGACTCCGACAAGGGGACGGTTTGGCCTGCCTCCTCTTCAACCTGGCGTTGGAGAAAGCAATCCGTGACTCTGGCTCGGCAACAAGAGGGACCATCGTCAACAGGTCCAGCCAGTTACTAGCTTACGCAGACGACATTGACATCATCGGAAGATCCGAACAAGCTGTACACGATTCCTTCATCCAGATGGAGCAGGCGGCACAAAATCTGGGGCTGCACATTAGTGAAGGTAAAACAAAGTACATGGTGGCGTCGAATGCGAGAGGAACAGTTGGTCAAACAATCAAGGTAGCGGAGCACGAATTTGAAGTGGTGCAATCCTTTAAATACCTTGGGTCAATAGTAGCAGCCGATAACAATATAGAAGAAGAAATACGCGGGCGGCTTCTCAAATCCAACAGAGCCTACTATAGTCTGTCAAAGCTTTTCAAATCCAGAAATCTCACCATAACTTCAAAACTGCTGCTGTACAGGACCATGGTCCTGCCAGTACTCACATATGGATCCGAGACTTGGGTGCTTAGCAAAAGGCACTCCGACCTCTTAGCTGCGTTCGAGAGAAAAGTCTTAAGGAGAATTGTTGGCCCCATATGTGAGGAAGGACGATTCCGGAGACGGTACAATCATGAATTGTACGCAATCTACCTAGAAGCAGATATCGTGACAAAAATTAAGCTCGGTAGACTCCGGTGGGCAGGGCACCTAGCTCGCATGAGCGAAGAGGAACCTGCTCGGAAAGTTCTTTGTGGTACATTCTATGGTAGACGGCAGCGTGGTAGACCATGCTTGCGCTGGAGAGATGGCGTAGACCAGGACGCCCGAAGCCTTGGGGTGCGCAACTGGATGGCGTCGGCTAGAGACCGGGATAGGTGGAGAGACTTGTTGAAAGAGGCCAGGACCGGAACCCGGTTGTCGAGCCGATGATGATGATGATGAGTATACATGTAGGGAGAATGGTGATCTATGTGCTCATGGAGTCCCACAGGAATATACATAAAAAGGCAGATTTTGCCTAAAGTGTACAACTGGAGAGAATTCGCCAAGGTCCGGGCTAACTGGATAGCCAACTTTTTGGTAGCCCAGGTTCACTCCGATTGCAGCCCATCTCTAAGCTATTATACACAAATAAGTGATTGAAAGCTTAAAATTTAAATGGTTCTGGAGATTAAGATACCTACAACTTCGGGTTTCAGTTTAAGTCCCGAAGATCCAGTCTTTAAAGCTAATTACCCAAATAACAAATACCTAATTTAAATTAAAAAGCTTAGCAATATTCATTATCTTAATCCGCTTTGTTTTGATAAACCATATCTAAGTATCGCCATCAAATTAAAAACCAGATAAAGGCTCTTAAAAATTATTTAAATCAAATCAAATAAAAACTTGACTCACATTATAGCCGATCACGTAATCAGCTATCCCATAAAGCTACACAAAAACGATCATATCAAGTCCAGACGCCGCCGCCGGCCGTCCAACTGAGCTATTAAACTTAAAAATCCATTCAAACTCGAAATATTACCGACCAAAAACTAATTAACAACAAACAATAAAAAAATATCTTTATGTTCAAAATTTGCAACAATTTTACGATCAATTAAAAATCGACTAGAAATCGTAAAATTTTAAATTCGCCAACATTCGAAAAGCAACAAAGAATACAAAAACAACAATAAATCAATACTTAAATCCATAAAAACGGGACAAAAAAAACCATTCAATATCAGCTCATCGGCTAAAAATGAAATTAAGCGAAAAATAAGATTTTTGTCGGTTTGGATTTTTGTATCGAAATTTTATAACATTCGGTAATTCAAGCTCACATTTGAGGTAAGCCCCATCCGAATCCAAATCGAATCTCAATTTTACGATCAATAAAAATCGACAGAGACACAACAATACGGACGAGATGCGTCTGTCCGTCATCGCAACATGATGTGGTGGCGGGTGGTGGGCAGTGTCAGTGGCAATGTCGCTGTCCATGATACCATCGACAATCGGGACGCACGGAGACGAGGCCCACCTTAGACGAAATAAAAATCTGACGATCAGAGGCAGCAGGCAGCACCCCCTGTGCGGATTTTATGAACGTTCTCAAATGAGATTTGCAACATTGTTGCGGGTGTGCACAAATTAATTGCCTTCGTTGGCTACGGATTGCCGCGGTGTCCGTGTCGGTATTGCGGTGCCGCTGGTGGTGTTGGTGGTGGTTGTTCCTGTGAAACATCAAAAGTTGGCTCTTAAAAATTGTTGCAAGTAAGTAACAAGCTGCTCATTAAAAACGCCATTAATGCAATAAACCGAAGAGCAAACATCGATTAAACAATATTTATGAGGCTTCGGTGCGGGGAAAGGTTGAAACCTCTGGAATTGCCTACACGACCGAAGCGACACGATGCGGTTAACGCATTGTGCAGCATGCACAGGCACACTAAATCGTGTTAGGCGTCATTTTACATTTTCTTTTTCGGCAATACAATGTTGCAAAAGTGCACTGGGAAGCTTCCACATCGGTGGGCAATTTAAAAGCAATTTCTCCTGTTTGTCTCATCAGGGTCTAATTAAGATGAAAACATATTTTTTTCCACTGTCTGTGGGGACAAGATTTCTTTGATCAGATCGTGTATACGAGTTTAATCGAATGCATTTCTGGTAATTTCGTCGTAATTCCTTTATTGAGGTACGAGTATGTTCGCCCAAAACCGCACTTTTGAAACAAAAATACAAAGTTGAAGTGACAGTGACTGATTGAATGTACGAGTACCTACATGTTGTGGGGACAAATTCAATGGGTTTCTTGTATTCAAATGTGAAATGGAGAAAACCGATAGGTACTATAGGAGATAAGGTTCTTGCTTCAAAACGAGATTTAGAGGTAATTCAATGAAATGTGCTTTGTTGATCGGAAGACTTTCACGAGCAATGTTGAAGAAGTGACCATAATTTTTGGAAAGTATCTTCATCGCGACTTAGATTTCATGGAATATTTTCGATGACTCATGCAAATAAAAGGCATTTTGAAGACGTTAGCCGGTGGAAAATGACAGAACAGGGGCTTATAGCCGTAAAAAGGTTAGAAACATCCCAAATTGAAATAATATTGGAATTCCTTATGTCATTATTTGGTCGTTCCCAATAACGTTAGCTACCCTAACAGAAGGTAATACCAATTACAAATAGCACTCCTCTCTCTTTTCCTGATAAATCTTTTATGCATAATACTAAGGTCTTAAAGTAAAGAATGATCCAATTCAAGTTTTCGAAATATAAATTTTCAATTTTGCTAACAAACTGATAGTCAGAAGATAACTTCTCGAAAACCTTCGTTAATATTCGTAGAACCAAGCAATTTTGTGTGCGAATAAGAAGTTCTTCTTTTTCTATCACTATTTTTATAACACCTTTTTCTATCAATTATTGGGGTTTTTAATATTGGCTCATGTCTATTTGGTATCGGTACTTTGCATTCTATCCGCAGTGCGCAGTCCGCATTTAGACGGAATGCGGAGGTCCGCAGTGTGCATGGACACGCCTAACCCTTTTTATGAATTCCACCCCCATTGAACGCATCCCAATTTCCCTGTATTTCTCAATACCGGTTATTGGGGTCTTTTGCAACCAGGGATGATATTTTCCTTTTATTTTTCATTCTCATTTTTGATTATTGCATTCACTGAAGTTGGATGCCCAAATAATTCTGTAAATAAAATAATAATAAAATAAATTAAAGTAAAATTTAAATATAAATAATAAGTCGATCCTGATTTATACAAATATTTACTTGAAAAGAAAGCTTGTTTATAATTCTAGACATTAGAAGGATCTTAGGCATTAGACTACTTGATTTATCATAGAGATTTATTTTAGCCAAACGATTTAAATATGTGGGATTTTGTAAAAGTTTCGCCCCACCAGTTTCGTCATATTCTTGATTATTTTAAAGATCTATCAAATTCAATGCTTTTATTTGATTAAATGCTTTTTAAGGCATAGAGAACCTGGCAGGGAGTAACGCGTACTGCTGGACGGGGAAGAAAAGTCAAGAAAACTTTTGACATTCATATACATAAGCGTCTTTCTGATTATAGAACACACCTTAGTACACTTACAAACTCTTCTACACTTTCTTTTCCTTTCTTAATTCTATACAGTATCCCTATCTCAAAGAAAATTGTCGTAACTTTGAAGACCTCTTTTACAAATTGCAACCTCAGTACGTGAAGAGGGACCAAAAAGATGAAGTTGCAATCTCTGGTCCAATTGCTTAACTTTCACATATTTTTGAATGTTTTAAAAGCATCTTCTAAGAAATTTTAAGTTTCCGTTGTAAGTCTCTAATTCCTCCCAGACAGAGGATTTCTCTAAACGGCGCCTAGAATTTTGATAATTTTGTTTTTCTTTCAATTAATTTAAACAATCTTTAATTTAATAAAAAAAATTGAAATTAAGATATTACAGCTTGTTGTTTTTATAAAGATGCTTCTAAAAAGTTTAAAAAACATTGAATTTCAAAACTTAAAATTTTTTTTTTAATTTTTGTAAAAAAAATAATTTTTTTTATTAATTCGATTGCATAGCATTCTGTTTTTGTCTCTTACTACTAAAAGAAATTCAAAAATTAATTTTATCCTTATGAACAGTTTTCTCTAGTAACATTCGTGTTTGAAATTCCTAGTCTATTACATAGGAGCAAGTTCGTGCGACCTAGTCGTGCATTTTATTTCTAGCTACATTTGGGGTGCCCCAAAGCAGTCACTTAGGTCCTCTACTCTTAATTCTTACTATAAATTGTATGGAAATGTTTATCTAATAGTCCCATAACTCCATTTAATATACCAAGTTTTTCAAAACCATTTCTTCGACACACGGGTCTACACTTCTTCAACTCTTCTTAATGCCAAATGCCAGATAAAATTACTTTTTATGGAAACGCAATTAATCTGCTCCCCGTCTCTACCGATTATTATCAACCCATATCCACCGCTATCGATTCGCGGCGTTGGTTTAATGGTTTGTTATGTGACATAAAGCTCAACTTTCTCACACATATTAAAGAAATTATTATAGAGGAAAACTCTGCACATGGATCCTACGTATAACAACGCAATACTAAACTTGGATCCTTTAAAAATAACCTTTGTTCGTTACCATTCTTGTATACGCCTATCAAGTGTGGTGCCCTTATCAATATACCTATTCAGAATCAAGAGGATTCAAAATCATTTCCTATAATTTGCCTTTTGAGCCTGTCTTAAAACAACCCTTTTTTATAATGTGCGCGCACTAAAACCGTTCATATGTACTACCCTTAAGATGATTACCAAACTGCAAGTTTCAAGGAAATATTTATGGGTGTGATAGGAGGTATCGATGCCCATCAACGTTAAAGTTATGATTGCTGAAAGTTGAGGGACAAACAGAGCTAGTAAAGGTATCGCACATTCGTGTGGTACGGTTTAAGAATGAATCTCTGTCCTTCACAGTATGTCCTAAGCAGGGCCGTAGCTAGAGTTGAATTCAAGGGCATCGGTGATAACATGTAGGGCGGAAGTAAAATTTTTACTTGATATGAAATACGAAGGACTTCATCCAGATCATCTGAATTTGTTCTTTTCTTTTCAAAGACCAGAAATACCGCTTGCCTTTCTTTCGTGACTCATTGATAGCCTTTGAGCAAGGCCGTCTTAAACTAGGCTGGGGCCCTTGGGCACACACAAATTTGGGGCCCTTTTGGAAAGTAGCAATTTCTACATTTGGAAAAGTTTTTTCCAATTTATCTGATTTTATTAGGTTATGTAAGGTTGAGATATTTAAATCCACTCATTGCTTTGCTATGTTTTTTAAATATTGGCTTAAATGAAAACATTCTGTTTCGAGCTCATCTGCATTAATGTCTTCATGATAAAATTCTGCAGATTCTTTGCAGTTTTTGGTCAACTCATCAGATTCGATTGTTGTTAACTGACAAAGAAAACTAAATCGACTATCAATTTCTTGGTAGATATGCTGCCGAACGTTTTTTTAAATGCGTATTTAATTCGTCAATTATGGGAATGAAAGTATCTACACGAAACTTTTGCTTGCCTCATGCCTGATGCGTGTGCTGCGAAATTTTTTTCTTTCAAATGTATCTTTGTAGTCAGCATAATATTATGGATTTTTTTCTTTAGCAGCCGTTTCGTATTGATCAAAATTATTGCGTGCGGTATTGACATAACTGATTAGAGATTCGTAGAGTTTCGTTACAACGTCCATGGTCATAGTGCTATTCTGTAAACTTAGACTTGTTTTATTCATAACTCCCAAAAGATCATTCCATATTTCCGTTAGAAGAGCAGTCTCGAATTTTCCCATTTTTTTTTTGCTAGGCTTTGGGCTTCCTTTCTAGTGTCTCCTGGTTGATTGATGTCACTCGCAATTAGAAGACAATGCTTCAGAAATATTTAAATTACCATTTTGCAAAGCATTCCAAATCAAAAGTAGAATGTATACCCCAACTTTTTTTTCTGTTCCATGAGATTACTATAGATTTTATATACAAGGGTTTAATACATCATTCGGGGATTCCCCCAACCATAGACAATGTCGACATTTATGTTAGGCCTTGTTTAGACAGTGCAACTTGACTTAGGAATCGGAGGGATTGCGTAAGTGATCGCCAGATGGTGTACTTAGTAAATTAGGTAGGACACGTTCGCAAATATTATTAATTAGTACAGTAGGAAAAGGCGCAGTCATCGATATAATGGCGTAGTACATATATGCCTTGTAAATACCTTCTGATAAGATTACTGATTTGTGAAAAAAGTGTAATGTGCCCGACAAAAATGTTCTGAGAATAAATGTGTGAGAGAAATTGTCGGTCCTTCGGGGCCCCCCTGAGATCGGGGGCCCTGGGCACGGGCCCCGTGTGCCCTTATGGTAAAGACGGTACTGCCTTTGAGGCCTATTGATTGCAGTCAGAGTTGAAAACGTAGATTCACACACAGCAGTGCTACATCCTATGGTCGCCACAGATGTAATTTGTAATTTTGTTATGACATTTTAAAGTATGTATATTTATTTATTGTTTTATAAAGAGGAGCAATCAAAAAGACTTGACACTGCAGCTTTGAATGAAGTAGTGTTAAATATTTGATTTTCTTGCAGTAACTTATGGCCAGTTGCACCAAATTGCAATTAAATGGGCTTTCGCTAAAAGTCTTAAAGTTTGTTGACCTGATAAATTTATCTGTTTTGGTTCGTTTATTGTCCTTTTAGAATTAAAAGCGCCTTGGTGAAACTGTACATTTTACAAATAGTTTTGTTTTCTCACACTTATTTAAGTTTTTTAACGGTACCATTTTGTCTACATCCACCTCATCTATACTCGCTACTGAATTTAGTAGATCGTCATTGTCCGAAAATCTCCTTTGTATTTTAGCTTTAGTGCATACGTCCAACGTTTCGAAATACTCAGACTTAAATGGCTGAGCGTTCTGGTGTTCTATATTTTGTCTCGCAGAGGAACAGGGAGTGCATTATATACCAAGTAGTCATCCATCCAATTTAATTTTTTGATTTGCCTCTTTTGGGTATGAGTCGTATTTTCGGAATCGTCGCTTATCATAGACTTTGCTTCTTGCAAAATTTCATGATACATTTCTGATCTAAGTATTTTTTTTTTTTGGGTAAGTTTAATAATTGTTATGGCGTCTTTCAATCCTGCGTTTCGTAATTGTAAAGCTGCGTCTGAAGGCTGGGGCATGGATAATATTTTTTTGGCCACAATCAAGGCAATTAGAAAATTCAAATTGAGCATCACTTTTTTAATGTCCACACTCTTGGCGACGTCATCACCCTTAAATCTGTCGTTTCTAACTTCATCCAAAGTGTCAAAGACCATGAATAATTATCGTATACAACTTTTGTTACGGCCAAGTGTCCTGACCAACTCAGCTATTTTTCCATGGTAAAAAAATTCATGTAACATGATGCATTGATCAAAAAATAAACGAATGAAAGTCATTTTCAAGATAACCCTAATGACTACCAAATGGAAGCGATAGTTAAAGCAGTGGACGTAAGGGATCTTGCAGCCCAATTTATTTTCTATTCTGGTTATGTTATTTAACATTAATTCAGTAAAATTGGCTGCATCAAGATTTTCAATAGTAGTAATTGTCAGCAACGACGCATGGACAATTCCATCTTTAACGTAGCAATTGCAATATTTTGTTGGCGGTTATTTTTATCTCGTACTGCTATAATCATTGCTTGAATTATTTTATTTAAAATTTCAGGTGAACGGTATGTTGCAATTTTCGTATATGAGTAAGAGACTTTCAAATTTGGATCTTTCATGCAGGTATATTCAAACAAATTCTGAAATAATCCTTGTTCTTTTTCTTCCTCCAAAATATAATTTCCACGCAAAGCTAATTCGTTGACAAATTGTATAACCTCAATAATAGACCTTACGTAGTACCTACATTTATGTATGTCTCTCTAAAGCTTTTTGATGAATCAACGTTTCAACACTGCTAGTTGTGGAGACTAAGTATATTTAATTTGTCCTGCCACATCGCCATAGTTTGGTAATGGGAAATGAATTTTTTGTGTTTTGGAAAACCAGTTTTTGAACCAGTAGCGTTACGATACGATAGTTGATTTTTAAGGTAGGGCATTGCCCCCTAATGCCCCTCCCTAGCTACGGCCATGGTCCTAAGTTGGGTATTAGGGGTAAGACAGGAGTACTTGCCCATACATATATGGGAAGATTAATCAAGCTTTGAACGAATGAAGGCTTTATAGATTATAGCCAGATCAGAAGAGGTGACAAATTTCTTGCATCGTCGAAGGAAACCTAAGCACTTCGAAGCGTTTTTGACATTAAAGGTGATTTGTGATTCAAATATTAATGAGTAGTGGTTTGGGAAGTGGGTAAAACTTAAACGACAGGAGAACATTGACTTTTTGAAGCATTAAATTCTTTTTGATTTCCCAATGGATTAAGCTGAAAAGATCAGAATTAAACAAATTATCATACGCTGCCGTTTAAGCTCCACATCTGATGAACTAGGATATGAATCTAAAAACAAATATCAAAAACTGAGAGCACTATCCTTTGCAAAACAATTTATTTAGAAGCCCCAGTAGGAGACAAAACAGAGCCTTGGGGGTGTTGTGGTAACAGATTTGAAATCATTTAATACGGCTTGTTTAACTGTAAAACTTGTATTAAGCGGTCCGAAAGGAAGTTTCTAATCCAACGAAGAAAATATTCATTAAAACCAAATTTAGGCACTTTCGATAAGAGATCTGCTAAGTTATTGCAATTGCTTTTGAAATATCATATTTCACAAAATCGATTTAAAAAGGTAGGTAGATGTCAAATATATTTTTTTTATATTTTGTAGTTTGGCACTTTGGAAATAATAATTTATTGAAAACTTTGTCATTTTTTCATTTTAATTTCTTCTACAATATCTTTCACATGAGGATACAAAATCTTCATGCAAATTTTATTATAGATTTCCTTTTAAAGTCTCTTTGTTGATGGCACCCTAAGTGACCTGTGAAGACACCCTTCAATCCTTAAATATGAGAGTTGCTGGAAACTTAATTATCCTCATATGATTGTAGTCTAAGAATAAGAAGTCATGAGCTTACAAGTATCGTTAACCCAAAATGTCTTGACCATGAAATTTCGCACAACCTACGTCCGTAAAATGTGCAAAATACATTTTAAATTGATACTTTTTATCAAACCCTGACTAAATCCATTGTTTTCTCAGTGTTTTATCTAAAACCCTCATATTATAACCTTCGCCAACCGAGTCGAAACTCTTCCTAATCATAAAAACCTTCAATAGCAAGGAGCGCATATAAAATTTTAATAGGATTAAAGTGTCGTTGAACGACTTTCAAGCTATCACACATGTCTTAGACGATTTCTCCAAACAATTTTGTCCTAGTTTCTAAGAAAACAAAACGTACGTATTCCATCTGAAAAAGTTATCCAAAAACGAATCTGATCCTGCCAGTCATGCAAAGGCGATGAAAACTCCAAAGAATTTGTCAAAACCAATTAAAGTTCTTCTCACACAAAAAAGAAACAAGACTCATTTTTTTGAATCAATTCATTGAATTGACTTAAAACTTAAAGAAAAGGATTCAGAAACTTGTTAAACGCCCCAGGACCGTGATCCAAGTGTGTGTTAACGAAAAAAGAAGTTCGCCCATCACATCGAATTGGTTTGCCCTTCAATGATTCACGAGAAGAAAAAAAAAACACAATGAATCAACGCATTCGGATCTTCCTGGGAACTTTTTGAAGGAATAACCTGTGATTTGGCGTTGCTGTCATGGAATATGATACGAGTTTCTGATGAAGCTTTTATTTTACGGCCATTTTGACTCGAAGCATCTTCAGTTTATTTTTTCTTGTTGTCTGAGTGATGGTGCTCCGGTGCGTGTGGGAAGAATTGGATATTCAAATGAACTTATTTGATGGACAGTAGAGAACAGCAGGGAATTATGGCTGCTCTGCTCAAAAAGAATTGAATTAGATTTTGCAATATTTTGCATCCGAAACGTGAGCTCCAACAGCTCGTTGTCACCTCTGATTACGATAATCGGATGGTTTAACTTGACGACTGAGTAAGTGGATTGCACTAAGCGAATGCTTATGTTGCAGATATATTAAAAATATTAAGTTCAAATAAGCGAAAAGGTGAGTGGTCAAAACCAATCGAAGAATCGAGTTTTTCAAAGGAACGTTCAACTTGACTGCATAATGACTGCTTAAATGTGAATGTTTTACTATATTATAGAAAACAAGAGTTTAACTGACCAGACAATCATCAAAAGACGGGTTGGGAAAGTGCCAGTCCCCACAGACCAGGCTTTGACCAAGAAAATCAGGGCATTCGAAAAAAGAAAAGTTATTTCATTCATTGCTTGCATCCAACATCAGTTCATGTACAAAATGTTCCCTTTACGTATTGTGAATTTTCACGAATTTTTGTTCCGTTCTTGTGCTCAATATCTTCGTAGCTCTTAAGTACAGAAGTCACTCGCTTAAACAAAGATATTTTTAGGCCAGAAATTCAAAGTTTAGCCAAATGTCAGTATGCGCGTAAGTAAATGAATGCTAAACTGAACGTTTTCCGTGTCATTCACAATAGAGACATATCGTGTATTTTTGTGAACCTTTACATTTTCACAATTGACAATATTTTGGAGAGAACTTCATTTCATCTTTTCGAAATTTATATGTGCTTTCTGCGTTCCTATGTACGAATTAATAAAATAATTATTGAGAGATAGGTACTATAGAGAATTCGATATTTTGATCAAAGTTGACATTACTATGATAGGAAACACGTAAAAAGTAGGTTCGGCAATTCCGTCTGTCTGTATGTCTGTACTTCGACCTATAGCTTGAACTACTGCGGAGCTACTTTCTTCAAACTCAGAACTTAAGAGTCTTCGGTGATTCCCTAGAGGATAAATCGAAATTTGTTTTTACTAACGGTCCCCCCCATACAGCCGTAATGCAAAATCTTATTTATCTCGAAAACGGCTCTAACGATTTTGATAAAAAAAAAATTAGGTGTGCTATTATGGGCATGGACTACAATTTGGTCAAACAAAATTTTAGGAAAAAATTTAATTAACGGTACCTGTCACAGAACCGTTTTTTTTTTTGATTTTCTACTTTGTCATTAACGACTTTAAATTTTTTGACCAAGCTCCTTTATATTTATAAAATAATATTTTTTGGGTTTTTTGAAATTATTTCCTAAAATCTATATGAATAAATACTTATAATTGGCTTAGTATAGTTGGAGCTAAAAATAGATGTCTTTAAGGAACTATGAATCGACGAAAGAAAACAAATTATAAATCGTTTTTGTGCAAATAAAAATCAAAATTCAAAAGATTATCATTGACAAGTTTTTAACACAACGAATTAAAAAAAAAAAAACGAAAATACTTTGAAATTAGTTTTTTATTTTGATATAAGATATTGTTTAAACTTAAAAAAAAAAGTTTTCATTTAAATCCGTTATTGTTATAATGAGAAAGTCAAAATTCGACCAAACGGTTTTATAGTAGGTACTGTTCCAATTTGAATATTTTTTTGAAAAATATGCATACAAAAATGTTATCAAGTTTTTAAAACCTATATCGAATTGGGCATACAAAAAACTTGCCAAGTAAGCCCATCAAATTTTAGTCAGTAATCATTTAATAATAAAATTAAACATTTTCTCTGAAAGTGGGCGGATACCACGCCCCTGAATGGAAAATCTCAAATTTTATATTTTTTTCTTTGTATGAAATTTAAGCCCTACCGCTTTACCAAATTTCATCCTTTTACAGCAGTCGGAAGTGCTCCATTCAACCAACACCAATTCGAAGAAAGTGGGTGGATACCCCCCCCCCTGAATCTCAAATTTTCGATTTATTCCTCTGCTTGCATGACAAGAGCTACCATTGTGCAAAATTACAAGATTCTACGATGTCGGGAAGTGATCCATAATTTTGATGATCTGTCAGTCAGTCAGTAAGTCAGTCTGTTACAGTTTTTGCGATATTTGAGGCCTTATATCTCAGAAACCGCTTATGTTAGAAAATTGAAATTTGGTGAGGCGCCTGTGCCTGACTAGCTTAGCAAATATTCGGAATTTTAAGTTTCTGACTTTATTGGTACTGAAGATAGGAAGGGGTCAATAACCGTCTGAGTTTGTTCCTGTAAAAAGGGTGTAGTGCCAGAACTTGGCTACGCACTACCGTGCCCTCTGATAACAGTCGGTTAACATCGACCAATGTTTGCGTTTTTAAAGGGTTCGAAAGAATCTAACTGATGAGCCCAACCGTCGTGCCTGGGCGAAACGCATATTGACTAGAGGTCACACAAGGTTTACAAACGATTTTTTTATTACCTTCCATTTCTCCTTTGGAGAATCACCGAATATCCTTAAATACCAAGTTTAAAGCAAAACCCTTCAGCGGTTTCAGCAGCTTAAGCCATAGGCTCAGTCATACAGACTATCAAAGAGACAGAAGGAATCGTGGAACCCACTTTTTTGGTAATGTCAACTCTGATAAACAAAAAACCGACTTTTTCGAAATGGAGGACTTTCTATTACCACTTCAACTCTAAAAGATTTATTTTCCCTAGAGGAGAAATTGATTTTTTTTTTAGCTCCAAAACTAACGGTACCCCCCATACACCCGTAATGCAAAATCTTATTTATCTCGAAAACGGCTTTAACGATTTTGATAAAAAAATTAGGTGTGATGTTATGAACATGGGCTACATTTTGGTCAAAAAAAATGTTGGGGCAAAATGTTATAAGGGGTACCTGCCATAGACCCGTTTTTTTTTATTTTCGACTTTCTCATTAACGGCTCTAAGGATTTAAACCCAAAATTTTCAGCAGGAGTCCCCTTAAGTTTAAAATAATATTGTATATAAAAATATTTGTTGGGTTTTAAAAAAAAAAAAATTTTAAATCAATATCTTCGAAACCTATGAACGATTATTTTTTGAAATTATTTCCTAAAATCAATATTATTTAATACTTAAAATTCGCATCCCACATTTTTTTCTTGAAAAATTTTAGAGAAATTTCTTATATAAAAAACTTATTTAATAATAAAACGATTTTTTAAAGCTTATAAATTCATACTTTTCCGGAAACCAGACGGCAATTTTATGCATTTGATTTTGAACATTATTATCTCATTAAATCCATGTTTTATATTTATAAAATGTATCTTAAACTTCAAAGTACTTTTACATAAGAGCAAGTTCGTGCGATCCAGTCGTGCATTTTATTTACATTTTTTCTAATAAATATACTATACCCTTAGGATATCCAAAAAAATTTCTTTAAAATTGAGCTTTGTAGGCATTGTTTTCGAAGTTTGGTAATTTTTTTGTCTAAATGGTAAAAAATATCTCGGAAACGTTGTTTTGCAGTTTTTAGGGGTAATATTTCATTCCATTCTTAGAACCCAATATGTTTTGGTATACCCTTGCACTAGAAAATTCCGAATTGTTGTCAATGAGTTAAAAGATCGAAAACCAAACAAACTTAACTTAACTTTACTTACAGAAATATGAACTAAATTATAACCGACTTAGAAATCAGAAGAATTCTACAATTATAGAAAATATTGAAAAAAGAAATATCAAACTTAGGCTAAGAAGACCAATTTCTAGTAAAAGAGGAAGTATACACATTGCTGCTTCCCTTAAAATCGGAAGTTACCTAATTAAGGTCAAACCTAATTATGCTGTTTTAACATCTGCCTAATTTCAACTCTATCGCGCTATTAGCTCCTACTTTGGAAGCACTTGAGTTGCACCTATTCAGTCAAAGAAACAGGTGAATCTTCCTGGGCTATCACATTTTCAGATTTTTTGTTGTTGTTTGTTTGTGGAAAATTCCTTCGTCAGCACGCGATTAACTAAAACCACAATGCGATTCCCCTTCATCTAAAACTAAAACAAAAAAAATTAGTTCACCTTCACCTGCGCGCATTGTAGAGCGCGTGCGCACCAACTCGCCTCATGCGTCCTAATGCACTTCTAACACAACCCTCAAAGGCATAACCAAACATTGTTATTAAATTAAGATTCCATCAGCTTGGTGTGTTTTTTTCAGCCCATAGTGACCGCTCCAGTTCTCGAAATGATGATCTGATCACCTTTAATCACCATAATATGTAGGAACCGACTTTGAACCCTTTTGTCCCGCTCGCATCTTTTGCGTTTGTTTTTATCCATCACATTATCACCGATGGCTCCTCAAACGTTGATTGGAATCCCATCAGAAAAAAAAAAAAATCTTTCGGCCATCGGTCGGTCCGGTCCGGTCCGGCCTCTCTAATGGATTCAGCTAGCACCTGCTGAATAAATTTACGGTCCACCCGTGATGGAATCATTAATTACCGAATGATTTTGAATGAGAAAGTGATCTTTGTTGTTCTTGCTGTTGGTGTTGATGAGTCTTTCGGTCGATTCAGGGCCATAAGTCACCGAGGAAGCTTGTGCATATCGAAGGCATGGTCCAGCCGTCCATTGGACCTCGAACATGTTGTCCTAATGAAGATGTTAAGAGCACGGTACAACATATTTTCCCTAATCTGTGACCATAATTTGTCGGGTCACTATCTGAGTATCTATGAGAAGAATAAGTCTGCGTGGAAAGGTTTTATAGTTTAGCCTCTTCAGAGGACAGCAGTGGCGGCTTGGATCGGCGGCGGCTATCAAGCGCATTGCTAGAGCGTGTCTCTGAATGCGCGTCTAAAGTGTAAGCTAGAGATAAGTTTGGTTTTTGTGAGACTGGGACCTAGGTTCTTCCCAGAATACAAGAACCCAGATAAGGTGCTTGGATGATTCTTTTGGAACTCGACTTGGAGTGCGTGTAAGAAATTAATGTAACGATGTTGTTTGGTAGTAGGTGCAAAGGTGGAATAGAGAGATATCTCCCCGTGAGTAGTTCCATGTGATTTCTTACTTAAGGCTGAAGATAACGCAGCGAGCATTATCGGTTAAGTGTCACAAAGGGAGTGGAATATATGCGTCTGATTAAACCTAGAAATATATATACTCGCGCAATAATGGTCGGAGAATTGAAAATTTTCATCAAATATAAAATTCTAAACCCCTTTTTTGCTTGCGGTCCTTGTAAAGGTGTTTTAATGGTCAGTTGACGGCCAACTCAGGTAAACATTTGATCCTTGAGAAAGTTAGTGCAGGATTATCTTTTGTGCTTATCAAACTCAAGAATTTCCAAATCTACACTTTTATTCATTTCGATAACCACCCAATTTTTTAAACTTTATTTTAAAAAGTTGCTCCTAATTTTAATGTTTGGTCAAGTTGTTCTAAGCGACTCGGATGCTGTCACAAAAGACTTATGAGTGCAAAAATTAGCAAGATTTCAAAAGAAATAACTTACAACTGTTTGGAATTTATAACAGTTCAACGGCAATTCATAATCTCGAGGATTTTTATGACAGAATCCAAGATCTATTTTTTAAAACTACGCGAAAATTCTTCACTGAACATGGAGATTGACATTTGTCTGTTTTAGTTTCTTAAAGTTTGATTTATAAATAACAAAGGAATTACTTTGCCGATCGGGAGATGCCAAATCAGACGCACGAACTTGCTCCTATGTAATAGACTAGGAATTCTAAAAACGAATGTTATTAGAGAAAACTGTTCATAATGATAAAATTAATTTTTTAAATTCTTTTAGTAGTAAGAGACGAAAACAGAATGCTATGCAAATATGAATTTATGCAAGAACAAAAATTATAAGTCATTTTAGTGGTTTCTTAAAAAAAAGCTTTTATATACAAAATTTTTAAAAGATTTTTAAGAAAAAATTTTGGTACGCCAAATTAAAGTTTTTATTATTGTTCGAATAAAAATTAAATTCAAAAAAAAAATATTGAGCCGTTTCTGAGATATCGAATTTTCAAAAAAAGAAAAAAATAGAGTTTTTTTTTTAAAAAATTCAAAAAATATTTATTTTAAAGTTTTGAAATGCAATGTGTTTTAGACTTTTGAGAAGCTTCTTTATAACAAAATTTCATTAAAATCCGTTTTGCGGATAATGAGAAATTCAAAATTCGAAAAAATGGTTCTATGGTAGCTGTAATATCTTAATTTCAATTTTTCATAAAAATTAATTGAAAGAACAAAAATTTTATAAATATTCTAGAACCATTTGAGAACCATTTTTTTTTTAATTTTTTAACAATTGTATGGTGGGTAACTTTATTTTAAGGTAAAATAATTTTTTTTTTTCTCACATCTTGTAGATTATATTAAGAAACTTTTAATTATCAAGTTTAAAAAAATCTACCTTGGGGTTTTCGAAATATTGAGTTTTGAAAAAAAATTTGAAGTTTTTTTTAAAAATCCAAAAGAAATTTTAAACTTTTCTTTTCGCGGACATTGATCATTGTAATATTTTAGACTTTTTCGGAAACTTACCGCGTTATTTATTAGAAATATTTATTTATTTCTACTTCCCGACGTTTCGAAGAAATTACACTCTTCGTGACCACGAAACGTCGGGAAGAAGAAATAAATAAATATTTCTAATAAATAACGCGGTAAGTTTCCGAAAAAGTCTAAAATATTACAAAAGAAATTTGTTTGAAAATTTGAATACACAATTCTATTTGAATTTTTGAAGAGCCTTAGCAAAAAAAATGATCAAAATCGGTGGTTCCGTTTTTGAGTAAATCAAAAACAAAAAAAATGGTTCCATGGGGGGTACCTTCAATAACCATTGTTCGGAAAATTTTTTTCAACCGTTATCTAGCTTTAACTAAATGAAATTTTTTTGTGTTTTTATTTTTTAAATCTGTCGAACAGTTTTTGAGAAAAAAAATGTTTACACTAGCTTACTCAACTAAGAACAAACTTGTTTGAATCTATGTACATACATACATACATATTGTATCAGTTAAATTGTTCTAAATTTAATTAAACTTATTCCCAGTTTTATTTTTTAAGGTAAAGTGATTGTAATAGAATAGTAAGTTAATTAATTTAATGGGTTACATTGGCTCACATTGTCAGTTGTCGTGGTGGGTTTTAAATTCGAATACCCAAGATCTACTTTGTAGTCGTAACCAGTGGCGGCTGGTGGGTTGTTGAACAGGTGGTGCACTTTACTTGCTCACTATGTTACATGTATATGTTGAATTTTTATTATTTTGTATAATTGCTTGAAGAATTTCGACCATGTATAAAACTGACACACTTATTACATTTAGCAAGGAATCATGTTTCTGTCTAAATCGATTCTCCGCCAAAAATATTGCATGTAAAATTTAAAAATGGCCTTGGCAAACCGGCTGGCCGAAGCGCACGAGAATTTTTACTTGCAGGGAAAGTAAGTCTTAATAGTAAAGCAAAGCGCTTACATTGTTTCGTCATAATTGGAAATTTTACTTGTTTATGTTCTAAGAGTCGGCATAATACACTAAGAGTCGGCATAATACACTAAGAGTCGGCATCGGCAAAGAAAATCAAACCCCATCAACGTCAAAGACATCTCCAAAGAAACGTACTGTTAAGTCATACGCCGAAATGGCAGCTGCACAGACATCTCCAAAGAAACGTAGTGTAAACACAAATGCCAGAATGGCGGCTGCACCCGTAATAAATCAACCTGACTCTGACGCACTATCTCAATGCTTGGCTTTAATTTTGTCAAAATTTGAAGATCAGGTCAAAATCAATAGAACTATTTCTGATAGGTTAGCAAAAATCGAAGATTTTATTCGACCCAAACGTTTTAAAAAAAAATCATGATGGAAAACCTTAAAATTATTACGTGGAATGCCAACGGATTAAGGCAAAGACTTGAAGAACTAGAAATGGTCATACGGGAACAAGATATCGACATTTGTCTAATATCAGAAACCCACGTTAAAAAAGAATCAAATTTCAATATAAACGGTTATCTAGATTACCATGCAATTCATCCGTCGAACAAAGCAAGAGGCGGAGCATCATTATACATAAAAGAATGTATCAAACACTCGATAGGCCTTAAGCTTGAACTTGAACCGATGCAGCTTATAAGTGTGCAGGTTAAAACTAAACATGATACATTGAATTTCACATCTATATACTGCCCTCCACGGTACAGAATTGATAAAAATGATTTTTCAAACTTGCTAAAATCACTTAGACCATCTTTAATAATCGGTGGCGATTTTAATGCAAAACACACGTTTTGGGGTTCTAGATGCATTTCTCAAAAGGGCCGAGCGTTATATGAAGCCGGTATGGAGAATAATTGTGATTTTCATTCTAGTGGGAAACCAACTTATTGGCCGACAGATACCTCGAAAATACCTGACCTGATTGATTTCTTTATAGTCAGGGGAATACCGTCAAATCGAATAAAAATAACGGAATGCTTTGATCTTTTCTCTGACCACTCTCCCGTTATTCTCACTATGAGCGAAAGTATTGTTAAAATTGAAACACCACCTAGGTTAACAAACGGTAAAACTAACTGGGAAGGTTTTAAGAAAGATATTGAAGATAATGTTGAATTAAGGGTATCACTACAAACACCTCTTGAGCTTGAAGAAGCGGTAGATAATTTTGTGCATATTGTTCAAAAAGCCGCATGGAACAATACTCCTTACCAAAGACAAATGTCAGGCTATAGAGAAGCTAAATATCCCCAAGAGATAAAAGAGGTACTTAAAGACAAGCGAAAAGCGCGCAAAAAATGGCAACAAACTCGTGCTCCCCAACACAAAGCTAATTTAAATCACCTCAGTAATTTGCTTAAAAAGATGATATCAGATTTTAAAAACCGCGAAGCTGGAAATTACCTTGAAAACTTGACGGCAGGTAAAGAATCTAATTATTCTCTATGGAAAGCGATAAAAGCTACGAAAAAACCAAAGCTTCCAGCACCCCCGATTATGAAAGACCAAAATGAATGGGCAAGAAGCGATAAAGAGAAAGCAAACGTTTTCGCTGATTACCTAGAGGAAACATTTAAGCCGTTCAATGGGCAAGCATTGAATGATGATATAAGTGTGAATATAAATTCAAATGAAAGCTCCATCACAAGAAATGTTACGCTTGCCGAATTAAGCAAAGAAATTAAGAAACTGAAGTCAAAAAAAGCACCAGGATACGACTTAATTACTGCGGAAATTCTTAAAATGCTCCCACGGAAAGGTTTAGTAAACCTCCTTTACATAATGAACGCCACTCTAAGGTTAGAATATGTTCCAAATCAATGGAAAGTCGCAGAAGTAATAATGGTCTTAAAACCTGGCAAACCATCACATGAAAAGAAATCGTACAGGCCCATTTCACTTCTTCCTGTAGTGTCGAAGGTCTTTGAGAGAATATTTCTTCAGCGTCTTCAGCCCATAATAGAAGAAAAGGGTCTTATACCTGAACACCAGTTCGGTTTTAGAAGTAAGCACTCGACGATTGATCAAGTGCATAGAATCACCGATGTCATCGAGAAAGCCTTTGAAGAAAATAAAATTTGTTCAGCGGTCTTTTTAGATGTGTCTCAAGCTTTTGACAAAGTGTGGCACGAAGGCCTCAAATACAAATTGAGACAAGTCCTATCTGAAGGACTATACAACATTCTTAGAGAATATCTAGAGAAAAGAATTTTCCGCGTTAGGCACGGAAATGATTATTCAGATTTTAAAGAAATAGTGGCTGGGGTACCACAAGGTAGTGTTATAGGTCCCATTTTATACCTTTTATTTACACGCGGCATACCCCAAACAGACAATACAATTGTAGCTACTTTTGCAGATGATACCGCAATACTTGCAGTAGGCAAAACGGCTAACGAATCGACATGTAAATTGCAAAATGCTCTTAACAATGTCAATGAATGGACAAACAAATGGCGAATAGCGCTTAACGAATTTAAGTCAGTCCACGTGGACTTTACTTATAAGAAAATTAATAGATTACCAGTCTTTATTAATACAACTCAAGTTCCATTTGCAAATGAGGCAAAATATCTCGGGATGACTCTTGACGCGAAATTAAAATGGAAGTCACATGTTAAAAATAAATGTGATCAATTAAATATTAAACTAAGGGAAATGTACTGGTTACTCGGACGACATTCTAAACTTAGTATCGAAAACAAATTATTAGTTTACAAACAGGTACTTAAGCCTGTCTGGACATATGGTATTCAACTCTGGGGTTGTACCCACGATACAAATCTAAATAGTCTACAAACTTTTGAAAACAAATTATTAAGGTCCTTTGTAAATGCGCCGTGGTATATTAGAAACGAAGATCTTCACAGGGATCTTGGAATCCCCACGGTTCGCGAAGAAATAAAAACTTTTTCGCAAAGGCATAGAAAGCGTTTAGTTGAACATACCAATAGAACAATCTTAGAAATTCTTGACGAGACAAATTTAGTACGACGTTTGAGAAGGACCAAACCTTCCGATCTAGTACGGTGAAATTATTGTACTGTATTATGTATATTTAAATCATCGCTTAAAATAGAAAGAAGCTATTCAACTAGCTTATAATTAAACCAGTAGGAACTTTCACCGGAAAGTTGCCTACAACACGTTACTTAACTTCGAGAAAGATAAATTGCTAGATAAGTTCCATATGAACTTAGTTGCAATCGGGAGGAGGAGGTGGTTTTAGTGCGGTCGGCCTGATTAACGGTCTGCTTGCATAGAGTCTTACCTTCCGTAAGGCTTTATGGGGGCAGAGTTGTTGGTCGGGAGAGTCCCACATATCTATGAGCGCGCGTTTTTCGGTCCTCATAGAATCTTTTGAAGATTTCAACACCTACCCACGGGAAAAAAAAAAAAAAAAAAAAAAAAAAAAAAAAATGTTCTTGTATGTTAAAAAAATAAATATTAATATGGTAATCTAAAAATAAAGATGCAGTAATATTTTGTAATTTTTAAATCTTTTGAATTGGTGGTTCAGCGCACGAGCACACTTAAGGTACAGCCGCCACTGGTCGTAACTAAGTTATAAGGTTGACGTTACAAACTTACTCAATTGGTGTAAGCGTATAACTTTGGAAGTAGCGTTTATGCTCAGTTCAAGGATATTTAATTGTTATATTATTTATACACAGACGACTGGGGTAGCTAATCTATACGGTTGTTTTAACCAACTGAATCACTTATAGTAGTTAATCTACTTGCTAGTTCAATATCAGTGGTATCAGTGGTACCACTTTTCTTCAATTGAAAATTGAAAATATTTTAAAATCTACTTCCTACTTCGCACCATCAGCACAATACTGAAATCTTCTTCATTTTAAAAATCTCTGTTTCAACTACTTCAATTTACTACAATTTTAAATCAATCTACTTCAATTTTACAAAAAAAAAAGTCCAAATCTACTTCACAATACAACACAATAAAAATACACATTACACACATTAGTAATTTTATGAGCATAGAAACTCACCATACTCATGTGTATACCAATCTTATTAAAATTTCGTTTAGGTGTGTTTGTTAATTTTAAAATCAAATTATATTATAGTAATTTTAGTGTTATTCTTTATGAAAGAAAGTTGTATTAATAAATTAATTCCTTTTATACAAATTTCTTTAAAATTAAAAGAAATGTATTGAAAATTTTTAAATCATATAATAAAACGGCAAACATGTTTTTTGTGGTACACTTTTCTCCAAAAGTATTTAACCGATTTCGATAAATTTTATATAGTTGGAAAGCCACAGTTACGGAGATGTGCAGAATATACTTGAGACACGCATTTACACACTGTGGGTCATTTTTGTTTTTGCACTGTCGAACACTTTGCATATTACATAAAATAAAATTTAATTTAATAAATTTGCTTGAAAACACTGGCAATAATATATAAATAATAAATAATAAATAAATTGGCACTCGAATTTCGAGAGCTGGGTCGGCTAGTATTTATTATTATACATTCAAGGAAAATTTGTTTGTATACAATATTATTTCAAAATCAAAAAAGCTAAGAAGCAAAGAAGATCGAAATCGGTAGAGAGAATCGGAAATAAAAAAGTACAAAATCAAAAAAAGTTTCTATGAAAGGTACCGTTAGTAATTTTTTTGTTACCAAAATGTAGACCGCATTGTTGTTATGGTCTACTATATACATAATTTTTTCTTATGAAAAATCATTAGAGCTGTTTCCGAAATAAATATGATATTTCATAATGGTTGTATGGAAGGAACAATTTCTCCTATAGCTACTACATTTTCGTGTTGTAATGTCAACTGATGAAAACCTCGAGCTTAAATTTTTCTAAAAGCAAGTAAAAAAATGCTTTAAAATGTACTTCGATTTTTCTCGATTTATTTCACTTTTTTCTTCAAATCTACTTTGACTTTTTTCAGGAAGTGGTAACGCTGGTCAGTATCATATCTCCGCAGAACGAAATAAGTCGATTTATGCTTCAACAACGTTGGGAAATATTTAAAACTTGTTTCCAAAGTGTGCGCTGTGTATCCCAAGCAGTGCGTTTTTTGAAAAGAAGTTATGGCCGAAATGAAGCACTCCCTGCGCTTGATGTACGCAAGTGCAAGCCAAATAGTTCGTGAGACTGATATGATAGTGGACATCACTCATGGTACCAGTCGTCGTAGCCGAGGTTGTGATACTCAATTCACGAACATCAACTCGCCATCGATTTCAACAGCTCAACATTTCACGCACTAGTCTGAGGAGAATTCTGCACAAACATCTCGGATTATTCTCTTACAAGGTCCATTGACTCAGCTTCGTTTTTGTTTCGCAATTTGTGACTTAGAGCAGCTTGAATTGGACAACGATATTGGGCGAAAAATCATCTTTTCTGACTAAAGGCATTTTCATCTCGGCGCATACCTATGGGGCTCGTCCAGAAACCAATGCATCCACAGAGAGTGACAGTTTGATGCGGATTGTGGAGTGGTTGCATCATTGTACCATTTTTCTTCGACAATGAGGCAGGGAACAACTTGGACGACCTCTCGTACATGCAGGATGGCGCGCCATGTCACAGTCGATTTTTTCCCGATGTCAATTGGCCACCTCGGAGCTGCGATTCGACCCCTTTGGACTTTTTTTTTGTGGAGCACCGTAAAAGGCCGATGTTTTGGAGTGACAGAATGCGCTACTGCCAAGCCAGCCGGGGGATGCCACTTGAACAACATTGTATTCCATAATTCATGGGAATGTTTGCTCTCACTAATAAAGTTATAACACACTGCAAAAAATTAATTTTGTTAATTTTATGACATTTTTAAGCAGAAACTTGTATTTGGCCCTACCTTTATACCCGGTTTGTTTACCAACTGACTCATGTGCAGTAGTTAATCTGCTACAATAGAGCAGTATATCGTCTTAGTTAGAGAAGCTAATCTAGTCTGTTGCTTTAACCAACTTCCTTAAGTGCATTGTCATCCAATCTACTACTTGTTTGGAGTAGTTAATCTACCCGGTTGTGCTTACCAACTGATCAACTGCAGTAGTTCCTCTACATACATGTTGGAGTGCCCATTTATTAAGTTACTTTATTTGACTTATGAATGAATATTGAAAGGGTGTTTGCACTGCGACCTAAAGATCTATTGTACCCCTGTCCAAAGCTTAATGAGTTTCTAATCCCACAGCTCTTCCTCCAAATTTATTCCTTTTATGATTCGATTATTTGGAGTACCTTCAGAGAGGTTTACACATTCCCACACCAACTTAGACGTGATGGCATACGAGCTTAGTACTTTGAGTTGTGCTTGGCTTTCCGACATATTGGCAATGTTTTAATTTCGGTTATTCCTTTCGAGATTTCGACCTGAACATAATCCCTATGGCATTTACTTCCACCTATATAGAAAATGCTAGTGGATTGTCCCATTGGTATGGAAAGTCTTGTTCTACACCCAAAAATTCCAGCACATGTCCCTTCGGTTCTTCTCGAACCATCCGTATTCCACTTAATCGCATTGGCTTTCGCTGTGTAGTTTTGAGCGAACCCAGATCACCGGCATGACAATCCAACGTACTAAAGTAAACACTAAAGGCACAAAACTATAGAAATAGTTGAGAAATGAGACCCCACATTTGGTTTTTTTTTTGAGTCCACAAGCTACGTCTCTGCTAACACCTTTTAATTTTAAAATCTGAAATTTATTTCTACTTTCTTAAGAACAAAATGCAAAAAGCCTTCAAATTCAATGCGGACTTAATTTATTGCAAGTTCATAAAAAAAATCGAACAAAATTTCTTCACAAAAACACACAACTTTCATCGAACTTATTCGCATGTCAAATATGATTTTGGATATAATTTTTTTTCTTTTTTTTTGTGAAACAATTTTTGTATAAATGTTCAAATTACAAAGAAGTAAGCAATTACACACAAGGCCCGTTGGGCACGCAACTTTTTGACGTCTTTGCGTTTTACTAAATTCTTATAAGCAACTAAGAAAAAAAAGCTCGAAGGAATTTTCCCATCATCTCACAACAATCTCCGCATTTGGGCTACTGTTTTCCTGCTTTTTTATGGTTTATAAATCGGGACTAGCTTCTGAGTAGTTGTTGGAGCTGAACTACCCTTCCATCTTCACCATCACTCAAGTCATATCACGCAATATATGGAGAAACTATTTAAGTGCTTGATTCTTTCAACTAAATTAAATTGGGCACGAGGATTACTTTGTGAGGTGGGATGGGGGAGTTTACCCTCGAATGTATAAAAGCTGGAATGTCGGTCGATGGCTTCAGATGAAAGGAATTAAACACGAACAGATTTATGATGTGCTATATAGATGCCCTATAGCAGGAACGGGGGAACAAGAAAAGAAGTGACCAATTAGGTGGTTTTTAAGAGAGAGAGAGAGAGAGAGAGAACAAAAAAATGAACAATTGCTTGGAATTCTCCAAAGGATGGTAAATAATTAGCATTTCGTGTCAAGACCCTGATTTTCAGATTTACTCTGGCCGCAATTCGCAATAAAAGGAAATTAAGAGTTTTTCACTGGAAGGTACGTATATAATAGTTTGGGATAGCGTGTTTGGAGCTCTGACTGAACGGAGGATCATGATGATTGAAGAACAAGCCATTGAATGCATACGAAAGGTGGAGGCTTGACTCTGTGCTGGAAGTTGCTTAAATTTCTAAAAATCCCATCAAGCGCCAAATGAACTGGTTATCTATCTGGAGGTGCATAAATACATATTTGAGTTAAGAATTTGACAGCTTTTGAGGACTTGTGCCATCGAATTTGTCTTAAGAGCAACCAAAGTGTGGAAACCAGTCATTAGCTATTATTTTTCGACTTCTCACGCTCCAATAAAAATTCTGCTAATTGCTTTTGTACATTTCATTCACCAAACAAAAGAAAGAAAAAAACCCAAACCACTTGGGAAGGACAATAATACCAATTAACACCTCGCTTTAGTTCGTTCACCGATGATGATGTGTGGATGGTGAATCGTGGATGCGCGCCAATCCAGGTATAGTGACCTGACCATGATATGAGTTTATTTATTCAAAGACCTAAGCCGAGCTGTGAGCTGTCCTCGCACTCTGCTCTTGTATATTCAACTGATTAGCGTCCTCGCCCCGTCATCCCCTATCAAAAAGCAATAAATCTCGGCATGATCCTCGCGCATGCATAAATCTTGAATGCGACTGCGAAAATGAAATCCACATTCGCCAGAATCCGCATAATAAATCAAAATTATCTTCATTTCAATTGAAGCTGCAGAAATGGTGTAGTTTTCCTGTCTGAGCCTAGAGAGAGTGAGAGGAAGAGAAAGACAGTTCCTCTGTCTGGTTGGTTTCATATACCATTGATTTATTTCGGACTTTTGTCCTCGAAGGCGATTTTCGCGACGACACGTCTCTCGCAATGCGTCATTGAGCTTTTGGTAATTTACTGATTCCAACCTGAATCGATTAGAATCCACTTAGGGTCTAGCTTTGGTGATTCACAGTCTCATATGCGAGAGGGTTAGGAATTCTTCACCCTCACATGGTTAAGGCGGCCTCATTATGCAAGCGCACCCGCGTCATAACTCATCGCCATTTGCGGCTCTGTTCGTTGTTAGGGCTCACAAAAACTACGCTATTGTTGGCACAAAAACATCCATAGCAGCACAGCAGTCGCTCGATTGTGTATGAGCACGCATATGTTGCATATCCGTTTGCCATGCACATGCAATGTTTACCGTTGGGGCGGGCCTCACCTGACCGCCCCTCGCAGTCCATATCATGCAATGGAATCAGCCCTAATTGCACACTGCAGCGGCGGCGGCAGCGGCGAACCTTATGGCAAACTTCGCATGGACATTTGTCAAAATGTATAAACAGCAAGGTTTTTGCACAAATAGTCCGGACTTGAGAGAATAGGTCATGAATTATGGCCGCTATCGCTGGTGGGTAATCTGGAAGTTTGGTTTTTTGTTGGGGGGGATGACTGATGACCACCCAGGCTGAGTGATTCAGAAAAACACAACACAAAATGTTCTTCAACAAGGACATCATGGCCGCGCGGCACGGTGGTGGCATAAATGGGGTTGTTATTTTTTTATAATTTTTTGTTCACGAACATTTTAAGGGATACCAAAGCTGGCACCACAAGAACCCATAAAACACACCGTTAGCCAATAAAAACAGTTGAAGGGTGACTCGGCTCCGCTGCGCTCAGAGGGTAATTCAATTAGGGAAAAGGCAAAATGTCTGTTTATTTATTTTTTTTGTTGGTCGCTGACGTGGTCTTCGCGGGAATCCTTTCGCTCGGACAACCATATTTGAATTTTGAAGTTTTTCTATTAGTTCGCCCCGATTCAGTTTGATATCTTGGCCGGCACACAAGGAATGTCAGCGCAGAGTTGAATTTTAATTTAAAATTATTTCCCAATGCAAAACAAAAAGTCTTAAAGAGTTTTTTTTTCCAAGAAGCTTTAGGGAGGCATATACAAGGCATAAAGAAATATCCTTATGAAAGAGCAACTTTTTACGAGTAGATATGATTTGGTATTCGTATAAGGCGCTGGTTGTGCAACGATAAAGCGATATTAATGGAATGATAGGATGGAACAATGGGCCTGTCATCAGCCGCTAGGCAAGCATGATTTTCTGGCATTTTTCCTTATTAATTTCCCTTAACGTATGTATATCCTTCTATAGTAGGTATAAGGTGTGTCTGAAGCGAAGTCGCGGTTATAAGGTGGATGTTGTGACAAACTTTTTCTTAATGTTAGTTATGAAGACAAGAAGACAGATGAAGACAAAGGGGTATAAAATTGTTTTGTCAAGCTATTTGTTTTGTTCCTCTTTTGATGATTGTCTTTTGAAAAGACTTGACATAAAAGTGAAACATTTGTTAAATGGAAAATTAATTCGAAAATGGTCGAATTTCTTCTAACTGAAAAATTGCCACGAGAATTTTGGAAAATTGAATTTCTTTAAATTTTCACGAAAACAATATTTTTATTGATCATTTTAAAATTTCTTATTTGCTAGGAGCGTTAACAGTTAATTTATACCAATCAGGGGTTACATAAATAAAGATATGTTGAGGAATAGTGATTCTTTCCAGCCAGCGCAATTCTACTTTTAGTCATAGTCCTATTACATCGCAGTAATATTTGCTTACATAATTTATTTGCGACGCTTTTGACATATGGGAGGTTATTTTTCTATTTATACCAATGAGGTGCATGTATCTTTTCCTTAAGCTTAGTCTTGAAATTCCAAAACGAAGACAACAAAACTAGTTTATACCAATCATCGAGTCAATAAACAAAAAATATATGAAAGGAGAGTTTACTTTCCAACTTCACAGCTTGACATGTAAAAATAGAGTAAGTTTTAACTTCTTTATACCATTCAGGACCCCATAGGGAAAACTGCAGAAAATATTGCAGAACATTATACATATATGAGGAAACTACTTGAATATTGAAGCTTTCTCTGAAATTTGTTTTCGTTTTGTTTACCTTATTAGTTAGATTAAATTATACCAATCACAAAGGTGTAAATAAACTAAAGGTTTTCAAGCTTAAATTTTTTTTAACAAAATTTTTAACTCTCCTGAGTTTTGCTGTACCAAGCATGAAATTCATTAAGAAGCCATCAAGAACATAACTGTACAAAAGCAATTATATTCTTTCTTAAACATATGACTGGTATAAACATAAAATTAACTCGTCTAGTTCAAAGTATTGTTTGCAAATTTTTACGTGTCTTGGCCGTTATCTAGCAAAACAAAATATGGAAACAAAATATTTTGTTTGTATATTCGTTTGCTCTGGTTTTAACTGGTCTAATACAACTGGTATACAGAGTTTGCTGAGTGGATTCATGCTAATTACAAATTTTACTCTTGGAACAAACCTTGAAGCTTCCACACTTTTGGTGAAAGACTCCAAACAAAAATGGATAGTGGGACAGCCCGTGGAAAATCAAGGCTTAGTGACTTATTTCTATCAAAGATTCCCGTGTACATGTTATAGGTAAAAATCAGGGAGCTCACGTTTTTCTTTCGAGTTCGAACAAACTATACTCTTGGGGAATTTGCCACTTAATCCCAAAAAGGCAGTTCTCCTGAGAAAAACATTTTTGGGCTTAGGTGGCATAGGATTGGAACCGATGTCAAGACCTCCCTAATTAGAATCAAACTCATTTCCCATTATACATAGTTCTACATATATCTTATGTAGAACTGCTGATGATTATTTCAAAGTCGCATGAAAACCTTATAGCCTGCGAGGATGCGAAAAACGTGGCAAATTGTGCATCTAACTCAACATTGCTTTCAGGAGTAGCCAAGTGATCGAGGATGTTAATGTAAAGGTGGGGCAGGTAATCATCATAGACGATGAAATAAGCGTTATGTTGCTACAACAACCCCGACTATTATATCACCATGGAATTAGTAGGAAATTATTCCGCAACCAACATTTTTCTATTTTTGTTAAGTGAAACAAAAACAGTTTTACATGAATAGAAGAAAGATGACCGGTAAGAGAAATAATATTGCACTCTCGAGAAAGAACAAGCGGTGTTCGGTGCAGACTATTCGATCACATCAGCCCTATGTGGATCAAAATAAAATATTGTATGGACTCCGTAACCTCGTTAAGATTTTTAACAAGAAAAGTGACGAATACTGGAGACTGTATTAAGACCTTCAGTGCACCAAAACACAAGGTTCAACCAAGCAATTAAAAAACATAAGGAAAAGGATTTCAGGAAAAGGCTCGAAGATATCAAACCTATTCCTGACATATTTAAAATCATCAACTTGATTGTTGGAAGAGCGAACTCAATAACTCAATACCAGAGAACATCCTTCACGGACAAGAAATTTTGACAACTTCTGGTGAGAAAGAGAACCATTTTGAGGACTGTCAGAGTTTGGAGCTGGTGAAAATCCTCGTATCAAACCATCCTACTGGGTACTGGGCGGTAATTATATTCACAGTTATGTAGTGTATTTTTAAGATGGAGATCAGCTAATGTCAGGTTGAATTTTCTGAGGGTTCCTTTAATTTTCAATAGATCAACCCGCAGCAATACGATTTGACCAAAGATACAGGGTCCATAATTTTTAGTGTATAGAAGATTGGGAGGTATGCCAGTCAATAACAAGCTCATTCTAACGCATTGGCAGGCTTGATATTATGTTCTACCCACGGTATATCATCCCTTGTAAAGCTGGACTTTTCTTTCCGATCTGCTCGTAGAACCTTATTTTTTGTTTAACATGCTATGGAAGATTTTTACGAAACAGACTTTGGACCATCAGCCAAATTAGAGATTGAACTACTTTTGGCCTCCAGGCAGGAGATCGTTCTTTGTAGAGTAACCTACAACAATAGGAAGCACAGAGGTTACTAGCCATATACCGACTGAAAATTACCGACTCCAAACTCTCGACGAGAAATGCCAGTCATAGCAATACTGCAAAAGGAAATAACAAAATATCATCGAGGGTTCGTTTCAAGTCACAGCCTCAAAACCTCTTTCATTCTTGGCAAGCTTGCTAAGGAATTAGGAAGCTGGAAATTTACTTGAAAGGGACCTCGCTGATAAGATCGAACGTATTTAATGAGTTCAACAGTCAGCTGGCTGCGCAAGTAAAGGAATTAATATGATATTGTTAACAAATAGCATTATGTAAGCCCCTATACATTTTAAGCCCCTATTATTGAGCCGACATGATTTAAATTAGTAAAAAGTTAGTTTGAAGTCAAATTGTAAATAAATATTTTAAAAAAATCCCTTGTTTATAGGATTTTGAAACCCACAGTGAAGTTCCACAAGGTTGATTACGAGCACCTTTGTTGTTTTTAATACAATAATTGCTGATGTTCTACATATAAAGCTAAGTTAACAATTTTGAAAGTGAATCAAGTAGAGTTAGATTGATGATCAAGTCCGGAAAAATGAAGATTCTCAACTTCTTGAATCGTTGCCAAACAGTTGAAGGAAGAAGCAGTGGATAGCATTTTTAGATGAGGTTAATGAGGGTGATAGGGATGAAGATGTTAACTAACGACTTGGCAAACAAAAAGCTTCCTTAGACATACTGTCAAACATGTCAAATTATAACATCAGGAAAAACAACCTGTGACTGTTCCGCTTGGAGATATAATGGTTCCAGTTTATAAAAAAAGAGACAGTCTCTATTAAAAAAAAACTGCAGGTATTTGTGAACAAAATTCCTTCAAAACAGCCGGAGGAAGTATATCAGAGAACAAACAAAAACACGTTATATGCAAAACTAGGGATTTGTCTCACTTTAGACACGCCTTTGTGATTGTGGATTCTCTTACCCAAATTAAAAGAAAAACTGGTATCCTTATGAAAATTCCTCATTCTTCCGATTAATCAATTCACCCGTGAGCCGTGACACCCGTTTCGCTAGGAATGCTCATCAGTTCATCATTGGGCCTTATTTTGAACGTACCATACGAAGATTCGTTTTTAAATCGCACAACACGAATATGGAATAATCTACCCGGCGTTGTTTTCTCTTGCCATATCAATTTTCAAACATTCAAGATCAATGTTCATAGACACCTACTTTCTCCCCGCCCCCCTAATTTCCCCATCGCTCGTTCTATGTTTATTTTCAACGTTATAGGGGTATGACTGAGCCCTTGAGTTATTGTGAATCATAAAGAAAAACCTTAAAATTGTTCGCAATTCATATCTGTGTGTAAGCAGGAGTTGGTAAATCTTGAATTAATATCAGCAAATCAGCAAAATAATAAATGTATTAGCCAGAGTTGTCATATAAGGCGCTCCCTTGGTCCTTATGAACTTAAAGATCTCACCAAAATGTGTTTTGTAATATGTTCTAATAAAATGATTGCTCCATTCAACGCAACTCTGAATTTTTGAAACAGCTTTTTTTTAGATATTTCTTCCATAACTAAAATTTCAATCGAATCAAATCACGTTTTCACCAAAACCCCAGAGTGAAACCATCCATAGCCGACTTTAAGTAAACCGCGCAGACTAAGAATAATGGAACAATTATGTAGGTTCATATAAACACCGTGTCACATTCCAATTGCCAACTTATCCAAGCGTTTAAGGTTAATCGAATTCAGTTTTATAAAGCATACCAATCGCTTTGAGGCTACCTATAGAGCGGATGCATCTAGAACGCAGTCTCTCAATCTTCAGTCCCTAACGACCGAGCTGAAGCATTATACTCCATATAAGATGACTGAACCAAGATAATCTCTTGGCATGGGTATCTTTATGTGAAGATGAGATATCTCATAGCACCGTTAGATGCACGAGTATCTCAAGTCACCCGAATCTCTATTATGGCGGAAAATGTAGTTGCAGCAGGTTGGTAAGTTAGAGTTATTTAATTGCACAGAGGTCACCTTCAAACAAAGTCTTATATGCCTCTCTATTCTCCATTGTACCTTTAATGAACAGCAGTACCACCACCGCCGCCGAACCAAGCGTTTTCTATTCGAAATCCTCATAAATATAAATGGCCGCAGAGACCCGTTATAATTGCTAACTACCGCCACAGCCTGCATGCAAATGTGCACACATGCAACTCTACAACTTGCTCCGATAGCATTGGCTGCAACAAAACAGCAGAAAACATACTAGCGGCCGGCACCATTCGAAGGGAACAATGAGAGCCACAGATCCTTATCACGAGCGGGTAATTCTGTTCAAGCCATGTTTTTCAATGCAAGATAAAAAAAATGTGCTGTTTTTCTTGTGTTTTTATTTTTTGCCTTTGATGTCTACGTTTTAGCGTTTTGCATGCCTAAAGCGATGGATGACTGGATACAGGGTGACTGGATGGATGGGAATGAGTTTGAGCTTTTTTCATCGCATCCCATACACAAAAAAAGCTGAGCCTCATTTCTCGTACGGTGTGTTGATGATGGTGCGATGGTAGGCAACCAGAGCGCGAACGTAATTAACGTAAGCGAATGAATTTTAATGAGGAAAAATGTGTATAAATCAGGCCTGTAACCCAAGAGAGGTGGCGGAAAGTTTGAGAATCCCTCAAGGTATGGCGATCAAGGTACTCGCAACACTATCGTAAGAGTTGTTGGTGTGTTTGCATGGTGTTACATTCGAAAACGTTTGCGACATACATATACTATATGCTTTCAAAGGTTGTTTGCTTTCATAGGATTAGATATAAAAGTCTTTGAATGGGACTATGAATTTAACCAGGTTCAAACTAAACATGAACATAAGGGCATAGTTTTTTCAGCGCAAGATCATCTAAGTTTCCAAGTTAACGCACCAAATTTGTTGAGTTAACTGGAACTTGGATAATCTCTCACTGAAAAACTGTTGGCCAAAGGGAAGCAAAAATTTGGTAAAAACAGAATCAATATGAGTTGCTCATATAGATACATATATAAGTCTATATTGTTGAGCACTATACCTTGTTTTTATGCATAAAATATTCAATTTTTCAGGGCTCAGGGCTTTTGGAGAACTGCAGTCAAATTCAAAGGTGAGAATTTATTTTAGAAGCTGAATTAATAAACATGAAACTTTAAGTTAAGCAAAATAAATGTCAAATCAATTACGACCAAAGAAAACAGTAAAAGCCCAAACATTGATCCTTGAGGAAAACCGAAATACCTAAACAAGAAAAGAGTACATGCTGCTGCTGCATAGGATTAGTCAAATGTGAATAGATTTTCAGTTTGTCAGGAAATATTAGAGAGATCATAACCAAATAGTTTAGAAAAGTTACATAAGCTTATTGGAATTGTACATAGTGGTTTAATTTATCATCGTTTGTATAGGATCTTATTCCGATATGTGTGTTTCTAAAGTTTACTATGATGCTTTGGAACAGGGAGGAATGTGCGTTTACCGTCGTGTTCAGATTTGAAAAAGACTTATATTTTAAAAATGGAACTTTTGTCGTCATAACCTATTTATATCACTGAGGCCGATTTGTACAAATTTTGATCCGTGAATCAATGTACTAAGAAAACTAGCTTCAAAAATTAAATACATAACTTCATAATTCAACTTGATCCAAATAGTTAATCTGCCGAAATCGGCGAGTTAATCTCTTGGAAAGAGGAAGAACGCCATTTGGACAACTGGTAGTAAGCAAGACATTTTCTTTATCTAGAACCATACTATAAATTTCCGAAGGTTTTTTATGTCCTGAATTCGAATCTTAGAATCCTCCCACCACATCAAGTTTCAGAGATATTCTAATATTGCTCTATTTGAGATTATGTCGGATTCGCATGAAAAATTATCCAAAAAAGTATAGCCAGGTTAAGAACAAACTTTTCTTTTTGAGCTGTTAACGTCGTGATACGATTTTTTGAAAAAAAAAATGTACACAGACTGCATGTTTGGTCCGTGGAATCAAATATCAAATCTCATTCTAAATGTTTTTGGCAGTATTTAAATTCCAAAGGAAAATCTATTGGTATTCCTATATGACCTTTAATGTTATAGGTTGCAGCGATCTAAATGAGATACATATGTAATATATATGCATCATTTTTTCGGTCTAATTTTATACAAAATTCAGTTTGCTCTGAAATTAATTATGACATACCTGCTCTAACTGACATCGGTATTATATCTCTTTCAGAAGAAGAAGTTTTATCTGCGCTCGGTAAATAGTCTGAGTCTTTCCCCCGATAATATTCCCGAAATTTTCATAAAAAAATGCATGTCCAACTTATATCAGCCGCTACAAATAATTTTCAATCTTTCTCTCAGAAATGGTGTTTTTCTTGATTCATGGAAAAGTTCATAACTCCAATTTTTAAATCAGGTTCTAAGCAATCAATCGAGAACTATAGACCAATCAAAACTTCAATTGATTCCCAAAATTTTTGAATCCTTGGTTAAACTAAATTATATGACTCTTTTAGGCAACATACATATCTCATCCTATCGACATGGTTTTGTCAGTGGGAACTCCACAGCAACATACCTCACTTTATTTAATAACGATTGTATCAATGCAATTGAGAAAATAAGCCAAGTAGACGTTATATATACTGACTTCTCCAAGGCTTTGGATAGAGTGAACCATAAACTACTATTGTTTAAGATCAAATCTTTAGGTTTTCAGGCTCAAATCTTAAACTGGATTAAGAGCTATCTAGAAAATAGAGAACAAATAGTGAAAATTGGTCAAATGAAATCGGAACTAATATTCAATTACTCGGGCGTTCCCCAAGGTAGTCATCTGGGCCCTCTCTTATTTTTACTTTTTGTCAATGATTTACCGAGTTTTATTTTAGACTCACGATGTCTGTCAGTCGCAGATGATTTTAAGATATATCGAACAGTCAATTCGCTTTCTGATTGTATGCAACTTCAAAAAGATTTAAACTGCTTATCCAAATGGTGTTTGTTAAATTACCTTGTCTTAAATATCAAAAAATGTTGTGTCATGACATTTACAAGATCTTATAGTCCGATTTCCTTTGACTACTGTATTTCCGAGAACTTTCTTCAAAGAGTCTTTAGTCATAAGGATTTGGGAGTTATATTTGATCCCAAATTAGATTTCAGAATGCATATTGATTATATCGTGTCTAGAGGTAATTCTAAGCTAGGATTTTTGTTTAGAAATTCTAGTGAATTTAAGTGTCCTTATACAATTAAATCTCTTTTTACTAGTTTTGTTCGTCCAATATTGGAATTGAAATGATTAAATTAATTTGTATTTTACTATTATTATTAATATTTACTTTTATTTAATATTGAGCTATGTCTAGCAAGGAAGTATGTACTTTTAGATTTAATAAATAAATAAATGTTTGAAACGAACCTAATAAACTCAAAAGTCAAAGGGTCAACCTACAATTTATTTTAATCGATTTACGAGAAAAAAAAACACCTGCCGATTTGATAGTTCTCTGTTGTTTTTAGGTTAGTTTGGTTTCGCAATTTATTAGATCCACATTTTTATTGGAAAATGATTGTTTTTTTCCCGTAAATTCAGGCAAATTAACGAGCATGTCCAGGCAATTATAGCTTTCTTTGATTTCCAAGGCTTTAAATATGAAAGGTGATAGACCAGTAAGAACACCGAGCACCACCGCCACAATGCTTCGTGCCGTTCATAATTTTATCTTTGTTTTTATAAAGAGTGTTCTAGTCAAATAACCAATTGGATTCCTCCCCTAATTCAATCGTTTCAGGGAATGCCCATCAGTTAACCGTGAGGCCAACTTCGGACGTAGTGTTAAATTCGTAGATTCTCCCTTTAGCTGCTCTACACGAATGTGAAATGCCCAATATTTCCCTCCCATTGCGATATTCAGATATTCAAAACCAATGTGCATCAGTATTTCCAACATTCCTAAATGCTCGCACTGTGCTCAAAAATTTTAAATCGTAATCCGTTAAGTGGACACACAAGAAATGGCAAACAATCAACCATCAGTTTTTCTAGTTCAAAACATTCTGTTCACTAATCAAGTCAGCAAGATCCACCACCAGATGGAGATCATTGATCGTGATATTGGTGGTTTCGATTTAAAGGACTTCTGTAGCAGAATCATATCTGATTCTGTTTCCAAGATCATTGTGAATTTGTGCCAGAGGTCATTTATTTATTTATCACCTACAAAAAGGTTTTTTGTAATGTAACGAAGAGTTCCATGCTACGCCACTGTATGTATGTTACTTTAGTATTACTAATGAGAATTGTACTCTACCACATTCAATTCACACACACCATGGACATATGACGTCACAGTAAAACCTTATTATTTCTCAAAAACAAAAACTATAAAATTCTTCTTGTTATTATTATTTTTCGTTTATCACTTATACAGTTCACATTCAGTCTTTATTGAAAATGCTACTTAAATGAAAGAAAATCACCCTTTGTGTCATGCGCAAAGTCAGGCGACAAAGTGAATTTGATTTTATTGATCATTTTAACTCCGGTCGTAGACAATTGTAGACGGAGCTTCCCCCCACCAGTGGGAGTCAACGGTCCTATTTGCCACCAGAGACTTTGCTACCTGCTGATGTACCAGAGCGTTCTAGCCTGCGATTCTAAGTGCCACCAGGGGCTTTGCAACCTGCTGATGCACCAGAGCATTATTTAAGCCTGCTGTTTTAAGTGCCACCAGGAGCGTAGTACCTGCTGATGTACCAGAGTATTTTAGCCTGCTGTTTTGATTGACGCTAAAAACATAGTAACGTCCGATCCCTTCATAAGCCCGACTTCAGAGTAATAGGACTTGTTTTTTAAAGCCGAATTACCAGAAGCCAGATTAGGTGAAACCAAGTACCTGAATTTAAAACCAAAATCCGAATCATCAGAAACCAGAATAACCAATACTAAACAGCAAGACTAGAATCCAGAAGAGTTGACACCCGTGAATGATTCGATTACCAGAATTAATCGAAATAGTAGTAAACTATAGTAGCAGAATATTGTGTGTTATAATATAAGAGTTATTTTCAATAAAGATTATTTTGTAATAAGGTTTGAAGACCTTTTCCTCTGAAGTTTCGTGTTTTTTTCAGGACAAACCTGGCAAAATCGGCGAGCATAACCTTGCTGTCTTGCTAATTTATTTTGACTGTCTAATAAACATAAAAATAAAACAATATATTTACCAACACGACCGCCATGAACTGTCAAATGTTTTTCGTCCCTGTTTAAAAACTTCCTATGCCAAGGAAATTTCTGTGAACAGAACTTCACATCCCAGTTAAATGGCAATATGACAGTTCAAGAACGAAACCCAAACATCGCTTCGTGCTTTGTCACTCACTTTAAGTAATACGAAATACTGTTAATTTGTCTCAATGTTCGTTCCTTCACTTTTCAGCAGTTACTACATTTTTAGATATGTTCATCTTAACTCTTAAAAATTTGATAATTTGTGATTTTGTGTGCAAAAACTAAATGATCATATACCTAATACATTGTACATATCTTAAGAAAAAGATTCGCTCACAGATTTTTAAGGAAAATCCAAAAACCGCGTCAAATAAATTCCGCCAAAAATTTAGAAACTAAACTTATTGCAATCATTCCACACTTACATCGCTCATTGTATTTTATCTTAAGTGTGTCACATCATTTCCCAATTCTTCAATGTCTCTAATTTTTATTTTATCAAAAACCTATCTCCGACGAAGTCGGCGGTTTTCCTAGGAAAAAAAATCATAAACCATCAAAAGTTAAATATTCTAGTCCCAGCATGCATGAGGGCAATTAATTACCCCGCAGTCACAATTCCTCCTTCGACTTGCTTTTCTACAATCATATTGATTCTTCATGGCTTGTTTTACTTGTATTTAAACAGCTACCAGGTATGAAAATGGGATATATTATCCTCATCATCATTGACATTCCATAAATATCCTCTCTCCCCCTCATATAACACATACTCCGCCATCACTAGATAAATAGTATCAAAGTGTCAAAGGGCGATATTTTGACAAATTGATGACACTTAATCAAAACCACAGAATAGATCAATATGAACCGCCTTCCTAGGCAGAGAGTGACTTATGTACCTAAAGGACGATGATATGTGGAAATTTTTTGATTTTTTTTAAATCATCATGGAAGAATTGTTTAACATGTCCCATAAAGTCTAGCCAGAGCGTACAGGGACAATTTGTTAAATGAATATTTCGCCAGTTAGTTATTTATGTCGTTAATATTTGTATCTTGTTTGGAAAATGGACAGTTCGTTATTAGTCTTTTAGTGGAGAGTTTTTCTTGGATCGGTAGTTACCCGTGGCGTATTGGTTATAAAGGGTTTTCCATGAAGTGTTTATTATCTTTAAATTTGAATAGAAACTGTGAGTGAGATATCATTGTATAACAGAATATAACAGCAATCACTAAAGTGATTTTGACTACCCTTAAAATGTTTGAGCACAGTACGAGCGTTAAGAAAAGTTGGAGAGGATTTAAAAGGAGTAACCGAGCACATTAGTCTTTAAAGTCTAAATATCATAATAGGAGGGAAATATTGCGTCGGGTAAAACATTCGTGTTATTCGGCTAAAGAAAGAATCTCTGAATTTAGTAGTTCGTCTGAAGTTGCGATCAATGGTAAGCTGATGGGCATTCCTTGAAACGCGAACATTACGTTTGAATTGTTTAAAGGGAGGAATGCAACTTGCTCACATTACCTATTAAAAGAACGGTGAAATAATGAAAGACAAGAAATATTGAGACTTTAGCGACCTCATTCGAAAGATTCAAAGGTTTCTGTTATAATTCTATAACCTATCATTTTAAAAGCTTTTTTGAGAATTCTATTCAAAGAGACTCAGAAGGGTTATTGAAACACCTGCTTTAATATGGGTTAGGTTAGGTTAGGGTAGGTTAATGTGGCTGCTGACCGGAAAAGGTCAACACACTTAGACCAATATTTGGTCCGTTGTGATACCACATTAAATATGGGAATGCTATTCAAATTTTGGAAGAATATGGGCTTTATAGGTTACAGTCAGATGAGAAGGGATGAGAAATTTCTTGAATCGTCGAAGGAAATCTAAGCACTTAGAAGCGTTTCTAGCGACGTCAAATATGTGGTAATTTTTCAAAAGGTGGTCTGTAGTGTACATACTGAGAATTGAAAGCTGTTCTGTTTTCTCAATACCAGTGCTGTTCTTGAACAGCGACATCAGGACACAAGCATTTTTCGATTTTTCGTTCCCCATTTGGCAATGCTATCGGGATCAGAATTTAATGAGCTTATCATACGCTGCAGTTCTAAATTCACGTCCGAAAAACTGCTACCGCTATTTTCTTAGACTGTGCTCTAGTGAAATAGCCAGTTGCAAGGTGCATCGGTATCTCTTTTTTAATTCTATCCTACTTCCATACTGTGTCTAACATTATAAGGGTATTCATAACCCCTTGAGTGCTCGTATAAAATAAAAAAGGAAATGCATCTGGAAGAAAATATGAGAAGCTAAGAGTACAATTTAATAAATAGGAAATTTCAGACAAAAGTTCATTGATAAATATGAGAAAGAGATTCGGAGACAAAACGAATCCCTGTGGCACACCAGCATTTCTTTCTGAATATCAAGTGTTGCTCGAAAAGAACAACCACTTTCATAATACGATTTACTCATTTGCAAATTTTGTTGAACACTATACCTCCTCACTAGCTAGCTTCAAAAATATGACCACAAACACTTGTCAAAGTTCATGAAACTGCTATTCAAATACCCTTTATTAATATGAACTTTCAATTCGAAGGTCTGGTAACGTTTTTTTTCAGGGGTACTGGCTCCCCTTGAGGAAGTGACAAATCACCCAAGAGTATCATAAAAAAGAGTTTCCCATCTTAACCCTAGAAACTCTGCAGAAAAGTAAAGGTTTACTCCATTCTTCACTCAAGAATGGTGGAGAGTTTTAAGTCAATAGTCCCTAGTTCTCCATAGGAACTGTCAGCACACTAATTTCAATATCTTTTGGACTTTTACGATCAAAATGAATTTGTATTTCAATAGCTTTAAATTTTATATCAAAGTAATAAAGAATTGAAATATTTTAAAGATTGATACTCTGTGTTACTGGTGAAATTCACCAACATCTACTGATGGGTATACCATTAATTTGAGATTCATCATCCCGTGTGGGTTGACATGTTCTTCAGATTTTGATATTTTTTTTTGTATTCTTCTTAATTTTCCCTTTTGCTTCGGGTGATAAGAAGGTAAGTGATGCTGAGCTGAGATGCTACCGTGGTTATATTAAAATATCACCTCAGGTGCATCGCCTTTCTTTCCATATGAGTTTCAAATCGATGTTTGTTCTTGCATGAGGACGTGCATGGAGAGTTGATTTTTAAATATTTTTCATTTTATCGTCTCGCATATAATAAGGATGTCATTATTATTATCACATCATCATTCTCATCATCAACAAGGACGATGTGTATCGTTGTGAGATTACACGAATTGATAGTGACTAATTGAGGCCTATTAATATATGTTTAAGGAAAAAATATAAATTTTTATATCTATCTTTCGTCATAAGGACAAAAAATATCAAACAAATCATGTGATGTCCTTGACAGGTTTTATAAATCAAAAAGGGATTTTTTGCTAGCGTGTCTCTTGTGATGACGATGATGATGATGGAAATTCACTCGGATTCTATCATTAACCTGTATGGATAGTTTTGTGTGTGACACACTCATATGGGTGCTTGTGATGTTTCGTGTAATTTACGCGCTTGGATAACACATTGACAGTTCGGTGTTCGATTGCTAATGAAGATGAGTCTTCTAGTCTTAATCATGTTTATTTTCTTTTTTTTTTTAATCGAATTCTTAGGGATGAGGATGATGTATCATTTTTAGTTTATGTTCTTTAGATGATTTTGTGGAGATAAATGTGAATAATGGCAGTCAATTGTTCGTTAAAAGTTTTAAAGGAAAAATTTCATGGAAAGAAAGACCTGAAGGATTCTTGAAAATTCTGAGAAAAATAGAACAAGAAACTTATAGACGTGCTACGTTTTCTTTGTAAAAGTTTTTTTTTGGAAATCACTCCTATCGCCTAGCACACAACAACATTTAATTTAAGAATTATAAAATTAAGGGTTAAAATTTACAATTTTGTCAGGAAATTAATTTAAATTTTATCCCAAGATTGACTTTTAGGGCATTGGTCAGTCAAATTGCACAATCTTGTTGTCTCACAAGTTCAGTCAGCCAACAAATGGCAAATTGTCTATATTGTCATACATTTTTAGCTCCTAGGTTAGATATTTGGGCTGGTGCAGGGCCAAGTCCCGACGCAAATTTCGCCGGGTAAAGCATTCCAAATTCGTGCAGTGCTGCTATTAAGAAAGAATCTCTGAATTTAACAATACGTTCAAAGTTGGTCCCAAGGTAGAACTGATGGGCATTCCCTGAAGAGCGAGTATTACGATTATAGTGAAATTCTTTAAGCGGAGGAATGGAACTGGGTATTTCACTAGAACACTGTTAATAAAATAATGCCAGGCAAGAAATATTGCGCTAGTGCTCGAGAGATTCAAATATTTCCCTTTCTCTATCACCTATCATTTTAAAAGCTCTTTTTGGATTCTATCCAGGTGAATCAACTGTGTTATTTTAGCACCTGTCCAAATATGGGACAAATATAGGCTTAATAGATTACAGCCAGTGAGCCAGATCATAAGTTGTGAAAAATTTCTAAGAACTTAGCAGCGTTTTTGGCAACGTCGAACATGTCATTCCACACTAGGTAATCTGTGATATATATACCAAGAACTGAAAGCTGTTCTGTTTTCTCAATACAAGCGCCGCCCGTGAATAGCGACACAGAAAATGAATTCCGCTTTAATGACAGGAGACAGCATCGAGTGTTTGAATAAGCATTAAATTCTATCCGACTTATGGTTCCCCATTTGACAATGCTATTAATCGAGATTTGAATTTAATGAGCTTATCATACGCTCTTCCTCATCCGAAGAACAAGGACGTGATTCTGGAAACAAATATGAAAGTATACTGTCATCAGCAAAAACAATTCAATGGATTAGAAGTTTCAGATAAAAGATCATTGATGAATATGATAAAGAGAGTCGGATACAAAACGGAACCCTGTGGCACACCAGCATTTATTTTATGAATATCAGACTTGAAGCCATCCAACACAACTTAAATAGAGTGGCTCAGAAGGTAATTTCTGAACTAACGAGTAGAAATTCGTCAATGCCAAATGCACGCATTTTCGAAAAGAGAGCTTAACCTCAAACTCTATCAATGGCTTTTGAAATATTCACCCCTATTACAGAATTCGGCGAATGAGCTAAAGTGACAGTTTCAATTAATTTCCAAACTTTTGCTATTACTGAATCCGACGAATGAAAGTTGAACGAATGTCGGTAACAATCCCTGCACCACCGACATTCTGTTCAACTTATCTGGTATTACTAAATCCCCAATCCATTCGCAATCCATACAATTTCTATCATTTTACATTCGCACTAATTTCGAGACGAATCTGAAGTGAATTTTTGATTAAACGAAAAATAAAAACAAAAATAAAAATAAACAATGGAAAGCACAAAAATTTAAGTCAAAAAAAAAAAGAAAAAAGAAAGCACACGGTTGGTATTGGAACCGTCCCCCATCTAATCCCCATCCCCACGCACAATTCGTTGATCGATAGCGATGCTATTATCAAAGTCTAGGCCGTTAACTAAATATCTATGGCTGACAGTGTCGATACGAATGTTCATAAATGATAAGGTAATTTTAGGAATCGACAATGTAGTTCATCCGGCGAATTTCATAATTCAGTCTTACAGCGGATGCGAAAGGTCAACGGATCGAGTCAACTCACCGGGAGTAAAATTCTGCGAATTCTGTAATAGACATGATGAAGTGCAAAAATTGTAATTTTTCCAAAACCATGTAAAGATTGTGAGAAGCTTTAGTTCTTCAAGATATTTCTTCAGACGATAATTTATCAGCGATTTCATGACCTTGGACAAGGCAATTGGATTATAGTTAGAGGAGGACGAAGAGTCGCTGTTTTTAAAGATAAACTGGACAATCACTGTTTTTCATTCAATCAAATTTTTAAGTACTCTTGAAACTGTACGGGGCGAACGAAAATTTGTCTTATAAACTCGTTTACTTTCGCAAGTACATGACACTTTTAGAATTTTTCGACAGTAATATTTGCGGTTAAAAATTGCTCAAAATGTTAAATAGCCCTACAATGCACACCTGGGACCTGACAGGTCCACGTTAAAGAAAAAATACGATAAAACTTGTACCATCTTGAAAAATTAAGTGAGTTTTTATCTACATTTTAATATTTATTCATAAACGTACACATATATAATGGTTATGTGTGCAATAGGTTTTTCTTAAATTGGCGTTCGGATCTGACAAGCACCAGGTGTACAATCACGTTGGACTGAAACATGATTCTGAGCAAGAACTGACAATGATTAAGATCTGCTAGATTGAAATGAAAATACTCAATATTTTCTGATAATAGATGGTACTATTATTCACTTACTCGGTACACCCGAAGATTGGAATCAGCAGTGGAAAGTTGTCGAACCGGATCCCAGCTGATTATTGGTTTGTTGTACATCGCAAGATTGAAGGTATAGGAACGTAGAAATGCCAACCATAATCAGCCTAACCTTGTGACTCAATTAGCGCTATATTGTCCCGTTTTGACAATATATAAGTACATATCTCTTATGAGAATGTCAATGTGAATGGAACTGATCTGGTGAATTGTGGACACATCTCCACGGAATTGTCTTATTTTGATTGATTTTAAAATAGGATTGAATTGGGTTTCATGTGTCATTTTGTTGGGGTTTAACATGTATTTGGTTTGGCACAACCGTCCTCAGGACCATCACCTATCATCCGAAACCAACTTTTACTGAAGCAAAAAATCCAACCACTGTGCACCATGAACCCCGATCAAAGCTCCAAGTCGCTACCTCCCGATCTAAGGAATTCAACAGACGGCACGTTACCTCGAAGTTCGTCCTAGAAATATTTAGTCGTTTTGAGAAAAGAGATCAATTCTTTGATCTTCATTGATTTTTGGGCCTATCAGGGCCCAGAGGTACAACGTTGTGATTTTTTGTCGGTGTGCACTGTAGGAATATGAAAATATTATTTGCTCTTGAATTCTACGATATGAACTGATATCGATTTTATGCCCTTTTTCAAAATATCAGCCTAACCACACGTTTCTTAGTCCCAGAAATCGAGTTTTAAGTTTGTCTCAAAATATATATTCTACGATATTCAGTTAGAATTTCAAACTCTCTTCAAAAGTGAACCGATTTTTCTCACTTCGATTGGCATATATTAATTTAAATCCTTGTCTATTTTGGTATAGACAGGCATACGGCTTATTGGATGTTGATCCAAAAAGTATGAGTTAATAATAATTTAATTTTATTCAGACTAAATTGATTTAATCTTTCCTCCCTTTCAACAAAAAAATGGATTACCCATATAAAAAACAGCTAAAACTATAGCTGAGAACAAATAAATGATAGAAATTGGAAGTCTATAAAACTAATTTTAATATGGCACTAAAATTATTGTATCTGCCTTAGTAAACTCACCAATTTTTTCAATCCAAACCTAATATATGTGTGCTGGGCTCGGTTAGCAGCTTATCTGCCATTGAACTAATCCAATTCCAAAGTGGGCTTATCTGAAAGTTTTTAAAGTTTATGAGCCGAACACTTTAAAAAATATTTATAACAATGTCCGAACTGTTCAATAACAATAATAAGCTCTACTTTATGGCATATTTCTTCGATTCAATGGATAAAAGACCCCGAAGATGCCCCTTGTCTGAGGCATTTGCATTTGTACAAAAAGAAACCCAAACAATATCTCTAAGCCTCCTCTCTCTGTATTGTCAAAATTTGTTAAAGAAGTCCAAAAACTATCTAATCCCTTGATTAACAGCTTCGCTCAGAAAAAAAAAAGAAAATGTTTTTTTTGTATTAAAGCTGTGCCCACACGTGACAACACACACACTCGCGCACGCCGAGCAACAATCTATACACAAACAAAATTACCTTATTTATGTGCGAGTTAATTAATTTCGGTTCGATAGAAATTGAATAACAAATTAGATGTCTCATTTTGTGAGGTTATGGCTATAAAAGTAGCCAAAGAACTATGAAGAAGATCTCTAAAAAGCACATTATCGACACACTACATTATACCAACAAGCTCAATTCAAACGTGATTCAGTCTCATCTCAGAGACGGTGTCGTTTCATATACCGAGTGAGTGGGAATTGGAAACTCTTGTCTTTAAGCATTCTTTAGACTACGAGGCAGAATATTGTAAATAAAATTAGCGATAGGGAAATGTCAAAAAATCACTGGCCCCATTAGCATTTTGATAGATTGTCGCCGCCATCATCGATGGGAATGAGTCGATAAAAAATAAAACCTGACATCAAACTGACAGATTGGCATCTGCTGGCATCGACTGGGTATATTGGTTTGGCTATGGGAAAGGTCATAATGGTAGGTGTTGATGGGCGATTGATGTCAAATGATATTCAAATGTCTACGATGTGAAAATAAAAAATTCACAGGCTATGGGAAACGCATGCAGATGACATAAGGCTATGACGCAATTTTGAAATATTATACCTGACTATTTAGAAATCTCTGATCACAATTAATTTGGGGGTCCAAAGACTTTATATTGATTGCTATCTTTATTGCCAATATTCAAAACGCAAGACCTTAAATGGCAGTTAGATAATTTTTGAACACAGTTTTATAAAAAAAAATATATTTTTGTTTTAAGAAAATAATAGTTCGTTTTATTGATTTTCATTTCATTTAGTTCGTATGAAACTTATTACATTGTACTTCAGGATATCTCAGCGAAGGTCCAACAGTTCTTTACATTTGTTTTGGAGAAATTAAGATTATTGCGCTTGATATTTCGAAGGCATTTCATAGAATTTGGCACCAGGTTCCCTTATCGAAAATACGTGCGTTTGGTATCAATGAAACCCATGTTCTTTGAATTCAAAATTAGCTTTTGGATCTTTCAATACATGTTGTATTGGACAGTTTCAAGTCTGACCTTCTCTCCGACTCTCTTCCTCATTTCTATAAATTACTTCTTTTCTGAAACGACTTATCAGATTTCTTCGTCTTTTCTCTGTTTAAGGTAATCCTGGCAAAGTTTAGAAGTATGTTTAAAATCATTGTCTTATTGAAATACGTATCTTTCGCCAAAATATCAAAGTCCAAATATCAAAGCGTTTTCTTCCAATATCATCTAACTCTAGTCAAATCTTCAAATCCGCTTGAAGAGGAACATTCCCAGACAACCACAGAACAATCTCTCTGCCTTATGGAAGGAACCATAGCAACTTTTTCTCAGCGCTGTGTCGAACGAAAACCCTACGTTTTGTGCCAAATACCTCTAACTTGAATTCATCCCTCCATAAAACCCTATTTAAATCTTATTTCGTCCAGTCCCTCTACTTTTTGGCTCACTCTAACTATTTCACCTTGTTTTGTGGTCGACGAAGTGATTTTTCGAAGAGCAACTCGTCCAGCCAGTTACTGGCTTACGCAGATGACATCGACATCATCGGAAGAACCGAACAAGCTGTACACGATTCCTTCATCCAGATCGAGCAGGCGGCACAAAATCTGGGGCTGCACATTAGTGAAGGTAAAACAAAGTGCATGGTGGCGTCGAATGCGAAAGGAACAGTTGGTCAAACAATCAAGGTAGCGGAGCACGAATTTGAAGTGGTGCGTGCAATCCTTTAAATACCTTGGGTCAATAGTAGCAGCCGATAACAACATAGAAGAAGAAATACGCGGGCGGCTTCTCAAATCCAACAGAGCCTACTATAGTCTGTCAAAGCTTTTCAAATCCAGAAATCTCACCATAACTTCAAAACTGCTGCTGTAAAGGACCTTGGTCCTGCCAGTACTCACATATGGATCCGAGACTTGGGTGCTTAGCAAAAGGCACTCCGACGTCTTAGCTGCGTTCGAGAGAAAAGTCTTAAGGAGAATTGTTGGCCCCATATGTGAGGAAGGACGATTCTGGAGACGGTACAATCATGAACTGTACGCAATCTACCTATAGAAGCAGATATCGTGACAAAAATTAAGCTCGGTAGACTCCGGTGTGCAGGGCACCTAGCTCGTATGAGCGAAGAGGAACCTGCTCGGAAAGTTCTTTGTGGTACATTCTATGGTAGACGACAGCGTCTACATGCTTGCGCTGGAGAGATGGCGTAGACCAGGACGCCCGAAGCCTTGGGGTGCGCAACTGGATGGCGTCGGCTAGAGACCGGGATAGGTGGAGAGACTTGTTGAAAGAGGCCACGACCGGAACCCGGTTGTCGAGCCGACGATGATGATGAACTCGTCCAAATAGTCCAGCATCTCGTAGCCTCTGTTTGGTCGTTTTCAAGGACAGCGGCTTAGTTCGTGTTGTATAAATTTCGGCACATATTTTCTGTGCCATTTCGTTACCTTTTTCGTTTGCTTGTTGTTACATAAGTACATCCTCATATATTATAGTAGATTTAGGCGGTCAAGACGGTGGTTTATCCTCAAGCAGTCCGGTTTAAGCGTGCATTTGAACAGCACGTTAAACGCAGTCCTTAGAAATCTTCAACTGCGAAGGAGCTTCCTGCTGCAATTTACCTTCTATCATGATCATTGAAGAATGTTGGTCAACAGAATAGTTTCCTCAACTTTTTGAACTATTTGTTTACACAATAGTTGAAGAATCTAAAATACATACATATGTCTTCAAAACGTGGCTTGTTTATAAAAAAACTTGTAATCCGAGTCTACAATTTTTCGGTTTTAAAAACTTTTTGTAAAGATATTTCATTTCTTGAGAGCCACATCTTAACTGAGTTAAGTACGAGTAGATTTAGACGTATTTTGTTCCTATATCAGACCAGGTCTTCACGAACTCTAGCTAGGCAGTCTTAAAACAACCCAGACCTCCTAGATAAATATAATAACTACATATTCTGCGTTATTATGAACATTACTTTTAACAAATATATCTGACAGATCATTTACAAATACGCAGAAAAGAAGGGGTCCCAAAACCGACCCTTGAGAGACACCTTTATCAACAAGAAACTGACTTGAGCTTTCGCAGTTCTTACAGTTTGAAAATGGTTTTTTAACTAATTTAAAACCGATTCCAGAGCAGACCTAGAAAATATTGAAAATAATATTGAGTGATCTAAGAAGTCAAATGTCTTTGTCCTTAAGTCATTGGTTACCTTTCCTAATGCCGAATCAAATCTATGCTTTCTTCGAAACCATGATAGCCATTTTGAAATCTTAATATATTGATCTTGAACATTCTCTAAAAACTTCAACTTTAAGAAATCATGTTCATGTTTTTGAATCTGCTAAAACTTACTTGGGCCGACTCTTAGAAACATTCACATCGGATATGCAACTTCTGCACATCCAAATTTTATGTCAAAGACGTGTTTATAATAACAGCATATTTTTTTACCAACTTATTAGTGGTCAAATCTGGTCTAAGCGATTACAATTTGGTAGTGTGGATCATCCCAAATTGGACAATTTTGCTTGTTGATGAACCCATTCATCCAGAAATGGACCTCAACGCTGAATATGATTTTTCGACCTAAGCGCACGAAGTATTGCTCAAACAGAAAACCCCCTTTATATGAAACAATTTAACCATTTGCACCGGTTGATTTGACAAAACATATTTAATAAATGACAGCTTATTTGAAAAACATAGCTTCACAATATGGCCGCAATCACTTGTCAAATTTCGAATATCCCTATTGGAAAGTACGACACCCGCATACCGCCTTATTAAATAATCATATTGCACATTCAGTGTGTACCCGGAGTCAATCGGAATCACATGCAATTTCGTCATTTATTTTGTTTCAGTTCACACTGACTCTTAGCCGCAGATTTGATAAGTGGAGGTTGGGAAAACGACGAAATCGTCTTTTATTCTCGTCCAGTGTGGATACCAATGAAGTGTAGTATAAAGAGTTTAAGATCGGCCCGCAAACAAAAACTTTTTTTAAGGCGTTTCGGTGACAGAGAGGCATTGCTGTACCCGCCATTTATTTCTCTAGATTTCGTGCTAGGGACATAGAGCTTCCGATAAGGATCCCGACCGTTTCTTTCTTTTGTGTTCCTCTTCAAGGATTGCGCTAGACAAGGTTCTCTGCAACCGACCGTTTTATTCCACAGGTTGCGTGCTGTTGACACTTTATATGAAATACCTTGTTAGTTATTTAAAATACGTTATTTCATTCGGAGTTTATACCGTCCAAGCCGAAGTTTGTTGCTTCCTTGGGACAAACCCTGGACACCTACGAGTTTACCTCAGCCACGAAGAAAAAGCATCACAAGATAAGTTTTAGCTTAGAATTCAAATATTCAATATCTAAGTTTTTCAAAAAAAAAATTATTGCGACCCCATTTTTGCATTTTTGAAAAAAATAAAGGACTTAGAATTTTTTGGGACAATGGTAATGACACGTTACAAAAGTAAGAGTTTTGAAAAAAAAATGAGTCTAAAAATTGTTTCCATTTTGCCTAGAGCTTTTCAGATTTCGAACATAGAGCCGAAAATACTAGATCAATAGATACCTATATTAAGAACGGCTAGAAGAAAATGGAACAAGAAGTATCTTGATTCAATAGACGGATTTTAGTGAAAAACAGTTATTCAGCGTTACACACTCATTATAAATATTTTTTTCTGTGAGAAAAAAGTTTGCACAGTTCATTACTGATTGGAAACAAACTTAAAAAACTTTCAAAACTTCAACCAAACTGAGGCTAATTCCACTTACTAAACAAGTCACAACTTGCTTAGAAAATTAATTAACCTACTATAGGGGCCATTTGATTGTTCAGTATTGCACTACCTGCCCTGGAAATTCTAATCTACGGTGGTGTCAATTAAGATGCGAACGCTATTTGTTGATAGATATACCAATCTTCGAAAAACATGTGTATTTTCTGGCCTAGTCTCATCTCCAATTAAAAACTTCACATACGAGAGTTAAGGCTGGTCAAAGAACGCATACAATGTGTACCAACATGGTATTCAACTTCAAACAAACAATCGGCCGGAACATCTCCGTAGATTAAAACTATCGAAGTGATTCTATATCATCACCTCGAGACGAAATCTTGTCAAAGACATTAAGAGATCTTATCGATTCAAAATTAATCCATTATCAGGCAATGTTTCATCCCCTTAAGGCTCCCTTGGTATAAGACGGAAACGGTATGGCGGGCGACGACAACGACGACTCGACGATCGATACCAACACTTATCTTGGTTTTACGACTTCGCCGAATAAAAATATTGCGCACAGGCCTGCGAACGCGTCGTCGCCGTCGTATAGTGCGTAGTTTATTGGAAGGTAATGTCCGTGCCAAGTCCACAACCTATGGCTGCCACCACAATTTCCAATGATATAATGAAAGTGGTCATTTACGTTTATTGGCACATCTCTGAGAACCCGAGGCTTAGCATCGCGCTCCATTTCCAACAACTCAAGATGCAGCTCGACAACCGGGTGGTGGTGGTGTTGTCATGGTGGCTTATCCTGGGTAATTTTTCTCGCAAGTCTTCGCGTCGCGTCGGTCGGTCGTCGTCGTCCACCCTGACGACAACATCTCACATACACTCACAGCCGACAAACTACACCCAGGGAGATAAATACTGAATTTATGGCTTAATTTGACTTGAAAGACCAGACCACAACATCCAAGTCCATTCACAAGTTTTGCTCTTTTGGTCCTCGAGCGCGCGCAGAGCCTGTCGCTGTCCGCTGCAATGAGTCCATGATGGCGCAGAGGATTTCCTTATGCTTTACTCTGATGATGTTGCGGTTGTTGAATCTACCACTTTCCCGGTCCGAATTAATTTATCGGTTAATTTCGTTCACAAATTGCGCGCACATGGGCGGTTGGTTAGCCTAAAGCTTCTGGGATGCCATCGGGGTTTATCTATAAGAGCGGGGCCTGTGGAACTATGAGATTTATGTGTGACAACGCTGAAGCGAATAAATTTGCCAGAAATTAGAGTGAGGATGCTCTCAACTATATAGCCTAAACCCATAGGTATACGAATGGACATAATAATTGACTGATGTTGGGTGTGGAGTAGAAGAAGAATGCGATTTGAAAATTACTCGAACTTGTTAGACGTCATCGCGGAAAAACGGAACACGGTTTTGAAGAAAATGAATTAGATTTGGCGATGCAGGTGAATCCTTCAAAAGATTAAGAGGATTTTTTTAATCCCCTTTATGAATTGAGTTTTTTTTCATGACTTTCATTCTATGTTCAAACACCACCCCCCTCCCTTGAATTTACTTGCTTAACATATTTAAACATTAGTCATGTACTTCGATGATGGAAACCTTATACATTTTCAAGCTCAGTGGATTGTTGATTTGCCTCTGTGCTAAGGGTTGGTTGGCTATGTTTTGAGTAGCTTAGCAACAAGGCGTAACAAGGTGCGTATTTTCCTAAAGCTTCACATGTCAAATAAATAAGCTTGTCTAGGTAACCTTACGTGCGTTGATTCCATGAGGAATGCGACATAGTTAGGTATGCATAGTGGAATTTCATTGCTGAAAAGTTATACAGATATACTTAAAGACCTGTAGAAATCCAAATAACATCTGCAGAGTGATTGAAGTATAGCCTTTAATGGCCTTTTACGATTGATTAGGAGTAAATTATATAGAAGATCAACACTAAGGAACTATGAGCTTGTTTCTTTTATATCTGAGATTTTCTTTCAAGTTAATGTGATTTAAGCAGCGTCTAGTGACATTTACAGATACTGACTTTTTTGTAAGTATATACAAATAACGCGGTTGAACATTATAAATATATCTGCGTCCGTTCAAAAATACATAATTTAATATTGAGCTTTGTTGTTGGCGTTTCTAATTTTGCAACACAATAAACATGATGGGTCCATAAACATTTCCTTGCGGAATACTTACTTATTTACTTACTAAAGGTGGTGCTTTAGTCCAAAATAGATCAGAGTCTCAACCAACACATTTCTCAAAACAGGGTTTTAATTTACCTGTTACACTATATATCAGGACGAGGAGGATTGGTGACATATAAATGGATAATGTAGTGCTAGAAGGAGTGTATTGGACTCGATGCTGATAAAGCCAAAATAGAAGCGATTTGCAAGTGTTAATCCTAGATTTATAACAGTGCTGGTAACGTTATCTGAATCTTTGGAGAATCCTAGTCAAGCAAATTTCCTAACTTCATCAAAGAGATAGCTATCTATAGAAATGTTCTGTCTATAATCTCATTGTTGGGCGCCATTTCTTGATGGCATCATATAATTAGTCTAAATACTCACAAAATCAATACTGAATTCAGGGTTTGTTCCTCCGATTATGTCAATATTGCCAGGGTGTCTATGTGCGAGTACCTGGAGAGGCTTAAGTGGCTTAGGCACTTCTTTCAAGAACAAGGTTAAAGAAGTTTCACTCGGTCTACAATCTTTTTTTTATATAATATACAAGGTATTGAAAAGGTTTTTCCAAAGCTTGAGTTTGGAAGGGATGTCAAAACCTTCTATACATTTTGTATATGCTTTCATAGGCGAACTTAAAATCGATCAATAAGTGAGTGAGTGTCTATTTGAAGTTCCTGCGTTTTTTCCAAGATTTGCCGTAACATGAATAATTTGTCCATGGTTGACTTTTCTGTCTGGCGATGGTCATTGACAAACGACTTCAGGCTTTACATAATACGAAAGAAAAAATCTTGCAGACGTAGTTAAAGAGACCAATTCCTCTATTAGGTTGCACCAACTCTTTCCTTCCGCTTTGAACAGCTTGTTATAAATGCTGTCAGCTGCAACAAAATTATTTGATTTAAGTTTTGATATAACTGTGTTTACTTTTTCGAGATTGGTTTGACGGGACTGTTGGTCTACGTTGGATAGGTTTAATAGCAAAAGCTTATAGTTCGGTTGATCATCGAAGTTATACAGTTTGCAGAAATGATAAGTTCAAATTTTCAGCACAGATTTTGATTCTACCACGGTTTTCTTTGGTCATCCTTAAAGGCTTCAGTTTAGGTATTGTAATTTTGAAATGCTCTTTTTCGTAATAGTTTCCAACTGCATGTGCGTTATGAAATCTTTCCATTTCCTTGATTATACACTTTTCATACACCTTCTGTTTTCTTCTGAAAAGTTGGTCTTCCTCTCTCGTCTTCTACTGGTAGAGCTTCCAATATCTCTGGTTCTTCTGAGCAGAACAGTTTTGCATGCCTCTTGTTCTCTTTCATGTGCTTCATAAAAATCATCGTCAAACCAGTGCTTTCGTCAAAGGTGGCATATCTGATGGCATATTGGCAAATATTTCATTGGTTCCCAATACTTGACGGAGGTCGCAAACTTTTTTCTTATATTAACTTTGTTCGCGAAAGTGCTAGCCGTACCTTAGCTACAACAAGGCAGTGGTTCAAGTCAGTGCCTATTTTTGAAGCCGTCAAATGAATGTCAATTTGATCGTCAAATAATCTTCATTTTTCTGATGCAGATATTGTTATCATCAAAAATACAACTGTCCTGCTCTGACTAAATCTGTTTTATCAAAGTCAGTCAATTTTCTTGCAAAAGCACTTAACATTTAGGACAAGAACACGCTCTCTGCCTTATCAATATTTTATTGGTCAACTCTATTTTTTTTCTGCAGAGTTACGCCTCAAATTATGTTATCGAACATATTGACTTAGCATACCGCGATATCAAAAATAATGCCTTTGCATAAATATTCCGTTTTGGGCTTTCGAACAGAACCGTATTGTGTTTAACGTGGACACCTGTCAACTAAGACTTAATGTGGGACTTACCCACATCGGAGTTAAATTGAGCACTGACCATATGAGCTCTGATACAGCCATATCAGTTATAGCAATTCTGTGACATGTTGCGGCATGAAAACACACTTTGCTTTAAAGCGAGGCCTACCAAGCAACTCTTGAATCCAAGTAAACTAGGTAAACCGAGTAAACTTGGAGACCATATGCATCCGCATTTGGAGTAACCACAGCCACCACGATTCTCCCACTAGGGGCCTACCTCATAGATAGTCCTAGATGGAGAGGTTGCACTACGCAACCCATCTCTACCTCCTGGGCACTATCTCCCATGGTGCCAAAATAAATAAGCTTCTGGTAAGCTTTCGCAACCGTGAGGTCACTTCCAGATAAGTTCCGCAAAACGCAGGGCCTGTCAACCCTAGAATACACACACCCAGCAATTGATCGAAGTAGAAATCAACAACTAAGAGTGTGTACCCTTGATTAGTCTTTATTCGCCCTACAATGAACAAGGAACGATAGGCCTAAGCAATCTTTCTTAATCTTAATCTTTAAGCATCAATTATCCAAGATTTCTGAAACCAAAACATCATAACAAAAGAGAACACTATCTCAAATACTTTTCTTTATGTTTTGGCCGTGACTTCCCCTGATCACTCGCCCAAGATTTATATAATCAGGTACTAGGGATCCGTTGCTCAGATTAACTGAGATAGGATATAGCACTAACTTTTTTCGTGTACAGCTTGAGCTACAACTAGTACCCTTTGTCTTGTCTAGTTGGTTCAGCTACGGTAGAAGAATGTGTCAGGATTGCTCCGTCCTTCTTCTTTTGCAGCCTATCCACAGGCACCACGAGGAGGTCCACAAGACATGCGTGTTTTAGCCCTACGTCTCCAGTAGCACCAATAACAATAAGTTATTATAGTGGACAGGCTCTCTCGAACCCTGGTCTAGCTTTCAAACTAACTTCAACGCAAGTCTACTGCACACACACCTGCGGGTTTTCGAACAGTTGACTTTTGCAGTTTGCGCTTAAGAACATCTCGCAATTGCATTTTTGACGCAAATAAAATTTAAAATTAGCATAAAATGTTGGCTCTTCGGAACGTCGGAGCATCCGGACAACCCTTGATACAGGAGAAGTGCCTTGGCTATATTGCAATACTCTCAATCTGCTTGACGGTTAATTGATCAAGAGATCTCCAAGGAACTTTATGAATGTTGAAATTAGGGATCTTAGTAGTAGGTTGTACAATTTTTCGCCCTCAGAAAACCCGGTCAACCTAAATGCACTTATGAAGCAGGTGTCGTGCACTTTGGCTTTGAAATCGCCTAAGGAATTTTTAATATCAAATCTATGGCACTGCTGGTTTATATACCTTGTCAGGAGCTCATGTTCTCACAGATCAAACCACATTATCTGCTTCAATTGACAACAAAAAGCTAAAGAACTAAGGAGTTCCCCCAAAAAACATCAACGTTGATGTTTTATCATCAACAAATTAATCGAAGCAATGAACCTAAAAAGTGAACAGTATATTTCAAAAATCTGTATTTTGCACCTTAAAACCAATGAAAAAGGTTTGATTTTTTAAGCCGTGATATTTTTCTTAGACCTAAACCAGCAAAACAATTTTAACTTTGGGATATTTATCCCAAATTAAGCAATCGAAGCATCAAACGTTCTTCAATTCAATTGTATTTCAAAGTATGTATAAACTCAGACCGAAAACAAAAGATCACGCAACTATCACATCACAAATTGTCACATTCTTTCCGGACTGTTGAATTTCTTTTTATCTTTTGCCGTTTTGTCAACCATCAGTGGCTGTGCGTGTCCCCTTCGCCGCATGCTTATCAAACAAAAGATCGCTTTCACTCAACGACTATCAATTAACCATTCCATAAAAGTTTCCCCCCAAAAACCCAACCATCGAAACTTCCAAAACGTCTTCGAGAGGTATGTGAAATAAATTTCTATCCCAATTTACCTGGTTGAACGCATATGTCCGGGGTATCAGCCCACTTCCTTTTAAGACCTTTTATAACGACGGATGATCGGCGACCGAATTTTCCCGCGCCATCTTTCTTAATTTTGGAGAGAAAAATCTAAACTCGTCATTTTTAAGTAAAAGAAAAAAAAATATTTAGAAAATTAAAATTACCATCTGCGGGATCAATCAAACGAAAACATGGCGCAGGCTACCTAATTTCATTTAATTTGTATCTATTTCGTCTCGCGATCTCCAAAAAAAATGACTTTAATTTGCCCAAGTCACGCGACATCTATTGTCGGGATAATTGCTTTCTATTTGTCTGTGATCATAGTTTTGGTTGAGGTGAGCAGCGAACAGATATCAACGAACTTACATCTGGAACAGCATGTCTTTTTTTTTTGGGGGGCCTTCTTTGTCATCTCGACGAGTCTATAGGGCATTGGTTACCTCTATACCTAATTGTTGTCACAAACAACACATTTAACAGAAGTAAGAAATTTAATGAAATTGGTTTTAAGGGTGCCTGCGCCTTATCGAGGCATAAAGGTGAACAATTAACAGTTGTGGTTAGATTCACATACATACATTCTGAAAATAGTTAGCTCTGGCTATATTGCGTGTTTGCATGATGTTGATGTGGCAAATATTGTCATGTCCTAACAGAGAAGCACCTGGATTTAAAATAGAAGGAATTCGAGTACACACATGTGTTAACATTCTCTGAGTCGGAAGTTAAAAAAGGATAGATAATTTTAATTATGACAATCTGAAAGATGTAATCCAATATTTAAATAAAATGCACGACTGGGTCGCACGATAAAGCTGTTATCATTAGCCGTGTTTTTTTTCGCAAGTACATATAGAATTGTAGAAAAAAACGACATCGGGACTTAGGAGCTTTTTTTTTAAATAGTTGGAAGCACTGTGTACGCTATGGTATTTGTATTTGTCAGCTGTATTGACGACTAGCATCAACCACCATCCAAAAATGTCACTTTTGACTTCTCTGAAAAAATTATCGATAACATAGTTAGTTGTTGTATTTGCATGTAAAGTGCTCAGTCCCGATGTCGCTTTTTTCTACAATTCCTTATGGACTTGCAAAAAAAAACACGCCTATTATCAGACTTACCCCCAGTTTCACAGTAGAAGTTAAACCTTTAACAAAGTTTAAATGTTTGTTTTAACTCGTTTGATTTCACATCTGAAATCGAGATCTGAACTTCAGTTCAGTTGAACTTCGGTTAACTAGATTTTATAAAAACGAGATTGCAGCATTTTTCGCACTATGCCAAATCCGTAATTTTAATCAATCTTTTCTTGTCTTCCGTTTCTTTCTCCCTCTCTGACGCAAAGAACGCGGGAAACAACAAAAAATAATTTCTCTTGTTTACAAGCGGTTGAAGGTTTTTTTTGCCTCAACTTACCGTCTTCATTCTGATTTTGACCAGTGAATTAGAGAGAAATATTAAAAATAGAAGTAATATTTTCTGAAAAATGAATTAATATTTCACCACGTTTAAAATTTTACACCATCTATACAAACACAACTCTATGAAATGGCAGCTGTCAAATTGAAATGTCACCGCTGAACTGAAGTTTACACGGCAGAATAATACTGTCGTTTAATTTAAATTACAAATTGAACTCAGAGTTCTGATTTTAAACGAAACTGTGATACCGAATAAATTATTTAACTGAAGTTTAAACCAAAAGTGGAGCTTAAACTTCCTATATATGAAACTGGTTTTTACAATTAAATATTGAGAAGCATAAAAGTCATTTTTTAAAAGAGTAAGGCGCCAGTTATAGCTATCATTGAAAACCATCATTGAAAATTTTGTTTTCACTTTTTGGGATAGATAAACTATGAATATTGAGAATGTTTGGTTTACAAATGAAGCTAATCATTTATATATTTTACTTTTGCAAATAAAAATAAACAAATGTGTTAAATATTTCTCACAAAACTAATTTAAATTTTTCAATGATGAAAATCGTTTTCAATGAACAGTTGATTTTCGTTCCAACAAAGTGGAACACAATCGTTCCAATGATTTGTGTTCGATTCTCTTTCAATTTTTATGGGCCAGTTATAGCTATCATTGAAAACCATCATTGAAACACAAATCAGTGGAACGGTGGAATATTTTTTGACAATTCGGTTATAGCAATCAATAATTTCGCTGTCATTGAAAAGATCTGCCGCTTGGATGATTGCTAAATTACTAGTGATGGGTACCTCATTCATGAAGTAATACAAAATGTCGCATGTTATGTTATTGTTTAAAGTTTTTTTTTTTTTTGCTAACTGCAATCATTTTCTTGTTTTGGTTTTGTTAGAGATATGAGCTATAAGAAAAAAAATCATTTCTTTGGGGTTCGGGTGTGTGATTAGTGTTTAGTCCAGTTTAGTTTACAGTTTCCTACTCGCTGCTTTGCTTTCCATAAACCGACTCTCACAGAATTATTCTATAAGGCTAGGCGCGCTCATTCAACTTTTAGTTTCGCAACTGCTTGGTTCGAGCAACTAAAAAGCTTGTGTTTTGACACAAACTAAACGATTGCCTAAAATGAGTTCGCTATTTTGTGTAACATATAATTATATGCACCTCCGCGGACATTAAACCAAATAGTTCATCTGTTTTCTACACACAGAAAAATAACGCAATGTAAAATCAACATGACGAATTATTGATTTCGATTAAAAAGATGAATTTTTAAATCATTGGATTTCATTTTGCTTTAACACGTTTTCATTTTATTTTAACATTTCAAAATAATAATTTAATACTAAATCCTCTTAATTTAAAATTGAAACACAAGTTAACAGGTATTTTATTTAAAATTAATCCGTTTTCACTTTGTTTTAACTTTGAAGTTGTGTTGAAAATAAAAATAAAAGTACTCCATATTAAAACAAGTGTGTTTCATGTTAAAACAATAGGACAAACACCAAAACAACGTTTGTGATTTTGATTCAACATGATTTTTGTTCTAAAGGAAATATTATTAAATCATTGAGGTTTCATATAAAAATTAATTCGTGTGTGATATCATGCTGAAATAACATGATTGAATAATTTTGACATTAAAATAAAATGATTAACATATTAATTCCAAGTTAAAAGTACTTCATGTTAAAACAAGCGTTTTTCATGTAAAAACAACATGGCTACACTAAAACAACGTTTTTCTTTTTGATTCAATATGATTTTTGTTATACAGAAAATATTGTTAAGTAATCAAGGTTTCATATGGATACGAATAAGTTCATGTGTGAGATCATGTTGAACTTATTTTAAAATTAAAATAGTATAAAAACAAAACGATTTGGATAATAATTCTTAGCTAGAAATTTCAAAACAAATAATTTTCATGTTATACACCTGAACAATTTTTTTTTTATATTGAATTTACATAATAGATATTTATTTATTACATATTGAATCAACATTCTATAAAACAAATATCCATTAATAAAATAAATGATTGTTTCTTACAAAATTAAATTGAATATCCACAAAAAACTATTATACTATCTTGAAATGATCGAAAAGAGTAGTTATCGGAATAAGATGCAAAAAACTGATATCTATTAAATACATTTTACACCAATATGGGAGATCGAACTTAAGCACGATATGAAACAACCCACCTAAATTGGATATTTCGTATCATGATTAATGTTCTGTTATTGATTGATTGACATAGACATAGAGTGAGAAACAACGAGCAAATCTAATATCATTATTGAATCTTATTTAATTTAATTTGCACTATAGATTTTAATGTATTGACTAGATATCCAACTCGTACATTTTTGTATGGGCTAACAGTGGAGTTTTGCCACCATTTTACTGTATGCCAAAACGTCAAATAATTAAATTAAAGTAAAGCAGAGTAAAGGAGGCAGGAGAATGATATTGCTAGGTTTTATGTGTTTTGAGCTATTCTGATTAAACTCTTTGAAAGTTTTTTTTTTAAATATCTTTAAAAATTCAGTGACCATTAAAAAGCTTAATTAGTCACCTATGTATATAATTTTGTATCGTTTATCAAATAATTTGTTAACTATACACAAAATTACCTCAAATTCACATTAAAATACAATTATTTTTTCTTTCGGTTATTTTTATTCTTATACATAGAACCATATGCATTTACCATTACCATTTTAAGTCTTGATACTCGTAAATTATCTTCCCATTGATGTAAGTATAACAAGTTGGCCTTTCTTGGTTCACCCTGCATCGTGGTTTGTAAATCAACGTGAAATCATATTGAATCAATTTGAATTCCTTTCAAAACAAAATGAAATCTCTATCATTTAAAAAGAAATCGTGTAGAAGTATTATTGTTTATAGTTGAATTCTACAAAACTTGAAAGATCCCGTTATTACTTCCAAGCTAACAAATATTTTGGTCCGAAGCCTTTTTGAAGCTCTTTTTCGTCCGAGGCTAATTGCTATATGTTTGATGCTAGTTCAGAGTGTGGAATTTAAACATAAATGTATATGAATTTAAGTTCAAAAATCATTTTATTATTAAAGTAGTTTTTTATAGGTTAGGTACGAGTATAATAAATTTCTTTAAAATTTTTGAAGAACAAAATTTGGGATGTTTATTTTAAGTATTTAGTAGTATATATTTAGGAAAATAATTCAAAAAATAATTGTTCACACGTTTTTAAGGTATTGATTTTTCATACAAAAACATTTTTTTTTTAAACACAAAAAATATTTGTTTGATAATTTTTATATACAATATTTTTTTAAACTTAAGGGGGCTTCTGCTCAAGAATTTTGGTTGAAATTATTAGAGCTATTAATGAGAAAGTTGAAAATAAAAAACAGTTCTATTAGAGGTAGGTACCTTTAATAAAACATTTTCCTAAAACTTTTTTTTGACAAAGTAGTGTTTTCTCATAAATTTTTCTTATCAAAAATTAGATCCGTTTTTTGAGATAAAAAGGATTTTAAATAATCGGTGCATGGGGCGTACCTACATATGTACATACATATATATCGCAAGTAAAAAACTTAATTTAATTTAGAAAATTTCCCGAAAAGGATCTCTATCGATTAATATATTTCTTGTAGAACAAGTTGTTCTCTCACAGACTTAAAAATACAAAAACGAGAAACAAGAGCTGTCCAAATTAGCTGATGGCAGTTTGGCAAAAATTGGAATTTCAAGACAATTTGACAAATTTTTACCAGCAATTCTGATGTAAATAATAAATATATTTTGACTTTAAATTTATTGTTTATTTGATTCATTAAATGGTCACTGACCCAAAATGCCAAAATATACTTCAGCGAAATGGGAAAATCTGCGAAACTTCTTGAAATCAATTGATGAAACTTCTGCCTCGAGTGAATTCATTGTAAAATAAAAACCTGAGCAGCTCCGAGTAAAATGAAAGGTAGTTTTGCAATCTTTTAAACAAAGGTAAAAATTCTGACTAAGCTTTTTGATAGTTTTTTGTTTGTTTTATATATATTTAATGGATAGATTATTTCAAATTCAAATTTATTTCTTCTTCAGTAAAATCATGTAACATGGTAGAATATTTTGTACATATAGAAATTAGAATACAATGATTCTTGGCAAATAAAGATTGTATATTATGGAAAGTTTTTGTGAAAGTGGTGATTAGTATGAGAAAAATTGTGAGAAAAAAAACTCAATAGTAGTGATGGATTATATTTTTTTGTCACCAATAAAAAGCTTAATAAGTCACCTGCATAATTTTGTATCGTTTATCAAATAATTTGTTAACTGTACACAAAATTACCTCAAATTCACATTAAAATTTATTATTTCCTCTTTCCGTTATTTTCACTAATTCTTATAGAACCATATGCATTTTCAATACCGTTTTAAGTGTTGATAAATTATCTTCCCATTGATGTAAGTATATCAAGTTGGCCTTTCTTGGTTCACCCTGTATCGTGGTTTGTAAATTAACGTGGAATCATATTGAATCAATATGAATTCCTCACAAAACAAAATGAAGCCTTTGTCATTTGAAAGGAAATCGTGTAGAAGTATCATTGTTTATAGTTGAATTCTACAAAACTTGAAAGATCCCGTTATTACTTCCAAGATAACGAATATTTTGGTTCGAAAAAAGTTAAATCATTTTCGTTTTGGTCGCGACGGAAGTAACATTATTTTATGAGTTTCATGTAAAGTGGAAAAAAATTGTGTTATTGGCTGAGATAGTTTAAATAAGTGATACAAGAAGAAGAAGTCAAACCGACAAATATAAGAAAAAAAAAAAATATAGTTTTGTTTTAGTGATATTAGTGAAGCTCAGTGCATCGATTTTTCTACTGATCACGAGGGTAACATTGTGCTAAATATTCCGGACAGCAACAAACAAAAATTGGATGACTTTTTACAAAAAATTAACCTAACTGAAGCAAAAAATTTCCTAATTGGTGAGTATTTGCGACCATTTACATATTTGTTTTCCAGGGAATTGGGATAAACTATATATTTGTGATTGTCCGGTTTGACCGGAAAAACTTAATTGTGTTGCTTTTGTGAATGGCTGTTTGGCAGTAGCAGTCATCATTTAGAAGTTGTTTTTACGAGCCCCTGCTGAATAATTTGGACAAAAAGGATCAAACATATATCATTTAGTCATCTTAGAGATTTGTTCTTACAAGCAGCAATATAAATTTTTCATCTTCCAAGGACGAACCAGTCCAAGGTCTGAAATTTCTTTTGGTTCATCCTCCAAAGATTTTTTTTATTAAAATGTATAAGTGTTATTGCTGCTAGTAAGAAAATATCTCTTTAATGACAAAAATATATATTTATTCTCTATAGACCAAATTCTTCTTCAGCCGGAAGCAGAACTCCGAGCTAAATTCTTGGCCCAAAGTGCGAATTTCTTCCAAACCTAAGTGTCGTCGTAGATAAATGTTAGTTATTCTGATGTGGTTTATTCGCTCCAAAAAAGTTGCATTCCAAGTTTTGGATTGCAATGATAATTTAAATAGTTCTAATATTAAAATTAAATAGGTTTAACATTTTTCAATTTTAAGCTTTTACTGTAGAGGTTATTTTGTTAATGAAATATTTGTTACAATTGAAAATAAGTTTCGAGATAATTCAGAGATCTCAGATTGGGATTCAAAAAATTTTTAGTCACCCGAATTAAGAAATGACAGCATAGTTTACGATCACTTTCAAGAAAATCATGATATTTTCATGAAATTCGTGAAAATGATAGATGAACCATGGTGTCATTTCCAAGCTACTTGATTCATTTGGTACTTCAAATGATTCTTAGTTTTAGGAATTCATTTGGCTAGAATTCAAATTCAAAACCATGTAAATCATCCAAATAAAGTCTGAAATTACGAACTGAGTGTTTTCTTGAATTCCATATGAATTTAACATGAAAATCTTTAAATTCGTCCTAGAAGGCAAAAAATTGAAATTTTTGATCGAACTGAAAACGGACCTTAGAATTACTTAGAAGATGTAAATTCAAACTAAGAAACGTTTGAATCAATACAAATCGTTCAAGAAGATTCCAACTGGCAGCTTCTTATCGATTTACATTTCATGTAAAATTCATATGGAATTCAATAAATCGATACTTTATACGAGGGTCCCAATTAGAAACTGCGTAAATTATCATGGGAATCAAAAAGTGTTAATACAAGTTTTAAGCGCATTAACAATCAAATAAGAATAATGTAACGTATATCTCCGTAGGGCGTTGGAAGAAAGGAGTAGATCAATTTCGCACTTTAATGACTTTGTGATTAAAAGGTCAATTTTAATTATTGATCTGTCTCTCTCTGACAGACACCACGGCCAACGGATATAAATGTTCTGATTACCGAAAAAAGATAATTAATTTTTGTACGTTTTCTGTTGTAGAAGCTGAAATAGATTATGAAAGCTTAAGACTTCAGCCGAAGGAGGATATACAAGAAGCTATCAAACCAATCGGGATGCGGGCTCGTTTTCGGGAAACTCTTTTTCATTGGAGGAAAACTGAAGTATATTAACTTGTATATTATTTTCTTAATAATAATAGTAATGTATGGCTAATTTTTTTTAAAGTTTGGAGATGACGCCGATACCTTGTCACAATCAATTGCCAAAAAAAGAAGTTCCTTGGCTAGGAAGCCAGTCCAATATAGCCTCGGCAAGGTCAACTTTTATATCAAGTCCGAAAGTCGGGAGCTCAAAGTAGTCTAAGGTAAACATGTATAAATACGTCATTAAGTATTTTTGTACATTTTTCTTTTATTTACAAAATCTGTAGCAGATGTATTGAGATGTTTGATCTTAAAAATTTGAAAGATAACGATTTTATGGTGAGTGGTTGGACTTGGCATGCTTGCGTTGCTCGACTAGAGCTCGCCGAGCCATAAAATCGTTATCTTTCAAATTTTTAAGATCAAACATCTCAATACATCTGCTACAAATCAGAAACTGAAACTTACTTTATCAAAGAGTTTCAAAGATGAAATAACGGAGCTTTTTCCAGCTGAAACTAAAGTAAGCATTTTCTTTCTTATGAAATTCTGATGTAAGTTTTTAATAAGCACTTAATCCTTGAGTGTTAAAATTGTTTTAAGATTAAAGATTTTACTAAAAGCTTCAATACAAAATTTGATTTTTTTTTAATTTCAGGAATATTATTTCAGCCCGCGTGGGGCAACAAAAAATCCAGGGGGAACGACAAGACAAAAAGAACTCAAATCCTCAGCAACGAATTTGGATTTTTCATGTGAATGGCTTTTATATTCAAATCCAAAAAGTAGCCAACTGGTACGTAAACTGAAAATGTTTTTCTACTTTTTTAATGTTATTCACTTTAAAAAAAAAACATAAAATAAACTGCACTTCAATTCCTTCCTGTCCTCAGTACATAAGTCAGAGAATATTTAAGAAACAAATACATTTAAACAAAGTACTTTTAATTATAACTTGTTTACCAATCCTTGATCATTGCATTCCTGTATTATAGGATTGCATTTTTTGAATAGAATATTAAGTTTAAAACTAATTTATACATATCTATACATAAATTATACATATTGCAGTTTTGCAGCGTTCTTTCTTGATTATAATTTTTTTTTTAAAGTTGATAAAGAAAGTAATGTGAATAATTTTGCTGATTTAAACATAAATTTGAAAAATATGTATTTTTGATGTTAGAGTATATAAAAATGTAGATATGTATATAACTATAGACAAGGAATTGTAAAAACCTTTCTAAAATTTCTATTTTGCTCGATTTAACTTTAAGTATGTTTTATGATGTGAAGTTAAACTTCATATATGAAAGATTTTTCAAGCCTTTTTTTGTTTATATGTATAATTAATAATGAAAACTACATTTAAGAAACAAAAATATATCATAAATTATTTATTTAGATATCATTGATAAATTTTAGTGTTGTATTATTGAACTATTTTTTATAAAAATAAAATATGAAATTAAACACTGATTTTAAAATGTTTTTCTGTTTTGCCAAGGAAATTAAATTTTTTGCAGGATTTGTTTCATGGTAAGCATCGTGATTCTACATGATGATCATGTTGATTCCAAATGATGATTATCATTATTCAACATGATGATAATAATGATTTAACATGATGATGACGGTTATTCAACATGATAGTCGTTGTGATTTAAAATTATGATCATGGTTATTCAACATGATAATCATCGCGATTTAATATGATGATCATCATGGATCAACATGATGATCGTGGTGATTCCATTTGATGATCATCGTGATTCAACATGATATTCGTCGTGACTTAACATGATTATCATGTCGAATCATAATAATGATCATCGTGATTCAAAATGATGATTATGGTAATTTAACATGATGATCATCGTGAATCAACATGGCGATCATGGTAAATCAATATGATGATCACAGTGATTCAACATGATGATAGAAATGATATAACATGATGATAATGGCGATTTAACATGATGGTCGAAGTGATTTAATATAGTGACCATGGTAATTCAATATGATTATCATCATGATTCAACATGATGATCGTTGACATTCAACCTGAAATCATAGTGATTCAGCATTCATTTGGTATGGATTTCATTTTAATTTGCAGGTTTTTTCTACTTATTTCAAAATGAAAACATATTGATTTAACTATAAAAATGTTCTCATTTTAACATGATCTCATATTAATTTCCCTTATAAAAAAAATCATGTTAAAATAATACGAATGCTCGATGAAGCAAAAACATTGGCAAAATATGTTGAATCAATATGGTTTTTGTTGATTTTACCTTGTTTTTTTTCTGTGTGTATAAGCAACCAAACAGTTGTGCAACTAAAAATTGAATGTGCGCGCCTAGACTAATATATATTAATACCGAAATTTTGAAAGTATCTTTAAAAAGGGTTGTTTATTTATTTATCAATGTTCACATTGCTTATTTACTTATGCTTTGAACCTCATGCTTGTTTTTAGTTTTTAATTTGACATTACTAAAGAGAATTCATTTTAAATATTTTTTTATAAAAGAGAATGTTTTATTTTCTAAGGCTAGGAGCATACATTCAATTTTTAGTTGCGCAACTGATTGGTTCGAGCAACTAAAAAGTTTGCTATTTTGTGTAACATATAATTATTTGCACCTGCATGGACATTCAACCAAACAATTCATCTGTTTTTTATAAGCAACCAAACAGTTGTGCAACTAAAAATTGAATGTGCGCGCCTAGCCTAAGTGTCTTTTGTGCTAGCGTTTGTCTATTTCGTAGTGGGCGGTTTTCAAATTTCAGTCGCCTCTCGTTTGTCGTGTCTCGCATCTCGCCTGGGAAGAAGAATATGAAAAGAGAATAATAAAAATGTTTTTGTATTTTATTTTTATTTTATGAGCTTAATACAAGCAATCAAATCAAACATACTAAAACTAGAATAACAATTAAGATCTTAAGACTAAATTAAAAACTAAGGAGCCAGAAAAATAAAATAAAAAACTAAGGATTAAGTTAGGAGAGCACGTAGAAGGGAGGATTTAGAGAGATTAGGATCGAAAATGGTTGAGCTGTTGGCTTTCCGAAGCATTCTAGTCATCGGCTCATTCTGGCCGTATTCAGTTCGATGGAAGGGAATACATAGAAGTGGTATGGTTCTTAAATGACGTTGGTTTACGTTGAATTTAATTTTTTCACAAAGAGCTTGACAATCGATGCCACCAGTCAAGAGCTGGTGTATAAAAATAATTTCTGCATTATCACGACGTCGGTACAAGGTATGTAGATTTATAAGTTTAAGACGATTTTCATAGGGAGGTAAGTGCAATGGGTCATCCCAACTAAGGCCACGTAATGCAAATCGTAAAAATCTACGCTGAACCGCTTCAATACGTTGGATATGAATCTGATGATATGGTGACCAGACCTGGGAGGCATATTCTAGAAGGGGTCTTACAAAGGTGATATAAAGAGACTTGGTGACGTAGGGATTTGAAAATTCTTTGGACCAGCGCTTAACGAACCCAAGTGTGGAATTAGCTCTATTAATAATACTGCTAATATGTTCACGAAAGTTAAGTTGACAGTCGCAAATAACACCTAGGTCACGAATGGAAGTGACGATGGAAATTGGCTGATTATTAATTAGGTATTGACGTTGTGGCAAGGGCGTCCGTTTACGAGAGTAAGTAATGGCTTGACATTTGCTTACATTAAGCTCAAGAAAATTATGTTGACACCAGGTAAAGAAATTATTAAGGTCTAGTTGTAGCGATTTCGCACTTGAACCAGATAAAATTTGTTTTGAGATGCGCATATCATCAGCGTAGATCTCAAGGTCAGATCCTGCAAGAATAAGTTCAACATCATTGATAGTTAACAGGAAAATCAGGGGCCCAAGGTGACTACCTTGCGGCACACCTGAATTTGAGCATATAGGGCTTGAAGTGCATGATCTAAAAATAACTTTATACTGACGATTGTTGAGGTAGGACTGTATCCAAGATACAAAAAGTAGAGGAAACCCGTAAGCCTTAAGTTTAAAGATGATAATGTTATGGGAGATTTTATCAAATGCTTTGCTCAAATCCGTTGCAATTGCATCCACTTCATGGCCAGATTCCAGAGCACATAAAGTTTTGGAAACAAATTCAGTAAGATTTGTGATCGTTGATCTACCTTTAAGAAAGCCGTGTTGTCTCGGAGAAAAAAGTTGTACACAATGAAGAAGCATGGTGTCATGAATTATACTCTCAAAAAGTTTTGGTATACAGGAGAGTTTGGCAATGGGCCTATAGTTATTAATATCATTCTTACATCCTTTTTTGTGTACAGGGATGATGAACGAGTCCTTCCATTGTACAGGAAACATACCACAAGAGATAGATAATTGAAAAAGAGCTGAGAGAGGTTGGGCAAGTTTAGAGACACATTTCTTAAGGACTATAGGAGGAATCCCATCGGGCCCAGAAGAAAAGTCATCCTTAAGTAGACTGATTTTGGTTACTACTGAAGAATATGATATATAAATAGAAGTTAAGGAAGTTTGAGTGCAGTTGCTCATATAACTAAAGTAATTTTTGTCTACTTCAGTGTTATTAGAAACAAATGCTTGACTAAAGAAATCAGCAAAAAGGTTGCAAATAATATTTGGATCTGTTGATGAGGAATTCAGGTATTTCAATTTGGAAGGATAACCATCAGACTTCTTTTTTGAATTAATAAATTGAAAGAAATGTTTGGGATTCGAAATAAGATCGGTTTGAGTTTGAATAAGGTGACTGGAGTAGAGAGATTCACACAGGTTGGAGAAATTATTGTGAATAGAGACATAATTGAAGAAGTCTTGATTAGACCTCGACCTGAGATATTTTTTCCAAAGTTTATTCCTTTTATTCCTTAGAGAGCGAAGTTCTTTATTGTACCAACAAGGGGAGGAAGTAAAGTTCTTTTGAGGCAAAAGTGGAATGGTTTGAGAAAAACAGTTTTGTAACTGAGAGTAAAAAGTGGATATTTTAATGTCGATATTAGAGTCATTGGAGATAAAATCAAAGTTAATGTTACCAATAAGATCGTTAAGTTTTTCGAAGTTAGCTTTACGAAAATTGAATTTTCGTGATGTAAGGCAGTAAGGTTCGATGTTATCAGATTGGAAAGCAAAAGTGAGAGAAATGGGGGGATGATAATTGTCAAGCCTAGAGAGGATATGCTTACTTTCCATTACTTCGGTATTATGGGCATCGGATGAAAAAATCACGTATCTAGGTACATACATATATATTTTTTATGTTTTATTCAAACTTCATGATCATTAGAATTGCAGAGACGTCATTGAAAAATTGATTTTTTTGTTGAAAATGCCCATTAAAATAAGTATATCCTATGGGGAATTTGAGGTGAGACAAAATACCACCTTATTTCGAAAAATGAGTACCTCATACAAACTCATTTTAAATTGGTATTTTACCCATCACTATAAATTACAAAGCCAACCTAAATAATTTTTTGAGGTTAGAGTTGATCATTGAAAAAAAAACTGACACAAAGAAGATTCTCTAGCAGATGGAACTTAGGAACAGAATGCCCTCTGATTTCTTTGATAAATATGAATAAAGGGTGAGCCAAGTACAAGTTTCTTTTTAAAAATGAAATAAAATGAACAAAATTAATTTTTTTTTACATGTGTTATGGCTTTATTAGTGAGAGCAAGCATTCACATTAATTATTAAACACAACTTTGTTCAAGTGGCTGCCTTCTTTGGCTTCGTTGTTGCGCATTCTGTTACTCCAATTTTTCAAGATCTTGATGATGGTTTCGGGCAGTAGCTCACGGATTACTTGAATGATATTTGCCTTTAGTGCTTGAATCGTTTCCGGATCGTTGGAATAACATCGCCAAGATGGCTGATAACACGATTTGGGAATTTGGTGCGCAAAAGATCGATTTTGGCATGGGCTGTGTGGCATATCGCACCATCCTGCATGAACCAGAGGTTTTCCAATTCCATGTTTTCAATTTCAGTGAAAAAAAGTCGGTTAACATGGCTTTGTAAGGCCCACCGTTCACCGAAACGTTGTTCCCAGCCTCATTTTCGAAGAAAAATTGTCCAATGAAGCCATAACTTCACAATCTGCACCAAACTGTCACTCTCTGTGGATGCATTGGCTTCTGGACAACAACGTGTGGGTTTTCCGAGCCCCAGATGCAGCAATGGTTTGTTAACGTAGCCGCCGAGATGAAAATGCGCCTCGTAAGAAAAGATAATTTTTTCCCAAAATCGTCGTCCAATTCAAGCTGCTCTAAGGCCCAAACTGCGCCTTCAATTGTTGAGTCAATTGGACCTTGTGAGCGAATTATCCGAGATTCTGCACAAGGAATTCTCCTGAGGCTAGTGAATGTTGAGCTGTTGAAATCGATGGCAAGTTGATGTTCATGAATTGAGTGGTGTCCACTAGCATACCAGTCGCACAAACTTGAGTACAGCATTTCGGCCAAAACTTCTTTTCAAAAAACGCACTGTATGGGCTACACGGTACCCGCTTTTGAAATAAGTTTTCAATATTTCCCAACGTTGTTTAAGCGTTAAGCGACTCATTTCGTTCCGCGGAGGTATGATACTGTTTTTCTGTCAAGATTTTGAGCGGGAAACAGCTGTCAGTGTCAAAATAACCTCTGATTCAAAAAGAAACCACTAGATGGCTTACCCTGTGCACTGGGACGAGAATGACGATTATTTAAGTTGTAGTTAACGTTCTTAAGCTTGCTTTCACCGACTCGAAATTTCTTCTGCCGTGATCAAAGCCTTTATTTATATAGTTTTTGTCCTTGGTTCAAGGGTGGTTTCACAGTGACAGTTCAGAGTTGTCAAGACCCAACTAGAAAACCCTTCAGTAGCCTTTTTGTTGCTGCGCTTAAATAAAGTTGATATTTTGCGGGAGACTTCTGACATCAAATTCTTCCTGTTATAGGATTGGAATGTATCTCCCCCGGTAAGAGAGGAACTGGAAAAATTTTAATAATTAAAAACAACAGAAAAAACTTAATCAAAATCATTTTAGTGGATATCAAAACTTATAGAAACAATAGTTTAAAAAAAAAAAACAAAATTAACATATAGTTGCTTAACCCAGACCCCATATAAGTTCTCAGGATTATCTATATCTATATATGTATTTGTATAGTTAAGTATATAAATATGTATGTACAAATGTAACCGCTATTGATAATGATACATTGTTTTTAATTTTAACAACTACATTATAATATTAACCTCTTTATCAAAAGCCAAAAACAAAAACATAACTGTAACCAATGAAAATAATTTAAGCAACCAACTTATTGTATGGTTGGTAACTTTGTCGATAAACCTTCAATTTGTATTCAAATCGATAACAATTTTCTTTGTTTTGCGTTAAATTGATTCAAATCATAGGTAATTACGTTACGACAATCATGTAAACGTCTTCAACAAAGCAGAAATATTTAAAATGAATTAAAAAAAAAAAAAGAATTAAATTAACTAAATTGCCCCCATTGAACTAAATAAAAACAACAACAGCAGTATGTAGCGTAGCGTTTTCAAAACGAATTGACCGCATTGTTGTGCCTCATTCTTACACGATTATAGTTTTATTTATATTTTTATAGAGTTGTTTTTTTTTTGTGCACAAAAAACCTGTGCAACAATTTATTCCACTCTGTGTTCGCCCCTTTTCGAGGTTGTTTTTGTTGTATTTTAAGAATTGTTAGTCACTTTTGAATTTTGTTTGATTGTTCAAAGGAACAAAAGTCACGCAATGTGCACTCGAAGTCTTGATGGGGCAGGCAGGTAGCCTATACTTCCTTCCATTCAATCTGGCCCTCTGAATTCTGTTTTTCAATTATTTGCTGTTTTCTTTGTAATTTTAAAAAGGTTGTGAACCCTGAGCAGAATTGTATCGGTCCTTTTGCAAGGACACCTTATTTTTCCAGAGAGATCGTGGGATAAACGATTGAAGTGAAGATGATTTCATTCAATTTGAGGAAGAAGTCAAATTTAAAGAAAAATTAATTCCAATTTTATGTTTTAAAAAGAATGCATTTTTTCTGCGGTTAGTTTGTTGGTATCGCATATTTTTGACGAAAACGTTTTCCATCTAATAAGTGTGAAAATATTTCTTAACATTTAAGTAATCGTTGTGGTTTCTTTTACCTTTGATTGAAAATTGTGAGAAGAGATAAAACACCCGAATCTCATAGAATAATTAAAAATAGTTCGGATTGCAAAATTTTTGTTTTGTCTGATTTTGAACGTGCCCATTAGTTATCGGCCATTTTTCGAGAATGTCAAATCAACGTCACTGTGATCGTCAATGATCTTCATTTTTTGACGAAATCTGTTTCAACTACATGGGCTTATCCCTGTAAATTTTAACTTCTTGAGTTTGAAAAAAAACAAAAAACAAAATTAAGGCACGCATGTAAATTTGAGTTTTTCTTCAATTATAGACCACGAATAAATAAAAAACTTCAAAATAACTCATATGTATTGTTTGTTAAAGAGTATAAGGGTATAACGTATAGAAAAATGAATTTAAAATAATTTATTTTAAGCACCGTGTTAATTGATTTGGTTTTTATTTTTAATCTTCACAGCTTCTGTTTTCAAACTTATTTGTTTAACACTTTTACCATTTTTTTTATAATTTCTACAGTTTAAATTACGCTCATTGTAAGGGTAAAATCAAACAATGCTTTGGTGTGCTAGTAAAAAATGTGCCTTTTTTGAAACAGTTACGTTTTTTACGTTCGTTTTGTTAACTTCATAAAATTTGTACATAATGAAGCACGCATTGAAGCCAAAGTTTTTCTTACTCTAGATAGCTTAAATAATGATGCAGACAATAAAAAAATGCCCCATGATCAATGTTAAAAAAATAGACACGAAAATTTGTGACAATTAAAGATTTGCGAAAAATCACGCATGGCAGTTTTTTCTAAAATTTATATCATATAGGATTATTTATAAGGAAGGCACGCACTCAAAATGAATGATTTCAATTAGTTTTGACATTCATTTATCTGAAAAACCAAAAATTGTACTAATAGATCTTATGTTAAACATTATTTTTGCAATAATACAAAACGTTAATTATCCACGCACGCAGCCAAAAGTCTCAATATTCGATGATTTTTTCGATTTCAAACACTTTCGCACTATCTCGATGGTTCATTTTATAAATTGAATAGTTAAAACTCAATGATATATATAATATTATAAGTTCCAAAACCTGAATATTTAATAATAATGTCTATATATTTCGACGCATGGCAAAAAATAAAATTTGCACGGATAAGCCCACATACGTCAATCAATTTTCTGGCAAACGTATTTGACGTCTACGAAGACGTTCTCCGAGTTATCAATATACTCGTACCTTTTAATAAACTTGATTTTTTTACTGCAGAGTATCGACACAAATGCTCTTATCGAACATATGATTTATGCAAACTACTTTATCAAAAATATTGCTTTCGTTTTCGGGTTTTCAAACAGTTGACTTTTGCAGTTTACGTTCAAGAAAATCTGGAAATTGTATTTTTGACGCAAATGACGTTTTCGAAAACGGCCATTAATTAGTTGTACATTTAATAGGTATACTCTTTAAGCTCCATGGAATAATATATCTTTGTTGCTTGGAACATTCCACTTCTAAGCAATTCTATTGGGAAAGTAGCCACTAGCGCCACTTAATCCATGCACATGTTAATTCAATGCAAGCAATTATGACATTTAGTAGGAATGTTCAATATCTGGTGTGCCATGAATAAAACATCTAAAAATCAGTTTTTGTTATTAAAGCTTCAATTTTAACTCCTTTTACGTTTTTTTTGTTATTTCAAACAAAACAAACCACAAGTTAGAAAGCAAGTACAGGCAATTGTCAATTCATTAAAGTAGAATTCTTACTTATTGTAGTGTTTAATTTGAAGTATAATTTGGTACTAAAATTAAGTGTTTTCAATTGGGGAGTGATAGATAGGAGGTCAGTAAAGCTATATGCCATAAGCGTAAGAAAAGTAAATTTATAAATTGTCAAAAGGAAGTCACTCACAGCGCATTTTACTAATTTCTGGGTCTACCTTGTCATTAATAACAAAATATAGAAAAACTATGGGGATTTATCACTCTTATAAATGTGAGATAAGTTGCTAGGTTTGTCATTTTGAAATTATTTTGGTTTCTAGAACCACATCTACCCTGAACAGATCCAATGTTTAAACGCAATGCATTAAAATGACCAATATTATTGGAAAATGGAAGTTTTTATTCATTGAAATATTGCTTAAGAATCAAATCAAGTTTTTGAACAAGTTATATTTATCTAAGCAATTATTATTCAAGACTATCCTATCTTTCAAGCGTGAGAAATTGAAAAAGGAGAAAGTTATTGAGCATGGCCTTGTAGCGTTCGCCGACCACAGTACTTAAATGACCCACAGCTTTTTGTAAGAAATAAGGCCCGATGATGCCTCCAGCTCGAAAAATAAACCTTGTAGTAATTTGGGCGGCTATTATGGCTCTTCGTGAGTTATAGGCGCGTTTTTGGTGTCACAGAAGCGATATCTTTGCTTATTCACACATTCACAGAGATGTGGGTATTCACCCCGTGTCGGTCATCATGATTTTCGATTAAAAGTTGTCCACCTCATGAGCGAGCTTCAGGCTGGTTTGAGCGTAGATAACACTCACACTTGGCGGTCATCATTAGCTAACAGCTGATTCACTGTCTGCACTTTTTAAGGAAGCACCTACAAGTATTTCCCCAAAAATCTCTGTAAAGACCGCCGAATGATCCCCAATTATCTTGCACATGCGTCATTATCTAGTCGATACTCCTATAGTTCCTGTCATGCGACATATCAGCCACAGCTGCGATATTCTCTGGGCAGGACCAGGTAGACATAGGAACATCTAGCGTTGTTTCAAACTCTTCTATAGGTGAGTTACTTAACGTCATACTGTTTACCCAATTGGTGTCCGACGACTGCTGCACCAACACCATCACCCATCACGAATAATTTCGCGAAAAAATCGTAGCAATTTATAATAGTTTTTGGCAGTATAGTCATTCATGTCACGTATTTTGTTTGCTTCACAAATGTCAAATTAGAATTGACATTTGCCGTCATTTGCAAAAATTTCAGTATCTTCCGATAGGGTGGACACTTTTTACTTTGGCGCCCCCTTGCACACATTTTAAGAAATGGCGATTTATGCATTCGTAAGAAAATCTATCTCGAGATTTTTACAAAATTTCGCATTACGATGATTGGGAAGACGAAAAAAGTGGATGAATAATTTTCACAGTCAATAGAACTTATAAAATTGAACGAAAAACTGATTTTATGGAATTGGTAACCTGGAAAATAGAATTGTGAACCACTTTTCTGGGGCCATTCAATAAAATATCAGAATCAAGTCTTTCACCAATTAAAATTCCCTGCTAATTTTCAAAATCTTTAAAGAACTATTCACATACGAGCGAACAACGAATGGCGAATGGATGGAATGGATGCACAAAAACAAGAATAATTTGTATGCGCGCGAGCAATTTATTCGTTGCAGTGTGGATGATATGTGGAATGCGAGTAGAGTTTGACAGTTCGTTGCAAATCGTGACAACCAATTTATTTTCTCAAATTTCTCTGATTTTAGCAATAAAAACGCATATTTTACTGTCTCAAAATTAATTTAAATTATTTTTTTGTTACCATTTTGTTTAGTTTTTGTGAAGAATTTAAAATTATAAAAGTTTAAAGTCCCATTGGTTCTTTTTTTAGTCGGTAGTTGGTCGCGTTCATGTGAACAGTACTTAAGAGCTTCACCATATTGCTAATCCATGAGCTTCTATTCAGGATTAACATTTCCAACTTTTTCGCCATCTAAATAGCATTTTTGTAAAGACATATTTTGATGCAAGGAAAATGAAAAGTGTCGTTCTAAATGAAGTAGGCGATATTCAACTTGCCTGGCGAATGATATGAGTCAGAACTATACTATATGCACTATATGAACTCTCATTAAGTTATCTGCTTGTTTCCATTCAGAGTCATTGGTTCATAATGACTGCATCTTCAGCACCCAATAGAGCACAGGAAATGTCCCCAAGATAAAAATGTAACTAACCATTAGCCAAGTCACAGGTTAAACCTTTAGGAATGTCGCTATCCAATCGTGTTTGACACAATGATCTCTATAAATCTCAAAAGTCTATACATTTATTCGAACATCACACTCATTAACTCCAACGCTAAGTCCTTCTCAGAACGAAAATCGTTGGCTTTAAGAGTTCATGCTTACGACCATCAATATACGCCGCGCCGCCGCGCCGCTTGACTTTGAAATGATAGTGTGATACTTATCGAAAGATTTATCTCACAATTCAAAATCTCTTGATTTTGGTTTAAGAAAAAAAGTATGCGACTCTATCCACGTTTTGTCCCTTCGATTGGATGCGAACAAAAAGTATAACGTGAGATGTTTCTAACTTTTAGTTTGTCCTCCAAAACTCTCGTCGAACAAATTTTTAGAAAAAAAAAAATAATCACAAAGGAAGGACGCTCTGGGGATGATGGTATAGCTTATCCCATAAAAATGATTTTTTTTTTCTGTGACCGACTTGTCGATTGATTGCTTGCAATTAATCAGTATCCTTGTTTTCGGAGAAGCTGCAGAGGGTGGTGATGCTGAATTGAGATGTCACGTCAATTTGACACGATTTTTGAGAGTTTGTCTCTTGTCTTTTATTTTCCTGTTTGCTTAATATTAATGGCTGGGAAATATTTATCGCAGGTTATTCAATGGTCGTCTATTATTTTATTGGGGAATATCAGGATTGCTGGAAGGATCGAGGATTGCTTGACATATTTTTGTTTGATTAATAAGATGCAATTTTTTATAAAAATAAAACTAAATCATCGTTTTATTTCTATTTTATATAGATTTGTTAAAAGAGTGTCATTTATGCATTAATGGGAATTCCGTGATAGAAGTTGACGAATCAGGTACATTCGATTCAATAGAGAGAAGTGTTTTTCAAGAAGCTGTTTTGTGTTGGTAATTCAAAAGGCATTAGTTCCAAGAAAAAAATCCCTTAAAATAAGTACAAAGTAAAAATATGAACAATACTTAGGAGTGTAAGGTCTATATTTATTTTTCATAAATCAAATTTGGTAATTCTAAACCACAAAGAATGGGTTTTTTCTTTGAGTAAAAGGTTGAAGCAAGTTCTTCTGATTCTAAAAATTATCAAAATCATAAAATTTATTTCAACAAAATTCCTAAAAATATGTATCTTCAACTAGATCTTGGAGAATATGACCTTTTTTTAATTACCTATACCTCTTCAAATGTCTGCAGACAAGCTATACACAAAACGTCAATACCGCGAACAAGGCCGAAACAGCAGTTAAAGTGTCAGTTCTAAAATATTAATTCGAATATAATTTCAAAATTGAATTCAAACCAAACGAATCAACACATCAGAGCCTGAAGTTTGGTGTCATGCCGCTGCCGCATGGATCTGAAAATACAAAAGTACTTAAAGGCACACAGATTAAACTTTAAAACGAACCAACAAAAAAAAAATCTAAAACATAGAACTAACAAAGATTAAAAGTTTTACTTTTTTTTTATTACAAAACATTTATGGAAACATGTCCTTGTCACCTGAAAATTACGACAACAATTACGATTTTAATGAGTTTCCATTAAAAATGCACGCGGACAACCAACTTCACTACTGGGTCCCCGGTAGTTCGTTCGATTTTCCAACTTCTAAGTGTTTGAACAAAAAAAAAATAGGAAAATAATGGAAATGGAAATGTGTGAAAATCTATTACGGACAACACTTGTTCGGCAATTAAATGTTTTATCGAAGCAAAACGGTCGCTCACAAAACTGAGTTTGCAATTAATTATTGAAAATCGGAATAATATATTTGAAGATATTGTATCTATTTTATTCTAGTGGGTCCGGAATATGGTGATTTAGTTTTAAATCAATAAAGAGGAATTAATGATGGGTGAAACTCCGAAATAGAGGTGCAGTTTACATGGCAGTGGAATTCATTGTAAATATAGTTAAGTGTCAAAATGGACGGCAAAACGAATACGCTCTTCGAAAAGATATGTTTAAAAATGGGTTAGATTGTGGGTCTAATTGTACGAAGGATTTGAACAGCTCCATGGCGTATACAAAGGGGGCATGGTCATATATAAAATAAATTTCACAGAAATTTACAGTTCTAAATATGATTTAGTAAAACCTTCATAACGTAAATATTTATTTATATATTAATAACTTCCACAGTAAGATACAATATCTTATCTAACAGATCAATGAAAATTCTAAAGGAGGTGTTACAAACAAGTTTTTACAATTTTAAAAGAGAAAATAAATTAAATGTGTTAAATTTTAATAATAATTACAATTTAAAAAAAAAATTGATATTAATACAATTCAATTTTTTATATATTATACACGCAATCAATGGGTTATAAATACCCTTATAATGTTAAACACAGCACGGGCAGTTAGGAAAGTATAGGATAGGATTAGAAAAAAGATACCAATGCACATTTGCTTTAAATACCTGCACATTGCAATGAGTGGAAAATTTTGAGCCCGGTAAAGCACTCCACATTCGTGTAGTACAGTTAAACGAAGAATCTCCGTACTTGACAGTACGTCCGAAATTGGGCTCAAGGGTTAATTGAAGAGCATTCCTAAAAGTACGGGTATTACGGTTGCATTGTTTGAGGGGAGGAATGCAACTTGCTATTTCACTAGAGCACTGTTAATGTTTCAGTTAGACAACGGTCGCTTATCATTTTTGGGGCTCTCTTTTGAATTCTGTGTAAGAGACTCAAGTCAGTTCTTGGAGCATATATGGGAATTATACTCAGTTTCGAAAAAATAAAGGCTTTATATATAACAGTCAGTTCAGAAGGGGTAAACCACTTCTTGCATCGGCGGAGAAAACCTGAACATTTTAACAACATCTTTGGAGACGTCAAATATGTGATCACTCCACAAAAAATGGCCTGATGATGCACATCCCTAGAATTGAAAGCTGTTCAGTCTCTTCGGTGCAAGTGCCAACCACAGAAAGTGGAATTGAGGAAGGGTTACGCTTTAGCGATAGTAAACGAGTTTTCGAAGCATTAAATTCTTTACGATTTTTGATTCCTAATTGGACAATGCTGTCAAAATCAGCTGCCGTTTGAAGTCCACATACGAAGGACAAGGATGTGAATCTAAAAACGAATATGAAAAGCTGAGGGTACTGTCCTCCAGGTATTGCTTAATCTTCACTTTGAACAGTGTTGTGTAACTTATAAATCTTATGGGACGGGATAGGGAATCCCACCAACCAAATCGAATACTTATCTAAAGAATTGACGTTCAGAAACAGCGAGATCTTTTGAGATCAAGAGTTCCTGGTTAAAAAGGTAGGTTGGTTGACGCATTCAAAGCACATAATGGGTCAAGGTTTTCAACATTTCCTACGTTTCAAATCACCAATTTCTGTCTACTACCAGAACGTTAGGGGCTTACGTAAAAAAAGTTCTGAAGTCTACTTGAACTTCCAAAAACTTCCGTATGATGTATTTACTCTTACTGAAACCAATCTTAACTCACTTCAGAGCTTAATGTGTTTCGTTACTAACGTGAGTACTAATTCTGATTATTAAAACAGTTCATCCATTGGTTCTGGTATCCTTTTGGCACTTCATTCCAACCTTGAATTGTTAAATATTCCCAATACATCAAACCAATACAATCAACCAATTTCCATCGTCACTTCCATTTGTGCCCTAGCAGCATTACCAACGGAACTAATTCCACACTTGGGTTCGTTAAACGCTGGTCCAAAAAATTTTCAAATTGCTACGTCATCAAGTCCATTTATATCACCTTTATATAAGACCCCTTCTAGAGTATGCCTCCGAGGTCCTGGCTCCTTAGTTTTAATTTAGTCTTAAGATCTTAATTGTTATTCTAGTTTTAAGTATGTCGCTTGATCGCACATATTAAGCTTATAATAATAAATTGATTTTAGGAAATTTCAACTGGTTTCCTGGAAATAAACAGACATTTTAAATTCAAAGGAATTAGACGAAGCCCATTAGCTCGAGACCAACATAAAATTCTGTCCAAATCTTCATTTATTTAGTATGCAAGGAAAAACAATTCCGAACCCGCATAACGTCGACATATGTACATTGTACATATTAACCGAAGTACTAAAAAGACATTTAGGGTACGCCATTTATGTACATTAAAAAGAACAATGGCCCCAGTATTGAGATTTGTGGAATACCTCAACTTAGTAAAAGAAAATCTAATATGGAACTACTGCCTGAAATCTACGATGTAAAAAAAAAGCTGCCAGCCTTGTTGATGATACAGAAAACATATATATATGAAGGTTTTATTTTTAAATAAATCAGCCAAGTAGAAGACTTAGCACTATTAGTTTTGTGAACTAAAGGCCAAAAAAGCTATTTTGAATCTTTCTTCTTCTTCTTCTTCTTCCTTTTCTTCGGCGCTGTTATGATCTCGATGTCGAGGGGATCATAACTCTCCCACGTATCTGCTTCACACTAGTGATCCGCCTGTGGGGTTCGCCGGGTTGACCTCAGAAATCGGCGGCAAGCCTCCCGGTTTTGTATTGTTCCATTTCTGAGGCCAACTGAATGCTGGTGTTTTTGCATTTGTTTGTACCAGGAGTGTTTAGGCCTACCTTTCTTTTTATTCCGAATTGGAACGTTGTATGATATTGCCTTTTTGACGGGGTTCTCAGGATCTCTCCTTTGAACATGGCAATACCAACTGAGTCGGTCGTGTTCAATTTTTTGCGAAATGGTATTCTTAACATGAAGGCTTCCTCGGATCTTCGTACTTCTAATTCGATCAAGCTTTGTAACTCCTGCTGTCATACGAAGCATCTTCATCTCAGCTGCCGTTAGCTTACTCTCATACTTTTTGTACATTGTCCAACATTGTGAACCGTATGTGAGTGCTGGACGCACAACTGAAGTGTAGAGCTTTCCTTTCAGCTTAGGGGGCATTTTTCGGTCACAGAAGATAGCAGAATTTTCCCGCCACTTCATCCACCCAACGCTTACGCGATGATTGATATCGTCATCACAAGTAGCTTCGTTATTTATCATAGACCCCAGATATTTAAACTTTTCACACTTGGGAAGCACTACTCCATTCAAATAAATGTCTGGAATAGGCCTGTGTGGATCAGAAAATGGGCAGCATAAGTATTCTGTCTTTTTCGCGCTTATGCGGTACCCACTTCCTTCTAGAACATCCACCCATACGTCAAGTGCTCGTTGTAGGGATATCGGGTCTTCACTTATGATGGCTCCATCGTCAGCAAAGAATAACTGATGCACTTTTGGATCCGTCACTTTGCCTTCAAGCAGGTAATCAAGAACTGTAATAAAGAGCAGGGGACTCAAGACACTTCCCTGGTGTACACCTACTGTGATTTCGAATTCTTCGGTGACTCCAGCTGCGCATCTTACTTTAGTAACTGCTCCATCATACATGTCCATAATTATCCGCACATAGGTTTCTGGAACTCCTCGTTGCCTGAGGGCCACCCATATTAGATCCCGTGGTTGCCGATCGAATGCTTTTTCAAAATCAACCAATACGACATGCAAATCCTCCAAAGAATCCCGATGTTTTTCCATAATTATTCTTATACTCTGGATTGCATCCGTGGTTGACTTGCCCCCGACAAACCCGCACTGGTCATCAGATAGCCTAATTATTTTTCGCAGTCGGCTACCCAAGACTCGCTCAACGATCTTCATGGTGTGTGACATCAGCTTAATCGAACGGTAATTATCACAGCTTCGAGTATCACCCTTTCCTTTATAAATTGGAAGAAGGTAACTTTCCCTCCATTGATTAGGCATGCGATCACCTCGTATAAGTTTGGAGACAAGAATCATGAGCCATCTAAACCCGATGTCTCCCATCTTTTTCCAAAACTCTGAGGGTATTTCGTCTGGGCCAACAGCTTTTCCCTTTTTGGAGTATTTTACCGCCTCACTAACTTCTTCGACTGTGACGTCGGATACTTCGCTTAAGTTAGGTGAAGCTATTGGAAAGTATAGCCTTGGAAATTGTTCGTTTAGAAGTCCGTCACAATACTGTCGCCACCTGTGAAGAATTTCGTTGTCTTCCACAAGTAGTTGGCCTTGAGCATTGTTAATGAACTTTGGCGAACAAATCTCCTGGGCATTTCTTCTTCTTTGAGCGGCTATTTTGAAGATAGTTGCGCCCTTATTCGTGTTTTGCCGTAGCTCTTGAATAGCACCAGCTGTCGGGGTAGAAATTTCATCCAGCTCCCGATACAGGTTTTCTGTATTCTTTGCTTGAATTTGGGCGCACTTCTTCTTCGCTTCTTTCTTGCAGTTTCTATATTCCACTTCGAGGCGTGACTTTTGCTCTGTATCATTAGAGGGGCACTTCGACCAAGCCTTGAAAGCCATTTTCTTTTTACTTATAACTGATTTAGCTTCATCATTCCACCACCATGTTTCTTTGCCTTGTTGGTTGTGTCCTTTTGAAACCCCTAACAGTGTTTTGGCTTTTTCTTTGCAAGTTCTCTGTAGGAGATCCCACATACTTTGTGCTGTACTCTCTTCATTTCGAACTATATCGGTGTTGTTATACAGAAAGTTTTGCATATTCGAAATAAAAGCTTCGCCTTTTTCCTTATCCAGATTATACCATTTGATCTTCCCAAAAGTTTTTGTATGTTTGTTGTCGTTCACTGTCTCCATAAAAAATTCTGTCAGTAGGAGACGGTGTTGGTGGGCGATCGCTTCTCCTAGTATCACTTTGCAATCTTTTACCCGGGGTTTCATGAAACTAGATACCAAATGGTAATCAATCTGGGTTTCATTTCCACCACTGCTGTAAGTGACCAGGTGTCGGCTTTGTTTGACGAACATGGTATTTAGCACGATAAGACCGTATGTTTTGCACATGCTCAGGATGTCTTCACCAGGAGGGTTCCTGGTGCCGTATCCGAGGCCTCCATGGCAATCTTCATAGTCTTCGTTTGTCTTCCCGACATGTCCGTTCAAATCTCCGCCCACGAACAAAAACTCTTCCTTTGGGATGTCCTTAAGTAGATTGTGAAAGTCTAGCCAAAATGCATCTTTTTGTACCTGCTCACATCCAATTTGGGGAGCATATGCAGTGACAATATTCCACAACTTTCCTTTAATCACCAATTTAAGGGACATCAAACGGTCGCTGGATTTCGAAATGGTCAATACGCTGCCTAATAGATGTTTTGCAAGGATGATTCCGACTCCGTTTTTACCCTTTTCCGTTCCATAGTAGAACATCTTATAGTTTTTTGTCCTCGTATCCAAGAAACGGGCCCTGTTTCCCGTGTTTCGCCATTTTGTTTCTTGAACACATAAGATGTCCACTCGCCTTCTTTTCATCATCTCTTCCAACTCGAAGCTTCGACCTGTCATACTGCCAACGTTCCAACTCGCAACTCTCAGATTTTGTATAATCTGCGGCATTACTTTGCTAGCCCCCGGAATCCGTCTATTTTGAATCAAGCTTACTATATATAAAATATTGTGGTTTAAATTATCAAACACTTTAGAGAAATCAAGCAAGATTAAGAATTTCAGAGACAGTTTTAATTTTTCCACCAAGCTTAAATACCTATTTGTTGTTTAAGCTCGCGGTTTTTCTCCTTCATAGGTTTAATATCAATTTGTTCCGCTTCCAATAATGATAGGCAGATATGCTAAGTCATTATAAGTTCAAATTCTTAATTCGTTATGACTTGAACTTAAGTGTAGGTGTCCCTTGAAAAAAAAAGTTAGAACTTTTTGGAAATCAGTGTAACTTTCACAATTTTTCGAATATTTGAATGAAACTAACGGTTATAGATTGTAAATATGTTGCTTTTAATATTTTTGTAGCTTAAAAAATAAATAAAAAAATCTTTTAGCTTCAAAACCGCCCGACAAATAGAAAAATCATAAAACTTAGTACGATGTTTACGCCAACCAATGGGAAATTCATTAAATATAACTTTTTTATTTTTTTTTATATTTTAATTCTAGAGACAATACGTTTGAGGTCCTTGCCGCGATTTTATTTTTTTATTCTTTTATTTATTTGCAAAAAAAAAATTACAAAACTATGCAAAACAAAGGAAATTAACGTGAGCCAATCTGACGTATTTAGAATTGAGGTAGGTAAGGATTTTTAGTCCTTTCCAGGTTGTTGAAAAAGAAATGGTAACGAATGAACCTCATATGAACCAACGATAAACTCATATCTCCGTAGGGCACAAGATTATTGTGACATAAAGGTAAAGCAAGATTCGTCGGGCTAACTTCCTACTAACGCAAAACTAATCGATAATGAGAAAGACACAAGGACCCTTCGATAATTATGTAACGAAGCGTCACACTCCTACGACCGACCGACACCAATCAACCTCCATCTGCATACCCACCAAGTGAAATAACCAACGCCAACACGCAGCCGAAATACAAAAACAAAATATATGTGATATTGTGGTTCATCGTTATAGAGTTCACAGTTGGTTCCTGCAGGAGAATTGCCTTATGGACCCAAGAAATCCAAAGAAATTCGAAGCTTGCTCGCCGAAGTTGATTAAGGTTTTTACCTTATGATACAGAAGCACAAGTTTCCCCCGATATTCCCCTTCTCTACTAAGAGTCGATGGGCCGTTGCTCCATAGCGTGCTGTGTGGTAACAACAAAACACCGTATTATTCCCCTTCATCCTTCTGATGTCGATGGGCACCTGCCGTATTATTAAACTATTCCCCTTCATCCTTCTGATGTCGATGGGCACTTGCCGTATTATTAAAGTTATTCCCCTTCATCCTTCTGATGTCGACGGGCACTTGCCGTACTATTAAGCTATTCCCCTTCATCCTTCTGATGTCGACGGGCACTTGCCGTATTATTAAGCTATTCCCCTTCACCCTTCCGGTGTCGACGGGCACTTGCCGTATTATTAAGTTATTCCCCTTCACTCTTCCGGTGTCGACGGGCTCTTGCCGTATTATTAAGTTATTCCCCTTCACCCTTCCGGTGTCGACGGGCTCTTGCCGTATTCTTAAGTTATTCCCCTTCACCCTTCCGGTGTCGATGGGCTCTTGACCGTATGATTAAGTTCGTATATACTAGGTAGTATTATCTCTAGGTATTATTATCTATAGGTATCATATTGTTTAGTCTTAAGCCGCTTTATTGGATTAATAAAATAAAATCTGAAAGAGGAAAATCTATTTTTCATTTGGAGAGAGCAGTTTGGTCGACTATCTATACTCGAGTTTCGTGCTTTCTCGAGACGACCCTGGAGTCCGGCGAGCTTACCTCAGCCTTAGAAAAAAGAAGCATCACAAATTGGCGCCCGAGCAGGGACCTTTAGAGAATTCATCCAAACTCCGACCGATCCGCCGTAAAGAATTCCTAGAGGTCTTCCACCCGACTACCGACCGCCGATCACCGACCACCGACTACCGACCGCCGACTACCGACCGCCGATCACCGACCGCCAACTACCAACCGCCGTTCACCGACCGCCGACTACCAACCGCCGTTCACCGACCACCGACTACCGACCGCCGATCACCGACCGCCGACCAGCGACCGTCTATATAAAATGAGCGAAAACGAAGCCAATGCCGCCATAGACGAAATCAATCTATTCAAGAGCCGCAGTTTCATATACATGCTCAAGAGAAACGAGCTTATAGAAATGCTCGCCACCGACCGCCGACTATCAACCGCCGTTCACCGACCGCCGACTACCGACCGCCGATCACCGACCGCCGACTATTAACCGCCGTTCACCGACCGCCGACTACCGACCGCCGATCACCGACCGCCGACCAGCGACCGTATATATAAAATGAGCGAAAACGAAGCCAATGCCGCCATGGACGAAATCAATCCATTCAAGAGCCGCAGTTTCATATACATGCTCAAGAGAAACGAGCTTATAGAAATGCTCGCCACCGACCGCCGACTATCAACCGCCTTTCACCGACCGCCGACTACCGACCGCCGATCACCGACCGCCGACCAGCGACCGTCTATATAAAATGAGCGAAAACGAAGCCAATGCCGCCATGGACGAAATCAATCCATTCAAGAGCCGCAGTTTCATATACATGCTCAAGAGAAACGAGCTTATAGAAATGCTCGCCACCGACCGCCGACTATCAACCGCCGTTCACCGACCGCCGACTACCGACCGCCGATCACCGACCGCCGACCAGCGACCGTCTATATAAAATGAGCGAAAACGAAGCCAATGCCGCCATGGACGAAATCAATCCATTCAAGAGCCGCAGTTTCATATACATGCTCAAGAGAAACGAGCTTATAGAAATGCTCGCCACCGACCGCCGACTATCAACTGCCGTTCACCGACCGCCGACTACCGACCGCCGATCACCGACCGCCGACTACCGACCGCCGATCACCGACCGCCGACCAGCGACCGTCTATATAAAATGAGCGAAAAGGAAGCCAATGCCGCCATGGACGAAATCAATCCATTCAAGAGCCGCAGTTTCATATACATGCTCAAGAAAAACGAGCTCATAGAAATGCTCGCCACCCGGAATATAGAAGCCGAGGGTAACATGCAAGTCCTCTGCCAACGTTTAAGCGATCATCTCAAACAGGTCCGTGCACACGCTTCTACACAAAACCTGTGTGCCCAATGGGCAGAGGTAACCGAGAAGAGAGTAAATGCCGCCTTGGATGACGACGCTGATAAAACCCCTAAAAATACCGCTCCTGACCCATCACCAAGCAGAAAACATCATTATATGAGGAGACTACCTTTCATGTCCCTAATTGATAACCTAAGTTTTTTATTATTATGAATTATTAATTATTATTTATGTTACAATAAGGACTGAACTTTTTTTGTAAAGTTAATTAGAAAAAAAATATATCTAGATATATATTATTAGTAATTAATATACTTACCGTTTTTTTTTATACCAGGAAACCTTCAAGACGAGAAGGTTCTCGTCTCAAAAAGGAAGGGGGATGTGTAACGAAGCGTCACACTCCTACGACCGACCGACACCAATCAACCTCCATCTGCATACCCACCAAGTGAAATAACCAACGCCAACACGCAGCCGAAATACAAAAACAAAATATATGTGATATTGTGGTTCATCGTTATAGAGTTCACAGTTGGTTCCTGCAGGAGAATTGCCTTATGGACCCAAGAAATCCAAAGAAATTCGAAGCTTGCTCGCCGAAGTTGATTAAGGTTTTTACCTTATGATACAGAAGCACAAGTTTCCCCCGATATTCCCCTTCTCTACTAAGAGTCGATGGGCCGTTGCTCCATAGCGTGCTGTGTGGTAACAACAAAACACCGTATTATTCCCCTTCATCCTTCTGATGTCGATGGGCACCTGCCGTATTATTAAACTATTCCCCTTCATCCTTCTGATGTCGATGGGCACTTGCCGTATTATTAAAGTTATTCCCCTTCATCCTTCTGATGTCGACGGGCACTTGCCGTACTATTAAGCTATTCCCCTTCATCCTTCTGATGTCGACGGGCACTTGCCGTATTATTAAGCTATTCCCCTTCACCCTTCCGGTGTCGACGGGCACTTGCCGTATTATTAAGTTATTCCCCTTCACTCTTCCGGTGTCGACGGGCTCTTGCCGTATTATTAAGTTATTCCCCTTCACCCTTCCGGTGTCGACGGGCTCTTGCCGTATTCTTAAGTTATTCCCCTTCACCCTTCCGGTGTCGATGGGCTCTTGACCGTATGATTAAGTTCGTATATACTAGGTAGTATTATCTCTAGGTATTATTATCTATAGGTATCATATTGTTTAGTCTTAAGCCGCTTTATTGGATTAATAAAATAAAATCTGAAAGAGGAAAATCTATTTTTCATTTGGAGAGAGCAGTTTGGTCGACTATCTATACTCGAGTTTCGTGCTTTCTCGAGACGACCCTGGAGTCCGGCGAGCTTACCTCAGCCTTAGAAAAAAGAAGCATCACAATTATTAAACGCAATTGTTAAAAGCAACGTAAAACTCGTGCAAAAGTAAACAAGTGACTCTGAAAATAAACAACCTGCTAACTTACTCAGTTAAAATTACACGAGTTAACTCGGTAAATTAATTAAATAAATCCAATTGATTGCTTTAACTAAATTGGTGTGTAATTTTAACAATCTTCATTTAGTTAAACTAAGGAATTGCATGTGTTATTTTACCATCACCAGAAGATAATTAAGTTTTAAGATGTTAACCCATTTACTTAGTAAGATTAAATAAATCTGGTTAATTGTTTTAAGCTAGATACTTGTTGAATTTAAAAGAATAAAACCATTAGTTTGATTTACCCAAGACGATTGTTGTTTAACATTAAATAAGAAATGTGTTAAATTAATTAAGTGTTGTTATTTGATTTAAACGCATTACTCGTTAAAAGTAGACAATTTTGAAAATTCCAAATTAAAGCCAGCCAAGTTTCTCGGTTAATATAACTAAGTTTTTTGATTAAACTTACATTCTTAGTTTCTTGGTTGTTTACTTTTAACGATTTCATTTAATCGAGTTAACTATGTATGTTTATTTTGCCACATACACTACGAAGGTCTTACTCGAGACTACGTTGTTTTTAACACATTTATTTTAAGCCCCGAAAAGTGCTCTCGGTTAGAATATACCCGCGAAATACACCATTTTAGTTCTTAGGTAACAAAGACTTGGATTTGGATCGTCATACAATCACGAATTTTGCACTCACAGCCCATCCAAATTTTACATCCACACACGAGTTTTGACATAACCTATAAAGGGTAAAGTATGCTCTTAGCAGGGCACCTGGCTTCCTCGGTTAACTTACGCCAAAGTGAAAATTGTGTATCGTGCCACCGCATTTCACAGGAGAAACACATGCCAATGGTTTACTTATATAACCCGAGCAATTTACATGGCATCATCCCAACAGTGGCGATTCCTCTCAGTTAGCAGGTTTATCGCCGCTAAACCAAGAATTTAAATAAATAAATACTACTATGATGTACATTTTATATTGAAAACGTAATTTTCAAATCATATTTTCCTAAACACAACACAAAACTACCATACTAAAAGTATACCTTGGCGTTAAAATTTGCGATACCAAATTTTCTACAATATAACACCATTGACATAAATGCACAAAAGTACTTAACCTACCCACATTCCTATTCTAAAATCATATTTACTAACCCAAACGCAACACAAAACTCTCATGCAAAAATTATCCCTTGAAGCATTTATAGCGCGAAAATTTGCGCTAACAAATTCAATACAATTTATACAATACAACATCGTTTGGCTACAACATGTCCTAAGCAAAGCCCAGCTAAATAATATGAAAGCATTAGCGCATATGCATATGGATGCATCAAAATATTGCCTGATAAAATAAAAGAAATCTATTTTTTTAAGCACATCCAACTTCATTCTTTCAATGTTTCTGTCAAAAATAGTACATGTGTCAAAACAATGAAATACGAGTGCCAAAAGCAGTCGTAAGAGAAAACGATTATCGTTTTAAAAAAACGAGTATCGTAAAACGTAATCGTAATACGGGCCCAGCTAATCACAAAAACAAAACATCATAAAGATGGTGCAACGGATACCTATTTGGCAAATTTGAATAATGTTACCAAAAGTTGGAAAATATCCACTACGAGGGCGTTTTTGGTGCTTCCCATTTGGGCATTTTTATTCCGGAATTAATTGTTAGGTTTTTACTACGGGCCCTGTGATGGAGGCCATTATTTGGTTCGTAAAATATCATTAATGCAACAAGAAGAAAAAGAGTGCAAGTGATTCCATAAGTGTACCTAACAATAGAGTTATAATAAGTTCTAGGTTCGCCTAGTGGTCCAAATCTGCAAAACTAAATCCGGCATATATTCATACGTGAAGTTATAACTTGTTGTACTTTTGCGATCATAGAAAAAAGAGTTATACGAAAAGATAAGGACACCAGCAACACTCAATTGGTGCCTAAGTTAACTATAGTACTACATAATTATAACCAAAACGCTATCAAAGGTTGCTATGTGCTACTCATTTGTAACTGTAACTTTCACACAAACGAAATGAGTGAGTTTTTTCTATTGCTGTAATTCAACACACTCCGACCTTGGAGCCATCAATAATTCAAACTTATAAAAATCGAAATCATTTATTAGCCATAAATCGGCCCTTAAGATTAACACGGATATCTGTATCGGTATATTTGCTCCGTTCGTTTTCTGCCCTATACATAATGTTAATTATCAAAAACGAAATTGCTGTTCAATTCGTCTCTATTTTTTAATCATCAATTCAAATTAAGACAATTGCGTTAAAATACGAAGACACATGAAATAAAATTTATGACTGGGTCGCACAAACATGCTCTTATGTAAAAGACTAAGAATTTCAAAAATTAATCTTATTAGAGAAAAAGCATAAAATTCATTTTTTAAATGACTAAAACTCCTTTAGTAATTGGAACTAAACACAGGATGATTTATGTGTTTTGAGCAAATATTAGTTTATGAAAGAACGAAATTGTAATTCGTTTTAGTGGTTTCTTAAAAAAATTAGCTTTTGTATAAGAAATTTTTAAAATATATTTTAGAAAAAATTTTGGTACGCATATTTAAACCTTTTATTATTGTTCGAATAAAAATTTAATTTACAAAGAAAATATTGAGCAGTTTTAGAGGTATCGAATTTTCAAAAAAAAAAAAAATTTTTTTCTTTAAAAAATTAAAATTTTTTTTAAGTTTTAAAATGCAATGTTTTTTTTAAACTTCTTAGAAGCTTCTCTAAAAGTAAAGATTAATCGAAACAAAAAAAAACTATCAAACTTCTCGGAGCCGTTTTTCGATTTTGATTTCGATTTTCGAAAACCATTTTTTAACATTTGTATTGTGGGTACTTTTATTTTTAGGTAAAACAAATTTTTTTCCTCAGATCTTATAGATTATATGTATTAAAAAACTTTTATTTATCAAGTCTAAAAAAAATTGAGCATGGGGTTTTCGAGTTTCCAGAAAAAAATTTTGAAATTTTTTTAAGAATCAAAAAATAAACCTTTTAAAATTTGTATACGCAATAATATTTAAACCTTGGAGGGGCTTCATAATGATTAAAATCGGTTGTACTGTTTTCGAGAAAATCAAAAACCAAAAAAATGGTTCGAAGGGGGCTTCCAAGAATAACCATTTTTTGAACAAATTTTTTCAACCATTACCTAAAATGACGAAATGAAATTTTATGATTCTTTTTTTCAAAATTCTGTGGGACTGTTTTTGAGAAAAAAATATTTATAAGATTTCGAAAAAAAATTGTATGGTTATTTTTTGGTCTTAAAAAGAAAAGGAAAAAAAAACGTGTGGGGGAAAAAAATTCAAAACGATATCTACCAAGTTTAACGAAAATCGGCCCAGCCTTTCAGGCCGTATTCGAACAGACAGACAGACAGAATTTTGGGACCCCATTTTTCGTCTTCGCTATCATAGTAATATCAACTTTGATACAAATCTTGAGTTCGATTTTTTTTACGAATGCATTACTTGCCTTATAGTACCTATAAATCGTAAGAAAAAACAACACTATCAGAAGATTTATGCACGAAAATAACATTTTTTTTTTTAACAAAATGAACTTTTATTGCTTTGGTGGTTTCGGGGGGGGTTTGAACCCCTAAAACCCCTACCTGCGTTCGCCCCTGTCTGGCGACATTAAGTTAGATACTAAATCTCAAAATTTTAGTACGAAATAAATATAAATCCTAAGATCTAAGATCAGTGTGAGATTAATTAAGTATATACATATATTTTGTATTTGACTGGATTTTTAATATGAATAAATATAGATATTTTTGATACTCGTACTCTGAAGGACGATGGTATGATCTCGTTTTTTTTTTTAATTTTTTTGTATCAAGGTATCTTAGGGTGGTCCTTATATTGATTTTTTTAAATTTTAATTTTTTGATTTTTAGAGGCCAAAATTAATCTGTTTCATTTCTAAACCGAGAAAACTATTAAATTTTTAAGTGTATTTAAACAATACGAAACGGCAAGGGGTTTTAAAGGTATCTCAATGGCAAAATGATTTGATAAAAGCAGTGTCTGTGCTTTTAAACATGTCATACCTCTGCAAAAATTAAATAGCTTTATTTTGTTGCTATTATTCTTTATAAATCTTCTGACATTCAATGAAATCCCAATTGTTCGTTGTGTTTCGGTATTACTTTAATTAGAAAATCCATGATGTAAGTTCTGGGCGAACAGCAGAAGATTTACTTCAATTAGTTACAAGTCAATTGGAAAAATGTTTTAGCTAAACTAAAAGCTTTAGAAGAGTATATTATAATTATGTTTAGATTATTATGTTAATAATTTTTGTCTATCTTTTCATAATCAACTACATATAAAGTATTTCGTTTTAGCTAAACTAAAAGCCAATTATTTATTTTTTTTTTTTTTCATTTTGAATTTGTGAAACATATACCTATATAATTATCTCAGAATTCCTGTTCCAATTATTCTATAAACCAAGTAATTCTGGCATTTTCTTTGTCTTTGCTGATTTTTTTTTTAATTTTTTTTGTTTGTTTGTATAACAATTAATCTTTAGCTTTTTTATATACATAATTCCTAATTTTTGTATTTTTTTTTTTTTTTTTTATTTTTCTCTCACAATGTTAATACTTAGTTGAAAACTAACCGGCAGACGGCCTATGAGCCATGCCTGTAATCTTTATGTATGTTCTAAGTTTTTATTATGTACTACCTACATTAAATGAAAACAATAAATATAAAGTTATAGCCCAGGCCAACGATGAGGCTTCCTTTATGAGTGGCCAATTGAATGGAATTCAGATAAAAGTTGAGAATGTATAAGTCAAGTCAAAGCGTCATGAAAAAGGGCCTGACCTTGGGCGCATGGTCTATTTTTTTAATGGATCTATAGGGACATTATGAGAAAGGCTTGAAACCAAATTTGCACTACCTGACAACTTTTTTTACAAAAGTTATTGGTAAAATGTGTTTTGTGTAATTTTTTTATCTTTCGCGAATATCTCGGCACCCATTACAGAAAAAAATAAAACATATATTTATTCATAATAACATTAACTATTACTTATATTATATAGAACACAAAATATTGTTTAAACAAATAAAAAAGAAGTTATAGTAAGTTAAAATAATTTGTTGTTGTTTCAAAATAATTTGTTCATGAAAAAAGCTCATTTAACGATGCACTTTATATTTTTTATTTTTTAAGTCCTCGTGATTTCTTACAATTTAAACAAATTGCATTTTACGTAAGTTGATAGAAAATATTGTTATAAAAGCAATAAATTGTTTTATGTCGGGCTGAGATATTAATTAAAACGTGATTTTGTGATGCTTTAACACATTCTGAAAAACGAAAACTTCAAAATGATCAATTTGATATAAATGAAACAAATTAATCATGAAGATATTAATAAGGTTGGCATCAATCGAATAACTGAAATATTTCGATTAACTGAAGGGGAACAAATTTATTTAATAACGCCAAAAAACAAATTTTCCTGAAGAAGTAAATAAAAATCTAATTACGAACTGACCAAACATATTTGAATTTACTCAATTAAAGAATGAATTGAATGTTTTTTTCATGAAAACGCAGATGCTATAAAGCCAAAAGATACGACATCAGCTGAGACTTTAAAAGCGATAACTCCATTTAATATCTTACTCTGGGTGGAGGTAAACGTCGCCGACAGTTTTTAGCAGGTGTACAAGCTTATAAAACTCCAGCTTGAACGGCGCGTAAGAAGTGCTTCTTTTATGCATTGAAGAGGATAAAAACGTGCTTTCGAAGTACTAATGGTCACAAGAAATTGAGAATTAAAAGCAAGTGACGAAATTTATAATCAAGTCATCGAAAGTTTTGCTACCGTTGAACGACGAACCGAATTAATGCATCGATACATTTTTAAACATTTTATCTTATGTTATTAATTTATAAAGTATTGCTTGTGTTTTGTTTTCCTTATTAATAAAATTTAAAAAAAAATTAAATTAAAAACTACAATTTTTTCCTCACACCATGGCGCTAACCCAATACTAAAGATCAGGAATCGCCACTGCATCCCAAAGATGGTCGACTCGCTGATGATACCGAAGCAAGCAGGCAAGCTCAATACTGTGGTGGCCAATTATATTCCGATCCCAATCATGATTCACCAAAGCATCAGACTTTCAATATCTGCAACCACATAACAGAGAGAACACCTTAAGGGTGTCAGAGTCGAGCCTGAGTAGATACACCTATTGGTATATTGAATGCCATTTATAATTCACGGTGCGATATTGACTGACAGTTAAACATTCACACCGCACCGGGGTCCTTGAGGGAGTTTCACATTAGGTATTAGGAGGACTCTTGGACTTTTCGCGATTGTGGTGTGGCATTCCCCTTTCTTTTTTGCATCCGACTAATGCTGTCCCGCTGAGTTTCGATTACTCGCGACTTGATGCTTTCGAACTATATCACGCGTCGACATCCATTTACGCTTGATGCGAAGTGACAGGCTGCCATTTGGGGTGACAGCATTGCGCGCGATCTTGTTAGGGGCATTCCATGCTGTTGCGCGCACGACGATGCAGTTTCAAAGTGCATCAGCCAGAAGCACAGCACGCTGATTGCAATCGACAGAGTGGTTTGGCCACGATATTTGAGAGAAGCAGAGAAAAGGGGGGGACCAACTTCCCAACATGGATCTCCAGCGGAAAGGCATCCGCACATCACCCCATCCACCATCCACACCCGTTTTAGGGACTTTGCACTTATTCGCGCGAGTCACATAGCAAACCGCCGAATTCCGATTGCCATTTAGCAGATACTTAAACCTTCCAAATGGCGGAAAGACTCTGCTCTATAGTACGCGACAGTGCACTTACCCGGTACGTTACCATACCAAGAGTTTTTTTTTGTTTGTTAAAGTTGAAGTTGATGGTGTTGTTGTCTGTTCCTGTACCTTGGGCCTCTCTCTCTCTCTGTCAGTTTAACATCACGAAAACCACATAAAACAGTGCCGAACATTTTGTCCATTTCTTTAGGTGTCCACGAGTCAGTGGTGTCCCAATGACTCTCGTTCTAGTTCTGTCCAGGGACGAATGCAAGCTTAACGGGCCTTGTGGCCGGCATGGTTCAAATGCCTTATAGAATGCTCAACTACTGCGTGGCCATGGTCCTCTTTACAGATATGGCCCTGTACTCTTTGATGGTGGTGCCTGCTCGTTGGTTTGGTTTTGGCTTTGGGCCTAATCTATAGATAGGTTAAGTCACCTTAAGTAGGCATTTGTTGTTGACAACTACCAAAGGCGACACGACTACGATACAGTATGTGCTTGCTAGCGACTGCCGCCATTTGCACTTAGCTTTGTATCTTTGGATTCTTTTTTTTGTTTAAATTTTGTATTCAAAGTCGAAGAAGACCGACAATGTGGATGAATTGCTTCTGAAGTAGACATAGCGATTGGTTCTTCTATATGTAGGCATGTGGATGGGATGATATAGTTTGTGTTGGGTGTTTTGGAGGCAAACACAACATTTTCGGTGGAAGTGCTGACAAGACAAATTAATTCAATTCCGATTCCGATCCGAGAGTTGTGATAAAAAGTCACGTAACGTTAAAAAGAAGAGAATTGTTTTATTTTTATCTTTGTGACGGTTTACCGTATTATATCGTCTTTGTAAACAATACAGGTATTGTTTGATGGTTTAGAAAGGTTCCTTGTTTGTGTACAGAAGAAGTTGTTGGGGCAAATGGGGTTTTGTTGCACTCTCCTATGGGGAGCGGGAAATTGTTATTTGGCGGAATCGGAATTTAAGGACTTTGAAGTTTTGTTTCCGAACAACTAGTTTTGTTGGTCGGGTTTTTTTTCGATTTGTTACTTGACAATGTTATACCGATCTATTGGTGAAATTATCTTTACTGTCAAGGCCATATTAGAGGGATTGAGGAGATGGACAAGGAACCGATAGATTTCATATGGTACTTGTTTTTGGTATAAGTAAGATAGAAGCATGTTTTTAGATTGGTAAATTATTCTACGTGGCATTCAACTGTTTCAACTTCAAGAATATTGCATCGAAAGAAGTTCAAAGCCTGCTATTGAAGGTAAGATCTATTTTTCAGTAAAAATTAATTCTAATAACGTCTTTGTAGTAAAACCACTCTGCCATCAATATGTGGTCTACCGAGTGCCTGGTATATGTATATACCTACTTCGATTGGTAATGGGGGGTAATCACTGTGTATGGTTGTTAAAAATTTACTTAGAGGCCATGACAGCTCAAAGACAGCCTTAGCCTAGAGGCTTACAACTTTCAACCATTTCTGTGGGGAGAAATAGCGGAGACCTACAATTTTCTGCCGGTTTCGAACGGCTAACTTTTTATGACAAGAGGTACTATTCGAGAATTTGTCAATTCTTCGCAAGAGGTAGTACACCCCTGAAAAACCTTTTTTCAGCGGCTGGGAATCGAACCCAAGACCCTCTGCATTACAGCCCAACACATATGTGGGAGGGAGGGGAGTGTTCCTACCAAGGCAATTTTTCCTTTTATTTAGGCGTGCGTCGGCCGAAGATTTCTCCCGACGGAATGACTGGTTACTTCTATATATTCAATCGTCGTTTCTTTAAAACCAGAGGTATGGAATTTTTGAACCCAATACCCCATAAAACCCGGAGACCAAGCTATCCCGGAGCTTGGCCTCGCTGCGCCCCGGATTTGTGGGGAGAGCTGCTTGGATTTTTAACGACATCGTCTCCGAGAGCTTGGCCTCGCTGCGCCCTGGGTTTGTGGGGTTAACAGCTTTGGGGAGAGCTGCTTAGATTTTTAACGACATCGGCTCCGAGAGCTTGGCCTCGCTGCGTCCCGGGTTTATGGTGTTAACAACTTTAGGGAGAGCTGCTTGGATTTTTTATGGTATCGCCTCCGAGAGCTTGGCCTCGTTGCACCCCGGGTTTGTGGGGTTAACGGCTTTGGGGAGAGGTAGTTGAGTTTTTTTTGTTCATATTCTTAAATCTGGAATACCATACCTGTCAAGGTTGCAGATATGGAAGTGTCCAGACCTTCCATAGTGTAAATGACACCCCTGGTCTGAACCACTTATTAAAAAAAATTGATAATCTAAAGCTCAGGCCTATAAGTCGGGGTTTATCCTTCATGCTGTTGGCTTCACTGTGGACGAAGCAAGCAAAGAAAATAAGGAGAATGAACTCATTATCTATACGTGAAATGTTAACTCGAATAATTAGCGGACTAAACCTATAGCCTGCACAATACTACCTCCGATAACGCACTCATGTTTATCGACTTTGCTGCGATGTGATATGCAGTTATCCAATCCTAAAATTCACATATCAACATTAATTTGATCAACCAAATTTACCACATTGCGATACACACTAGGAACTCCAGAAATATCAAGGATTATAAGCTGGCAGGATGTTTCGAAGGTCCACCATTGACTCGGACATCAATCTCCAAAAAATTAAAATACGGTGAGGAAAAACAACTTCGTAAATTCCGATAGATCCTCTTAAGACATTTTAGGGAGACCTATGGTAACACTAACAAGTACATACCTAGAAGTATTGGAAACATTGTCAAGGAGCCATCAGATAAGCCGCATCTTCTCAATTTACAACTACCGCAACCAAACATTTAGTTAGACAACGAATGTCGAAAATTTCGCATGATAGTTTTTTAACATGATAGTTTTTTCGCATACAATTTGTCTCGCATGATAATTTTTTCGCATCATAGTTTTTCTGCATGATGATTGCCTTGCTTAATAGTTTTCTTGCATGATATTATTCTCCTATGATAGGTTCCTTGTGTAAGCTTTTTTGCACCATAGTTTTCCCGCATGATATTTGTCTCGCTTGAATGTTTCCCGCATGGTTGTTTTCTTCTGTGATAATTTTCCCGCATGCTAGTTTTCTCGCATGATATATTTCTCCAATGATTTTTTTGTTGCTTGATAGCTTTCTCGCATCTTAGTTTTTCGCATGATATTTGTCTCGCTTGATAGTCTTCTCGCATGATAGTATTTTCACATGGTAGTTTTTTCTCGAAATAGTCTTCTCGCATGCTAGTTTTCTCACATGATAGCGTTTCGCATAATAACTTTCTAGCATTTATGATTTTTCGCTCAACTCTTAATATGTCAGAGTCTTTTTCTTCCAGAATTTTGCTGACATTGTTGATTGACTGCCTTAAATTCATTAGCCGTACACCGCACGTTCTGACTCATTCCGATTGTTGTTTTTTCTTCCATTCAACAATCGTGCTTAAAAGTTTGATGATCACCAAATTAACGCCTATCAGTATTTCATCTATTCCTAGAAGACACAACCACTGCTTCTTGTGTGCGTAATTTCTGCATTTCAAAAAGATATCAAAGTCCTAAATTTTTAAGAAAACACAGTAAAGCCATGGTTCACACTATAGACACGTTACCAATACAATATCGATACGCTAAAATATTTGTACACAATATATGAAGCATCAATGAGTACATTTACACTATCAATATCGAATAAGCTCTCGGTCCTCTAATTGTTTCTTGTGTAAACATATTGTATCGTAGCGAGAGCGTATCGAGATCGGCACAACAGTAAGAGTTTAGCCTATTGTTGTTTAGCGAACAGTACTCGTATCAACACACAAGACCCAGTGGAAATATTATAAATAGGATATCACACAAAGTATCTACAATATTCCTAAAGGTCTAATAGGACTCTCATCCTTTCGAAGAACTTGAAATTACCTTTAATGAATTCAAAAATATTCAGTTTGTATTTTAAATTCTAACCATATACATACAAGTTGCCATAAAACCACACAGGCAGGTGCGTTGTTAACACTTGCCAGTCTCGCAGGCAGCGTCCATCAAAGTGTAACCATTTGTTGGTATAATCAAATGCTTTTGGCCATGTCTAAACGCTGCCACGCGATCAATCAATTTTCTCAAAAAAATATAAAACCTTAGGAGTTGTTTATACTAAATCAATTCCACATTTTGATGTATCCTTTTTTAGCTTCTTAAATATTCAGATCCTTTATGAAAAAGAATCATCTGCTAAGCAGACGCAACCGTGTCCAACTTTCTGACAAGCAGTTTTTTTGTTGTATAATAAAACCATGCAAAGCGCCTTGGGATAACTTAGCGCGGCATTTTATTCATTCAGCCTGACAGCTTATCCAACAGAACCAACACTTAATTTGAATTTCAAAACATCAGCGGATTTTGTTCGCGATCCTTTTGATTGATAGGTTGATGCGCGGCTTGAATCAAATTGTTCTGTTTTGCAGGTGCATTAAGTTGTGCATGTTTTTTGCGGTCTCGTCAAATTATAATTGGCGCCAGAAATCATTCCGGCGTTAATTTAGTCACCATGACCACACAGAATCAATTTATCACCAAGTTATAAAAGCATGATTTTACCTGCAAACATGTCAAAACGTTTTGGAAACGCTTGATTAAGAGCTCTATCGTATCAATTAGTGCGGAGAAAAATGCAGGCGTCTCCAGACTCAGATGCAACTGTAACTAATTCAGCAGTATTAGTACGAGCACTGCACGTCGATGAAATTGAAATAATGTATTGAGTCAGAAATTAGTTTAATAATGCAAAACAATCCAAAGAAGAGAAGGGCTAAGTTTTGATAGGTCCTCTAAATAGTTTTAGACTCGCTAAAGCGTGCAGAATTCTGCGCTCCAGTTCAAATGTCTACTTTGTTTAACCATCAGTAAAAATGGGTCTAGTCTTTGGTTCGAATGCTTAACTCTTTAAAATTTTTTCACAGTTATCTCTGCTGGGAACTTAGAAGCCGTAGATACTATACTCTGTCCAACAAAAATATGCAGTGTGGGCAAGATAGGACGTTTGCCTCGCATTCTGGCTACAGTGGATTGCATAAATCTGTTTTTCATTAAAGCTCTCACAGAGTTGTCGTAGTGTTGATTTTAAATGGACCCTTTTTTTAAAGCTCTAAAATCAAAAGCACCTCAACAGAAACCCAAGGAAAAAAAAACTGAACAAGTTAGCAAATGAACAAGGGTAACTCTGAATGCACATCAATATTTAATGGGGGTTGAAATTGAATATCACCAACAGCGTTACCACTTCCGGAAAAAAGTCGAAGTAGATTTGAAGAAAAAAGTGAAGTAAATTGAGACAAATTGAAGTAAGTTTTTAAATGACATTTTACTTGCTTATAGAAAAAAAAATAAGTCGAGATATTCATCAGTTAACATTACAACACGAAAAAGTTAATTTTTTTGTATGGTAATTATGGGGTTACATAGCTACTACTTACTTAGAGTTAAATAGAGAAAAAGAAGTAGATTTGCGATGTTTTTGTGTAAAACTAAATAGGTTCAAACAAAGATTTTTAAAATGAAGTAGATGTCAGTATTTAGCTGATGGTGCAAAGTAGGAAATAGATTTTAAAATATTTTGAAAAAAAGAAGCAGATCTACTTCAATTGAAGTAAAGTGGTACCACTGATCACCAACAGCCATAGCCCAAGCAATTCAGTGCGGTCAATAGGGCGTCGGGCCTGCGTCAGATGCAATCGAAAATTTACGGGCGCACAAACACTTTTTTATGTAGGAGTTTTTCAATTTAGTATGGTGCAAAAATATAGAACGCTACTGATTTTGAAAAAGCTCTCCCATAAGACGTGTAAGTACTGCATATTTTTGTTGGATGAAGTATAGTTAGTGTCAACACTAAGGTGGAAATCCAAGATTGTGTATTGAAATCATTACTTGAATTCGTGTAATATCGTTGTACCCACTTGGCAAAAGTGCGTTGGACTGTCATGGAGGAGATCTGGGTCTGCTCCTCAGCTGCTGCCACCTAAGAAATAAAAATGAAATGATAGACAGTTTTAAGTCACTTTGTTTTGGTTCACTATTATTTTTCTTTTATTGACATGAATTTTGTTGAAATTGTTGAATTTGCTTTGGAATTGGCATCAAAAGTATTTTTGAAAACCTACAAAAACCAAAGTAAAAGGACTATATATCTATAGATATAGATCAATTAGAAAATTCTAACTTAACCGGTTCACGATACATGATGGTCCTCTGCCTTAGATAGGGCTAGTGGCTGCTTTTCATTTTCTGCAATCTCAAGCATGTTGCTTTCAAAAACTCTGGCTTGGTCTTAAAAATGGAGATTTAGTCTTTACTGTCGCATCAAACCTGGGTACTTTGTTTGAAAGACTCCGTTGATGGGAGAATTGTTGTAAATTCGTTAGACCTGCTCGATTACATTCAACGTATTTTGAAGGTCAAAGAGTTCGCGGTTGTATCTTCTTCTTTGCTTTCCTCGCACATAGGACCTAATATCTGTCTAAGAATTTTTCTTTCAAAAGAGGAATGTGTCGGTTTTTTTCTTTTCTCAAAAAGCAGTTATAAGGGTTTTCTAAAGCGTGTATTTCGTCGAGTTTTGAGGAGTTTTGAAACCATTTGTTTCTCCAAGCCGAAGTACCAACAATTTTCGTCTAATATAGACGTTCGTGGAGTAGAGTTAAATGAAATCCTTAACTATTTTCAAGTAGTTGCTATCAATAGTGATGTTTTGTCTTTGACGGTTGACACATGTTTGTTTTTTGATAGCATGCAATTGGTCTTATCTTCGGCTTTTCCCCATATTCAGAGCGTAGCCGTCACCAATCAAAGATCCAAAAATAAATTATTTGTAGTTCCTAAAATTTGGAAACCTTATGACACCTACTCATCCCCGTAATACGGGCGTAAAATCTTTTAGTCGGAAGCAGTTCTTTATTGTCATTTCCTTTCCGACTTTTGTATTGAAGTCCCCAAGCACAACTGTGACAATGTACGCCGGGCAGGCTCCGTATGCTACTTCCAGGAGGTTATAGAACCTCCTCCTTGATAGGTTGTTCATATTTATCGGTAGGGTCATGTGTGCATAACAGACTTATTTTTTGGAAGTTGACTCGACTGATGATGATAACAGCCCGGCGAACACTTATCGGCTTAAAGTCAAGAGCTTTTGCTTTTTAAACGGTTTCCCAGGAGGAATTCACTTTCTCAAACACGTAGTGTATTATTACTGCTATAAAAAAAAGGGTGACCAGATGGCAATGATAGTTTTTCCAATTGTTACCTTTCAGCAGCTGTAAAAGTTACCAATGACATTCAGCTGTCAAAAATATTCAGTAAGTTTTATCATTTCATCCGGACGACCATAAACAACTCGTTGAGTTTGCAAATTGGGCGCTGGCAATGTTGACTCTAGATCCGGATTTTGACCAAAAAACCATCTTCTAGAACAAGACCAATTTTTGGCTTAGGAGCTTCATATGTCAAAGAGCCAAATTAGCGTTGAGTGAACACAATCATCAAGTGTTCGACTAAGCATCTACACAGATTGACTGTTTTGTGCGGTTTATGAATAACGGTATCATCGGACCTTATTTTTTTCAGAATGAGGAAAGATACACTGTTTACGTCAACTTTCTCGGGTATAGAACGATGTTTACCGAATTTCTGTAGACGGAGATGGACAATATCGATATATCCGTTCATCAATTGCCCGCCGCCATAATACGACTTGACACCAATTGATTATTTTCCTTCAAAGTCTACACTAAAAAGCCAACATTGTTGGACGAATTCGAGACTCTATTACCGGAATAAAAAATGCTTTAATATAAATATTAAAAAAATATTTCATAAGTAAATTTAAATATGTTTTTAAATGTGTAAGCTTCAATCCACTCTCAAAATTGAGTTTATACAGTTTTCCAAGTATGTATATCGTTCTATATAAGATGAAGCAAGGCTCGTTCTGAATAACAATAACTAAAATAAAGCTGTAGGAGGCCAATTGATTTATCAAAGTAAATATTAATTTTATAAGCTCAGATTAAACTAATTAAACTCCAATTTGAATAGCTACTCTTATAATATCTAATTGTGCAACAACTTATAGGCTTCTATATAGAATTGTAGACAATGTAACTAGGTGTATAGCATATTTATTTTTAAACTGCTGTAATTCATCTAATTCGAACTTCAGATAGAAACTTAATTGACAGCTTAATAGGTACTCAGTATGGAGGAATGCAATCGACACTCCCATCTTTAGCATCTACACTCAGTTTTTTTTTTATAAATATTGCCACTCGAAGTATAAGTAGACAACATTCCATCAATATAGCTCTTTCTAGGTAGGTAGGTACGAGTATAGGTACTATAGGTAGAGTTTTTTGCAAACACAGAACACTCATTCGCATTCAATTATTGTAGAGCAACTGCATTAATCTAGGCACAGTGAGTGACAATTTTAGACATAATGCAACTCATGGCTGCCATTTTGATTGTGCACCAAGTATGTAGTAAGCGGGAAAAGTAAAGCTAAGGCAGGGTTACCACTTAGTTTTTCTTTAAGAAAGTTTAAAAAAAATTCGCTCTCTGTTTAAGAAGACCTATTCGCTTTAAAATAAATTGTAAGGCAAGGGTCGAAATATTGAAAATGAAAATTCAAAATCTTTCTTAATAACAAGAAAATAAAGCTCTAAATGATATGATTTTAATGGACTTTTTTTTTAGTATATCAAAAGTGATATACATATAATTGTTCATAGGAATAGCATATTTATTAGAACTTCTATCATAAAAACGAGTAGAAACGAAGACATTAGCCGTGCTTTATTGAGACTGTCATTAGTCAACCAATAACTAACTATATATCTACATTTTTGGCAATTACTCTGCTCTCGTGAGAAAAATACAGGGTGCGTTGTATATTCCAGATAAATGTTTTTTTAAATTGCTTTTAAATGAAACACAATTTTATAATTTATATTTTATTGATTAATTATTTTGTCTTTTTTGGCGGTCAAGTGGGTCCCGCTGGCTTCGGAGCAGAAATAAGCTCTTTTAAGCACATTTTGCATAACAATTTCGCAGACTTCTGTAATTATAGCAATTTGTTTTTGTTGTCGTTGTCCTCAAACATCAACGTTGTAGTTGGTGTGTTGATATATACCTTTTCCCTTAAGTATCCCCAAAAAATAAATCGAGAGGCGTAAAATCAGGCAATCGTGGGGGCTTGGTACATGATTAACACCGAAAATGTCACGTTATTTACTCCGCGTAAGTATTTAAAGTTGAACAATTATTGAAATACAAAGTTTTAGTAATAAATAAATGATAAATGTAGTAAATTATTATCAATCACTTTCTACTACTTTCAAATGCTAATGAACAAATTTAATTCACACAAAAGTGGCAACTAAATAAAATATATAGGTATAAAACATCCAGCTGCATTCTTTTCTTTAAACAATTTAACCGTAATACTCGTGCTTCAGGAAATTTTCATCAGCTTACCCTTGTACCCAACTTCGTTAAATTCAGAAATTCTTTCACGAATGTGGAATTCTTTACCCTACTCAATATTTTCCGACCTCACACGGTGATCAAACATTTTAAGGGTAGTCATAATCCCTTAATCCCTAATTATAAAAATATTAATACCTTTTATCTTATTTAGCTCTGAGCAGAACTTTGGGCAGATCCTTAGGCCAGGCACGCCCATTCAATTTTTAGTTTCGCGACTGTTTAGTTGCTAAAATGAAACATAATGGGCTTATATCGATACCTTAATGCACACATGTGCTATGTCCATTTTTGCTGTTTTTGGCAAACTCAAGTTAAAGTTTTGATACGTGCATAACTCTACTAATGGAGCTCATTTAGCATTGATATTTAAATATGTTATGGCCTGATACCTTTTTAAAATTATAATGACCAAAAATTTGTAATTCTTCAACAGTTTTCCATTTTATTCATGATATAATAAAATATGTAAGGACATAGCACTTTTATGCTTGGTACCAGTTATCAACATAGGACATAGAACACAATTTAGTTCTTAAATTATTATGCTGAAGACATTACTTTTTTACCAAAACGTGTTATAATGAAATAAAAACTGTATATTATTATTATTTAATAAATAAAAATAATTTAATTTAATTTAATAATTTTTATATTTACTTTTAGGAGTAATTTTATCCCAATTTTTATCAGAAGGGTTAATATCTAAAAATTGAAATTCTTCCTCAACATTGTTAGGTTTCTTTTGACGATGCAACAAGTATTTCACCTCTTTTGATTTGGCTTTATAAAACATATATTCGTCCAAAGCTTGGGTATAATTTCCATATTTGGGCAGGTGCACCAATAACCCACAATCCAATAGAAGCTTGAAAATTAAAGGTGGTAGAAGTATAACAGAAACATTTGAATCGCTCTAGCACAGGTGCAATGTTTCCTGTCTTTCACTATTTTACCGTTACTTTTAAAAACATTGTGCTAGTGAAAAAGCTTATTTTGCTTAAAGATCAAGCACCAATAAATTAATTGTACTTTAGATGACTAACAGTGTATTGAAATGGTCTTTTCCTGCTCATTTCGATTAACAATTTGTACTCCATAGGGGAGTTCAACTGTTTTGACTTCCGAGCTCTTTCTATTATTGCATGAATATGAATTCTGTCCGCTTAGAGATAACTATGTTCACTTTCCATGAATTTTCAATCAAGATTTTTCAGATTACTACCTGCGCTATTCACAGCATAAAACATTGCACCGAGGATATTTTGATTTCGTTTCTGTCCGCCACAAGTATCAGCATACAAATAGGTGCTCATTATACAATTTAAAGTTAAATTTTAAGATATGAATTCTTTTACGAAAGAAGTTTGGAGCTCAACAAAAGGATTCAATCGATTACTGTCATACATCGCCTTTTCCGATTCCAAAAATAAAGTGCACAAAAGTGCTATGTCCAGACGTAGCCCATAATACGAAACATATAATGCGGACATAGCACAAAATGTTGGACAAAGAACAATTGTACTTTTCCGATAACTCAATAGGGGACATAGAACATTCGTCTTTTTTGCAAATTTAAGCAATTTTAGAGTTTATTTGGACATAGAACTTGAGTGAATATGAAAGTACTGCTTCTCACCTTTCCATTGGTACCAATATCTCAAAACAGCAAAAAATGGACATAGCACATGTGTGCATTAAGGTATCGATATATAGAGCAACTCGATTCGAGCAACTAAAAAGTTTGTGTTTTGACACAAACTAAAAGATTGCCTAAAATTAATTCGCAACATTTGAGCTGTTTCCTATAAGCGCAAGAAAGAAAAGAGTGTGAGCGTGAGTAAAGAGTTGCCAGTGTGCGGTATCAACTGGTGATTAGACTATTTGATTTCGATCACAGTTGCCAGTGCGTGGCTAGCCTTAGTGAATCGAGTATCTAAGCTCTATAAGCTCTCGGATTTACTTATGAAAGACACTTCTTCACTTTTTATTCCGCGACTGCTTGGCCATTTCATTATGAGCTCAAAGATTGATTGAAAAACAGCAATAATAAAGATTTTAACTGGCTGAGTTAAAGAGTCTCCAGAGAAACACTGGCTATTGTTTTATATTGTAGCGTCTCTCCGGTGTTTTTTTTTTCTCTTTACATTTACCGTAGGACAAAACATTTTTAATAGCAACAATTATAATTAATTTTTTTTTGTTTGATTCTCAGCGTTGCAAAAATATTTTTTTAGGAGTGCACTGCCCTTTGATGCGAAAAAGTGACACTCCTTTCAAGAGCATCATTTGTGATTCCCTTTGGATTTGGCAGAAAATTGCATGTTCCATCCATTCATGCGCTTAAACGCACATGATGGGTCAGAGTTGTAAGTCAATTGGCTTAGGCTCTCATTGTGCTTTAATAACTTATAATTTATTCATTAACTTATTTTTTTAATTCTATTTCATTCAATTCAATTATAGGTAAGTAACTTACTCATTTACTTAGTCTAATGTTTCACGGTTTTAAAAGTTAAAAACAAGTCCTATAGCGATACTACGCTAGGGGCTGTCAAATTTTGTAAAATTTTTTTTTATTAAAATCCTTGCTTGAATAAAATAGTGTCATTTCCGGTACGGCCATAACCGAAAAACCGTAACATTTCACAACAATGCATTTTTCCGGATTAAGTTTTATATTTTACAGTCATATGCGCACAAAAATGTAATTGCAAGATGTTCTTAAGCGCAAGCTGCAAAAGTGAACTGTTGAAAAATCCAAAACCACATTTTTAAGAAAAAACATTATTTACGATATAGGTAACGCAGTTTTCTAAAATCATACGTTCGATTACATCATTCGCCGAGCAACTCTTCTGTAATAAAATGGAGTTCACTAAAAAAATATTGTTTGGCGTGTACGAAAACGTGAAATGCGTTTACTAGAAAATTGACTGACGTCGATCAAACAGATCTTTTAGAAGCAGGACCATTGCATTTTTGACGATTTCAGCTTACCGTCCGCAATTCGGCAACGTAAAGAAAGACTTTTAGTATAAGAGTTTTGTAGAGCATGCACTTCGGTTTACGGTTGAGAAGTTTGAACTCATATTTCCGTCAAACCGAAGTAACAAACTATTCCTAATATGGTGATTTTTTGTTGGAAATTATTAATAAGCAAATAGGTATAAGATCATTCGGAAGTCGATGGTCTTTTTTATCAAATTTTTGGAGAATATTTATGCCAAAAATAACAATGTTTGATTCGCCTTCTTTTATCCATGTTTTCCTTGTATTTGTTAATTCCAAACATTTAAATCTAAAATTTATTTGATGAAGATGAAGAAAATTACTTCTGTTTAAGTTGAGGGATTGAATTTAATTCAGTTGAAAATTCAAGTGACCTCATCTCATAAATGTGTTTCGAAAAGTTATTACAATAGGTTCATTAGTTAAATGATGGCTTAGTCTTGCAAGACCCAAATATTGTTAAAGTTTACCGACACTTATAGGAAATTAAAAATAAATTAAAATTCCCTACCATACAAAAAATTTAATGAAACTTCTTAAGAAGACGCGCGGCAATATTGTAAATACGATAGATGGTAAATTTTTGGGTCTGAAAACGTCAAAAAACATCAACTACGATGTCAGTATTTAAATTTTCCTTGGGTAATTCCAGTTAACTTTTGGTCTCTATTCAACTAATGCAGTTATACCGTCAAACAAGAATGTCGATTCAATTGTCTCTCAGTGCAGTGGTGATTTGTGGTTCATTGGCTTAACTGGCTGTAACTTAAGAAAACCCCACATAGAATAAGTCTAACGGGGTCGAATCGCACGACTCGGGTGGCCAAATTAAAATCGCCTCCCCGTGACAAAATTGTGTTCTAAAATCGCCCTTGCAAAATGTCTATTTGCCCCTGCGAGTGGGGCACTCAACTTCCTATTCCTGTTGAAACCGATGCGCTCGAAATGTTGCTCGAACAGAAGACCCCTTTTCATAAAACAATTTAAACATTTATTTTTACATATTGCTAAATGCTTTAACTCTCCAATTTTATTTGGTAAAACAGTTTAAATAAAAAACATCTAAATTTGACAGTGATGGCAACTTCAACAATATGGTCACAATCACCTGTTCTAAGATTCCTATTGGAAGCTAAGAAACAAAATTCAAGAAGAACAAGAAAGAAAATATTATTTAAGAGTCTTACGAGTTTTAATTAATGTCACTAGAAATTTGGGTCCTTATTCAGAATTCGGTTTCGCAAAATGAATTCATCGACCTATTTCAGTTTCAATTCAACAAATGAACAATAATTCCATTGACAACCAACTCGATACACTGATAAGAAGTTTTGAAAGATCACAGAACGCACAAGATGTAATATGTAAATTCAGAAACAGCTTTCAATTCCGATTCCTTAACATCCGATTTAATCGAACAGAACTCTAAACTGTTCAACTGCAATGAATTTTCGGAATTCCTTTTGACAGAAGTAATGTCACGATTGAATGAATCAAATTCATCTAGCAATAAAAACCAATATTCTCTAAAGAAGAATAAGAATTTTGAACATGCATTGTGATGATGATTAAATCTTTGAAAGATAAAATGGACTTCCAGAAGTCATTAAAAATTGGGCTCTACTAAATCATCACTGTAATTTTCAACTTTTTGACATTTTTTCAAGACAATTCACTGATTAAATCATTACATCCTTATTTGTTCATCGATGTATCTATAATTTATTAAGTCAAGAAATTTCTAAGTTATAAGTCGGCATTTTGATGAAAACCCCTTCGCCCATCACAACTGAAGTCTTCGTGTTGCTCCTGATAATAACTTATTAATATTTTATTACAAATTCCTATTTCTATTTATTTATTTCTATATTTAATAATTATTTAGTTTTAATTTATCTGCATATGTAAAGGTATGTCTATAGGTACGTCACGTCCCTACCTAGTTCTAGTTACGTTGATGAATCTTTCTTTTGATTGACTTATTTAAAACCAAGACCTTCTTAACGCCCCACACCAATGTATTTTTACATAAATTTAGGTAATTTCCTATTTTTAATCTGTATGCCAAAAAAACTGCTACATTTTCTATATCCGACAAAAAAAATGTTGGCAGGTAGGTAGGTATTTAATTTTAATAGTAAAAGTCCGTCGGCTTGTCAAACAAAGGCACCTTTCCCATTTGAAACAAAAGCTCCATACAATTTATATTCATTAGGTTAACGTTAAAACTTCTCTAACTTTTAAGACTTATTATTATGGGACACAGTTTTTTTGAACTAATGTTTAACAACTTCACATGGAATATAGCCTTTCACTGCCGAAATGGTGAAAATGCGAACCAGTGGACAGCTAAGCCGTTAACATTTATGAAGATTTACTGCGTGTGTAACTTTCTTTCATGTGAGTGCTTTGCAAATGTGCTCCATCACGTCACGAACATTTCCGAACAAAAACAAGAAACTAATTTAAACGCGAAAAACATCTACACACAGGTCAAATGGAGTTCATGAGTTCGAGGCTTTAACAAATGGACAGCCACTAAGGAACATGATTTTCGGGGTCCCTTTCACTCTGTTATATAGATATTATACTCTCAACCCAACCTCCAAAAATAATAATAACAATACATAATTCTTTGAGATTCTTATCTCTCCCAAATGAATAATTCATTGCGTAAATTTCCTTAGCTCTTGGGTCATAATTAAAAATGCGAATTTCCGAAAGAATTTCCAAAACCAAGAAAAAAACTGACAGTGTTGGAGATGGTAACGGCCGCCGCCGGCGGCGGCGGCGCGGCGGTAACAGTGGTTGAACAACGCAGCTTTGACCACCCTTTTAGTCCACGAAGAAACATGCAGGGGCTTCACGAATAATTAAGCAGACCAACGAGCTCGCACCCACGTTCATGTTTTTTTTTTTTTATTCTTAGGGTGGGAAACATTTTCAGGGTAACAAACGTAACGTGACGAACACATTCTACTGCTCGACGGCTCTCGCTAGAAATTTCGAAAATATTCCCCCAAAAGTGCACCGAACGTAACAACCAACATTCTCCATCGAGGTTCATAATTTAACAGTTGCTTATGGAGGCATCTCAGTCTTTCTCTCTTTCTCCTGTGTATGCTGTCTTACTCTAATTAACCATTTTCTTAAGTTCTCCCATTAGAGTGTGACTTTGTTTAGGTAATCGAAACGCTTTTCTGTTTTGCGGGGTATAATTGGTGTGAAACAGGTTGTTTGTGATAGAAAGAGAACGATGGTGATTCAGCAATCTAATCTCAAAATGTTAGAGTGAGATCTCTTAACACGCCCACTCTACCACTATGTACAAGCCCGTGTATGCAGACCTAAAAGAAGAGGCAGTATAAATAAACCTACTTGCATGTATCCATTTAAAAACAACTTTGTTATATATCTGTTTCATTCTTACATACCGTGCGGTTTCATTTGAGTGAGATACTTATTTGAGTCAGTTTGAATTGAGTGAAATGTGTTTTTTTTGTGTTGTTTCCGGATCATTAACACCTTTCGTTTTGCTTTATTAGGGTTTGGATTTATATTTTGTTTTAGTTTGTTTCCAGATGAGTAGATTTAGATTGACACGCCTCCTCCTTCAATGAAGCACGTTTTTCTTAATGTTGTTGGCTAAAGAAGCTTTTAATAAGGAAATAATCGCATTTTCTATTCATTTTGTTGAGCAAGGGGTAGATAATTAGTTTAATGGGCATGCTGATACTGTGAATTTTTGCTTTCCTAAAGAAATGCCTACAGAACTGTATAGCTAAGTGATAGGAAATTGAAGCAAGCTTTTTATTTTGACTTACCTCTACCTTTTTCTTTAGAAATTTTGACCTTTCTGCTTTGGAATAAATGTAAGGGTAGGCTACTTAAAGAACATTAAAATCTACTGGTGTTTTGGTTTTTTAATAACCTAGATAGGTTTTTGAAGGACAGTGCGTTTGAAGACATGAAGAAGATGAAGCACACAAAAGGACATCAGGCTCACAATAAAAGAAAGTCCAGATTTAGAGTTTAATATTGAAATATTAGAAAATTGAAACTCGTTATTAAAGTCACCTTTCTGGACTAGGTAGGTACTACCTTACCTACCTATATACCTTACCCAATTCGCTACCTAAATGCATATCTACCTGTACTGCCTTCTTGAAAGAAATGGCGTATGAATATACCTAGTACCTAGGTATATCTATTTTAGTAAGTTTTGAGAGTTTTTAAGATATCTGGGCTTTAGTATTTCCTTTTTATGCCTTCAAACAAAATTATTTTAATTTGTGTTTTATGTAGGTATTATAGATAATGTAGGTATTATAATGTAGGTATTATAATGGACCTTATTTGGACCGGGCTTAAGTGTTTTTTGGGCCTTAAAAGGGGATACAATTCAAGTTTTTCGAAAACTACCTAGGTACCTAGGTATATCAGTTTTTTTATGTCACTTTGAAGTTTAAAATTATACCTAGCTTATTCTGCACAAAAAAAGCTTATAAGACTTATCCATAGATATTGAGAAAAACATTCACAAACCTACGAGTATAGAAGGTACATTTAGTCCAAAAAAGTAAAAAAAAAAATTTCATTGACTAAATTTGTTGTTTTGATATGTGTTTGGATACCTATATGTATAGGGTGATGGCACCAGTAGTCGGCCACTTACCTTTTTTTTTTATCTTTGATTGGCGTTTAAAAATCACTTATTTAAGTTTTTGATAGAGTTATCAGTTTTAATGATTAATTGAAATGTGTAGTTCGGGAAATTCTAGACGAATTAAGTATATTTACTACATTTAACAAATTATTTAACTTTATGGAGATGAAAGTGTGATTCTTGAGTAGTCGGCCCTTTCAGTTTCAGTAGTCGGCCGCATAGGTATCTAGTAGTCGGCCTCTATTCAACAATTCATATTTTCATACTATTTGCAATAGTAAAAAGTATCTAAGAAGCATTTTAGCATTTAATAACTATCAAAACACAATTTTAATAGAACAGGAACATGTTCGGCAACAATGACCAGCACTCTTTAGTGATTGTTTCACAACACAAACCCACCTTTCCCAGAACACCCTCAACGCTGGAATTCTTCCTGGCTTCCTCGAACCTAGTACACACTGTTCATGAATTATATGTGTACATTATTGCACAGTGACACGGATCATGAAGCTGTTCAACTGTCGATCAATCTCAACCAACCCGTAAACCTTACAACAGAAGTTCCTGAGAATATCAGACGGATGAATATTGATAGACTTCACAGGGACATCGAAGACATCTTAACTCTTATACCTTCAGACAGGAATCTTCTGGCTACTCAAATCGATGCAGCGATTGTCAATTTTAACATGCCTTATCTAATGCCTTGGACAAGCAAAAATAGTCTAGAACGTCAAAGGATAGGTACCAGCACCTTCCCGAGTACTTTCAGAGTCTCTATGCTCACTGCCAGCTTCTAAGAAAACGAATCAATTAAAAAATCAAGTGACCACAACTCCAAGGCGAAACGCACCTTAAATTCAATCACTCCACTTAAACCGAAATAATTTTCATATCTTCATTGGTATAAGAAAACATCTCTAGCGGATCCATCAAAGTGAACTGAATACAACCAACAGAAACTTACAGATAGTTTGTAATGAGCTACCGCAAGCCAACATCATGTTCCGGAACTCTATTCAATACCACAATAATATCCAATACCAGAAAAGATTGCAAATCAGGACGTGATGCTTTTAAAACATCAATAGGATCCATAGGAAAGCAGCCATAAATACAGGAAACCATCATCAGCAGTGATACTGAAGCTACCTCTCCCCCAAACAAGGTGGAAGCGTTAGCCGACTACTTTGAAGGAAACTTCACTCCGTATCCACCTACTGACTCAACTTTATTACACGAAGTTGAGGCAACAGTTCAACAAACACTTCGAACGATTAATTTTAATATCATCAATCCAGCAAATGATTCCACCGATGTTTCAAATTTATCCAATCTAGAGAAGATGTCGAAATCATCGGTAATTCTAGGCCAAAAAAGTCTAATGGGCCAGATGGTGTCTCCTACTACATCCTGAAAAGGTTGCTCATGCAGTAATCGTAATGACTTTCCTCACAAACAGTTTAAACAGCTGCTTGAATTACTGTTACTTCTCCCAGAAGAGAAAAAAAGCGAAGAAGGAAGGTGCTTCCAACCTGGTTTCCAAGTACAGGCTGATATCAATTCTCGAAAACATCAGCAATTTACTGGAAGAAGTAGTCTTGCGAAGACTGAAGAAATTCTGCTGTGAAAATTCCATCATCCCTGATATGCAAATCGGCTTTCGAGAAAAACACTCAACCTCGCAACAATTTGCAGAAATCTGGTCCTGAGACTCCCTGAGGGATCTACTACTAGCGGCAGGAAATATACTGTTAATAACTTAAACTATTAATTCAAGTTTTTTGTCAAGAATTTAATAACACTAGTAAGTTATTTAAGTAAATCTTACATGTGTAATCCTATAGCCTTACATACAAATCGTAATAGGCCGACCTAAGAATACTGGTTGTCTATAGTCGGCCACCCCTTCTCCCTTTACGTTAACAGGCGGCCGACTAATGAAACCATGCAATATTTGTTCAAAGTGTTTGTGGGAATTAAAAGAGAATACAATTTCCCTTCACTTTGCATACTCAGTTGAAAAAAAACTAAATATGAGTAGTTTTCAGTAGTCGGCCGGGGGGGGCCGAGCTAAGAAGAATCGAAAAAAAAATGTCTTCTGAGGCCGGCCCCCCTTGTAGTTAATAACAAAAAAAATATTTTTTAAGTTTTTTAGCGAAAATACTCAAATATAAACTATAAACAAATAAAAAATGAACACATAGTGCACCTACCTTCAATATCTTGCCAATTAAACCTGTTTTAAAAACTTACTTCCACTAATTTTTTTTGTTCGAAAAAGCATAAAAACACAACGAACGAAATCTCGACGCAAACTTTTATTTTCTACAAGAAAACCAGCAGCTGCAATTGAATGAAATTTTGCACCCAGGAAGAAAAACAGTTAGCCTATTATAAAATATTTTTTGCCTGGAAGTTGAACGAAGGCCTTTACTATTACGCTGTACTTTACGACGAAGTGGCCGACTACTGGAGGTGGCCGACCTTAGGTGCCATCACCCTATGTCCCTATTCTAAAATAAATTGTTTGGGGTGGTAGGGGTTCAAGAAAGGCCGCCATTTTGAAAAAGTAAGGGTTTTGGTTGTCATTTAATATAACTCCTTCCGATATCATTTTGTAGGTACCTATAATAACTTTATGATTTTAAAATCTTTCTTGTTTAACTTTTACTTACATTATTGTTTCTTCTTCTCTTTGCAGGTAGATACCACACGTTGTCTCAATTTGTAATATTTGTTTCTGACCTGAATTTGAAATTTTTTTGTTGAGCTTCACTTGAACTTATCACTATTTGTACAAGAAACTAAAACTTGGTGTTTTGGGGATGAAATTTCGAGTGCCAAAATCTAGAATGACCGAAATTAAAAAAATAATAATAGTTTTCATAAAATTTGCGTTTGCCTACTGTTTTTTGTTCAGCTTTTTCTTATTTACTTCGTTCTTGTTGATTCTCAGTGTTTGCTAATGCGAACATTTTAAATGCCTGTTTAAAAAAAAAACATTATTGTAGAAATGAATATTAAAGAAATATACTATGATTTCAAAGCAGCGGAAATTAAAGAAATTATTTCAAAGAGTTACTTTCTGTACATTTTTTTATATTTTGTTTTTGAATTATGTACTTTTTTTACTAAATAAAAAAAAAGATTTTGAGTGGTGGAAATCTTTATTTGGACTTCAATTTTTTCTGTTAAGTGGAAAAAATTATATCCGACAAGTGACTTCCGCCAGTGTTTTATCGCATTTTCATGACTTTCCGGTGATAACTGTTAGCATTTCTGTCGAATATTCTGCTTAAGAGCTACGATTGTGGGAGGCTTGTTAGCATGAATCCGCAAGTCTGGGATGATTTAATCTTGCTGACCATGCCAAATCGCCAAAACGGGAGATTAGGCGACCAGAAAGCGCTTCCTTGACAATTTTCACCTTTGCTCCAGCTGTGTGTGACGTTGCACCGTCTTACTGAAAACACATGTTCACCCACACATATAATTATGGTAGTAAGAATTCGTGTATAATGGCCCTGTAACGTTCGCCAGTAGATAACAGTTACCATATTGCCGATGGCGTACTCAAAAAAGTAGAGGCAAATCACTCCTCTTATACGTGAACGCCACACCACACTGTGCTGGAAATAATACTACTGGACACGTATCTACTACTTATTCCCTAAGAAGCTTGTAGGAAACTCAGCCAACCACATAAATCAGCTAATTAGGAATTATAACAACCCAACATTGGCTCCCCAGCTCAATGTACACACTGGATGACAACATAAGCCCAATTGCCAACGCAGAAGCCCCTAGCTTACCGCTTATAAGTTGTAAGTCAAAATTTTAAATTAAATTGTAAGAACAAGTTTGTATATAAAATGTATAAAATTTTTAAGAAAATAATTTGGTGCCCCGATTTGCTCCGAATTTTTCTTTCATTTCTTACTTTCATTAAAATCCGTAATGCCGAAAATGAGGAAGCAAAATGTCGTAAAAACAGTTCTGTGTGGTAGGTTCTGTCAGAAATATCTTAATTCCAATTTTTTGTATTTAATTATACCAATAAATGATACAAATTAAGTGAAATAGAAAAATGTTTACCAATTCTATGAGCCATTTTCGGAAAAAAAAAAGAACTTATATATAAAAGCATTTCTTAACATCTGTACGGTTGGTACTGTTATATTTAGATGAAATTGAAAAGTTCCTTACATCTTGCAAATAGTGTAAGAAGCTGTTAATTATCATATTTCAAAAACACCGAACACGATGTCTTGGAAGCATTGGCGCAAAATTTTAATTGAATTAGTACGATGCTTAAGCTGGTTTAGTATGATACTAGGTTAAAACAACGAATTTGCAAATTTTAATCGAATATAGCATTATACTTTCTCTACCCTTTTATTAAAGTTAAAATCATCGACTACCTACTTTATTTTTTCAGTATCGTGCTAGCTTCATATGACTTTTTGACATTTGCAAAAACCAAAAAAGGTTCGTGTACTTACTTTTTTACACGAAATATCATTGTTTTAGGTGTGTTCAGAAACAATTTATAAAGTAAATTCTAGAAAATGTTTAAAATTAAGAAGGAGTTAGTAAACTACTATAAAGTTAGCAAATTGTTTCGTAGTCAAGTCTGAAACTCATAAAATAAATGCTGGTGTACCCCAGGGCTCCGTTTTGTCTCCGACTCTCTTCCTCATGTTTATCAAGGATCTCTTATCTGAAACTTCTAATCCACTAAATTGTTTTGCTGATGATAGTACCCTCAGCTTTTCATATTCGTTCAAAGATTCACTTCCTTGTTCTTCGGAAGTGGAACTTGAACGGCAGCGTATGATAAGCTCATTAAATTCTGATCTTGACAGCATTGTCCATTGGGGAATAAAAAACCGTGTAGAATTTAATGCTTCAAAAACTCAATGCTGTCTCCTGTCGTTAAAGCAGAACCCACCCCCTATGCCGCTATCCATGAGTGGCACTTGCATTGTGGAAACTGAACAACTCTCTGTGCTCGGTATGTGCATCACAGACCACCTTGTGTGGAATGACCACATATTCGACGTTGCCAAAAACGCTGCCAAGTGTTTAGGTTTCCTTCGACGTTGCAAGAAATTTTTTACCCCTTCTGATCTGGCTGTAATCTATAAGGCTTATATTCGTCCAAAGCTCGAGTACAATTCCCATATTTGGGCAGGTGCTCCAATAACACACTTGAGTCTCTTGGATAGAATCCATAGTAGTATAACAGAAACATTTGAATCTCTCGCGCACCGTCGCAATGTTTCTTGTCTTTCATTATTTTACCGTTACTTCTATAAACAGTGCTCTAGCGAAATAGCCAGTTGCATTCCTCCCCTCAAACAATTTAACCGCAATACTCGCGCTTTTAGGAATGTTCATCAGTTTACCCTTGAGTCCACCTTCGGACGTACTGTGAAATACAGAGATTCTTTCTTTAGCAGGACTACACGAATTTGGAATGCTTTACCCAGCTCTATTTTTCCTTCTTATTGTAATGTTTAAAAATTTAAAACTAATTTGCATCGGTATCTCCTTTTAAACCCCTCCTTGTTTTCCTAATGCTCGTACTGTGTAAATCATTTTAAGGGTAGTAATAACCCCTTGTGTGCGCGCTAATTATATAAAAAAAAAAAAAAATATCATCCTAATATCTTAATAATAGGCTGTTTAAGACTTTGCGCCAATGAGTTTAAAAAATTGAAAATTTTTCCTAAAAATGAAAACAAAATACTGTTCAAACTTTTCAAGAGGAGGTTTTTAACAGTTTTTGAGAAAATCAAAAACCAAAAAAAAAAATGTCTATGGGATGTACAATTAATAAATTGTAAAAAAAAAACTATTTCATTAGCCAGCTTGTTTATATGAAATTTTTGTATTTTTTTAAATATTGTTTGAACAGTTTAAAAAAAAACTATTTTCTTAAATTTCGAAAAGGAAATCGTATGGAAAGTTAGATAGGTATACCTACTTACTTTATTTTTGGTCTTAAAAAAAACCTATCGGGTGAAAACTAAAAAATGGTTTCTACCAAGTTTAAAGAAAATTCGTCATGCTGTTGAGGCAGTAATCAAATAGACAGGTAGAATTGCGAGACACTCTTTTTTCATATTTCCTATCATAACGATGAGTTTGATCAAAATCTCAAATTTTTAAGAGTTCATAACTTGCCATAGGTACACATTACCTATCTATCGCAATTAAAAAACAAGCTAAAAAACTGACTTTGGTCTATAAATCTAGTTATAAGTAGTAAATTTAAATTTTGTCCGCTAACTTGAGACTTATTTTGACAGAAAATGTAAAAAAAAAGTATTGGAGCCGCAGATTCGGTATTTGCTCTAAAAATATAAATTTAATGAGCTACATTTGTCATTTGCAGAAATATGATTTTTAAGCTTCAACCAAAAATAAGTCTCTCTTTATTTTGTTCATTTTGTTGACTCTTTTTTTTTAATTGTATAATTATTCACAACTGAAAGACATACCTAGGAAAAATATATGAACTCGTTGCGCCTATCATATATCGTGGACAAAATGTTCTATTAAATAAATAATGCAATTTAAGTGTAGGTACATTCCAACATGCGTAGCCGCATCAAAGAGCGATACAGTAGGCGTTTTTCTTTTTTAGTTCAGTATATAGAGCTCCGAACAGAGTCCGAGCATGTCGAGTATGTTCCGAACGTCCTCTGAACCAAGCGCACTCAGAGCGCTCTGAGTATTTTTTTGAAACACACCTGCACCTGAACACTTAGCTGTCGCTAATTTTTTTAAAATTCTTTCTATCAAATGCATTTTATGCTATCTGCTCAGTTATTTTATTTTGAGCTCATAGAGCGCACTCTGAACACGCTCAGAACGTGCTCAGAACGAAAAAAGAAACACATTTTCGAAACTCTGAACGCTCTGAACTAAAAAAGAAACTCAGGCTCTGTTCTGAACTAAATAAGAAAAACGCCTAAAATTGATTGAGTATCTTGAAAAAAGTAATAAAAAAATAGTAAAAAAGGAATATGCAGTGCACATGCTTTTCTTATTGCGGTTGTCGGTGAAGAGTTTCACCTTGGATTCTTGCGATTCTTTTAATGTTATACCTAAGTTATTCACGAGTTCAAAGGGCTACTGTATCTAAATCGAATTAAAATGGCGAGTGAAACAATTTAAGTGCTCCGAAACTGAGCTAAAATTTGTTTCTAATGCGCTGACTCACCACCTGAAATGACATGGTAAGGTCTATAAAACAATGGGAAAGGTTTTTTATTAAGCGGTTTTTATCTTTAAATCTGAATGAAATAAATTTTGAGTGCGATATTATTATGCCATTATGTAGGGAATATAAAATCATTAGGTATGTCATCCACGGATTCGCTGGGGGGTGCAAATCCGAAACGTCAAATTTCGGATAACTCTGGTGCATAAATCAGGCTGAATTTGAACAATGACATTTATTAGGTTTGCTTTCGATTCAATGGTGGCTTGGGGCTTAATGACACAGACCTGGGACCCTCCATAAGAAGTCTAAGGCTAGGACCGCATTTTCGATTTTTCGTTGAGGCGATTAAAAAGTCGTAGTCGCTACAAATTATTGTCATGCACGCACTTACTACTTTTTATGTGACTGCACGCACTTGCTACAAATAAGTAGCGACAGAAAAATCGCTTGAAAAAATAGAACTTGTTTCATTTTTATAATCGCTATACGATTTTTAAGTCGCATGTGCGTGCATTCACATTTAAGGCCATGTGTCTTACTTTTTGCGACTAAAAAATCGTGGGTTAAGAATCGCAAGTGCGTGCATGCCAATTTCTCTTTGCGACTACGATTTTTAAGTCGTAGTAATTTAATCGCAAGTGTGGGCATATGGATGCATTTGAGTACATGTGTTTCATTTAAGTTTACGACAATCGCATCGCAAGAAAAATGAAATAAATTGCGAATTTTAAATCGTCATGATTTGTTGGTAGCAAGTGCGTTCATTCTCATTTAAATTCATGTGTTCTATTTTTGCGACTAAAAAATCGTGCGATTGAAATCGCAAGTGCGGTCCTAGCCTAACGGGCCAATTCACATCGACTCTGCGTGAAATAACTATGTTCAGAAATAGGTTTTTTTTTTTTTATAATCGGCGCAAACTCAAGGGGTTTGTATACCCTTAATATGCCAGAGACACAGTGTTAGCATTAAGAAAAAAGGGAAGGGTTAGAAAGGAGGTGTCGGTGTACATTGGTTTTGAATTCTTGAACATTGCAATGACTGGGAAAGACAGAGCGTGGCAAAGAATTCCACATTCGCGTAGTAGGGTAAACTGATGGGCTCTCCTACAAGTGCGAGTATTACGGTTAAATTGTTTAAGGGGAGGAATGCAGCTGGCTATTTCACTAGAGCATAGTCCGTTAAAATAACGGTAAAATAGGGTGCGGCAAGAAACATTACGACGATGTTGGAGTGACGTTAATGAGTCAATGATGTTATTATCACCAATCATTTTAAAAGCTCTTCTTTGAATACTGTCCCAGAGACTTAAACAAGTTACTGGAGCACCAGCCCATAGATGGGAGTTATACTCAAGTTTAGGACGTATATAGGTTTTATAGATTGTAGCCAGATCAGAAGGAGAGAAAAATTTCTTGCACCTTCTCAGAAAACCCAAACATCTTGCGGCATTTTTGGCAACATCGCGTATGTGAGTGTTCCACAAGAGGTGGTTCGTGATGCACATACCGAGAATATCGAGATGTTCAGTTTCATTGATGCAAGTGCCACTCATAGATAGTGGCAAGGGAAAAGGTCTTGTAAAATGCTCATTGTGGCACGTAGCTTTGATCTTTTGAGACCGAAAATAAGTTGTTATCGGTGGCCATATCACCCAATTCGGACCAAAAGAAATTTCTGCCGCCAGCCCGAAATGAACACCAAACAGTGATTTTCTCTATATGTATTACAATTTGGTGTGGTTTGAGTGAACGTCCCAAATTCGAAAATTTAGCTTGTTGACGAACCCACTCATCCAGAAATGTGCCTTGTCAAAGAATATGATTTTTCGACCGAAGTAGTCAACTTCCTACTGCTGGAGATCCCATCTGTCAGTCAATGCACATCGTTGCCTATGGTCGATAACTTTGTGTTCCTGGGTCTGCTTCTACGGAAAGGCCGACTTCTTGTCCGCGTCGTGGAATTGGCTGCCTCGAATTCTCCTGGACGCTCCCACGTAGAGCGGTGATATTTTCGGCGTTTCGTTGAAGTATGGGTCTTGGCGGATTATTCATTAAACCTTTCGATCCGAATTTTTCCACTAAGTTGCGAATATTCCTTTTGAAAGGACAATTATGGCGACCGTAAAATGTACACCATGTCGTTGCAAGCCTTTAGCTTCAGTAATATTTCACAATCATGTGACAAAGATTGAAAATTCATTAAGTATCTATCAATATATAAATGGGTCCTTATTCGGAATTCCCCCCCCCCCTCCCCCACCAAAATGCACTTTTTTTTAATGAATCGATAAAAAAAAGTGTGCTGTTGATAAAAAACATCAAATTATCGAGGAGAAACACTTTTTTGTGGTAAAAAAGTGAAGTATAAAAAAATGAATAAGTATATTAGGTAGGCCATAGGGTACTCGTAAATTCAAAGTTTCCTTAAATCCAGATTCTGTAAATGCAAAAGAAACCTTGCATACACCCAACCTCACACCTACCCCAAATCCTATAGTGTGCCCAAGCAGGGGGGTTGCAGGGGGTTGCATGCCCCCCCATATATATCTCACTGTTTATACGCCGTAATGCGTAGGCAAGCAAAACAAGCAAATATCCCATAAAAAAGAAGTAGTTTTAGTTATAGTACTGTGGGTGTACCGCTTATACTTCACTTTTTTACAATAAAAAAGTGTTTCTCCTCCATAATTTGATGTTTTTTATCAACAGCAAACACTTTTTTATCGATTCGTTAAAAAAAAAGTTCATTTTGGTGTGGGGGGGGGGGGGGGGTAATTCCGAATAAGGTCCTATAAATGTATGGAGGAAGGTCGTACAAGTTGGGATTAAGCAGTGAGGCAGCACCGTATAAGTTTAATGTGTCTGGGATTCGGGCTCGAAAAGTAGCACTTGGGGTAAGATGATACAATTGTTCAAGGTCTTGTCTTAATAGAAAATCGTGTTTTTTTAAGCTCATACGATGCGCGAAAAATGGCGCCAGAAATTACAGGTGAAGTTGGAAAACTAAAATTTATTCTGTGATTTTTACTTTGTAAAACTTTTGTAAGACTTTAAGAAGTTTTAAAACTCAGCTTTATCTATGTGTAAGCTCTATTCTGACTTTAAATGGGGACTTTCCAAAAAGATATCTTAAGTAGGTAGCTGCGTTTATTTATTTTCATTCGCAATTTGAGTTTGAATTTTGGAACCTTTCGTGAAAGATGGCTTAGATATTAATCGCAAGTTTACTCATAATGTTGAAATAAATTTGTGTTTTAGTTAAAATGATTTGCTGCTGCTTTAGTAATTTGCTTAAAGTTTAAATTTATTTGATTTTGGGTTAAATATAAGTATTTGTGTTTGTGTTACCAGAACCTATTTTCGTTTATGTTAAACTTATTTGCAATTTGGTTTATTGAACCTCAAAAATGCTTTAGTTATAAATTCATACAGCATTGAGCACATACCTATCATACTCTATAAGCTGACTGAACACAATGAAGACGTAGCTGCAACTGGAGCTGTAGATGGACTAGCTGTCAAAATATTGAATAAACACAAATTCGCATGGAGACGGACTTGCAGCCGCAGCTGCTATTGTTATCGCCAACATTAACATTTTTCGTTTCAGCACTTTTGACGTTTCAAAATCGAAATAGTCAAACCGGTAACTTTCAGTAGATTCTTGCACTTCACAAAAAAACTTAAAATCCATAGATATTATTAATTCTATAAAACCGAATATTTTATTGAACACTTGTAAAACCTTCAAAATCCTTGTGTGGGGCACCTACAATTAGAAATGCATTCGACATCCGAACCCAATAAATTTCTATACGAACAGAATAGTTTTTTTCCAGAACACAACACGTTGAAAGCAATAACAAAACAGCCACTTGACTTTTTGTAACAACTTCCAGCCTTCCAACAAGCAATCCAACTCAATTCCACCATTATTAAAATTATTCTTCTGTAAAAATGAATTTCCAGTGGATCGAATTACACTCATACAAGCACCATCTCGCTTGCACCAACCTACTTTGTCACCTTTTTATTTTTCTTCCCTTCCTATTCTTATTTCCATTTCTCCTTCTCGCTTCAACTCTGGTCCTGCTTTCCTCACACCGCTTTTTCTATCGTCATCCCTCTTTTTTCCCAAGCAAAACACCAAATCGTGCACACACACTTCACCAAATCAATTAGCCTTAATTTCTCTCTACGCATCTCGTTCACTCATTAGCCTTCCGTCATCTGTTTTTCTTCCTCTTAACGTCATTCTTTTATGCCAATGACTGTTTAAGCTTTTGCCGATTTGTTTTGTGAACATTCTTTGCGCGCCCTCCACACCCCTTAGTTGATTTCCTTTTATTTTCCTTTTGGGGTGGTAACTTTATGTTTTTCTCCTTCTCACCTCTTGTTAGCATTATTTCTTGCTCTTCTTGTGACAGCTCGCAACGTTTTTTGTTCTTGTTGTTCTTTGGTATTCATTCCTTTTGCTTTGGCTTTTTTTTATTTTTAATTCTCACTCTGTGCGCGCTCACTGCTCTCGGTAGCACACTAAACAGAAGCTGAACCACATGACTGCCGTTGTGTTGTTGTTGCTGTTATGTTGTGTGCTGTTATGGGAGCCCAACTAGTTAGCCGGCCCCAGACCCCAATCATGCCGACTTGAAAGGGCCCCCGCACAACCACTGGATGTGTGTGCTCTTCAGTTTAGCGATTGAGCTTTACGTGTGTGCATCGCGCGTCGTGTCGCCGTGTTCGAGGTTCGAAGGTTGTGTGCGCACGCTATAACCGTACATAACACGGGAAAAAGCAAAATAAAAAAACCCTTTGTTGCTTTGCACTCTTTTGTTTTACCTACGGCAAACAGCCGTTTGAGTTTTATTATTTTTTTTTGTATTTAGACGCAAACTAGTTTAGCCGAGTTTGACAGCTGTCAATTTTAATTTGACAGAAGCTTTATTGTGCTGTGTTTGGAATAAAGATTGATCCGCCTTTTGAATTTCTACCTTACCAACCTACCTATACTTACTTATTTTTGTATTTTAAAAAATTATTCACTCAACCTTAACTATAAACACATGTGCATCATCCGGAGCGCAACTTTAGCGCGCTGTCATGTTGATCGGTTCGAATATAGGTAGTGAGTTTGGACAATTGCCAAGTGCTCCGTGGAGTATGGAGCCGCAAAGGCCAACGCTGACAATAGCAGGCGGTGCTGCTGCAGGTAGTGCAGTGACAGCTGCAGCAGCTGTAGGTGGTAGTGGTGGCGGTGCCACAATACCGCCACCACCACCACCACCCACTGCATTGCAATTATCACCGACCGGTGAGTAAGATGTTAGATGATAAAAATTTAATCAGTTTCGATTGGGTTTCAACTGTCAAATGAGGCGAATTATTGACAGTTGATTGACATATTGAGTTCATCAAAGCTTAGAGTTGTGCGCAATTTGTGGTTAGGGTTCACATACATAGGTATATGTTTCTAATTCACGCGGCGGTTTTTACAACAGTATTATAGTTTCATCATTTAATCTGAATGGTTTTACATATTTACCTATACAATCAAAACTTGTTTCTTTAAAGTTATGGGAAAATTATAGTAATAAATTGAATATGTACAAAATAAATAGATTACAGGTCAACTTTCAACCATTTCTGTGTGCGTATATACCGGAAGGAATGATCAGAATCATTCTTCATGCCTCGCAAGAGGCAGTACCCCTAAAATAAACATTTTTTTTTAAGTGGTAGCAGTGAGGGAGCGAGCCCAGACCTCCGGCATGACAGTCATAATAGAATATGAAATGTTCATACATATCTTGTGTTTTTTTTTCACTCAAAAGTGAACAACTCTCATTAGGCATACCTACAAATGTATCATCAATGTCTGCTTATTGAAGAGTTCACTGTTCACACCATCAAAAGCCAATGTGTCAACACGCTCTAGGAAATCTTTGAAAAAGGTTACAATTAAAAACACAGCACTGAGCAATTCTACAGCTTAGTTACCTAGGCAGACGTAGATTGCACCTACTGCCGGGACTTGTCAAATTTCAGTTCAAAAATATGACGATCTCGTCTCGGCTGCTTTCAAGAAAATATAAGAAGATACTAGCACACTTTTGGGTTACATCAAGTTGGTGACGGACATGTGTGGAAATTAGCGAACCCGTTCTGTCATTGAATCTATTGTGAGTTTCGCCCGGAGAATCTTTTAACCGAAATATTTTTGTTCGCCCGGATTTTTAATAGCTATTAGGTGCGTTTTATTATACCTAAGGATCTATGTGGATCCGGATCTGGATTAATTTTTAACATGTACCTATGTATTACAAAAACAATTCGGGATCCTGTTCTCTATCTGGATCCATTTCGAAGATCCAAAAATTACTTTTTACATTGGCAGATAGATGGCTTTTTATGGTAAGGTAGCGTAAGCTACAGTGTAAAGAAAAAAGACAAGAACCATTTGAAAATCAACAAACATAAGCAAAAGAGAGATGAGCATACAACACAACTGTCACTATAATCCGTATCGTTTTATTTTCGAGGGTTAATTTATATGGATCATTGGCGATAATAAAACGCGGCTATTGTGAGTTTCGCCCGAATAAAATTTCGCTTCGAATCAGGACTGACATTTCGAAAAATTGGCATGTTTAGAAAGCTGAGCCCGCAATAATTTTCCTCATCTCTGATAAAAACAGAGAATACTCTCTGAACCTACGTTCCCTGTTGAATATAAAAACTCAAATAAATTTAAGTAGTGCTGCATTTTCTGATAAAATTGAGGACACCGACACAGAATGCAAAAACACGCCTTTAAATCCATTTCCAATCGATTTATCTATGCTAAAAAAACCTAACTTATAGTTTGTAAAATCACAAAATTTCCCTCTCTGTTTTTCAAATTGTGAGTATATTCGTGTTCAGAAAATGGACAAACTTATTAGGTAAAGTGAAAGGTGGAATAAAGTGGACAACAAAAAAATTGTGGTTTGTGATGAGAATGAATAGAAAAGCTTTCTGAAATTTTCCATTTCATGATCGTTCCGCTTCTCCTCTTTAATTTTTTCTTTTTTATATCGTTGAGGCTATCTAAAGATCGATAAGGCGTTCTTAAACAATCTTTTTTATCATTTTATAATAGATGTCGGTTTACCCGATTTCGCACAAAGGTCTTAATGAGTCTTAAGCTCCTCCAAGAAGACTTCTTAGGTATCAATCTTTTGTCTCTTGGCATTTCGACGGTCGAAGCAGGAGTGGTTGTTTGATCGCTGTTATTTTCAGGTACTTACAACTTGAGGATCAGAGAGCGGCAACGTTCGTCGTAACTTCAGCACACTGTTGGTTTTGTTCTTCATCATTTCCAATTGCGTCCAAAAATCTTTAATTGGAATTTCATTTTCCACATCGGCAAGTCTTCTTTTTTGGAGTAGATTTAATCCATTTAGAAGAAGAAGATTTAGAAGTTACGACACCTTCAACTGCTTCCTTTATCCAAAAGAGTTCGAAAATAGCCTCTTCGGAGAGAATTTTTTTGTCCTGTTTGGTCCACCTCCTGTTCCTCTTTGATTTACTTTGTTTGGTCGATTTTTGGTCGGTCCTAAGTCTAATTAAAATATAATTTTTTTGAGTCCTTAGTACATCAGAGAATACCTACAATTTAATCTTCACCTTTTTCCATTCGCACTTAGACTTGTCTGGAGGTCTATACAGTTGAAAATGCAATTATTTTGTCCTTACTCTCTTTGACGAAACCCTTACTTTTACTTATTTTAACGTCTTCAAAGTAAATATATTCAGCAAATCTCATTATGAAAATAAGGAAATCAGGAAATGATAAATGATAAATGATTCACTTTGGGACATGATTCATCATTGACATCACTTGAAACTTGGGATAACAAAATTTACCAAATGAATTCGCAGTTAATTTGTATTTGTTGTACGTTTTTTTTTTCCTTTCCGGCAGTTCATCGAAAAATTGGTACTTAATTTATGTAACATAACAGTGAAGTTTGAAATTTAGGCTAAGTGCAATGCTAACTTCAGTAAGTAAGTTATTACCATCTTTCCACTAAAACGAAATACGAAATTTCGGCTGAAAACTTTTGATATTTCAAATTGATGGAACAAGATGAAATATCAATGAAAACTTTGGACGGTGTTCACATTGGACTCACTCCGCCAATTTATTTTGACGTCTCTGTATTTTTTCTCATTCGCACTTCATGGTTAGGAAGAGGCGAGAAAGTGAGGCAGGATTTTTAAAATACATTGAAAATTAAAAATAATATTGGTTTGTGTTTTAAGTTGAAATTCATTTTAAATATTAATAAATTTTGTAAACATTTTCAATTATGACAACAAAGTGAGTCTGGAGTGTTCACACTACTTTTGTGTCTGAACATGACAGGGTGGCCTTACTTCAAAATAAATCGGTTGAGTAAGTCCAATGTGAACACCGTCTTGGATTTCAATAGGCGTTTTTCCTTTTAAGCTCAGAGCAAGGAACTGAGCTGTCAAAAAGAGATCTGTGTTTGAGCTCAGACACATCAGGGGCCTGTTTCTCAGATCATACACATCATACATTTCATACAACATACAACATTTTCATACATCATACACATCATACAATTTTCTGTTTCTCAGATTTCATTGGAAGTGTTGTATGATATTTGTTTTGTTGTATGATGTGTATGATTCTGACATTTCATTATTATTTGAGTGTGAAGTTAATTAAATTAAATTAATTAAAGCCGAATTTGGAATTAAAAGCTTAAATTGAAAAATGTATAGAACAAAAGCGAAAAGAATACAATGAGAGGCAGAAAGATGATGAATTGATGAAGATAGTAATATAAATTAAATTACCAACACACCATGATTTCGATGTGTCCTTCATTCCGTGTAAATAATTTCAACCAAATATATAAATGTTTGAATATCCAAAAGATTTTATTTTTGCATTTTATAATATATGTATGTACAAACTTTATTGCATTATATTGATTGGTCTAATTGAACTTTCTTTAGTTTTCAATCGAATTAATATTATTTTTAAGCCATGATCGCAATGTATCAAACATTATTTTTTGTCTTCTGTATTTCACAATCCGGATGAATGCCTGTTGTTCTAATCTCTCAATTTCTGGTCATGCTGGAACCACTTTTTTGAGGATTTATATGAAGAAAATGAGCGACTAGCACAGTCCATATATTCATGCTTATTTTGACATTCTCATGAATAGTCTATTCGTTAGAATGAATTTATTCCTTCGAATGAACTTTCTTAATTTTGAGATTCGAACGAATAACATTCATTTGCGATAGATAGCATAAAATGAACTTCAAAAAAGATTCATTTTCATTGTCAGCCGTTTGACATTTACTATATTTCTATTTGAATTAGTATGACCGTTTTACATTTTTTTTGTTTCTAAACATTTTATAGATGTTGGATAAAGAATCAAGAAACAAAATAAATAATACACTTTTTCATTATAAAGTTAAGTTTAACCATAACTACATATTCATTACATTTTTTGTGTCAACTCAGCTGTTTTGAAACTATTCTTGAAAAAATAAGTTGATCATGACGCGTTCTAAATTTTTATTTTTTTTTTCGTATACGCTTGGTCACATTAACATATCGAAAACAAAAGAGAAGTGTTTGTGAAATGTCAAAACCAAAAAGTGAAATCTTTGTTTAGTTGTAATTGTTTTGTTTATTGTTTAAACATTTAAATTTCTTTGATAAAACCATAAAATAATAAATAAAAAATAAAAATATGGCATTTGTGTTGTTTATAAATGAAGATGGTGTTGAAGAAGTGCAGAGGAGAAGGATATTGGATCCTTTCCGTATCAACGCGGGTGGTAAAAAAAACCCTTTGCTACCTCCGGATTTTCTTCCACTATTTTGATTAACTTTTCCTTTTGTTCGCGGTTTGTGCAGTTGGAATGCGACCTTTAAACATAAAATAACAGAAAAATTAATAAAAGTAATTTATTTTCCATGAAATAATTAAAAACATACATGTTTTGTTGCTTACTCGGCAGAAAAATTCAAACGACACAAAAATGACATTTAATTCTATTGTTTCGAATCTCAAAATTGAATTAGCTTTCGCAAATGAATGAACTTTCTATGGATTGGGTGAACTTTCGATTTGTTCGATTAACATTCTAATCGCCGAGTCTCAAAATTAAGTTTCAACGAATTCGACTCACTTTCGAACGAAAGAGAATGTCAAAATAAGCACCATTATAGTAAGTCAATGGTTATAAGTAGGGTTCGGATTTCCATGCAAATGCATATTTTTTTAGGAACACCTTGGAAGCAAGGCAACTAATTATGTATACGAATCAAGAAATTTCCTTTAAAATGGCATTTAACCGTTAGTGCATATTTTTGCATATTTTACTATAAATGCATATTTTGCATTTTTTTGTGTATATTTTACTATAAATGCATATTTTGCATAATTTTGCACATGTTTTATAATAAATTTATATTTGCATATAAATGTGTTTCAAAAGTATTTGCTGGCCAGCGTGCTGTTTGCTGTTGACGGCGCTGGTTCTGTTGCTGGTTTAATTTGTTTCGCGCATAAGGCTTAACACGTTTCATGCACAACAGACAACTGTTTTCGGTTGCGACATAAACCACTACATATAAACTGAAAAATGTTGACTGATGCACTCATGCTTAGTTTTTGAGTCTACCACATCATATACGAATATAGATAGGTACTTCAGTGCGTTCTGGCAAAAAAATGAAGGATTTTCAGTAATGAAAAATATAAGCAAGACGTTTACATTGGAATGCAGTGACGACAATTACCCAAAGAACTTTACCGTCGATGAGTTTCGACTTCGAAAACTTCAAGAAAAATTTTATGATTTATGCAAATAAAACTTTTCAAATTCATTGAGGAATTTTCTGTTATTTAGAATAATTTATTTTAATTAAACAAATGAAGATGTTTTTTTTTTTATTTAACAATGTTTTTTTTTTATTAAATGTTAATTTCGTTTTAAGATATTATTTTATTTCAATAAAAATAAAACATTTAACTTATTTTTAAAGATGAAGAAAATGTGTGTTTTATATTGAATAAAAATTAAGTTGAATTGGTTTTAAGTGCATATTTTAAATGCATATTTTGCATTTTTAAGCGTATATTTTAAGCGCATATTTTCAGATTTTAAGTGCATGAGAATCCGAAGCCTAGTTATAAGGCTCTATTTATTATTATTATTATTGAAGTAAAACTTCTTTTCATAGCTTTGCTTTGAGAGAAAAGAAGTTTTACTTCTATCGCGCGTACGTCAGTACACACTACTTTTTTACTTACAGCAGAATTGTGTGTTGTATTAAATGTATGAACATTTATAGGTTAATTTGCTGTATGATGTAAATGATACATTTCTGAGAAACAGAATCATACAATATTCCAATATTTCCAGTGTAGTATTCGGTCATACATTGTTGTATGACAGCAGATCATACAACAAATTTGAGAAACAGAAATCATACAGCAAAACTGTCAATATCATACATTGTATGATGTGTATGATTTGAGAAACAGGCCCCAGGTTGTGTTTCTTTTTTCAATCAGAGTTAACTCGGAGCGCACTTTATGATCTCAGAATAAAATGGCCGAGTAGATGGAGTTAACTGCTGAGCGTGTTTAACTTCATTATTTTTTCGTGTAATATGACAGAGACATTCTGCGAACAAAAAAAACAAACAAACAAATAGTAATGGAAATAGATGCGTTTGATATTTCACTATTTCAGGGTTCCAGTGTTTCATAAATAAATCGAAGAACTCTGACCGTTCTCAACATGCTCAAGATCTGCTTAGTGTTCTGCTCAGAGTTAAAAGAAAAAAACTCACAACACAAATTTTAAATCTCAAAATTTTCCATCTGAGATCTCACAATTCTAAGGTTTGGCGTAAACATAGCATAAATAAGAAATTCACAGCCGGTTACTCTATGAACTTGCAGTAAAATGGTGCCATGACAGAAATTGTCTTCATATAGGCTTGAGATTATCAGGAATAACCAAATCCAAATTCATTATGTGTGCTTTAAAATGTAGAAACAAATTTGGTTAGGTTATTTTCGTAGTTTTCAATGTTCTTCGAAACTTGAGTGAATTGGAGTCATCATTCTGGGTGTGCTTAAATTCGGTTGTCAAAATTTTGAAAATCACTTTATAAAATCATGAAAAGTGTTCACTATTTCATTTCTACAAAACTGTCGAAAATTATTTGATTCAATTAAAGAGTCGGTAAACATCGATTAATATTTGCGTCTTAGAAGGGTACGGCAGCATCTAACTGATGAGCCCACTGTCGTACCTGGGCGAAACGCACATTCGAGTATAGGTCACTTGAGCTTTCAATTGAATTAAATTCAATCACTAAACTTAAACCGAATTAATTTTAGTATCTTCATTGTCTTCATTCATAAACTTATGTTAATTAATTTCCAAATTTGCGATATAAGTGTTTTCATATTAAAAAATCTGCTTATATAAGTTAACCCTTGAGTCCAACTTCAGAGGTACTAAAAAGATCATAGATTCTTTCCTTGGTTGCACAACATGAATGTGGAATGCTTTATCCGCCGCAATATTCCCCTCCTATTTCGATTTTCAGATCTTTAAAACCAATGTGTATATGAGTATCTCCTTTTCAATCCTCTTTAACTTTCCCAGGCATTGTGCTCAAGATCAAAACTTTAAGGATAAGTAGTCATAATCCCTTTAGTGTTCGCAAAATATATAAAAAAATGTTCAATTGAACTCAAAATGTAGTTGATTTGTTTAACATAATTTCCATAAGCCTATTTACTGCAAATTTAATAAAAATTATCTGATTTGGAAATATAGATTTGTTTGGCAAAAATAACGACTCGTAGAAAAATCAATCCAATTTGAACAATTTTTTCTCATTTACCCTACCGAAAGAAGTAGCCATTTTTTACTTAGGTATTGCGATATAGGTGATTCCCTAGAGAAGAAATTGCAATTTTTTTTAGCTTCAAATTTAATGGTACCCCCAAAACACCCGTAATGCTAAATCTGATTTATATCTCTAAAACGGCTATAACGATTTTGATAAAAAAAATTAGGTCCGCTTTTATAGACATGGACAACTTTTTGGTAAAAAAAAAAATTAGGAAAAAATGTTATCAAAGGTACATGCCATGGAACGGTTTTTTTTGATTTTCGACTTTATCATTTTTTAACAGGAGCTTCCTTAAATTTAATTAATATTGTATATAAAAAATAATGAAAAAATATTTATTTGTTTTTTTTTTTGTTCAATTTTTTTTGAAAAATCAATATCTTCAAAACGTGTGAACGAATATTTTTTGAAATTATTTCGTAAAATGTATATTACGAAATACATACTTAAAATTGGCATCCCAAATTTTTTTCTTGACAAATTTCAAAGAAATTTCTTATATAAAAAATTAATTAAATAATAAAACGATTTTTAAACTTTGTTTGCATAAATTTATACTTATTTAGAAATCAGACGGCAATCTTATGCATTTTTATCATTTTTATCTCACTAAATCCATGTTTTATATTTATTTATAAAAAAAATTAATTCCAAAGTACTTTTAGAGAAGACCAAGTGCGTGCGATCCAGTCGTGCATTTTATTTTATTATAAAAACAAGTCCTACGATGGACTTAGCAAATACATATATATATGGGAAGTTGTGAATTCGTAAAAATATTTAAACAGACATTCTGATAAGAAATAAGTTGGTCTCGCAATTCTATCAGTCTCTTAGTTACAGCTCGCCCGTTTCCTTCAAAATTTTGGCAAGCAGTTTTAATTTACGTGCGTAATTGTTTCTTTTTTTATTTTTCTCAAAATAGTTTATCGAAAAGACAAAGACAAAGACAAAGACGAAGGCTGACTTTTTCTAAAATTAAAAAAAAAATAAAAAAAAAAAAACAAAAAAAGTATAAACATAAAAACTGTTTCACAGATTTTTATAAAAAATAAAATGCACGACTGGGTCGCACGAACTTGCTATTATATAAAAGACTAAGAATTTAAAAAATGAATTTTATTAGAGAAAAATTTTTCATAAACATAAAATTTATTTTTTAAATGACTAAAAAACTCCTTTAGAAGTTAGAGCTAAACACATAACGCAATATGTTTTAAGCAAATAATAGTTTTTTGTAAGAACGAAATTATAAGTCGTTGTAGTGGTTTTTTAAAAAAATAAGCTTTTATATACAAAATTTTTTAAACATTTTTAAGAAAAAATTTTGGTGCGCCAATTTAGTTTTTTTTTCGAATAAAAATTAAACTTACAAAAAAAAAATAAAAAGCCGTTTTTGAGATATTGAATTTTCCAAACAAAAATATTTTTTTTTTTCGAAATTCAAAAAAGTAGTAACTAGGTCGGTTGAGACTGGGAATTCTGAGCCAGAAAGAGATAGCACTATGTTTGAGTGAGATAGGTGATAAGCAGTTAATTTTGCGGTTAGGGCAATGAGTTGTGGTGAGACGATAAGGATTTAGTGTTATGTTGTCGGCGAGTAATTGTTTGAAGTTTGTTTGTCGGCATGTGACGCGTGCGGCCGGCGCTTGTATAAAATGAGAATAATAATAATAATTATTCAAAAGCGGTTGTAGTTTGAAATTTCAAATTGGGTTAGAAGATAAGAATTTTAAATAGTAATGTTAATAATGAATGAGTCAGATACAATGAAATTAAAAATAAATTTGAGATGGTAATGAATGAGTCAGTTGCAATGAATTTAAAAATAAAATTAAAAAAAGATTAAAGAGGAAACTGTTTGGTTGCTTTGGCGGGGAAAGTAGTATTTGAAAATTCAAATTTAAAATATTGAGGAAACTGTTGAGGAGCAATTAAAGAGGTAGCACTATGTTAGAGTGAGAGAGGTGATAAGCAGTTAATTTAGCAGGTTACGGCAATGAGTTGCGGTCAGATGATAAGGATTTTGGGGTGTTTGGAGGCATGTGACGCGTGCGACCGGCGCTTGTATAAAATGATGAGAAATCAAATGTAGTTTGAAATTTCATAAAAAATGCTATGCTTATAGAAGATAAGAATTTGCAAATAGTATGTTGGTAAATGAGAATGAGTCGGTTAGGCGATTTAAAAAAAAAAAGTGCAATGGGGGTTGAAGAATAAATTATTAAATATTTTTTGGTGATAAGGTATGATATAATAATAAAATAACGTTGAGAATTCAAAGTGGCTGTAGTTTGAAATTTCAAAAATGGGTTTTAGAAGATAAGAAGAATTTTAAATAGTATGTTAATAATGAATGAGTCAGATACAATGAAATTAAAAATAAAATTGAATAGAAATGGGTGGTTGATGAATAATGAATAATGATAAGGTATAACGTTCAGTTTTATAATTTATTGTTCATTAAAATTATGAGTAATTATGTAGTTTACATTTACCTGTCGTATTGTAAGACTATAAATTTAATTTTTTTTTTCATTTGTTAATCAGTCTATAAATATCTTTTGGTAAACAAACACTCCATCAAGTTAGTTTAAAATTATTTCAGAAAATGTCTAACTATTTATTGTTCGTTATATGTACAATATTACCACATTTTATATTCGGAATACCGCTTCCGATAGGTATTGATTTAAATCAATCAAACGCTTCAAATAATCTATCGTTTGCATTGAACTTGCCTAATAATGATACAGTAACAATAGGATTGTCATTTAAATTGTTATCGTATTATCCAGCTGGAATCCTTAAAAATGCATCAAATGTAGATACATCATTCCAAAATGACGTACAAGATGCACTGACTACGCATAGAACAACAACAACAACAACAACAACAACAATGAAAAATGAGGAAAGTAAAGTCATTACTGTGGACGAAGCAATCGAAAAATTTAGGCAAGACTTGATAAAAAAGGAGATTGAAATATCAGGAATCATTCAAAGTAAAGACATATTTTATAGGCATTTCAAACTGGAGTTTAACGATTACCAGACACTTACTATCCGATGCTCATATGACAGTAATTATAATTTACGCACGCTGAACATTAAGTGTTATGAATATCACGAATATGAAACAGAGAGGGTTTTAAGTAATGGAGAAGTTGAAGTTTTTATGAAAGAGGATCTTGAGTATAAATCTGATGTCGAATTAATAGATTTCAAAACAATGAAACAAACTTATACAATGAGTGTTTCTTAATTAAGAATATTAATGTTTATTTTAAACGCAGTAAAACAATTTTTTTTGATTTTATGTAAATAAAAGCTTTTGTTTATTATTAAAAATTAATATATACAAGTTTTTTTATTTCTTTACTTTTTGAATAGGTATCCAGGAGTTGTGATCGGAAGAAAATCCCAACCATTTTACAAATATTTTGTTTTTTTTCTTTTGCAGCACTTTTTCAATTAAGTACGTATCAGGAAATTTTGATTTTTGAAGTTCTAGTTCATAAAATCCACCTTTAATTGGGTTCCCCTGATAATCTTCTAGCAAATATGTAATCGGATTAGTGATTTTAATTTTAACTATTTTAAAAATTTCTGTTGTCCAATTGGGAGTGTACCCTTTTTCAAATACATGTTTGTATTTACTTATTCTGACCAAGTCTCCAACCTTGAATTTAGGTTTTACACGTATTTTAATGTAATCATAAATATTGGTGAGTAGTTGTTTTTCGTTTGCGGTATTAACTTCAGATGGTTTCATTTTAATTGTACGATGTTTAGAATTATTATATTTTCCTGTAAGTTTAGCTATGATATCTATCCACATATAATTGCCATTAACTCCGAATTCTTTCCACATATGAGTTTTCAAGGTTCGATTAAATCTTTCAACAATCGAAGCTTTTAGATGAGTATAGGTTGAATAATGATTTATATTATATTTTTCTATTAGCTTTTGAAATGTACGATTGAAAAACTCTTTGCCATCATCTGTTTGTAAATTCTTTGGCCTGCGACCTTTATTGAATATGTTCTGCAAAGCAGTGGTAACTTCAAAACCTGTTTTATTTTTAATAGGAGTAGCCCAAGCAAATTTAGAAAAAGTATCTATGACTGTGAGAAGATACTTGAAATTTTTATTTTCTGATGAATATGGAATCATTTCCACTAGATCTGCTTGCCACAATTCGTCTAAACCTTTGATAACGACTCGTCTCTTTGGAAAATTTTTACGAGTAGGTTTGTGAAGTTCCTCGACAACTTCTCTTTTATTCATATTTATTTTGAATGCTAAAAAATTAATGTATTTGCTGTTTATGTATGTTTTAATATAATTTATTTGTTTCTTATTTCAATCTTTTATACAATGCCATAATTTTTTTTATTCTAACTAATTTATCATCAAGCATGTAACATGCACATGTGTCAGGTCCATCTCGGCATAGGTTCGAAGACCAAGGACAGTTCTGAAAATGACATCCGTGATTCGAAATCTTGCAGGAAACATTGACGAATTGTTTAAAGAAAACTATGGTTCTTAGTAATTGCTCATGGTGTTCTTCTAGAATAATTTGGCTGTATTCCTCAAGAAATTTCGTGATTTCTTCTACTATTATTTTATAATTAATGTTATTAGACATGATGTAAAACCTTTAAGTTCAATGTTTCACCGATGATTAATGTTATTTTATGGAATTTTTCATAGTCTTAGCAAATTCATCTTGAAAGTATTTTTTCATCTGAGCTATTTCTTGATCAACATAGTGTTTTGTAGCAGCGTCTGTCTGTTCTACTGGCTCATGAAGGTTTTGCAATCGTTTCTGGTTTATATTGAAATCGTTATTTTCGGTTATAAGAAAACCTTCTCCAGGTGGTCCAGGTGGTCCGGGTAATCCTTGCTTCCCCTCTACACCAGGCGGGCCTTTTTCTCCTCTAGCTCCCCTAGGTGCTGCTCTATGCGAATAACGGCCAAACTTATCAACACCCATTTTTTGCTTATTCAATAATATTGGATTCTTTAAGTTCTTCGATAATTGAAATAATTTCGTTAGAGTGATTACTGTGTCCTGCTTGCTGTGAAGCAATAAGAAGTCTTATTCGATCTACTAGCTCATTAGGATCATCCCAATATATATATTCTTTCTTGGAATTTGAAAATTGCATTAGACCACTTCCTGAAGCCGATAGCTGATGTGATGATGATATTGGTGATGCTGATGATGATTGTGTTGTTACATTATCAGATAACCCTAATATTTTTTTTATTATGTTTCTATATTTATACCCACGATTCCCATGTATTTGATTTTGTGAATCATTACCGATTCTATGTGCATTGGTGTCAATTAAGATGGTTTTGTAATTTTTTAAATCTGTATCAGTGTAAGTGTTTTTATTAGGGTTTTTCTTAAATAAAAGTTCATACAGTCCACTTGTACCTTCAAAAATATTATTTTTAATCTTAATATTTTTATCAAGAATACTAAGCTCTCCATTACCAATGTACCATTTTCCATGTTTGAAATATAAACCATACGTTTTATCTAGCGTATTGGAATTATTTATAAATAGATCTTTATATTCTTGGGGTAGTTGGTGAATTTGTTCTTCTGATATCTGATCGGTTAATCTACGAAGATTTATTTTCTTTTTCTTTGAAGAATTGTTACCTGAAACAGTTAATAAATCATCCAATGTAGTGGAAGTGTTAGGTGTTTCGAAGTCATCCGTGTTAAGTTGTTTCTTCACAAGTTCAATTTGTTGTTGTTGTTGTTGTGACTTTTGTTCAGAGTTGAGTTTTATTTTCTTTGGACGACTCTTAATTTCAACAAAGTGATCTGGTTGATAGTCCTCTTTTTGTTGTGATTTTTTTACCAATTCGTTTAGTGGCTTGGTAATAGGCTTCAGAGTTTCCTCAATTTGAGTTTCGTAAGCTTCTCTACCAATTTTAAGAGCTCTATATTTCTTTCGGAGAGCGTCTGTAGTTTTAATCAACTCTTCTGTTACTTTTACGTCTGTATTTAGCATATTGATATTTTTTTTTATTTTTTCTCACATAAGCAACAGGTGAATATATTTCGTAGTTGTTGGATAATTCGCTCAAAGGGTTTTAGATTGAATTTGATATTAAGGTTACTAGTTTTAACTGACGAATAATATTTCTCGAACTTGTTTGATTCACTTTGTACTGATATAATTTCTTCGTTAATTTGTTCTATATTGCTTTCATATAACATTACTATACTGATATTCAAAAGTGTGGTTAAACCGTTTTAACTGTTATAAACTGTTCTCTTAACTGCTTTGTACTGGTCTCATAACTGGATTAAACCGATTTTAACTGTTATAAACTGCTCTCTTAACTTCTTTGTACTGTTCTCACCGAACAATTCTATACATATGATATGATTAGTATAAATATAATCTATTTTATAGCTTAAGGAAACAGTCAAAGCCTTTTCTATAACGACCTTCATTCAAGGAACTGTCCTTGTCGATAACCATAAAACCAAAACTTGTATTCCAACACTCTGCACACACGTTTTGAAATGATTTAAACGTCATATCTGAATTCACATGATCATTGTAAATATGTTTTAAATTCATTTCGTCTTGTTTGAAGATGATGAGAAAGTTTGCGTTATCTCGAATTAAGTGTTTCGGTATTCTTGTATACGTTTGACATAAGTAAAAACTATCGATGTGATGATGTCTGCCCATACTAAAGTATTCTCGTACTGTGTTTTGTTTTTCACAAGCAATATCATCAAAAATAAATATTGAATTTGGTTTAGCCTCTTCAGGTGTAGTAACATCACTGTTATTACAAAAAGTAAAGAAACCCATATTTTTTATTGGTTTTATAGCTTTAGCTAAAAATGTATACTTTGGCTGATGTAGGGATTTAGAATATAGGTATATATTTTCAAATTTTAATCCATTTGGTTGTAGTAGTAAACTCATCATGACATTAGTTTTTCCACAGTTTGAAGGTCCAGTAATTAAACCTCTTATACTATTTGGAAATAATTCACTGTGCTTTTTCTTTGCTTTATCAGTTTTAGTAAGATCGACATTTTTTATTGGCAATCGGCATGCTTGTTCAACAAAACGCATTATGATGAAAACTAAATAATTTCTTATAAAAATGAAGTATATATTTAAAAACGGTCATACTGTGTCGGATCATTCTATTGCAAACATTCCTAAATACAAAAAATGTTTGATTATTCAAAAAAGAAATCAAACATTCAACCAAATATAAGAAAAGGCGAAGGCTTATTAAACACATTAATAAACAAGCTTCCACTTGAACTACATCTACCTGGTTATCAGTACTGTGGACCCGGAACAAAACTACAAGAACGTATAGCTCGAGGTGATTCTGGAATAAATTTACTTGATCAAGCGTGCAAAGAGCATGATATATCTTATTCCAAATTTAAAAATACATCCGATCGACACATAGCTGATAAGATTTTATCTGAAAAGGCCTGGCAACGTGTTAAATCGAAAGACGCTAATATAGTTGAACGAGCAAATGCACTATTAGTTACTAACCTTATGAAGGGTAAAGTTAAATTTGGTATGGGTTGTTCGAACTTAAGAAATAAAACAACAAAGCAAAAAATTAAAAAGAAAGACAATATGAAATCCAAAAAACTCTCCTTTAAGAGAATGATTAAATTGATTGAGAATAATCTTAAGAAGCGTAAAAAATCTGTATGTTTAGAAAAAACTATAAAAACAGCATTATCTTCTGCTAAAAAGTCAGTTGATAAAAACAATAATAAAATTAAAATACCTAGAGTTATACCTGTACCAAAATTGGGTGGAGCTATTCCCTTTCTCGTTCCTCTATTCGCGGGGTTATCAGCTCTTGGAGCTTTAACAGGTGGAGCTGCAGGAGTAGCTAAAGCTGTCAACGATATAAGTATTGCTAAAAAAGACCTCGAGGAAAAACAACGTCACAATCTTAAAATGGAATCTTATGCCGTTGGACAAGGACAAGGTTTACACCTTAAACCTTATAAAAAAGGATTTGGACTTTATGTACAACCTCAGCCAAAAAACTTCTAAGTACGTTACCCAATCGTGCATTAAATGAAATAGATTTATCAAATTTTGCTAAAAAAAATTTTCCAAATTTTCGTGGTGTATTCATGCGTGACAATTTACCAAAGAGTAAACCAATGAAAAATGAGTGCGGAATTGTTAATCTTGATTCTTCAAATAGTTCTGGAACACATTGGGTAGCGTATTATAAAAAAGGTAAACAAATCGAATATTTTGATAGCTTTGGGAATCTTCAGCCTCCTGTTGAAATTATTAATTATTTAGGTGAAAACATTAACTACAATTATAAACAATATCAAAGTTATGACTCTTTTAATTGTGGGCATTTATGTTTGAAATTTTTATATGATTGTTATTTTTTTAAATAAATAAAAAGATTTAAGTACAAATAATTCATTGTATTTTTTATCATCATGTCGATGACACTTACACTTAGCGGAACAACTTCTGTTCTATCTGTCGAATATTTTCCACCTATAAATCTAGATCAAGACTACGTTTGTGGCTTAATTGATTTTCATTCGTATAATTCTATACCGAATATTGATGAACGCAATAACTTATTCCATATAGGGGAGTATGAAATTGAGATACCTGAAGGAACATATGAAATCGCCGATATTCAAGATTATATTTCCGAAGAATTAATAGCACGAAATTCTGTCACAGAAGTTCGTATTGAAGCAAATAGCAGCACGATGAAATGTGAAATCTTAGCAAACGAGAAAATATATTTCAATAAGGAGCGAACTATTGGAAAATTATTGGGTTTTGGTAGAACTATTCTTTCTGAAGATGATACACATGTATCAGACTCACCTGTTGATATAAATAAGGTAAACGTAATACGTGTTGAGTGTAATATAATTACCGGGTCTTATTTAAATAACATTCTTTTGCATACAATACATGAGTTTTCACCTGAAGCAGGCGCAGGTTATAAAATCATAGAAGTTCCAAAAAATGTAATCTATTTACCAGTGAATGTCAAACGAATAAGTACTGTTACTTTAAAACTTGTAGACCAAGACGGAGAATTAGTTAATTTTAGAGGAGAAAGAATAACAATCCGATTGCATTTAACTCAGGCACAAAAATAATGTTAATCTATAATAATATAACAGATACCAAAGGTCATCATTCAATTAGTTTACCGAAAGCAGTAAAACTGTCAACACCGAAACTATCACAACTGTCAACACCGAAACTATCACCTGAAAACAAAACATATCTTCTTCAATTAGGATTTAAACTTAAATAAAAGCAATATGCATGAAATTTTAAATATTACCAACGGACCTAGCTATGATAATAGTATAACTAAAATCGAGTACCATAGTTATTCGCCATTTCTTCAATCATTCAATCCAAGTGATGAAATACGTATCCCTATACAACAACAGGACTTATGTATTTTGCCTAGTGAAAGCTTCATTTATCTAGAGGGGAGTCTAACTAAAGCAGATGGAACCTTTTCTACATCAAAATTAACTAATAATGGTATAGCCTTTCTCTTCGACGAAATACATTATGAACTCAATGGAATACAAATTGAGAACAATAAAAACGTTGGCATCACAACAACATTAAAAAATTACGTATCCTTGAACGAAAATGAAAGTAAAAGTTTAGAAAATGCATCATGGTTTATTAATACAAGTACTTCAGCCACATCGAGTACTTTTAATTTCTGTATACCTCTAAAAAATCTTTTAGGATTCGCTGAAGACTATAAGAAAATCATTATAAATGCAAGGCATGAATTAGTTCTAATTCGTACTAGAACTAATGAAAATTCTTATTATTCAAGAGATAACGAAGAATTAAAACTCTCAATTTTTAAATTACAATGGAGAGTTCCACATATAACCTTGTCCGATTCTAATAAACTAACGTTGTTTAAACAAATACAATCAAAATCAATTCAAATGCACTTTCGAACTTGGGAAATGTATGAATATCCAACACTACCAACCACAACTGATCATGTGTGGACTGTCAAAACTTCAAGTCAACTTGAGAAGCCCAGATATGTTATTATTGCTCTACAAACTGATAGAAAAAATCAAAGAAATAAGGACAGTAGCAAATTTGACCATTGTGATATTAGTAACGCAAAATTGCATTTAAATTCAGAATATTACCCTCGTGAAGACTTAAATCTTAAATTTAAATTAGACAGATATGCTGTTCTCTATGAAATGTACAGTAAATTCCAAGAATCCTACTATCAAAAGGAGTCACAACCACTTTTATCGCGACAAGATTTTAAAGATATGGCACCGATTATAGTATTTGATTGTTCTAGACAAAATGAATCAATTAAAACTGGACCTGTGGATGTAAAAATTGAGCTAAAAACAAATGTTGCGATCCCTTCTTCCACAACAGTATATTGTCTGATTCTTCATGATCGTATAATAGAATATAATCCTATTACGGGAGATGTTCACAAACTGACTTAAATTGAATGTGCTGATATATAACCTTGTCAGTACACAAAGTGAATTTATCGAGAACATACTTATTAGCTTTTTTTTTTTTTATTATGAATACTTTTATTGTGGACTTTCAAGGCTTTGGAGTATTCAATAAAGACTTTATTCTAAAAGAATTAAGGTAGGGGGGCCAAATAAGGCCCTGTTCGCAATAAGGCCCACTTGTCAGAAAACACAGAAACGAACAAATAACGGGACTTTTTTTGCTTTGCATATTTAAACCATGTCTACAAGAACACATGCAAAGGAAAAAAAGCCAGCTGCGCGTTTCAGGTCTTGACCTATAGTTCAATGAAGTTCGTTTGGGGGTGAAGAACTACCAAATTATAAAAAAGTAGTGTGTTTTGTGTTCTTTTTTAACAAATTTAAACAAAGTAAGTACCTATTTTTGATTTTTCCCGTATAATATATAATATTTTAAGTAAATTACAACATTTGTTTGTAAAAAATGTTTGATCGTTAGTTTTAAATAATTCTTTTTTTTTAGTCTTGCATGTTCCTAATAAGGCCCACAAAAATAAGGGATGGGCCTTATTGGGCACACGCAAATTTGCTTTTAATTTATTGGGTCTTATATTATATTTTTAATGTGTTTCAGACCAAATGCCAACTTTTCCCAAAAAAAGAGCTTCTAATAGGACAGTAACCAACATAAAAAACGCGTTGCAGGTTAAAGAAGATTTTTGTTTTATTTTTTTACGAAGAAGTGAAGTTTAAATTTTTTTGTTTAAGTTTTTTGCTAAAATTAAGTTTTTTTTTAATTTGTGTTTTTTGTTAAACTCATGAGACTATTTTCTTATGAAATAAATTTAAAAGAAAATGTTTGTTGAAAGATATTGATTTTTTTGTGTGTTTTACTTGCGAAATTATTAAGAAAACTGAGTGGGCCTTATTAAGACCCCATGGGCCTTATTAAGAACAACGTAAGCTTTTTTGAATGTCAAAAAAAATATACTTTTCAAATTTACGAAAACAATAAAATCTATGTTTTCATGTAGATAAAACGACAAAGAATCATAACCTTTTTAGTTTACTCGGATACTCTCAAAAATCTAGCAGTTATTTCGAAAAATCCGTTAGGTGGGCCTTATTTGGCCCCCCTACCTTAGCTGTACTATATGATGAACATCATCATCATCATTTCATTGTTACACCACCATGTAATTTGAGTCTGTTACCTGCATCACTTCAAAGAGAAGCTCATTGGTTGTATAATAATTATCATGGATTGACTTGGAATGGAGGGAGTACTAATTTTACAAAAGTAAAAATATTTCTTCGAAATAAAATCCAAAATGGAACTGTCTACGTCAAAGGAATTGAAAAAGCACAATGGCTTAAAGAAGTACTTAGTAATGAAAATGTAGAAGTAAAAAACGTAGAAGATTTTTTTACCTGTCCAAATTTAAAGGAACTCAGAAGAATTTATCCTAATCAAATAAAATGTCAAAGCCATGCGAAATGTTGCGCACTTCAGAATGTTTACCTTTTAAGAAATTTCTTAAGTGAATAAAAAGCAAAGATTGTATTCTTTTTATAAAAAACATTTTTTATTAAATTTTATTTTATTATTTAAGAATTTTTTTTCATGTGGGTTTTTAGCCCTCTTTATGTATGTAGCTTTTCAGCTCGTTGAATAGAGTTGTCCTAAATTCCTCTATTGTTTGCACTGATGATGTTAACTTTGTTTCATATGCAAGGTAGTTTGCTACCATGCATACGACTGTGCCGTCATCAAATCCCATTAGATTTCTCGGAATCTTTACATTTTTGATTTGGTATATGGGTGCCTCTGTTTTTCCATATCTTGCTTCCCATTCTCTCTTCATATAATTTTCCAACTTTGATAGAGCTTCGCTTCCTGATACTCCCAACGTATTGTAGTATTTTATTGATCGTTGTTCGTTATTTACAACGAATAGGGTCCAGTGTAACCCTACTACTTCGACTGGCAGCAGGAGTAGTTTAAAATCGAAAACGTTGTTATACTGGTGAAACTGCTTTACTTTTTTGTCCTTATCCCCCTTTAGAATGCCAATCGATATGGACTGTAGATTCAGCAAGGATTTTCCTGATTTTTCTAGGTTGTAGAGGTAGTTGGACATTTGAGTGGCGTTCACTTGTGTTGAAGACATTTTTTTGTTGGTGCTCTAGTTGTTGTTGTATTCTTTATTGGATTTAAAAATGATTTTTTTTAAATTTATTTGTTGTTGGTGCTCTAGTTGTTGTTGTGGATGTACGAGTACTTTTAATTTGATTTTAAAAAATGATTTTTTTTTAATTTATTTGTTGTTGGTGCTCTAGTTTTTACTTCACTTTTTCACAAGAATTGCTAAAACTGAATTAAAAAAAAGTAAGAACGTACAGCTTTTATAGTCTAAAATTTATCATAATAATTGATAACTTTTAGAAACATAAACTAATATTTTATCTCAAAACTGAAAAATTTAATTTTGCATTCTTAATCTTTAATTAACTGTTTGAAATCGGATATTGCGGTTTAACATTTTTATTTTAAAAATTGTTTCTTTCTTAAAAATTTATAAAAATTTAAAAAGTAAAGGACATTGCGGTTTTACGTTCTTTATTTGAAATTGTTTCTTTCTTAAAATTAAAAAAGAAAAAGTATCGGACATTGCGGTTTTACATTCTTTATTTGAAATTAATTTTCTTTTTAAACAAAAACGGATATTGCGGTTTTACATTCTTTATTTGAAATTCTTTTTCTTTTTAAAATAAAAATAAAAACGGACATTGCAGTTTTATATTTCAAGTTTTTATATTTTTGTCTTAAGAATTGATAAACAAAAATATCTTTCAATTTCATTATATTTGCAAAAAACCGAATACATAATTTGAACCTATAGTCATAGATATTTTCTAAATTTTGCTTTGGGCTACTCCTATTTAAATTTAAAACAAGCTTTTGAAGTTACTATCTCTGAACAAATTGGAGATTGTTGACATTGAGAACACAGTTTGTTGCATACGCGATGGTCACTTTTAGTGTTGTAGGGTATGTGACAACTTTCACAATAGTATACGCAACAAAATGCAACGGTAAATGATGTTATAACATTGAAATGGTTATTGAAATATAGTAAATGAAGGGTCCAGGGGAAAACGGCACAAGTCCATTTTTTTGTCAAAATTAAACTAATGATGGCATCTTGTAGATTTTTGTGAGTACTTAATGATGTTCTATACTCTTAAAAAACAATGTGATTCTACCTAAAAACATTTTCAAAAAAAGCCATGCTGCAGAAGAACAGCCTATGTCCATAACGTTGTATGGAAGAATGGCACGAAATTTTGACTTTCTTTTCAATTTAGCTGGGAAAGTAAACTTATAATTTCGTTTTCTGCTTGATTAAAATTGAAAAACGACACAAGTCTCATACTGTAGTCATTAAATTATTTTTATTAAATCTATTTATCCATGAAATGAACATTAATTTTTTTCTGGGGCTAAGAAAATGATGGGCTAAAAAACTGTGTTTTTGAATATTTTATTTTCCTTCTATATTAGCCTGTGTAAGAAAGTGAACCTTAATATTCATTTTTCTCCGAATTGGTTTGATGTGACTCATGCCGTTTTTCCCCTGGACCCTTCAAATGTATCTTCTTCTTCTCATTGGAACTAGAAACTCCTTCATAAATAATTTTTTTTTGCCTTGGTTCCGTATTCATACACCGTTATTTTGTAGTCTTTAAAATAATTTTGAAACAATTTCAGTTCCTCTATTCCACAACCATCTAGCGGTATGTCAATTTGTGTTTCATTTAAGAGTGCAATTGTTCGACTTGTTTGCTCTTTTCCAATGTCTCTTCTTACTTTAGCGAAATTTACTTCATTGTCTGCATATGCTTTTGCTACAATCAAAACACGCGGTAAACATAGATTATCATAATTTTTTATGTAAACTATTCCTTTTCGCTTAAAGCACTCTTCATCAAAGTTATTGTACATCGTGGAAGATTTGCCTTGGAAAATTTTGCTTATCATCTCCCATACGTTGGAAAAACTCAATTCAGAGCAGTTCTTAAAATTAATCCAACAAACTACTATGGTCGACTGTGAAGCTTTTCCCACTAAATGTCACGCCCATTTCACTTAAGCGTGGTTCGTTTAAGTTAAAAACAATGTCACGCCTACCTTATCGGTAGGACAAAGATCTTTTAAGGCCAGTGTTAAGATGGGGTTGATGTTCTATGGCGTTTTTTATGCAAGAAGTAGGCTCTTCTTGAAATGGGACTGGATTTATGAGAAAATCAATCTTACGTCCCTTCAAATTGAATCTCTTGACGGTGGTCTCAAAATCAGTCAATATTTTGAATCGCTGAAAAATCAAAAGAAGAAAAAGAAAGCACATTGATATTTTTTTTTTTTTTTTTGATCAATTTTTCTTGTTTTACATAAATATTTGAGAATCCAAAAGAATTTTGAATTTTCAAATACTACTTCCGCCAAAGCACCCAAACAGTTTCCTCTTTAATCTTTTTTTTATTTTATTTTAAATTCATTGCAACTGACTCATTCTCATTACCAACATACTATTTGCAAATTCTTATCTTCTATAATCATTTTTTATGAAATTTAAAACTACATTTGATTTCTCATCATTTTATACAAGCGCCGGTCGCACGCGTCACATGCCTCCAAACACCCCAAAATCCTTATCATCTGACCGCAACTCATTGCCGTAACCTGCTAAATTAACTGCTTATCACCTCTCTCACTCTAACATAGTGCTACCTCTTTAATTGCTCCTCAACAGTTTCCTCAATATTTTAAATTTGAATTTTCAAATACTACTTTCCCGCCAAAGCAACCTCTTTAAGCTTTTTTTATTTTATTTTTAAATTCATTGCAACTGTCTCATATTCATAACACCTCAAAATCCTTATCATCTGACTGCAACTCATTGCCGTAACCTGCTAAATTAACTGCTTATCACCTCTCTCACTCTAACATAGTGCTACCTCTTTAATTGCTCCTCAACAGTTTCCTCAATATTTTAAATTTGAATTTTCAAATACTACTTTCCCGCCAAAGCAACCTCTTTAAGCTTTTTTTATTTTATTTTTAAATTCATTGCAACTGTCTCATATTCATAACACCTCAAAATCCTTATCATCTGACTGCAACTCATTGCCGTAACCTGCTAAATTAACTGCTTATCACCTCTCTCACTCTAACATAGTGCTACCTCTTTAATTTGCTCCTCAACAGTTTCCTCAATATTTTAAATTTGAATTTTCAAATACCACTTTCCCGCCAAAGCAACCTCTTTAAGCTTTTTTTATTTTATTTTTAAATTCATTGCAACTGACTCATATTCATTACACCAACATACTATTCAAAACTCTTATCTTCTAACCCAATTTGAAATTTCAAACTACAGCCACTTTGAATTCTCAACGTTATTATTATTATTATACATACGACAGGTAAATGTAAACTACATAATTACTCATAATTTTAATGAACAATAAATTATAAACTGAACGTTTTACCTTATCATTATTCATTATTCATCAACCATCCATTTCTATTCAATTTTATTTTTAATTTCATTGTATCTGACTCATATTCATTATTAACATACTATTTAAAATTCTTATCTTCTAACCCCAATTTGAAATTTCAAACTACAACCGCTTTGAATTCTCAACGTTATTTTATTATTATATCATCATACCTTATCACCAAAAATATTTAATAATTTATTCTTCAACCCCCATTGCGCTTTTTTAAATCGCCTAACCGACTCATTCTCATTTACCAACATTCTATTTGCAAATTCTTATCTTCTATAATCATTTTTTATGAAATTTCAAACTACATTTTGATTTCTCATCATTTTATACAAGCGCCGGCCGCACGCGTCACATGCCGACAAACAAACTTCAAACAATTACTCGCCGACAACATAACACTAAATCCTTATCGTCTCACCACAACTCATTGCCCTAACCGCAAAATTAACTGCTTATCACCTATCTCACTCAAACATAGTGCTATCTCTTTCTGGCTCAGAATTCCCAGTCTCAACCGACCTAGTTACTACTCAAAAACATATTTTTTTTAAAGTTTTGAAATGCAAGGTTTCTTAAACTTTTTAGAAGCATCTCTATAAAAAATTTCATTACAATCCGTTATTTCGATAATGAGGAGTTCAAGATAAGAAAAAATGGTTCTGTGGCAGGTACAGTCAGCAATACATATCTTGTTTTCAATTTTTACTTGCGACTTATAGGTACTACGAGTATAAGGCAAGTTATGCATTCGTAAAAAAAATCGAACTCGAGATTTTGATCAAAGTTGACATTACGATGATAGCGAAGACTAAAAAAGTGGGTCTCGCAATTCTGTCTGTCTGTCTGTCTGTCCGTTCGATTGCAGCTAAACGGCTCGGCCGATTTTCTTCAAACTTGGTAGATATGGGTTTTAATTTTTTCCCCCCGGATGTTTTTTGATTTGATTTTTTAAGACCAAAAATAACGGTACCTGCCATACGAATTTTTTTCGAAATTTTATGAACATTTTTTTTCTCAAAAACTGTTAAACAGATTTTAAAAATAAGAACACAAAAAAATTTCATTTAATTAAAGCTAGGTATTTGTTGAAAAAAATTTCAGAAAAATGGTTATTGAGGGTACCTCCCATGGAACCTTTTTTTTTGTTTGTGATTTTTTCAAAAACGGTAAAGCCGATTTTGATCATTTTTTTTTGCTAAGGCTCCCCAAAAAACCTGAATAGAATTGTGTACTCAAATTTTGAAAAAAAATTTTTAAAAAAAACTTCAAATTTTTTTTTTCAAAACTCTATATTTCGAAAACCCCTTGCTAGATTTTTTTTAAACTCGATAAATAAAAGTTTCTCAATATAATATACAAGATGTAAAAGAAAAAATTGTATTTTACCTAAAAATAAAGGTACCTACCATACAAATGCTAAGAAATTAAAAAAAAAATGGTTTTCAAAAATCGTATTTTTCTCGAAAACGGCGCCTAGAATTTTGATAAAATTCTTTTTCTTGCAATTAATTTGTACGATCTTTAATTTAATTAAAAAAATTTTGAAATTAAGATATTACAGCTTGTACCTACCATAGAACCATTTTTTCGAATTTTGAACTTCTCATTATCCACATAACGGATCTTAATGAAAATTTTTAGAGAGAAGCTTCTAAAAAGTCTAAGACACATTGCATTTCAAAACTTTAAAATAAATATTTTTTGAATTTTTGAAAAAAAAATCTATTTTTTCTTTTTTTTTGAAAATTCGATATCTCAGAAACGGCTCAATATTTTTTTTTTGTAAATTTTATTTTTATTCGAACAATAATAAAAACTAAATTGGCGTACCAAAATTTTTTCTTTAAAAGATTTTAAAAAGTTTGTACATATGTAAAAGCTTTTTTTTAAGAAACCACTAAAACGACTTATAATTTTTGTTCTTGCATAAATTCATATTTGGATAGCAATATGTTTTTGTATCTTACTACTAAAATAATTTAAAAAATAATTTGATCCTTATGAACAGTTTTCTCTAATAACATTCGATTTTAAAATTCCTAGTCTATTACATAAGAGCAAGTTCGTGCGACCCAGTCGTGCATTTTATTTGTATTAAATTATAGATCATATAAGAATTAATCGAAAGAAAAATTTTTTTGGCAAAATTCTCGGAAACGTTTTCGAGAAAAATACGATTTTCGAAAACCATTCTTTAACATTTGTATGGAGGAAACTGTTATTTTTAGGCAAATAAATTTTTTTTATCAAGTTTTAAGAAAAATAGAGGTTGGGATTTTCGAATTATGAAAATTTTTTAAAAAATCAAAAAAACATTTTTTGAAAATTTGAATACACAATAATATTAAAACTTCTGGGGAGCTTTGATGTACAAAAAATGATCAAAATCGGTCGTACTGCTTATGAGAAAATCAAAAACGAAAAAATGGTTGCAAGGCGAGTACCAAAAATAACTACTTCTTGGAAATTTTTTTTCCATCATTATCTAGCTTTAACTATATGAATTTTTTTGATTTGTTTTTTTACTTCTGTGGGACAGTTTTTGAGAAAAAAAAATATATACGAGCACATAATAAGATTTCGAATAAAAATCGTATGGTAAGTACCGTTATTTTAGGTCTTAAAAAAAAAGAAATTGTGGACTGAAAAAATTAAATGTTTGACGAAAATCGGCTGAGCCGTTTAGGCTGTAGTCAAAAAGACAGACAGACAGAATGGCGAGACCCACCTTTTTCGTCTTCGCTATGATCTTAATGTCAACTTTGACCAAAATCTCGAGTTCGATTTTTTTTACGAATGCATAACTTGCCTTATACCTATAAGTCGCAAGTAAAAAAGGAAAAAAATGAAAGACTACTTTAAAGTGGGAAATAATTTTCAAAAAAATGTAACATATTTTGACTAATGTCAAAATTCAATTTTTTTTTTGAAAACTTAATACCTGGACTGCATGTGCTTCCAGTTGGACGGCTCCTAGAACCACACAGCTGACACCACTATTGGAGCTCTGCGCATGAACGATTTAAGGGTTATATTAATTCTCGCAGAGGTGACGTGAATTGACCACCAAGGTCATGGTCATGGTGAACGGTTTGACACCGCTAGACTTTTTCTTGCTGAGTTTCCTGAAGTCTCAGGTGTTTTTTAGTCTGTTTTTATACCCGCCCTTATTGAAAAACCCTTTATTAGACCAACAAATATCTTTTGTTTCACCAATAAGACAAATCGGCAGAGGCTAAATATATCTGTCATAATGCCAAAATATGATCTTATTTTATGACTGCAGTTGAAAAGTTATGCGTGGTCCCTGTATACTCAAAAACAAAAATGATGTTCAAAAAAGAGGGTGTCCTATCACTTAACTAGTTTCAAAAACGGTAACAAGAAAATTTTCAACACCTCTTTCTTTTGAACTATAAATTCTTTAAGAAATATTTTCTCAAAAAACGAAGGTATATTTAAAGTTTTTGGGATAGTGACCCGTTCTTAGGATATTAGTTAAAACGCACTTTTTACAAAATGGCGCGGCTAAAGAACGGCTAAAATTAAAGAAAAGAAACATTACGTATCGATAGATCTATGAGCTGTAGTGCAGGTTTCACTTTTACACAATACCGAATTTTGATTTAACAGAGTTTTGTGATTAAGTCCAACAAATAACGGCACGACCCGTTCTCAAAATGTATACCTATGTTATGTATAGCTGCGTAAAATCAACACATTTTCAGCATTTGACTAAAAGTTGATGAGATCACTGCAAACTAAAAGTCAAGCTATTGTAATTGTAGCCTCTTATTCTTGCATGCTTATACCGCTAAGATGTAAATGTCACGCTTATACCCTAATATAAAGACAGAATTCCTCGCATCTATATGTATAGCTGCGTTTGCAATTTCATAATCAAAAGCCTATGCACAATGCGTATGAAATGCTTTTGAAAATTCCGACCACAAAACCACATATTCCATCTTAGAAAAGTTCCTCCCACCATTGCAAGTGCGTGAAAAGCTATTCGCTTACGCATTAGGGAGAATAAACATCAAAAACGGAATCCAGAAACAATATATTATTGCGTGGACATTTTCATTACCATTCCCTCCCGCCCTCTGATACCTGATGCAATTTAAATAACCACAATTCTATAGGTAGATGAAATTCCCCCTCAGAAAGCTGTTGGAGCGATCTGAAAACAGCAATGCACTAGCTGCCGTATTAATGTCGCAATGCTTTTGCACCGGTGTTACTCAGTACAAGATATAGAAGTCCAATATTGAAGGAAATTCAGCTACCGAAGTCATAATTCTTTAAACTTAATTGAGCGGGCTTTGGCTAGGTGGCATGACCAATCCAAACCGACTTGACAAGTTGAATATAATTAACATACCTACAATGTCTTTCGGAATGCTTTGTAGCCTTAACTAATTTTACGGACCAGCAAATTAGCAGGAGCTGACACAGTGTAGGCAGGCAGCAACTTTCAATACGATTACCATCAACTTAATGAAAACAAGATGCTACGTGAAAAATGAAATAAAATACGGGATTTCATTGCGCTAAAAACTGGCTGCTAAGCCTTCTGTCACTTAAAATATAAATTAAATAAATTAAAAATATCTATACCTTAAATGGTCAGTTATAAGGTAAAAATTAGCATTGAAGATTTATGCAGTTCTATTAAAAGCTATTTTATTGACGATTAATCCCAAATTGACAATTTTAGAAATTTATCAATTTACTGAAGCCTTATCTGAGGAATGCAAGTGAGGCATTTTGAGTTGGCCATCGAATTTCTCAAATAGCTTTGTGCGTACTATTGTGTGTGTAGTTCGAAAGCTTGGGGAAAATTTACTTCTCAAGAAAAAAACATAAATGAGTTGCTGGCAACGCGTATAAGATGAATGTGGCCACATTTTAGTGCTGACTTGGTTATTCTATATAATTCTAGGACTCCGATGACTAGGACTGTTTGAAGAAATATCGCCTCTGGCATTCTGTACAGTTCAAGGCATAATCTTGGATTCTGCCAAAGATCAAAAATCTTGTCCATTTAAAGAAAGTGAAACATATGTAGAACCAAATCTTTAATATGCTAAGCCTTCAAACCTTTATAAGATATACATACCTAACCTATAGGGTATAAGCTATAAATAAGATCACTCCTAGTCCTACTCAAGGTGTCAAAGTCCATTTTTGTTGAAGTAGACTAGTCTCAACATAAGTAAGATGTTCATATTTTGCGAAATGGGGAATTTTTGTGTTCAAATAGTTTGTTCGCAGAATTTGCAAGTTTGTGAAATGGTTTTTATCTCTCCGGTACAAGACAGACAAAATTGACCCAAAAACAGCATAAAATTGAAAATAATAAAAATGGTACCTTCGCAAAATGAATTTCAGAAATTTTATAGAAAAAAGAAGATGGCTAACTTCACTCTTGCAAATCTGCGAATTTTTGCTTTTAGGAAAATATGTAATTGAAATTTTTTGTTCGCAAGATTTTTTTGAAATGTTTATTATTATTTGAGCCATGACGTTGGGCACGTACCGGCACAAGTTGCTTTTCTTAAGAATTCGAAAATGGTGGTTTATATATACGACTACTGGATGTACTTATATATATTACCTTTTTTACGCACTTTCAAACATGAGCATTTTTGCATTTGTCGTTGTATTTATCTAAGTTTTAATACACATGTTTCTTTGCAAACATAGGCTAAGCTTTGACTTAACGGAGGGACTCACGGTCACTCGTACAATGTAACCTAAACTTTGCGATCTTGGATCTCATATCTGCAACTGACCCTCCCTTGGTCGATAAGTCCAACTGGAGTAGGATATCCTACTAATTACCCTCTAACGAGGGTGTGTTCCCACTAAGGCGCTCTCAAAAAGACAGAATTAACGATTATATCTCCAGTTCTAGTTATGAAAACTTTTCTAGTGATCACCTTATGTGAGATACTCCGACAGAACATATTTTCTTTCAGTAGTTGGTAGATGAATGCCATATAGGTCGCAGTCGCAGCTTTCATATCCCCGTAGTGAGTTCTTTCTATCGGATTATTTGACTTGCTGTCCTAAGGAAAAGGAAGTGCTCGTTCCCCTGGGTATGAGGGTTGTGTAATCGGGTTAACTTCCTTACCACCTAAAATTACCATGTTATGAAAGGAACACAATAAGCGTCAGATACCAATTACCCTGAAATGACAACAACTCCCAGTACCTCAAAGGATAAGAACCTGAAAGTATAAGAAAATCCTGCGATGAAAGAAGAAGACTTACGCAATCTCCCAGTTTAAGGAGATCGGTAAGCCTCGCAATCGAAACAACAACCGAAAATTTTATAAAAAATGAGCGATTGCCTGCTGGCTTTAAGATCACAATGTAGACTTTGCGAAGCAGAGAAGGTTACCTAGTCATCGAACCACGGGAAATAGCTGATGTATTTTCTAGCAGGATTTCGAGCATCGGGTAAAAGACCAAGAAGACAGGCCATTTCTAATCAATGAAGAACCTGCTTTGCCGCACAGCGCAAAAAAGGTGTGCTAAGGTATAAAAAATCTTGAGAACAACAAGGCCGCAGAATCGAATGGCTTAAGTGGAGAGCTCTTCAAGAACGAAGGTGATGTTTTGATAGGGTGTATGCATTAAATCATCAACCAAGTGTGGGTGAGATGACTGGACTATCAACCCATTCACAAAAAAAGCGATCTTATGTCTGCTAAAACTGTCGAAGCATACCCCTTCTAAACATCGAATATAAGATCCTATCCAACGTGTTGTGTGTTCGTATTAAGCCGTTTGACATTGATCATAAACCAAATTTTCTCATAGGGAGAAATCCTGCGGGAAAGAGTTACGGATTTCAAGTAAAAGTTCACGATCTTTTCATCGAGTTCACTACCCCATATGATAGCATTCATCGTCATGAACTCGAAATAGTGATCTCCGAAATTGGAAAATACACGGTGCATTGTGCGACTTGGGAATAGTTCCTCCGAACTATTCCAAACATGCACAGAGTTTCGCTAAGTATATGGGTCATCATATGTGACTACTTAAATCTCGTAGTTGAGCAGGTAATGAATGCGCAGGACAGCCATTAAAATCGAAGGTAATTTATATGCAACAAATCTGTTGCTTTTTGAAATCCCGCTTTTCAAAAATTCCGAAAAAAAAGTTTTAAAATTCCGTCTGCTAAAATACTGCTTTTTTAAAATCCCGTCTTCTAAAATCCCGCTTGTTCAAAATCCCGATCTATTTTAATCCCGCTTTTTGAAATCCCGTCTCTTATAATCCCGTGTTTTATAATTTTAAATTTAAAAAAAGCGGGATTATAAGAAACAGGATTATAAAAAAAGGAATTATAAAAACGGGATTAGAAAAAGCGGGATATCGAACCCAACCCATTTTAAGATCTTGAGATAAATGAGGACAAGTCCACGCTCAACACGAAAAGCTTATACTACCTGTTCTAATTAATGGCAGGGCAAGTCTCGGATAAAAAGGTAAAGCTGCCACTGGACTTTTTCGAAAAAAAAGAGTTTACACTTGAGCTCATTTTCAGATGCACTGTTTAGTTCAGAGATTCTTTCTTTGGTCGAACTTCAAGAATGTGGAATACTTTACCCAGCTCAATATTTCACTCCAATCACGATATTCATACATTTAACACCAATTTGCATCGGTATCTCCTATTAATTCCTCTCCACAATTCCTTAACGCTTGCAATGAGCTAAACCATTTTAAGGGTATTCATACACCTTAGTGAGGGACTTTTCAAATGTCCCCACAAATTTTGGGTGTGATATGAAAAAATAATTCTTTGAAGCGCGAATTTCTCGTCGACTAAACGATTTCTTATGCGGGCCGATATTTGTATGTACTATAAACTAATATTTAATACCCACATTTTAGAAATAATCAAAACAAATTTTTACCTCTCATTATGCCTTTCCCCTCCTGATACAAGCCCGTGAATGAGAAGCGGGAAAATTCAAATTAATTTCGGATATTATAAATTAAAATTTTATTTGCAGTTAATTTTAAAATAATTACATTTTGCGATTTAATAAATTAAGATCTATGAAAAGTATTATAACACTTTCTCACAACAACAGTTATAACAGTTTGATATGTAGTATGAAATATTCAATGTGCCTTGCGTGGTTTAAAGCATATCAATGGATTCCCGAAGTATATCCTAGGTCCGGCCAGCGAAGGGCACTTGCCCATGGAACCCCTTAAGCAATATACCTATTTTATCCAAACTGTTATAAATTGCCATTTCATAAGTCACATCCGTTTACAATAGGTATATCTCCATGCTTCTTTATATTTCTGGTTCTATCTACTCAAGCTCTAAAGTTTGAAGGTTGTTTAAACCTTCAACTTAATGGACTCAAAGAAACGCATTAAAATGGCCTATTTTTAACGTCATCCGCTCATTTTTACTTGCGACTTATAGGTGCTATAAGGCAAGTTATGCATTCGTAAAAAAATCGAACTCGAGATTTTGATCAAAGTTGACATTACGATGATAGCGAAGACCAAAAAAGTGGGTCTCGCAATTCTGTCTGTCTGTCTGTCTGTCGGTTCGACTACAGCCTAAACGGCTCGGCAGATTTTCTTCAAACTTGGTAGATATGGGTTTTAATTTTTTCCCCCCGGACGTTTTTTTTGTTTTTTTTTTTAACACCAAAAATAACGGTACCTGCCATACGATTTCTTTTTCGAAATTTTATAAATATTTTTTTTTCTCAAAAACTTTCCCACAGAATTTTTTAAAAAAATTTTTAAAATTTCATTTGGTTAAAACTAGCTAATGGTTGAAAAAAATTTTACAAAAAATTGTTATTTTTGGTAGCCCCCCTGGGTCCATTTTTTTTGTTTTTGATTTTCTCGAAAACGGTACAGCCAATTTAAATATTTTTTTTATGCTAAAGCTCCTCCAAAGTTTGAATATTATTACATATTCAAATTTTCAATTTTTAATTTTTTGGGTTTTTAAAAAAAAAATCAAAATTTTTTTTTGGAAACTCAATATTTCGAAAACCCCATTCTCGATTTTTTTCAAACTTGACAAAAAAAAGTTTCTTAACATAATCTACAAGATTTAAGAAAAAAAATTTTGTTTCATCTAAAACTAACGGTACCTTCCATACAAATTTTAAAAAATGGTTTTCGAAAATTTCGAATTTTGCTAAAAAATTTTTTCTTTTGATTAATCTTTACGATCTATAATTTAATAAAAAAAATTTTTTTAATCTAGATATTACTGACTGTACCTACCATAGAACGATTTTTTCGAATTTTGAATTTCTCATTATCGACATAACGGATTTTAATGAAATTTTTTGTAAAAAAGCTCCAAAAAAGTTAAAAAAACATTGCATTTAAAAACTTAACAAAAAATATTTTTTCAATTTTTAGAAAAAAAAAGTTTTTTTTTTTTTTTGAAAAATTCGATATCTCAAGAACGGCTTAGTTTTTTTTTTTGGAAATCAGACTTTTATTCGTTGTTGGATTGGCGTACCAAAATTTTTTCTTAAAAATGTTTTAAAAATTTTGTACATAAAAGCTTATTTTTTTAAGGAACCACTACAACGACTTATAATTTTTGTTCTTGCATAAATTCATATTTGCATAGCATTCTGTTTTTATCTCTTACTACTAAAAGAATTTAAAAAATTAATTTTATCCTTATGAACAGTTTTCTCTAATATCTAACATTCGTTTTTAAAATTTGTAGTCTATTACATAGGAGCAAGTTCGTGCGACCCAATCGTGCATTTTATTTTTTCTAGGAAACGCTTGTGCAATGATATTACCTTGAGTACTCATATGTGTATCTTGTGGAACACCTTGGTATTTTGGTCAGTGAGTTGGACCTTCATGCCGGAGATCAGCGTTCGCCCCACAGCTGTTGCCACTTACAAACAAAATTCTTTTTCAGGGGTACTGCCGCTTGCGAATAAAGTGAACAATTTTCCAACAATATATTTCTTGCATTAAAAACGCTTCTCATCTTAGTACATCTAGGTATTCCAAATATCACAGGATTAAGTGGCATAGAAGCCATATGCTAGCGGGCCAGTTTTGATTTTAATTATGAGTAGGTATGCATCTTGAGTATGCATCGCAGGTTTGGACTCCTCTTTATGATATTCATATTGAGAGATTAGAATCTGTGCAAAGAAACTTTACTCGTTTTGGCTTGAAAGGACTTCAATGGAGTGATCCTTCGTATGTCCTCTCTTATGACCAACGATTATCTATTCTTCAGATGCAAACTTTGGAACAAAGAAGAACAAACAATGATTTGGTATTTTTCCACCAATTAATAACAGGCGTCACAGATGCACCAGACCTTTTATGTTCGGTTTATTTTAATTATCGGGGAGGAGGTTATAATCTTCGAGGCCTCGATATGATTAAGGTCTCAACACATAGGACCAACTATGGCATTCATGAGCCCTTGACACGTATGGGTAGACTTGTAAATTGGAATTCAAATATTTTTGATTTTAATATAAATAAATGTAAATCAAAAAACCTTCTCAAAACCAGTGGTCCACGCTCCTAAATGTTCTTTTTTTCATGTTATGTTATTGTTTTGTTCTTACGTAATATTATTTGTTTATTTTTCATGTTTTCTTGTGTCAGTGTTAATTGTAATAGAGTTTGCCTACTAACAACTAACACTGCAGTAAATGATGAGCCGGTGGTATAACACAGTTCTCTGTGTTGGCAAACCATTGGTCGAAAGACGGAGCTAGCTATAAGCTTTCTTCGACCAATTCTGATAGTGTGAAAAAAAAATAAGTTTAACGTATACTATTTCGATCTTGGAAATACTCGTATAAACTTCAAAAGTAAAAAATATATATAAATTCCGAGGTGAAAGAGCTGAAGCACGATTTTTTAGCTTCTTTTTGGCCACCAATTATCTACTTTACAAAATTACGTTTGATCCACGTTCTCAAAATTCAATCTTGTTTCACTTCTCTATTCAGCAGTAAACCATGTTTTTCTCACAAATTCTTTTGCGAATTTTTAAAAACTCAGTTTTTTGTTAATCCCGTATTGCATATTTCCCATATTTACCCCTTTTTTTTTTTTAAATATTTCTTTTCTCTTTTGTGGAAAATGTTCAAACTAATTAGTTCAATAGGCGGAAAGCATTTGTTCACCATCCAGTTTGGGCTGCGGCAGTTTTTAGCGGGGCATAATGTTGTGGTCGGGAATAGAGGGGAGGCAGCACCAGCAGCGGTGGCGGCGGTGGAACTCCCTGCTGAATACGCTGCTGTTGTCATCACATCGTCGGTCGTCGTCGATTGTCTTTGCCATCATGGTTCTCACCACGACGCGACGCGTTAACACCGCTCCCCTTCCTTAGCCCCCCACCCCGCCCCTAAAATTGGATTTCTAGTGATTTGCAAAAATACCTGTTCAAGAATGTGTTCACAGGTATTTTCGCACCTCATTTGGGTGTTTATCTTTTGGGCTTGTTCTTCGTCTTGACTTGAGGTTTCTTTTCAGTTGTTGAGAATGCATAATTCGGATTAATGACTATATGGTCGTCGTTCGGTCCGTCCGTCCGTCTGTCCGTCGTCAACACAAAATTTCAACAGAATAAAACCAGAATGGAGACATCACTTCGGAGTGGTAAACAGGAATATTCGTATACGAAAACGAATCCAAACATATGACACACTCCGTGGAACCCTACTGATGGGAAACATCAGCTATAAGAGAAAGAGGCACATTCCCACTCTTAGACCATACAACCAGCAAACCTCCAAGAACTACAGCTTGTTCCACGACGACCAGTTGACATTATGATCGAATTAGCCAGCTTCGAGGGTGTGAATGTGCATATCGAACGAGTGCAAGAACCAGGAGTAGGAATAAGCTGTTTGCTATACAACCAACGACTAGACGACCGACACGTCAACCCATATGACGACCATGTATTCTGGAGGAGGCCGCCGCGGAAGGACGCACGAACAAGACTCATGAACCGTATTGGGTTACATTTATGCGCGATGATTATTAATATTTTTTCTTACTGCTATTTTGGTTTTATTCCAAAGTCAACAAAAGCAGTAGGTAAGGCACCCTAGGAGGGGGTCCTTTGTGACCAGCAGAAGCAGGAAAATCCAAAAATATGATATTAGAAAATAAGTGAAACATGGTAACGAGTAAATATTGACAGCTTGTCATTTCGTATGAATCGGTTTTGTCTTATTTTGTTTTTGATTTTATGTTCATTTTTGAAACTTTTCTGATATGAAATTGAAATATTGATTGGAAATATGAAATTTAGCCTCTACGAGTATATTAAAGGAAAAGCCCACTCTCAAAGTGGCACATTCTAAGAATTTAAATATAGTGACTATTTCCGCTTTTGAATATAAACTTGCTTAAACTTATAGGGCTTTAGTGTTAAAGTTAAAAGAAAATCTCCAGATTTTAGAAAATCCGCATAGGTACGTATCTCCAGTTTAATCGTTAGCAATATGTCAAAATTTAATACAAGAAAATGCTTATTTAAAGTCCAACACTAAATCAAAAGTGGTGTCTTAGTGCTGTTTTATGGTACCTAAATTTGTACGAGTACGTAACACTTAAATCTATATACAAAATTTTTAAAACAAATTTTGGTAAGCCAATTTAAAGATAAAATCATTGTTCGAATAAAAATTAAATTTAGAAAGAAAAAAATATTAAGTCGTTTTTTGAGATATTGAATTTTCCAAAAAAAATTTATTTTTTTTTTAAATTCAAAAAATATAAGTTTTGAAATGCAATGGTTCTTAAACCTTTTAGAAGCTTCTCTATTGAAAATTTCATTAAAATCCGTTATGCCGATAATGAGAAGTTCAAAATTCAAAAAAATCGTTCTGTGGTAGGAACACTCAGTAATATCTTGTTTTCAAATTTTTTTTTATTAAGTTATAGATCTTAAGAATTAATCGAAAGAAAACAAAAAAAAAATCTCGGTACCGTTTTCGAGAGAAAAACGATTTTCGAAAACCATTTTTTAACATTTGTATGGAGGGTACTGTTATTTAAATTAATTTTTTTCTCATATCTTGTAGATTAGGTATATTAATATTATTTATCAAGTTTTAAAAAAATCGGGCATGGGGTCTTCGAAATATTGAGTTTTCAAAAAAGAATTAAATTTTTTTTTTTTTAAATAAAAAAAAAAATTTTTGAAAATTTCAATACACAATAATATTGAAACTGCTGGGTATCTTCAACATAAAAAAAATTACCGAAATCGGTCGTACCGTTTTTGAGAAAATCAAAAACAAAAAAAATGGTTATGAGGAGTACCAAAAATAACCATTTTTGGAATTAAATTCTCACACAAATAATGCGAGTTCACTTATTTTTATTTTAAAAAAAAATTTAAGTTTAAGACTTTTTTACTTTGGTACTACCTATACATACATGTATGTACATTGCGAATGAAAAATAATTAAATAATATAAACAAAATAAAGATATATAATGTTATTAATTAAAAAACAATTGAAAAGCCCCTCCGACACTTCAAATCAATTGACGTACTTAAGTACTATAATACTTTCTGTTAAAAAAAAACACGGCAGTACTTAACTTTGAAGGTATATGGAGCAAATAATGACAAACCTCTGTGAAAATTCTGACAGTTCATTAAATTTTTTTCTCATTTGTTATAGATTTTGTAATAGATTTGAGGAAAGTCTGGACACAAGGTAGTGAATGGATTAAATTGTTTATTGGTAGCATTTGTTTTAAGCTCAGCGTTTAGTTTTAACCTTCCAGTTAACTAATAGTCGGAATAAGCGTTTGATTATTAGTAAGACCCATAGACATAGACTAAGTAGGTCAAGCTTATACGATCTGCTTACAACTTATGTATCTATATAAGAGAAAATTTTAATTTATTCAAAAAAAAAATCAAAAGTCGTTAAAGCGGATTTCTTAAAAAAATATTTTCTGTATACATATATAACATTCAAAACAACAACTTAGGAAAAAATAAATTTGTTTATCAAAAAAATACTTTTAAATTCAACACTTAAAATTTTGAACCCATTCATAGTATAGAATTAATGACCCTTTGTTATAGAAATGAATCAAACTTGTTAAAAGGATGAATTCATCGAGATCATTTTTATTCAATTTCCTTATTGTGACCTAATACGAATATCTTTGACAGGTACCACGCTTATTATGTAGAATTATAGTATGTCTGAACTGACTTTTCACTTCACCTCTTTCTATATCTTTGTCGAATTGAAATCGGTTCAGTAAGCTAGGGGCCAAATTACCGCATCAGTTGTCGAGTAATACGTGACTGAATTATGTGACTTTGGCATTACCGCTTACGTCAACTAGCAATCGATTACTCTAATTTGACGTTTTCATTCGATCACTGATGGGACTCACTCACTCGTTTACTGATGCGGTAATTTGGCCCCAGTTGTTTCAATCTTGAACTCAACCAATACTTCATGATTGAAGACAAACATTACCCGTTTTCAATTTTTTTAATGTTAAACGAGTAACTTCCAAGTCAAATAATTCCATTTAGTGTTGAACTAACCTTTTGTTTGAATTAAACTTAAGGGCTTAATGTTGAATTATTGAATATTAATATTGTTAACGTCAGATTTTAACGAATTAAATAAATAATAATATTGAATTATCTTCTTGGTTGATTTTAACTGAATGATTTTGTAACTTAAATTAAAATTGTTTCCCTAACAAGCTTATAGTCACTCCATCTTCCTCTGTACCTCTGTACATGGCACTCAACGAAAACCAACCACCGGATAAACCGGGATTGATTGGCCTATCCTATCGATAAGATTGACTAAATCAATTCAGTAGGTTGGTTAAAATAACCAAGTTAACTAGCTTCTCCAACACAGTTGATAGACTACTCAACTACTTTCATAATTACCGTTCTGCAAGAGAATTTACTGCGGCAACGCTGACCGAAAAGATGGCCTGATAAAATTGAGAAATTTGATTAGAGAGCCGAGGTGATATTTAAATCCAACTGAATAAAATGACTACTTTAATTGAGTACGTTACAAAAATTACTTCTTTAATCGAGTAACTTTATTAAGTTGAATGAGTAAGTTGTCTAAAGCAACCCAATAAATGTTCTACTGTAACCGAGTAGATTAGCTTCTCCAACAGAGAAGATTAACTACTGCAAATTGGTCAGTTGGTTAAAACAACCGGGTAAATTAACTTCTCCAATTTTGTGTGTACATATGAATAAATATTATAGCAGTTAAACTACTCTTAACTAAGTATATATTGTAAATCTGTACATTGCCTACTTTAACCAAGTAAATCGTTTAGACTAATTCAGTAAACTTGTAACGCGAATCGTTAAATTCTATTACAATTGCTGTGAAGATTAGCTATTCTAATTAAGTAGTTAATTCGAGAGTCTGAAAATGCAATTTATAAATTTGTTACACCGATTACAGAAAAGCGATTTAATAAGTTACTTTTACTAACCTAATTACCTATTTCCACAACTTTAACTTAGGAAAAACTATCCTAGAAGTAGTTAAATTAAATTAAGTATCGGTTAATTTAGTGTGCGTTACTTTTAAATAATTATTTTTCTGCGTGTGGATACCTATGCAATATTATTTAAACATTGATAGAGCTTCCAAAAGAGAACAATGTTTATTGATTGTTTACAGAAACGGACGGTACTTAAAATTTTATGCCAACTCCGAGCGTTTAATGAACAGCACTTTTCATGACAAGATATACTTTTAGAGGACTATTCATTTCTTTGGAAAAGGAAGTACACACTAAAAAACACTCTTGCAGTGATTGAGAATTGAACAGAAGGCCCTTTGCATGACAGTCAAGCTCACTAACCATTATTTCAAGGGGTACTACAACAACTTAGTGGGAAATAAAAACCTTTATTGAAGCAAGTGTGCACATGCTTAGTCAAAAATAGTACCGGAATTTGCAATTTTCTGACCATAGCAACCTACCTACCAACAATTTCTGACTTTGCGATATTGGATAGGGTTCACTTTTTCAATAGTTATCCACTATGATATATACTTATCTTTAGAGCGGACACAACAGTTCTTAAAGTCGAATTCATTAGAATTCTTTTACGGCATGATTTTGACAAAATTCTGCGTTATTGCTATGACTGGAAGTTGAGAATCAGCTTTCAGAAATCTGAAACAATTTTTTTTTTGAGACTCCGTTGTATAGAGCCCAAAGCGATACGAGAAAGAACTGGCACAAGCTAGTTTCAGTAGGTTGGTTAAAATAACCAAGTTAACTAGCTTCTCCAACACAGTTGATAGACTACTCAACTACTTTCATAATTACCGTTCTGCAAGAGAATTTACTGCGGCAACGCTGACCGAAAAGATGGCCTGATAAAATTGAGAAATTTGATTAGAGAGCCGAGGTGATATTTAAATCCAACTGAATAAAATGACTACTTTAATTGAGTACGTTACAAAAATTACTTCTTTAATCGAGTAACTTTATTAAGTTGAATGAGTAAGTTGTCTAAAGCAACCCAATAAATGTTCTACTGTAACCGAGTAGATTAGCTTCTCCAACAGAGAAGATTAACTACTGCAAATTGGTCAGTTGGTTAAAACAACCGGGTAAATTAACTTCTCCAATTTTGTGTGTACATATGAATAAATATTATAGCAGTTAAACTACTCTTAACTAAGTATATATTGTAAATCTGTACATTGCCTACTTTAACCAAGTAAATCGTTTAGACTAATTCAGTAAACTTGTAACGCGAATCGTTAAATTCTATTACAATTGCTGTGAAGATTAGCTATTCTAATTAAGTAGTTAATTCGAGAGTCTGAAAATGCAATTTATAAATTTGTTACACCGATTACAGAAAAGCGATTTAATAAGTTACTTTTACTAACCTAATTACCTATTTCCACAACTTTAACTTAGGAAAAACTATCCTAGAAGTAGTTAAATTAAATTAAGTATCGGTTAATTTAGTGTGCGTTACTTTTAAATAATTATTTTTCTGCGTGTGGATACCTATGCAATATTATTTAAACATTGATAGAGCTTCCAAAAGAGAACAATGTTTATTGATTGTTTACAGAAACGGACGGTACTTAAAATTTTATGCCAACTCCGAGCGTTTAATGAACAGCACTTTTCATGACAAGATATACTTTTAGAGGACTATTCATTTCTTTGGAAAAGGAAGTACACACTAAAAAACACTCTTGCAGTGATTGAGAATTGAACAGAAGGCCCTTTGCATGACAGTCAAGCTCACTAACCATTATTTCAAGGGGTACTACAACAACTTAGTGGGAAATAAAAACCTTTATTGAAGCAAGTGTGCACATGCTTAGTCAAAAATAGTACCGGAATTTGCAATTTTCTGACCATAGCAACCTACCTACCAACAATTTCTGACTTTGCGATATTGGATAGGGTTCACTTTTTCAATAGTTATCCACTATGATATATACTTATCTTTAGAGCGGACACAACAGTTCTTAAAGTCGAATTCATTAGAATTCTTTTACGGCATGATTTTGACAAAATTCTGCGTTATTGCTATGACTGGAAGTTGAGAATCAGCTTTCAGAAATCTGAAACAATTTTTTTTTTGAGACTCCGTTGTATAGAGCCCAAAGCGATACGAGAAAGAACTGGCACAAGCTAGTGATCGAAGGGCCACATGGACAGCCACTGGCGAGTAAAAGTGTAGTAAAGTACCTTGGTATCTGTTTAGAGCAGTATTTTTATTACGACATAGGTACATATAAATACTGCAGCCGGCTTGATAGCAGGGCCCTCATGCGGCCCATGGTTGCCTATTGCCATCTCAAATAGAATAGATTCGGATGTTTTAGACGATGACTTGGATTACACAGAACACCAGAGCCGGAGTACAAACAGTATTATTCCAACCAGGTTCTATACAACGAAGCCAACATAAAAAGAATAGATATAATTTCGTCAAAGCTGATTCAGGGTCACACATTTCAAGAGCGATGTTTTCGAAAAGCTTAATTTTTGGGGCTTACTACCCTAACGAAGAAAACTACGAGAGTCTGCGTCTAAGTGGATTTATCCGGTTTTTTCTTCTTAGAGAGTCAATGGCTGGTCCAGGATAGAATGTAAGTTAGTTGTAAAATATTGATAATAAGGCTAGTTTTTATAAATGTTTGTCTATCTTCACAAATTTAGTTCGAGGGTAAGAATTACACTTGATGGGGTACCGGTTCAGGTACGTGTCACAGGAAATAAATAGGTAGACTCCAGCGACAATAGTATAGGAGTGTCAACCAACGAGGCCTGATCTCTGTTGCGGAAGTGGAGGAAAGGAGATCTGGCCTTCTTCGTATGAAAACAAATGTAGGCAAAACTGCTAGAGCTGAAATAGCCCAAACCACTTCTTAGAAAAGCTATAGGTAGTGTGTGGGACGATACCAGTTAAAGAAGAGTGAGCTATCTTCTTTGAAATAAACCCAAAAACTAAGGGTTTTCAAAGAAATAAATTTCTAGGAAAATCTAATCCAGCTCAGGCATAATAGATCTTGAGGTCGCAATAAACCACAATATTGATTCATTACATTTAGATATAAATAGAATTAGACAATATTTCTACCAAAATTTTGAAAAATTAAAAATCTTAAGCCACCGATATTGTCGTAAGCGTGTTACATGAGGTCCAATCAGTTTTCAACCAGGGATGTCATGTAGGTTTGTGGTAAGTTGTTACTTCATTTTTGATGGAAATTGTTTTGTCCTAAATAACCGAATTCAAATCTCGATCTGAGGATGAAACTTATTTCCACAACTGGCCTTAAGTATAACATTTTGCGTATATGTACGTAACATATTTTTGTGCTTCTAATAAATTGATAAGACTTCATTGACACCGAAGTCTGATCTTCGGGAAGTTGTTATTAATAAACCCTAGAAAAAGTTTGTATCTAACAATTTAAATATAAAGAATATCATAATATAAATTAGATCCTGATGTTCAAGTTCCGATGTTAAAATAAAAAAGGCAGTAAGAAAGGAGTCCAAAACAAAAATTACTCTCTCTTCTAAATATAATTACGTGTGTAGGTATCGATTTATTGAACCACTTCCTCATCCTAAAGTCTTTGCCAACCATCTCATATAACAGCTGGCCTTACTGCAGCGCAAATTCATTTCTCTTCACCATAATTTGGTTAATTTCAACTCTACATGCCTTATTGCACTTAGTGCACTTTGCTTAATGGTTGCTTGCCCTTAATTCGAATTTAATTGCAATAAATCGATTCAATTTCTGATGCAAATGGCTTTTGCAAAAATTGCATACATACATATGTACATACAAACTACGTTCTTAAACGAGTTTGTTCACAAGAACCTGATGACAATGAAGCTGCTTGCTTATAAGGCGTTATAAACAAAGCACCAAATGCGGTTGTTGCCACATAAATAATTCGCAAAATCTTTCCTTGACTTTTACTTCTTGTGATATGGGGGCTTCTTGTTTCCACACCTCGCTGCGGTGTTATTCCTTTGTTTTAATTATTACCTTTCACAAACCAAAAACTCAAATATGCAAAGGCTTAAACAACAAGTCAAGAGTTTTCAAAGATAATGGTTGCCACATTAGTTTATTCTCAATTTTTACTTTTTTTGCTAAGTGAGTGTTTCACCCACCTCCAAGTCGAGATTTAGCGTAATTTTTCCTTAATCTTCCTTTAATCTCGAAGGGTTACCATCAAATTTATTTCGTTAATTTTAGTAGATTGGAAATTAATCTTGTTAATAAATTATCATTGGTCCAATTGTTTTATAAACCGAACTCACCTATATCCATATTGTCCTGAAGTACTATATCAATCATTTTTCATCGTTTGTCACAAATGAAACTTTTTTCCTCTCACTTCCACTTGATAAGGAAAAATGAAACAGTTTTGCATTTTGACAGGTTCTGTCAGGTACTTTGAGAGGTTTTTTTTTTTAGAATCCGAGACTTATGTCCAAAGCTTTTGAGAACTGAGAGTGGAAATCGAATTATATCAAAAATTTTGTTTGTTGCTTTTTAGTTTTCAATAACTTGGCAATAATCCTTGAAAATGGAATATGTCACTTAGCTTCACATCGATTTGTCCACTGATGGTGGCGCCACAAATCAGGAAAAGGTTTTTGTTTGCCTTCGGTTTTTGCTGCCTATGCCTGCCTAGTCTATAGATAAATTATGAATATGGGGAACAATGACATCAATCTCTCATACGAAAGTGGATTGAAAAGCACTTGAAGTAGATGGACGGACATGTTAGTTTTAACAGTGGCGAGATTTATATTAGATTTACGTAGTCAAGTTAAGCTGATATGTATTTAGAAAAAAGTGATTTAGAGTGATAGTAGGTCACATTGGCGTTTTTAGAAATTTTATTTTCATAATAAATCTGTTATCTTGAAGACTTCCCATGAAATTTGAGAATTGAAGTTTTTCCGGGGAGGCTTAAGTGAACATGGTGGTAATTTGCATGTTTTTTAAACCACTTTATTTCGTCTCAATTTAGTTAAGTTAATCAAGTTAAATTTCTTAAACTATTTTTTTGATATAAATACCAGTATAGAGTATGTCTTAAAAGCAGAAGCATGATTAAAAGTCATTTCGTTAGAGATTTAGAAATAATTATAAATTGTTATTAATTGTTCCATTTTCTAGTAATAAAACAGAACTATCGTCAAGATACAGATTGGAAGTTCGGTTTGTGCCAAGACCGCATCATGGGGAATTATCGATCGGAAAACTTTCTTGCCCAAAACCATAGTCTAAGAAACTTCCACTTGTCAAACATTTTAATTCGAAGGTGAAAGTGTTTGCTATTATGGTTAAAGGCCTTAGGATTTTATGAAATACTATGTATTAAAATATGGCTGTTCCTAGAAAAAAAAATGTACATATGAAACTGCTGGAAAATACCTATTTAGTTTCAGATAAAAAAGGAAGCTCTTTTATCTTTGTATATACACTCTATAGTATTCCTATGCAACACGATTTTGTAGTATTACATGCGGATTTAGATGTCGCAAAATCGCTTATTTTAGATTTGAACCTGACCAAAATAAACAAGGAAATTTTTTTGGGAAATTTTGTTTTTAATCCCCTTATGCATTCTTGCAAACAGTCTACCAATGTGTGGATGGCTGCGGCGTGCGCGACGTAAGGGGATGATCTTGGTGGTTGGTTTTCTTTGCTTATTTCACAAATATTTTGTTTCGTTTTCTTTAGCTTATGGATGCAGGTGTAAGAATGAATGCGAGCATAATATGTATAGTAGGTTTGTACGGATTTGATTATTATCTATAAGTGTGTATTGTGAGTTTTACGTATTTTGCCTTGCAATTTTGGGTAGAATATTTTCTTTGGATTTTTGGGTTGAATTTACAAATCGCTAAATGTAGGACAAATGCAAGGATATGGAAAAGGTATCTTTTCGGATATTTTGTCCTTGCTTTTTTGGTGATCTTGACATGATTTTGATTGTCGCAGAGAATTTTATTATTTAGGTAGGTAGGTATATGCTAGTTTTTCACTGTTTTGGTGGATTAAAAACAAAGATAAATGTTTTTCTTAGCTTTCTTGGTGTCATGTCAAAAAAAGTAAGAGAAAAATTAAGAAATTATTCTAAGTCTTTTGACTAAGTGAAACAAAAATTTTTCAAAATCATGAAAATTTTTCTAAGTGCTAAACGATAGGTTTATCTTAGACAAGTTTTAAGGACAAATCGAAGCATCTTTAATTCTTTATAATCTTATAATTATGTATGTATGTTGTTTAGCAGGTATTTAAATATTATAGGTAGGTACCTTTTTAATAAGTAGAAAGGTAAGTAGCTATGTCTAAAAGAAAGAATGGCGCAAAATTTTAAACAGCTTAGTAGGTATGTATTAAGGTATTAGTAGGTTATAATACTATTTAACAATTTGCTAACTTAAAAGTAGTTTCATTAATGGCAGTTGAAAAAAAAAGTAATTAAACAAACCTTTTAACCACTAAATGTCAAAGAGTCTTATGAAGTTAAACCTATACTAACAGAATAAAATAGGTAATACGATGATTTTAACTGTAATAAAAGGGTAGATTATATTCGAACAAAATTTGCAACATCAACGTTTTTAACTTTGTTTCATACTAAAACAGCCTTAGCATCGTATTAATTCAAATAATTGATTCAAATCTCGTCAAAATATTATCAGCATCACTTAATTAGACAATGCTACAAATAAAACTAAAATGCATAAACTTTTTAATCTAGGTTTTAGGTTCTGATTGAGTACAAAAAATAATAGATAAATAAATACCTAGGTAATTACTGAGTGACCGTGCACTAAACGACTTTTAACTCATTAATTTTTTGACCGATTTAGGGTAGTTTTAAGGTTTTGAAGGTAAGTGATTTAAATTTCTTTCTAATGATGTAGGTATTTTTGTATACCTATTTCTTTGTTCGCAATACAAAGATTTTCGCATGTGTAGATTTTATTGAGGCTACGTAAAATTTAAAGTAATTAAAAGGTAAGACCACGACCACAAGCTAGAACCGCCATCAATCAAATGAACTTCAGAGCTATAGAAATAGGATAAGTAGGATAAGTATGTATATGTATTTTAGGTCAGTTGTATGAGTAAGTACCTATGTAGTTGTGAATTTATATACAGCGGTCACTACACACTGTTGCAATTTCGAAAGATCCATATTATGAATGATATAATGAGAAATCGAGATACGTATGCCATTTTGGAAAATGACTCTAACAACAAACCATAAGTTTGTAACAATAGTTATTGTAAGGATTTATTCAGTCCAAAAATTATAAACGAATTTGAAAACAAAAGTACTAGGACAACATACACTTCCAACAATCCCAAAATGTTTATCTCACTGAAGAACTGAAGATTCATAAAGAAAATTGGCCTTTAAGACCAATCTGCTCTTCCACAAATGTCCATTGCTATCAACTTTCAAAATAGGTATATTGTGAAGATAAATTAATAAAATTTCTGAAAACTCAAAATATAACTTAAAAATGACAAAACATTTTACTGAAACAGGTCACAAATAATTTTGGAAGAAAATGATGTGGGTACCTACATACTTGATTTTTATTTGGTTTTATTGTTCATTCTCCAAACGGATTGGAACCCTTTACCCAATAAAAAAACCATATCTGGGTTTCCAAATTCAAAATCATTTATTTCTCCTATAACAACACTATTTTGAAAAATTGCAATTTAGAAATATATATACCAGGTCTATTTTACTATGATAAGCTGTTTTTTTTTCTGCGAGGGCTTCGTCATTCTCTAATAAGCTCGTTGTTGAAAGATCAAGAGTCAAGTTCATTTCAGTGAAAAAAGTTCGATTTTTTTATAAATTTTTTAATATAAACAGGTTAGTTCGACAGATAGTGATTGTTCCGATGACGAACCCAAATCAAATCTACCGAAGACAGAAAAAAAAGATCAAAGAAAAATCTAGGCCTGAAATACCTACCACTAAGAATTAGTTAAAATAAATTGGAATTAGAATTTTCATGTATTCAAACGCCATATCAGCAAATAGTTACAACTCCAGTTTGAAGTGGCTTAAAACAATACAATCCCTCAAAATCTCATAATTGGAGATACAAAAATTAAGTCTTGACTGGGGTATCTGCATTACGTTATGATTTGGACATATTTGCAAGTGATCAAAGTAACACTCGTCCTGAGGGCGCTCCTGATTTGAGTGTTGGTGGAAATGGGGTTACTCATCTCACAGTAACTGTACTCAGACATGTCAACCATAAAATCTTCTCTGACAATTGGTCCAACAGTCCGAGACTCCAGGTACATCTTACCTTAAATGGTCTTTGCAATTGAAAATGGACTTGGTGCATTTTAACCTATTTATATGTAAACCCAAATAAAGCTTGAAAAATGTTAATTTAATTTTCATTTTTATCTCTTTCATAATTCTTGGAGTACTTTAGAACTTTTACTTTTTGTATTGTTGATAGTAATTATTTTTGGCTTGAAAATTTCTAAACTCCGAAAATCGCCTTCAACCACAGTAAAAAAATGGAAACACAAAAATGGTCACAGACGATAGCGACCAAGAAACGAAGAATGGGCACTTCGCCTATATTGCGTTTGTCACTCCTCTGAGCGTGAGGTGATGGAGCTAAATGATTTCTCTAAAATTGGTAAAATTCTCTTGAGAAGAGGAACAGTCCCTTGAACTTAATCAGCAATACTGACTAAACAAATGGACATATACAAAAAACACTGACTTGTCGAACTCATCTACTAGATTTGCAAGGAGCCAATGCTGCTACGGGCCTGGTGGTGGGATTCTATCTCAGGTGGGGGTAAAGAAAAGGACCACGCCCTTAGAATCTCCCCTTAACCAGGTGATTATTAGGTGCCATGAAATAAAGTGCTATGTAATAAAGTCCAAAACAAAATTTCGGACTTTATTGCACTTTGAAGAGTGCAAAAACTTCATATTTTTTGAAGTTTTTGCTAAAAAAAAAATTGTTTTATACAAAAAAAAAAAACAAAATCTATTATTTTGTAATAACAAATTATTTTGAAAAAGAGTAACACTAAACTAACAATAAAAAATAAACTAGGAACAAAAACAAAAAAAGAATTTCAGTCAATTTTCTTAAATATTAAATATACCTACGTACCATAATTATTTTTAATCTTTTCCACTATCTGCTACAGGTTCGATAAATTCAGTTGGCTTCAATTTCTTAAAGAGAGTTGATTAATACATTGTTGCAAATTAATTTTGCCTCTAAGTTGCTTTTCTAAGTAAACTTCACTAAATCTTCCTTTAAGCATCTAGACTGTTTTGGTACGTATACATCTGAATGGCGCCTTTCATCTTTTGAGATTTTGCACACTCTTAGAATGTCCAAAAATTTGAAAAAGTCTCCTTTTTTTGGAAGTTTTGAGCACAAATAGCTATATGATAGATACCCTTCAATCGAGCTGGTCGTTCTGAAGTTTTCATTATTCAATAAAAAAGTTTCTATTCCAACTTTTAAGATAAAATTTTGTATTTTTATTTCTTGTGTTATTCTCTTTGGGCTTTATTTCATTTCAGTTTTGTACTTTATTGCACTCTTGGAAGTGCAATAAAGTCCAAAATTAACATAAAGATACAACTAAGATCGAGTCAAAAATATGTATGTAAATAAATTATTTTTAATTCTTCAACCAAATGAAGTCAATTTAAATTTATCATTCTTAATTTCAATTTACGGTTGAAAGTGCAAAACAAGGTATAACTTCCCTACCTTGTAAAAGTCATCATATTTGGTTGGTATAAGAAAAAAACTTCTTCGGAACGTTTGAAAATAACCAAAACAAGTGATTTATAAAAAGAGCAAACACAGAACAAATACAGTTCTAGACCAAAGTGATATAGGTATAGGTAGGTACCTAACATATTTCGACATAACAATATTGAAATCATAATACACACATTATATAGACAATTTATTGACAACAAACAATATATCAAAGTAGGTACCTAGTTCCAAATTTCTCAAATCGTTATTTAAAAATTAAAAAAAATGACAATTTTAAAAATAGTAGGTAGGTATATAGGTAGATATACCTACCTACGGCTACGATGCTTCAAGAAAATCGCCCGAGCCGCTTAGGCTGTAGTCGAACAGACACATAATTACAAGACCCACTTTTTTCGTCTTTGCTATCATCGTTAGGTACGTAGGTATATCAACTTTGATCAAAATCCTAGTTCGATTTTTTACGAATGTGTAACTTACTTTATAGTACCCATAAGTTGCAAGTAAAAGTCGTAATGATAAGACTGATTAAAATATCGACTTCGATTTTGTTTACAAATGCATAAAATGCCATATTGTACCTACCTACCTACCTATGTCACACGTACAATACAAATGTACATTCAGAGGCCAACAAGTCTACCATTTCATCACAAAAATTACAAAAATACCTAAACATATAGGTATTCTTCACCCTTAAATGAAAACAGAGAAATCCTTCAAGCAAAACTCTTATTTGAAACCTTGCTTGATATATTTTCCTGACCTACAAAAATTCTCAGATAACTAAAAAAAATCCTTGCCATCGAGAACGCGATGAATGATAACCCCATCCTCCAAGTAAATACCTACATACGCACGCGTACAAAGCAAAAAAAAAACAATAGTATACCTACCTAATAAAATACTGAAAGCTAAAATAAGATTTTCTTCACAACTGAAAAAAATCATCAAACACCAGCTACCAGGACAAAACAACAAAAACATACACAGAATAAAAGGTAGGTCAAGAACTTCAACAAAAAATCTTCATAACCAAATTTACAAAAACAAAACTAAAGCAATCTCTCATCCCTCACGTCTCACTTCTTACCAGACACCACGTATTGAATATCTATACACGAAGGTATAGAAAGATAAACAAAAATCATCCACACAAGAAAAAGTCCTTTTTTGATCCCCTTTATTTTATAACCGCCATTTATTTAAAATTTTGAATAGTTTTGCACTCTGAAATAATCTGAAATAGTAAATGTGCCGACGATAGATGTCCTCTTAAAATAAGGTTTCATGAGAATACTATAGAGTGTATATACAAAGCTTTTATGAACTTATCAAAACACAAATATTTGAATCTTATTTTTTTTTTTAAATTAAATCGTTAAAACAATCATTTTTACCTGCGGCAAATAGATAGATACTATATGACATCTTATGGTTTCGTTAAAAAAGAGCTTTCTATCAGACTTGAATTTACGTTGAGATGGAAGACGAAAAAAGTAGGTACCACAATTCTGTCTATCTGTTCGTAACTAGATAGACAGATAGCGTATTTAAATTTTTCGGTACCTGCCAAACAAACTTTTTTTTAGAAATTTTAGATTTCATAGATTTAAAAAAAAAATACTTAGTCAAGCCTAGTTTGAAAAATTTCTGAAAAATGGTTATTAATGGTAATCCTCATAAGAACAATTTTCTTTGTTTTCGATGTTTTGAAATAACTTTACTGCCGATTTTGATCAATTTGTTTTGTTTTTTCTTAATAAAAAGTTCGAGTAATATTGTCTATTAAAATTTTCAAACAAAAATTTTTTAAATTGAAAAAAAAAAATATATAAAATTTTCGTTTGAAAATTCTATATGTAGATATTTCGAAAATCCTATGCTTGATTTTATTAAAAACTTGACAGTTAACAGTTCTTTAATACTATCAACAAGGTGTATCAAAAATTATATATTTTAAAATAACGCTACCCGACATACAAATGTTAAAATAGGTTTCAAATGGTCTTCAAAAATCATATTTTCCTCAAAAACGAAACCTAGAATTTTAGCACACATTTTTTTCTTTCGTTTAATTTTCACGAACTATAATTTGATAAGAAAAATTTAAATCAGGCTGTTATTGACTTTACGTTTCATAGAACCATTTTTTCGAATTTGGACTTTCTTACCATTAACATTTTGGATTTTAATGAAATTTATTATACAGATAAAGTTGAAAAATAATTGCATATCAAAACTTAAAGAAATATATTTCTTTTTTGATTTTTGAAAAAAAATTCATTTTTTTTTGAAAATTCAATATCTCGAAAATGGGTTAGAATTCTTATTGAAAATTAAATTTTATCCTTACAATAATAAAAAAAGAACTTAAAGTTGGTCTACTTAAATTTTTCTTCAAAATTTTTAAGAAATTTTATATATAAAAATGTATTTCTTTTAAGGCGCCAGTTATAGCTATCATTGAAAATCATCATTGAAACACAAATCAGTGGAACGGTGGTTAATTTTTTGACAACTCGGTTATAGCAATCAATAATTTCGCTGTCATTGAAAAGATCTGTCATTGAAAAGATCTGTCACTTCAAAAATATAAAATAAATAATTTATTGACCAACTAATCGGGAATTTGCTTAAAGTGAAAAAACAGTGAACGGTAGCAAAATAAAAATGGTTAATTCATCGAACAAAAAGAAACTATTATTGATTTTATCATTGTTCAAAATAATTCAAAAAAGAAAATGTTTTTCAACGCGCAAGCGTATGTATCAAGTGCATCCCATCTATCGGGCGCGGAAATCTCATGGAGAGTATTTCAATTTAATGAAAAGTTTAGAAAGCTACCCAGTGAAGTTTTATGAATATTTCCGTATGACAAAAGAACAATTCGATTTCATCCTACTTAAAATAAACAGTGATATTAAACCACGAAACAATTTGTTTCGAAATCCACAGGACTATATAAGTTCCAAAGAAAAACTTTGTCTTACTTTGAGGTAATCTGTAAGATAATTTTTCCAAGAACCAAATTTTTAATACCTATGTACTAATTATTTTCAGATTCCTAGCGACTGGCGCAAGCTTTGCGGACCTCTCATTCCGGTTTTTGATGGGGAAAACCACAGTGCGGAATTGCATTCTCCAAACGATCCACGCCATTAACACACGTTTAAAACCAGAATTTATGCCCATACCTAATAGCCCAAGTGATTGGAAAGATATCGCAGACGGTTTTCTTGAGTGTTGGAACTTTCCGAATTGCGTTGGATCATTGGATGGGAAACATGTAAAAATGTTTGCTCCAAGAAATTCGGGAAGTTTCAATTTCAACTATAAGAAATGCTTCTCAACCATTCTTATGGCAGTAGTTGATGCACGCTATAGATTTGTTGTGGTAAGCATCGGTGCCCATGGATCGAATTCTGATTCAACAGTGTTTTCACATTCAAATTTTGGAAAAGCGTGGATAAATAATCCAGAAATTCTAATGGTTTGTAGATACATAAATTACGCATTGAGTGAAATAATTGTATGTGTTAATTTTTCTATGTTCTATAAAGGTTCCTGTAGATACGCCATTACCAGGTACGACTGATCCGCAACCCCATGTATTAGTTGGAGATGAGGCTTTTGGATTGAAATATAATCTATTAACCCCATACCCTGGATCTGGATTGAGTTATAAACAAAGAATTTTTAATTACAGGTACTAAGTTCAATTGATTGCTAAAAACGTTAGTAAATGTTTTACTTTTTGTTTCAGGCAGTCAAGAGCTAGAAGAATAGTTGAAAGCACTTTTGGAATAACCACGCACACCTGGAGGGTACTTCTAAAGCCTTTAGAAGTTCAACCAGAAGTGGCCAAACCACTCATTCTGTGCTGCTGCATTTTACACAATTACTTACAAGCCCGAACAAAAATAATACATGCAAGTAAAAATGCAGTTCCAATAGTTGATAGCTCGATACGGAAGCTCCAACCAGCCTCAAATGCAATCAACATTAGAAATAGTTTTGCAGATTGGATGGTAGCTGAAGGAGACGTTCATTTCCAGCATGAAAAAATTTAATGTTTAAAAATGTACACCGACACCTCCTTTCTAACCCCTCCTTTTTTTCTTAATGCTCACACTGTGTATCTGGCATATTAAGGGTATACAAAAAACCTTTGAGTGTGTGCTAATTACAAAAAAAATGTTATTTGACAACTAAAAAAACAAATAAAATTTAATTGCAAAATAAAAGACATTTCTTTTCTTAAATTGCTTTAGCAGTTTTGAAGATAAGACAGAATGACTTATTCAGCACAATTATCTGCAAGGACAAACAAATCGCGAGACAAATGAATTGTCTTCTTCTCAACCACTTGTTGATCACACAACAAAAATGCAACAACCATGAAGCAAATTTAGAGTTTCAGTAACAAAAAGATTTTCATAAAACGAAATCCATTTAAATCTTTAGAAATGTAGCATTAAACACAAATTTAATCAATAGATTATTGTTTTTTTTATTAATAATAAACTTGCTTAACATTAAAAAGCCTTGATTTCACAGCCTCAATCAGTTCCTTGATGACTTTTTTTTAAAAACAAACAAAAAAGTGTTAATTAGGATAAAAAAAATAACAAAAACAATAAAAAACAAAACAAAAACGTATTCATTGGTAAGAAAAATAACAAGAAAACATGCATAGGATTAGAAAGTAAATAAACACTTCACAAATCTTCCCCAAATTCTGTAGTCAGTAGCAGCAATATCTTCTGTTGCAGCTCTATTTGCCTTTTAGCAGTGAAGTGTTCAACTTGTGTTGCTATGCCCTCAAAAAAAAGCTGCATGGGTTTTTTTGGGGCGCTCACGGGAATTTCCGTCCTCTCTATGGCTTTCAATAACCTATCGAACTCATCCTCATCAGATCCCTTCTTTTTTTTCTTTTGATTAGGGTTGGTTGATTTGGCGTTTCTTTTGCCCAAGCTAACTATTGGATCGTTTTCACAATCCAATTCCGATTCTTCTAGCTCATTGAAAAACTCTGTTGAGGCTTCTTGTGAGTAGTTACCGCAATCGCTGTGAAAAAAAAAATAAAAACGTTCGGTAGTAATTATGTATTTAAGAAGTACATACATAATGTATGTCTTAAAAATACTTACTCTTCTTGAACCTTAATATAAGGGATTAAAAATTTTAGGGCCTCGAAATGAACCCACTTCGGCTTCAAGTTTGAGGCTGACCCACTTGGAGTGTTGGTCTCTTCTCGGAAAATAGCTCGGAAGCAGTCTCTAAGTGAGTTCCATTTTTTTTGGCATTCATCAACTAAAGTAGTACAATATGTTTCTTGAAACTTAAACAGCGATAAAATAACTAGGTACTTACCTCTTCTTCCCAAAATAAGACCAATATCCACCCAAGCATTTTCTCTGCTTCTTCGATTGCTGTAACTTGGAGCGTTTTTAGCATAAATGCAGGAATTATTCTTGACTTCTAAAATTAATTTTATTTCGAATTCTCGCATGTCTAATTTTTTTTGAGTTTTAATTTCTTTTAATATTTGTTGGTGCATGTTTTTTTAAAGAAAACACAAAGTTTTATCACAAAACGCAAACGAAAACAAGCAGAAAAATATGTGCCGACAAATAAGTGAAGGTATTTGTGGTTAGAGTTGATCATTGAAAGGAAAACTGACATTTGAGAATAGAAAGAGAATCGAACACATTCAGTGGAACGATTGTGTTCCAAGTTAAAGAAACGAAAATCAGCTGTTCATTGAAATTGATTTCTATCAGTGAAATAATAAAAGTGGATTTTAAAAGAAAGTTCAAATCAGAATTTTGTATTTTATAGAGTAAAAAAATTCTACTACTCATTACCTTCATTTTGGTACCAATAAAAGCCATTGCATTTTGTTTATTCGTCTTAAAAATGAGAATGAAAATTTTCAATGATGCATTTCAATGATAGCTATAACTGGCGCCTAAGAAACAAGTACAACTTTTATAATTTTCGTTCTTTCATAAATTGATATTTATTTAAGAAATCACATGGCTTTCTGTTTTTATCTCCAACTACTAAAACAGCTAGTTTAGATTTTAAAATTTTAAAAATATAAATCTTTTACATAAGAGGAAGGTCGTGCGACCCAGTCGTTTCTTTTTATTGTTTAAGTTTTGATATGAATTGTTTTAAAAGATTTTCGAAACTTCTGTATATAAAATATGATTTTAATGAAATTTTTGCGGATCTTGAGAAAGTCAAAAATAAAAAAAAAATAAAATGCACGACTGGGTCGCACGAACTTGCTCTTATGTAAAAGCCTAAGAATTTCAAAAACGAATGTTATTAGAGAAAAATTGTTCATATGCATAAAATTCTTTTCTTAAATGACTAAAACAACTTAGTTCGTAGTTGGTGCTAAAAACAGGATGCCATTTGATTCAAATAACTATTAGATTATGCAAGAACAAAAATTATAAGTCAATGTAGTGGTAAAATTAAATAAATAAGCTTTTATATGCAAAAATTTTAAAACATTTCTAAGAAAAAATTTTGGCACACCAATTTAAAAATTTTATTATTGTTCGAATAAAAATTAAATTTACAAAAAAAAAATACTAAGCCGTTTTTGAGATATCGAATTTTCCAAAAAAAAAAGTAGATTTTTTGTTTTCAAAAATTGAAAACACAATGTTTTTTAACTTTTAAGAAGCTTCTCGATAAAAAAAAATCATTAAGATCCGTTATGCCGACAATGAGAAATTCAAAATTCGAAAAAATAGTTCTATGGTGGGTACAGTCAGTAATATCTCGATTTCAATTTTTTATTAAATTATAGATCGTAGAAATTAATCAAAAGAAAAAAAAAATTGCAAAATTCTCGAACTGTTTCGAGAAAAATGCAATTTTCGAAAACCCTTTTTTAACATTTGTATTGAAGGTACCGTTAGTTTTAGGTAAAACAATTTTTTTTCTTAATCTTGTATGCTAAGAAACTTTTATTTATCAAGTTTGAAAAAAATCGGACATAGGGTTTTCGAAATATTGAGTTTGCAAAAACAAACTTTGAAATTTTTTTTTAAAATCCAAAAAATAAAAAATTTTAGTATGTAATAATATCCAAACTTTAGAGGAGCCTTAGCATAAGAAAAAATGATTTAAATCGGTTGTACCGTTTTCGACTAAATCAAAAACAAAAAAAATTGACCCAGGGGGGTACTAAAAATAACTATTTTTTAGAAATTTTTTTAATCATTACCTAGCTTTAACTAAATGAAATTTTCGATTTTTTTTTAATTCTGTGGCACAGTTTTTAAGAAAAAAAAATATTTATAATTTTTCGAAAAAAATGGTATCGCAGGTAATGTTATTTTTGGTCTTAAAAAAAAAAGAAAAAAAATGTGTGGGGGGAAAAATTAAAAATGATACGAGTATCTACCATATTTAAAGAAAATCGGCCGAGCAGTTTAGACTGTAGTCGAAAAGACAGACAGACAGATAGAATTGTGAGACCTACTTTTTTCGTCTTCGCTATCATCGTAATGTCAACTTTGAACCAAATCTCGAGCTTGATTTTTTTTATCTAATTGTACCTATAAGTCGCAAGAAAAAATAAAATGCACGACTGGGTCGCACGAACTTGCTCCTATGTAATAGACTAAGAATTTCAAAAATGAATGTTATTATAGAGAAAACTTGTTCATAAGCATAAAAATTAATTTTTTAAACGACTAAAACAACTTCTTTAGTAGTTGTAGGTAAAAATAGAATAGAATAGAATAGATTCAAGCAAATATATGTTCATGCAAGAACAAAAATTATAAGTCTTTGTAGTGGTTTCTTAAAAAATAAGCTTTTATATAAAAAATTTTTAAATCATTTTTAAGAAAAAAATTTGGTACGCCAATTTAAAGATTTTATTATTGTTTGAATAAAAATTAAATTTACAAAAAAAATATTGAGCCGTTTTAGAGATATTGAATTTTCAAAAAACAAACGATTTTTTTTTCAAAATTCAAAAAAAATATTTTTCTTAAAGTTTTGAAATGCAATGTTTTTTTGAGCTTTATAGAAGCTTCTCTCTAAAAAATTTCATTAAAATCCGTTATGCCGATAATGAGAATTCAAAATTTTTAAAAATCGCTCTATGGTAGGTACAGTCAGTAATATCTTGTTTTCAAATTTTTTTTTATTAAATTATAGATCTTAAAAATTAATTGAAAGAAAAAAAATTTAAGTAAAATTCTCGGAACCGTTTTCGAGAAAAATACGATTTTCGAAAACCATTTTTAACATTTGTATGGAGGGTACCGTTATTTTTAGGTAAAACAAATTTTTTTTCTCAAATCTTATAATTTATATTAAAAAACTTTTATTTATCAAATTTTGAAAAAATCGAGCATGGGGTTTTCGAAATATTGAGTTTTCAAAAAATAATTTTGAAATTTTTTTTAAAAATCCGAAAATTTTTTTTTTGCAAATTTGAATGCACAATAATATTGAAACTGCTGGGGAGCCTTAGCATAAAAAAAATTATCAAAATCGGTTGCACCGTTTTAGAGAAAATCAAAAACAAAAAAATGGTTCCAAGGGGGGTACCAAAAATAATCATTTTTTGGAAAATTTTTTTCAACCATTATCGAGGTTTAACTAAAAAAAATTTTATGAATTTTTTTTAAAAAATCTGTGGGACTGTTTTTGAAAAAAAAAATATTTATAAAATTTCGAAAAAAAATCGTATGGCAGGTACCGTTATTTTTGGTCTTAAAAAATCAAATCAAAAAACATCCGGGGGAAAAAAATTCAAACCCATATCTACCAAGTTTGAAGAAAATCGGCCGAGCCGCTTAGCTGCAATCGAACGGACAGACAGACAGACAGAATTGCGAGACCCACTTTTTTGGTCTTCGCTATCATCGTAATGTCAACTTTGATCAAAATCTCGAGTTCGATTTTTTTCCGAATGTATAACTTGCCTTAGTACGAGTACCTATAAGTCGCAAGTAAAAATCAATGGTATGTACCTGCTGTGGGGAGCTTCCTTCTATCAAGTATTCTTAATAGAAGGAGGAATAGCAAAATTTAAGTGAACCAGAAAATATTTTCCAGAAGAATTAGATTTTCGAAAACAAATTAAAAAAAATGTAAAGAATTTGTTTTGGGATTAAATACAAAATTTTCTTAATCTTATATAATGTTAAAAGACTGTTAAATCGAGCATGTGGTTTTTGAAAAATTAAGATTTTTAAGAAAAACTTTTCATATTCATATGAACATTAGTGAAAGTTGTAATTTACTAAGCTCTATACGAGCTATCGAATCACCAAATTTAATTTGGTATAATGGTTTATCAGAAGAAGGTTGGAAGTTCATATCATTATTCCCTTGATTTTCTTACAATACCTAATAATCTTTGAATGCCTTTCATGGATGATGAAGAACCAAAAGAAAGTTGAGCTCAGAACGCTCTTCAACACTTTTTTTGTGGTGAGAAAATATTTTTTTTAAATCGTTAGTGCAGAATGACCATTGTGGAAGTAACTGCTTCTTATTTGAACCATACATCTATTATTTGGAAAACTTGATTGTTGATCCAATTTCGATGAACATAAAAAAAAGTCCCCATCGCTGAACATCATTTTTTTTCCTGAAAGCGGAGTCCGCTTCCAACTCCTTCAGAACACAGTCAGAAATATACGGCGGTGTCTATAGTCTTGTCAACTTGCCATAATGATTTATTTTTTGTGTCTAAAAATAAAAATAAAGGAAAATTGTATACAGATAAAACAACATGGCCGCGATAAACTGTCAAAAATTAACATTTATATCAGAGTGAAATCACAATACAATCACTGTCCTCTATCGAAACCGATTTAAAAAAATACTCCTTTGATGGCCCGATTCATGAAATTAAATCCAGAATCATTTTTCAGAATAAGAGAGGTCATTCCAAATGTATCTAAAAATTTAGTTCCACTGACAAACGGCCTAAGTTAAGTAAGTTTTTTATGTTTGACCCGTTTTCTCGTCCAAATGTCAAAGCTTAATTATTTAAGTGTAATTTAAGCCCAGCTTTATTATTTCTTATACCTTATGAGTAAAAGTTTTGATTCTGCTTCAAGAAGGCTGAATATCACCAGCAGCCTTATATTTTGTGGTACATTAACATTCTTTTGAAGGAAACATAAAAACAGAAGCAATGCTTCCAAGTTGTTCTTTTCTAATCTTGCTGTCGAATTACCTTCCTTTTATTAATTTAATATTCCCATGCGTCCTTTCCTTTGTGATGGATGACCAAATAAAAAAAAAAGAATTCTTTCTCACCTTATGGGCATCCTATTTCCAGCTTAAATTCATACGTCACCATATCGAAGTCAACCACCCGCAAATATTTCTAAGAAATCATCATCCACTTGGTCAAAATTCCATAAACCTACAACAGAAGCGTAACCCAGTTCTTCATTTCCTTCAACATCCAACTTCCAAACTTACCAACCAGTCTCTCAAGCCAAAGGGCTATAATACTATAATTTCAATGCCATTCCAGAAGTTCGAAACAACGAAAGTAAAAAACTTCGATTCTTGCCTCTCTTCTTGTGTAGAGTTTAGCGTTGAAGGCGTAGAATATGTCATCGCATGACCATCAGTTTGTAATTCGAAACGGGATGTTGATTTTTTTAGGGTTCAGTTAGTTTGAGTGGGTCTTAAATCAAAATTTCCCGGAATTTTACTTCTAATTTCACAATCGACACCCGAAGAATCCCAAAATACCCATCGTCAAGAAATCATGCAAAAAATTAAAAAAAAATGGTAACAAAAAGACGAAGATGAAATAAAGGACGATAGATTTTAGGTTTTTCCTTTTTTTAAAGATCCATTGATATTCAATAGTTCGACCACCACTGGTTGATTGGACAAACCAAACCATAGGTACGTATCTAGTCTCTTCTATAAGTCGGCATGATGAAGCACCCTAAATACACAACGATGTGCTCTGCTCAGCTCAAGTTGGGCCATAAATTAGGGATTCGTTGATAGATTTTCGCACTTCTTCTATGCGTCCCGCCAGTGTCGCCTTGCTGTGCGAGCTCCTACATAGCTGGTGGGATGCACTTAAAGCCACTGAAGCACCTTTGGGGCCAGGAATTCTGGACATTAATCAACGTGTCATCGGAGCATGGGGCAAGTAGTAATATCAGCCAACTGGATTTCGCAACTAGCATGGGTACACAATAATTTGTTTGATTTAAGAGTTCGATTCTTAAAGAAGATTCCACGCTTATGCACACAGAACAGCAGGTGACATTTTTGTATTGTGAATTTACTGGGTGAATTTTTGAAAATATAGAAATGGAATTTAGGGGTGAAGAGGACAGCACATTCTAGAATTATCGAAAGGGGACGCTTCTGCTGAATATACGCAATTTATATATCCGTCCGATTTAACGATGATTTTCTTAGTTTCAAATAAGTTTGAGGTTAGATTTTTAGTTTTAGCAAAATTGTGGCATTTGACGACTCTTTTCATTTTACAATTTATAGCAGAGTTTATTTTCATCAAAATATCAAATTAATAGCTGGCCTTCGAGTTTCAACCCAGGTAGCCTGCTAGTGATTGTGTATGAGTTTTTTGTTGTTAACATAATTTTTTTTATGGAAAATCATACTTTTTGAAAAAGGCGACATTTTTGTATTTTGACAAAAGAGACCCCTGGCGATAAATTAAAGCAAATTCTCCTTTTAGTGGATTTCAGATTATTTTTCCAAGAAATTTGTGGACTAAAATAAAAATAAAAAGTAGTACCCCTTGGCGTAATGGTTAGTGCGTTGGACTGTCATGCGGAAGGTCTCGAGTTCGATTCTCAGCCGCTGCAAACATTTTTTCAGGGGTGTACTGCCTCTTGCGAGGAATTGACAAATCCTCTAAGGCTAGCCGCGCACTAGCAACTTTTAGTTGCGAAACTGCTTGGTTCGAGCAACTAAAAAGTTTGTGTTTTGACACAAACTAAACGATTGCCTAAAATAAGTTTGCCATTTTATTGAACATATAATTATCTGCAAATTCACGGACATTCAACCAAACAGTTCATCTGTTTTCTATAAGTAACCAAACAGTTTCGCAACTAAAAATTGCTAGTGCGCGGCTAGCCTAAGAGTATATCGCTTGTCATGGAAAGTGCTGCTCATTAGCCGTTCGGAATCGGCAGAAAATTGTAGGTCCCCTCTGTTCCTGGTAACACGCACACAGGAATGTTTGAGAGTTGTAAGTCGTTAGGTCCTGGTTCACTTCGAGCTGTTGCACCACCACATTTATTTTTATTTTTTAAAATAAAATTTAGAGCTCAGCAAAATATCATTAGTAGAGTAAAAAAAATGAAAGTGAAATTTAGACTTTTTGCACCAAAACTGTCGAAATTGGGCAAGAGTATGCAAACTCAGATGAATTCCGAGTATTCAATATTACCTTATGGGATTGAAAAGCACAATACCGTGGTTGTCTTTCGTTTATTATTTTTGTAATCCGTCGCGAGGGCTCTTTTGTGAAAAACTACTAATTTTTTGTACGGAACAGCCTTAAACCGAAATTCATGCACAATTGCACAGAAAGTTGAAGTAAAGAAACGGACCTTTCATTTGGTGTGTATCCTTGATTAGGTAATAAAAATTAACATACATTTCTGTGGATTTGCGTTTCAATTTTTAAACTCAGTTTCGTCATTTTTGGAACAACCTTTTAAATTAATTTATTTCAATTGCTATATTGGTTCATTAGTTCGGAAAAGTCCTTATACAAAATATATTCAGCTTGAAATTTTTAAGCTGTCTTGGATAATTACCAACTTTCTGTAATGTAAGCGATCAAAAAGGTTTAGAATGTTAATTTAATTTTTGACTTCAATAAAAAAATAAAATAATTAATTGTTTCCCTGTAATCAATAGTAAATAATTCAGATAATGTTTAGAGTGGTAAACTGGTTCAAACAGCGCCAGCGGTTGAGGAGTAAGAACATTTATATTGCTTTAAAATATTTTTATTTTTGAGATTCAAAACTTTTACTTTTAAAGTTCAATGTATTAGTGAAGGTCAAACCATCGAAAAATTTATTTATCGGAACCTTCCCATCACCTATTTTTATTTGCAATATATAGGTTCTATAGGACAAGTTCTGTATTTGGAAAAAATTGAACTCGAGATTTTGATCAAAGTTGACATTACGATGATAGAGAACACGAAAAAAGTGGTTCCAGCAATTCCATCTGTCTGTATGTCTGTACCTCGGCTTAGGCTGTATATAGCTAAACTACTTTAGGTATTTTCTTCAAACTCGGTTCTTAAGAGTATTCCGTGATACTCCAGAGGAGAACATACAGCCATAATGCAAAATCTTATTTACCTCAAAAACAGCTCTAACGATTTTAATAAAATACATTTAACTTACAAAGTTAAACTAAACTTGAAGTTTCATGAGTGAAAGCCTTTCCCAGTTGTCGAAGCATATGAAATTACTAACGTCTATATTTGATAGTTTTACCGATATGTAAATGTAGAATGGTGTAGTATATGACTTGGTATTGATCAGCATAAATTCAGAATGGTTTAGTGGTCGATTTCTTTATTAGTCCACTGCGAAGACGAAGACGAATGGTTGTGCTTTCAGCCGTTTGTTTGCCGAAAATGCCGATGGATGCTAGAAAAAAGAACAAAATCAGTCTAATGAGGATTGATTCCCAATCCACACCGACCTGCCCAGTTTATCAGCAATTTTATAGCATTTCCTGATACGGCTATAGCAATGTTTTGTTTCTGAATCCAGCTTTCTGAGCGATATGTTAGAACTGGAAGATCAGCAATCTCCATTAAATATGAGGAAGTCTTCATTAGGTTCTTGGAAGTTGTTCTGCAGTGTATGCCTTCTATACACTTATTATACTTTTCAGTTCAGAAGTACATCTGCGAAGTTTAAGTTAAATCACCTGATCATGGAAGAGAATGAAGGGGATCTTCAATTTCGCAACAGTTCTTCAGTTCTTCAGTCGCAACAGTTTACAGCATCTTTAATGAGTCACTAGACCCTGGTTCTCTAGGAGTATTTGCGGCACAAGGCACAACTTTATCTTGATTTTGTTACTTTTACTCACTTATAAGTGGACGGGGACACTGATGGTATCGCAAAATTTGTCCGCTTTTAAGAGATGTTGTTTTATGAGGAAATTATAACAAAAATTGTTTTATGGAATGCTTTTCCGTACTGAAAATTTGTTTCATAGAACTGAGCTGGTTAGAAATTTCACCTATTTTTGTCCAGGAAATATTTTGTGTTTACTTTCTTTTCATTTTAATCCTTTAAAATCGAAAATGTTTGAGTTACTTTATTGTAGTTATGAAAAATGGTACGTTTGAAGTTATAGAAGGGGGGTACAAAACAAAGTACATTTTCGAGCGATATATGGAATTCAAAATATCAAAATCGATCTAGATCTAGCTTGTATAGTATTCGATGCTGAACAAGAGGGAACCTCAAATAGTTTAAGACCTAATCTTTGGTTAGGTACATACATATATGTGAACAGGTAAAGAAGACTTCAACTACATGTAAATTATTGAACAAAGCTAGAAGTTAATTTCGTTCATATTCGGCGACGGGTCAGACTTCGTCCTTTGGCACCACATTGGCAGTGGATGTTGTAGATCAGTCTGTTTGCACAGAAAACTTTTAGAATTTAGCATTTTTTAACTACCCAAACCTTTGTTACAGTCCATAACGAACAACATTGTCAGTTTAACCGACCAAGAGGTGAATTCTAAAGGCTTCACTATAGAGAACTATCTATAATTTCAATAGAGTCATTATAATATGGGTCTTCATATATCATGCCCATGCGGCATTTTAGTTTTCCAGGTAGCACTAATCCTTTTTTGAAATTTTTTGTTTGTTTTATTGGTGGAAATTGTCAAAAGATACTTAATAGTATTTGATATCAAGTTGCCACCGAGATCAGGAGTAGTCTTTGAAGATCGACATACCTATTAAATCAGCTTGATCATTTGAAGTTCGATCCTAAATTGCATGCAATGCTTTTCAAGTATGAGTCTATGAGCTTGAGAAGCTTAGAAATCAACTAAGAAACTAAATTAACCGAGAATTAAGGTGATACTTTTTGTTTTTTTCGAGCGATACAGACGGTTAATGAAGACCGCAAAAACTGCAATTGTGCAGTTAAATGGGTGGAAATAATTTCCAAAGAATGCCTCTCTTTTTACTATATAGCGAGATGCGGCTAGTATATACCCGCGTCTTGGAGACAAGCAAGAGTAGTTTTAATCCCCAAGTCCTCAATCTAAGATGTTCTTGTAGAATTACGGATGGTTCGCTTGTGTGGTGGCCTAAGCTTACCAAAGTATATAACATCGATAAACTCAAGAAGGTACAAGAAACATTTAGCGTTTGTACCACAGGGGCTCTAAGATCTTGCCCAACTGATACCTCAAGCCATTTGCTGCATCTTCTACCACTTGATTTACACGTTAATTATTTTGCAGTACATTAAGACTATAAAGGAATCGAACTCTTGGGTTGTCAAAACTTCTGGTCACAGCGATATTACACATTTCGACTCCCACTGGCTTCTGCACCCCTTAACTGAGTATCAGTAAAGATCTTAAAGTTATGTTCCCATTCAGAAAGAATTGGCATGATGATGTCTTAATGAAAGGCTTTTTTTTTTTTAATTTGCGCGCACTCAAGGGGCTATTAATACCCTTAAAATGATTACCACAATACGAGCGTTAGCAAAACAAGGGATAAACCCTCCCGAGATACCGATGCACATTAGTTTTGAATTTTTGAATATTACAATGGGAAGGAAAAATAGGGCTGGGTAGAGCATTCCACATTCGTGTAGTCCGGCTGAAAAATGAATCTCTGTATTTCACAGTACGCCCGAAATTGGGCTCAAGGGTAAACTGATGAGCATTCCTTAAAGCGCGAGTATTACGGTTAAATTGTTTAAGGGGAGGAAAGCAACTGGCTAGGACACTGTTTATAGAAATAACGGTAAAATAGTGAAAGACAGGAAACATTGCAAAACTATCTTTACTGATGGCTTCAAGATGGAGTGTGGTGTTGGTTTAGGAATCTATTCCGACACTCTGAATAAATATGTCTAGATCGTTTTGGCTGCCCGACTCTGCCTGAATGGCTTGCTATCAGAGAAGCATGCAATATATGCAAATAAGATCCAAATCAGAACCGAAATTGGCTATTATTAAAGACAGTCAGGCTGCTGTTAAAACCTAAAAAAATATCCACACAATTTGGGCTTACAATTCTATGCGACATAAAATATTTAAGCAAACAATGACTTGATTAAAGGATTGAATTTGTAATCAGTACGCAACAATAGCGGTAAATTTGAGGTAGAACCTAAGATCTTCTAAGGAAATGCCGCCGATTATAAAAATATTATCTCAAAGCTCACATTTTCATGATTCGGCAAAAGACTTCCAAATCTACGGCCTCTTCCACAGCTGATTAATTTGTTTCATTTCCGTTGCTACTGTCACCTTTAATTAGATGTTAATAAGTCCTATTGTTATCAAACCCTAATCTCGAGAGAGATATTCAAGTTCTACTATTTCATTACCGTCGTTTATTATTGTGTAGAGCTTGAAATAATGCTCAGAAATCTATGAGCATTGTATCCAATATCTCGATGACGTTCCACCTGTCTTCACGAAGATCGTCTAGCAGCAGCACATTTTCCTTCCCATTGCAAGAGAAAACTCTTCCACGAGTCGCATAAATCATCTCCTTAATACCGAATCCCACAGGAAGGAAGATTTATTAGCAAAACCCACTGAAGTGGTTGATTTAATTTATTTCTTTTAACTTTTATACAATACTTCTGCTGTAGCTATGTCCCGAGTCCCTTTGGCCATTAACTTAATCGGCCTAATCGGTTACGACGCGTCTCTGCATTTTAAGTTGAATCTTCATGTACCTCACGGATGCTCGCAATTTTTTTGTAGAATTATAGTTGCAAGTTGTTGAAATACAAAACAAAACAAAAAACTGTCTTCAGACAAAATTGGCAAATGGGCAAAAAAGCGATGAGCGGACGGACGGAACAAGCATTGTATAATTCCAAGCAATCCACTTTGCAGCTTATGGAATTTAAATTAAGTATCGCCATGGAATTCCTTTCGGGAATTCTGCCACGAATTTGTACTCCACGAGGTGGTAGAAGTATAAACGGACCCTTAAAACTATCTGTGTTAAGAATAAGCAGATCCAATCTAAACCACGAACAAACGACGATGACGACGCGACGGACGCTGGCTGGGACCTGAGGAATTTCCACCACACACTACGGGACGAAAAAATTCCAAACGGAACCTCAACAACTGGAGGCACGTAAAAGGAGGCGATGAAGCAGTCCCATCATGTTTTGGTGCTAATTTCAGCACTCTTGTGGAATCCCTAGAATTCAGGACAACGAAGACCACCGTATTAGCGAGATTGCTTCGTTTTTTTTTTTCTTCGTTTTGTTTTCCCTGTCATCAGTTTGCCCGAACTATACTTTGCAACTTTGATGTACCATTTGACACTTTTGTGTTTTGCGAACAAATGACGATTTTGTGATGTTGATTCCTTTGGATTGTCCGCGAAGACGCAATCTTCGGCTGCTGCTGGCGAGTTTTTGTTCGAAATGGCATTTGTTGGAATTTCCTTCTTTGCGGGGATTCTTTGGCCTGATATGCTCTCAACATTGAACTTGCGGGTTTCGATGACGATGATGATGGTGGTGATCAAAGATCAACCTTTTGAGTACTATTATGTCGCATGACCATCAATCCGGGAAGACGCGAGAAGCTCTATCAATATCATGTCAGGCTTTCTCGCCAACATTTTTTTTCTTCTTATTTTTGAGATGCTATACCTGCTCCAAAGGCCGACTATGGAGGCACGGTGTTGTGTGTTGTCCAGTTTGGTGTTGCAATGATTGGGAAACACATTCAATTTGTACCTATCACGTGTATGCTCAATTGTTGTCCCTCTTCGGAATTGTCTTTCTGCTTACTGCTGCTCCTATAAAAAGCAAACGGTGTGTGCTCTGGAAGAGGAGTACTCGTATAGATGGCAGCAAAAAATGGACACACAGCATAGTGTTGCGCGTTTACCAAGATAGGAGATCATGGTGATGGTGATGCTTTGATTTATTGCGTTTAAGTGGTAAATTATTCCCGTAAAAGCGATAAGTTCGATGATTTTCGGTGATGAAATCAATGAGACTAATAAATATGTATTTTTATGGGCAACAAGTATTTTTGTTGCAGTTTTTGATTGCAACATAAATTATTCATTTGAGCAGACTGCATACTTGCAAAAACTTTTTTTTTTTAAATATTTTATAAACACGTTTTAACAGACCTATGAATGCGTAAGGCAATCTAGGCAAAACAGTTAACACAACTCATAGTAAATATTGTTCAAAAACTCTTTCACACCCTTCAAAGATAAACTTGAAATAAGCCTTTATCTTCGTTTGGTTTTGAAGTCAAACCTGACACAAAGTTTCATAAAAATCGCATAAGTCATTCAGCAGTTAATTAGAAGACCTTAAAGAAATATTGCCACTCGATAATTTTAAGGGTTGGTAAAAAAGACATTTGGTTGCTTAAATTTTACGGTTTCTTTGAATCAACTTCACTCTTAAGTTACATACAACTTTTATAAGCAAATACATGTTCGAAACTTAGCAAACCAAAAACACATCATTGAAAGCCAACTCAAAAATCTACTCTTGAGGAATACCGGTGAAAAAATACAAGAATTGTGAATTTCCAAGCTCATTACTCTCAATCGCAACAAAATCCGTGCTATCGCTCTATTTCAACATGATTTGCATACCATTTCAACAATGTCATATTTCACACATCTTATCAGTAATATGTCTTTGAAATAAAACAAAGAACTGGTTGATATCTCAAAAGAAGCATGTTTTATTCAATTTTGACACCTACCTAACCCTATTATGGAAAAACCTCATTAAAAAAAAAATATTTTATCAAAATCCAGCCAATTCTACCTTTTTAGACATCAATTTTTTCGTTCTTTTTCAAGAAATTGCTTAAACAATAGCGTTGCACCAATTCTTAAGAATATTCCCAATTATTCTATCACTAAAAAATAAATTAAATAAATTTGGTGGTGCAACAGCTCGAAGTGAACTAGGACCTAGTGACTTACAACTCTCAACTGTGTGCGGGTTACTAGGACCTACCATTTTCTGCCGATTCCGAACGGCTAATGAGCAGCACTTTCCATGACAAGAGATATCATTGGAGGATTTGTCAATTCCTCGCAAGTACACCCCTGAAAAAAAACTTTCTTGCAGCGGCTGAGAATCGACCTCGAGACCTTCCGGATGGCAGTCTATTCTCTTAACTAGCTTTTCATTACTTTTAAATTTATTTTTCGAAAGAAATTTTCTTCTATATTTTTCAAAATTTTCTTTTCTCCATATCGATAAAAAACTTCTTATTCGTTCTTTAGACAATCAAGAAGTACTCTTCCAGGTTTTCACCACGCCTGAACGGCTTATTCTCATCTCGAACCCTGTTGCTTTTAGACAACCAGTAAAAATCAAGTTTTGCCAATGTTTTTGCCATTATGAGCAGAGACAACGAAACTTGCCCGTCTATCAAATTTAAGCAATTGGTACGCCTAATTTTCCTTATTCAATATTCAAGTGTTCACAAGTGTCCCTCCCAAAATCGAAAAATAACAATTGTAAGAGCTTTATGCGGAACCTATTTCCAACTTTTAAAATTTTGAAAGTAAGCAAACCTTACTTCGTTAGTCTCTTGCGAAGATTTGGGGAATAAATATAAACATCATTTACAATGTGGCACAAAAGTAAAGTAGTAATGCAAGTTGGCCATTTTGTTAGAAATGAAATGAAATTATTCGCAACTATGTTTTCACGAAAAGTATATTTGAAGATGAAAAATTGATGACATTAGGTTAAAAAAATGATATCGGTCAAATGACCAACTATTGAGTTGATGAACATATGTGCTGATCTTACGGCATTTTGAATTGTTGCTTTTCTGAATTGGAAATTTCTTCTTCAATTCTTGCTAGGTTTGGGGTTAGTTTTGGTAGAAACAAGATTTCAGAAAGCTCCAGAGGAAGAAGTCAGACAGAGCATTAGAGTAAGTTAACCTCGTTTGACGATCAGCAAACAGCAATTCGTGAACGGTGCGCACTTTGTATGGAAACATTTTAAATATTCTAACACTGAAATTCGTTGCAACGAACGTCTGCTGATGCCTCCTTGTTGCATGTATGGTAGTCTCTACGATGTTCGTCTACTTCTTCAGATATCTTTGGTAGGCTCAGTTTACACGATATGAACAATCAAACGTTTAATTATTCGCCCAAATGCTGCATGGCAAGTAGAAAAGCGACGCGACGTAGAAATTAGAGCTCTGCCAACACAATAGTCCAACATTTTTTCAAAAAAGCAGAAGCAATAATTGCACGTTAATTATGGTGTACCACTCCATTGTTGCTTGTTGCTAACTAATACCTTATCTGTCTACAACACATATACGTATATAACAAAGTACAATGACTTTTGAAGCCTTTGCAAAAATTAAGGCAAATTCACATTAAGACACAACTTTTGCGCAAAGTTATAATAGCCTTGTTTTTTGAAAGAGTGAGTAGTCAAGTTAATTTGTACATTGAAAAAAATAAAAACATCAAGAGTGAATATAATTTGGTCAGCAATCAGAGTGAATATAGAATGAATAAAAATTGTTGATATATTGAGATGTAGATGGCGCTTAAATCGAGTTCAGAAAAACATTTGCTTGGTACTGGGATGTGCCCTGGAATGCATCTTTTTTCTCAGAGATTTGTATTATGTCAAGACATTTGGAAATAAAGCTTCATGTCTATTTTGTAAAAGACGTACAATTGATTGAAAAATTTCTGAAAAATCTTAATTTTTTCACCGAAAAATCGAAATTTTTTTGATTTTTTTTTGTTTAGGAAAATTGCGATTTCAGGGCTTTTGGAAAGCATCTAAAAAGAAATACTCTTAATAGGTCAAAATATAGTATATTACCCATCTACCAAGCCATAAACTGTCATATTCCATTGGAGGATGGCTGAGATCTCGATGGATTTAAAAACATCTACAAAATCTGATTTTTTTAAAAAGAAAAATCGATTTTTTTGCTCATTAAAAATGAAATTTAGGGGCTAGTACAATTCGTGTCAAACTTTGAGGTTAAAACAGAGTGAATATAAAAGTGACTATAATCGTTTTTTTTTTTCAATTTTCTTTACTGAGTGGCTATCAATTTTCCATAAAACACGGCTAAATATAAGATGAAATTTTGGATTTGAGCACGTGTATTAAAAAAAAAACGTCATCAATTTTTGCTTTTCTTTTAAATACTATTCCCATGGACTAGTGGCTTAAGAAAACACTACATAGAAATCTAAGGTGGTTAACTGGTTGAATAATGGAGTGCTGCAACTGAAACTGGAGCAAATCGAATAACTGTTAAGAAGTGTCTTACGTGATGTTCTTTACGTATCCACAAAGCTGCTGTTGAGATTTCTAAGTAAATTTGTCTTAAATATCAATGCCCTAAAATCATATCAATTCAGGCTTTAGATTTGTGGCACGTAGCCTCGTCTTATTGGAACCACATTTTGCTTACATCCATTTCATGCAATCTCACTTCCATTTCCTTCCATTAGGATTAATAATAAATTGGTTATCGTCGATCGGTAGCCCTCTGAAATCATGCTATTTTTGTCGATTTCGAGGAAGTACGGCCAGATTGTGACTTTCTGCACACGTTTGCCATTTGTTGAGCCTCATGTGGAATTGCATCGTGTCACGTAGCTAAAGATAATATTTTTTCTAAAATCAAGGTCTACTCCAAATTGCTCCAGAGCTTAGTCAGCCATTATCTTTTTGAGAAATAAAAAAAAATCGAAAATTGACAAAAAAAACAACATGGCCGCCATGAACTATACATATATCTACAGGTTCCTTTTGAATGAAAGAATGATGTCTGCTGCAGATGCGTTGACTTTATCAATTATGTGAATAATTCCGTTGGTATAACATTTTAAACAGCCTTTATTGTAATGCTTAAGTATGATACTTCTTGTTGTTTAGAAACTCTTTCTTAATTTTGTTTAATAAATTGCTTCTGAAAACGCCTAAGACGATGACAGCTCGTGCCAAATACTAGGTAAGTGAATAGGCCCTTTTTGGCGTTTGTAAATGTCAAAGAGCCATTTGAAGTTAGCACGATATACATAAAAAATAAAGAAATTTTTTTATGATTTTAACTTTAGCAAAAAACCATTGGGCCATAATTTTAAGCAATAAATTGTTAAGCATATTACGAGTTATCAATTTGCTGAACTAATTTACTATAGCTCTTTGTAAATGTTAATTCTTCTTTTTTTTTCGTTTTTCTAAGTAAAATACTTTATTAAAAACGGTGCATCTGAACACGTCTAAAAAATGGCAGTTCGTATGAATAAAACAAAGAAAACAAACATTAATCTGGAAAACGGAATTAATAATTTGTAATGTCAAAACAAAAATAAACTTTTTCAAATAAAATTAACAAGAGATTTTTCTTTTGAGGAAAATGACATATTTCTTACTAAAATGGCTTTAACATATTACTAAATCGTTTAAAATGTTGTGCCACTATTTTTAAGACGTGCGCGTGCATTATATCATTTGACTTTTTGTTGGAAAAACATACACTTTGGATACGACTACATGTCGATGACATTGTCACATTTTTAATTTAAATTATCTGCAATTTCTTCGGTCTTTTTGCACATTGCATCCAGAGCATGACTTTTTGTTTCAATAATCTGTATTTTGTGACTTATTTGGGTACAATTAACGGTGTCTTTGACGGCACTTAAAGTGGTTCTTTTATCTCCATCTTTCAGAATGATTGCAAAGATTGCTCTTTAGCTGAAATAATGTTCACAATATCTATGTTATAATTATTGTACTATGTGGCTTCTTAGCGTATTTAATTGAATACGGTGACTTGGATCCACTTTATTGGAATTGAATCCACATTCTTCTAAGAGCTCACGGGTATCTTTGTCCTTGTGACATATCGAAGAAATTTACATCTCGCAGCGATATTATGTAGTATATGAGTATTTAGATGTTGTGTGAGCTGAAAGTTTGGCTTCCTTAATGTGGGTGAATTTATGTACGTTGTTTCGAAACCCAACATTTTATACAACCAAGATAGACTTCCACAATTATTATATTAGGTATTCAAAACACGTCCAATATTCACCAGAGGAAAAGTAAAATCCAAGGTGAATACCTACAGCACAAAAAAAAAAAAACTTCTAGAACCCACACAGCACACACGCATCAAATCCATTTTTCTAAATATTCTCTGTCACTTGTAATTTCAATCAACTAATCCCGTCTCTCCTTTTTTGTTGTTTGATTACTCCCTAAGTATACACCTCTCTCCTGTTACCATAATATATAAATTTATGCCCCCAACAAGCGTCGACGACACGGACGATGCAATGACTATACGCACTCACAGTAGCCGCATGCTTACATGCCTAATCCAACACACAAACAACCGATCCGATTTATTACCAACATCGACATCAAGGTGACACCCTGGCATTAAATCAGAGACGAGAATGGCCGGGCCGTTCCGAGCCTCGTAGCACAAATGTTACGCATCCAGAATACCACATGTCAATCGCTGCTAGTAATATGCAATTACCATCCCAACCAGCAGCTTTATAGAGCAGGGCCGGCCGCGGCCACTTCGCAATGGATTATTATTATTATAAATATCCTTGCGTTTGCGTTCTGTGATTTTTCATTTACCTAACTACTCTTCCTCTTAACTTGCCTGTTCATCTATTTTTTTCTTCTTTTTTCTCTTTTTTTTTAGTTGGTCTATCTGCGACGTCTTCGTCGGTAGCATCGCCTGGTGCAGCAGTAGCGGCAGCAGCAGCCGCTGCAGGACTCTTCCCCGGAGGCTCACCGTCACCGACAACTCTAAGCGCTCTAGTCTCACAACATCGCCTGCTGGAGTTATCAAGGTTCGGATTGCGTGGCTATGATCTGGCCCAACATATGCTCACCCAACAAGGTGCTGTCTCAAAATTACTGGGTAAGTGCCCAAGAAAGACTCATAAATTCAATTGCCGGGAATAGGCAATTGGAATTTTCAAATGAAAAAGAGTGGGGAAGACTCATGTGTGTCCAACTCATTTTTCGAATGAGATTTGTCCTGGGGCCCATAGTAATTGAGTAGGGTTCATGTAGGGAGTTCTTTGGAGTTCTGCATCTTCAATGAGCTAAGTAAACTGTAAACCGAACTATCCTTGGGTTCCGGATGTGCATGGTGTAATAATGTTGGTTAAAGTGAAGAAGTACGCACAATCGTGAGAATTTTTAAAAGTTAAAGTAGGTGTATATTTATTCGGACAGTTTTGCTCTGTTATTTGTAAACGCCAAATCTGTTTAGAAAATATAAATAGAGACTATTTAATATCCGGAAAATATGGGGAAGTAATATTAAGACTTTTGAGCAACTTTGCTCAGTGTCGAAAAATATCGCTTTGAAATTACATGTCGTCAACATTTATAAAGATTTTTTTCCAATGTGTGTTATATTTATGATCAAAGGGCACGGGAGTGCCCAGCCAAGTTCTGGCACTACAGCCTTTTTACAGGATTTATTTTTCGTAATATGGTACAAATGTTATGTCTTATTTTATTAAAACATTAAATTTTTTTTAGTATTCTTCAATAAAAATTAATTATGTTGAAAAATTACAATTCGATACACTTTTTACTTATATTTTGATAATTGCTGAAATACGATTTTTCACGTACTACGACTACGGTTAATCACGACAGCTAAGTTTTGACAAGGAGAATCTGTTTTTGAAAATCATTTTTCACACTTTGACATAATCACGTATTCACACTTGTAACACTTTGTCACTCTTTCAAAGGTTCATACTCATATGCTGTCATACTTTCATGATTTCTCACAATTTTAAAACTGTCGCACTTTCAATCTTCCAGACTTTCACATCCAGTACAAGGAGTGTTTTAATGAAATTTATAACCAGCGCATCAATTAAAAGTAAATAAAACGCTCAGATATGCTCACTTTTAGATTCATTCTTCTTTAAATTTCAAAATCCTATAATTGAATTAACAATTTGATTGCTGGCCCAAATTGAGTTCACTTTAAAAGTTTTTTTTTCAAAATGTTTCGAAAACTGGTCAAAATATTTTGACTGAACTTTTTACCATAAAAAATCGAACCCGAGATTTAGATCAAAGACGATAAAAGTGGGTCTGACAAATCTGTCTGTCTGTTTGTCTCTCTGTCTGTCTGTCTGTCTATCTTTACGACTACAGTCTAAACGACTAGGCCGATTTTTAAGAACAAAAATAACGGTACCTGCCGTACGAATTTTTTTTGAAATCTAATAAATATTTTTTTTTTAAAAAATTTCCGGTTATTTTTGGAACCATTTTTGTGTTTTTAAAACCTCCCCAGCAGTTTTAATAAGTATTATTATATTCACTTAATATTGAAATAATTTTTTATTTCATACATGTCTTCGTTGATTATTGTGTAGGTATTCAAATTTTCCAAAAAAAAATTTTTGGATTTAAAAAAAAAATTCAAAATTTTTTTTTGAAAACTCAATATCACATGCTCGATTTTTAACACTTGATAAATAAAAGTTTCTCAATATAATCTACAAGATATGAGAAAAAAAAACTTTATTTTACCTAAAAATAATGGTACCCTCCATACAAATGTTAAAAAATGGTCTTCAAAAATCTTATTTTTTGGCGAAAACTCTTCAGATAATTTTGCTAAAATTTTTTTTCTTTGGATTAATTGTTACGATCTATAATTTAGTAAAAAAAATTTTAAAAACAAGAAATTACTGACTGTACCTACCATAGAACGATTTTTTCAAATTTTGAAGTTCTCATAACGGATTTGAATGAATTTTTTTATAAAGAAGCTCCTAAAAAGTTTAAAAAACATTGCATTTCAAACCTTAAAAAAAACATTTATTTGAATTTTGAAAAAAAAAAATGTATATTTTTTTTGGAAACTTTTTTTGTAAATTTAAATTGGCGTACCAAAATTTTTTCTTAAAAATGTTTTAAAAATTTTGTATAAAAAGCTTATTTTTTAAGAAACCACTACAACGACTCATAATTTTTGTTCTTGCATAAACTAATATTTGTTTGAAACACATCAGTGGCGTGGCGTGAATAATTTTAAATGGGAACCCGTTATAAAATTTTGTCACCTGTAAAAAATGAAAAAAAAAAAATTAGAACCTTAAAAGCAACATTTCTAGTAGGGATATGGTATCTACAAATGCATTCCACATTGACTTGGCAAAAAATGTGTAGCTATATTTTTTATACTTCAAGACATTAATATTTCAATCAACAATGAGCTTGAAACATAATAAAAAGGTCCTCCTTTTAGACACCACCCCCTTCGTCGGACATAACTGCGGCACCTTCCTAGGAATGTTCTATTAACTTTTCCTTGCAATCATATGTGTCAAGAATATAAAATATATGATGGACAACTCATCTGCATTAAGACTCGCCCTAACGTCAGAAAATACAAGATATCATTCTTGTGTTCCATTCTCTGACAAGAACCGAAATATGGCACTCAGTTGTCCCCTATGACTCAAATCTGATGTTTCGTCGATCATAATTGACACGAACCGAGCTTCTATGATTTCTGTTTTAATTTCAGATTTAATAACAGCCGCGATATTATGTATCAAGTCGTTTTGAATATCGTTGCCCTATAACACTACTCTAAATAGGATTCCATTAAAGTGTCATAGGTACTCGTACTTATATGTTGATTTCCTTTACACATAAGAAATCAATTTCTGTGTGAAGATTTTGATCCCTCGCCAGATTTTGCGTACCTTTACACCCAACAAAAATTTATTTTTCTGACAGGGATCAAAATCTTTAAATCCATATTTAAAAAGGGATTTACATGTAGACACATGAAACACGCACACCAAACAAAAAATTTCGATCTGGCATGCTTGAGGGTGTGTTCGTTGGTATTTATTTTGTTATACTTTGCCTTTACTAGTCTAAAGTGTGATTGCTCCGCAATTTAGAGAACAAATATTTTTCAAATGCAAAGTTTTAATTCATACTATAGTTCCAGTTTAACACTACTGTCATTAATGCTGTCACAAAATATTGAATCAACTTACACTTACTTACTTACTTACAACTTATCAGTACACTATGGCATTTGTTCAGAAATGTCGTGTAACTGCGGCATTACCCGGATTTTAAGACAACTGATACAATTTATTTGAAATAATACGAAGTTTAACTGTTTTAGTAAAAAACTAAGTTAAGACAACGATTTTGCAAAATTTTAATCGAATAAAGCATCATACTTTCTCTACCCTTACAAACGTCAAAATAGCCTATACAAACGTCAAAATAGGTCTGTTTACTTAGTTTTTTGCACGTCATTATTTTAGGTGTGCTCAGAGGCAATTTGTTAAAACAAATTGTCTTAGTACGATATTAGTTAGGCTAGGCGCGCACATTCAATTTTTAGTTGCACAACTGTTTGGTTACTTATAGAAAACAGGGGTGGAATCGGCTAAGTTGATAGTTGATTGTGATTGTCTCATTTTGACAATCGCTTTCTCTATATTTCTTTATTGATATGATGGAAACAGCTATAGTCAAAATGACAATCACAATCAACTATCACCTTAGCCGATTCCACCACAGATGAACTATTTGGTTGAATGTCCGCGCAGGTGCATATAATTATATGTTACACTAAATAGCGAACTCATTTTAGGCAATCGTTTAGTTTGTGTCAAAACACAAACTTTTTAGTTGCTCGAACCAAACAGTTGCGAAACTAAAAATTGAATGTGCGTGCCAAGCCTTAGAGTTTAGAGAATGTTTAAAGTTCAGAATAAGTTAGAAAACTAGTTTAAAGTTAGGAAATATATTACCTAAATAGGCTGTTTAAAGTCTAAAAACTAAAAAAAAAATAAAGCAAATAAAATAGTTTTTTTTTTTTTACAAATGTAAAAATTAAGAAATACAATAATAACAATAGGGCTACGAGAACATTTTGAGTAGATTGTAGAAAAAGATATATTTTCGCACTTTTGTAAGTGTCAATGCAAAACTTAATAGTGAGAAGAACTCTAAATAAACTCGATCTACATTTTCATGAATATTTCAACTCCAGCTTAAAAACGAGATATAAATCTTTCGAACACATCCGTATAAGTTAATTCAACATGTATTAAGGTTTTGGCACATAATACACTGATACCAACTTTGGAAATTATTAAGAGTGAGTTAAAGAGTGAATAAAGCGTTTTTTTGGTACTTTTGTATTACTGCGCTAGAAATAGTTTACTAATAAAACACGCCTACTATAGTAATTCTTGAAGGAATAAAGTACGTTACGATTTTAACGTCTTACGGGAAAGTATGAAAAAAAGTCTATAAGTACTATAAAATGATTCTTATCACTGATTTTCTATTTTTAAATAGCTTGAGAGAAGAAACACCTGTTAAGGAAATAGAAAGAAAGGAAAAAAATCGTAAGGTGTGGTATGTGCGATTAAAATAATATTAGGTAGATTTTTATATTTTGACCGTTTTTATTTTTTAAGGTTAAATAATGCGTCCTTGAGTACCTCAGTACAAGAGTAAGATGCATTCGATCTAGTATCTACGTATACATATAAACCCCTATTTTTCCACATGATTTTAAATGCGCAATTACAGTTTTGCAGTATTTAAGCCATAGAAAATTCTACACACTTATCACCCATCACTGATGCTCGTGTGAACCATGTCTGAAAAAGTGACTATGCATCCGCCAGCACTATTTAACCTAACAAAAATAAAACAACAAAATTAAAAAAAATAAAAAACTTCGAAACACAGACAAAACCTCAGAACAAATTTCCTGCGATCACAATCGCGGATCGCGAAAATCACTGCAATTTATCCAAGCGGCGATCGTAAATCTTCCACCAGCGCAACGGAGGCAAGCAGTCACCAGCCAAACTCATACTCACACTCATTGAAGGTTTTTTTCCTGCCTTCTGTCGACCTCTGAATACGTCCGGCCGGCCTATGGTCTCGATGACTCTCGGCCCCGACCGATCACCGGCGGCGTTCACTTAACAATACAGGTGCGTGTGCGCATTAGAGACTCTCTTCCCACTGTGTCGACGACGCGACGTCGAGAAACTTGCATGTTGCATCTACTTGCAGTCGAAGCAGCAGTCACCAATTTTGTTCGCATTTGACATTTTATCTTGTTGAAGAATCAATTGCGAACGGGCTACACAATGTCCGCAGAGCTAGATAAAGATACACTGTAAAGCCGAAGCGGAGGCAGACAAAAAACGTCAGTCATACATCACCCAGCAAATTGCCTACAGCACAGTTCGTAGATGCAACAGTTGGAGCTTGGAGGAGGCAGTTCAACCAGGCAGATCGTTGTCATCATCATCTTCCTCCTCCACCACCGCTGCCCCAACAACCGTCGCAAACGCCATCAAGCGATGCATACAGCAATGTAACTAGAAACAACTACCTTGTGTCAGTTGGTCGTCAACAAACGCAGTCACTTCGATGATGAAGTCACTTAAGTCTGAAGCGCAATGGCTGCGCGGCGACTACAGAGTAGCAAACGGCTAACGGCGCGGGGGGTTCGGCCAGCTTAACTATACCTTTTTACTGCCTTGGAAAATATCTAAAGATATGTTTGAGCAAATATGGATTTTTATGAGCATTTAAGAGGTGAAAATTAATTAGAGTCGAACATTGATGGCATTTTCGCAATATCAGCTTTTTTTCTTGTTGATTGTTGTAATTTTTTTTTGCTGCCTTATAATTGATTGGAACATGGGAAGGTAGCGTATTTGATCAACGTAGCTAATAGTGATGGACTTATGCGGAATTCGCGGACCGTGTTGCTAAGTTATTTGTGCTGATGGAGAGCGAGGATTTATGAAATTTCTTCGCTTTGACTGAAGTTAATTAGTCAAGCAAGAGTGGTAAAGGTAATACCTATAGTTAGCTCCAATTGAGTTCGCAATCGGAATGTACTCGTATGGTTGCTATGAACAAAAATTAGTGAGAGAAAGCTTTTCAATTAACAGTAACGGTTTTCGTGAGAAGGTTAAATGGCTGTTCTGTGCTGGCTTATGGTCTAAAGAATGTATCCAAGGCTTGGTAAATGGTTAAGTTATTTTGAGTATGATATTTTTTTTTTAGGTACAAATGGTCAGACTACACATTTGGCGCCAGAGTAGGTCGTTTTAAGACCATAACAGGTTTCGTATTGCAAGTGTTAAAACTGATATTTAGCTTTTCGGTCAGCTCATAGGTACAGATAAGCGGCTAATCCGAAAAATACTTATTGATTATGTCCATCAACCGCGTAAATCTTAAAAGTTATATAGCTCATAGGTAAATGGACATGGGAAAGGAAAAGGTCCGATACCAAATATTAGCGTAGCAAATTTTCCAAAGATACCTAACTTAAACTAAGTATGAACTCAAAAATTCTTGGACCTTATTCGGAATTCCCCCCCCCACCAAAATGAACTTTTTTTTTAACGAATCGATAAAAGAGTGTTTGCTGTTGTTAAAAAACATCAAATTATGCAGGAGAAACACTTTTTTATGGTAAAAAAGTGAAGTAAAAGCGGACCACCCACAGTACTATAACTAAAACCACTTTTGTATGGGATATTTGCTTTTTTTGCTTGCTTACGCATAACGGCGGCGTTTAAACAGTGATATATGTATGAGGGGGCATGCTGCCCCCCTGCAACCCCCCTGCTTGGGCACACTATAGGATTTGGGGTAAGTGCGAGGTTGGGTGTATGCAAATTTTCTTTTGCATTCACAGAATCTGGATTTAAAGAAACTTTGAATTTACCCTATGGCCTATATTAATTTTTTTATACTTCACTTTTTTACCATAAAAAAGTGTTTCTCCTCCATAATTTGATGTTTTTTATGAACAGCACACTTTTTTTTATCGATTCATTAAAAAAAAAGTGCATTTTGGTGGGGGGGGGGGGGTAATTCCGAATAAGGACCAAATTCTTTTTAGTTTTCGAGACATGTATCACAAAATAATGGCTTTCCAAAAAACTGGGCGTCTGCTTTGATGCACACACAATTTGAATATTTTCCAATAGATACTCGTACGTTCATTTCTGTTCTAGAAATATACATATAGATCTCATGTTGAAGTTCGGCAACACGTTAAAACACATGCCTTCAATTTCTAAATGGTTTATCAAGAATAAAATTATGTTCAATGAAATTCAGAATTTTTTTTTCAAGCTTTTGCAGATCGCAATTGGAGTAGTTTTGTCGCCTCAAATGGTCAAAAGACTTCAGCGAAATTCTCTTCCTGTAGATGTGACATGTGAGAAATCCCTATATAGACTGTGTTGAATTGTCTGAACTTCGACTGGCATCTACGAGTACATTACTTCACTGGCGCAGGAACATTCAATAATAAATTTATGTTGGCACAAATTCATTTACTTAAGGGTTTTCTTAAAAGGGCGAAATTCCTTTTGATTGAAGGGACGCTATCACGCACTGGAATCCGTAGTTTCTGTTCAAAGAGAGTATAGGCGCACGTTTGGCGGCAATCCTCCGAGGAGATGTACCATAATGAGACTTGTTAACAATTTTGCCGAGCATGGGACGGTCGAAAGAAGACGTTACCATCGAAACCCTTCAGTTCGGACAAAGGAAACAATCGCTGCTGTGGCTGCTGCCATACAAAACAATCCAAGAGTTTCGACAAGAAGCTTATCTGCTCAAATGGGTACAAGCAGACAGTCATTGCAGTCAATTATGCACAATGATTTGGACTTATTTCCATATAAAATTTAAATGGCCAACAAACTGAACGCAGCAGACTTGCTGATTCGCTTGGAATTTTGCCAGAAGATGCTTCAAATGGTGGTCGATTTAAACGGCAACATAAAGAAACAAAATTGTCATGCTTCCAATCCACAGATACTCCTTGAGACGGAATTGCATCCACTCCGTGTCACAGTGTGTTCTGTAGTTTCATCACGCTGCATTATTAGGCCCTACTTCTTCGAAGAAAACGGCCACACCGTTACGGTTACTGGAGACCGTTACTTGAGCATGTTGAGAGAGTTTTTCTATCCAGAATTAAGCCGAATGAGAATTTCTTTCAACTCTGTGTGGTTTCAGCAAGATGGTGCAACTCCTCACATAGCCCGGCCTGTTATGACAGAATTGCGACGAAAATTTCGCAATAAGTTCATATCCAGAAACTCCACATTCCGTTGGCCCCTCAGGTCACCTGACCTTACTGAACCTGACTTTTTCTTGTAGGGTAATTGCAAACAGGAAGTCTTCAAAGCAAAACCAACAAATTTGAATGAACTAAAGCAATTCATTCGAGAAACAATTTCGGCTATTGCTGTTTCAACTCTCCAAGTAGTAATAAACAACTTGCATTAACGAGCAGGGGGGACATTTAAAATCCATTATTTTTAAAACTAATTAAGCTATATTTAATAAAATTTAATGAGCTTTAACATGAATAAAAGAAAAATGGGTTGGGTACGATATCCCGATTTTTATAATCCCGTTTTTTAAAATCCTGTTTCTTATAATCCCGCTTTTTCAAAATCCCGCTTTTTATAATCCCGCTTTTTAAAATCCAGTCTCTTATAATCCCATTTTTTATAATCCCCTTTCTTATTACGATGTGTAAGCAGTGAGGTATGCAAATCCCCTGCTTGGCACACTATAGGATTTGGGGTAGGTGCGAGGTTGGGTGTATGCAAGGTTTCTTTCTTCAATTAGTTTTAGCTACGTATTCTTAACAAACGGGATTTGGCGGGATTTTAAAAAGCTGGATTATAATAGATCGGGATTTTGAACAAGCGGGATTTGAACAAAGACGGGATTTTAAAAAAGCTGTATTTTAGCAGACGGGATTTTAAAACTTTTTTGTCGGAATTTTTGAAAAGCGGAATTCCGATACGCTCCCAAGAAAAATGAATTCTATACACTGACAAAAAAGTTATTTGAGTTTCTTAATATATAGCAATATTCATCAGCCACCCTGTTCAATAAAATCGTTCAATTGTCCACAGCAGCTTCGCGTCGTGGCTTATGTCCAAGACGTCCAATTTTCAATTACTCTGCCGCATATATCCGGCTGAATTTTAGCTATACCATGGGTTGTTTTGACCTAAAGGGCATCGGTCGATTGCGGTATATTGCATTAGATCTGCGACACGACTTCAGAAAACCCTATATAAAATTCGAAAGAGGGCCGCATGTGATCCACTTGCATATCATTCAAATCGGGCCAAAATGAATTGGTTATATCATTGGTCTGTAGCTGTAAGCTGTAGTCAGTGATGGTTTCGTTTACGAAGACGTATGAACGAATGACGCCCACTAGCCAAAAATCCGTACTAAACAGTAAGTTCTTGTAAATGCAATGCCACCTAGTGAGCCTCGTCTGGTCTAGCGTCGTCCCTTATTCGAAAGTTTTGCTTGAAAATATAGCCGTTCATCCAAAATTGCGCCACGCCGTTTAAGATGATTCTTCGACCGAAATTGGGTTCCAAGTTGTTTGAGGTCCCCTCCCACTTGATGTGTGCGCCTTGTCAGTCTCGGTTTTGCTCTACTGCCCTTGTTGGTTGAGGCCCCTGGTTCACCCCGGGCCCGGACTGTTGAACGGGTTCATTCCCAAATTCTCGTACAAAATTTGACAAAATTGATGTCTGTCTCTGTGAAAGACCGAGTTCTATAGTGTACGTCGAGGAGTTACTCGAGTTACTTTCAATTTTTCAACGGCAGCGGCGATGGTCTGGGCCTGTTGCAGAGATTAATTTAGCTCACATCCAAGTCGCACGGTTAGTACCTATAGAAAATAGAGCTTGGGGAAAAAATATTAAAATATTTAAACAGTTCAAATTGTAGTAGCCCTTGGCATAATAGCACAAACCATTATGGCCAAGGACTGTCGTGCAGAAGGTCTTGGCTTCTATTCTCAGAAACTGGGATGTATTAGCTCTTGCAAGGAATTGACAAATCTTCTGAGAGTATCTTTTGTCATGAAAAGTGCTGCTCATTAGCTTTCGGAATCGGCAGAAAATTGTAGGTCTCCTCCATTACTGGTAATTTTGGTTGAGAGTTGTAAGTCACTACAGGTTTAGGCTCTCTACGAGCTGTTATGGCCTCCTATTTATTTTTGTATCCTATGTAAGAAGAAAGAACTCTGGTTCTTCATTTTCGGAATTTAAAAGGGCCAATGTCGACCCCAACGTGAGTAAATTGTTTCGGTATTTTCGAATCTCTGCTTTTGATGGGACGTCCAAAATTAGGCTCAAGGGTGAACTGATGAACATTCCTAACGAAACGGGTATCACGGTGAACTGATTGAGGGGATAAATGCAACTTGTCTACTTCGAGCGAACATTGCTTGTGAAAAAAGCGATAAGACCAGGGATATACTCGTATATGAAATATTCCGGCGGTGTTCAAGAGATGGGAATGATTCCATAATAGTTTTGTTTTCTATCAGTTTTAACGCTCTGTTCTGAATTCTATCCAATAAATGAAGAGAATTTTTGGCTGCAGCTACCCAAAGATGTAAGTTATACTCGAGTTTTGGACGTATAAGCCCCTTATAAATTGTAGCCAGTTCAGAAGGGGTGAAAAATTTCTAACACCGATATAGAAATCTTAAGCATTTAGCAGCATATTTGGAGGTCTCGAGAATGTGGCCATTCCAACGAAATTCGTCGTTGACAAGTATGTCGTTGACATATGAATGCCAAGTACTGAGAGCCTTTCGGATTCTTCGATATAAGTGCCATTCAAGGACAATTGCATAAGGACATTTTTCACCCTTCCTGATCTTGATGTAATCTATAAGAATAATATCCGTCGAAGGCTTAAATACAATTCTCAATTCTTATGTCTGGGACAGGTGAGCAAATAACCCGCTTGAGTCTCTTGAATAGAATCCTAAAATGTTCAGAGATTCTTTCTTCACCTGAACTACACGAATGTTTAATGTTTTACCTGCCGCAATGTTTCCCAACATGAATGAAATTCTCCACAACTTTCCTAAGCCACCCAGGGTTGCGAATTTTTGAATTAAAAAATCCTTAAGTCATAAGTCTATAGATGACTTGTGAATTAAAAAAATTTAATTCATAAGATATTTGGTGACTTATGAATTAAAAAAAAATTAATTCACAACCCCCAAAGTGACTTATGAATTAAAAAAAATTTAAATCCTAAGCTACTAAGTGACTTATGAATTAAAAAAATTTAATTCACCACCTACCAAGTGACTTATGAATTAAAAAAAATCAAGTCATCCGGTAGTAAGTGACTTATGAATTAAAAAATATTTAAGTCATCAGCAGCAAAGTGACTTATGAATTAAAAAAAATTTAATTCACCACCTACTAAGTGACTTGTGAATTAAAAAAAATCAAGTCATCAGGGAGTAAGTGACTTATGAATTAAAAAAAATTTAATTCACAAGTCAGTTGGTGACTTGTGAATTAAAAAAAATTTAATTCATAAGTTAGTTGGTAGATTGGAAATTTTTAAGCTTGTTTTGACTACATAATTATTTAATTTTTTTTTTTTTTTTTTTTTTTTTTATAATACACTCGCGCTCAAGGGTATGTTACGAGACCCTTATAATGTTTTAAACACAGCACGGGCTTATAAATTATCCATTTCATAATTTTTCTAATCAGCATTTATCCATTAACTTATGAATTAAATTTTTTTTAATTCATAAGTCACTAAGTTGGTTTTGAATTAAATTTTTTTAATTCATAAGTCACTTACTTGCTGATGATTTGAATTTTTTTAATTCATAAGTCACTTACTTTCTCATGACTTGAATTTTTTTAATTCCTAAGTCATTTAGTAGCTTGGGAATTAAAATTTTTTAATTCATAAGTCACTTACTTGCCCATGACTTAAATTTTTTTAATTCATAAGTCACTTAGTAGGTTCTGAATTAATTTTTTTTAATTCATAAGTCACTAAGAAGCTTATGATTTAATTTTTTTTAATTCACAAGTCACCAACTGACTTGTGAATTAATTTTTTTTTAATTCATAAGTCAGTTCGTAGCTGCTGAATTATATTTTTTTTAATTCATAAGTCACTCACTAGCTTGTGAATTAAAGCCAGGCTTAAGCTAACAAGTGACTTAAGCTTTTGCAACCCTGAAGCCACCACACACTGCTCAAACATTTTAGGGTTGTCATAATCCTTTTAGTGCACAATATAAAAATAAAAATTATACAGGAGTATTCTGTACCCCTGCGCATGAGGTCGATAAGCTTTCTCGATAGGAACGTGGATGCGTGTGCTGATATGATAACAAACATAATCATAAATGGTTTGAAAATGTTTGTTCCTCATAGATCAAAAAGTTTAAAGCCAAAAGAAAACTCTTGGTTTGACGGTAGCTGTAAAGAAGTGATTAGGGTAAGAGAGTTGTGCTTCCATACATACAAAGCCAACCCTTCTGAGGAAAACCACATTAAGTTTAAGAGAGCAAGGAATGCTTGTAACGCTTGGATCAAAAGAACCAAATTCTTTCACGAACAAAAATTAAGACAAAAAATAATCCAGTGCCCTAAAGGCAGTAGAAACTTTTGGTCATTCGTTAAGAAAATCAAAAACTCCACCTCTTCGTCGGTTCCCACGCTCATCTACAATGATAATCCTGTTGTTAGTTCCATAGATAAGGCTAATTTGTTTGTAGAACTATTTGCAAGAAATTCTTCACTGCCCGATAGCGACATGAATCCACCGGTTCTTGAAAATGTAAACTTTTCAATGAGCAAAATTTATTTTCGCACCCGAGCAGTCGCTAGAATATTAAAAGATCTCGATATTCACAAATCTGCTGGCCCGGATGGTTTATCACCCATCGTTCTGAAGAAATGTTCTTCCACACTGGCAAAACCACTGCTTCCCAAAGAGTTGGAAAACAGCGTTCGTCCAACCAGTCCCCAAAAAAGGCGCATCTTCTTCACCTTCTAATTATCGGCCAATCGCACTGACGTCCCTTTTGTCTAAGGTCATGGAAACACTGATCAATCGGCAGCTTAAGATATATCTTGAAGAACATAATCTTTTTAATGACCGCCAATATGGTTTTCGCAGTAATAGATCCACTGGTGATTTGATGGCATATCTCACTGAAAAGTGGAACCAATCCTTACATCTTTTTGGGGAAAGTAAGATCATTGCGCTTGATATTTCTAAGGCATTCGATAGAGTCTGGTATCCTGCTCTTTTATCAAAAATGGGTGCGTTTGGTATCGATGTATCTCTTATTCGTTGGATCAGTAATTACCTTTCTGACCGTTCAATTCAAGTCGTTTTGGATGGTTTCAAGTCTGAAGTTCGTAAAATAAATGCTGGTGTCCCTCAAGGCTCTGTTTTGTCTCCGACTCTTTTTCTCATTTTCATAAATGATCTTTTTACCGAAACTACTAATCCACTTAACTGTTTTGCTGATGACAGCACCCTCAGCTTTTCATATTCATTTCCTGATTCAATTCCTTGTTCTTTGAATGTTGAATTGCAACGGCAATATATGTTGAGCTCTTTAAATTCCGATCTAAATAGCATCGTTAAATGGGGTATTAAAAATCGTGTTGAATTTAATGCTTCTAAAACTCAGAGCTGTTTTTTGTCATTAAAGCGGAATATTCCCCCTATGCACCTATTCATGGATGGAGCTTGCATCATAGAAACTGAAAAGCTATCAATTCTTGGTATGTGTATTACTGACCACCTTTCGTGGAATGACCACATATTGGATATTGCTAAAAATGCGGCCAAATGCTTAGGTTTCCTAAGACGATGTAAAAACTTTTTCTCCCCCTCTGATCTAGCCACAATTTATAAGGCCTATATACGTCCCAAACTAGAGTACAATTCTCATATCTGGGCTGGTGCTTCTAAAACATCTTTACAATTACTAGACAGAATCCAGAATAGAGCTTTAAGGCTGAAAGGTGACAGAGTAATTTCCGAAACAATTGTTTCGTTAGAACATTGTCGAAATGTCTCTTGTCTATCACTGTTTTATCGTTATTTCTATAAACAATGTTCTATTGAAATAGCGAGTTGCATTCCCCCCCTAAAAAAATTTCACCGTAATACTCGTGCCGCTGGGAATGCTCATCAATATACCCTTGAGCCAAACTTTGGACGTACAGTTAAGTACAGAGATTCTTTCTTTTGCCGTACGACTCGAATGTGGAATTCCTTAACCGACTCTGTTTTTCCTCTCCATTTCAGTGTCCAGAAATTTAAGACGAATGTAGATCGGTTTCTCCTACTCAATCCTCCCACTGTTTCCTAAATGCTCGCACTGTGTTCAACCAACATTTAAAGGGTAGTCATAATCCCTTGAGTGCGCGTTAATTATAAAAAAAAAAGAAAAAAAGGTACATCTAAGGTTCTATGCAGAACCGAGGAAAAAGATTAATTTAAACAAAAAATAAAAATGATAATTCTTTCTATTGTTCAGAGTCCTAATTTGACAACATTCGCCAAGTAAGTTGAGCCCACTTGAAGTGAAATAACGTTAATTCCTAATCCAGTTGAGAACAAATAAAATGCACGACTGGATCGCACGAACTTGCTCTTATGTAAAAGTACTTTGGAATTTAAGATACATTTTATAATTATTATAAAACATGAATTTAAAATGAAATTGCCGTCTGATTTCTAGAAAAGTATGAATTTATGCAAACAAACTCTAAAAAATCGTTTTATTATTAAATAAATAAATTTTTTATATAAGAAATTTCTTTAAGATTTTTCAAGAAAAAAATGTGGTATGCGAATTTTAAGTATTTAATAATATTGATTTTTGGAAATAATTTCAAAAAATAATCGTTCATAGGTTTTGAAGATATTGATTTTTCAAAAAAAAAATTTTTTTCAAAAAAACCCAACAAATAATTTTTCGAATATTTTTATATACAATATTATTTTAAACTTATGGGGACTCCTGCTGAAAATGTTTGGTTAAAATCGTTAGAGCCGTTAATGAGAAAGTCGAAAATCAAAAAAACGGTTCTATGACAGGTACCGTTAATAACATTTTGCCCCAAATTTTTTTTTTACCAAAACGTAGTCCATGTCCATGATATCACACATAATTTTTTTTATTAAAATCGTTAGAGCCGTTTTCGAGATAAATAAGATTTTGCATTACGGGTGTATGGGGGGTACCGTTAGTTTTAGAGCTAAAAAAAAAATTTAATTTCCCCTCTAGGGAATCACCGAAGACCCATAACTACCGAGTTTGAAGAAAAAAGGTCCAGTGGCTTAGGCTCTAGATCGAGGTACAGACATACATACAGACAGACAGACAGACAGACAGACGGAATTGCCGGACCCACTTTATTCGTCTTCGCTATCATCGTAATGTCAACTTTGATCAAAATCTCGAGTTCGATTTTTTTTCCAAATGCAGAACTTGCCCTATAGTACCTATATCGCAAGTAAAAAGAAATGAGGAAAAATTACAAATCCTTAAAAGTCCACCAGACAGTTAGTTAGTTAGTTAGAATAATGGTTAAATTAAAAAGAAGACTTCTTCCACTTTTTGCATATTCCAACTAAAGACCAGATGACCTCCTTGGTGGCCAATAACTTACAATTTGTCATTTCATTAAACAAGTCAATCAAGAGAGTGATCCTCACAGAAAAAAAAGAAAGAACTAGAAAAACCATTCCATCCAGTTGAACTGCAGATCAAAACCAATCACATGTGGCATGATCCTTCTTCGGGCAATTAATCAATCGGACATTTCCTTTGAAAAAGTCTCATTTAGCTGCAACTAATCACGGATCGAATTGACAGAAGAGAGCTTCCGTACATCATAGATCAAGTGGTAATTTATTCGCACCTTACGTCTATTCCCCTCACCCGCGGCGCGCGGCGTGTAGATATAGACTTGAAGTCATCATCATCTTCATCTTGTAGTGAAGTGCCATCATCAATGCAGTCTCTCTCCAAGAAAGAGGTTCTGCTGCCTATTTCGATGATGAAGATGATAAACATTTCGTATAGTGTGTAATTTTCTGCGATTGATTCCGCGTCTGTCCATTTTTCACTCGACTCGACTTAACCAACCTCCGGCAACCAACCTGCTTCGAGTTCGAATAAATTTCACATAATTGTTCAGCAAAAAAAAATACATTTATGTAATTCACGCGATTAACTCTCAGCCTATATTTGTTAGACCCCCTTGGGCCCCTTGAACCGCCACCCCTGCGGTGCGCATTGTTATAACCTTTCTTAATTTCCCCCAAAGCAAATTTGCACAATACTTTATGCGAGTATGTTTTCCAATGGATAGATGCATCTAGTTGGTTGCGCTACTGCATCTCTAATGAGATGAGATAATAGTTCGGCCGGGTGGCAAAGTGCTAACAAAAAACAACAACAACACCACCACCTGTCGGCCACATCTACAGATCTCGACAGAATTAAATGCTTCCGGACAATTGTTTGAGCACCGAACAAAAAGATACAGATACACTATCTCTGTATCTCTGATGTGAGCTCACGCTGGCTTCATAACTTTGTATTCAAATGAGCAATTGTTTCGAATGTTTACACTGCAACTGACTGTCAGTGTTTGCTGCTGCCGCTACCGCTGCCGCTACCGCAGTATCAGATTGACGTGGCTTGTCAGTCCGAATGGACTGCTCGACCAGTCGACTCGTCTGTCCACATAGTGGTGGAGTTAGTTGTATCTATAATTGCGCCGCACCAGTTGAAGTGTGTCACTGGAGATGGTGCGATTGTAATTTATACCGCGAGCTACACAATACAAACTCTACACGCTGAAAATGTTGTAAACTATTATATTGCTTGTTATAGGCATTAATTTTGTTGCAATTTACATTTGAAACCCGATACACGAAATGCACTCGAACAAAAACTCAGGGGCGTTTTTCCGTCAACTTTTAGTTGGTAATTGTTTATGTTTTTTCCTAATTGGGGTTTCATCATTTTTCAGATAAATTTAATTACTTGCGGGAAGATAAGAAAGCCACACAGAGCACATGGGCCTAGCTAATTAAGCGATTAGCAGGTCCTAAGTTTTAATTTGCACCTATAATTGGACCTAGGGTAGCCTTGCAGGAACTGAACGTTAAGTACAGGCGATTGTTGAAGAAAATTATAATGGACACAATTATGATATAAAAAGTTATACCTGTATTAAAAAACGCAAATCGGACATGAATTATCATATAAGCATTAGTCAGCGAGATAAGGTATTAATAATAACGAAAATCAATTTAATTGATGTTAGTAATGCAATGAAGGAGGGGCATTAAAGAATGATGAAGTTTTTTTTATAATTTTGCGCCAACTTGAGGGATTATGACAACTCTTAAAATGTTTGAGCACAGTCCGAGAGTTTAGGAAAGTTGGAAAGGATTTGAAAGGAGATACCGATGCATATTGGTTTTGAATATCTGGACATTGCTGTTGGAGGAAAATATTGAGCAGGGTAAAGAATCCCACATTCGTGTAGTGCGGGTAAAGAAAGAATCTCTGAATTTGACAGTACGTCTGAAGTTGGGATCAAGGGTAAACTGATAGGCGAGTATTGCGGTTGAATTGCTTAAGGTGAAGAATGCAACTGACTAAATCACTTGAACACTATTTATAAAAATAACGGTAAAATATTGAAAAACAAGAAACCTTTAGACGGTCCTCGACTGATTCAAATGTTTCTGTTGTGATGCTTTTCTTCGTGGCTGAGGTAAACTCGTCGGTGTCAAGGGTTCTTCCCAAAGAAGCAACAAACTTGGGTTTGGAGGGTCTAAAGCTCCGAATGAAATAATGCATTTTAATACTCCAAAGCTTTTAATTAATTTATTTCGTGGTTTCGTATTCCTAACATAGTATTTCATATACTTTTATTAACAATATTTCTTTTCTTAAAATAAATAAACACGGTATTTCATTTTATACAATATTCAAAAGCCTAAATAACTAACACGGTATTTCATATAAAGTGTCCCTAGCACGCTATCTAAATATAAACGGGTGGAACTCTAAAAAGAGAACCTGTCCAATTAGCTACCTTGAAGAGGTGATCAGAGGAAAGAAACGGTCGGGAACCTTATCGGAAGCCCTTTATCCCTAGCACGCAACCTAGGGAAATAAACAGGTGGAACTCTAAAGAGAGAACCTGTCCAGTGAGCTGCCTTGAAGAGGAGATCAAAGGAAAGAAACGGGTTAATTTAGTAAATAATAATACTCTTAATAATAATAATAATAAATATTCCCCCATTCTAGCTAATACTCCTAATAATACTAAAGCTTGCCCTACTCTAGCTAATAATACCCTACTATTTTATAAAACAAATTTAGATCAGCTTCACCATTACGGCAATGCCTATCTGTCACCGAAACGCCTTTCAAAGGTTTTTGTTTGCTGCCCGATCTTAAACTCTCTATACACTAGATAGGTATCCACACTGGACGAGAATAAAAGACAATTTTGTCATGTTCCACTTATTAAATCTACGGCTAGGAGTCAGTGCGAATTACAAGAAATAAACGAGAAAATTGTACGTGTATCGAAGTGGGTATTGATCACATGACTCCAGATATTCACTGGATACGTGTAATATGATTATATGTGATATAAGGTGGTATGTAGGTGTCGTAGCGTTTTGCTCGGTAATGTGATTAACTTGTTCAATAATTGTAACGCTTCGTTATACTGTTATACTTTTATCACCTGTCATTTTTGAAGCTCTTTTTTGAATTCTCTCCAAGAGACTTAAGTGTTTTATTGGAGCACATGCCGAAATATTGTAGTTGTTCTCGAACTTTTGATGAATATACGCCAAATAGATTACAGCCAGACCAGAAGGTGTCAAGAATTTCTTACAACGTCGAAGAAAACCTAAACACTTAACTATCAGCGTGCTTGCGAACTTCGAATATGTGGTGATTCCACACAAGGTAGTCTGTTATGCACATGCAGTAAAAGACAGAAGACAACATTGAGTTTTTGAAGCATTAAATCCTACGTGCTCACCCATTTGACAATTTTAACGGGATTCGAATTCAATGAGTTTATCATGCACTGTCATTCAAAATCCACATCCGAAAGACAAGGGCATGCATCTGGATAACATTTCAATAGATTAGAAGTTTCAGACCAAATATCATTGACGAATATAAAAAAAGAGAGTCGGAGACAACACGGAGCCCTAGGGCACACCCATGAATAACTGACTTGAAACCATCCAACATAAATGGTATAGAGCGGTTCGAAAGGTAATTTCTAATCCAACGAGAAAGAGATTCATCATGACGAAATGCTAGCGTTTTCGAAAAAAAACTCCAACAAATGGTTTTGAAATATCGATGTAAAGATTTATGCCACTGTTCGGCTACGCAAACCATACAGCCGGTCATTCAGAAGTCTTCGTTCTTCAAGGTATTTCTTGAGCTGATAATCTATCAGCGTTTCCATGAACTTAGAAAGAAGGGAACTAAGTGCGATTAGACGATAGTTAGAGAGGGATGATGATTTGCCTTTTTTAGGGACTGGTGGACAAATGCTCTTTCCATCCATTCAGAAACACACCAGTAGAAAAAGAATGTTGGAAAAGCTTACTCAATGTTTTTTTTAGCGTTAAAGAACTCGTCTTTAAAATAATGGGAGGTATACTATCCGGGCCAGTGAAATTGTGTTGATACATGGAGATTCTTCAGTACTCTTGCAGCTGTAGATACGAGTGTGAAAGAAGATTTATCCCATAGAATCGTTTATGCTCTCAAGTACAAGAGGAATCATGACAGTTTCTGTCAGCATGAAATTAGCAGCAAACTGTGCTACAAGAAAATTGGCTTTTTCTTGTGATCTGTCAAAAGGAGTTTCATTAAAGAAGAGGTGATCGTTGCAACCGAAGATTAAGTAGTATTTCGTATAATTTTTAAAAACGACCAAAAATGTTTACTACCTTTGGGAAACTCCAGTATTTTTTGCCTTACTTTTTATTTTATTATTATTATTAAACTTTATTGACAATTAATTAAATTACAAGATCAATAATTTTTACAATTTTTAGCACTAGCCCTGGCCTTAGGCTAGTACTTTTTATTTTATTTTATAAGTCACACGCCCTCAAGGGTTTATTGTGAGACCCTTATTATGTTCAGCATAAACATAGCACGAGCGATTGGGAGTTGGGGGGGGGGGGGGGAGTGGTGTCGATGGACATTGGTCTTTCTGTTACCATAGCTGTGGTTCCAACAAGTCGGTGCTACATGCCATATAAACGACGCAAAGTTCGAAGTTGTGACAGGGAGATTATTTTCTCTGAGGCTACGTCAAATCGTTAGTCTAAGCTAACAAGTCACAGACATGCACAGACAAAATAAGCGTAAGAGCTTCCTATCAACGTATGTTAGAATTGGTCTGATTACCGACGCATACAACCAGTAAGAGGTTGGATACGCCAATAATTTTTAATGGCTTTATTTTTCTGCCTTGTAGCGATTGTGGCTCTTTTGATTTAAATTTTCCAGCTTAAGTTCTTATCTTTGATAAGACCTAACTTATTAAAAAGGATTACACGATCTTAATGACAACTACCATCGCTTGTTATCGTAGGTGGTCCTGGATCTTCCTGCATGATGCTCAAGAATTCTAACGAGGGCTTCAATAAAACCATCTGCCATAAAACAGATGAAATCGTGCCCCAAATCATATCCAGCGGTGGAAGGGATATATTTCGCAACACTGACACGACGTACAAGAGAGAGATTTTTACTTGCGACTTATAGGTACTAAATAAAAAAAAATCGAACTATAGATTTCGATCAAATTGACATAACGATAATAGCGAAGACTAAAAAAGTGGGTCTCGTAGTTCTGTCTGTTATTTCGACTACAGCCTAAACGGCTGGGCCGATTTTTTTTAAACTTGGTAGATAGTATTTTTAATTTTTTCCGCCCACACGTTTTTTTCTTTTTTTTTAAGACCGAAAATGACGGTACCTGCCATACAATTTTTTTTCGAAATTTTATAAATATTTTTTTTCTCAAAAACTGTGCAACAGATTTTGTTGAAAAAAAAATCAAAAATTTCATTTAGTTAAAGCTAGGAAATGTTTAAAAAAAAAATTTAAAAAAAATGGTTATTTTTGGTACCCCCCTTGGAATCATTTTTTTAGTTTTTGATTTTCTCAAAAACGATACAACCGATTTTAATAATTTTTTTTATGCCTAGGCTCCCCAGCAGATTGAATATTATTGTGGATTCAAATTTTCCAAACATTTTTTTTTTTGGATTTTTAAGAAAATTTTCAATTTTTTTTTTCAAAATTCAATATTTCAAAAACCTCATGCTTAATTTAAAAAAAAAAAGCTTAAATATAAGTAAAATTTTTATAAAGAAAAAAAAAGAATCTATCTATGTATCTATCTATAACTTACAAAAAAAAAAAAAAACTTAAAAGTTTCTTAATATAATTTACAAGTTGTGAGAAATCCAAAATTAATTTACCTAAAAATAACGGTAGGTACCCTCCATACAAAATGTTAAAAAATGGTTTTCGAAAATATCATTTTTCTCCAAAACGGTTCAGAGAATTTTGCTAAAATTTTTTTCTTTTGATTAATTCTTCCGATCTATAAAAATTTAATAAGACAAAAATTGAAGTCAAGATATTACTGACTGTATACCTCCCATAGAACCATTTTTTCAAATTTATAATTTCTCATTATCGGCATAGCGGATTTGAATGAAATTTTTTATAGAGAAGCTTCTTAAATGTTTAAAAAACACTGCATTTCAAAACTTCAAAAAATATCTTTTGAAATTTCGGAACAAACAAATTAATTTTTTTTTTTGAAAATTCGATATCTCAGAAACGGCTAAATATTTTTTTGTAAATTTAATTTTTTTTCGAACAATAATAAAAACTTCAAATTTTCGTACTAATATTTTTTCTTAAAATTTTTTTTTAAAATATTGTATATTAAAGCTTATTTTTTTAAGAAACCAATACAGACTTATAATTTTTGTTCTTGCATAAGCTTGAATCACATGGCATTATGTTTTTAGCTCCAATAACTGAAGGAGTTGTTTTAGTGTATTAAAAAATTAATTTTATGCTTATGAACAGTTTTTCTCTAATAACATTCATTTTTGAAATTCTTAGTCTTTTACATAAGAGCAAGTTCGTGCGACCCAGTCGTGTATTTTTTTTTTTTTGGGTAGAAGTGCTGAAAATTGTTATTTCAAACTTTTTTACTTTTTATAAGCCACAAGTAGTCACGATCTCACCACCGATAGAACCCATGAGTTAACAGCAGACAGCTTTGATACCATATTTCCGACCGGTTTTGAAGAAGAACTGGTATCACTTCTAATTTTCCTTTTTTTGTAGAGATTCATATATACAGACAAGGTTGGTTAATCCGGACGTCGTCGTTGCTGCTAGGTATGCGAATACTCCGTTAGCGACTGAGCTATTTTGAAATTGAGCTGTCAGCTAGGCTGATCATCGGTATGGATCGTTTAAAACCATTGATTCAGTCCAAGATAAGACGTAGCTGTGCTTTAATGCCTTTGTCGAAAATGTATGTCCCTGGAAAGCCATCCAAGTGTAAGACTTTCGCACAGAAACTACACTAGGTTGTCGTTAAAGTGGGCAGATCGATTTTTGAATACTCCTGATTTAGTTCAGAAGCTGTTTAAGCTCCGGTCCCACCATGCTGTTTTGTAAGACATGAAAGTCTATATGAAACCTCTTTTACTTCGCAACTTGTAGACATATTTCGTAGAAATTTCATAAGGCAAAAAATTGACATATACTCCTATATAACTAAATTACAGCTTACTTGACAGTGTTGGTTTGTTTTTTGGAACTTTTAAAGCAGTTTTTGAAAAACATTACTCACTCTAAAACAAAATGGCCGAAGGCATTTTCCAGACAATATTTGTGTTGCTGCTCTCCCCATCACAGCGAAAAATAAAAATTGAATTTTAACACATTTCAATTGAAACAAAAGTTAAGAACCTTCAGAACTTTACACAAAACTGATAACTCAAATTTTCCGTTCGTTCGAATCACTTGTATCTATAACTTTTATCTGTTTGAATTTCAGGTACACTTCGACCACCTGGCCTTATCGGTGGATCAAAGCCAAAAGTAGCAACCCCAGCGGTGGTATCAAAAATCGAACAGTACAAACGGGAGAATCCGACAATCTTCGCGTGGGAAATACGTGAGCGGCTAATTTCCGAAGGTAAGACAGAAAAAAAAAATAACAATAATTTCTCCCTTCGCTCTTCAATCCAACATATAGTATTGTGATCTGAGGGCAAATCTTTGATTCTCATCTCCGGTAAAGACTCAGTATTAAAGGGGTCTCCGAGAAAATGAGCCGTGTGCCCGCCAATCAGCTATCCGTCTTCCAGTGTAACGTCGCGTCGTCGTCGTTGGGTCGTAGAATATTGTACCCGTGTGTTCCCTTTGATGTTTTATGCACTTAACCAGCACTTCCAGTTGACTCCAGGGAAGGCTTCTGCATCATCAACGATGATGATAATGATGCGGAGAAGCTATACTCTGTCCCAAACAATCAAATTGTTGTTCCATTTTAGATCGATTGGTTAATTTATGGGCATCCGGGCACCACCAGGAGCACCAGGAGCATAACAACAGTACACCAACACACAGCATGCAAAACACGGTACAACTGAACCCCTGTCCTGGTTCGCATGGTCTTCCGTCTGAACTTGGACTTGGATGAGAGATCGATTGATCTCCCGGACCTCATTATGTGGTCCGCTCTCGCGGTGTAATCTCATTTGCGTCATCATCGTCACATTAAGAGAAATCCGTCTTTCAGGATCCGATCTGGCGATTTCCCCTCCTGCTCCTTGACAATTGCGTGCCCAGTGGGTTTTGCTATGCATGCACACTGCATCTGGCCCATACGTACTCGTATGTATTCCCATGAGATGCCGCGACCGCAATGGTGGCTTCATTCATTGTTGGGGCCTTTTCCTCTCAATGAGCGTATCTGTGGCGAGTATCTGCGAGAGTTGAATGATAGTGATTGGCATTATATTTGTTGGCGATAAGGATCTGCTCTGGTGTATTTGTTGCCACAGAAAAGTGTGTTTATATTTTGTTCTCTTTAAATAAAATCCTAGGGATATTTATATATGGCTGGGCTGATGGGTTATGGGGAGCTAAGCTGGACTTGCAACAGCGATCAGCCACCGCTTGTGATGGGTACGCGATTGCGTTAGCTGATTTATTGAGTTTGGCCGTGGGTCTCGTCTTCTTGGACGATTTTTGATGGGTTATTTGATTTCTCGTGGATATGGTGCATCAAGATAAAGCGATTTCCAACCTGGCGCAGCGAATGTACCAGGACACATGTTTTATTGTAGCCCAGGGTGGGCTTCAAGCTTGATGAGATCACGTTAATTTGATTTCAGATAACAAAATATACACATATCAGACTGAAGTTAAGAGGCTGCTACGTTTACATTATGTAAGTATATGTGGTTTGGCACTGAAGTTAAAAGATGGGAATAAAAGAAGTTTGGAAATGTTTTTGTTAGATTTTTGCGTTTCAATATTTGAGGCTTCAGAAATCTAGGATGTTTTATGTTTGAAAATTGTTTTACAGGAAAAACTGAGAACTTAGAGAAACTTTGATAAGATTGTCACGGTAAAAGTAACTATTCTTTTCAAATCCTAAATTCTTGTTGTTGCCGCTATATCCCTTCTTTTCTTAAACAGTTGTAACTCCATCAAAATATGCCCAATTAGTAATTCTTCCTAAAAGAATTTTAACTTCTTCCAACTTTGAATTATTAACAATTCGTAGAATCGATGGAATGGTAATTCTAATTCAATGTTTTCATTTAATAAACAAACACAATAAGGCAGGGGTTTGATGGAAAATGGGCGATCAGTCTAGTATTTTGTGTCAAAATCATTGGAGAAAACGTCAGACTGCGCCAGCTGCAACGAAGTGGAAATTTTACTGATTTAGAGGCACTAATGGAAAGGCAATCTTATCAAGTCGGTAGTATGATACGAGTCTTTTAACCACATACCCAGCGTCATCAATTCATAATGGGTTTCAATGATCTTCCAACATTTTCCTTCTTGTTTTTCCTTCTGCATATTTATGCTTGGTATGTTGTAATATCACTTCAAGTAATAAAGCATTCATTACAATATTTTGAAGAATTACCTGTATCAAAATTTACACACAAATATTTAATAGCAGTCAAAAAACTTTACAAATGAAATAGTTTTGTATCCGCCAACTGAGAAGTGACAGATGAAGGCTGTTTTCAAAACACATTCACTCGATTTGGAAATTCGTTTTAATTTCGATTTCACTCGATTTTTGAAACCTGGCTGCATTTCTGATATAATATCTTCTTTCACATGTACGTTATCATTCATTAGGATAAAATAATTGGCTTTTTCTTCCAATCTGCCTTCATGTAGAAGGTTGAAAATATCCTTTGAATTTACGTAAGGAAATTCATCTTCTGTTTCTGCGGTATGGGCTGAAATTGAGATGTCGGACTTTTTCGAAACCCCTTATGGTGTGAAACAAGAGTGCCTTCTATCACCGCTTCTTTTTGCACTCTATATAAATTATTTTCAAAATTTTTTGATGATATTTCGGAATGGAGGCAGAAGATCTAACCAAAAAAACTGGACATTTAAAGAAAACAAATACGAATTACTGCGAATTTTAAATATCTGGGAGTCCTCTTAACTCTAAAGATGACCTTCACTTAACATGTTAAAACTCGAAACACTGCAGCGAGGAGTTGATAAACACATTAACCTAGAATCGAAGTGCAAACTCTTTCAGGCAGTGTGCAGAGCTATTCAAGAATATGGTGCGTATGTTTGGGATTTCGGGTTTTTTGATAAGGTGGATAAGCTTCAGGGGTATTTCTTAAAGAAAATTTTAAGACTACCATCAAGTACGCCGAACTATGCGCTGACGATAGAGACCGGAGCCGAAGATGGTCACTTTACACCCTAGATCTTCACCTGAGGTTTGTCGAAAAAACGACATATTATGTTATGTTTGATTTTAGTTCTACGAAAAAAAAAACAATTTTGGGTGAGAGAACTGAATGAGAATTGCTCCAGGTATGGACTTCATTGGGTTAAAAGGGCTTGTTCGCAACCTTTTGAACAGTCTAAGATTTGAAAGGCATCAGTATAATATAAGTAAAGAAACTGGGAGCAGCAACCACATCTATGGATTGTTGGACTATACAAGAGGTCGGAACTATTTCACTGACAAGTTTGAATTTTTTGCGAATACTACAAATATATTTAAATTACATATCGTCACCTGAGTTCTATCTTGTTCAAAGTCCATTTTGGAAAATGTTGGGAAAACGATTTTTTAACTTCAGAAGCAAAATTTTTACTTAAATTTGAAAGGAAATACTGTGGAGTTTTTTTCTCCATTAAACTCAATCATTTTTGTTTGCAAAATGATTTATAAATCTAGGTTTTATTATATCCTGAAACAGTTAAAAAATAAAATCAAGTGGGATGTCATTTTGGATATTGAACAACGTTGTATGGGCTGTAAACAAGTTGATTAAATTGGTGGATATTGAACAAGAAAGCTAAATATTGAACAAAATAGAAGCACTTAATAATTAAATCATTGAAACTACGAAAATACTATGAAAATAGAACAAAAAATTCTAACTCATTCTTTGAGTAAAGCACTAGAACATAATGGGTGATCAGAAAAAATATTACTGCTGCTCGGTAGGTAATGAAATTCAAAATTTGTTAAACATTTTTTTGAATTCACTTTTTACCCTTCTTTTTTCAAATAAATAAATTATTTATTGTACATACAATTTTTAATTTAAATTTTGTTATTGTTTTAAACATACTGGCGCAAAATTTTAATTAAATAAGTACGATGCTAAAGCTGTTTTAGTATGATACTAAAATCGTCGAATACCTATATTATTTTTTTAGTATCGTGCTATTTACAAACGCCACACAAGGACTTAGTTTTTTGCACGAACTTTCATTGTTTTAGGTGCAATTTATTAGAAAATTGCCTTAGCACGATAATAGTTAGAAAATTGTAAGGATTAAGAATGAGTTAGTAAACTACTTTAAAGTTAGCAAATCGTTAAGAATTATCATATTAATACCTTAATAAAAGTCTGTTTAAAATTTTGGTCCACTGAGTTTTATTGTAATTAGTTTCTTATTATTTTTTCATAAAAATCGTTGTTTAAACCTAGTTTCATACTAAAACAGATTTAACATCGTAATAATTCAACTAAAATTTTGTGCCATTATGATTTTATTTGTAATGCATTGAAAGAAGATCAGGGGCCTGTTTCTCGGATCATACACATCATACATTTTATACAACATACAACATTTTTATACAACATACACATCATGCTGTTTCTCAGATTTCATTGGAAGTGTTGTATGACATTTGTTTTGTTGTATGATTCTGACATTTCATTATTATTTGAGTGTGAGGTTAATATAAATCTCAATTTTTGGTGAAGACGTGTTGGAACTAGTTGAAATTAATATACGTGTCAGATGACGCCCTAAAATAATAAAAGAACCTGTTAATTTCAATCTTAAAGATCCATATTTTGTTGAAAAAATTAGATTACCAAACATTTTTAGTGGAAAAATTGGGAAGATCAATTGTGCGTTCAACTAATTGCAATGAAGCCTTGTCACCTTTGCAACAAATATTGTTAACCCTTCATTAGCTTGGAAATGGAATCCATTATCATGAAATCGGCATAATGCAAGCCCATAAGACAACCCAAATGAAACTACCTCTCTCTATGCCCTACAGGCTCTACCATGTTTTGTGAATGTCGAGCCAGAGAACTTCTCAAATAAATTTTGTTTCCCCAGCATTGACTGATGAAACAATGTTGCTACATGTTACATGCAGCAGCCACTTTACAACAGAATTTTGTGCTGTATTAAATGTATGATCATTTATAGGTAAATTTGCTGTATGATGTAAATGACACATTTCTGAGAAACAGAATCATACAACATTCCAATATTTCCAGTGCAATTTTCAGTCATACATTGTTGTATAACAGTGGATCATACAACAAAATTGAGAAACAGAAATCATACAGCAGAACTGTCAATATCATACAATGTATGATGTGTATGATCTGAGAAACAGGCCCTAGATTGTCGATATTGTATTTATCTACATTGATAGTAAACTTTTTTCTTGAAATTACTTTAGCTACTCTATTTCACTTTGGTTCCGATCTTATCACAAATTTGGAATAAAACTGTCTTTTCTCAGAATCTTTTAAGCTAGGCGCCCAAATTCAATTTTTAGTTTCGCAACTGCTTGGGTCGAGCAACTAAACAGTTGTTGTTTTGACACAAACTAAACGATTGCCTAAAATGAGTTCGCTATTTTGTGTAACATATAGGTAATTATATGTTTTCTATAAGCAACCAAACAGTTGTGCAACTAAAAATTGAATGTGCGCGCCTAGCCTTAAGGTCCAAAATGAATCAAATATTTTCACACGTTCATCATAGGAAAATTTGGTGAAACAATTATGACTGCAACTAACGTTGCAAGCGGATGTCATTTGAATATTACTTACCACCTTGACCCATCCGTTTTTGTATATTTTGTTTCCACAAAAATGGTTTTCGATTTTTTTTTACTCGATCCAGGGCTTCTCTTGGTGTAAAGCATGTAGTTTGTTTAGATGAAACGTACTACATTTTCCAATGAAGTTACTGAAATGACTTCTTCAGATAAAGGAGCTATATTAGAATTCTGAATCATAGAATTCTGAAATATCAGATCCCGGATGAGCTGGATTTATCAAACTGTAAGCGACAAATATTGTATTCAAAAACTGTCTAAAGATAAAAGGGTTTCTCAAAATACCTTATAAGCGTTTGAAGATTACGCTCTAACTTTTCGCTTACATCACATTGTGCTAACAGCTTCCAATGTTATATCAGTATTAATTTTGTGTGGTACATTACAGTGCAGTGATATTGATACGCCATTCGAAAGAGCATGTTCGATTTGTAAAAACTGCATTTCTAACTCAATTTCGCCAAAAATGGTCTTTTGAACAAGATAGAACTCAGGCGACGATATGTATATACATTTTTGCAAAAAATAGTATATAACAATTTAAAGTTATTTATTAAAACTACCCGATAGACCACTCTTAATGTCGTTGTCGTAGGTTTGAATTTTTATCATAACTGTTAAGGAGTCACAAAGAAAATGTATGCATTTTTAAAACTATGTTGGAAATAGAAACAATAACAATTACAATAATTATTAATAAAAGTAATCGGATCAAGAAGCAGATTTACTCATTGATAAATTCACTCTTGGGAGTTAGAGGTCGTAAGTAAATTTTAAATGTATTATCACATCTTATTGTTTCAAAGGCTTAAACATCGATTTGGTGTTTGGAGGAAAATCGGTAACTTTTATTTTTTCCAGCTTCATAATTTTAGTATGAGAAAGGGCAATTATTTTTTATTTTGAAGCTTCATTTTCTTGTCGAATGAACGAATTCACTTTGACTTAATTATGTACTATATGCAATTTTCAATGAATGAAGAATGCAATTAAGAAATATCGTTGTCAAAATTGAAAATTTTAATCCTACTCTGGTCTCCGTCTAACAGAGAATCATTTATGTGCGAAATATTTGTCCGCGTCCATTTAAGGGAAAATTAAATCTTTACAACTTATATGGATCAATGTCAATACCAAAAAAATTGTCCGCCTAATGCCCTAGTTAGCTATCATTGAAAATTTTGTTTTCACTTTTTGGGGAATTAAACTATGAATATTGAGAATATTTGGTATACAAATTAAGCTAATCAATTATATATTTTACCTTTGCAAATAAAAATAAACAAAATATGTTAAATACTTATTTCTCATAAAACTACTTTTAATTATTCAATGGTGAAAATCGTTTTCATTGAACAACTGATTTTCGTTCCACCAAAGTGGAACTCAATTGTTCCAATGTTTTGTGTTCGATTCTCTTTCTATTCTCATGTGTCAGTTTTTTTTTCAATGATCAACTGCAACCTCAAAAAACTATTCAGTTTGTCTTTGTAATTTAGCAAGCATCCAAGCGACAGATCTTTTCAATGATAGATCTTTTCAATGACAGCGAAATTATTGATTGCTATAACCGACTTGTCAAAAAATATTCCACAGTTCAACTGATTTGTGTTTCAATAATGGTTTTCAATGAAAGCTATATCTGGCCCCTAAGGGAAATGTCCACGTAATGGAGGTGTCCGCAGAGGGAGGTTTCACTGCACTTCAGTATATATGTATGCAGTATAATTAAGAGATACTAACATGAAAAAGCAAAACAAAATTGATGAAATTGATGCCTAAAGTATACATTTGTTAGAAGATGAATACATGCAAAAAAAAACATTTTTCTGTCAAATCACCGATAAAGATTGTTCCAGTCGATTGATAGTTAGACACTTTTATTTGGTAAGGTAAACCAAAAACGTGGGTCTGATCTCTGATGTGCACATTCTGTGTAGATCATTACCGTTACACGTTTCGTGTAGCACGTTGTCTTACGGAAGACTGCATTTTTAGACCCTGTTTTCATTGGCAATATTACGTACTTATACTATATCGTGTTTGCAGCTTTGAGGTGCAGCAAAAAATGTTCGCCTATATTTTCGATTATTGAAATCTCGATTTTAGTACTTTCCATTGATAGTTAGAAATAAATATCTTCATTCTCCCAAAATTTCATCAACTGATGTAAGATTTCACTAAAGGTTCATTCAATGTCTTAAGCAATTGCATTTCTTTTTATGCTCCGGAAAAATGCATTTTTTTATTTTCTGCTCCGGAAAATGAATTTTTAAGACAATAGGTTGACATTTGCCACAAAATATTCTCAAAACGTCAAAATTTAATCTCTTCCTTATCTGCCAAACCACATTATGTCAAATTTCGAATTAAATATTCTATATACATACATACATCAACATATAGATCGGTCTCCATGTGAACTGGATGATGACTACGATGCCAATGAACTTTGACAATTTCAACTGTCAATTTGCTTATAAACCTCTGACAGATACAGTGAGATAAGCTTTAGAACTTCAACAAAAAGTTGGAGGTCTTACTTCAGTTTGAAAACACCTGGATTGATTTCAAAATGTTTTGATATTTTGGTTGCATGACAAGCATATTCGAGAAAGTGAACGCGCATGCTTGTAAATTTTGAAGCAAATTTAATTTTCCATGAAGTTTTCGAGCTGTGCAGAGCTATGTTTTTTGCAGACTTGGAATCAAATAAATTTCCTCATCTTTGAGAATGTGAGCGCTCCTATTAATGCTTCGAGCAAATACTTAGTTGTAGTATTTCGTATCAGAACTTCTATGTATGTTTGAATATAGGTGGACAAATTAAATGTTTTGTCAAATAACATCTCTTTTAGAACATAACTTTAACTAACTTTACGTTACATATCGGAGTCGGGTGGTGCGTTTTTTTTCTAACAATAATTAGCTTTTGAAATAAATAAGTTCGATCCTTTACTTTGAAGCTTTGTGATTGTCTGTGCATTTATGTGAATTTCAGTCCAAAATTCTGTCAAAGTTCACACAAATGCACAGAAAATGTTTTCAATAAGTATTTAAATAAAAACGATGTTTACATTACGATTCCATTTTTATGTATGTTTTTGATTGTTGACTGTTGAGTTTTACACATCTTAACCATGAGGCCAGTCACTCACTTTAATTTTTTGTTGATTTTCACATATTTTCATATTATTAAATTTTTGTCTCAGTAAAATTGAATTTGAGTCCCTAAAAGCTTTTGCTTAGATACATATTTTCAAGTTATTCAAAAGTGCCCCCGATCTAGAGTGCTCCACTTTCTCCTATCTAGTTTTTGGTTCTCAATTATAAGTTGATGTAGGTTTTGGGAAAGCGATTAGGAATTTTAACGTGTTTAAGGTCTCTCTTATTTACGAGCAAGCTAAAGAAGTGTTCACATTCAAATTTGAACATCTATAACAACAAAAGAACCACAAATATTCAAGTTTGTTTATACATATGTACATTGTACATATTTGCACGTATTTGGTCAGTCACCTTCTCTCCTATCTCTGCAATATGTCTCTGCGTAATTATTGTTCCAGACTTTGATCATGATAATCGTACATTTCCCTTCAATTACACACTCCGGCTCGAGTAATTGCCTCAATTGAGACAAAACAAACAATTCCACATTTATTTCCATCTGCCACTCCCACATTAACTTAAATTAAAAAAAAAACTTTCCTCCCTCCACACAATCTCCTCTTAAATTTTGTCTAGCTATACTAACAAAACAACAAATATCTATCTATCATTATGAACATTCATAGATTCAATGGAATGTATCTCAAACTGCACAATTACCCAAGCAAAGCCAACAAGTGCAAATAGTCATTAGGCGGTTATTCATTTTAGCCCCCCTGCACACTTTTTTGCACTTTCGAAGTATGGGTAGTTGACTCGTCGTGTAGTTCGCCTTTTTCTGTCCACTTCAATTGCACGGGCAGCACCGGTTTTCTTTTGACAAGACGGGGGAAAAACGATAATGGCTGCTCGAATAGTTTCCATAATTGATTTTCACCATATACGAAGAGACGAACGTGTATACCTATCTACCTATGAACAGGCCCGAGTACTCTCAGTAGGCAGTTGTAAGTGTGTTGGTTGATGGCTTGGCCGGTATATGGTGTACAGTTACCCCTGTGACAGCTTTCGCATGTGACATTTTCCATTTTGATTAATGTTGTTTGGTCATTAAAGAGTTTCTTTTTTTCTGCTTCTGCTTCTTTATTTTTTGTTAGTTTTTGCTTTTTTGTGGGCGCGCTGTGGTCGGCCACATGCATGCAAAAGGTGACTGAGTGACAGAGGGGCGCCCCCTGGGGGCAATGAAACGCAAGCTTACATCGGACTGTCATTTGAAGTTTTTGTGTTTTTTATAGATATTCATTTCTAACTCAAAACACTATACTCCACCCACTTTTTTCCTTCTTGATTTGTAGCGATAGTTATAGCAGACTTTGACGATGACCGACGACAACGGAGACGAAGACGAAAAAGACCACTTTGATGACGATGATGACTTCTGTACGATAGCGTGCTGACCTGGAATTTTATGAAGAAAAAGAGGTTTTCCTTTTTTTTACTGGAAAAACTAGAAATTTACGGAATCGGGATCGGGATATTTTGTCAAGTCTGAAGTTGTAGATATACCTAGATGGATGAAACGCTTCCTTGGTGGGCGTATTAATTTAATTGGAAGGAGAACTTATGTTCGGTTAATTGTGTGCGACATGCTTGTCAACCCTGAGAGGGTAGGGTAGGAAATTATGCTTACTTACATTAAAAAAGTGGTATAGATATGTGGGTAGTAGACAGAATGGCGACTACCTACTCGTACCTTCCATTAGCAAGCTAGTTTTAAACTATAGCCTTTATTAGGCTTGCCAACTAATGAGGGTTGTTCATTGTGGAATTCAATGATTTTGTTTTATAGAAAGGTGGATAAGGAAATGGATTAGATTTCAAAGAAGAAGGATTCAAGGGATTATAATGTTGAAATAAATTTATGTAGGAATAAAAAAAGTAAAATAAAAGAAATTCATTAGAAAATAAGATTATTCATGACGTCTTTAATTATTCAAGGACTTAAGAACCTGAATTTTAAAGGTGCCATTGAGCCTTTAGTGATAAAATGTTTCAGCACTATGGGCATACGAAAATTTAAACAAAATACAAACGATAACCGTCTGCTTGATCGAGCTTCAGTGTAAAAAATTCAAAAACCATCAATATGTGTACTTTACCTAAGAAGTCGTATCAAGGTGTAATTAAATAAATATTAAATGTCGGGGTAGAAAAACATTTTTTGAGGGTGCTAAAAATTAAATTTGTCTTCAATTTTCGAATTTTCGATTTTCAAAATATGTACAATAATTGATGGTACATTTTAGAATTTTTCAAAATAATATTCTACAAAATAATTGCCTATACAGAAAATGTCAGTTGGCTTACGTATACGAACAGATCCAACAGAAGGGACGGTTAACTTAAAAGCTCATAGCGTTTGTTCTTAAAGACGAATTTTAAAATTTAAATCTTTCGAATCCACCTGCGTTTTTCAGCACTGTGTTGGGTCCAGAAAACAATTTTTGAGACGGATTTGTTCACTAATTAACAACTACTTATGCGCTTATTTTGAAATATCGTATATAGTTATATAAAGGTTTTTTCTATAGGGGTGGGTAGATGTTGAAATGGAATAAAACAAGCTTTGTGCATGAGGTTTTAACAAAATTCTTTTCCCATTTGAAAGGCCATTATGTATGAAATATGACATTGTTCAAATTCCCGCATCAGCTTCTCACATTGGCACAGATCCGACATCCGAGTGCTCCGATTTGCAATAACTCTTCCGCTAGTGCTATATTCACCTTTTTTTATAATTCACACGTACTCAAGGGATTAATGAGAGATTTTTATAATTCTAAACACAGCTCTATACTCTGTTCAACAAAAATTGTCAGTACAGGGAAGATAGGACGTTTGCCTCTCACTCTGGTTTCAATGGCTTGCATAAGTGCGTCGCTTTTTAAAGCTCTCACAGGGTTGCCCTGGTTTGCATTATAAATTGCCAACACTCAACATACTCAACTTCATAAAACTTGTTCTCAAAAGCTTCAAATCCCAAAAGATCCTTAATAAAATCCACTGAGTAAGCTCCTTGGTTGTAATTTAGAATGATAATGGTAACTCTGTTCTGATGTACGAGTATATAACAACCGCACGATCGTATTGACTTCACGGTATCCCTTTCCCTTCAGCAGTGGGATTCAATGGTCGCGTTGGGGTGTACAACTTCTAGCGAAGAATTATAACAACAATTCTTTAAGGAAAGTCACTGGCTTCCTGTTTTTTAAGTGATAAATGCATCATGCGCCACTGCTTTGCAAAAAGCTCTACAAGAATGCCCATAAGAAAAAGTATTGCACGGTCAAATCGCATGACCTCGGTGGCCAATTCACGTCACTTCTTAAAATTCACACCAGCCGATAACTTTTTGAGCTGTTAATACAAAAATGCGCTCAGTCGATAAAGAAAATTAATGTCATTTTTTCAAATGCATTTCTGTCGACAGCAAGCACGCAGGAATGTTCAAGAGTTGTAAGTCTCTAGGGTCAAGTTATTCTATACAGAAACATAATACAAATTTGATGTTTGTCAATTATCAATACAATATTTGACATTTATCATACAAATTTATGAATTGTTATAACCATTAACAAACATCTTTTTTTGATAAGCTGTGAATAGTATATCCATTGTTAGGATCTATACGAGTATTGTGAATAGTACTCTTAATAAATTCGATAATCTCGTAGTCAATAATATTGATATCTATCAATTTGTTAGTCAATTGCCTCAATATACCTCATTTTTATTTAATCATAATAGAAACATTTTTAGAGAACATAATATAATTCAATAATTGTATGTTCGTATCATCATGATTATCGCTTCACTCAAATACAATGGGATATCTGTAATAAAAAGTGGGCGCCAGGAATTTGTGTGTATTCGAATGAAAATTAGTAAAATTTCAAAACTAATAAATAGACCAAATAATGAAAGAAAATAATTTAACTAAATAAAACACCGCTTTCATGATTTCCACTAGAGATTTTGAAAATCAATTTTATTTAGGAAACCTTGGTACAAACCCAGGAAAAAAACCCAAAATGTTTTCAAAAGATAAAAAAAGAACAGTGAGATTAAAATGCGAATGAAATCGCGATTAGGCCTCAACGATTAAAAAAATAAAAAAAAACTTAATGAATGATGAAATTGGTTGTGAATAAAAAAAAGAAAGAAAGGTTCACTGAGATTTTAAATACACAAAACAGTTGAATGGTGTATTTGGACAAGATGTAAGATTACTTATCTTTTTTTTTTCGATCTATGTTCCTTTAGCTTCTCCTTTTTTTCCTGATGTTGCTCCTCGAAGAACTATCCTTTTTCTTCCCAAATTTTTGCCCTCGATCTCCTTCATTTTTCCTTTTTAAATTTTCTCCTCTTTTTCTTGATTTAATTCTTTTTAAATTTTCTCGAATCCTTTTTTTGTTTAACCCCTGGTCGCTTGGTAAGCTCTCTCAAAAGTGAACTTTCCTAGCTAAAAATACATTTATTCCTCCTTCGACCATTCCAGTCACTCCCACATACACACTTCCAGTCAATCGTTTTCGCGATCATCGGTCACGGGACACCGACCGGCTTCCTGGAAACCTTCTTCGTTTCACAGAAAACCGCCTTTGTCGAATCTCAAACGAAACTTTGCTCTCACACTCACATTCAAGGATTCAGCAAGTTGTTGGGTGTCTTTTCAAAGCTTGCCGAATCTTAATGACCGAGTTCAGTTTACTATTAACAAAATTTCTCGAGAAAAATGAAAAAGAATTAAATCGATAAAAAGCCTTTTTCTAAGCATTCCTCTAGCTACCATTAAATACTCGCGAGTGTTTCGAAGAGCGAAGCCATCCTTACCAATTAAATAATAATCAGATGAAAGAGGAAAGCATATCTTAATAGTTACTATCACGAACTAAATTTAATATTCTAGTGGACCTTTTATTTTACTTGTCTTTTTAAAAAAGACGAATTAATAATTTTAGGATACGAATCTAAGAGTTATTCTAATCGTTAAGGACCCGTTCGCTTACAAATAGAATTTACGTTATTTTAGGATATTAAAATTTATGATGTTTTGTTGTTTAATTTTGTGTAGGTAACAGTCCGCCTGACTATTTACCTCTTTAGCACATCTGCTGGCATTAGTTTAGCTACATGAGACCGTCCGTCTACATGTCAAAGAAATTACTGAATCTCGGGAACCGTTCCACTCGAATAATTGCTCCAAACCTGTATTTGTTTCTTTTGCAAAATGCTGACTAAGTACACCAATGGATGATGGTACCATGATTGCCCTTAACCTCACCAGAATTTTGCAGCCGCAACCGAAGAAAAGAAGGAAACGAAGGCCAGTCATTGTTGCGGTATATTTTACCGTAACAATATCCACAAGATTTACTTATTTTATATTTTTTCCATTTTGCTTACAATTTCATTATAACACTTAATACTGTTGAAATTCGTTAAAATGTTCACTTTTTCAAATTTTTATACAAAATTGTGCTAAATTCAATTCTACATCGTTTTAGGTATTTTACAATTTTCTTAAATGCACCGTTAATTTTTTTAAATTTATAGCTTTATATTCTTCATGATTTGTCTTTTAATAAAACATTTTTCTACAAATAGGTACACAACACAAGCTTGTTATATAGTACATAATTCAAACGACGACACAGAATTAATTAGTGAAAAAAACCTACAAAAATGTAAAAATTTCAATTTTTCAACTTTGAATACAAAATAGACATACTCGTATTTTTGGGTACCTACAAGTATAAGGTGGCGCAAGATTAATCATCCAATTCGGTTTTGAATTATTTTTTGAAATAAAAAACATGATTTTGAGCAATGGAAATCTTTATTTGGACCTTTACAATTTTTTCCGTTGAGTTGAAAAGATGATATTCGTCAAGTGGCTGCCGCCAGTATTGATACAAATTCGTGCCCGTTTTATCGTATTTTCCATGACTTTTCGCAAGATTTTCGGTGATAACCGTTCGCATTCCTGTCGAATATGCTCCTTAAGGGCTGTGATTCCTGAGGCTTGTCGGCATAAGTCCCCGACTTTAAGAAGCCCTAAAGAAAGATGGGATGGTTGAATCGGGCGATCCTGCTGGCCATGCCATTTCGCTAAAATGGCAGATTACGCGACCAGGAAACGTTTCCTTCACAATATCGAATATTCATTATGTATGCGGTTGCACCGTCTTGTTAAAGACATTATGTAGCGTTCGCCAAGAACAGTGACCATATTGCCGATGGCGTCCTCAAAAAAAAGGCCCAATCTCGCCTCCTGTGAGAATGCTGCACCACACAGTGGCTTTGAGTGGACATAATGGCTCTTCGTGCATCACACACGAATTTGTAGTGCCCCAGAAACGAAGATTTTGCTTATTGACGTAACCGTTTAAGTGGAAATGCGCCTTGCCGCTCATGATAATTTTCGACACAAAATCGTGCTCTTCGTTGTTGAGATTGAGGATGGCCTGACAGTATTTCACACGCGACGAACGATCAGCAGGCATTAAATAATGCACTGTTTGCTCTTTGTACGGGAACATGAATGAGTTTTCACTAAAATTCGCTCTAGGTTCCGTCTGGTGATGCCCAATTGCGTGGCCCGTCATCTTGTTGATGTTTCTTCGATCTTAGAAACATCGGCCACCCACTTCCGCGATTTTTTCGCCCGAACGACCAGTCCAGTCGCAGCCATGACCTGCGTGGTCTCCTGTGATTCCAGTCTGTTCAAGTCGAGTAGCTAAGCACCGGAATGCTAACCCAGTTGGTGCGACACGATTAGGAAATCGACACAATTATTCCACGCTCTTGCTGAAGTATAGCGCTCCATTGCTTGCATACCTGCTGTCTAGATCGCAAATGTCAAATATATGATTGACGTACGACGCCATTTACAAAAATTATATCTTCTTCCGACAGGATATACAAAATTAATTCCTCAACAACTAGAGGTTAGATAATTCCTCAATAATTACCCGTATCAAATAATTAATATCCTTCAAAATCCCAATCCAATTGCCAAAATTAAGAATTTTTGCACAAAGTTAAAGTGGAAATGGACCTCGTTCTTCTGATCTGAATAGATTTCTTTAAGCTTGAAATTAAAAGTTCATGCTTATTTCGTTTGCATATTAGTCCAATGAGAATATCGCTCCGTTTGTAAAAACCTTCTAAACCTACATTTTGTCTACTCGAATGCCCAAGAATGGTGGAGCTGCTCATCTGGGTCGTTACCCAGATTTCAAATTACGACTTTTGTTTTGGAAGACATTGAACTGCAGGTGATCCAAGTTTTGTTTTCGCCAAAAATTGTTTAAAGCCTAGTATACAGTTCTTTTTGAAGAAAAAAAAATGAGTGGTGAAAAAAAATTTTTTTCTCTGGAAAAAATTTCTGTGGTGTAAAAAAAAATTTGCTGACAAAGTTCTACTACTACTACGCCTCTTAATTTGGGGAAGTAATATAATATGGATTCAGACGAGGACGAAATAATTGCATTTTCTGGAATATTACTGACTTCACTATTTTTCCAAATGCTGGAGGACATGATATAATGCAGTATCATTTTCCATAATTCTTTATATTTTCTTCAATTCACGCTCACAAATTTCTTTCTTCGAGAGAAAGCACTACTAGGTTTCTGACTGACTGAAACACAACACAGATGACAATTGTAAGTTTTTTCCGCCAAAACAATGGGATGCACATTGTTTTGATGCGTGAAAAAAAAATCATGATGAGTATACATTTTTTTTCGATTTTGGTTTACAGTTCGGATGACTGTGGTGAAAAGAAAAACGTTTTTTTTTTTCGGGAAAAAAACTCTCCCATAAGAAATGCATTGGTTTTTTTTTAGAAGAACTGTATACTAGACTTAACATGTCGAAAAGACCTTATACCAATTTAATGTATCTATTTTCGATTGCTGTAGTACCCCTTAGCATAATGGTTAGAGCGTTGGACTGTCATGCGGAAGGTCTCGAGTTCGATTCTCAGCCGCTGCAAGAAAGTTTTTTTCAGGGGTGTACTGCCTCTTGCGAGGAATTGACAAATTCTCCAAGAGTATCTCTTGTCGTGGAAAGTGCTGCTCATTAGCCGTTCGGAATCGGCAGAAAATTGTAGGTCCCCTCTGTTCCTGGTAACACGCACCCAGGAATGGTTGAGAGTTGTAAGTCACTAGGTCCTGGTTCACTCCGAGCTGTTGCACCACCAAATTTAGTTTATATTTTAATTTAATATTTTCTATTGCTATTTGGAAAATGTAGTTCTTTGCAAATAATTGGCTTTCATACAAATGGTCACATGATGCCTTCTATTGTTATCTTGTTACCTCGCGTCGATCGTTACGCAATTTCTTATTCGATTACCATTAGAGTGTAGGCTTTTTCTTGCCACCAATGCGCTAATGGGAATTTAAATTCATTACATCAATGATTTATCTGCGGCACCTTAAACACACCAACTTACCACAGTGCCAGAGTCCATACCCATAGTTCACTCATCACACACTCCATAAGAAGTCGCAAACAGAATTAAAGGCAAACAAAAAAAAATACAAAACAAACTGTATAAATAGATATCGTAGCACTGCCATACACGCGTATCATAATGAATATCGGGAGCGTTGTGTATAGATCCACATCCACATAGCATTTAACCATCAACATTACAATTCCGCTGTCCATTTTCATTTCCATCAGTAATCGGCACAATAATGTGGAGGCTGGAGGCTTCGGATAGCCGGAGAGGCCATCTCTTAAGCCGGCTGGCTTGTCCGACCGTGCTTGGTGCAGCCGTCTTCGTTCTTTATGTTGTTCTGATTGATTGACAACCTGCACTGTCGTACCTACTCATGGCATAGTGCGTCGTTCAATTTTCCACATTGACGCAACTGTGAAGTTTTTGAAGTGGAAATCGGATTTTTCCATCGTCGGTCGGTCGTCGCATCTTTGTTGGATTTATGTGTTAAGTTTTTGTTGTTGTTGTTGTAGCCTCAATGGAAATGAATGTGAAAACCGCTGATCAAAACCAAATGACACAATGGCCGAGCAATTATGATGATGGACAAGGTGACAATGGGGTACAAAAAAAAAACGAGAAGAAAAAAAAAAGAACAGGTCTCAACGCGGGTCCGGTTGTAGAGTTGGCCATCTTCGTGCGGCCTTCTTGTCTATAATGGACTTGAGAGTATAAGGCTGCAATTTTGTATGTTGTTGTTCCACCTCCTCCGTTCATATCTCTGATTGAAGTTGCAAGTTTTCTTTTTATCCGTTATAAATTGAAATACCTGTGGTAGCGGGATCTTGTCTTTTTATTCGCCGCGCCGGCTATTTCGAGATTGCTGTGTGATTTTCAAAGACTAAGCGTATCTATGACCAACTAATTAATTGCCATCTTGTTCGTTTGCATTCCTAAGATGCAATCTAACAACTCCAGAAATACCATTGAGTGATTGTGTGCTCCTTTCACTGTAATTAGTTTCTTTGATTTTTTTTTCTATTTTACTCTCGTTCTCTTATTTATAATATCGAGATTTTTTGTTTGTTTAATTCCAGGTGTCTGCACAAACGCCACTGCACCATCGGTGTCTTCTATCAATCGAATTCTTCGCAATCGTGCCGCCGAACGGGCTGCCGCTGAATTTGCGAGAGCTGCTGGATATGGCTTATATCCACCACATCCGCACGCATATCCGGGATTTTCATGGCCACCATCGGCTGCGGCTGCTGCGGCAGCGGTTCATCTCTGGCAACCTGGCAATCCTATGACGGGCATCTCGCCAAACAGTGCCGGAAGTACAACCACGTCTGGGCCAGCTTTGTCACCGGGTTCGGGAAGTCATGATACTTTGGAATCACCAGATGCAAATCGAATGATTGGTAAGTGACTAAACCAAGTGGGATTCCGTGTTATATAACTTTTGGCACTGTATTCGTAGGTTCTGTCTTCTTTTTTTGTAGATTCTTCCATTTTCCACTGAAACTTATTTGAAACAATGATATTTGAAATTTAATGCAGTTAATTAGTAGTACCTTGACAAAATGGTTAGTGCGTTGGATTTTCATGCGCAGAGAGTCTTCTCGCAGCAAACATCATTTTCTGCAGTGTACTCTCTCTTGCGAGAAAGTGCTGTTCATCGTAGGCGTTCGGATCCGGCAGAAAAATATAGGCATCCTCTATCCCTTGTAATACGCACAGAGGAATATTTGAGAGATGAAGTCACTTGGTTCTTGTTCTCAAGCAGCTGTTGCATCACCCATTTTACTTTTACTTATATTTTCAAATAACTGATTGTCAGCTTATGCGTACAAATCGCCTGAACTAATTTCGATTATTTATTTTTAGCCCCCGTAAAAAGTATTAGGTATTATATACGGAACTGTGGTCAAAAACAATACCTCAAACAAAAAAATATCATGAATAGTTCTTCTTTAAGATTAAGGTATTTTGACTGGAACCAGCAACATAAATTATCAAGATCTCTCTGAAAGCCTCCTCACAGTGGATCAATAATAAAATTGGCCATTCCATCATTCTGAACTCATTTGGTTCACTTCCAAGTAGTATCAATTACACGATCCCTCAGATTCAATTTGATAACAATTTTCATGTAACCATCCCTCTTAGAGATATCTGGGAGGTCATGGCATTCCTGGAGAATGAATTAATCCATTTTTACACCGATCGATGGATCAAAATCTAATGATGGTTCTGGTAGAGGTGTATACTCAGTTAAGTCTCTCCTTTCGTCCTTCCAATCACTGTTTATTTTTGGAGAATAAAGAAGTCGTATCTTGGCTTAAAAAAAACGTGATATCAATCAAAGATATATGCATCTTCTCAGACAGCTAAGCAACCAATAAATCTCATGATTCTTTTTCTACCAGATCAATAACAGCTCTTTACTGCCTATCGTCTCCGACGCACAGTGTGGGAATTCGCGAATTTAGCGGAATAAAATTAATAACGCTTGCATTTCAAATGTTTTTGTAGTTTTTTTTTTGGTTAGTTCATTGAAAATGTCTATACAATCAAATGTAACTCACATTTTGATCATATTTTATTTAAGTTTTTGTAAAATGAGCTTTGAAGTGACAGGTTGTTTACACCAAAAAGTACTTTTTTTTTGAAAATCATTATTTACAAAAAAATCTTTTGAAGAATAATGTATTGTTTAATATTATTACAAATATGAATAAAATAAGGAAAAAAGTTAATTATTATCAGATTTTACTAGTTTTTTTTGCAAACCGATATGTCAATGCCGTTGTTTATGAACTAAAGAAACTCCATTCTTAAAAAGGGTATTAAAACGTACAAGAAATTCTATTTCAAAGGAAGTTTTATATTAGTTTTATTTCTAGACAATCAATGTTTTTTTTTATATTGGTAAGTGTTGTATCACGAAATTTTTCTGGCATACATCATCAAGGATAAAAAAAATTAAAAGAACCGAAAACTTCCTGTCGAAAAAATACAGTTTCGCTGAAATAGACAATTTTTATTTACCAATTCTGTTATTCTTGTAAAATAAAAAGCAAATTTAAAACAATTTTATTTAATTGTTGTTTATATGTTTTGATTTCATTGTGAACAATTTTACCTTTTCTATAATTTTAACTACATTCAACAATTCAACATATGTATGTATATACATATAACACATTTTATTTACATTTTAGATTAGTTTGCAATATCCAAAATTTCTAGAACCTCAGGCTCTAAGTTACTTCGTTTTCTTTTAAGAATACACCTTAGGCTTGCTAGATATGGATCTGAGCCTATGAAATCAAATCTTATGTAAAATACGCATAAAAAGCACTTTTGCTCTTCAAATAAAAAATTCGTTTTTTTTTTTATTTTTAAATTAATTTATTTTTGTTACTATTATTGGAACACCCTTTATCCGATATAATAGTTTTTTTTATTAATTGACAGTTTCCGATTTTTATTTTTTAAATACTTTAGTTCTTTTTTTTTTCTTACTGTTAACTTTGAATTTGAACACCCTGTATTTTTGTTGTAACTATCAAATTCACAAAATTATTTTTTTTTTGGAACACCCCGTGAAATAAAAAAAGTTTTTTTTAGTTTATAACATTCTTCTTCTAACCAAATCCCAAAAAGTTATTCGATTTTGACGGTATGCCATCATTTTTTTGCTGGATAGTCATTTAGAAACATTGAAAAAAAATATATCACAACATAATTGGGGTGTCAAATTTTAGTGATTCTTGATAGATAATAAATCAAGCTTTGCAGTGAATATTGTTTCGAGGCGCAATAACGCGGAATAACTAAAGTTTTGCTCTAATAAAGATACAAACATCGAAAAAAAACACATTTTTTTAACTTCAATCACCAAAACAAAAAAGTGAAACACCCTGTAAAATAAAAAATTACTTACATTCCTATACCTTGATATTTAGGAAATATAAAAAAAATAAAACTTTTATTAAAACACAAAGCAAACGCACGAAAAAAAATTAAGAGCAAAGTAATCTTTTCCAGCAAATATTCAGAATAAAAATCGCCAACTGCAACTTCAATGCAATTTTTTTTTGTTTATATGATCCCCACCCAACATTGCTTTTGTTATCACTTTCTACAATCTTTTAGCTTTAAGAAAACCCGGTTTTGGCATCAATCGAGACTAGTCATTTTTCGAATTAAATTCCGCTAAATTCGCGAATTCCCACACTGTGCGACGGAGATGGTGCAAAAGCTTACCATTCGCCCCTGATAGATGCCTGGCCACAGAGACATTTCGGGAAATTTTAAAGCTGACGAACTTGGCAAAAGTCGAACAATGATACCTTTATTGCCAGATAAGGCAAATATAGGTATTCTTATCGCTTACGTGTAAATTATGATACTGTACAGAGAACAAATGTTAGGTGGAACAATATCACCTGGTTGGCAACAAAACAGATTTGGCCAATGCTGGATCTGAAGTGCTTCAAAGGTTTAACATATTTAAGACCGCACTTCAGCTCCATAATAGGTTTTATAACAGGACACTGTTTCATACCACAGTGATCTTAGTGATCTGGAAAATTGGTTAATCGATAATTAAAAAGAGCAGTTAACATGAAACTTGTTGAATTCGTATTTTCTGAGTCCGCCACGGTTAGACAAGTTTAACATTTTGAATTTTTCTTGTAGGAAACAAGTAGCGCTTTTACAATTTTTCTAATTGACCAATAAAAAAATTAAATACTTTGATAGCTTGCTATCACCAATTTTATACAGATTTATGAGCTATCTTACTTTAAATTTTTTCTTATGATTTGATAGTGCAAAATTTAGTTTGTTTGAAGTATTTTGAGGAGAAAAGGACATGAAAACCTTCTGTTTAAGTTTTTTGTTTTGGGTACTCTTATAACAAGTTATGCATTCGTAAGCAAATCGAAGTCGAGGTTTAAATCAGACTGACATTACGAAGCCAATGAAAAAAGAGGTTCCTGCAAGCTGTGGTCTGTCTGTCTGTTCGACTCCAGCCTAAACGGGTCCGATTTTCCTTAAACTTGGTAGATAGCATTTTTAAATTTTATCTCGATATATTTTTATTTTTATTTAGATCAAGACGATCAAAATGATTTTTTTTTCTCAAAAAGTGTTCCACAAATTGAAAAAAAATCAAAAGTGTTCTATAGTATAGGTTAGCTGATGGTTGAAATTTTAGTTTTGGTTACTTATGATATCTTCCATAGGACCATTTTTTTTTGTTTTCCATTTTCTAAAAAGCGATTCAATTGATTTTGATCAATTTTTGAATTCTTAAAACTGAATGTGTTTCGAAATCTATATCCTCGATTTTTTTTGAAAATTGATAGTTATCAGTTTTTACACTTTCTGCAACATATGGGAACAACTATTTAATTCACTTAAAAATTACGGTACCCACCATACAAATGTAAAAAATTGGTTTTTAAAATACTTATTTTCCTAGAAAACAAGCCCCTAGAATTTTGATACAATTTTTCGATAAATTTCTACGATCTTTTATTCAATAAGAAAATTTAAATTAAAAAATTACTGACATAAGTACGTACTATACAATCATTTTTTCGATATTTGACTTTCTCATTATCAGCTTTAGAAATTTATATAAAATTTTTCATGCAGAATCTTCTTAAAAGTTTAAAAATCATAAGATATCAAAACCTTAAAAAACTATGTTTTGGAATTCGAAAAAAAAATTACTGTAAATCAGATGTTGGATTGGTGCGGAGAATATTTCATGCAGTTACTCCAGAACTTCGTATACGAGTAGGGTTCTTAAAAATAATTTGAAGAAATAGAAAATAAAACTATTCTTCAATTGTTTCTTAATTAAAAGTATTGAATGCAATATTAACCTTTTTTTAATTTTAATCATTTCTTTTTATAGATATTGAAGGTGAAGAAGATTCTGAATCATTAGATGATGGCGAAACACCAAAATTCCGACGAAATCGAACAACTTTTAGTCCAGAACAATTAGAAGAATTGGAAAAAGAATTTGATAAGTCACACTATCCCTGCGTTAGTACAAGAGAAAGGCTTGCCTCCAGAACAACCCTCAGTGAAGCAAGGGTTCAGGTAAGAAAAAAATTGATTATAATGTATTTCTTAAACTGAATTGTCTCTGCGCACTTAGTAAACATAATTTCTTATGTAGATTATAGAGTTTCTAAATAACAATAAACTAGAAAATTAAAATTAAAATAAAAGTTATTAATCAAGGTTTTCTTTGAAAAGTTCTGGCTATCATTTTATGAAATTAAAAAAAAAAAACAAAGTTAAAAATTGCTTATAATCTTCAAAATTTAACAAAAAATTGTACTTTTTTATTTCAAGGAAATCTTAAATCACTAAAACACAGCAACATTTATTGTCCATCAAGTATTGTGTGGCTCTGTTCGCTTATTAACTTTTATCAATTCCAAATTCGAGAGAATTTTTCGTTATTCCTTACAAATTGATGAATTTAATTAATGCTCACTAATTTAAAACTAAACCGTTTTCAATTCTAAAAAAATACCTTTCTAACTGCATTTTCTATGCCAAGAACCGCTGTCTGTTTCTGCTTTTTGAATTTCTAAAGCTGTAAATATTTTTCAATATACAACCTGCTAACTCTCAATTTAATTTCAAATAAAATTTTCAAATCCTTCTCAAAAACACTTAAAACGCTTAGATAGAAAAACCGCCAAATAGTGAAACAAAAAACTGCCGCCCAGACACATTTTTTTTTAAACTAACGCAATGTCTCTTCGCATTGATCAATTAGGTTTGGTTTTCCAACAGACGAGCAAAATGGCGTCGACATCAGCGTATGAATCATCTCAAACAGCGTTCAACACCACCACTTCCATCCACCTCAAAAGTCCAATCAACTCCAGTACCAGTGCCAGTGCCGGTCAGCTGCAATTCCCATCACCAGACAAATCACATGCAACGACAAACTTCGTGTTCGCCCCCGGTATCAAAGAACACAATTTCCATGCGGCACAACGACGACCCACAACATTCGACTACTGTGGACCAACAGGAGCTGAACGCTCGTTATTCCTCCAATCTGTCGGGAAATTTCATCCCTACTCCCAATTTGCCAAGTATCACCAACAGCAGCAGCAGCGACAGCAACAACTTCAACAACGGTTCCAACTCATCGCATCTGCCGCATCTAACCTTACTCCACCCACATCATCTTCCAACTCATCATCTACACCACCCTGCCCAACAATCGATGTCCACACTGGCAGCTATTGTTGCCGCGGTCCACAACAACAACAACAACGGCGAAGTCAACAATCAACAACACCAACAACAACCTCAATTGAAACTAATAAATCACAGTCCTCCAACGGCAAATCAGAGAACGGAAGCAGCGCCATCATCACACACAGCATCAGCTCCATTATCAATGGGCGGTGAGCACAGCGCCTTCCGGTCGTTGGTGAATCCAACCTCGGCTGCAATGTTTGCCCTGGCTCAGCAGTATGCAGCTTCAATGACAAACGGTGGAACTTCACCAGAATCAGATGAAGAAATCAATGTTCACGATGATGATGACAGCGTTGACGCTGACGATGAATCAGACAATGAAAAACAATAAACAATTTTATATAAATTTAGTGCAATTAATTTTGTGTGTGTAAATAGGAAATAATATCCGCATTTTCAACAGAGAACTTCAATTAAAAAAATATACATGTCCTTGAATAAAAGTGCTATATTATATGAAAAGTAACATCAATGATATTTATTTAAAAAAAAAGAAGAATTTTACTAAATGGTTTGCAATAAATACTATTAGTCTTAAGTTTAATTATAAAACTGTTATATCAAAGAGTGAAATTGAAATTCTTTGTATTGAAACGAAAAATTGAAACAAAGTTTAGCTATACTACAATAATGTGAATGAAATAAATTTATTTTTAGGATTTTAAGTTATATTAAAGTATGTATATCTGAGTTATAACTACAAGGTGCAAAATAATCAATAAATATGTTTAAATCATTATGAGCATTTAAATTAAGATTTTTTTTTAGTTCTCGAAATAATTAATTTAATTTCTCCGAATCACATTTCTGTTTGAAGATGTTTCCAGAAGAAAGGTAAGTTTATTGTTTCAGGCCTCTTAGAATACAGACACACGACCTATGCAAAGCAGGAAGTACTCGTAAGTACTTTCAAACCCCAAGGACTTTTCCAAAGGGGATATCAATTTTCACTTGTTTTCAGCCAAATACAATTTTGAGATCATTTCAGAATATCTTTGCAAGCCCACTAAAAATATTTTGTAGTCTTTCTGTTGTTGTTTGATTGGTCTTACCGACGTTACTTAAATTTCTTACCTTAAATATCTCGTATATTTAATGTTCAATAAATACAATGCATTTATTTCAAATTATACATTATCGGCAGAAAAATGTAAGTCCTTACTATTTTCGCCAACAACTTTCACCCAGATTGAGAGTTCTACTCATAAATCACTACCAGTCTTTGTTGATTAATTTTTCCTTTTTAGTTTCCGTATCAATAAAAAATTTCAAAAAAAAAATACATACTTGTTCTAGAGATATCGAGTTTTCCAAGAAGATATTGAGTTTTTTTTATAAAATTCAAAAATATATTTTTTTTTTTAAGTTTTGAAATGCGATATTTTTAAGACTTTTTAAGACTTCAATAAAATTCGTTATGCGGATAAGGGGCCGTTCAAGAATTACATAAGTACTATGGGGGGTGGGGGGTCTTTGTTTTGCTTATTACGTCATCGGTAGTTATTTACCTTTTTACACGAATGGCAACCCTCACATTGTCTATGCTTGGAAACAACACGCATTTTCGGGGATTCCCGCACATAATGCATACGTTTAGGCACTCGCTTTAGAACCGATTAGAGGAATTATCGCGCGCTATACACCTGTCTAAATTTCCTCTGTCACGCACACTGATAGGAAAGTTAGACCTGTAAGAGTCGCTGCTCGTCGTGCATTATTCAAAATTTAGAGCACCATGATGTTGAATGGCTCGATGAGAACGACGCGACGTAGACATTCCAAAATCAGATGAAAGTGAGCATTCTCACAACACTGAGCTGAGCAGCAATCCAAGCAATCCAATGTCATCGAAAACTTAGAATCATGGATTCGGGTTTCATGGACTGAAGACTGTTAATTTGAATTTAATTTATGTGTACCAAAAATTTAAAATAAGTTTATGTTCGTAAGATTATAATATTTTCGTCCCTTACTCTACGAGTATGTATGTTGAATACTGTAGATATCAGTAAAATCTAATCTCTATCCTAAATCTGTTTTCTTATTTTTAAAATTATAATTATAACATTATAATTAATATAAAAAAAATACATTTATAATTAAAAAATATTTACGTTAGCATGGGGGGGAGGGGGTAAGAGTTTTGCTTACTTTTGCTGACAAGGGGGATGGGGGGTAAATAATTGTAATAAATCTGCTTACGTAATATTTGAACGGCCCCTAATGAGAATTTCAAAATGCGATAAAAATGGTTTTATAGTAGGTACAGTCAGTAAGGCTTAATTTCAAAACTGTTCTCATTGAATCGTAAAAATAAATCTAAAGAAAAAAATTTTATCAAAATTCTAAGTGCCATTTTCGAGGAAAATACGATTTTCGAAAACCATTTTTCAGCATTTGTATGGTGGATACCATTATTTTTAGGTAATATAATTTTTTTTCCTCACATCGTGTAGATTGTATTAAGAAACTTTTAACTGCCAAGTCTTAAAAAAAAAATGGAGTTTTCAAAAAAAAAAAAAAAAAAAAATCCAAAACAAAATTTATTAACATTTGTATACACAATACTATCCAAACTTTTAGAGAGCCTTAGCATGCATACAAATATCAAAATCAGATTTACCGTCAAAAACAAAAAAAAAATGGTTCTAGGGGGGTATCATATTGTATTAATTTTTCCGACATTTTTTTCAAGAACTACCTAACTTTACCTAAATGAATTTTTTGTTAAATCTATTTTTTTTTTCTTTTTTTTTTTAAATTTGGAAAAAAATTCGTATGGCAGGTACTGTTATTTTTGGTCTTCAGAAAAATAAAAAAAAACGTCTGAGGAAAAATATTAAAAAACACTACATATTTATCAAGTTTAAATAAAATCGGCCAAGCTGTTTAGGCTGTAGTCGAACAAACACAGAGACAGACAGATAGAATTGCGGGAATCACTTGTTTCAAAATCTCTGATCAAAATCTCGAGTTTGTTTTTCTTACGAATACATAATTCGCAAGTAAAAAACGAACTTAGGTGTAAAATTTGAGTATTTCTTAAAACACATACCTAAAATCCTAATGTATATACATTGACATAATGGTTATTGCGTTGAACTGTCATGCAGAGGATCTTGGGTCCGATTCTCAGCCGCTGCAAGAAAATTTTTAAGGGTTGTACTGTCTCAAGGAAAGGACAATTTCTCGAAGACTATTTCTTGTCATGAAAAGGGCTGCTCATTAGCCGTTCGGAATCAGCAGAAAATTGTAGGTCCCCTCCATTCCTGGTAATGTGCACACGGGAATGGTTGAGATATTTTAAGTCACTAGATGCTGGTTCTCTACGAGCTGTTGAGAACCAAATTTAATATTTTTTTAAAATCATAATTTAAAAAAAATCGTTTCTCAGTTTCTGAAAAATTGAATTTTCGAAAAAAAAAAATATTAATTTTGTTATGTAACATTATTTAAATTTAAAAAGATCTCTTACGTGAGCTCAGCTCAGACAAGTAGAATTTGTTGGAAAATACTGCTTGACACCGCGAAAAAATGGAGACTGTGCCTAAATTCTTCATATGCACAACGCCAGATCAATCAACAAAACAAATCAAATTAACAGAAGAATGTAGGATAGCTCGATAGTCCAACTTAAAAATTTTTACAGCCCAAAATCGAAGCCACAATAGTAGCCCAACAAGAATACAAAAATTTTTTTTTATAAAAATGAAAATTCTGGTAACATAATAGAAACCGAATGATATTAAAGTGAAGATTGTTGTGGTTGATTGGAAATGCCAAAACCAATGAATATATTAAGTGAAGAATAAATGATGCCAAATTTAAGAATGCGATAAGGATGTGTCCAGGGGAAAAAAAGTGTTTTATTTATATATGTGATATATTTATACAAAAATATCGCCCAACATTAAATTTGGGTTATTTATTACCTAATTATGATTAAACTGTCAGTTCTGTTTATTCTTTCTTTTTATTATTAAAATATTTAAATTTAAAACTTTAAAATTTTAAATATTTGTAAGATACTTTCATCTTTCTTTTTTGTTAAATTAAAATAAAATATTTTTAATGCAGTTTTTAATGCTATGCAAAATAAATAAGAATTTATTCTCTCTTGAATTAAATAATTACTCTCAAACAAATACTCTTAAACGTTTTGGTCGGAATCTGTTCAGTCGTTAACGATAAAATCGAAAATAATAAAAACACTATTATATGGCAGGTATCGTTAGTAGAAGTTTTTTGAATTTGTTTTTTATCAAAAGTTAGAATATACCTACAGCTAAAATACACTGCACATCTTATAACAAATTCGATAGAGCCGTTTTTGATACATTTAAATATTCCCTGAATGATGTGTGGATAATATCGTTATTTTTGGAGCTAACTACAAATTTCCACACTTAATGTTCATCCTCTGCGAAATCCTCTTTTTTAAAATGCTTAAAATTGTCGTCTAAATTTTGGAAAAGTATGAACTTATGCAAAAAAAGTTAAAAAAAAATTTGAAATATTGTTTTATAAAAGAAATTTCTTTAAAATTTTCCTGAAAAAAGTTGGGATGTCAATTTTTAGTACTTAATAATACATCCTTTAGGAAATAATTTCAAAACCTAATCTTTCATTCGTTTTTAAGATATCGATTTTTTGAAAAAAATTGATTTTCTTAAATCCAAAAAATATTTTTTCGAAATTGTTTATTTACGTTTGTTTTTTTTTAATTCAAACGATTTCCTGTACAAAAACTTTTTTCTTAAAATAGTTTTCGATCAAAATGTAGTTCATGCCCATAATAGCACACTTCCTTTTTTTATCAAAATCATTGGAGCCGTTTTTGAGATAAATAAGATTTTGCATAACGGTTAATCTACGTTTTCTGTTAATTTCAATTTTTCCTCTAGAGTATCACCGTAGAAGCTTAAATACCAAATTTGATGGCAATCGTTTCAGCGGCTTAAGGGGAAGGTCGAGTTATAGATATACAAACAGGCAGATGGAATTGCGGGACTCATTTTGTTCGTGTTCTCTATCGTAATAATGTCAACTTTGATCAAAATCTCGTGTTCGATTTATTTTCCAAATGCAAAACTCACCATATATTACCTATGTGTATCGAAAGTAAAAAGGAAAGGAAATTAGGGGAATTTCCTTTGTTACAGACGGACTATATTTTCAATTTATTTTTTCTAAAGCTATTCAATAAAGGGAAAAACAAAAAATAATAATAATGTGAGCGGATTTTATTGAGAACCACTACTAAGCTGCTACTAAGAACAAACTCACAAAATTGGATCAGTAATCTTAAAGTCTATAAGCCTCATACATGTTAATATGAATTTGTATTTATATACATACCTACTAGTCTAATCATAAATGCATTAGTCCAAAATAACAGCCTTGAGTTATGTATGTACATGCATTAGAAAATTTGTTATAAATGCAGTTTAAATATGCAGAAAAATTCTTAATTATAAATTATGTACTTCGTAGATACATCAATTAAATTAGATTATATTAATTTTCTCAAAAAAATAAAATGTATTTCTTAAAATTCAAACTGAGACTAATTTACAATATTTTATTCTATTCTAAAGTAACCCACGCTAAACCTTATTGCAACATATTCCCTTATAAGTGAATGCCAGCCACAGACACTATGTTAGCAGAATGGATATACTCATGTTGTCGTTGATCTATTTGTATTCCCACGAGAACTAAGTAACCTGTTAACTTAGCTTTTTCCTGTTGTCAGCTTATGTGTCGATAACTTATATTAATTTCATCAAAAACGAAACCTTCATGACAGACAAATATAAATAGCAAAACAAAGGGTAGCTTCTATTGTTTCGCCTAAAAAAAATCATTTAGACATAAATTAGTTTTTCAAAAAAAAAAATTGTTAAAATAACATGTTGCTTTAAGAAAACAAATATTTTAAATATTGAAGGTTTAAATGAAACAACAGCAATTTCAGTGTTTTACCACCAAATTTAATGTCCAGAGATATAACCCTTTCATGAGAATCATAACTCAATCTCATTTATTGATTCCCAATCTAATATGTTCATTTGTATATTCCAAATATCTTTCCCTAATATTCCCATAATATATTTCAAATAAATGAATAAAAAACCTTTCATCGAAATCGAATATAAAACTATGCCATTTAAAATTAGTCAATATGCTAATAGATGACAGCCCACGTACACTTTTTCTCTTGTTCTTTTTTTATCGCTGTGGGTTTAATCGAATTAATCTTGAATTAAATATCGCAGGCGTTTAGTTAAAGACTATAACCTGCAATAAATAGAAATAAATCATTCAAAATATATTAATGTTCTTCTATACTTTCTTATCTGAACAATTTTTCAAAATTATAAATACACCAAATTTAATATGGCACATAAAAAACAAAGTTAACTCAAACGCCCACACTTACTTAACTCGTTAACATCATATTCTAACCTGTTGACACATAAGCAAACTTATATACAAAGCGCGTGGTTTGATTAGGCTTGACAAATCGAAATTATTCAAATATGTCTCGCTCTGTTCCGTAGCGTTTAGAAATATTTTCTTTTGATCATTTCTTACAATTAAACGAACTGATTGGGAAATTCGTATCCAAATTCAGGCATCTATAAGAAGAACAGAAATAAATTGGTTAGTCTTTCAAGTTTAAAGAAGTTAATTTATTTTTTGTTTGTACGACGGAGGCTCAATAACTCAAATTAAAATCTGGAAAAAAAAACTTTAGTCTTCATGTTTACATAAAAATCAACTTTCGACAATCATTTGTGTGATTAAACTGTAAAAAAACACAAAACAGAACAGGCTCAATAACTCTTCCATACAACCTACGACGAATAATTGTATTTTTATTCATCATCCATTCAAATGCTTGCGCAAATATCAAAGCTACGGTAGTCTTCTATTGTCATTCATATTTTCTATATTTTTTGGTGAATAGATTTTTTTCATCGGATCAAATGATCATAATTAAAATTTATTTGATATCATTAACTGTGATAGCTCACACATAATTAACGGCACAGCCACCTAAAAACTATCACTTAATGTGTTAATTATAATCCCTAAAAGATTTAAGGGCTTGAAATTTGAATATACTCGTATCTAATTTGTAGATGTGTTGAAGTTCTTCCGTGATGACTCTATCGAAAGTCTTTACACACATAATGCGTCAATGGATAAAAATGTTTACATAATCTTCCAATTCATCAATTTTTGACATCGAAAAATCATCCATTAATTAACTGTTGAACCAAATAATACCGCGCATGCATTATAATAGTCGTCATTCGAATTAGATACACATTATTGTATGAAAACGAAAGAGCTGACGTTAAAACTTGAATTTATGTTTCTTTAATGGGAAATTAAAATGGTTTGCTGATTTTTAGAATGGATTTTTGATTTATAGTTTAAGTTATGTAAATAATTAAAACAATTATAAATTATGTATGATTGTTTATTTATGGAAAATATTTGAATTAGTAATGAAGTTTAGTCAAACATATGAACTGAACGAAGAATAAACAAGTGTTAAGAGTGGAAGGGAAATTAAAAAGATTCCACAAGCCATCTTATGGGTTACATAAAATAAAATATTCTTTCTATTCATCCTCGAATTGACTCAGAAAATCAAAATGATGCCAAAATCGAATACATTCCATCAAACCAAACATTTGTTGAAAACTGTCCGTCAGTCAAATTATTATTTAACTCAATGGTTTATTCATAAAATAATCGAAAAATCATTATTCCGAAACGAAAGGAAGACGACACCCTCTTAAGGCATCATATCAAACTCAGCGGGTGCATTGAATATGTGCGGTCTGATCCAACATCCAAAACAATCTTATAAAGCCGGCGCTCTCAAAAACACCGAAAAATGTTATTTTAAATTTTAATTTGACGTTGATGACGTTGCATTCCCAAGAGAAACATCAAATTATTGATGGACCTTTGAACCGTTGCGTTGGTTCGCTGCAATGATGGATTGACTGATTGTGGGATTTATGCCTTGTCTATACATATGCGCATCGATGCCTATGAAAACTTGTTTAATATTATAATGCTTCTGTTACGTAGGCTGATGTTATTGTGTCTTTTGTGTAGTAAGTGGGCGATAAACAATTAATCAAACAATAAAATCACTGTCGATTGATGTTTGTTGCAACAGCGGCTTACAGATTGTCTGTTTAAACTTCCTTTACATTTGAAGTAAATGAGAAATGAATGAATTTTTACAATCGATTGGAAGTTGAACTTGAAGAGAGTTGAGTCAGTTTTAATTTTATTGAATACGCATTAAATGAGAAAAAGATAATTTTTGGAAATTGAAGGCGTTTGGTTATTATGTCATGAATAATTAAAAAAAATATAAATTTAAAACTGGAAAAAATATAAATTTATATTGCAAGATAAAATAGTAAAAATTGTGTCGAAATTTCAATTGACAATGATAGTTTTTTTTTTTCTAGAAATTTTGTTTGTTGATATTCTATTTCTTATATCTTCAATTCTAATGTTCTTCCTTTCGCAGATGTTGTGAGCCTTTACAAAGAAATAATTTTGTTTTTCGTCCAATTACTTCTTGTGAAATATTAAAAGTTGTTGGTATTCTTCCTAATTCGACTTCATGTGGAGCTGATGATGTAGTTAAAAAAAATTGCATCTTTTTTAGTTCATGTATTGGCAAATATTTATAATCAGTGCGTGTTTGAAGGTGTCTTTCCTGAAGATCTTAAATGTGCAGATGTCTTGCCTGTATTAAAAAACGGCTCTGATACGGAAATAGGTATAAAGGCCCATCTCATTGCTTTCAGTGTTTAGGAAAATTTTCAAGAAACTCATGAAAAATAGAAAAATGAGTTTTTTAGATAAAACTGAATTCTTTAGTGTTTTACAATTTGATTTTTTTTTTAAAGCAAATCAACGGAAGATGCACTCTTACAGTTTTGTTCTCAAATAATGTTACAACTTGATGGTAAAATATGTACGGCTGGCTTATTAATGTCAATAAAAGCAAAGCACTTTACATGGTCAATCATAACTTCTTTTTTATAAAACTAGAACCATCTGGATTTCGTGAGTTTATGCTCAAATGGTTTAGGTCATATATTGAAAATAGGTCACAAAGAGTGAAGATATAGGACACAAGGAACGACATAAAGTTCTTTAACTTAGGTGTTCCACAAGGTTCTGTAATGGGTTCTATTTTGTTTGTGTACATTAACTCACTCTTTGCTCTTAGTTTCAAGGGTTTGCTGACGGATTTTGCTGATGACATTGTTTTCCTTTATGGTTCAAACAGTCCTTTAGACCTTTTTTCCAACGTTCATTGAGATCGGAATTAATTGAGGCTCTGGTTTCCTGAACATAATTTAGTAATAAGCTCCAAAACTAAGATTATGTTCTTTACCTTATCTTCTTCAAACTGTGCAGAATCTGATGTTTGTTGATTGTTGATTGATTGTTGATTGTTGAGTGTCGTCGAGTTAAACTTTCATTGTGCGATTCTTCATCTGGTCTCTTCTTTCCATCTTTTTGCTATAATCTTTCATGTTCAGATAATTTTTTCTTAATTGACAGTGTAGATGAATTTACGTAAATACTTGTGACTTACTCATGACTCTAGGATTAGTTTTTCTAATCTCGCTGGTATTCTGAAAAAGTATTCCAATGTATTCTTCATCATTTTTACTATTTGCGCAACGTATGCTCAACCGAACTTTTATTGAAAATTGAATATTGAAATGGGTAGGGCAAACAGAGTTCATGTTATATGGGCTAAGAAGGAATCTTCACACTTAACCGTAAGTCTGACGTTAGGCTAAAATGTATACTGGGGGGTATTCCAGACGGCGGCGCGGCGTGGGTATTCCGCTGGAAATTCTGAAAATTCTGCAGTAGAGGAATGTAGATGGCTAGTTCATAAGAGCAATGTTTGACGAATTAGCGATTAAGACAGTGATTAGTGATTTTTTAAATGGGACAGACCATATATACTTTAGTTTTGGGCGTATGTATGCTTTATAAATAGTTTCCAAATCAGAATATAAAAAAAAAATCTTATAACGTCTTAGAAAACCTAGGCATGTGTTAATTTGCTGCTTTTTTTAGCAATATCTTATATATACACACAAATTAAGAATTGAAAACCTTACAGCTTTCTTGATGCAAGTTCCATTCATGTATAATCGTAAAGAGGTTATATACCCCTTAACGACAACAGACAGCTCTGAGTTTGGGAAGCATTAAATTCCACACAGTTATTAATACCCCATTTCACGATGCTGCTTGGATCTGAATTTGATGAACTCATCCAATTCTGCAGTTGCCGCTCCACATCCAAGGAACAGAAAACTGAACCTGGAAATTGGTATGAAAAACTAAGTGTGGTGTCATCAACAAAAACTGAATAAAATATTAGTAGTTTCATATAAAAAGTCATTTATGAAGGTACAAAATAGTGTCGTAGACAATATGGAGCCTTGTGGCAAGCCAGTATTTATTTTCAGAACTTCAAATTTATAAATATCTAAGACAACTTGGATTGAACAATGAGAAAGGTAATTATTTATCCAACGAAGGAGTAATATATTGACACCGAAAGCATGCATTTTCGATAAGAGAGTTTGATGCTAAACTCTACTAAATGCTTTAGAAATATCGAGCGCAATAATCTCGCTTTCGAAAAATGATGAATTATGTAAGGATTGTTGGATTGATTGGTTAGAAAAATCACTAGACGATCGGTTATAACGAAAGCCCATCAATAAGAAGTTTTTGTTCCTCAAGATACCTCATAAGCTGACGAGAGATCAGTGTTTTTATGACCTTGAAGGAAGGGATATCAGATTCAGCAGTTATAGGTTGAAAATGAATCACCTTGTTTAGGAATTGGTTGCAGAAATTCTTTTTTCCAGTTAGAGATAAAAATCGGATAAAAACCTTACGCAGTGGTTTTGCCAACGTGGAAGAACACATTTTCAAGACAATAGATGATGTATTATCTGGTAAGGCATTCTACATTGGTGTAGTGCGGCTATAGAAAAAATCTCTGGAATTTATTGTAAAGCTAAAGTTGGAGTCGAGGGCAAGCTGTTGGACATTTCCTGAAGGGCGTGTATTGCGGTTTAATTATGCAACCTACTATTTCACTAGAACACTGTTTAAAGAAATAACTGTAAAACATTGAAAGACATGAAACATCGCGACGACGGTGCTCGAAAGATTCAAATGTTTATGTTATATTTCTATCACCTATCATTTTAAAAACCCTTTCTTGGATTCTATCTGAGAGGTTTATGTGGGTTATTGGAGAACCTTCGCAAATATGAGAATTTAACTCGAGCCTTGGATTATAGATTTCATCGAGTTCAGAAGGCGTGAAAAATGTCTTATATTGACGAAGGAAACCTAAGCACTCATTCCACACAAGGTAGTACGTGATGCACATACTGATAACTGATAGCTGTTTGGTCTCTTCGTTGCAAGTGCCGATCATGGACAGTGACATGGAGGGTTGATTTTGCTATACAATGTCAGGAAACAACACTGAGTTTTTAAGTGTTAAATTCTATATGGTTATTGATTCCCAATTAGACAATGTTGTCAAGGTCAGAATTTAATGAGCTTATCATACGCTGTGAGTGAAGTTCGCTTTATTAACAAATAAATATCAGTTTTTAGTATTGTCTCCAAATGAGTGTCAAGTAAGCAAAGCAACATATTGAATGGTCAAAAGACTAAACAACGATAAATTATCAAACGTAACACTTTGCGATCGATGAACCTTGCTAAACTATCTGTTGAGTCCTTTTTTAAAACTTATTTGGTCTTATGACTCTTTACAAAGGTGATATAGTGCAACTGTTAATATTTGGCCATAATGACAAGCACGAAAACTGTCAATGGGTCCTAAATGCCGTATAGAATTTTTTACTTTTATAACATTAGATATACACAGATGCTAAATTTTGAAAACAATTGATCTAGTCTAGACTTGGACACTTTGACACTCTTTTGAACCACAATAATTATTCATAAGCTTTTATAAATCTGATATTTTGTCTTAGCTACACAGGCTAACCACGCGCCCTATTTACAATTCCTCAACGCAATATCTACAATCATAATTAATTGAAAATAAATCGAAAACGGATACGTGTACCACACTACTTGTCTGTCTATCTGTCCACCAATCCAACTCACTTATTTGCATATCCATTAGCATTTTAGCCTCGCGTCGAATTTCAATTTCAACACCTTCATCTACCACAACAAGGACCAGAATCATCTCCACAGATGCAGCGATGAAGAGACACGTTGTCGCTCCTCTTGTTTTCACGCGGCCATTGTGTGCATAATCAGTGTGTTTTGGTACAAATATAGGTCTCAAAGGTGACCCATTCGGCACTTCATGATCATCATCAAGCCAGCCATCTCACATTCATCTACACACCATTATCGACCAGCATCGCAGCTCCAGCTTTGTCTTTGGCTTCAGCGGCAGCTTCAGCGCATCATTTAGCGTGCACCGCGCAAATATCTGCGCACAGGTTAAAGGTATGAGAGCGAACATGTGTAATCTGGGTGTTAAGGAATTTGAAGTTAAAGAATCTTTTCGACACGTATCTGCGATGTGTTGTGGAATTTTAAATCGAATTTAATTTAGTTTCATTTGTGTGATGCGATGGTTTAGGTGCTTGGGTGCTGGGACGGGATAGAAGAAGCAAAACTCTGCAAGAGACAAAAGGGAGACAGTCAAGGGCAACCTGCCGTCATTATCTTTCTCGTAGATATCTGAACTTGCTGCTCAACAAAAAAGTATTGCGTGATTGCTTGCAAAATTCGCCTATATGTTTGTACCAACAAATACAACACACAAAAAGATACAAATACGTTGTAGATGGAAGATGGTAAAATTAAGTTTGCAGATGAAATTTGTTCTAATGTCGCCTTAGTGCCCTTTTCCTTTCACAGTCGAAGAAGAAGAAGAAGAAGTTCCTACCTTTACCTCAACCTAAGCCTGTTTTGTAGGGGCTTTGGCTTTTCGTGAGAGAATAAAGTGCTTAGTGAAGTTGAAGAAATTCGATTCCTTTTTTTTTATTATTATTTCTTCATCCATCCAATGGAGCCTTGTCGCCTAAACGTGTGAAACAGGTAATTCGCAGCGACAGCAAATAAGTGGACATTTTTATTTATCAATAAATTTTGATAAGAAAAAAATATAAATTAGTAAATAAATTAAAATAAAAATCAGCTCAGCTTAGCAATTATTTCCAAAACATAATGTTTTTAAGTTTTTGAATTGAAGTATGTATACTTAAACGGTAGTTGTTTTAACATACTTTAAATGGTAGTCCTAAGACAGCTTAGTCTGGCTTAGATTGGACACATCTAAAAATTATTAAACTGACAGATAAATTATATATGAATCATTTTTCAAATAGATAGCGTATGACTTTTAAATTATTCGTTTTCAGTAGTCGAAAAGATCAGTTCTTCAAGTGTACCTGATGGAATTTTTATTCATAAAATGGTATAAGATACATTAATTTAATTACGCTGAGATATAGTTAAAATGTAGAATAGACATAGGCGATAACATGCAACTTTGTAAGCTATAGATTAGGTCTAAAGAAGTGAAAAGGTAAAGTAAAGGTCTCTTACAGAATCAAAGGAGGATTTTGGTAAGCAATGATGCTGCAGCCGAGGATAGGAAGATCGCGGAAGATTTCTGTATAATCGCAGCCTTAAATCGTAGTTCAAGTCGGTAAATTTGCACACGAATCCAGTAAAATCACACCCGAAGCTGGTAAAATTGCGGAAGAATACTGTAGAATCGGAGCCGAAGCTTGTGCTTTGGTCTTCTGATTCTCTTAATTGATGCATAATCAACTAATGAGTTCGGTAATAAATGATGCTGGTGCAATCGCAGGCGAAGCTAGCGAAATCACTGATGATTCCAGTGAAATCGCAGCCATGGCTGGTAAAGTCTCAGCTGAAGCTTATAAATTCGTTGAAGAATATGATAAGATCGCAGCCAAAATTGCTTAGATAGCAGACGAAACCGGTAAAATCGCTGCTAGTACAGACACAAAAAGTCTCCTCTTGTTGGCACTTACAAACTATTCCGCAACTTAATGCAATTTAAATTTACATGCCTGATGTCAGTTAACCTCTTATGTGTTGTTTTTATAGCGGTAAGGCTACTAAGAAGTCCTACGTTGTAACTTATAACTTACGACGTTATTTTTTCTTATTCTGAATATAGGGCTGTTTCTTCATTTAAATCATAAGAGGGAGCGACAAGAGGTTGTCTGCGTTGTTTGTCATCAGTGGTTCAGCTCATCATAGGTGTTCTGGAACATCATCTTCCGTGCATAATTTCTATTGCCCTAATGGGCGACACAATATGTCGAAAAAGAATTCTCCGAGGGCTGCTTTTCTGGTTCTGGTTAGGCTGCGGCATTTTCAAGGGAAGTGAGATGAGCACTCATCCTCTTCTTGACACTCTCTACACAAGTCCGACGAATGAGCGTTCTGCTCATGTTTGTTCCCATTGTGTTGTTAGAACTCCATTTGGGATGGATAGTTAGGGCTTGCTTATTTGGATATAATTTCCTTTGAAACTCGACAAGTGTCGGTTTTTTTATATTTTGGGCACACTAAAGGGATTTTGACTACACATCAAGTTTTTAAGCACAATGCGAGCGTCTAGGAAAGTTGGAGAGGATTTAGAAGAAAATTCTGATGGACATGATGGTTTTAAATTTCTGAATATCATAAAAGGAGGTAAGTATTGAGGAGGGTAAGGTATTCCACATTCGTGTAGTGCGGCTAAAGAAAGAATCTCTGAATTTAACAGTACATCCAAAATTGGACTCAAGGGTTAACTTTTGGTCATTCCTGAGGCAAGAGTGTTATGGTTTAGTTTTCTGAGTAGATGTCTGACCCTACTCCTTCGATAACGGTGATACCACAATACCCACGAATATTACGGTGATGCGACAGAGGCCTAAAAAACTTCGCACTCAGCAGAGTGTCTCTAGGACCTTTTTTCTTAAATACAAATTTGTATACTATATCATTACCTTATTTACCAAGGAAAAAGTAGTTAAGAATCCAGTAAAATTCCTCCAACATCAGAATTATAGAAAAATAGTTCGATTTCTCAACGATGACCTCTTCATTCAACCCAAATCCTTAACCTCCACCCCCCCCCCCTCCCCATTTAATTAAAGTTTGGAAACGAGAAAAAGTCACATGTGGCTAAATCTGAAGAATATGCTGTATGAGGGAGGAGTGCGTTACATAATTCACGGAATTTTGCTATTGTGATAGCGGACACTTGTATGCCGTTCCATTGTGTTGATGGAAAAGCACATTCTTCAGCGCTTAATGCAGTTGTTTTTGGTTCAAATCGAATTGGAATCGATCCAGAATATACACCGGTGATCGTTTCAAACTTTACAAGGTTATTGATGTGAATAACACCACGTGCATACCAAAAAACTACCCCCATGGCATTATTTTCTGATAAACTTACCTTCGCTTTCTTCGGCTTTGAAGTACATACATTGTTTTTATTGTGTTTTGGTCTTTGGTGTGTTGTGATGAATTCATGTTTCATCCAAGGTAATGAAAAGGCGCAAAAACTCAGTCGAATTTTTCTTGAACATCTCTAAACACTCCTTTGAAGTCTGTCAAACGATTGTAGGCAAATGTGGCAACCATCTTGCGACAGGCTTTTTCCTGTCCAAATATTTATATAAAATCGAATTCACTGATCCATATGATAAGCCTGTAGCCTCTTGAAGCTCGCGCATCTTCTCTCGCCGATCGTTCATTGTCAAACCGTTGATTTTATCGACCATTTTTGGTTTTTAGGCGACCAAAAGTTCGGCGTCACTTGTGTTGGAACAATCGTACCCAAATTGAGTTAGCCTAGCCAATGGTGAAAGGGATGAATGATCCCCATAATCTTTGGCCGTTTTCGAAAACGTCATCTGCGTCAAAAATGCATTTGCAGAATGTTCTTAGCAAAACTGCAAAAGTCAACTGTTCGAAAACCCAAAACGAAATTTTCATGCAAAAGCATTATTTTCGATAACGCAGTTTGCTTAAGTCATATGTTTGATAACATCATTTGCGGCGGCGCAGCTCTGCAGTAAAAAAATCGAGTCGACGACAAAAATAATTGAAGTTCAGAAAATAGAGTTTAGATTGTCTTTCTTGTGTGTGTGTGGGTGAAAGTAGTTTAATTGGTGCACAAAATTATCAATTTCTTCATCTGTAGTTGGCCATCTCACAAATTTTGAAAGTAGACGCACAATTGTTTTACAAGTTTTAATAAAAGTATGAAAAACGCAGTTGATAGATTTGTTGAAACAATTTTCGATTTCTCGGTATAAATTTTTGTTCTAAGTCTGTACCTGGGCGTCCTGTTTTTCCTTTTTCCATAAAGGGCCTAGTTCTTCTTTAAATCCCTAGCATTAGGTATTCATTAAGAATGTTACTTTTTATGAATTGAAACGTTTCATTTGTTTGTGGTTACATGAAATAATTGCTTTGACATTCTGAAATGACCGAAGGATTCCTCATCCGAAAACTTTTCAATTTTTTTTTTGATGTAATTACGCATGCGCACCTTTGGAGTTTTACGACCCGAACTTCGGAGTTTAAACCAAATCGCCTTTTTTTTTTTGTTTAAAAATATTTTTTTTTTGCTATAGTAGCACGTATTTAATTTTTTCGAACAATTCTAAACCATAATTTTTGAAAAATTCTTAGCATCCATTTTTAATTTTGTTGACCGTTTTCGTTGACATCAAATGCATTTGCAATAAAATTCACTGATCAAATAGATTTTGTGCAAACAGGATTTGACGACAGCAATATTTGCGTCAAAAAATGACGATCAAATTGACGTTGATTTGACGTTTTCGAAAACAGCCTTTATCATGATTTTGTTCGGTTTCGCGTATGGTATTTCTCGTAAAAAATAGAGCTCGAAATTAACTTTTTCTATTTTACTGAAAATGCTTATAAGCGTCTCTGCATATAAAATGGCTGCCACAGCAAAACTGTTTGACAGATCTGTCTGAAAATTTGGTTACGTCCTTCTTAAAGATTCTTTTTGATAAATAAATGATGAATTTAAGACGGCGGCGACGCTATTTATTTTATTTTTCAGGGACCAACCTTTTCCGATTTAATTGATCTCGGAGCCTGTAGAGATCAATTACTGAATTTGACGGCGATTGAATAATAATTATTTATTTTTTAACAAATTTATTTACTTTTGTGATTTTATATAAGATATTTATCAATATTATTATTTAGTTTTTAAGTCCACATATTGTTTTTTCTAAAAAAGTTTTTTTTTGTACTAATAGACAAATAAATAAAATAATAAGAAAATAGTGTTATTCTTGGCAGATTTGTCACTTCTTCGCAATAGACATTAGTTAATACTGTGAAAATATTTTTTTTTGTCATGACAGTCTAATAAATTTAGCATTAATGCCAAGGGAGGTGTCATTTTGAGAATGCAAGTGTAGACTTATAGAAATGTTAAAATATCAACCATTAAGGAAGTAGAATGTGAGCTGACAGGGGATTGCGGCCATATTGTTGAATATATGTACGTCTGTCAACCTGGCCGTCATTTATTTAATCTGCATTGGTAATCAACATGGAAAATAATAGCGTTCAAATGAGGGAATTATCTTATAAAAGGGGGTCTTTCATAATCGTCCTTCCGTGATGACTATTATCAAAGTGGCTGATTAATTAAAGTCGTCCTCTCCGCTGAACAATCCGCAAATACGTGTACGTTAACAAAACACAAGCTCTGTAAAAAATATCTAGGTTGTCTGTGCGGGCGTGCAGGAGAATCTGAGGTTGTCAATTCCGCTTAAAGCACAAGAACTCGATCTTTTGCAGGCCACAATTCTGCTAATTTTACGTCATGACTTAGACCTAACCCGTACAAACTTCAAATGACCCAGGAGAACGTTAACGACCATAGACAACTACTTCGCTATTTCTATATCTACTTACATATATGTCGCTATATTTCGGTATAGAAAACTCAAATTAAATGACGAAGCCCACTTCTGGACGAATTGGCTCGCCAACAAGCAATTTTCGAATTTGGGACGATCATAATCCAAACGAGTTTCACAATGTCCCCGTTTCGTGTGAAATTTGGTCAGGCCTTGTCCATTCCTATTTGCTATTGTAAAATGAGAACAAGTTGAATGAACGAAACATAACTTTTTTTTTCGCTCGTTTCGTTCATCGGTTTCAGTGGCAAGAGATTGACATTAGGATTGATTGATTTGGTCTACTTTGATTGCAATCAATCAATCTTTTTTGATGAACGGGGCACAAAGACCGAATCAATTGCGGTGAGCGCTTTCGGTTGATGATAACCATTTTTTTTCTGGGACAAATATGACCATAAGTACACTAATGACAACAGCTTGATGTCCTGTGCCACACAGCCGGTGCCACAATAAACATTTTGCCTGAGCGATTTCCGAACATGGTTATCTCACGCGAAGGCGATGTGAATTCGCTACCGATATAGCGCGATTTAAACTCGTACGACTTCTTTTTCTGGGGTATTCTTTAGTCACAGGTCTATGCCAATAATAACCCTGAAAGCCAACATACTCAATGCCATTGGTCAAATTCATGATTTATGCGCAAGAGTTTTGGAAAAGCCGCTTCGGATATTTAAATGATACATAATTGCATATATAGGCCTTTTAAATAAATACAAAATTCAATGATATTTTAGTTTGTTTTATTTAGATTTAAAGAAAAAAAAACTCTTGATGGACAACCATTTATTTTGTTTAAAAAATGGATCAAACACGACCTTTTTTCAAATTCCATTTTACTTCTTAATTGTAAATATCCTAACACTTTATTAAATGCTTTCATATTAGCAATTTGAAAATTAGATGTTTGCTCGTTGTCCACATACCTAGGTACTCGTAAGGTACTTACTCTTTTTACCAGCTTTCAATTCTAAGACGTTCGTATCAAGTTATAAAGACGATTATAAAATACTAATTTTCATTTTCTTGTTTAGAACTAAGATTATTGCGTGTTAATTGGGTTACCTTTATACGGCTCTTGTTGGATTCATCAGAAACTCAATCTGATGTTCAAGCTTACCTTCGATGAATAGAGTCCAATAGCCTCATTGTCTCACAATCTTACCTAGCTGCCAACATTCAAGCTGTCAAAAAGACATGACATGCCATTTCCTTTTTGGCGCATTACACAAATGCGTGCACGAGTAGTCGCCGTCGTCGTCGTCGTCGTTAGTCAGTAAGCCGTTACGTCAACAGATACCTTTCCTCGTATTTCTTGCCCATAATCGACGATAATTGCTTAAAAGAATAGACAAACAATTACTTAACCTCCTATCGCTGGGCACGATTATTTTATTTCTTAAGATTCGTGCACATAATCGTCGCGTCGTCCCTCCGTAAGCATTCCTGGTCAAAGAAACACCTTTAGAATAATTCTAAGATGCGACTATAATATAAACCCTTATGCCTGTCATCTCAATGTTAGACTTAATCGATTTACACAGGGATTTTCCTTCTGTTTCATGCAAAACCTGCGTCGTCGTCATTATCCGTGAGCCAAACCTACTTCTAGGCAAAGGCAACTGTCAAAACGTCAGATTTGAAACTTAACTCCTCAAAAGCTATTTGAGTTTGAATATTCGTTTAATTACACAGACGGGCACATGACTTGAAACTCACGCGGTTCGCAAGATTATTTACAAATTGCCTTTCAAGTCTGAAAGATCTCTGAACTTCTATCAAATTTCCACAAATTATTCAAATTTTCAAAAAAGAAAAAAAGTGTTGAAATTAATAGCTATTGTGACAAGCAGCTATCCATTAGCTCAAGTGTGCGCCTAATTATCGAATTTTCGTCTTCCAGACATACACGCGCGTACGACTTTTTTCGACACAACAATAGTTTAATAATCATTGACTGTATTTACTTGGGTTAATGAGCAGCTTGCATTCGAAAACAACATACACAATAGGTACAGCACAACCAAACAGTAGCAAGATACGTTAAACTAACTATTCAGTATCTACGTATCTATAGATATATCTAGACTTGTAAAAAAAAAACTGTTTGTTTTCTCGAAATTTATTGACAAAATTTCGAAGGTATTGATATTTATTGTGGGGTATTTCCCACAGATCGAACAGAAATACGTCAATATTTGCATCTTAATCAGTTGATATTGGTTAAGATTTTGTTGTTGGTCGGCATTTTGGTAGAAACTATAATATCTTTCATAGCTTTGCTGATTATTATAGAAAAGTTCGAATTACACGGTATAGCATTACCATGACATAATGTAAGCAACTATAAGCTGCTGATTGAGCTTCGGTGGAACAGTTTTTGACAATTGAATGCACGAAAAGCCATAGGGGTAGATAATTTTTTGCTGGCTTATTTTGCAAAAAGCGTAACGTGAGAATTTGCAAATTGAAAAGTTCACAGCTTCTTAGATTAGCTTAGGTTTATATAGGTAGGTATATTGCGAAATCGATATATTTATATCTAATCCGATCATTGTGAGTATGATGGGTTTTATTATTTTTCGCACAAAGTACCGGGTCGAATGTATCTATTCTACAAATTTGCAAAGTCATTAGCTTTGTGAAAAGTTTGCAAAGCAAAGACCACCTTGAGGCTTATTAGTAAGGTAAAAAATGAAGTTGAGGTAAATTTTGAGGGTTTTTTGGAAGTCTTAAACAAATTCGGCTTCTGCTGGTTGTTTATGGATCCAGTTTCCTTAAAATTAATATTTGTTCAGCTGTTTTGTTCATAGAAATTCGAACTTTCCTTAGCTGAAAGTTCATTACTATGATTTTGACATCCTGAAATTTAAGCTCACTTATTTGGTTACATTTTAATAGTGTCATTGAACCATGTCTTTTTGGTATTCTTCAATAATAATATATGCTAATGCTGAACTTGTGGGCTTAGTATAGGGATGTCTACGTTCTTAAAAGAATTCTCCACTTTCTATGAAGGCCAGTAAAATGTCAAGATATATTTTGGCATACATATTTGGTAATATTTGAAATACGATAGTTATAACTTTTGTTGGTTTTCCGGAACGGATCTTTCAAGAATTGGTATTCTAAAATTGAAGGAGCTAGATTAAGAAAAAATTCTAAAATTGGGAAAGTGTAAGGTCCATCTAGCATTTGTCCAAGCAATACAGTTACATATTTGTCCAAATTTAACGAGTAGTCAACCTTTTATAACAACTTTCCTATTCAAAAAAATTTGTTCAGTGCCCCAACCGAAAATTTAAGATGAATGAGGTAAATTGGGTTTGTTTTTTAATTTATTTATTTTAAATCAATAAGAGTTTACAGATGCAGTAAATGTGGGTAAAAATGGGTATGTACTGTTAGCTCTCGAGAAAAAGCATATATATCGATTAAAGATAGTAAATATCGATAATTTATATGAAACATTACGATATCTCAAAAAAATTTCAACAAACATCTTCTATCAAGCAAAAGTGTGTCCGGGCAACTCTAATTTGCTGCCCGAATGACATAAGCCCAATTGTCAACTTTTTACTTAAATCCCCCTTGTGTTTCCTTAACTCTTCACTACATCTTCCATAGTTTCTGAAGATGTATTTTAACTCTCTGCAACTCTCCACATATTTGATGTTGATTTCTCTTTCACTATTCAGGGCAGAGGAAACTAGAATCAGAGACCTTTTGACTAGGAGAGCTTCATAAATTTACTTGAGATACACGATTGGACACAGCGAGGAAGATGTCAAGCAGGTCGATCCCTTAAGATCCAGGAGCACCCCAATTAAAGTAAAGGTAAAATAAGGAAGGGAGTAAAATTTTTCAAATGTGTAGAAATCTGTCTAAGAGATGAAAGCCAGCAGCTAATCAGAAGTGTAATATTTTTAATTAATCGATCAATGTTTCTAGGATCTATCAGAACAGATATACACCTTAATGGGATGAGCGGAAGACTATCATTTACGAACAAGCTGCAAAAGTACTTTTTACATTCCATTCAAAATCAGACCAGTGTATCTATAGGTGCTAATTAAACACAATCTTTGCCATCATCTCCAACAGGGAATGAGTCAGTAGCAACCATCTTGTCATAAAACCTGTTTCTTCCTCATCTAGGGGGCAATAAAGATTTATTTTTTTTCTCTTCATAAATAATTGAAGCAACTTACTCACCTTAAAGTCACAACATTTATACTTTCTTGCTTTTCTCATACAAATTTGCTCCTTAATCCGTCCAACCAACACATTCACTGACAGACGCAACTTCCAAAGAAAAACACTCTCAACCAGAATATTGATCGCCATCATATTTCCAAGTTTATCCTTCGGCAAAGCTGGATCACCATCAATGCCACCGCCATACCACCGCCGCGCGGCCGAGGTATTCCGTAGCATATGACAATTTATCTGAACTAGAATCTGCCCGTAGTTACAACGAGCGGCAGCACGGTAACACCAACTTCACCAATCAACTAAATTACTATCATAGCACAACACATATATGAATGTGTGTATGTACTTATGCTATGCATTCGAATATTAAAACTCATTTGTTGTCCTTTTTCGAAATGCAAGCAGATACACCACAGCCACCAGCTTTTGATTTTGGTCATTCTCTTTTTGTCCATATAGGTGTGTTGCAAGTTGTTGTAAGACCCCAAAGCCTTCAGTTACCAAGCGTGACTTCAAAATCACGCTCATAATGATCACAAACGACTCCCGACTTTGCTTTGATAGTCAAGTAAAAACACTGCGCGACTGGCAGGGATGCAGATGCAAGTGTAAAATTAATTCGTGTGTTGAGTGGGATCTTGGGGCAGATTACATCCCAAATAGGCGTGGTATGAGGTTTAAAGGAGCGCGGGGGCATTTACGTGTATGAGTGTGTATTTGTGTGATGTGAGGACTGGAATTAAATTGTCGTCACATTATCATCTTGTGAAGAATGCATGCATGGCCTTGGCTCTGGATGTCGATTGTCGATACATTGCAACAACAAAAAACCATATCACCATCGAATATGCGTATATAAGGTACTTTGAAAAGCATCGTGAGTTGACTTTATTCAAATATCACAGGAGCGGATTTGATGAAAAATGTGTTTTGTATTAGAAGGCGCGTCCTAGGGGCCTTATTAAAAAGGTAGAATATAATGGATGACATTCCGGCCGCAGCAATACTTTCATTATAAAATCAGTTTTTCCATTAGGGGTATTAATTTTCAAGGACTTAGATTTAAAAAAGGGGGCGCTCATTTTACACAATCCCATGTTTCATATTTCATTTTCTTTCTATTACTGCCTTTATGACTATAGACACCTCTCTATACCATAAAATGACTTTATTATATAAGGGGTTTTTCAATAGGCATTTCCGATCTTTGACAGGTGACTGGACGCTATATTGTTATATCTGTCAAATTGGCTGTCATTTATCTAGTCTGTCTTACCAAATCAACACGGAGATTTATAGTGTTTATCAACATTTGCAAATGATTGAATTGTTTTATGAAAATCGGTCTTCCGTTCGAGCTATATTTCGCCCATTTTACGGTCACTATAATCATTGTTCCGAGAGAACTATCCGCAACGTGTAGGATAAATACGAGTCGACCGGTTCAGTGAGCAATCCACCCCCATACAGGTAATTCCGCACCACGCACAAAGCCTCGGCATTAAGCAGACCACAATTTGGCGAAATTCGCGTCATGATCTGGGCCAAACCTATCCAAACTTCAAATGATCCCAGGAGCTTGGAGTTAACAACCATAAAGAACAACTCGTGTTCGCTAACTGGGCTCTCGAGCAGTTGGAAGTTGACCGCGTTTCGGTTAAAAATCATATTCAGCGACGAGTCCCATTTCTGGGACAGGCAAATTTGTAAAATTTGGGACTATCACAATCCAAACAAGATCCTCCAAATTGCAATGCATCCAGAGAAAGTCACTATTTGGTGCGAATTTCAGACTGGGGTCATCATCAGTCCATATACTTTTTAGAGAACGATGTTGGCCGGGCCATTACCTTCAACGAAGAACCGATATATTTTGGCCCGAAGTCGATGATATGGACGCCGACAATAAATGGTTTCAAAAAGACGACAATTAGGTGTTAAACAGCCCGTACTACGATGGACATTTTCACGAGCGATTTCTGAACATGGTTATCACACGCGGAGTTTAGACTTTTTCTAATCTAGTGTCTATTGAGTACATGTATTTCGTTCTAAAATGTATCTATTCCAAAACTCCAATTATGAAAAAGAATCTTTAAATTATTGCACTCCCACCCAAACCAAAGGTTATTCATGTACCTATTTCCACAATTTAATAGAACTGATATAGAGGGCGCTATAAAACAATGTTAATAAATCTCCAATGGCATCTCCACTGTCACCTCTAAGGGTTAAATCACTGACTTGGTGAATTGATATGCAGGATTATTTATTAAAAATAGAAAACCCTTCTCAAAGAAGGTCTAACAGAGGTTAGCCGTAGGGTGGTGTTCTATCTCACCTTCTTTTCAACTGGGTAAAGAACGAGCTGCTGATATGCCTGAAAGTGGAGAGTTATAAAGTGGTTCCTTTTACGGTTAGGCGAGCACCTTAGAATCTTGAAAGAATTTATGCAAAATTAATTGCCCTAAGTCATTATTACTTATTGAATCCCTTAAAAGATTGCTCCGTAACAGGCGTCATTACCAGATACTATCTTATAGGTAACCACATAAGACTTGAAGTATTTTTAAATAATTTTTAAGAAGATGTTTGAAGGAAGAAGAATCTATTCGTTACTTCATCCGTAGATGTCCTCTTCTATCCAAAAGGCGGAGGCCCATCTTGTAGATTTTTACTACCATGGTACTAGTGGTGTGGTAAACATAGACGGGAGTGGTCTTGTATGCCTTATAAGGCCCTCAAACTGGCAGCCACTTCTACCTAACCTTACCTTATAAGAAACGTATAGGTTATCATTATATGGCCTATGCTTTTCGTATTCCGACATTTTAGATTTAATGATTTTCAACAATGAAATACATAAAGGAGAGCCCTAAATCCTACCACTGCTTTTCGTATTCCGGCCATTAAAAAGTTTAAAGACTGTCAAGAACAAAATCTATAAAAGAGGGCCCTAAATTTTACCAATTTTATGCCAGGCCTTCCATGTTTCACATGCAAATTTATTGCTACTCCGGCCGTTGTAATATTCCTCTTTAGGGATTTGTGTATACATATCTTTTTATTTTGTCGCACCATCGCCAATCGATATACATATATGCGAGACTTTGGTGTTTTCAAAGTGTGAAATGGTTTAAAGGAAGACCAAAAAAAAAAAAAAAAACTTAAAGGAAAAACAAAACTACAGAAAAACTGACAAAAATAAGCAACAAACGATTTAACACTAATGTCGCGCTCGAATGGGCCAAGATGAGGCAACTTTACAGGAGGCACCAGCACGATCTTCCAATAGGTTGGCGTTGCTACTTCTGCTGCAGCATCGAGGAGCACCAGCAGGACCAGGAGCAGAAGCAGTGAAACGGCAGCGATGCGGCGCGGCGGCGGCGGCAATGGTGATAATGAGGTCCGATCAATTTGGTTTTAACTGCTGGACTTTATACACTTTATAAGAATCTTTATAGGGCGAATTATTTTCTGTTAATTGCCAAAGGCGTTTGAGTTAAGTGGTTTTCGTGCTTTTTATAAATATCTCTTAATTTTCTCTCGCATCCCCCATATAGTTGGATATACGGATTGCATGAGATGGGCGCGAGTACAGTGTAGACTTCGAGGCTCTGCCTTAGTGATGGTTGAATTGGGGCCTTTCCGAGTCAGAATATGGGCAGCATTGAGGCATGATGTTGTGTGTTGCTGTTTACTGCGGTCTTGGGCGACATGCGACAAGTATAAAGGTGACGCACAAAATAAGGATTTCTTTGATTTTTGTTCCTTATCCTTTAAGAATTCGATGCCGGAGTGGGTGCGAGGGGCTTCCTGCCGACTTTCGTTTATATGTCTATGGAATACTTTGCGTTTTTAGTCTGGTATGGTTGCCTGAAATCGGTGACGATATTTTCGTAATTTTTTTCTCTGTTCAGTGAAATTCTTGTTTTATGTTTTTTTTTTTTTTTGCAAAGAATCAGAGCAGACATTCTGGCAGCGATGTTTAAAGATATGCGAGTTTTTCTCTGCACGCAGATAGGAAGGTTTTCGGGAAGAAATAATTTCATGTAGTTGCTGTGGGATTTTTCATGTGTGTTTGACATTGTTGAAAGAATTCGTTTTTTCTTTGGACTTTACGTGTTGCTACTGCACTATACCAGCTTTCGGAATAAGTTCTTAAGAAATGAACCAAGATTTTGCTTGGCTAATGTCGTTGACCATTTTAAAGGACCAACAGACAGATCGGTTTCGAAAATTTCGGCCAAATTAATTAACTGAATGCCGATCGTGATCTAATTTGCATGCAAATAACTTGGGTAGCTATGGCCGATTGAAGAGAGCGGACTTGAAGATGATAGTCATCAGTTTGGGTGTTATTCTGGTGTGTCTGTGTGTAGGTTGAAGATTTGTGCATAGTTCATAGCATTTTCCATTGATATACTTTAGTTTTCTTTTCGTTAAGATGCAATCTAAGTTTGGGAAGATAGATTTAGTTCGGTTGGAAAGTTCTCCTACGATTTAAAGTGAGATAAAAAGGCGGTAAGGAACTTCTCTGTGATGCTTTCACATTTACATCGACATCTGGAGATATTATTGATAAGCGAAGGAGAGCACAAGGAATTGAGGTATATTGCCGGTTTTGGGTATCCATATATGATGAAAAATCCGCAGGCTTTCTGCACTCGGATCGCTTTATCATAGACAAAATGTACAGATTATTTTCATTTAATACTGCATGTGACGAATGCGTGTAGATTAGGCCTTGGAAAGAAAATCGAACTCGATTCTCAGTCTCCCATTTAATTTAAAGCTGGAAGGGTTTTCTGAAAGAAGATCCTTCTGTAGAGGGACGATGCAAGGCGGTGTCCTATCTCCCCTTATATGGAACTTTGTAGCAAATGAGCAGTTGAGATATCTGGAAGCAGAGAGTTACAGAGTGATTGCCTATGCGGATGATATTGCTATCGCCGTATCATGAAAGCATCCTATTACTCGAAAAGATCTCTAACAATAATGCTTTAAGCAAGATAAAATAACTGGACCGATCTATGAAATATAAAGACACAATCTTCCATTAAAGGTATACCGCTAACACTCTCACCACGAAGAAAAATACTTGCATCTTATTTTAGGTAAGAAGTTAACTGTGAAACCTAAAATTCAAAAAGAGAGAGAAGATCTAAAAGGCCATATTGGCACTCTTCTCACGCAAAGTAGCCATTGGAAATGAATAGGGGCTCCTATCCCGCATTACTCATTGGCTATATACCAAATCTTCCCACTTACTGAAGCGTGTTGCAGGCGGAACTTTTTGCGATTAAAGAAGTCCTGTCTTTGTTTAAAGAAATCAAAGGTATACGCATCTTTACATTTTATAGTCAAAAAAGTTTAATAAAAAATTTTAGTCTTAAAAGTTTTAAAACTCACTAAAATAAAATATAACAGGATCCAATTTAAAAAAAGTAACGAACATCGCTCCTAGAAAAATTTGCGCCCAACATTTTGGCGTTTAAAATGTTCCAATATCTTTGATACTTATCGAGATATGCTATCCTAAATGAAAATAAAATAAAATATTAATTATGTACTAAATTGAGTTTCATCCAGTGACAAAGTTTTTTAAGAATTTTTTTGAAAGAGATGATATCTACTTACGGATACTCTTGCCCTAGAAAAACAATCGAAGCTGAACTCTGCTCGGACTGGCTGATTGAGGTAACTTCCTGTGACACAGTCAAAAAAGTCGAGAAACTTCTTCTGGAAGATTATCGGTTAACGCAGAAACAACTTGCGAATAATGGAATGTCATCTACAACCATTTTGAATACTCTACATTATCATATTGGCATATCAAAGGTCAGCGGAAGATGAATGCCAAGAATTCTTTCATTATTTTGAACCTGAGGCAAAGCAGATCTAAGCAAAGTGTCAAAAAAAAAGACGAAAAGACGAGGCACCCCCTAAGTAATTCAAGGTCTTACAATTGGCAAAAAAAAAATCATTATTAGGGAAAAGGATTCAATTCCAGCAGCGATACATAACGCAATCCCAAACGAAGCCATCAAACAAAAACGGAGAAGAAAATGGACAAAAGGTGTTCTGATTTTACACGACAACGCTCCAGTTCACAAGAATGTTCACATGTTGCCAAGACTGTCTCGCAGAAAACTTTTTATGTCCAAATTAAATTTATACTCTGGCATGGTGTAGATGTATTGATGGCATAATTTTAAAAATTATAAAAAAAAATGAATAAAAAAATAAATTACTCATTATATTCTTCTTGATTGCCGATTCGCTGACATAGCGTCAGAATGCCATTATTTTCTTGTTTTGTGGCAGAAATAATGGTATTAGATCATAGTTTACTAGCCATGAGATCTGACCGAAATTTCACTACAATTAAAAAATCCTTTCATTAGCCATTCGGAATCGGCAGAAAATTGAAGGTCCCCTCCATTTCAGGATTTGTTGAAAATTGTAAGTCACTAGATCCTGGTTCTCTTCAAGCTATTGCAGCACTATGTAAATTTAATTATTTTTAAATTTTGACCAAAATATCGGCTGTTTATAAATGTCGTTCACTGTCTAATTTTTATAAATCGATATTTTACAAAATCGATGTAGATTTGTTTAAGTAAATACTTTTTTGTGAAAGTAAAAAATCACCTTTGGTTTTCCAACAAGAATGGTACGTTCAAATGTTCAACACGTCTTCGCAGAGTGCCACGGATCAATGACCCCAAAGATATGGCTGAATTTGAGCGATTGCCTGGGTTTTGCTTATTTTGAAGCCATCGGTCGATTGCAGCCTCAAAAACCTCGAGAATAAAAATCAAACGGGGTCAAATTTCATGATCTTGGTCATCAACATAAGTCACCTCCGCGATAGATAACCAAATCGTTCATGTAAAATGTCCATTGTTGCATTCGTTGTATGGCACGAAGCGCTGTCATGCCGGGACGACATATTTTCTTCGTAGATATAGTTCAATTTACTAACGTTGCATCCTTTTTTGGAAGACGCATAGATCAATAAAGACGCCGACCATAATTCGCACCAAACAGTAACTTTTTGTGGATTTTTTGCCACAAGGTGAATTTATTTATTTATTTGTCTATAAGTACAAAAAACTTTCCTAGAATTACAAAAAAAATATGTTAACAGCTTAACTAAATATGAACATGAAAACTATTTAATCATAAGATACTATTTATTATTCAAATAAAATCAGATCAGACATTTAAAATCCTGAGAATTTCTCATTAAAAATCCGAGCATAGATTTGCCTTTAGATATAATGTAATCTACGTGCATTCTAAAGTCTAATTTTACATCAAATATAACTCCTAAATTCTTGTGGTTGCAAACTCTCAAAAGCTCATGACTTAAAATTTTGTAATCATAAATAAAAGGAATGGATACTCGTGAAAATGACATAACCCTACATTTACTTATATTTAAAGTTATGTCATTCAAATAACACCAATCAAGCAATTTGTCTAAATCTTTTTAAAGTTGAAGGCAATCAGTTAAACATCTTATTGTTTTAAAAAATTTAGCATCATCTGCAAAGATTAAACATAATGAATAAGAAATTTGGAGTGGCAAATCATTTATAAATAACAAGAACATAAGCGGCCCAAGATGACTGCCTTGAGGAACACCTGAGTGGTTTAAAATTTTCACAGATAATTCAGGGCCGATTTTTACATATTGAACACGGTTAGTCAGATAGCTCTTCAACCAGTTTAGTAATTGACTATGAAATCCAAAAGACTCAAGCTTTTTAAGCAGTATTCTTCATGGGGGTAGACAATTTCGCTTGTTGGAATAGCCATTCATACAAAAATTCATGATAATTTTTCAGCCAAAACTGGGGTCCTCGTCTAAACTCCCCGAATACCACTAATTGAGCAAACAGTGTTTCATTCATTTTAAGCTCTTTGGTTAGTTGGATCTTTTAACTGTGCAGGCTAAAGTCCCGATGCCATATTTACTAAGTTAAAGTCTACTGAAAACCTAATATGTGTGCACAACAAAGAAGTGATTGCCTCGATTCTCCTGGCCGATCAAGTGTTTGCTTGTAAATGTGCTGGATTATTGCTTACTGAACGGCCGTCTTGAATTTCACACGTTTTTTGAACGTTTGCACTAACGGACACTCATTTTAAAATTAAGTTTTATGAATAAGACGTGCTGCTCAGCCATGTAACTTGCCATGATTTGGCATCATTGACTGAATAATAAACAACAGATTTGACAGGTGCCACCAAATCAACAGACTGTTATCATCAGCCCATCCTAGATGGAAAACTCTCAACTTTTCCAATACCCAATCCGTTTAATACTAAATAAATAGAAAAATTTGTAATTCGGTTTGGTTGTGAAAAATGCTGGCACCAATTTACTTACTAGCTCCAATTTTGTCGAAACTCGGATACCTTAGATATGTACCATAGATAAGTCATATTTAATAAAATATCAAAATTCTGCACAAAAGTGTCCAAGTCCGTTGGTCCTATATTAGTCTTCAAGTTCTGGGAAGAACTGGGTTTCAAATATCAAATTTTTCTAGCATCGAACTTCAAATCATACAATAGGCGTTTTTAAATCAAGGATCAAAGGCCAAACCTTGCCAAAAGCCTAATGAACATCTAACAGTAGGGCACATAATACAATTTTTAAATTTTCTTGATTTATATTGTACGTTTCCAGACATTGATCTCCATTAGCTATATGAGAAACACAAGTTCCAATAAAAATATGCACTTCTTTATGAAGAACATTTGACTATAAAAAATATGATTAATATTTCTTTACCTATCAAACATTGAAAACACAAAAATTTAACATTTATGTTCATAAAAATTATACAACTTACCTTTGCTCACCTTTCCATATCACGGCGGCGTCTTCATGTCAGCAGGTTCCCTAATTTCTTACATCCTGAAACCACCAACGAACTCATCTACCGCATCGTGACTCAGCAAAATTTGCCAAAAAAAAAAAATAAAAACACGAAAAACTCACCTTAAATCCATTTTAATTACTTTTACATCTCATATCTGAGTCTCTTCTGGTTTCACACGATCACTTGATCGCATATTCAATTAATCATTCCACCATACACTCTCCATATCGGCGTTGAATATAATAAACGATTACTTTTTCTTATTGGAGATGAAATTGTATTATTTAACTTCCTGGCGCATAGCTACCAGCATGATCATGCATTTAAGGGAAATTTAGGTATCTAACTGATCTTGCCGGTGATCGCGACTATCACTTCAAAGCATTGTTTTCTCTTGTAATTGCCATTTGATCAGTTTGAATTTATATTTAAAATCCGAAACGGTACATTTATGCTATCAAAAAATACTATTCTCACCTTTTTTTACGATCTAGATGACGATCTTCAATAGCCATCGACACATGTAGCTTCAGGCTTCAGAGAAAGTAATAAAATTTGAGGGGAAAAAAATATTAGATAGATTTTTATTTTTACTATCTACTGTTTGCTGGTAGCCCAGCAGAAGTGCATCCAATTAACATTAATTATATTTTAAGAAAATATTCAATCGTTTAGACCGCCATTTAAACACGATCACCAGTTTTGTTGCATTGATGGCAGAAATTAACATAATATGTTAATCTAGATCTGATGGCAACATTAGAGACGGAGTTATAGAGACTCCAGACTAGACTAGACATCCGCGTAATTTATTTAATATTGTTGTTTTTCTTATTTCTATATTTTTATTATTTTTATTATATTACGAAATGAATAATTGATTCTAGCTAATTGGCTTTGTGTGCATTCAATAAGAGTAATATGAGACATTTAGACATGATTGGCAAAGCTATAAATTAGTATGCTAATTAAGATTGGAAATTATAAATCCATAAAACTAGTGTACGAGTATGTGTGTTTTGGGCTACGAATTGGAAAGTGATATTTTGTTTGTTAGCATGATTTAATGAACGTAATATGTTTTAATTTGTTAATTTATTAAAAAAAAAAAGTTTCAATTTATCAAGTTGCAGGTTTTGCTGTTTTTAAATATTTTAATATTTAATATTTTTTCTCATGTAATTTTTTGGAACGTATTTTTTAGAAAAGTGATTGCATAAAGGTGTGCCTGGAGGTTGAAAATATGGCCAAAAGGGGACTCTATTCTTATTTATTACAACCGAAGAAATTTGTATTTGTATTTGTGTCGCTTAAAATAAATGAAAATTATGAAGGTGTAGGGGGCACCGAGATTAAGTATCCCCGACTTGTGTGGAGGAAAAGCCACAAAGCTGCTTATCAACTACCTATGAACTTAGATTTAGACTTTTGAAACAAAGGGATCAAACTCTTTCGATCGAAAGTTTAAACAGAGAGCTTAAGACTAGTGATTCACAACTCTGAACCATTTCTGTATGTGTGGTTACAGAAATGGAGGCGACCACCAATTTTCTGCCGATTCCGAACGGCTAATGAGCAACACTTTTCATGACAAGAGATCCGTGGCCTCCGTTTTAGTTTTTAGATCTCGAAATAGCGGAATGAGGGCTTTTTTTTACTCGTGTATATAATTAGCGCCCACTCAAGGGGTTATTACTACCCTTAAAATGATTTACACAGTACGAGGATTAGGAGAACAAGAAAGGGTTTAAAAGGAGATACCGATGTGCATTAGTTTTAAATTTTTGAACATTAGAATGGAAAGGAAAAATAGAGCTGGGTAGAATATTCTACATTCGTGTAGTCCGGCTAAAGAAAGAATCTCTGTATTTCACAGTTCGTCCGAAGGTGGACTCAAGGGTAAACTGATGAGCATTCCTGAAAGCGCGAGTAATGCGGTTAAATTGTTTAACGAGAGGAATGCAACTGGCTATTTCGCTTGAGCACTGTTTATAGAAGTAACGGTAAAATAATGAAAGACAAGAAACATTGCGACGGTGCGCGAGAGATTCAAATGTTTCTGTTATACTTCTATCACCTATCATTTTTAAAGCTCTTTTTTGGATTCTATCCAAGAGACTCAAGTGTGTTATTGGAGCACCTGTCCAAATATGGGATTTGTACTCGAGCTTTGGACGAATAAAAGCCTTATAGATTATAGCCAGATCGAAATGGGTCAAAAATTTCTTGCAACGTCGAAGGAAACCTAAACACCTGGCAACGTTTTTGACAACGTTGAATATGTGGTCATTCCACACAAGGCACTGAGAGTTGTTCAGTTTCCTCAATGCAAGTGCCGCTCATGGATAGCGGCAAAAGGGGAGGATTTCGCTTTAACGATAGAAGACAGCATTGGATTTTAGAAGCATTAAATTCTATACGGTTTTTTATTCCCCATTGGACAATGCTGTCAAGATCAGAATATAATGAGCTTATCATACGCTGTCGTTCAAGTTCCACTTCCGTAGAACAAGGAAGTGAATCTTCAAACGAATATGAAAAACTGAGGGTACTATCATCAGCAAAGCAATTTAGTGGATTAGAAGTTTCAGATAGGAGATCGTTAATAAACATGATGAAGAGAGTCGGAGATAAAACGGAGCCCTGGGGTACACAAGCATTTATTTTATGAATTTCAGACTTGAGGCCATCTAATACGACTTGTATTGAGCGGCCTGAAAGATAATTTCTAATCTATCAAATGCTTTTGAAATATCAAGTGCAATAATCTTACTTTCTCCAAAACGATGTAAAGATTTGTGCCACTGTTCGGTGAGATATACCATCAGATCACCAGTGGACCTATTGCTACGAAAGCCATACTGTCGGTCATTAAGAAGCTTTCGTTCTTCGAGATATTTCTTGAGCTGATTATTTATCAGTGTTTCCATGACCTTGGAAAGAAGGGACGTAAGTGCAATTGGACGATAGTTAGAGGGGGAAGAAGATTCATCTTTTTTAGGGACAGGCTGGACAAATGCTGTTTTCCATCTACTCGGAAAGAGTCCAGAGGAATAGGATAGATAGAAAAGCTTACGCAGTGGTTTTTTCCAGCGTTGAAGAACACCTCTTCAGAACAATGGGAGGGATACTATACGGATTTATGTATTCCAAGATCTTTTAGGACTCTTGCAACTGTATGAGCTTTGACGGAGGCTTACAGTGCCTGGGACTGGATGATTACTTAATGGGGTTGCCTGCTGTTCCAGTACTAGTCAACAAGCTGTGGCTAGCTTGACACATTCCATTGAGTGAAGTAATCCAAGTGCAAAAACAAACACAATAAGAGACATAAAAGCCTATTAGATCCTTTCTTCTGTTCGAACTTAATCCAAACTGAATGTAACCGTGAGAATATACGCAATTTCCCAAATTAATTCCATCCAAAGGTTCATGCGAGTTATGAGACATTTTACGAACAAATCTAAAAGGCATCATATTTAAGCGACTCACAAATTAAACACGAGTAACTTAGTGAATATCAGGGCGATTTTTGTGAAGGCTACTCAACTGTAGCCCACATTTTTACACTCAGTACTGTAGTTGACATCTATTGCTCACAAGGATATACATACATAATATTTATGCCTGATTTGACAGCAAATTTTAAAAATTTGTGAGAAATTTCGGGTTACCAAAAACGTAACATATAAAAATAAAGACCACCATATTGCAAATTATGACAAAATGTAAAAATGATCTTGCTGGTTTTTTCTGACGCCGAGCCATTATTTTACTTTGTGTATATGCATGCCATCAACATTTAATTTTATTAATAATTTTGCAATTTGTGTGACAGAAATTTTGTCAGTTGTCTAAGTTCAGCACTAACCATATCATACGTTTAGAGTGAAGTAATGATTTTGACATTTTATTTTTTTTTCATCAAAAATTATCTAAAACGAATTTATAGCTTAAACAAAATTTTTAAGAATTTTTTTTTCACCTACATATGCACATGTAAAAATCAATTTCAACTATATTTTAACTTGACATAAAATAACGTACGAGTATACTTTTCCAACGCATCCTTAAGCTTATTCAAAAGTGGATTGTTTGTGGGTACATATTTCATCATTTGTTTTTGTTTAATTTTACCTTGTTCAATTAATGAGTCTTAAATATTTACTAAATAAATATTTTTTGTTTAAAGAAAAGGTCACGAAGAAAGGAAGCATTTATAAATAAATATGATTTGTTAGAAAAATTCAGAAATTATTTATAACCGTTATCTGTTTTGTTTCTTTATTCATTTAAATTTGAATTTTATTTTTTTTTTAAAGAAATTTCCTAGTTAGCCGATTTTAACATGGGTATAAATACCGAGCATACCAACTTTAAAATTTAAAATAAAAGTATGTATGAAGTGACTTTAACAGTAACCTTTTGGAATAAATCTCTATGTATTTGGAAGTATGAGAATATTCAACTTATTTCCGGTTAACATGACCAATACGACACATCTTTCTAGGGATTTTAAAACACTTCTCGATTGATACTTTGTTGGCAATATTAGTTATGTTAAAATATTTAACCAGTTGTCAGCATCTGCATTCTCTAAACATGACCTCATCTTGATTTCTTTGAAATTCAAATCTAAAAAATGTGCGACCTCGTATTAGTACAAACATTTTCAGGAATATTGACTCTGGTAATTTGGAGCAGGACACTCGAAGTATCGACCAAATCGATTTCTTTAAAAGTAATATGGTCCATTTAATATTCAATACTTTCGTTAATTTACCATTTCTAACCCTTCCCTGTAGCTCACCTATTATAAATGATTTTTCAATTGAGACCTCGTCTGATAGAATATTCAATTTTACAAGCGCTGATAGTACTGACATTGTTGAAAGTATCCTGTCTGTGCAGTTGGAATAGATAAAATGCATTCCATCTTTATAAAGTCTATTTTACCTGTTGTCCTGGCTTTTACCACACACATACTAAATAAAATTTTGATGACAAGTATTTTCGAACGCAGTGAAAACTAGCTTAAATTTTACCAATCTTGAAAGAGAGAATTGGGAGTGAATTCAAGCCTAATTCTTTGCTTCCATTTTTGTCTAAGGTATTTGAGAGCACATAACCACCTATCATCTAAATAGTCAGACTTTCGTCAAAATCATAGTTGCATATCAATTGCAAAAAATCTTGGCATATTACTCAGTAACTCTCTGACTTGAGATAATCACATAAAAGCTACCGTTGGCAAATTTATGGTGCACTTCGCATGCTGTGGTCATCACGCTTGTAGTACCCATACTTACATAAGTCTATCAAGTTTTTTTACGTTACTGAACCTTTTTATTACTATCTAATATTTTCCAAACTGAACTACCATATAGTCTTTTAACTAGGATACAATTTGGTTCCTCTAACAGGTCTCTAAATTGTATTCATCCGCAATATTCTTGTCTAACTTCTCAGAGACTGTTTTTTGTCAAAACCTATTCGACTGTGGAACTACTCATTCATGTCATTTCTTAAATTTGTCAGTTTGGCAGATGGCTTTTGCCATATCATAAGATGTTTTGAAAAATCCAATAATGTTTAAACTATTAATAGTGAATTTTAGCAAATCTAAACCAATCTGAATCAAATCTCTATAATTTAACTGAGAATACAATACCGAACACTATCCGATATATGTATAGTTCTTAAATGTTTTATTATTTCTAAAATAATCATCTCATAATTAAATAAAACTACGTCATCTTTCCAATTTCACCCAAAATAATCGTCGAACCAAATTTAAATTAATTTCACAACAAAACAACCAACCCGAATATTAAAAGAGGCAAAGCAAACAACCGCTGTCATCATTCATATAACAATATTTTCACCTTAATACTTGTCAAAAATCAAAACAGATTGGCACTTCTCATAATATATTATTTTCACTTTAACATTTATGGCAAACAAATCATAAACCATTCAACTGACAAACGAAAGGCCATTTGTTTGGCAACAAAAACAAAAGAGCTGATCTCCGAACTCGATTTCATCTCACCTCTCGCTTGCTTGAACGAATCTTTTGAATATTAATAATGCTCAATGAAACACAGTCAAGTCTGAAAGAGTGTGTAATTTTCCTGATTCCCCAATATAATTACACGCTTTGGCTTTGGCTTCGACTGCGAATTCGATTGTTGAATATGCAACGTCAGCAGAATTTATTCATCCTCTGCGGTGATCGGCGGCATAAGATTGTAATTCATAACCACTCAGTGATCAATAAAAACTGTTGACCCTGCTGTGTTTGTTGCAATGTGATTTGTCAGTGTTACTGATGGTGGTGTTGTTGGTGGTTCCACCGGCAATTAGATATCGCAACCACATCCGATCGCGGATACCGGAGTGCTGAGAGACTATTATAAGAGCCGGCGGCGTCTCATCTGCCTGAGTTATGACCGAATAATAACAAAATGCAAATGGAATTCACGAGGGGCGGATGTTTAGTGACGCGCCCCATTCACCATTTGGTGAATGAGAGAGGTGGTGATGTTGGGGTTTCCTTTACCCTGGTTTGATGGTCTGGTGGTGGTCTCTTATCGGAAGCTACAATTTCCATCGAACGCGCTGAATGCGAATGCATTTGTCATATTTGCCCAACAACGTACCCACTACACACACACAGTAGGGGGTTTGGCACTTGGATTCCTCCTTAATTTTTAGTTTTTTTTTCTGCACTGGAACTGCGATGACCGGTGGCGATTTTCAATCGATGATCGGTTAATTGCTGGGTTTTAAGCTGTGGTTAAAATTAAAATTGATTTCGGATATTCTTGTGCAGTTTTATTGTGCCAATTGAATTTGCTCTATGTTGTTACTCCTGGAGTCGATGTGTATCACTATCGTTAAATTCATGGGTGGCCAGGAGCAACAAGTTTGGCTTTTGTGGATTTGGATTTGTAACAAGACAACAGAAGTGAATTCTGTCTGCACTTAAGGATGGGTTCGCTTTTTTGCTGCTAATCGAATGTGTGGGGCATAATTATACACCTATTTGGCGATTGTAATGGATTGGTTTGGGATTCGTGTTGGTGGAAGACTGTTGGTTCAAGGGAATCGTTACGAAGGCTTTTAGTATCTGGCTAATTCGCTAAACACTTTTTTCGTGGTGGTCCTTAAAGGTAAGGACTCGAACTCAAGGAAATCTCCACTAAAATGGGGATGTTAGTTTCGACTATCCTTAAAATATATATAAACAAAATATCTATGCGAGAAAAACATGGAAGGTAAAACATTCCAAATTCGTGTTGTACGGTTAAAAAAGAATCTCTATACTGAACAATATGTTCAAAATTGGAGGGTAAATTGCTGAGAATTTCTTAAAGTGAATTGTTTAAGGGGACATCACGCATGGGTTCATTCCACAGAAAGTGGGTGGTAATACACATACTGAGCGTTGCAAGCTTATCAGTTCACTGGATGCGAGTTCCATTTATGATGGACAGTGAGACGGCTAGGTTTCGCTTTCGTGAAGAGAGACAGCATTGAGTTTTCGAGGCATTAAATTTCACGTCGTTTCTTATTCTCTATTGAACAAAGCTTTTAAGCAGAGATCAAAAGTAAATCTCAACCTTTTGAAAGGTCTCTTAAATTACTCTCACTTGTTGAGATTTACAAAAATGATCACTTAATAACCAGTTTACTTAAATTTTTTTTTTGGTTTCGGTTTCTCAGAGAGAAACTTTTATTTTGATTTTTTTTAGGTTTTGGTTAACCGGTGACCACTTATTGCTGCAAGAAAAAAATAAAAATAATTAAATAAATAAAGAATAAAAATAAATTCTTCTCTAAGTTTTATACTTAGTGAAAGAAGATACAATTTAAATTCAAAAACTCTTGGGAGTTTTCTTTTAGTTAGGCTTAATACTTAACAATTAACTTAGTGAAAGTGCCCAAACCAAATTTCAAGAATGGAAATAACACAAGTTTACTAACAAGAGTAAAAGGTTTTATTTTTATGACTGAAGTAATATATTTTGTGGTTTTTACTTGCAAAATAAAGAAAATAATATAATTTATCATTTTAACCATTTTTGATTTATTTTCTACGGAAAAGGTTTAAGGTTAACCATTTCCATTTATATTTAGTTAAATAAGTCAACAGATAAGAGATATTTGTGAACATAAATGATAAATCTCACCCAAAGACCTAAAAAAATTATTTTTAAAAATAAATCACAGACCAAGAGCAAAATGAAATTGGCGAATTAAATAAATCTCAGTGAGAAACCGATTGAAAATAAAGGTCAACGGTTATTTTGGATCTCTGCTTTTAAGATTAGAATTTAATGAGCTTATCATACTTTAGATTTTTACATCCGAAGGACTGGATTGAGAATCTTCAAACGAATATGAAAAGCTGGAAGTATCTAATATTGTCAGCAAAATATTTTATTGGATTAGAAGTTTAGGACAGAAGATTATTAATGAAAATGAGAAAATTGAGTGTAGTCGAAATTGAGCCCTGGGGCACACCAGCATTTATTTTATTTAAATAAAAGACCTAAGTTCGTCCAGTACTACTTGTATTGAATACTTTAAAATGAAGGTACCAATCAATTGAAAAAGAGGTTCTTAGAAGCCCAAGGCACTAATGTTCGCTAAGTGAGCTTGATACCAAACTCTTTCAAGTCGCTATAATCTTACTTTCACCAAAATCATGTTAAGATTTATTTCCCTGTTTGGTGAGATACGATACGAGTATACTAGTGATCTGAAACACCAGTGGACCTTTTGTACAGAGGCCACAATGCCGGTGTTTAAAGAGTATTTGCTCTTCGAGATATTTCTTGCTGATCAGCGTTTTCATGACCTTGGAAAGAAGGAACGTTAGTGCAGTTGTTCTGTAATTGGAAAGAAGGTAGATTAATTTTTTTTATGGACCGGCTGGACATCTACTCAGAAAGAGACCTGTAGAGTAGGTCCTTTGAAAAAGCTTAGATTTTGGCAGTGTGGAGAAATACGTCTTCAGAAAAATGGCAGGGATACTATCCGGGCCAGCAGATTTGTGTATGTCAATAAGCTATTTTAGGATTCTTAAAAGGAACGAGCGCAAAAAAGATTGATCCCATTGATTCGTTAATGAACTCGAGAACCTCAAGTCATGTCATCTACTTTGGGTGTATAAATTGTAACAAACTTACTCGCTAGAATATTAGCTTTTGCGAGAAAGATGATAAAGGGAGTGTCATTGATTTTAAGACGAGCGTTGGAACCGAGGACGAGGTGGTGATTCGAATATGTTTTTTTTAAATAACCTAAAATTCTTACTACTTTTTGGACGTTTTAGGAGATTGTAATATTTTTGGCCTTAAGAGCGTGACAGTTCTTCCTAGAGTTTAAACTTTGCGGGTTTCCTCTCTGACCTTGATAGCCTCTTAATAGCTCAAATTAAACCATGAATTTTCTTTTGGTTTGATATATTTAACTATATTCGGGCTACAGCGGACTTGAGGGAAAGAGGACCCTCTAAGAAGATAAAATCATTTAAACCCGCGTAGGTACCTACCTTACCTGATATACGAAATTAACGTTAGCGAAATAAACCTTAAACAACGTACTTACTTATTTACTTAATCGGCTTCCCGTTTATGAAGGGTCTTTGCCTGAGACACGGCAGCTTTTCATCCTCTGAGATCCTGAGCACGCTGCTTCCAGTCATCTAAGCCAGGCGCTCTAGCATTCGCGATAGTTTTTAAACCTTATCGTCACAAACCTGGGGCTGGGATTTGAAGACTTTCTTAGCTGGAGCATTGTCTATCCCCTCAATGTGGCCAAGCGAATGTAGCCTAGGTGTTTTGACTTTCTGGACCACATCCACACCTTGGTACACCTGATAGAGTTCGCAGTTACATCTTCTCCTCTTTTCGCCTTCTTCGCACACAGGATCAAATATCCTTCGAAGAATTTTTATTTTGAAAGAGCCCAGTATCACCTTTCCTTTCTCCTTATAGTATAACACTCGGCGCCGTAAAGCAGGACTGGTAGTTAAGGGTTTTATAGATCATGAACTTCGTCTTAAGAGTGAAGAGTTCTGAACCCATTTTTTTCGCTAAACCGAAGTAGCAGCGGCTTACTAGGGTAATTCTTCGTGAGATATCCACTAAGGTGTCGTTCGTGGAGTTAATATCGAAGTTTTTGATACCGATACCGACATTTGGCCCTGATTGGTGCATAGAGGTTGATAGAATGTACTTGGTTTTGTCCTCATTTATTTACAGACCAACAAGTCTCGCCTAATCTTCTTCAACCGTGAAAGATCTTACTTCAGAACGTTGGCAACGGCCGATGATGTCGATATCGTCCTTATACCTCAACTGTTGGACGGATTTGTTGAATAAAGTGCCCTCCGAGTAAACACCAACCATGCGCACCATCTACTCTAGAGCGATATTGAAGAAATAACAATATAGCGCATCTCCTTGCCGAAACCCTGTGCATGTTTGGAATATTTCAGCAGAGTTGCTTCAATGTGAATATTTGGTCTATGGTCGATCTGTCGAGCCGGAAGTCACACTTGTACGTACTTGGCGACTAAATTATTACAAGACGGTTTAAGACGTTCACAAAGCACGTTAGATCTTATTAGGGATATGCCTCTATAGTTCTTGCTAGATCTATAGTAGATCACATTTTTTGCAGATATGAAGCTGATGATCCAGTCATTACGCATGCTTCATTCCACCAATATTTGGTTGATGGTTTGATGCATGTACCCTACCAAAACATCACCTGCATATTTAGAGACCTCTGCAGCTACCAGATTCTGGGGCCTCGTTGTTCTTTAGCTATGTCTAGCTATTCTTTACTGGGTGGTTCTTCATTGATTAGAGATTAGAAGCGGGTCGTCTTCTTATCCTATCAAACGCTCTACATGATGCCCATTTAACAGTTGCTGTAAATACTGTTTGAAAGCATCTACAATTCCCGGTTGTAAACAAAATGATTCAAAATTGATATAAAAATGTCAAATTATACCATACCTCGCCTAAATATTTCATGCACATGTGCTTACCTATAGTATAGCATTAACCAAACTGGCATCAGAAAATCCGGCTCGAAGGACCAAAATTTTTAGTGAATAACTTAACCCAACTCTATCCCAAAGACTTAGAGAGATTTTTACTTATTTGAAATTGCCAAAGTCGTATTCTATAATTTCTAAAAAATCCTTCTTAAAATAAAATAAATCTAAAAGCTTCAACTTATAAACTTCAAGTAAAATTACTTTATTTTCTCCTTCATATAACCTTCAGCCATTGTCAATATCGTATAGGCTTCGATCAGCGGCCCGTCTTACTATAAAAACTTCGTTGTTTGTGTTTGGTTTACTGACTGCATTCAACATACTCGAATAAAATGTTTGCTCAGCTTTCTATACCGACCAAGTCCTTCCTAATAATCAAACCCCCTATTAAGATTTTGTAGTGACTTCTAAAATCTATCTATACTTCTTTTATTTTACTTATTTAACAAATAAGGTAATAACTTCCCACAAAGTCTGAAAGCATTTTAATGCTCGATTGCGGTCACATATATCTGATGGATGATCACCATCGTTAGCGGCCATAATTCAATCTAAACATACATTTTGCATAAAAATGACACTCATCATCGTCTCCATCATCTCCATCTTCACAGCCAAAGGAAGCCTTCTTATCTGCATTTTTCTTGAACAAAATCTCCGCCCTCCGACCATAATGAGTAATTAACTACGTGCAACAAGTCCACGCACAAAACAAACATTTCTCAACTTTTCCTTTTTGGCCACTTCGTCGCGCGACTCGCTGTCTATAAAATAATTAATCACATACGTTATGATGTGTAAAAAAACGTTGCCAGCAGAATCACCTAAGTATGGACAAGATTTATACACTCCATCATCCATGGAAGAATGAAAAGATAAACCGAACAGAAAGTTTCGAAGGATATTCAAGCGAGAGGCTTTAAGAATGGCCCGCACTCAAGCGACACAGAGGTGAAGAAGTCTGTTTTGAAGCCGCAAAAATCGCAACATCGCCATTGACACCTTTTATAGAATCACATCATCAGGGATACGGGGAATATGGGTGATACTGAGACGAAAGGGTAAGACAACTTGGTACGTCCTTTTCGATATAGTAACTTGTCAGCAGGTATCCTTCATCTCAGATGCAGCTTCTTAGCTCGCAGACAAATTTTATGTCATCCTTTATCTTTTTTGGCCTTCATAAGAGTAGGCGTCCCAAATCCCCCATTAAAGCTTTAAGAAGCCTTATATGCCTATGCGCACATACACTCTGAAATTGCTTTACCTTGTAATAATATTCCTGAGGTTTGTCGGTGAGCTACATCGTCATCACCATCATCAACCACTGATGCAGTCTCCCAGAGATTCCATCGCTACTTTGGGATGATTTTTACTCATTAACGCCTTCAAAAGCCGCGCTCTCTGCGGTTAATTAGTACTCGAACACGAGGAAGGCTGCCCTTAGTGCGACGCACGATGATGGATGATCATCTTTGTGCAATGCCGAACTGGCCACTGATTGGATGTTATTTGGTTTGGATGCTTGAGATAATGATGGAGTAGTGGTTCAGGTTTCCATGACAAACATTTTGGTGCTGCTGCAACACCTAACCAGCTACGGGTATATACCGCGAGGAGAGGAATATGACGAAGATCGGAGTCGGTTGAACCATGGACATGATTTGAAGTGAGAGCTTCACTCGAATATGGAAGATGAATGAAGGGTGCCATTTTGTGGGAATACTCCCAGCATCCATTATGCAGATTCATAATTAAGCACATGGGTAGCTGTCTGTGGTCGAGGGGACGTGATTCAAAGCGTGTTCACCTGAATTGGTTTTTTTTTCGAATCAAAGATTTTCTAGTGTGAATGTGGTGAAACGCAGCGCAAATGTGAGGCTTAGTGAGGCACAAGACGCTGTAAGGCTTAGTAAAAGTTTTGAATACAAGAATGAGCTTTGGATAAATAATTAAAGAAGGGATATTACAATTTTCCAACAAAATTACTACATATGAAAACCAAAGATAAGAGATTGGGTATGATAATAGGCATCTACAGTACAGTACAGTACAGTTACCTACTTATTGAATAAAAAAGAAACTTTAAAAAGCAACAGACGCAAACTCCAATAAACAGTAAAAATGTGTGCTTATACAACTCACACAATTTTCACTTCCGCTTAGTTTTCAAACATAAATGTACAAAATGGATATTTAACGCCTAAAAGTATGTTGTTTTATAAATAGCAAAAATATATATTTCCTAAACCATATTTGTATTATTTCGTTGAGTATCTAATACCAGAACCATAAAGCCTTTGGCCTTTGGAAATTAATTTTATTTTATTTGTGGAACGCAAACATAACGACGACGAGACAGGAACCTGAGTGGCAAAAATGGTGGTAATCTTAGCTTATTGAATAAAAACGAAACCTAGTCTCAGCACCATTTGTGGAACATACTCCGAATTACAGTAGAGACTTATACTACTTGGACATTTTATAATTTATTGAAGTGTTAAGTATGAAAAAGGGGTTAAACGATTTTTGTTTTTTAAATATTTTCTTTTTCTTTGAACCGACAAAGCTGCTAAGTGACAACTTAAATTTTAGGCTAAGGTATTTGTTCCGTGTTTGTTTTGAATATTTTATTATTAGAAGGCACTGAGATAACTTTATACCTCCACGAGTTATGGTGGATTTACATTCATATTCAGTTTTGCAAAAAAAAAAAAAAAACCGGATGTAAGATGCAAAATATATCTACATTTGTTGAATAGTTAAGAGAGAAGACCGGAATACAGAGATCTTCATTAATGAAAATGAAGATTATAGTAAAGACAAACATGTTCATCTTTATTTTAATATCTCCATCTGAATTTCTATGGTTTTGGATGTGTTCACAAGGTTCACAACTGTCAAAATGAAAAGAACAATAGTAGTTGTCTAGTCTATTTTCTGGGAGTATAACGAAATTAAAAATAATACAAGTTAACAATTAGTTAACTTTAAAGTAGTTTACTAACTCGGTCTTAATTGCAAACGTTTTGTAACTAAGCCTACTACGCAAATCATTTACATTTTTTTCCTGGGACAAATTTTGTCTTAGATATTTTCCGAGCAGTACGCAGTTCGCGCTCGAAATTCATACTTTTGTGCATTGCTGTACAAAATGTCTCCACTAAATTTTGCCAGCAAAAAGAATGATACAAGCATTATTTTGGGGGACAAATTTTGACAGCCACCGTATCCGAAAGTGGTTTTTGTCAAAAGTATGTAAAAGGTGCTGATGCTTCTCTATAATCAAGAGAAGATTCCAAAACGGTATGAACGACTTTTTTAAGACAACCCGTTCGTTTGCGCGAGATTTGGAAAAGTTTTGTAGAGATTAAAATTGTAGAGATAACATTTGTTTTGTCTCGATCTGCGTATTAGGCTTAAGAGAATAAAATAGATATTTGATGATTTTAAACTTAAAAAGAGGCTGGATGTGACCCACATTGATAACTTCCCGTTTGTTTAAAAAAAAAACTATTAATTCAATATTTGTCAACATTTTACCAATTGTACAAAATTATACTATGTATAAAATAAATTAAATTAGAAGTCAATACCACTACTAGTTCTCGAGAAATTTGAGTCGAAAAACAATTTTTACCAATTTTCAATAGAATTTTATATAATTTTTTTTTTTTTTTGTAAAAAAACTGTAAACTGATTTTTTTTTGAAAATTTCACCAGTTGTCAAACACATTATTTTTCGTAAAATAAAATTATTTTGAGTTTCAAATTGTTTTCCGTTCTTAGAATATCTGGGTTATGAAATTTTTTTTTTCAGTTTTTTTTATTTGAAAAAATAACGGTATGTTCATTTTTTCCAAATTCATACCAAATCTGTATGACCTTATAATGAGTACATTAAATTTTATTTGAAATCAATAGCATTATTTTTTCGTGAGATATTTGAAACTAACCAAAATTTTTACTTTTTTTTAAACCCTTATAGTGAAAAAACTACTCACTGAATTTTAATAAACGCCCTTTCTCAGAACGTACGGACATACGAACGTACGAACGTACGTACACACACACACACAGTCATCTCTCTAAAAATGATTGATATAGCCTCTAGGCAAGGACGTCGAGAAATGTCAAAAATTCCAATTTGACAAATCGGACCTATTACAATAACTCCCTATGGGAAGTTAATAAAATGCAAGAGAAAATTTGCAAAATCTTGTTTTAACTAAGTATCATACTAAAACAATTTTAACATCGTTAAATCTGAAATTAAATAAAAATGTAATTTCTTATATTTTTCTTTCTAGTGAAAGTGTTTGTACTCTTAATACTAATTAATTATATTTGTATGCCATTTTTATAGTTCGCAGCCTATCTGTAAGGGTAGAGCATGAAATTTTAGGAAGTATTTAGCAGCAATGTCAATGGATTTAAAAGCAAATGATTTTTAAGAAAATCAAAATTTTCGAAATAGAAAAATGCAGTTTGTACACTTTGCGGTCACATTCATTATAAAATCTACAAAAAAGATTTACGGTTATAATATATCCATATTTCAATTAGTGTCAAAATTATAAATTTCCCAGCAAAAACACTAATGCCGGATTTAGACAAGTTATCATAATTTGTTCAATATGCTCCCACCAAAACAAAAAAAAGGATTTCTGAAATAATTTGGTGTTTCAAATTGCTGGAACAGGATTTAATGGAGATTTTGATGAAATCTCACTGAAAACTCTGGTTTCAACAAAATCTCAATTAAAACTTGCTACACTAATTTTAAATCTCAACATTTTTTAGATGAAATCTTAGATACTAAGACTAAGACTTCATAGTATCAATACTTTAAAATCTGCTATTATATTAGTAATAAGAAATTAAAAAGTGCAAATCACGTTTAATTTCGACAACTCTAGCGTCGTGCCCTTCTTGAGTAACTTGAAATTTTATTCAAGTTTAGTTTTTCCCTACGCAGGTTTTTACATAAAATTGTAAAAAAATTCGTGAGAAATTGTAAGTTACTAAACACACCTAATATTTTCTCGCCACCATTTTGTAAATCATGACAAAATCAAAAATCAAGCATCGATGCATCAGCTGCACCCAGAACACAGGTGCATACACTCTGACGTTTGTGATACATAGTTCTGCCCTAAGGAAAACGACAACAGTTCATATTTCATTATTCTCTTTAAAAATTATGATAATGCTAGATATAAATTATTTTAGTTTTTTGGGTTTGGTGTTGTGGCTGCAATGAAGCTGGGCATCCTAATTAGAAAAGAATCAGCTCACAACCTTTGTAATTTAATTTCGCTGCCTGCAAAATGTTGAGGATTTGTTTTAGCCATAAAGCTAGCATCTTGAGTCTTTTCAAAAATAAAATACAGTTTATTGAAAAATATGCAAATTTAATATCAAAATATCCATTTTGCGTAAAATATGAACTCACAATTGAAAGAACTTTCATGTTTCTTGAAAATCAAAAATGTTGTGAGAAAAGACATGCATTTCCATGGAAATCCGAGCCATAAGTATATTATTTTTTGTATTGGAAACTTATTTATTTATATTAATATTTCACAATCTTTGTATTGATTGATATAATATCCTTTGAACAATATTTATTAAATTTGTTTTTCTATCAATAAACCAAGAAAAACCATATTTTATGTATTTGTATAGAAAAGACACAAAATATTTTTCTTGTTTCCTTTGAAATGCCATACATTTTCGATAGTTTGTTTTTTACTTCATTATTATTCTCATATTTTTAATTTTTCGCCTATCCTTAACTCTCCACACCTCGACCAGGCGTAGTGTCCACTCACCTCAACAGACAGCGCACTGTTCGTTCTTCTATCTAAATGAGTTCAATAATCCACGAACACATCCCATATTTCCAATTCCATTCCATATCAATTTCCCCTATCCAAATATTCATTTTGACATTTCTTTTTCTTCACAGAAACAAAACAAAACAAATAAATAAAAGACAAAAAACAAAACAACCAACCTAGCAGCCAACAAAACCCACGCATTAAAGCAGTCCAACCATATATGGCTGTTAAATTTATTTCAAAAGTAAAAACATGTTTTTATTTTGCCACCATCTCTACAGTCTCTACTACGGTACAAAAACAATCCATCTCTTTTTATGAAGTTATGAGAACTACGAAAATCCTCATGCAACTCTAACAGAGTAAAAGGGATAAGCATAAATAAGAAAACCAGTTTTCCCATTTTGTTGAATTTTCAAATAGGAGCAGGAGGCATTTTTCTCAACTCATTCCACAAACTACCGTTTTGTTCGACGTTCAAAAAATTATTCTCTGCTGTGTGGATTTGTATTTTATTTTCTGTCATTGTCGTCATTCTCCATTCCGGTTTGTTTAACTTCGGATGTGCGCTGTGAAAATCGTGTTTCGTGTGTTCTCTCTGCAAAACGGTCGACCAAACAAAAAACAAATAAGAAAACGCGCGACATTCTTCTCTCTAATTTTTTGAATACAGACAAATCTGAAATCGTGTTCTATCGAATTAATTTTATGCAAAATCGAAAATGTAAATCAATCATCTGAAAATCAATTCGAAAAGAGCTTGTTAGGAGTTTCCTGAATAAAAGAAACCGGGGATTTTCCCAAAACAAAGTGAAGAAGTGCAAGTGATTGAAGTTGAAGTGTTCTTGGTTGGTGGCTCGGGCTTCTCGTTAGCTCCTCCGTGTGCGTGTGTGTGTCAAGTAATTCTTGTGCGACCTCCTGCGTAGGTTAGGTCCTTCTATAACTCGAGAGCCTTCAAGAAAATTCAACCAAAAAGTGTTAATTAGAGAATCATACACAAAATAAAAATCAAACAAAATAATGTGCGATAGTGAAACCATGGCCAACGGCGCCGCAGGTGGTGGTGCTGAACCAGCTACCGCAACAGCAGCGGCTGAATTCCCTCAGGACGTGCTGAATAGCTCCAACGATTTGGAAATGGATACTGAGGCAGCAGCGGCCCTGTTGCATCAGACGACGCAATCATTGTTGATAGCCAGCAATATGATGCTGGTACCCAATGGGGGCACTGGCGGTGGTGGAAATATCTTCGATGGAATGTTACCATCAACGGGAGCTCTTCCGCATCCGCCACCAGCTGCCCAGCCTCAGCCACAAGTCGTTGCGGCCATCAACAATCATGTTAAGGTGAATGTCGAGGAATTGCTCCGCGAGAACTACGCACTTAGAGAGAAGTTGCGGGAAGTGTCGGCGGATCGGGATCGCCTTGTGTGCGAAGTGTCCAACCTTCGCCTGGAGCTGGATATGAGCGAGCTCAAGAGATTGCCACAAGAAAGGTAAGTTACGTCGCACAGTCACTTAATTTCTCTAAATAGCTTGATTATCTAATCTTATTAGAAATTCATTTCACGGTACCAAGGTACCTACATTTTCTATAAAAAGAAGTTATCGCTTGTCTTGCCCTTGAAATCGCTGTTTTCGGTTTTGGTGCGTGAGTATGAGACTTCCAACAAGCCACTGAGTGTGTTTGGTCTCCCCCGTTTGTTTCATCCATCACCAAAACCCTGATAAGATAGAGGTTGTGGTAGGTATATATTTGATAAAAAAAATGAGATTAGGTAAACATTGCAATAGAAGGGAGTGACGGCGATGAGTCGCGAAGGGCCGAGAATGTGAATATTATGATGAATGGAATGTCTTGAAGGCGATCACTTAAATCAAATGTAATCTGTGTTTTTGTTAAGCAAATAGAAGATTTCATAAATAACGAAATTCAGTTTGGGGCAAAAGCAGAGAAGGAGAGTAGAGGCTGAACCCCGAGTAAAGGAAGTAGCTGTTTGTTTTTCGTATTGAATTTCATGTTGACAAACTTAATTTAGCATTTAGAGAACGTCATTTCAAGACAAAATTAAGTTGAATATCAATAATTGGAAGATTCCTATGAGATATTTTATTTTTTAGATCAGTTTAGATCTAACAGTAGATAGTATACCTAGCTGCGAGCAAAAAAATAGCAGTTCAACGGAAATATCTTTTTAAATAAAAACAGAAAGACGTTTGATTTTATGAAATGATTCTTCGTAGGTATATGGAATGTTGTTATTATAAAAATCAAACTGTTATTTATCGGCATAGTTTAACAATCAAAAAAGATTTAACAAAAAGTTAAATTCAATGCCATTTCTGGTCTAAGAAGTTAGTATTTAGTAGCATGCCCATTACACAAGTCTGCTAAAAAAAAATGAAGATCTGTTTTGGTTTTTTTGCGTAATTCTTATGATTTTGGGTGTGCTGAATCCGAAAATGACTTTCATTTTATCATAGAACGTCAAGTTTTCGGACAATGTGGGTATCTGTTAAACAATTTATCATCTTAAAATAAAAGATAAAAGACTACAAAATTTTTTAAATTTATAATTGCGTAACAAAACTTATTTTTTTTATCTAAAATACATTTATTAGCAAGCACTAAACACATATCTCTTTCCCAGTGAGACTCCTTTTGGTACATTTTCGCTTGTGGAAAGCATCTGGAATGTCTCTCTGAAGCGTCCAACAGTAGTCTGCCATCATTGAGACGCTCCAGCTTCCCTTGTATCTTTTTTCCATCTCCTTAATATCTTGGTGAAATCGTTCACCTTGCTTTTCACTCACATCTCCTAAATTATCTGGAAAGTAGTTGAGGTGGGAATGAAGAAAATGTACTTTTAAACTCATTAGGCAACCTAAAGCTTAAAATGCTTTTACCATTTTTTTTAACGATTTGTTTGTGTTAGAGTCTTTGTTAGTGCCTAAAAATTTCTCTATGACCTCTTCAAAGGCAATCCACCTTTCTTTTTTAGGATCCGTCATCGTTGTGATGAATTGTGGATCAGCCATAAGTCGTCTAATATCTGGTCCAACGAAAACACCTTCCTTCAACTTTGCCTCCGAGAGGCCTGGAAACTTTGATATTAAGTATTTGAAGCAATTTCCATCTCTTGCAAGTGACTTTACAAATTGCTTCATTAATCCCAGCTTTATGCGAAGCGGTGGTAGAAGAACTTTATGAGGAGGCACCAAAGTTTCATGTAGGACGTTCTTTTCGCCAACTTTAAGCTCCTTCGGAGGCCAACACTTTTTCGTCCAGTGATTTGCTCGGTCTCTACTATCCCATACACACAAAAAGCAAGGGAATTTGGTTAACTCAGTTTGTTGTCCAAGCAACATGCCCAAGATTTGAAATCACCGCACACTTGCCAACCGTGGTTTTTATATTTTAATTTTGGGAAGATTTAAGTCTCTTACCAAATCATTTAGCTCGCCCTGCGAAAACAATTTCGGACTGCTGCTATCTTCAAATTCAAAACTTGGCTTGTCATCGGGTTCAGGTACAGATTCCATGATTGATGAGACGAATAGCTGATTGCAGATTGGGGTATGAAATTAACTGCTTCCGTTTTGAATTATATACTTTCACATTACACGAACAAAAGCAACAATCATCACTATGGTTCTTTTGCTCGCGCCATACCATAAGAATCGCTTTGTTTTTGCTCTTAAACCAATTTCGAAGGTCTTCAACACATCGTTTGCAGACTTTTTGAGGTGCCCAAACTTTATTTTGATCTCCAAGTTTCCAGCCAAAATACGCGAAGTATACTTTTTTTTACAAAGTCCGTAATATTAAGTTGTTGTTTTAATACCATATATTCGCCACAAATATAACAGAAACTGTCAGGCGAATTCACACACTTCCGCAAAGACGACATTGCACTATATTGAACCAAGATCTAAAAAACAATGACGAGTTCATACGTAACTGTACTGCGACACTTTCTACACTATTAGAGCCCACACGTTCAGGTTACATGTTTATGTTTGTTTAGCTCACACAGGACGTTCTTTATTTAGAAAGAGATGATATTTATGGCCTGTATGCATTTAAAAACACTAATCCAAATAAAATTGTACCAATTATTTATGACTTTACTCGTAAGTTAGACCAAAAAACGGTGCCGTGAAATAAGGCCAAGTGAAATAAGGCAAACTTTCAAAAATTGGCCTTATTGCACTTTTACAAAGTAAAATTAGGCCAAGGGGAGAGTACGATAACTTGGCCGCCAAGATTTGATTACGGGTTTTTGTAGAGGGGTCAAAAACAAGCACTTTTTACTACGGGAGGGGGGGTCTAACTCCCCCCGTTTAGGAGGTAGGGGCACTTTTAGAAAAAATGGTTTAAATTGAAAAAAAAAATATTAAAAAGCAACGGCAACACCTACAATAAAGTGCTATACTGCGTTTGAAAGCCAGAAGATTGTTCTATAATCCTGCATTTAAATTAAATTAATCATGTCAATGGTTTTTGAGAAATTCGCATTTAAAGTCCAAATTTTGATAAAATAACGTGAAAAAAAAAGTTTAGACCGATTGTTTTCAAAATTGTGAAATGAAATTGTAAGTTAGCTTATATGTGTTCCATGTATCTATCAGTTTTTAATCGAACACAAAAAACCGCATGGTTCTATGTCTTCTAGTTTTTGAGAAAATCGAAAATTACCAAAACTGCTTTTTTTTGATTTTTGGTGGTGACGGTGATTCCATTTTAAGGATTAATGTTAAATAAACATAATGAATCTTTGTTAGTTCAGTACCGCAATTCATTTAGCGTTACCCAAAATGCACCATGAGGAGGTAGAATTGCATCTGGGTCAGTTATTTTGTCAGTTAGTCAGGAGTTAGTCAGTCATAGTTAGTTAAAAAAGGTCAAAATGTATTAAAAAGGTGTGTAAGTCTCGTCAATAAAGCCATCGTCCGTACTATAACTATCGAGTTCGTTGAGTTACTCTTTTATGGTGGGAAGCCGAGGATGTTTTGGCGGTAAAACACTTTCTAAATTTTCGCTCTGAAGGGTGGGAGGATCGATGTCTTTTAACTGTAAACCCTCACATATATCAACATCGGTATAACAAGGGTAAACTTTTTTTACATCTGATAAAAACTCTATTATTTGCGAACCCCAGTCGTCCTTATATTTCCTTTCTAGGCAATATTTTCGATAGAAAAATAGTGCCATGTATTGGTGAACATGGTCGGAAGTTTGTTTTGGTTTTCAAGATCGTTTATTGTATTTTATATGTATTTAGTGGACATTCCATAAATAGAATAAATTTGATTTTTTTTAAATACAGATTCTGTGAATGCAAAAGAAACTTTGCATGCACCCAACCTCGCACCTACCACAAATCCTATAGTGTGCCCAAGCAGGGGGGTTGCAGGGCGGCAGCATGGCCCCCATACATACTTTACTGTTTATATATTGTAATGTTGGAAGCTAGCACTGATTTATTTATGTAAGGAAGCAAAAAATATCAAACATTTTATAGGAAAGTAGTTTTAGTTATTTTCGATTTTCTCAAAAACCAGAAGACATAGAACCATGCGGTTTTTTGTGTTCGATTAAAAACTGATAGATACATGGAACACATATAAGCTAACTTACAATTTCATTTAACAATTTTGAAAACAATCGGTCTAAACTTTTTTTTTCACGTTATTTTATCAAAATTTTGACTTTAAATGCAAATTTCTCAAAAGCCATTGGCATGATAAATTTAATTTAAATGCAGGATTATAGAACAATCTTCTGGCTTTCAAACGCAGTATAGCACTTTATTGTTGCCGTTGTTTTTTAATATATTTTTTTTTTTCAATTTAAACCATTTTTTCTAAAAGTGCCCCTACCTCCTAAACGGGGGGAGATAGACCCCCCCTCCCGTAGTAAAAAGTGCTTGTTTTTGACCCCTCTACAAAAACCCGTAATCAAATCTTGGCGGCCAAGTTATCGTACTCTCCCCAAATTTTTTTCTAAAAATCCAAAAAAATAGTAATACACAAAACACAATACTTCTCAAAATTTTAAAGAGATTTAGTATGAAAAAATGACCAAAATCAGTTGAACCGTTTTTGAGAAAATCAAAAACAAAAATAATGGTTCTAGGGGACTTATATGTACATAATATGTACATTTAACCATTTTTAGGACAAACATTTTGAAGCATTTAGGTCTATTCTGCCACATCTGTTATTCTGTTATAAATTTTCTGTTATGAATCATAAAATATTTCCACCTTAAAAGATTTCTTACGATTGTTATTCGTGGTGGTTTGAACTTTTATAAAAGTCTGTTATGCAACTTCGAAAACAAAATCTGCTATCAAACTGAACCAAAATCTTCTACCATAATCAGTTGTGATAAAGTATTTCATATTTCATATTTCATCTGTCATAATTGAAATGGTGACGAACAAAAAAGTAACCTCTTACGCACTACCTATTTGTATTTTTACCATGGAATACGATTTTACCACCTATTTTTCAGGGAACACCATCATGACAATAATATTCATAGCAGATTTTGGCATGCTGAATACCAAAAATGCGATTCATAAAAGATTTTTCTGAGTTCGAACATTTGACAGTTCATAACAGATTTTTAGCAGATTTGCATGCCGAATACCAAAATTATAATCGTATGACGTACCGTTATTTTTGGTCTTAAAAAAAATAGAAAACAACGTTGTGGGGGAAAAATTAAAAATGCTATTTACCAATTTTTAAAAAAAATCGGGCAAGCCGTTTACGCTATAGTCAATCAGACACTAAACAGAATTGCAAGACCAACTTTTTTGTCTCCTCCATCATCGCATTGTCAACTTTAATCAAAATCTCGAGCTCGAATTTTTTTATGAATGCATATCTTGCCTTATAGTTAGTCCCTATAAGTCGCAAGTAAAAATTTAAAAAAAAAATCGTTTAGTTAAAGCTATGTAATGCTTGAAAAAAATGTCAGAAAATGGTTATTAATATTACCCGTCCCCATAGAACAATTTTTTTATTTTTGATTCTGTCATTAACGGTAAACAACGAATTTTTATCAATTTTTTTATATTAAAAGTTATTGTATATTGTGTATACAAATTTTTAAAATTCTAAATATTTTTTGCGAACTCTATACATACAGATTACAAAAATCCCATGCCTGTTTTTTTTTTACCTTAATAACTGTACAAGATGTATAAAAAAAATATTTTATCTAAAAATAACGGTACCCACCTCATATTTTTCTCGAAAACGGCACTAAGAATTTTAATACAAATATTTGTCTTTCGTTTAAATTAAACGACCTATGTATGGGTGATTCTACAAACAATGGAATAAAATGATACAAATTTCGGCACGACATTTTTGGAAGCCAAAAGTCGTAAGAATTGTTCTAGTTGATCCTTAGAACGTCTCTTTGCGTTGTTGAAAGCGGCCAGTAAAAAAAATTAAAAATGACGATTTTAAGGACATTTTTTGAAAAAGGATGTTCAGGGGACTGAGGTTTTTTTTTAAGGTGACTGAATAAATCTTTAGTTTTTTTGTATTTTCTCTTGGGTACATACTGAAGTATAGAAATTAAATTTAATTAGCCTTAATAAACATACAAATTCATGGTTAATACATAATAACTTAGCATTTTATTAAAAGAAAATAATATATTACAATAATTTTTTTTTCTACTTAGAATTACTTTAAAATAAATTATATTATTTTTAAAAATTTTAAAAATATTTCGTGATGAAGTTCGAAGTTCAACATAATTTAAAAATTCTCAGGTTTCTGAATAAAATATCATTTGTTTATTTATTAGCCAGGGGACTGAGACCAGGGGACTGAGGTTTTTCATGGTTTTTGCGCAAAAAAGATATTAAGGTTTTACTTAAAAAATCAAAAAAATATATATAATATTACAGTTTTATCAAACTTATACTATACTGCTAAAAAAGATGCCTACTCACATATAAATTTGTTTCGTAAAAACTCACCAGAGGACTGATAAACTAAACGGACAATCCACGACTTCATGCACAAATGTCTTTTTCACAATACTAACATAAGAAACAGAATCGAGTTGCACCATGATTTTATTGTAAGGAGACTTGGTACTTCAAATTGCCAGTGCTGGTAATCCGATCGACATCCTAGTTTTTGATATTTTCGATTGTTTCAATATGCCAGGGGACTGATACAAAAAGCGGGGGACAAAGTTTAATTAAGTTTTTTTGTAATAAAATAAATTAATAAAAAATATTTATTTATTTCGTAGCAAAGATGTATTATTTGGCGTAACTTCGGTGGGATTCATTTTAGTATGAGACCTGAAATAAGAGAACGGTAATAATTTTTCTTTGCGAAAACGCACTGGGGACACGTCAGGGGACTGAGAATCGGACACTTTGAAGAATTTTTTGAGCAATATAAAATAAGGTCACCCTAATAATATTGTTAGGCCAGGTAGATATCAGTCAGATTTAATTTTATAAAAAAAAATCAAATTAAATAATTGAACGGATTTCAAAATATTTCTGGGGCCGCCGAAAATTCCATCGTTTGTAGAATCACCCGTATATTTTGACACATTTCCTTTTTTTTTTAATTAAGACATTACTCACTGCCCATATCATACAAACAATTTATTGAGTTTTGAATTTCTCATTATCTGTATAACGGATTTTAACGAAATTTTTGTATTCAGAAATTCAAAAAAGTTTGGAAACTATTGCATATGTATCCAAAATTAAAAAAAGAATTGTAAATTTTGTATTTAAAAATTCAATATCACAATTTTATCTCGACAATAATAAATACTTAAACTTTTCTTTTAACAATTTTACATAAAAAACTTATTTTTTTACTTAAGACTTATAGGTACTATAAGGCAAGTTATGCATTCGTAAAAAAATCGAACTCGAGATTTTGATCAAAGTTGACATTACGATGAGAGCGAAGCAGTTCACAGTTGACATTCATCGAGTACACAAGTGCGCGGAGAAAAGTAGTGAAAATAAAAACTAAATCTACCTAACGGTAATAAAATAATATATTTCAGTGAAAAAAGTGATTAGCAAAGGTTTACCTACGCTACCTGCTAAAATTAATCTAGTTAATTACAAGAAGGGTTTTTTCCGAATGTGGATTATCCTTCTTGTTAATTCCAATTTTTAATCTTAATCCTTTAAGTAATTAAAAAAACAATAAATCTATTTTCTGGAAACCCATTTAAAAATGGGAAAAGCCGAAAAAAGGAAGAGTGACGTAAATTTAGCTTACGAGGCACTCAAGACTCACATCAAAGAAGGCATGAGAACGCACGGAAAAGAGTTCCTGGTCAACATTCACGCCAAGCTCGGTGATATAGACCAGCTTTACGAAGATGACAAGGACGAAGTAATGGATACGCAACAAATTATGGATCCAATTACAGAACAACAAATCGAAGAAGTTGTAGGACAGGAAAACTTGAACGTGCAACCTACAGAAGAAGAACCTTCAGAGATGTTGCAAACCGAAGAAATGGTGAATTTAGACTCTGATTTTGAGGTGGTACAAACAAAAAGATCAAAAAGAAAGCCTTCGGAGTCACCAATAACTTCACCAAAGAAGACCAAAAAGCCTGCAATGGATAATGAAGCTTCTGTCACCAACGCAGAGAAAATAAACACAACAAAACAACAAAACCTCGAAAAACCCAACAAGGAACCCCGATCTACACTAATGCCACCAATTGTGTGCTTCAAGCTAAACGTGGCGGAAATCAGTAAACATTTGAAAGCTCAAGGTGTAGTATTCAAAGTTCACAACATCAATAGTGAAAAATCTGTTATCACAACAAAGACCAAAGAGGAACACCAGAAGATCCGAGATTTCCTGAAGGTGAAGAAGACAGAATTCAACACCTATACCGCCAAAGAAGACAAGAAGACACTGCTGGTCCTTAAAGGCATTCATCAAACTTATGAAGCCACTGAAGTTAAGGAGGAGCTCATTGCGGAAGGCATCGCAGTCTTAGCAGTAAGTCCCTACAAGACCCGATCGGACAGGAAGTATAATAGCTTCGTCGTTGAAGTTTCCAAAACATCTGATATCCCAGCAATTTACGGAAAAACACTTCTTATGCACCAAAAAGTCCATTGGGAGAAGTTTAAGTCAACCACCATTACACAGTGTAAGAATTGCCAAAAGTTTGGACATGTTGCTAGCAACTGTGGCATGAAATACCGTTGTGTAAAGTGCAAGGAGGATCATAATCCAGGAAACTGCTCTAGGACCCTCCACAAAGTCAGTGACGATATGGTATTCTGCGTTAACTGCCAACAGACTGGGCACCCTGCCAGCTACAGTGGATGTCCTGCAAGGAAGAAGAAACTGGCCGAAAAAACGAAGACAGCAACACAGAAGCGTGAAAATCACCAAATTGCTGTAACATCAGCAAAAAATGCGATTGTGAATGGCTTATCATACGCCAGCGTTGCAGCCACATCTGGAGCAGCTTCAAAACCTTTGGGAGCCCTATTTAAGAAAGCAGGAAATAAGCCAGCTCCGCCAGCGCCAGCTACAACTCCATTTTCCAAACCAGTAGTCCAGAAGAGGACTGCACCATCCAACACATCAAGCCAAAAAGGACAATCACAGTCTTTCAACATATTTGATGATACCGAAAGACTGTTTGGAACAGATCTCCTTTCTCTTCTCCAAAAGGCAAAGGAGGTAGTTCCAAGCAACTACGGTAGTCTCAATGATAAACAAAAGACAGTTATATTGGGTAAACTTATTTGTTCATTATGTATATAAGAAACTACCTATCTTTCATTACATATAACGTTAATTCTATTTATTCTACAGCCAGACGTATCTCACTAAACTTTTTTTTAAAATCAAAGAAACCCGATATTATCTTTTTACAGGAAACAAACATCACCGCAAGAAACACCCTTAAACCGGAAGGCTACACATCCTATAGACAGGACAAGACATCTAAAGGCAGAGGAACTGCCATCCTCTTGAAATCGGACCTTAAAAGCGAGTACGTTAGGGTACCTGTACTGCGCTGCATGGAGACTACAGCAGTTGTGATCATTATGTCGGATAATGAGACGCTGCTTCTCGTCTCAGTATACAACAAGTGTAACGCAACAAGATGTGACATCATACATGACCTCAACGCCATCAACAATCTGGCTAGCCAATATACGTACTGTGTACTTGGAGGTGACTTCAATGCACGACACCCACTCTGGCTGGACACCAGGGAATCTACACAAGGAAAAGCAATTGTGGACTGGCTGCAAGACAACCCTGAGCTTCACTCATTGGTGGTTATATCACAACATAGGCCCACATTTCCAAGAACTCCGTCGTTGCTAGACTTCTTTTTAGTGACGTCCAATTTTACGAACATCCTTCCCGAGTTCCAAAACTTCACTTGTGTTGCACACGATAGTGACTCGGACCATCTGGCGGTTGAGATGAGAGTCAGATTGAATTACAGGATTACAACTGAACGTCGTATTCCCGAATTCCAAATCCAATATGAAAAACTGAACTGGATAAGATTCCGTTCAGAAGTTGAAGAACGCCTACCAGAAGTCTCCAGCGTCAACAATCTCAACAACAATGAGATCGATAACACCATTGCTCAATTTGAAACAGTTGTCAACAATGCTTTGGACAGGCAGAAAACACCCCGCACCAGCAGAGATAAATATGCAAACTTACCCCAACATATACAATTAATATATGCTCACCGGCAAAGACTCCGCAAAAGCCTCCAAAGAATATTCCACAGGACCTTTAACAGGGAAAGTGTAGAATACCGTCGGCTACACTCAGAACTTCAGTGCACTAACACAATGTTCAACCAGGCAATAAAACATCATCAGGAAAGGGATTTCAGGAAGAGACTCGAAGATATCAAACCTGGACCCGACACGTTTAAAAAGATCAATCTGATTGTTGGAAAAGCGAACTCAATTCCAGACACCATCCTTCACGGACAAGAAGTTTCAACAACTTCTGCAGAGAAAGCTGAAGCGTTTGCAAATCACTTTCATGATAGTTTCAAAGATCGCCCTCCCGTGCACCTTCCTGACTTTATCGAAGATGTAGAAACTCGCTTTCAAGAGATATCAGCAAACACCGAAACCGTGACCCTGTTCAATGAGGAAAACCCATCATCGGAGCCGACGCTGACAGATGTTTTCACTTCTCCTGAAGAAGTAGCTGACATTATCTTCACTGGAAACTCCAAAAAATCAGCAGGAAGCGACAAGATTTCTAATTACGTGCTTAAAAAGTTACCAAATCTTGCTGTTCTCCTGTTGACTATAATCTTCAATAACTGCCTGAACAACAGCTATTTCCCTGCAGCCTGGAAAACCGCAAAAGTGGTCCCTGTCCCGAAGAAGAACAACCGCGCAAATGTGGAAGGATATCGGCCAATTTCTTTGCTCAGCTGCATGAGTAAGATACTGGAGGCATTGATATTGAAGAAACTCAACGTTTTCTGCAGAGAAAGAGATGTCATACCGGAGTTTCAGTATGGCTTTCGAAATAAACATTCTACCATACATCCATTACTGGGACTCCATTCTGATGTTACAATTGGACTCAACAAAAAGGAAACCACTGTAGCGTGTTTGCTGGACATCGAAAAAGCTTTCGACAGCGTTTGGATAAAAGGATTACTATTCAAACTCTCGGAACTTGGACTTGCTAATTACCTGGTAAGAATAATCAAAAATTTCCTAACCCATAGACTTTTTTATGTACAGGTAGAAAAACATGTGTCATCAACCAAAGGAATTAACGCTGGAGTTCCTCAAGGATCAAAACTTGGACCACTGCTGTTCAACATTTACACTGCTGATCAACCAGCCAACATATCAGGTACAAAGACGAAGCTTTATGCAGACGACTCAATCACATACGCCACCGCTTTTTCACCAGAAATTGCTGCCAGGAGAGTGCAAGAGCACATTAAAAACCTATGGGAATACTATGTCAAATGGGGACTGAGGATAAACAGCGAAAAGACTGAACTCATCTGCTTCCGAACACCAGTGACTGTCATTCGAAGACGAGCGTTTGCAACACGCTGTGATGCAATCAAAATAAAGCTTCCAGACAACACTGAAGTGACAGTCAAATCATCAACGAAGTACTTAGGAATCAACTTTTCCAATAAATTCAAATTCAAAAGGCATGCAGACTTGATGTTGAAGAGAGCCAACTATTCTCTGCACTTGGTCCATCCGCTTCTCAGGAGGCGAAGTGGACTAAGTAAGAAAACCAAGCTGCTTGTGTACAAACAACTTATCCGACCCGTTCTGACCTACGCCTTTCCCATCTGGTTTACTATTTCACCTACAGCAATGAAAAAGATGAAGCTTTTTGAAAGAAAGATGCTCCGCATTTGCACTGGACTGTATCGTAACACACTGACGAAGAAATATATACCAACAAGGAATCTGTATAAAGAAGCAAAATTAATACCATTGGACAAGTATTTACTGCAGCTCTCCGGAAAAATCATCAGGAACCTGGAAGATCATCCCAACACAGAAGTGCAACAACTTCTCCAGCATGAACTGGAGCCTCGTGACAAGTATCTATACACCCGAGCCATCACTGACAATCAATTTGAAGACATCATCCATAACGACAACGCACCCTTTTACGAGAAGAACAACAATCAATACTACAGGGGATAAAACGCCCACTCATCAAAAATTATTATTTAGTTAATATTAAAAAAATCATGAATTAGATTAAGAAAACATTAATATGATATTGTAAGCAAATAGCATTATGTAAAGCCAAATGAAGAACGTTGGGCCCCTATTGTTGAGCCAACATGATTTAATTTAGTAATAAGTTAGTTTTAAGTCAAATTGTATATAAAACAAATTGAAAAATAAAATTCTTAATCTTAATCATAATGAGAGCGAAGCCTAAAAAATGGACCTCGCAATTCTGTATTTCTATCTGTCCGTCTTTTCGACTACAGCCTAAACGACTCGGCCGATTTTCTTCAAATTTGGTAGATATTATTTTTAATTTTTTCCGCCCACACGTTTATTTCTTTTTTTAAGACCAAAAATAACGGTACCTGCCATACGAATTTTTTTTCGAAATTTTATAAATATTTTTTTTACTTAAAACCGCAGATTTAAATAAAAAAAATTCAAAAAATTTCATTTAGTTAAAGCTAGAAAATGGTTGAAAAAAAAAATCAAAAAAATACTTATTTTTGGTACCCCCTCTGGAACCATTTTTTTGGTTTTTGATTTTCTCAAAAACGGTACAACCTATTTTGATATAAGTAAGTTACAAGATGTGAGAAAAAAAATTATTTTACATAAAATAAAATACAAATGTTAAAAAATGGTTTTCGAAAATCATATTTTTTTGGAAAATGGTTCCGAAAATTTTGCTAACATTTTTTTTCCTTAAATGAATTTTTACGATCTATAATTTAATAAATAAAATGCACGACTGGGTCGCACGAACTTACTCCTATGTAATCGACTAGGAATTTTAAAAACGAATGTTATTAGAGAAAACTGTTCATAAGGATAAAATTAATTTTTAAATTCTTTTAGTAGTAAGAGACAAAAAGAGAATGCTATGCAAATATGAATTTATGCAAGAACAAAATTTATAAAACCTTGTAGTGGTTTCTTTGAAAGAAGCTTTTATATACAAACTTTGTAAAAGCTTTTTAAGAAAAAAATTTGGTACGCCAATTTAAAGTTTTTATTATTGTTCGAATAAAAATTAAATTTACGAAAAGAAATTTTGACCCGTTTCGGAGATATCGAATTTTCAAAAAAAGAAAAAAATTGTTTTTTTTTTTTTCAAAAATTCAAAAAATATTTATTTTAAAGTTTTGAAATGCAATGTGTTTTAGACTTTTTAGAAGCTTCTCTATACAAATTTTCATTAAGATCCGTTATGTGAATAATGAGAAATTCAAAATTCCAAAAAATGGTTCTATGGTAGGTACAAGCTGTAATATCTTAATTTCAATTTTTTTTTATTAAATTAAAGATCGTAAAAATTAATTGAAAGGAAAAAATGTTCATCAAAATTCTAGGTGCCGTTTTCGAGAAAAATACGATTTTTGAAAACCATTTTTTTTAGTTTTTTAGCATTTGTATGGTAGGTACCTTTATTTTTAGGTAAAATACAAAAATTTTTCTCACATTTTGTAGATAATATTGAGAAACTTTTATTTATCAAGTTTAAAAAATCTAGCATGGGGTTTTCGAAATATTGAGTTTGAAAAAAAAAATTTGGAGTTTTTTTTTTAAATCCAAAATTTTTTTTTTGAAAATTTGAGTACACAATTCTATTTATGTTTTTGGGGAGCTTTAGCAAAAAAAAATGATCAAAATCGGTTGAACCGTTTTTGAGAAAATCACAAACAAAAAAATGATTCCATGGGAAGTACCCTCAATAACCATTTTTCGGAAATTTTTTTTCAACCATTACCTAGCTTTAATTAAATGAAATTTTTCTGTATTTTTATTTTTAAAATCTGTCGAACAGTTTTTGGAAAAAAAAAATGTTTATAAAATTTTGAAAAAATTCGTATGGCAGGTACCGTTATTTTTGGTCTTAAAAAAAAAAAAAGAAAAAAACGTGTGGGGGAAAAAAAATAAAAATGATATCTACCAAGTTTAAAGAAAATCGGCCCAGCCGTTTAGCCTGTAGTCAAACAGACAGACAGACAGACAGAATTGCGAGACCCACTTTTTTAGTCTTCACTATCATTGTAATGTCAACTTTGATCGAATTCTCGAGTTCGATTTTTTTTACAAATGCATAACTTGCCTTATACTCGTAGTACCTATAATTCGCAAGTAAAAAAATTTTAAAACAAGATATTACTGACTGTACCTACCATAGAACGATTTTTTCGAATTTTAAATTTCTCGCTATCGGCATAACGGATTTTAATGAAATTTTGTATAGAGAAGGTTCTAAAAAGTTTAAAAAACATTGCATTTCAAAACTTAAAAAAATCTATTTTTTTTTTTGGAAAATTCAATATCTCAAAAACTGATCAATATTTTTTGTTTAAAATTTAATTTTTATTCGAACAATAATAAAAACTTTAAATTGGCGCATCAATTTTTTTAAATGTTTTAAAAATTTTGTATATAAAAGCTTTTTTTTTTTAAGAAACCACTACAACGAATTATAATTTTGTTCTTTTGTTTTTCTCTAATAACATTAAATTTTAAAATCCCAAATCAATTACATAAGAGCAAGTTCGTGCGACCCAGCCGTACATATGTTTTATTTGAAACCATTAATAATGTTAACCTGAAAGACTAAATAGAATACCACCCAGTAAAATAGGGTAAAATAATCTCAAAAAGTAAAGCGCGGGCGTGTCGGAATAAATTGTCGTAAATCTAACGTAAATGTATCGTACGAGCCCAAACGCAAAATAGTTGGACTACCTATGATAAAAAACAAAAATCTTCTGATTCTTAAATTCTATCGGAAATAAAATGAATATTTTGGTATTTTTCTTAAGATATATTTATTTTGAATAGGAATAAGTAACAAAAACAAAATCACTTCAATTAAATAACGGTATAGAGCAATCTTACAAAATAAAATAACGATTTAAACATTTTTTTAAGTGCAAAATAGTTGGCCTATGGGTCTTAATTTTTATTTTACCATGGTGTTACGTCGCCTTTGGCCTTGATGACTGCTTCTATGCGTCGTGGCATTGTGTCAACTAATTTTTGACATTCTTCGGTGCCAAAAGATTCCCAAATATTTATGATTTTAGCTTTAAGGTCTTGAAGAGGTCCGGCATGGTTCTTTTCGCGGTTTTTGTTTCATTTTATGCCAGACAGTTTCAATTGGTGAAAGGTCAGGGCTGCTGGAAGGCCATTCCTGTAAAGGAATAGCTTCAGCAGATAGCCACGCCATTTTAGACCTTGCTGTATGGCAAGAAGCTCCATCCTGTTGGAAAATATAGTCTCGATCACTAGCTTGAAGTCGTGGTATTGATGGGAGAAGCTCATTTTCCAGAATATCCCTGTACCTGGCAGCATTGACATTTCCATTTACAAAATGCAGATTGCCCAAACCCCGCCCCGACATGCATCCCCATATCATTAGAGATGCTGGAAACTTGACCTTTTTTTTAAGGCAATCTTTGTGAAAAACCTCTTTTAAATTTCTAATGACTCGTTTTCGTTCGTCGCCCACGCAAACTTCAAACCTGGACTCATCACTCCAAATAACGGACCGCCATTTCCATTTCGTCCAGTTTTTACGTTGTTTGGCCCACTCTATCCGCTTTTTCTTTTGTTTAGGTGTTAAAAGTGGTTTTTCTTTGGCCTATGTTTTTAACGAATTAAAATTGCACTAATTTAAATAAATCTAAAACAAACCTTATAAAATTTGTATCCAATTTTTTTCATAGTCCGTTTGCAAGTGTCGACCGAAACACTTTTTTTTATTCTTTCCCTCCATTGAACAGTTATTGCAGCGGCCGTTTGACGTCGATTTTCTTTTATTATTTTTTTTAAAACTCGGCAATCTAGAGGTTTTGCAATTGGTGGGCGTCCCGTTTTTTACCGATCTCCACATTTCCACTATTTTTGAACTTTGAGATAATGTTTCGAATTGATGAGCGCGGTAAATTGATTGTTTTGCGATTTTATAGCTCGATAATCCCGTTTCGAAGGCTTTATTTATGGATTCCCTAAGGTCTCTTGATAATGCAACGTCACGCACCATGGTTGACATTAAATTGTTGCTGGCTTGCATAAAACAAGACATCAATAAACAACAAAACAAGTGCATGTCATTTTTTTAATAACGGTTAACTGAAAATCTATTTAAATCTTCATAGGCCAACTATTTTGCATCCCAGAGAGAGTAGTCCAACTATTATGCTCTATCTTTGTTTGAGGGAATGCAAACTGGAGCCATATGTGCTTTCTCGAATTTAGTTTTGTTTTGGTCTAATTTACTTATTAAATGTAATTTATTACATCGACAAAAAAAAATTAAAAAACAACTGCTTGGGGACCAGAAAATATAGGCACATAAAAAATGTTAATTTGTTAATTGATGAGTAGGCCAACTATTTTGCGTTTGGGTCGTAAAAGCAAAACAAATTGAAATTTTAGGAAAACATAGAATGAACTTAATATTCGATTGGAAAATTAAAATAAAACAAAAAAAAATCTAAAAAAAGTTATAAAGCATTTTTCACGACAGGAGATACTTTAAACGGGCTTGTCACTTTCTCACAAGAGGCAATACCCCTCAAAAATAAAAATTAATCGAATTTACGAAAGTGAGCTGAGTGTGTTGACTTCAGTTCCTTGATACTACAAAAAAATTAGGAAGTCATGTTAACGACTTTTTATCAACTTGTCAAATAGTTACTGATCAATAAACCAAAAAAATTAAAAAATTAGCATCTTGATGTAAATTAATCCTAAACTATTTTAACTAAATCAAGATATAAACAAAAAAAAATACATTCGTTAAAATTGCTTAAGAATTTAAATTTGAACAATAACGCTTGGGCAATATTCCTCAAAAGCAAACAAACAGTTAACACTATGCAATTTAATAATCCCTTAGCTCTAAGCGCCCCACGAGACACTAATTGCTAATTTTTCATAATAAAAAAGCAAAAATATATACAAATTGACTCTAGCCAGTTCAATCTCCTCATATTTTTTAATCAAAATTTCACAGTTCAGCATTGATGATTGTCTTGCCCAATCCGTGGGCATTGAATATGATTTCACACTCGAAACAGTTTTTTTTCTTATGAAATACTGGTGAATCTATGAAATTCATTTGGTAAGTAGGTATGTCAGTTTTATGGCGTCGAATTTCGGTACATTATGTTTCTGGACAAAAATTCTGATGTTCTCTTTGAAGAAAGTCACAAATTAATTTTTTTTGCTCTGTAATAAAATAACAAAAACAAAACACTTCACATTAATTTATTTATAGATGCAGTTGTAGAAACATAAGAGAATCAAGTATGAGATCATAGCTAGCTTATGGGCGCCATGTAACCGAATTCATAAAAATTTGCGATTCAAATTTGTCCTTATTCTGAGTTGGTTCGATTAAAGTAATAATGTTTCATATATAGATACAGTATTTATTCAAAGTAGTTTGAGAGGTTGAAAAGACTGTTTTTTTTTGTTTGAAATATAACTATAACTAATAGAACAATTAATATTTATAAGTAGTTGACTGGTTTTGAATACTTAGTAGCTCTATATCGGTGTGTCGCCGCCATAATCTGGCACAAAGCCATATCTCTCTAACATTTATTGACAGACGTTAAAACGTCAATAAAATCAGATTAGCAATAGCATATTTTCGAGTTATGTGGAATTTAGAAGTGCACTCGCCAAAAACTGGATTGGCAAAAAAAAAAAAAAAAACAGAAACAATAAAGTGCAGTGAGAAAAATATTGGTCGAAATTGATAAGATCTTGAACTTGGTGCATGACAACTCTTAACCTGCTTGTTGTCGACAAAAATCAGGAGATCTACAATTTCTTGGGAGTCCAAATATTGTCGGGATACTCCCGAAGGATTTGTCACTTCCCCACAAGAGACAGTATCCCTGATATGCTTAATAGGCAAACTATAACAAATGAGGAATGAGGCGGGACTGAAAAAATGGGCTGCAGAAATCAATCGCCAATCTAAGGATATGGTATGCAATGGGAAAGGTTATAGGCTTCTTGAACTTTGCAATACATTTGGGCTACTCATACAAAACGGAACAAGCGTTTCGGATGAGGATGGTAGTTAGAAGTTTATTGGTCCGGAAGGAACTTCATTAATTGATTTAAGTCTTCTGAGAGGAGAGTGGAAAAAATATGTTAAAATACCTAAAAGTCATACAGGAAACATATTTAAGCGATCTACCAGTTGTTTAATATTGAAACCAAGAAAATGAAGCTTTTACCGCAGCTTAGATGGAAATCGAAACATGAATCTATGTATAGTTTCCCAACAAAACTTCGACTTTGGTCAACTAGTTGAGGTGAGAAAGGAATCTTACCCAGGCCCAAATAATGTCATAACTTCTGGATGGCCACAATTATCATTAGGTTTGATCACGACTTCCAGAAAGCGAAGAAATTATCGTTTGAATGGCTTAAACTTTTCCACAGTCTTAACGTTTTTTTTTAAACAATTAGATAAATCCAAACTTTAAGCTTATCGAAATGTAGAAGTGCAGCTAATTTTTGGAAGGTTCTAAGGAACATAAATAATATGCGATTGACAATTAACATAGAACTAAGACCGGTTTTATTTGAGACCACTTCAATAACTTGCTTAATCCTGCTGTATCGTTCAGTTATGATCTGTATTATGTAGCTGCAGGCAAACATAACAATATCTTGGATTCAGTGATAACGTTATCAGAGGTCACTGAAGCACATATGACGCTAGAAGATGTTAAAGTTCAAAACGGATCATCCGAACTAATTAAAACTTTGGAATGTCTTAGAAACGAGCCCTATTATGAAATAATTTAAAGAGGCACTCAAATTCTCGATTTATAAGAAAGGAGATAAAGCTGATCCAAGAAACTATCGCTGCATCTCGTTTCTCAATACTTCGTACAAAATTTTTTAAGCCCATCATTGTTCGCTATTTTTATCGATGACATAATGTATTTCTTACCTGGAGGTATAGAAGGCTCATACAATACTCCAAATTTGTTTGGAACTGGCAAACTCATGTGGAGCTTAATGTGGATGTGGAGCAGCATAGTATTAGGACACCAATTCTTTTTAAATTTATGGACAAGATTTGTTTACTTGCGACTTATAGCTACTATAACTCTATAAGGCAACTTATGCATTCGTGAGATTTTGATCAAAGTTGACATTACGATGATAGCGAAGACAAAAAAGTAGATCTCGCAATTCTCTCTGTCTGTCTGTCTGTTCGACTACGGCCTAAACGGCTCGGCCGATTTTCTTTAAACTTGGTAGATATCACTTTTAATTTTTCCCCCCCACACGTTTTTTTTTAATTTTTTTTTTTAAGATAAAAAAAAAGGTTCCTGCCATACGAATTTTTTTCGAAATTTTATAAATATTTTTTTTTTCTCAAAAACTGTTCGACAGATTTAAAAAATAAAAATACAAAAAAAATTTCATTAGGTAATGGTAGAAAAAATTTTACCGAAAATTGGTTATTGAGGGAACCCCCCATGGAACCATTTTTTTTTGTTTTTGATTTTCTCGAAAACGGTACCACCGATTTTGATCATTTTTTTTTGCTAAAGCTACCCAAAAAACTTAAATAGAATTGTGTATCCAAATTTTCAAAAAAAAATTTTTTGGATTTAAAAAAAAAAATCAAATTTTTTTTCAAAACTCAATATTTCAAAAACAACGTTATAGTTTTTTTTTAAACTTGATAAAAAAAAGTTTCTCAATATAATCTACAAGATGTGAGAAAATAAAAATTATTTTACCTAAAAATAAAGGTACCCACCATACAAATGTTAAAAAATGGTTTTTAAAAATCGTATTTTTCTCAAAAACGGCGGCTACAATTTTGATGATTTTTCTTTCAATTAATTTTTACGATTTTTAATTTAATAAAAAAAAATTTAAATTTAGATAAGCTTGGAGATTATAGAGATGCTTCTAAAAAGCTTAAAAAACATTGCATTTCAAAACTTAAAAAACAAATATTTTTTAAATTTTTGAAAAAAAAAAAAAATTTGGAAAATTCGATTCGTACAATAATAAAAACTTAAAGTTGGCGTATCAAATTTTGTTCTTAAAATTTTTTTAAAAATTTTGCTTATAAAAACTTTTTTTTTTAAGAAACCACTACAAATACTTATAATTTTTGTTCTTGCATAAATTCATATTTGCATAGAATTCTGTTTTTTTTGTCTTACTACTAAAAGAATTTCAAAAAATAATTTTATCCTTATGAACAGTTTGCTCTAATAACATTCGTTTTTAAAATTCCTAGTCTATTACATAGGAGCAAGTTCGTGCGACCCAGTCGTGCTTTTTATTTAATAATGTCACGAGCTCGGTACACAGATCAACATTATAATTAGTTTACATAATCACAATTCGACCCACTTTCGTGAGCAACAAAAGACCTTCTATATTTGTGTAGCTCTGCAACATGCGAGAATGGAAAGATATTCTGTACCAACCTTGCGAGAAACTCGAGACGTTATTTTGACAAAGATTTTTTTAAACAGATGACGAAGTCAAGGAAATTTTGAACGAAATAAATGTCACTTAACTTTTTAGGTTTTATAGAAAAAAAAATATTGTTAAATTTTTGTTTTTAGTCAATCGGTAGACGGCAAAGCCATGCTAATTTATGTAAACTTGTATTATGTTTTAAATTAATATACGAGGGCGGGTCAATAAGTCCGTGACTTTTGGAATAAAACAGATTTTTTGATAAAAAAAAATTTAATTCGAGTCTTTTGATCAATTAAACTTATGTCGCAGAGGATTCGGTCACATTTTATTTTTTTATCGATGCTTCATACCAAGGCTTAACTTACCAGTGGCGAGCGGCCTTAGTAGAAGTCACATGTCCTTTTCGCAACCAGGAACTTCGGTAACTGTCGATCTTACCAAAGCATTTAGAACGCTAATGTGAGTGTCAAAAGGGGCTGAATACCTTCTGATTGACCAGAGCGTTTAACCTGAGTGTGATCAGGACATCTTACTTGTTGATTTACTAGACCCTTTCTGACCCTGCTGTTTCTAGTCCTACCAAGTGCATAGTAGCCGCTGATGTCCCAGATCCCTTAGTCTGCTATTTTGACTCCCACCAGGAGCTGAGTACTCGCTGATGTATCAGCACCTTTAGTTTTTATTTTGGGTGTCATCAAAGCTGCTATTTTGCTATTTTGCCACCACATCCTAGTTCTTGCTGATGTACCAGACTCTGCTATTTTTAGTGTTATCAGGGACTAGTACCTGCTGATGTACCAGAGCCTTTAGCCAGCTGTTTTTAGTGCCGCCAGGAGCATAGTACCTTCTGTTCTCGTCCTTCATACATTTTGTATTTTTATTTAAAGAAGCTATCGAAAGAAAAAAAAATTAACGTTTAAAAGAAACAACAAAATAATTATCAGATAACGCACTAATAAATAGAATTTTTGTTTAAACATTGTTTTGCGCAATTTCGCACCTTTTACCCAGATACACCCAAGTCAAGCCATAGCATTTAGGTTTTTGTAGGCAAACAAAAATGTTATCTAATCGTTTGAATGTCTTTGAAGATAAAAATCTTGGCGATATCTTTTAAAAAATTAACCACAAACTACAGACAATAAATTTTCAAATAAAATATTTTTTTCTATTGGACTCATTATTAAAATTGGTCGTGATGAGTTAATAATAACAATTCATAAAGCAATAGATCGGAATTAAGCTGTGGAATATTTTATCCTATCTTGATATTTCCGGCTCAAACTACATAATTTTATAGAGCAATAAAACTTACATATGTTTATGGTAGGAAAGGCATTTTACTTAAGAAGCATTAAGCTCTTAATTAGCGTTAATTCACTATGTTTCACTATGTTAATTCACTATGTTTGCTAATAGATTTTTGTTTTTGAACGCATTTTAATTAGACGCACAGGCGAATATAAGATGTTGGTGTAGGCTTGAATATTTTTGGTTAAACATATTTGTTTTAATGAATGAATATATAGACTATATTAGCCGAAATTGAAAAAGCAACATAAATTAAGAGGCAAATCGTGGTGGGTGGGATAGATGGACGGAATATTTTAGATATAATGCGAATCTTGATTTTGTAAGATATATTAGATTTTATGGGTAGAGATAAAACATTTATCAATATAGGGCGATAAAGTTGTTTTGCCCATCATAGACTTTGCAAATCACTGCCCAAATCGAAGTTCGTCAAAGATGTGGGTCTTAATATAAAGTTGTTTACAATTTTGGATCGATAGGCTTTTTAAAAATGGAATTTGAGATCTGAACATTTTTTTCACGAAGCAAACGAAACTGAAAGCCTCGGTTTAATACTTATTAAACCTAACCCACAACGAGAATAATAATAGGCTTTTTTTTGTAATTTTACGATTAAAAATGGCATTTAATTTCTAAAGTAGTTTCATCACAGTCTCGTAGAAATTCCTTTTTTAATATATTAGAGGAAAATTAATATTGCAATACTAGTAAATCCGTGCTTGGGTTGCTTTGCTTAATTTTAGAGTCAAATTTTATAATATGAGTAAAGTATTTTCCCGCTTTTTTTATTAATATTTTATTGCATTTCTTTAGTTGACATTTTTATACAATGTCTGTTGACATAAACTAAAAAAAAACTTCTATCAATTGACCTAATAGTTTTTGCGCGATTCGCGGACTATAATTATAATATATAATCACCTACATCAATTACATTGGTTGTAAACGGGCAGCTAGTGTCCATGTATTGTGTTTATTCACTTGGTTTATTAACCATTAGGTGTAGACATTCTGAGTATGCCAATTACAAAAAAGCAGATCCTTGATGAAAGTTCCAGCATATTCAACTTCAAATAAACACGGGCTTAGCATACAACTTTGCTTTACGCCGGTCTTCGTTTCGAACTATTGTGAAATGTTTTCAAGATCCCATACAGCTATTGTTGTTTCAAGATACAGGATCTGCAAAAGACGTCCGAACTTTGATGACATTCCCATTCCATACATCTTGTTCATCAATACATTTCTGTCTATCGTATCAAACGCTGCCCTAAAATCAAAAAAAAAAAAAAAATAATATAATTTCTTGTTTTCGGTTAAAAAGGAATCCTCGATACTTAGGAGGATGATGTTATCTATGGTTGAATATCCCTGTTTGAATTCCTTGTTTAGCTTGTGTCACTCTATTCACGATTTGAGAATGTTTTGCAGGATCGATGTGAATATTTTATAGGATTCTTGTTCATGAGCTGTGCCGTACTTGTATAATTCTGAAGGTATTCTATCTGATCAATCTGCTTTATCATATTTGAGACCATTTATTGGATGTGGATACCTCTTCTTTCAATATTGTTTGTTGAAGAAGTTCATCTTAAAAAGCAGGCTGCGAAAATTTTATCCTATTATCGCTCAGAGAGAAGTGATTAAGAACTTGACAATAATTTATTCTCAAGTATCAAAATTAAAATGTCGTTTGGTGACAAACATATACTTTGCAATATATTTTTGAGCTATCTTTCCAAAATAATATTAGTTCTTACAACAAGCTAGGCTTTAGGCTCGTTACTTTTTTCTCCTCACACAGTATCTTAAGTTTATGGTTATACTGCAAATAGCAAGTGGACTTTTCATTGCATCGCCTACAGCGATTTCAAATAAGGGTTCTTGAAATAAACCTATTCCTCTAGATATTTTGAATACCGAGGCCGCTTCCTTAATACAATCTTCGATGCTTGCCAGATCTTAACTTTCTTGCGCCGTCAGACATAAATCCAATTGAATCCAACCTTTGTTTCTTTCCATTGAAGCTTGGGCATGATCTTAAGGTTCACGCTATAATGTTTGATTTCCTTTATACAATTCCCTGTTTTAACCCTAGGCTGTCTGAAATGACCTCTCAGATCATATTCTGCATCTCTTCTTCTATTAATGTCACTGACCACCATCAGATTTGAAATTGTTTCAGACAACAAATTCCCAAATTTTATTGAAATCTATTTTCCAGTGGTTTCAGTTAAAATAGTAGTATGAAATACGCATAATTTCTTTTTCTATTTCTATTTTTAGATCTACTCAAATAATATCATCTAAGAACTTACATTCGTAAGTTACTATTCAAAGCCTTTTTTACATCGAATATGCATCCCCCACTTGCCCTGTTTTTGTACACTACTACTTATTTACACCACAAACAAAGTAGCATCCTAGCTACATTTGAATTTTAGTTGATGCTTTCTTGATTCGTTCTTGTTGATTCTCATTTTTGCTACTCAGTAAAGTTGAATACAGAGTTTGAGCATTCGGCAATTTTGGTATTCGAGATGTTGAGCACTGGAGATTTTGAGCGTTCGGGATTGTCAATTTTTGCGTTTCGAATTTTTGTGATTTCAGATTAAGCCTCAATTCCCTCTCAGGTTAGGTGGTTAATTTCACATACCAGCTTTTGAATATTTTTTTAAATCATTGTGAAAAAAATTAGTTTTATTATGTGTTATATATTTTGTTTTCCATGTTAAAAAAGCGTTTTCGACAATGTTTTTTTTTATTGTAGAAAATAAAGAGGTTTTTATTAAAAGAGAATAAATTTAAATTGGCAACACTGTTTCCCGTTACAGTGGATTTGAAAGTTCTCGGTTGTTTTGAGCTTAGTTTTTTTTTTTGTAAATTATCATGAATAAACTCACGCTGGAGCAACGTTTGCAAATTTTTCAAATTTATTTTAAAAAACATGGTTCAAACTCATCGGGGCTTACTTGCTTTTTATGGTGCTCATAACCGTCCACCAGAGTGATTAATTCAAGAAATTATAGAATATTTAATTTTTCGTGCGAATTGAAGACATTGGATTACTTTCTTTGGTGATTTAAAGTAATCCGCTTCTGAAAATAAACCACATTTAATATGGTGGTTACTTGTGATAACCACCATTACAATTGTAGTGTTATTTAGAGTGTTTTGCTAATTCTACATGATTAATAAGAGCACAAAAACAGTTTCGATGTAAGAGAATTTTTCGAAGAATGGTAGCTCGAGTTTATGTCAACAAGCTTCTAAGGCATAGAAACAAAGTCAACACAAAAAACATAAGCAAATAGTTTGCTTAGAGCAGCTCCTTTTAGCTTTAGCAATGTGGGCAACATGAACCAATAAGAAGTAAATTGAAAAGACCTTGAAAGCAGTGATGTCAGTACCGGCCAAGAAGGGTATCTGTTTGCATGAAAATTGTAGGTCCCCTCCGTTCATGGTTTTGAGTCTTAAGATATAAGGTTAAGGCCTCTTCGATCCATTGGCCTCTAATTAATTTTTGTTTTAATTGAGGTCTTATGCAAAAAAGTCATAGTTATTCATTTTCCATTTGTAAATTAACCTTCTTCTATTTCGTTGACTGCAAGCTTCTAACTTTCAACTCACAAACTGTTGATTCAGTGTGTACTAAACATTAACTAGGAGGGGTGTAAAAACACTAAACGTTTACCTGTTGTTTTAATATTTGTATCTAAATATCAAAGACGTTTTACGACAATTGTTTAAATAAATTCTATAGCAAAAAATTAGTTATAAAAGATATTTCTGTTATAAAAGTGCTGATTCTAATGAGAGAATTTTTCGAGAAGAAAAAAGGATGCGACAATTTTAGTTCTTTTACGACTTGTTTACGACAAATTTACGACAATTGTTAAATCTGTGCTTTTTCGAGTTCATTTTACCCTATTTTTGAGAAATTTTAATCAACTAACTTACTTGTCAAGTTACCAATACCAGGGGTTAATTAAAAAAAAAACAGCGAAATTTTTTTCTTTTACGACAAATTTACGACAGTTAATTTAAATTTAAATTTTAAAGTATTAATGCTAACTTGACGGACATGAAAAATTGTACGTTCAAAAATATTTTCTTTTTAAACTTTATTTTATTTTTATAAGTGAGTTTTTATTTTTGTATTGCTCGTTAAGAGTCTGCTCTGCTTTTAGTCCCATATTTTTAAGCGAGAAAATACTCGTAAATGTACGTAAAGGTACCTACAGAATATTTGTCCTTCATGTATTCAGCCAAGATTTTCCAAATCGGAGTTCCATACCTTCAAGAAAATATGACAAAAATGCTTGCAAATGACACACTTAAATAAAATGCACGACTGGGTCGCACGAATATGCTCCTATGTAAACGACAAAGAATTTCAAAAATGAATGTTATTAGAGAAAACTGTTCTTAAGGATAAAATTCATTTTTTAAATAACTCAAACAACTGTGTTTTAAGCAAAAATTAGTTTATGCAAGAACAAAATAACAATTCGTTGTAGTGGTTTCTTAAAAAAATAAGCTTTTGTATACAAAATTTTTAAAACATTTTTGGGAAAAAATTTTGAAACGCCAATTTAAAGTGTTTATTAATATACGAATAAAAATTAAATTTACAAAAAAAAATATTGATCCGTTTTTGAGATGTCGAGTTTTCCAAAAAAAATAGATTTTTTTTTTCAAAATTCTAAAAACAATATTTTTTTTCAAAGTTTTGAAATGCAATGTTTTTTAAACTTTTTAGAAGCTTGTATATAAAAAATTTCATTAAAATCCGATAGTGACCGATCATTATGCCGATAGCGAGAAATTCAAAATTCGTTCTATCGTTCTAGTCAATAACATCTTGATTTAATTTTTTTATGAAATGATAGATCGTAAGAATTTATCAAAAGAAAAAAAAGATTTAGCAAAATTCTCGGAACCGTTTTCGAGAAAAATACAATTTTGAAAACCATTTTTTAACTTTTGTATGGAGGATAACGTTCTTTTTAGGTAAAATATTTTTTTTTCTTATTTCTTGTATATTAAGAAACTTTTATTTATCAAGTTTTAAAAACATCGAGCATGGGGTTTTCGAAATATTGAGTTTTCAAAAATTTAAAAATCCAAAAAATTATTTTTTGAAAATTTGAATTCACAATAATATTCAAACTATTGGGGACCTTAAGCAGAAAAAAATGATCAAAATCGGTGGTACCGTTTTTGAGAAAATCAAAAACCAAAAAAAAAGGTTCCAAGGGGGGTACCGAAAATAACAATATGTATTTTGTAATTTTTTTTTCAACCATTAGCATTAACTAAATGAAATTTTTTGAATTTTTTTTTTAAAATCGGTGGGACAGTTTTTGAGAAAAAATTTTTTTTTTAAATTTCGAAAAAAATCGTATGGCGGCTACCGTTATTTTTTGTATTAAAAAAAAAAAAACTTGTGGGAGGAAAAACTTCAAAACGACATCTACCAAGTTTAACGAAAATCGGCCGAGCTGTTTAGGCTGTAGTCGAACAGACAGACAGACAGAATTGCGAGACCCACTTTTTAGTCTTCGCTATCATCGTAATGTCAACTTTCATCAAAATCTCGAGTTTGATTTTTATTCCGGATGCATAACTTGCCTTATAGTCCTATAAGTCGCAAGTAAAAATTAATCTACGTCAAAGGCATCCCAGTACAGCACTTGCAAAGTTCCTATTTGCCAACATTAAGGAAAGATGTATTTTCAAAACGTTTAATTTTCTTAGAAATTATTTAAATTTTCAAAATAAATTTTTTTGGCCTTTAGTGCACAAAAATAAAAATAAAAATTAATTTAATTTTATGTTTTACCTTATTTGAAATATAAAAATAAATGTTCATTAATTTTTTAAGGATGTTATTTATTTTTCATCATTTTCTATCCCTACAATCACGGTGGTTACAAATGCTAACCACCGTGTTCTTTCCAATCATACATTTTGTATTCGAATTATTTTTGAACATAACCATAGTGGCATACGCATAATACATGTATGGCTGTGTGGCATGTATGATGTGAGTTTCAGCTTCGTTCGAAATTCTGTTTATAACAAATTATAAAAAGGCCCATTTTGGGTTTATTAGATTTTCATCTTATGCTTTGATTTAAGACAAATTTTTGCATAATAATATTATTATTGCTAAAAAGATGATTTTTACTTTGTACAATGGTACGATACCTACAATTCCAATTTTGTAAAACTTTTTTTTTTGTATTTGCGAAGAAATATTTCATATTAAGACAGCATTAGTTCGAATATTTTTGATTTACGTAAGCAACCCCTGGTTGTTTAAACGAAAGTTAAATTCCAACAACTTTCCTTTTTTGGGACCGTATAACCAAGGTTAAAAATGCCCACATTATTCAAATGACTTCCCAAATAATAAAAAAAAAACAACCTCCCAGTTAGACTTATGTCAAAACAAAAACAAACCTAGTTTGTGTCGTTTACAAGGTTTAATAGCCGTACTCGTAATACTTCTTCGGCAAAAACAATATTTAGCTCCAAAAATAGGTCAGAAGGTCTAACATTTCATCACACACAAGTTTGTGATTTTTTTAAAATAAAAAAAATGTCGCCCCAAGCGCTTTCATCTCATCTCATCGATTGTATCTATTTTTCACTTTAAACTTTAACCATGGTCTATGGTCTGGTCATGCGACGCCTTTCATAATCATTCTTTTGTTTTATTTTTATCGCTTCAGATCTTTTTTTTGTCTTTCTCATTTTTTCTTCGCAAAAAGGTCAATAGCTTTGCACAAAAATAGCAAACGCGCCATTGAGCCAAGTTCATAACCCAACGCCTTCGGAGATAAAATGCGATTGAGAAGAAATAATAATACAAAAAAAAAAACAAAAAACAAAAACCCACTGGAGCTCTGGCGCTGGCAGCTAAAGAAGTATAAAAGACTGCAATATTCTTCTCAGCCCACATGTTGACACCACACCAGATGCCACCAGCCTTAGCCACCACATGCCAGCGACAACGACAACGACAACCATGATGATGGTTTCTGTCTCAAAAGAATCCGATTCTGATAACTATAGCCAGCAAACAAAATATTTCTAAAAAGATACAGAATACGTCTAAAAGACTTGGCTTTTACACGAATTGGCTAGCGATGATGGTGAGAGGCTGCTGCACATAATTATTGCACTCAACTCGAAACGATTGAGGTCAACATAATAAATTGGTGGCACGACTTTAAGTGAGTGGACGGGGCGGGGTGGGTGCAAGAAGAAGTTAAGCACCGCGAAGAGCCAAAATAAAACGAACAAATAATTTTGCATTGATTTTGACCCGAATAAGACGGAAAAAGAAGGAGTTATGATGACTTGGTGTAGTTTTGTTTATAAATGGATTTCTATGTTTACAGTGGGAGAAATAGTTTAAAAATTGAATTAAATAAATCATCAACCAGAAAGGAGTCGAAATCGAAGAAAGGATTTTTCTTAAACTGAAACGTGAAAATTCAAACTGCCACGCCCACCTTCACTTTCAGATTGATTTACAAATATTTAAATTTTTTTATATTAGTTTTCCGTCTAAGCGAAACGAGTTTGTAATCAAGAAGTCCAAGAAGGTCATTTTTGTCATATCGTCACGCCTAACGTACATCTGTATAATGTTACCTCATTTTTATTAATAAGGTTTGTGTCAAAAAATCATTTCATACAAAGATGTTGAAGAAGTCAAAAAAGCCGTTTTCGTCGGTTCATCCGCTAGTATGTGCATTCATGTGTCTGGACGTCTACTGTATACATCTTTAGTTTGAGGCTTTACGTGTGAACCGATTTACTTCAAATTTGGTACAATGCATTTTTTTTAATTCCTTAAAGAAGAAATCTAAATTTTTGTTTTAGGCCATCTGTCATGCAAGAATTTAGGTTTTTTTTCAAAATTTCTCGGAAAGGGCTGAAAAGATTTCGCTTAAATATCATACCTGTAATGTAACTGCATTTTTGATTCTTACCTAAAAATGAAATGTGTTAACAACGGAGTCAGGATCTTGACGTTTTTTGAGACAATTATCTTATTTTAGATACATTTGGTACACTCTTGTTTTGCTTATGATTCTCGGACTAATTTTTGTTAAAATTTTTCAAAAAGGTACTTCTCAATAATATGGCATTCTAAAATTTTAAAAATCTGACAGTGCAGGCTCATTAAACATGGAGCGTTACATCCTGAAATATCGCCTGCTTAGTTGTGTTTTTTACTTCCGACTTATAAGTACTATAAGGCAAGTTATGCATTCGTAAAAAAAAATCGAACTCGAGATTTTGATCAAAGTTGACATCAAAATCAAACTTGGTAGACATGTGTTTTATTTTTTTCCCCCGGATGTTTTTTTATTTGTTTTTTTTTTTAAACCAAAAATACCGGTACCTGCCATACGATTTTTTTCGAAATTTTATTTATATTTTTTTTTCTCCAAACCTGTTCCACAGATTTAAAAAAAAAATCAAAAACATTTAGTTAAAGCTAGGTAATGGTTGAAAAAAAAAAATCCAAAAAATTATTATTTTTGTTACCCCCCTTGGAACCATTTTTTTTGTTTTTGATTTTCTCAAAAACGGTGCAACCGATTTTGATCATTTGTTTATGTTGAGGCTCCCCAGCAGTTTCAATATTATTGTGTAAATATTCAAATTTTCCAAAAAAAAAATTTTTGGATTTAAAAAAAAACATGGATTTAAAAAAAAAATTTCAAAATGTTTTTTTGAAAACTCAATATTTCGAAACCCCCATGCTCGATTTTTTTAAGACTTGATAAATAAAAGTTTCTTAATACAATCTACAAGATATGAGAAAAAAGGAATTATTTTACCTAAAATAATTAAATACAAATCTTAAAAAATGGTTTTCGAAAATCGTAATTTTCTCATAAACGGTTCCGAGAATTCTGCTAAAATTTTGTTTCTTTTGATTAATTTTTAAGATCTATAATTTCATAAAAAAAAATTAAACTGACTGTTACCTACCATAGAACGATTTTTTCGAATGTTGAATTTCTCGTTATCTGCATAACGGATTTTAATGAAATTTTTTATAAAGAAGCTCCTAAAAAGTTTAAAAACCATTGCATTTTAAAACTTAAAAAAAAAAATGATTTTTCAATTTTTATAAAAAAAAATCATGTTTTTTTTTGGCAAATTCGATGTCTCAAAAACGGTTTAGTATTTTTCTTGAAAATTTAATTCTCATTCGTACAATAATAAAAACTTAAAGTTGGCATACCAAAATATTTTCTTAAAAATGTTTTAAGAAATTTGTACATACAAGCTTATTTTTTTTAAGGAACCACTACAACGACTTATAGTTTTTGTTCTTGCATAAATTCATATTTGCATAGCATTCTGTTAGAACTAAAAGAATTTAAAAAAATTAATTTTATCGTTATGAACAGTTTTCACTAGTAATATTCGTTTTTAAAATAATATTAAAATATATTACATAGGAGCAAGTTCGTGCGATCCAGTCGTGCTTTTTATTTTTGTTTTCGTTGGTGATACATTACTTTACAAGTCTTTCGCATACATTTTGAAACAACGTTTTTATGATTTCCCATAAAACATACCCACAAAAACGCGTACTTCTATAATTATAGATATGTTTATAGATTTTGTTTTAGATGTTAAATGATGTTTTCATTAATTTTTCTTTATTTATTTATGTTAGACTAAAAATGTTAAATATAAAGTTTTGTTTTATGTAATAAGTTTGTCCTACATTTAAAACATTTACCTTTAAAAGGTTGAATTATAAGCTATTTTATATTATTTAAATCTACTGAATATGCAGGTTTGTCTGTTGCATAAAAATTTTTTAGTACCGACACATTATTGTTTTTCAGAAAAGTTATTTCTTTTTTTAAAAAATGTCTAACTCTGTCGCAGAGGTTGTTCCACGGTCATTATCTGATGCTTGGATTTTTACTTTACCTCTATCATTTGATTGCTTGGTGGTTAATGACTTGTGACCAATCTATCTGTCTGTCAGATTGTCTGTCAATTTCATTGTTAGTCTATGAAGTGTCTGAGCTAATTTGATATGAACTCAAGATTGACGTATCCAACCAGACAAAAGCGAATAAAGCTGTGGTTATAACGAGGTGTGAACGACACAAACACCTCGTCATAAAGTGGAATTTGCAATTGTCAATACGAATAGCCTTGTGGGACACTATAGGAGTTGCTGATTAATAACATTTTCAATCGGCTGAAATATTTTGTGTAACAAATCAATACTAGTCTAAGTATTATGTTAGATATTCCACTTTAGACGAAAAAGGAGAGCTGGTAAACTTGGGAACCCGATAGATCTAAATAAAAAAAAAATGCAATACTATACCACTGGAGCTAGGTGGGGAATTGTGCTACATTATACGATATTCTATTTATTTGTAAAGTTGAAACAAAATCAGTCAACTCTCAAAAATTGTCAAAACACTATTTCCATCGTGTGAATTTATTTCCTCGAAACCTTTAAAGCACTTATATTCAGATGAAGGTACGAAGTTTAATCAAAATCGTTAGAGCCGTTAAAAATAAATTTAAACAAATATTATCGTTGTAGGAAATTAACCATTCTAGATTTTAGCTCGAGTTTTATATTTTAAGCTATGCATATGCATTTGCAAAAAATGGAGCACTAGATTTTGATCAGACTTGACATTACGATGATAGGGAAGACGAAAAAAGTGTGTCTCGTAATTCTGTCATTCTGCTGTTCGACTACAGCTTAAACGGCTCGGCCGATTTTCTATAAACTAGATAGATATCTAGTATTTTTAAGTTTTGCCCCCAAAAAGATTTCTTAAACCAAAAAATAATGGTAACTGTCATACATTTATTTTTCTTTTTCAAAACTGCTCCAAAGATTTTCGAAAAAAAAAATAAGAAAATTTCATTTAGATAAATGTTGAAATTTGTTTGCATTGAAGCATTTTTAACTCTCGATTTTTCAAAAACTGTGCAGCTGATTTTGATTAATTTTTGTATTGAAATTTTCAAAAAATGGTTTTTGGGATTTAAAACAAAAATTCCCAAAAATTTGTTTGAAAACTCAATCTTTGGAAAACCCGTGAGCGATATTTTTAAAAGCTTGACAATAAAGAGTGTTTTTAAAACTAGGCATCTGAAAATAACTAAAGTACAAATGTATACAAATTGTTTTAGAAAATCGGTGCCCAGAATTTTGATAGTTTTTCTGTTTTGCTTAATGTTTATGGTCTATATCTAATTTTTTGTCTTTGATATTATCGACATGTATCGGATTTAATAGAAATTTTCAGCTAAAAAAATTAAAAAAAAAAACTACATATCAAAATTTAAAAAAAAAAAAACTATTTTTGAAAAGAAAAACATTTTTTTGAAATCATTGATTTTTTTAAGTTTAATTTTCATTTAAAATCATTAACTAAAAATTTGCGTACCAAAATTTAAAAATTTTGTTTTTTAACGTTTTTCTGTAATAACATCCGTTTTTTAAATTGTGAGATAAATTTTGTGCATTTTCTTTTTTTTTTTTATAATGAGCGCACACTGAAGGGGGTTTGAATACCCTAAATATGGTTAACATAGTGTTTGCGTTAGGACAATAGGACGTAGGGAAAGGTTGAAGAGGAGATACCGATGTAGATTGGTTTTCAAGCTCTGCATATTCAAATTCAAGGGGAAAATAGAGCTTCGTTTAGTACGGCTTAAGAAAGAACCTCTGTAGTTGACAAAATACGTCCGGAGTTGGACTCAAAGGTGAATTTATGGATATTCGTAGGAACTCTGGATCCCAAATAGGTATGTTGAAGGAGCACCAACCGTTAGATTGAATATCCAGGCAAAAAATCATATATTAATATAATGAATAGTTTCAGAGTTTCGGATACAAAACGGACCCCTGGGGCACACCAACATTTATTTTGTGAATTTCAAACTTTCAATAAAACTTGAATTGATCAGCCTGAAGTCTTTTTTACCAATCCAGCTAAGAAGAGATGTATCGATACCAAATGCACGCATTTTCGTTAAAAGAGTCTGATGCCAAACTGTATCAAACGCTTTTGACAGTGGGGGGGGGGGGGGGAGTTGGGGGATATTCACATCTTAAGGGACTTGGCTAGACAAAATCTTTTGTCTATCCATTCGGAAAAAACAGGGATCATATTAAAGTGTTCAGTACCAAATTTGATTCAAATCGGTGAATCTTCTGAGGCTCTTCCTCGATTTACAATGGAAGCACAATCACATTGACAGTATAACGAATATATTTTAATTAGACACCAAGAGCTCTTAGAGTCCCTAAATCTAGTGACTTATTATTCTGCCGTGTCCGGACGGTTCAGATGAGAAGCACTTCTTCAGAAGAAAGCATTTTGGAGGATTTGTCAATTTCTATAAAAGGGCAGTAATCACTCCTGAAAAAAATTCTAGATTTTTAGGTCACAGCGAATGGAAATCGAACGAAGACTTCTGCCATTTCAGTCCGACACGTGCCAACCTTACGCTAATGAAATTTTCCAATTTTCCTGAATTTTTGTGTACGCCCAAAACCTTACAATTTCAATTCTAATGACTTAACAAAGTTATTTGAACAGTAAATATCGTCCAAACCCATATTCACACCTTGTATCAACCACTAACTTGTCGAAATGTAAATAACACATTAGCATTGTGTTACCTTTTTGAAATAACACGAAGAAGACAAAAAAATAAGAACACCACCGATCTTATCGCAAATTAGGCTAACGAATTTCCAACTATTACATCAATCATTATGTCTTTGAAACCTGCCACCACCATAATTGCCATCGCACTAAAGCCGTATTTCTTGCTATGCTCATTGCTCTTTTTTTTTTCTTAGTTCTTCCAAACCACGCAATGGTCGTCGCAAAGTGGCCAACAATACCATCAACAAACCATCCACTTTGAACGAGATTCTGTCAGAGTTGTTAACTACAACTCACGTAATAGCTTATTTTAGGAAAGTGACTTCCATGGCTTACCTACACCGCCGCCGCCGCGCCGGCCGTTCCACTATACCCTGCTGTTCAAATCAAGACTGACAACAGCAGCCATCTACATGTCAACCTGTTGAGTTCTATCAATTTGTCAATTGATTTCCGAGCTCGTTTTTCTTCCTCCATAGGCAAGGAATGCCATTGTTACGTTGGCGTTTGATGTTTCGTTTTTTTACCTTTTGGACCTTCCAATACCAACCTCACTTATAAGTGTACACTTTACCCCAAGAAAAAGTGATTGTAAACGTTTTGAGTACTCCTTTAATTATTCTTCCGTAGGGGCCAATTTTTTTTTATTTTTTTACGAGAGCCACTAGTGCACGACGGAGAGTAGGTATTAACATCAATTTAGGCAAATGGTTAAGGTGTTCCCCAAATGACCATCATCTTGAGGCTTAGATCTTTTAGTCTTCTGGTTGGGAAATCTGTTCGTATTGGAGGAGTGTTGATATATTGTAGGTATAGGTTTTTGGAATTAGAAAATTATAGCTTTTGTTTGTTTTCGTTGAAAGACAACGGTAAACAAAAATAGGATGAAATAAATCAAAATGGTTTTATTGAATTGAGTTGATTTTATAGTTATAAATCAAATAATGATTTAGGGTTCAAATGTAAGTGGGAGTATTATAGCTTTAATGGAGACTAATGGGGAAAGTGGCAGCTTGATAAGATTACAGGTTAAGTTGAAGTATCTAATTGATGTCAGCTGTGTATCTCACATTTTAATTGAAGAAGATCAAACGATCAGATAGATATTGTTGGGAAGTATTTTAGGAAACACCTATTTAAATACCAATCTTTTGTTAACGGTGGTGTAGGGAAAAAATAAATAAAAACGTGACATGATTGTACAAAGAAGCGGAGCATTTGACAATGAGTTCTTATTTTTAACACATGACTTGGTCTTAAGTATTTATTTAAACAAACTTGTGGAAATAAGCTTTTTTTTTGTCTACTTGAAGAGACAAAGAACAAAAGTTTTACTTTGTATGTCAATTGTCTGTGTATTTCTAAATCATGTGGTTAAATACAGGGCTGTTAGTGACGTTAAGGTTTCGCTTGCGATGGCAAAAAACTTCCTTTAATAAACCACTTTTTAATATATCTTTAAGTAAGTCATATTCATACACACATACATATATGACTACGTACAGGTGTGTAGATTTTTGCATGCAGCCAAATATAATTACACGGGTTCTAATGTGTGAGGGCTGCGAGTTTTATTATCGTTAAAATGAAACACAAATTAATCTTGTTTTCCATTCGAGGTCCAGAATCAGACTGCATTTTATTTTATCAAAGTATCTTAAATGTAGCTTCTTAAATGTATCATGATCGTTGGTCAACTTCAACGATCATTGTTTATCTTTTAATTTAATAGCAAAAGATCCATAAGGGATTCTTTGTGTCACCAAATAAACTGTTGATTTCACAGTTTTATATTTATTATAAACAACGTAAGCTTCACAGAGAATGCCTCATTGTTTATAGATATCTTGATATTTAACGACACAAGACGTTTATAGTTATAGGTTTGTAAACAATGGAAGCTCCATAGAGGATGCTTCATTGTTTATGGATTTTACTGATTGTGGTTGTGGGGGGTCTTCGGTTATGTTAGATATAACTCGCCCTCCCTTTAAATTCGAGTCCCTTCGAACTCTTACAAATTTACAGTAAAAAATTTTGATAAAAATATATAGCAATACTAAAATAATTAAAGCATAGAGAATGCTGAATTTATAATTAATTTTACTGTTCTTTTCAAAACCTTCTGATATTTCATTCAAATTATAAAAATTTAATGGACTCATAGTCTCTGTCAAATTTTCTGATAAGATATTTGTATTTGGTATAACAATATTGTATTTAGCTTCATAACGTTTAATATAAAAATTATCAATTACAATTTCGCATTTTTCAAATCTGACGAAATAGTTTCCGACCAGTGAGTAGGAAAAGTTATTACATTTATTGATCAGCACAGTATTTACATTTATAAGTAACATATTACCAAAATCGACTTCTTTTATAATTTTATCTTTAAAAATTTTCTTAGTACAATTATTATAATAGTTTTTTAAGATATTTGATACACATTTATTTGTTTTTTGCATTTTCGAAATGATGTTTTCGTTTTCAACTTCATATGTTTCATTGTTTATGGTTACAACTTTTTTCTAATCTATATTTATTTGCATAAAGTTTTTATTTGGTATGGGAAGTACAGTATAAGTTTTTATTTTTTCATTGAAAAAATTCGGAATTAATACAGCAAATAAAATTACATCATTTCTTATAGTTCCTAAATTACACTTTATAAATCTTAATTTTTCACCATCTATATCAAAAAAATCAATTTCTTCATTTGTCAGAAAAAATCTATTCATTACATTATGTCTTGACATGAGAATATTATCTTGAATTTTTTCAATTTGAGTCTTAACTTGGTTTATTATTATAAGAAAATTATTGTATCTTGTCATCTTAGTATTTTCTTCAATTGATTTTTTATATGTTTTATTTAGCCATTCATTATGTGAATTAATAATTAATCTTATATTTGACAAGTAGTTGTTGAATTCGTAATTAATTTTTATCTGTTTATTCATATTTGAAATAAGATTATGTTGATTCATATCAATTATCTTGAAATGGTTATCAATGCTTTCTTTGTCTTCGTCATCTAAATTTCCAAAAAGCCAATTGATTATTCTTCCTCCCACATTTACCAAAGCTCTTCTCTTTCTTGTGTGAATAGTTATTGTCGATAAAGAATGTTCTAGTTCATCAATTTTATCGTTAAGATTTTTACTAAGCTCAGAATTGTTTATCAATAAATGAAAACTGTTTACGCTTATTTTAATATTCTGTATAGTTTTATTGAGTTCGTTAAGCTCAATAACATGAATTATTTTTGAGTAATTTTGAATAACATTTACTGGTTCGCTTTCTAAGATTGCATATCCGGCTTCTGTTTCAATTTTATTTACTTCGACGGACCCCATTGTGGTTGAGGAAAAAGCAATTATGATAACAATTAGTGTTGCGATCATCTGAAATTCATTTGAAAATGGTTTCAAATTATTTTATGTGGTCGTTTAATTTGAACTATATCTACTTTCTTATTTCTATTTGGATTAAATTTCAAAAATCTCTTAGCAGTCTTATGTCTTATTGCTTTTGGGTTTTTTATGTATAAATCGTTTGGATAATAGTTGGGTATCTGTTCCCTCTTTGAATTAATTCTGTTAATTGCTTTAATTTTATTTTCCTGCATTGTCTTTGATATTTTCTTAAAATCTAAGTCTAAACGGTTAATGAAATCTATCGGCTTTATATTTGTTGTGGAGTGAACTGTATTGTTATAGAACCCTACAGCCTGAATTACTAACTCTTCAGTATCAATATTTTCTTGATTTCCTTTTATTATTCGAATATGTTCTAAGAGTGTTGAATGGAATCGCTCAATATCGGAATTTCCCGTATGAGAATTTGGTGTAGTGAAATGGGTTTTTATGTCTTTTTCTCTACAGTATAAACTTATTAAACTGTTGTTAAACTCGTTATCGAATATTAATAAATTTGGTTTTCCTAGTAATGCAATTCTTTCTTCTATTTTGACTTTTATGGTACACATATTTTTATCATTGATTTTATGTACACTTCCTATTTTTGTAAATCTATCTATACTTGTTAGGAAATAAGTTTTATGTACCTGGAAAATATCTAAATGTACAATCATGTTTGGTCTGTCCGGTGTTTCCGTATGATTAAAATATTTTTTAAAAGGTTTTCTGTCATATTTGTTTTCATTGCAAACCTGACAACTATTAATGTACTTATTAATGTATTTTATAATATTGGGAAAGAAATATTTGTTCTTAATTTCTTCAAAATTTTCTTTTATTCCTCTGTGATTTGTATCAATGTGAATCTTTTCAATTATCTCAATAACTTCTTCTTCATTTTTTAAATCCGTAGCCAAATGACTACATTTAACAAATCTTAAGTTCTTGTCATTACTAAACAATTGAATTAACTTTTGTTGGATTACATTATATTTAGAGTCGTCAAGATAAGAATAGATCCCAATTGTTCCTTTCCGAAGAGTTCTTCTAAAAATATCATTTAAGTAATGATCATGTGATAGATCATTGTCATCTATGTATATTATTTTATACTTCTTGAATAAAGTTTCTTCTTCAATAATTTTAGATTGTACAATTCTAATTTGGTTCCTATATTTGTTGACTATACCTTCAATTATTATAAAATGATCATCTAAATTCTCTTGTTCGCTATGAACAGAATCTATATCCATGCTTTCTCCTGAAGCTTCAAAAATCGATTTTATATCAAAAACCTCTTCTTCTTTTTCGACCTTTTTATTATCCTTTTCTTCAATTCTACTGAGGAAATCTGCCACTTTATTTTCCTTTCCCTTTAAGTAGTCAACATCGAATTCGTATTCACCTAACATTATTTTCCAACGAATAATACGTGAATTGGGTTCTTTTAATGAATAGAGCCATTTTAAAGGTTGGTGATCTGTTTGCACCAGGAATTTTCTACCATACAAATATGGCCTAAAGTACTTAATACCCCAAACGATGGCTAGAAGCTCCTTTTCCAAAGTACTATAATTTTTCTCATGATTGTTAAGCGACCGACTCGCAAAACAAACTGGTTTTCCGTCTTGTTGAAGCACTGCTCCCAGAGCAACATTGCTTGCATCCGTTGTAAGGATAAATTTTTTATTAAAATCGGGATACGCTAAAATTGGGAAAGTAGTTATAAGTCTTTTCATTTTTTTGAATGCCTCTATGTAATCCGGATCTGTAAGATTTATTTTGGAATCCTTTTTAAGGTATTTTATTATTGGATAAGCGATTAGAGAGTAGTTCTTTATGAACTTTCTGTAAAATCCTGTCAAACCAAGAAAGGATTTAATTTCTTTTATATTTTCAGGTAAACTTAAATTGTTTATAGTATCTATTTTAGCAGGGTTAGGCTTCATACCTTCTGGAGTAATAACGTGACCTAAAAACTCCGTTTGTTTTGACAAAAACTTACATTTGTTCAATTGAATCTTTAAATTATGTTCATTTAATCTCGCGAATATCTTATTCAGGTTTTCGTAATGTTCTTTCAAGGATGTTGAAAAAACTAAAATGTCATCCATATAAATAACACATATTTTATTGACATAATCTCTAAGGGCGAAATTCATCATGCGTTGGAATGTCGCAGGCGCATTCTTGAGCCCGAATGGCATTCGAACGTACTCATAATGACCCATTGGAGTGGAAAATGCTGTTTTTTCGATATCGCATTTATCCATGAGAATCTGGTAAAACCCTTTGGCTAAATCCAAAGTTGTGAAATATTGCGACCTACCAAGTTTATCAAATAGTGATTCCATATTTGGAACGGGATATTTATCATCCGTAGTGATTTGATTTAAATTCCTATAGTCTATGACTATTCTCCATTTTTTTTCATTTGAATTGTCTAGTTTCTTTTCAACAATCCATAAAGGCGAATTATAAGGGGATTTACTCGGCCTTATAATTCCCTGGGCCAGCATTTCTTTTATTTGTCGCTCAATTTCCTTTTCGTGAATTTGAGGGTAGCGGTATATTCTTGAATAAATCGGTTTACTAGAACTCGTTATTATTTTATGTTTAACGACATTAGTAGCTGTTAAAGATTGACCTTCAACATAAAATGTTTTTCTGTTTTTTCTTAAAAAACTGAGAAGTGTAGATTTCTCCTCGCTATTTAATTCGTCATGAAGTAAATCTTCTAAGACATTGTCTTCGTTCTCAAGATAGTGAACATCTTGATATTCGAAAGGTGGTATCTTATCAGGGTCAATAATAATTTCGGAATTATTTACTATTAACTTGTTGTTTAATAAATCAATAATAGCTCCTAAGGGAGTTAGTATATTATTTCCTATTATGCAATCGAAGGGTTTTTCCCCAAAATTGGATATTTTAACCGACATAGTTTTATTAGGACAGTTAAATTCTTTTGGTATCATTACTATTGCTTCTGTACTTATTATGGTGTACCCTGTTAATGTATTTAATTGTATTTGTTTTTCTAAATTTTGCACCGTCTTCAAATGACCAAAAACCCTATAATCACCTAGAGTTGTAGCAGCTCCTGTATCAATAAGACACCTAATTGGAGTTGCATTTATTGTAAGAAATACTATTGGTAGTCTGCAATCCGAGGCCGTTGATGAAAATTTCCGGAATGGATCATATCTACATCCATTGGTTCATTATTATGATTATTTCTATTATTTCTGAAAATATTTTGTCTTCTCGAATAATTATTATTGTTTTCAAAATGCCGATTATTATTAAAAGAATTATTTCTTAACTGTTCGTTAGGCTTATTAAAATTTCTATTGAAATTATTATGTCGAAACGGATTTGGATTCCGATTTGAATTATTTTGGACAGGAAATCTGCCAGAATAATCATTTCTCGCACTATTATTGTTTTTATTCTTCAAATAAATGTCTTTCGTTAAATTATTCTCCACATAATAGTTATATGCAGCAGAAATGCTATCTATGTTGTTTTGCAAGAGAAGAGCCTTAATATAAGTGGGGATGAAATTAGTATAAATTCCAAATATTATTTGAGAATTATTGAGTGGTTTATAATTTTCATCCTTAATTAACTCAAGATTATATTTTGTGTTCATTGTGTTTAAAATTGACTCTAGTTTACTGTGCAAATCTTCTAAGTTACTTACTTTAATATTTAATGCTTCCTCCCTTAAATGGAAAAATGTTTGTTTAACTCCAAACTCTCTTCTAAGTTTCTGGATGATGTTATCCCACGTTGGGTCAGTGAGGCAATCGACTGATCGCAGCGCTTTCCCTTGTAACTTGTTGGCCAATATAATTTTTATAGTTGATTGGTGCTCTTCTGGTGTTAGCGACAAAATCGCCGAAACATCCCTCAGGTAGTTTTGTAATGTATAGTTGTCTTCACCATTGAAATTAGGAATTCGTCTTGCCTCTTGCAAGGACTCTGATAATGATAACGACGCCATTATTTATATTATAATTTAATTGTGTCTCTTCTTTTTATTTTATTTAAAATAAAAATTTTTTTTTTTTTTTTTTTTTGTTTGTTTTATTATTAACTCGATATATTCATGTATACACTGCACTGTATGGTTTAGTTTTTAGATACAGATATACACTGCACTTTATGGTTTGGTTTTTAGATACAGATATACACTGCACTTTATGGTTTGGTTTTTAGATACAGATATACACTGAACTTTATTTATTAGGGAGTTTCTTGATTACCAAAGAAATCCCATCCTCGTCGCCAGTTTTATTATCGTTAAAATGAAACACAAATTAATCTTGTTTTCCATTCGAGGTCCAGAATCAGACTGCATTTTATTTTATCAAAGTATCTTAAATGTAGCTTCTTAAATGTATCATGATCGTTGGTCAACTTCAACGATCATTGTTTATCTTTTTAATTTAATAGCAAAAGATCCATAAGGGATTCTAAATGTATCATGATCGTTGGTCAACTTCAACGATCATTGTTTATCTTTTAATTTAATAGCAAAAGATCCATAAGGGATTCTTTGTGTCACCAAATAAACTGTTGATTTCACAGTTTTATATTTATTATAAACAACGTAAGCTTCACAGAGAATGCCTCATTGTTTATAGATATCTTGATATTTAACGACACAAGACGTTTATAGTTATAGGTTTGTAAACAATGGAAGCTCCATAGAGGATGCTTCATTGTTTATGGATTTTACTGATTGTGGTTGTGGGGGGTCTTCGGTTATGTTAGATATAACTTGCGCTTCATTCAGAACTGTAACATTTCAAGAACAAGCACCAAAACCAGTAAGAGAATTGTAATTGTACTTCAGTACTCGGGTATTGATACTTCAAAAAAAGCCAAGTAGTTATATTTTTTAAGTATTTCGTACTAAACTTGAGCTTGACTTGACCAGTACTCCCAAGTACTTAATCAGTACTTTGATTCATGACATAAAAAATAAACTCAATAGTCTATAGAAAGTACTTTAAACTACTGGCCGAATACTTGAAGTACTGGTCAAGTAATTGAAACTACTGCCCAAATATTGTTATAAAAAAATGAAAAATACTAGTTTTTGAAAAAATCCAATTAACTACCATTATTTTGTAAGTACTTTGTCGCAAGTATTAAGTATTGTGTACTTAAGTACTAAAGCACTTGAGCTGTACTTGACCAGTACTTCTAAGAACTTAATCAGTTCTTTAGTTCAAGAATTAAACATTACTCAATATTCTATAAAGGACTTGAAAATTGAAATTACTTGTCAAGTACTTAAATTACTGCCCAAGTGATATGGTAGTGTGGTTTGGTACATGTACTCAAAAAAATTGAAAAATACTAGTACTTTCATTTTTTCAAGTACCAGTACCCAGTACTCGTACTTGTACTTGAGAGGACCGAAGACCTGAAATACTTAAGTTCTTTACAGGCCTGAGCTCATTAGTATATATATTTATATAAAAATCGATGTGTGTGCATTTGTATGTTCCCTATATTGAATCCAAAACGGCATGACCGACTTTGATGAAATTTTCAGGCAATCTTCAGATTACAGTAGGCGATCCTGTGAAGTTTCTCGAAGATTATTAAATAAAATGCACGACTGGGTTGCACGAATTTGTTCCTATGTAAAAGACTAGAAATTTTGAAAACGAATGTTACTAGCGAAAACTGTTCAACAGGATAAAATACAGTTTTAAACTCTTTTAGTAGTAAGAGATAAAAACAGAATGCTATGCAAATATGAATCTCGGCAAGAACAAAAATTATAAGTCGTGTTAGTGGTTTCTTAAAAAAAAATTGGTACGCCAACTTAAAGTTTTTATTATTGTACGAATAAAAATTAAATTTCCAAAAAAAAAATGTTGAGCAGTTTTTGAGATATCGAATTTTCCAAAAAACAATAATTTTTTTTTCAAAAACTCGAGAAATATTTTTTTTTCAAGTTTTGAAGTGCAATGTTTTTCAAACTTTTTAGAAGCTTCTCTATAAAATATTTCATCAAAATCCGTTATGCAAATAAAATTCGAAAAATTCGTTCTATGGTAGGCACAGTCAGTAATATCTTGATTTCAATTTTTTTCTTATTAAATTAGAGATCGTAAAAATTAATCGAAAAAAAAAAATTTTAGGAAAATTCTCGAACCGTTTTTGAGAAAAATACGATTTTCGAAAACCATTTTTTAACATTTGTATAGAGGGTACCGTTAGTTTTAGGTAAAATAATTTTTTTTCTCGCATCTTGTAACTTATATTAATAAACTTTAATTTATCAAGTTTTAAGAAAATCGAGCATGGGGTTTTTAAAATATTCAGTTTTGAAAACAAATTTTGAAAATTTTTTTTTAAATCCGAAATTTTTTTTTTTAATTTGAATGCATGTAGAAAAGTATTCAAACTGCTGCAAAGCTTTAGCATACAAAAAATGGTCAAAATCGGTTTCACCGTTTTTGAGAAAATCAGAAACCAAAAAAATGGTTCCAAAAATAACAATTTTTTGGAAAATTTTTGTCAACCATTTCTTAGCCTAAACTAAATTTGGGACAGTTTTTGAGGAAAAAAAATATTTATAAAATTTCGATAAAAATCGTATGGCAAGTACTGTTATTTTTGGTCTTAAAAAAAAAATAAGAAAAAAAACGCTTGGGGGAAAAAAATAAAAATAATATCTACTAAGTTTAAATAAAATCGCCGTGCTTGTAGTCGAAAAGACAGACAGAAAGAATTGCGAGACTCATAATTTAAGTCTTCGCTATCATCGTAATGTCAACTTTGATCAAAATCTCGAGTTCGATTTTTTTTTTCCGAATGTATAACTTGCCTTATAGTACCTATAAGTCGCCAGGAAACCTGTTATTCGAAAAGTTTCAAAAAAGTCGAGGATGTACCTTCAAATATTGAGTTTTCAAAAAAAATTTTTTTTTTTAAAATCCAAATTTCATTTCTTGATACGCAATACTAATCAAACTTTTAAGGGGCTTAAAAAAAAGTATCCAATCAGAGGCAATGACGGTTCATAGGGAGCGTAAACCTAGTGACTTACAACTCTCAACCATTTTTGTGTGCGTTTTTGGAGAAATGAAGGAGATCTACAATCTTCTGCCGATTTCGAACGGCTAATGAGCAGCAATTTTCATGAAAAGACAAAATCTTGGAGGATTTGTCAATTCCTCGTAAGAGGTAGTATACACTTTAAAAACTTTTTTTTTTTGCATCGAAACCAAGAACTTTTGCATGACAGTCCAAAGGGAAGCTTAAGGGTGCAAAAATTCATCAATATCAGTCAAACAGTTTTTGAGAAAATTATTTTTTTCAATCAAAAGCTTGAGTTGTTTACTAAACCAAATGTTTGTAAAAAAATTAAAAAAATCGTGCAAAGGTTATTGAGAAAAATAAATATTTTATGAATTTTTCCTAGGCTGGAGTCGAACAGACATACAGACAGAATTGTTAGATCCACTTTTTTCGTCTTCCCTGGCATCGTAAAATGTGAGTATGGTTAAAATCTCAAATGCATAATTTCCCATACATGTTATACCTGTGCATCACAAGTAAAATAATAATGACAGATTAACAGATGTCATTTTAGTTTTGACAAAACTTATGTACCGTCAATATCAGAGAACGTGCACGTGTATTCCGGGTGCATCGCCGTTTGCATAAATGCATGCAGACATTCTGCACTATGTATTAAAAAAAAAGAATTCCATCCATCCAATTTGCGATTTTAGTGTCTTTAAAATCGGAACTTTGAAAGCAACATTTTTGAACTTTTGAGCAAAATATTAATAAAATAAGAAAACAATATTTAAATATGGTTTATATAATATTCTCATGTGAGTTTAAAGTATTGCGTTTTCGCAACGTTCGCTTAAAGTATTAACTATTCGTATTAACTGTTTGTATCCAAAAGCATTACTTTCGATTACGTAGTTTTCTAAAATCATATGTTCCATCATTTTAGGCGCAGCTCTGCAGTGAAAAAAAAAACCGAATTGACAACAAAAATATTTATGAGTCAGACTGACGTTGATCAAAGATTTTTTTTTTATTGAATTTTTAAAAAATTCTTCTTCTTCCTTTGATTCGGCGCTGTTATGATCTCGATGTCGAGGGGATCATAACTCTCCCACGTATCTGCTTCACACTAGTGATCCGCCTGTGGGGTTCGCCGGGTTGACCTCAGAAATCGGCGGCAAGCCTCCCGGTTTTGTATTGTTCCATTTCTGAGGCCAACTGAATGCTGGTGTTTTTGCATTTCTTTGAGTGTTTAGGCCTACCTTTCTTTTTATTCCGAATTGGAACGTTGTATGATATTGCCTTTTTGACGGGGTTCTCAGGATCTCTCCTTTGAACATGGCAATACCAACTGTCGTGTGACTGTCAATAGTCGGTCGTGTTCAATTTTTTGGGAAATGGTATTCTTAACATGAAGGCTTCCTCGGATCTTCGTACTTCTAATTCGATCAAGCTTTGTAACTCCTGCTGTCATACGAAGCATCTTCATCTGAGCTGCCGTTAGTTTACTCTCATACTTTTTGTACATTGTCCAACATTGTGAACCGTATGTGAGTGCTGGATGCACAACTGAAGTGTAGAGCTTTCCTTTCAGCTTGGGGGCATTTTTCGGTCACAGAAGATAGCAGAATTTTCCCGCCACTTCATCCACCCTACGCTTACGCGATGATTGATATCGTCATCACAAGTAGCTTCGTTATTTATCATAGACCCCAGATATTTAAACTTTTCACACTTGGGAAGCACTACTCCATTCAAATAAATGTCTGGAATAGGCCTGTGTGGATCAGAAAATGGGCAGCATAGGTATTCTGTCTTTTTCGCGCTTATGCGGTACCCACTTCCTTCTAGAACATCCATCCATACGTCAAGTGCTCGTTGTAGGGATATCGGGTCTTCACTTATGATGGCTCCATCGTCAGCAAAGAATAACTGATGTACTTTTGGATCCGTCACTTTGCCTTCAAGCAGGTAATCAAGAACTGTAATAAAGAGCAGGGGACTCAGGACACTTCCCTGGTGTACACCTACTGTGATTTCGAATTCTTCGGTGACTCCAGCTGCGCATCTTACTTTAGTAACTGCTCCATCATACATGTCCATAATTATCCGCACATAGGTTTCTGGAACTCCTCGTTGCCTGAGGGCCACCCATGTTAGATCCCGTGGTTGCCGATCGAATGCTTTTTCAAAATCAACCAATACGACATGCAAATCCTCCAAAAAATCCCGATGTTTTTCCATAATTATTCTTATACTCTGGATTGCATCCGTGAATTTTTAAAAAAATTAAAATAAAAAATTAAATTAAAGAAAAAAATGTTATTTAGAATAAAACGTTTTTTATCACAACATAAAATTTAATTTTTCTAAGGCTTAGAAAAATTAAATTTTATGTTTTATTCTAAAAAAAAATTTTTATTTTTATTTTAATTTTTTAAAAATTCAATTCAAATATATACACGCAACATGGAGACTAAATCACAAAGAAAATTGATCAAAGATATTTCTTGCAAGCAGGACGATTGCATATTTGATGATAGCAATAATTGCGTTAAGAAATGACGATCAAATTGACGTTGATTTGACGTTTTCGAAAACGGCGTATTTCGAAAAATATATTCTTGAAATAAAGGAGCTAATATTGGAGAAAGAAGACTTCGAGGAAAATAGAAAACTACGAGATCGTTAGACGATAAGACATTATTCAATCGTCTGAAAATATTGAGTGAATTCTAAAATGATTGACTTAGTAGATTTGTCAAAAGTTTGACGACGGCTCCTTTTGGGAAATAGCCAAGCGTGTAAAAAGAGCAACCACAAAACCCACCAATAACACCAATATATTCTTAAAATGGTAATGACAAGCCAATTCCAGAAGAAGGTATGTCCGCCAAGTTAGAATTATCACTTTAAAAGATTGAAGGAATTGCACTAATATTGTTGGAAACTTGCCGTTAACGGAAACTTTTTTTTTATTTTTTTTTTATTTTTCTTTTATTTTTTTTTTATTTTTTTTTTATTTTTTTTTATTTTTTTGATTTATTTTTATTTTTTTTTATTTTTTTTTTTAATTTTTTTTTTAATTTTTTTTTTTATTTTTTTTTTTATAATAAACCCTTGGAATGCTAACTTGACAGTAAAGGTAGTACTACTACCCCTCAAAATTGCGTAAAACGAACTCAAATAAGAAAATTGAAAGTTCAAATAATTGTGGTAAATTTGTCGTAGAAAAGTTGTGAAACCAAACAAATTGTCATGCCTTTTAAATTACCCCTGGTAATGCTAGCTGACGGTCAAGATAGCATTGTCGCCACTCAAAAATTGTAAATTTAACTAGAAAAAGAAATCAAAACGTGTTAATTGTCGCAAATTTGTTGTAAATTTGTCTTAAAGCAAATATTTTTTCCCGCCCATTTTTTCTTTGTTGCAAGTCAAATTCACGACAATGACTCCATTTATTACAACCTAAAAATTTTTAAGTGGTAATGCTAAGTTGATGGACATCAGTTAGGACATTAGATGAATGAAGACTTTGGTTTCACTCAGCGAGAAATTCAAAGACGTTATCGTTACCGCAATGTTTTCATTTTTACGAATTCATTTTTTGTGTCGGTGGAAATCTTAAAAAGGCACTTGCTAATATTCGAAAACCAACAGGATCAGAACCAATCTATGAAAGATCGACAGATGATGAAAGTTTAAACATTAAATCCTTTTACATAGCGTTAAGACTATCTAGTCATGAGACTTGGTTCCTCTAAGTCTCCGCAACCTTGTTTCGTACACTTAAGACAGCTTACATTTCGGAGTTGGTATGACTTCGCCGTCGCTGATTGAGTGATACAGCGTGTTTTTTTAACCACTTCTGTCACCGTTTCTATTTAAAGGTCTCAATGTAGGCCGCTTTCTTTGTATGTACCTAGGAGCATTTATTATTCCAGGAGGGACTAAGTTTTTTCTTTTCTTTCTTTTTCTTTTTCATGTGCTCTTTAGATTTCAGCTTGGCATATAAAGTTAGGACTCCAATTAGAAACGAAAGTTGAGACCTGCTTAACTTACCTAAATATTCTTTTTTGTCTTCGGAATATTCGGTCTGCCTTCCAGTCTCTTATTTTATCTATTGCATATTGCAATTTTCTTTAGCCTTTGTGACGGATTTATCAGGCGCTATTATTGCCGTTTCGCCAGCAAAGTAGACTATGTTAGCGTTGATGTCCACTGGAATATCCCTTATACCTATATAATAAATATAGGGTTGGTCCTAAGACACTTCCTTGTGGTACACCGACTTCAATTTCCTTGTATTCAGAGTAATTTTGGTCGTACCTTACTTTTAAGAGTCGGTTCGTAACGTAGAATTTCAGTAATTCGTAGATCTGCCTGGGAAGGTTCATTTGCAGTTTGTAATCAAGTCCCAATTGCCAAACTTTGTCAAAGGCTTGATCAACATCTAAGAACAGAAATGAATATACTCGTACCTGTTTTTCTTGAACAGTCATTCCTACAACATCCGTAATTTGGTGCACTTAGTCTATAGTGGATTTTTTTTTTAAATCCAAACTGATTGTTCAGGATTAGTCTTATTTCTTCCATTATTTTGCTAAGCCTTCTCGAGGGCAGTTTTTCGAAAACATTTGCAATGATTGTTATAAGCGATATAGGTCTGTAAGATGTAACTTCTGGTGCTGGTTTCCCTATCGTTGCTAAGGTATACAAATGATTTTGCACATGTCTAAGTTTGAAGCATGTGTTAATTATGAATTGCAGTTTTTCGAGGGCTGTTGAAGATATTTCTTCAAAAACTAGTTCAGTTGGAAGATTTTTTGTTAGAGCGTGGCAATGGAAATTTCAGATTTGTCGCTTCTATCAACAAACTCTCAGTCATCTGAAGCTAAATTTGCTTCTGGAAAAGGAGGGGATGATACAATATATAGAACTGTTGTTGGTCCAATATATTGATATACAAGTATTTTCTTCAACTATCACAACTCTCAACTATCCAAATTCTATGTACGCTAATGAAACAATTATTGCTGACTCTTGAACATTTATTGTCCATGTCACTTATTTTATTATTTTACCACTAAGTAAATTAAAATTATTTCCGCACTAATAATTACAAAATCGCGTAATTAAACCACAAAAACTATATACTAAAACACTAAACTGCATTTTGTAAGACCACATGTTTAATCCAAATATTTCCATCTACCATACAGTCTGAAGGGTTGTCGTAATTAATTGCAAAACAGAAAAACGGTAAAAAGCAGATGTCCAGCAATTAACGAATCCCCTCCTAAATATTAGCACCCTTGAGTGTAGTACCATAGATTAAACCACAAATAGAAATAAATTCACCATTAAACACACGACTTAAGCTGCACAAAATAATTTGTCGAAAAACCCTTGAAATTGAAATGGTTTTTAGATTAAATTTACCCACAAAAATATAAACACTCAAAGTCAAACCCTAACAGGGACTATTATAATACGAACCATACCCAAACATATTTTATGCATCCATGCATACAATAGTCCTACAGCGGTAATTTATTACCCTGACCCAAAATCAACGTGTGTCCTTTTTAGAATGTTTCGTCTGGTGGGCGGAAATATGGTGAATATACACGAAAACCGCTGGTGCCATAACGATGTGCGATGTGGAAATAAGTAGACTAACAAATGAAACCGCAAAACGAGCGGCGCGGAGCAGTACATAAGTTAGAGGGTGTTATCCAAGATCCTTGATATTTTCAATTAGCAAAGACAATTTTTTTTTTTAAATTAAGTTGACTTTAGAGAAAAATGCCCAATTATTTTCTTGTATGAGCGCAAAACATTCGGAAAATCGCCTTAGTCATATTTGACAAGAACAACGAGTTCTACAAAATTGTAGCTAAGCACGAGAACAGTGGATGCATGCGAAGGACATGAAGCTCAGAAAGTCATCAAAACAAGAGACTGTACTCAGGGAGGGCTACTATGTCCTTGCTGTGGAGTTGTGTTATAGATGAATTTCTAACAAGGCTGGATTCTCAAAGCATACGAGTACGATGCATTGGTTTCGATCATTATGACAGCCCACAACTGTCGGGGCAAGCCACAAAAACTCTTATGACGAATTCAGAGATTCTGTCTGTAACCGCACTACACGAATGTGGAATGCTTTATCCGCGTAAAATATAAAAATAAAATGCACGACTGGATCGCACGAACTTGCTCCTATGTAATAGACGAGGAATTTTAAAAACGAATGTTATTAGAGAAAACTGTAAAATTAATTTTTTAATAGACTAAAACAACTCCTTTAGTAGTTGGAGCTCAAAACAGAATGCCATGTGATTCAAGCAAATATTAGCTCATGCAAGAACAAAAATCATAAGTCTGCACTGGTTTCCTAAAAAAAATAAGCTTTTATATACAAAATTTCTAAAACATTTTTAAGAAAAAATTTTGGTACGCCAATTTAAAGTTTTTATTATTGTTCGAATAAAATTTAAATTTACAAAAACGGTATTAAGCCGTTTTTGAGACATTGAATTTCCCAAAAAAAAAATTGTTTTTTTGTGGCAAAATTCAAAACAATATTTAAGAAAACTTAAAGTTTTGAAATGCAGTATTTTTTAAACTTTTTAGAAGCATCTCTATAAAAAAATTTCATTAAAATCCGTTTTGTCGATAATGAGTAATTCAAAATTTGAAAAAAAAAATGGTTCTATTGTAGGTACAAGCTGTAATATCTTAATTAAAATTTTTTTTATTAAATTAAAGGTTGTAAGAATTAATTGAAAGAAAAAAAATTTTATCAAAATTCTAGGCGCCGCCGTTTGCGAGAAAAATACGATTTTTGAAAACCATTTTTTAACAATTGTATGGGGGCACCTTTAGTTTTAGGTAAAATAAATTTTTTTCTCACATCTTTTAGATTATATTGAGAAACTTTTAGCTATCAAGTTTAAAAAAAATCTAGCGTGGAATTTTCGAAATACATATTGAGTTGAAAAAAAAAATTTGAAATTGTTTTTTAAAGATCCAAACAATTTTTTTTTTTAAATCCGAACAATTTTTTAAAAATCCAAAAAATTTTTTTTGTCAAATCTTATAGATTATATTGAGAAACTTTTATTTATCAAGTTTAAAAAAAATCTAGCACCGGGTTTTCGAAATATTGAAAATTTTAATAAACAAATCTGTTCAAGTTGCTAGGGAGCTTAAGCATAAAAAATGATCACAATCAGTTGTAACGTTTTTGAGAAAATCAAAAACAAAAAAAATGGTTCAACCATTACCTAGCTTTAACTGAATGAATTTTTTATTTTTACTTGCGACTTATAGGTACTATAAGGCAAGTTATGCATTCGTAAAAAAAATCGCTACGATGACTAAAAAAGTAGGTCTCGCAATTCTGTCCGTCGGTTCGACTACAGCCTAAATGTCTCGGCCGATTTTCTTTAAACTTGGTAGATATCATTTTTAATTTTTCCCCCTACACGTTTTTTTTTCTTTTTTTTTTAATACCAAAAATAACGGTACCTGCCATACGATTTTTTTCAAAATTTTATAAATATTTTTTTTTCAAAAACTGTTCCACAGATTAAAAAAATTTTTTTGCTTAAGCTCCCCAAAAACTTAAATATATGTAGGTAGAATTGTGTATTCAAATTTTCAAAAAAAATTTTTTTTTCAAAACTCAATATGTACATATTTCGAAAACCCCATGCTAGATTGTTTTTTAAACTTTATAAAAAATAGTTTCTTAATATAATCTACAAGATGTGAGAAAAAAAAATATTTTACCTAAAAATTAAGGTACCCCCATACAAATGTTAAAAAATGGTTTTCAAAAATCGTATTTTTCTCGAAAACGGCGCCTAAAATTTTGATAAACATTTTTTTCTTTTAATTAATTTTTACGATCTTTAATTTAATAAAAAAAATTTGAAATTAAGATATTACAGCTTGTACCTACCATAGAACCATTTTTTCAAATTTTAAATTACTCATTATCGACATAACGGATTTTAATGAAATTTTTTATAGAGATTTTTCTAAAAAGTTTAAAAAACATTGCATTACAAAACTTAAAAAAAAAATTATTTTATGAATTTTGAAAAAAAAAAAAAATCATTTTTCTTAAAAATTTTAAAATAAAAGCTTATTTTTTAAGAAACCACTACAACGACTTAAAATTTTTGTTCTGGCAAAAATTCATGTTTACATAGCATTCTGTTTTTGTCTCTTACTAATAAAAGAATTTAAAAAAATTAATTTTATCCTTATGAACAGTTTTCTCTAATAACATTCGTTTTTAAAATTCCTGTCGGGCAGTTTTTGAAAAAAAAAAAAAAAAATATATATATACCATTTGTAGCAGGGTTGAGTGAGGGAATTTATTGAAATGTTAATCTTGGTTGTTAAGCGCAATGGACTTGGCATGCTCGTGGTTGCTCGGCTTAAGCTCGCCGGAAGTGTGGGAACTTGTCCATGCAACTTGATTCTCAACTGCCACAAAACACAAATCATGCCAATACAAAAAATATATGTTAATTTAAATCAATTTAAGATTGAAATAAATGAAAACACGGACGGACGTTTACCACTAGAGGGCGCTGGGATGTATACATATATACAAAATTTCGAAAAAAATCGTTTGGCAGGTACCGTTATTTTTGGTCTTTTTAAAAAAAAAAAAAAAAAAAACGTGTGGGGGGGGGGGGGGGGCAATTTAAATATGATATATACCAAGTTCAAAGAAAATCGACCGAGTCGTTTAGGTTGTAGTCGAACCAACAGACAGACAGACAGAATTGCGAGACCCACGTTTTTAGTCTTCGCTATCATCGTAATGTCAACTTTGATCAAAATCTCGAGTTCGATGTGGCCTTATAGTACCTATAAGTCGCAATTAAAAATTGAGATAAAGACGTTACTGACAGTGCCTACCATAGAACCATTTGTTCGGTTTGAATACTTTCTCATTATCAGCGTAACGAATTTGAATGAAATTTTTTGTACAGAATCTTATAGAAAGTTTAAAAAAACATTGCAATCAGAACTTCAATTTTTTTTTTTTTAAATTGGATATCTAAAAACCGTCAAATGATTTTTTTTTAAAGAAAGTTTTTTATTTGGACAGTAATGTAAACTTAAAATTGGCTTTTCGATTTATTTGTTTTTTTTTGTTGTATTTTTGCTTTCGTTATTTTTGGCGTATTTCGCGTAGAACTAATTCAATTTCAGAGCCCGTTAAGATAATCCCATGAAATTTCATATTAAAATACCTTAACACCCTGTTAATCAATTTACAACTTTGGTCGCGCTATAGGCCGTAACATTTCAGTGCATTGGCCTGAAATTGATTTGACGGACGACAAAATGCGGGACCAACACGAAGCAAAACAAAACAAAACAAAAGTGTGGTGGTAGCACACCTGAGTGAGTTTCGATTTGTTTTTTTTTTTTGTTATTTTTTTTTATGTTACCAATTTTTATTAATAATTTCCACGCAAATTTAGATTTTCTTTTTGTTATAAATATTTCATCCGATTTTCATTTGAATACCGCGCTTAAGGTCATTGGCACTTCACACATTCCGAATTGGATTATAAACGGTTGATTGAAATTTGAATGTTTGATTAAATTTGATTTCAATTGTAGCATTATTTTTTTCGGTCTATGAAATATTTAATCTCATAAAATTTCAGGTCACGGCACTTCGCCCTTTTAGAAGAGCTATTCGCTGTAAACCATCCAACTGCAACAAAAGTTTAAAAAAAAAAACTACAATGCTATTAATAAATCAGAGTTGCGACATTTTGCAAAGCGTGTGCGTGTTGTAGAACTTAATTTGGATAAATTTATCTTTCAGATAAAAACAGAAACCCATTCGATGAGGAGAGATTTGGGTGGCAGTGGGTATGGGCACATGCATGTATGTATGTACATAATAACAATTATTACTTTGTAGATGTTGAGTGAGTAAATGATAGTTTGTACCGCAGGCGTGCATTAGTTATGTTTATGTAAAGTGTTTTGTTATATATAAATATTTTTTGTATTTAATTAGTGCTAATATACCTCTTCTTTTTTTTGGTTTATTTAAGTTCGGATGAGTTGAATTTAATTTGCGATATACGCTACGCAATATGATGATGTTGCGCAGCATAAAAGTGGAAATGAGGCGCGACCATTCTGGCTGTTGATGGTTGCGTTTTAAGAGGAAATTCAGAGCGGAAATATAGTTGGATTGTTTGTTTTGCTTCTTTTTTTTTTAGGAGTTGAGGCTTTTGTTTTGGTTCTTTGAATTCAGAAAAGAGAAATTACCCGTTCTTTTTTTTTTAATATTTTTGTTTTGTTTTAAATAGAAAAAACAGAAGAGTTTTGACATTATGATGGATATAGCCACGACATGCATGAATTTAAGAACTTTTTGTCACACAACTGTAAGTAGCATTGAAATATTGAGTGTTGTGCATGTAAAAAAGAATTAAGTAAAATTTTGGGTTTTAAGTTAAAAACTTAACCTCGAACTAAATTTGAAAGAAAACAATTGAATGATTAGACAAACGCACTTCACTACTAGAGATGAAGAGACGGGTACTGATTTACCCAGGATGTATCTGAGTGCACCTTTTTCTCGGAAAACAAAAATATTATCTTAACCAAATGAAGAATTTGAGACAAATTAACTCTTCACTGGATCGCACGCAGATATGGGAGGGCGGTGCTAGAAGGAACAGGGGTAAGAAGTAACAGCTAAAAAAAAAAACAGGGTTCTCCTGAAAATAAAGAATCACTTGAAAGAGAAAAATGTTAGTCTTCTCAAAAGCAACCACTTTAGATGTTAATTGGAGATAATTAAAAGAAATTCTTGGGGTGGTCCCAAAAATTAGTAAATTTTTAACGTTTATATTTTTGGGCAAGAAAGAGATACAGTGCATGGTTGTTTTTCGTGAACATGTATTTGGGATAGTATTTGGTTAAGTTCGTGTGTATTTGATATACTTACATGTTCTGTGTTCTTTTTAATTAATTTAATGGTAGGTTAAGTTGTAACACTTTTACGGAATAAGTTGTAACATGTTGAAACTAACCCCATTCATTATTTTCCAACTGATCATTTATTTATTTATTTATTAATACGAGTAGATTTGATGAGGCCTCATAACACAAATAGGTTTTTAAGGTCCTATTACATTAGCATCTTATATTGTTTTTCTTATCATATGGCTTAAAATGAAAGATACTTATATATGAGTATTTTATAAAGGAATTTTGTGAAATATAAATAATCGTAAATTAGTAACAATTCAAGGATAATAAGTTTCAACTGATTATTGTAAACAAAAAATGACGAGACCGGTTTTTGTGGTTTGTTTTTCGTTTTGGTGTAGTTTTTTTCTCTGTAATCTACCATTTCTACCATTAATTTATTTAACGGAACTATAAGATATATGTATTTGTTTTAAAAAATAAATTGATAATTTTCTTAAATAAATATTACTCATTTTTTTTTCAATTCTTGTTAAAATTTACATCGGCCTATGTTACAACTTACCCAATACACTGGGGAAGTTAAAACAACTCGAGTTGTTTTCAATGTTTTATCTTGATATGGTCTCAGCCAGCTTTGCTGAAGTTTTTTTGTTTAATTTTAGCTAAAATATGGCTTAAGTTTAAAATGTTACTTTTAGCCCCCACTCTCCCATACTTCATCTCGCTTAGAATTTTTAAGATAATATTTTATGTACAAATTATGTTTGTACATATTTTCTTTATTTCATTATAGTAAGATAATTTTTTGAAATAAGGTTTTTTCAGTTAAGTTTTTTTTAGTGCGTTGGACTGCCAGGGGTGAACTAGCTTATACGAGGAATTGACAAATCCTCCAAGAGTATCTCTTGTCATGAAAAGTGCTGCTCATTAGCCGTTCGGAATCGGCATAAAATTGTAGGTCCCCTTCATTTCTTCAAACACACACACACAGAAATAGTTGTAAGTCACTAGGCTTAGGCTCCTTATGAAACGTCATGGCCTTTAATTTATTTTTTAAGTTTTTTAAGAAAAAATTGGTATCTCGGCCAATTTAAAATACAAAAATTAAATTTCAATAAAATCATTGTATATTTTTGGATATCGAAGTTTCAAAAAAAAAAATGTGTGAAGATTTTTTAATCTTTTAAGAAGCTTCTGTATAAACAAAAAAAATTTAAATTGGCCTTGCCGATAGTGAAAAAAAATAAAATGCACGACTGGGTCGCACGAACTTGCTCCTATGTAATAGACTAGGAATTTTAAAAACGAATGTTATTAGAAAAAACTGTTCATAAGGATAAAATTATTATTATTTCTTAAATTCTTATGACAGTAAGAGACAAAAACAGAATGCTATGCAAATATGAATTTATGCAAGAACAAAAATTATAAGTTGTTGTAGTGGTTTCTTAATAAAATAAGGTTTTATATACAAAATTTTTTAAATATTAAAAAAAAAACAAAAACTTGGTACGTCAACTTTAGGTTTTTATTATTGTACGAATGAAAATTAAATTTCCAAAAAAAATATTGACCCATTTTTGAGATATCGAATTTTCAAAAAAAAAAAATGATTTTTTTTTTTTAAATTAAAAAAATATTTTTTTTTTAAGTTTTGAAATATAATGTTTCTTAACGTTTTTAGAAGCATCTCTATAAAAAAGTTCATTAAAATCCGTTATGTCGATAATGAGAAATTCAAAATTTTAAAAAATCGTTCTATGGTAGGTACAGTCAGTAATGTCTTGTTTTCAAAATTTTTTGTATTAAATATTAGATCTTAAAAATTAATCGAAATACTACAAATTTAAGCAAAATTCTTGGAACCGTTTTCGAAAACCATTTTTTAACATTTGTATGGAGGGTACCGTTATTTTCAAGCAAAATAATTTTTTTTTTCTCATATCTTGTAGATTATTTTAAGAAACTCTTTTTTATCAAGTTTTAAAAAAATCGAGCATGTGTTTTTTTTTTTTTTTTTTTTTTTTTTTTTTTGATAATTTACTCGCGCTCAAGGGATTATGATTACCCTTTAAATGTTTCAACACAGCGCGGGCGTGAAGTTACGGAAGAGAAAGAAGGATAGGAAAGATGTGTGGCACGATGTTGAGACTGAAGGTGGTTGTCTCAGATTTTTTATCTCCAGGGATGGCGGCTGAACTAAAGCGGAGAACTGCTGTGTCTTATTTCTATGTCCCTTAATAATTCGCATTATTTTTTTATTCGTATTCATCCTTGTTGGGCATACTAGTTTAACTCAATCACATGTTGTTAGTGTTATGCCTAAACAACATGTAATGAGTAAACCAGCAACCCATTGATGACAATTTTAGAAGGTTTTAATGGAATTAAAGAAGACGTAGACGACAGCAGGGATCGAACCTGTGATAATGAGGTTGACAGGCGAGCACACAACCATCGCGCCACGGCCACCCTTGAGCATGAGGTTTTCGAAATATTGAGTTTTCAAAAAGAAATTTTGCAATTTTTTTTTGAAAATTTGAATAAACAATAATATTGAAACTACTGGGGAGCCTAAACATAAAAACAATGATCAAAATCGATTGTACCGTTTTTGAGAAAATCAAAAACAAAAAAAATAGTTCCAAGGGGGGTACCAAACATAATATTTTTTTGAATTTTTTTTTTCATTCATTACCTAGGTTTAACTCAATGAAATTTTATGAATTTTGTTTTTTAAATCTGTTGGACAGTTTTTGAAAAAAAAAAAATTATTTATAAAATTTTGAAAACAAATCGTATGGCAGGTACCGTTATTTTTGGTCTTAAAAAGTCAAATCAAAAAACATCCGGGGGGAAAAATAAAACCCATATCTACCAAGTTTAAAGAAAATCGGCCGAGGCGTTTAGCTGCAGTCGAACAGACAGACAGAATTTCGAGACCCACTTTTTTGGTCTTCGCTATCATAGTAATGTCAACTTTGATCAAAATCTCGAGTTCGATTTTTTTTTCCGAATGCATAACTTGCCTATAATAATACCTATAAGTCGCAAGTAAAAATGGTTCTACGGTTGTTCTTTAAAGTTTAATCAATATTCTCAAAGCCGTTTTCGAGAAAAATCAAATTTTGCAAAAATTTTTCATTTACATTTGTATTTGGGTACCGTTGTTTTTGGATATTCGTTCAAAAAGTTTAAAAATATCGATCATGTGGTTTTCGAAATATGTGCAAATGTATTGAGTTTACAAAAAAAAAATTAAATACAACCAAATTTAGTTTGAAAATAAATACAACTTTTCAAACTTTTTAAAAGTAACAAAAAAGTTTCTCAACTATTGATAACTAGGTTTTGGAATTTTTTTACCGTAAGAATTTTGTTACTTTTTTGTTCACTTTTTGTTCCAGTCTTTGAAAAAATTGTATAGCAGCAGGTACCGGTATTTGTTGATTTGATAGAAAAAACTTGCATTAAAATCCATAATGCCGATATTGAGAAAGCCAAAAAAACGGAAAAATAGTTCTATTGTATTTACTGTCAGTAATATCTTATTTTTTGTACTGAATTATTATAGATTGTAAAAAAAAAAGAAAAATTGTTATCAAAATTCTAGGCAGCGTTCTGGAGCAAAATAAGATTTCTTAAAACTATTTTTTAACATTGGTACGGTGGGGAGGGACTTCTATTTTTAGATGAAATCAAAAACAAAAAATTCCTTCATCTTGTCGAAAGTGTTAAGAAAACAAGTTTCAAAAAATATATCAAGTGGTTCTCGAATTTTTGGTTTAAAAAAAATAAGAGTTTGAAAAAAAAAATTATTTGAACTTTTTATGAGTTTTAGAATAAAGAAAATTGATCAAAATCTGTTTATCAAATTTTGAGAAGATCAAAAAAAAAAAAAAAAAAAAAAAAAAGAATGTTCTATGGAAGGTACCATTAATAACAATTTTTTTTTGGAAATTTTTCTACTGTTATTTAGCTCTATTTTGCTAAATGAAATTCTGTAAAATAGTTTTTGCGTAAAAAATATTTCCTTACATTTTCAACAAAAATATATGTCAGGTACTGAAAAATGAATATAAAAAATTTAAACAAAATCAGCCAAGCCGCTTAGACTGTAGTCGAACAGACAGACAGAATTGCCAGACCGACTTTTTTTTTATTCTTCTCTATCAAAGTAACGTCAACTCTGATCAAAAAATCAACAGTTCGCTCTTTTTGGTTGAGTTTACATATTTCGCAATGAAATTTGGATTTGCTCGCTGACTTCTTCCCAATGGTTATCGTTATTATTCTTTTCCTACCACCGCAGATGTCTTTCGGCCCAAGGAGAGTAGAGGAAGGTGGCCTAAAATGTCACCCCCTGAGGAAAATATGTCATATCTCGCAAAAAAGTGACATTTAAACTTAAATATTATATTGTTTCCAAAGTTAAATCTATAACGCTTACATTTTTTTGCTTTACGGGTTCAATAACCTTCAAAAAGTATTTAAAGTATTTAGTTTTCAAAAACTCTTCAAATTCCAACGATCAAAATTGTCTGGGTAAAATGGCCTACTGCCATACTGGTCTGCCATTTTACCCTTGCAAGTAAAAGTAAACCAACCAGACAAGTAAACCAAAAACCGTTTTCAATTTAATTTCTTTAAACCAAATCAAAGTTCAAAGTTAAATAAACATAAACAATACTAAAAAAAAAAATTATTTAAAAATAACTTTACTTAAAGTATAAAATGGCACACTATGCCATTTTAGGCGAGTGCTTAGTAGGCCATTTTGCCCATTTAGGGTTTTTTATTTAAGTTTTAATTCTGAAAAAACTGAAATAGTTATAGACCAACTAATTTCTGTAAATTAATGAGAAATACTTAATACTTACATCCATTTTCTGTTTTCACCAAAATTGAATGTTTTTTATATTTTTTTTTGTCAACAAACTTTTTACAACATTTTATTGGTTCTACTTTTGAAGATGGCTAGAGACAGTTTGACCTGTAAAATTTCAAACAATAGCTTGAAGTTGCTAATATTTCTTATGTGTCGATTATGCCAGATAAACTAAAGAATTGTGTTGCCAAAACCTTCTAATTCTGTTCGATTCTACAATTTCTAGCAAGGGGCCCATTTTAGGCCATCTTCCCCTATTAAAACTTTGTTCTTTTCTCTCTCTACTTGATCGAAAACTTTCTTCTTAGTTGAAGATCTAAGGCGGATTTCTAAGTCTTCATACTCAGTCAACGCGAATTGTTTTTTTTTTTTTTTTTTTTTGTTTTTTTTGTTTGTTTTTTTTTTTTTTTTTTTTTTTTTGTTTTTTTTTTGTTTTTTTTTTTTGTTTTTTTTTTGTTTTTTTTTTTGTGTTACAAAATAACAAGTTTAGTTTTTCTAAAATTTTAATAAATATACTTCCACAGAGATAAACACATGCAAGTGATTAAGCCTGACACCCTTTTGGCCAGAGATTGATTTATAGGAAGAAATATAAAACAATTTAAGTACAAAAATCGAAAGCCCCGTCCCTTCTTCACATGAATGGTATGAATGGTTCATTTAATCGCACCCTTTTTCGCTGAAACTTTATATTAACTGTCAAGAACACCACCAAAGAATTTGGTTTGGTATGAACACTTCATTACACTTTCCCCCTTTCGCTGGCCAGACATAAAGTGCATGTTATGAATGAGCTATGACACATGGTTTTTCGTCTATAGAGCTAAATTCCAAACAAAACGCCAAGAAATTGTATTAATTTATATTCGGGCTGACTCATACCCAGCTAGTCATCATCCACCCTCGATAAATTAAGTCAAAGATAAAATAACATGAAATTGATAAGATTAAAAGAGAAAAAAAACTTGGAGCTTGTCAAACTGAATAAAAAAAAATTCGTCAATATTTGCTGAGCTTTATTTTATTATTTTTTTTTTTTTTTATATTCAAACCGACTTGGAATTGTACAAACATACGAGTAAAGTAAGTACGAATAACTTGCATTTGTTATAGCCTTTGGGTATTGGTTTTTCTGTTGCCTATATTTAGCCACACCTTTTTCAGCATACCTGTCATTTTTTATCATCAACTGGCAACTGGTAGTTGTAGTTAATTAAATTTTATTTTTAATCTTCAGGCTTTGTGTTGGTTGCTTTTTTTGTTTGTTTGAAATTGTAAATGAAAAATTCTGACAAAACGTAAAGAGCATACTAGTCGACCTAAAGAAGACAAATGATATCCTTCAAAAAGGTCCGAGTGTCCTTTATTCAAGAGTGTTTATTGTTATAAAAATGAGAGGTAGTATTAATGAAGCAAGAAAAGGGAAACATAAAATGACAATAAGTTGAAGGCAAAAACACGAAAAAAAAAGAAAATGAGATGGAAATGACACCTTTTGTTTAACAGAGAAATTAAACTTTATATAAAATTTTGTGTTAACAACACATTTTAATGAATTTAATTTAATTTAATTTAATATAGGTTGTTGTTTATTTATTTCGAAGTCCGCACCTTTTTAAAATTACATAATTCCCTAAATAACAAAATTAAGCATTTTAGTCGAATATGTCATGATTAAGAGTTTTTCCGGTTCCTATCTGTTTCACATGTTTCAAATTTGAAGTTTAAAAGAGAAAGACATATTGTCAAAAATACATCCTCTTATGTCTTTTTTTCATTATTAATGGAATGGTACGCCCCCTAGAACCATTTTTTATGTTTTAGATTTTCTTAAAAAAACGGAACCACCGATTTTGATCAGTTTTCGTATGCTAAAGCTCTCCAAAAGTTTAAATATTATTATGTATTCAAATTTTCAAAATAATTTTTTCAAAACACAATATACATTATGTCGAAAACCCCATGCTCGATTTTTTTTAACTTGACAACTAAAAGTTTCTTAATACATTTTATAAGATATGAAAAAAATTGTATTTTACCTAAAAATGTTAAAAAATGTTTTTCAAAAATCGTATTTTTCTCGAAAATGTCGCCTAGAATTTTAATATTTTTTTTTCTTTCTTACGACCTATAATTTAATAAAAAAAAATATTGTAATTAAGATATTACTGACTGTATCTGGCATAGAACCATTTTTAAAATTTTTAATTTCTCATTAATGAAATTCTTTATAGAAAAGATTTAAAGAGTTTGAAAAACATTACATTTCAAATATTTTTTGAAAAAAAAAAAAAAAAAAAAAAAAAAAAAAATCAATGTTTTTTGGAAGATTTTTTATCACAAAAATGGCTCAATATTTTTTTTTTTGAAAAGAAATCTTTATTCGTACAATAATAAAAACTTTAACTTGGCGTACCAAATTTTTTTTCTTAAATTTTGTATATAAAAGCTTTTATTTTTTTTTTTAAAGAAACCACTACCGACTTATAATTTTTGTTCTTGCATGATAATATTTGGTTGAATCACTTGGTATCCTGTTTTTAGTTCCAACTACTAAAGAAGTTTTTTTTACTGATTAAAAAAATAAATCTTTTGCTTATGAACAGGTTTTCTCTAATAATATTAATTTTTCAAATTTTTAGTCTTTTACATAAGAGCAAGTTGTTGCTTTGCTCGATAACAACTGAAGGTGGTTACTAATTGATGTCTTTAATAGCCTATTGGAACGCTAAGATTAACTTCAACGAAAAACCATTCTAATTCTCGGTTCTTAAAACCTTCCTCCATCTACCTGTTTTCCCTTCCATTCCAACCATTTCCATTTTTCGAGCCACATCTTGAGTCCGCTGTCCTCATGGAACTTGAGAGTAATTGGCAGACGATGACAAAATGTGTACCCATTACCCATTAAATTCTATCGTGTTGAGCCATCAGATGGGGAGGATACTCGCACGTCATCTATAGATAGAACTAAGAAGTTCATGATACTCTTAAGAAAATTCGGAAAGAACAACAAATCGAAACAAATATGTACGTTAGGGTGTGTCAAAGTGCTCAACTATGGTATTTTCAAATGTAATAGCTTTTAAAAGTTGCATTGCTTATCAAAATTAAATCCTGCGTTTACAATTTTCATTTTAATTAATATCTTTGGCTCGCTCAAAAATAGGATGAAATCCAAAAAATTTTGATTTTTCGAGATTTTTGAAATATGTGTTGTTTTAAATTGCGCCGTGTGGATACAAAAAAATTATATAAAATATTTTTAGGCTTTCAAGTGAAAGATAATTGCAAGGAAATACTTTTAAGCTTATATTTGTTTAAATTGAACACTTGATAAAGAAGCTATGAAGTAATAAAAGAAGGAAGAAAAATCATTTTTGTATGTAAAATATTTTTTTTTTGTACAAAAAAATTCTTAAAAACTAACGGAACCACCATATCATGGTATATCTTTTTGTAAAGACAAAAATTTCTTTCTGTATTTTGTTAAGAAGAAATAAAAAAAAATTAACTGAAATTTTTTTTTTTTTTCAACTTCAACCGATTTTAGCGAGCCAAAGACGAACCATATCTTATTTTTTTTACATATTCTTAAACCTCAGACCCTAATACATCTTTTGACACTATTACACTTAAAAATTAGAGTATACTTTTTTGGCGGCCATACAAAAGTGACACCCTAATGTACGTACACTTAAGTGAATATCTGAACAACACAACATCAACATAATTAAATTTATTTAATTTTTATTTTTGAAAATGGCTTTGAGCCCATCCTAAAACGTCTAACTTAAGATTTAACTTAAATAATAGCTAAGTTCCATTATTGGAGTGCTAAAAGCTATCCCCTCAATACACCCTTTCTACACAAAGTTCCACCGATTAGTAGAGTTTAATTTGAATACTTGCCTTCTTCCTTCGAGTTTTAAACACTTTTAAGAGATTGGTAATTAGTATTTGTTCCTTTTTCGAATAATTTTAAAATAGTAAAATTATGTAGAGCAGCTATGAGAATACTTAGAATAGTATATTTTTTTTTTCTCAAAAAAAAAATATTATTGTTAATATGTCCAGATACGGCCTTGGGTTCGCCAAGTTTTGGGGACGGCACCAATAACTTGGGGAACCTAGTGATTATGTGGGTGAGAGAGAGTTTCGATGGAACTTAACTTCGGAGTGAAACCGTAGCCGAGTTACACGAAAGCTAGTTGTCGCTTGTGTGTCCATCTTACGACTATTTTTTGCTTTTTATAATTATTATGTAATTGTATATATATTAACAGGTAACTCAATTTAATACAATTTTAGTTAAAATTGACCCTCGGCCTGTGTTACAAATTACTCCATTGTTAGGGAAGGTGTAATAACAAGAACTCAAAGGTCTATAACATATTACTATTTACAAAGTAAATCTATTTGACTAACTTTTCAAATTATCCATTTACTTTTAGCAATAATTAAGGCAACCAAAAATGTCTTATGAAAAAAAAAATTATTTTAACAATTAAACGATGTTGGAAAATTAAAAAAACAAAACTCATCTAAAATACTTTATTTCCAAATTCAATGTATTAAAATTCGGTTAGTTTTAAAATCTGTTTTCCAAAAGGCAGCTTAATAGCAAGTTTTGCATATTTGAAAAAATAAACATGGAAAAAAAAATTATTTACACACAAACCTATGTTACAACTTACCTCATAGTCGGGGTAATTTGAAACAACACGACTTTTTTTTAATGCTATATATTCACATCTTCTCAGCTAGCTTTGGTAGACTTTTTTTTAAAGTAGATTTTGAAGCTGAAAATTTTAGGAGGATCATTGGCTTTAGAAAAAAAACAACTCCGCTATTAAATTTTAATCTTTAAATTTTAGTTAAGTTTTTTTTCAAAAACTTTTCATTGAAAAAACTTGATGCGAAACGAAATCAAAAAAAATATAATAGTATTACCTTAAGATTTAGATTTGCATTGTTTCTTGCAATACTTTTTACTTTTTTCTCCCTTTTTAAAAATGTCGAAAAAGGGGTTGGGTACGATATCCCGCTTTTTATAAACCCGTTTTTTATAATTCTGTTGCTTATAATCCCGCTTTTTTTAAATCAAACTTTTTTAAAATCCCGCTTTTTATAAACCCGCTTTTTAAAATCCCACTTTTTAAAATCCCGTCTCGTCGTTTTAGCTACGAAACGGGATAAGCGGTATAAGACGAGATTTTAAAAAGCGGGATTATAATAGAACGGGATTTTGAATAAACTGGATTTTAAAAAGCGGTATTTTAAAAAACGATATTATAGAGGATGGTTTTTAAAATTTTTTTTTTTTTGCGAGATTTTTGAAAAACGGTATTATAAAAAGCGTGATTTCGTTACGTTATCACGAAAAAGACCCGACCCCATCCATACGATTTATTTCTTGCCTACTCTACTTGCCTACAACCTACTTGCTCTACTTTTTAGTCGCAGCTTATGCTAAAATTGGTATTGAAAAAAATTGGTATTGAAAAATAATAATCATTGTAATTTAAAATTTCTAAATTTAAGTAATATATAAGCAAATTTTGTGCAATAACAAAAAAAATGTTCAAACTTTGCATTGGGTATCAGAAATCGACCGTCCCTTCATGTGATATGCCCTTGTATTACAAAAAGGTTAAGATCGACATCATTACTCCGTGCATTTCCACTACAAACCGCGTGTATATGTTGTTTCTTTAATCGCGTCAAAATCACAGATTTTAAATAATTGACACATTCTCATAAATTCAATTTCACTCCTTGGGATGCTCGTTACTTGCAAATTGTAAAGCCATTATCATTAGAACCACATTCAGTTGTTTATATAAAATCTAATAATCATTTCCCCTTTCAATGTGAATGTGCATCTGCAATTCCATTTATAATAACCATAATTATGGGACATTTTCCATATAACAACAACAACAAGAACGGAGACAGAAACAACTATTAAACACATTCACATTTCCTTGGAAATACTCGTATAATTAGAAAACTGTCTCACATTGTCGTGTCTTTTCTGTCTCCGACTGTTTGCCATTTCGCATTGCTCTATATCTCGGCTGATTATTATGAATGCTTAGTGATTTTCTACAGTTTTGAGCTTGAGCATTTATAAAAAGGCAGAAATATATATAGGTACCAAACCAAAAGCCATTAAAAGATTCTTCAGCCTTTTGAAAGAGACGTTTTATGTCTTTTATCCCACATGGCATAACATATGACAAAGCAAAAGACCATGACGACGAAGCAGCAGTTGAGGAAAAAGATGAAGATACACCATAAAAGATGATAATAATAAACACAGATACACTTAATGTTATTACTTATATTTGTATTAATGCACATAGATACATGTGTATCTGGAAGACTGCAGTGATTCCATAATCTCTCCATAGCCAAAGATTCCACTTCATACTCGTAGATAGTGAAGTTTTTCCCCCGGGTTGCTTATTCCTCCCTCTTGTATTTACCCAGTTTTAGTGCACGTTACACTTATCTGACTTTCCTAGTCGGAGTCACTCAAATCGCATTAGCAGAAACAGTACATTCACACACATCCCATTCCATCAGCTATAAAAATCTCCTCACTCTACTACGTACCCATACCGACTTTATCCTTAAGTTAGATATTTTCTCCCACAATTTGCTTCTTTATACCATCATCCTATACTGTCCCACCCTGGGTGCGCTGCACGAGTCGGGTATATGTGCTACCGCGAGCTTGGAGGAGGTATTTTCCATTCCCATTGGCATCAGATTAGGGTCAATCTAGAAGACTTGGATTTTGCAAGCTCCATAGAGACCGAGAGAGAGACGTGGAAACAGTGAAATGCAGGCGTACAGAGCACACTTAAAATAGCATCACGCATTAGGGACAGAGGAGGCTGTTTTGATTCTGCGTTACTGCGATTGAGGCTGAAGCTGTTGCTGCCTCCATCCTTCATGTCGGAGCTCTGAGGATTACATATTGTTTTCCATTTTCCTTGATGTGCTGCCCTATTTTTTTTTTTTTTTTTATGTATTGTTTTTATCTACGCAGTATTTATATCTAGAAGACCGCAAACGAAATTGATGTTTTCTCTTTTATTTTGTTTTTCCCCTCAACAAAAAGAAGAAGGGAAATTGATTTTTATGACCATAGGGTAAATTTCGTTAGTTGGAGTGTTTGAAAAAAAAGATGCAAATCAGCTGTTTCTATGTCAAAAGTCAATCTTGAATTTTATTTAGATATTTCTGAACAACGAAGTAAGTCAGTAGTGTTCACATCAGAATGAGTACCGAGGTTGTGTAAGTCCAACAAAATTTACTTGTTAATTCGGATGTCAGATCTATGTATCCCACAAATGTCTTACAACCTTCAATATTGTCAGAAAAGTCATCTTCACGTTTGAACACTAAGGAAAAGTGTACCTAGTATGTGTTGTACTCATTGCATAGATTTCTGTACACGTTTATATAATAACACGCTGAAATCTGTAACTGTTCTTAAATTTATTAGAAGGGATTTAGCCAATAAAGATTTCAATTTACTCATTACTAAAACATGCGCTTATTTTCTTTGATGAGTACATGAATATGTAATGAGCACAGTTTTCTATGTAGTGACTACAATTTACTTATTTATGTAATGATGCTATGCATTTTTCAATCGTCTCTATCTTGAAGTTTTTGCTCATCGCGTTTCCTTTTATTTCATCCATTTATTTTCGTATTTATTCACTAACATATTTGAATGTACAAAAATAGTTTTAATAATTTAGATTTTAACTCTGTACGGATTGAGTTCGCATCCAATGGACCAATTGGCAACAAAATACAAAATTGTTTTAAGTCATAACATTAATAGTACCTTTTATTTTTGATAAGTACATGATTATGTAGCGAGTACAGTTGTCTATGTACTCACTACAAATTCATGTAACTATTCTATACGTCTATGAGTCATCTCTATTTCAACTTCGCTGCTTACCTTAGCTCGTGTCTCCTTTATTCTGGAAGTATGTACTAACATATACATATTTCCTTTTTTTATTTAAAAATGTATTTAATTTTTTTTTAATAGTTATACTAACTTGAACTCGGTTCCTACCATGTTCGGATTGAGCCCGCAGGCGGTGTGCCTATTCGGGAGACAATATTAAATCATTTCAAACTGAATGTTTTTACACCAAGTTGTGTCCAAAATAGTTGTATCAAGCAAAACGTGTACTCAGTACATATTTGATGAAGTTAATACTCGTTTCTTGTATTCATTACATAACTTGCTTTTATGAACACACTCTTATTTGGATGGCTGTAGAGTTCCAAATATTTATGTAGTCATAACATATGCCACTGTGTTTGGTCCAATTGATATGTATTGAGTACATTTCGTCTGTACTCAATACAAAACAGATGACACAGACTGAAAACTGTCAGCACGAAAATAGGGTACTGCATAATCTAATAAAAACCTTTTTAATATTTCTGCCTTTAAAAATAATTCAACACGTATTAGATAGGTAAGTATATTTAAGTTTGTATGTGGTGCGATATGATTTTGATTGAATCAAATCAATTGTAAGCAGTAGTTTTACTGTGAGGGGGTGGTTTTGACTTGAAAAATGATTGTGTGTCGCCAGTGTGTTCGATAAAAGTAATTACCATAATCGTAAGATGCTATTAAAAGCACTCAGTTGAGAAGAGTTTGTTTATATATAGAGAGTGGGTGAGTGGGTGTGTGTTTAGTATAATTGTAAATGGACCACAGATATTAAGGGTTACTTATTTTGAAAGGGCATTTGGTCGTGTGTGTGTATTATTAAGTCGGTAAAAAGAAAACTATTTTTATAGATGCGTTGGATGCTGTCACATAGATAAATAGATAAACAGCATTTATATTTGCTTACCAATACGAAATCCCATTTACACTTTAAGGATATCAATTTGATTTTGTTTGGTTTCGATGGGGGAGTGTATTATTGTAATTTATTTATAAAAGACGTTTATTGATTTTGAATAGGGAATTTATTTTCAATTCAATAAAATCATCCTTAAAATGACGATTAATTTATTTTCACTTGTTTAGAGGAAATTTTCTTTAAAAAAACTTTAAAATAGAATACAAAAATATTAAAACTTTTAAAACCTTCCCTGTTTTCCGTATGTTCGCACACTGTGATAATCATTTTAAGGGTACGTATAACTCTTTAAGAGCGCATATATTGAAAACAAATTAATAGAACTTTTTTTTCTAAATTAAGTTGTTCCAATAAAGAATTTTTTCCAAAAAAGAAATGTTAACTATATTTTATGCTCTTATCGATATTTAGTCAAAATTATATACTTAAGCATAAAATATTTAACTGCTGTACCATACCCGTTTAAAAAAAATTGAATCTGTTGATTCCAAACAAATTAAAAAAAATGTTAATTTTCTTATATTTTTTTGCAATTGATCAAACTTTCCGTATTAAGTGCCCAAACACAATTTTAAAAGTGTTAATCAATGGAACTTCAAACATTAGTTGTATATGACAATACACAACTTAAAACCGACAAAAAGACAAATCATGGAAATTTTTCCGTGTCTTGACTTATTGTACACGCCTTGAAAAATAACGATACCTGCCAAACGATTTTTTTTTTCGAAGTCTTAGAGATTTTTAAAGATTTTTTCCTCAAAAACTGTTTCTCAAAACTTGAAAAAATTGTTAAACATATTTTGATCAATTTTTTGTATTAAAAAGTTCCTGAAAAATGTTCACAATTTAATTTTTTGAATTTTTAAAAATAAATTTTCTTTTTTGAAAACCAAATATTTCGAAGACTAAATATTTTTTAAACTATTATAAGTAATAGTTTGTTAACACTATAGTGTCGGATATTTTTTTATTTTATCTAAATATAATGGTAATTACCTTATAAAAGATGAAAATTGTTTTCGAAAATCAAATTTTTCTCAAAAATGGTGCCTAAAATTTTGATGAAATATTTCTGTTTCGGTTAATGTTCACGATCTTTAATAAAATAAAAAAAATTAAAATGAAGATATTACTGACAGTACCTAACATGGAACCATTTTTTTCGATTTTTGACCTCTCATTATCAGCATAATGGATTTCTAAAACGTTTTGAATTTTTGATAAAAATGTTCTACATTTTTCGTCTCAGTTCAAATAGTTCCCAAAAATATACTGTTGCCGCAAATTTTACCTACCTATTCGTTTCTCCCTTTTCCAGTTTTGGCCTTCCTTTTTACATTGTAGCTCTAAACGAAGAATCCAATAGAAAACTGATATCCATATATTTTGAAAAAGCAATAATCATAATACAGGTTTTCGAGCGATGATGTTAGAAATCAATTGGAACATGTAGTTACAAAATGCACGAATCCTATTAATTATGAAGAGGGCTGTCTCATATTAATTTACCAGCGGATACGATGACGAAGTTATCGAGTCAGGCGGACACTACCGAAACACCCTAAATCGTAAATTAACTTTATTTGATATTTTCGTAACCAAAATAGTTCGTTAACGTTTTCGCAAATTCTTAAAACATAAACTTCTTTAATTTTAAGAAAATAGGTCTATCTGAATTGACAAACAAAATAAAAAAGCGTACCCAGTAGATTTCAGAATTTAACGATATATAACCTCCGTCTCGCTTCTCGATAGATTTGGTTTTTGAAAGATTGTTTTACATTTCGAATCACTCAGAATGCCTAGACGAATATTTTTCTCGGTTTTGGTTCTTTGAGGTTTTCTCGGAAAATTTAGTTGAAGGGGTCTGAACTCTGTCATTTGAATTTGGCAAGTCTTGGAAAGACATTCAAAAACTTGCTGAATCATTGAATGTGTGTGAAAGTCAAGTTTCGATTTGATTCGACAGCAGAAATTTTTGAACAGATCACGTAGCTCAAGATTCCGTGACTGACAATGTCTTACAAGTACTTTTATCTCTTGAAAAAAATTTGTCTATTTCACCAGAAAAATTCCACCAATTCTTTTAAAAACTTGTGCTAATATACTTGCTACTCCACTTTGTATAATATTTAACCTTTCTTTAAGTAATGGTGAGTTCTTAGATGAATGGAAATGCTCTATAATAACTCCCCTTCATAAATCAGGTACAAAAAGTTCGGCTGAAAATTACAGACCAATTGCAAAACTGCAGTTAATTCCTAAGGTTTTCGAAGCTGTTGTATAAAACAAATTGTATAATCTTATTCATAATAATATTTCAGTTTACCAACATAGTTTCTTAAAAGGTAGATTCACCACTAGCCCGGTCAAATTAGCTTCAAAAATAGGGGTAAGGTTACATTAATTCGCACAAAGCTGAAAATTGGCATGAATGTTGGGAACACTATTACAAACAATTTGTCGAAAGTCCCCATTGATCCGACGTGTGGAAAAAAAATTATTCAAGGTCAAATGTTGCAAAAATCAGTTTTTTGCATTTTTCAGCTAAACGGAAAGTTTTATCATAAAATAGGTGAGACAAAAATTATTCATCATGCAATTATCTAAAAAAATTGTCTTAACAGTTTTTCTTCTAAGAGTCACCATTTTGGAGATACAGCGATGCAAAAAGTTGAAAAAGTTGTATTCTTCATAATATGCACACGGTTCCTGTGGTAGTGCACGTGGCGCTTGTTTTTTTAAGGTGGCCTCCCCGTTAGGCCTATTCAACGATTTATTGTGGTCTTGTTGAGTTGAAAATTTTCTATCTAATTAAAAAATACTACTGTTGTAAATGACGAAAGCGATTATGAATATTTTTTACAAAAGATAAGTAGGTACCGAAACTTATCTAAGCACGTAATTACATTACAAATTTGACGCCGATATTGCAGTGTTTTTTTCATTTCAAACGCTTCATTCAATTCATTGCCACAGAATAAACAGCATTCTTTTAAACAAAAAACAATTCCGACATTCACTGTCTCAAATGCTTGATTGTTAGCTCAAAATAGTTTGACGAGTAAGGGTGGTTTTTGAAATCCTGTGGTATCACAACGGACCAAATATTGGTCGAAGTGTATTGGCTTTTCCGGTCAGCAGCCACCTTAACCTTAGGTAACCTAAATAAAAAACTGATTCATTTACGCGTGCTCTAGTACGAGGAGGACTTATTTTTGATGTAACAGCTTGTACTTGTTCGTGACGTCTTTTAACTGCGGTAATGGTACTCTTCCGAGTGTACTTTTTCCGACACTGCACATGAATTTTTACAGAAGTTTGGTCTTTTAAGAATTCCGGTAAATCATTACCTCTTTCAACACTTGCATCAATTAACGTTTTTAGACCACGCTCAACAGTAACAATTTTACTTTCGGCCAAATGTTTACTACTAATAAAGCAAAATTTCTTTTACAAACAAGAAACTGCACAAATTCTGTTTGCAATAACTACTTGTTCTTACTACGAAGCAACGCTTGGGCCTAATACTATTTTGTTTGGGCCCTTAGAAACGGAACAGGTATACGAGTGTCGCCACACGGACAATTGAATAGCAGACAGATGCTGCTCAAGGCCGTACGGTCACATAAAATAAGGAACTGGGTTTTCTTTCGAGTTTATATTCTTAAGCCAAATATACATTGTTCAAATGCATGGCAAGCACGTGCAAGTGTATTCGTAAATTCGGGCTAAAGTTGCATATACACACATCAAGCATGAGCCTTCAATCTTTTATTTTTACATGGACGGTGTGGTGAGAGGACGTTGCGCTTTGTGAGTTTTTTTCGGCAAAATTGTGATTTTACGAATTTCCTTGAGATTTTTTCAATTTTAATTTCTTTTATTTTGTCTGTCCATTTCATCATAAAATTTTTGTTTACTGTTTTAATATTTAAATCAGTGCTTATGTTGTACTGTGCTCTCATCTCTTCAACGTACTGTACGCAAATGAACCAATAAATGCATGATCTATCATCAATCTTGCATATACACTACATACTCGTACTTCAATGCAGGAAGCTAGATTGAAAGAAAATCAAAAGATTTTCATTTTGCTTCAATCCTACATTTAATCTATACGTGTGATTTTTTCACCAATACACTTGCGCGTGCTTGTCATGCATTTGAACAGTGTATATATGGCTTCAGAATTGTATAATATGTATGTTTACGCCACGAAAACTAATATTTTTACTTGTATTACCATTCTGTAATGTATATAACGGTAATTGACATACATATTATGAAGAACACAACTTTTTCAACTTTTTGCATCGCTGTATCTCCAAAATGGTGATTCTTAGGAGAAAAAGTGTTAAGACAATTTTTATAGATAATTGCATGATGAATAATTTTTGTCTCACCTATTTTATGATAAAACTTGCCGTTTAGCTGGAAAATGCAAAAAACCGATTTTTGCAACATTTGACCTTGAATAATTTTTTTTCCACACGTCGGATCAATGGGGACTTTCGACAAATTGTTTGTAATAGTGTTCCCAACATTCATGCCAATTTTCAGCTTTGTGCGAATTAATGTAACCTTGAATGTCTATTTTGACCGGGCTACACTACAAATTTATCAATATTTTCAAATTTTTGTCTATCTCAGATGGAAATGCGTTCTCAAATCGACACTATTTACACTGATTTTTCAAAGGCTTTCGACCGCGTTCAACATAGTGTTCTCTTAAGAAAACTAGAGATGTTTGGATTCCACTGTTAGCTCCTAATGTGGATAAAGAGTTATTTAGTAGGTAGAAAACAGGTGGTGAAAATTGATAATGCCTTGTCTAAGGAAATTATAAATTTTTCGGGTGTTCCTCAAGGTAGTCACCTTGGACCACTTCTTTTTATCATTTTTATTAACGACTTACCATCACATCTTACTTTTTCTAAATATCTTCTATTTGCTGATGATTTGAAAATATTCAGCTCCATAAATTCAGTGAACGATGCAAAGAACGTTCAAATTGATTTAAATAATTTAATTAAATGGTGTAATATCAATGGGCTATATTTTAACAATAAAAAATGTAGCGTTGTGACATTTTCTAGAAATCATAGTCCATTATAATATAATTATAAACTCGAAAACGACATTTTACAAAGATTTGATTGCCATAAGGATAGGCGTAATCTTCGATTCTAAGATGAATTTTTCAAATCACATAGACCATGCGATCTCAAAAGCAAACTTTATGCTAGGGTTTGTTATTCGAAATTCAAAAGATTTCCAAGACCCATATACATTGAAAGCTCTTTATTCTAGTCTTGTCCGACCACATTTAGAATATTGTACTGTGATATGGAACCCCTTTACCGCGTCTAGCATTTGTCGTATAGAAAAAGTTCAAAAAAGGTTCACAGAGTTTGCCTTACGAAAAGTTTTTGGTTATTCTAATGTTCCATCTTATGAGACGAGGTGTATTTTAATTGATCTAAAACCTCTTGCTGTAATATTGACTGTCCGGTTTTGTTATCTATGTTTTTTATTTTGCGCCTTCTCGAAACTTGCGCCCGCGTAACTGTGATTTTTTAAATGTTCCTTACCACAGTATTAGTTATGCTAAGCATAATCCTATCACAAGAGCTTGTATGGATTTTAATGAATATGATTTTGCAATTGATTTTAATATTAATAGAATGTTTTGAAACATAAATTATTAATTTTTTTATAATGCTAAATGTTAAATTATGTATTTTACTTTTATCCTCAAACTATGTTTAATCATGTTATTTATCATAATTCAAATACTTAGTCTAAATAGAGTGTGTAGCTTTTAAGACGAATAAATAAATAAATAAATGACTGGTGATCTCGAAAACGATTGGCCGGAAGAAACATATGAAAATTGAGAAAAGCTTAGAAAATAAAGGTGATTCGTGGTGGAGAGGAAAACCTGGAGAAAATTGAGGAAAATTTGAAGAGAAAGAGGAAAAAAGGTGAATAGGAGATTATCAGATATAACAAAGACAAGTACTCGTAGATACATTTGTTTTGGTTTGTTTGTTTTATTTTTATTTAATTTAACAGGCAAATATTCCTTTTCTTTGTTGCACGTTTCACAATAAGCCTTTTCTAATTTATGATCTCTTTGTGATAACCTTATTTTATTTTAAATATTTTTGGGTTCTAATCCCTGCGTTTCGGCTCAAAGGTGTCATAAAAAAAATAATCTTAGGTCACTGTTTAGACAAACAAAAAAATGTTTTGTGTTTGATTGTTTTGCCTTTTTTACTTTTTTACTTTATTTCTTTGTTTTCATTTTCTAATTCTATGTTTCGTGTATGTGTTTTAGACATTGAGACTTATGTATGAATTATTGAAAATAATATCTTATTGAAAATAATATTAATATCTAGGTATATCTTAAGTTATAGTATGTTAAGTGGGACTAAAATAAATACATTTTAACAAAAATATAAATATTGAATATGAATTCAAATTTCGTACTTTATATTACTTGGATAACATTCATACAAATTAAAAAAAATTATACAAAATACGCATATTTAAATTACCATACAATAATTATAATAATTATTTTTTTTTTCTTTTTTTTCAGGTATGTTGTCACTTTAAAATTGATCAAAGAAATATCTTTAAATCCAGGTACCTTAAACTCAATTTAACATTTACTCCAAATATCATAAATAATTTTAACAAATTTGAAGGAATTATTAAAAATTATCTACTTTATAAAATGTTCGAAATTGAAAAAAAGATTCCTATTTAATGGACACCGTTTTAAGTGAAATTTTTATCATTTTTCAAACTACAAATTCGATTTTTTTAAATAACAGTTTTAAATGCATTTGAATTTATTACTCTTGCTAATTTTGAGGCCATTTCACTACATATTAGACGAAATAATTAATAATAATAATTTTTTTGTTATTGTGTTGAAAATTCTTATTTATTTTATGTTAAAGCTTTTTATAGTTCAATTAAACCTTTTTTTAATAAATTATGTTCCAAAAATAAAGCAAAACTAACAATCACATTTATAGGAAATCATTATAAAAATGTGGGCTAATTCTTTGTCCAACAGTGTATATGCACTGAAGAGACTTCAAACAACGCCTTTTATCGATTCTAAAAAACATTACCTAACTTATTGCGCCTAAAGAACCTTAAGAACCTACAGTGACGAGCAAAAGTGGACCCATGTTTTACCTAAAGTTTGAAACTTTGATTTAAACTAAGCGTTGTATAAACAGATAGACAATCATTTTAATTTTATTACAATTTTATGTATTAAACTAACATTTGTTATTAAAAAAAGTATTCAATTTTTAAACTTGTCCAATTTTGCACGTTTCGAAATAAATTTTGTGTTTTAATAACCTCTTGTATTTTATTACTTAAAAACAACGCCTTGGCATACTTTACTAAATTGTGAAGAAATTGCTCAGAAATTCTACTCCATTCTAGTACAATTCGATCCCATAGGTCATAATCATGAATGTTGGATGGATGATTTTCGTATTGCTCTAACCCATCGCTTCACAATTGGCCACAAATTCTCAACTGGATTGAGGTCAGGGCTCTGTGCTGGTCATGTCACCGTATGAAATTCCTACTTTCCAAGTGGTTCCTTGACAATTTTAGAGGTATATTTCGGGTCCCCATCTTGTTGAAAAGTAATTTCAGGCTCCCTGTAGCCAGTTTTTATCAAAAATGTTAGCAAATTATACCTTAATATGCCAAAGTATTTTCCTTTGTTCCTTCAATTTTTACTAAAGGCCCGACAGAACTTCACGAAAAACAACTCCAAGCCATCACCGAAACTCCATCATGTATCAGTGTCCTATGAACTTGATGTTGCTGAAGCGGTTCTCTAACAATTTACCAATAATACGATCTGACATCTGTTTATATTCGACTGACCTTTGTCTCGTCAGACCAAATTCCTTTTTTTCCATGGGTCAATGGTCCAGTTTTTGTGGCTCTTCGAAAAAGATAACATGGCTTTCAGATTTTTCGCTGAAAGAAGAGGTTTCGTGGGTTTCTCTTTCGCGGTCTGTATAGTGAAGAACTGACAATATATTTGTATAGCAGGTCCCAACCTCATTAAAAATATCCAATGTATTTTCCACTTCTGGTCTATTCTTTCCAAAATAAAGCCTTCTCAGCTCACATTAAATTGTACATTTCGCCATAAAATAGTAGACATCTTCTCAACAGAGGCTTCATTCTATAAAGGGGAGATCGGGTTGATTATGTAATAAAGATTGGTAAGTAATAAAGTCTGGTAAGCATCCTAACACTCTGAAGGAACTCCTACAAAATGCTTTAAACAAGCTTACTACCTGTGCAGATCAATATGGACTCGGTGTCAGCACCCACAAAGCTAAGCTTGTCCTATTTACTAAGAAATATAAAATCCCACACATAGACCCTCCCTATATCAAAAGTATACCGCTTAAATTTTCAAACAAAGCAAAATATTTGGGTCTTATTTTGGACAAGAAAAGCCAACATAGCTCTATTCTCTTGCAAAAAAGCCGTAGGTAATAAATGGGGTCTACAAACTCATATTACACACTGGCTATGCATCTCAGTCATTAGACCGATACTTACATATGGAGTAACAGTATGGTGGACTGCGCTGGAAACAGCAACAAACCGCTATAAGCTCAGCAAAGTCCAACGAACAGCCTGCTTAATCATGGGTGGAGCTCTCCGCTCAACTCCATTCGCTGCACTTTATGTTCTGTTTCATCTCATACCGCTAGATATCTTTAGTAAACAATCGGCCGCTAGCACAGCCATTCGGCTTAAAGCCTCCTCGCAGTGGATCAATAACGATATTAGCCACTCCACTATACTGAACTCGTTCAGAAATCTACCTAGTAACGTCGATTACAAATTTAATAAAAACTTTCAAGTGTCCATCCCTTCCAGGTCTACCTGGGAAAATGAGTCACTGTTGGTAGACGAAGCGATTCATTTCTACACAGATGGACCTAAAATCGACGACGGGGTCGGTGGAGGCGTATACTCCGAAAGATTAAATCTTTGTCTATCTTTTCGTCTTCCCAATCACTGTAGCGTGCTCCAGGCAGAGCTTCTATCAATAAAAGAAGTCATCTCTTCGCTAAAAGAAAACGTGATATCGACCACTGATATACGTATCTTCTCAGACAGTCAAGCTGCCATAAAGTCATTGGACTCTGTCTCCATTAACTCACAGCCCAAAATTGTCGATCATCTCTAGTGGAGATGTCAAAACAGTTTAACATTCACCTTATATGGGTGTCGGGGCATAGAGACATTCCAGGTAATTGTAAAGCCGACGATCTTGCAAAAAATGGAACCCCTAGCTACTTGTAAACATATGCTAAAGCATGATACCATAAAGAAAGCGAACCATAGATGGACCAGCACCCCAATTTGCCAGTCTACGAAACTAATTTGGCCATTGTTTGATGCTAAACGCTCAAAACAACTAATTTTTATTGGTAGATTGCATATTAGCTCCGTTATAGGTGTCCTTATTGGACACTGCCTAATAGGAAGACATGCTTTCCGTCTTGGAGTTCCTGCAAATCATTTTTGCAGAAGCTGCATGGATGAAGAAGAAGAGGAATCAGTTTCTCACCTTTTATGTTCTTGTCCTGCCCTAGCACAAAGACGTAGACTCCACTTGGGAGACTTCTACTATAACGAACCTAGTGATCTAAGAAATTCAGACATTCACTGTCTCAAACGCTTCATTGTTAGCTCCAAATGGTTTAACGAGTAAGGGTGATTTTTGAAATCCTGTGATGTCACAACGGACCAAATATTGGTCTAAGTGTGTTGGCTTTTCTGGTCAGCAGCCACCTTAACCTAACCTAATTTATCCTGTTATTTTGAACAGTGCATTAATATTTTCAGTGGAATTCATGTTCACGAAATATGTTTTGTCTTCTAGGATGTGCTTTAGTTAACTATAGTCCATACGATATTACGATGAATGGGGCTTCATTTACAAATAAGTTCGCTTATAAATGAGTTCGTTCACAAACGAGTTCGTTCACAAATGAGCCTGTTTTCTCTAGAATTTTAGTGAATTTACTTTTACGAATTGTGGCTTAATCCATGTTTTCAAAATTTGCATTGAATCCTCCGTCGCGTGCCAAAATTACCCATTCATGCACCCAATAACTTTTCTTCACAAGCATGTAGGAGAGGAGAGTAGAATTTTTGGCATTCTTCGCTCATCCATCTCCATAACTTTTTTAATGTAGTCAAAATGTAGGTTAAGGGTTTTTTAAAAGAGCAGTAGCATACCTGTCTCCAGATGGATCGTGTAATTAGGGGTATTATAAAGGATTTTAAAAAGTATAAAAGTTAAGAATTTAAACATTTGTCTACTTTTGCTCGCCACTTTAAGTCTTTAATCCATCTTTGCAAATGGTTACAAAACGGAACCATGCGCTCGAGCTATTTCGTTTGATGGTTTTTCAATTCTGATTCATAACCTAAAAATAACCTGTTTTTTGTAAAGTTTTCTGATTAAATTAATAATCAAAACTTAAATAAAGAAACGCCATTGAATACTTGTGTCATTTTTCTAATCATCACAATTGTCGCTTCCAAAGAATTTTTGACTAAATTTAATTTTAAAAAAAATTCCCCCTATCAATAAATTTTCAGTGAAGACTCAACCAAAAATCTCCTTCTAAGAATATTTTTGGACGCCATCCACCACATACAATTTTCTCCCATTTAAAACTACCACTCAAAAAATGTATTTCCATCCATAAAGTTTTCAAAGTGCATTCAACTTTATTATGTTATAACCATAAAGACCAAATCATTAGCATCCAATTTGAATGGAAAGAAATTCAAAAATTCGTTTCGCATTCCAGCCAACTCACAAAAACACCCATATTCACTTTGCAGAACATTTTCCATAAAATTAAGAAGAATTTCTCATCGTCAATGTGTGTTCCAGAATTTTCCAAAAAAAGAAACAACCATAAAGCTCGCTCCAAAGACCTCCCATATTTACCCAGCATCTCCATCTGTTTTTTGATTATGATGGATGTCCGAAAATTGTTTGGAATTTTTAAGATAAATCACTTTTTTTTTTGTGTGTGTTTTCGCTTTTCGAGTTGTATTAAAACACACATATTTTAAGTTTCACCCACATTTGCTTGGGGAACGAAAAACACATAAAATACATTTATGTTTTTTTTTTACTCGTATTTTTCACCAAAGTGGAACTTTTCCCATGGGACATGGTAACAGCTTGTGTATATTATTATTATTGTACGAGCGGCGGAGCTGGGGTGACCGGTACTAGTTTAATGCAAACTCGTGACCGCTTTGAAGGCATTTAATTGAATAATTATACGAAGGGTGGAGTAGAAGTGGAAGTGGAAGACCCAATCTAGTTAGTTCCTATAAACCAGTAGCTTTTGTATAGAGTATTGGTCTACGTATATAATGTAAACTGGACATGCTTGTATCAACAACAGGAAGGAAGGAAATTTGCTCAGATGACTTCACATTTTATTCTATGTCTTCCTCTGTGTTTTTTTTTTTTTGTAAATTTTGCAGAAGGTAAACATTTGCAATTTTAATTCGGAGTTACAGGGATTTTTTTTCAGACGCTTCCTTTTCTTTTGCAGACTTCTTTGGACAAAATAACTCGTTCTCGTTTCGGTTCGTCGCTTTCAATTGCTCGTTCAGTTTTTTTTTTTGCAATGTAATTTTTATTTTTGGAACTGAAAGTGTTTGCATATGCGGTGATGCATGTTTTTAGACGTGTCATCGAGTTTGACAGCAAAAAAAAATACAATTTTACCTGAATGGGTTTAAAAAAGGACCAATGTGTCGCTTGAATGTGCTTCTGTTTCCTTAAGACGTCTCTTTTTTCATTTACGATTTTTTTGTAAAATTTGATGAGCATTGGATTTTTCTACCAATATTTCTTGACAGAATTTAACTTGCTATTTTTTTTTATTTAATTTAAGTAGTAAAAGAGGTGGTAAGTTGCCAGTTAATATTAATATAACAACTCCTAATAAACAGTGTTTCAATAAGGGTGATAGACGTCGAAATGGAATAGAACAAGCTGTGTTTGAGGTATTAACTAAATTATTTTTTCATTTGAAAGGCCCATCTTTGCCATTTGGTATGAAATATGACATCGTTCAGGTGTCAGCCACGGATCCGAATGGTCCAATTTTTTAATGATTTCGAAATCCGGCTGAATTTGAACGATAGCCTGTGTTATGTTCATCTTAAGACCATCAGTCGATTGTGATTTGTTCGTATAGAACTGTGACTTCAGGAAACCTCACAAGAACAAGTTTAGCGGCGTCAACTCGCATGACCTTGGTGACCAATTCACATTACCTCTGTGAGAGTTATCATTACTCTTAATTTCAATCGCGGCGTCCGCTGTTTGGCAGGTAGAGCCGTACCTCCACATATATTCTTTACCATAAGATTCAATTTGGGTCATAAGAAATTAGTTATCATCATTCTCTGGCGCTCGCCATTGATGGTAACAACCTCACCAATCTCGTTTTTAAAAAAGTACGGATCAAAAACACCGCCGAGGGCCCAAAATCTACAACAAACGGTAACTTTTTGAGTTTTCATTGTAACCATCAAGTCCCATATACGGCAATTTTGCTTGCCAACACAGCCATTCATTAAAAAATACGCCAAGTCGTTAAAGATGAATTTCGGCCAAAGTTTGGATATTGTACGGGTGCCAAAGCCCTGACGCAAAATTCGCCAAGTTTCAGGCCAAGGCCGTATTCTTGTGCACGGCTGGGAATTATTTGCCGAAGGTTTGTAGTGACCAAACCAAGTATGAACAATCCACAACGAACTTCCCAATTTAACTACTGGCGCTTGAGTCGCCAAAGAATAGAGAAGAAGTCCAGTATGTCTCAAACTTAGATATCTATGTATGTATGGGTGATTCTACAAACGATGGAATTTTCGGTGGCCCAAGAAATATTTTAAAATCCGTTCAATTATTTAATCTGATTTTTTTTTATAAAATTAAATCTTGTTGATATCTACCTGGCCTAACAATATTATTAGGGTGACCTTATTTTATCTTGCTCAAAAAATTCTTCAAAGTGTCTGATTCTCAGTCCCCTGACGTGTCCCCAGTGCGTTTTCGCAAAGAAAAATTATTACCGTTCTCTTATTTCAGGTCTCATACTTAGATGAATTGCACCAAAGTTACGTAAAATAACACATCTTTTCTACGAAATAGATAAATATTTTTTAGTAATTTATTTTATTACAAAAAAACTTAATTGAACTTTGTCCCCCGCTTTTTGTATCAGTCCCCTGGCATATTGAAACAGTCGAAAAAATCAATAACTAGGATATCGATCGAATTTTCAGCACTGGCAATTTGAAGTACCAAATCTCCTTACAATAAAATTGTAGTGCAAATCGATTCTGTTTCTTATGTCAGTATTGTGAAAAAGACATTTGTGCAAGAAGTCGTGGATTGTCCCTTTAGATTATCAGTCCTCTGCTGAGGTTTTACAAAACAAATTTGTATGTAAGAAGGCATATTTGTTAGAAGTATATCATAGGTTTAATAAAACTGTAATATTATATATATATTTTTATTTTTTAAAGTAAAACCTTAATACCTTTTTTGTGCAAAAACCATGAAAAACCTCAGTCCCCTGGTTAATAAATGAGCAAATGATATTTTATTCAGAAACCTGAGAAATTTTTAGTTATATTGAACTTCGAACTTCATTGCGAAATATTTTTTAAATTTTTAAAAAGAATATAATTTATTTTAAATTGATTCTTAGAAAAAAAAAATATTTAATTATAATATATTATATTTTCTTAATAATATTTATTTACCATGAATTTTTATGTTTATGAAGAATAATTAAATTTAATTTCTATATTTCAATGTGTACCCAAGAGAAAATAAGAAAAAAAATAAATATTTATTAAGTTCCCTTAAAAACAAACTCAGTACCCTGAATATCCTTTTTCAAAAAATGTCCCTAAAATCGTCATTTTTTATTTTTTTAACTGGCCGGTTTCAACAACGCAAAGGGACGTTCTAATGATAATCTAGAACAACTATTACGACTTTTGGAATCCAAAAATGTCGTGTAAATTTGTATCATTTTATTCCATTGTTTGTAGAATCACCCGTATATTAAAATTCTTCTTGTTATCGATATGTCAAAAACCAAAAAACTTCATTCGAATTGTAATGTCCAAAGAGGCAAGAGCAAAAACTAAAAGTAATTAATAAATTGTGATTTTATTATCACTCATACCGAGTGTAAAGTGAATTGTTTCAATTACAATTATAAAACCACAATATTGGTGACCCCGACAAATAAATTTTGCGCAAAACTCACGACCAAAAGAAAAAAAGCCATAAGAAATTCTTTGCAGGCGTGCAGAAAATTTTCAACTTCGTTGCGGTACATTGCAACAACCGCTATTCTCAGATACCACGCCATATAACGGCAGCACCGTACCGTAACCATAGAACAGCAAGCACCGTTCAATTGCCACGCCACCAACATCAGCCACCGCCTCTTCAACACCATCACCACGCAACAGTAGCAACCATCACCTCCTCGCCAAGAAAAAGAAGGCACATTTTAGAGCCACTTCGACTTCTCTGGCCGACCAACAACACCGTCGTTTTTGTTGCGACTTGCGAGCCATCACCGTCACGTTGCACAATTCGTTTTTTTTGCATGCGTGACCATCAACGCCTTCGTGGACAGACACGGGCAGATTCGTTTGCCAACTCCACCGCATCTCGTAAGGATTTTGTGCTCGGGTGTTTCATACACCACTGTCGCTACACCTCGCACAAACTTTTGGCCCCGATTAGCTCTGTGAGTGGTTCACCACCGCCGGTTGCCTGTTGCAAAGCAGAACATCCGACCATTTTGGAACACCACCAGTTGCTAACCAACATAAACGTTTTTGTGCTCAGGTGTCTTACAAAAACATTTGCCACACCTCGCACAAACCTTTACCGCCAACACGGTTCGCCCATTGCGAACCACCTTGCCTTTCGCAAGACGATACACTCGCCTGCCGCGAGCCCAGCATCAGACGCCTGTCGCGAGCCGCCACATCAATCGCCTATTGCGAGTCATCATCAGCCGCCCATTGCGAGACACCATCAGCTGCCTCTCGCGAGCCCAGCATCGGAAAAATTCCAAAGGAACAGCAACATCACTGATCTTCATCATCATCAACACACCATCATCGAAGATTTCATCACCATACGAAGACAGCAAGTATAGTACCCGAAAAAAATCAGCAAGTAACATCTATCAACATATAATCTAATTTCTTTTCAACTAACATATTTAACATTTACAATATATTATCATTATTCAGTATCATTATGACAAACACATACTAAATTATTAATTTACATAATATACCTGAACATTTGCTAAAACATTATTCTAAAATTTATCAATAATCATCGAACACATTTTCAATTTCATCTCAAAAATAGTTTTCTCGTAACAATATTTGCATATAATTATAAACAAGTATTTACAAACAACGATTGCAATCAATACACACTGCAGACTACAAAGTTTACGAATTTCAAAATTATTTCTCAATTTACAAAAATTTTTGAAGTTTCAAATTATAAAATTTTCAAACACGAATTTTTAAATTATAAAATTTTAAATAGTAAACTCTCAAATTATAATAATTCAAACACGAATTCGCAAATTTCAAAACTTTCCAATTGTCATGTTGATTTGTTTAAAATACAATAAATTATTTTCAACTTTCATTCTGCAATCGCATAGATTTTTTTGTAAACTGGGTTCTTTCTCTCTTCAAAGTAAATTTTCACAAATTTGAAAAGTTTTAACAAAATTTTGTTGCATCCGAATATGACGGAAAACGGTAATGGTTCAGGTGGTACAACTACAACTACAACAACACCCACCGTAACACCAGCGGGATCTGGTATAGTTAACGCGATTTCAATCAAACTACCAGAATTCTGGAAGAAAATGCCTGCAATATGGTTTATTCAAGTCGAGTCTCAATTTTCAACGCGAAATATTTTCACAGAACAAACAAAATTTCACTATGTAGTACAGGCACTTCCTCAAGACGTGGCCGCAAGTGTTTACGATATCCTAGTTCAAACTTCAAACTCACCATACACAGATCTTAAAAAAGCTTTAATTGATAGACATTCCATGAGCGAGAGTAAACGTATAGAACAACTATTATCGGGCGAAGAGATGGGGGATAAGAAACCTTCTGAATTTTACAGAAGATTGCAAACATTAGCTGGACAATCAATGATTGTCACTCAAAGTCTAATTCTAGAACTTTGGAGACGTAGACTTCCTACTCTTGTCCAGGCTTCAATAAAATCTTCCTCAGAAACAAAACTAGACATTTTACTGAACATGGCTGATGAAATATACGATGTTTATCAGCAACAAAGTTCTTCGTTTAATATCCCATCGCACAACGACACCACAATAAGTGAACTAACTACTATAAGAAACAATTTTCAAAGTGAAATTAACGAAATAAAATCAATGTTATCCAACCTAAATTTCAGTCAGCGCCCTTCACGGGATAGTAGAAGACAAACTTCTTCGGTCAAATTTCAGCGAAATAGATCCAACTCCAGGAAAAATAGCAACTTTTGTTGGTTTCACAATAGGTACGGAAAACGAGCTTTAAAATGCACAAGTCCGTGCAGTTTTAAAAATAAAAATTCCCCAAACTAAAAACTACTGTCATCAATGCGGCGAATGACAGTAGTACGACTAATTTTCAAGGCCGCATCTTCATAAAAGATCCACTTTCAAAATTCACATTTTTAATAGATTCTGGTTCTGATGTCTCAGCCATTCCGTCCAACATGGTGAAAGGCGAAAAGCGATACAAACCCGAACAAATTATCTCCGCAGCTAATGGCTCACAAATTCAAGTTTACGGTACCAAGTACCTCAAAACAACACTTGGTTTTCGAAAGGTATTTGATCATACATTCGTTATCGCATCTGTCACTAAGCCTATCATAGGCGCAGATTTTCTTAAACGAACAGGTTTAATCATCGACATCAAAAATTCCAGAATCATCGATCCACTCACTCAATCAAGTGTCACAGGAACACTTTGCAATCAAAACATAACAAGTCCTCGTTTTTTCGCAATCGAAGAGCAATATAACTCTATTTTAAGAGACTTCTCTTCACTTATGCAACCTCCTGATTTCACTCTACCTGTCAAACATTTAGTGGTACACCACATTCTCACCAAAGGCCCGTTGCCAAGTTCACAACCCAGACGGTTGAACAACGTAAAGTTTAAAATAGCAAAAGAGGAATTCGAATACATGGTTCAAATCGGCATTTGCCGACCATCATCATCCCCGTGTGCATCTCCTTTACACATGGCAGCCAAACACGAAGCGAACGATTGGAGACCATGTGGCGATTACCGCCGGCTTAACGCCTTGACCGTTCCTGATCGAAATCCGCTACCTCACATCCACGATTGCAACGCACACATACAAGGTTGCACCATTTTTTCAAAAATCGATTTAATTCGCGCATACCACAACATTCCTGTGGCAGAAGACGACATTCACAAAACTGCAATTACAACGCCTTTTGGGCTATTTGAATTCTTGCGCATGCCTTTTGGGTTACGGAATGCAGCCCAAACATTCCAGCGTTTCATGTCACAAGTAACCAAAGGCCTTGATTTTGCATGGGTTTTCGTAGATGACATTCTGGTTTCGAGCAAATCTTCTGACGAACACGAGAATCATTTGAGAACTCTCTTTCAACGGCTAGAAGAATACGGCTTACGTATAAAAGCCTCAAAATGTATTTTTGGCGCTTCAAAACTACAATTTCTAGGTTTCGACATTTCAAAAGACGGCATTCAACCATCCCAAAGTAGAGTTGAAGCCATCAATAATTTTCCAGAACCTACTTCAGTTAAAAGTGCACAACGTTTCGTTGGTATGGTGAACTATTACCACCGCTTTATACCACACCTGGCACGCATACTCGCGCCAATTTACGATCACCTTTCAAGTCTCGAAAAAAACAAAAAACGAAAATTCACATGGCCATCTGAATGCCAAGAAGTATTCTTAAAGGCAAAATCAGAACTTGCTAAAGTAACTTTGTTAAACCATCCACGCGAAAACGCAAAACTCAGCATCACAACTGATGCGTCCAACACGGACATTGGAGCGGTTCTCCAACAACAAAATGGTGAAGCATGGGAGCCCATAGCATTTTTTAGCAAAAAGCTATCTCCTTCACAGACAAAATATTCGGCTTTTGATCGAGAATTGCTAGCGATATATTTGTCCATCTTTCATTTCCAAAATTTCGTGGAAGGGCAAGATTTCTGCATTTTTACCGATCAAAAACCTCTCACAACTGCACTTTTCACAAAAGCCAAACGCAGTCCGAGACAGGAACGTCAATTAGATTTTATTTCACAATTCACTAGTGACATCAGATTCGTCAAAGGTTCTTTGAACGTAGTCGCCGACACATTGTCCCGTCCAAACACAGATGCAATAGAAAATTCTTCACCCACTAACGTGGATGAACTAGCGAAAGCTCAAATAAGTGACGAAGAATTTTTGTTCCTTCAGAACAACCCAAATCATAAATCCAAAGTCAAATTCGAACTCATAAAAATTCCAGCCTTAAACATTTCTCTCTGGTGCGAAACGTCCACACAGCAAAATCGTCCATACGTTCCTAAATCTTTCAGAAAAATAATTTTCGAACAAATTCACAATATCTCGCACCCTGGAGTTCGGGGTACAAGAAAAAAGATCGCCAAGATGTACTTCTGGCCCAAAATGAACCACAATATAAACTCATGGGCGAAAGCGTGTCCAAAGTGCCAAAAAGAAAAAGTGCAAAGACATATAAAATCTCCACTCGAACAAATACCTATTCCGCCAGGTCGATTTCAACATATCCACATGGATATCGTAGGACCACTCCCTCCATCTGACGAATACAAGTACATATTGACAATTGTCGACCGATTTTCAAGGTGGCCAGAGGCCTACCCAATACGAGATATCAACACAGACACAATTGCCAGAACTTACGTTCAAGAACATGTCTCCAGATTCGGAGTTCCGAATTCAATCACAACTGACCAAGGCTCTCAATTCGAGTCCAAGTTGTTTCAACAACTTACGAAATTTTTAGGGACTAACCGAATTCGAACCTCAGCCTACCACCCACAGGCAAACGGCATGGTGGAGAGATTCCATCGCCAATTGAAAAGTGCCATTCGTGCGTCAAGTGACAGAATTCACTGGACACAACAACTCCCACTTATTTTGCTGGGAATTCGCACTACAATCAAAGATGACCTCAAACACACACCTTCCGAACTCCTTTACGGAGAAAACATCAAATTACCTTTAGATCTTTCCGTTTGTTCATCTCAGTACACAACTGAACACAATTTCGTGGATCAACTTCAACAATTTTTTAAAAATATTTCAGCGCAGGACCTTAAAACAAGAAAAACTTCAAAATCAGTTTATATTCCAAACAATCTAAACACTTGCGACCACGTCTTGATCAGAAGCGACAAAATGAAAAAAAGTTTGGAATCTCCTTACGAGGGTCCATTCAAAGTTATAAGAAAACTACGAAAACAATTCGTAGTCGAGAAAAATGGGAAAAACTATTCGGTATCCATCGATAGAATCAAACCATATATCAGTACATAATTTTTCAATATAAACAAATTTATTACATAATATTTCAACATAATCAAATTGATTACATATTTTTTTCAAATATCGTTATAATTCGCGAAACTATCCATTTCGCTGGGACGGGAGTGTTGTAGTGACCAAACCAAGTATGAACAATCCACAACGAACTTCCCAATTTAACTACTGGCGCTTGAGTCGCCAAAGAATAGAGAAGAAGTCCAGTATGTCTCAAACTTAGATATCTATGTATGTATATTAAAATTCTTCTTGTTATCGATATGTCAAAAACCAAAAAACTTCATTCGAATTGTAATGTCCAAAGAGGCAAGAGCAAAAACTAAAAGTAATTAATAAATTGTGATTTTATTATCACTCATACCGAGTGTAAAGTGAATTGTTTCAATTACAATTATAAAACCACAATAGGTTCTGCTGTACACTTTCACGGAACGCACCGATGTCCTCTGCCGATCTTTCATATGTATATCTTTGTCTTACGAATGCTGGCCGATTGATTAGGATTACGGAAGCGATCGTCTAAAATTTGGCCACGAAACGTTGAAGGGTCTATTGTGAAAGGCCACCACATCTACCGCAAAATGGACGAAACGCGCGCAACTAACGAACACTCATTCTGATAATATACGAGTAGTTTAATCTTTTGGCTGTTCAATAGTATAATTTGCCATGGTGATTTGGCCTCAGTAACCAAATAATAAACAATAGAGAGCAAAAAAAAAAAAACAGGCAGACGGTAACACCATAGCCTATTATTTTATTTTTTATTCTCTTATTTTATATATTAAAAATTAAAATTGTAATTAATTTGAAGAAAAATAAAAATCTTATCTAATCTAAAAAAAAAAATTAAACAATAGACTTTACAAATGTCACCAAAACAACATTGCCGCCAACATCTACATGCGCAAATTGAAAACCCTTTACTTTATCAAACTAATTTTGATCTGGTAACGCTGCTTTACGATATGCTTAGGTCCCTTTTGGGCAATTGAAATATAATTATATATTTCCTATGATTGTTGCACGAAAAATCCTCTTTGGTTTTAAATAAAGTAGGACCTGCACTTCTGCCCGTCGCACAGTGCGGTATTTTGATCAAAAACCTGGCCAAAAATATTTGGGCACATTTTTCACATCAAATAGGTACCAAATGACTAAAAAGTTATTTGGAAGGATAAATTTTCATTTTTTGGGTACAGTAAAACCCACTTAAGTGCTTACCCACTTACCTCGCGATTAGCCGAGAGAAAAAAAATTATTAAAAATCAAAGAAAGCACGTACAATACTCTGCTATAACTTTTTTCAAAGCTTATATTTCATTCTTTATTTTGTTTTTTGATGCAAGCTGTTTCATTAAATAGTTTTTGAGAAATTAAGTTTTAAAGATGAAATTTAGAAAAAAAAAATAGTTTTTTAATTGATTTTTTATAAAGTTTTGCAATTTTTAGGACATTTTTTATTTTAATTTTCAATGGCCTAATAAATTTGTATTCAAATACTAAAAACCTTATTCCAATAAATATTATAGTTTCTAAAAAATTAGAAAAATACTGAAAGATACTTTTTTCCCAGAAAACCTCTTTTTTCGATTTTTTTATGAGTGGATTTACAACCGGAAATTTTCTTAATGCAGGTAGCCAATTTACCTGCGACCCTTTTAATCCAAAATTTGAGAAGGGGATTAGTTTTAGTTGCATATTTTATGATTACAGGTCAATTACTCAATAAAAAGATTAATCTTTTTTGTCTTATATGCAAGTAGGTAATAAAAAAAGACCTGGAATAATTGAATTTTCTAGTTTATATTTTATTATTTATTCATCATCATAAACATCTTCAAAAACATCATCATCACCATCATCATCATTATTACCATCATCATCATAATCATCATCATCGTCATCATCATCATTGTTATTAACAGTCAAAAATTCGAGAGCCTCCTTTGAAAACGACTGTTTCTTGGTCTTAGTTTTTGTCCTTAAACTACTGAGATAAGGGTCTGACGTCAATAGAAGCCGGTTAATCACATCCTCGTTGCATGCCGTCCTGGAGAATTTTCGTGAAAATTTTTCTCTGTATTGGCGGAAATGCTTATTTCTAGCTTCCGCGGCTTCTTCGGACAACTGACCGATTGGCAACAATGCATGGGATATGACACTAGCAGAATGAATTAAAATCTTATGCACTGTTGGAGACATAGGGTGCCATGGATATAAGCTAACATAATGTTTAGCAGTATCCATCGTGAATTTTTCGAATTTTTTAAGATCTATCTCATAACCAGAGGATATCACTTCTAATATAGTTTTGAATTTGTTAATTAATGATAAATCCACGCCTGTAATGGAAGCTGCTTCTTCTTGGCTATTGAAAAATCTACGAGAGGTGTTGCCGTCATTGGTGTTGCCAAACCCAGCTTTTGGAATGTCCACCAGTAAGCCCAATTTGTCGTGGAACTCTTTTTGTATCTGTCTCTTGGCCGCTTGAATTTTTTCCCGGTCACTTTTATCTGTAACGCGTCCCTTATGCACGTCCGCTTTAAGTTTGTACGAAAGATGCACCAGAAATTCGAAAAACCTACTCCTGGCGTGTAGTATTGATAGCCCAAATCTGAAAGTCTCTGGATTCTCTGGTTCTGTAGAAGACAAGTCGTTGAAACTTTTTGAAGTTTTTCCGCATATGTAACAACGTAATGTAGATGAAGTATTCGTAGCTGCATTACACACCTTTCCATCGATCATTGTTGGAAGCAGTACATGGTTGATTCTTATGTTGTCGCTTACTTTTGTTGCTTGAAGATTTTGGGCCTGGTTTTCAATGTATTCGATTTCTTCATTGGTTATGTCCTTGTTTTCTTTCAAATAACGAATCCGTATTGGTCGGCACCACCTCGGTGATGAAGAGTGGATATTTTGCCATATAATTTCACTCCCAGACTTGAGACGAAGAGGCACAAGGGAACTCAAAAATTTGCATCACTGTTGTCGTCATCTTCAAATTTCTGCTTGTATTGGCTTTGAGTAGATCCATCGCATCCCCACTTATATATTAGCTCTAAATCGGTTTCCCTGTTATCCAAGCACTGTGAGAGTTCTGGTTCCAAATATTTACATAATAGCGATATTGTGTGATCCACTAAATTTTGGAGCTTCACTTCGGCAACTGTCTCACTGACGCTTTTTGGTGGATAACATTCTTGTTTAGCTTTATACAAGTAGGTGTAGCACGGATATATATCTTTGTTGGCTTGATGAATCACTTCGTATTGACTTACAGTTAAATTGGCATCGACGAATATCCTCAAGGCGTTTTCAGGTGTGTGTTTCTTCGTTTTCAGGGCTTTACTGCCAATCGCAGCTGCTTTTCGGAACTTCATAGCCCTGGTTGGAGTTTTTGTCACAGTTTGAATCACTTTGGCTACATCATTATTTCCCGTCGCTCTTTGACTCATCTGTGCTGCGTATGTCAGTTCATCAACAGACACATTCCTTCGAAGTTCCACTGTTTTTCGACGTTTTGTTCGGTCACTTGATTCCCCGAATTCTTTGCTTGGGCGACCTTTAGACCTTCCGGGAAGTATGCCAATAGGTAGTATTATTTCTTCGCTAAGCCACTCTTCATTCTTATCCAAGAAACGGCTTTCTATTCTGTGGCAGAGTTGCCATCTTCGTTTATAATTTGGTTTGAACGCCTTGATAATGTTGAGAAGTTCATCTTCTTTCTCTGGGGGACAATTTGTTATATCCATAAGTTTTTTATCCAAATCTTCAAGTTTTTCGTCAAAACACCTTTGTGAGCTTCCTTTTACTAACTCGTGAAGCTGTTTTCTGGTCATAGCTAAGGTGGAATTAGAGTCATCTGGAATAATATAAAAATTTATTATTAAAGGTCGTTTTAAAGGGTTTTTTTTCAAAGCCTCTGTTTTTTCTTAGGTGCAAACTTGTGCAAACTCTTGAAATGTAAGATTGTTTTACATATCCAGCAGTTTAATAAAATGTATGATAGACTATGTTGCGGCGTGTTGCGGTATTTCAAAAACACTAATGTTTGAAAAAAAAACAGCGAAAAAAGTGCAATTTTTTTAAGTGATTACTTCAACTCATCAATATGAAAAAGTTAAGATGGATATACAAATAAATTTTTGCTTAAAATACTATACATACCTTGATTAACGATATCCATATCAAATTTTTTCACTAAAATCACTTTTAAGACTGAAAAAAAACGCGCAAAAAATACACTTTTTTTTTAAAAACCGCAAAAAAAATCGTGCTTACTCAACTAGTACTAGTTGCAACTGATGGTGTCGCGAACGGGGGTGACCAATTTATAGATAGACTTAACTAAAGAGTAGCCTGGTTATCTACCTGTTATCGGACACAAGCTTAATCCTGGGAGGTAAAATTTTTTTTTTTGATTTATGGCCAGGTTTTTGATCAAAATACCGCACTGTGCGTCGTTTTTCTGGTAACCAACTAACTTATGTAACTAATTCAAATGGCTCGGTAAACAATTTTTGAAAAAACCTAAACTATCAATTTCGAACGATATTTTATTTTGATCCATTTTTTTTTTTAAATTTCTATTTAAAAAATTAAAAAAAAAATCAATTAAATTCATCAAGCTCCAAGGGAACATTTTCTATAATCTAAAAACTAATTCTTCTTAATCGAAAACCTTAATCCAAGCAGTGCATAGTTCGAATGAAATAAAAAAATCCATAAGAAAAAATCAGTTTTAAAAGTACAAATTTATATTCAAATTTCTTGAAAATATACTTAGCTAGAGTTCAGTCTGAACCTGGCCCTTAAACAAACAGGTTTTTCCAGGCAGCTCGGTCATTGATAAAAATCTAAAATTGGTGGCGCACATCTCGTGGAAACCAGGGGCTTCGACTATGAATGGAGAAAATTCTAAAATGTTAAAGAAGTCCGCTAAGATGTCTTAGCCGAAAGACACTTTTTCATAACAGTTCAGAAGAGATTCGAGAATTAATCATTTTGTATTTTGGCTAAATAAATTATTTGTCATGCCAATTCGGTAATTTTAGATTCTTAAAATTTTAGGTCAAAACATGGTTCCAAATTTCATTGTCAAAGTCCGGGAATTTGTGAAGCGATTCCAATGCAATTATGTACCAAATTTAGAAAAAAACAACTCAAAAATGTTTCGCAATGTTCTCAATTACTTGTATCCTACTTGATATTATTTTTATTCAAAATTTATCTTAGACTAAATCTTTTGGAATCCAATCGAAATTTAACAATTTTGACTGTTGAAAGTGGACAGCCAAATTTTATTTTAAAGCATTACAATTTGGGCCAGAATATGTTATGTACAAAATTTCAAAATTCAGAAAAAGCATGGCTTAAGAAAGAATTTAGTCAAATAAAAGGTCGAAATACCTTAAAATATATGAATTTGGGTAAAGACATGTACCAAACTTATAAATGCCAGTCCAAAATGTTGCGCAAAGTTCCCAAGGGATTAGAATTAATTTTTATACTACTAGTAGATATTGCTAAGATATTTTTTATTGAAGATTATGTTTAGGCTAAATCTCATAAAATTTTTGACAGTTAAAAATTGTCTACCAAATCAAAGGTAGATTATTCAAATTCCAAAATAATCTTAAATAGTTTTAAAAATTTTGTTCACTTTTCGGACTGCTGTATTTGAATCTCACGACAGAATGAAAATTCTGACATTATGCAAAACAATAAATAAATCATCATTATTTATTAAACAGTTTAAATATATTATTTACCGAAGCAATATATTTCACTTGAAACAGAATTTTATTTCAAAGCATCTGTTAAATTATGGTACTGTCAAATGTCAAAATTCTTATTCTACTATCAGATTTAAAAGCTTAAATACAGCAACTTGTACAAGAAGAAAATTTTTGAATGCCGTATTTAAGATTTTTTCGTATTTTCAGCACTTGAACTTAAAATTTGTTGAAAATTCTTAAGTGTCAAAATTCCGAAATTTACATCAGATTTAGTCCACAAATGATTTTCAGTAAAAAAATATACCCATTCAATAGTAGACAAATTAGTTTAATCGGTAAGGACATTTTGGACTTTCTTTTCTAAATTTGGTACATATCTTTATTGAAATCCTTATAAATTTGTATATTCACTAATTTGACTAATTTTTTAACTTTGGCTTATTTTTTTGAATTTTGAAATTATTCTGATCTAAAGCCTAGTACGCAGATCGGGAAAAAATTTTGTCTCCCATACATTTTTTTTCCTGAGACAAATTTTGTCTCGGATATTTTTCCGAGCAGTACGCAGTTCGCGCGCAAAATTCATACTATTGTGAATTGCTGTACAAAATGTCTTCACTAAATTTTGCCAGGAAAAAGAATGATACAAGCATTATTTTGCGGAACAAATTTCGACAGCCGAAAGTGATATTTCTCAAAACTGGTTTTATGTAAAAGGTGCTGATGCTTCTCTTGAAAGCATCGAGAGGAGATTCCAAAACGGTATTAACGATTTTTGTAAGACAATCCGTTCCAGAGATATACAACAAAACACATTAAATTATTTTTTAATTCTCCAACTTCAAACTTTTGCGCGAGATTTGGAAAAGTTTTGTAGAGATTAAAATTGTAGAGATAAAATTTGTCTTGTCTCGATCTGCGTACTAGGCTTTAATTGTGAAAATATTGTTTTGAATTAAAAAAAAAACAGTACCATTGAATTCATTTCTTTGTTTATGTTGATATTTGACAGGAACATAGAGGAGCAACAATTTTCTGCCGAATCCGAACGGTTACGATGAGATACATTTTTTCATATTTCATGACAGGTGCCACTACTGGAGGTTTTGTCAGTTCTTTCAAGAAAAAGTACCACCGAAAACCTGCTTATTTTTTACCTGGGATACACTGGGACTCGAACCGCATATCTTCGGCGTGAGAGTCAAACGCACTACCAATATGTGTTATATATAGAGATATACAAGAGATTTGTTATTTTGTTTGAAAAATTTTGTGCAAACTATTTAGTCAAAGTATTGAAAAAAAAAAACAACGTAGCGACGTTAAGACCTTTCAACTGAGTGATATTTGTTGCTCAAAATAGTTCAATTGTGACTGAGAAACAAATCTTTGAGTTCTTGAAATCGCTTAAAAACGAATTTCTATGCAAGGAAATTTGAATATATGGAGAGATTTTTGAGGGCAATTTCGTGATGTATACTCGATAAGACCTGCAACTTGTTATTGGTAACGAGTACATGTGATGGATTTTTTTAATATTTTTTTTTTTATTTTTATTTTTTTTTTTTATTTTTTTTTTTATTTTTTTTTTATTTTTTTTTTATTTTTTTTTTTATTTTTTTTTTATTTATTTTTTTTTTTTTTATTTTTTTTTTTTTTTTTTTTTTTATTTTTTTTTTAATTTTTTTAATTTTTTTTTTATTTTTTTTTATTTTTTATTTTTTTTTATTTTTTTTTTATTTTTATTTTTTATTTTTTTTAATTTTTTTTTAATTTTTTGTATTTTTTATTTGTATCACAGATGTCTCAAAAACCTTACCCCTTGCTCCATAGAAATCCAGTGCACGCCCTTAATGCCCATTTAGAAGTTATATCAACTCCTACATCAACTGTTCTCTCTGCTTCGGAAACTTCATCTTAGCTGTTTTGAAGTGCCTACATTCAGGTCTTAAAACATATACATAGGTTTTGTTGACTATTTTATAAAACTTCCGAGTATTGTTCCTATCTTCAGGCTTTTCTTAATAGACCAGTAAAAATAAGTTCTTACAAGGGAAACATTTGGTAGAGCCTGAAATTTGGCATGCGAATTATTAATTGAACTTGAAGAGTGCCTCACAAACTCGATTAACTCTAGGTCATTTACGATAGGTCAGGGGACGTACAAATGGCAAAATTTAATTGGTTAAAAATTTCTCCAAAACGGTTTGAAGAAAAGAAAAATATCCGCAGAATTTACAGTTGAAAAGTAACAGCAGTTCATCCTGTAACTATTGTTTTCCTCGCTTTGGCATTTTTGTGTCTCTTCTTACAGGACTACTATTCTATCTGAGATTTCTTTTTGTCTCCTTTTCTGTTAGGATAGTCTTTCCTTGCTGTTCCTTTCGTATTACGTTGTAGCATTTTCGCATGTGTGTTTTCAGTCACCCTTTTCCGGTAACCGCTCTCATTATCATACCCCTTACACAATCTTTACCGGGGGTGACTGAGCCTACGGTGGTTTTGGCTACGCTCTTGGTATCATGAGTTTGACAAAAAAGTTGCATGATTTAATCTTAAGAAATACTCAATCGTCGAAAAAAAAATATATTTTCTCCAAGTTAGTGTCAATTTTCGTAGTCGCAATTCTGCTGAAATTGTAAAAACCTTGTAAGTTGTAACACCTTAAGTCCTAAAAGAACCCTTAAGTTGAACTACTTTCTCCAAGTTACTTTCAAACTCATAATATGGGATCAATGGGTTAAGGTAAATATTTTCTAACAAAACCAATACTCATCCTTATGCAAGGAATAAGTTCAAAATTTTCAATTCAAAAAAATATGTTATGAGGAGGCAACAAAATATGTCAAAAGGAGGAAACACTTAGGTTGGTACACTGAAAAAAAAACTTGAGTAACGTTATATTCTCAACATGAACTTTTCTTAAAGGATATGTTTTTAAGTAGGCTTCAGGTCACGAAAACAGGAAACATTTACTTTTCTTAAATGTGCAATATACCTAATATGATTTGCTGAATTTTCTCACTATTTTAGTTGCCATTTTCGTCGTCAAGCACAACAAAAACTTACAGCTATTTCTGTCAGATTGACAGTAGGTATACTGACAGATCATCAGAGCGCCATTACTATACATTTCATTTCGCTCTAGATTGTATTCTTTAGCTGTCAATTTTCTGACAGAACACACATTATGACAGTTTATCAGTCGATTGCATCTCGAATAAGCCACCTTAAATGTTGCTAATATTTCAAGAATTCCATTTATATGTCTTAGATTTTGCTCCGTGTAGCTCCTACCTACCACTGGTATATTTTTCAAAACCACTCCAACAGGAAGGTGTGTCAAGGAGACGCGAGAGAAGTACGAAGTCACAGTGAATCTTGATTCTAAGTAAAACTTGCGTGACCTGACTATCAGCATTTGTCAGTCGAGTGTGGTTAAGAAGGATACGTACTCAACGTCTGCATGCATATTTATTACCCAAGTCCTTAAAGGGGTTCCTTTTCATTCGCGAGAAATTATGTTGGCAAAAAAAAAATCCTGATATTCCAGTTATACTTTGTAGTCTTACCAACCAACCCTGAAGGGCGCAAAACGGTAAAGATAAGATATGGAACAAGGAATTGTGTGAAGGTTAGATTTTCTGTCGTGCTCGGAAGAAGACCATGGAAAGAACGTAGGTACGCATAAAAATATAAGTAGGTAGAAACAGAAGAAGAAAAAAGTGTTTGCGTAAGCTGAAAGTTAAGAATTGAGCGAAAATATGGATGATTCAGCAAAGCAAACGCAATAACAGAAGACGACATCAAGTCTTAATGGATTCAATAGGCGCTTTGACTTGCTTTGATTTTTTTGTGTTTTGTATTCTTGCTGTTGTTGTTGAGGAACTGCTCTAGGGGTGAATTGTTTCTTTCTGGGGGGATGATGGTAAATTGAAATTATTCTCGCAAAGTCTTCTTATTATTTTATCTTTTACGTCGTAGTTGGCAGAAATTCAGATAACGATGAATATTAGTATCTGTGGCCAATTGAGACATATTTTACGACGCACGAAGTAGTATTGAATTAATGTACATACATAAGGGACTAGAGAAAATATTAATAATGGAAGTCGAAACATTAAATATTTGTTTCATTAATATAAATGGATGTGAATTGTTGGACGAATTCAGAATTAATTGAAGATTTTTGGTTGCAAATAAATTTTGGTAAGACAAACATTCCAGAGGTCTATAGTTTGTAAAAAAAAAAGACATCTTGAATTTAGCCCTTAAAACAGAAAGTTTAAATAACTTTACCAGGCATTAGGGATGGTATTTTGTTGTAAAAAAGTTGTAGATTAGTTTTGGTGAACGAATTCACAGTCAACTTATGCGATAGATATAGGAAAAAATCTAACTCGACATTTTGATCAAAGTTGATATTACGATGATAGCGAAGACGAAAAAAGCGGTTCCGGCAATTCCATCCGTCTGTCTGTATGTCTTGTACCTCGATCTACAGTCTGAACTACTGGAACTATTTTCTTCGAACTCTGATTCGCTAGAGGGGAAATTGAAAATTGTTTTACCTCCAAAACTAACGTAATGCAAAATCTTATTTATTTCAAAAAACGGCTCTAACGATTTTGATAAAAAAAAATTAAGTGTTTAGGAAAAAATGTTATTAAAATGTCAGAACGGTTTTTCATTTTGGACATTCTCATCAACGGCTATAAACGATTTTAACCAAAATCTTTAAAAAGCAGGAGCCTCCTTAAGTTTAAAATAATAATGTAAATAAAAATATTGGAAAAAATATTTTTTAGGTTTTTGAAAAAAAAAATCCAATTTTTTTTTAAGATCAATATCTTGAAAACGTGTGAACGATTAATTTTTGAAATTATTTCCTAAATTCTATACTACTAAAATTGGCATCCCAAATTTTATTCTAGAAAAATTTAGAAAAAATTTCTTATATAAAAAATTAATTTAATAATAAAACTATTTTTAAACTTTCTCTGCATAAATTCATACTTTTCTATGCATTTGAACATTCTTATATCATTGATTCCATATTTTATATTTATAAAATGTATTTCAAATTCCAAAGTACTTTTACATAAGAGCAAGTCCGTGCGATCCAGTCGTGCATTTATTTTTTTTTTAGCAAAAATTTAAACTTAGGCAAGTACCTATATAAAAACTTAAGTTTAAATTTTTGGGAATGTTTGCGTTCTACACCCTTATTCCAACAATTTCGCGCTTAATTGCATACTATAGTCCGGTGTGAACCTGGCTTGCAACCTTCGAGCTTCTTCCATTTAGGGCGCATTGTTTTTCTCTAGTTGTACTTGCTTATCTGTGTTGCTGTGCGGGCTATACACTGCTGATTGCTGTTCTATTTTCATCTTTTCCCAAACCCAGTTTCAATGGCGTTTTAAAATAGCCTGAAGCGTCCTCATCCCATCCACCTTTGAGGTGGTCTTCACTATCGTACCATATATCAGAACTGGGTTTTACGCGCTCTTAAGGGGATCTGACTACCCTTCAAATGTTTGATCACAGTGCGAACATTTAAGCAAGCTGGAAACTGTTTAAAATGAGACACCGAAGCACAATGGTTTTGAATGTTTGAATACCTCAATGAGAGGGAAATATTGAGCCAATTTAAGCATTCAACATTCGTGTAGTATAGATAAAACAAGAATCTGTGGACTTAATAGTTCTTTAACATTTGGTATGAACGGTAAATTTATAGATGGCTATGGGGATTCAATTGAACTAGTCAACTGGCCAAAGATTGGCGCGATTTGTATCTGTTCATTTGATTTGGGAGTCTTCCATTTTTTTTTTATTTAACTTTTGACTCATTAGAAAGGTTATGACTAGCCTTAAAATGATATACCTAATGTTTTACCACAGTCCGAACGTTTAGAAAATTGAAAAGGATTTTAAATGGAGATATTGATGCACATTAGTTCCCATTCGTGCAGTATGGCTAAAAAAAGAATCTCTGAACTTAATAATACGTCCGAAATTTGATTCAAAGGTAAACAGATGGCGATTTTCTAAAGCGCGAATATTGCAGTTGAACTGGTATTGGCGAGATACTAAAAAGGCATTAAAGTTGATCGAGTTTGATATTCAATTGCCTTCTTAAATAAGTCGATATTAGCATAAGTTATTATTCATTAGACTTTGAAGCTGGATTTGTTGTTTGATTTTATAGCGGAGAACAATTTGTAACCTTAAAGTTGTAGCTGCCAATTGGAATGTTATGTCCAAGTTGTCGGTTCCCGATGACAGTATTTACTTTAAAAAATAACTCGATCGGTACTCTCTCGGTACTTTTCTCAATTCCCACAAAATCAACAGTGATCTTTAACATCACGCCTTGTTCTTTCCGTAATGTCAATATAGTATCTTCTTTCAAGAACGATGTTAAAAATGAAGTTTTAGAACTTTTTTAACACGATACGTTCTATTGAGATATTTTCCTTGATGGAGCATGCGGTATCAATCGTCATCCTGCACAGACATCGCCCTATATAGCTCTTCTTTAAATATGCTCTCTAACATTGGCTTGAAAAGTCGGTGGAGGTCGACTTTTCTGTCCTAAAGTGACATTGATATGAACATATAAGGCCTTTTAAGAATGTCTTTTGCCGTTCAGTTTGTAGTAGGCACAGTTCAGATGATCTTGTTTCTTAAAGATCGTGCAAACAGTCCTGGGATTCCATTCATAGGGCTTGTTTTCATACGATCATATTTTGTTGATGAACTGGTGCATACTATCAGCGCCCAAAGACATTTTCCTCGATCATCCCTAAAGTCTTCATGACCATGCAACCTTTAGAATTTCATTTAACCTTTTTATGAAACTTCCGAACTTCTTGTATGCTATGACATCCCTTTATTTTCTCAATCGCTTCTTTCTCATTATCCTAATTTTTCTTTCTGAGAAACCGGCGTTTTTCTCTGCTCTTTCCCCGTTTACACTGCTTGAAATCAAGGTTTCTGTTTTTATTATAAGACGTGTCGTAACTGGCGTAAAGCAACCATTGATAAGAACTTTAAAGGTTGTTAATGAACCGTTTCAGGAGTTCAATAAATTAAGTTGAAATACCTTACAGACGATGCTTTGAATGATTGTGAAGTTGGTCTAGTAGAGAGGATCCCCTTTTTATAAGATCGGACAAACAATGCTGAGGTCAAATTTATCCACACTTAAATAACCTGTGATATAAGCTTTGATGGACTACCTTTCTTCACTTCGCGACATCTAAGGAATTAAAGATCTTTGTTCTCTAGGTTGGTATAGGAATTTTAGCCATTATCGCCGCCCCGTTTTACAGTTTGTGGAAGTTGTTTGTATAATCCTCAACAGCGACATCAAATTCAACTTTGATTTTCTTCTGATTGTTCTTGCAGGCTCTGATTCGGGTCACGTATTCCCTATCCTACTTTCCTTATTGCTCGCACTGGGTTTAACATTAAAAGGGTATTTATAGCCCCTTTAGTGCATGTATAACAAAAAGAAAAGAAAATTTAGGCCTGAGAGGTTCATTGTACCTATTGTTAAAACTTTCTAACCTCATTTCTTTATTTTCTCCATCCTCTTCCTCCTGAAAAGCCACCCCCAATATTTTATCCAAATTGAATTTTGGACTTATAGCTCAGTTTACTGAAACATAAGTCCCAAAAATAAAAATTGGGCGATATTTTCCGGTTTGAGCTCTGAAAGTTGATGTTCAGTCGTCAATTAAGTGCCAATATCAATTGTTTTCCAAGACGATAGTAGCTTGGGTGACCCCGATCGCGGGCTTAAGACACACCGTAAGCGGATCAACGGAGTTGCATAGGCGGCTCAGAGTACCAAAAGAGTAAGTAAGACACATGTACTGTTTATCAACAAATTGTTTGCTCTGATCACTAAATATGCCCTAACTGGAGCAACGGACTTGCATGAGGGGCACGGTGGACCGAAAATTCCTATGAAGCAAGCCAGAAATGTACAATAGATCAAGTAAACTGTTGGGATTGTTGGCTACCTGAAGACTTCTTCTTCTTCCTTTTCTTCGGCGCTGTTATGATCTCGATGTCGAGGGGATCATAACTCTCCCACGTATCTGCTTCACACTAGTGATCCGCCTGTGGGGTTCGCCGGGTTGACCTCAGAAATCGGCGGCAAGCCTCCCGGTTTTGTATTGTTCCATTTCTGAGGCCAACTGAATGCTGGTGTTTTTGCATTTGTTTGTACCAGGAGTGTTTAGGCCTACCTTTCTTTTTATTCCGAATTGGAACGTTGTATGATATTGCCTTTTTGACGGGGTTCTCAGTATCTCTCCTTTGAACATGGCAATACCAACTGAATCGGTCGTGTTCAATTTTTTGGGAAATGGTATTCTTAACATGAAGGCTTCCTCGGATCTTCGTACTTCTAATTCGATCAAGCTTTGTAACTCCTGCTGTCATACGAAGCATCTTCATCTCAGCTGCCGTTAGCTTACTCTCATACTTTTTGTACATTGTCCAACATTGTGAACCGTATGTGAATGCTGGACGCACAACTGAAGTGTAGAGCTTTCCTTTCAGCTTAGGGGGCATTTTTCGGTCACAGAAGATAGCAGAATTTTCCCGCCACTTCATCCACCCTACGCTTACGCGATGATTGATATCGTCATCACAAGTAGCTTCGTTATTTATCATAGACCCCAGATATTTAAACTTTTCACACTTGGGAAGCACTACTCCATTCAAATAAATGTCTGGAGTAGGCCTGTGTGGATCAGAAAATGGGCAGCATAGGTATTCTGTTTTTTTCGCGCTTATGCGGTACCCACTTCCTTCTAGAACATCCACCCATACGTCAAGTGCTCGTTGTAGGGATATCGGGTCTTCACTTATGATGGCTCCATCGTCAGCAAAGAATAACTGATGTACTTTTGGATCCGTCACTTTGCCTTCAAGCAGGTAATCAAGAACTGTAATAAAGAGCAGGGGACTCAAGACACTTCCCTGGTGTACACCTACTGTGATTTCGAATTCTTCGGTGACTCCAGCTGCGCATCTTACTTTAGTAACTGCTCCATCATACATGTCCATAATTATCCGCACATAGGTTTCTGGAACTCCTCGTTGCCTGAGGGCCACCCATATTAGATCTCGTGGTTGCCGATCGAATGCTTTTTCAAAATCAACCAATACGACATGCAAATCCTCCAAAGAATCCCGATGTTTTTCCATAATTATTCTTATACTCTGGATTGCATCCGTGGTTGACTTACCCCCGACAAACTCGCGCTGGTCATCAGATAGCCTAATTATTTTTCGCAGTCGGCTACCCAAGACTCGCTCAACGATCTTCATGGTGTGTGACATCAGCTTAATCGAACGGTAATTATCACAGCTTCGAGTATCACCCTTTCCTTTATAAATTGGAAGAAGGTAACTTTCCCTCCATTGATTAGGCATGCGATCACCTCGTATAAGTTTGGAGACAAGAATCATGAGCCATCTAAACCCGATGTCTCCCATCTTTTTCCAAAACTCTGAGGGTATTTCGTCTGGGCCAACAGCTTTTCCCTTTTTGGAGTATTTTACCGCCTCACTAACTTCTTCGACTGTGACGTCGGATACTTCGCTTAAGTTAGGTGAAGCTATTGGAAAGTATAGCCTTGGAAATTGTTCGTTTAGAAGTCCGTCACAATACTGTCGCCACCTGTGAAGAATTTCGTTGTCTTCCACAAGTAGTTGGCCTTGAGCATTGTTAATGAACTTTGGCGAACAAATCTCCTCGGCATTTCTTCTTCTTTGAGCGGCTATTTTAAAGATAGTTGGCTACCTGAAGACTGAACATACAGAAGAAAAGTTTTAAATCACAAGGCCAAGTTGACCTTGGAATATTGGAAAAATTTAAAAGTTAAAACATCATTTTTCTGTCTGATGTCTCAATCAATTTGGGATTTATGTCACATAAGTTCATGTCCCATTAGATGTGAGGTCCCAAAAATAACAATAGGTTGTTATGATGGGAGGTAATTCCAAATCGGTCGGCAACAATTCCAAGAGATCGCAGAGTCCTTCTTTCATCTAGACTCTAACAACTTTGTCCAGTATCGAATGTTTGAAACCGTCATTGCCAGGAAGCCATTAGGTATTCCGCCCCTGACTATACCTATTTGACAACCGTGCCTTGGCTAAAATTTGGTTCGAGTCAATGTTCGGCGTAGGATCTTTCTAACATCTACAATACTAGAAAAGTGCTTATCGTCAATGTCAATTTGGTCAATCTGGTTCATCACGAGACCTCTGTGCTCGCTTAAAAATGTTTAGATGTAGGAACTGTATACAACCCAAATGATGAACCCTGCTACAAAATTTATCAACCTGAATCCGTTATCGGAGGTACTGTCTTATGTCACCAAAGGTTTCGTTTCTAGTCTTTTCTAACCTAGTCATTTTAAATGTTCAAGTGGTCTCCTTTTTTCATAGTATTTTTTCTCTATTGAGGAATGCCCTTATTTATAAGCTTGATCGATGGTGACTTTAGCCTTGATGTGAATTATCGTAAGACGGTCCTTCACATAATTAGAACATACTCCGAAGTATCACACTTTTTTGGTGGCGGTGATATCTATTTACTTTGCAGCAGTCTAAAGCCTCCGCTAATTGTTCGGCTTCGCGCGGACTCCGCAGTTCATCGCCCTTATTTCGCTTGTAGGGTCCGTAACCAGTGAATACTTCCATAGGGGAGGTTTTTTTAATGTAAAAGACCAGACCCTTATTAAAACTCTTCGGATGAAGAGCCGTATAAAACGAGTAGAAACCCATATTTCTCATAAAGTAGGACAGCTTGAATGCAGCCGTAGATGGAACCGCTAATTTCATAAGGCGAAGTCACCCGCTAAAACTTGGAAATAACGGGAAGTGTCCTAGTGGCAACAATCTTCGTCCATCTCTCGCTTGCTGCATGCAGTAACCTTCCAAAGAAATTGAAACACTATATCCATTTGATGTCTTCGGCGCCCGATATTCACCGCGGGGAAAGGTATTATCTCATAGAGGTTAGATTTTAAAAATACTTCTCGACTCTTGTATCCTCTTCGGTACACGTGTCCACCTTTTAAATATAAAAAAAAAAACATTCAATATCTAAAGTAAGAGTATCTTAACCTCTTTATCATCATTATGGGGTAACTTAATTTTATTAAAACACTTTAACTGCCGCAAGCGACCCGACCCTACCCGCTTTGTTTCAATTACCTTCACTTATAGTACAATCTTAAATTAGCCTTCCTTCCATCACATAAACACTTTATTACACGTGGTACTACACTACATACCCCATTGCGTACATTTTTACTATCGTTTAATTAAAATATCTGACCGAGTATCCCAATTTTCACAACAAAGACTGAGTAGGTAGAAAGACTACGATGAGTCCCCTATTTTCGTCTGCTTTTTTTCTGCCTTGCTTTTAAGTTGTATTGTGTATCCAATGTCATGATGGGAATATTCCCATGCAAGGGAGCCGAACTAACTGCAATGCTCCATCAATTCTATTGCCTTTCCCGGGCGAACGTCACAGCGGAGGTAAATGGAAGAATATACAAAGGGTGGCTCGTAAAGCCCATTCCAAGAAGATTAATTCCATCCCATAATTTGTTTTCCTCTTTCCTTTTTTTTTGAGTTTAGGTTTATTTCTATTGTCTGCTCGAGCATGCGTGTAATTTTTGTAATGTAACACACATGAGTGTTCCAAATTCGGTCGTCTTAATTTCATGAGTAACGTCGACGATGTCTGCAACGACTTAACGGATTGGGGGCCTTTCTGTTGTCGTAAAAGCACATAAAGCTCATTTCTCAAATCCTAAATCCTTTTTGCTAAAACTCGCACATCAAAACGTCTGGGACATGAAGATCTGGAGCTGAGGCGTCGTCGTCAGTTGGCGGCGGTGTATATATTAGTTTAGAAGAGGTGTTAGCAATTTACGAATGAAACTAAAATAAGTCGTAAAATTGCGAAGCCTTAGGAAGGACTAAGGTATCCTCTGCCATGCCCTCGCTTTGTCGTTCGTTATGTCTATCAGCAAACGAGGTTCAAATAACACTTTGTACGAAGAAAGGATGACGGTTTCGAGCAGATGGAAATGTTTATTTTTATTTATTTATTTTATGTGTTTTGATCCCCAAAGGCTCACAGCTCACATCAGGAAGAATATTAGGAGCTAATGAGGAGGTTTTTATTTCGAGCTGACAGCTAATGGCCGGGATTGTAGGGAATTAATTTAAAAGGTCTCACAGATTAATCTACAAATCATGTTAACCGCTTTGGAAATTTGTTTCAGCGAGGGTTTCTGGTTGGATTCTCGGATTTGATTAACGGCATTAAAAAAGTTACGACTTTACCCCAACCTTTTGTCGCATTTAGGTAGGTATTCGTTGTGGCAGTTTATCTTTGTCATATTTGTGTTTTGTGTGTCTTTTGAGCGAATTTTAATTTACCGTTTTTTTTTTTGTTTGTCTGATAAATATATTTGCCCGGTTCCTTGGAATCGGGGTGTTAGATAGTTTTCGACGTCGCAATCAACCGACTTTTATTGGTTCTTAGGAAATTTCTTCTTTATTATATGGCTTCTATATGGCCTTATGCTTATCAATAGCAAGTGTTGATATTTATTTAGGTATTTTAGTGGCTCTGATGGTTTTCTATTTATGACACAATGGTTGAGGAATTTTGTAATCATTTTACTTGGCCTTTGAATGAAGAGAAATATGGTTTTGGAAATTAATTTTTGACTAAATAACTATCACTTACCTTCAACCAAAGATGCAATCAAAATTTAAACCCTGGGCCTCTTATTGGGAAAAAGGTGTTACTTAACCTGGTCTTTATTTGCACTTTACATACGTCTTTTAGCTTATCTTGCTAGAAGGTTTTGTATTAAAATACTTGCTCAAAAAAAAAATCAAAAACCTGTTTATTCGTATGTCTTACCTTCTTACTATTAAGTTCCTTGAAAAGGACTTCATGGGGGGTGCTGGGCGTGAGCAACACCTGGGCGCCATTTTGTTCGATTTTATTTAACACACGCCGGGAACATGGGTAAAGAGCTGGAGATAGATTTTTTCGAGTGTGTTTTTTATGTGCTATGTCGTTTAAGAGCGGTCTCCTGCACTTCTTCCTGACTTGGTAATTGGACTCTATTTCAAGACGGGCCTTGCAATGTCATTGTCTTCGCGCTCTACGGTGTGACCATTCCACTTCTAAGTGCTGTCATTTGGCTTCTTCTCCCTGTCTCAATATGAATATCCGTTTTTGCTTTTTGATTGTGCCAAAATACTCGCAAAACTATACGCCAAAGTCTCTTGATTGCGGACTGGAGCATTCGAATTGTTGCAGTGATTACCTTCTACGGAGCACTAAGTCGAGATTATAACGAAACAGAAACTTGGCCTAATTGCTGTAGGCAATACTTTTCCATTTGTTAAACAGAATTCCGGAAGCAGCTTTTACCGTCCCGCTTCTGCTGCTTAAATCAATTTCGTGGAAATGATACTTCTCAGATAAAATAATGCTCTGAACCCTTTCGAAGTATTTTCCACCTATGTTTCCTAGGGAGGAAGAACTCACGAAATCAAAGGCCGTGGACTTGCCAGTTTTTATTGTAAGCCGAGCTCTGCTAACTTCAACTTTTAAGTTCTGACTCATTTGATGTAGGTCCAGTAAAATACTTTAGTATTTCAAGATTTCAATACTCTCAAGTACAGTTATAAGCTAGTTGTAATTTATTTTCAGAATCCTGGCATAGGTACTTCAAAAATGCAAATATCAGTATTTGTCAAGTATTTGCGCACAAGTACCAAACCAAGTATCAAATACTTGAGTACCAAAGTACTTTAGCTTTACTTTAAGTCCTTGGTCAGTAGTTTCAAGTACTTTCTAGTGTATTGAGTAATGTTTGCTTCTTGAATCAAAGACCTGAATAACGTTTATAGCCTGTTATGTACGCATATATAAAATTTGAAGCAGTTTGACTCGAAATAAACAACTTGTGTAAACTAGTTTTCAACCATGTTATTCAACTCCCTAAGCTTTCGGTACAAATTTAAATTCACACCTTCTTTACCATTCTGTTAAATTGTCCCAGTAAAAAAATTGCTCAGTGATTGTAGTCAAGACGTTTTAAATAAGATATCATTTCCCATTGAATTCATTTTTTTCCGTCCGATATATCGCGGTAAACCTCGTTTATTATCACAAAAAAAAAGAAGCGGTAAACAAATACAACCCTGCGGAACATCGCCATCGCTTAGAACTTCAAGAGATTTGAAAACTTCCTACGTAGTTAAATAATAGCTATGATTTTGTCGGGGATACTCCTCCTGCGTCAGTTTTTCCATTTTAACTCCCAATTAAGACTATCGATAGTGTTCTCGAAATCGATGGATTAGTAGTGCAGAAATCTATGCTCGAAATATTACTCTACTTTGTTCCAAAAGGTGTTTATGGATTTGACCTAGAACCAAAATCTGCTCAATAAACATCGAGATTTTAGGCGAGTTGTTCTTAGATTTTAGCCAGAATTGCCTTCACTATTTTCGTCAGCTGAACGCATACTCCTCGCCAGCTTACTTATTCCATCGGATTTAACTTTTTCGGCAATTTGGCAATCAGCCACTGAATCCATTTCCCTAGCTAGCGCTGCCAACGTGTTTCGCTCAAATTTGTAAAAACTCCGCGAAAGTTCTGTCAGTTTTAATCTCTTTCTTTAGATTGTTTTTCGCAGCCACTACCTTTTTAATAATTAAATTATTGCTACGGTGTCAACAGTGGGATTTTTGATCCCAAGAATTCCGACTATAATTCTAATAGATGAATAGATGCTTAAGCACCATCGGGAAATTTGTAAGGAACCGTCCTCACTTTTTGCAGGTTGTAATTTTAAGCTGCTTGCTCGAAGATGTCGTTGTGTTTATCGCATCGTACACTAGGCTATACTTGCTATCTTTTAACGCGTTACTGTGCCTCAAGTTCAGATTTCCTTGCAGCTGTAGGTGCCGGAATTTGAACAACTTTGACTGAATTGTCTGCTGATAGCCACAGGTTCTAGGTTCTCTGCCTATTACTACTACTGAATTCCGTTCTCAATTTAAAAAAAAAAAAACTTTTAAGAATCATAAAAAATGCCTTTGGATGCCCAATTATTAAAACCATGTATAACATACATATTCTTTAAATATCCCAGAAACGAGGTTCTTACATCCCCTAATGGTGACTTTGAAAAAAATTACTTTAAAAATGAATACAACATCGGCTATGGCTCACCAATTCCTTTAATATATAAAATTGCCGTCTTTTTGGATAGCATTTTTTGAATATCCCACAATCGATATTGTTACATACCCTTATTGTGACTTTATAAAATTAATAAAAAAAATTGACTATGGCTGATTTATTACTAAAATTGACTAGCCTCTGGTGATGAATTACTGACATTTCAGATGGTGTGCTAAGTTTTTTTTTTGAATATCCCACAATTTAAGTATGTACTAACATCCTCTTGTGTTAATCTCGAAGGAAACTTCGAAAATTCTTACAAAATCGGCTATAGCTGACCAAGAACCAAAACATTCTATAAACTCGTGTTGAATTACTGACCTTTCACATGGCATACTAATTTTTGAATATCCCAAAATCGAGATGGTAACAGTCCCTTATAGTGACCTTAAAAATTAATACAAAATCGTTTATGGCTGACCAATTACTTAAATTAACTAGCCTCTGGTGACAAATTAGATACATTTCAGATGGAATACATAGTTTTTTGAATATCCCACAATTTAAGTACTCACATCATCTTATGGTGTTGTTGAAGAAAACTTTAAAAATTCTCATAAAATCTGCTATAGCTGACCAATAACCAAAACTTTCTAACAACTCGTATCAAATTACTGACTTTCCGAATGACATTCTAGTTTATTTGAATATCCCACAAATGAAGTTCTTACGTCCTCTTATAATAAAATTAAAACAAACATTTAAAATCCATACAAAATCCAAGTTACTAACCTCTGGTACGAATTACTGAGTTTCAGGATATTATACTAGTTTTTTGAATAACCCCAAAAATTATTTGCTAACATTCTGTAATAGTGACAATTTAAAAATTGATCAATATGTGATCAATTTATGACTTTTTAGATGACATAGGTACTTTTGTTTCGAATATCCCACTTATGGGGTTCTAACATCCGGGAGTCATTTCAACTTATTTTTTAAGTAGATTATGATTTCTGAGCTTTTGTGTGACCTCTTTTTTTAATTAAAAAAAAAAGAACAAAACTATTTTCGCGGGAAAACTAAACCTCAAGATTTTGAGTGCTGAAATTTCTTTTCACTTCTGACCGTACTCAAAAGCTTTCCACATTAAGGGCATTCACATATACCAAACAGCAAAGTAACATAACACAGCACACTTGGTTGTTTTAGATGTAGGTACTGGGTACTCCCATCGCCTTTTCAATTTTGTAGCTCTCAACGAAGCCACAAACCGTAAATGGGTAGATGTATGGTGGACTCTAGAAGTGCAGCAATTAAAACGTTAGATGCATTCAAATTGCGAACAATGACACACCATTTCAATTTGTTTGGCACGAGTATCGTACAAAGCACGGGCATACATGCATGTTGCATAAATGTATGATGTGCCTCGAAATTCAAAACCTCTCCCACAGATGTCGTTCACTTATGAAAAACGAAAAAAAAAAAAAGAAACATTTCATCTTCGTGTGCAAAGCAATTTCAAGAGTTTATTACTGTTTTTTTTTTGTGTAAATTTCTTCTTTTATTATTTTCGGTATACGACTTGGTAAATAGATGCAATGACACGTATTTTAATTGCTTATATTGTTCGACATCATCACGAGACAGCGACGCGGCACCTCACACTCGTCAGTCACACTCTTTGAGAATGCGAAACTATATAACGTATAATCGCGTAAACTTGTATCCATACATTTGTATGGATATTTTTATGAGAGTGCAGAAATGGTTTTGAATGAAATCAATTTAATTGTTTTTGGGTCTCTGGTGAGAGGTTTCAATTCCCCATTTCCCCGTTGTGGAATTGTTCAATTAGAGGCGTTTTCAATTGGTGTTGCGTTTGTGGAAGAGCGATGTTCGAATGCATAAGTATTCAATCGATTTTAATTGAATTCAGTCGTTTGAAGATAATTTATCACTTCAAAAATATATATTTCCCCAGAAATGAATTTAGTTATCTTCCCAACTAAAGATTTTGATGGGGTTTATCTGTTCAATAAAAATATTCGAAACTAAACAGAAACTCGAGGGTTATTTTATTGGAAATTAAAATAGTATACGAAAAATCTTTGTTTTCTTCGGAAATATGGAATGCCATTAAATAAAAGACAATTTGACTTTTTCTTTGAACGACTTTATCGATTTTGATGAAAATCAAAAAAATTAAAAACTTGTATAAGTGATTCAAATTTTGTCAGTCTAGGACTATGTCTATACAAAAAAGTAAAGAGAAAGTAAATAAGAATATGGGCGTATTAAAACAAATAATTATTTAAAAGCATTCCTTTAAAATAAAACCCTTGTTTATATAAGTTTTGGCACTGATAATACATTTTTGGAAAAAGTTGTATTTTAAAAAAAATAAATTGGGCTGCAACAGCTCGTAGATAACCAGGGCCTATTGACTTAGAACTCTCAACCTTTCCTGTATCCGTGTTGTTGGCAGGAATGGAAGAGACCTGCAGTTTTCTGCCGATTTTAAGTTAAGAAGCACCCCTGAAGAAAACATTTTTTTAGAAAGTAGTGGCTGGGAATAGATCCAATTAACCATAACGACTTTTTTCGATAACGAATTATCCAGATCAAATTTTAATATTTTTCGAAAACATATCTTATTTGCCAACTTGATAGTATTGAGTTCTCAAGAAGTTCATCTTCCGGTCGTGGTGTTCTTTGGGCACTTTATTTGAAACTTGATTCTTCCTTGTGAAGTATTCCAAATTCGTCAAATCTGGAATTTATTTTTAGACCACCGAGCTTACAAGTGAAAATCAACTTCTAGTTGATGCAGTTGACTACGTTGTTGATCTAACTAACCCTGAAGACTATATCTTAATTGTCGGTGACTTCAAATCTTCACCTTTAATTGGGAAGTAGCAGATGTTGAGCTTTTTTTTGCTTCTCATCCAATGCCTGAACTCTGAGAAAGAAATTCTTGTTACTGACGGACTTCCGACTTCTCTCTTTCAATCTTGCTCAGATGAGGGTTGTTAAAAATTGATTGTATAGACAATTGGATCTGATTTTCTCATGGAAATCATGGAAAGTAACCGTGTCCTTTCTAACCTTGACAATTACCATACTTCATTTTCTTTCGCGTTTGCTTTCGCGAGTGATATTTTCCCAGGTTATCATAATATATGCAATTTGAATTACAGGCACAGTGTTAATTAAAGTTTAGACCAGTTCAATTTAATGAGTGAGTAATTGTAAAAATAACTATATATAATGTTTAGTCAACAATTTATCTAGTAAAATTAAAATTCCATTATGATCATTTTGGTGTTTTGAAAATAAATTGAATTTCTTGGAAAATGAAATAAAGTGTTGATCAAACTCAAGTCCAGGTTTAGTTCCTCATATGAATAATTGTAAAAATAACTACATATAACCTTAAAATAAAATGCTATCTAGTAAAAGTAGAATTTCCTAAAGAAAGTTAACCAAATTTGTTCAAATTTAAAACTGCGGTCACGTAAAAATCTATATAATTTTCTTATTCTCATGAATTTAATGTTAAAATGACATGGCATCTTGTTAGATCAACTACAATTTAATCGTTAATATTGCTAATGTTTGTTTAATCACAAACATAATCGTGTGTGTTTCTGAGTTTTCTGCGACTACATATATGAAAGTAGACTTTGTTAAATTAACAATATTGCATATTTAATTCGCAAGGGGAAACTCTTTTGAATATATATTTAGAAATAAAGGAACAAGACCACGACACGACCGTAGTAAACGATATTTGAAATCTTATGAAGAGGAACTGTCAATCAAAAGGCGAAATCGAAATTTTAGGAATAAAAGTTTTGCCAGCACAGCTAGTTTGATAAGAGTGTGGTTTCACCTGATCAACTTTTACTTGCGACTTATAGGTACTATAAAACAAGTTAAGCATTCGTAAAAAAAATCGAACTCGAGATTTTGATCAAAGTTGACATTACGATGAAAGCGAAGACCAAAAAAGTGGGTCTCGCAATTCTGTCTGTCTGTCTGTTCGACTACAGCCTAAACGGCTCGGCCGATTTTCTTCTTTTAAAAAAAAATTGAAAAATTTGATTTAGTTAAAGCTAGGTAATGGTTGAACAAAATTTTCCAAAAAATGGTTATTTTTGGTACCCCCCTTGGAACCATTTTTTTTGTTTTTGATTTTTTCAAAAACGACACCACCGATTTTCATAATTTTTTTTATGTTAAGGCTCCCCAGCAGTTTCAAAATTATTGTGTATTCAAATTTTCCAATTTTTTTTTTTTTTTTTATATTTTTATTTTTTATTTGCAACGGGCAACGGTCACGTCATTATTTACCTATCCGCCGCAATGAACACCAACAGTACTTAATCGCACTACCTCCCTGGCTTTTGCATTGTCATCATGGAATTCGTCGATCCCTGGTTTTACTTCCAGAACCGACGAATCTGATTGACAGATCCAGACACAAACCCCAATTAATTTGTTTTAATTTTTCCCCTCCGAATAAAATTAAAATACCAATAATAGTGAAAGCCTGGTAAAAATTTTACATTTACAACATTTTAAAAGGAAGAAACTGGAAATAATTCTCTACTTCTACTTCTCTACTACGTTAGATCTTTTACCATTGTGATTTAAATTGTCTGGGCACTCAGCCATCCTCAAAATGAGTAACATCTGGCCCACCGGGACCAAATATCACCGTGCTTCTTTGTCGGATTCGATTTGAGCAGACCTCCCGACTGTCAGTTATGAGGGTAATGCAACGCTCTTCCACTTTGAGGATCAGTTAATTCGAATTTTGTTTCTTCAATATACTGAGAGAGCATATCAATTATTTTATGGCCCATGGCTGCCCTACTCTCTGTCAGTAAATTAAAGGAAACATCCTTACTTAAAATAAAATGCACGACTGAATCGCACGAACTTGCTCTTATGTAAAAGTACTTTGGAATTTAAGATACATTTTATAAATATAAAACATGAATTTAAAATGAAATTGCCGTCTGATTTCTGGAAAAGTATGAATTTATGCACACAAACTTTAAAAAATCGTTTTATTATTAAATAAATAATTTTTTTATATAAGAAATTTCTTTAAAATTTTTTAAGAAAAAAATGTGGGATGCGAATTTTAAGTATTTAATAATATTGATTTTTGGAAATAATTTCAAAAAATAATCGTTCATAGGTTTTGAAGATATTGATTTTTCAAAAAAAATTTTTTTTCAAAAAAACCCCAACAAATAATTTTTCGAATATGTTTATATACAATATTATTTTAAACTTAGGGGGCTTCCTGCTGAAAATTTTTGGTTAAAATTGTTAGAGCCGTTAATGAGAAAGTCGAAAATCAAAAAAACGGTTCTATGACAGGTACCGTTAATAACATTTTGCCCCAAATTTTTTTTTACCAAAATGTAGTCCATGTCCATAATATCACACGTAATTTTTTTTTATCAAAATCGTTAGAGCAATTTTCGAGATAAATAAGATTTTGCATTACGGGTGTATGGGGGGTACCGTTAGTTTTAGAGCTAAAAAAAAAATTTCAATTTCCCCTCTTAGTCCAGTCAAAGCGTCATGAAAAAGGGCCTGACCTTGCGCGCAGAGGCATGGTCAATTTTTTTTTCATGGATCGATAGGTGCTTATGAGAAAAGCTTAAAACCAAATTTGCACCACATGACAACTTTTTTTACCAAAGTTATTGGTAAAAATGTGTTTTGTGTCATTTTTTGGTCATTTGCGAATATCTCGGCTCCACTATCTCGCACAAACAAAAATTAAACATGATTTTATTCCTTATAACATTATCTAAATTGTTCAAAAAAACAATATTTGTTTAAACAAATGAAAAAAAAGTTATAGTAAGTTAAACAAATTTTTTGTTGTTTAAAAATCACTTTTTCGTGATTATTAAGAAAAAAGCTCATTTAACGATGAAATTTTTATTTTTTATTATTAAAGTTCTTGTAATTCCCTACAATTTAAAAAAAAAATCAACACTCTACGATGAACGAAAGCCGAGTAATAAATTATTGAACATGGGTAAGTCAGCGCACCCACGCATTTTATGATTTTATGTTTTAATTAATATCTTAGCCCCAGTATGTCGCAAAGTGAAAATAAAAAACTGTATTGCTAATAACAATATTTTCTATCAACTTGCATTTAATTTAATATGTCTGAGCAAAAACATAAAAAGTTATCGTTGGTTTCAACGTTTTTTTTCTTGTTTTTAATACCTTTTTTTCATAGTTATTGAGAAAAAAACTGTATTTTACGGTAAATATTTTACAGTTTTGGATTTTTGTCTTATAGTCCTGCTAATTTTCTTCAAATTAAAAAAAAAATTAGTCCATTACGACAAACGGGCGCCAAGATATTCATGATTTAAAAACTTAGGAAAGCTTACAATTTAGTATCTTAACCTTGTAACTTGTAATTTTGGTGTCGCCAGCAACAAGATATATTGGTATCCTTCAAACACCCCACACATACTTACACATATTTGTTGCTTCTTGTTGCTGGCGACACCAAAATTCCAAGCTACAAGGTTAAGACACTAAATTGTAAGCTTTCCTAAGTTTTTAAATCATGAATATCTTGGCGCCCGTTTGTCGTAATGGACTAATTTTTTTTTTAATTTGAAGAAAATTAGCAGGACTATAAGACAAAAATCCAAAACTGTAAAATATTTACCGTAAAATACAGTTTTTTTCTCAATAACTATGAAAAAAAGGTATTAAAAACAAGAAAAAAAACGTTGAAACCAACGATAACTTTTTATGTTTTTGCTCAGACATATTAAATTAAATGCAAGTTGATAGAAAATATTGTTATTAGCAATACAGTTTTTTATTTTCACTTTGCGACATACTGGGGCTAAGATATTAATTAAAACATAAAATCATAAAATGCGTGGGTGCGCTGACTTACCCATGTTCAATAATTTATTACTCGGCTTTCGTTCATCGTAGAGTGTTGATTTTTTTTTTAAATTGTAGGGAATTACAAGAACTTTAATAATAAAAAATAAAAATTTCATCGTTAAATGAGCTTTTTTCTTAATAATCACGAAAAAGTGATTTTTAAACAACAAAAAATTTGTTTAACTTACTATAACTTTTTTTTCATTTGTTTAAACAAATATTGTTTTTTTGAACAATTTAGATAATGTTATAAGGAATAAAATCATGTTTAATTTTTGTTTGTGCGAGATAGTGGAGCCGAGATATTCGCAAATGACCAAAAAATGACACAAAACACATTTTTACCAATAACTTTGGTAAAAAAAGTTGTCATGTGGTGCAAATTTGGTTTTAAGCTTTTCTCATAAGCACCTATCGATCCATGAAAAAAAAATTGACCATGCCTCTGCGCGCAAGGTCAAATGACGCTTTGACTGGACTATCTAGGGAATCACCGAAGACCCATAACTACCGAGTTTGAAGAAAATTGGTCCAGTGGGTAAGGCTGTAGAGAGAGGTACAGACAAACAGACAGACAGACAGACGGAATTGCCGGACCCACTTTTTTCGTCTTCGCTATCATCGTAATGTCAACTTTGATCAAAATCTCGAGTTCGATTTTTTTTCCAAATGCAGAACTTGCCCTATAGTACCTATATCGCAAGTAAAAAGGGGAATGGTTAAGGGATTAAGGACGTCGAGCGAACAATTTTTGTCCGGGTACATTTTAGCGTGACAACAAGACACTTCTTTGTTGATATTTTACCTGATGTCTTTATTTTTTGTATAGTGGCAAAATACTGCAGAAAAATTATCTGTTGCCAATTAAATATTTTGTCACTTAAAATAGTATAGCTCTGTACCAAAAAAATGTTAGAGTAAAAAATCAATTATTAAACAGAAGCATAAATAAGAGTTAACTTTCAAATAACTATTTCCAAAAAACATAACAATTATCACTTAAGTCATGATTACAAGGCGACAACTAAAATGAGTTTATTTTTTTAAGAAATCGCTAACACGACTTATAATTTTTTTTTTTGCATAAATTCATATTTGCTTAAGAAATCACATGGCAGCTAAAAATGAATTTTATGAACAGTTTTTTCTAATATCAAGGGGGCTTGTGGACTTCATTTTTATGACGACCTAAATTGAGGACTGGCCAAGAATCGAGACAAAGCAATTCTTCTTAAAATCGACAAATCTCACTATCATCCCTCGTCATCATCTCGGCGAAGAAGAAATCTCAACCTACAGTTTGAAAGGAATATTTTCATCTTTTCTGTTGCGACAATGAAACTTCGGAGACTCCCGCTTAATTTAAGTTCATCTTTTGAATACTTTGGACTTTTCTGGTCTCGTGGCCAATCCATCATTTCTAGTTAGACTAATCCAACTATTCATTTTATGGGGTAATGATGGAGTAATGATCCAATCAATTGCATACATTTTGACCTTTTCACAAACTTAAACTTTAATAAAATAGTTTAATTGATAGGTTACTGAGGTCAAATGAATCTTCATTCAATATGAAAATAGATCAAGGAAACGAAATTTTCCGTGACTTTGCTAAATTTGAAAAAGAACAAAATAAACGTAACCTATGTATCAAGTCGAAGAACAATAACCTCAGTGGAAGATTTAGTCAATTGTCCTCTTTAAGTGTTAAATAAACATTTACCATTACAAAAAACAAACTCGTTTTTCTGCCCTACTGCACAAAACTCATCTACGTACGTAATCCCCCATTGAAGGGATTTTCCGAATTCTTTAAAATACTCTCACTTCCCACAAGCCCTATATTCATCTTCCTAAGCCGACTACTCAACCATATTTCTCACCATTTTATGTAAACAATCGAAACACCCTATACCCATACCAATACGTCACGATCCTAATCAAAGGGCTTTCATTAAAATCCATTCAAAATAAAAAAAAAAAAAAACAATAAATCATAGCGCACGAGTGCTATATGCTATCGATTCGCTTAGTAACTTTGCATACAAGAAAAAAAAACATTAGTAATAAAAGAAAAATAAAGACTCAACGTTCTGGTACGTTCCACATTAACAAAAAGGCTTCCCTTTTACTGTCAGTAGTCGTCGTCGTCGATAACAATGAACCACACTTCCCGATATTCACATCATACATATTTCTATGTCTGCCTATTCATTGTAACGATTTTACAATCATCATCATCAGCAACAGCAGCATCACAAAGAGGTGAAAACTTTATGTGTCACAGAACACCAAAATCACGGATACAACATTATGGTAGTTCGCGACTGTTCCAGCAGAGCGAGCGCGAGTGGGAATGGGAGCCATGATGGTTATATGGTGTGAGAACTCCAAAGTAAGCCCCACGTACCTACACGAACACACGAACAGAATCGGAGTATCTGTGTGAAGCTTAATGCAATGCATTTGTAACTTTTCCTGCTTATGGTGAAGAAAGATACATTTTCCATATGCACAGTTCTTATATAATTTTTGTTTTCATCTATTTTTTTTTTTTTTATATTTTTGTGACTTTTATTCTGGAATAGACCAACGACCGGCAAACAGACAGATTGCAACAGCCCAAGAATAAAATCAGGCACAGATAGATACAACAACAAAAAACAGAAAAAAAAACATACTCCTACTGAATGACAGATGAATGTGGAAATTATTCCATTTGCTCTCCAGCGCGCTAGAGAACTGCAAGAACGACACACCACGAATGAAGTCGAGGCGAATCAACACACATACACATACGATTCGATGACAACTCTGGAGGCTATAAAACTCAGGCCGAGCCGACCTAAAACTACACTGGGAGCCCAACTAGGCCCAATGATGATGTACATGCTGAGATCTGATATGTGTTGGGTGGTGAGGTGTGGTGTGTGAGTGTGTGATGGGGCTCCCTGGACCTAACTTGAGTTGGCTGGAGATGGATGATGACGATTTTTGTAGTTTGTTCACCATTGGGGGGTTCAATGACATCTTCTCGCCGCAAGAGACATCGCCAGCAAGAGCATTATAGAAAGATGTCATATTTCTTTTTGCAAGGAGAATTTCACCATGATGTAAATAAGTTAGTTCAGTCAAAAAAGACAAATGTTAAAATTTCAGACTTTTAGTAGAGCTTTTTCTTAGATCATAATGAAGCTACATACATTAGTCTACATAAAGTTAACGTCAATTCGATGGGCGTCAGGATAAATAGTAATTCTAAGTTAAGTGTCAAAAATACTGGTTTTTCGAATATAACTTTTCAACTGTGACTTTTATCCAAAATTAGTTGAGAAAATATTTATAGATCGCTCAATTGCCTACAAAAAAAGAATAACACAATTTTATACTCATGACCGATAACACAGGTATACACACATTTTGGTGCCGATACTTTTTGAACTGTTCTTTAGTAAATTTGACCTCCTGAAAACGAATCTGCAATCGGTTTTTGCCTAGCAGCTCCCGTTTTCATGTTATGGGGTAGGGTGTTGCAAACCTGACACCACTTAGAAATACCCAAAATAATCGGGAAAAGAAGAAAGTAAAACATTTTTTCTTTGAAAATCCAAGCTCATTTAGTGATATTTACATATAAATATAAAAAAAATAATAAAATAATAATTTTATTAACAAGATACTAGCGAGTACAATATATTTTTCACTGCTGATTTGATGTACTGGAACCCAAGAAGCTTCGTTTTTTGCTTGATCGGCAATGTGGTTTTTTCGGACAATCTCTTAGCAGATTCCAGCAGTAATCTGCCATCATATGCGTATCCCACTTGCCCTGGTATCGTTCTTCCATTGTCCTTATATCCTGGTGAAATCGTTCACCTTGCTCTTCACTCAAGTCTCCCAAGTTTTCAGGAAACCGGTCCAAATGGTTTTGCAAGTAATGCACCTTGATGCTCGTGTTGCATCCAAGCTCACGAAAAGCAGTCAGCATGTTCTGAACTAAATCCTTATAATTTAAAGCCTTCTTGTTGCCTAAAAAGTTTTCGACAACTAATACAAATGATGTCCACGCTTTTCGCTCTTTTTCATTCATAGATTCAACAAAATTGGTGTCCTTTATTAACCGTCTGATTTGAGGTCCATCGAATATGCCAGCTTTTATTTTTTCAATGCTTAATCCTTTCATCTTTGTAGATATGAATTTAAAACATGATGAATCCTTATCTAGAGCCTTAACAAATTGCTTCATTAAGCCAAGTTTTATATGAAGTGGAGGCAGGATTATTTTATTCCGATCAACCAAAGGCTCATTAATAACATTTTTTCCTCCAACAACCATGTTCTCTCTTTCAGGCCAGTCTTTTTTTACCTAGTGATCTTGTTTAGCTCTGCTATCCCAAAGGCACAAGAAGCAGGGATATTTTGTGTACCCACCTTGCTGTCCAAGGAGAAAGTTAACCATTTTCAAGTCAACACAAATGACCCACCTATGTTCGTGATACTTAATCTTTTCCAAGACTATAGCTATATTCTTTCTTCACAAATTCAGTAATGGATTTTCTGTTCTGATTTGCGTGTATTCACCACATATATAACAAAATTGCTCGGGATGATTTACACAGATTCTGCGGTTAGATAACATTTTTGAAAATTAGCTCTTAATCACTTAAAGTATTGTAATGTTTTACCAAGGGTTCGTAATAAATAAAACTTATTCACTTTGTTTAAAACTTCCACTTATTTATTTCGTAAATAAAACACTTCATTTTTTACAACCAAATAATTAATTGTTCAACATTCAAATATACCGAAACTAATTTTCGAAAACAATTTACTTATCTCTTTACAACCAACTTTACCCTTTCACTATTAAAAACAAACTGTGTCCAGGTCGGCAACACAGTTGTCTTATATAGCAAAATTTAGGTTCTATTATTTTAATTATATAATTATCTTTCTATGGCAGGTAGAGGGGGTAATAATTACCCTTCTATGACAGGTAGAGGGGCTAATAATTCCCCTTCGAACATTCTTTCATATGAATTTCTTGCATATGAATTTTTTAAATTAGCGTAAATTGAATATTTCTGTAACTCAAAAACTAGAGCTGCTAGGGAAAAATGGTTTTCAGTTTTGAAATCAGCGTTAGAAGTATAAATAAAATCAGCTGCAAAACTCAAGGCACCAAAAAAAATTTTTTTTTTGTAGACCTGTGTAATAATTTATAAAATATAGCCAATTAAAGAAAAATCGAAAATATTGTTTTTTTTTTCGTGCTGGTAAATCTAACTTTTAAACTATGATTGCTATGGAAATCATGTAGAGTTTGAAGATAGACTATGTGATCTATGTACTTGAACGAATAATTAATTTTATTTTTCTAATTTCCAAATATGCAATTTCTTAAACAAATTTGACAAAAATTAAAAATACCGGGTTTTTGCATACAGCTCTGAAATAGCCGAAAAATAGCAAAGTGTAGAAATGAGACTAAAGTGGTTAAAGTTTTTGATGTCTTAAACTCAAATCCTACATTCGAATTTCTGAATTGGATTGATTTTTCAACATGCCTCAGTCTAAAATTACAAAACCGCAAATTTGTCGTTTGAGATTAAAAACCAGTATTTTTGACTTGAGCAAATGTTAAGAAAAATATTTAAGATATCTTTTGAATGTTAGCCCTTAGAAAAGAAAGAAAAGTACCAACTTTACGTATAAAGACATTTTTGAAAGCATTCACCGTTTAAGAGTTATACACAAAAAAACACTATTTTTGACACTTGATCTTGTGTCAGCTGCATGGCCAGTTGAGTAGGATACACGGAGGCTTCGTCCTATTGCTGTTGATTCGTTATGAAAGACATCACCTGTCTTCTGCGAATAACACCGAAGTTAATTTTCTTTTTATGGACATATACTTGGCACAAAATTAAGCGTTCCACATAAAACTGTCGAAAAAATAGTTATTTTCAAACGGAGATAACTTCGACTATTTCTATCGAAAGAAATTGACAACTTAAATTTAAGCATAAAGAGACATCTACAGAAGATTATAATTTAAAGAACATCTGAAGTCGCAACCAGATGGCGCTGTCGTCAAATGTTTCGAACTGTTAAATTTGACAAAAAAAATATAACTTTGAAACAATGTATTCATTTTGTAAACTAAGGTTTACCTTTTTATAGCGGAAATGAAAGGTTCAAAGTTTTTCAAAAATTTGAAAAAAAAAACTTCAAAAATTTACCAATTCGTCAAAGTAATGGTCATTTGAAAACACATGAACCAACGTAAAATCACTTAATCACCCGTGATTTACTACTTTGAAACACAGATTGATTTGCTCCCCAAGAATTTTCTTGTCACTTGAAAATTTAAGAAGATACAGTTCTCAGCTCCTTTTAGAAAGAAATGAACCTGTCAAAGTAAAGGTCAAAATCTAAAGGCAATACATTTCACGATTTCGAAAGATTTTGAGGTTTTATTTCTAATTTTTTGGAAGACTTTTAAGTTAGTTTTCATTTCTGCCACGAAAACTTTAATGTCGAATTTTTTAGTTAAATTAAACAGTTGAAAATATTTAATGATATTTGACAGTTTGAAACATTTGATGACCTTTGATTAAAGAAATGGAAATAGTCGGAGTTATAGCAATTTTTTCGACAATTTTAAGTGACTCGCAAATTTTTGTGCTGAATGTTTTAAAAAGTAGTTTGTACAAATAGTAGCATACTCGTAAGTTACATATATACGATTGGAAATGTTTTGTCCCAAAGATTTCGAAAATTATATTTTTGTAGACAATTTAACAAGAAATAGAAATTAGTGTATTCGAAGTTGAATCCTAATTGAACTTCGTTTCAACTTGTTTCCATTGAAGTCCTATTCAAATAGACTAAGAGCCCACAACAATTTTTGGGTGTGATTGATAACAAAAAATAATTAGCATAATTAGATAGGCCTTTTATAGTTATTTACAAATGTGAAAGTCTTGCATACTCGAGTGGGAGCAATAGTGCATAATAGTGCATCAAGTATGCAGTTCTTTCCAAGTCCAAATAATTGCGATAACAACTTTGCCAAAATGTAGAGTTAAGCCCCCAGATTGAAAATATCGAGGTCCAAGACGTTTTACAGACAGCCTTCTGCCTGCCAGACGCGATAAGAATAGGCTATACTTCTTGCACTAAGAAGGCCACCTTCAAAACGTCTTAAACCTCGATATTTTATTTGCAATCAGGGCACTTAGCTGTTCATTTTGAAGTTATGGCAAATTTTGTATCCCAATTTTTTAGAATTTGGAAAGAACTGCATACTTGATGCACTATAATTCACTATTGCGCCCACTAGAGTATGCAAAACGTTTACATTCATAAATAACTATAAAAGGCCTATCTAATTATGCTAATTATTTTTTGTTATCAATCACACCCAAAAACTGCTGTGGGCTCTCGGTCTAAAACTATTTGTACGCATTTGAAATGCAGTTCTACTCGATTGCGCTTAGTTCATTGCAGTTGAGTTCAGCAGATTTGAAGCGAGATTGAATTCCGTTTAAATCTCCTTCTGCGTCTTCGGTAAATTGAAATGAGTTTGGTTCAACTCGATTTGCTTCACTCAGTGCATTTGAGTTGAAATCTTTTTATAAGAAATCACACTCAAGTGTATCTAGAAACTACATAGAACATTTTAGGCTAGGCTGCAGAAATGTCAATAATTAATTTTACGGATCTGTCAAAGATAGAAGTGAAAGTCATTAACTTGTACGGAACTGACAATGTGCAAAATGGTGTGTTTTTTATCATCATTAATTTATCGAACTAAATCCCAGTATTTTATATCGAAAACGAATAAACAAATGTCCTTTTCATCAAAGTAAAAATTTTGACTATTGTGAATATGTATAGGAGAATGATATATTGATTTTTCTCAGGGCTTTTCAAGACACTATCTATGTCTGCGTTATGACTTTATTGTTCTCTTGACGATTTGAAAAGCTTCTTTCTATTGGATTATGAGATTTGCCTATTAACAGTTGGTAACACGAACACAGGAATGGTAGAGAGTTGTAAGGCACTATACTCCGTTCAATTTATATTTGCAGTACAGGGAAGATAGGATATTTGCCTTTCAGTCTCACCATTATGGATTTCAATAAGCTATCTTTAATTCAAAGCTGTTACAGGATTGCCATAGTGAGCATTCAAAATTGCCGCAAATCTCAGAAAAATATTTGCTACCGAAAGATCGAAAAAGCTTAAATCCTGAAAGTAACATAACCCAAACCAAAGAAAATGCCATATGAATTTCTATCAACTTGGCAATGGTAACTCTGATTCAGTGTTTTTTTTTTAATAAACACAATAAGTGTTGGTTGCAAATTGGATCCGTCTCCTTTCACCCATAGAGCAGATAGGTCATGGTGGATGGTACGTGAGCTCAAAGAATATTACACAAACAATTTTATTTGAACTCAGTGATTTTCTTTCTTATTTCAGTGGTAATTTCTTAAGTTAAGGTGCCGTGCAAACAGCAGCAGGCACCAGTGTTTCTGAAAAAGCTCTCCCATAAGGCCTGTACTGCAAATATAAATTGAACAGAGTATAGGTGCTGGTTCTCTTCGAGCTGTTGCACCACCAAATTAATTTTTTATTTTTTATTAAGTTACTCGTAGTTAAAAAAACGCTCAAATGTTTGACGTTACGTTGCCGATATTTCGTGTGCTTAGTGGAAAAAATTGTGTAAAATTCGCGCAGAATCACATACGAACAAAAATACAACAACAACAAAAAATGGTACTGGGAATCGTAAATGAAATCCGTGATTAGTGATAGCTTAAATTCTGTTATAGTTTAAAAAAAATTGATAGTCAACTTCAAAACTGTAATTTGTTACAATTTCTAAATAGTTGTAGTACTTCTTGGCATTAATGGTTAGTGCATTGAATTGAGGGTCTTTGGTTCGTTTCTCAGCAGCTGCAAAAATATTTTTCAGGGGTGTACTGCGTTTTGCTAAAAACACAACAATCCTACAAGAGTATCTCTTGTCATGAAAATTGCTCCAAAATTTTGTATGAAAAATAAAAACAAAGATCGATAACATTTTATTGAATTGGGTTGAATTTTCATTTATTTGGGGCCTTTTTTCTGTCCCATTTGCGGGCCAAATTTCATAATGATAAATGACTCCAATTTGAAAAAAGGAATATTCCCTCAAATAAATGAAAAATAGCCTGAAAATAATAGAGCACGTTCAATTGCAATGCAGGCGCCTATATTTTCTTGAGTAACAGTACCTTGGGTACCGATTACCGAACACTTACATCACCGTCTTGTATTTTTTTGTCGGTGCAAATCATTAAAAAACACTAATCATCATGTGCCGACTCTTACCGCAGGAAAAGCCCCGGAATCAGTACCAATTTATGAAAGATCGATAGTTGATTTTTTCTTTGTAAATATAATACAGAGAAGTTTTAACTTTTAATACTTTTCCATATCTTTTAGACCATTATTAGCTCATGAGGCTTAGGATAGTCTCAGAACATTGTCTCTTACATTTAAAACTATTTGCATTTCGGAGTTGGTATGACTTTACGGTCGCTGATTGTGTGGTATTCCATGTTTTTTTTTTAACTACTACCTACTGTAACTATTTCTATTTGAAGGTCGCTATTTTGTATGTACCAAGGGGTATTTATTAATCCACGGAGGAATATGTTTTGGAATTTTCTTCTGGCCTTTTCTATGTGCTCTTTCCATTTCAGCTTAATATCTAGTCATTGCATGGTATTTGACAGTATTGGTTTAAGGTATTTAGTTTTTTTTTTTGGTAAAGTTGATATTCGTCGATTTTTTTCATTTGATTTGATCCGCCATTATTACGCCCAATCTCTTACTATATCGACTGAATTTTCCAATTTTTTGTAGCCTTTTTAACGGATTTTTCATTATCGTCAGCAAAAGTGCCCTTGATAGCGTTGATGTACACAGGCTTATCCGCATATCCATAGTATATACAAAACAAATAAAGAATTGGTCCTAGGATACTTCATTGTGGTACACCGGCCTCAATTTTTTTGAGTTCCAAGTAATTTTGGTCTTACCGTACTTTAAGGAGTCGATTCGTAACGTAGAACTAAAAAGACTTATGTACATATGTTGAAATTGTGTACTTGGGTGGGTCGTAGTTCATCCGTTAGATAGTGTGTCACATGTGCGCTTAAGAAAATTATAGAAATATCAAATTTCAGTCAAGAAAAAGTTAGTGATTAGCTGATTTTGTCTGAATTGATTTTATGTAATGATTTTCCGTCTACTGCATAATAATGTAATGATGTGGCATTTGAATTTCGGGGCGTGAAGCTTACTACGTTTAACGAAATTTAAAAAAACTATACTAGGGAAGACTGAAAAATGTATTCTTAAAATGTTGTCTAGCCGTGATGTCCGTCAAGTTACCATTACGTCTTCAAAATTTTATTGAGTAAAGAAAAAGATTAATTGAAGAAAATTTGTCGTCAAACCGAAAAAAATGTCGGCTTTGTTTTTCAGACATATAAACCCTGGCAATGCTAACTTGAAATTAGATTTCATATTACAACCTTTTAAAAATGTGTAAAATTGACTCAAAAAAGAAAAAAGAATACGTGAATAACGGTCGTAAATTTGTAGTAAAAATTTTATAAAAGCAAACAATTTGTAGCTGGCCTTGATAACTTGACAAATAAATGAATGTGTAAATAATCGTCGTAAATTTGTCGAAACTTATTATTTTATTATTATAAAATTATTTTATTTTTATTTTTATTAAATAATCTCTATTGTTCACTTCTTGAGCGGGAAAAGGAATGTGTGAACAATAATCATAAATTTGTCGTAAATAGGTCGTAAAAGCAATACCTCTGGTATTGTTTGATTCACAGATAAAAAAGAGTGTGAATAATTGTGTCAATTTATTTAAAAAAAAATGTATAGTAAAAGTCCCTAACATATCACAAAATTCCCTAAGGTAAATTTTGTTTGTCTTTCACATACCTAGTCAAAAAACTTTGCTGATTTTGATTTTCGAATTTGGCAAAAGTTTGATTGTTCAACTATGGTGTCATGTGTAAAAGTTCTTGCAACGAAACAGATTCTGTTTTGTACAAATTGCAATTGTGAAATTCATCCAACTGCAATGGGTAAGCCTTGTTGCTCGGGGGCCTATTTCCAAGTTTGTCAAACACTCAAGATTTACAAAAAAAAAAAAAAAAAACATTTTACATTTTACAAGAAGGCGCAATTGGCATAGAAGTGCGAGTCTGTCTTTAGGTTTCATTTTCAGTTTCTGGTTCTGATGTGTGAGAATGTTGTGCGTTTTGCGAACAAGGAATAATCATAGAAAATGTATTACAGGGGCGCATCAAGGAAGAAAGATTAAGATCTCTATTGCATGATGTTGCCTCTTGGTGATGTTGGTGATGAGGATGATGATGATGATGATGATGATGGAGGAGGTGCCGGCTGTGGTGCTGCTGTCGTTGCTACCACTACCGCTGTGCGATTCTTAATGCTCGCACTTCGGTGATCAAGCAAGTAGACCTTGTTCATAATTTTATGATAGTTTTACTCCTATGCATGTCACAAGAAAAGACGTTTTAAGATGCTTCCCTTCCGGTCTGCGATAAGACCGAGAGAGAGAGTGGATGGATGGTTTGATAGTCTGTGCCAATGATGGTGATGATGATGATGGTGGCAAAAAAGATAGAACAAAGGTATGGTTATTCCAACAGAATCGCCATGGGGGGGAATTTATTAAAAAAAAAAAACAAAGTGAGGGATTTAATGACCAAGACGACGACGTCGCCGTAGGAAAGGGAAATAGCACAAGTCTTGCTTTTGGCCAAATACTGTGGGATTCTTCATAAAACTATGTTTTGAGTTGCAAAAAGCTTTTTTAAAAAAAAAAAAAACTAAAAAAAAGTTAAGAGAGTCATTGCTTCACTTTACCCTCATACGCAAGAACGCATAGCAGACAGTTGAAAAGAGGTCCATGTCCTGTTGAGGATACAATGAAAAGGTAAAGTTTTTGTTGCCTGTTTTGTGATGGACATACACCAACTCTAATGGATAACTAGTGTTTAAATAGAACAAAAAAGAATAGTTTTAGTTTTTCATCATTTTTAAAAGTGAGTTGTGGGCAGGCACATTATATATTGTACGTCATACATTAGTCCTGTTCCAGTGAGTGAGCGTTTGAGAAATCCCTTTTAAACCCATCAGTCCTAAGTCGAGAAACCACTTAGAAGGTAGGATACCTCCATACGTATATTTGCTTCCCATATAAAACAAATAGAAGGAAGTAAAATTAAATGTTGATGGATTTCCTTTGATTTAATGACTTTACCATTTAGCACTTACATCACCTTTTCATTGAAGTTTAGAAAATGGGAAACAAAAGATCCAGAGGTATAAAAAAGCTTAAAAGATTGAGTGAGTAATGTGTGAAAATATACATAAGGTGGCTTAAGTATTTTTTTTTAATGGCTGTAGAGGTAAGATTATGATTTTACTTGCTGTCAAAAACCTTTGGCGTGGCGCGAAGACGAGTACCTTTAAGCACATTTTGCATACGAATTTTGAAGACGTCTGTTGTAAAAAAGTTGATTCACATAAGATGCGAAGAATAACTTGACCGCGAAACACTTTAAAGAATTAAAAAAAAATAAATAGGGGTGAACTTAAGTCCAAGAAAATAAGATCCCATAATCAAATTAAAAGAAAAATAATGCCTCAAAAATAAAGTTAATAAGACCTCATTTTTAAGTTCGATTTGAAAGAACCATGCATTGGAGAAAAGGAAACTTCGAAATTTTGATCAAACTTTGACATTACGATTTTAGCAAAAACACGTTAAAGAAGGCTATGCAATAGCGCCTTCTGTGTATGTGTCTGTTTGCGACCTAAAGCCAAATCGCTGAGCCGATTTTTTTTCCTACAAGGGAAATCGTTATTTTTGAAGTTCCAAAACTAACCGTAGTGCCATAGAGAAGAGCGGATCTAGAAGTAACAAAACGGAGTTCCTCAGGAAATGAAGAACGGCAAAGATATAAATTTTCACCTTCTTCATAGTTACCGATTTATCTCCTTCACTTATTAATTGGATGCCATTAAATGAAGTTCTGCTGGTGGTCCCAAAATTTAGCAGGCTGGTAAGTTTGTTTTTGTATTTTGGCATTTTTTTCAAACAAAAGACGACTGGTAGACTGTGGACATTTAGTTTTTACATGTGTTATACATGTCGGACTTTCGTCTAGATTTAAATTGTGCTCTTCTTATTAGATTTTATGGTGGGGCTAGGTGTTGTGATGTACTTTTGTCAAAGGCTGAGGTTTTGCTCGCCGGATTACCGGGGTTCTATCTAAAGTAGTACTAACTTCAGATTTTAACGTCAATATTCCTTTATTTATAAAATCATCGAAAAGTGAACTTAAACTAATTTACATACATTATTTTATATACAATTTTTATAATTAATGTCTTCGTTGTTGGTATCCTTGGTCCGTTCTTCGGTGTGGATTTATTCTCTGTAGATATCCTTTCAGTGCATTCGCCTAGTTTCTGTACGCAGGTTGAGTGTAGTTGAACGGGTCCAGCTGGTACTTCACGCTTGATGTCGACAGTCTTTAGTTGGATCTGGCATTCACAGCTGAATCTAGACGGGTTCGGCAAATCAACAGAAGAATCTGGCAAATCAACGGACGAATCCGGCAAATCAACGGACGAATCCGGCAAATCAACAGACGAATCTGGCAAATCAACGGACGAATCCGGTAAATCAACAGACGAATCTGGCAAATCAACGGACGAATCCGGCAAATCAACGGACGAATCCGGCAAATCAACAGACGAATCTGGCAAATCAACGGACGAATCCGGCAAATCAACGGACGAATCCGGCAAATCAACGGACGAATCCGGCAAATCAACAGACGAATCTGGCAAATCAACGGACGAATCCGGCAAATCAACGGACGAATCCGGCAAATCAACAGACGAATCTGGCAAATCAACGGACGAATCCGGCAAATCAACGGACGAATCCGGCAAATCAACGGACGAATCCGGCAAATCAACAGACGAATCTGGCAAATCAACGGACGAATCCGGCAAATCAACGGACGAATCCGGCAAATCAACAGACGAATCTGGCAAATCAACGGACGAATCCGGCAAATCAGCAGACGAATCTGGCAAATCAACGGACGAATCCGGCAAATCAACGGACGAATCCGGCAAATCAACGGACGAATCCGGCAAATCAACGGACGAATCCGGCAAATCAACAGACGAATCTGGCAAATCAACGGACGAATCCGGCAAATCAACGGACGAATCCGGCAAATCAACGGACGAATCCGGCAAATCAACAGACGAATCTGGCAAATCAACGGACGAATCCGGCAAATCAACGGACGAATCCGGCAAATCAACGGACGAATCCGGCAAATCAACGGACGAATCCGGCAAATCAACAGACGAATCTGGCAAATCAACGGATGAATCCGGCAAAAACGTGCGTTACTTTGTTGCGACCCCTTACCACTGGTGGGGGGAAGTCTACAACTTGATACTTATCTTACCTTCCTTGGTTCTTATGCCGACTGAATTTTGGACCTTGCGCTGCACTTTGTTATACGATGTTACCTCTGTGAAGGTCTTCCGCACTCTGTGTTCCGATGTTACTTCGGCAGTTGACTACCGCACTCTGTGTTTTCGTCGAATGTATGGCGGTCTTTTATTACACTTTTCAGCCAAACCATGCGTGAGCTGTAAAGCTAGGAAGTGCACATTTCCACGCAATATGGTCTCTTTTGTCACGTCATCGCTTTTGCTGTCAATAACATTGCTTACCTCCACCTACGTTAAATGGTGCGGGGGGACGGGTGGCATCATGTTTACCTATACGTTGTTGCTTCTTTCTGCACTTACTTATGGCTGCCGGTGTGTGGTAGGAGGGTAGTCAGTTCTTGTATGAACCTTAACTCACCATCTTGCTTCTTGGCTATGATTGATAATACAAGGGGGCGACGGGAAAGAGGACGAACAATCTCTCTTTTTATTGCTCGAAAACCTACCATCGAGGTTCTTGATCGTCAACCAGTTGCTGCCTTCAGTGGAGTTCTTCCTTCTTCGTAAATAAATTCCTGCTATCAATTCACCACTCCTAGTAGTTGTTGTTGTGTCTGAGTAGACAGTGTGGTGTAATTGTGCCATTGATTTAAGTTCACTGATAAGCTCCTTTGTAATCAGTTGCTGGCCTTGGCTTGCTGTCGACACATGCTATGGGAGCATGTTGTCGCTTTGGTAAGTATTCGTTTTATGTTATTTTTCACAGGTCCGTAGCATGGGGGGTGCCTTGTTAGGTTAATATGGAATTTTGCTGGATAGGGCTTCGGGGTTGGAATAGGGTTTAGCTATGGTGAGGTACTGGGATTAACAACAGGGCAGGTCCGTATGTAGGGGGGTGGGAGGCAGAGTTGTAATGCTTCATTACAGTGTAATATTTCTTTCGGGGTAAGTTGTAACATGTTAAAAATAACCCTGTTCAACATGGTTTTTTTGTTTGTTTCATTTGGGAGCGTAACGAAATCTCGCTTTTTATAATCCCGTTTTTCAAAAATCCCGCATAAAAAATTTTAAAATACTGTCCTCTATGATACCGTTTTTTTTTAAATACCCATTTTTAAAATCCCGTTTATTCAAAATCCCTTTCAATTATAATCCCGCTTTTTAAAATCCCGTCTTATATAGCTTATCCCGTTTTTTAGAATACATAGCTAAAACTTATTGATTTTATGTTGGTTATTTTCCAGATTCTTTAAATGCTTAAGAAACTTTGCAGACACCCAACCTCGCACCTACCCCAAATCCTATAGTGTGCCCAAGCAGGGGGGTTGCACACACACCCCTACACACCTCACGGTTTATACGTCGTAATAAGAAAAGGGAGTATAAAAAACGGGATTATAGGAGACGGGATTTTAAAAAGCGAGATTTTAAAAAGCGGGATTATAAGAAACAGGATTATAAAAAACTAAAAAACGGGATTTTTTTTTTTTTTTTTTTTTTTTTTTTTTTTTTTTAAGGATACAAATAAATAAAAGTGCAAAGACCTCACAACAGTGGAGAAAACGGTTCGCCCTTTGATTTGTGATTTGTTGTTGTTTTGATTGTTCGGTACCGAATCCAGCTGGAGGTGAATGTAAATAAATTATCTAGAGGACACCGTTAGATAGGGTTTGTTGTATGTATGTATATGAGTCGTTCGGAGCCAAGTTGAAGGCAATGACATGCTGTGCCATCAACCTTTTTACGTTTTTTTTTTGCGATAATTGATAATTTTCTTAAAAAAAATATTACTCATCTCTTAAGATTCTTGTTACAACATTCTCCGGCCTATGTTACAACTTACCCCATAGTCAAAGTAATTGGAAACAACACGATATTTTTTGATAATATATATATCTTAACTAAAAAAATTTGTTTAGTTGATTTTATAGCTTTCAAATTAAAAAAAAAAAGGTTGGCAAAATAATTTTCGAAAATCTTAGGAGGAGTATTGGTTTTAGTAAAAAGTTTTGTTTTTAGTTTCTCTCTCCCTTACAACCGTTATGAAGACATTTTTATTTAAATCAAAAATGATTCAAACATTTTTGTGTACAAGGGCTGCTTGTAATTCAAAATTGTAAATACAAATTATTTTATATTCTTAAAATAAAATATATATGTATATCTAAAACGGGTGGAGTTTTATAAGGTACTTAAAATTGGTATGTCAATTTTTTAATATACAAAATTAACGATTTTTTAATTTTAATTTTGTTTTCATAAATTGATAATCATACATTATGTTCCTAATGAATAAATCAATTTTAAGTTCAAAGGTGCTTTTACATAAAAGGAAAAAAAGTACTATTCAGTTGTACAATTGCGTTGGACTGTCATATGTCACTCCGAAGGGCTGGGATCGTTTCTCAGCTTCAGCCACCTTAAAAATAGAATATTTTTTGTCAGTAATACTGCGACTTCTTAAGAAGTGACAAATTTTAAAAGAGTATCTCCTATCATGAACAGTTTTTCTTATTTCTCCCGGACACGCGGGAGGGACAGTTTAAAAAAAATTGACTTAAAATAAAAAAAAAAATATTAAAAAAAACAACGGCAACACTTACAATAATATACTACTCGTATAGCCTCTTTTAAAGTCAATTACTTATTCTTTTATTTTTAAATAAAGTTAATTTAGTGAAACTGAAAACTTTCAAAAAATAAGAAAGATTGTTTTTCAAACTGTGAAAATTTCAATTTAATGTTAGCATTTTTTTTGTTTTTAATATTTAATGCTCTTATTAATTTCCATACAAACAAAATCTAATAGATAGTTTTTTAAAAGTGTTTTTTTTTTAGCAAATTGAAAATAATGCAAACACATTTTTTCGTTTTCTTGTAATTGTGTATTCAGATCAATGAATGAACAAACTATTAAGTTTATCCTTAAGTGCAGCTTCAAAAAAGTAGGTATATTTCCCTCCTCAAGGGTGCAAAATGGACCAGGTCCACTTCCATAAGATATTGAGAAGTAAACAGAACACGATCTACTTTTTCGAATTAATATTGGATGAATCTTTCGTAAATTTAAGCTCTATGTAAGCAGACACCCCAACTCAATATTTCGGGGATCCTTTTTTTTACCACCGTTGATCCATATTCTTCTAACCAATAGTACCGTTTGTCTATCCCTTGTTTTAAAAAAATATTACGTACATGTTTTATTTTTATAGCAACTATCAAGAACCAAACAAGTCGTTTATGCTTGAATTTAAACTTAGGAAGTCTAATCAAATGCCACTTGTGATCGTTTGTCCACCCCATTTTCTTGTATAGCAAAACAAATAAAAGTTTTGCCTAGCCTGTGTTACGAAGAAAATTTCTTTTTTATAGCAACTCTCAAAATTCAAAACATCATCGAGTGCAAAAAATCCGTCTTTATCAAACCTTTCCTCATTTCTGATTTTTATTAATTTTTTAATCTTACAACCTTAAGAAAATAAATTCATGTTTTTGAAATGTCATTATCTAATAATCGAAAATATATTTAAAATTATACTTACTTAGGTGCCTTGGTGTGAGCTTCGAGCACTATTTTAAAAATAATATTTTTTGTTGAGAATTAAATAATTAAATTATAACCGTTTGTTAAATTTAGCCAAACAATTTTTCCTTAAACTTTATACATCTGAACTTGATATGCTCAAATGGCAAAATGAATTCCCTTAAAATTCCATCTAAAACTTCGTTAGTTGTTGAGTAGCACTTAATGTTAATCAAAGTCAAAACTGTCATCCTTTGAAATTAGAGCCTTAATTCGCAATAAGAATTTCGAAGTATCCTTTTTAATTGTTCATTATATTTCCCATAAAATGTTCAAATTTATTAACACATTCTCTTTGTCTCATCCAATCGGACAAACTTCCTCTGTTCAACCTGAGGAACTCTCCACTTCCTTTTAAATATCAAAAAAAGTAAAGAAAAATCATCCACCTACACTTCCTATAAAACTTCCTTGGGGCTAGAACTTGTTTGCCAATTAACAAAACGAGTTGCAATGAAATGAAAATAATGAAAAGGAGCGGACAGGCAAGACAAAATAAAAAGAAAAAAAAAAAAAACAAAACAAATAATAAAATAGAACGAAAAGCACAAAAGTACTTCAGTAAATACAATTTATTGTAAAGTGCTGTGCGAAAAAATGTTGTCGAATGTTTTTTTTTTTTTTAATTTTGGCTATGATGAAGATGAAGAAAATTACTTCTGTTAAATAAGTAAAAAGTAAAATTTATGTTGTGATGAAAACGTTTAACTCGAAATAAATAAAATAAAAATTCCCTTTTTTAATTTTTCTTTATTTTAATTCAATTAAATCAAAACTTCTGTTGAATTTGATCGATTGAATTTAACTAAATTGAAATTTCAAATAACCTCAAATGGAAGGGGAAGATATATTAAGTCCGTGATTTAAAGAGAATTTATTTTTTAATATTGTTCACCTTCGTTATTATACAAAAATGTTCACTTAACCGAGGACTTTAAGATAAACCGCCACTAAACCGCCTTTATTAATGTGGGTGTAAGAGTCTGTTTTAAAACAATTTCCATTAGAGAAATCAAATTCATTGTATATTTAGCTGTGATTTTTATAAAACAAGGTTAACATCGCAAACAAAATTGACAAAAATGGCTTTTTTAGGAAATTCAAAAAATATACCTTCTTAAAAACACATGTAATGTGCCTACCTTTATGCACATTTCTGACTGAAAAAGAAAAAAACAAATTTAGAACTTCCTGACAATTTAAACTCTCTGGCAGTAACATAATTTTATAAATCACAATTCTAAAAACATAATTTTTCAAATTTGAAAAAATAAAGAATTCTGATTAATTTTTTCAGTATACAAATTTGGGGGCTCAACCGGGATTATTGCTTAAAAAAAACCAAACGTAGTGCGCTATCTTGCTGGAACCACATGTCGTCTAGGTTCATATGGTTCGATTTGGGCCATAACGAATTGGTAATCATCGTTATGTAGAGCTTATCATTGACGGTGACCGCCTCACCAACGTCGTTTTCGAAGAAGTACGAACCAATGACGTCGCCGGAACAAAATCCACATCAAACAGTGACTTTTTGAGTAGTGTCGTCCCGCATGCGTCAATTTTTCACTGCCATTTGATGATTTTTTGGCCAACATTTAGGTTCCTTTTCCAAACGATCCGAAGCCCAGTCAGCGAACAAAAAACGTTGTCTATGGTCATGACTTCTAGCTACTGAATGAGTTGGATCTTGTTCGGGTGTAGGCCCAAGTTCCGACGCAAAATTGGCCAAGTTGAAGTCTGCGAAAAAGTGAGTTCTTGTGCAAGATTGCATCGGATTCTGCCGTACACTTTCACGAACTATGGTGATGATATCGACAATTCTAAAAACATCATTATTCAAATTTGAAAAAAATAAGGAATTCCGATTAATTTTTTTAGTATACAAATTTGGGGGCTCAACCGGGATTATTGCTTTAAAAAAAAACCCAAACGACTGCCTCGGGTTCTGCTGTACACTTTCACGAACTATGGTGATGATCTCGGCCGATCTTGCGTTCCTTCGACGTATGAATGTTGGAAGATTGATTACCGGACCGCTTAAATTTGACCACCAAACGTTGAAGAGTCAATTATGAAAAAGATCCCCTAACGTCTACCGTAAATTGGTCATCGTTTGCACTAACGAACACTCATTTTGATAATAAAGTTTTACCATTTCATCGTGCTGTTCAATAGTGTATTTTGCCATGGAGATTTAGCATCAGTAACTGAATAATAAACAACAGATTTGACAGCTGTCACCAAAACAACATGGCTGACAAAGTATACATCCGCCGATTGATGAAACGATTTATGCCGACGAAAGAAATCAACAAGAATAGCAATGGGGTAACGTCTCCGGCGAGAGCGTGGCAGACCGGTTCATGAGGAAAGGGTAGACGTTGCTACAACTGTAGGTCGAAGTCGCAAATAGCACAGAATTGTCCAGATAAAGGTAAAGAACCACGGTGTTTAAAGTGCTACCAGTTTCGACATTTATTATAAGTTCTATTTCCCTTCAGAATTTTGTTAAATCCAAATTCTATACTCCAAAAGTTAGGAGATACAGCTCATTTTTTTCCATTTTATAAATCACTGGATTTACTAGAATTTGGAACAAGAAAGTTTTTCAATTTTCCCAAAATTCTTCGAAAAGAAGAAAGGTTGTGTAGAATTTCGTATAAGAATTTCGGAGTTGACGGATTAGTCAGTTGAATTTGCAGAATTTAAGAATAAATCTGCTAATAACCCAATTTGTCAAAATTCGGGAATATCGAACATTTTCCGCACCCCACTGTCTTATCTAGCGAAATTAGTATCTGATGGATACACTGCTGCGTTCATTCTACTAGATGCAGTATATTGCATCGGGGTGACAAGGCATATTCCTCCAATTCCAATAGTGAACCTCTTTTGTGGAGACAGACAGATGAGATTGACTTGACTTGAGACTTAAAAACCTACTATTTGCCATCAGCCCCCAGAGTTCTGTGTTGTCGGTCTTCGTTATCGTTGTTGTTCAAGTGTGTATATAGTTGAATGCAGCGCATTTTTGTGCTCCTTATTTTTATTTCGAGGTGCAATGAACGCATAAGTTTTCTTCTTTCACTCGAAGAAGTGCATTTCCATTGTGTTCAGCACGAATATATGTGTGTTCTATAGGGTACCGACTACCGAGTACCTCTATACATTCATTTTCTCAAAATGGATTGAATTGAAAAATAAAGATATAAAGATTGAAAATTTTATTACATTCGGTGCCAGTAGGGTGTTCTTTTTTTATATTAAATTTATTATTATTTTCTTGTTTGGTTTGTGGCTGGCGGCAACACAGTACCTAACCTAACTATACAGGTCGGTGGTTAAGTCATCGTGATATTTAATATCTTTAACCGACTTAAATGGATATTTCTTTTTTTCTTATCACAAAATCAGTGAAATGGGAAATAGGAAAGTGTTTTTTTTTTGTATTATCTAAATCGAACATGCAGTGGAGCTATACTCGTGTTAGTAGTTTGACTTTCGTTTTGGTGGTTAGTTCCTTTTATGATTGTAAACTGATAGGTTTTAATGTCGGTTTTTAGCTCGATTTGAACTTGCCCTTAAGGCGATATAAATCTATCTTTATATGGAAAATGAGTGAGAGATAGCGCTTTATGAGAATTTCTGTATATGGTGGGCGAAAGTTACTTTTATTAAATCGAAGACATCTTAAGTACCATAAAGAGTTGGACGGAAATTTGCATATTTACTTAGGTGGGGTCAAATAAAATGAAGGTTTGTTTTTACACTTTTTTTTTGAAACCATGAGAAGTTGGAAAAGGCTTGGGGCCTTCGAAAAAAAACCACAAAAAATATTAACTAATAATCTCTTAAGTCGATAACCTTTGCACTTATTGGAAGACATATTTTATCAGAAAATATGATGCTCTTTGAAAGGCCTTTCTTACAAGGATACAAATTTTTACGTTTTCAGTGGAGAAAAAGATCTAGAGTCAAAAGAAGGGTCATACGAACTCTGTCAGCTCAAGAAAATCTCGCGGTCGAAGCAACTTCCGGAAATATTTGCTAACGCAGTTTCTTCGAAATAGCCCTACTAACCAAGACCCTGAACTGCAGGGAATAGTAGGACTTATTGATCTTGGCACCCCGTAAATAAGATATTTGCAAAAAAAATGTGGCATCTGTTTGCTCAGTAATTGCTCAAAAAAGATCAATTAGTTTTCGAAATTGGTCAACCATTGAATTGTCACGCCCGATTTTGTTGGGATATTCGAAAAAATTCCGAAAGATCACTAAATCGTGATATAAGGCCAACTTTTTTCAGTGATTGGTTAGCCATAGATTTTAGGAATTTTTAATTTAATTCAAAAATGGTCTGTGACGTTGAAAAAAAAAAAACTTTAAAAATTATTTAAGCAAATTTGTGGCTGATTCTTTCATGGTTTACATTTTTTGCGAATATTCCAGAAATGAGTAATTTCTAGCAGTGCAAAATACGCATCATTAAGAAAGATTAATGAACCATAAGACAAATCATTTCTAAGTCCCACCAACCAGAATAGAAGAAGTTGGCTTAAGTAGGCATAGGTACAAAATCTAATGAACAAGTTCGCAGGACCCGATGAGGTAAGCATACATTGGTATGATATGTAACTGAACTATCAACTGGATATGCTCCATCTACAGAAAAGGCGATCCTATGTCTTACAAAAGATATCGAGGGATATTGTAAACATCGCAAATAGATTCCTTTCTCATGTGTCTCTTCAGCCTTCTGGATCACTGTATACGGCAAGTACCAGTGTGTCTTCTAGCCCGGCAGATCGACTATAAGCCAAATTTTTACATTGAGGCAAATCCTGGAAAAGACAAACTAATTTTAATTTGAGACTCTATAAGCAATGAACGATCTTGGAAAAACTGATCCAACCGTGACCGAAGACATTGAAAAACACGCAGAGCAATGTGCAGATAGAGAAAGCTTATCCGAAATTTTTGGACCAAGAAGATGCCATATCATGTGACTTCTACAATCTCGTTCTGGAACATAACCGAAAATTCGTTTAACGTGGACATTTGCCAATTAAGGCTTAATTAAACGTTGATTACCGCCCTGAGATATCATGACCCCATCCTAGTAGCAATTCTGCAAACCTGCCTATTAACAGCCAAATCATAGCCACCACCATACTCCTACAAGATGGAGTCAAGTGTCTTGCGACACAAAAACAACCTACCCCATATCCGTGGTACGAGAATAAAGCTTCCAGTGAAGCTTCACAACTGTGAAGGTCACTTCTAAATATGTGAGCGCCTCAACGCTCAAGGCCAAGCTACCTCAGGTACGCACATGCACACCCAACCATAGACCAATGCCAATGGAAGCCAAGATCCAAGTCTGCACACCCATACGCACAACACAAAACCTCCACAATGAACGCCTGAACATCTCGACGAAATCAGATGGATGTTCTGGAGCAGATGGTTGGCAGGGCAGGCCTTGACACCGAGGGCACTATTTTTAACAAATCTCTCGGCCGTTTTCAATGTTCCCGGCGATTGAAGATCAAGCGAAACAAGATCAACTATAGCGATAAAACTTCACTATTGATTGCAACAAGTTCGAAGTAGTTAAGGACTTCATCTACCTCAAAGTTAATGTTAAAACCGTTGCTACTCCTAACTCGACGGACCAAGTGCACGTGCATTAAAAAAAATGTTCAAATCTAGACCTCGAACGAAAAGAAATTGGAGATTGGAGACATTAGCATATGCTTAAACTTTGCCAGAGATCATAAAAATTTCTCAACGAGAAACTTTCCGCTGAGCATTCACTTATTATAGACGCCAAAATGTGTCTGAAAAGCGAAGCGCCTAAAGGGAGTAATCTTACTTGGAAAAATACTTTGACAGCAATTTGGTCCTGTGTGAGCGAACTGTGTGGGTTGCCTTCATAGGCTGGGCAACATCGAGCGAATGGTTAATAGTGTTCCAGCCAAGAGACTCTTCCATTCTCATCTCCCAGAATCGAGACGATAAGGAAGTCGGAATCTCCGGTTTAAAAACCAAGCCATCGTGGATGTCAAAGTGCTTGGCCTAGACTGGAACTGAAAGCAGCAAGCTCTGGATTGCAATGGAGGGATAAGTGCCGTGTCCTAAACAGAAACCCTTAATGAATAGGCAGTCGAACATGCTCAAGATTTTGAGCAACGTGTTCCAGGTACACAAACGTCGTTAACCTTCGACCATCCGAAACTTTTAGCTATTTGGTGGAAATCACTATCCGAGGCTCTGTAAGTCTCTTCCCAGACCTTGCCTTACAGCAGCAATTATAATCCGTTACAGGGGTATGAAGTTCTTCCGTCGGCCACCAAAAAGTCCACCCGCTACAAAAAAAAAAAAAAACAAATTTTTTGATTCAAACGAAATATTCCATATTTAGTTTACATTCACTAGATTAAAGCGAATCAATTTGACATTGAACATTTCAATTATGTGCTTATAACAAAACTCATAAATAGCTTATCTTAAGCCACATGACAACCATAAGTTTTCCCCTTTGTTTTTAATCCGCTCCAATTTATAGTTTTTACCAAAATGGATATGAATTCAGAACCGACTTATATTTAAATCTCAATGAAGCTTTAAACTTCAAACATTATGTCATGTAATATGGAGACAGATACGAGTACATCTAACGATAGAGAAAAAAACAAATCGTTCCGCACATTAGATCATTCCGAATTAAACGCATATTCATTGCCTACCCACGCGTCTCGCTCGAGACACCAGAAGAGATTAATTGGCATTAAAGGGACAGGCCGACAGAACACTGGCTATACAACACACTACCCCCTATCGTCATCCAATCCATCCGTCCTTCATCAGTCTTGTATTTTGCTCACTTTCTGTTCTATATGGCAAGTATTGGTTTCACGTTTAAAAACAAAAATCACAGCCTTAATCCATCGTTCCAAAAGCACAACCACGAAGCTCAAAGTAGTAGATTTTGGTTACAAGTTGTATGTCCCAGTTCATCGGGGATAATATGTCCCTCAAGCTTGGCGGGTGGTAGAAGGCCTTGCTAAGCTGCATTCTCAACCATTCCCGTGTGCGTGTGGTGGGCAGAAAATTTTCAGCCGAATCCGAACAGCTTATATGAGAAACACTTTCCATGACAAGAGATACTCTTGGAGGATTTGTCACTTCCTCAGAAGGGGCAGTACCCCTGATATTTTTTTATTTTTCCCAGTAGATGGGAAGAAAATCAAGATCTCCGGCATGAAAGTCCAAGGCATTAACTTGTATGTCAAGGGGAGGTACTCTGTCCCGACAAAGTTGAACATGAGTCCATCTCCATCGGTATGTCCCTGGATTCCCTAAAATCTTCAACTGACAGCCACTTAATCGCCATGTTTGTAAAAAGCAAGTTCGTGCGACACGTTCATAAATCTCATCATCTACGTATATGAAGAACAAACAAAAAAAGTTGTGATAATAATTTTAAATTTGATTCGAAAAAGGCTATAACTTTCATTTTGCGTCATCCTATGTGACAGTGACAGCTCCTCCTCGCCTCACCCAATAGCAATCACAATAGCTAGCAGGAACACCCTTGCTGCAGCTGGAGGGTAAGAAGCTTAGAGCTACGATGTGATGGCAGTTTTGAACGTGAACGTGTCTTATGGCGCCAATGTCGGCGGCGGCGGCGGCGGCGGTCGTTTGGTATATTGCGCGCGCCTCTATGGAAATGCTGAACAATTTAAATGGAATTAATCAAAAGCGACGATTCGTTGTTTTTTTTTGTTTGATATTGTCTCGTCTCTTTTGTGCGTTTCGTCTATCGTTGTATTTTTTATTTATTTAAATAAAAAGCAGTGCAATTGAAATGCGATTTGTGTCAAGAAGAGAAGTGAACGCAGAAAAAAAAATCTATTGATTGGATTTTTTGCTTTAAATTGCTTGGTCAACCACATTGACATCTAATCGATATGGCTATTAGACTCTTATGACGTTTATGAGACTCAAATTAGAATGAATTTCCGCATTGTATCTTCATCGATGCATCTAGTAAGGTTTGTGTAGATACAGAGAGAGAGAGAAACGTCATTCTTTATTTGCAGTTAAACACTGTTAAATATAAAAAATAAAAAAAATGATGACAGTGAGTGAAGGCTTAAGACGGGCGATTGGGCACCGGTCGATGCCTGTCGTCGCCTAAGAGCGACGCCATCGAGCGACGACGACGTTGATAGTCGGACGTGTTCGATATTCAATCCGAATCCGACTGACTTGTGGCCTTCATTTCGCTTTTCAAATTATCTTTTCATCTAAATACACAGGTATTTCTATTGCATTGCTAAGAATACACACTGTGTTAATTGATTGAAGACACTTTGGTTTTGAATTGCCATGATCACTATAAGAAGAAAAAACTGAGTTGAGTAGACCATTCCACATTCGTGTAGTGTGACTCGAGAAAGAATCTCTGTACTTAACAGTAGGAAAAGTGGAGGGGAGGATTAAAAATGAGACACCAATCTACATTAGTTTTTAATTTTTGTGTATCACAATGAGAGTAAAATTTTGAGTTGACTAGACCATTCCACATTCTAGTAGCATGGCTAAGAAAAGAGTCACTGTACTGCGGGAGTGCTACGTTTTAATGGTTTAATAGGAAGAATGCCACTGGCTTTATCACTAAAGCATTGACTATATTTCGCCTAAGTTTTGGGTCATGTTCGTAACTTTTTCAGCAATTTCCAAGAAAAAGCATTTAAGATGGGAGAGTAACGAAATCTCGCCGCACAAAAACCCGAATCACGAAATCCCGCCGAAAATAAAAATAAAAATCCCGCCGACAGATATTTTTGGAAATATTTTTGCGGGATTTTCAGTACTATTTTAGTATTTATTAATTAAATATTTTATTTTGATCTATTTTTAAACAAATTAAAAGTATTTAAGGTTCGGGAAAAATTCAGTTCTTGTTAGAACTCCGAGGAGGTAAACCTCCTCCATCTTTAGAGAGATGATTTTCAATGTTTTGGCCAATTATTTTTGGACATTGGACCAAAATATTTTTAGACTTAAGCCAAAAATATTTTTTAACAAACTTTTTTCAACAATTTTTTTTTTCAACAATTTTTTTTCAACAATTTCTTTTTCAACAAATTTTTTTTCAGCAAAATTTTTTTCAACAAAAAAATTTTTTTTTTCAACAATTTGTTTTTGAAGAAATTTTGATTTTTCATACATTTTTCTCTGGCCATTTTTTTTCAAAAATATTTCTTGACAAAAATTTGCCACCCAAGGTACTTTTAATCAAAAAAATTGTTTACATTAGCGCCTGCCAGGCGACTTAACATACCCTGAGCGGAGCGACGCACTATGGGACCAAATGCTGCAAACCATCTCAAAAATCCATAACTTTTTCGTTTCTCAATATTTTTTTTTGAAATTTTGCAATCTTATACTTGTATAACCAAGAATTTAAAATATTAAAACGTTTCAGATAGAAATAAATTATTGTATTTTTTTTTTAATAAAATATAATAACAAATTTGTAGATTTTGTTTAATTTATATGGGAAAAATTTGTTGGAGCAAGAATTATTGCAACAATTTGGATGAAATTTGTACAGTTTTCTTCTTTTACCGGTAAAAACATTTAAAAGTAGTTTTTGTAAAATCCGCCCACTACCACGCCCATATTTTTTTGATTTTTGTTATTTTCTTATTTTTAGTGAACAGAAAGCCTAAAATTTGTTTTTGAGGTTTTTTTAAATTTAAGACATCGCATTTATATTTTTTCCGCCCACTTTCCCGCCTACTTTCACTCCCCTTTTTTTATTTTCAGCTTAAAGTTCATTAAAAGCAGGCATTTTTTAAATTAAGTTTTATATGTAGAAGTGAATTTATGAAAAGTGTTATTTTTTTTAAGTAAAATCCGTGTACTGCCACGCCCCTTTTTGATTATGATAGTTTTTTGCCCTTAAGACAAAAAAAAAAAAAAACAAAAAAAAGGAATTCAAAAGTTTCTCTTATTACTAGGTATATTAATTAATGTCTAAAAGTTCTTTAGCCTCGTCAAACAATGCTTTGGTATCATTTTTTGTTCTTGGTTTTCCCAGACTAGATATACAAGGATCAGATGTATATATAATGAAGTGTGTAGAACATCTTCGTTTGTAGCTGAGCTTGAACATTTCCTTGCAAATAAATTCTCTCATTTCGATTTTATTTTTTAATTTAATCCGAATCCTTTAAACGTTTTATTGAGAATAAGAGCTTAGTAATCATCTCATTACATTATCTATCAATTTTGACTCTTGATTGATTAATGCTACAACAACAATTTGCTGTCCCATGCCAACTCTATTACCTTTTAGAGTCTTTTCGTTTGGTTTTGGTATTGCCTACGATTCAGTTTCCATATTGTATGCAGTTCTATTCTTAGTGAAATGTTTACTTTTTGTCTTCTTGTTTTGTGTTATTTATACCTATGTACCTACATTTGTATTATATGCAACATACCCCACACACCCCCTCCCACCCTCAAGTGCTTGGCATTTATTTTTATTTAATTATGATTTTTTTTAATATAAATATGAGTAAGGAAGTTTAAAATTGGAAAACAAATATTTTATTCTAAAAATAAAATTTTGAATTTTAATAATATTGGAAATAACTGATAAAAACTTATAAATTTTGTGGAAACATAGTCACTTATATGATGTTTATGAAAATGTGTTGCACATGTTTTAACCGTTATTTTTTTTAATTTTTGACTAAATAACATTTTTTTAAATTTTGAGCTAAAAGTAATAAAATAATGGTCTCAGACTTTTTGGAATACACATTTATGTGCATCAATAAAGGTACCACATTTTTCCCAAATTTTAATTTTTTTCATTACTTAACAATAAAGTTATAAGAATACGAATTTTTATTCTAAAAACTTATTTTTCTTTCTCATCATACGTGTTTTCTTCTTAAACAAAAATGCATGAAAATGCGAAAGTTTTTATTTTTTCTTTCAAATTTAGAATATTTTTGGAATACTAAACAGCCATTAACTAAACGGAGGCAGCCGGAGCTAACATAGAAAACTTCAATTAAAAACAAAAAAATGAAAAAGATACTGCACCTTACTCATTTTTTTTTATTAATTTACTGGTGAACTTAATTAAAAAAAATATAACTGTTTTGTAAAGAAAAAGGCTTGGGCTTTTCATAAAGGTATAATACTTATAAATTCTGTCCAGAAAAATACGAAATAATTGACTTCAAACTCTCACTTCTAATAATTCTAAAAAATAAAAATATCGAAATGTCATTTTTAACGGTAATTTTAGGTACCTAGAACAAAAGTAAGATATAAAAAATTTACTGTGTTTCAAAGAACCCTATTTCTAGTATATAATCCCATCATTAGATTTTTCAAATTACGAAATTCACCAAAACCATTTTTGAGATGGATTTCATCATTTGGTCCCATAGTGCGACGGAGTCGCGTGAGCGGGTGTTTCCCCGAAAAAGGGAGTTAAAATTCTTAAGTCCCGCGGAGCGGGCCACGTACTTTTAAACGTAATTTCTGGCTAAACTAGGCATCTCAGCGAGTTAAAAATTGCATATTCGTTTTTGTAATTTTCTTATTTTTTTGACTTAAGATACTTCATACTTTACTTGTCTTCAGCTTTAAGCCAATCAAAGCTTGTTAAAAATTAACGACATCAGAGCGGTCTTCTTCGTATTGAATATTCCAGTACAATAGTAGGAAACTTCGTTCTCGTTGCTTCTGATTGATTCCAGTCACCGTTACTATGGAAATGAAAACCCATTTTGTGCTGTCAATTTAGTATTGAAACGGCGGGATTTCGTGATTCGGGATTTCGTGATTCGGGATTCGGAATTTTGTGATTTGGGATTTTGTGATGCGGGATTTTGTGAATCGGGATTTTGTGATGCGGGATTTCGTACCCAACCCATTTAAGATACTGTTTTTAATAGTTCTGCATAGTAACTGTATGATATTGAAAAATAATCGATCTTATTTGTTAATACCGATCGCTACCGGTGCAATGTCAAAAAAGTAACTTACAAACTGAAGACGGTATTATAATCCAGAGTGCATCAGGGCCTAAAACAAAAAAACTTCTTCCAAAGAGCCCTTTCCGTAACTAGCTCTCTCCAGTCCTGCACGCCAAATTCTGTGGTGTCCTTTCCGACTTATGTGCGTCAGATGACGGGGTGACATCCACTAACCTCTACTGTGCCTTCGCTTGAATTTATTTAAAATATTTTCTGGACCGTTGTTTTGGTATTTTTTCGTTCTTAATGACCCAACCATCTATATTATTGGCTGTTCACTTTTAAGCTAGGTCGACGTCGTTGAAGAGACCGCTCAATCCGTTCTTGTAGCCTCTCCTCTATGTAACCTTGTGACAAAGACGTCGGAGAGGGATTCATTTCTTGAAGTTAGCATGTACTTGCCATCATTGATTTGTTTCTCAATACCCACAAAACCGCCATTGACATCAAGGTTTGTTCTTTCGATAGTTACTAGACTATTGTTCGAAGAACTGTATTAAAGAAATTACTTAATCTTAAATTTTATTTGCCCTCAAAGATACCAGTGAGTTCTTAGCCGATCTCCATGGAGCAGCGTGCAATCTCAAACGTCTTCTTGTACAAACGGACGAGCTTGGAACAAAACATTGCTCTTATCTGTGAATGCTCTCATACACGATGGTGAAATCGATGAGAAAAAGAGGGTTGATTTGAAGGTCCTGGGTTTCATTCCAAGATCTACCTTAGGAAGAATATTTGGTCAATGTCAAATTTTTCTTGCCTAAAGCCACATATCAGGTTGTTGACGAACGGCTCAAGAGTTCACATAACACGGCAGTGTTAAGAAGACTTCTATATGTCTCTGTGGTTCGCGCAGTTCAGAGAGTTTCCTTTCTTTGAGATCGGGAGAACAGTGCTGGGATTCCATTCATGGGGCATGTCTTCCCCCGACCGTATTTTGTACATCAGCTCGCGAATAATCAATACAAAGTCGTCGCAACCTGTCGCCGAAGCAGTCAACTCCAGTAGTTTCATTGGAATTAGTCGCCGAGTTCGCGCGGACCGAATTGTTGGTCTATTTCGTATTTGTCTAATGGTAAAATTATGGCTTTAAATCAATGTTGCCACTAGAAACATAGGGTTTGTGGATCGCAACTATTCCTTTTCTCTTTGGCTGTCAGTGCTCGCATCAGAATGCAAATGAATGCAAAAGAATGCAAGAATTCTCAAAAGATTTCATTCAATTGATTGCTCTTTTTAATTTTTGGTAGTCAGCCTTGGATACGGGAACTATGACATGGATAAGGCCATGACAAAAAATCAGTGACTGTCATATCTCGGGAAATCAATTATTATCATGAGAATCACGAGCCTTAGTCCTAGAAACCTTCCTCTCACTTACATCACTCGATCTATTCACGATGGAGTTGGTGACCAAAAGTGCTCTACGACTTAAAGAGTGTACAAATGGGTCACTGTGGTCACAGAACAATTGTAAACTTCACTGTTGACATAGACATTCAAACAGACTATATTTCAAGGTACATAGATTTGCACCCAGTCGCACTAACAAATATTCGAACAAGGGAGATATGAGTGGAAAACTGGGTCATAAACGTAAATCATGTATCGGTCTTTACAGAGGGTCTTTAAAGAAAGCTGGGGTAGGGTCAAGCATCTTCTAAGAAAACCCACCCATAAATAGATCATTAAAGCTCCCAAACAACTTCCAAGCGGAAGTGCTTGCAGTTTGCGAGGGCACAAAATATCTCCACATGTGAACTAACGAACAAGAACATTGATATCTTCATAGATAGGTGGCAATCATAACCATTTCGTCAACTTTCACGGAGTCAAAACTGGTTGCTCGTTGAATTAAGAAAGGCTCAGCGAAAGAAATTAATTCACTCTTCGATGGGTTCCGGGTCACCGTGACATTTATGAAAATGAAATGGCTGATGAACTGGCTAAAAACTGTCCATCACTTGAACCGAGCCAATTTGTACACTGGGTACTTATGCCAATGGAGCAGAAAAAGTATAGAATTCACTAAAGTTTCCTTAAGACCGCAAATGACAGATGGTGAACAATTGGCACCTGTCGGGTTTCAATGAATCTTTGGCTAGATATTTAAAACAAAAAAAAAAAAAAACAGTATCTACTGAAGCTTAGCAGACCTCCGTAATTGTCTCTCTTGGTTAGAATCCTTACGGGTCACAACTCAATGGAAACCTAAGAATCAGAATAGGCATACCAGTACATCTGTCTTATACAGAGAATGTCAAGACGAAGAGTTGGAAGAGGGCTCACCTCACTTCCTTTGTGAATGTCCCAGCCTAGCTAGAACTAGAAAAGATGTCCGCGGAGAATTCTTTTTCGACGAACTGGGCGATGTCTCATTTTTGCCACTAAAAAGCATCCTTACATCATTCAGAAATCAGAATGGTTTAGAGAGCCACCCCATCCTTACCCTTCCCATTCCTACATTACTCACACCCTGGAGAGCACAATTGATCCATTGAAATCCGAGTGAGGCTTGCTGCAACATCACCCCACCTAACCTAACATAATATTTTTAATACCAAATGAATAATAATTGAAAATTTCAAGTCTTAGTCTCAAAAAGAGGTCAATGAAATCAAAGATTGCACTCTTTTGATTGCATTAAATGTATGATTTTTAAAGATTTTACTCACAAAAGATGGCATTATTTTTCAAAACTGTGCTGAAATCATTCTTGATGTGAATTGTTTTGGGTGAGTTTCACGACGTCTTGCCTATGTCCTCCTCAAACGGCAAATCCACACCTAAATCGGTAACAGTCACCGTACCATACCAACGCATTTTTGGATGGCTTTTTCCTTTTTTATTGCTTTAGTATGCGGAGCCTTCGAAAATTGTTCAATTGTCCGTGGCCCTTTAAGGGACTTAACATTCCATGTGTAGATTCATAGTTCATCTGCTTGGTTTATCAACACTAAATCAGTCTTTTTCCGAGGAACCACCGTCCATTTTTTACCAACCGTCAAATAACCCGTAACCGGTTGGACCGATCTTCAAAACTCCTCAACCGAAACCCTGAAATCTATGAATAAGTCGTAGCAGCTTATATGTATGAGGTTTTCACTAAGTAGTTCATGCTGACTGTAATCGCTAACTTTGATATCATCTGGCCTTCTCGCGACGGAATCATGTCACTGCTATATGAACAATTGCTGGAATAATGTCACTGATAGTTCATTTGAAAAATTTTATAATATCCAAAAAATTATTAACTTAATTATTATAAGGGGCATTTCACGTGAAGCGGACAACGAAAAAAGTGATGGGTGTTGAAATTCATTCATCTTTGTGTTATTTATACTTCATTTGAATCTAAAAATACATTTAGAAGGATTTTGAATTTTGAGGTCTGGTACTCCAGTTATGGGCTTGTAAACTTTCGACAAGCAATGAGTAATGGTTTTTAAGAAAAATGTTGATAAATTAAAAGAAGCAATATAAAAATAATTTTAATAGTTGAATATATGGTAAAACAGATGTTCTTTTTATTTATGAAATCTAAACCGGAAATGAATTTTTTTCTTATATATAAAACCGGAAGTTAACATTTCAAATATAATTTTGGTAAACTTGGCCCATTTTTATATTTTTTTTGTATGTCTCAAAATAGAGCCCACATATTAGAGATAATACATGCCAAGTTTCAGAGTGGGATACCCATACGTTTAGAAGATACATAATTTTTAGTGCGTGGACCTCGTGCAAAAAACAGATTTATTATACCTATAGAAAACCGGATGTTGGCGATTCAATTTTAATTTTAAGTAGCTTACACCATTTTGATATATTTTTTCTTTTCTCTTATTGTTCTTTATATAATAAAGATTCCAAATACCAAGTTTGAAGATGGGATCTCCATTCATTTAGAAGTTACATATTTTTTAGTGCTAAGGTGGCAACTTCGTGTCATGCGATAAGCCCCTCTTGGTCTAGCTTTCTTGCCTTCTCATAGTATGAAGAGACGCCATCTGTTAGGAGTGTAACTTAAATGCTAGAAAAAGAAAGATATAATATGCGGCCACGTTACAATAATTTGCATTGTATATTTTTTTGATTTAAGTTCTTGCTTTAAATGAATACAACGTTTAGTTAGTTCGCACTTGAATTTAAGTTTAATAATAAACTACACAGACCCACAAAAAAAAAAACTTCTCTGACTCTGGGATGTGAACATGTGTCTCATAGGTTTTTCGGGCCGCTGATTTCAAATCCGCGGTCCGTTTGACTCAATCAGGTCAGGTTTAAGGGCATTTGAAGGTCAAATCGCTAAATATTCGTTTACAAATCTGAAAACCTATATACATATGTTTTTAGCATCGCTGAATTCGAATTTGGGCTTTTTTTGACCCCATTAGTAAAGGTCAAGGTCAAATGAAGGTCAAACCTCTGCAATCTAACGATATGATATTTTTGACCCCAGATTCTGAAAGAACGTAAAATTTTACATTTAAATTCATCTAGATCTGTTGTTTGGAATGACCTCTGGAAGATCAAATACTCCTTTTGGATCTCTCGGCTGATGTATCGAAAGTAAATCGGGATTTGGGCTTTTGAACCAGTTGATTCTTATGTTTTTGGAGTCACTGAACCCGAATATAAGGTGCGTTTAATACAGACTCTAAGTCATTTGAAGGTATCCATATAACTTCAGAAGTAGCCAACTCACAGCCAATACATAGGCCAAAATCTAAAAAAAGAGGCTTATTTTGGATAACCGCTACATGACAGAGGTCGGTAAAAAAAAAAGTCAACACATATTTGCACGTAAAATTTTACGTTTTTTCAGAATCTGGGGTCAAAAATATCATATCGTTAGATTGCAGAGGTTTGACCTTCATTTGACCTTGACCTTTACTAATGGGGTCAAAAAAAAGCCCAAATTCGAATTCAGCGATGCTAAAAACATATGTATATAGGTTTTCAGATTTGTAAACGAATATTTAGCGATTTGACCTTCAAATGCCCTTAAACCTGACCTGATTGAGTCAAACGGACCGCGGATTTGAAATCAGCGGCCCGAAAAACCTATGAGACACATGTTCACATCCCAGAGTCAGAGAAGTTTTTTTTTTTTGTGGGTCTGTGTAGTTTATTATTAAACTTAAATTCAAGTGCGAACTAACTAAACGTTGTATTCATTTAAAGCAAGAACTTAAATCAAAAAAATATACAATGCAAATTATTGTAACGTGGCCGCATATTATATCTTTCTTTTTCTAGCATTTAAGTTACACTCCTAACAGATGGCGTCTCTTCATACTATGAGAAGGCAAGAAAGCTAGACCAAGAGGGGCTTATCGCATGACACGAAGTTGCCACCTTAGCACTAAAAAATATGTAACTTCTAAATGAATGGAGATCCCATCTTCAAACTTGGTATTTGGAATCTTTATTATATAAAGAACAATAAGAGAAAAGAAAAAATATATCAAAATGGTCTAAGCTACTTAAAATTAAAATTTAATCGCCAACATCCGGTTTTCTATAGGTATAATAAATCTGTTTTTTGCACGAGGTCCACGCACTAAAAATTATGTATCTTCTAAACGTATGGGTATCCCACTCTGAAACTTGGCATGTATTATCTCTAATATGTGGGCTTTATTTTGAGACATACAAAAAAAATATAAAAATGGGCCAAGTTTACCAAAATTATATTTGAAATGTTAACTTCCGGTTTTATATATAAGAAAAAAATTCATTTCCGGTTTAGATTTCATAAATAAAAAGAACATCTGTTTTACCATATATTCAACTATTAAAATTATTTTTATATTGCTTCTTTTAATTTATCAACATTTTTCTTAAAAACCATTACTCATTGCTTGTCGAAAGTTTACAAGCCCATAACTGGAGTACCAGACCTCAAAATTCAAAATCCTTCTACATGTATTTTTAGATTCAAATGAAGTATAAATAACACAAAGATGAATGAATTTCAACACCCATCATTTTTTTCGTTGTCCGCTTCACGTGAAATGCCCCATAAGCAAGCCAATTTTAGTGACGTGGAGTGTAATTCTAACTCCCATATCTTTTGATTGCATAATAATAAAGTTGGTTTTATAGTTTCGTTATGGCAAGGTGCAATCGCCAAATCACACACTCCTGCCTTCATCACTATCCTGAAATAATTTCAAACTATAAAACCAGTTTGCAACTCGATAGAACATTTTCGATTGGTTTAAGTTAGAAAAGTAAGTTTTGGTCTAAGTAATTGAAGTGTGTGTAATCGACACATAAAATGAGGGGGTTGATACAGTTGGTTTGGTCTGTGCGGTTCTTGTTGTGTTTTGTGGCAGAAAAACAACGTGTTGCAATTATGTTTGTCAGTCCAGCACTCAGCATTAAGGATTAGATTGATTTGTGTGTGGGAGCGATAATCGATCATTGCAGATGGTTTCGACGGCGGTGAGTTCTAACGAAATGACATAGGCAATCAAACCACAACTCTTAAATGCTTTTTTCGGGGCAGATGTTGGAAATATTATCTTATTGAGATTGAATGTTTACGGTTTTGGAATTCTGTTCTTTGTTTTCTTCTGTTCAAAACCATTTAGTTGAAATATTCATCCCTTAGCTATTTGGGAATCTTTATTTAACCCTCAAGTTAATGACTGATCATATTACACCCTTGTTTTTATTTTTCATGATTAAGATGTTGGTTTAAATTTTTTTAATTAATATGCTTTATCGTTAAAGAAAGTGCTCTCTTCCAAACCAACACACAGTCTTGATAAAACCGTTGTTTTCTCAGAAAATGTGTGACTTTCTTTTGTTAGCTAATTATTGCGTTTTAAAGAGTTATTTTAACATTATCTTTTCCCATTCCAGAACTAAAATAATAATAGGTGCTTTGACTTCCAAAATATTTTGATAGAGCTAGATTTTGGTGTTGAAATTTAAGTAACCCATATTTCTCGAATACTCAGATTACTTTGAAGAAATGTCTTATCAAATTCTAACGAAACTTCCATTTTTGTCAGTAAAATTAATAAAAATAAAAGAAAGTAGGAGCAAAGCGCACTACGGACCCAAGCAACGTTTTGAGCCTTAAGAGACTTAGTTTAGTTTTTACTTGCGACTTATAGGTACTATAAGGCAAGTTATGCATTCGTAAAAAAAATCGAACTCGAGATTTTGATCAAAGTTGGCATTACGATGATAGCGAAGACTAAAAACAGCCTAAACGGCTCTGCCGATTTTCTTTAAACTTGGTAGATATCATTTTTAATTTTTCCCCTCCACAGGTTTTTCTTTTTTTAAGACCAAAAATAACGATACCAGACATACGAATTTTTTCGAAATTTTTAAAATATTTTTTTTTTTTCAAAAACTGTTCGACAGATTTAAAAAATAAAATCACAAAATAAATTTATTTAGGTAAAGCTAGGTAATGGTTGAAAAAAAAATTCAGAAAAATGGATATTGAGGGTACCCCCCAAGTAACACTTTTTTTTTTTTTTATTTTCTCAAAAACGGTACATCTGATTTTGATATTTTTTTTTGCTAAGGCTCCCCAAAAACTTAAATAGAATTGTGTATTCAAATTTTCAAAATTTTTTTTTTGAATTTTTAAAAATAAGTTTTAATTTTTTTTTTCAAAACTCAATATTTCGAAAACCGCATGCTAGATTTTTTTTCAAACTTGATAAATAAAAGTTTCTTAATATAATTTACAAAATGTGAGAAAAAAAATTATTTTACCTAAAAATAAAGGTACCCACCATACAAATGTTAAAAAATAAAAAAAAAAAATGGTTTTCAAAAATCGTATTTTTCTCGAAAACGGCAGCTAGAATTTTGATAAATTTTTTTTTCTTTCAATTAATTTTTATGGTCTTTAATTTAATAAAAAAAAATTTAAATTAAGATATTACAGCTTGTAGCTACCATACAAAAACACATTGCATTTCAAAACTTTAAAATAAATATTTTTTGAATTTTTGAAGAAAAAATCAATTTTTTCTTTTTTTGAAAATTCGATATCTCAAAAACGACTCAATATTTTTTTTGTAAATTTAATATTTATTCGAACAATAATAAAAACTTTAAATTGGCGTACCAAAATTTTTTCTTAAAAATCTTTTAGAAATTTAGTATATAAAAGCTTTTTTTAAAAAAAAAACCGCTAAAACGACTTATAACTTTTGTTCTTGAACAAATTCAAATTTGCATAGAACTCTGTTTTTTGTCTCTTACTACTAAAAAAATTTAAAAAAAATAATTTTATCCTTATGAACAGTTTTCTTTAATAACATTCGTTTTCAAAATTTCACGTCTATTACATAGGAGCAAGTTCGTGCGACCCAGTCGTACATTTTTTTTTTTTTTTTTGTAATAAAACATTCTATTAAGATAAGATATAAGGGAACTAATAGCTTGGTGTTTTGACAGTTAAAACATTTCTTCACAATTTTACTTTTTCAAAACACCCAACTTTGTTAAACGCCTAATATCTGTATTACCACGTATGGGGGCAATGGATTCAATGGATTCGATAATAACCAACCTGACGAAAATGAGTCTTACTTTCACCGCCGGATTTAGTAGTTTAAATTAGAAGAAGTGATGATACGACAAAGCCCTACACAAGTCTGACAAACTAATGTTCATTCTGCTCATGTGGGTTGCCATTGTATTTTGACCTGTAAGGACTCCAATTAGGATGAGTAGTTTATGCCTGCTTATTTTGACTAAGGCCATAGGTTCCTTGAAACCTGACAAGTAAGTGTTGATTGTTGACCTTATGAAGTCCGCAGCCTGAAGGCAATTCTTGCGAACTTTGTTTTTCTCTTGCTCCAGTAGCATAAGTACCGAGGTACTTCTTTCTTTCAACGCGGAAGGAAACCTTATCACTTAGCAGCGTTCTTGGTGACGACACATACCGAAAACTGAAAGCTATTCTGTTTTCTCAAAGCCACAATTCTAAGTTAACATCCGAAAAACAATGTCTTGAATCTGGAAACGAATATGAGAAGCTGAGAATACTTTCGTCAGCAAAATAATTTAATGGATCATAAGTTACAGACAAAAGATCATCAATGAATATGAGAAAGAGGCTCGGACACAAAACTCAACCCTGTGGCACACCAGCACATATTTCATGAACTTCAGACTTGAAACCATCCAACGCAACTGGTCTTTACCAGTTCGATAAGTAGTTTCTAGTACAATGAAGAAGAGATTGAACACTAAATGAACGCATTTTCGGTAAGAGAGCTTGATGTCAAACACTTTTGGAATATCAAGTGCAATAATCTTACTCTCTTCTAAACGATCTAAAAATATGATCATCCCGATTTAACTTGATTATCATCCAACATTGACGCTACATCATTGATAATTCCAAGTTCATTGTATAGACCTGTACATCATCAGCGTACTTATGCACAGTCGACTTATTGATACGAGCAGGGAGATCATTTACAAATAAAGTAGTTAAAAGTAGAGGGCCCAATATTTAACCTTGTAGAACACCCAATGTGGTTGCTACAAATCCAGATATTTCTTCTTCTATAACAATAGTCTGTTTTCTAACAGAAAGATATGAGAAACCGCAGTTTGATGTTGATGAGGAAAAATGGAAGGGTGTTCGTAGCTGAGGTTCAAGTTTCGTGCCATTTACTGAATCGAAAAATCTAGTTACATATACATATATCTTCATCCATGGCAACTCTGAAAACATCTGTTACTTAAAAAAAAAACTTTGGTGCTGCGTGATTGAGCGGAGTTAAAGAATTTAATTTTTGCCGGAAATGTCAATTTTTTTTAAGACAAGTAACTACCATACTTGTAGTATTCTGTGGTATCCTGCTAGTGAGCTGACTGATGATTGTATGAAATACATATGTATTAAACTATGTGAACTACGATTAACGAGCTGGCTCATCCTACAATTCTTCCTCCAAATGTATTGTTTTTAAAAATTTTAGTATTAAATATACCTTTAGAGAGGATAAGTCTCAGATAGTTGTCTCTATGGTGTATTAGTGGAGGGGTTGGTCCACGGAGTTGTTGGTCCTCTGGAGGTTTTCGCCCACCCATTGTATCTTAGGGATACCACCTGTTACTGCATTCTCCATATTACGCAATAGCCCCAAACCGGATATATATCTACCTTCACCATCGCCACTTCCGTTGGGCAATCGTCACCTCCTCCTCTGACTGATATGGTTTAGGCCATCATCATAGAAAACCTTCATCCAACAGACATGATTATGATGCTATTTATTTTCATCAACGGCCTGAGATTTTATTTTTAATTTGAATTGTGGTGGTGGTAATACCCCTATTTATTTAGCTTAATACAAGCTTCATAACTTAATATAACTTAAAACTATCAAACTTACGGTTAGGGTTGGGCTAACTTAAAACTTAGAACCAATAGCTATGATTGGATTGTGTTTCGGAGAAGGTGTTTTAGGCAGGGAGTGCTGAGGTTAAAGTCGAAATGGTTTTCATTCGAATTAACCCTCCGCAGCATACGTGCAATAGGTTCGTTGTAGCCATAGTGGGTGGGTAGGGAGATAGAAGAGGCGAGGATTTCTAAGGTTGCGAGGGTTTGTGCTGAAAAAGATAGAGGCGATTTTATGCGCTTACGTGAAATGTGATTTATTGGCATTTGGCAATATTTAGCTCTAAGCAGTTTTTAAGGCACCAGACTGAGAAACTGTCGAGAGCTTCTTGAATAAAGGAAGAGTCATGTGTCGAAGAAATTGTTTGGAAGATCTTAGTATCGTCAGCGTAGAGTGAGATATGAGTATGTTTGATGACCTTTTCAATATCGTTAATGGTAAGAATGAAAAGCAGAGGACCTAAGTGGCTACCTTGTGGGACTCCGAAGGTAGCTAAGAAAGGACTAGAGAGGGAAAAATCGCTTCATTAGTTGTTTCTACTATTGAACATTGCAAAGACCTTTTATTTGTTTCTGCCCCTTCATGTGAATAATCATTTGACTTCACTATCCTATTTTTGTTCAATTTGAATACGACCATGAAATCATAGTACAAGTCGAAAGTGTTAACTCTCGTTGAGTTTAGTGAGATCAACACTTCATAAAATTATGTTTTCATCTCTTCTAAGATACAATTGTATCAGCTGAAATCTGACATCTACGAATAAAAAAAATGGTGTACCACAGGGTTCCACTTTATCTCCGACACTTGTCCTTATTTGTATCCATGATAAACTGCCCTATGTAGCCATGAGCTTTTACAATGCAAATAGAAACAGGTGCTAACTACTTCAGCCTGAGTAGAACACTGATTCTATTTCCGTATTTCTGCCGTCTTCTTCCTTGTTACTAGAAACATTGTGATTTTCTTCTTAACTGTCATACATATCATACGTAAGAGAACTTGAAGATGCATCTTCCTTCTTCAATGTGAATGTCTACCCTTCCAACTTAAAATATTAAAATATTCTTTTGAGCAAATTAAAGCAAATTTAATTTCAAAATTCCTTACACTTCAAAAAAACTATGTACTTAAGTTTTTAATAATCACAAAGAAATTAACATTCTGCAATCTTCCGTTCCAGAAAATCCTTCTTCTCGCCAACCATACTGTTTTAGAGAAAAAACGAAAGAACAAAAATCCTTTAGACACACAAGCTTGGCTTTTGCTCATTAAATAAAAATGTAAATTCAATTTGTTCAAGAGTTCAACCCCTTCGTTGTAGCTACCTACGTTAACATCCAGCTCCCGTGACGCTGTGTCGGAAATTTGACACATATTCAATCCGTTCTAACTTTTCTGCTCTGTGTGTACCTTTTCCTTTTGCTCTCCATTGAAAGGAAAAAAAAAAAAAAACTGAAGTACTCCCTGTTATCCTTGCTCCAATTTCTTTTCTATTATTCTTTCACGAAGCACACACACCCGTCAAACGCCCATATTAATTCAGTGTAGGTACCAATAACACAGGCAACTCACCCAGTTCTGGGCGAAATAAAAGACTTTCCTAACTTTCGTCATCATAGAAGGTACCTACTACCTATATAATAGCACCAGGACTTGCTTGGATAGTTCGCCGTCATCCTTGTATCTCATTTGGTATTATCTTCATGCAGGTTTGTATTATTTTTTTTTTATTTGTCAAAGGACAATCGGATTTTCGATGAACTGGATGATTCAAGTGACTCCACTTCAGAGCTTTGAAATTGAGCTCCAATTTGTGCGTTTTGAGCGAAACACAAAAAAATGTTTTTTGTTCGTTTGCAAAAGTAAAAAGTTTCTCGGTCAGAAGTTCAAGAGGTCTGCCTGAATAAAGTATCTACAGCTACACAGTAGAATCTGGATTTGAAATGAAGTATAGTGTCAGTTGTGTGTGTGTGTGTGTGGATGGGTGGGTGTATAGGTGGATGCATTATACATTCTTCTCTGTGCCCTGGAATAATACATTCCCATCATCATCATGAACCGCACCCATATTTCTCTAAAGTTGAAACGCGAAGCGTTGAAAATTGCAATTTACTCAGGGACATGACCTATTTCCCTTCTCATCATTTCTGGCAGAGTGTTGTATCTGTGTTGATGGCGTGTCCTTATGATGTGTATCTCTGCATTATGGGTCGTGTGTATCTTTCACTATCGACTTTTGCCCGTCTAAGCTACTTCAAATGCAATTTATTCCTCAATGACGACTTTTCAATTCGCTTTGGCAGAAATAATGGCATTTCAATTAGCCCATGAACTGAACATCGCAACATCCTGATGACACCACGCGAGGATATCAATTTAGAGATTCCGCCGGCTAGATAAATAAATTCATGGATACCACCGAGGCAGAAATCAGGAGGCGCAGGTGAATAAATACACAACAACATTTTGGTTTTGTTCGGTGTGTTGCGGCATCTGCAAAAACGGTGGCTGGCCGCCGCAGATTGTGGTGGCATTTTGCTAAATAATGGAGCAAGGTGCAACAGCAGTGTAGCAGAGTGAATTTATAAGCCAAACCTCAATATAGGATGTGAATAATATCTCGTCAGGTTTTAGGTCGTTTGGCGAAGTATTTTTTTTTTGTTTAAGTGTTGATTTATGCTCCGGTAAATGTGCATCATCTGTTGGTCGTCATCATATTCATAAAAAAATAAAAAAAAATCCAAAACGACAAGGCGCGCGGCGACACGGTGCATGTATCCTTCGTGATGGTGTAATATTAATTTTAAATTTCATTTCGAAGGGAAAATAATTTGCAATTTGTCCGGATGGTGCTGGTTCTGCTTGATGGCAGAAAACATGGCTCAGTCAAGGTGACGAGGATGATGTGGATTTTTTGGGGCAGGCAGGTGGAAAATTATACTGCAGATACTCGTATGTATTAGCATGTGCCAGAGTGTCGAGCCCGGACGACAAAGTGGATTTCAGACTTAATTTTTCATTTCGTTTTTTAAGGAAAGGTGGCGTGTGTTGCGCGCAGTATGTTGTTGTGGGTAATGGGATTTTAGAGGTCGCTCGGATCGATCATGGAGCTTTTGCAAAATTTAAATTAATGCATTTTAATCGAAGGAAATTATTTAAAAATTGGCTAGACTATGGTGGGTTTAGGTACAATCAAGTTATAAGGACAATCACTTTTGGCCCAATGATAATTTTACATAACGCTGATATAGAAGACCAAAAATCTGGGTCTCGAAATTCTGTCTGTCTGTCTGATCGACTACAGCCTGAACGGCACCTCCGATTTTCGTTAAACTTGGTAGATATTGTTTTTAAATCTTTCCCCACACGTTTTTTGCTTTTTTTTTTTTAAGACTGAATATAACGGTTCCTGCCATACAGATTTAATTTAGTTAAAGTTAAGAAATGGTTGAAATTTTTTTTTTTTTTTTTTTTTTTTTTTTTTTTTTTTTTTTTTTTTTTTTTTTTTTTTTTTTTTAACGGTACAATCAATATTGATAATTTTTTTATGTTAAAGCTCCTCAGCAGTTTGAATATTCTGTGCATTAAAATTTTCAAAAAAAAAATTTCAAAATTGTTTTTTTCAAAACTCAATATTTCAAATATTTTATTTAAAACTTGAGAAATAAAAGTTTCTTAATATAAGTTAAGTTCGATATCTCAAACACGACTCAATATTTTTTTTTTGTAAATTTAATTTTTATACGACGATAGTAAAAACTTTAAATTGGAGTAACAAAATTTTTGCTTAAAAATGTTTAAAATGTGTTTAGCTCCAATTACTTAAGGAGTTTTTTTGAATGAATGAATTTTATGCTTATGAACAGTTTTTCTCTAATACATGAGAGCAAGTTCGTGCGACCCAGTCGTGCATTTTATTTAAAGTGGGAACCACAATTATATCGTACGGTGTGGTTTGGAGTAGTGTGGTATATTGTGGCGTCAACAATAAAGCTTGTTGTGTTGTAACAGCTCGTTATTGAACAAAGGTGTTTATCTTTTCGAGAGTCTTTACAAGAGTCAAAACTAGCGACACAGAGTGGTATGGCGCAGTATGAAAATTCGACACAACACATCACATCATAGCCACACACCACTCCACAACACTCCACATAAAGATATCAATTTTGTGTGCCAATCCAGAAAAAATGAATTGGTTCACCCTTTAATATTACAAATTTCTACACTCAATATGTCCTTGCTTTTTATGGAGACAATTTTACGATTAAGTAAAGTTTCTTCACAAAATGTTAGCAAACCCAAACAATTATAGAAATTTACAAAAAAATTAATGTTTTTGTATTGTATTCACTCGGTTCGTCAATAATTCCGAATGAATTTCATGAACTTGCAAAAACCAATTTTAAAAAAGCGCAATTAAAGATTTCTTATTACATTTTTTTTGTACGCATTCAACTGCGGCTCGTGGTCTGATGATGGTACACTTCGTTGTTCCAAGACACTGCTTCGTTGGTTATTAATGTCAAGTTTCATATCTGATTTTTTTTTGTAAACTATCTTAAAACCAACTTCTCAAGACCTCAGTTGTCTATTCATAGCCTTTGCCTTACTTCAAAACATTAATATTAATTAAAGGTACTCGCAGCTATTCTATTGTTTGTGTCAAAGAATGTTTTGTGTGAGTCTTGGCGAGAGAAAGAAGCGAAGAAATGCCACCAGCAATGAATGGGAATGCATTTTCCGGTACAGTGCCTACCTCACGCCTCGCCTGAGCCCATCATAACGTACATAGGTACTTGTGATATTTTTTGTTTTATATTTTTCTTAAACGAAAAAGACAATTAGTGATGCGACACAACTTTTCTGAGGAGTTTCCTTTTCTTTAGTTATTTTGTTTTTGTGTTTGGTCCCGTGTCTTTCAGTGGTAATTATATGCAATATGCGCACGCGTCGTCGTACAAAAAGTCACTTGACTTATTGGCGACGACATTGAAGTCGGCGGCGGCTGTGTTTAAACACAAAAAAAACAACCCGCTCGTGCCAAACAAACAAACATTAGATCCAATGATGGATTTCTTCTTTTTTTTTTTTTTTTTAAATTCGTTTTTAGAAAACGTGATTAGACATTTGAGCCCTGACAACATGTTTTGGCTTTTGTTTAATTAATACAAAAATAAACAAAAGGGGAATTTAATAATGATTTGAAAATCGTGCCAGAAGGGTGTCTCGTTGATATCCTGGGGCTATAATTAATTTTCGAATTGTGTAAAGTTTAATAATTAGGGAAACCATTATGGAAAAATGCATAATTTTAACTAAACAACAGAAAAACATACACAATGCGTACCATATCTAAGTATTTGAATCATGGAGACTGAAGGATTCAATACTTGTTTTATAAAATAATTTTGTCTTTCAAGTTTTAAAGATTTCAAAAATACTATACTATTTTTATAATAAAACATTTTTTTTTGTTGAACATATAATAGTTTGAGTTCGTTGTATCCACACTTAAATACAGTTTTATTCTCAAATAAATATAAAATATTTTAGTTTTGTCAAAATAAACGAATACTATTTAATATAATTTTTGTCGCTTTAGAAAAAAATTATATTTTCAATTTTTTGTTTGAGTAAATTATGATGTCACTATAACAGTTCTTTAGGAAATTGATCATAAATAAATTTAACAAAACTTCAAAAATATTTTCAAATAAAAATAAAAATATTGAGGTTTTAATGTATTAAATTCCAGAAAATATTATTTTATAATTGAATTTAGGAGTTTTCAAGGAAAATTCAAAACATACCATACGTTTCCTTATCGATTTATAAAAACTGTAGCTGATTTCAATCAATATAAAAATCGCTCTCTTATTATTGATCAATAGCCGAAAACTAACTTTATTTTGAGATAAATATGTGTGCATTTGTGATTAACTATACTACAAATTACTGAATTAAAAATAACGTTCAAATATATTTTCGTTTTCGAAAAACTCGCATTGAATTTTCCATAACTAAATCAGTTTTTAGTAACAACTGTCAAAATGGGACAACTCTTGGAACCCAAGAAATGTGGTCCAATCACGATGTTTATAGTTAAACTATGGAGAAATTGGTCTTCCAGCTTTATAAGTCTGTTTGATGTACCTCAACCTACAGTAGGTACCTATAGTAGGTACCAATTTCTATGATTCTCTAGAACGACATATTAAAAGTTTGTGTAAAAAAACTTGAACTGCAGTAAAAATAAAATAGCAAAAATTCCTCAAGAGGTAAATTCTGGACAAACATTTTCATACCCAGGAAACTGTGTATATAAATCTTCAACTATTTATTCGAATTTTGAACCATATCATATCCGTACAATTTTTGTATTCAAATTCTATCAAAAATTCAAACAGTTATAAACTAATACATTTTTATTTGTATTTCAGGTATGTTTTCTAAAAAAAGATGTTCAACAAACTGAAAGGTATTTTTGCATAAAATAATAACATTAAAAGTCCTCGTTTTTATAAGCATCTAATCTTAACTATGATTATATACATACATATATCTATATTTTGTTTAAATTTTTGTGTTAACTAAAAATATGTGAATCTTAACCTATAATTAATATTTACAAATGGAGATTTGAAAATTTATAATAGAAAAAGAAAACATAGTTAATATGTTAACCATATTTTTTTCAAGAAAAGAAAAGTAGAAAAAAAAAAATAAAATGCACGACTGGGTCGCACGAACTTGCTCCTATGTAATAGACTAGGAATTTTAAAGAAAACTGTGCATAAGGATAAAATGAATTTTTTAGATTCTTTTAGTAGTAAGAGATAAAAACAAAATGCTATGCAAATATGAATTTATGCAAGAACAAAAATTATAAGTCGTTGTAGTGGTTTCTTAAAAAAAATAAGCTTTTATGTACAAAATTTTTAAAGCATTTTTAAGAGAAAATTTTGGTAAGCCAACTGTAAGTTTTTATTACTATACGAATAAGAGTTAATTTCCAAGAAAAATACTAAGCCGTTCTTGAGATATCGAATTTTCAAAAAAAAAAAAAAAAAAAAAAAAATGATTTCTTTTTCTAAAAATTGAAAAAATATTTTTTTTAAGTTTTGAAATGCAATGTTTTTTAAACTTTTTAGGAGCTTCTTTATAAAAAATTTCATTAAAATCCTTGCTACTTAATATATGTACTATAAGGCAAGTTATGCATTCGTAAAAAAAAAATCGAACTCGAGATTTTGATCAAACTTGACATTACGATGATAGCGAAAACCAAAAAAGTGGGCCTCGCAATTCTGTCTGTCTGTCTGTCGGTTCGACTAGATATGGATTTCGGTAGATATGGGTTTTGATTTCCCCCTCCCCCACTTTTTTTCATTTTTTGTTAAGACCAAAAATAACGGTACCTACCATACGAATTTTTATTTCGAAATTTTATAAATATTTTTTTTTCTCAAAAAAAAAAAAAAAAAAAAAAAAAACTGTCCCATTCATTTAGTTAAAGCTAGGTAATGATAAAAAAAAATCCAAAAAATGGTTGTTTTTGGTACCCCCTTGGAACCATTTTTTTGTTTTTGATTTTCTCAAAAACGTTACCACTGATTTTGATAATTTTTTTAATGTTAAGGCTCCCCAGTAGTTTCAACATTATTGTGCATTCAAATTTTCAAATTTTTTTTTTTTGGATTTTAAAAAAAAAAATTCAAATTTTTATTTTGAAAACTAAATACTCGTATTTCGAGAAGCCCATGCTCGATTTTTTAAAACTTGATAAATAAAAGTTTTTTAATATAAATTAAAAGATGTAAGAAAAAAAAATTATTTTACCTAAATATTACGGTACCCTCCATACAAATGTTAACAAAATGTTTTTCGAAAATCGTATTTTTCTCGAAAACGGTTCCGAGAATTTTGCAATTTTTTTTTTCTTTTGATTAATTTTTACGATCTATAATCAAATAAAAAAAAATTAAAATCCTACCTACCATAGAACCGTTTTTGAAATTTAGAATTTCTCATTATCCACGAAACGGATTTTAATGAAATAAAAGAAGATTACTCTTTATATATATTCAAAGTGACTTATCTTTATTAAGGTTAATTCAAGAAGAAAAAAATGTAAAAAGGAAGTTAAGTTACAAGTAATCATAGTGTCGTCAAATTGTAACATATTATTATCGTTAATATAGTGATAAATTAATTTGTTAGGTGGTGCAGCAATCGTATATTAGTACAATAAAACTTGGGTTTGTTCAACATTTTTTATAGAGAAGCTTCTAAAAAGTTTAAAAAACATTGCATTTCAAAACTTAAAAAAAAATTAATTTTTAGTTTTTGAAAATTTTTTTTTTTTTTTTTTTTTAATTCGATATCTCAGAAACGGCTCAATAGTTTTGTTTGTAAATTCAATTTTTATTTGAAAAATAATAAAAACTTTAAATTTAATTGTGTTTTTAAGAAACACATGGCATCCTGTTTTTAGCTCCTGTTTTAGTCTATTAAAAAATGAATTTTATGCTTATGAACAGTTTTTCTCTAATAACAATAATTTTCGAAATTCTCAGTCGTTTACATAAGAGCAAGTTCGTGCAACCCAGTCGTGCATTTTATTTTTATGAACTTTAGACTTAAAACCGTCAGACACAACTTACATATATTCAGTTGTTCAAAAGGTACTTTCTAATCCAAAGAAGAAGAGATTCATCAATGCCAAATGCACGCATTTTCGATAAGAGAACTTGATGCCAAACTCTATCAAGTGAAATAATCTTACTTTCATCAAAATGATGTAAATATTTGTGCCAATGCTCTGTCACCGGTGGACCAATTGCTACGAAAACAATACTGCCGGTCATTGAAAAGCTTCCGTTCTTTAAGATATTTCTTGAGCCGATAATTTGTCACAGTTTCCATGATCTTAGAAAGAAGGGACGTAAGCGAAATTAGACAATAGTTTAAAGGGGAAGAACATTCACCTTGTTTAGGGAAAGAGTGGAAAAATGCTGTTTTCCATCAAGTCGAAAAGAAACCAGTAGAGTAGCCCACAGAGAAAAGCTTACGCAATAGTTTTGAAAGTATTGAAGATACACCTCTTCAGAACAATAGGAGGGATGTTATACTAGCCATCGAATTTGTCTATATCGAGATCTTGCAAACATCTTGCAGTAGGATCACATAGTTGATAATCTTTCTTTAAGCCCCAGTCTTCCCTATAGAGTGATTTGCTAGAGGAACATCCCTTTCAAAACCTAAGAAGTAACTTTTCAATTTTGTAGGTCGAGTTTGAGACGAATTTTGTCCTTCTAAATAAATAATTTAGAGGCCTAACAGAATAGGTAAGTTTTGGTTAGCGTGGTTGTCAGAATGAATGCTTGAAACACTAAGACCATAAGCTGATCCATTGTGATACCACATGAATCAAGTAGACTTTCTCCCTACTCGCTAAACTTATAGAGCTCTTTAAGAACGTGCGAGACTATTAATGTCTATATTTCCCAGGTCGCTGGGATCATTTAAGTAGAACTTTCCTAAATGGAGTCTATGTCTTTGACATAGAGCAGGACATGTACAAAAAAGATGAGGAATCGATCATTCATGGAAGACGAATAATCGATTCCTACTTACTTAACCGGCTCCCGATCCATGGAGGGTCTCTGCCTGAGTTATTGCGGTCTTCCATCGGTTGCGATCCCTCGCGAGCTCCCTCGCGAGCTCCCTCCAGTCGTCGGGACCAAGCGCTATTGCGTCTATAACCGCCTGGTCCCTGTAGCTGAGGTTCGGTCTTCCTCGTCGTCTCGAACCTGGGGGCTGGGATTCGAAGATTTTCTTGGCTGGAGCGTTGTTGTCCATTCGCTCGATGTGACCGAGCCAGTGTAGTCGACGTTTTTTGGCTTTTTGGACTACATCCACATCTTGGTACAGCTCGTATAATTCACGATTGAATCTTCTCCTCCATTCGCCCTCTTCGCATATAGGACCAAATATCCGCCGAAGAATTTTTCTCTCGAAAGTGCCCAGTATCAATTCCCCTTTTTTACTTATCGTCCAGCACTCGGCGCCGTATAGTAGAACTGGTAAAATTAGCGTTTTGTATAGCGTGCACTTTGTCTTTCGAGAAAGGAGTTTTGAACCCATTTGTTTGGCCAAACCGAAGTAGCAGCGGTTTGCTAGGGTAATTCTTCGTCGAATTTCCACTAAGGTGTCATTCGTGGGATTGATGTTCGTTCCGAGGTAGGTGAACTCCTTGACTACCTCGAAATTACTGCTACCAACAGTGACGTTTTGTCCTAGGCGATGGACAGATGCGGCTTTGTTTGTTGATAGCATATACTTTGTTTTGTCCTCATTAACTTCAAGACTAACGCGTTTCGCCTGTTCATCAATAGCTGTGAACGCTTCTAGCACAGCACGATTGGAGCGGCCGATGATATCGATGTCGTCCGCATATCCAAGCAGTTGGGAAGACCTGTTGAAAATAGTGCCTTCCAGGTTAACACCACTCTTGCGCACTATCTGCTCCAGGACTAGGTTGAAGAAATCACATGATAGCGCATCTCCTTGTCTGAACCCTGTGAACGTCTGGAATAGCTCGGATGAGCTGTTACCCATTTGCACGTTGCACCGCGTATTTTGTAACGTCATGCGTCATAGCTGGATCAGTTTTTTCGGGATCCCGAGTTCCGACATTGCCAATAGAAGCTCTTGGCGACTTATGCTATCATATGCGGCTTTAAAGTCGATGAAAAGATGGTGGGTCTCGACTTGAAATTCATTTTCACTATTCACATAGTACGGTGGATAGGATCTTGTAGGCAACATTAAGCAGGGATATGCCCCTGTAGTTTTTGCAGGACATAGGATCGCCTTTTTTGTAGATTGGGCATATAGAGCTATTCGACCAGTCGCCGGGCATGCTTTCCTCCTTCCACACTTGGTTGATGAGCTGATGCATGCACCCTATCAGGATGGCTTTCTTAACCTCTTCAGTACTGGGTAGTGGGACTGGATCTTCATTGACTGGTCTTATGCTTCTTTGCTCCCCTGTGTTTTCGTCTAAATAATACCCATTAAGCAGCTGCTGGAAATGCTGTTTAAACACGTCTACAATTCCCTGTGCTTCGGTGACTAGGTTCCCTTCGCTGTTTCGAAGAGCTTGCGTGCCGGTCCTATAACCTGATACCAGTTGTTTGGCTGTTTTGTTGAACCGGCGGGTGTTTGTGGCGGACTCCTCGAGATACCTGAGCTGAGAAGCTGCGGCTGCTCTTTTCTTTCTGCGCAGGGTTTTTTTCTCTTTCCTTCTCTTTTCACGGTCACGGTACTCCTCTTTTGCTGCTCTTGTTTTCCGTTGCAGCATTTGCATTCGTGCATTTTCCGTCTCCTGCTTCAATACCGCGCATTCATTATCATACCTTGGGTTCTTTTTCCTAGGTGGTTGATAGCCTATGGTGGACTCGGCTACCTCCTTAATGATGTTGCGGTACTGGCTCCACTGGTTGTTGACGCTGGTGACTGGGGGTACGGCAGAGAGTTTCCCGGTCAATTGCTCACTATAGTCTCTGGCTTTCTCAGGTGTGCTAAGGCATGCAATATTGAATTTCTTCCTTTGGGCGGTCCTCATTTTTTTTCGTTGGACAGTCGGGCTCTGAACTTTGTCACAACAAGAAAGTGGTCAGAGTCAACGTTTGCACCTCGGAAAGTTCGCACGTCCAAGATGTTCGACGCGTGCCTTGCGCCAATTAGCACTTGGTCGATTTGGTTGGCGGTTCGACCATCTGGAGATCTCCAGGTTGCTGTGTGTATCCTTCGCCTGGGGAACCTAGTGCTACTTATCACCGTATTCCGAGCTGCAGCAAAGTCGATTAGTCGGAAGCCGTTATCTGTTGTCATTTCGTGGAAATAATCGATTCCTGCTTCTGCTAAAATCGTTTGAGAATACTCCAAGTGTCGTTTCATGTTTATAGTGACTTGCAGCTTTTAACCATTCCTCTGTGCATGTTAACTGGAATGGAAGGGACCTACAATTTTCTGCCGATTTCGAACGGTGATTCCCTCTCAAGAGGCAGTACACCTCTGAAAACCATTTTAGAGCGGCTTAGAATCGAACCCATGACCTTTACATGGCAGGCCTACTTAAACATTCTTGTTGTAGAATTTCCTTCAATACCAATAGTAATAGGTATAGATCATACTATTTTGATTAAAATGTCAATTTTGATTTCCTCCCTGTGCATAACTTGTCCTAGTACACCTACTCGTATAGATGACAACAAAGTATGTCTACCAACTATCTATAAATCCATGACTTCTTGTAATTTTTTTGTTGTTCACATAAACCTATTGCGAAAGAAGTTTGAAATGATTCTTTATTTGATCCTATGTACTCGCAATTTTTTCTTCAATAAAAAAGAATCTTTCCTCGAATTAAAGAACAACAAGGAATTTGTGTCTCCATATCTTTAACAATCAACAACATGTCCTGTCAGATTCAAATGTAGATGTGTCCAGAAGTTTCGAACAAGTTTTTTTTTTTTTTCCCCTTGAATAGCTCCGCTGAGTACAAGCTTCCCATTCTGACATTTGTTTGCTTTCATTTTTGCACGATGACATATCTCTTCACAGGACCATGCTTATAGTTGAAAAATGTTATCTCCATCTACGAGTACATGAATTTTTTTCCATCCATCTTTCAATTCCACAACACGCCTGTACCTCTTTCTATCCTATGAGCTGCTTTGAAAACGGATGCAAAGCAGTCATGTTCCTTTTTTCGTTTTTTTCTTTCTCTTATATCCAAAAGGACATCTAGAAGGACATTGATTTGGATGAGATCCAGGAAACTTGAGAACAAAACACACACAAATCTAAATGAAAGAAAAAGTTTAATGAACCGAAGAAAAATCTAAAAAAAAAGCAAAAAAACTAAGCATAAGAACTTTGGAAACTATTTTTGCAGGACTTGGTCTTTATGAATCTATTTGGGTCAGTTCACTGAAAGGACATTCATCTGTTGACCGCATTTCTCTTTGATTTATTTGATGTGTTTTTCTTTTTTTAAAAATCATTTAAATTGAAAAAAAAAAAAAAAAACACAATCAAAGAGTTGTGATTTCCATATCTCACACCAAGACAGAAATAACAGTGTTTCTCCAGAAAAAGCTCTTAAAATCCAAACTGGGCCAACAGTGTTATGGCTTCTTTAAGAAATATCTGCCCTGCCGAGGCATCGATGAAATAAAATAAACACCTTGAGTGGGTTGACTTTGTCACTGCTAGCTCTTCGTCGGCCCGCAGCGTCGCACTGTGCCACACCATCATCATTTGGGTGTAGGTTGAAAAAGCACGTTTTAGTTATTGCTGTTTTGCCTTGATCTTTCGACGAAAGTCGATAAAATGTATTAGCATGGTGTTTCCGGAGGTGGCGATGACGGTGAGATTACTTAATTAGAAAAAAAGGGCTAATAGATGTTGTGTCAGCTGTGGGATAAGAAAAATCCCAGTCCAACATGGCACAACAACTTGTTGCGATGGAAATCAAATAAATTTGCATTTGAAAAGAAGCAAATTTTAATTAAATATTTTGTTAAACATTAAATTAAACGATGACATTTCTAATTGACAAAATCATTCCCATATATCAATTTAATATAAGAACATGATTAATCTCCTAGTTGTTGGTTGAGAGGCACAAATCCAATATGGAAGCGATATTTTGGTGTTTTTTGTTTGGTATTTCGTCGTGGGGGGTTCTTTGATGGTGACAAAAACATTTATCGATTTTTATGGCAATCTAGTTTTTTTATATGTTAAATTTGAATTATGAAAATATTTTTTGGGGAAAATACGGGGATGAATGAGCTCGTGTTTATACGATAATTAGAAAAGTTTTTCAGCCTTATTCATTTTTTGGCTATGGGGTGCTGATGATGTAAATTTATAAAAGGATACGTGGGTAGGGTATTATATACGCAGCATTACGGGTATTTTTGTATTTTTGTAATTTGGAAGAATTTTGTAAAGAATTTACAAGTTTTATGATTAATTGAATACATATATGGGTATGGGGAGAGGTATTTGCTGAAACTTTTTTAATCAATCAAATATTTGAATTTAATGAGTGACGATGAACAAGGCAAGTCAATATTTTCGATGTTTATTCCCTCCTTGTTGATGAAAGCAAGGAATCGGGAAGTATCGGTACTAACTTAGATAAGGTGCCTTTTTTTTTCATGAAAAGACGTTATTTCCTAAGGGGTTTTTTTGTACTTGAAAATATAATTAGATATTATCTGAGTGAATTAATTTAAAAAGAAGCATTCCAAGCGAAACAGGTATCATGGGTGAAGTGATTAGGGGGAAGATCGCAACTGGTTACTTCGATTCATCATTGCTTAAGAAATAAAATACACGACTGAGTCGCACGAACTTGCTCTTATGTAAACGACTAAGAATTTCAAAAATGAATGTTATTAGAGAAAAACTGTTCTTAAGCTTAAAATTCATTTTTTTAATAGACTAAAAGAACTCCTTTAGTATTTGGAGCTAAAAACTGGATGCGATGTGTCCAGTAAGTCCGTACTGGTTTCTTAAAAAATTAAGCTTTTATATACAAAATTTTTAAAACGTCTTTGAGAAAAAATTTTGGTACGCCAATTTAAAGTTTTTATTATTTTTCGAATAAAAATTAAATTTACAAACAAAAATATTGAGCCGTTTCTGAGATATCGAATTTTCCGAAAAAAAAAAAAAAAAAAAAAAAAAAAAAAAATAGATACAGCCAGGAATATCTTAATTTCAATTTTTTTAAATTAGATTATAGATCGTAAAAATTAATCAAAGAAAAAAATGTTAGCAAAATTCTCGGAACCGTTTTCGAGAAAAATACGATTTTCGAAAACCATTTTTTAACTTTTGTATGGAGGGTACCGTTATTTTGAGGTAAAATAATTTTTTTTTCTTACATCTTATAATTTCTATTTAGAAACTTTTATTTAACAAGTTTTAAAAAAATCGAACACGGGGTTTTTAAAATATTGAGTTTTGAAAAACAAAAAATTTATAGTTTTTTAAAAATCCAAAACAACATTTTAGAAAAATTTGAAACCAAAATAATGTTCAAACTGCTAGGGAGCCCGGCTATACCGTTTTTGAGAAAATGAAAAACCAAAAAATGGTTCCAGAGGGGGTACCAAAAATAACTATTTTTAGGAATTTTTTTTTCAACCATTTCCTAGCTTTATTAACTAAATGAAATTTTTTGAATTTTTTTGAATTTTTTTTTTAAATGTGTGGGACAGGTTTTGTATAAAATTTCGAAAAAAATATGTATGGCAGGTACCGTTATTTTTGGTCTTAAAAAAAAAAAAAAAAAAAAAAAAAAACGTGTAGAGGGAAAAATTTAAAAATACTATCTACTAAGTTTAAAGAAAATCGGCTGAGCCGTTTAGGCTAAAGTCGAAAAGTCAGACACACTTTTTTAGTCTGCGCTATCATCGTAATGCCAACTTTGATCAAAATCTCGAGTTCGATATTTTTCCGAATGCATAAAAACCTATAAAACATGGACATAATATGAAACATTCCGAAGGTGTTCAAGAGATGGGAATGCTTCCTTGATAGTTCTGTTTCCCATCAGTTTGAACGCTCTGTTCTGGATTCTATTCAATAAATGAAGGGAAATTTTGGGCAGCGCCTGCCCAAAGATGTAAGTTATACTCGAGTTTTGGACTTCTAAACGTCTTGTAAAAGCCAGATAAGAGGGAATACAAAATTTCTTGCACCGTGGTTATTTGAACGAAGATCGTCGTTGCCACACATACTGGCTTCTTCGATGCAAGTGCCATTCAAGGACAATGACATAAGAGGTGAATTTTCCTTCAACGACGTCAGACAGCATTCAGTTTTTGAAGGATTAAAGTCTACACGATCTTGTATACTCTATTTAGCAATGATGTTAAGATCGGAGATTACTGAGATTATCATACGATACCGTTGCAATTTCACTTCCAAAGGCGTTTTGCGTGAATTTGAGAACGAATATTGGAAGTAAAGTCGTCGGAAAAACAATGAAGTGGATTGAAGTTTCAGACAACAGGTCATTTAAAAAATAGATAAAGAGAATCTGAGCCTCTGGAGAACACTTGAGGTGGCAGCATGTAGGTTGACTCGAAACAAATTACTTATGGCAGCACGTAATTTGGGACGAGTTTCATTGCCTTCCACTTAAAAATATCAATGTGAAGTACAAATTAAAATATCGAATGGGTATTCTTCAAAATAAAAGGCATTTACATAAGTTCAAATTCCATTAAAAATTATAGTTTTTAATTCGGCAATTGAAGATGAGGAAGTACTTAACGCTAAAACCTTGTATGTTCCTACCTCTTTGCAATCTTTAAAATGTTTTAGTTGAGGACCCCTTATGTTTGAGAATTCAGTCAGTTTTTCTCAAAACAAAATTGCTGTTTTTTCTTCCTTGGACAGTTTTAATTATTCCTCTATATCTAAATCTTGGTGACAACCTATAAAACTATTCAAAATCTCCGTCTGATTTTTTATTTTTTGATATATTATCTGTCGAGTGAAAACTTTTGTTTCAAACGTCGTTTTCAATGCTGTACGCTGCCAAAACTAATGGTACAATCGAGGACACTCCATGGAACCAAAATAGGTGCTACCGATGTTCGATTGTATCAAGTTGAGTGCTGGAACCCCAACGATTATTTTGTGAAGATCAGACTTGAAACCATTTACTACAACATTTAGAAGAAAATAGGTTTCTAAAATTAAAAAAAAAAATTATATAGCCTTAGAAAACCAGTTTTCTTAACAAAGATTGCTCGCAAAATCTAGGGGTTTGATAATTATTAATGCTATTAGCCGCCTTGCCATTAAAAAAAAGTACTGCTTTTTCGATGATGTGAAAAATCCTCCCATATCTATCGTCATGAGAAGTGCTTCTCATCTGAACCGTGTTCTGAATTGGTAGAAAAATTTTCATTTCTACATTTCTGCCATTGGCATGCACACAAGATTGGTTGAGAATTGTGAGTCACTAGGCCCTAAGCGTTATAAGCTGTTGCGTCTAAGTTTTATTTTATTTTTAAAAGTTCAATAGTTCATAGATAGTTCTTCATGTTGGTTTGGCAAGACAGTGTTAATAAAAGACAGCCGATTTGACCGATGTGATTATTTGCGACTTATAGGTACTCGTACTATAAGGTAAGTTATTCATACGTAAACAAAATAAAATGCACGACTGGATCGCACGAACTTGCTCTTATGTAAAAGTACTTTGGAATTTAAGATACATTTTATAAATATAAAACATGGATTTAATGAGATAATAATGTTCAACTGCATAAAATTGCCGTCTGGTTTCCGAAAAAGTATGAATTTACGCAAATAAACCTTAAAAAATCGTTTTATTATTAAATAAATTTTTTATATAAGAAATTTCTCTAAAATTTTTCAAGAAAAAAATCGTTCATAGGTTTTGAAGATATTTATTTAAATTTTTTTTTAAGAACCCAATAAATATTTTTTCCAATATTTTTATATACAATATTATTTTAAACTTAAGGGGACTCCTGCTAAAAATTTTGGGATAAAATCCTTAGAGCCGTTAATGAGAAAGTCGAAAATTAAAAAAACGGGTCTATGGAAGGTACCCCTAATAACATTTTGCCCCAAAATTTTTTTTGACCAAAATGTAGTCCATGTCCATAATATCACACTTAATTTTTTTTATCAAAATCGTTATAGCCGTTTTCGAGATAAATAAGATTTTGCATTACGGGTGTAGGGGGGGTACCCTTAGTTTTGGAGCTAAAAAAAAAATTTCAATTTCTCCTCTAGGGAATCACCGAAAACCCTTAATTACCGAGATTGAAAGAAATAGGTCTAAGGGTTTAGGCTGTAGTGAGAAGTACAGACATACAGACACACTGAAACATGTTTTTTGTGTACTAAATTTTACTTTAAACTTTTATAAAAAAGATTGATATGCAAATTATTAGTATTTAATAAAATACATTTTAAAACGTAATTTAAAAATTTAATCGTGTACCGGTTTTCAAGATATTGAATTTTCAAAAAAAAAATTGTATTATTTTTTTAAAAATCCAAAAACTATTTTTTCGAAAAAATTTTTAGTTTATATTTTTTCAAATGCAAAGCAGCTCCTGCATAAAAATTTTGGTTAAAATCGTTAGAGCCGTTGGTGAGAAATGCGAAAATCAAAAAAACCGTTCTATGACAGGTACCCCTAATAACATTTCCCCCCAAATTTTTTTTTCACCAAAATATAGTCCATGTCCATATTATCACACCTAATTTTTTTTTATCAAAATCGTTAGAGCCGTTTTTGAGATAAATAAGATTTTGCATTACGGGTGTATGGGGGGTACCCTTAGTTTTGGAGCTAAAAAAAAAATTTCAATTTTTCCTCTAGGGAATCACCGAAGACCCTTAACTACCGAGTTTGAAGAAAATACCTCCGGTAGTTTAGGCTGTAGTTCGAGGTACAGACATACAGACATACAGACAGACAGACGGAATTGTCGGACCTACTTTTTTCGTCTTCGCTATCATCGTAATGTCAACTTTGATCAAAATCTCGAGTTCGATTTTTTTTCCAAATGCAGAACTTGCCCTATAGTACCTATATCGCAAGTAAAAATGGAACTCGAGATTTTGATCAAAGATGACGTTACGAATGATAGAGAACATGAAAAAAGTGTCTGTCTGTTTGACTATAGCCTAAACGGCTCGGCCGATTTTCTTCAAACTTGGTAGATATGGGTTTTAATTTTTCCCCCGGATGTTTTTTTCTTTTCTTCTAAGACGAAAAATAACGGTACCTACCATACGATTTTTTTCCGAAATTTTATAAATATTTTTTTTTTCTCAAAAACTGTCCCACAGATATTTTAAAAAAAAATTCATAAAATTTCATTTAGTTAAACCTAATTAATGGTTGAAAAAAAAATTCCAAAAAATTATTATTTTTGGTACCCCCCTTGAAACCATTTTTTTTGTTTTTCATTTTCTCAAAACGGTACGACCGATTTTGATCATTTTTTTTATGAAGGCTACCTAGCAGTTTCAATATTATTGTGTATTTTTTGTTTGAAAACTCAATATTTCGAAAACCCCATGCTCGATTTTTTTAAAACTTGATAAATATAAGTTTCTTAAAATAATCTACAAAATATGAGAAAACAAAATTTTACCTAAAAATAATGGTACCCTCCACACAAATGGTTTTCGAAAATCGTAGTTTTCTCGAAAACGGTTCCGAGAATTTTACAATTTTTTTTTTCTGATTAATTTTTACGATCTTTAATTTAATAAAAAAAAATTTGAAAACAAGACATTACTGACTGAACCTACCATAGAACGATTTTTTCTAATTTTGAATTTCTCATTATCGGCATAACGGATTTCAATAAATTTTTTTAGAGAGAAGCAAGCTTCTAAAAAGTTTGAAAAAACAATAAATTTCAAAACTTAAAAGAAAAAAATATTTTTTGAATTTTCGAAAAAAAAAGCGTTCAAAATCCTGTGCAAAAGATTAAATTGTTTTATGAAAGTGGCTCTTCTTTTCGAGAAACATTTTGCGCGCTTCCTCTAAAAATTTTATTCAGCGACGAGGCTCATTTCTGGATGAATGGGTTAGTCAAGAAGCAAAGTTGTCGAATTTAGGACGATCGCAATCCACACGAGATCCACTATATTGTAATGCATTAAGAAAAAGTCACTGTTTGTTGTGGATCATGCGAATGATCTGTCAATACTAAGACGGCCGGGTCATCACCATCAAGTGCGAGCGCTATCGATTGATGATAACCAATTTCTTTTGGCTCGAATTGGATGCTACACGATAACATGTCGTTTCAACAAGATGGCGCTACGTGTGACACAACCCATATCACAATGCACATTGTGCACGAACGATTTCCGAACATTATTATCTCACTCGGAACTATGTGAATTGAGCACCGAGCCTGTGCTATTTTACCTCGTTAGAATTCTTCGTGTGGATTTTATTTAGTCACTGGTCTATGCCAATAAGCCAACAAACCACGACCACCACTGCCCTGAAAGCCTACATAAGCAATGCAAATGGTCAAATTCAGCATTATTTATGCGCCAGAATTGTTTGGAAAATTGGACGTTTTGGATGCTCGCCACCCAGCGAAGTTGCGTCGGACACTTGAATGATGCTATATTCCATACATAATGGCAAACATCAACCTTCTAAATAAATACAAAAAATCAAGATAAGGATGTATTTTAATTTAGAGCCCTTAAAATAACTCACACTAGGGCCCCCCAAAGTATTGCTCCGACATTGATGCTGTGTTAAAGAAGATAAGCTGAAGAAATACAAATTGTGCGTTAGCGTAGTTGTTTTGTTTCTTTAACTCGTGCCACTGAACGATCTGAGATTTTCGTTTGTTAATTTTGCACTTAAAAAAAAAAAAACCAAGTTATCCGGCCTTTGAAGTGGATACTTCAATTCTTCTAAAGCTTTCCGATTCTAAAAATAATTTCTCCCAATAAGTCTCTTTATGTATAAGAAAATGCGCAATATCCTAAAAAATGAACTGCCATAAAATATCCAACATTCGACTATCTGAAGGGTATAGCCAAGAGTTCACACATTATCCCTTTATGTTGTTGCTTTCATGTGAAAACTCAAGGGGTAATCAACAAACATTAAAAATTAAAAAGGTTTATTTGAACGCAATTTACTGTTTATTTTTTGTTCAGCTGTATGCACACTCACTGATGTTAATAAAGGAAAGGAGGTCCTATACTCCGAGCTTCACCCATTCCCATATAGACTTTGATGTATCTTTGAAAATAAAAAAAAAAAAAATAAAAAAAAGTACTTTCTCGCTGAAATTTATATCTTTCCATTTTCTGTTTGTATATCCTCATATGTTTACATCAAAGTGGAATAAATTTACGAGTGGATATGAGTATGGGAGGCGTTTGTGTTTTTAAGTGCAAGAGCGTATTGTGTGTAATAATTAACCAATTACATGCATAAGCACCTTAAACCGACACATGTAACGTATTAGCGTTTTTTTTCAACTTGCAGTACTGATAAGTGCCAACTCGCTAAAGGTAGCTTATGCATTCGTAAAAAAAAAAACTATTAAACTTCTTTTTTCAACTTTTCTGCACAGGAAACACTCGAAATTGTTCCTAAGTTAAAAAACTTCACGATCGTACTCGAATTCCTGATGTTGAACGTGAATTAACCACCACGTATTATGACCTCTGCGCACATCTGACTATTGTGTCATATGTCTCGTGTCAGTAAAACCTAGTTGGAGCAAAAATTCCTAAGACAAACGTTTGGCTATACGATAAAGCGAACTGAAACGGTCTCGGCGATTTCTTCAGAAACTTTAACGGGCCACTATGCTTCCTCGATAGTGACGTGGACTCCAGTGCAGATATGATTTCGAATTTTTAATTCTTTTCGCAATGAAATATTCGATTCGAGCTGTGAAGAGGTTAATGGGGTCGGAGAAGTTAGTTTTCGATGTTATAAAACTAACCGAAATAAGTTCAAGCAAGCTAGGAAGACATGTATAATGATCATATTCGACGAACACCAAAATTTTGCATGATCAACAACTAAGGCAAAAAATACTAAAATATCCCAAAAGTAGTAAACATTTTTGGTCATTTATAAAAATTGAACGAAATACTACTTGCCCTTCTGTCAGCTCACAAGAAAAAGCGAATTGACTTGCAGCACAGTTTGCTGTTAATGACAGTATGGCTTTCCTAAAGTTCACTAGTGATCTGATGGTTTATCTCAAAGAACAGTAGCACAAGTCTTTAAATCGATTTGGAGAAAGTAAAAATATTGCACTTAATAGAATTTGGCCTGCATTTGGTATTGATAAATCTCTTTTTGTATTGGATGGTTTCAAGTCTGATATTCATAAAATAAATACTGGTGTCCCACAGGGCTCCGTTTTATCTCCGACTCTCTTTCTCATAATCATCAATGATCTTTTGTCTGAAACTTCTAATCCATTAAATTCTTTTGCTGTTGATAGTAATCTAAGCCTCTCATATTCGTTTTCAGATCCACGTCCTTGTTTCTCGGTAGTGGATTTAGAATGGCAGCGTATGATAAGCTCATTTAATAAGTTAATTTAATAGCAGTGTCAAATGGAACCAAAGAAAGTGTAGAATTTAATGAAATAGGAACCCATCCTCCATGCAGCTTTCACTCTTTTTGATCTGGCTGTAATCTTGAAGGCCTATATTCGTCCAAAGCTCAAGTACAATTTCCATATTTGGAAAGGTGCTCCAATAACCCACTCAAGTCTCTAGGACAGAATCCAAAAAAGAGTTTTATACAACTGTTATACAACTGTAACAGAAAAATTTTAATCTTATTATTATTATTTTTAGCCCTTCATTATATTACCATTATTTTTATAAACTTGCGCCTCAGTGAATGCCCATCATATTTACCCTTGAGCTTAACTTCAGACGTACTGATAAATTCAGAGATATGTACTTTCCTCAGCCGCACTACACGAATGTGGAATGCATTACTCGTCTTAATATTTCCCTCCCATTGCGATGTTCAGATATTCAAAACCAATGCATCTCCTTTCAAATCCTCTCCAACTTTCTCTCTTTTTAAGCACATATGTACATTTTTTCTTTAGCCGCACTACACGAATGTGGAATGGTTGACTCAAATGTTTTTTCTCATTGTGATACACAGAAATCCAAAACCAGTGTGCATCAGTATCTCACCGCCATAGCTCACACTGTGCTCGAAAATTCTTAGGAAAGTCATTATCCCGTTAGTGCGTACGAAATTGTAAATTATAAAAAGCTAGAAGCAACAGTACTGCCCACCCGATTTGGACGAAGTGAAGATAGCTATATCGAATCACAAGTCCAACAAAGCCACTGAAGCTGACGGCCTCGCTGCTGAACTGTTCAATGCGGCAGGCTATGACTTGGTTGGGAGTATGCACCAGCTCATCTGCTCATCATGGAACCTCAGCATTGTTTGTCCGATCGTTTACAAAGGAGACACTCTGAACTACGCTAACTACAGAGGCATAAGTCTTCTGAACATCGCGTATAAGATCCTTCCTGCCGTATTATGTGAACGTCTGAAGCCTTTCGTCAACAACCTGATAGGTCCATATCAGTGCGGCTTTAGACCAGGAAAGTCCACCATCGATCAAATATTCACATTACGGCAGATTTTGGAAAAAACCCAGGAGCTACAAATCGACACCTACCACCTTTTCATCGGTTTTAAAGCCGCGTACGATAGCATCTATAGGAACGAGCTATATAGAGCAATTTCTAGTTTTGGCATCCCTGACAAACTTGTCTGTTTGTGCAGGATGACGATGCTCCATTAAGGTCGGAAAAGATCTCATCGATGCGTTTGATGTCAAAAAAGGTTTTAGGCAAGGCGATGCTCTGTCGTGTGACTTCTTCAACATCGTTCTTGAAAGAATAGTGCAAAACTCATGCGTCAACACAAGAGGAACAATTTTTCAAAAGTCCGTCCAATTACTCGGATACGCCGACAATATTGACATTATTGGAAGAACAAAGCGATGTCAGTGGCGCATTTATGAGCATTGAGACGGAAGCGAAGAAGATGGGTTTAGCTGTAAATGAGACCAAGATCAAGTATATGCTGTCATCAAGAAAGAAAACACAACACCGACGTCTTGGACTATAACTTTGAGATAGTGAAGGACTTACTATACCTAGGCGCCCGCCGCTATAAACTCAGAAAATAACACCAGCGCTGAAATCACGGAGAATTACTCTTGCCAATCGCTGCTTCTTTGGACTTAGAATTGAGTATAGCAAAGTCCTCTTTCGACCAACTAAAGTGTCCCTCTATAAAACCCTTATCATCCCGGTTCTTGTCTATGGTGCAGAGACATAGACTTTATCAAAAATGGATAAGAGCGCTTTAGGATGTTTCGAGAGGAAAATTCTTCGTGTGTTCTTTGTTCCCGTCTGCATAGACGGGGAGTGGAGGAGAAGATATAACCACGAACTGTACGGGCGGGCCGTACATTGAAACTGACCTAGTCAAACGAATCAAAGTCCAACGACTGAGATGGCTAGGTCATGTACAGCGAATGGACCTGAATGCTCCGGCCCGGAAAGTCTTCGAACCCAACCCCGAGGGATGGTGCGGCGCAGTAGAGGAAGACCGCGACTCAGGTGGCGCACTCAAGTGGGAGAGGACCTCAACCACCTTGACGTGCGAAACTGGAGACAGCTAGCTATTGACCGAGCTTGCTGGAGAAGCTTGTTAGTTGAGGCCCTGGTCCACCCCGGAATGTAGCGCTACCTTAAGTAAGTAGGTAAAGTAAGTAAGAAGACGACAAGGCCATATCGTAATAGTTCGTCTTGTTCCGTTTTTATAAATTGTCATAAGGCCAAATTTTAATTTTCGGTTATATTTGCATGCTTTTAATTGCGTTCCTAATAAGAAGGCTAGCAATATAAAAATAATTGAACGGTCCAGAATTCTCTACTATTGGGTTAACTCCAGACACTCATAATTCCTAATTTTGATCGTAAAGGGCGCGTGAGTATTAAATATGCCTTTGTGCTATTGATAGTTTTTCATTTCGATGGTTGGAAGTGCTTTACACGGTTCTTGCTTATCAATAAGAAAAATCCAAGTTTTTTCTAAAATTTGGGCCTATGTCACCTTTTAAAGTGCCAAAAGTGTCAAATATACAAATTTGGTCTTATGTCACTTGGCTTTATATCACTTCAACCAATTTAATTACTTTCAATTGTATTTTTAAATTTTTTGACATCACCTACTCGAAATCCTTTTTTTAACCTAAATAGTTTTTCAAAAGGGGCCGTCAGATTTGGACAGTTCATGGTGGCCATGATATTTTAATACTAAGTTTTATTTTCCTGACATGAAAGACCATTTAAAACGCTCAGTCACAATGATTCTAGACAAAACGATGTGTTAGTTGACTCATCCCTGGAGCAGTTGAAAGTGGGCCAGTAATTTCAGGAATCAAATCATTTTCATTGACGTGACTCATTTTTTTGATGAACGGATTCCTCCACAAGCTAAATTGACGAATTTAGAATGAGGACACTCCAGACTATGTCTATCAAGTGGCAATGCATCGTCACCGATCCGTACTTATGATGAAAACGATGATGAAACTACCATCACCATCAACTGAGAGCTTAAAGATCGATGATCGATGATTGATACGTACGTGAACGACATGTGGTTTCAGCAATACTGCGCTACGTGCCACACAGCTGATACCAGAATGAACATTCTGCACGAAGTGTATCTCACCGAGATTTTATCCCACTAGACTTTTTTGATGGGGGTTTTGTTAAGTCTCAGGTCTATGCCAATAAGCTGCAAAACGACGAAAGCCCTTAAAGGTGACATAACCACAGTCTTCAAATTTTCGAATATTAGCAAAATTCGCGTTGACCATTTGCATAAAGTTTATTTCTCACATATTTCCATTGAAAGGATTTTCAAATGAAAAAACTTGTTCTATTCTACCCGTCTCTATTAAAAGAAAACCCTCTATAAGACCTTTGCCAAAGAAGACACAGTTCAAGTGGCACCCTGAACAACAATACATCAATATTCTTTCTCAACAAATCTATCTGAGTAGATAGTGATTTAAACTGGAAATAGAACGAACATTTCCGAATTCTCAAACAATTTTTCACTTTTTTTCTCAATTCACACCTATTTTAAAGTAAACTAGGACATACGACAAAAATTCAAAAAAATAATGATTGTCTTCATATATTACATTGGTGTCAGGAAAGTTTACTCGTGTGATCAGCTAAATCACAGAGGTGGCTTTGAAGCTCGGCTACGAGTTAATGAAAAAGAGACTGATGATATTTACTCTTAAAATTAAAGTCACCACTATACTTCGACGGCTGAATGGGTAATCACTTTCGCATCATTCCAGTGCCTAGCATCTTATGCCACTTAAAACAAAAAAAATTTCAGGGGTACTGTCAATTGGGAGGAAGTGATAAATCCTCCAAGAGCACTTCATCTCTTTTTAGTCGTTCGAATTCGGTAGAAAATTCTAAGTTTCCAACACTCCCGCAACAATTATTCCAGAACAAATAATCAGTTGTGTAGTCCCAGGCAAGACAGAGTAGGGGATCGTTCGAACACTGGTCAATGGAGAATATGCGGCAAAGTTGGACATTTCTCACAGTACTCACTGTCGTAAGAGAAAGCAGCTCTTTATTTTATGTCTGTTGGTTTCCAGGTCTCTCTTTTTGATTGGTTTCATTTTCGATGTTTTGTAAACATCCAACAATTCGCCATAAGAGCAGATGCCTGTGACCCATGCGGGCACCTTATTTCCTCATATTTTTCGAACAACATTAATGGCACTTTGGGGATGTCTGGCACTTTTAAAAAATATCACAAACAACTTCCGTCGCCGTCGTCAAAACTTAATTCAATTTTGAAGCAATTGCCAGTGTTCTGTGTCGTCGCCCGCGTATCAACCGACCGACGACGCGACCGACATCGAAAAACCAAAACATTATTAACATAATTCAGTTGGGGGGCATGCGGCCAGGCAAATCTGCACATCCCTGCGACGACGATGATGGGATAAAGGATCACCCAGAAAATAAAACACTTGAGTGCGCCCACCCAGATTGTTATGCCACAGTTCATCAGGATTACTGCAGCGAGCATTTTATTATGTCTGCTGCTGCTGCTGGTGCTGGAGCTGCTACATGAGATGCTGCCCCACAAAATGCAATTCAATTAATTGATGAAATTATTTTATTTACGGCATGGAGCCAGGCTATAGTGTTTTAGTCTTTGTTTTCTCTAGAGTGCCAGTTCTGCTGCACACAGTCCACTAGAATTCAAGTAAATCAACATTGGAAGTCGTCGTTGATGGAGCGGTGGCGATTATCAGCTACGTGCGTCGGTCGTGGCGACCGGCAGCGAAGTAATAACAGTGGGGTCACCATCAAGTGGTACCATTTTGTCGCGGTACACCGCAAGCACCAGGCGCTTGGGGAATACGTGGGGTGCTACACATTATGAGTTGCACCGCCACAGCTATATAAATAATGAGCTTATAAACGGCACTTGTTACTTAAACTTATTTGCCTATTTATGGCAACTTGATTTGATAGTTTTTTTTTTTTTTTTGTGTTTCACCTCCGTAGTGAAAAGATTTAGAGGCGCCAAGTTGACACGAAAAAGGTTATACCGATTTTGGAGGCAAACTGAAGTCGTGTAATTACGTCAGTTTATATAGCTTTTAAATCGATTTGAATTCAATTAAGTTGGGGTCACATTTAATGTCCTCAGGGATTTGTGTGTTTTTGGTAGTTGATTTGCTTTCGGTACTACATAATTAAGTTTGATTTTTTTCTTACCACTTTTGGGTTCACACTATAGAAATCTTTTGGAAACTAAAATTGATTATATTGATCTTTTCTATAATATTCCCGTACTCGAGTGGCTATGACTACCCTTTAATACAGTGTGAGAGCTGGAAAAATAGGGAAGAATTTAAAAGGGAAGAGAGTCGCGTCGCGTACATATCTTTTAGACAGTGTCCCCTCAGTTACGGAGTAAATATGTGTACACGGATGTATTTTCTTTGGTTTTATCTAAGCCAAATTTCGCAGTCCTCTCCTCCGCACTTTTATTCAATTATGACTCGTAGAAAATAAATAACGAAAGTCTCACCCTTAGCTAAAATCTCTTCAGTCCGCAGTAGATCAAGGCCTCTACCAACAATCTGCTTCGCTTGGTTCTCCTTAGCCATCTGTGTCCAGTTTCGCTGACCAATTCGGTTGAACTTTGCAACTCCCTCTATCAACGCTATTTTATCCAAACCCAAAGCTCTTATTAAAGACCCTAAATCTTTCTTCCAATTTATCAACTCTAAACGAAAATCAGATGGTTACCCTCTCTTTCTCCCTTTCAATAATGAAATTTCAAACGAACCACAAACAATCGCCAACTTTTTGGCTAGTTTTTTTAAACAATCGCTTACCGACAACTTCTTTATACTTGATTGTAATTGTTTCAATTATTTACCGAGTTTCTACCTCGGCCTATTTCTACCGAAAATTAACTTAATCAACTCAATGATGAGTATATTCCCGGCTCAGATGGTATTCACGCCATATTTCTCAAAAAATGCTCTTTAACACTATCTTCTCTGAAAAATCTTCGATTTATCCCTGTCTCAAGGAGAATTCGCTCAGTTATAGAAGACCTCTTTTATAACCTAAATACATAAAAAGGGCCCGAAGTGGGAAGTTACAAACTATCGTTCTAAACTTTCACATATATTTCCAAAATCTTTGAAAGCATTTTGTATGATATTTTAAGTTTTCGTTGTAAGTCTCTCATTGTCAAGGGTAAAGTTACCTAGTTGAATTCGTATCCTTTAGCCTCTCAGCAGCCATAGATAATGGAAAGGAAGTCGGCGTTGCATATAAGCATGGCTGAGTTCGTAATTGCAATGTTTGTTGCCCTGCCCTGCCTAAAACATGCTTCGAATACATTTATGAACGCAATTACAACAGCATGTGTGCAGTCATCATACTTTGTTAAAAATGAGTTCATAATTGCCAAAATAGTTCGATATCAGCATCGGACCAGATTTTGGCCTCGTTCAATCCTGTGGATGGATAGTTATTAATTTCTTATCAAAGATGTACAAATCAATATTTGAACGATTATAAATTAATTTCAAAAAAAAAATTACTCACATTTTATCTTCTACCATTTTCCTTCAAGTTCAGCAACATAAAAAAACACATGCCAAATTGACCGCATGCTGACTGTAAGTTTACTTTTATGAACACAAATGTTGCCATGCTCATGCAGAGATGATGCTGTTTGTTTACAATTATGAACGCAATTTTTGCAGGACTGCGGCAGTTTTGCAATTACGAACTCAGCCCATATTCTATTCAAACTTTCCACCCTTGGATTTGAACCTATCTTCTTAAGATGGATTTATTCTTATCTGAAAACCCTTTACTACAAAGTTCGATTCAGATCTACCATCTCTGACGATTTCTTAGCTACCTCTGGCCCTCTGAGGTCCCGCAAGGTAGCCACTTAGGACCTCGGCTCTTTATTCTTACTCTTTACAATATTGAAATGGTCATTAAATATTCCCATATTTCACTCTACGACGACGATACAAAGTTTTTCAAGACCACTTCTTCCTGGCTATGGTACTTAGCTAGATCGATGTCGTTGAATTTTTTTCATAAAAGGACATTTGAGTTGACCGAGAGATAGCATTGCTATCAAATTACCTTCTTGACCCAAAAGAGCAGCGATTTGCAAGAGTTTATCGTCTTCTGATTTCAGCGCTGGTACGTTGTCTGTGTTTATAACGCGGTCTCGATAGATAGAGTCTTTAACATAACTGAAAGTAATATCAGCCTATAGTAACTTTTTGTCCAAGAAGTCGGTGTTGGGTGTTTTTTCTTGGTTGCTTGCATACACTTGGTCTTGATCTCATTGACTGTTAAACTCATTTTTCTTGCTGCCTTCTAAACACTCAAAAATGCACTATTATATAATATAAGAACAACTAGTTCCGAACTTATGAAATAACTTTTATTGAATGAATATAAATTTATTTAGAAAACAACTTAAAATATAAACAACTGAACAAAAGCATAGTTGTTAATGTTTGTGCAAAGTATTTTCAAACAAGTAGTTTGCTGATTTCTTTAACACCCTTCCTCAAACGAATTGTACTTTAGCTTTTGTTCTAAACTTTTCAATTTATCGATGTGCCTAGTCCTGTTGCTCAACTTCTGCTCCTTAATCAAACGTAGACAGCTCTGATTATCTTCAAAGATAACAGTTGATGAAGTTTGTTGAATTTTCATATCGTTGAGCAGCTAACGAATCCAGATAGATTCCTTGCAAGCCTCGGATAGTGCAATGAATTCGGCTTCTGTGGATGAAAGTGAGACACAAGATTGCTTTTTGCAGCTCCAACTTATTGTTCCACCATTTATCTGAAAGATATAACCAGAATTAGATTTTCCATCAAGTCTATCTTCCGCCCAGTTTGCATCTGCGTAGCCTATAATGTTTTTGTTTTGAGTTGGTAAATTACTTAATTTAAGATAAAAATGTATTGTGCCTTTCAAGTACTTAAGAACACGTTTAATTTCGGTCCAATCTTCTTGATTAAGACAGCTTACTTTTCTTGTCAGAATAGAAACGGAAGCAGAAATATCGGGTCTGGAATTCACACTCAAATATAAAAGAGAACCTATTAATTTTTGGTAATTTGTATTATTTAAAAAGTTTTCTGATTGAGTTTTTCCATATTCATCGTCAAGAGGGTATTTAGATGCCTTTGAATTTTCAAGTCCGAAATCTTTAAGTACATTTTTTAATATATTGACTTTGTCGAATGTTAAAATTAAAATTTTGATCTTTAATAAAAACTTCCATTCTAAGATAACAGTGAACATTTCCAAGGTTGCTTACTTCAAACTTGTTTTTTGAGTAAACTCTCAACTTCTTGAATATGAATTTGGTTAGAACTTGCTACTAAAATGTCATCGACGTAAATTAATACATATGTTTTCCCTTCTTCGTTGGAACATTTTACGTAAAGGCAAGGTTCTGCTGTACTTTGAATAAATCCTCCATTTACAAGCACCAGTATGTACTGTCTTATTCCATACATGAGCAGCCTGCTTTAAACCATATAAGGTTTTTCTAAGTCTGCAAACGTAATTTGCATTCCCTTCCTTAAACCCAGGGGGTTGCTTCATATATATGATTTCATCTAGATCAGAGTTAAGAAAGGCTGACTTTTTATCCATATGAACAACTTTCATGCCCTTAGAACCCGCTACGGATAGCAATGTTCGGAGAGTGGTTTGTCGAACAACAGGAGCGAATACCTCATCGTAGTAATATCCATATTTTTGGCTAAACCCACGAGCTACTAAACGAGCTTTATATTTTTGGACAAGACCTTTTACATCACGCTTGATTTTGTAAGTCCACTTACAACCCACGATATTTACGACTTCTGGAGCAATTACCAAATCCCAAGTGCCATTCTTCTTCATAGCACTGATTTCCTCTTTCATAGCGATTTCCCACTCACTTCGTTTTTTGCATACAATGGCTTCATTGTAAGATTTGGGTTCCAGTTCTACAGTCGATGAATCTAATGTTGAAGCCTTAAAACCTAATCCATCTGGAGGCTGGCCCTTAGTTGACCTTTCTGACCGACGAACACGACCCTCATCTTCTACATTTGGTATTGTCTCACTAATGGTCTCTGAGCTGACAGAGTCTATGTCAGGATCCAGGCTTTGGAACGAAGTTTCATCTTCTACGATCAATTCCTGGTCTTTGTTGTCAAGGTCGTTAACTGACTACGAAGAAATTCAAATTCTATCTCATAGGGGTGATTTGTCTCTGGCTTAAACTTTTTAGTCACTTCATTTTCTGTGATAAGTTTAACGTCCCTGATTATTATTGTGATTTTCTTGGTTTGTTTCTTTAACACCATTGACATCACGGTCAACGCTCCAATTTCTTGAGCAAGTAACTGGAAAGACTTGAAATATTGTGCCTCTAATGGTTTCCTTCATTTTTTTTTCAAGAACGAAGTCAATTTCAATTCAATTTTGTTTTATTGAACATACTATTTACAATTTGGTTTACAACTAATTAGATACAGTAAAACCCGCTTAAGAGAAACGGCAAAATGTCACAGTCTTTCTTTCACTTAAGCGGGTTTTTCACTTAAGCGGGTTTTTCACTTAAGCAAACCCCGCTTAAGTGAAAAATAATTTCACTTAAGTGGAGTTCGGATAAGTGAAAAAAAATTTCACTTAAGCGGATTTAAAAATTCCATTAAGCGGAGATTTAATGCTAGAAACAATATTGTTTTTATCTTTTGGGCTTGCCTTGAAAGAATTTAAATAAAACAACGATTAAATAACACAAAAATAATTTATTGAAAAACGAAAACTAGCAAAATTTTGTTCTGTTCGATTCAATTTTTTTTTCACTTAAGAGAGTTTTTTTTTAATAAAAAATATTAAAAATTAACTGAAAATATGTTTGAGTTATCCGGGTTTTTCACTTAAGCGAGTTTCATTTAAGCGGAGTGTTTTAAGGGAAATTGGTCGGAAAATACTTGGGGATGAAAAAAGTGTTGCAGGTAAGCGGGTTTTTCTCTTAAGCGGGTTTCTCTTAAGCGGGTTTTACTGTACTACATATGTATGCAAATTTACATTTGTTGGCTCATAGTTTAATTATTTTTATATAAAATTTACATGACGAAAAAAATGAAATTTAAAAGGTCGGTTGACTGTATTGTCCTCAGAGTGTTCATTCCCGGTTGTCAGTGCACTATTTGAAAGAAGTCGCAATACAGCTCATCGCCTTTTCTAAATTCTTTTTTTATCAAATCTTTTTTTTAGGGCCTTAGCATTAGCAGCCTCGATAAAGCAACGTGCTTTCTCAATTGTCACCTTGCACAAAACGAACGAATTTGACATAGATGTTAAAACTAGAAATTGCTCAATAAAGCTCTTCTCTATAGATGCTTTGGTATGCGGCCTTGAAATTGATGATAAGGTGGTGGGAGTCGATTTAAGTTTTCCGGGTTTTTCCTAAGATCTAGTGTCGTTGCTGAACAGCTTTAGGCGTTCAAATAAGAAGTAAAAACAATCTTCTCGAAGAAGTCAGGGAGACTAACGTGTCTTAAGTTACAGAGGATCGCTTTTCTTGAGAACGGGTAAACAATGCTGAGGCTCCATTCATGGGACATTCTTTCCTCCGACCATATTTTGTGGACGGTTGTTCTATACCCTTAACCAAGTATAATCATGTAGTCCTTTGAACAGTCCGGCACCAAGGCCGTCAGTCCAAGAAGCTTTATTTTATTGGATTTAAGTTTAGATCTAGCTATCTTTACTTCACCTTCGTCCAGATTGGTAGGATTGGTCTTCGTTGTCAACGTTTAATAGTGGAATCTGCTTAACAGCGGACTTTGATTTATAATCGCAGTTTTAGTATTTCCAGAAATGATTTTTCCATATTCTTAGATCTAAAAAGTTCCGTTTTACAAACATTTTGCCGCAATCATTGTCTAATCATAAACCTTCTAAATCTTCGTTTATTAAAACCTTATATTCTTAAATTCTCCCATTCAAGGCCATCCCCCAAGTCAGCCTTAAAAATAAAAACCCAAAGGTATTGATAGACTTAATCTTTAAATTTGTTTAATCCATTTCATGTCTAAAAATTTTAATTTAATTAAAATTTGCTTACAATCCAATCAAGGTGCAAACGTTAAGCCCTGGCAATATTCTTCCTCTTTCATGCTCTACTTACCTGTACACCTCTCTGTACCTTCAATTCCAATCTTCGTCCTAATTGCCTCCTGCCTAATCTCTCTCTAACCGAGCGTGTTTTTGTCGCCGCTGTTTTTGTATCTTTCGTTGTCGGTCGTCGGCCGTCTTGTTTTTCATTCCTTCGACCGTAAATTTTCTTATTTGTTTTTGCAGCTTGCTCTTCACAAGGCAGAGCACAAAAACCAAACTAATTACACGCCCTGGGTGCACTTGAACATTGCACCACTCACTGTACAACCGTCATTCGATGGATGGTAGCTCCCTCTTTTCGCCATCAGCTGCATCATTGCCGTATAAACCTGGTCTTTTATATTCAAAAGGATTTCGACCCTTATCTTGCTTGCATCCCATTACCTCAAATTGTATATATGTGTTTGTTACTTATGCATCAGAAGAAGGCATTTGTGTGCCGGTGCCCCATCAAAGTCGTCGGCATCGCCATAGCATGGATGGCTACTCTTGGCCCGATTTTGTGTGTTTTCGGGCTACAATTTGCCTCAAATTTTCGGTCCAATTAGTGAAGCACACTTTGTACGTGTTCCATAAAAAGAAATGCATGTTTTCGAAGTATGTCTTTTAAAAATCCCAACAGCAAAAAAAAAAACCAAACCAAACGAAAAGAAAATCCATAAAAGCCATTTTCGATTGAATTTTCCCTTCCGGTAGAACGGTACTTAGAGCACTTGATTTTGGTTTGGGCGCCCGGCCGCTGCTGCCATCGTGGGTGGATGTGGATTAATTCATCTTCCTGCCATTTGATTTATGTACATCATCACATCCCGGTACTCGTCGTAACGTATGGATGAAGTAGAAGGGTTTTTGACATTTTTAGGGCAAATATTTGTTGAGGCATTTCAACTCTCTACCTTCTCTCTCCCCTGCTTACATCCCATACGCCTTAAAAGCTAAGTGAATGGGTGCATGATGACATGACTCCCGGTCGTCATGTAAGCAATATGGCCAAACTTCCGTTTTGTTAATTAGGAAAAAGGAATTTGAATTGCATATTCATGAGGATTTGCAGATGAGAGATAATAATTTTTGAGACTTCTTCCGTGGACAGAAGCCATGACCAATATGTTTATGATGTTCAGACCTTGGTTATGGATATGTGTAAGCTGAGAGCGGAGGCAAAGTTATTGCCCATTAATAATGGCTTAGTTGGGTCAGAACTCTCAGGGGGATTAGACAAATCATCATACAGCTATCTTGAATGAATTAATAATAATAGTTCCAAGTTGAAATAGTTGTCAACAAGTCAAACAGACACTTGTTTTGTCTGCGAATTTAGTTTTGGAACATAACATCCAGTGTCGACACTTTGTGGTCTCGAGTGTGTCCGAAGAAAAGCAACATTCATGTTTACCAACAGCTTGCACATGTCCAAGCCGAAATTGGATGGATAGGTAGGTAGCTGGTTAAAGGAACTTTGAAGTGAACTTTGTCTGAAAAGTTGTCCAACTTAAGCAACAAAAAACAGGCCCTCTTGTGTACAAGTTGTATCTATGAATGGTTGTTGTTAAAAGTGTAATTCAGTTTAAACTTGACGAAAACAAGTTGTTAATCTGAGTTTTGTATTAAGTTGGAAATTTTAAAATGTTTTCATTTAGACATTCAGATCGTTTTATATTAATTTAAATTGAATAGGAGTTCCGTGACATGACTGAGAAGTGTGTGTCTCAAAAGGCTGCTTTAAAGGGTATTACATTTTTTTGAGATATCTTAAATCACATTAAAATTTTTTAGTAATTTTTCGTCATACAAAATTAGTCGCGTCTTTTCCTTAAAAAATCCCTTAAATCACCAAATTTAATTAAACTATTGTCAAAGGGTGCGACAAAAATGTTTTTCTTTTACAACAAGAATATGTCGATTGTCGATTAATTCAATTATTACCTACCCCCTTGAAATTTTTAAGGTGTAATGCTTAGAAATCAATTTTATTGTTCATAATAGATTCCTAGTTTTATAAATAAGTTGTTTCATAAAATTATGTTTGTTTTAATGTTCATTGTTGGTTTATTATTTGGCGTTATGATTTCTCAAATGATTTATTGCGTTCTTGTTGATTCTCACTTTTGCTGTTAAGTAAAGTTATAGAGATATATCGCATGCTTAGTGGAATACTGACCTAATTCGAAAAAACGATTTTTGGGAAATTGCAAAAAAACATTATGCTATGAGAATTTGTCCTACTTGTTGATGGATAAAAATAAAACTAATTCGTAAATTAATCATTAATATTGGTATTCTTAAAGTATGATAAACTTTTAATGAGATCTGAGGCTTGCATAAGCCTGTATCTGTACTAACTCAATTTTGACCTATCTCCTAATGGATCAGTATTCCATTAAGCATGCGATATGTAATTTGATTTCAAATCCACGAAAGGTAAAAAAAGTCGGCAGAATAGAGTAAAATGAAGTCCAATCAAAGTAAATAAAATGCACGACTGGGTCGCACGAACTTGCTCCTATGTAATAGACTAGCTTTTTTAAAAACGAATGTTATTAGAGAAAACTGTTCATAGAGATAAAATTTATTCCTTGAACTCTTTTAGTAGTAAGAGATAAAAACAGAATGCTATGCAAATATGAATTTATGCAAGAGCAAAGATTTTAAGTCGTTGCAGTGGTTTCTTAAAAAAATAAACTTTTATATACAAAATTTTTAAAACATTTTTAACAAAAAATTTTGGTACGCCAACTTAAAATTGTTATTACTGTACGAATAAAATTAAATTATCAAAAACAAATATTGAAACAAATTTTCAAAAAAATTTTTTTTTTTTTTTTCAAAAATTCTAAAAATATTTTTTTTGTTTAAGTTTTGAAATGCAATATGTTTCAAACTGTTTAGAAGCTTCTCTATAATTTTTTTATTAAAATCCATTATGTCGGTAATGAGAAATTCAAAATTTGAAAAAATGTGCAGTTAGTAATACATAGTATCTTTATTTCAATTTTTTTTTATAAAATTATAGATCTAAAAAATTAATCAAAAAAAAAAAGAAAATGTTATCAAAATTCCAGTCGCCGTTTTCGAGAAAAATACGATTTTCGAAAACCATTTTTTAACATTTGTATGGTAAAAAATATTTTTTTTCTTAAAAATCCAAAGTTTTGGATAGCCTCAGCAGAAAAAAAAAATGATCAAAATCGGTTATACCGTCTTTTGAGAAAATCAAAAACAAAAAAATGGTTCCAGAAGGGTATCGTTAATAACCACTTTTCGGAAATTTTTTTTTCAACCATTTTCATCTAGGTTTAACTAAATTTATTTTTTTTTCAATTTCTAGACCCACTTTTTTCGTCTTCGCTATCATCGTAATTTCAACTCTGATCAAAACTTGACTTATAGTACCTATAAGTCGGAAGTAAAAATATTGTGAATACTCGTAGCAAAACAATAGGTAATACTCGATGTAATGAAAAATGCAGCGTTGGACCACGCTTCTTTGAGAACGACTTTGGCCAGACCATCACCGTGAACGGCGAGCCCCATTGATACAATTTGATAAAATGGAGACCGAGGACATGTGGTTTCCCCAGGACGGCATTGCGTGTCACATAGCTCGTGACACAATGTCATTTGCACGAGCAATTTCTGAACATGGTTATCTCACAGGGAAGCGATGTGAATTGGAGATTGTGCGATTTGACCCCGTTAGACTTTTTCGTGTGGGGTTTTCTTTAGTCAAATGTTTTATGCCAAATCACAATCCTCCACTGACCTGAAAGTCAACTATAAGAATGCCATTGGTCAAATTCACCCTGATTTTTGCACCAGAGTTATAGAAAATAAGACCTCTCGGATGCCGATAAAAGATTTTGTTCCGAATAACTAAAAAACTAACTTTTTATTTATTTGATTGCTTATTATTTTTTGGGAAAAAATAGTTCGACAATTTTTTTCAACTACATATCAGCGATAATTATTCAAAGATTTTAATTTATCATGTGCTAACTTGACTTTCAAGTAACCATTAAAAAAATAATTTTCAAAGCACAAACGCGTCAATTATTTGGAAAAGCCTCCACCAAGTTTTATGATTTATGATATTCAACATGGTTTTCAATAACAGTTGACAGTAAAAGTCGTTTTCCAAGTATTAATAAATTTTTAATCTTACGTGGCTATTACTGTTAGAAGTTTTTAAAGCATGCATTCTTTATTTTCATATAATTTCTTTTCGAAATTCAATAAAATATTTTTTCTCTCAAAAATTCAACAAATTTCTAGCTTTTGGTTGTAATATTTTTTTCTTCAAGAAACAACTATTAATGGTATAATAGAGCCATTTTTGTTTTCCATTTTTCCAAAAGCGGTACAGCTGATTTTGAATTTTGTGTATCAGCTCCGTAAAAAAACTGAATAGTATTTTGAGTTTAAAATTTTAAATATTTTTTTTTTGATTTTTGTTTTGATTTTTTTTTTTAAATATTTAAATTTTTTTAACTCAAAATTTGAAGACCCACATGCTCGGTTTTTTTTGAAACTTGCCAGTTTTTTTAATAATATCGACAAGATTTTGAAGAAATTGTAATATTACTTAAAATTAACGGTGCCCACCATACGAATGTTAAAAATTGATTTTGAAATTCGTTTATTTCTCGAAAACAGCACATAGATTATTAATTAAGATATTAATGTCTGTAATAAATCGTTAAAACAATAAAAAAAACTTTATATTAAGACATTCTTAACGGTACCTTCTCGTAGTATATATGACCCGTTTTTTCACTTCAGTTTTCATTTTGTTTCATAATTTAAACATCTTCAGTGAGTTAAAAACAATATTCACATATAAATTTTAAAACGAAATATCTTTACATTTAAAATAAAACTTTATATTTGTCTTATAGCAGTCCAATCCTTACTTATCTAATATTACTTTTCTTTTCATTTTAGGTAAGCCTGTGAGATATTTGAATACATCCATAAAATTCAGTTAAAGTCGTAAGAATATTAGAATCTACTTATTTATTATTTATACAAATTCAATAATTTTAGTTTTATTCTTCTTTTTTTTTCGTGAGAATGTACAAAAAATTGACATATAACAAATTCTACCAATTGGGAATTGTTTTTTTTTTTTACTACACGCTGAAAATGATCGGTTAAAACAAAATAAAACTCGTGTAAAATAAAACAATAGAGACAGCTTATAAACGACTTGCAAAATTACCAGGTTAAAATTTAACGATTCAGCCAGGTTAATTTATTAAATATATCTGATTGATTTTTTTTTTCACTAAATTGGTGTGCAATTCTAACAATCTTCATTAATTTAAAACTAGTATTTGGATGTGTTATTTTACCATCACCATTCGGTTAAATCAAACTAGAAAATTATTTAGTTTTACAAATTTCACCCATTTACTTAGTAAAATTTAATATAGATATCTGGTTAACTTTCTGGTTAACGTCGATGATACAGAGCTTGCAAAAGCAGTTGAATCAACTTATTAGTAAAGTAGGTGATATTTCAAACTGTTCGCTTTTACAACGTAAACAAACAAGGAGCGTTACGTCGAATGCAATCAAACGTAAAAGTAATGAATTGGACGTTACATTGCCTCATCCTTCAAAAAAGAAAAACCCATCTAACTCTACTGACCACAATATATCTCCATCGGATGTTACAGTGCCTACTATAACATTAAATGCACCTCAAATTGAACTTGTCTCTGAAACACCTCAAGTTATTTCTCCCACTACTTCCTCATCGCCATCATCATCGTCATCATCATCATCATCATTATCATCATCATCATCATCATCATCAACGTCTTCGTCATTAATTCTACCGACAAAAACGACATCTCTTAATGAGCCATCATCAAATAGTTCTGATTTGATTTCCATTCCTTCATCCCCAACCTCACATACTCAATACATAAATGTATATCCTATTGTATCAGGGCTTAAAGTAGTTGAAGGTCAAAGGATTATTTTTATTTCTTAGCTTGATCCTGCTACAAATGCATTAGATATCAAAACCTATATTAAAGCCAAAGTTGGCACATTGGATCATGTACATGTTGAAAAAATGCTCCAGCGAAATTTCTCAAAATATTCATCATTTAAGGTTAGATGTCCGTATTCTCTCTTTCATCTACTAAATTCTATTTCCTTTTGGCCCACTGGAATTATTATGCATGAGTTTGTCAACAGGAGTTCGCAAAAACAGTCCTCCCATTTTCCTCAACAACTGACAAAGTATGCCTACCGCTACAAAAACTGCTAATTTATTATCAAAATGTAAATGGACTACGAACTAAAACTAACCAGATTTATAAAAATGTAAATAACTTACCTCACGACGTTATTGTGTTAACTGAAACCTGGCTATGTAACTCAATTGCTGACACAGAACTTTTTGACTTGAATTATCAAGTTTTCCGGCGTGATCGACATTCAAATGACGAATCTACAAGAGTTGGAGGAGGATTAATAATAGCTGCTAAAAACTCTTTCATAAGCTCGTTGGTAAATGACTTCCAACAATTTGACCTAGAAATGTTGTGCATAAAAATAAAAATGGACTTCGGCAATCTTTATATAGTTACCGTCTACATACCGCCAAGTTCTAACTATAATTCATATCACAAAATCTATGAAAGTTTGGACAATTTATTTGAAAATATAAATCCTGAGGATGAAATTTGCGTAATTGGTGACTTCAATCTACCTAATCTTGAATGGTCGAAGAATGAAAATAAAGAAGAATATTTTGCGATTAACCCATCCAATGATATTGAATTTTGTACCATCGACACAATGGCCTCACTAGGACTCATTCAACTTAACTCAATCAAAAACCAAAACAACAAAATACTTGACCTTGTTTATATTTCGGACATCGTAAATGCTGACACTGCTGTTATTCAAAGCGACATAATACTTTTAAAAGAAGATCGACGATCATCCTGCATTGACAATTTCCCTAAACTTAAATGTATGTAATCTTGATAAGACCTGTGATAATCAAATTGAATTTGACTTTAAAAAATGTAATTTCACTCAACTTTTTACCAATTTAAATGATTTGGACTGGGATACAATATTTTTAAATTTAAACTTAGATGATATGGTTTTGAAATTTTATAAAATATTATTTAATTGTTTTTTAGAAAATATACCTCTCCGTAAAATTAAACTTAAAGGTAACAATCCACCACGGTTTGATCGGCATCTTAAAAGCTTAAAAAATAAAAGGAATAAGGCTTGGGTAAAATATAGCCAGTCACTTAGTGATGTTGATTATTGTCTCTATCTAGAAACCAGAAATGAATTTGTAATCTATTCAAATTGTGTTTATGACGAGTTTGTTGCAAATACTGAACGTGAACTTAAGGTGAATCCACGAAATTTTTGGAAGTATGTTGACTGTAAACGAAAATTTGACGGGTATCCTCCAAACATGACATATAAAGATAAAACAAGTCACTATCCTAAAGTGTTGTCCAATATGTTTTCTGATTTCTTTAAAAGTGCCTATGAAGACTCTTTTCAAACTAATCATAGCTCAACAGTTATTACTAATACTGATCAGTTTCCCCACTTAGCTCACATAAACCTAAGAATCTCTGAATCTACTATACTTGACAAAATTCTAAAACTTGACGAAAACCTCAATCCTGGTCCTGATGGCTTGCCATCATATACATATGCTAAAAAAATTGTGCAAAACAACTCTCATACCCATTGTTTATTCTGTTTAACCAATCGTTTAAATGTTCTCGTTTCCCCCTCTTATGGAAATATGCGTTCCTCAAACCAACCTACAAAAAAGGTCCCAAACATTTTATCTGTAACTATCGTCCTATAGCTAAGCTGTCTGTTATCCCAAAATTGTTTGAATCGCTTGTTTGTGACGTTCTTTCCTTTAATTGTTCCTCGGTTTTCTGTGATAATCAACATGGATTTGTAAAAAGAAAATCTACTGTTACAAATCTACTCGAATTTACAACATTTTGTATTGACGCTTTCGAGAAAAAACAACAAGTTGATTGTGTATTTACAGACTTTAGCAAAGCATTTGACAAACTAAACCATAAAGTACTTTTGAGTAAATTAGAGCAAATCGGACTACATGACAAATTAATAGAGTGGATTTCATCTTATCTTACCAATAGACATTATAGTGTTGTCTTCAAAAATGACTATTCTAATTCGTTTATTGTTAATTCTGGAGTACCTCAAGGTAGCCATCTTGGTCCGTTGTTATTTGTTCTGTTTATAAACGACCTCCCCTCTATCTTAAATAATTCAATGACATTAATATACGCTGATGACGTGAAAATATTTCGAATAGTTGATACCTTAACGGACTGTGAATTATTACAAGATGATCTATATCGACTATGGGAATGGTGCAATACAAACCGTTTAACGTTAAATATTGACAAGTGTAAAACAATGAGTTTTAGACGCAAACATAATGTTCTTAACTATGACTATTTGTTAAACTCTTCGTACCTTGAAAAATTGTCTATCTTTTCAGACCTAGGTATCATTTTGGATTCAAAATTATCTTTTACTGACCATTTTAACTACATTGTAAAAAAAGCTAATAAGACACTAGGCTTTATAAAAAGATTTGGAAGGGAATTCCAAGATCCTTATATCCTTAAAACTTTATATGTATCACTTGTCAGATCAGTCCTTGAATAGGTTGTATAATTTGGGCCCCTTATTACTCGAATCATATTCACAGACTTGAAGGTATTCAAAGAAAATTCTTAAGGTTTACACTGCGTTTTCTCCCATGGCCACTTGAATTAGCTATGCCTCCTTATTCTGATAGGTTACAACTTATAAGTCTTCCAACGCTTACTAATCACCGTAAGTATTTGCAACTCTGTTTAATTGTTGGAATTCTAAATGGATCCATTTTTGTGTCGTTTTCATTTTAATGTTAGCCTAAATAATTTAAGAAATCGAGTGCCGATTCGAACAAACTTTAGCCGATCAAACTATGGTTGTAGTAGTCCAATTGACAAGTTAATAAACATATATAATGATAATAATTTTCTTTTAAATTCTGTAAATCAAAATGTCAAATCCAATAGTTTCAAAAATAGTTTTTTCTCACATTATTTAAATTCTTAATTTTGTGTTTGTTGTTGTATCACTAATGTTTAACTTATCTTTATAAATTTGAATGTATTACATAAATCATTTATTTAGTTATAAGTTTTTGTTTGTTAACTAAGCGTTAGTATTTAGCGTAAAAATAAATTAAATTAAAATAAATTAACTTATTTAACATAATACACGCACTCGTTTAATGCAAACAACATTTGATCAATTTAAACACGAAATATGTTTAATATTAAATAAGAAATTAGTTAAATTTGATTTTTCATTTAATTTTAATTTTATAGGTGGCAACACCTGCATTTATTTGACTTAGTACAAGCTAATTCTTAGTCTAACTCAAACATAGCTCTTTTTATATCTTATAATGATAAACTAGGGTAAGGGTGAATTTGAAGAAAGATTATTAAGACGGAGTTTTAGGTAAAGTGAACTAAACTTAATTAAGTGAATATTTTTGATTTAAACACGTTGCTGGTTTAAAGTAAACAATCATGAAAATTTTGTAGCCTAGTTTTTCGATTAATATAACTAAGTTTCTTGGTTAAACTTACATTCTTAGTTGTTTATTTTAAACAATTTCAATGAAGCGTGTAAACTACGTTACATTCAGCGACATACACTGCTTAGTGTTCACCCAAGATTACGTTGTTTTTAATAAATTTTTCTTGTTACACAAAATGGTCTCGATTAGATTTTATTTTTTACGTGTAAATTGCTGAAAAAAGTCCCAAGATAGTCAAAGTTCAAAATTATAAAATATCGTATGATTTATAGAAAAAAATATGAATTAATGCAAACAAAATTCAAATAATCGTTAGAATAGTTTTATTAATAATAAATTTTGGTACCTGTGTCAATTTTGTTTCTTTAATAATAAACATTTAAGGATACATTTTCAATTAAAAACAATCATCCACTGGTTTTTAAGATATAAAATTTAAACCAAAAATGTGTTTTTTTTTAATTCCAAAAATTATTCATGAAAAATTTGTATTTCAATATTATTTTAAGTTCAAATACCCTGTATCAATGAAATGTTCTAATGAAGTTGAAAAATTCAAAAATCAAAAAAACAGTTCTTCAGCATTTAATATTTATAACATTTGTTCTTACTTAAAATATGATTTGATAAAAATGTCATACGTAAAATAGAACGCAAAATTTGTTTTATCAAAATATTTAGATCCGTTTTTGAGATAAAATTGGTATGGCACGTATAGATAGTTTGGGAGCTACAAATTCAATTTCCATAGTAGGAAATCTACTCAAACTTTTATGTATCAAGATCTACCTAAATACTTACAGCCAAAGTTGTGTCTACAAAACTGGGAAAACTCCTACGCTTAAGAACGCTTACTTTCTTCAAACTGAAATTCGAAGAATACTTGAATTAAAAGCAAAAAACCGTTTCCTTCGCAAGATTTTTCAAAAAAAAAAAATGTTTTAAATTTTGGCTCTAACGTGAATGACCCATTTGACGGAATACCATATGATAATATGGGTAAAATGTCAATTGTAGTTTCTCATCAGTACTTTAATTAATCTTTGTTAACTTTCTTCTTTGGAATATTACAATTAGCATAAAGCTAAAATGCTTAACCATAAAGAAATATGCATAGATTCACGAAGCGTTTAATTTTCAAAAAAAAAAATTCTAACTGGATTCTAACTGAAATATTTGCAGTTCAGGCATGTTAATTTGACTTAAATTATTTGTCTTAAGTATGTAAACTCGTTATGACCTAGATGAATACAAACCAATTCATATTCTCTTCTAAGCTCAATTATTCCTGAATAATCCCCTTTGGTCATAACCACAAAAGAAAGATTCAAATGAAGATTGCTTTAAAATTAGCTCATGAAACTTTCCTTAGTTTCTTTGAATACAAACCAGCAAAACCCATTTCAATTAGAGTGAAACATTTTTCCATCCAAAAACTAGTTCAAGGATTTCACATAGCAAACTCTGTTTTTGCATGTATAACTAATTCCCTACGAAAGTTCTTCAACTGATTGGATAATTTAATCCACACCCTATAATTGAAGCTTTTGATTAAAAATAAAAAGTACACAGAGAACAAAAAAATAAGGCGGCTAGAAAAACGTCCATAAAACTTTTTAATTAAACAGATTCCACCATTACCCCAGTGACACACCCTAATTTGCATTGAAATTGCAAAGGAAAAGGAAGTATAAAAATCATAGCATTCATTTGTTGCCCTTTATGTCCATCATCTGATTCCCAGCATGACCGTGGTCTGGGTCTGCATGCAATCCAGAGTCAACCTAAGAGAAATAAGCTATCAAAATATCTCATCCGCACTTGACCAACAACACCAATATGGGTAAACTTTTCGTCCTGAAATGCAATTTGCTCTGAGGGTCCTCGAAGGGACATAGTATCATATAATGTCCCAAGATACTAACCACAGTGCTTTTACATCTCTATAAATGGCAATCAAAAACAAATGTACATTTGATGACTTAATTCAATTTCAAGAGCTTGTATAGCATGTTTGTTGAACACAGCCCATCCTTGCATACAAACCCCAGGCAACAAACACACACCTCTCCACACGGCTTGCAGAACTACTTGTAATGCAAAAATTATGTATGTATCTCAAAGAGGAGACGTTTGTGTTCGACAGTCCTTCAAATTTGGTATTGTGCTGCATTTTGTTATTGTTTTTGTTCCTATATTTTTCTTTGGTTCCGCTTTGGGGGGCATATAGATAAAGAGAGAGCAACTGCGCAGATTCCCTGAAATCTCTTAGAATACAAATTCTCTTGCATAATATGCCTTACTAACACTCAGTGTAGTGTGTGGGGAGGTCGTCACCAGTCATGGCATTTTATTGCCGGCAGACATATATGTAAATGTGCTCTTCAACATTCCTATTCATCCCCGTACACAAGTGTGGTGACATCACATCGAAAATATTTGCCGCATAAAATACCATTAACAGCAGGCCCGAAACGCACAAGGATTCCATCATCAAAAATCCACTTAACTCCCTCTTTTTCGACAGCTGATGAACATCAAATTGCTTTTTTGCAGCATCCCCCACTTGATGAGTGTTTTTTTTTATAACGTTACACAATCCATCTAACCAACCAACCAACCCACCCTTAATTCACCCGCTCATACTCTGAAAATTTGAAGGTCACAAAAGATGTGAACAGCAGCCCAAAACAATACAAAGGCAAATGTTTGCTTTTCCGCAGTTCAAATACGCCAACAGGGTGGCAACAATGACATCATCCGGCTGAGGAAAAGTGTTTCCACTTTTGCTTATAAAGAAGTTGTTTTTCGAAGCAAAACTGATTTTGAAAGTCTTTACAGCACAAATATTGAAATATCAAGAGAATTTAAGAAATAGAGAAAGTAAGATTATTGCACTTGATATTTCAAAGGCATTTGATAGAGTTTGGCATCAAGCGTTTACTACAAGTAGTTTTAGACGGTTTCAAATCTGATATCCATAAAATAAATGCTGGTGTGCCCCAGGGCTCCGTATTGTCTCTGACACTCTTCCTTATATTCATAAATGATCTTTTGTCTGAAACTTCTAATCCACTCAATTGTTTCGTTGATGACAGTACCCTCAGCTTTTCATATTCGTTTCTAGATTCACATCCCTGTCCTTCGGATGTGGACTTCCAACGGCAGCATATGTTAAGCTCATTAAATTCTGATCTTAACAGCATTGTCCAATGGGGAATCAAAAACCGTGTAGAATTTAATGCCTCGAAAACTCAATGCTGTTTACTGTCGCTTAAGCATAACCCTCCCTCAATGCCACTATCCATGGATGGCACTTGCATCGATGAAACTGAACAGCTTTCAGTACTCGGTATGTGTATCACAGACCACCTTTTGTGGAACGATCACATATGTATATGATGTCGCCAAAAACGCTGCTAAGTGTTTAGGTTTTCTCCGCCGATGCAAGAAGTGTTTTACCCCTTCTGATCTGGCTGTAATCTAAAAGGCCTATATTCGTCCAAAGCTTGAGTACAATTCCCATATCTGGGCAGGTGCTCCTAAAACCTGCTTGAGTCTCTTGGACAAAATTCAAAAGAGAGCTATAAAAATGATAGGTGACCCTTGTCTAACTCAAACATTTGAATCTCTCGAGCACCGCCGCAATGTTTCATGCCTATCATTATTTTATCGGTATTTTCATAAACAGTGCTCTAGTGAAATAGCCTGTTGCATTCCTCCCCTCAAACAATTCAACCGTAATACTCGAACTTCTAGGAATGCTCATCAGTTTACCCTTGAGCCCAATTTCGGACGTACTCTCAAGTACAGAGATTCTTTTTTCAGCCGCACTACACGAATGTGGAATGCTTTACCCGGCTCAATGTTTCCCACTCATTGCAATGTGCAGACATTCAAAATCAATGTGCATCGGTATCTCCTTTCTCATCCTATCCTATTTTCCTAATTGCTCGCACTGTGTTTAACATTATAAGGGTATTCATAACCCCTTGAGTGCGCGTATAATATAAAAAAAAAAAAAAAAATAAAGCTTAAATTTGTTTCTCGATCCTTTTCGACCAGGATCACAAACGATATAATATTAATTTTCCTGCACCTTCTGACACGCCCACTTCGTTATATATTTTAGCTTTTTTCTTTAAAATGCACGAAATGTAAAAACCAGATCTTAACTTTTGAAATAGAACATTTTAAAATGAAGCATAGTCTCTATAGGACCGGGTGCATAAATCGAATTCTGAGCACCGGGTGGGAAATTGTTTTAATGGTTTTTAGAAGAAAATTACAAAAAAATATTTTTCCATAAAACATTTTTTGTTGGCTAATTAAAACAGTTATTTCAATTTAAAACACATTAAATTCTTAATTTTCTAAAAACCTTAAATACATAAAACCCTTCGAATTTTAACATTCATGTGAACTGATATTTATAAAGTTAATGAAGTTAAAAAAAAAATTTTCAACAACTACTTTTTTTAAATTATTTAATGGGACTGCGAACGTAAGGCAAATAGGAAAGGACTAACAGAAGATACCACATTGCATATTTGTTTTTAAATACTGAATATCGGAATGGGAGAGAAAAACATTCCACATTCGTGTTGTACAGTTAAAGAAAGAATCTCTGTACTTGAAGGTACATCGGAATCAAGAGTTGGCCGATGAGCATTCCTAGAATCGCTAGAGTAACCGTTTTAGCGGATGAATGCAACTGGCTATTTTAAAAAACACATTACCCATAAATATAACGATAAAATAATTGCATTCATCATTTTGTCCTACCAAATAAAATTGAAGCTATCCATATTGCTGCGAAATGTATCAATCCCAGTCAAAAGAGAACTTTATATACTTGGCATAATATAACAAAGCGCCCAAAATGATCCCTGTTTCAAAAGAAATGACCTCATATTAAAACTGCCATCCCATTAGCTAAAACTCTATTAGAGGGTTCCTTACAACATTTATTTGGCGACCTTTATGCGGACTACAAAGAAAAACATGCAAAGTATCAATGATGCGATTAATAACTGCTTTCGCACGTCAACATGTGCCTAAAAATCATCGTCTATAACAGCACTTCGAAGATCCTCTTACAAGTAAGACTATTGGAAACCTCTTACACCCACTTCACAAGGCACTAACGAAGCAACTAGGCATGGAAAAGCCTCACTGCCTGTCATAGAACGGTTTTTTTGATTTTTGAATTTCTCATCAACGGCTCTAACGATTTTAACCAAAATTTTTATGCATGAGCTCCTATGCACTCGAAAAAATATAATCTAAAATTTTTTTTTTTCGAAAAAATACTTTTTGGATTTTAAAAAAAATAATACAATTTTTTTTTTGAAAATTCAATATCTTGAAAAGGGATACGTGATTAAATTTTTAATTTACGTTTTTAAATGTGTTTTATTGAATGATAACAATTTGCATATCCATTTTTTTTTTATAAATATTTTAAAGAAAATTTAGTATAGAAAAAACATGTTTCAGTGTGTCTGTATGTCTGTACCTCAATCCCGGTAGTTAATGGTCTTCGGTGATTCCCTAGAGGGGAAATTGAATTTTTTTAGCTCCAAAACTAACGGTACCCCTCATACACCCGTATTGCAAAATCTTATTTATCTCGAAATCGGCTTTAAAGTTTTTGATAAAAAAAAGTTATGTGTGATATTATGGACATGGACTACATTTTTGTAAAAAAAAGTTTTGGGGCAAAATTTTATTTTTTTTTTATTTTTATTTTCCTCTTTCTCATTAACGGCTCTAACGATTTTAACCAAAAATTTTTACCAGGAACTCCCTAAGTTCAAAATAATATTGTATATTAAAATATCCGAAAAATATTTTTTTTTTGTAAAAAAACCAAAAAAAAAAAAAAAACCTGTGAACGAGTATTTTTTGAAATTTTTTCCTAAAATCTATATTACTAAGCACTTAAAATTGGCATCCCAAATTTTGTTCTAAAAAGTTTGAAAGAAATTTGTTATATTAAAAATTACTTTATTAAAACGATTTTAAAACTGTATTTTTGTAAATTCATACTTTTCCGGAAATCAGGCAATTCCATGCATTTGAATTTTTTTTTTTTATTAAATCCATCTTTTATATTTTTAAAATGTATATTAAATTCCAAAGTACTTTTACAAAAGAGCAAGTTTGTGCGATCCAGTAGTGCATTTTTTTTTTTAAAACTCAATATTTTGAATACCCTATGCTCGTTTTTTTTTAAACTTGACAAATACAAATTTTTTAATGCAATCTATAAAATATGTGAAAAAATAATTTATTTTACTTATAAATAGCGGTACCCAACATACAAACGTTAAATTTTTTTCGAAAATCGTATTTTTCTCGAAAATGGCGGTGCCTAGAGTTTTCATTATTATTTTTTTCTTTCGAATAATTTAACGATCTATAATTTAATAAAAAAAATTGAAATTAAGATGTTATTGACTGTACCTACCAGAGAACCATTTTTTCAAATTTTGAATTTTTCGTTATCGACATAACGGATTTCAAAGTTTGAAAAAACAATGCATTTGAAACATAAACAAAACGTTTTTTTGAATTAAAAAAAAAAAAATCAACTATTTTTAAAATTTCGATATCTCAAAAAACGGGTCAGTATTTTTTTGATATCTTATATTTATTTGTACAATAATAAAAATTTTAAGTTGGCGTACTAAAATTTTTTCTTAAAAATGTTTTAGTTTTTTTTTTATATAAAAACTTATTTTTTAAGAAACCACTAAAACTACTTTTTATGTCTGTTCTTGCATAAACTAATATTTGCATGAATCACATGGAATTGTGTCTTTAACTCTAACTACTAATGGAGTTATTTTAGTATTTTAAAAGATGAATGCTTATGAAAAGTTTTTCTCTACTAGCATTCATCTTTGAAATTTTAAGTATTTTACAAAAGAGCAAGTTCGTGCGACCCAGTCGTTTATTATTTTATTATTCTGCTTTAATTTATTACATTTAAATATAATCTTTGTTGTTTTTTTTTGCAAGTGGTCTTGCTACCAGGAAGTCTTTAAACTATAAATAGTTTATAAATGTATTTGTAAATTATTTATAAAAATAATAAAATACAACGCCTCTTTTTGAGAAGAAAGAAAGTTATAATCCTTGATTCCTTGTTTTTTTTTCAGTAAAAACTTGATAAAAACATGAAAAATTGATTTGTTAACGGTAATGATTGCCTGGAGCACTAATTTAAAATTGGACGTTAAAATATTCCAAAATTAATTTTAGAATTTATAAAAAAAATCAAACTTGTTTTGAAAATTAAAAAATTAGTTGATTATTTTTTTAAATTAAGCTTTTGATTCTACATTCTTCGAATTGCCAAACCAAATTTAATTATTTAATGCGGATGCACAGTTTTATTTAAATATTTTAACAAGAATAGATACATATTTTTCTTCTTCTTCGTCTTTAAAAAAAATATTTACTTTAGTTTGGCATCCCTACACCTGTCACATCTGTTAATATTGATGGTCTTTTGTTTTGTGTTCTTTTCTTTCGTTCACTTCTTTTGCGCAGTCATTCCATTTCCGAACGCCACAGCAATGACATAAAACGGAATTCCGCGTTACCTTCCGAAATAAGTTCAAGCATAAAGCAAAATTCAACCCTTTATATATATATTTTTTTTTTTGTTCCTCCACAACTCTTGAGCTCAGTTTCAGTTGACTGCTTGAAATAAAAACTCTCGCACTTATAAAACACAAAAGGTACAAAAATAAAATAAATGCATTTTTGGTTAGGGGGTGGTTTTGTGTGCGTGTTTTTGCTGCCCCCACAATGTGTGGGTGGATGATGTTGTTGGTCTTTTTTTTGTACGCATGAAATATTTAGGATATTATGCAGACACATGCAATATAAAAAAAAAAGTTAACGAACATCTGCGTCCGGATAAGTGGGAAATAAAGCATAGACCCTTTGGGAATATTTTACAATAACCCTCTGGGTAGATATGTTTTTTTTTTTTTAAGGGTTTGACACTCTCTCTCTCTCTTTCTCTGAAATTGGTTTTTATGTGGTTTGTGGAAAATAGAACTGAGAATGAGAAATGAAAGTTCTCCTGATTCTGATAGACAACTAGAGAGCAAATAGGTTCTGTTCATTTTGATTTATTTGTCTAAATATTAGATAAGTGTTACCAACGTAAGTTTAATTTTTACAATAAATCACAATTTTCTAAAATAATAATGTATAAATCATAAACAAAAAATATTTACGAATTTTTTAAAAAAACTCAGGGCAAGTGTTTAAAAAATTCTTACACTCAAAACTAACAAAGAACTTTAAGAATTATTTTTTTTGCCATGATATAAATTTCAAAATATTTTTCTTAAAAATTAAGAAGAACACTATAAAATATTGGAAGTTTTCAACATGTGGCGAAAATGCTACTTAATATTCTACGTTTCTCACAATTTTATGAAAAATTTGTTTAAAAAAAAAAAAAAAAAAGGTAAATGATAGGGTGACTTTGGCATGCTATTTGGGTGACTTTGGTTGCGTGACCGAAGTCGAGCGTGCAGTCAAGTACAGATATTCATTTTTTGGCTGCACCACGCGAATCTCGAATGCCGTGTCTGGCTCGGTTTTTCCCACTTGAAGAATCGTAACGTTTTAATTAGTTACTCACGACACCTTCTCCTGCTTCTCCAAGTTGGTACTCTTCAGAATCCACTGCAGTACAAAAAGTCCATTCACAATATCGAAGTTGATTGATTTTGTTTTAATTAGTGATTTTAATGGCAGATTAAATTTTAACAAACTTCGAAGGGTATAAATCCCGGTTGAGCCCCCAAATTTGAGCTACTCAATCTTTTAATATAATTTGTTTTATTTAAGAAAATGTGTGGTAGGTTCACTAGACTATATATAACAGAAAATTAGTTGAGTTCTGGAGAGCACTTTATAAGGTGGTTGACAGATGTTGATATCACATTAGTGCCACACGGCGAACAGTCTTACTAGTCGGGTTGGTGGTACCAAATTGATTCTTATTGATTCCACACTCCTGTAATGAAGGCGGCATACAATTTTCTGTGAAGCTCGAACGGTTTAGATGAGAAGCGCCATTTATGACAAGAGATTCTCTTGGGAGATTTGAATGCCCATGGCAAAAGCTTTGAATTAAATTAGTTTCAATCCATCATCTTATACGAAGTATCATTTTTTATAGCAGCAATTTTGGAGTGATAAACTCAGCCAACGAAACCTTAGTTGACGTCGGTCCTTGACGAAACTCGTAACACGAAGTGGACGCTCCACTAAACCTATATAATGCCAGAAGGATTACCGATACTAGGCTCTTTCGAAAAAAAAAAACCTCTTCGACGAATATTTGATCATGATTGGGAAAGGGGACTAGAGGACAAGATATAACCGGGAACTCTATGAACTGTATCAACATGTGGGTGTATGTAAGTAGTTCAGAAAGCCAAACTACATTGGCTTGCCATCATCGAATGGACAACAATGTTCCAACCGAGATTGTCTTCGCATCCCAGTCCCCAGGTTCTAGGCAAATAGGTAGACAAAAACCTCTAACTAAAGTCCAAGCCATAGTGAGTGCCAAATAGATTGGTCTGTATGAATAGAAGTCGAATGTTCGAGATGGTAGGGAATTGCAAACCGTCGTGTCTCAGCTAACGACCCTTCATTCATCTGGAGCTGGGTAGGTAGGTAAAGTTAAGTGAGTAAGCAAGGAGTAGTTGAATTCAACAAAAACAGTCCTGATTTATCAAAAATATTTGTAGATTAAACAAAATTCTCTTTGATTAATAATTTGCACAAAAAAGTCATAATTTAAGAAAAATAACATTGCTTAAGTACTTTGGTCAAATCATCTTAAACCTAAGGCCCGTAAGTTCTTTAAAAACATTACCTAGGACGAAATCCATAAGTTCTATGGAAGAATTTTCTGCGTCTATTAAGGTGCATATTTTACCTAAGAAATTTAATGCAAGTTAAGACAGCTTATACACAGTTGAAGTTCTTTAATTTGATGTGAAGGCAGTGAAGCAATACTTAACTTAATTTTAGTTCCTTAAATGTTAAAGTTGATGAAAAAGTTTAGAACTTAAGAAAATAATACTGCAAAAAGTTATTGCCACTAAATTTCGTATGCAAAGAATGGAATTTATTGAGGCTGTAAGGGCACAATTTTGACAAGTTAAATCGATTTTAATTTTTTGTGAATCCGCATTTAAGTGGCGGGTAGCAGCTTGTCAACTAGATTTTTTTTTTAAATCTACCCACTACTATATATGGGTTAAAAGGTACTAAATTTTATCTAAGTGAGACTAGTAATACCTGTAAACATACTCGGTTAAAATTACACAAGTCAAATGAATTACGAAAATTGTTTAAATCTACACACTGTACCTATATGGGTAAAAGGGTACTTAATTTAAACCCAGTTTTAATTTAACCAACCGAGACTGCTAATACCTACAAAGTTACCCGGTTAAAATTACATTAGTTAACTGGATTATTTCTCAGCTATATTTTCCTTAGATAAAGTTGATGCATTAGTCGATTAAATAAGTTTTTAAATCAGACTGCTCTTCTGTTAACTGGTATTTTCTTAACCCTCTGAGAAAAGCCCTCTCGGTTAGCATAATTCGTGATAGTGCACAATTTCAGCTCCTTATTTTAGATTGCTCTCATTGAGTTCGATATTACTCTTGATCAGGTCATCGAGTCCTTTCAATAATTCAATCAGTTTTTGCTTTGCTGGCAACACCCTCAACTCTCAACCCAAGTATCATGACCATAAACCATCCCATCAGACAGAGAATTAGAGACGTTCAATCGCTAGAGCACAATCTATACACCCTCCAATACCCATTGTAGTTTGTGTGTCACAAAGCATTTTGTGTGTTGCTTTGATGTATGTGTATTTACTTCCGAAAAAGCTAATGCTAGCTTGTATACACACATCCTGATCTTTTCGTCAAAAAGGATAACAAGAGCAATAAACGGAAGTGTCTCATTGCCACCCACCCACCAACCAAGCATCATTATGAACATTATAATAGTGTGCGTGCGTCATGTTTTCCTACGTTTTCCGCCGCAACAACCCCCGCCGCGCCATTACAATAGACTTCTGCGTATTTCACTATAATAAACATAACGTCATTGTTGTTGTTGTTATTGTACAGTTGTATCCTCTCTCACTCTGAGCTGCTACTCTATACTTAAACATTGTGCTTATTCCTTTTAGTACCCCGTTTTAGAAGCGCAGAGAGACTAACAAATATTTTAGGGGTTGAAAAATATACTCCCTTTTATATCATCAATATAGAGCTACTCTGGTATATGAGACCGAACCAAACAAAAAATACTGCTCCTGCTGTTTTGGACAGAACAACGAAAGCAAAAAAAAAAACAACAAAAACTTACCCTTCGTTCAGTAGCTGTTGCAAGAAAACTTTTAGTTCTCGAATGATTTTCTCGTGAAAATGACGGAAAAGACTTTTCTACTACTCGTCGATTTGTTAACTATTCCGAAATAAGTTAAGTTATCCAAGGAAATTCCCAAGTTTAAGCAAGAAAAAAAATCCCAAGTGATATTTTTGAAGAATTTTTCAAAATTGTGTTTCGTGAATTCGTTATTTTGGAATGAAACTTGAAAACATATTCGATTCGAAGTTCCACCCATACCCGGTGTTTATGTAAGCCTCATCTGTCTGGCTGCTATATTTTTAACCAACCCCATCCTTTTCGGTGCATAGATATCTAGCTTTCCATCTCGCCCCCCAGTCCCCCAACGGAAGCCATTTTGTATGTTTTGAAAAATAAGTGAAAGTTTTATCCGCACGTATTTCCTGTTTCCTGGCTAAATCAACAGAATTATCTAAATTTTTAAAAGAACAGTTTTTGAAGAGGAAAAAAAAAGTTTCGAGGAAATTTATTATAGAAAAAGAAAGTTCCCAAACTGCCGTCCATTTTTATTTCGATCCGCCCTTGTGCTGTGTGTGCGTTCGTTCGTCTATGTTGTGTCTGTGTGTTGTATAATATTCTCGCCGTGCGTGGTTTGTTCTTCTGTGTGATTTAATACAACAACTACCCTTACAATAACACCCCCGAAATAATCTTCGTCGTCGCCGCCGCTACCGCCGCCACTACCACTGTTGTGTGTGTCGCTCTATTAACAGAACTGTTTTGGATTACGTTCTAGCGGTGAAAGTGAAAAACCACCTTCAGTCCAGCTCCACTCTTGCAGCACCTTCACCCCCGTGGTCGCATCGGAAACGAGGAAAAGTCATCAACCCCCTGACGTGTCGTGTGCTCACACTTATTTGCTGTTGTTGTTGTTGTTGCTACTGGTGGAGTACCCTTCAGCGAAGATGTTGACATCAAATGATGTTTATTGGTGAGTATAGCAAACGGCACGAATGTATCCAAAGTTATTTCCTTTGCCAAAAGGCATAGAATTCCCTTTCAAAGGATACATAGCTGAAAGGCAGGAAAATATACATATCTACATCCCCCTCATCATCTATGAGAAAACCACCCCCCGAGGGGGACAAAACACCCCAAAGCGAATAGGCAAACAAAATAAAGAAAACGAAGACGAAGCACAGCGAACAAAGAATTAAAACACAGACGACAGTTTGTCTGGCTGAATTATGTATTAAATCATATGAGAGTATTCCCTCTACGGCAACACACACAGCCAAACACGCAAATGAAGAAAATCGATATCCGCTTTGGGGGTGGGTGGGTTTTTGTTCGCCTTTTTTTCTGCAAAAAAAAATAAGATTCTTCTAGTGGTATCTATAGTGATGGTCGCTTTTTCTACTTCGCCGTGTCGTCGTTCTAGAGTATCGGAATAGGCAGGATCTCGGTTTGTTCTTGAACTTAAGGTTCAATATCATCAATTGGAACCTCGTTAAAGCGAGCCGAATTTTGATTTGTCCTTGGAACGTGCTTTTGGATATTACGGTGATTTATAGTCTTGACCATTCGAATAAACTGTTTTTATGATCTTGAAAGCCTTTTCCATCCAAAAAGACATCCTATAGCGTCTCGTTGAATTTGTGGGCTTTTTTTTACTCGTCCTTATTTTCTTTTATTACGCCTTAAAGGAAAGAGATAAGTTGTTTATGTGTGTAGGGGTTGAGACGCCGGGAGCAACTTATAGCTGTGGTGTATTATGATTAGATTGAAGGGACGCAGGGACGAAGAGGTGTATTGGTATGGAAATGATGACGATGCTATGGCATTCATTCAAGGTTTGTCCTCCCTTTAAGTCTTCGAGATTTTTTTCTTCTAGCTTTTCCCTTTAGCTCTAGGAAAGCTGAAATTGATTTTTTTCCTCAAATAAGTACCTCGTGATGAATGGAAGAGCATTCGTATTGTGATGACTGTTAGGGCTTGAGGAATACATTTCAGGAAATGATTATAAGAAGAGATAAAATGTTATTTAAATATACGGCTCTTGATGATGTTTTTTTTTTTTTTTTTTTTGTATCATGGAAGGTTTCCTTAAATGGTGGCATTAAGTCGTTTGAGAATTTCGATGGGTAGTTTCATAGAAGGGTATTAATAAAAAGTATACATATTGAAGAAAATTATGTTGGAGTTCCGTTCATAGATAGGCTTTGTGTTTCCAATTTTCTGTAAGGCTCAATCAGTTTTGGTCAAACTAGATTCCCAGCACAACAAGTCCCCTAAGTAACTCGGCTTGAACTATCTGTTACATTTCGAACAAGTCTCTTTCGGTGCTTGAATCATATGGACATTCTATCGGACATTTTTTCGGAGTGAAAGTCTTATTTTTCTGGGCTATTAAATGCTCAAGTTGTATTACAAAAAATTGTGTTTACCTATTATTTGTAATACAAAAAAAAACTCCTTTAAAATAAAACAAAATTCAGTATCGTCTCTGTATCGGTCACGGTCTCCTATAATACTGGCTTTTCGCGAGTTGATTCTTGCTGTTTCGACAGTCAACTCCTTAAATATCGTAACTTGTGGCAAAGTCACATCATTTACATCTAGACTCATGACAACAATTTATTCATTGTCAAGAAATTGCCATCCATCAAAATTCGGCTGGGGATCTACTTTGTGCCGTATGCCTTCAATCACTTGTGATCTGTGAAATAGGTACCTAATTCAGTTAAATTTTCAGCTGAAATTACCTAGGGTTTCAACCAATGTAGAAACTGCAAAATATTGCAAAAATACGATCTTGTCTGCGATGGCTTGGAAGTATTATAGTCTCGACTTCTCTAATCTCTTGGCAAGTTCTTACTATTCAGCAAGCTGGGGATTTATAAATACATATTCGAATGCGAATATGAGATTTATACAAATCTGACAGTAACCTGGCTCCCGCCCGGGAAAAGTATCTTTCTAAGTAACGTTAGCGTGCAGCTACGATCTCGTCGCGGATATTAAAAAGTATTATCTTCACGACGTTTATATGCTCGTTGTCAGTCCTAACTCTGTAGCAAGCTGGCCTCCTGAACCGTATAATTCTTATACCTATGTCACGGAAGTTTTCCGATCTCTACGGTCCAAAGCACGTTGCTTCCAGTTAATCAGACCAAGCGCTCCATCACCCACGTCTTCCTTGTCGTCTCGAACCTTCGAGGAAAGTTTTTTGTCTGGGACTAGATAATTTTTGTCTTATCTTCGAACAGCTAATAGAATTCACGGTTGTATCCAGCGTTGCCGATGTGGCACGATCGTGCCATTTTGACACGGAAATTTTCTCGTGGCACGGTGGCACGAAAAGTTTCAATATGGCACGTTTTTTTTTTCATTATTTTGCGTAAATGCGTTTAAGATAATTTACCCAACCTTTTTAAAAAATAATCCAAACATACAAAGTATTTTTCCACACTTCAATATTATAGTATCAGAATTTTCTCATCTATTAGAGTGCGAGAAAGATGTTCTTTTTGGCGAAATAAGAAACATTTTTGAGATTGGACTAGCCGAAAGTATTTTTCTTGAAGATTCAAAAATGTTCAAGGTTAAGTTGTACAAATTAAAAAAAAAACAATATTGACGAAGGAATGTTCATTAATATTTCAAAATTTATGTTGATTCTTCTTAGTTTGCCTCGCATGGAAGTGCATCAGCAGAGCGAGTGTTTTCAAGGTTAAATAATATTAAAACAAAAATAGACTGTAATACAAAACAATTAATGCTATAATGTCATATAATGAAATTATTAAGCCTAATAATTGTCAAAATTTCAAACCTCCAGCTAATTTATTAATTTAACTTATTATAACAAAGCTTTATTACTTATTATATTATTATTATGAACTTGCCAAAAACTCCGATTTCTGGAAAATACCTATACACGAATAGAGGAAGTTATAGTATTTAATTAAGATTTATTTTTAAAGAATAACTTGATTTTTTTTTTCATATGGCACGAAAATGTCACAAATGGCACGTTTTTTCAAAGAGTGTGGCACGAAATTTTTTTTTTTGGCGGCAACGCTGGTTGTATCTTCTTCTCCATTCGCTCTCCTCTCACACAGCACCGAATATTTATGGATGATTTTTTACTTGCGATATATGTAGGTACTATAGGGCAAGTTCTGCATTTGGAAAAAAAATCGAACTCGAGATTTTGATCAAAGTTGACATTACGATGATAGCGAAGACGAATAAAGTGGGTCCGGCAATTCCGTCTGTCTGTCTGTCTGTCTGTCTGTCTGTCTGTATGTCTGTACCTCGATCTAGAGCCTAAGCCACTGGACCTATTTTCTTCAAACTCAGTAGTTATGGGTCTTCGGTGATTCCCTAGAGGGGAAATTGAAATTTTTTTTTTAGCTCTAAAACTAACGGTACCCCCCATACACCCGTAATACAAAATCTTATTTATCTCGAAAACGGCTCTAACGATTTTGATAAAAAAAATTAGGTGTGATATAATGGACATGGACTACGTTCTGGTAAAAAAAAATTTGGGGCAAAATGTTATTAACGGTACCTGTCATAGAACCGTTTTTTTTGATTTTCGACTTTCTCATTAACGGCTCTAACGATTTTAACCAAAAATTTTCAGCAGGAGTCCCCCTCAGTTTAAAATAATATTGTATATAAAAATATTCAAAAAATTATTTGTTGGGTTTTTTTGAAAAAAAAATTTTTTTTTGAAAAATCAATATCTATCTTCAAAACCTATGAACGATTATTTTTTGAAATTATTTCCAAAAATCAATATTATTAAATACTTAAAATTCGCATCCCACATTTTTTTCTTGAAAAAATTTAAAGAAATTTCTTATATAAAAAATTTATTTATTTAATAATAAAACGATTTTTTAAAGTTTGTTTGCATAAATTCATACTTTTCTAGAAATCAGACGGCAATTTCATTTTAAATTCATGTTTTATAATTATAAAATGTATCTTTAATTCCAAAGTACTTTTACATAAGAGCAAGTTCGTGCGATCCAGTCGTGCATTTTATTTTTCTTCAAAAGAGGTCACTATAAAGTTTCTATTCATCGTCTCATAGGCCGTCGGAAGAAATGATGTTTCATAATGTCAAATTTTTACAATTGGAATTCCACAAATTGTACGGCTGTTAGTGTTGTGCTTTAGCCAAATTTTCTTCATTTCCAATATATGTACAACAAAGTTTTTGTACGATGAGTAGTTCCTGAGATATTGGTTAGAACGAATTTTTCAAAATGGTGCTAAAACTACAAATAAATACTTAAAGACGCTCCATTTTTTTCCAATAGTCAGAGGCAATTCGCCTATCAATTTCCCGTACCAACATATCCTTCCGCATTTTATGATCACCTCTGGTAAGGAACTAGGATCAACTGCAGTCCTATTGTTGCTGAGCTTCTTTGGTCAGTAGAGATGGCAGAGTGTTTGTAAATCTTTTCTATGTGGTATCAGTAAATAAGTTGCTAATTTGCTGAGCACTGGTAGTCGAAATGCTAGTTGCGTTCTAATAACCTCTAGTTGAGTTCTTTGGAATCCAAGTGACTCGATAAAATAGGTGCTTCCTCTAGGAATTCATCATGCATTTTCTTAACTTGTTTCCGTAGAATATTATTCACCGTTAGACTCCATCAATAACGATCATTCCACCTCAGAAACAAGGCTATATCTAGTTTCGGGCTTATCTCTAACAATTTCACGAGGAATTTTTTTTCGTTCTAAAAAACATACAAAAGTGTATACTATCTTCTGTAAGCGATCTTCCGGAAGATGAACGAAAGATTATCGAAACTTGGTGAAATGTTCAATATATATATTGAAAATGGAGTCTAAATGTAAAAAAGACGGAGTAATGGTAGACAACTTTCAAGAAGACTGAAGATTGAAGAAATCTGAAAAAGTGATTTCCAAAGTGTTTTTGTTACTTTTCAACTGACTCATACTTCTTGGATCACATTATAGCTTTCGCAGTTGCCCCAAGAGTTTTGTACTTAGCTTTGCTTCCAACATAGAAAATTCAAGGAAGAATTTCGACGTTTTCTAACTCTTTCGTTGCCTTGCAACTGAAAAATGTTAGCTAATCTCGAAGTGTACATTTTGCCGAAATAGTGATCCTAATAATTTGGAATCTAGGAACCATTGTCCTTCCCTTGTATATCCACTTGTTTTTTTTATTTGGAATACCAAAATTTTTGGTTTTGTTGGATTAATATCTAAATAATATCGGCTGCAGTATTCTCTGATCCTATTTATCATGAAATATTTCTGCTAGAAAGACAATTTCCTTTGCAAACTTCGAGTCTTTTATCGAAACTTGGTGAAATTTTATTGCTCCTGGCACGTATTCGTAATCATGATACAAAAATAGGCTAAAGAAAAGCGTGGAATTAATGGTAAGTCCATTTGACTCTTACGTCGCAGTTCTGGTGGCGATCGATTCTCAGCAGATTTCTAGGGTACTATTTCTTGTCTCTTGGGAGGCAGTGACGAATCCTCCAAGAGTATCACTTGTCATGAAAAAGTGCTTCTCATCTTAGTCGTTTCAACTCCGCAAAAATTTTTAGTTCTCCTCATTACTGCCGAAAATATCAGCAAAAATAGTAGATTAGAGTTGTTAGACACTAGGCCCAAGATTTTCCTGAACTGTCGCACCAAAAAATTTCATTTTTTTTTTATTTTGTTGAAAAGTGGGTTTAGCTGTGAACCCTATATGACGTCCGAAAAAGTGTTGAAAATCATTCTGATATCGACATTCCGTCTTATACCACAGTTGGGTTATTTTTATTAAGACTTTCTAGTGAATATATCATTTTTGTGAATTAACTAATGGAGCTGAGTTTTAAGAAAAGTGCCCTTCTTTCCACTACATTTCATAGAAACACTTTTTTTTTTTATTTTACCACTTCCAACATTTGTTACCGCACAAATGTTGTTGAAGAACTTGTCCTAAATTTCGTTACCTCCTGACTCTCTACTGTGTGTTTGTCTGAATTCAGCTAGTAAGTCAGTTGAAGACTATTACTACTGAGAACTTTCAATCTCGTATTAAAGAATTAGATTTTTCTGTGGCTTATTGAATCGATCGATTCTACTTTTTTTTAGTATGGGAATTTCATATTTCTTTCAAAACTTCCTGAACATTTCTAGTAGTGAAAGTATTTTGGAACCATCAGTGGTTAGTGGTTAATTCTTTACTTGGCGTACCACTCAACCTTTTTCTACATATGTACTCATATTGTGTCTGTTAAGCAGTTGCTTCACTTGGTCTCGATATTAAAAGTAGCAGCCTGTTCCTTGCATTTACCTTGTCATTCTTCCCAAATAACTTCTGCGTTGAAGTGTTTCATATTTCATTTTGAATTGACGCACACTCAAGGGGATATAAATACCACTTATATGCTAACCGAAACAGTTCGAGCATTAGAAAAGCTTTTAAATCACAATGAGAAGGAAAACCAGACCTTGGTAGATCATTCCAGATTAGTGGAGTGCAGCATTAAGAAATAACCTCTGTATATAACAGTATATAACAGTATGAATGGTGAGCATTCCTAAAAGTGCAGGCATGTCTATTAAGAGATAATTAAATACGCAGATACGAAAAACATTACGGCAATGGGCATGGACATCTTCTGTTACGTTTTTCCGAAACGTATGCCTTTTGTGGTTACTTCCAAGAGTATAAGAAGATCAAATATTGAATTTCCGTTGTTTTACTCAAAACTAGAAAGCCGGAAAGTCTGATACTGATGCGATATATGAGAGGTGCCCATTTAGGGTTGGTTCGCAACCAAATCTTTTTCAGCATCTTGGATAACTTCGAAAATCAATACAGACCCTAGCTCTTTAACAATTGAATCAGAGTAGTTCACGCAATATCTCTGTAATATATGTACAATTCGGATTGTTCGAGACTTTGTTGATTCATTCTATTGCCTCCATCTATCGTAAGTCATTCTTCTGATGGGGTATATTCAAAGATTTCTGAGACTCTTTCAGACAGTCTTTCCCGACAGATCATTAGAGTGCTGCTTTGCTACTCGTATTCCTCTGTTCAGCACTTTCAGGGTGAACGTGATCAATATCTTGTGGTTACGATACCACTAGGATGTACCTTGATTGAGCAGATATGGTGTGAAGTTATTGTTGTGGCGCTGTGAACATCCTTATGTTAACGGCGATTAGTGATTTAGCGGTGACTACAACGCCCAACTATCGAAAGTTTATTTCTTATTTTTGACCTTCTCTTTAACGACAGAACCGAGTAATATGTTAATTAAACAAGCATTAAGTAAGTATAATTAATGGTCCTTCGAGCCGGATTCTGAATTGACCTAGCCCTCGCAGTGAAGTATGATCTTTTGGATAACGAAATTCTTGTCAATAGGTATTTGTGAAAATGTTTGACACTCTGCACTATAGCCAACAATTCTTTCCTCGTCACGCTCTAAATATTTCAACGTTTTACTAAAGTATCCAACTCATTTCTCTGCTCTCGACCATCGATAGAACTCCTCCGATTCCAACTGCCATGAGTGTTCAGTGTAAATATTTTTGCAGGAATCGGATACGTCAGGATTGGTGCAGTAGACATTAGGCTTTTGATATCCAAAAACGCTTCTTCCTATTTTGTAGCCCATTCAAAAATCCGTTTTTTTTTCGAGTTGATTCATGTTGAAAACCATTTCGCTTCACCCAGTGTGCATCAATTCAAGGCAAAGGGAAGCCGCCCTTTTTCGTCACATTATTGAATTTGCGATAATTAACACAGAACCGTTTGCTTCCATCCTATGTTCTGCACTAAAACTACTGGAGAAGACCATGGATTTTTGGATGGCTCTGTGACTTGATCTTTTCGCATTTTTCCAATTAGTTTTCGAACTTCATTTCTAATTGCGAGAGGCATTCGACGTGGAGTTTGAACATGAGTTCTGTCAGTTCAACATATTTTCATAATTTTTGGTTGGTTTGCCCTCCGTTTGACTTCTTGAATCCCAAGCTAGCGGTCTAAGGGCTTAAACAGAGGCTTACGGTATGGGAGACCGGATAATCACTCAGTCGGATTGGCAACCGTTTCAGCACCAGTCAACAAGCTGTTTGGAACAGTGTAGATGGGGTCGGATGAGTGTGGTTTCATTTTTGAACACGGATGACTCCGTGAGAATGTCCACGATTTGCCATATTAATAACTAGGTAACTATGTTACTTTAATGGAGTCAAAACACTTCTTGGAGAGAATCTTCAATATTATACCTTTTTCGTGTAAATGCTTTTTTTGTTTCTATCAATGATTATCTGCACGAATGTCAAGATCCCAAGACTAAGACTAAAATCTTTAAAGCAGCTTAAGATGCCCAACCTCTGTCGAAGTCATGATGTGTACTTAAATATTCGTTCTCATATTCTGGTCTTAACTATTAATTTTTCTTTAGTCTTTCAGCATGCAAACTCACATTTCTCATGAAGTTCCCTAAATATCTGTAAAGAAATTCTTAAAATGTGATGACGACGTTTTGAACTCCCTTTGGGCTTCTATTTCGTTTCATTACTATAAGTGCTTCCCCTCTTGTGATGAGCTCATTCGGGATATGTAATTTCCGTGCCAAAAAATCACTTGTCTGTCTAACTGGTCTTGTTGTTGTTGTGTAAGTTGTTCAATGTCTTTCCAGAGTTAAACTGTCTATCATGCCTTCATGTTTTCTTTATTTTTTTATTTCGGGAAAAATATTTATAAAAATTCATGAGAGTTCCCTTAAGAGTTTGAATGAACGAAACTTTCATGTCACATGTTCATTATCATCATCAGTCTTGCGTGCTGGCATTATGATGTGACGGGAAGTGTGGTGGCGATGATGTGTACGGTGGTGACACTGCGGGTTAAGAGATTTTAATTTTGCGAAATTTATATCACCGACTCATCCTTCCTATTCAACACCATTTAGTGAGCAGTGCAATGTGACAGGCGATGAACTATAACCTCATTCCAGAAAAAGGTAATTTCAGTCTGTGGACGAAGACTGAAAGCTGAAGACCCCATGAAATAAATTTAAAATTTAATCTTTGAATTGAAATAAATTTAAATTGCCTTTTGTGTCCATAGAACGAAGGGCAGCCTAACCACCCCACCGACCGACCGACCGACAGAAAACAGCCATTAAAACCACTAAAAGACTTTTAGTTCCGTTTCCGAGTAGGTACCGACTCTATAAGAATACAAAAGAGTGAAGTACCCTTGAAATTGTGGATTTTCGTCGATGATGCCCACATATGTAGCCATGCAACCGAACAGAAGCATGTGTGGCAGAGGCAAGATAAAGTATCTGGAACTACCATGTGGGGTGAAGGTTATACACTTTTATTGCCTTGCTTCAATATTAGGGTTGGGTGGTGGGTTGTGCCATGTGTGCTTTCGGCACTAACAGTTGATTTTTATTGCCTTTTTTGTTCGGGTGCTCTTACTCTTACTCTGTGGTTGCATTGACGTCATTGCATTACATTGGCAGAACTGTTGGAATCGTCTTGGCCCCCTTCCCCATCACTTCAACTATAGCAATGACATCTACACACGACACGACGATTACTTCGTTGATTTAATGCTCCAGGCATCCAATTTCTATGGCGACTTTACACAATTTATAAAGGAATTTCACACCCCCAAGGGTTTTTGAAAAAGCAAAAAAAAAAATCATCTCTATTTTTTATTTGAAAATTTATTGGATCTTTTCATTTTGAATTTCCCTTTTATGAATGAAAATGTGATGATGGAAAATTCAAGTCGTGTGATGGTTCGTACATGAAAAGACTCAAGTAATTAAGTGTGTGCTTAAACGAAACTACATAATTGAAAATGGTATACTGGGTTGGGGCTTGTATGGGAGCTGATGTGACAAGTTGTGTCATTGCCATGGAATACATTCAAGGTTGCTTTCGATACACAAAAGGGAATCCAAGTGGTTTTGAGGAAGTCCATATAACGTAACGAATTCCCTTAAGTGCAACCCACCCACTCATATTGTGTTATGAAATTGAAAACTATACTCGTACGCCCTAGAATTAAACAAACAATCAAAACTTGTTTAAATGTTTATCTTCGCTTAGCTTGGTTTTTAGTATCGGTTTTTAGTATCGCAAAATTGAATTTAAATTAATATTCAAATCACGAAGGAGTGTATGTGTACCTTCGTAATATTAAATGCAGCTCCTCCTCCGGGGGCTCTAGTGAGCGTTAACAAAGAGGCTAGAGGGTTCCGGTATTCGGGCAATATTTGAACACCCTATACACGTTTTATTAGACAGAGGAATTTTTTTAATAAATTACTAAGCCAGCAGATATGAAATTTCTGGATGAAATTAAATTTATTTTTTAGAAACATTTCAAAATCGTTGCATAATAAGCGGAAGGAAAACAAGGTATAGGGTGGATAAAGTGAGTGATTCCATATATATAAATCTGAACTAATTAAAAGAATTACACTCACAGAAAAACACACTAAAATAAACATTAGACTATTTCTAATAACATTGTAGTTGACTTAAAAAGATGCGATGTTATTCCAACATACAATTCTTGTTAATTAAAAAAATTGGTGAGATTTTGATATAAAATTAGAGCTTAAGTGTACCAAATTCTGTGATATTTTTACAAAGGTTCCTATAAATTTCAATTTTACTACATATCCTTTTGACACCTTATCATGTAGTTATTTTAACATTTGTTTACCTGATCAACTTAACTAGATTTTACTTCAATTTAGCTCTGTATCTGTTCATTTAAACGAATATCATGTAAATGTTCTTAAATTCCAACTATTTTTATAAAATAAAACTTTATCTAACCTGAGAACAATGTTAATTTTACAATATGTCTTCTCATTTTAACACATGTAAGTATTAAAATCCTGTGTATTGTTGAAATAGATAGATAGAAGATATAATTTTATTTCAAGTATTACAAAATTTTGTACATGCTAATATTATTACAAGAATTAAATAATATAATATAAAAATAAAAAGTGGGTAATGGCGTTGCCGTCTGCCTATTGAATATTGATCATTTAACATGATCAACCGTGTTGATAAATTAACAAACTGGTAAGTGGTTAATTTTAAATGATATTTTTGATTATTTTCGATTCAGTAGAAAATCGAAACAATTCAATGTCTTTTTGCGTACTGTCCCGACCTAAAAACTTCTACACAATTGTATATGGGGTTATTTTTTGTGTGAACTTCGAAACGCTTTAGCTCAAATTTCTTAAAAAAAAATAAATTTAGACAGTGCGCGAGCAGAGATATTATTTTTAAATATTTGAATAAATCAAGTGTCATAATCCTAACAAAAATTTATAATGTTTATTCCTATTACAAAAAAAAAATAGCCATCAAAGTGATAGTTTGGGGCAGTAAGACGAACATTGTAATCAACCGTCAGACAAAATTTCATTGCATTTGTAGACACTATTCAGCCCGAATTCAATGCTTAAAAGTGTGTGACACACGTTCGTTAGGTTGGTATTTTTAAACTAAATAGTTAACAAGTTTTGAGTTTTGTTCTATCAGAATATTTATGGAATTTAATGTGAAAAAATAATTCTGCGGAAATTTTCCTCACATGGGAATTAAATCGACTTGGGGTTATTCATTTCCCTTCCTTACAAAAAAGGAAGAAAATCTTCACTTTGCACGAGAGGGTTCTACTACGTGTGAGAAATGGTAACACTTATGATGATCTTAATTTCCTGTTAGAAATTCGTTTATTTACTTCCTACATCGAACTCACACTTTGTAACACTCGTAACATAAACTTGGCACTCCCGTCACAACTTCCGACAAATTTTTGGAAATTTTTTTACTGTTTTGTTTCCTTATTTTCTGAGGAAGATCCATTTTCAGGTTAATATTAGAAAAACAAAAAAAAAACATATAAGACTATAAGTTATTTTACAACAAATGAACATACTCGTATGATGTCCGATTAGAAAATCACCAGTTTTCTAAGGTATCACCTGTATTTTTACTTGCGATATAGGTACTATAGGGCAAGTTCTGCATTTGGAAAAAAAAATCGAACTCGAGATTTTGATCAAAGTTGACATTACGATGATAGCGAAGACGAAAAAAGTGGGTCCGACAATTCCGTCTGTCTGTCTGTATGTCTGTATGTCTGTATGTCTGTATGTCTGTACCTCGAACTACAGCCTAAACTAACAGAGGTATTTTCTTCAAACTCGGTAGTTAAGGGTCTTAGGTGATTCCCTAGAGGAGAAATTGAAATTTTTTTTTTAGCTCCAAAACTAAGGGTACCCCCCATACACCCGTAATGCAAAATCTTATTTATCTCGGAAACGGCTCTAACGATTTTGATAAAAAAAAATTAGGTGTGATATTATGGACATGGACTATATTTTGGTGAAAAAAAAATTTGGGGGGAAATGTTATTAGGGGTACCTGTCATAGAACGGTTTTTTTGATTTTCGAATTTCTCACCAACGGCTCTAACGATTTTAACCAAATTTTTTTTGCAGGAGCTGCTTTGCATTTGAAAAAATAAAAACTAAAATTTTTTTCGAAAAAATAGTTTTTGGATTTTTAAAAAAATAATCCAATTTTTTTTTTGAAAATTCAATATCTCGAAAATCGATACACGATTAAATTTTTAAATTACGTTTTAAAATGTATTTTATTAAATACTAACAATTTGCATATCAATTTTTTTTATAAAAATTTTAAGGAAAATTTAGTACACAAAAAACATGTTTCAGTGTGTCTGTATGTCTGTACCTCGAACTACATCCTAAACCACTGGACCTATTTCTTTCAATCTCGGTAATTAAGAGTCTTCGGTGATTCCCTAGAGGAAAAATTGAATTTTTTTTTTTAGCTCCAAAACTAAGGGTACCCCCCATACACCCGTAATGCAAAATCTTATTTATCTCGAAAACGGCTCTAACGATTTTGATAAAAAAAATTAGGTGTGATATTATGGACGTGGACTATATTTTGGTGAAAAAAAAATTTGGGGGGAAATGTTATTAGGGGTACCTGTCATAGAACGGTTTTTTTGATTTTCGAATTTCTCACCAACGGCTCTAACGATTTTAACCAAAATTTTTATGCAGGAGCTGCTTTACATTTGAAAAAATATAAACTAAAAATTTTTTCGAAAAAATAGTTTTTGGATTTTTAAAAAAATAATACAATTTTTTTTTTTGAAAATTCAATATCTTGAAAACCGATACACGATTAAATTTTTAAATTACGTTTTAAAATGTATTTTATTAAATACTAACAATTTGCATATCAATTTTTTTTATAAAAATTTTAAGGAAAATTTAGTACACAAAAAACATGTTTCAGTGTGTCTGTATGTCTGTACCTCGAACTACAGCCTAAACCACTGGACCTATTTCTTTCAATTTCGGTAGTTAAGAGTCTTCGGTGATTCCCTAGAGGAAAAATTGAAATTTTTTTTTTAGCTCCAAAACTAAGGGTACCCCCCATACACCCGTAATGCAAAATCTTATTTATCTCGAAAACGGCTCTAACGATTTTGATAAAAAAAATTAAGTGTGATATTATGGACATGGACTACATTTTGGTCAAAAAAAATTTTGGGGCAAAATGTTTTTAGGGGTACCTGCCATAGACCCGTTTTTTTGATTTTCGACTTTCTCATTAACCCAAAATTTTTAGCAGGAGTCCCCTTAAGTTTAAAATAATATTGTATATACAAATATTCGAAAAAATATTTAGTGGGTTTTTCAAAAACAAAAAAAAAAATTTAAATCAATATCTTCAAAACCTATGAACGATTATTTTTTGAAATTATTTCCTAAAACCAATATTATTTAGTACTTTAAATTCGCATCCCACATTTTTTTCTTGAAAAATTTTAGAGAAATTTCTTATATAAAAAATTTATTTAATAATAAAACGATTTTTTATGGTTTATTTGCATAAATTCATACTTTTCCGGAAACCAGACGGCAATTTTATGCATTTGAACATTATTATCTCATTAAATCCATGTTTTATATTTATAAAAGGTATCTTAAATACCAAAGTACTTTTACATAAGAGCAAGTTCGTGCGATCCAGTCGTGCATTTTATTTAAATTCAGTTTACAAACTCATTAAAATGCCTTGACCTCAAATTTATAGTTATATTAAATTTTATTGTATTGATTTAAAAATAGTGTCACATCAGTAACAATGAAAAATCTATTTTTTGTCTCTGTATAAATTTGTTAAAAATGAGTGGGCGTCTATTCCGGCTGTTTTGGGAGTGGGTGGGGCTATAATTTACTAAAAGAAAATATAGAGAGAATTTAATAGAATAAAATAATATTAAATTAAGTAAAATACAATAAAATACAATAAATAAAAATAAAAATAAAATAAAATAAAATAAAATAAAATAAAATAAAATAAAATAAAATAAAATAAAATAAAATAAAATAAAATAAAATAAAATAAAATAAAATAAAATAAAATAAAATAAAATAAAATAAAATAAAATAAAATAAAATAAAATAAAATAAAATAAAATAAAATAAAATATGTAAAATAAAATAAAATAAAACAAAATAAAATAAAATAAAATAAAATAAAAAACAAAATAAAATAAAATAAAATAAAATAAAATAAAATAAAATAAAATAAAACAAAACAAAATAAAATAAAATAAAATAAAATAAAATAAAAAAAGAATAGTACATATTTTTTTTTTAAATTAATGTTTTGAATCAAACAGATTTGTGGCACCCTTCCAACAAGACGAATCGAAAAAACCGGTTAAAAAAAAGAACCCAAATGAGGGCTTTTAGCTCCTTATATCCTTTAGGGGGAACATTGGTATGGCAAGAAATTGGTACAAACAACTGCTGACTGTAATTTACGCGGAGAACAGTTGAAGAATGCTAAGAGCAGTCATCCCTACTCAATGGTCGTAACCATCTTGGTTTATCTTGTCTGGGTCAAATTAATTTAGAAGTCAATAGACTTTCCAAAAGTTGAGGCTTTGATGATGGAAAACACACTATAACTAAGACACATCTGTTGTTTCTGAAATTGTTCCCGAAAAGAAATTGTTAAAAGTGGTTTCAGCAATATTCTCAGTCTCTACGCGCCCTTGAAGATCGTTCACCGACCAATAAGTATCGGTTACAGTACTATTTATCAATGTTCAGTCTTATTTAATAGTTCATAGACGCATAGAAGATAAGTCTGTACCATTGTACTTGTAGGTCTGGAAGAAGCTGGGCTTTTCTAAAAGCAAAACTTGCTGTGTTCGGAAAACAGAAAGAATGCAGCTGAATACCATGCGTGTAAAGTTTCTGTTTTTTTTTATAGGCAGTGAGCTCCAAAAAATGCATTTATTAATATTTTTTACTGATGAATGAGTAGACTCTGTCGCGAATATTGAAAAAATATTGTGGATTGATGAAAGGTGGGGAAGTATTCACTCGATGTACCCTTGCAATAATACATTTTTAAAACATAACAATAAGTTCTGATAGAACTAAATGTCGAAACGAGGTCTATTCGAATAGCCTGAGGTTAATCAAGATACAGCAAAACTTCAACAGAGTTTTTTTTATGACAATCAATTCTGTAATATTGTTCTGATTTAATTTTATTGGAATCAATAAAATTGTTAGAGGTAGTGATATAAAAAGCCACTGGTATGAGCAGATTGGGAGTAATGTGATACTTAATGAGCAAGAATTTTAAAAATTATAATTTCAATCTGTGGGCCAAGAAAGGAAAAAGGATTGTTGATAATTTCAAAGTATTTTATAAAATTTTAAAATTGTGTGTGCGCGTACAGTTGGTGCGAGTATTGACCTACGCATTCTTTCTTACTGCACTGGCATTAAAACAGAATACACTATATTTCCAGAAGTGTGTTAATTAATTTAATTTGGGATTTGAATTTGGACATTTTATTTCCTTTGAAAAAAAAAATCTTATTACTCAAAGAGTTTCCCATGATGGAACTCAACGCAGTAATGTACAGTACTTAGTTACAATTTTTGTATTGGTCTCAAAAATATAATAATTTTGATAAAAAAAACATCACAATTTCGGTTTCTTTTGTTTCAAAATGGTGGTGGCTATGGACGACGTACATACGTTAGAAAACTTAAAATACATATAAAAATACTAAAATTATTCTAATCTTGGTAACAATTCAAAATTATTTATGACAAATTGACTTCATTTTTTTTTTTTTTTTTTTAAATATTTGCTTAAATACAAAATCATCTAGGTTAAAGCTTTTGAAGCATTTAACCTCAAAAATAGTTCTAAAAACGTTAAATTTTGATAAAATAATTATTTATTTACTCATAAGTCTTTTCGATTGGAAGAAACCTAAAAACGCTATTCACCTTTGAAATTATAAATTTTATAGAAATTTAAGAAACAAATTTAAGCCAGTTTTGTGTTCTTATAATGAAGCTACAATTTAAAAAAAACATTGACCTGGTTTTGAGATATTGAATTATCCTATTTTGAATTTCTTTTCAAAATTCCAAAACATATACATACATACATACATGCATATATATTAAATGAAGAAAAACAAAAGGTAAAATAATATATTGTTTTTTTTTTTTAAGTTTTGGTACTTATGGAAGATTTTAAACATTTTAGTAGCTTTTGTATATAAAATTTAATCTTTATCTGTTATACTGATACTGGTAAAGTCAAAAATAAAAAAAAAAAAAAGAAATGACTCTATTTTGTTCATTAAATTGTAATAATTTAGCAAAACGGAAAAAAATAACGAAATTCTAGGCGATTTTCCAAAAATGTGTTACATTTGTTTGGTAGATATATACCATTATTTTTTTTATAAACGAACTTCTTTTTTTAATTCTTGTAGGTTTAAAAAAATATTAATTATTATTAGTTTATTATTATTAGTTTTCAAAAATCAACTCTTAATTTCTTTTAAAATCAAAAACTTAAATAAATAATATTATTCTGACAAAAACTATTTTGAGAAAATCGTAAACAAAAAATATGTGTAGGTACAGGGTGCGTTTTATGTTCCAGGTCAATGTTTTCTTGACATTTTTATAATTTATTTTTTATTGATAGATTATAAGTCTTTAATATTATGTATGGCATATGATGTCAAATGAGCGGCTCTGGCTGTAGAAGTGTAGAGCCTAGGTGAGCTCTTTTTATCACATTTAGCATAACAATTTCGCAGATTTCTGTTGTAATTTCAGCAATTTCGTTTCTTATATTGTCCTTAAGAATTGAGGTTGGTTTGCGGATTTACACGTTTTCCTTTAAATGTTTCCATTAGAATAACAATATTTAACAATATTTGTCCAGGTAAAAAATATCTCATAAAATTCGCATCGTAGAAGAAGCTGTGTGTGCTGTGGCAAGTATATGATCAATATATCCGATTTTTATTTTTACGAACCATTTAGAACCTTTAATAGCTCGCAAGTAAAAATATTGCTTCTTTTTCATACGAATTAAGTCCAATTGCTGTGTTATGGTATTTGACATTTCTGGTGTGATCTTTATAGAATTTAAGGGTAACATTATTTCTGTCTTAGGTAAAATGTTACAGTAATGTTTTGAAAAAAGGTGTGTGCTGAACCATCGCGTATATATGCATTTTTTCCTAAATGTGTCATATTGACCTGGTTAAATGTTGAAAATATTGGAACATGCTCTCGTAAGAAACTATTAGTCTATTACGCAGGTTAAGTACACTACACAACTTACCCACTGTAAACTGCACAACATATATACCAAATATATTGATGTAAATGACGGTTTTGGCAATAATCAATTATAGACCAGTTAACTTACTTTAGCAACGTTTATGTATTTTGAGCTTATAATAATAACCACTGTAAGTTAGTCAATTCTTAGTCAGTCAGACATAAGTACACAGTACACTTTTTAACAACCGAAGAGTACTTTTGTCTCTTTTTGATTTGCAACTTAAACTGACGTTTAAACTTAAATATAAGTCCCATCCTTGGACTGAATTGTTTTGAAGATTAATGGCTACAATTGGTCATTATGTTAGGGCTCCTCTTCAAGTGACATTCTACTCGACATGCATGACATTTTTTTTTTGCTTTTCAAAGGTACACAAACAAACTTGTTGAAATAAAATGTTTCCTTTGTCCTTTGTATAATGAAAATTCCGACTTCATGTCATTAACAACATTCGAAACTCATCACCAATAAATTCTCTCTTCACCCTGACATCTTGTTTAAAGACCGCCGCAAGGCTCTGCACACAAAAACATAGCCCCGTCATACATATATTTGCGAGTATATATCTACTACAAAAGTCAATAAATACTTCAACTCACACAACAAGCAGCAACCCGACCCTATTCAACCGCAAATAAACTTGTCAATCAGACACAACACACATTTTTATGCACTCTGTACAACATGTGCTGCCATCTTGTGATAGTCATCATCGCTCCAATTCCTTTCAAAACATTTTAAGAGCTATTTCAAATTTATAACATCTCGATTTGCACATATTCTCGGCATGTGTTCGTGATGATGTGCGCGATCTATCTATGAGTATATTTGAGAATGCCTTGAGATGATGTCTGATGATGACCTTCACGAGGGCCACTATACCTACCATAAAACAAGGTATCTTACTCTGAATGGCATTTGTACACCTTTTAGCACACTGCAAATTGGAATTAGATACTTAGAGGCCAAGTGGCATGAAAATACACACATCGGCATCTCCATTGGCATAGGTGTACAAAACACCATCAGAAAAGCCTCTGGCAATCGTCTTTAGGTAAATTCTTCTCTTGCCTTTTGCTCCTCCGGAGCTCCACATATTTGTTTGCAAATTTATTTTTAACTCACTGAGCCATCACTTTACTTGTACGTGAGTGTAATTTTTTTTTTGTTTACAATGGAATTCATCCTTTGGTCGTTCACCATCGCATCGCACATTCAAATAGATACTTTTGTATCTTTTCACGAGAAAACGTATCTAAATACTTTGAATTGATGATAGGTACGCGCTCTAATACAGCGGGTGTTTGAGTGCGTTTTCACGTACCACATATAAAATTCATATTAAATTATCTTATAGTTGTGAGCTAAAATTAATGGATGACTAAAGAGTTTTCAGTACAAGATTATGTAGATAGATAAGATACATCACTCGCACTTTCCATAGATTTTCTATTTAAATTGTTTTCTCAAAACGTGTGAAGATACAAATAGCTACATTGTTTAATCAATAAATTTCACCTTATTATTCGCAACCTACATCTTCCAGACAAGACAAATAGCCCCTGCTACTGCTACTCCATGATTCAATTAATGAATATGTGAAGTGTATCTTCGAGAAGTTAATTGAATCATTCATCCAAAAGAACATGGATCCCACAACCTGGAATTATTGTAGAATTTATATTGATACATTCACATGTTTATGGAGATTGTTGAAACCTAATTGACACACGCAACTTGCCGGAAATCAACACCCCACCCACCTTTGTCAGTCTTTAAGAGACTTACAACTTCTGACCGAAAACACACCTTGTATCGTTTGTTGCTGCTGTTGTAGGCTCAGAATAATGAGAAAATCTTGATTTGTAGACCATTAAGGTGTGACCTTGCTAATGAGTATTTTTTTTTTGTACACCTAATACGAGCTATTGTAAGCCCAAAGCTGGCATGATAGTGTGAATGGTCATTTAATTGACAGTAAACACTTGAAACACGAGATGGGCTTTGAGATACGAGCAAACAAATATTATGAATGCAAAAGAGGCTGAAGCTATTGTAAAGGGTTTTCCAATAAGAGGTGTTATTTTGATATTCAAAGAAAAATGGCATTTTTGGAGATAAATGATCGGATGTTTATTTCATTATAAAGAGGAAGGTATGCCGTTAATAATGGAACACAACATCAGCCAAATGGCCGCCAAGACCACGCTTACAGGACCATATTCTTTTCATGAAATTTTTCATAACCAAATCGCAAAGTGGCTGCCCTATGTCCTCGATAGCCTCACGAATTTCATCTTTGAGGTCTTGAATCGACGCTGGGCTGTTGGCGTAGACCTTATCTTTCACGTGGCCCCAAAGGAAGAAGTCGCAAGGTGTTAAATCACAAGATCTCGGTGGCCAATTGTGATCACCTCTTCGAGAGATAACACGGTCCGGAAACTTTTCCCGTAAAAGATCGATGGTTTCATTGCTTGTGTGGCACGTAGCGCCGTCTTGTTGAAAGTAAACGTTGTCCAGATCAATACCATCCAATTCAGGCCATAAAAAATCATTAATCATCTCTCGATAGCGCAATCCATTGACCGTAACTGTTGCTCCAGCCTCATTTTCGAAAAAGTAAGGTCCAATGACCCCGCGGGACCATAAACCGCACCAAACAGTCACGCGTTGAGGATGGAGAGGCTTTTCAACAATAACTCTTGGGTTTTCCGAGCCCCAGATGCGACAGTTTTGCTTGTTGACGTAGCCTCCGAGGTGGAAATGGGCCTCATCAGTCAAGATGATTTTTCGATGAAATTCCGGATCATTTTCATGCATTTCAAGGACCCAATCAGAAAAGACACACACACGGCCATTTGGCTGATGTTGTGTTCCATTATTAACGGCATACCTTTCTCTTTATAATGAAATAAACATCCGATCATTTATCTCCAAAACTGCCATTTTTCTTTGAATATCAAAATAACACCTCTTATTGGAAAACCCTTTATAGGGAAGTTTTTATATAATACAAGTTTTTAGATGAAAATTAATTAGTTTTTATCTGAAAGATTTTTGTAAAGCATTTGAGTGTTGGTTTTTGTTAGAGCTTACGATAGTGAAGTCAACAAATATGTTTGCTGTTCGTGTGTCTTTCATCCCTTGCCTTTGTGTCTACCGAGGTAACTAGTAAATGAATGAACGGATTTACTTTAAATTTGGCATTTAGTACCTACAATTCTCTATAAGAGAAAGTGGAACTTGCTTAAGCTAACTTTTCATAGCAGAGTTTAATCTTAAACTTTTTGAGTGAGTTTCATGTTTTATGAATTTTTTTTTTGTATTTTGGAAGTATTCTCGCGCTTTTCGTTAGTGAATTGAACAATTTTCTTTTAATTTATCACAAAAAGTACGGTACGTCTGAGTGATAGAAAAAACATTGTATAACAAAATTTTACAACAAAACCGGTCAAATTGTTTGCCTAGAATTATTATGAGCCTCGGATTACAGTACAGTCTGGATAACATGAACTAATTATTGCACGGCCTGTTCACACTTTTTAATTTTTTTCTAATGAAAAAAATTTATTTTTAAATTTTTTATTGGTCAATACTTTTTGCGCAGCCATTTCATTTTATTATTTACAAATTTATAGGTCGATTCTTCGTCTTCATCTTCAGCAGAAATTGTCACTTCTTCGAATTCATCTTCCGCAGCCACTTGTAAAATCAATAAACGATTTTCAAGAGATTTTTACAACTGTGATGAACACTGTGCAATTTACCGTTTCAAGCTTTGCGACAGTATAATATAATTGTGTGTTTGCAAGACATGTGCTCAATGAAGAACGTTCGAGAAGAATTGGACGTAGCCCTGTTCTTTTACATTAAGGAGGTTTTTAATGTTCACCCTATAGAGCATTCTGTATAAAAAATTGGTATTCACGTATCTTGGGGGTTAACGCTTTCCAGACATCACTTTAATAAAAATAAAAAAAATAAACGAACGACTGCATCGCACGACCTTTTTCTTATGTACCTTATATCTTAATTTAAATTTTTTTATCGTAAAAATTTACCGAAAGAAAAAAATTTTTTGTTTCGGCGCCTAGACCGTTTTCGAGAAAAATAAGATTTTCAAAAAACCATTTTTTAACATTTGTATGTTGGGTAACGTTAATTTTATATAAAATAAAATTGTTTTCTCCCATCTTGAAGATTGTATAATAAAAGATTTTAACTGTCAAGCTTTAAGAAACTCGAGCATGGGGTTTTTGAAACATTGAGTTAAAAAAAAAATATTTATTTTTAATTTTAAAATACAGAAATATCCAAAATTAACCATAAAAAAAATGCTCTTGAACGGTTGTACCCTTTTTGGGAATATCAAAAAAACAAAAAAAATGGTTCTAGGGGGGTTCCATTAATAACCATTTTTCGGAAATTTTCTCTAAGCAATAACTAACCCTAACTAACTAAATGATTTTTTTTTTTTAAATCTGTGGATAAGTTTTTGAAAAAGAAAATATTTCATAAAATTTCGAAAAAAAAAATTAGTATCGCAGGTACCGTTATTTTAGTCTTAATAAAAAAAAGAAGAAAAATGTGGGGAAAATTTTCAAAATGCTATCGACCAATATTCAAAAAATCGGCCGTTTAGGCTGTAGTCAAACAGACAGACTTGCGAGAACCACTTTTTTCGTCTTCTCCATCATTAAATCTGATCAAAATCTCGAGTTCCACTTTTTTTTACCAATTTCAACATTGCGATATCGAAAATTAAAAACTTTAACAACTCTTTTAGTAGTTGGAGCTTTAAAATTCTATGTGACTTTTAACGCAAATATGAATCCAAGCCAAGAAAAAAAATCATATATTAATATGTACTTGGTTTTGTAAAAAAAAAAAAATTTCAAAACATTTTTAGGAAAAAAATGTGGTGCAACGATTTTAACTTTTTATTGCTTTGCAAGCAAAAATTGAATTTTGTTAAAAAAATCGTTTTCAGATTTCGAATTTTCTTAAAAAAAATGTAATGTTTTCAAAAATACAAGCAAAAATTATTTTTGAGTTTTGATATGTAATGTTTTTTTACCTGCGACTTATAGGAACTATAAGGCAAGTTATGCATTCGTAAAAAAAATCGAACTCGAGATTTTGATCAAAGTTGACATTACGATGATAGCGAAGACGAAAAAAGTGGGTCTGGCAATTCTGTCTGTCTGTCTGTTCGATTACAGCTAAACGGCTCGGCCGATTTTCTTCAAACTTGGTAGATATGGGTTTTAATTTTTTTACCCCCGGATGTTTTTTGATTTGATTTTTTATGACCAAAAATAACGGTACCTGCCATACGATTTTTTTCCGAAATTTTATAAATATTTTTTTTTTCAAAAACTGTCCCTGCTATTTTCTTAAAAAAACTTCAAAAAACTTAATTTAGTTAAACCTAGGTAATGGTCGAAAAAAATTTACAAAAAAATGAGTAGTTTTGGTACCCCCCTTGGGACCATTTTTGTGGATTTTTAAAATAAACTTTCAAAATTTTTTTTTTAAAATTCAATATTTCGAAAACCCCCCGCTCGATTTTTTCAAAACTTGATAAATAAAAGTTTGAAAAAATAATCTACAATATATGAGCAAAATAAATTCATTTTACCTAAAAATAACGGTACTTTCCATACAAATGTTAAAAAATGGTTTTCGAAAATCGTATTTTTCTCGAAAACGGTTCCGAGAATTTTGCTTAAGTTTTTTTTCTTTCTATTATTTTTTAATATCTGTAATTTAATAAAAAAAAAATTTCAAAACAAGATATTACTGACTGTACCTACCATAGAACGATTTTTTAAAATTTTGAATTTCTCATTATTAGCACAACGGATTTTAATGAAATTTCGTAGAGAGAAGCTTCTAAAATATTTAAAAAACATTGCATTTCAAAACTTTAAGAAAAATATTTTTTTGAATTTTGAAAAAAAAAAATCAATTTTTTGTTTTTTGAAAATTCAGTGTCTCGAAAACGGCTCAATACTTTTTTGTAAATTTAATTTTTATTCATACAATAATAAAAACTTCAAATTGGCGTACCAACATTTTTTCTTAAAAATGTTTTAAAATTTTCTTATATAAAACCTTATTTTTTAAGAAACCACTACAAAGACTTATAATTTTTGTTCTTGCATAAATCTATATTTGCTTGAATCACATGGCATTCTATTCTTACCTTTAACTACTAAAGAAGTTTTTTTTCAGTCATTTAAAAAATGAATTTTATTTTTATGAACAGTTTCTCTAATAACATTCATTTTTGAAATTCTTAGTCTTTTACATAGGAGCAAGTTCGTGCGACCCAGTCGTGCATTTTATTTTTAAATGTCATTAAAAAGAGAGAAAGAAAAACATCGGAAAAATGGTTCTCCTCTGGTAGCTAATGTTAGTTACGAGTATGTCTAAATTTCAATTTTTCTATTGAAGTATACATAGATTGCGAAAATTGAGCAACCCCGATATTTTTTATTAAAATTCTGCAATTTTCGAAAAAAAAAAAACTGTCCGTCTGTTCCATAAACTTAGTAGATATGTACGAGCACCATTTTTAAATTTCCCCTCCACACATTTTTCCTGTTTTTTTTTTTTTTACAATAAAATTAACTTTATCTACCAAAAATTTTGTTTTTGAATTTTTTTAAGTATTTATTTTTCTCAATAAAGTTTTCCACAGATTTTTTTAAATTTCATTTAGTAAAAGGTAGTATGGTTAAACAAGTATAAGTTTTTTTCAAAAAAAAAAAGAAAAAAAGAAAAAAAAAATAGTTTTTAATAACCTATAGAACCATTTATTTTTTTCAAAAGTAACTAATTTTGATGGATTTTTGCATTGCTAAACCCCTCCAACAAGTTTGAATTGTACTGTGTATTAAAATTTGCGAAACAAAATATTAAAAACGTGTTTTTTTTTAAACTAAATTTTTTTGAAACTTGACAATTTTTCAATACAATTCAAAAGATGTGAGTAAAAAAAATTATTTTATCTAAAAACAACAAACGTTAAAAAATGGTTTTTGAAAATCGTATGTTACATGAAAACGGCACCTAGAATTTTGATAATTTTTTCTTCTTTCGATCAATTTTTACGATCTATAATTCATTAAAAATGAAATAAACAACTGGATCGCACGTACTTGCTCCTGTGTAAAAATACTTTAAAATTTAAATTTGCATACAAACATAAAGACATGGTTTTAATTAGAGCAAAATACTCAAATGCATAAAATTTCCCCCTGAATCCTATAAAAGGACGCAAACAAAGTGTAAAAATCGTTATATTATAAAGTTAATCTTTCATAAATTTTTTTTTTAATTTTTTTCTGGAAAAAAGTTTGGGATGCCAATTTAAAGACTTAAAAAATTATTTTAAAAAACAAATCGTTTTCAAGGTATTGATTTTTCAAAAAAATATTGTTTTTTTTTATTTTAAACCAAACAAATACTTTTCCGAATATTTGTATATATATACATATGTACAATATTATTTTAAATTCAAAGAAGCTATACTCGATACAAATTTTGTTTAAAATCCTTAATGAGAAAGTCGAAAACCAAAAAAAAAAAAAAAACAGGTACCGAGAATAAAATTTAAAAAAATATAAAACTTGCCCTAAGTACCTACATACGAGTATATCGCAAATAAAAATTTTTAAATTAAGATTTTTCAACTATACCTACCATGGAACCTTTTTTCGAATTTTGAATTTCTTCTTCTAAAATCTTTCAAAAACATTGCATTTCAAAACCTAAAACTAAATTATTTTTGAAATAAAAAATAATAATATTTTTTATTTGACAATTCGATATCTCCAAAACAGGCTAATCTTTATTTTGAAATTTTATTTTTATTGGTTACCAATACAAAAATTTAAGTTGCTATTCCAATTTTTTTTCTTAAGAGTGTTTTAATTTTTTTTTTATATAAAAGTAAATTTTTTTTAAACCGCTACAATGATTTATAATTTTTGTTTTTGCATAAATTAAAATTTGCTTGAGAAATCACATGGCATTTTGGTTTCCTCTCCAACTACTAAGGGAGTTATTTTAGGATTTAAAAAAAAAAGAATCTTCTGAACGTCTTTCTCTGATAAAAATCTCTTTCCAGGCCATAGTTATACATTGAGTCAGCATTCTCAATGCGTGACTCATTTTCTATAATCTGATTGATTAGATTTTTGCTTAAAGAAATTCAATTTATATAATAAAGATTTAATTTAAAAACTATTTTCATTTAAATTAATTTTTTTTTTTCATTAAATATTTTGAAGCAAATTCAAAAGTAGTGTTTTCAATCGATTTCTATACAAAAAACTTCCACGTTTTCATAATAAATATTAGATAATATAATTGCTCCCCGCTGTCAATAGTTATAAGAATAAGGTACCCCAAAAATAAACTGTCTTACTCTAAGTGTTCGGCTTGGAGCGTATATATGTATTTATCTGAGACAGTAAATCAGCACAATCAATAACAAAGCATTTCACGAATAAAAAAAACTCTATACATTCTACGCTTCAAATCAAGAATTTGCATTGGACTTCTATTGGAATTAACTTCGTGTGGTCCCAAAATTATTACCAATTTTGTTAAGATTTTTAAAATGATGTTTAGAGGGGTTGGGGTGAAAATAATGTATGGGTCATAGTACCGGATTTAAAATACTGTATGTCAAAATACTGTATTTCAAAATTCTGCATTTGAAAATGCTGTAAATAGGTTGAAAAATAAAAATCTTATAATCCCGTTTTTTATAATCCCGTTTCTTATTACGACACGTATAAACAGTGAGGTACTCGTATCTAAGCAACCCCCTTGCTTGGGCCAGGGTTGCGAATTTTTGAATTAAAAAAACCATAAGTCATAAGTCTGTAGATGATTAATTTGTGATTTTAAAAAAAATCTAATTCGTAAGTTAGTTAATGACTTATGATTTAAAAAAAATTAATTCATAAGTTACCAAGTGACTTATGAATTAAAAAAAAATTAATTCACTAACTATAAGTGACTTATGAATTAAAAAAAATTTAAGTCATGAGCAAGTTAGTGACTTATGAATTAAAAAAAATAAATTCACAAGCTACCAAGTGACTTATGAATTAAAAAAAAAATTAATTCATAAGCTAGTTGGTAAATTAAGCTTGTTTTGACCACATAATTACTTAATTATTAACGAAAGTAGATTTCAAGCTTTTTTGTGTCATAAAATTATCATGCAAGCTTATAAATTTTCCAATTAATATTTTTTTAATCAGAATTTATCCATTAGCTTATGAATTAATTTTTTTTTTAATTCATAAGTCACTAAGTAACTCATGACTTAAATTTTTTTAATTCATAAGTCACTTGGTAGGTTGTGAATTATTTTCTTTTTAATTCATAAGTCACTTACTTTCTCATGACTTAAATTTTTTAAATTCATAAGTCACTTGTAGGTTTTGAATTATTTTTTTTTAATTCATAAGTCACTAAGAAGCTTATGATTTGAATTTTTTTAATTCACAAGTCACCAACTGACTTATGAATTAAATTTTTGTAATTCATAAGTCAGTAACTAGCTGCTGAATTAAATTTTTCTTAATTCATAAGTCACCCACTAGCTTGTGAATTAAAGCCAATCTTAAGCTAAAAAGTGACTTATGCTTTTGCAACCCTGGCTTGGGCACACTATAGGATTTGGGGTAGGTGCGAGGTTGGGTGTATGCTAAGTTTCTTTAGCATTTTAAGAATCTGGAAAATAACCAACATAAAATCAATACTTCCACGTGTTCATGCATTTCGTTGATGTTTGAAAGCTTGTGTTTTGCTCATAGGTACAGCATTTTGAGATACAAAATTTTAAGATACAGTATTATGAGATACAGTATTTCGTACATACTGCAGTATTTTGAAATACAATATTTTGAAATACAGCATTTTGACCCGCTCCCGTTTAGGCCACCTGCATTAATCTTATAAAAACCATTTTTTTTTAAATATAAATATTAAATTTTAAAAAAATGTTTTTTGTCCCAATAAAGAAATTTAAGAACATAGGCAATCTAATTTCAAATTATTGTAAATAGTCATTAGATTTCGATTAAAATTTTATTTCAGTGAGCCTCATTGCTCAAGAAATTGTAACGTTTAAATCGGTCATCCAAACACGGATGCTGAAGCACCCAATCGCCGCTTATTCTAACTCATCCAATGGCATAATGGTTGGTGCATTTGATTGTTATGCTGAAGGTCTTAGTTCGATTACCAGTCGCTGTAAAAATGATTGGGGAGTGAAAAATGATTTAATAAGTGTCAAAGTGCCCCTTTTGAAACCCTAAAATCAACTAGTTGAATATGTACATTAAAAATTAGTTCTTCCATCAGATATCATCAACTGTGTTCTCGGAAGTGATTATCGACTTTGACCCAATATCCGCCATTGACGAAATAAATCTCCATTTTTGACATTTGTGTACATATATTACTTCCTAAACTAATTTTGTATACAAATTCTTAACATTTCTAGGCCACTGCCAGTCGTGAGCCATATGAGAACATTAAAGTCCCATTTCTTTGATTAACTCACAATGATCCTACCTAAGCCTCAAACTTCTCCAAAGACTCCCTTCGGCTTCGGCATCAAACAAAAGCACTTCGATGTCCCTAATGACTTCCAAAACGACCATAGTTCTGCCGTTACGGTCTTACTGTTGATCTATATTGAGTGATAACCGCCTGAGCCCGAGGCATGCCATTCAATGTGACCTCATTAGGGACATCAATAGAGGGTAATCAAATGTTAATGGTTATCCATCCATGATATATCCATATTCCAGAACTCGAACTCCATGTGTGTTCGGTTGGCTGGCAATGTGAAAACACACCACGAGTGTGGGTCGGTTTTCTTTTTTCTTCTGAGGACTACCTACTTAACAGAAAACAAAAAATAAAAAAAACAAATAACCTTTCCATTTTCTTTTCTTGGAAACTGGAATATTATTAACTTCTCTCAATTTTCATTTTTATTTATTTTTTTATTTTACATAATCAGTGCTGACAGCTACCGGTTTTTCATTTTCACTGAATTAATTTATTATTTCTTTTGAGAAATTTATATTCAAAGTTTGAATGATGATGATGATGTGGTTGTGGTGTGTACTGGTGCTGGTGCTGGAGGGCTGTACCAGTATACCCTCCTGTTCTGGAATTCTATTTATATAGCCAACAATATCTGACAGTGTATAATGTGAAATTTCATTGTATGGGGTAAAACGTAAGACTTAGCGCGCATGCATGTGATGGTTATTTATTTATTTAAATCCAGATCCAGTGTTGTTCCAGAATTTCTAAGTGCATTCTCAAGAAGAATGAGAATTTCATACAAAAATTCTTTATTTTTTTGTTGTTGGTTTATTTGTCGATTTACGAGTATACGTATGTATGTACATATATGCGGGGAGAAATAATTCTTTTGTTTGTGGGTGAGAACCAGTTCAGTTCTGCCGGAGCTGCGGCGTCGGCGAAGGCAATGCTTTTCCAAAGAACTTGCAGAATGCAATAAGGACGATGGATTTTTTTTATTGCGAAAATGAGAATGAGAATCAGATTGAGAATTTATGACAGATTTGATTTATTGAAGGGGCGATATGAGGTTTTTTTGGAATTTTTATTTTAAAAAAGAATTATTTCCAGTCTTCAGACGTTTTCATGCCCAAGAAACATCGATTAATTTTACGTTTACTTTGCAAAATAAAATGAGGTATTTTTTTTAATTCGCAAAGAGAGTATTTTCACCTCCTAGGTCTGACAAAAGTGCTGGAATTTCACTATAACTCTTTCATCTCCCATACACTGGTACTTTTGAGTTACATGTGTATCAGATAACCTCACTGAAGCTGCACAATGGTTGAGAGTTGTAAGTTACTCACTAGGTCCACCATATTTTAATTTATTTAATTCTTGTTTTTGGTAGTTTGTTTTTAAAACTAGACCTCATTGATAAGTCTTCTTTATTTTTTCATTAGTTGGTTTCATTAAGCCTGATAAAAAACAATAATAAATAAATAAGTTAGACGTTCGAAGACAGCCCAAACCATTCCTTTGTGCGTGTTAACGTAAATTGTAAGTAAGTCAGGTGCCATTGTTTTTGGTTCTGAAATAAACAAAAAACGCTTGGTGTGAATTATAATCAAAATCTCGAAACACACATTTATTTTTTCTTAAAAAGATTCTTGGCAGAAGGCTAATCCAAAAGTGTAAAAAAATGCTTTTAGTGGGTTTCTAAATTGGCGCATGTACATTTTGGCGGTTTGTGGCGACCATGTTGCTTTGGTGACATCTGTCAAATCTATTGTTTATTATTCAGTTACTGATGTCAAATAACTATGGCAAGTGCCAAGATTGAACAGCACGTCCAAGTAATAAAACTTTATTATCAAAATGAGTGTTCGTTAGTTGCGCACATTTTTTTTTTAATTCATTTTTATTTTCATCAATCTTAAAACTATCTTAAAGATAGACAAAAATTCATAAAAACCAGCCTAATTATCCAATAACTTAAAACTAACTTACTAAACTATATCTTAAATCTAATACCTTTCGGCCTAAAAAAACTATTTTCTATTCAAAAATTCAAACTAAGTACATATATCTATTTTTTTTTTGTTTTCTCGAGAAACTTTAAATAAATTCGGATTCTTTAACTTTTTATATTTTTTATATAAAACATACAAAATAGTTGTTGGGCAACCCTGACTGTCCCTACCTAAGAAAACCCTTAAAACTATGTAAGTCGGCAAAGAAAACTTGTCGATAGTTGACAAGTTGTCAACACCAACCAACCACCAAAACTGGCTCTCCTGTCTCACCCTGTCCTTCAGATCCCGATCGGACACAGTGCTACTGCACCGAAGTCGCTCTGCTTCGTCTTGTGCGAGGACGTCTCGACTATAAAGGAGCCGCCTATCCACAGTACTACGGCCGACGTGGTGGATTAGCGGAACCGCCTCTCTATTCTGGATCAACCCTAGCCTATCTAAATAGAGAAATGCTGAGGTCATCGCTCTCGCAATGTGACTCCGAATCAGCTTTATCAAAAAATTATCTATTCTGTTAATGTTGGCTCCGTTGTATAGTGTCCTGTTGGAATAGTAATGTTTGTACTCCGACTCTGGTGTTCTGTGTAATCCAAGGCAACGTCTAAGACACTGCCTCTCAAACACCCGAATCTTTTTTATTTGAGATGGGGCAACGTTGAACCACATCGGGCACCCATAGACAAATCACCTTCACCCTGGTGTCAAGCCGGCTGCTGTAAAACAACCGTTTCGTCAGGGCAAAGGCTCCCCTAGCCCTGTTCAGAGCAGCATTTATACATATGTCTGTCGAAATACAAATACTGATCCAACCAGATGCCAAGGTACTTTATCACACTTTTACTCGCCAGTGGTTGCCGGTGCTGCTCTACGATCATCAGCTTACGCCAGTTCTTTCTAATATCCCTAGGGGCTCTAGCCAACGGAGTCCTAAACAGAATCGTTTCACATTTCTGAAAGTTGATTTTCAACTTCCAGTCATCACAATATCGCTGAATCTTGTCGAAGTAACGCTGTAAGAGAATTCTGATAACTTCAACTTTTGTAGCTGGTTTGTACGCTATTAGGTCATCGGCGAGTTCAACGCTCCCTGTTGAAGACCATTCTTAATATTGAAGATTGCGGTAGAAGTTACATTGCCACTTTTGACAACAAACTTTCTACCATTAAGCTTGTCATAAAATATATATAATAGTGGTTTACTTATGCTGAGTCTAGTCAGTTTTAGATAGAGACCCTCTAACCATACGGTGTCGAAAGCCTTTCCCAAATCAACCAGGCAAGCACCTGTACACTGATTTTTAGTTTTGTTCCATTGGATATCAGAAACGATTATAGACGCGGCATGAATGGTGTCATGTCCCGCATTAAAAACAAACTAATTATCCGGTATGATATTATTGTCCTCCGCCCACTTTAACAATGCTCTATTAATGACTTTCTCGAATAACTTGCGCACATTTTACGGTTGCCCTTCACAGTCGACTTTTCAACGTTTGGTGGCCAAATTTGAGACGACCGGTTCTGTTCTTAATCAGGCAACATTTTTACGCCAACGGAAAGCCAGTTTGGCTGAGAACATCGCTGCGGTAAAGGATTTCTCGCAGTGCACAATAACTTGACCTTTCGCCGACTTCAACTTGGCGAATTTTGCGTCGTGACTGGAGTTTACACCTGTGATCTTTTACAACTGACTTAGGAGCTCAAAGACAACGCTGTTTGCTCGCTGGCTATAGGCTCCGGAGCGTTTGGAAGAGGCCCCTAATTTTAGCCGAAAAATGATCTTAAGCTTCGGCTAATAGCTGTGTTAACTTTCTGTATATGGGACGAGACTAACCCAAAACGCAAATCACTGAGTGACAAACATAACATAGGCCATCGTTCAAATTCAGCCGAATCTATACAGAAGAGTCGTTGAAAATTAGGCCGTTCGGATCCGTGCCAACGTCATAATCTTGTTTTATTCCATTTCAATATTTACCCGACCTTATTAAAAAGCCTTTCTATTTGAGGTTATATACTCGTAACGATATCTGTAAGAAGTTATCCTAGCCTTCGAAATAAAAGTTAAGCCTTTTTAATATCCTTCCTGTCCCCCTGACTGGTGTGCCACAGGGCTCCGTTTTGTCTCCGACTCTTTTTCCATATTCATCAATGATCTTTAGTGTGAAACTTCTTATTCATTAATTTGTTTTGCTGACGACAGTACTCTCAGCTTCTCATATTTCTTTCCAAATTCAAGCCTTTGTCCTTCGGATTTGGAACGGTAGTGTGTGATAAGCTCATTATATTCTGATCATGATAACATTGCCAAATGGACAATCATAAACCGTGTAGGATTGAATACTTTAAAACTCAATGCTGCCTTCTGTCGTTAAAGCGGCACCCACTCAGTGGCACTGAGGAAACTGAATAGCTTTCAGTTCTCGGCATATGCATCACAGGCAGGGAATGATCACAGGTGTGCAATGATCATATATTGGGCGTGGCCAAAAACGCTGCTTAGTGTTTCTGGCCTTCCGATCTGGCTGTAAACTATAAGGCCTATAAAGGGTGGACCAAAAACAAGTTTCTTTTTAAAAATGCAATAAAATGAACAAAATTAAATTGTTTCCATGTATTATTGGTTCATTAGTAAGAGTAAACATTCCATGGAACATGAAGTAGAACGTCGTTCAAGTGACTTCCTCGGCTGGCTTCGCAGTAGCGCATTCTGTTTCTCCAAGCTGTTGTGATCGATGGCGTGTTGATGTTTGTGAATTGAGTCTCAATTTAGTACGACGACGGCGGCCATGAGTGTTGTCCACTAGCATACCCGTCTCACGAACTTTTTGTACAAACTTCGTTTCGGACAAAACTTCTTTTCAAAAACCGAGCTGTTTGGGCTACACAGCACTCACTTGTGAAATAATTTGTCAATATTTCCCAAAGTTGTTCAAGCGAAAAGTGGCTCATTTTGTTCCGGGGAGTTATGGTACTGACTTTCTGTCAAGATTTCAAGCGGGAAACAGTTGTCAGTGCCAAAATACGCTATGATTTAAAATCAAGAAACACTTGATGGCCCACCTTGAATCCGTCCAAATCTTTAGTGCAATTTCCATAAATGCAGGTGCTCCAATAAACCTCTTAAATCTCTTGTATAGAATCCAAAAAAAAAAAGCTAATGATAAGTGATAGAAATATAACAGAATTATTTGAAACTCTCAAGCACACCGCCGGAATATTTCTTGCTTTCATCATTTAAAGGTTTTTATAAACAGACTTCTAGTGACATAGCCAGGGTTTTTCTTCCCCTTAAACAATTCAACGGTGATACTCCCGCTGCAGCGAATGCCCATAAGCTTACCCTTAAGCGCAACTTCGGAAGTGCTTAAGAAATTTTTTCTTTAGCCGGACTACACGAATGTGGAATGCTTTACCCGGCTCCTTACTTCCTTCACATTACAATGTTCAAACATTCTAAAGCAATATGCATCGGTTTCTCCTTTTAAGTCCTCTCCATCTTTTCTAAGCGCTTGCACTTTGCTCAAAGATTTAAAGGGTAGTCATAATGCCTTAAGTAAGCTCAGAATTATTGAAAAATAAATACCTGATTAGCTTTTTCCCTAGTGCTTCGCTAGGAAATTTGTTAAGATTTTTTCTGAATCGATTTTCATTACCCAAACTCGTCGTAAAGCTAAGGACTTCTATAACAGCTGCATCGAGAAGTTTTATAGAAACGTTATCGAAATCAGAACGTACATATTATCCAACGATGCCAAAATGTTAAATTGGTTATGTTTAAACGGACTACATATATTTATTTTCGCTTTGAGAATGAATATAAGTTCGCTTAAAGCATGTTTTAATGCATATCCGAACCTCCAAACAGCCCCAACAGGGAAGCTCATTTAGAATTTGCTAGTGTCATTAATCCCTCTTTAAATACCTTCGTTTTGCGCCTTGAATGTGATCAAATATGTATACATAAATCGTTAATCACCTTTGCCTGAAACTACAATCCTAAACGCAAATTGCGGTCATTAGCCCCCCCTCAGACATTGCGGAACAGCAGTAGCAAAATGTATTTACTTCCTGACCGTCAAAAACACCCGAGGTTAAAGCCTTCATTCATTGCTTAATGTTCACCCGTATATGTGTAGCTGCTGCTGGAACGATGGTCAATAAACCCTCTCCCAATCATCAGACACCATTCATACATAGCAAAGCGAAATCGTTGTTCTACGTTTATATGCATATCTGCCGCAAATTATACGCACCCCCTTGAGGCGCCTAAATTACTAGCAACACTTAGCCAACAACTGCAAAACAAAAATGCAAATAAAAGGTGTGCCATTAGCTTTTGTTTTGCAGTGACAATGCGGACATGGTGCATGGAAATATCTCTGATAGTTCTTCCTCCCAATGAAGTGATTCCTCCATTTCCAACAATATCTAATGATGGCAAAGGCATGGAAGTGGAAACTCGTTGCAGTTGTGCATAAACTATATAGGTACTACAATAATAGATACACCATCATCTAACAACTGCAACAACAAGAATGCTCCTTTCAAGTTACTCATTGGCTTCAACAATTGTTTGGGTGCATTCCGGGACCTCTCGCATTCTCTGATTAAAAGTTTGAAAAATTCGACAGAGACGTACGTATATAGATGATATAAACACTTTCCAAAGTGCCAAAGTGCTTCCTATATTGCGGAGTTTTTACTTCACACATGAAGTTCTTCCTCCAGGGAAAGTCATGATTTTTTAGAAAAAGCACTTGGCAGCCGAGGGAATTGCTTGGCAAGAAATTACTTTTAACAGAGTTTTGACATTCTTTCCTTGTGCAGGGTTGCCTGCTCGTACCGAGTAAAAATGGAAAGCAATTAAGTCACTAGAAATAGTTTTTGGGAGATATTATTCTTGCAATTTGTTATATTTGTATGGCAGTCGCAGTTGGGGCACTAACCTCCCCATTTCCTACCTTTTTTAAAAGAATCCATTAACACAATCATCAACACAAATTCTATAGCCATTTCCTGTTTTCAAAATTTTCGGTTGAATATTTTTGATTTGTAAACATCTATGTCGGCAGTATGTTCTACACGGGTCTAACGTATACGTTCCGTGTAGCGTATTACGTTACGGAATATTGCATTTAAGACCCTGTTTACATTAAAAATATTGCGTACTTACTCGTACTGCATCGTGTTTACATTGAAAACTTTGTGGTACCTCAACAGGAGTTTGCCTATGTTTTTAATGAATTGAAATCTCGATTTAAGTACATTCCATTGATAGTTAGAACTAAATATCCAAATTCACCCAAAATTTGTTCACCTCTCACTTAATGTGTCAAAAAGATGAAATACGAAACAACAAGTGTCAAATTTCATTGCAGGCTCATTCACTGTTTAAACCAATCCTCTTCACGTTAGTGAATGCTCCGGAAAAATGCATTGTCAGAGTTGACATTTAAAAAATCCGAAAAATTTTGTTTCTTATTTTCTGCTCCGAAAATGCTTTTTCAGGGCAATCGCTTAACATTCGATACGTCAAAATTTAATTTGTACCTTATCTGTCAAATTACATAATGCCAAATTTCGATTTAAATATTCTACATACATCAAAATATAAATCGTTATCCATCTGTCAAACCATGAACTGGATGATGACTACGATGTCAATTGATTAAAAATTTTAGTTTTTTTTTTCCGCTTATATTTACTATGACAATTTTCATTACAAAATCATTCCCATATTAAATCGATCGTTTTATAAATCTCTGACAAAGAAAGTGGAATAAAGTACAGAAACGTCAAAAAAATGTCGGAGTATTTACGTCAGTGTGAACATCGTCTAAAGCTGAAAAAGACATGAACAGCCTGATTACATTATTCTTTTTTCACTTGATTCGTATTTCGTCTTTTTGACATATTTGGTGTGAGGGGAAGAAGTATAGCGGAATTAAGCTACGTTTCCACACCTGTCACCTAAACTGCCAAAAAGACGAAAGACAAGACAACTTAAAAAAAGAATAGTGTAATCCGGCTCCAAGTGTCAAACTGAAGTATGATATTTTCTTGCAGCAATATGGGTGCTCACATTTTCAGAATTGTCTGACAAGCACGGTTTGATTGGCTTGATTTTGATAATGTGAAAGCTCCATCTAGCGGTTTTTCAAGCATGCTGGATGGATTTCAAAATACTTTGATATTTTGGCAGCATGACTGTGAGAATGTGAAAGTTCTCGAGTTCTGCACATATATATATAAAAATGAGTTTTGAAAGCAATAGCGGTAATTCAGTTGAATTTTATTAGATTAATATAAGTTTTCTGCAGACTTGGAATATAAAAATGGAGTAATTTTCCTCATGCTCTGAGTTGGTCTACCATGGTAAAAATTCTAACGAGAAGTTTTACATCATGTTTGACAAATTTGAACGCTAAACCATCAGATATTCATCATCCCGTGCATGTCAAACAAATTTGAGAATGTGAACGTCCCTTTTAATGCTCCGTGCAAATAACTGTGGGTTTTGTACCATATAACATCTCAGTTTAAAGATAGGTGGTAGGTGTTGTATCAAATAACATCCCTGTTTGAACAAAAGTCTAACAAACTACGCTACGTATCGGAGCGTGTTGCGTTCTTTTTATAACAATATTTTTACTTTTGAAATAAATAACAACTCCTATTAGAATTTTGATCGAAATCGTTTGGGTGAATCTCAAAATATTCAATCAAATCCAATTAAAAAAAATTGAAAAAGTCAATTATTTTCAAGGCTCCTTAATTAAAATTCCAGGCCTCTGACCGAGTCGAAATGACTGACCGTGTCTCACTAATTAATGTGCTGAATTTTTATGAAAATCAGACCAGCACATTTGGCAACTCTATATATACCAATTCAAGTGAAGCCCCGCATCAAATGTGTGCCATTAAATTGTCTCCTTCTGGTGCAGCGGCCAAATTCCCCATTTCAGAGAGTCGTTGTTGTTGTTGTTGTTTTTATTGTTTTAACCAAGAAGCTGCTTCGAATAATTTTAATCGGCAAAATGCCTGCTTCATTTGTTACGTCTCACATCTGCAGCTGATGTTGGTGCAGATTCAGATAAATAGGAACCGACTTGAAGTGCGGAGTATAATTAAGTATAATACCGAGATCTCTGCACTCGTATTCCCTTTTTTTTCCTGTTGAACCTTTAATTGCACCCAGGGATTAAGCCATATATGAGTGGTTGTGCTCGGGTATATAGGAAGTAATCCTTATAATGAAAAGACCATGAGGGAAATGCATATTTACTCGTATCTATGGTCTAGGAGAGGACTCTAGCTAGATACAGAAATACCTCTGTACGTTGGTATATGCAAATTCAGGTCAAATGGCAAACACCAAGGGGAGCCGGCCGGATCGGATCGTATGCACACACATTGTTAAATCCAATGTAATCCGGTTTTCTACATGAGTTGATTCTCTGTACGGCATAATGAGTCTTGGGTTTTGGTTAAATCCTGTTGGCAACAGCCATTCAAGCATCGCCAATATTATTCATTAACCCAACTGGAAGAGTTTAAGAAGCCTCTTCTAGCTAAAGCCACTTGAATTGTTGTGACAACAAAAGCTTTATACGGGATTATGTTGTTTTTGAAATTAAAAACCTCTTAATAAACTTTCTTTCTTTCCTTTTTTAGAAAATCTAATGACTAAATAAATAATTTGTTTTTGTTTTCTGTTTATTTTCAGGTATGTTCCTACTTTAGAGTTTGAATTATATTTGAATTACTTCAAGAGAAATGTAAGTTTTATTTTTGTTTAAATAAAGAATTTTTCGTCTAAAAGTATGCAGTAATTTGTGTAGGGTTTCATATGAAGTGTGTCTATGTGAGTACAGATGGCGCAATATCTGTATTGAAGCTAAGAGTATGCAATAGATTTTTTTAATTTACAAGGCAAAGAGCTCAAATTTAAGGTATACCTACAGGAATTTTTTTTTTCAACAGTTATCGGAAACGGAAATATACTAAACGAACCGAAAGATTGTTAATTTATATCGTGAGTTAGGGCGAATATTAAAAGAATTTTGTAGCATTATCCCCAAGTTTCACCAAAAAAAATCTTTAATCCTTAGTATCCTTAGTATAATACTCGTAAGATAAGATAAAGAAAAATATATCGTGATCTTATATTTAAGTCTACTATGAAACTTGGAGTATAGAGACAAAAATAATATCTCTAAAATTTGAATTTTAGCTGAATTTTTAGAATGTATGTATATAAATTTTGTTTATTTGAAAAGACTTGAAAAATTATTTGTTTAAGTCTCTTTTTCTTGCGATATACATATATGTATGTATATGTATTTGAATTGCTAATTGCAAGTTTCCTCACGTGTTTTTCGAAAACAATGGTCAAAAATAGTAGTGCAATAAAAATTCATTTATAAATATCACAAAAACGCAAAGTTACTGGAAAATGTATATCATACAAAATAGTTGCGTGTTTGAACCTGGAATTAATGCCCTTTCTTCTCAAAGGGTATTGTTATTACTAGGCTTCGGATTCTCATGCACTTAAAACCTGAAAATATGCGCTTAAAATATGCGCTTAAAAATGAAAAATATGCATTTAAAATATGCACTTAAGACCAGTTCAACTTAATTTCTATTCAATATAAAAACACATTTTCTTCATCTTTTAAAATAAGTTAAAAATAAGACTCAAAAACTAAGCATGAGTGCATCAGTCAACATTTTTCAGTTTATATGTGGTTTATGCAGCAACAGCACCAGCGCCGTCAACAGCAAACAGCACGCTGGCCAGCAATTATGTTTCAAACACATTAAACCAGCATTTGTAATTTTTTGACATTTATACATCTTATTCAGCCCTATCACGAATTTCATCGTAATCGGAAACTTGTTACGAATCCCGAAAAACCTATCACAAATTCCATCGTAGTAGAAAATCTCATACAAATTGTCATTACGAACGGATTTGGTGATAGCTTTTTTCGGGATTCTTAAAAGTTTCCGATTACGATGGAATTCGTGATAGGGCTGATTGCTGTTGCATTTTGTGTTATTGTAACCAGCAACAGCAAATTTTGGATGTTGACCAAACGACGCTGTTGACGTTGCTGGTGCTGGTCTATTTTGTGTTGAACGATTAAAATACATTGGCGCAAAATTTTAAACAGCCCATTATTAAGGTATTAGTATGATCCTACTTAACAATTTGCTAACTTTAAAGAAGTTTACTAACTCATTCTTAATTTTAAGCATTTTCTAACTAGTACCGTACTAAAAAATTTTCTTAATAAATTGCTTCTGAGCACACCTAAAACAATGACATTTCGTGTAAGAAAGTAAGTACACGAACCTTTTTTGATGTTTGCAAATGTCAAAGAGTCATATGAAGCTAACACGATACTAAAAAAATAAACTACATATGTATGTATGTATTCGATGATTTTAACTTTTATAAAAGGGTAGAGAAAGTGTGATGCTACAAGTATATTCGATTAAAATTTGCAAATTCGTTGTTTTAACCTAGTATCATACTAAAACAGTTTTAGCATCGTACTAATTCAATTAAAATTTTGCGCCATTGGTTCTAAAACAATGGCTTCCGCTTTTGCTGGTGACGTTGCTGGTGCTGGTTCAATCTGTTTACCCACATACTTTTATTTTTGATAGATGTTCGTTTAAATTTCGATCTCATTTATACAGTTTCAAACACACAGACTTAATTTTTTTTTTCATTTCAATGCACAATCTAGTCAATTTCATATATGCACCTTTGTTTATATAATGCTTTATATTGTGGTGTTTGAATATGGTTCAAGATCGTGAAATGAATAAAAAAAATAGATACTAGCCTTAAGGTTCGTTTGCACTGACATAAAATTTATATTTTTTTACTACTGTCTAGTTTAGTTTTTGAATAATATAGGTAGGTACTCTAAAAATATAAATTTATTTTAAAAAATATGCATTTATAGTGAAATATGCACAGAAAAATGCAAAATATGCATTTATAGTAAAATATGCAAAAATATGCACTAACGGTTAAATGCCATTTTAAAGGAAATTTCTTGATTCGTATACATAATTAGTTGCCTGGTTTCCAAGGTGTTCCTAAAAAAATATGCATTTGCATGGAAATCCGAACCCTAGTTATTACATAGTTGGTTTAAAACTAGCAACATATTTTTTTTACAACGCACCAAAGATTCTCAAGGGGGTTGTCTGGAGACTGTGCGGGACATTGTGTCACATTAATTATTTTGCCCGGAACCACTACTTTCCAAGTTTACTAGTAGGTATGTTTTGTGTTATTATCTTGCTGAAAGACCCATTTCAGTGTCATTGCATACTCAGCAAATGACATCTCTCCCATGATCTTAACATAAACATGCTGATCCATGATACCTTCAATTCGATGTATGGGAATAAGACTGATGAAAAACATGCCCAACACATTGCGCTGGATCCTCCATGTTTAATGACCTTGGATGTCTAAGATATTGGCGAGATCTCTTGCCACCATATGAAACTATCTTACACTCATCTGACCACAGAATATTTCTCCACTCTGATGCAGGGCAGTCAAGGTGCTATCTTGTTTTGTTAACATGTTTTATTTTTTGTCAACAAATGTTTACCTTTCGTCGGATTTGGGCTGCCTGACTAACATGGTCTAAGAACAGTTTCAAAACTAGTGTAAATGCCAAATTCGTCTGTTTGAGATGCTTTCGCAAAGGGATACATTTTGGAATAAATGAAGACCCGTTTTATCAACTTAAATGACATTGCCAGCCTTCGTCCAGTGAGTTTCTACCTTTGAGAATTATGTTATTTATGTAATGGCATTCATTATAGTTGTTGGTGAGCAGCCCACTCAACTTTGAACCTGCCAATTACTTTTGCCTTCCGAAATCAGTCTTTTAGTGAGTTCTCTTCAAGAGTGCTGCCGAACATCTAAGGAAATTTTCATTGAAATCTTTAAAAAAAAAAATTCGAAAAATTCATGGCAAAATATTTGCCTATAAGATCATTGGGAAATTGTTATTTTGTCAAATCGTAACAATTTTAGCTATTAAAGCAATGGTAGAGCGGACAAGGCAGGGCCTTAACCAATCCAGTAATAATATACTTTTTACCATCCGGTTTTCTGTTTTTTATTGAAAGTTATTTAAGAGCATTGAAAACAAAAATTATACTAAATTACATAAATTTTGAAAAAAAATAGTTTGAAATTAAAATTTTTTTTTTTCAAAATTTCGAGTTTGAAAATAATTTTTTTAAAAACTATTCACAAACGTAACTTAATTTAAAACGAAAATTAAAGAAGAGATTTCTGGCTTTCCAAAAAGATATGTCAGGGCATTGCAAGTTTTACCGTTGTTTTCAAATATTTTTTTTTCTTTTTTAAGTCCATTTTTTAGAAAATCGCCGCCTAAACGGAGGGTAATAGACCCCCCCCCCCCTCTGCCATACGATTTTTTTTCTTGTCTTAACTCAACCTATTCGTTACAGCTTTTTGGTGCACCTTATACCAATTACCCTGTATACAGGGTGTCCTCTAAGGCAAAGTCAAAAGAGATTTTGAGCTATTATTATTAGAAAGAAAAAACTGTTCTATAGGTACTATGTCAAATTTTGATATCTTTCATCGGGGACTCAAGATAAGGCCTACTTTGGTGTACCCTGATTCATGTTAACGAAAATTGCTCCGATAATACTAATAGGAAAAAAAATCGAACTCGAAATTTTGATCAAAATTGACATTACGATAATAGCGAAGACTAAAAAAGTGGGTCTCACAATTCTGTCTGTCTGTCTGTTAGACTACAGCCTAAACTGCAAACTTGGCAGATATCATTTTTAATTTTTTCCCCCTACACGTTTTTTTCTTTTTTTTTTAACCAAAATTAACGGTAACTGCCATACGATTTTTTCGAAATTTTATAAATATTTTTTTTTTCTCAAAAATTGTCCCACAGATTTTCTAAACAAAAAAAAAATCAAAAAAATTTCATTTATTTAAAGTCAAGTAATGGTTGAAAAAAATTTCTAAAAATGGTTATTAATGGTACCCCCTTTGGAACCTTACTTTTTTCTTCTTGATTTTCTTAAAGACGGTACAACCGATTTTGATCATTTTTTTTATGCTAAAGCTCCCCAAAAGTTTTAGTATTATTGTGTATTCAAATTTAAAATAAAAGGATTTTAAAAAACTCAACTGAACTCAAAAACTAAAAACTCAATATTTCGAAAACCCCATGCTTGATTTTTTTAAACTTGATAAATAAAAAGTTTTTTAATATAATCCACAAGATATGAGAAAAAAAATTATTTTACCTAAAGATAACGGTACATTCGAAAATCGTATTTTGTTCGAAAACGGCGCCGAGAATTTTGATAAAATTTTTTTCTTTCAATTACGATGAATAATTTAATCAAACAAATTTTGAAATTAAGATATTACTGACTATACCTACCATAAACCCGTTGTTTTTTTCGAATTTTGAATTTCTCATTATCGGCACAACGGATTTTAATGAATTTTTTTTATAGAGAAGGTTCTAAAAAATTTGAAAAACATTGCATTCCAAAACTAAAAAAAATATCATATCCCAAAATATCCCAGGCGAATGTGGGGACACCCTGTACAAAAGCCTATTTAAATATTTTGATTAAAAATTTTTGTTTTTGCATAATTTGAAATTTGCTCAGAAAATCACATGACGTTCTAGAACTAGCTCCAACTACTCAAATTAATTTTTTGTGCTTCCAACATTTTCTTACTAAAAACATCAATTTTTTTTAAATTCTAGGACTCTTAAACATAATGGAAAATTCATACGTTCATGCGACCAAGTCGTGCATTTTATTTTGATTATAGACTTCCAAAATTCAGATGTCCTTTGCGACAAGCCATGTTTCCAAAAAGAATTATCCAGGAAATTGAGTTGGCGACCGCCTGAGGGCCAAATCTAATGCCTTGATGAACTCAGGAAAATTTTTGTTTGCAGTATCAGCTAAGTTGATTTGGCTTTGTGGGCTGGAGCTGACTCCTACTTCGAATACTCAAAGCCTTTTATTGAACAAAGTATTGTTGAGCGGTTTCACCAACTTTTTGGAAAACGTCTTCTTGGTATTTTTTGCGACTTTTTCACAAAAATGCGACTTGGTGGTATCATCGCAGCTCACTACCCACCAAACCATGACTGAATTCGGATGAATACCCCTTCTGACTCAATTGTTTTCTTTTCTTCTTGAGAACTCCGAACAAAGACCTCAAAATGTTATAAAACAAGACTTGTCGTTAGTTCCTATCAGCATAGCGTCTAAGCAATGTTTTTGCACTTTCATGTCTAATATTTCAGTCATGTTGCCAAATGTCTCCTTCCCATTGCCTGTGTGGCACAGCTTTTATTTTGGAACCACAAATTGGATTTATCAAAGTTGTCAAACTCTGCTCACAAACAGTCTATCAACATCGCTTACACTCGAACCCACTGATGGATAACGATGTTTCCTTTCTCATTTCCAAAGAAATAAGCTCATATGATGCCGCCTTGTCATATACCGCAACCAAACACTCAGTCTTTGTAGATGCATTGAGACTTGGGCGAACGCTTTTGGATTGTGTTCGTTTTAATTTTGTCGCTGATCCAATAATGGAAGCAGATAGATTTTTGGCCAAAATTCGGTTCTCGTACCAGCATTTCCAGAACCTTATTAGCGAGTTTACGGCATTCTCTATGATCGTCTGGATGAAATGGCAAACTTTACTGGAAAGTCATTGGTAGCTTTGACAGTTGCTAAAACATAACAATTGGAAAAATTGCTATCTGGTAATCATTTACTTGGCATTAGATCAACTGGAAAACTGTCGATATGAATACACACACTAAGTAGTGAAATATCAAGAAATGTATTTTGGAATCATGCCCGGGTGTAAATGACACCTATTCTTAGAATTTGCTTACAGGTTCTTTAGATATTCCATAGTGATGGGCGGTCGATTTAGCATAACACTTAGCACTACATATCAGACATTGAGATACATTTCACATTGCGATTGGCTGTAAATTCTGTATGAGTTATGTTTAATGTATAAGCTAAGGTAGGTACTTTCCTAGCCGACAAGTTTGTGTTATTTAAATATGTACCACCCAGTCCCAATTCCCGCCAGACGAATCAGACATATTTACGTACTTAGCATGCCGCACTTAAGCTCTCGCTCTATGCTAAATTATCATATTCCCTAGAATTTCGTCGGAGCGCAAACAACGCATATTCAGCATTATTCTATGTAGCTCTCAATCAGGTATCTAAACGGCCTTCATCGGGCCAATGACCAAATAGCCACTAAAGAGGTATCTTTGCGGGTATTGATATTTTATTAAATCACACTGAACACTCTCCCCGGTTGATTGGATTGCCCTGTGCGCTTAGCAATAAATTGGCGCTCTGCATAAAAAATAGTGCGTTGTTTTATTTTTGCATAGAAGGTAGCATACATAGTTGGAATAAAAAGTATGCAACATTCGTATCACGTTAATTTGCCAACAACGTTAAGTGACCCAATTTTTGAAAATGGAATCTCGAAAACCTGATTATGTGTGTGAGTGAGTCTATGGAATTATTCAAAGAACCCCCTGGTTTCATGGTGGCAAGATTGAAAATGGATACACAATGTTGCATAACAGTTGCATACCTACATGTGTTAACCAGACACATTTTGATGCTGATGATGATTTTATTAATTTACATGAGAAGATCTCGTCGGTACACTGTGGGGCAGGGTAATCCAAGAACTTAGAATCAAATCATCCAAAATATAGCCCCACAAAGCCCGGTCTTCTATTGTTTTTCAGGTTCTTATTTTTATCGAAAGACATGTTTTGAGCAAAAATGCAGCCGCTTTTAGACCCCTTTGTGATGAAATGATTCTAGAAGCGATTTTACAATTATGACGGCCTAGGGGCTATTAGATGAAGGACTAAAATTTTCGATAACTTCTTTAGTTTCCTGATAATTTAGAATTTTTTTAAAAGACCCATACTTAAAAACTATATATTTTTTTGCTTTCGAAATTAGTCCAAGTATTTCCAAGATACGCCCCAATGTTCTACACTCTGCAGCTTCAATAGAAACTAATGACAGAATTGAGCTTCTAAAATGAACCTAAATAGAAGGAAAGATGGAGATATAGTTACTACAAACGGGCTTCGAATTAGCACACCCTGCCCAGTAGCGACCGACGACACGACGACGCCAACAATGCGAATAAAAACAAAATTAATTGCAGAAAAATAAAGATTGAAAGTCACCATCTATTAAGTGCGCTTCTAATTGTTGTATTGTCCGGCGGCTTATAGGTGGAAGTTATTAAAGAAAAAAAAAACAACGAACCAGCAAGATTATAGAGTAAAGTGTGATGCATATGAATGCAAATTATAAGCACGAAAACCGGAATTTGTATGCCGCGGTATTTTCCACAGAAAAGCACTAAGTTATTAATGGAAATTAATAAAACTATTACTAAAAAAAAAAACAATGAAAAGGTTAAAGTATGTTAAAGTTTGCACATTTTGTACCTAAGTTGATTTGACATATCTTTGTGATACAATGTTGCTTGCGCTTGCGCAATTAGGGGCTCGACCTTGAACTAATGTACATAATCAATTTAAAACAGAAGCAGGTATAATTTATAAATATTTGAGTTTTGAATTTGACTGAGATTTTAAATATTTCAGTTCAGAAAGATCAATTGGTAATAATAATTGGAGCATATCAATAAGTTGTCTACATATATTCGTCACATTAATTTAAATTTCTGACCCATCAACTCTGAGACCCTGTATTTGATTAGGTGCTTAGTCTCCTCCCATCAGCAACCGAGATTTTCAAAATTTGACGTTGGAGATTTTTTTGTCTATACTACTGTTCGCGACAGCTCGTCGAGAATCAGGTCCTAGTGACTTACACTCTCAACCATTCTTCTGTGCGTGTTGTTAAATTTGAATCATGGCAATTCGAGCTGAATTTAGACCTCCCTTCGAGATCTTCACACGCACTAATATATTTTCTTTTAACACGGTAAAATACAACAAACGGGTTCGAGGCGCTGCTGGAGGGTACCCGAAATTTGGTTTTTGTCTTGAATGAAAAGAAAAAGAAAGACAAAACCGGTAGTTTAATGAAATTAACGTCAAAGCAATTAGAAATATTGACAGATGGCGTTGTACGCAATAATTTTGTAAATCTGAGTTTTAAAACCAAATTTTTGAAATTGTTATCATTAAAAACTTGAAATTGACAAAAAATTCATTATTTTCGAAAAAGGTTTTTTTTTCCATAGAAGAGTTTCTTTTTACTTGCGATATACATATGTACTATAAGGCAAGTTTTGCATTTGGAAAAAAATCGAACTCGAGATTTTGATCAAAGTTGACATTATACGATGATAGCGAAGACGACAATTCTGTCTGTCTGTCTGTATTTCTGTATGTCTGTTCAGGAAGCCGTTCATCAAGAAACCAAACACAGCATACCTCACCTTATGTTTATAAATTTTGACTCAATTGTGTCATACTGTTAATTCTCTCTCTTAATCTTTTTTGTATTAGCACTCAATTGAAGAAAAACATGTTATTTTACTGTAACTTATAATCTTTGCTGTTAACAAGCATTCATTCGTCATTAAGAAGTCATTAAGAGTAGTCGTCCGATTTTGCCTAATTAAAGCTCCTTTTTGCTAAACAGTATCTTTGTACATTTTCACACATAATTATACACTTACACGTAAAATTCATTAAACACATTTTATACATTTATTAAACATTGAACTCTTAGTTTTTTATTTCACAAGACACCTTTTTTTTAAACAATACACATAGTGACAAAAACAATAAAACACAACTCTCAGAATTCCAGTTCCGTTCCCTAACAATGTCTGTACCTCGATCTAGAGCCTTAGCCACTGGATCTATTTTCTTCAAACTCGGTACTTAAGGGTCTTCGGTGATTCCCTAGAGGGGAAATTGAATTTTGTTTTTAGCTCTAAAACCAACGGTACCCCCCATACATTCGTACTAAAAAATATTATTTATCTCGAAAACGGCTCTAACCATTTTGATAAAAAAAATTAAGTGTGATGTTATGGACATGGACTACATTTTGGTCAAAAAAAATTTTGACTTTCTCATCAACGTCTCTTACGATTTTAACCAAAAATTTTCATCAGGAGCCCCCCTTAAGTTTAAAAAAATATTGTATATAAAAATATTCGAAAATTTTTTGTTGGGATTTAAAAAAAAAAATACAAGTTTTTTTTGAAAAACCAATATCTTTTAAAAGTGTAAACGATTATTTTTTGAAACTATTTATAAAATTTATACCACTAAATACTTAAAATTTGGCATCCCAAATTTTGTTCTCGAAAAATTTTAAGGAAATTTGTTATATAAAAAATTACTTTAATATTAAAAGGATTAATCAGACGGCAATTCCATACATTTGAACATTTTTATCTCATTAAATCCATGTTCGTGCGATCCAGTCGTGCATTTTATTTACTTTCGACTTTTTTATTAACATTTCCATCAATATCTAATGAAATTTGCTTACAGAAGCTACTTTAAAATGGACGTAACATTTTACAAACAAATTAAAAAAAAACTCCCTTTTCGTGCGTTGAACTATAATGCCGGAGGTCTGGGTTCGATTCCCAGCCATGATCACATTTAAACTAAAAATAATTCAAATGCAATGTCTCTTGCGTTGAATTTACAAATCCTCCAAGAGTATCTTTTGTCATAAAAAGTTCTTCTCACGTAGTTGTAGTTGAAGCTTAAAAACATCATTTTTTTGTTAAAACAGAAAGCGAAAGTCAAAAATCAAACAATGGTTCCGTAGTAGGTAGCGTCAGTAACGTCTTAAGTTTAAATGTTTTTATATTACAATTAAAATTTAACGAAACTGAAAAAAAACATTACCAAAATTTGAGGTGGGTTTTTTTTTAGAAAAATAATATTTTCGAAAACCGTTAGTTTTAGATAAAATAAAAAAAACTGTTCATAACCAAGTTTCATAAAAATCGAGCATGTGGTTTTCGAAAGATTTGAATATTTTCGAACATAGCCTTTACTAAATGATTTTCTTGGAATTAAAAAAAAAATATTCAGTTTTCGAGAAAACGATTATTTTCTAGAGTTTCTAAAAAAATTTTTGTGGCAGGTATACCTTTGCCAAATTTAAAGAAAATCCCCACTTATACTATAAATCAGATTCGATTTTAAACTATGATAAAATAAATACAAGTGTCATGGTTTTCATTAAGCAGGACGGCCTTCCTATAGCCATATCCAGTCTCATGAAGATCTAAAGGGTGGTTAAATTTTCAGGGCCGATGTTGAATGTGAACCTAAACGTCGTTTTTTTCTGCATTTCATTTGACATTTCTCAATTTCAGACTCACTTAATTTGAACCATGGAAAGATACACAATCGGGCAACGCGTTAAAGTTATTCAGGCTTATTATGAAAATGGGCGTTCAAATCAAAATGCATATCGTGCACTTCGTGATTTTTTTCGGTCAATTTAATCGTCCAAATGTGCGTACAATCGGGAAAAACGTACAAAAATTTGAGCAAACCGGGTCTGTAGGAGATATGAAAACACCAGTGCATACTCGTACAGCTCGTACTGCAGAAAATATTGCTGCTTTTCGCGATAGTGTGGCTGAAGAGCCGTCCACCTCAACTCGTCGTCGTGGCCAACAATTGCACCTCTCACGCTCGTCGTTGATGAACATTTTGCATAAAGACTTGCATTTACACGCTTACAAGGTGCAATTGACTCAAGAACTAAAGCCTCTTAACCATTTCAAGCGTGTGCCGCCGAGGTCGCGGTGCGGCGGCCATTTGGCCGATATTTTGTTCGATACCTACATAATTGACCCATACCAATATTATCATAATAAGAAGAAATTACAATAATTTCCTAAATAATTCGTGTTTTATTCAAAATCAACATTGGCCCTTAAAATTTAATCACCCTGTACATAATACACATCCTAAAATATAATCCTCGAACATGTTATGAATATAAAAATTACAATCACATTGCGTTTCTTTTAGAAAACTGTTCATTTTATATTTTCATTTTTTTCAAAGTTTTTCGAAATTTCTATGATATCCAGAAAAGTTCATAGAGATCATTTCTGTTCAAAAAAAAGTACTCTAAATTTTCGTAAATTAAAAAAAAATAATACGAGTAATATCAATTAAAAACTTTGGTTAAATCCATCAATCTTTAATGACAAATGTTTATAATTTTTAAATTTTTATTTTATGTTTTAATTTTATGTCGTAAGATTAAAAAGATTAAAACATGCTTGAATAACATTTTGGCATTTGAATAAATTAATAAACCATCTACTTGTATCGTGTAATGTAACAGAAAATAGTACTACTCTGTCACCATCATAATAATATAAGTGTTCCAAAAACGCTACCCATTTTCATTACGAATTGCGTACTTACGTTTGCGTGTTTGCATGTTGTAATTTTGTATTTTTATTATTATTTCATTTTTATTTGGTATGCCAACAATAACTATGGTTTGAAGTTGTTTATTTTCATTTATAGTCAAGGACGTTGTGTTGTAAATGATCATAGTGTCTAACATGAATTTTCTTTTTTACTTGTAATAAATTTGACATTCTGATAAAACAGTAAGGTAGTTTCTAGAAAAAAATAATGAATTCTGTTGCAACCTAAACAGAGTCATACTTGGTACATTGCACAACTAACCCGTGCACTATCAACTGTCATATGAAAAAGTACAAGTCCTGTTTAAATTCTTAATTGTTTATTCTGATCAGTGGATCTTTGTAAATGTTAAATTGAATTGGAAAATAATTCCGTCAGTCAGTCTCAAGGTGAAACCATCGTATTATATTTCGGAGCACGTAAGTTAAATCCAAACAATATGAATAGGTGACGTTTGGTGAAAACTAGAACCAACGCAGCAATTAAAAGTTAATAAAACGCTAATGCTCACTTTTATATTTTCTATATTTCTTAAATTTCAAAATTGGTGATCATGATAAATTCAATAGCGCAAAACTTAAGTCGGATTAGTACGATGTTAAAGCTATTTTAGTATGAAACTAGGTTAAAACAATGATTTTGCTATTTGTAATCGAATATAGCATCATACTCTCTAAAGTTAAACTCATCGAATACCTATTTTATTTTTTCAGTGTCGTGCTAACTTCACATGACTCTTTGACATTTCCAAACATCAAAACAGGTCTGTTTACTTAGTTTTTGGCATGAACTGCTATTGTTCATGGTGTGTTCATAAGCAATTGATTTAGAAAATAGCTTTAGTACGATACTAGTTAAAAAATATTTAAAATTAAGAATGAATTAGTAAACTACTTTAAAATTAGCAAATTGTTAAGTAGTATCATGCTAAAACCTTAATAATAGGCTGGTTAAAATTTAGTGGAAATGACAGTCGGGGTGAGGTGTGGTCTTATTCCGATAGACTTCGTCTACAATTTTGTTTCTTTTTTTTCACGAAAGAACAGTAAGGAGCTTGTGTGGCCTTCGAGGCCATTTTTGATAAAGACTTTCGTTTTAAAAACACAAATTTCTGTTTCCGCATCTTGTGTTATATACAGGGTGCGTTTTTTTCCAATAACTTTTAAATAAAATACAATTTTATAATTTATATTTTATTTGACCTTTAACATTATGTATGAAATATGATTTCCATCCAGCCAAGTCGGGATCTTTTAAGCACATTTTGCATATTAATTTCAGAGACTTCTATTGTAATATCTGCAGCTTCGTTTCTAATGTTGTCCTTATACATTGAGGTTGATTTTCTCTCACTCACTCATTTTTTCGCTGATTTTTTTTTTGCAACAAATGGCAGTCGTTTATAGTCTACTGTAAAACTCAAGAACTTCAATCTCGCCGATGCTGATGATCATATCGATGCTTCATAAGACTGTCAAATGATAACTGAACCAATTTCATTCACACAAAAATGTCAACAAAATACAAATCGACCTGGAACATAAAACGCACCCTGTAGATGATTTTAACGAAATATATTTGTTGAAACATTTAAAAATAGTAAAGCTCTTTGCGTAATCTTTAGTGCATTGGAGTGCCATGATAGAGGCCAATGGGTTCGATTCCCAGGCGCTGCCTTACCTTAAGAAAAAAAATACATGTTTTTTCAGGGGTACAACCACTTGCGAAGAAGTGACAAATCCTGCAAAATATCTTCTCATAAAAGTAGCTGTCCTCTTAGCTGCTCGAACTCGACAGAAAATTGTAAGACATCTCCATTCCTGCCTAAAACCTGACACAAAAATGACTGATAGTTATAGGCAAGCCACTAGGCCCTAGTTCTGTACGAGCTGTAATCCACCAAATTTGTTTTTACTTGCTTTTACTTTTTAAGGTTTTTTTTTGTTTGTTTTTGTTTTTACTTTTAAAGGTACTATGTATGTACATATAATGCAAGTTATGCATTCGTAAAAAAAATCGAACTCGAGATTTTGATCAAAGTTGACATTACGATGATAGCGAAGACCAAAAAATTCGCCCTCGCAATTCTGTCTGTCTGTACGACTAAAGCCTAAGCGGCTCGGCTGATTTTCTTGAAACTTGGTAGATATCGTTTTTAAAATTGTAACCCAACACGTCTTTTTTTTTCTTTTTTTCTATGACCAAAAATAAAGGTACCTGCCATGTGAATTTTTTTTTCGAAATTTTATAAATATTTTTTTTTTCTCAAAAGCTGTCCCAGTTTTTTTTTTTTAAATTCAAAAAATTTCATTTAGTTAAAGCTAAGAAATAGTTGAAAAAAATTTTACAAATAATTGTTATTTTTGGTACCCCCCTTGGAACCATTTTTTTGGTTCTAGATTTTCTCGAAAACGGTTCAACCGATTTTGATCATTTTTTTTATGCTAAAGCTCCCCAGCATTTTGAATATAATTGTGTATTCAAATTTTCCAAATTTTTTTTTTTGATTTTCAAAAAAAAATTCAAATTTTTTTTTCAAAACTCAATATTTCAAAAACCCTATGCTCGATTTTTTTAAAACTTAATAAACAAAAGTTACTTAATATGAGTTACAAGATGTGATAAAAAAATTATGTTGCCTAAAAATAACGGGTACCCTCCATACAAATGTTTAAAAATGGTTGTCGAAAATCATATTTTTCTCAAAAACAGTTCCGCGAATTTTGCTAATTTTTTTTTCTTTTGATTAATTTTTACGATCTATAATTAATAAAAAAAATGAAATCAAGATATTACTGACTATCATTATCGACATAACTGATATTTATGAAATTTTTTATAGAGAAGCTTCTAAAAAGTTTCAAAACTTAAAAAATAAAAAAACTATTTTTTAAATTTGAAAAATTCGCAATATTTTTTTTGTAAATTTAATTTTTAATCAAACAATAATAAAAACTTTAAATTGGCGTACCAAAATTTGTTCTTAAAAATGTTTTAAAAATTTTGTATATAAAAGCTTATTTTTGGTTTCTTGGTTTGGTTTCTTACCACTACAACGAATTATAATTTTTGTTCTTGTATAAACTAATATTTGCTTGAAACACATGGCATCCTGTGCCTAGCTCCAACTACTAAAGGAGTTGTTTTAGTCATTTAAAAAAATTAATTTTATGCTCATTTTTGAAATTCTTAGTCTTTTACATAAGAGCAAGTTCGTGCGACCCAGTAGTGCATTTTATTTTCATTATGACTACCCTTAAAATGTATGACCACAGTGCGAGGGTTTATGAAAATTTGGGGATGATTTTAAAGGAGATGCTGTTGTACATTGAATGTCTGGGAAATACTGAGTCTAATAAAGCATTCCACGTTCGTGTAGTGCTGCTCAAAATAGAATCTCTGAATTTAACAGTTCGTCCGAGCTTCTAAATGTCTTTTCTATTTATAACAATTGAGATATTCATACATTTTCTTTCTCCTATATGAGCTAGAGCTACCTTCCATTTAAAAAAAAAGTAGACCAATGAAAAAGTCTAAAAAATGCAACCCTCTATGCGAAACTATTTACTGAATGCGGGTGAACGAAGCTTGTATTTGTTATTTGTATATTTTAAAGTTCAATCCGATTTGAGTTGTAACTCTTGCGCATTGTGCAAATGTTTAACTTCCTTTTGGGTTTATGGCAGCAGCTGGGAGGGTTTGCTTTATGTGTTTGTTTACTTTTTTTTAAACCCGCACTTTGCCAAATGTGTCAAGAATTGGAGAAATATATGCAATTACGTGACCAAAAGTATTTTGTTAATTGATATTTGTTTTGTTATGATTGACGAACTTTACAACCGACAACGTGATGGCACACAAAGTTTTAAGCTTGTAAAAAACAATAACAAAATACACAACTAGGAAATTGTTTTGAAAAATGCAAATGGGGACCTTAATGAGCCTTAATGGCTTAGTTGTGGAGTTACTTGAAGTCAGTCTTTTGAATTTGTTGACGGTTGGCATCATCACTGTTCCCAATTTTGAGATGAAGATTGTGTCTATGCGAGGTCTAACATGAGATGATTGTATGGTCATTCATAAATGTTTATCTAAGCACATCTCTCATAATACCTGACCAAGCATCAGCTAGAGCCACACCTGCAGCAAGCTCGAAACGGTTGTCAGTCAAATTCAAGTGAAATATCTTCCGTAAACGTCCAAAAAAAAAAAGAACATGAGATGCAGCTAATCTCAATGAGTTAGTTGAGCTTATTCAAAACATCGAATTATGTAACCTGCATTGGGCTTTGTGCTTTGGGCTTTCCGCCTTCACTTTTGCGCATTTGTTTTATCTTTTTTTTTTGTTTGCTTTGTATCTCATAAAATGCAGCACAAAACCGAAGGTTGATGGAGGCCGAGGTAGAATGATTTTTCTTCCGGAACCAGCACAACTTTAGGAGGCACAAACAATGATCTATCTAATTTAAATGGGAACCGAGACAATGCAACTTAGAGCATTAATTGAGTGATGATGGTGTGTTGGTTTTGTATCTGTGAGCGAGGTTCTTTGCTATAATTATTTATTCCCTCTCACTCACTCAGTCTAGGGATCCCTATCACTGTTCTATATCAAATTCGTTGAAAGCGTTAAGAGACCTTATAATGAATAGCTTAAAATGGAAATTTAATTATTCTGATCTTTTACCGCTTTTAATGTTTTTTTTGTAAAGTTGAAACGCTGAAGCAAGCTGAGCGGTTATGAAATAAATAATATTTGATAACAGAAATGCAGTTTTCTTCAAATTAGAAATTGGGTGGACCTAATGAGCGTGAAGGTAGAAATTTGATGGGATCTTTAGAACGTTGCGGCGCTGGTTCAATTTTAATTAAACTTGAAAATAAATTGCGGTTAAGAATAAGGAATTAAAATTCGTTAAGTCAAACTAGGTCTATTCATGGAAGCTTTTATCTGCAATGAAGAAGAGTTGTGATTAATAGAATTTGAACCTCCAGAGGCAAACTATACTTTTGGGGCACTTGAAGCATAGTATAGCTATCCTCCTTGTACTTAAGGTAGAATTTAGTCGGATCAAATCCAAAATTCTTTCATCTTAGTTGGATGTTTCTCTTTTTCGATACTTGAGCACTACGTGATATTGAAGACGTGTCGGTAGATTCTTAAAAAAAAATTCTACGAATAGGACACATCCCATTGGGATATCTTTGGGCTTCACAATCTCGATTATCAGCTTAACCGTTACAGAAGTATATTTCCGCCAATTCTTCGCGAGAGTAGTTTAAAACCGTGATATGTTGACGAGTCGATATTCAAATTGCAATAGCTTTTTAGTAAAATTTTCTGTTGCGTTCTGTTGGTCACAGTGTGGTCCCATGTAATGAAAGCGCTGACGAGCTAACAAGAATACGATCAATACTTGATCTTAATCAGGCAGACACAACAGTTCAGGCCCCACAATGAAATCTTAAACAGGTAATCGAGAGCAAAGTTCTAGCTATAACAAACAAGAGATGGAACTCGCTCGATACCTGTGATATAACCAGAAAAAAACTCTCAAAAAGTAGAAGACATTTTACCATCCGCTTTTCTGTTTTTGACACGAAAATAATATTTAATTGCGTAAAATTTAAAAACAAAATTTTGAGTTTGAAAATTATTTTTTAAAAATCCTTTAAAAATATACATATGTATTTGCAAATTTTTTTTTACGATGAGCCGTTCACAAGATTAATATTCTAGCCGAATTAGGTATGTACTTTGACTAGGCTCCAATGTTACATGTCAAATTGGGACCTTGTTATTCATTTTCTAAGGCAAGTTATGCATTCGTAAAAAAAAATCGAACTCGAGATTTTGATCAAAGTTGACATTACGATGAAAGCGAAGACAAAAAAAGTAGGTCTCACAATTCTGTCTGTCGGTTCAACTACAGCCCAAACGATTCGGCCAATTTTCTTCAAACTTGGTAGATATGGTTTTTAATTTAACAAACTCCCCCCCCCCCCCCCTACACACGTTTTTTTTTTTAAGACCAACAAATTTCATTTATGTAGGTATAGTCCAGTCAAAGCGTCATTTGACCTTGCGCGCAGAGGCATGGCCTATTTTTTTTATGGATCGATAGGTGCTTATGAGAAAGGCTTAAAACCAAATTTGCACCACATGACAACTTTTTTTTACCAAAGTTATTGGTAAATATGTGTTTTGTGTCATTTTTTGGTCAATTGCGAATATCTCGGCTCCACTATCTCCTACAAACAAAAATTAAATATGTATTTATTCCTAATAACATTATCTATTATGTTATAAGAAAAAACATTTGTTTAAACAAATGAAAAAAAAAGTTATAGTAAGTTAAAATAATTTGTTGTTGTTTAAAAATCACTTTTTCGTAATTATTAAGAAAAAAGCTCATTTAACGATGAAATTTTTATTTTTTATTATTAAAGTTCTAGTAATTCCCTACAATTTAAAAAAAATCAGCACTCTACGGTGAACGAAAGCCGAGTAGTAAATTATTGAACATAGGCAAGTCAGCGCACCCACGCATTTTAGATTTTATATTTTAATTAATATCTCAGCCCCAGTATGTCGCAAAGTTAAAATAAAAAATTGTACTGCTAATAACAATATTTTCTATCAACTTGCATTTAATTTAATATGTTTGAGCAAAAACATAAAAAGTTACCGTTGGTTTCAACGTTTTTTTTTTCTTGTTTACCTTTTTTTCATAGTTATTGAGAAAAAAACTGTATTTCACGGTAAATATTTTTCAGTTTTGGATTTTTGTTTTATAGTCCTGCTAATTTTCTTCAGTTTAAAAAAAATTAGTCCATTACGACAAACGGGAGCCAAGATATTCATGATTTAAAAACTTAGGAAAGCTTACAATTTAGTATCTTAACCTTGTAGCTTGTAATTTTGGTGTCGCCAGAAACGACGGATTTTGATCATTTATTATGTTAAGGCTCCCTAGCAGTTTCAATATTATTGTGTGCTCAAATTTAAAAAAAAAATTAGGATTTAAAAGACATAAATTTTTTTTTTTTTGAAAACTCAATATTTCGAAAACCCCATGCTAGATTTTATTAAAACTTGATAAATAAAAGTTTCTTAATATAATCTACAAGATACGAGTATGAGAAAAAAAAATGTATTTTGCCTTAAAATAATGGTTCCCTCCATACAAATGTTAAAAATGGTTTTCAAAAATCGTAATTTTCTCGAAAACGGTTCCGAGAATTTTGCTAAATTATTTTTCTTTTGATTAATTCTTACGATCTATAATGTAATAAAAAAAATTGAAATCTAGATATTACTGACTGTACCTACCATACAACAAATTTTTCAAATTTTGAATTTGTCATTATCGGCGTAACGAATTTTAATGAAATTTCTTATAGAGAAACTTTTAAAAAGTTTAAAAAATATTGCATTTTAAAACTTTAAGAAAAATATATTTTTGAATTTTGAAAAAACAATCCATTTTTTTTTTTTTTTTTGGAAAACTCAATATTTCAAAAACTGTTCAATATTTTTTATTTGCAAATTTAAATTTTATTTCGAACAATGACAAACATGTCAAATTGGCATTTCACATTTTTTTCTTAAAAATCTTTTAAAAATTTTGTATATGTATAAAAGCTATTTTTTTTTTTTTAAGAAACCACTACAACTACTTATAATTTTTGTTATTGCATAAATTCATATTTGCATAGCATTCTGGTTTCATATCTTACTACTAAAAGAATTTAAAAAATAAATTTTATCTTTATGAACAGTTTTCTCTTATAACATTCGTTTTTAAAATTCCTAGTCTACATAGAAGCAAGTTCGTGCGACCTAGTCGTGCATTTTATTTTATTTGGCAGGCCCATGTATGCCGTTATGTCTGAATTATGGCATCGTTCAAATGCCCGCCTCGGCTTCTTACAATTCTACAGATCCGAGTGGTCCAATTTCCAATGACTCTTCGGCATAAATCCGGCTGAATATTAGCGATGGCTTGTGTTATATACGTATGTATATGTTGAGCATCGCAAAGACCTGCTACTTCAGGAAACGCCATTCTTCTAAAAATGCGCCTCGTCGCTAAAGATGATTTTTCAGCAAAAATTGGGTTCACATTTGGTTTTTGTCGAAAAATCGATGTAAGATTAACTGAACTTAACAAAAATTGCGTATTGTCCATACACCCTCACAGATAGTTGCATGTGAGATCGTAGGGACGAAACACCAATTTTTGTGGACTTAAATACCAAAAAAAAGCTATTTTGACGAAATTAATTTTGTGGATTCAATAAAAGAAATTTGTAAAATTGACAAAATATTTTGCTGAATTGACAAAATATTTTGTTAATTTAACAAAATATAACAAGAAATTTTTGTTAATTTAACAAAACAATTTTGTTAATAAAAAAACAATAACACTAACAAAAAAATTGTTAATACAACAAAACAATTGTTAATATGACAAATTAATTTTGTAATTTGTACGAAATTTTGTCATATTGACAAAATATTTTTGTTATTGCAACAAATTAATCTATTAGCCTAACAAAATAATTTTGCGGATACAACAAAATATTTTGTGTTACCTCAACAAAATTCAGTAATTTTTATCAATTTGACAACTTTTTGTTGGACGTATATTGACAAAATTTTTATCAGATCAACCTTCTTTTTTGTCATATATACCTAGATTTTATTTTCAGTGTACCGGTGTAGGCCCAAGTTCCGACGTAAAATTCTCCAAGTTGAAGTCTTTTTAACGGCAAGGAATTGACTACCTCGGGTTCTGCTGTACACTTACGAGCCGTCACGATTATCTCGTCCGATCTTGCGTAAGAATGTTAGCTGACTGATTACTGAACCGGTCGTCTCAAATTTGGCCACTAAACGTTCCATAAAATCGGCGCGCAACGTTTGCACTAACAAGCACTCATTTTCATAATAAAGTTTTATCATTTGGGCGTGCTGTTCAATCGTGTCAGTTGCCATTGAGTTCTGGAATCAGTACATGATTAATATACAACAGATTTGACAGATGTCCCCAAAACAACATGGCCGCCAAAATCTACCAAACGAAAAAACCCTTTATTAACTTCTGATTCTGAACATTTTTCTCTAATAACATCCATTTTTAATATTCCAAGTCTCACAAAGCGATATTTCGACCCAGGCGTCCATTTTATTTAACTTAACAATGGCACATATTTTCGGAACTGAAGTAGACAGAATTTGCTTAAATTTTTTTTTTAGGCTAAGGTTTCAATTTTTTTTAAATAAAAACTCTCCAATTTGCTTCGGCATATCGAATCGAGCATCCAGAACATTGGTTCTGTCACATGCACTTCATTCTTCGATTTTAATCAGCGATCAAATCGGCTTCGAATTAATAAAAATATAAAAAAAAAACTTGTACTCACCCACCTTGTTTACTATGTTCGTATCTGTGTGCACCTTATAAGGTCACATCAAGGCAAAGTGAATGACTGTGACTGACTGCCGCCACTTCAGTTTTTCATAAACAAAAAAAAATCTAAACAACATCAATCAATCGGTTCAGTGTACTATTAACCACCTTAGCAAATGCCGGCCTCCACGGCACGGTATAATGTGTTTTGAAATTACCTAACACACTCGCATTCCGAAAGTATTGCGCGCAGCTCATCTCGTCGAATCATCCTCTCATTACCCGTCGTCCATTACCCACAACAAATTTTAAAGCCAAAACACTCAATTAGGCCTTGCCTACATTGAGCCTTCTATGTATCTCTCTCTCTTGAATATATTCAGCCGAAGAATTTATGATTACGAAAAGCCAGTGCTATCTATGGTACCTTTCAAAAAATAATATCTTACTTCACATCTTGTTTATATTCGATAGATACGTTTCCATCTTCGTTTGTTGTGCATACATATGTGCAAAACATAAATAAACGATAAATATTGTAAAACCTTAAAGAGCCTCGAATCGGACACAGACCCAGACCGAGAGGCCATTGAACGATAATTTTTGTATCCAAGAAATCACGGTTGCCAATTCTACAAATCTTCAAAATATTCCTGCTCTGAAAAAGGTATGAAATTGTCATTTTTTAAAAATGGCGGAAATGCGGAGTTTACTGAAAGAGCCAATTATAAAACTCCTTGGCCCAACTTGTTGACAGAAAATACCTTCTTTTTTGACATTCGATGGTTTTAACCTCCATTAAACCTTAAAACCTCCAAAAATCCTAAAAATCTACGAAATTCTCCACCAAAGAGGCAACCATATTGGCAAACTGTGCCTTTGTGTGGGTTGGTTATTCTAGGCAAACCAACAAAAATGACCGAAAAAGTTTCTTGCAAAAATTCGAGTTTTCAGACGCTTAGACTCTTTTTTTTTATTTCTAGAGAACTGGTTCCGTTTGGTCATACAAAGTCGTGATCGTGATATACCCTCGCAATATGTATTGAGTTGAGGCTTATATATTCCAATCCAACAGCAACAGGTCTTAAGAAGTCCAATGGATTCTTTTTGGTGGTGGCAACGGGTAGCTCCATCGAAGGCGTCATCATCGGTTCGGTGTTGTTGTTGCTGTTGTCGTCGCCGGCTTAAGTGCACTTAAGCTCATAACCATGTTCTGTTGTAGTTGCGGCACGGTGCGCAAGCGATAGGCCTAGAGACCTAGAGCCCCACTAAAGTTAAAGTGTTTTTTATGTTTTTTCCTTCTTAATATTTTTTTTGTTTTTAATTCTTGTTTTCCCCTTTTTTTTGTGTGCTATTTTGCAAGTATTTTACAATTCGCAATTTGCGAACGAAGATGGTGGGGCGTGTAGGTTAGGTTAGGTAGGTATGTACGAGTATATGCGAAGATAAGAGTATTAAATTGAAGTTAATCTCTGCTGCTGGCACGTATAGTAGCAGTGGTTCGGTAAGCAACAAGCTGATGGTGGTCGAGAAGTTGAGAACTCTGGAAGACCAACAAAAAAAAAACATGCAAGCCAGTGGGAAATAGAATGGAAAATGAAAACGAATTGCTTGACACATTTCCTGAGGTGCATTTTGCGTTAGATACAATTTATTTCCAACTTATATTTTTTGTACCTTCTTGATTGTTGAGGGTTTTCCATTTTTTTAAAAGGCGTGTTTTTATTCGATTTTATTCTTTCTTAGTTTGAAACAAAAAGAAATTAAGTAAAATAGGTTGTTCAACCTCATTTAGAAGATTTACTTTGTAAGTTAACAGTTATTGGTTTTGTTCTTCTGTTTTCCTTTCTACAAAAAGGTTTATGCTTTGGGCTGAAGGAATACCGACAACTGTCCTACTACTAAAGCTGAATCTGGCTCCGGACGCGATGGCTTAGAGATTGAAAATTGCTAAAACCCTCCAGGCTTATAGCTTTTATCATGGATCATTAAAGAAATACCGAAGATACAATTTTTTTCTTTGGTACTGAAAATGACTTTCGAGACATTGATTTTTTATTGAACTCATAACAGCTTGAACCACATTCTGTGCTAATTTCGTTTCAATCTTATTCTTTTAATGGCGTTTTCAATAAATAATCTTGAAGACAGTTCGCCACTGAAGAATTTTTGTATTACTAAATATAGGTAGATTACATAATACTCGTATTGTAATATTTAAATTTAAAATCTTGCTACAGTGCCTTGGCTTAGATGTTAATGCCTCTGATCTAGATTCTGTTATTAAAAACTAGAAAAATTTTATCCTGTTTCGAGAAGAAGATCTGCTATTAAAAGGGTCTCAGAAGGCTTTTGGAAAATAGTGCAATAAAATATATGTATTTGTATTGACAACTAGCTGAACCCTCCCTCATAAGCTTTGCTGCGCCACCTATTCAACATTGTTTAGACTAGACAGCGTTCTAAACATATCAAGCAACATTTCTAACATAAACTATGGTTTTTATAAAGGGTTTTCCAATAAGAGGTGTTATTTTGAATAGCCCGCTATTTCGGTAGCTGTCACTTTTATAGCTGTCATTTTTTGACATTTGACAAGTAGAAACTACGCTATTAATAAAAATGGAACGATACACGCTTCAACAACGCATTGAAATTATTAAAATTGGGTCCTTGAAATGCATGAAAATGAACCGGAATTTCATCGAAAAATCATCTTGACTGATGAGGCCCATTTCCACCACGGAGGCTACGTCAACAAGCAAAACTGTCGCATCTGGGGCTCGGAAAACCCAAGAGTTATTGTTGAAAAGCCTCTCCATCCTCAACGCGTGACTGTTTGGTGCGGTTTATGGTCCCGCGGGGTCATTGGACCTTACTTTTTCGAAAATGAGGCTGGAGCAACAGTTACGGTCAATGGATTGCGCTATCGAGAGATGATTAATGATTTTTTATGGCCTGAATTGGATGGTATTGATCTGGACAACGTTTACTTTCAACAAGACGGCGCTACGTGCCACACAAGCAATGAAACCATCGATCTTTTACGGGAAAAGTTTCCGGACCGTGTTATCTCTCGAAGAGGTGATCACAATTGGCCACCGAGATCTTGTGATTTAACACCTTGCGACTTCTTCCTTTGGGGCCACGTGAAAGATAAGGTCTACGCCAACAGCCCAGCGTCGATTCAAGACCTCAAAGATGAAATTCGTGAGGCTATCGAGGACATAGGGCAGCCACTTTGCGATTTGGTTATGGAAAATTTCATGAAAAGGATATGGTCCTGTAAGCGTGGTCTTGGCGGCCATTTGGCTGATGTTGTGTTTCATTATTAACGGCATACCTTCCTCTTTATAATGAAATAAACATCCGATCATTTATCTCCAAAAATGCAATTTTTCTTTGAATATCAAAATAACACCTCTTATTGGAAAACCCTTTATTAAGGGATCTAAATTTCGGAATTTCATTTCTCTGGGGATGTTTAATAAGAAAAATACTCAGATAGAAGAGAAGTGGATGTGGTAGTAGGTGGGCTCTCCAATTGACTCTTAATTTCCAGACAGCTAAATTACAGGGATCTGTTTTGTTCCACAATTAAGATAGACATTTCTTTGAAGACAAAGAAAAATCGCTTGCAATCTTCTTCAAACACATTTAAACTCTGATTGAAATATTTGCCGTGGTGCTTAAGTACGAACCTCGAAAATATCTGACAGCACAGGTTTGCGTGATATTCTTTCCATAATTTCAGTGTCCAGTGGGAGTCATTGTAAAGAGGCTGGATATACAATTAAAAATAAGATTTTTATATTTTATAACTCTTTATTATAAATAAGGTATAGAGTGTCTTCACTCCGCTGGTTGATGTTCAACTGGGGTATTTTGACAATTAGTGGTGTATTGAAGGCAGATATAATACTGTTGATAATCTATTACATTTCATTGAGATGTGTTCATTGACATGATAACATTATTACATGCTTTTTTTTTAATTTTTTTTTTTTTTTTTTAACATAAACATAAGTAACTTAATCTAACTTTGAAATCCGTATCGATCTGGAGGACGGCATGATCGTCCAGATCGAGTTCTGTAGGGAGTGGCGGCGGTTGGTGTTAGGTTTACTAAGGGTTTTTTTCCCAACTGATTATCATCATCTAGGTTTGCCGGATCAGTAAGATTTTGATTGACATTGGAATGGAAATCATTACTTCTTGATCGACCTGCCTCTGACGACGATTCATTATTATAATAAATTTTATTTTTTTCATGAGGTTCATTGTTTACATTATTATCTTCAATTGGTTTGGTGGCTGACAATAATTTTTCTCTAAGGTGGTCTTCATACAACATATCACTAGTATTAATTTCATTATTTACAGTTTTAGAAATAAATCGCCGATTGCGACGGTAAAAGTTATTAAAATTATCAACAATAATATAAGAACGATCGTTAATATTTCGTACAATTTTTCCATATTGCCACTGAAAGCTATTTTTTTTAAACACAATAAGATCATTCTCATTCAGGACTGGCAATGATTTTGCTCCACGATCATAGTACATTCTCTGCTGTTTTTTTTTCTGTTCAATCTTGCTTTGCACAATGGACTCGTCAATACTTGCTCTATGTAACAATTTATCAGTAATTGGTAACTTTGTTTTAATTTGACGACCGAAGAAAAGCTGTGCTGGTGACAATTTCATGCTAGCTACAGGTGTAGCGTTGTATTCTAAGATACGGTAAGTAAAATCTTTCACATCATCTTCTTCATAGCAACGTTTCAAAATGTTTTTGGCAATGGCCACTGCTTTTTCTGCCAGACCGTTGCTTTGAGGATATCGTGGACTGGAAAATATAAATACAATGTTTGTTTCATTAGCGAATTTTTGAAACTCACGCGAGCTGAATGGGCTATTGTCCGAGCGGATCTCTGTCGGATAGCCATATCGACTAAAAATGTCGTGCAACACATGAATTATGTGAAGCGAAGTTTTGTTTTGCAATCGCTCTGAGCACAAAAAACCAGAATACGCATCGATAATTGCTATAAAGTCTTTTCCAGCGTACTCAAATAGGTCAATCGAAACCTTTTGCCATGGGTATTCTGGCGATGTATTTTGAACCAAAGGCTCCTTTTGGTTGTTACGTTTAAACTTCTCACATACAATACAGCCATGTACCATTTCCGATATCTCATTTGTCATCTTAGGCCAATAAAATTGAAAGCGTGCTCTGGCTAAAGTTTTTTCAATACCCAGATGCGATTGATGAAGCCATTTAATAATTTTTGGTTGTAATAAGGATGGAATGATCAATTTATGATCCTTGAAAAGCAATTGGTTTTCATAGTGAAGCTCATCTTTGAATTTATGGAATAATTGACTGAATTCATCAAGCTGGTGGTACGATGGCCAACCGTTAGTCACATACTTTACTATTCGACAAAACTTTTCATCATTTGCTAGTGTCTCAACATAAGTATCGTAATTATCTTTTGATAAACACGCTCGTCGGGTTAATGAATGAACCACGTTCGACAGCTCGTCATTCTTAGGACCAGTGTGTGGCAAGGCAGCTCGAGATAGACAATCAGCAATATGCATTTCTTTGCCTGGGATATACAGAATTGAAAGACCAGAATACTTCAGCAATCGCATGAACATGTGCTGCAACCGTGTCGAGACATCATCAATATCACGTTTAATTAGGGTCTCTAACGGTTTGTGGTCGGAATGAACCACGAATTGTCGACCATACAAAAAATGATGAAAACGCTCACATGCAAACACGATGGCCAACAGTTCCTTTTCTATTTGTGCCCACTTTTGTTCGCTATTCGTAAGACTACGTGACGCAAAGGCAACAGGATGGCCATTTTGCAATAATACACTTCCAAGACCATCTTTTGAGCTATCTGTCTGAATGACAACTGAAATCTTGGGATCAAAAATGGCAAGCACTGGTTTCTCGCTGATTGTCTTTAATAAACTATTCAATTCTTGCTCATGCTGAGCCGACCAATTCCATTGGGAATCCTTTTTTATTAATTCACGCAGATGAGCTGATCTTTGCGACAGATTTGGAATGAATTTGGCCAGAAATTTAAATAGGCCCAAGAGACGCATTACGTCAGACTTATTACTTGGTTTTGCCATGTCTGTAATGGCCTTTATGTGTTTTGAATCCGGGGTAATAATGCCATCAGATATTATGTGACCCATGAATCTGACTACCCGCTGTCGATACTGAATCTTAGAATCATTGAATTTTACGTTATTCGCACGCGCACGTTCTAATACTATCAGCATAGTTTTATCATGTTTGGCTTCATCTGAGCCACTAATGAACAAATCATCAAAATAAACCTCAACACCTGGGATATCACCAAAAATCTGCACCATCTTTCGTTGGAACATTTCCGGTGCACAATTCAGCCCAAATGGAACACGGTTCCAGCGATATCGCCCGAATGGAGTCATGAAGGTTGTCAAATCCGCACTGTTCTCATCTAGCTCCATTTGCCAAAACCCATTACTTAAATCTAGAACCGAAAATACCCGCTGACCAGACAGTCGACTCATGATATCCTCCGACGTTGGGATCAAAAAATGTTCACGTCGGATACAATTGTTGAGAGGCTTGGGATCCAAGCAGATGCGCAAAGTGCCATTTGATTTCTCAACAATTTGCAAATTATTAACCCAATCGGTTGGGTAATCTACCGAACTCAAAATATTTAGATCAACCATACGATCAATTTGCTCTTTCAATGGTTTCATTAAACTTAGTGGAATACGTTTTCTGTATTTAAGCGATGGAACGGAATTTTCTTTAAGACTAATGGAGCATTTCCCCGGCAATTTTCCAAGGCCATCAAAAACATCGATGTGTTTTCTTAAGAAATCTTCTCTACTTTTTGGTAAGCATTGCGCAGCACATAGTCGCTTAACAAGACCGAACGAAATGCACTCAGGTAAGCCAAGCAATGGTTCATGAGTGTTATCTACTATATGGAAAACAGCAGAGTGTTTCGTATTTTGTTCTGAGTCAAAACAACATAATTTTATTTTACCAAAAAGACGTAATCTGTTTGAACTATAATCGGTTAATACTTCATTTGTTGGATTAATATTTCTTTCTTCTTTTAATTTATTCACTAGACCTACTGGAATACAGCTAACGTCTGCACCGGTATCCAGTTTGAAATTAACGGGACAGTCCTGTATGATATATGTCTTATACCAACCGCCTTGGTCGCGCGCACTCGAATTTAAATTAACTCTATAATGATTTAAAGTACATACATTTTCTACTATTGATAAACCTGCAGTATATTTTTTACCTTCGTCACCCCAGTTGATATACTTAACTGTCCTAGATGATAATCGTTTCCCGTTGGTATCGCCGTTGTTTGTCTCCTTCTCGTTTGGCTTCTTGGTACCGTTGCGACAAAATTTTGCGAAATGACCCTTTTTTGCACAAGTGCGGCACGTGGCATTGACTGCTGGACAAAATCGACGATGTGTTCCGTTCCAGGTCTGACCGCAATTGAAACATGTCTGTTTCCTCACTGCTTCAACTGAATTAGACGACGTGGCTTCCAAATTATGAATTTTTAATACGTTTTTATCCAACAGACGTTTGTTACTTTCAGCAGCTTCGTAAATTTTGCATGTCTCTATGATTTTTTGTAAAGGGTCATCTTTCCCGTCTAAGAGTCTAAGCTGCAATTTTTTATCATGAACGCCGACAATTACACGATCGCGCAGCATGCGGTGTGCATAAGAAGCATGGCACGACGTGCAGGTAAATTCACAGAACTGTAGTTGGGTCCGTAACTCAGTTTCAAACTCGCCAAATAATTGTTTTTCCTTTTGTTCGATTGTGTGGAATTTGAATGATTCCATTGCAAGATTTTTGCGTGGCAAGCAATATGCATCGAACGAACGTATTACATCATTTAAGGTGCGTGAGGCAGTACAACCAGCATTATCTCCATCTTGGTTATGTTCTTCTTCATCGTTTCCACCTTGGTGTGCCTGAACGTTTTCTAAAACTTGCCCGAACATGTCATCGACGCTGCCGTTATTTGGGAACAGTGAATTATAGATATCGATGCCGCGTTCTCCGATCAGCCATAAGAAAATGGCGATTTTTGCTTCCTCAGCTTCGCCCATACGATTGTTAGCACGCAAGTAAATTAAGAAACTCTGTTTCCATCTTGGCCAATCTGTCGCCAAATTAGAAAAATCCAACTCATTTGGTAATCGTGAATTTATTTGCGAGGATGCCATTATTTAGGCCACCACTTCTGACACCATGTAAAGAGGCTGGATATACAATTAAAAATAAGATTTTTATATTTTATAACTCTTTATTATAAATAAGGTATAGAGTGTCTTCACTCCGCTGGTTGATGTTCAACTGGGGTATTTTGACAATTAGTGGTGTATTGAAGGCAGATATAATACTGTTGATAATCTATTACATTTCATTGAGATGTGTTCATTGACATGATAACATTATTACAGTCATCGCAACTAACTCTACTTAGTAACCTCTGCAGCATTATCATTCAAAAAGCTGCCCAATGAACTAGAGTTCTTGACTACACTTTACTTAACAGACGTAACAGTTAAGGAAGTGGAACAATTCTATACAATGTTTTGGAGAAAGTAAGATTACTACGCTTGATTTTCCTAAGGTATTTGATAGAGTTTGGCACTAGGATCTCTTATTGAAAATGTGTGCGTTAGGTAGCAACGATACACACCCTTATTCTTTGGATTAAAAATTACATTCCGGATCGTTCAATACATGTTGTATTTTAGCAGTTTTAAGTCTGATATTCACAAACTAAATGTTGGTGTTTTTCAAGGCTTCGTTTTGTCTCCGACACTATTCCTTGTTTTTATAAGTGATCTTTTGTCTGAAACCTTTGATCTACTTCATTGTTTCGCCGACGACTCTATCCTCAGCTTCTCATACTCGTTCTCAAATTCACGTCGATCTCCTTTGGAAGTGGAATTGCAACTGTATCATATGATAAGCTCATTAAACTCCAACGTTTACAGCATTGTTTAATGGAGTTTACAAAATCGTGTAGAGTTTAATGCTTCGGAAACTCAATGCTGTCTATTGTCGTTTAAGCAAAAACCCCTTAGTCCATTGTCTTTGAATGGCACTTGCATCGAAGAAGCCGAAAAACTCTCAGTACTCGGTATATGTGTCAACGAAGATCTTCGTTGGAATCATCACATTCTCGAGACCGCCAAAAATACTGCTAAATGCTTAGGATTTCTATATCGATGTAACTACCGATGTTGGTTACAATCTATAAGGCGTTTATACGTGCAAAACTCAAGTATAACTCAGACCTTTGGGCAGGTGCAGAACAATATTCTCTCTATTTATTGGATAGAATTCAGAACAGAGCTTTAAAACTGATAGGAAACAGAGCTATCATGGCTTCATTCCCATCTCTTGAGCACCGTCGAAATGTTTCATGTATTTTGATTGTTTTATCGCTTCTTTCACAAACATGCTCACTCGAAGTAGCCAGTTGCATTCCTCTCCTTTATCAGTTTACCCGTGATAACCGCTTCGCTAGGAATGCTCATCAGTTCACCCTCGAGCGTAACTTTGGTCGTACCGTCAACTATATAGAGATTCGTTGTGTGACAACACGATTGTGGAATAACTTACCCAGTACGGTTTTCCCTTGCCATTTCAATTTGCACACATTCAAAACCAATGTTCATCGACACCTCCTCTTAACATAACCTTGACCGCGCGTGAATTATTAAAAAAAAAATTGTAATTTGTCATCTATATGTTCAATAAAGGTTTTCAAAATTTCTTTCTGTTGGGTTGTGGAGTCCCAGTTCAGTTGAAGAGAGAGAGACTGTATCTATCCGCTAGATCCAGAATATTCTTATACCATAAAGTGTTATTGGTGAAAACAAAATTAACAATTTTCGCGGTAGTCAATTGGGTTCCATACTTATTGCCTTAAGTATATAGTTCTTATTGAAATCTCGATTTCGAATAAATATAAATAATTTGGTGAGTATCCAGTAAATACAAAGGATCTCCGAAGGTAACATATTAACAGTTTTTTCCACCGTATCAATGTATAAATGACTCCATGCTTGGGCACCGTAAAATCAAATAGATTTCGCTACTACTTCAAAGGCTTGCTATTTTTCACTATGTGAGTTAATACTTTGGTAACAATTCCTTCATGTTAAGTTATTGTACTGAATAATTTTTCAGTTAAATGAGTTAAAAATGAAAATAATTCCTAGCTACTTGTTTTCTTAAACTACTTCGATTGTTTCTCTTTTAAATAGCCATTTCTCACCTATGGTCGTTTTCACGCCACCATTTTTAAATATCAAAACTTCGATTTGCTTAGGTTTACCTCAAGATTCCAAGGATCGCAGTATTCCGCAACTCTATTTATCATCATCTGCATAGAATCGCGAGACCTTTGACAATGTCGTCTACGTACAAAAGAGCTTTGATATGCATTCCAGAGAAAAAGATTCCGCCTAATAAATGATTAATGATGTCTTCGATATATTAGGCTTTGAAATCGATGAAGAAGGAATATAACTTTTGTTTTTCACCAATATAGCATTCGGAGGTTTGGGAAGTGATTTTAAGAGTTTCGGCAATAAGCTCAATGTTAACCTTTGGTTTAAATCCGATGATTACCTTCCCTCTCTTTCTATTTCAATAAGAAAACTTCAAAAGAAATACAAACAATCGCCAACTTTTTTTGCTAGTTTTTTTTTTGACAACCTTATACCTGATTGTAATTCTTTCAATTATTTACATAATTTCTGCCTCGGTCCATTTCAACCTCATACCTTTGACTCATTTCTTATCGAAAATAAGCTAAATCAACTCGATACTCGCCATATTTCTCGAAAATGCTCGCAAATACTGCCTCTTCGCCTCTTAAAAATCTTCGGTCTACCCTTATCTTAAGGAGAATTCCCTCAGTCATGGAAAACCTCTTTCATAACCCCAATTCATAAAAAGGACCCAAAGTATGAAGTTACAAACTATTGCCCGATTGCTAAACTTCCATATATTCCCAAAATCTTTGAAGGCATTTTGTAGGAAACTTCTCTCTTATTTCCCCCAGACAACACGGTTTTGTGAGAAGTAGATCCACAACAACAAATAACCCCGTTAAATTCGTATTCTAAAGCTTCGTAGCCTTAGAGAATGAAAAGGAAGTCGACGTTGTCTTGACCGCTTTCAGTAAGGCCTTTGACAAAATTTCACATAAGCTTATTCTATTCAAACTGCCCATCTTTGGGCTGGAACCTATCTTCTTAAGATGGATTTCTTCTTACCTGAAAAAACCCTTACTACAAAGTTCGATTCAGGCCTACCTTCTCTGATGATTTCTTAGCTACCTGCGGGGTCCCACAAGGCAGCCACTTTGGTCCTTTCCTTTTTATTTTCACTACTATTGATATTGAAACGCTCATCAAATATTCCCATATCTCACTCTACCACGACGATACCAAGTTTATCAAAATCATTTCTTGTACACATGATTCTACTCTTCTTCAACTTGATCTCGACAGTTATTCTGTTTGGTGCCTGAAAAAATGCTTAGAGCTTAATATTTCCAAATGTCATTCAATTCACGAAAACGCATTCAATCTTCTCCCCGTCTCTACCATACCCATTATCAACCCCCATTCACTGCTGAATCAATTCGAGACCTTGGTGTCTTATGTGATACGAGATGACGAGATTATTCTTAAAGCAAACTCTGTACTAGGCTTTGTGAAACGTTGGCCCAAAGAATTCTCTGCCCTCTACTTGACTTAATCTTTATATATAATATTTGTTCGCCCAATTCTGGAATAAGCTTGTCAAGTATGGTCCCCTTATCAACAAATTCATATATCCAGAATCGAGAGCATTCAATGTTGTTTCTTACGTTTCGCCATTCATGGTCTGTCTTAGAATGACCCTTGAATTTTACCTCCGTATCGAAACCGACTTCTATTATTTAACTTGAATTTGCTGCAAGAACAAAGAGCAATAAGCGACATTCTCTTCATTCATCGACTACTTTCGGGATCTGTTGACTGCCCAACTCTCTACAGTTTGATCTCTACACTTAAATATTTTCCAACACTAATTACCCTAATCAATGAAATCCCCATCTTTTCTATCTGACCACCCACCCACAATTCCTCTTATCCTCGCATGATGATGATCCGTCTTAATCATATTTTAAATTTACTCCAATCCTTGATTTATATAAATAAGTGCTATATTTAAGTTAGACTAAATAAGCTCGCATTAAGCGTAATAAATGCAGGTATTGTCCCCACTAAAAATGAAAATTTAATTCCTTTTGATTTATTTATTGATTTCCAAAAGTCTGTTGCGTTGTTGCAGTTTACAAGTTTTTGGGCTTCCAATTCAAAATGTTCTTTCTTTTTAGATCCACATATCTTCTTGTATTGAGAGCTGGTTGGATTGTAGAGTTCTTGGAGAATTGCGGTGTTGAATTTTCTAAATAACGTCAAAAAATCAAATGTTTTATACCTCGCTTTTAAACACTCTTTATTATCAAACCATTGACTTTTGAAGTTTATGTGTGCCCTTTTATTTCTTGAAGAAATTTGACTTGCAATAGAGTGTTTGATAAGTTCTTCTGAATTTGACATAGAAATTGTGGATCGATTGGATAGCAGGATATTAGTATTGAGACTATAGGCTTCAGCCCTGGATTTATCCTACACATATTTTGGCAGTAGCTTAATCACGTGCACATTATCTACATCGACGCCTTCTAACCCAGTTTTTACAATGATAGGGAGCTGGTCAGAGAATGGGAAAGAATCAATTTTAAAACCTGCAATGAGTTATCACCAATCTTCTATACAGCAATGTTCAATTAATGAAGGATGTTTCCGTTAAATGTAGGTAAATTCACCTTGTTGGTCTGATTTTGAAGTTCCATTTACATTTCTTTAGTCCATTGAGTCCATGAGATCCAAGAGTTTACGACCGCATGTGTTAATGTTTTTAATCCTTCGAATTCCGTTTTATTGCTTGTCTCATATTAGATTCACCTTCCAGTACCCCTTGGCATAATGGTTCGATTCTCAGCCGCCGCTACAAAGTTTTTTTCAGGGGTGTACTGCCTCTTGCGAGGAATTGACAAATTCTCCAAGAGTATCTCTTGTCATGAAAAGTGCTGCTCATTAGCCGTTCGGAATCGGCAGAAAATTGTAGGTCCCCTCAGTTCCCTGGTAACACGCACACACAGGAATGGTTGACAGTTGTAAGTCACTAGGTCCTGGTTCACTCCGAGCTGTTGCACCACCAAAAAATTTTTGTTTTTCCAGATTACTACTTACTTACTTACATACCTGAGACTCGGCAGCTTTCCATCCTCTGCGATCCCGAGTATGCTTCTTCCAGTCATCTAGGCCAAGAGCTCTGGCATCCGCGATGGCTTGGTTTCTTAACGGTCTTCCTTTTCGTCGCGAACCTGGGGTCTGGGATGCAAAGACTCTCTTAACTGGAGCATTGTTGTCCATTCGCTCAATGTGGCCGACTTGTTTTGGCTTTCTGGACTACCTCCACATCTTGGTACAACTGATAGAGTTCGCGGTTATATCTTCCCTTCTATTCGCCCTCCTCGTCACTCCCTTTCTGCTATAGTCCAGCACTCGGCTCCGTAAATCGGGACTGGTAGTATAAAAGTGTTGTAGAGCGTGCACTTTGTCTTACGAGTGATGAGTTTTGAACCCATTTGTGTTGCTAAACCGAAGTAGCAGCTATTTCCTAATTCTTCGTCGGATCTTCACTAAAGTGTGTTTTGTGGAATTAATAATAACTCTGAGGCAGATGAACTCTTTAACTACGAGTACCTCGAAGTTTTTGCTATAAATAGTGACGTTTTGCTCTAAACAGTTGCCAGATGCTTGTTAATAGCATATTATATTTGGTCTTGTCAGTAATGAAGTAAATGAGTTCAAGACCAACAAGTCTCGCCTGATATTTAACAGCCATTACAGAATGTTGGGAACGGCCAATGGATGTCGCATACCCCATGAGTTGGACAGATTTGTTGAATATAGGGCCCTACGTGATAACACCTGCAGGAAAATCTGCTCTAGAAGAAGATTGGAGAAATCACTTGATAGCGCATCTCCTTGCCGAAACCCTGTGCATGTTGGGAATAGTTCGGAGACGTTGCTCCCCAACGCCTAATTTCCAATTTCACGCGGCGCATTTGGATTAGTATTTCCAGGATCCCGAATTCGGCCGTCCCCATATAGAGCTCCTGACGATGAATGCTATCATATGCGGTTTTGAAATCGATAAATAGATGGTGAGTCTCCATTTGAAATTCGTTGGTCTTTTGCAGAATTTGCCTCAATGTGAAAATTTGGTAATGGAAGCCACACTTTTACTCCTTAATTTTTACAGGAAATCTTAAGACGTTCACATAGTCCCTTCCAGATTACCAATCCTGTATACGAGTATTGATGTTCCAATCAAATAGAGTAAATTTCAACTGTTAGCTTAGTAACGAAAAATAAAATAACAAAAATGTTTAACATCAACCAATTGATAAGTTCTATCATTTATCAATGAATTGATATTTGAAATTCGTAAAGAAAGTGTTAATTTGACCGAAAGCAAGTACAAATAAAATGTTAACCTGTTTTTCCTTTCAAACATCACGATCTATTTTCTATAACATTTTTTGTTTGTTTTTCTATTTTCAGGTAAGTCCATGAGGATTAAACTCCATTTAAACTAAAAGATGTCTGAATCAAAGTAAGTTCAACTAAACAAAAGCCAAAAACAATTATTATTAAAAAAATCCAAATTAAAGTTAATTTTTTTCATTCCACCAACAGGAAGTGAAATAATTGATTTCACTCATATGAATTAATATTTTTTTTTTAACTTAAAACTGCAAAAGACAATTAAAAATGAATTAAAAAATAAAATAGTTCTTCAACAACAGATATGCTCGATCTTATCTTATAATTGCCAATACTATTTTTTTGTATAGCAAGTTTAATTGCTTCTACTCACGAACGAATAAGAAATATTACTTGAAAGCTACGAAAGTAATTATGTTGCATCATTGAATAAAAATAATAATTTTATACTTTTTTGTTTAGTAGAGTAGGATTGAGAAATTGTATTTTAAGATTTATCTCTTCGTATAGGGAAACCTTGAACGTGATAATGACTGTGGTCGGGTAAACAATCGAAGCTCTCTAAATTGTCCAATGAGTGTACTGACCTTTCTCGGATTGGTTTTTTTGTTGTGCTTCAATTAATGTCATTGACATATTAAACACTGTGTTACCCAATTCGATTGACCATCAATTCCAATGAAATTCATAGATGAACCATTTTTTCGATAGTTTATGTGTGCCTCATTATTTCGCCATTTAGATTGATCTTGAACTTTCTAAGTTCCTCCCACTTCTGTGCTTCTGCTTCATTTGTCAAGTTTAGATATCGAGGTCTAATTAATTATGAATTGAAGTGCTGTTATATTTAGAGATATTTAGAGCAAATTTGGCAAATAGCCAAAGATTGTTTAAGTGTTTCCTTTCATTAGGTGTCTTCAGTTTGAAAAAGATTTGATCTGATTCACTTATCTGTCTTACTTAAAACTAAATATTTCGCACAAAACTTGTGAAGGAACCAGATTCACTATAAGCCGATAACAATCTTATCGAATCGCATTTTAAGTGAGCTCTGAGCAAGCCCATTCGTCTTGATGTGTCTCATCTAATTATCATACAGCGAAATCGCATTTGTGCATCTTAATCAGATAAAAATCACTCATTGCGGTTAAGAAGTGTTGCATTGCGCATCTTAAAGATACAACATACAACTTACTGAATTTATAACTCTGCGGTTCATATGACAAAACTGTACTCGTAATTATGTCAAGGGGTTTCCCCACGAGCGAATACGTACATATGAATGTAATCACAACTTGCAGCTAGAAGAATTCTAAGAGCATCCCAGTTATATATATCTGCAAAGTATATTCTTCTACAGAACGGAGCCCGCAGGTGCAAACTGCATTTGGAACAGATTTTAATTTGATTATGATGAGCTTGATGATGGAGTCGTGTGGCATGCAACTTATACAAAAACCACATTCTTTTAAGGAAAGATAATTTTATTTCCTCATTTTTAAGTTGTGTAATTTTATTTTTACTTTTATCTTAGCACTGTGAGCTTCTACAAAATGTATCTAACATGATACCTGCATTTTACAACAACAATTAAAATTAATTTAAAATGTTAAATTTATTTGATAAGACATAGTAGCATATCATCCATACCGGAAATGAGGTGAATATTATGAATTAGTTGGATCAATTTTTCTTGCACTTAAATTTTAATTGAGATAGAGGACTTGAGATAATAAATTATGCAGTTTTGAAGAGAAGTGATGATGATAGAGGAGAAGGTGGACAATGGCCGACAAAATGTTTGCCATAGAATTATTATTAATGATTGCGAATTTTTTGTTTGAGTTTCCGTAACACTTTCTCCGATTTACCTGTACTGATAAGCTCTTGGATTAATAGTTTGATCTAGAAATTGGTTGTAAGAAATAATTATAACCTGAGATACGAGGTGTGAATTGGATGCAAAAAAAAAACGGTATCATGAAAGAAGTGTTTTATATTTTATCGAGGAAAAAAGTGAAACTAAGCCAAGCCAAGGAAGCCTTCGAAATAAGATTCCCATCAGAGTTTGAATATAATGTTGCGTTACTAATGGAACTTGATTGTGATAAATGATGAATAAGTTTAAAGAAAAAAATTAACTTTTTTCTAAAAGTCTATTCACGCTTTAAAAAGGGGTCATCTCTAAAAGAAGGAGACCATGCGTCCAATAACTCTGTGTAAATCTTAGAGAAAATCTTAAAAATAAACAAATTAGTGGAGTATTAGTAGGACAATAGCACGGAATGGTAAGACCGATATTTTTGGGTTATGAATACCCTTATAATTTTAAACGCAGTACGAGCAATCAGGAAAGTAGGATGGGATTAGAAAGGAGATACCGATGCACATTGGTTTTGAATGATTGCACATTGCAGACATTTTTCACATGAGTGGGAAATATTAAGCAGGATAAAGCGTTCCACATTCGTGTAGTGGGGCTAAACAAAATCTCTGTACTTGGCAGTACGTCTGAAATTGGACTCAAGGGTAAAATAATGGACATTCCTAGAAGTACCAGTATTATGGTTGAATTGTTTGAGGGGAGGAATGCAACTGGCTATTTAACTAGAGCACTGTTTATGATATAAGTCATTTTTTATTGGTACTCGTTAATGTATAGGCAGCGTAGTAAAAATTTACACAGTAAACAACAACAAAAAGTGCAAAAGTGCAAGTGGATTTTAGTTTAAACTCTCTGTGCATCAGCAGTTCGCGAAATCGTTGTTCGATAAAGTCACGGATTTCTGTTAACACATTCCACACGACTTTTTGTGCAAAAAAATTCGTTCAAGAAACGTGCGGATTTTAGTTTACAAAGGAAATGCCTTGCAATATTGCTTTTGTCAATTTTTGCAGAAATTATGTTTCAACATTCATATTCAAGTGATAAAATCATCGATGCTTACAGAATCAGCATTTATATATGCAAGCTTTTGCGCATTCTGCGATACAAATTTTTAAATATCAAAAAAGCACAAGTTTACACATTGTGCACGACTTTTTGTGCATCAAAATTTCGCAATATCGATGTTCGATAAAGTCAGTTACCTACTTCAAAAACCATATGGCCGCAAAAAATGAGTCGTGTAATCAGATCCTTAAATTTGGTGAAAGAAAACAGGAAAGTGAATAGTTGTTTCATTTCAGTTTAGACTTGAAACGTTTATTTTTGTTCCATTTCAGTTCAGCATGTATTTGTTTCAATTCGGGCAGATGTAGCTATGTACTTATGCGAGAAACTGATTGGTACGGCAACTTCCACAGCAACTTTGACAACCACATCACTCTTTTTAGAGCCACTATTATAATATTAGAGTGCACATAACAGTGTTGATAAAGTTTTGAAGCGTCTGGATTACAGTTTTTTGCGTGAGGTTGGCAGGTTTTGATTATTCGAGGATGTGTTCGGTGATACTTGTTAGTTTTATGGTTTGTATTCACTAGAGCCAAAATTATGTGGTTTGAAATATTAATGTACGTTAAAAGTCAATGGTCAAAATATTGTCTCTTAATGCGTTTGCATATCTATCTGTCACTTGAGAGTATGAATTTCTTCGAAGGATGGCTGCTATGCCAATAGATTAAAAAGCATTTAAAAAGTTAAGGAATGACATTATATTTTTCTTCCTTGAAAAAAACAATTGGAGGGCTTTGCGGTGACATTTGCAATGAAATCCATAAAATCCACGATTTCTTTGTCTAATTTCCAATAACTGAGAAGATAAAAAGATTTCCATAGAAACAAACAAAATGTCATTCCTATTCCTGGCGAAAACACTAATGCCTGATTTTGATGACTTCCAAGTTTTATTTTAAGACTTGACTTTATCGTGTAAATAACTTTTGGATTTGCTTTTATTTTCGACAAAGGAAACTGGCTTCGTTTTAATATAAAGTAACTTAAATTTTCAGCAAAGTTAGTTAAGCTAATTTTTGCGTACGCGGGGTTCACGTGCAACAGAAAATTTTGAAAATTTGTGTGAAATTTCAGGCTACAACACGTAATATTGTATTGCAAATCATGTAAAAAAGCATGATCTTGCTGAATTTTTCTGACACCGAGCCTTTATTTGACTTTGTGCACATATGTGCATGCCATTAAGATTTGATTTTATTAATTATTTTGCCACTTGTTTGACAGAAAATGTGTCAGTGTTGTTGATTGAGCACAAACAACATCTTTACGTTTAAAGTGAATTAATGATTTTCACATTTGTTTTTATCAAACATTTGCGTGTTTTTTGAAAGAGTGAATAGCCAAGTTAGCAAAATTTTACATGTAAAACAATAAAAACATCAAGAGTGAATATAATTTGGTCAGCAATCAGATTGAATATAGAATGAATAAAAATTGTTGATATATTGAGATGTAGATGGCGCTTAAATTGAGTGCAGAAAAACATTTGCTTGGTACTGGGATGTGTTCTGGAATGCATCTTTTTTTCTCAGAGATTTTTATTATGTCAAAACATTTGGAAACAAAAATTCTCAAATGTCAATTGATGGAAAAACTTCTGAAAAATCGATTTTTTTTTTTTGTTGAGGAAAATAAGCGATTTTAGGGCTTTTGGAAAGCATCTAGAAAAAAATACTCTTAGTACGTCAAAATATAGTATATTACCCATCAACCAAGCCATAAACTTTCAAATTTCATTGGAGGATGGCTGAGATCTTGATGGATTAAAAACCATCTACAAAATCTGAAATTTTTTTTAACCAAAAATCGATTTTTTGCTTATTAAAATTGCAATTTAGGGGCTGGCAAGAATATGGAAAAAAATATTTTAAATACGTCAAAATAAATTTGAAATTACTCTAAAATTCGTGTCAAACTTTCAGATTAAAATAGAGTGAATATAAAAGTGACTATAATCGTTTTTCGATTTTCTTTACTGAGTGGCTATCAATTTTCCATAAAACACGGCTAATCTTAAACGAGTTTATAGCTTAAGTGATGTTTTTAAGAATTTTATTTTTCACCTACTACATAATGTACATAATGTAACCATCAATCTTAACTCTATTTCAACTGGACATGCAAACACGTTTATTTTTCCAACGCATCCTTTATCTTATTCAAAAGTGGATTGTTTATTTGTAGGTATATATCTTTCATTTTTCGTTTTCTTTTCCTTTTACTTTATTCATTTAATGAGTCTGAAATTAGTAGATATTTGTTAAAAGAAACTCAGAAATTATTTATAGCCCTTTTTTGTTCTGGTTCTTTATTCATTTTATTTCATTTTTATTATTTTTGTAAGAAATTACATATTTATTTTACTTTTTTTTCCAAATCAGCTGATTTTGACATGAGTATAAATGCCAATCATACAAACTTTAAAATTTAAAGTTAAAGTGTGTATGCAGTCAAAAAAGCATTTTATTCGGACTTGCATTGCTCACTATGTATAGGCTACCAATAAAATACGCCTATAATCTTAAAAGGACAAGTTTTTTAAACCCTTGTGGTTTAAAAAAAAGTTTTGTAATATTTTTATTTTTATTTTAGCTTTCATACATTTTTAAGACAAAAACTATTAGGTTTTTGCAGTTTTATTTGGAGCACCTGCATAGAAACAGAAAGTTAGTTAAATGAATGAATATTGAGTAGGGTGTTGCACTGCAACCTAAAGACCTATCGTGTCCCCATAGATGAGTTGCTAACCCTACAGCCTTCAAATTTATTCTTTATTTGGAGTACCTTCAGAGAGGATAAATTACTCTTTTCTACCTGGTTACGTCCCGAATACTTGTTTCTTCGATGCATTAGTGCTTCACATCCTCCTAATATGTGTTCCGGCGTTTCGTCATGAGTATGGCAGCATTTGCATGTGAGGGTGCATACCAGACCAAGAATATTCAAGTGCCTTCTTAGTTAACAGTGACCGATGAGAAGTGCCGTTACTATTCGTAGATTGTTCCTAGTTAAGCTGATACAGTTCTTGAAACGATCTTATGGTTATAGTTCCCAAGAAGTAGTTTGGCCTCCCTCATGTTTTGGGAGTTCTTTCCAGTTTTGGATCTTCTGGCCTCTTCCTCTATTTTGATTTCTTTTTTATACTGTTTTCTTCTATTCCGTAGTAGGGCTCTGGTATCTGGTCCCATTATAGGAGTCCTTACGCCTATTTTTGCTAGGGAGTCTGTCCAGGTACGCAATGAAATGAGACATTATTGTTCTTACCAAGTTCGTTTAGCCTGCTACACATTCCCAAACCAACTTAGACCCGATGGCGTATGAGCTTAGTGCTTTGAGTGCAGCTTGATATGATGGCAATGTTTTGGTTTTAGTAATTTCTTTCGAGATTTCGACCTGTACAGACGTCCGCCTGGAAAATGCTAGTAGATTGTCACATTGATATGAAAAGTTTGTTTCTAGGTCCAAAAATTACAGCAGTAAGTAAGTTGAAAGTTATTGATAAGTAGAATACTTTTCATGAATCTTTGTCTAGCTTTAAGATTAGTTATAATAAAACAGTGCTTATTTATTTCATAGACAGTCTTTTATTTTAGTACCTTAAAATTGGACTTTTTAGAAATTCTTGAAGTTTTCCCAACGTCATCTATTTTTTTTTTGTTAATTAACTGCCAGCAAAATCCACCCACTTCCACGCCTACTTCTCTTATACTTTTCATTCCACCAGTTTCAGATTTCCTGGAAAGTTGAATAAGGATTCAATGTAAACACAGGGTGTGTTTCATAGCCTATGTCGATGGATTTTTCTATAATTTTTGAATGAAATAAAATTTTATAATTTATTTACTTTGACTTTATGTATGCAATGTATGATGTCGCTCAAATGGACGCCTTGGCCGTGGCACAAAGGCGAGCTCTTTGAAGCACATTTTGCAGAATTTCGGTGTAATTTCTTCTGTTGTCCTAAAGGATCGAACTTGTGGTTGATTTTCAACTATCAGGCTTCGGCAAATTAAGAGATTTTGGGGCAAAGTTAGTATCACCACTTTTTGACAGTACTCGGCCAGGGAAAAATTCTCGTTAGATTTGCATCATAGCACAAGCTGTGTGTGATGTGGCCTAATTGATGCAATTCGGGTGAAAGAAAGTTTTCCAACATTACCGATAGCGGTCACCAGTAACTGTTACAGCATTGCTTTTGCCATCCTCAAAGGAATATAGCCCATTGATGGCGCTACCGATCGCCCCGTTCGGACTCGCCAGAAATTTGTAATTCCTTTCCATACCTGTGCTACCATGCACGCAGAAATGGTGGAGAGCTGTAAGTCAAAAGGGTTCAGATTTTCTTCGAACTGTTGAGCACTATTCTATTTGAATTAGATCTTGGGCTTTCCGAAAATGTAAAAAAACCTTCGGTAAGAACTGACTTCACTTCAAACTCTCACTTCCTATAGCTTGAAAAGTAAGAAAATATAAAATATCGAAATGTTAAACTAACGGGACATATTGCATACCTATTAGAACAAAAATAATATAAAAATGCATTTGTATTTATAACATAATAAGGCTTTTGAAATTACCAAATTCGTTAAGCCCATTTTTGAGACGGATTTCACCATTTGGCCATGTAGTGGGGCCAATTTGAAATTTTTGTTCATCTTGAAATAATAATTAAATAATACTCATAAGCTTTTCTTTGGCATTCAAAGTTCAAAATTAATAAGTTTCCCTAATACTTAAAAATTAAATTTCCAAAAATATCCAATTATAATATAAGTACATATAAATAATATATGAAAAATTAATTTGTCTTGAAAGTAAAAGTTTCAATAGCTCTTTTTAAAAGGTTTTGGCTAAAATTTGGTTGAATGTTAATCCTATAATTCAATGCCCAAGAGGCTGAACTTTAATAACAAAAGAAGAAATTTATTTTAATTTAAATTAATTGCAGTTGAAATAAATTGGAACAAATTATATACCCCTGGGCTTCCCATATGAATTTGCAAAACTGTATTTTCTATAGGCCATTTTATAAACCCGATACATTCATTGTTTTGTGTGTAACGGTTTTATTAGCCCTCAAATTCCGTTCACATTTTTATGCTAATTTTGCAAATTAAATTTAAGTTTATCTATTTGTTATTGGATTTCATTATAGAAACTAATGAATAATAATTAAGTGACAGACACAAAATTTTTTTTTTAAAAGTTCTTAATCCACAATCGAAAGTTTTTATTGTTCTAACGTGTCCATCAAGATACCAAATTATTGACAAACAAGGTCACATAAATTCACTAAAATAATGACGGTTGGCTTCACCTTCTCCCTTCTAGTGAAAGTATAGAGTCTCATTGAAAGTGTTCATCAAGTTGGACAAAACTGATGCAAAAACCATCATGGTGTGTGGTGTTTGTTTTGTATCTTCATTTAAATTAGAAAAAAAAACATTAATTCATTATGTGCCGGTGTAAAGAAAATTAAAATTAGTATTCAATGTGACAATTATTTATTTAAACACAATCTGCGTCATTGTGATTGGGATATTAATTTTTTTTAAGTATTTTTCAGAATTTTGTAGTCATGAATAATTTTAAATATATTTAATTCAAATTCGTTCAATATTGTATTGGAAAACTTTTTGAAATGTTTCCTCAATTGTACCCTTACGAGGGCAGTTTGAAAAGTTCTCGGCCTGACCAATAAAACGCAATAAATTTTAAAACTTTTTTTTAATCTCTTTCTACATATTCTCCTCTTATATCAATGCACTTATTTCATCTGTGTTCCTGTGCTTCTATACCCATTTTATAGGCCGATTCCTCCAACTCTTCGAAAAACCGCTCCGTCTCAGCAATCACCTCCTCTTTGGTGAAGAATTTGCGTCCAGCCAAATTTTTTTTTTAAGTTAGGAAAGAGGTAATACGAGTAGTCTGATGGTGCCAAATCAGGTGAATAAGGGGGGTGGTTCAATACACCAAATCGAAGTTCATGGAGTTTAGCCATGACAACAACCGACTTGTGTGCTGGAGCTTTATCCTGAAAAAAAAAAGGATCTTCTTTTTGGCTAATCCTGGTCTTTTTTCGGCAACTTTTCCAGCCAATTTGTCCACAGGTTTGCAAAGTATTGACCCTTGGGAAGGTAATCAATAAAAATAATTCCCTTGTAATCCCAAAAGACTGACGCCATCACTTTCCCAGCTAAAGCACACGACTTGGCTTTCTTCGGTGGAGGAGAACCGCTATGCTTCCATTGTTTTGATTGTTCTTTTGTCTCAGGAATATAGTGATGAATCCATGTTTCTTCGGTGGTAATGAATCTTCTCAAGAAATCGCTGGTATTCCTCCGAAATAACGCTAGATTCTCTCTAGAGATTTCAACTCGATTGAATTTTTGTTCTTCGCTCAGCAAACGCGGCACCCACCTTGCGGACAATTTTTTCAACCCCAATTCTACGGTCAAAATGTGGTAATCCCGCTCAGAAGAGATCCCCATGGTGTTGCTTATTTTTCGCAATTTTAACCTTCGGTCGTCTAAAACCATTTTATGAACTTTATCGACGTTTTCTGAAGAGGTGGTTGTTGCTGGCCTTCCGCTTCTGCGATCATCTTTGACGCTCTGTCTGCCATGTTTAAATAAGACTGCCCACTTTTTGACCATGGAATACGAAGGTGCAGATTCCCCCAATGTCTCATCGAAGTCATCTTTAATTTGATTTGGTGTCATATTCTTTTTGACCAAATATTTAATGACGGCTCTAATTTCATTTTTTTTTCCATTGTCGTTGTTAGCAATAGTTTCGTTCAAACAAAAAATTGCACTGATATAAGTACGCGACCAATTTTAATGAAACTTCACATACAATTATTATATGTATAAGGCTATTTGAGGAATTAAAATTTATTTATTAAAACAACGTCTTCTATGTTAGGCCGAGAACTTTTCAAACAGCCTCCGTAAATGTGATAAAAAATTTATTCATATAAATAAATTCATTTATATTTTTCCATTTACTAATAACTGTCTTAAAGCTAGACAAAAAATTATAAAAACTTGTAATAACTTACAACTAACATACTCTAAATTAGACTATATGAGGCTGTCAGTGCAGTACTTAGTGGCGTAACCCATAAAATTCACTTTAGAGGTACGAGAGATTTAAGAAACAGGTTTTCTTTAAACATATTTTGTGTTTTTCCTTTGACATTTTTGATTTATCTAAAAACGTGGAACGGTTTGAAAAAAGGCATATTTTGTAGGGCAAGCTTTTTTTTTTTAATTCAACTTCATTTTGGAAAAAAAAAGGTGCGTTACGCCACCATTGCACTCATAGCCTCATATATACTTATTAAATACTAATGCCTTTCGGACTGAGAACTGTTTTAATACTAAAATTCTTAATAATTATATATTTTAACAAGAAGAATTTATAAAAAAAACTTAGTTTCTTATCGATTTATTTTATTTATTTATTTATTTTTTTAAGCCTTAAAACTACAACAGTCACAGCAAGCATTTTTTTGAGTTTTTAAGTTTTTTTTTATGGTTACCCTGACTGTCCCTACCATAAATTTCACTTAAATCTATGTAAGTCGGGCAAGACATAAATATCCTAGTCAACTTTCTATATCAATCAGATAACCATCAGAAATAGATTTTCTGTATCACCCTGTCCCTTCGGCCCCGATCGGACACAGTCCAAATAATTAGGCTGTTGGTTGAGGATATCGCACTTGCAATTTGACCCCGAATCAGCTTAAACAAAAAAACAACAATTTTATTTATGTTGGCTCCGTTCCTTTTATTGAACCTGTCTTGAATAATAATGTTAGTAGGTACTCCGACTCTGGTGTTCTGTGTAATCAAAGGCAACGCCTCTCAAACATCAAAATTTTTTTCAATTTGACATGGGACAACTTTGAACAACACCTGCCACCCATAGGCAATCGATGGCCGGGTAAGGGACATGTAACAAATGATATCAAGGCACCTGCTGTAAAACCACTGGTCGTGACGAAGGCTCCCCTAGCTCTGACCAGAGTAGCATTTACACATCTCAAGGTAACTACACTTTTACTCGCCAGTAGCTGCCTATGTCGCCCTACGATCACGAGCTTGCGCAAGTTCTTTCTCGTATACCTTGGGGCTCCAGGTAATGGACTCCTAACCAGAATAATTTCAGATTCCTGAAAACTGAAAGCTGATCTTCAACTTCCAGTCATCGCAATATCGCTGAATCTTGTCGAATAAATAAAATAATTTTGATGACCTCGCTTTTTGGAGCTGGTCTGGACGCTATTGAATTCTCGGCATACGTATTTGCCTAAGTAAGATTACCTATCAGATCGCTATCGTACCTATATTCTGAACAGAATCAGCAAGTTGGCCGTTCTCTGCTCGAAGTTACATTGCTTCTTTTGACAACCAACTTTTTATCATTGAACATATGTCATAAAGCATAGCCAAACCGAATTGTGTTGTGTTCAACACCGTTTTGTTGAACCCACATTTCATCCACGTTCATATCAGGTCAATAAAGTATCGGTTAACATTTGGGTATAGTGGTGAGAAATACAACAAGTTCATCATTTTCGAAGAAGTATGAACCAATGACACCAACAGATGAAAAAGCACACCATTCATTGACTTTCCGAGGTTGCAATGGTCTTTCGACAGATACACGTCAGTTTTCACTATCGAATATCAGGCAATTCTGTTTGTTAACACGTATCTCCAGAATGAAAAATAAGCCTCATCAATCCTATTCACTACCGAATAAATTTTTTTGTGTTAAGTTGTCACAATCTTAACACGTTCGGCTTTTTAACGATCCATATTTTTAAAATACATAAACATTACATAAAGTTTCGAATGACAGTTCGGTTTGACGTTTGATTGAAACAGAAATGTCAAATCCGGGACTAGCCTATATTTTTGTAATATCTTTGAAAAAATTATAAGTGACAAATATTTATATCTTCTTTAAGAGTTTTTTTTTATTCTTCTGAGCGAGAAGAAAAGGAAAGAAATTTTTACCAGAAATTTCCTATTTGTTTTTCCTAAAAAAAGAAGCACAATTTCCATGGAGGTTTTTCTTGAATTAAAAAAAAAAAAGAAATCCGAGGTAATTTTTTCCGGAGAATAATTTCCCAGGGGCATAATTAATATAAGTACTCCATACTAAAGATACAGTTAGATAAAAGAGTAACATATAAAGGGTGATCAATCAAGAGGTAATTTTTTACTTGCGACTTATAGGTACTATAAATAAGGCAAGTTATGCATTCGTAAAAAAAATCGAACTCGAGATTTTGATCAAAGTTGACATTACGATGATAGCGAAGACGAAAAAAGTGGGTCTGGCAATTCTGTTCGATTACAGCTAAACGGCTCGGTCGATTTTCTTCAAACTTGATAGATATGGGTTTTGATTTTTTACCCCCCGATGTTTTTTGATTTGATTTTTTATGACCAAAAATAACGGTACCTGCCATTCGATTTTTTTCGGAAGTTTTATAAATATTTTTTTTCTCAAAAACTGTCCCTGCGATTTTCTTAAAAAAAATTCAAAAAATTTAATTTAGTTAAACCTAGGTAATGGTCGAAAAAAATTTTCAAAAAAATGAGTAGTTTTGGTACCCCCCTTGAGACCATTTTTTTTTTGTTTTTGATTTTCTCAAAAACGGTTCCACCGATTTTGATCATTTTTTTTACGCTAAAGCTTCCCAGCAGTTTGAATATTATTGTGTATTCAAATTTTCGAAAAAATTTTTTTTGGATTTTTAAAAAAAACTTTCAAAATTTTTTTTTTGAAAACTCAATATTTCGAAAACCCCATGATCGATTTTTTCAAAACTTGATAAATAAAAGTTTGGAAAAATAATCTACAATAATTGAGCAAAATAAATTCGTTTTACCTAAAAATAACGGTACCCTCCATACAAATGTTAAAAAATTGTTTTCGAAAATCGTATTTTTCTCGAAAACGGTTCCGAGAATTTTGCTTAAATTTTTTTTCTTTCTATTATTTTTTAGTATTTGTAATTTAATAAAAAAAATTTGAAAACAAGATATTACTGACTGTACCTCCTACCATAGAACGATTTTTTAAAATTTTGAATTTCTCATTATCAGCATAACGGATTTTAATGAAATTTCGTAGAAAGAAGCTTCTAAAAAGTTTAAAAATCATTGCATTTAAAAACTTTAAGAAAAATATTTTTTTTTTGAATTTTGAAAAAAAAAAATCAATTTTTTGTTTTTTTTTGAAAATTCAATGTCTCGAAAACGGCTCAATACTTTTTTGTAAATTTAATTTTTATTCATACAATAATAAACAATAAATAACAAATTGGCGTACCAACATTTTTTCTTAAAAATGTTTTAAAATTTTTTTTTATATAAAACCTTATTTTTAAAGAAACCACTACAAAGACTTATAATTTTTGTTCTTGCATAAATCTATATTTGCTTGAATCACATGGCATCCTATTCTTACCTTTAACTACTAAAGAAGTTTTTTTCAGTCATTTAAAAAACGATTTTTATGCTTATGAACAGTTTCTCTAATAACATTCATTTTTGAAATTCTTAGTCTTTTACATAGGGGCAAGTTCGTGCGACCCAGTCGTGCATTTTATTTTAAACGCGAATTTATTAATATAAAGAACCTTTCTTAACATTCACATTTTAAAGATAATCCCTCTCGAATTTTGGACGCAACTGCACCGTAGCTCGTCCATGGGGACGTTTCAATTTTCGAGTTCGATCATATTCATTGCGATCTCTCGAATATCACGGGTAAGGTTGGCCTCCAATCTCTTTCAATATGTTCATTGTAGCTCTTCGGCCCATGTATGGTAATTTTACTTATTGACGTATACATTGAGCCAAAAATGGGCCTAATCGCTGAACAAAATGTTGGTCGAAAACAGTGAATCTTCAGCAAGTCTCTCTAGAGCCCAGTCACTGTAACGATAACGCAACGGCTTCAATTCTTCCGTCACCTGAATTTTGTATGTTTTCAAACCAAGATCTTTACGTAGAATTGCCCATGTTGTTCCATAAGGCAGGCCAGGTTGTTGAAAACGACGCCGAATCGATTCATCGCGGTTTTCGCCTACACTGTTAGCGCTGCAGCCGCTATATTTTAAACACTAAACGCTCGAGTGTCATCAAATAGTGAATATTGGGTCTCCAATTTCTTGATGGTATGACGAATAGTGGCTTCAGTAATTCGATTATATGGACACCATAAGTTCGCCGAAGCGCACGAAAAACCTTTTATGCAGAAAGTGAATATTCGTAATATAATTAAACTTCACTCTGATGGCATCAAAAATACGTACTGTCCAATCAGTGATTTCAAAAAAAGTATTGTAACAAATTCTGACTCCAACCAAATGATTCGGAGTGTTTCTGATTTGTCACATGAATTTAATTATCTATTTTTATTAAATGTACAGGAAAGTAATTCATACGTTTCAGTGAGTGATGATGATGTTGCGTCTTCGTCGATGAAAAAAGTGAGATACTTCAAATGGCATAACGAAAACAAAAAAAAAATAAAGAAGACCATTGTCACTTTGCACACGTTCAGTATGCCAAATTGATGTATCTCGTTGTGTCGTGCAACCATCATTAATCCATTGAACTAGTGGACACTTTTGTTTCACTTTCTTTTTCCTTTTCTATTTTTTATATTAAACTAAAAGTATTTTTTTTTTTGAATTTTTATTTGCTCGTGTGTCATACATGGCATCTGCCAGAGATTCATCGTCGTCGTGTGCCAAAGGTTTTCACTTAAGATACATCTACTCGTTGAGTTTTTCCAAAACTACATTTTCACACTGAAAGGTCCAAAACAGATTCAAGATTGATATAGACGTTAGCAAGACGTGTCTGGATTTTTGGCCGCAATAATGCCGTATGTCGATATTTAAACCAAACATGGAGAAGCTATCACAGACTGGCCCTGATCATAATGCCCACAATTTTACACAACCACATATCGCACCGGCATCGGAGCATCGCGCATTTACGGCGCGGCATAACAACACCGCGCCAAGTGAAAGAAAGTGTTTTAGGATTTTTGAAAAGATTCATAATAAATGTTTAGATGAATGTTTGCTTTTGTTGTTGCTTTTTATATTTTCTTCTTTTACAACCAACAATTAGATTGAATTGATGATGGAACATGAATTAGTAATGTTAAGTACGCTCATGGAATGCAATTTAATCAGGCTGGTCGAGCATGACTTCTTCGGCGAGAGGCCTGGGTAGACACAAATTATGTGCTTTTGTTTTGTATTATGTTTATACACATTTGGATAAACATTAAGTTAACAGCGAGCGGTGAGCGGCGGTAGTGCACCAGAGCCAGAGAGGTATTTTTGTTGGGCGCGGAGAGCTTTGGGAGGAAGGTAATTAGAATTGATGCTGAAACCAAAATTCGAACTGAACTAACAAAATGAGAATTATTTTGTATGCAGCTTGAGTAGCTATAAAGGTTGTAAATGTCATGCTTTCTTTGTTTATACGAGATAGTTGGTTTGGCATTCGAAACAAATAAATTTCTTTTTTTTTGTCTTTTAATGTTTTTTGTTTAATTTCGAACTTTTACTTTAGCTGCTAAATTATTGAAGATATGTAATTCAATAGCGGGCTGTTCGAGCTTAAGAGTAAATTTGTTCAGAAGAAGTTCGAGTAAAATGACATTGAAATTGGATACTTGTACTAAATTATTTTGCGTTGCAGTTGTGGTTCAAAGACAAAAAATAAATAACTGCCTTATTGTGGCACACAAAAAAAATGTAACTCCTTTATCTTCATAAAACGGCCAGGGGCAAAGCTCTACTAAAATAGAAACAGACAGATTTTTTAAGAGATATTTTTTTTCGAATAGGCGTTTTGCTCTTATATACATACTTTAAAACATATTTAAATTTATTTAGACGCTTAAGTGATTTTTACTTGCGACTTATAGGTACTATAAAGCAAGTTATGCATTTGTAAAAAAAATCGAACTCGAAATTTTGATCAAACTTGACTTTACCATGATAGCGAAGACTAAAAAAGTGGGTCTCGCAATTCTGTCTGTCTGTCTGTCTGTCGGTCTGTCTGTCGGTTCGACTTCAGCCTAAACGGCTCGGCCGATTTGCTTCAAACTTGGTAGATATTATTTTTAATTTTTTCTCCCCACACGTTTTTTTCTTTTTTTTTAAGACCAAAAATAACGGTACCTGCCATACGAATTTTTTACGAAATTTTGTAAATATTTTTTTTTCTCAAAAACTGCACGACAGATTTGAAAAAAAAAGCTCCCCAAAAATTTAAATAGAATTATGTATTCATATTTAAAAAAAAAAATGTTTTGGATTTTAAAAAAAAAAATTATTTTTTTTTTTTTTCAAAACTCAATATTTCGAAAACCTTATATTAGATTTTTTTTAAACTTGATAAATAAAAGTTTATCAACATAGTCTACAAGATGTATGAAAAAACGTTTTATTTTACCTAGAAATAAAGCTACCCACCATACAAAAGTCAAAAAATGACTTTCAAAAATCGTATTTTTCTCGAAAACGGAGTCTAGAATTTTGATAAAATTTTTTTTATTTCAATTAATTTTAACGATCTTTAATTTAATAAAAAAAATTTAAATTAAGATATTACAGCTTGTACCTACCATAGAACTATTTTTTTAAATTTTGAATTACTCATTATCGACATGACGGATTTTAATGAAATTTTTTGTAGAGATGCTTCTAAAAAGTCTAAAATCCATTGCATTTCAAAACTTAAAAAAAAAGAAGATTTTTTGAATTTTGAAAAAAAAAATCATTTTTTTTTTGGAAATTCGATATTTCAAAAACGGTGCAATATTTTTGTTTGGAAATTTAATTTTCATTCGTACAGTAAGAAAAACTTAAAGTTGGCACATCAAATTGTTTTCTTAAAAATCTTTTAAAAATTTTGTATATAAAAGCTTTTTTTTAAGAAACCACTACAACGACTTATAATTTTTGTTCTTGCATAAATTCATATTTGCATAGCATTCTCTTTTTGTCTCTTACTACTAAAAGAATTTAAAAAAATAATTTTATTCTTATGAACAGTTTTCTCTAATAACATCCGTATTTAAAATTCCTAGTCTATTACATAGGAGCAAGTTCGTGCGACCCAGTCGTGCATTTTATTTAAATGGGATAAACTGGGGTAAAACTAATTAGAGATCGAAAATATATTTTTCCAAACAGTATATGCAAAGAGTTGATTTTGTTTGCATTGAATAGATCTTGAAATAATAATAAAATGCACGGCTAGATCGCAAAATTAATGATACTTGAGAAAAATGTTCATAGCCAAAGAATTAAATTTTTAAATGTGTGTGCAAGAACGAAAATTTTAAAATGTAGCGGTTTATAAAAAAATAAGCTTTTTGTGTATACACAAATTTAAGACATTTTTGTGAAAATTTTTTTGAACTTTAAACTTTTATTATTGGATATTGACCCGTTTTTGAGATAGCGAATTTTCAAAAAAAAAAAATGTATATTTTTTGTTTTTTTTTTTTTCAAAAATTTAAAAAAAAAATATTCTTTAAAGTTTTGAAATGCAATGTCTTTCAAACATCTTAGAAGCTTCTTTAAATTTCATAAATATCCGTTATGTCGATAGTGAGAAATTCACAATTCGAAAAACTGGTTCTATGGAAATTACAGTCAGTATTGAATCGAATAAATGGGTCGGAAGGCGAAAATTTTTTATCAAATATCAAATATCTAGTTGCCGTTTCCGAGAAAAAAAACTGTGGGTACCGTTATTTTTAGATAAAATAAATGTATTGAAAATCTTTTAATTTTCAAGTTTTAAAAAATCTTGCGTATACCTAGGGTTCTCGAAATATTGAGCTTGAAAAAACAATTTTGATTTTTTTTTTCTTAAATCAAAAAAATATTTTGAAAATCAAAATCAAAAAAATGGTTCTAGGGGCAACTTTATCAATTTATTAATTTTTAGACTTAAGTACTTAATGTTAGACTTAATATTATATCTTATTGTGATATGTATAGTATAAGTGGCTTGTATTAAGCTTAATTAAAATTAAAATCAGAGATTCTTTTTTAAGCATTACTTTGCTTTAACTCAATGAAATTTTGTGATTTTTTTGAGGAAAAACAATATTTAAAAAAAATCGTATGACAGGTACCCTTATTTTTGGTCTTACGGGTTGCTTAGGCTGTAGTGGAACAAACAGACAGAATTGCGATGCGAGACCTACTTTTTTCTTCTTCCTTAACATCGTTATATCAAGCCTGATCGAGCTTCGAATGTAAGAAACCTCTACCAGAAATTTTTATAGAGATGGTTTTTCAAAACTCAAAAATTTTTCATCAGTTCTGAAAACCGAAAATCAGTTTGAAGAAAAAATATTTCAATTGACCTCTTGTCCAAATGCGTTTCGCCCAGGCACGACAGTTGGGTTCATCAGTAAGATGCTGTCTATAGTACTCCTTTTCTAAGATGAAATATATATTAGTCGATGGTTATCAACAGAAATCAGATTTATAGCACGAGCGCAATGAAAATTATATTTTTCTCGAACAAGTTGTTCAAATTCAGACTCCCAGAAAATGCCTAGGCGAAACACTTTTGGACTAGAGTTCACAAAAAATGTTATAATTTATTTGCTTTATATAGTCCACAGAAACAAAAATTATAAATTTTTGTAGGTATGTATTTTTGTTTTTACTAATATTATTTTTCTGGCATAATATTTCGTCCCTCTTGGATAACCTTAACCTCAAAAATACAACCAATCGAACTGAAGTTATTAGTTTCAAAAGCCGACAATATCTGTTGATTGTGAATTGTTTTTTTCATAACGAGATTTTGCACACATTTTTTTAAGATTTTTTAAAAACTAGAAATTATATTTTTGAAACATGTGTCCCATCTACATTAACGTGTGATTTAGGTTCCAAAATATTTCTCATATTTCTTTTGCATCTAGAAAATGACGCATTGCTACTAGAATTGCACCTACATACAAAAATAAATAAATATATGAAGGAGTCTTTATTCTCCACTTCAGTTGCTGACTACAAATCTTGTTTTTTGAATTTTTTTTCAATACCAGTTGTAATGGATGAATATGGACACTATACAACTAAGCAATATTCAAGAACGGGTTTATTTAAGGTACTAGTACGGTCTAGAACGCCAAAAAACGCACGATCTTTAGAATTTTTTTTCTCGGAAACTATATTAGGTAATAACATATTTTTTTTTTTAAATAATGAATACATGCGTCTTAATTTTCGAATTTGGGGTGAATTATAGAGGGCGCCGACGTTGACTCATCAAAAAACATATTGTCCCATTGCGGACAGTTAATCTCCGGATCTACTGAACCGATTTTCCAAAAACTTATTGCAACTTGATTGTTTTTATGTTTTCTAAGACAATTTGACCAAAAAGTTATGAACAGAAAAAATGGCGACTCGGTCAACAAAATTGCCAAAAAAAACAATTTTTTTTTTAAAAGCTTGACATTTTTTTTTTTTTTTTTATTTTTTAAACAAATTGTGGTAAATTGTCTAGTAAGAAACCTTCCTTTAGGCGCCAGTTATAGCTATCATTGAAACACAAATCAGTGGAACGGTAGAATATTTTTTGACAAGTCGGTTATAGCAATCAATAATTTCGCTGTCATTGTGATGGGTACCTCATTCATGAGGCAATACAAAATGTCGCATGTTATGTTATTGTTTAAAGTTTTTTTTTTTCTAACTGCAATCATTTTCTTCTTCTGTTTTTGTTAGAGATATGAGCTATAAGAAAAATAATCATTTCTTTGGGGTTCGGGTGCTTGATTAGTGTTTAGTCCAGTTTAGTTTATTGTTTGCTACTCGCTGCTTTGCTTTCCATAAACCGACTCTCACAGAATTACTCTATAAGGCTATAAGTGCACATTCAACTTTTAGTTTCGCAACTGCTTGGTTCGAGCAACTAAAAAGCTTGTGTTTTGACACAAACTAAACGATTGCCTAAAATGCGTTTGCTATTTTGTGTAACATATAATTATATGCACCTGCGTGATGGACATTCAAACAAATAATTCATCTGTTTTCTATAAGCAACCAAACAGTTGTGCAACTAAAAATTAAATGTGCGCGCCTAGCCTAAGTGTCTTTTGTGCTAGTGTTTGTCTATTTCGTAGTGGATGGTTCTCAAATTTCAGTCGCCTCTCGTTTGTCGTGTCTCGCATCTCGCCTGAGAAGAAGAATATGAAAAGAGAACAATAAAAATGTTTTTGTATACCTACGTATCTAGGTACATACATACATATATAAATTTGTATGTTTTATTCAAATTTCATGATCATTAGAATTGCAGAGACGTCACTGAAAAATTGATTTTTTCTTATTGAAAATGCCCATTAAAATAAGTATATCCTATGGGGAAATTGAGGTGAGACAAAATACCACCTCATTTCGAAAAATGAGTACCTCATACAAACTCATTTTAAATTCGTATCCTACCCATCACTATAAATTACAAAGACAACCTGAATAATTTTTTGAGGTTAGAGTTTATCATTGAAAAAAAAACTGACACATGAGAATAAAAAGAGAATCGAACACACATCATTGGAACGATTGTGTTCCACTTTGTTGGAACGAAAATCAGCTGTTCATTGAAAAATTAAAACTAGTTTTTTGAGAAATATTTAACATATTTGTTAATTTTTATTTGCAAAAGTAAAATATATAATTGATTAGCTTCATTTGTATACCAAACATTCTCAATATTCATAGTTTAACTACCTAAAAAAGTGAAAACAAAATTTTCAATGATGGTTTTCAATGATAGCTATAACTGGCGCCTTAAATAACCCATTTTGTTTGTTTTTTTGTTTCAGTCCAGACAATCCTGGGATTAACTGTCCGCAATGGGACAGTGTATTTTTTGATGAGTCGACGTTGGCGTCCTCTATAATTCGGCCAAAATTCGAAAATTTAAAATTTTTGTTTTTCAAAAATCGTGCGTTTTTTGGCGTTCTAGACCATACTAGTACCTTAAGGATAAATAAACTGATTTTAAAGCATAAGGGTTAGAGAACTCCCTGTAGTTCCGCCTGACAAGATCAAGCATAGTGTTTCCCCTAACAATAACATAGTCATTATTACATGTAATGTTATGAACACATCTTTGGATCAAAAAATGATTCTCTGCTTAGCAATCAATAATCTTGTTGAATATTTGATAGTCGTATATCATTGGAACTGAAATAATGATGTGCTGCAGAAAAATAATATTTTTTAATATTCAAAAGAAGAATATTTCTTTGACACTAAACAGCCAAATTATTTAAATCATTTTGAAAATTTTCATTATCAATACCATTTTTTGATACACAGAAAAACTTGTATGTCATCAGCATAAATAAAATACTACACTGAAAATAAAATCTAGGTATATATGATACAAATCTAGGTTGATTTAACAAAAATTTTGTCAATATACGTCCAACAAAAAGTTTTATCAAATTAACAAAAATTATAGAATTTTGTTGAGGTAACAAAAAATATTTTGTTGTATTCACAAAATTATTTTGTTATGCTAACAGATAAATTTGTTGAAATAACAAAAATATTTTGTCAATATGACAAAATTTCGTAGAATTTTAAAAATTAATTTGTCACATTAACAATTCTTTTGTTGTATTAACAATTTTTTTGTTAGTGTTATTTTTTTGTTTACTATCGGATTAACAAAATTTTTTTGTTAAATTAACAAAATTGTTTTGTTAAATTAACAAAATTGTTTTGTTAAATTAACAAAATTGTTTTGTTAAATTAACAAAATTGTTTTGTTACATTAACAAAATATTTTGTTAAATTAATAAAAATTTCTTGTTATATTTTGTTAAATTAACAAAATATTTTGTCAATTCAACAAAATATTTTGTCAATTTTACAAATTTCTTTTGTTGAATCCACAAACAACAAAATTAATTTTGTCAAAATAGTTTTTTTTTTTTGGAATTTAAGTCCACAAAAATTGGCGTTTCGTCCCTACGATCTCACATGCAACCATCTGCGTATGGACAATACGCAATTTTTGTTAAGTTCAGTTAATTTTACATAGATTTTTTAACAAAAACCAAGTGTGAACTATATCATACACAAAAGAAATTTGTTGGTTTCATTACAAAATAGTTTTATCTATTTGATAATATTATTTTATCAATATTACAAAATAATTCAACCCCAAAAGAAAATATTTGTCATTTCAACAAAAATGTTTTCATTTTTTGTTAGATTGACAAAAAAAAATTAACAAAACTTTTTGATATTGACAAACATTTATAAAACAGTTTTTTTGTAGATACAACAAACATTTTGTTAACATCACAAAAAAGTTTGTCGATGTGACAAAAATCTCTGTTTTATTTTGTTATATAAACAAAATTTGGTTTGTTAAACTGACAATATTATTTGTAGTGCATATTTTGTTAAACTGACAAAAAATCATGCTGGATTATAAAAATTTTATCAAAACGATAAAATTGTTTTGTTAAAGGTCAACAAAACGTTTTTGTCAATATTACCTAGGAATTTATTTTCAGTGTAGCCAGTCTTAAGAACAAATGGGATATCATTTACAAAAAATGTAAAAAAGAAGTGGTCCAAGGGGACTACCTTGAAGAAGTCCAGACGAAACTTTGATGATATTAGAAACGAAACTCCCTAATTTCACACATTGAGTTCTGTCATTAAGATAGCTGGATATCCATTTGAGAAGAAATCCATGAATACCAAAATGCTGAAGTTAAGCTATAAGAATTTTGTGACATATAAGTAGTATCAAATGCTTTGACGAAATATTTAGTATATTCGAAAGAATCAGTGATATATCTAGAATAAAGAATAAAATTTGTTGAGGTGGATTTCCCTGCCATGCTGCTCAATACACATATGTTCTTTTATATTAAAATGTAATTTATCTTATGCTGAAATAATTTAGGGATTGTAAATATTTTAGAAACCGCACGATAACTTACTACAAAATCGCTTGGACCTGCTTTGTGAAACGGACTTGCATATGAAAACTTCCACTGATTCAAGAAGAGTCCAGTAGAGAGTGATTTATTAGAAATATTCAGAAGCGTGACGCTAATGAGAATTGACATTGCTTCAGAACAAAAGATGGAATTCCATCAGGACCAGGATTTAATATGGTTTCCGGCTACTTGAGTAGCACTTCAACTCCATCTGGAGCATATGACAGCAACAAAATCCCTCTATCTGTCATGATTTCACAGTTTTAGCGGTGGCCAAGTACGAATATCCTGAGACCTTGCTTCTACCATTACAGTTGACCTGCAGGTTGTTTTTGGTCCTCAAAAACATCTTGCACCCTGATGATTCCGTTCAAAAGATTGCTTCGATTGCTTCTAAATGTGTGGCCAATTCATCGCCATTTTCGTTGCATCCACTTTTTTCTGCCCGGTTCTACATATTCCATAACTCGACGTTTGATATGGTTTGTGGCCAGTAGATCTTCAAAATGTACCGCAGACATCGGTTAACGAAAGTCTGTAACCTACTCGAGATGTTAGCAGAGCACTTCCATGTTTCACAGCACAGATTTTACGTTGGATTCGAAGAGTTTCAATTTGGTGCGTAGTGATATTTTACTAGTGTTCTACACAGAAGAGAGAATTCGAAATGCACGACGGGCCTTACGTATTCTGATGTTAACATCCAGGTCTATTCCACCATTAATTGCTACAAAACTTATATTTACTTAAACCGATCGAAAAAAAAAATTGCTATGAGCTCCTTGTATTAACTTAGTCTTGTTATCCTATTATACTTCTTTTTTTTTTGCTTTGGGCTAACATTTTATTGATTGGTTTTTCGTTTAAGGAAACTTGTTGATTAAATCACAATCGATTTACATTTGTAATAACACCATCAATTAACAACAGATTTCTTGTAATTTTGCATTCCAATTAACTTCCTTAAATAGACCAAAACACTTAAAGTTATATATATTTTAAATATAAGTCTTTTCCCACACACACCAGTCAGCTGTCATACTCGTAGTTCGAAATTATCTTTAAAACCCTCCAAGTGCCGACACTCAATACAAAACAAAAATAAAGGCACACTTTTTGCTCCCAAACAAAACCAATCTTGAGTGGGAAAGCCAGTTTTGGCTCACCTCAATAAACCAAAAAAAAAAAAACTAAAAATTAATTTATAAGAAAAACTAGAAATATTTATACAAATCCCAACTATTAACTGTCCACTACCATATTACATCAGATATTCCAAAAAAAAAGAAACACATTACAAGCTACTCTAAAAGAAGCAGTTCTTGCAAAAGTTCCTTCCGCCATTGTGCGCTGATTCCCGCTTCCAAAATGTTTCTTTTCTTTAACACTTCCACACACAATATGGCGCTCGACATAGATAGAAAGATACTTCATGCAAAACACTTAACAGTCAATTCATTACTTTGCCTCGCGTACGTTCTGTCCTATACGAACGAAGCATAGAGATACTTTCTTTCGAGTGTGTTAGTCTTGCGGTACAGTGAGTCAGTAAAGCGTATCGTATCTCGTCGCACTCTCTTCGAAAATCATCATCTGCTGATTGCCCTGACTATAGGTACTCTCTAAAAAGCCGCTTCGACTTCGGTCTTTGAGTTGTAGCTAGCCAAACAGCCAGCTGTTTATTGTCGTTGTTTAGTAATTCCCACTTGTAAAAGTATCTCTCAGATACTTTTTCCATTGTAGTAGGTATAGGTATCCGAGAATACGATACGACGAACGATCTATCTCTCACCAACGAAACCATCGATGGGGGGGTAGACCGCAATTCAAAACAAGTGAGCCAAGTTAGTCAGCAGTTGGTTCGTGTCTTGCGAGTACGGTATAACGTCGTCGCACATCCGATCGCATACGTATCTAATTATGCTTAACGAATATCTTTTTCACTTCTCCTTGTATCTTTCGTAACTTTCTTCGCTCCGTGAGCTTTTGTGCGTGTGTTAATGGTTTTACCGCATTTTTATTTCCATCAAATATATTTGTTTATATTTTTATTTCGAAAAAATAAAATTACAAAAATATCTTAACTTACACCAAAAAAGAAATCAAATCGATTTTTACCACCTGAATGATATTGAAGGTGGCAAACCGACTTCGGAAAAATAATATTTTTGAATTGCAATTATTTATTAATTTTTATGCTATAAGCAGTGCCGGACATCACTCACGGATACGACTACGCGAGTCGGTTTTTGAATTTTATTTTGAATTTTTTTTTTTTAATTTATTTGTATTCGTCACAGTTGTGTCGTTTTCGGAAGTTAATTTAAATACTCCCCGTCAATCCTGCGTGTGGTGCATTTTATGTACTACTTCCGTTTCCAATATCCGCATAACGAATACAGCAACGAAAAAAATTCGAAAAAATAACTGATTTTAAGTGGAAAAAGTTCAGTGAAGTTAATCAAAAAATTAAATTTATAAATTACAAAAGTTAAATCAAAATTTAAAGAATAGAAATTGTCTCTTTTTGTGAAAAGTGATGGTAAAGTGTTGTTTTTTTTTTTTTTAATTTTAATAAAATTCATAAACGGCAACACTTGGACGAGGATATTCATTTCACTCACAAGGCACTTTGGATAGCCTGTTTCTTATATATTTTTTGCGAAGCGTGTGCTATTGTGTGTCAATCGAAGCATCTGTTGTTTTTTTGGGTTTCATAATTAATTGCAAAATAAAACGAAAAAAAATAGTACATAACTCATGTTTTTTGTAATATGAGTAAAATAGAGCAGATGTTGTTGTTCCAATAAAGTTGGTTGATTTGGAGAAAAGTATCATTTATACAAAAGGCTTAAATGAAGGACAAGTCTGTTAAATTTGAAGAATTAAAAACTAATTAAATTTCCTTTTATAACCCTTTTCTTTTAATTCTTGGGCGTTTTTTGAAAAGAAAAAATAGTGTTTTGACTGCCCTTAGAATGAAAACACATTGCGGTACTAGGGATTTTCATGTTTTTCCTCTTTTACGTTAATTATCTATCTGAAATAACTTTTTAAGAAAACTTAAACAAAAAATAGAATTTTAGAAATGCAAAAAAGATTTTATAAAAATTTGTGATACATTCGATACAAATGAAAATAGTGCAGTTTTTTTTGTGTAAACATCATAAATGTTTTGAAAACATTTCTAAAAACTTGTTAAGACATATTTTTTTTTTAAATATTAACGAGTGAGAATTTCGAACTAACAAAAGAGCGCCATAATGCTGAAGGGCTTTTCAATAAATGCGGGTAGATGGTGAAATGAAGTTAAACAAACTATGTTTGAGGTATTAACAAAATTCTTTTTTTTATTTAGAAGGTCCATGTCTGCCAATACATATGGAATATAACATTGTTCAAATACCCGGCTCCCTCGGCTTCTTAGGGTGGCACGGATCCGAGTGGTCTAATTTTAAATGACTTCCCTATCGATCCAGCTAAATTGGAGCGATAGCTTGTGTTATGTTCACTTTAAGGCCATCGGTCGATTGTGGTTTATTCGCATAGACGTGGGACTTAAGGAAACTTTATACAAAAAAGTCTAGGGGGTCAAATCATATGACCTTGGTGGCCAATTCATGTCATCTCTGCGGGAGTTAAAATTACTCTCACTTCTTTCATGAAGAATATTAATCGTGGCATCCGCTATGTGATGGGTTTGGCCGTTCTACTCGAACCATATATCGTCTAGGTCCATATGGGTCAATTTAGGCAATTAGAAATTAGTTATAATCATTCTGCGGTGTTCGCCATTGATGGGAACCCCCTCACCAACTTCGTTTTCGAAAAAAATGACCAAACGGTAACTTTTTGAGGACGCATTGTCACCTGGTGAACCTCGTGTGGGTTTGTGTCGTTTAATATATGGCAATTCAGCACTGCCATTCATCAAAAAATACGTCTTTTCGCTATATATGATTTTTCGTCCAGAATTGGGGTCCTCTTCAAACTCAGTCAGCAAACAAACAGCTTTGTATATGGTTATGAATCTTGGTCTGGGTTAATTGGGTCTTGTAAGTGTGTAGGTTCAAGTCCCGAAACAAAATTCACAAGTGGAAGTCAGCGAAAGACCAAGCTCTTGTGCATGACCAGGAATCGACTGACTCAAGTTCGGCTGCACACTTTAACGGCGATGTTCTCAGTCTATCTTGCGTTCCTTTGACGCATGAATTTCGGCTGATTGATTACTGAAATGTACGATCAAATTTGGCCACCAAACGTTGGCGAGTTGATTTTGAACTGTCAGGCACCAAGATAACCAAGTTTTATGATTTGGACATGCTGGTCAATCGTGTTATTTACTATGGCTATTGAAATGCTTTTTGAAAAACCCTTTAATATCTTTTTTTTTTTTTTTTTTTTTTTAAATTGATTTTCTACCAAAACGCGAACTAAACACCTATAGAAAAGAATTATACACCATTTTGTTTGCTTTTAGAAAATACTGGCGAAAACTTTTAAACAGCCTAGTATTAAGGTATTAGTATGATACAACTTAACAATTTGCTAACTTTAAAGTAGATTGCTAACTCTTTCTTAATTTTAAACATAGTTTCGTGCTAAGGCTATGTTTTTTAGTAAATTACTTCTTAATACACTTAAAATAAATATGTATTCGATGATTTTAACTTTAATAAAAGGATTCTATATTTGATTAAAATTTTCAAAATTGTCGTTTTAACATAGTTTCATAATAAGACTGCTTAAACATCGAACTAATTCAACTAAAATTTTGCGCCATTCAAATTCTTAAAAAAAAAATAGAGAACAAATATTCTATAAAATGTTTGTTTTAATATTTAACGTAGTAAAGCACTGATTTAAATTTGAAATATCAATGACTTTATCAGTGTTTATTCCAACTCGGAAAACCAGATTCTGTCTTGACTTCTAGTTCTTGAAAATATAAAGAAAAATATAAAAACTAAAATTTCAAAGTAAAAGTACCATGTGATTTTCAAAAAAATTATAAATAACCAACAGGGGATTTTGAACCCTAAATTATTTACTAATAACATTAAAAGTCGGAAATATTGAATATTTTTTCATATTTTTTTTAAACTTTGAGTTTTAATATATATATTTAAATAAAAAACAAGGCGCAATATTCCTCATACTGCATTTTCTTAAAAAAAAAATTGTATGAAACAAATTTAAATTTTTCATTTCTGTTTTTCATTTAAATATTCGTGTCTCAAGCTTCAAATATTTCGCAATAATTTAGAACAAGAAACAAGATTTAAGCTTTCTAATAAATATTAAAAAAAACCAACAACAAAACCAAGGTATATATACTCTAATTTACCCTCTTTGGAATATTTTGAATTAAAAAAAAATTGTTTATATGAAATTCTTGGTAATACAAAATTTGTTTGTTTGTGTCTCTTCCTGAAGTGAGAGTGAAGAATTTCTTAAAATGTATAAAAAAAGAATGAATTTTAATCTGGTCTTTTTAAGCACCAAAAATGAAATTTTTATATTTTTTTTTTCATTTTGTAAATAAAATTATCGTTCATCAACTTTTATTAAGTATACATATTTTCTTAGTTTTTATAATATACCATGCATGTGTCTATTATTTTTTATTTTTTGACCGAAGTGTTTTACTTTATTTATTTTTAATTCACGGACGTTTTCCGTCAGAATTATCTACCATTAGAAAATTCTTAACCAAATTTACGTAAATTAAATAAATTTAATAAATTTTAAGTTAGATTCAGACTTTTATTGTTAGTTTATGTTGCTTTTTACTATTTTTTCCCAATAACATAAAAAAAGTATTTTTCTAAATACTTAGGTATACTTCCAAATTATTTCCATGAATTCCCTCGTAATCGGAAGCTTTTACCGAAACCCGGAAAAAAACTATCACAGAATCCTTCGTAGGAAAAAATCTCATATGAATCGTTTTTCATTGCGTAATTTGATAAAGTTTCCAATAACTATAGAATTCAACGTCACGGCAGGCATCATGCAACAAAAAAGTTGCTTGCAACAAATTATGTATCTACCTTGCTGTTGCTGTTTATTTAACCGAAATTTCACTCAGTTAGGATACAATATTGGTATGTCGCTAGATTATTCAAGCGGTTTTTTTTTTTAACGAATTTATTTAAGGTTCCTTAAAAATTTTAAAAAATATATAAAAAAAAGTTATCACTATTGATACGTACATATTTGTTTTTCGCATTCGTTTTTGTTTATAAACATTTATCTATACATAAAGTATTTCTTTGTATCCAGTCAATTTTTTTTCTTATTTATACAAAAATTAATTTGACACAATGCTTTTTAAATGAATTTTGTAATTATTTAGCTCTAATTCGAATTTAGGCAACTATCCAATTCGAAACTGATTTCATTGATTGTTTAAATGTGTAAAAAAATACACAAATTTTTGACCAAAAATAATTTTTTTTTCTATTGACTTCTTGTGTCAAAATTTTTAAAAACCTAGAGACTTTTTGGGGTTTCTCTGCTAAATTTTAATTTAGCTTTTCTGCAGTACCTTGTTCTCAGATCGGAATAAATAAAATGTTGCGGCAACATATTGCCAGATACTTGTCTGGCCGAGAAATTCTAAATTTACCTCATGATATATGTTTAAATAAATATTGTCTGTTTTTCACATAAAGTCTTTATATGCAGTTTTTTTTTAAATTCGTTTAACATTCTTGCAGAAAAACAATTTTTGGAATATAGATGCAGGCTAGAGATAAACAATAAAACAGTTTGTGTCAGAATGTGATGTAAACTTTTTTTTGCTTGAACCTTTAAAAACCCTTTCTTAGCAATTAGCATTTCGGCCTTAATTTGTTCGAGGTTATTCCAGTCATTCTTATCTGCGATGTGATTAAAAATAAACTACGGAATATTTTTTTAATTACGTTTTCATTCTTTTTATTGAACAAAAGTCTCCAACTTCGCACTTTATATTCCATTTATTCCTTTAGATTTTTCTTAAAATTTTAAAATTACCTTACCAGATAATGGCCTTGAAATTCAAGTACCTACTGACTTTAAGGTAGATTGAGTGATACACATTTCCTAGATTGTTTACTTATTACCACAGACAGACAATAAATCTCCTTTAAAGGAAACACACACCATATCCCTTTAATTTACTACAGTGCTAACCTTGACCCGTGAGGCACCTTGGGATTATCTCAAAGCTGATATTGTTGCCAAACAAAAGCAAAAAATACGACAAAAAAAACTGGTAATTGCACTCGAAAGTCCAAACAAAACATTTAACTCACTTGCGCACTTGAGTTAATGTCTTCTTTTGTATATTTTTTATCAGTCCATCAACCCACAAAAAATAACGACCGCCTCTACAAAAATTTATCTCCCACAATAATTTTCATTGTTTATAAATTTTGTTTTGTTTTTTTTTTTTTACATTTTTTTTTAATTTCTGCCAAAATGCCAATGCAATTATACAATCGAAAAGTATCTCATCGATTTGTATTCTCATTCAACTGTGCGTTGTACAGTGGGAAAGGATTCAATTAAAACTGAAATAAAGTCAATTTGTTCTTATTAGAAGCATGAAGATTGGAAAAGATGGGGTTTTCAATAAAACAAGAGACATTTATTAAACAATGAATTGACACAATTATTATCACACATTCGAAATATACACAGCAATGCCCACTTTCTGAAAAGAAACTACATTACTTTAAAAAGGACAAAGAAATTTGTATGTTTCGACAATAAAATCATACTTTCATGCAATCAATAAGTTTTTTTGTATTTATTCCCAATTTGCCACATATATGACCCCACTGTGCGGCATCAGTTTGTTTAGACTCACAACAACTATCACGACACACGACTTTACTACAATTTCCAACTTTTCAAAAAGCCATCTCAAGGTTGTTAAGAACATGATCAAGTAACTTGTGGGTCTCACCATTCTTAAGTCATGCCCGCGACACTGTGCAGTTACTTATAGATTGTAGAATAATAATTATTTTATTCTCGTAATTAAACAAATTTAAATAAATAAAAATACTACTAATCACAACCTATCCATGATATTTGTTCAACTTGTACGAGGACAGGGACAACATCAGAAACCCGAGACAAGTTCGCTAAAATTAGCCAAATCAAGGTAAAAGTATAAATTACTGACCAACCGCAAGTGTCTTGAAATTCAAATGAGCTTTTATTACACACATACTGCAGAGCTTGAGAAATATTTATTTTTGAATGGAATTTCGTTATCCATTCTAAAAAGTTATTTTGGTCATCAATTTTATTTCAAAAACAAAATAAGAAAATTAACAACCAGCGGTGTCGCCCATCGGTCTTCCATATTTGAATACATAGTTCAAACAATCCGGGCATGAGGTAATCGAGCTTACTGCTAATTGAATGAGGCTCATTTGTTTAATGTGAGTAAACGGGCTTATACAACAGGGCATGACATTGTGTGAGTTGCGTAGAATGATGGAATTGTTTTTTATTTAAATATTTTTGTATATTTGTTTATCTATCTCAAAATGTGAAATAATGCTTTTTTTCAATTGTAGTCTTCAAGTTATTTTCTTGAAATTTAAATAATTTATTAATTAATTATGCATTTTTTGAAGAATTTTGTATGTCAACGCAGATTTTGTCTGTCAGTCATTCAGTGCAGTCGTTTACGAGAAAATCTGAAAAAAAAAATGAAAACATTTGAAGCTTATTTATAAAGACGAAAATAATTCAATATCTATCACTGTTTCCTTATACTTACGAAACATATATTTAAGTATGTAAATATGTATTAATTTACTGTGTAAGTACTACGAGTATGTGGCAAGTTATGCATTTGTAAACAAAAAATCGAACTCGCGATTTCGGTGAAATTTGAGCAGCTTTATTTTGATATTCGAACGAATAGTTTATTCCAAAGAATAGATCAATTCATTCGAATGAACTTTGTGTAGTTTAACATTCGAACGAAAAATATTCATTGCGAATGATTCCATAAAATGATTCCTTAAATGAATTTTATTGAAATAACATTTGTTTTCAATGATTCATTAGAATGTCAAAATTTGCTTTGTTTTCAAAACATAAATGAACTTTCAATTGAAAGAGTGAACTTTCGAATCGTTTGCAATTGAAAATGGAAATTATTCGAAATCAACTTACTATCGAATCAAAGCAATTCTGCTCGGTATCACGCTTCTGTCGATTTTCTTTAAATCTGGTTCCTGATTATATCTCCGACACATTTTACTTCTCTTTAAGACCAAAAATTACGGTACCTGAAACCCATTCTTTTTTTTTTTTTGAAATAAGTATTTACATTAATAAGAAAACAAATTGTTAAACATATTTTTAAAAAAATATCTCTTCTTAAAAACTAGCTTATATATAGTTTGTAGTATTTCAACACGATAATAATTAGCATAAAACATGTTCTTCATTTATTTAAAAATAAATACATTCCTACCAAAAAAATGTTAATTATTATTTAAGAAAATGCGGCTTTTCTTAAAAACGACTTAAAGAATTTTGACAAAATTGTTTCTGTATTATTCAATTTGAATGATCATCAACTACTATAGAATAAGACTGTTTTAAATTTAAACATCGTTCAAATTAATGTTTTTGAACAGAACCTTCTAAATATATTAAAAATTATTACATATCAAATCTCTCAATTTTGTATTTGCATATTACATAAACTAAAAAATTCAAAATTAAATTTTTTGATAATTCGTTATTTTAAAAAGTGGTTAATAATTCTTTTAAATTTAATTTTTTTTAACAATAATAAAAATTGGCTTACCAAATGTTATTCTTAAAAATGTTTAAACATTTTTTTTAATAAAACTGCTACAACGATTAAAATGTTTTGTATGCATTCATATTATTACTTAATACATTTCATGCCATTCTTTTCTTAGCTCAAACTGCTAAATGAGTCCAATTAGTAATAAATTCACACTTTTGAACGTTAATGAGAGTTACTAACAAAAAATATTTTTTTTTTTTGGAAGCTCAAAATTTCGAAAACCTATTTCTCGATTTTTGTTTAAACTTGATAATTAACAGTTTTTAACATTAAAATATTATAGGAACAAAGTTTTAATTTTATTTAAAAGTCACATTAACCACCTTACAAATAGTAAAAAAAATAGCTTTCAAAAATCATTTCGCTTAATTTTGAACATCTATAATTCAACACAAAATTTAAACTCAGTTATTAGCGACAAGACCTACCATAGAACTATTTTTATCGGTATAGTAGATTTTTGATTTTTTAAATTATAACTTAAAAAAAAAAACATTTTTTTGGAAGATTTTATGTCTCAAAAACTGGTCAAATAATTATTTTTTTAAAATTAAATTTATGTTTGCACAGTATCAAAAACATTATATTGGCATATCAAAGTTTAAAGCCCCTTTTAGACGATCAGTTGTGAATTCAGTTATCAGTTCAGTTGCCAGTTCATTTTTAAACAGTGGCGCAAAATTTTAAACAGCCTATTATTAAGATATTAGTATGATACTACTTAACAATTTGCTAACTTTATAGTAGTTTACTAACTGATTCCTAATTTCAAACATTTTCTAACTAGTATCGTACTAAAAGAATTTTCTTAATAAATTCCTTCTGAACACACCTAAAACAATGACATTTCGTGTAAAAAAGTAAGTACACGAACTTTTTTTACTAAAATAATAAAATAGGTATTCGATGGTTTTAACTTTAATAAAAGGGTAGAGAAAGTATGATGCTACATCCGATTAAGATTTGCAAATTCGTTGTTTTAACCTAGTAACATACTAAAACAACTTTAGCATCGTACTAATTCAATTAAAATTTTGCGTCAGTGTATTTAGACTTCAGTCCGGTGTTCAGTTGAGCTTTCATTTTACTTGTGAGGAAAAGTCAAAAGTCAGAAGAAATACATTTTGTAGGAGATGAGGCATTTGCTCTACTACGCAACTTCTTGAAACCAATCAATAAAAAGCAGTTGAACTATGATCGCATGGTTTTTAACTATAGATTTATCAAGAGCTCGACGCATTGTTGAGAATGTATTTGGCATTTTATCAAATAGATTCCAAATCTTTCAATCTGTTATAAACTTAAAAATTAAAATGTGAATGTTGCATGTATATTGACATGCTGTTACTTGCACAATTTTTTACAGACAAAATGTGGAAAAACGTACAATCCACCCGAAATTTAGAGCTGTGTCAATCAGGATCGATTCGATTTTTTTGATCCGATCATCGAAAAGTATTGATGATCGAAATCAATCATTTTAATCGATCTCAATCTCAATCATTTGAATGAGTCTCGATTTTCGATATCAGTTAACTCGATTAACCATGATTTACTCGATTCCATTTGTTCTGATTCAATCAATGTGGATTATGATTGCCAAACGGACGGTGGACTGGAATTTCTGGGTTGAACTCGGCATTGAAGAACATGATTGATCTAGTTGGTTTTTGATGTTGTAGGCCGCAAAAACAATTGTTAGGTTGAATTGATGTTATTTGATGTATCAGGATCCGGTATGTTTAATGTGGATTTTTGGACGTTTCTTAATCCATCGACATCGTAGCCATCCTTCAATGGAATATGACAGTTTATGACTTGACGAATAGAGGACGAATTCAGTTATGACGTGCAAAGAGTATTTCGTACCAAATGTTAGCCCAAAGCCCTAAAATTACTCTTTTTAGGATATTTATAGACGTTTTTTAATCCATCGACATAGTAGCCATCCTTTAATGGAATTTCAAAGTTTATGACTTGACGAATAGAGGACGAATTCAGTTATGACGTACAAAGTGTATTTCGTACAAAATGTCAGCCGAAAGCCGTAAAATTGCTCTTTTCCGGAATGTTCTTACACTTTTAATCCATGTACGAATTAGCCATCATTCCATTGTATTTGGTAATTTATGGCTTACAATAATAGAGTATTTTTGTCAATCTTATCATCGTAATCGAAAAGGAACAGTATTGAATCATTTCAGTGAAATGAAAATGTTCGAATGATTGATGAATTGAAATGATCGGATTATTTTCCTAATCGATTGTTGAACGATTCGATCATTTGAAATGAACGATTTACACAGCTCTACCAAAATTGACGAAGCTGAAAGTGATCCAGCAAATCAAAGTACCACAGATTTGGCACGTACACATCATTCGTCCCTATTCCACTTTTATTTGAGCGCTCTAATGTTTTCAACTCTTTATTATACGCAGAACGAATACTGTTAATCTTTGGCCTGATCCTTACCTTCGTCGCTTCTGTATCCACCTGTTTTAGTTTTTTTCCAGCAACATATTGTATGCTGCTTCTTTTTTCACTGAATTGTGATGTTGAAATGGCGACTGAACTGACAACTGAACTGAAACGTATTTACACATCAGTTAAACTGATAACTGAAATGACAACTTATGGGAATTCCATCAGTTTCAGTTAAACGCTTCAGTTTTTGCATTTAGATATTAGTTTAACTTAAAGCTTAATTGATAGCTCAATTGAAACTGAAATGATCGTCTAAATAGGGCTTAAAAATTTTATATTAGCTTATGGCTTTCTGTTAGCTTAAACTACTTAAAAAAAATTGTTTTAGAGTTCTAAAAAATAATTTTGAGCTTATGAAAATTTTTGACTAAAAAAATTCCCTTTTTTAAAATTCTAAGTATCTTAAACCTAAATGCGATCAAGTCGTGCATTTTATTGTTTTTACCTTCGGCTTTTTGCTAAACTAAAATTCAACCTTTAAATTTGATATTCTCAAAGAACCCATGGATGCTTCATTTTAAAGAAAATTTATGAAAAATATCGTATGCAATATTATTTGTCGCGTCGCCGTCGTGTTAACGAATACGGATCTAGGAATTAAGCAAATATTTATCTGTGGTGATAACTCCATAAAATAATAACTGTCCTTATGTCCACTTTACATCGAGCCAGATCCTAAACGAGTAAACCGATTTTCTTAAAAAATTGGAATATGATTTTTTTTTAAATATTCCATATATAAAGGTAATCAGACAACCCCGGTTAAGACAAAAGAGGTATATTTTTCAGTTACTGCCAGGACTTCGTATAATCATCATTTATTAAAAAAAAATAATGTTAAAGTAAAATGGGCTAAGGGATCTTGGCATCGCAAAAAAAGTATGTCACCTACTTGGTCAGTAATTGGTCGAAAATGGATAACTAGTTTTAGAAATTGGTCATACATAGGAATTTTTTCAATAAATCTGGCATTTCAAAAGCAATGTTCATCGACAACTCCCTTCTCTCCCTCCCCAATATTCCCCATCGCTGGTGATGTGTTAAACATTATAAAGGTTTCAATAAACCACCCTTAAGCGTGAGAGAATTGTAAAAAAAATGTTTAAAGTTTTTCAACATCACGTGAGGTCCCTTAATTTTTGGCATCTTATTTGTGGGATATTCGCAAAAAATGTATAAATACCATCCGAAAGATCGCTAGACCGTGATAAGAGGTCAACTATTTTCAATAGTTGGTCACCCATTTTTTTTTTTCAAATGTTTAAACGTCACAGTATTTTCTTTTTGTAAACGTCAAAAAATTTTTTTTTAAATCATTAAAAAAATGTATGGCTAACCAATTACTGAAACTACTTATCAAATAGTATAATTCTATTTTGGAAAATTAAAAAAAAAAAAAAACTATAGCTGATCAATTACTAAGATTAGCTGACTTTTTACCATGATCTATAGTGATCTTTCGAATGGCAAACCTTTTTCGCGAATATTCCATAATTGAGGTCTCAAAAATACCGCATGATCTTAAAAAATTGAAAATTCAAATATTCTTGGGCTCACCATTTGCTAAAACTAGTTAACCATTTTGGGCCTCTTACTGGTATGCCATATGTGTGGTGCCAATATCACAGAACCATCAAAATCCACTAAAATGTTTTAGGAACAATTAAGAATAAGGTGCACAGGATAAAGTTTACTTAAAAAAACATTGTTCTCTCGAGTTTTTGAAGCATCTATCTTAAAGAACTCCATTATTTTGGAATAAGTGCATTTTCTATTTCGAATTAACTTGAAAGATTCGTTTCAATGAGAATCAACAAAAACGAATATAAAATCAAATCTACTCGTAGCTTGAATGACTGAAAGCATACATACCTAAACGTTGACTGCTTCAGCGCTTCTGATATTGTTTTTTTTTTTAAACTTCATTTCCAGCCACAAAATTTGAACCTCTAAATTATAATGTAGATACGAACAAATTATTAGATATTATCAGGCTAGTTTTTTAGTTTTTAATTCAGTAAACATTGCAAGGAAGTAAAATTATCAAAGATTAACTACTAGCACGTGGCTATTAAAATCACATCAAACAAGAAAGTCCATTAAGTTTTAATGTTAAAACTCAAACAGTTAGTTATATTAAAAGTTTATTACAAAATAAAATTAGCAAAACTAATCCGCACATGTGAAGAAAGTCATTTCCCCGAAAAAAATATAACCCCTTGGTAGCGTTATTCCCATAACAAATGATTACTGTTCTCAATCAATCAGTTAAAGCTTATGTCATTTAAATGATAAATTATACAGTTGCTTAAACCTATTTAATTAATATCAATCATTAATAATCTTATATACTTGTGTTTGTTTCTACGTAATATTGTGTTACACCTGAATCCATATAGACATCAAACTTGTGGTTTTTTTTTTGTAAAAATTTAAATTATCTTTTGAAAATCACCAACCAACTGACGACAGTAACGGATTAAACAAAACAACAAAAACAACTGTATAATCAAATGAAAAAATAAAAGATGAAAAATTATAATAGTAGTAATAAAATTTCAACAAAATTAGAAAATGAAACAATCAAAAAAAACAACAGATGCTAAAATAACAACAACAAAAACTCAATGAAAACAAAAATGGATGACAGACGATATTTTGTATATGGCGTGTGCTGGTTCACGTTATGGTTGAATAACAAATGGCAGCACGCAATCGTGACATCATTTTAGTTTTTGTTTATTTTTTTATATACATATTTTAGTAAAAATAAAATATCCAAACAAGTGTTGAAGTTTATGAAAAAAAAAAATCATAAAAAGTGCTCATTCGAAATAAAATAAAAAGTTTCCATCAACATGGCTCTACTCATCTTCTGTTCACAATCGAAAAGGATTAAATTACCCTTATCGCATGGCTCCTCTCCCAGCGGATATAATTGGTATCACTTTTCCTATTGTAATGTATCTTTGTTTTGTAGGATAAAAAAGTGCAACAAAAAAATGCAATTATAAAATTCGTCGAACGTCTAGAAAAAGGAAGTCACGGCAGAACGCACGTCTTGAAAGACTGACGAAAAACACGAAGCGTATTACACGAAACAGAGACAATCGAACGCTTTTACATTCGACAGGATAATCGTCATTATTTTACAGTGCGCATCACGTGATTACAATCGCTTTAAATGGCAAACGAAAATTAGTTTTAAATTGACATAAAACCTTTTTTTTTATTAAGCGTGAGTTAATGATCTTTAAAGGCTCTTCTTTCCACTTTTTGTTTGAAATCAATTTTTTAAATTTTAAACGTATTCGTGTGTATTTCGATCTGATTCCTTTATGATTCCTTCGCATACAAAATTTTGCAAGATTACAAATTTATTTATTAATTTACGTACAAGATTAATACTGCTAAGAGATATCAAACTTCAAGTGCTATTGAAAACATGAATAAGTACAATACACCAATCTTAAATTTATGGCTAAGTTTTAAAGGATCGATATTTGAGGACACTTCCTTGAAATATACAATAGATCTTGATAATTTTAAATTACTACTATAATTTATTTAGTGAGGTCTTTGAAATAAAAAAGAAGCGGCAGACGTTTAATGTGGTAGCATAGTAAGTCTCCAATAAGCATTGGTTCCGCTGCAGTCCGGGATGGACCAGGGCCTCAACTAACAATCTAAGCCAGCTAGCTCAGTCCCTATCTAGCTGTTTTCAATTTCGAAAAACATCCTAAAGCATTTTTTTTTTTTTTTTTTTTTTTTTTTTACTCGATAGTTACTCGATAGAGGACCTTACTATTCAATTACCTTCATAGTCCGAAGAAGCAGCGGTTGGCAAGAGTTATTCTCTATTTGATTTCAGCACTTGTGTAATCCGAGTAATTGGACGGACTTTTGAAAGATTGTGCCTCTAGTGTTGACTCATGAGTTTTGCACTATTCTTTTAAGCAAGATATTGAAGAAGAAATGCATCAGGACTTTTTCGACCTTGATGGTGATGGTCCAAAGAGTTTACCGACTCCTACATGACCTGATCGTCATATAGAATCTTTGTTCTTCTTGAATACGCTTGTCAAATAAGATCCCCTTATCAACAAATTCATATATCCAGGATCGTTTCTTACGTCTTGAAATAACCCTTTGATTTTACCTCCGTATCGAGACCGACTAATTTGAATTCGCTGGGAGAACGAAGGGCAATAAGAGAAGTTCTCTTCATTTATTGACTGTACAACTCTCTACAATTCCATCTGTGTCCACCCCTAATTCCCGTTATCTAAAAACTCCTCGTCTCTTCTATCTTCCCACCTACCTCCAACAAACCTTTTACTCGCTTACTTCAGAGGATTAATTGTAACATGAACTGTTTGGACTTTAACCTTCTCCGTGCCTAAAACTCCGTCTTAATCATCTTTCAAGTTCATTCCAATCCTAGATTTATTTAAAAAGAGATATATTTAAATTAGACTTAAAGTGAGCCTAGTAAATGAGGGTATTGTCCCCACCAAAATAAAAAAAAAATATCGTTCCAAACCAATATGGACTTACAAAAGGGCGCTCTACGTTCATCTTTCTTATGAAATTGGCTCAAGATTGTGTTGATTCATTCAAAAACCAAAAGTCAAGTAGATTGTATGTTCATTGATTTTAGTAAAAGGCATTTGATAAACTCTCGCACCGAACATTACTTTTAAAACTAAAACTTCAATCTTATTTGTATAAGGTTCATACTCGACACTTATTAATGGTTATTTTGAAGTTAACTCTGGACTACCACAAGGCAGCCATTCAGGCCCTATACTTTTTATTTTATTCATTAATGACTTACCACCTGTATTGAAATATTCAAAGAGTCTGATTTAAGAGGACTTTTCCAAATTCTGGTGATAGTGAAGAGTTGTCAAAGAACTTTAACGTCGATTAATGCAAAACTATGAGTTTGGCGAGGAAGTTTGTCGTAATTTCTTTTAGTTATTTATTGAATGCATCATTATCAGGTGTTAGGTTGTATGTATATCCTTGGTGTCATTTAATGACAATCCCGAAATCATACAACACATCAACTTTATAACTCAGAAATCCAATTCAATTCTTGGTTGGATAAAGAGAGAATCCAAGCAATTTTCTGATCCTTTTGTTACAAAGCTTTTAATTACATTTGTTCGACCATTTTTGGAAAACACGTCAAGTTTTGGTACCAAATTACAACTGCCAGAATAGAACAGGTACAAACAGAGTTTCTGAGGATTAACTGAAAAATATCTCCGAATTTCGCTTCAGTTAAAAGCCTGATACTCGTATGATCTGTGATTTAAAATTAATTAATAGTATTCATTTTTTTTAGACCAATGAGAATAATCAAGTGAACCACACTGTTACTCTTCGTCTTCCTTTTTTTATTTAAAATTTAATTCTTTTATTGTTTCAAAGTTTCGTAACCCAAACTCAGACTTTATTGTATTCTAAACGGAAACGTTCTTGCTTTTCTTTTTTTTTTTGCTTAACAAAAGTCTGTAATTACTTCACAGTAAAATAAAAGGGGAAATTTCATCTCTGAATCTCTGTATCTTTTAAGTTTTTTTTTTAATGGAAATATCGTAAATTTTTGTTTATCGTCGTCATGCAAGGATGCCTTTTATGGGACTCTTGTATACTTGTATAATCCTTTGGTTTATTTTTTTTTTTGGTTGAATTAAATTAATAAAAATCCCATTTGTTGAATTGAATTTTTATTTCAATGGAATTTTTGCGAAAAGAAACCGAATAATTCACAGACTTTTAAGATTAAGCTTTTGTTTAATTTTTGTATTATTTATATTGTCAACGGCCTTGGCTTTGATGAAAGCATCGCTTCCCATCGATCAGCGAAATCAAGCATCATTGCGCGCGGTTAGTACTTGGATGGGGGACCGTTCAAATACCAACTGTGTGCTGTTGACATGTGTTTCTTCTGTTGTTCTTTCTATCTGTGTGTCTCTCTCTGTTGTATTGTCTAAAGCCGATGGCCTCAGTTGCCAGTGCTTTTCTGTGTCTCTACTTCGTAGATTTATCTACGGAGTAGTGTAAAATGTAATGTAATGTATATTATTTATCACATGATTGGAACATTTGATTCACCAAAATAAAATATAAAACAAAAACTTTAAGGTGAATCGCCCATATGTTCGAAAGAAGGCTAAATAGCTGGAGGCATAAAACACTCAAGTTATTACCAACGATTCAATTGAAATTGCATACGTGTCGAAACTTATAAATTAATATAAGTAGTCCATAGGTGTAGATGCAGATATGTATGTCTAGAGGATCCAAACAAAAAATAAAGGTAAACTTTCAATCTGCAAGGTGATTTGGCACGTACATATTATTTATGAATGATGTGCAACATTTGATTTAAGTTTTCAAAAAAAATGGTTGTCGGAATTAAAGAGATGCCATGTAATTTTGTATTCATATTGTAAGGGGATTTTTTACAAAACGTTAGAAGAAAATCTTAAGAAGAGGAAATTTTTTTGAGAAAATCTTAAAAGATAAAAACTTAAAAATTTTATTCAGTTGACTCTTCTTATCTGAAATTGTCGGTAATTTAAGGAAAAAAAACCACAATATTTTACTAAAAGTTTATCTATTCTTTTTTAATAAATTTAAAATTTAAGTTCAATATTTTTGGTTTTGATTTGTTCACATTAAACTGTTTCTATAAATCAGAGCATTTTTACAGAAGTTTGTAGGCTTTTTCCGATCTTACGAAACATTGATTGAGCACATCTTATTCCCATCGTTAATAGAGTATTTTCTTCGAAAAATGTATTCGCTGAAATTCGCTAAGAAGCGGATATTTGCCTAGATAGTGATTGAGATCTACCTTTTCGTTGAGATTGCTGAGACTGCAGAAAATAATTAGGCCCGATTTATAGGGCATGAAATTTAAGTTCAACATTCTATTCTCGCTCGAAGTATATAACTTATATATTTCATCGATTGACTATTTAAATTGAAAGAAGTTGCTAGTTCCTATGTGTGTGAAATAGATTTTTGTAAATTTCGCGTGCTTAGGAGAAGATAGCTCTGTATCGACATCTGTAGTTCCTATTTCCAATAGTTTTGATAGTTGATATTAAGTTGAATAAGCTAGCCTTCCATTCTGCTAAGCTACTCCCTTCTAAATGCAATGACACATAGTGTTCATCAGCCAAAATTTACCGCTTTGAGACGACTCCAGATCTTGTACGTAGTAACTTCAACATTATTTTTTTTTTGGAGATTAGACTTGTCTTCCGTAATTTTTCTCAATACATAATGATGATATTTATTTGAATTTTTTGTAAAAATGTTTTTAAAACCTTATTATATATACTTAATAGCGTATGTAGGTACATTGTTTGGAAGCTTAGATAATCTTTTGGAAAAATAGAGTGAAGCTTTTCAAAGACTTCGATTACCACATACCATAGCTGGGCACCGTTAATCAAACAGTTAACTTCGTTAATCGTTAAAGCGTTAAATTTCGGAAGAATTAACGCAAGTTAACGTTCATCGTTAATCCGTTACCATGTGATAAAAATTGCATTTTTTATATTTTTTACTCTGAGCACCGGCGCTAAGTAATGCCGGTCATCCACTAGGCGATCAACGCAAACAACACAAATTTTGAAATCAACGCACTCAACTCTAATGTACGGTGCCTTCAATTTTGTTCAACCAACGGGTTGGATCTAGTTGTTGGCGGGTAGTGTACGAGCTCGTGTTGCTCCTTGAAAATGTTCGATCAACACGTTGAGCAACATTTTCAAGATAATGTGTTGCACATTATTTGTTCAACGCGTTGATCAACTTTTCAATTTTCTTTGGGATTTCTTGACGTAATATTGTGTTGCGTTGCGTTGGCTGCAGTGAAATGTGCCTACGTGGTTGAACTATTGCGTTGCCATGAATTTGCAGTTGTTGCATCTTGGAAACTGTAGTTTATTTTGCTTTTTCGTCATGGAAGGTGATAAAAAATCAGAGTGGACCACGGAATTAATTTTGCAAATGATTTCAGCAATTGAGGAAAAGCCCAATATATGGGACATTAAGAGCCCCTCTTATAAAAATCGAGATGCCAGGGAATTGGCTTGGTCTCAAATTTCCTCGAAAATGCAATTGCCTAAACTTTGAATTCGAATTCACGGGCGCGGTTGGATCAATCGATTTTAATTTCTCATATATGTCATTGAAAAAACAATTTTTTGGCTGTTTTTTCTTCCTTTGTCGTTCATTTTATAATACTATTAATGCGGCAGCCACTTTTTTTTTTCTTAGAGGAAATCATATACTCATACGGAACAAATTTAAGAATATTTTAAAGCGAAGGCTTGCGTCGACAATATATGTATGTCCCGAACTGAAGTCAAAATTATTTCAGGTTTGACGTTTGAGTTTTTTGTTTATCGTGGTGCGTTCAACGCGTTCCCCACCGAGTGATCCTTGATTAAGTGTACGAAGGTATCAACTCGTTCATCAACTGGTTGAGCAACAATATCGAAAACGCAGTTGATCAACTCGAAAAAAATTGTTTTCTGTCAAAATCGAACAAGTTTATCAACTAGTGTACGAGGTTATTCAACATTTGAGCAAGTTGGTCAACTAGGTGTACGAAGCTATTCAACACTGGAATAAGTTTTAAGAGTTGATCAACTAGGTGTGCGGGGTTAATCAACATATGGGAAAGTTGGTCAATTATGTGTAAGGGGTTCCGAACGCACTTTGTTCAACTTTAGTTGCTCAACGTGAATTGCGTAAGTTGCTGCACTAGTGTAAGAGGTTGTTAATTCGTTTATCCAAAGAAAAAGTTGAATAAAAAGTTGAACGTTGGTTGAACTTATCGCGCACATAGTGGACGACCGGCATAATGAAGTGATCAAAAAAACGAATCTCTTCGCAGTTTTCTCACTCGCATGTGCCGTCAAAATATAATACGTACCTAGCTGTTTTTGTTTCACCCGCGGCACGCGCCGCACGGCATTTGTCTCATACTTGTCTGAACCTGTTTTTCGCGCCGCGCGGTAAATAGTAGGCATTGGATTAACGATTGACGTGGATTAACGTATTTAACGTGTCCGTTAACATTTTTAAAAGTTAACTTAAAAGTTAATCCGTTAATCAAAATTTTAACTTCGTTAATTAACGATTAACGGATTAACGAGTTAATGCCCAGCTATGCCACATACCCAAAAATGTAACAAAGGCAACAGTTAACCCCCTGCATTGAAGACCTTATATTTAACTGCAGCACTTATTTTTGTGGCTCCAAACAACTTGTTCCACACTGAGCTTGTCGCTACTTTTGCCGTGGTACATTTTTCTTCCTTGATGTGACTGTTTAAGCTTAAATTCAAGCTTCATCATCAATTTCAATTTGTTTATTTAGCTCCTCCACGGCCGTATGAGGTAACACATATTGAAAAAACATCTGCCCCGGTTCTTCTTGCAAAAGATTTGAAGAATGCCTTGCAAGAGTAACAATTGAAAAATTTTGTTTTTTGCCTAAAAACATTTTGTAATTTATTAGACCTTGTTCTAAGTTTTAAAAATTCTCTTTCGAACCAAGAATTTCAATACAGCTTTGGTTATGTTTGGTTTCTCGCAGGCTTCCTAATGGCTACCTGATTGGGATTGGGATTTTACTGATACATAGTAGCTTCCAGGTTTCGTATTTTTTGATCTAAAGAGTTCTGATCTTGTCGGATGTTATTTGGTCTTCATTTCATATTCAGCATAATTACATTACGCTACCTTGTCTATACTTTGTATGTTTTAAAAAAAGACAAAAATGGATAAGTTTGCTGCAAAGCATTAAGACTGTTAAAAATTAAGATAAAAATATTCAAATAAAATACAAACAAATTTGTTGCACTATTGTTTATTGAAAATTTAAGTACCAAAAATTTTCACAACTTCTTTATATTATTATATTATTTAATTGGCGACGCGTTTCAGAGTGTACCTCCATCTTCGGACAATTAACTCAATTTTCAAAAATTAAAAATTTACTTTAATTTTTATCTAATCACACAACTCGGAGACAAATTAATACAAAATGAGTTCAGACTGTATTTAGAAATCAGAGATGCTCTCATTTTCTTGCGTTGAAATCTTCAATCCCCTATTGGAGTTAATATATACTAGTACAGTTTTTAAAATATGATTTTCAGTCTTCATTGCATTTTCTAAATCTTCTTCTGATATTCTAATGTTTGTAATCGTTCCATCATTTCATTTTAATACCACACATGATTTCTCCAATCGCACGCCCAAATCGATGATATCCCCCGGCTGTTATTTACTTTACACTAAATTTGGTAATAAACTTTTTTGATAAAATGTTCAAAATTCCATAAATAATTAAAAAGGCTACCAAAAATTATATTTGTAGGGCCTAAAATATTATATGATACAATTTTTAAATTAATTTGTCAATTATGGCAGAAAAATAATTCCTAAATGACATCTCTGCTTACGGCTCCAGGCTCCAGGTTGATCCCCGCACAATAGATCACAAAATTCTTTTTATAACTCCCCAAAATGATCAGCTTGGTAATTGTGTGTAAGTTTAAATCAAACAACAAAAGTTTTTGAGTAAACATGACCTCAGGAACTTATGGGGGACCATTCGTTGTCCGTAGGACTTCCTGTATATAATATGGAAAATTTTTAAATTTGTCTACTTACTTTCAGAAAATTTTGTAAAAACAATCTATTGTCATCATGAGAATGTTTTTTTGCCAGTCATTTTGAATCATCCTTTATAAGAATTGTACACAAAAAACAAGTGAAACGGGGTTCGTCTAGTTCACAATAAGTAAATGTGAATTTCATCAAAAATTTCCCACAGTAGTTGATTTAAGACCAACAACTGACTATCGATCACGACATTTTTAAGAATCGTGATATCTTTCGTCTTCAAGACAATTTTCTTCATCAAATATAGTAAAACCAAGATGAAAAAAGGATACATAAAAAAAACACAACCTACGACCAGCAGCCAAGATAACCTATTTGAGACCTACATTTTGAAACCTTTCTCTTCCTTCGATTATTCTCACAGTTTATAGATATCAATTGTTCTGAATTTTTATTTTATCGATGGGAACTTAGCAACTTTGTTAAGTATAGATTTGCTGAGTAAAAAAAAAAATTGTAATGATTCACACTAGCGCACATTAGGCCGGATGTATGAATTTCTACGAGTATTTTTGTACAATGCTAAAAGATTTGCAACTATTTTTTTTGTTCGTAAATCTTGTAGATAATCTTCTATTTGATATTTGAATAAGCGATGGCGTTTTTTTTAGATTTTCTTTCTTTTCCCAAACGGAAAGTCCCACACTAATGAGATATTAACATTTTTGTTTTCAACTTTAACCACAATTTTGTATTGAAGTAGACATAATGAAGGTACATACGAGTGCTAGGTACTACGGAGACTTAAGTATTCAAAAGATATCAAAGAAAAAATCGTAAACAAATAGTGGTTAATGCTAATTGTCGTACGGAACTTCCAGTCTTAATCAGCTGAAATCGTTCTTTTGAACCAAGACCATATTTCGACAACAACAGTTCACTTTCCACATTTCATTTTTGGTAAATTTCCGGTATCCCAAGTTCGATCATCAACATATAGAGTTTCTAGCGATGAATGATATGAGACTTTGAAGTCGTTGAAAATATGGTGAGAATCGACTTCAAATTTGTTGGTTTTTTCCACAATTTGTCTCAATATGAAAATTTTGTCTTTGATGGTCGATCTGCCGGGCCGGTTCTGCAATGGATAATCGTAGAGACGTTGGATTGGATTTTATATAAGACGTTAATCAGAGATATCATCAGAGATATCCCTCGATAATTCTTAAAATAAAGAAGGTCAACTGTTTTATAGACGGGTCATGTGGAGCTGACAGTAGTTAACTCATGGCATATACTTTTTTTCACACAAGCGTAGTTGATGATTTGATGCATGCATCCAACCAACCATAACCACCGTATTTGAAGAGCTGTGCTGACAAGCAATGAGAAGCTGAATGCTTGGTGTTTTTAGGTTTTGTTTGACCTGGTTGCCCTTGAGCTGTTTTATAGCTAAGCATATACCTCTTCTATAGCAAGTAGGAAAACTTGGACTTCGTTGAATCGAAGTGGAACAATTCCCATCATTTCCAATCTTATATATAGATGGGTCACACTATGCCGAGATTCGACTCAGAGGGTACTTTTTATTTGTCCAATTCTTACAGGTTAGCTGGTGTGTGTTCCCTACTAAGCCAACTCCTGCTCTTTTGCATAGTCTAGCTATGTGCTTAACACTTTGAATGAAGTGTTCTGCCCAATAGTGCAATGTAACGTGTCTTCGCCTATTTGGCAGCCTGGAATATGTTCTTTCCAGATCCTTAGATGCAACTTTATACCTATTACCCTATTCCTGCTCTCATCTTGGCGAGGATCTAATCTGGCCTTTTATCCTTCGGTAGATCGTTTCAGAACAGTCCTGAAAATATTGTAGTATCCTTCCGCTTCTCGTCCCGAGAAGTGAAAGTTCCTGCCTTCTTTTTTTCTCGAACATTCTCCTCATGTGATGATTTCGTCTATGATGGACAATGTGCCGGGTTTTTTAAGATCATCACGTTTGATAAAGTTTTCTGCCTAACAGTCCATAATTATTCTTCGCCGTTTAGGCATTCTGGGAATGTGTTTTTTTCTAGATCCTCAGCCCCGACTTTATGTCATATTCCTGCTCTTATTTAGGAGGGAGTCTGTTCTGGCTTGTTATCTTTTGGCTGAATATAGTATAAGGACCGATCGCTTTTCGTGGTCTCTCTTTTTTACTTGCGATATAAGTAATATAGGGCAAGTTCTGCTTTTGGAAAAAAAATCGAACTCGAGATTTTGATCAAAGTTGACATTACGATGATAGCGAAGACGAATAAAGTGGGTCCGAGAATTCCGTCTGTCGGTCTGTATGTCTGTACCTCGATCTACAGTCTAAGCTGCTGGAGGTATTTTCTTCAAACCCGGTACTTAACAGTCTTTGGGAAATTGAAATTTTTGTTTAGCTCTAAAACTAACGGTACCCCCCATACATCCGTAATGCATAACCTTATTTATCTCGAAAACGTCTCTAACGATTTTGATAAAAAAATTAGGTGTGATATTATGGACATGAACTACATATTAATAAAAAAAATGTTATAGGGAAATGATATTAACGGTACCTGTCATAGAACGGTTTTTTTTTTGATTTTCGAATTTCTCATCAACGGCTCTAACGATTTTTACCAAAATTTGTATGCAGAAGCTCCTATGCATTTGAAAAAATATAATCTAAAATTTTTTTCGAAAAAATAGTTTTTGGATTTTTAAAAAAATAATATAATTTTTTTTTTTTTGAAAATTCAATATCTTGAAATTAAATTAAATTTTTAAATAACGTTTTAAAATGTATTTTATTGAATACCAACAATTTGCATATCAATATTTTTTATAAAAAAATTACGAAAAATTTAGTACACAAAAAACATATTTCAGTGTGTCTGTATGTCTGTACCTCTACCTACAGCCTAAACCACTAGACCTATGTTCTCCAATCCCGGTAGTAAAAGGTCTTCGGTGATTCCCTAGAGGAGAAATTGAAACTTTTTGTTTAGCTCCAAAACTAACGGTACCCTCCATACACCCGTAATGCATAATCATATATGTATATCTCAAAAACGGCTCTAACGATTTTGATAAAAAAATTCGGTGTGAAAAAATTAACGATTATTTTTTGAAATTATTTCCTAAAATCTATATTACTAAGTACTTAAAATTGGCATCCCAAATTTAGTTCTAGAAAAATTTTAAAGAAATTTGTTATATAAAAAATTAATTTAATAAAACGATTTTTTAACTTTATTTTCGTAAATCCATACTTTTCCGGCAATCAGGCAATTCCAAGCATTTGAACATTTTTATCTCATTAAATCCATGTCCACATAAGAGCAAGTTCGTGCGATCTAGTCGTGCATGTTATTTCTTCTTCTTGCCCCTAGAACTTCGAATATTTATTATATGTTTCAGTCTTCTTACAATCACTGTATTTTGTTGAATACTATGTACAGCATAACAAAAGCTTTTCGAAAAAACGGTGCTCGACAAGTTGCTTTCCATTTCCAGTTCCAAACCATTCTTCACAAGTTATATCGGCTGCAGAAAACAGCCAAGCAAAAATTGGCCATCCGTTATTGCTGTTGCCCTTAGCGTTAGTGCGTTGCTCAGTCAAGCTAGAAGTCTAGGATCGATAAGAAGCTGCTTCCACTTGAAAGTAAAAGAAATGTTATTTTTGGGGGAATGCGTCTTGCGAGGAAGTTAGTATTCGGTATCTATCGTTGTGAAAAGTGGTTCGAACTCGACGGAAAATCTTATTGTAGGTGCCCTTCATACAGGTCGCAAATACCCACATAGTAATGGTTCAGAGTTACAAGTCCCTAGGCCCTGGTTCTCCGAGAGCTGTTGTAAGATCTTAACTGACTGGGTTAACTGGTTAACACAACACGCTCTTTTTCTGTCTTGGTGGCAATAAATTATTTTCAATATTGAACTCCTTCGAGGCCCTTTACGAGAACCAGACAGTACCAACGTGCAACCTAGACGTAGATTCTGTTCCCATGAGTTGATCTCTTCGTTTTTTTAATTTAACCGAAACCTCGTGCAAACAATGATTTAATGCATCCTATTAGCACGTATAAAGTTAAAGTATTTTTTTCTTTAAATGCAAACCCACAGAAGTACAGTCAGAGATAATACGGTTCGGTTGGTTGTTGGCTTACAAAAAAAAAATTGAAATATTTCACGTTTCAGAACCGCAAAAAATGTATCTTTTTTATTATTGTTGTTGCTGTTTTTGTATTAAAGTGTCGCTTGCATAATATCTGGTTTTGGTTTGGTTTACTTAATTTTTCCTCTCTTTTAATGTCTGTACTTTTTTACTGTTTTTTTTTTTTCTTCTTTGTTTGTTCTACTAGGGAAGGCATAGATATTGTATCTTTTTCTTCCTCATGCTTTTAATGTTTTATTTTATTATGATTATTTTGTGGGGAGAAGCGTACTATACGCGCCAGTTTTCTTGGTAATAAAATATTTACACGCTGAAGAAATAAATACATTTGACTGATGGTGGTGTACCTTAACAAAAACACAAAATAATGAAATAAAGAAATGGAAATGCAATACGAAGTGGTAGATACTAATTACCTACCTTTGTCGCTTTATTCGCATTTTTTTTTTTTGTAAATTTTATTTACAGAGGAATTTTATCTATTGAAATGCACAAAAGTGTGTATGCTTTTCCGCACTTCTGTATGCAAATACAATATACACATGAAACTTCATTCAATTGCAGCCATGCAGCACTGCAGCCGCAGGCTTCAGGTGAGGTTTATTTTTTTTTGTACTCTTTTTGCTGCTGTTGTTGTTGGGAAGTATCTTTTTCCTTTGGATGGTGTGTTGCATCTATGCAATGCATCTATATCTTTCTAAAAAAAATTGTAAAAGTGTCTATATCTATGCAGAAATTAGATCACTGGAATGTTATTTATACAGAAAGAGGATTACTTTGAGTAAATATTAAAATTGATCGACTTTATCCATTGACTATGATTTATTTACTTGTTAGACTTTAAAATTTTATATTTTTTTTAATGTGTGTGTGTATATATGGTAACGTGCGTCATTTTGGATGCCCTAGATTGTTTTTTAAACGAGTTTTTTGTCAGGCTTATTTTCGTCATCGTAGTGGATTATCTCATGTATTTTCAAGGCTATTATAATGGATTTAAAGTTTTAACTAAATGATGTAATATTGCATTTTGTTTAAAGGAAGGTACTAGTATATGTACATGAAAAAGGAGGTTCATACACGGGATGTCTTACAAGAAGTTAGTCCCAGTGTTGTACCTTCTGGGCAAAATACATTTTTAATGCAGAAAATCTTGCTCTATTAGTGGTAAAGCAGGTATTACATTGGTCAAAAAGTTCCAAGTTTTGGCGCACAAGTGCTAATTTCGAATTTAAAAATCTCGATTGCTCAAAACACTGGAAGTCAATTTTTTTTAATGGCAAAATCGCCAATGCTAAAATTTCGAATGACACAAGTCTCCAAGACCCCGAAGCCCAAATTCTTGAATCCCGAATAGCCTTGCACATTTTTTTAATTAAAAAAACTTCCTACGGCGTCTGGCATTTTTACATGCGACTTATAGGTACCATAAGGCAAGTTATGCATTCGTAAAAAAAATCGAACTCGAGATTTTGATCAATTTGACATTACGATGATAGCGAAGACTAAAAAAGTGGGTCTCGCAATTCTTTCTGTCTGTCTATCTGTCCGTCTTTTCGACTACAACCTAAACGGATCGGCCGATTTCCTTTAAACTTGGTAGATAGTATATTTAATTTTTCCCCCCCACACGTTTTTTTTAAGACTAAAAATAACGGTACCTGTCAAACGATTTTTTTTTTTAATTTTATAAATATTTTTTTTTTTCAAAAAATGCTAAGATAGATTTAAAAAAAAAAATTTCATTTAGGTAATGATTGAAAAAAAATTTCCGAAAAATGGTTCCGATTTTGATTATTTTTTTATACTAAAAGGCTCCCCAAAAATTTGAAAAGAATTGTGTTCAAATTTTCAAAACTTTTATTTTGGATTTTTAAAAAAGTTTAAAATTTTTTTTTTTCAAAACTCAATATTTCGAAAACCCCTTGCTAGATTTTTTTTAAACTTGACAGATAAAAGTTTCTCAATATAATCTATAAGACGTGAAAAAAAAATTCATTTTACCTAAAAATAACGGTACCCACCATACAAATGTTAACAAATAGTTTTCGAAAATCGTATTTTTCTCGAAAATGGTTCCGAGAATTTTGATACAAATTTTTTTCCTTCAATTAATGTTTACGATCTATAATGTCATACAAAAAAAAATGAAATTAAGATATTTCTGACTGTACCTACCATAGAACTATTTTTTCGAATTTTGAATTTCTCATTATCGGCATTACGGATTTTAATGAAATTTTTTAGAGAGAACTTTTAAAAAGTTTGAAAAATATTGCATTTCAAAACTTTAAGAAAAATATTTTGTTTGAATTTTGAAAAAAAAAAAATCAATTTTTTTTTGGAAAATTCAATATCTTGAAAACGACTCAATATTTTTTTTTTTGTAAATTTAATTTTTATTCGAACAATAATAAAAACTTTAAATTGGCGTACCAAATTTTTTTCTTAAAAATGTTTTAAAATTTTTTTATATAAAAGCTTATTTTTGTAAGAAACCACTACAAAGACTTATAATTTTTGTTCTTGCATAAACCTATATTTGCTTGAATCACATGGCATCCTATTATTAGTTTTAGTCATTTAAAAAAATTAATTTTATGGTTATGAACAGTTTTTCTCTAATAACATTCATTTTTGAAATTCTTAGTCTATTACATAGGAGCAAGTTCGTGCGACCCAGTCGTGTAATGTTTGTCTATTTTGTGCGGGGACACTTGTCAATTATGATACTTAAAATAAGTTGCAAAAGTTGTTTCTTATAAATTCTCATTTTTCATAAAATAATCGTTATTTTAATTTCTTTTGTTTCTTTTTTAGCATTTTTCAAATTATTTGGTTCGTTCTTGTTGATTCTCAATTTTGCTAATTGATATTTCTATTTTCAAACGAATGCGTCGAGAAGTTAAAATGGTGAAGAGATATAATTTTAACAGAAATGAAATTGAGGTATCCATTGCTTAAATGAAAATAATTTCATATTAAATAAAATGCACGACTTGGTCGCACGAGCTTGAATTTCAATCATTGGTGTTATTAATAACAGAAAAGCATGAAATTCATTTTTAGATGGCTAAAACAAATTCTTTTGTATTTGGAGCTTGAAAATAATTGCATAGGATTCCTTAAAAAAATATGAATATACGCAGCAAGACAAATTTTTAATAGTTGTACCGAATTCGTAAAAAATACATATTTTAAAACATTTAAAGAAAAAAATTGGTAAGCCAATGTTAGTTGTAATTGTGGAAAAGAAAATTTAAATAAAAAAAATGATTGACTCGTTTTGGAAATAACCGATTTAAAAAAAAATAAATTTGTTTTTAAAATCCAAAAAATATTTATTTTAATTTATTTTTATAATTTTAATTATAATGGATAATGTTTTCGATATTTTATTTAATCTTTTGCTTTTGTATACAAAATTTAATTTAAATCCCTTATTTCGGCAAAGAAAAAGTCAAAAATCTAAAGAAATGGTTCTATTGTAGGTACTGTTAGTAATTTCTTGATTTTAATTTTTCTTTTACTAAATAATAGATTGTAAAAATAAAACGATACATACAGAAATAATTTTATCAAAATTCTTAAAAATGTTTTCGATACAAACACGATTTTCAAAAATGATAATTATTCTTAAATAAAATAATAATTTTTTACTACATTTTGTAGGAAATATTAAAAATTATTTTATTTTTTTTTTGAAATAAAAGAAAAATTAAAATTTGAATACGTATCAATGAATGAATATTGAATATTCCACTGCGATCCAGAAATGTGTTGTGCCCCACTTTATTCTGGATTATTGGGAGATCTGCGAATTGGTATTGTCCCGGATAGTTTTTTTTCCTTTGGTGCCGGAGTGGATAGCATTTCCCAAATATGTGACTTGGTGTTTCCTCCTGCATGTTGCAGAATCTACATGTGGCACTACTTACTATACCAAGTAAGCTTAAGTGTCTTCTAAGTTTCCAGTGCCCAGTGAGGATACCTGTTTTTATTATCAAATTGTTCCTACAAAAGTTGATGCAGTTAGTGAAACGTTCTTGCTTGTAATTGCCCATAATAGTTTCGCCTGCTTTAGCTTTGGCAGTTCCTCCCACTTTTTGGACTTTCTTTTCTTATTTGATTTCGTTTTTGATAATATTTAATTCTCTTCGGCAATGGTGCTCAGGCCCTGTCGATGCGCCTATTCTGCCTTCTTGTTTCTATGAGGACATAGTACTATTCAATTTTTTAAGGAGCCTTAGCCTACAAAAATTTATCAAAATAAGTTGTACCGTTTTTGAGAAAATCGAAACAAAAAAAAAAAGATTGTGTGTACTGACGTACGCGCGGTTGAAGTAAAACTTCTTTTTCCTCAAGCAAAGCTTCTGTAAGATTATAACCTACGAACAAACATTTTGTATTCTAAAAACATGTCGCTGTCTTTGACGGTTAATGTGACGTTTTAACATGTCACTGACAGCTGCATAGAAATTTTTTTACCCCCAACCCCGGAAAAGAAGTTTTACTTCAAAAAAAACTTTTTCTGCTTGTTAAATTGGTCGACCACATAATTCACAAACATTTTGTATTTTTAAAACATGTCGCTGTCTTTGACTGATAACGTGACGGTTTGACATGTCACTGACAGCTGCATAGAGAATTTTTTACCCCCAACGCCGGAAAAGAAGTTTTATTTCAAAAAATTGAATGTGCACGCCTAGCCTTAAATGAAATCGAGAAGAAAAGTACAAAACTCCCATGCCACTTGACAAGCAAGTTGCCTCGCTTTGTTTGTATTACCCTGCACGTGCAAGTATTGGCAAGCATGTTGTAATCTTGTAATGTACTCAAGCATTTCTTATTAACCCGTACAAACCCGAGCAACTTATAGTAGTCACCTGGCATTAATTCAGTATCCAGGCAACTTGGAAAGCAAGTACACTGACAGCGGCACTCTTGTAAAATTAATTATTAAAGTATTTGATTGATTAGTCGGGTGACGTTCAAATTTATAAATACCAAAACAAATGTCGGTGGCGTGTGCGATTAAGCGAATAAATATTATTAAAAAGTATAATTTCAAAACTTTCAGGCAACCTGATGGTCATATGGCATGCCGTCTATGACAGCAAGAATACAAATGGTAGTGGATATACCCAACTTTTTGGCCAGTACTTTGTATACGAGGGTTAGATGTTGGTAAAATTTATTTGGATTGCAATATGCTTGTCAATAATTATTCGTGTTGCATAGCCATTGCGCGTTTGAACCTATAGTTTTATGTTTATCTTTGAATGCAGCCATTTGAAATATGTAAATTCTAAATCGTATCCAACTTCATGTTATAATTACTTTGTATTCTAAAAACATGTCGCTGTCTTTGACGGATGGCGTGACGGTTTGACATGTCACTGACAGCTGCATAGAAATTTTTTTACCCCCAACGCCGGAAAAGAAGTTTTACTTCAAAAATGGTTCTATGGAAGGTTCCATTAATAAGTATTTTTCGGCCAATTTTTTTTTAATCTCTGGAACATTTTTTGAGAAAAAAAAATATATGGTAAAATTTCGAAAAAACATATTTTTGTATGGTAAGTAAAGTTATTTTTGTAATAAAAAACCGTCTTCCCTATCATACGTAGTATTGTCAATTTTAAGTTAGATTTTTTACGGACACATTAATTAACATATATATAACATGTCTGTGGTGTTTGGTATTAAAAGATAACTTCATACAAAATTCCCTTTTGACGCCCACTTTAGAGCTAGGGCTTAAACGGCTGAATCGATTTGCTCCAATTTTGATAAACATATGCATTGAATTGAAAATAAATAATTTAATTATTTTTTTAAAGTTAGTTTACAACATTTTATTACAACTTTAAATGCCTTTACTGAAAAAATACATTTATGGAGTTTTCATGTTTTTATACCAAACACGACAGATATACAAGTACAAAATTAAAATTAAGATTTTTTTGATTTTTTACTTTCTCACTATCGGAATAACGGATTTAAATCAAATTTTTCATAAAAAAAGCTTCTAAAATGTTTAAGAATCATTGCATTTCAAAACCATGAAAAAAGAAATAGTTTTTAAATTTTTCAAACAAGATTTCATTTTTTTTTTAAGAAAATTCGATATCCTAAAAACAGATTAGTGATATTTTTTTGAAATTTAATTTATTTTTGCACAATAGTAATAACTAAAAATTGCGTTCTCAAATGTTCTTACAACTGTTTTTAAAAATTAACTGTTTTCAAAATTAAATTTAAATATTATATAAAAACTTGTTTTAAAAGCTCTACAAGGATTCAAAATTTGTGTTTCATATTTGTTTAAAATATCACATGACACTCTTTTTCTAAGCTCCCAACAACCAAAGGTGTTGTTCTATTCTTTTAAAAACTGAACATTATGTCACTATTAACATCCATTTTTTTAAATTCTAAGTCTCTTCAACATAAGAGCTAGTTCGTGTGATCCAGTTGTGCATTTTATTTAATTATTTATTTCCTATTTAACAATTGAAAAGTATCAACAAAATTGTATAACCGAATTTTCATGGCAAAAATCAAAGGCTGGTTTGTTATTCGCGAAATACGAATTCACTCTTTAATTTAAGATATTGGCAACTCTGCCAGGTGTTGATGGCCGAAAATTAGGATTTAATGTCTCAATATAAAGTGCACAAACAATGCCAAAAACGAATTTTTCGAATCCAAAAAGTTGTACTAATATTACAGAAACCTGATTAAGCTTATGAAGGTTGCAAATCAAGCACAATAAACTACGACACATCAAAGTAATTGTTACTTTTGAAATATCAAATCAATGCATTCACGAAGTCACGACTTATTAGTTGTTGCCTTAAAAATAGTTCAATTAAATTAACTTTGAAATCATGACTAATTATACTGAGCGATGGAAATATATCGTTCGATGAGTCTTAATCCAGTAGATTTAGATTAGATAAGATTTTTATTATTTCATTTTTTTTTAAAGGTTGGTTACAATAAAAAACAAAAAATCATTTTAGCATGGCTTTGCCGTCTGCCAGTATGTCTAAGTACTCGTATATAGAGAATCAAATTTTCTGCAAGTTTTATTTATGTTCGATTTAAGTCTAAACCTAAAAATAAACGAATTTACTCAAACAAAACTAAATCATCTCTAAAGTTAAAGCTTGTGAACGAGGTTCAAGTCAGTTGTTTCAATGGCTCTTTCAGAATTGTATAACTTGTCAATTCAAAGTTCGAAAAAATACTGTTTCCGACAAGTTGTTTGTTCACCTTACCGAAAATTAACTCTTTCTTTGTTAAAAATCAATTATAACCGGAAAGAATCCTTTAAATCTGCGAGTTTTACTTTCTAAGTGTCACAAATAATTTAAGTAATTGGTTTCCATTCTGTTTAAAATTATCATCACCAGCAAATTTATCTAAAATACAATGTTTGCCTTCAAATGTTCATAACGTGTACATAGGTGTACCCTTACCTATTTCCGATACAAACTTCAACTAATGAAAGCAAAGATTAATTGCTGTCAATATCAGTGCAAAAAAATATAGAAACATACTTATTTCATTTACAAGTCAGTTTTAATTCTGACTTGTCTTGTTGACCTCTAACATGCTATGCATGAGTAAATATTAACAAACAAAAAAATCTCATTTTAAAAATAAGAATCACGTTTTTTTTTTATTCAAAGACTAACGCACAGTGATAAATTATTGCAAATCAACGAAGAATCTTAAATTGAGTTAGATTAAAATTAAAATAATTCAGGAAGCCCAGTGGCGCTATTTAATTTGGAATAGTTTTCAGGAAACTTGTTGTTTTAATTTAACTCAGATTTGCTTGGAATATATTGCCTAGGGTGAATCAATAGTAGCCTTCATCAGATAGATAAAATGTTTGTCGTGAATTAAACATTAATTATACAAAATAAACTAAAACTATTTTTTTGTTCGATAAACTTGATTTTAATTAGGTTTAAAGTAACAGTTACATTAGGTATATAAAATGGTGAGATCTCAATGGATTTAGAAATTTTAAAAAATAGCTACATAAATTGTGTTTTGGTAGATTTTATAATTTTAGAATATGCACTTGACACATAAATTTTGAAGAACTATCGTGAATTTCGACAAATAATTTAAAACTAATGTACATCAGAATCAGCATAACTTTTTCTTTATACAAAATAACTCCTACTAATCGGTGCTTAAATATTTCCAAGTTTCAGAACATCTGATTTAAATCGAAAGAAGGTTATTCCTCAGAAATAATTTATTTCATCAACGACTTAACCTTTTTGCAAAGTTCCAATAAAACAATTAATAAAATTTGTACATTCACTTTTCATTTAAGCAGTTATGTTTTTATTATTGTTTCCGTGTCACCCAACGGTGCATAACTCTATGTCGAAATTATCGAATTAACGTTATATTTGCGGTGCAAGCTACGATATGTTTTGACTTCATTTATTTTAACATATTAAGGGCCTTATAACGGTTAATATTTAAAAAAAAAAGAAGTCGTATTTGATGACGCAAAAACTGTTGGAAAACCAGGGATTAGTGACTTACAAATGTCGGAATAAACAATGTTCTACTTAGTGAAATAGCCAGCTTCAAGGAATTCACATCACTTCACCCTTGAGCCCAATTTCCGACGTACTGTTTAATTTAGGACTTTTTTCTTTGTCTGGACTAACCGAATGTTAATACCATTTCCCGACTTAATATCTCACTCCGATCATGATATTCAGACATTCAAAACCAAAGTGCATCGGTATCTCCCTTAAAATCCTCTCCCTCTCCGTCTTTCCTAAAACGCTCGCACTGTCATAATATTTTTGTGCGATCGAAATTATTAAAAAAAAAAAGAGAGGTATTAAATTTATCGGCTTACGAGGTATTATTTCTTGGTTGTCCGGTTTATTTTGTGGTTACGGTTACGAGGAATGTTCTTATCATGATTAACTGGGTGACGAGATATTTTAGCAAAAAAGGTCATCTGGGCTAGGTATGGTTCAAGATTTATTATATTTTTTCGGATTACGAGGTATTTATTTATGAGATATTTCAGCAAAAAAAGCTCGTTCGGAATTTGAGGTATTACGTTTTTGGTTGTAGCTATAGATACATATATTTAGATAAAACGAGACTGTCCAGTGTCCATAAGATTTGGAACATTTTTTGCTATGCAGCTGCAGCAAAATCAAAACCTATCATTTTTCTGGATCACAAGGTATTAAGTAGAATTAAGTTTGTATTCAATTCAACTCATTCGTTTTTGGCTGATTTTATGTTTAATGTTTTCAAGAGAGTAATATTAGCCCTTTCTTACTTTACCTAATTTTTTGTACAAGTCCTCGTATGTGTAGAGCTAATCCGAAACGAAAAACGAGCTATATCTTACAAGATTGTATTTGATTCAGATACCCTTCGTGAAGAGAATCAATAAGTTTAGCGAAGAGAAAGTTGGTGTTTTGGCGTTAATTTGAAAAATTGAAATCGGAGTGTGATGTTAGGTAAACCCGCCAGCGTTTATTTCTTTTGTTGCTTAAAGACTTCTACTCAATGTTGTACCAAAGAGGAGATGAAGATGTGCTCTTTTATTGTCAATGTCGGCAAGAACGATACTATTGAAATAGATAGATCTTAGCAAGTTGTTTAGTTTTGTGAAGTTTACTTTACGAAAATTGAAAGTCAATAGGTTTTCAGATAGATTGGGTTTCTCAGAGAATGTGTTAGAAAAAGAGTCAGGAAAATAGGAGGGTGGTACGGATGATTACTAATTGATACTATAAAGCCTATAAAGTTTTCAACGTCAGAAGAAAATATGAGATCGATTTGTAAGTCGGTTAATAGAATTTTTTTGTTGGATGTAGGATTTGAGATGATATAGCAAGATTCTTGATCAGAAAGGCCGTACATTGGAACGGCAAGTAACATCAAAAATGGAATCTATAGCTAGCTGATTGCATTGAAAACGCTGGTAAGGTCTGATATAACAGCAGATTGTAGAAGAAGTTTGGGAAGTTTTTTTTTGGAAATATTTGATTGGAATACAAAACAAATTCTAAAAAGTTAGCCAAAAACCTCAAAAACAGCAATAAACATCCTATAACTCAACTAAAAAAAATCTACGCTTATTTATTTAACACGTACAAAATATAAATTATTAAAAAGAACTAAAACTTCCCTTTTAAAAACCTTAAAATCTGTCAAATAATTTATTTTATTAGTTCACTGTAAAAGTTCATTGAACTTTTTTTAATCTGTAGCACAGTGCAATACTTTATGCAGTATCTTTAAACAAAACTGATAAATCACTGTTATCATTGTAAATCGTAAAAATTATATTTTTATTAATATTATTATTATTTATTTGTCGAATTGTCGATGCCATTTTTTTTTAAGAAATAAATCGCGAATTGAAATCAATCAATTGAAGCAAATTGAAGAATTTTCCGTTTTTGAATGAACCAAATATGATCAATGTGGATTTTTCTGTTTTTTGTTATGAAAATATGTGACAGCAGAACTGTCAAACTAAACGTCACATTTCTGAATTTCCTTGAGGCTGCGCAAGTCAGATTGTCATCAAACAACATATGTTGGAGTTCACAGAACCTATGGCCGAATAATTCAAATAAAAAAACAGAATGTTTACTTAAAATAAAAAAGTCTTAACCATCCATTCTAATTGGCCCTTGTGCCCTAACCTAACCAAAACGTCACATTTTTGTATTGAGATTTTGATACACAAATTCCATTAAAATTTTCAACTTTTAGTGTATATTTTTCAAAAAAATTATTTTGCACATAGGACAAGTTCCAATTATTACGAACATATCATAAAAATCAGCCAAATCGATTGATACATTCTTAAGTTTTTACGTTGATCTTAAAAGTTTAAGTTTCATTTAAGTAAATGGTACTTTAAATATTACTAAAATATTAAAAAAGTGTTTCCAAGGATAAAGACATTTTTTAAAGAAACATTTTCATTTAAAATATATTTTATAGATGAAACGTTTGTTTTTGAAAAAAAAAAAAATCTTGTGAGATCAAAATCAAGGTCAAGATTTAGCTATATAAAATTTACCCAGAATGTGTGCCATAAACTATAAAAAAAATGTGTTCCACGAACCATTCTTCCTACAAATCTACCTAAACAAAACATTAATTTAATTTTTTGTTTGTATTGCAAAATTCCGCGAAAAATATTCTGATTTCACTTTTCACCTATTCGCCTACGAAAGTGTTCATAAAAATGAACGCACTCTAATTTCATTTTTTTTTAAATAAAATAGAATGAAAAATAATAAAAAAAAATATTCTTGCGAAAATTTAAATGACTAGCTTTTTTGTTTGGATCAAAATAGAGAAAATAAAGATTAACTATTCAAAAAAAAAAACCCAAAGCTATAACAACAATAGTATAATAATAATTATTATCACTGTCATGAATCATTGTGTTGTGGACAGTACAAATAGAAAATAAAAACAATTCCATTGAAAAGTTAGTCCATATTTTTTAATGTGAGGTTTTTTGTAATTTTTTTTTATATTAGGCACTTCAACCTTAATTTAACTTTTTTTTTTTGTTTTTGGATTATAATTATAGTGATGTTATGTTTTTGTTTGAAGGTAAAATTTATATGCAAAAGTTTATATTCGATAACGTAATATACCTAGACTTAATAAGTATAGTAATTATTAATGTAATGCTGGTCCAGTGTTGTGTATTTCACATGAAGCTAATGGATAGTTCAAAGTAAATATTGTTTTTTCTGAGAAAAAAAAAGTTTATTTTAAAAGCTAAATTGTATCATAAAATTTATTCCATTAGCATGTTGTGATATTTCTTTTTTTTGAATCGAAAGATTCATTGGATAAGGGTTTTTTTTTAATTGTTTTGCAAATTCAAGTGAAAAAATGTTTTGAAATATTTGTTAAATCTTTTAGCATAAATTACCTAAACGCTAACTATCCGATAAAAAAATCGAAATCACTCACATGATATATATGTAAATAGCTTTTACTTGTATGAATAAAAGATTATTACCGCACTTAAGAGGGTAAATCGAGAACTATTAAACTTGCAAAATTTTGTTTAATAAGTTTTAACCTAATTCGTGCAGTAAGTTAGGGTAGTCCTGAGGCAGGGTTTCAGAAGAATGTAATCTTTTGCGAATGCAATCTTAATCAATATCGTTCATTAAATTCAATTAAAAAATTGCATCATTGACTTTGTAATATCACTTGGCATAATGGTTAGTGCGTTGGACTGTCACCCAGATGGTCTTGGGTTCGATTCTCAGCCGCTGCCAAACAAATTTTGAAGGGGTGCACTACTTCTTGCGAGGAAATGACAAATCCTCCAAGAGTATCTTTTGACAGGAAAATGGCTGCTCATTAGCCGTTTGGAACCGGCAGAAAATTGTAGGTTTGTAACACGCACACAGGAATGGTCAATAGGATGAGGCCCTGACGACTTATCATCGCCTTATATTTTTTTATCATTGAGTTCATTTTGAGACTGCGACTTTAAATTTAAAATCTCAATTCATTTCACATCAAAAATATTGCAATCACTTTCATTCATTCATTCCTGAGAATTGATGCATTTTTTTTTTTTCATTCATTTGCATTCAAAGGAAAGATTCCAAATGAATTCAAAAGATTACAAATATTGTAAATAAATGCCAAAAACAGCAAATGAATGCAAAGAATGCATGAAGTTTCAGAAGATTTCAATCAAACATGCTGTGGAATGAATAGGGATACAAATTATTGCAATCTTTCTTATGCCAAATGAACGGTGATTGCAAATTTGAAGTCGAATTCTCAAGAGTGAATTCAATGAATGCAATCTTTTAATTTAAGTCATTAAAGGTTGTATTCATAATAGATTGCATTCTTATACAAACCTGCGCTGAGGCCATTTTGATCACTTATTTATTTTTCTTAAATATGGAATATTTTTCAACTAACGTTTCTTGAATCAATATTTGATGGACACAATTAAGAAAGATTGTCTTCTGGATTTCATTCTAAATCCGAACTACACTAAAATATTTACCCGAAGAATGCTTTATCCTTACTGTTCACCAGTGAAACTTGTTTACGCGACTGGATCGCAAAAACTTGCTTTTATGATACAAGTTGCTTAGAGTTTAAATGATTTTATAGTCAGTTCTATTCTGCTTTACCTCGTGTCGGGCCAGAGAAATGGTTATATGAAAATCAACAATTTTAATTCTACTATATTTTGGAAGGGAAACCTTCCCCGTTTTTCGGTAAATCAGTTTGCCATTTTCATAAACGAACATTGAATCAGTTCCATACAAAACTGCGACTATTAAATCCGCAATGAATTTGTTGCGTTTGTGGAATTGAGAAGACGATTAATGCCGATATACGAATAGACATGTAAGAATTTTTTTAAATTTTTTATAAATTAACATTTACAACATTAACAACGTGGCTAATTTTTCGATTATTTAAGAAAATCCAGGTGCAGATTTTCAGTCTTACAAGTCTTACGAAAATACATAACAACACCTCGCAACGCTGACAGAACTATTGTGTAAGTTTTCCCATTTGTCCTACTCTACTGGTGTCTTTTCGAGTGGATAGAAATCAACATTCGTCCAACCTGTACCTAAAAATAGGCGAATTTTCTTCCTGCTTAATTCTCCTCCAATTGCACTTAAGTCATTTCTTTCCAAGTTCATGGAAACGCTGATGATGATGTGTTATCAGATCAAGAAATTTCTTGAAGAGCAAAACATTCTCTGTGAGCACCAGTTCACTGGTGGTCTGATGGTATATCTCACCGATCAGTGGCACAAATATTTAAATCGTTTTGGAGAAAGTAAAACTTGATATTTCAAAAGCATTTGTTAAAGTTTGGTATCAAGCTTTTTTTTATCATGGATCTCTTTTTTGTTGGATTATAAATTACCTTTCAAGTCTGTTATTCATAAAATAAATGCTGGTGTGCCTCAGGGCTCTGTTTTGTTTCCAACTCTCTTTTTTAATCCATATAATAATTTTGCTAATGACATTACTCTCAGATTCTTATATTCTTTCCAAATTCATGTCGTTGTCCTTCGGATGTGGATTTAGAACGGCAGCTGGTATAAGCTCATTAAATTGTGATCTCGAAAGCATTGTCAAACAACTCTCGGTTCTTGGAATGTGCATCACAGGTCACCTTGTGTAGAATGATCACATATTCGATGTTGCCAAAAACCCTGCTAAGTGCTTAGGTTTCCTTCGACGTTGCAAGAATTTTTTTACACCTTTTGATCTGGATGTAATCTATAAGGCCTTTATTCATACAAAGCTCGAGAATAATTCCCATATTTGGGCAAGTGCTCCAATAACCCACTTGAGTCTCTTGGATAGAATTCAAAAAAGAGCTTTAAAAATGATATGAACTATAACAGAAGCATTGCCATCTCTCGAGCACCGCCGCAATGATTCTTGTTCTTCATTATTTCACCGTTATTTTTATATACAGTATTCTTGTGAAATAGCCATTTGCATTCTTCCTCTTAAAGAATTCAGCCTTAATTCTCGCGCTTCGGGGAATGCCCATCAGGTTACCCTTCAGCTGAACTTTGTGCGTACTGTTAAATTTAGAGATTATTTCTTTAGCCGCACTACACGAATGTGTAACGCTTTACCCGACTCAATATTTTCCTCCCATTTTGATAATCAGCATTCAAAACCAGTTTGCCATTATCCCTTTAGATCCTATTTCAATATTTCTGTGGTTTTTTGGATCACCCTAATATCAACATAAGAATTATTAATACAAAATTTGTATCATCCTGTTCAATCAGTTGTAAAGTTTCGTAACCTTTTTCTAGGTCACAATTTTAAATTTTTTACTTGGTTACAACAATAAATTAAAAGGTTGTCATTTGAGGGCTTGTGTAGGTTTTGAACAAAAAAAATACCATCACACGAAGTTTTTCTCCCACCTACATGTTGTTCCATACCGAGATTGCAAATCAAGAAACACCAATGTAAATCAATGGGTTAACATTATAATCACGATTATAGCCATTCGATTGTATAAAACGCCCCACTATAACCACCCACACGAGCCTAATGCTTTGTCATTTATACAAAAATAATTCAGTTCGCCACAACATCATCATCATTCCGAACTGTGAATCATTTTGCTTACTCCATTTTGGTCTAATTATCTTCCCATAATAACACCACTTGTATAAAAAAGATAAATGCCCCATCTATGATGCTTAATCCCCAATGAAGTTAGATGAGATAATTCCTTGAAATTATGTTACTAATTCCTCATATTTCAGCTCATTGGGGAGGCAAGCAGAAAATACAAATTCGTGGGAATTTCCACTCAGATATAATATTATATCGAAGGCAACATCCGCAACGGAAAATTGGCTTTTGAATTTTTGAAGATAGATACTTATACATGGACTCCCCCAACTATGGACGCCAGATATCTTGGATTATGTGCGCACAGACTAAATTAATGTAAAATCAATAGATCCGAAAAAATAATCATAAACAAAAGAGATATTAATTCTGCATGCCTCTGGCTGCTGCTGCCATATGGTCAGAAGATACAAAGATACAACCTGGCTAGGAGATGGAGATTCAAGGATACGACAACGACTACGACGACGAAAAGTTTAGTCGCATAGAAAATTTATATTCGAAGGTTTTTCACACGCTCGCCATGTGTGATGGTTTTGGAAAATGCCAGGGCTCACGGCAGCGCTCGAAGGAAAATAATATCTAGATACATTTTTGCTATATCTCTAAACTGGATTCTAATTGATGTGGGTCGCCGACTACGCGAGCACGGCTCCGCTTGCCGGTCGATGTTGTTTTCATTTTGTTTTGTGTTCTTAACTTGAAGAACTTTATAGAATTTATTTGGTATTTTTTGCTTGGAATGGTGGAAAAGTATCTATGTATCTGCCCACCCGAGAGATACTAAGAAAATGTTGTTATAACTTAAAATGGAGTGATTGCGTACTGTGATTTGGAGTGTTTATACAATTTGTATCTTTTTTTCTGTATTTATAGCCAAATACGTTCGAAAAAAAAAATTATCATGGCTGGTGCTGGTGGTTATGTTAAAGATGATTTGTTTTGCTGCCTTTAAATGCGGTGTTGTAATGGAGATGTATTTTTTTTTTGTGTTCGTATTTTTATTGAATAACTTGTTTTGTGTAACTGTTAATTTTGGGTTGGCGTTAACGTGGTATAGACGGATGGAAATAAATGGAGATTTCTTTGTAGGACACAATGACGCCGGTTATAAAATGATGCGATATGCCGTTGGCAGCGGGTGGGAGGGTGAGAAGAGCGGGTTCATTGATTTGTTGATATAGTGTTATTAGCTCTTTTTTTTTGTGGGTTAAGTTGAGTGTAAATAATATCTTTTGTTGATCGAAATTTTTGCATTTTGCAATCTTAATTGAAATCAGCTAGAGGTTGGTGGTTTTGGAGTTTTATTTTTTTTATAGTTTATGGGAGGCGAAAAAAGGTGGTTCTGTTAAAAATAGGATTTAGTTTAATTTAGGAAGGTATGTGGTTATATCACACCTTGGTTAACCTTTTTTGCAAAGATTTAATTTGGTGATTTTAATTTGATTAAAGAAAAATAAATCTCACCTTAAGCTAGGTTATGGAATTTGCTAAATTATTTTTTGTTTAATGGTTTCGACAAAGTCTTTGAACAAATTCGATGGGGATTTATACAAAAAAAAACTAATTCTTATAGAAATAAAAATTCAGCTGACTAGTTGTTTACACACGGACTTGTTTATTATCTAACAAAACTTTCTTTCTATGAATAAATTAATTTCATAAGTTAACGAAAAGATGATTGAGCCAACGCTAAGAAAATGGATCACGTATTTCTATGAATTTCTGTTCATAAAATTCCTAAACCATCCTTACAAAAATGTTATAGTCATAGTATGTAGCTGAACGTTCTAAAAATGGATCAGATCCTCTGAGTCACACAGTGACTGTCAGTTTAACGTTGATAAACTTTGAAGATTTACAGATTTTTCAACATAGTTTGGATATTTTTGGCTATTTTGTCAGTGCTGGAGGTGCGAGAAATAACTCAAATAGTTATATTCGGTACGAAATAATGTGGGACTCTTACCGCCGGAAAATCACCGGGACCAGAACCAATCTATGAAAGATGGACAAATGATTTTTCTTTCTTAATTTAAAATCATATAAGAGAATGTTTAAACTTTTAATACTTTCCCATAACTTTTAGACCATCAGTTCATGGGTGTTAGTTCTTTTTAGTCTCCTAACATTGTCATTGTTATTGACGCATTACCAAGTGTCAAGCAATAACGTATTCGCGAAAACGCTTCCTACTCTCTCCTTGTACCTAATTAATTAAGAACTAGCCCACTTACACAAGTTAATTCGTTGCGTTATCTAGCAATTGTATGCGATAAGGAACTGAACTTCAGATCCCATATCTCTAGTTCTATAAATAGAGCTAACTACGCCCTCGGTTTCGTTAAGCGATGGTCTAAAAAATTTTCTGATTCCTATGTTCACTAAATTTCTTTGCCGCACATTTCTTTAGACCCCTTCTCGAATATGCTAGCTAGGTATGGTCTGTTCTTACGCTTCTCAGTCATTTTGAATTGAAGCCGTTTAACTAGATTCATTCGGCTTGCACTTCACCGCTTACCTTAGCCTGATATGTTTAACCTCCCACCCTATGTTGATCGCCTAAAGCTTATAAACTTGCAATCCCTTAAAAACCACAGTAAAGTGGCTGATATTGTTTTTATCCTTTAACTTTTAGCTGGTAATATCGACTGCCCTGCGCTTCTTCAAAGAATTTCACTTTACACCAACCCTAGAAGTCTTAGATCGGTGTCACTCTGAACCCAACTATCACCGCACAAAGTATGGATGTAAAGAACCTATGAATCGCATGCTACGTGCTGCTAAAAGTATGCAAAATTCTTTTGACTTCCACTTTTCCAAAAAATTTCTCAAAGTCTCTCTCTACAAAAATTTTTTAACGCAAACGCCCACTTTTGCTAAATAGTTTTGAAGATTTTTGTTGTAAAACTAGTCGTTAATTATTTTTAAGTGTTTTCTTTCATTAAGCTAATAAAGTTTACCAAATTCTTGGGTCCGGAGGGGGTCCTGTTTCCATGTTGGAGTTGGTATGGCTTCGAAGTTGCTTGCTTACACGAAGGACTTTGTTTTCCAACATTCCAACATTTGTTTTCTTTGTAAAGCCCCATAGCTGGATACCATAAGCCCAAACGAGTTTTAGCACTTGTTTGTATATCATAAGTTTATTCTGGATAAATAGGCCACAGTTCTGGCCTAGAAAACAGTAAATTTGTCTGTTCTCTGAAGTTAGTTCTTCACTTTTCTTTTTTTATGTGCTCTTTGTATCCAAAGTCATTCCAATGTATTTGGCAGTATTGGCGTAAGATAAAACTTTACCGTTGATAAAAATTGGAACATTATTTGGCCATTTGTTTGTTAAACTTATATGCGTAGATTTTGATCCGCCATTGTTGTGTCCAATCTCTAACTTATCGACCGCATTTTGCAGTTTTTTCTGTAGCTATCGTAATGTATATATCAGGCACCAACATCGCAGTATCGTCAGCAAAAGGGGCCATGATAGCATTGGTTTCCACTCTAATATCCCTAGTATATAACGAATACAGAGTTGGTCCTAGAACACTTCCTTGGGGTACACCGGCTTCAATTTTCTTTAGTTCGAAGTAATTTTGGTCGTACTTTACTCTAAAGAGTCGGTTAGTAACGTAAGATTTCATTATTTCGTAGTACTGTCTGGGAAGGTCCCTATGCAGTTTGTACTCAAGTCCCAAATGTTAAACCTTATCAAACGCTTGAGCAACATCTACGAAAAGAGCGGACTATACTTGTTTTTCATCAAGTGAATTTTCTACAACATCCATAATTCTATAACTTGATTTTATCGTGGAATTTTTATTTCTAAATCCAAACTGATGGTGCGGGATTAGTCTTCGCTCTTGTATTATATGCTGAGCCTTTTTGGGAGCAGTTTCCCGAAAACTTTTTCCATGAGTGATATAAGCGATATACTATGTATGTAAGGTCTGTAAAATGTTACTTCTGTTGGTGGCTAATCTTGCTTAGGAATAAAATTGACTTCTGCAATTTCCCAATGATGTGGCACATATCTAAGCTTAAGGCATGCGTTTATTTTAAATTGGAGTTTTTTGAAGGATATTGAAGGTATTTCTTTCAGTTATCAGATCATACCTTGGTGATTTTTTGTTAGATAACTTATGTTGTCACATGCTTCTTACTTCTTTGAGCGTGACAATGGAAATTTCACTTTCGTCGCTTCTTTCACCAAATTATAAATCATCTGTAGCTGTATTTCCTGAGACTGATTTAAAGATATTCGCAAAATGTTCAGCAAAGATGTCAGTCTTCTTGTTTCAGGTTTCCGATCTAATTTCCATTTTGAGATATTATTGGCGGATTTTGTGTCTGCGGTTTGTTTAGGTGCTTGGATGCTTTCTATAAGGAGTATTCGGTAGAAGCATCCGTCGTCAAACTTTTCAGAAATTTATCAAGTGAATCATTTTTGAATTCACTGATTCTTTTTTTAGTTCATTGTCAAGACTGCCTTTTGCGCATGAAAATCTCTTAGCTTACCATTTTCTTCGAGCTCTTCTTTTTTTCAATATCAGCTCTTTTATTTCGACAGGATATTTTATCTTGTTTTCTCGCTCTCGCAAATTGAAATATTTGGAGTATCTTCTTCTGCAGCACTTTTTACATCAGCAAAAGTTGTTCAGTTGTTTCCATAGGGGATCTGAGGTTTATAAAACTTTCAAGCTTATCTCTGAATTCGTTCCAGTTTGTTCTCTTATTCACAATTTTAGAAATAAATAAAATAAATAAATGTGGTGGTGCAACAGCTCGAAGTGAACCAGGACCTAGCGACTTACAACTCTCAACCATTCCTGTGTGCGTGTTACCAGGAACATAGGGGACCTACAATTTTCTGCCGATTCCGAACGGCTAATGAGCAGCACTTTCCATGACAAGCGATATACTCTTAGAGGATTTGTCAATTCCTCGCAAGAGGCAGTGCACCCCTGAAAAAATGTTTGCAGCGGCTGAGAATCGAACTCGAGACCTTCCGCATGACAGTCCAACGCACTAACCATTACGCCAAGGGGTACTACAATTTTAGAAATACTTTCTTCATTTCTACATTACTCAGTGTCAAATATACTGCAGTGTGAGCTGACGATAAATCTAATTTACCTTCGACACTTATATGATTTCGTTTATTTCCTTTAGCTACGAAAAACTCAAATATGTCTGATATTTTGTTAGGGTCAGATAGTCCAGGTTGTCCAAAGTTAACTCATTAAATTTGTTAAGTTAATTCAGGATCTAAATTGAATGAAAAACGTGGTTCAGAAGTTCGTTTGTGTTTAACAACGAAACTTAAAAATGTCATACAAATTATTGCAAGAAGACCATTTATTTTAACGTTGAAATGGCTAAAAGGCAAAAGACTCCTTGAGTTATTGATAAATAGGCTAGTTCTCATGAATATTTAAAAAATATTAAAAATTTATAAAACACTATCCACTAATATCCCGTTTAGCTTACACAGAGATATATAAATTTTCAGTTTTGTAACGTTTCTCATTAATAAACAAAGTTTTGCTTCATGATATCTTTCCAGTCTTTATATCGTAACTAGGGGCACATTCTCTCATTTTTGAAATGTATGCTTTACTACTAGTAAACGCTTCAATCAAATTAACTCTCTTCTGTGTGTCAAAAAATTATCACTCTATTAAACGGGGATGTTCGCGAAGTTTATCCCCTATCACAAATCACATCCCATTGCACGTTTATTAATACTAATATTAAGTAAACAGATTAATAAGAGCCAGCTCGCTTTTGATCCTCATTTGTTAATAGGGGGTTTAGTATTTCACTTAAATACCTCTGTTCTATTATTCATCATCATCATCATCATCATCATCATCGGCTCGACAACCGGGTTCCGGTCCTGGCCTCTTTCAACAAGTCTCTCCAACTATCCCGGTCTCTAGCCGACGCCATCCAGTTGCGCACCCCAAGGCTTCGGGCGTCCTGGTCTACGCCATCTTTCCAGCGCAAGCATGGTCTACCACGCTGTCGTCTACCATAGAATGTACCACAAAGAACTTTCCGAGCAGGTTCCTCTTCGCTCATGCGAGCTAGGTGCCCTGCCCACCGGAGTCTACCGAGCTTAATTTTTGTCACGATATCTGCTTCAAGGTAGATTGCGTACAGTTCATGATTGTACCGTCTCCGGAATCGTCCTTCCTCACATACGGGGCCAACAATTCTCCTTAAGACTTTTATCTCGAACGCAGCTAAGAGGTCGGAGTGCCTTTTGCTAAGCACCCAAGTCTCGGATCCATATGTGAGTACTGGCAGGACCATGGTCCTGTACAGCAGCAGTTTTGAAGTTATGGTGAGATTTCTGGATTTGAAGAGCTTTGACAGACTATAGTAGGCTCTGTTGGATTTGAGAAGCCGCCCGCGTATTTCTTCTTCTATATTGTTATCGGCTGCTACTATTGACCCAAGGTATTTAAAGGATTGCACCACTTCAAATTCGTGCTCCGCAACCTTGATTGTTTGACCAACTGTTCCTCTCGCATTCGACGCCACCATGTACTTTGTTTTACCTTCACTAATGTGCAGCCCCAGATTTTGTGCCGCCTGCTCGATCTGGATGAAGGAATCGTGTACAGCTTGTTCGGTTCTTCCGATGATGTCGATGTCGTCTGCGTAAGCCAGTAACTGGCTGGACCTGTTGACGATGGTCCCTCTTGTTGCCGTGCCAGAGTCACGGATTGCTTTCTCCAACGCCAGGTTGAAGAGGAGGCAGGCCAAACCGTCCCCTTGTCGGAGCCCATTAAAGATGTTGATTGGTCTGGATAGCAATCCGGCTATTTTTACTTGGCTTGTTACGTTGGTCATGGTCAACCTACATAGTCGTGTCAATTTATTTGGGATGCCGAATTCTCTCATGGCTTTGTAAAGTTCTACCCTGGCTATGCTATCATAGGCGGCCTTAAAGTCTATAAACAGATGGTATGTTGGGATGTTAAATTCTAGACATTTTTCCATCGCCTGCCTAAGGGTAAAGATCTGATCAGTTGTTGATTTGCCTGGAATGAAACCACACTGATATTGTCCGATGACGGTTTTAGCGTATGGGGTTATCCGGTCTTGTAGGATAGAGGAGAGTATCTTATAGGCGGTACTCAACAACGTGATACCTCTATAATTGCTGCACGTTGTGACATCTCCCTTCTTATGTATGGGGCATATTAAACCTTTTCGCCAGTCTTCTGGCATTTCTTCCTGCTCCCATACGTGTACTATAATATCATGAATTGCTTGACGTAAGGCTGGCCCGCCGTGATGGAATAATTCGGCTGGTATGCCATCGGCTCCCGGGGCTTTGTTCTGTTTAAGCCGGCCTATAGCCTTCTCAACCTCTTCTATGCTTGGTGGCGGCAACATAGAGTATTCTTCTTGAAGTAGTGGAGCCTCCACTTCTGCAGTGAGCTGACCATTTAGCAATTCATTAAAGTACACTTCCCATCGCTCCAGTATGCTTTCAGGATCGGTGATCAGATTTCCCTCTCCGTCCTTGCAGTATGTGCAGCGTGGTGTGTACTGCGTCATGTTTTGGACGGATTGGTAGAACTTCCGCGCCTGGTGCGGACCTCGCTCTCGGCTATTTTCTATTTCACAGATTAGGTTCTTCTTCCAGGCTGATTTTTTTTGTCTGTGTAGCCGTTTTTCTATTCTTCTGAGCTCTTTATATTCCTCTTCGCGTGCCCGCGTTCTATGAGATTGTTGCATTGCTCGGTACGCAACATTCTTACGTTCAGTCGCTAGCTTGCATTCATCATCAAACCAGTCGTTCCGATTCTTACCACTGCTGCCTAAGATGGAGTTGGCAGTACTAATGACAATATTCTTAAGGCGTGTCCACTTCTCATTTACGCCCAGCATACTGGCTCCAGGACTTACTCTCCCTAAATCAAGTGATTCTAGGGCGAGTCCTAACGCATTACCAAAGGTGTTACTGGTGTTTTCATTGCGCAGGGCAGCCGTGTTGATTCGAACCTGATCGGCGGATGCAATGCGTCTTCGCAAGGCAATCCGCCCTCGGAAAACCATACCAACAAGATAGTGATCCGAGTCGATATTGGCACCTCGGTACGTTCGTACCGTCATCAAGTTCGAGTAGTGGCGACGGTCTATCAACACGTGGTCTATTTGGTTACGAGTGACTCCATCAGGTGATACCCAGGTGGCTTTGTAGATATCTTTACGCGGGAACCTGGTACTCGCAACGACCATGTTTTTCGATGCTGCCAATTCTAAGACTCGAAGTCCATTGTCATTAGTGTTCTCATGCAAACTATGGGTGCCTGCGTAATGCCTGAATACCGGCTCCCGACCTATTTTTGCGTTCAAATCCCCAAGGATGATTTTAACATCATACCTTGGACAGGCATTGAGGGCCCTCTCGACTTGTTCGTAGTAAGTCTCTTTTTCTTCGTCTGAGGACTCCTCCGTAGGTCCGTGAACGTTAATGAGGCTGATATTCGTAAATTTGCCTCGCACGCGAAGGGTGCATAGCCTTTCGCTTATAGCGTTAAAGCCGATGATGGTAGACTTCATTTTTTCGCTGACTAGGAAGCCTACCCCGAGCACATGGTGTTTTGTATGACAGCTATAGTATATGTCATATTCTTTCTTCTGTAGAACACCATTCCCTGTCCATCTGATTTCTTGAAGAGCTGTTATGTCAGCTTTATATTTTGACAGGGCATCGGCTAGCTGCTGAGCAGCTCGAGCTCTATAGAGCGATCGTACGTTCCATAAAAAAATTCGTAAATCGTTTTTCAGTTTTCGTTGCATTGGTTGTCGTCGTGTGATCAGTCCGTTTCCGAGGCTTGTTGTCGGTCTCGTAATTCAAAAGTTTTACGGGACAGGGAATTAACCTGTCGCCAACCTGAGGAACCAGCCTGATCATATTAGCCAAACCTTTTTAAAGGCTTGTTTCTAGCGGCCGCCACGGAGAGGCTATGATCAGACTTCCACCAGTCCCGAATAGTTACGGCACGTGCATGTTTTCGTATGCTACATGTTATTCCCCCTATTCGTCTGATGGCTGACCGCCATTCTATTCTATTATTAATAGATCTATTATTAATAGATACAAATCTTACTTGCGATTAGGTAACTACTTAGTGCATGTACTTGATTGAAAAAGATAATCGAACTCGAGATTTTGGTCAGACTTGACTTGTGACTTTGTGATGATAGGTTAAACGAAAAAAGTGGGTCTCTCGATTTTGTCTATCTGTTCGAAATTCAGCTAGAATTTAAGTTGATATTTGGAGAGAATTGTGGGAGTTAAAATTAGCGCGATCTGCTCACTAGGATAGAAATTTCACCAATTTTGAAATAATGATTCATCCAATCTTCTTACTAACTGTGAACCCACTTCGTGATAATTCTTTAAAAGAAAAAGAACATCTTAATTTTTTAAACAACGAGTTACCTTATGAGAATAGATTATAATGAAGTGTAGGTGTTCCAAAGTTTTAAATTACTGTATGTTTTTTTTTTCGTAAATAAAAATAATAACTTACTCATCATTTTACCCATCATAAAAACACTTGAAAGGTCAAAGTCCATTAACCGACCTTAAAAAATACTCCCTCTTTATTCATAAAGAAGATGTTTGATCTGTGTATGTAAATATTAATTTGCAAATAAACTCCCACACGTGTTTTGGCGTTGTGAATGAAATTTAACAGACAATCAGCTAAAGACTGGATTTTCATGACAACAATCATACGAACTTTTCATACTTTCCAACCGATGTATGAGAAGTTTCCAAAAGTCCTTTATTCGTATTCAAATTTGAAATGAAGATTTATAAATTTCTTGCGAAGATTCGTCCACTTAACAATTTTAAACTTAATTTCAATTTCATTTGCGCTAACGCAACTACAGTGTTACTTTTCAAATCAAACAAAATTACCGAGTTACATCAAAATCGTTCCACGAAATTACTAAATTACACCTTCTTACCATCTAACAGTGTTACACCAACAAATTAAATTATTATAAAAAAAAGGTAACTCCCCCAAAGAAATTGAGCTGAGAAAAGTAAAAATAGTTTTTCAATGTGTTTCCTCTTCTCTGTGCGGTTCAGTTGACCTTATGTGAACTTCTTGTCATTCAATTTGACTTTGATTGCACGACTCGACTCGGTGAGGCTGGGACAAAGGTAAGGCAATACTCGTAGACAAGAAGAAATTAATTTTATTTGAAAGTGAAATTACGTGTCCGTTAACAATTAGGAGAATTGCGAAACGAGACGACAAATGAAAAGAAAAAATAAAAAAAAAAACAAAATTAACGAAGTAAGATCAGAAATTTTGTACTGAACTACCTTAGTGAGCTAATGACAACTTTCTTTTACGTCCACCGCCTCCGCTGCCGGCCATCCGCCACAACCACGATCGTCATCAACCACGAGATTGTGACTTCCTGTGCGAGAGTGGCAATGATAGTGACGGTACATCTTTGTTTGTTTATTATTTTTATTTTGTGTGTGACGTCTTACGAGTTTACGGTCGTTAAGGTGGTTAACCTAAAATAACCTTAGAGCTGTTGGGGGTTAAAATTATTGCTGCAGGAGATGTACCTGGAAAGGTGTGGAAATCATTTACCAAGGAGTCCTTATGGGTCATTAAAAGTTTAATGATTTTGTGGTCATAAGTCATTAACTTTTTGAAGATTATTAACAGAAGATGAAATTAGATATTAGATGATGCTTGAATCTTCAAGACTTCCATCGAAACCAGTAGGTGTATATGTTGTTAATTGGAAATGATAGAATGTGTCTTTATTTACCTGACTGTGACTTTAAGCTTTCGAATGTAAGCCTAGGTTGAGACAAGGTGGTTCTGGCTTAAGCAAAATTCATATCAGAAACTCATTTTATTTCAATAAAAATAATAAGTTTAGTCAAGTCGAAGAAGGTATTAAAATTCATCAAAAATATTAAATTAATGGCATTTATGTGTCGCATGCTTCAGTAGACGGAACGAAAAGTTCTTCATTAAGATTTCGAACAGAAATTTTATACCCCTTATTCGCCTAAAGGATGGATGAATTCTAAGACCTGATATAGGTAGATTATTTTATATAATGCTATGAAATAATCTAATAAACGTTCTTTTGACAACGTCTTTGCTGAGAGAGGTTTGTGGATGACAAAAGATACTCTTTGAAGATATGTCACTTCTTCACATTTTTATTCCTAGATGTCAGTGGCTAGGAAATAAATCGGTAGACCTTGAAGGGACGGATGAACATCCTAGCCAATACGTCACGGGATATTAAAGCTGAGATTTCTTTAATATAATTTTTGGAAAGCCCTTTTATTACAAATTCCCAAATTTACTTTCTTAAGTAGAAATAATTCTATTTCAAAGTTTCCTGATTGAGGCCAATCTGCATCTGGAGGCATGAATAAAACTAAGAACCTGCAAGTTCGGAAATATCAAGATTCGAAGTGATATTGATTCATTTGATATCGATCGAATTCCACTCAGTTTAAATTTACCTGCACAATCTATAAAATCAACCATTCAATATTCCCTCTTTGTGAAGACATAGAAAGAACTAAACCCAAACCCTTTCCTAGAAGAAAAAAAAACAGATTAATTCGGTAGGAATATGTTTCCTGTTGAAGGGATATCTATGGTAAAAATTGTTCTTCTTTAATCGACGATTGTTATGATCTTGACTGGGACCACAACTCTCCAACTTCACTGCTTCGCCTTTAGGCTCTGGATTGATCTCAGAAAACGTGGGCAAGCCCCTTGGTTTTGTATTGTTCCATGTTTGAGGGCAACGAAATTCAGGATTCGTTGCATTTATTTATCCGGCAGTTTTTATGTCAGCCTTTTTACCGTTTAGGGTTTTCAGGGTAACTTCTTTATACATGGCAGTACTAGCTTGGTTGATTATGATGTATTTGGTATGGTATATTGATGTGGAAGATTCCTCGGATTTTCTTGCTATTTGTTTGATAAAGCTTTATCACTCCTGCACTCATGCAAAACATCTTCATTTCAGCTCCCATCAATTTACTCTAAAAAAGTCTTTTACATTGTTCAACATTACCGAACTGTCATCTGAGCCTTTCTTTCAGATTAAGGGGCATTTCTTGATCACTGAAGATGGCATATACCTACCCTAAAATTATGCTATGCCTGATGTTTATCATCAGAAGATCCTTCTCAATTGATAATATATCCAATATATTTAAACTTTTCGTACTTGGAAAACACTGTTTAATTCAAAGAAATGTACGAAACAGGATTTTGTGGATGAGAATATATGCAGGATATTGGTACTCTGGTTTTTCCATGCTTATAAGGTACCAATTTCCCTCCAGAACATCCTTTCATAAATCATGTATTCGTTGGAAAAATGTAGGATCTTTCCTTATGGCTCCATCGCCAGCAACAAAATTTTGAGATTCGTCACCTATTGTAAATATTCTAATGTCAAGTCAATATCTCGCTCAGAATGTGCAAGGAGTGTAAAATTTTATGGGGATATGATTCCGGCTAAAGGGCTTTTTAAGGCGAAAATTCTTATTTCATAATATCGCTCAGAAGAAGCAAGTCGGTAGAAACTCGATTCCTGTGTGAAATTCTTCTAATAAAAAATTCTTAGTCGTAGATCTGGCTCAGAAAAGGTAGACATGCAAAATCGGGAAGGATTTAATTCTTGTCCAACCTTTTTTCGAAAGCAGGAGACATCTAGTTCAAAAGAAAGAAAAAATCGTTAGAAGTTTGTTTTCAGCTTATGGTAAACTTAAAGAGGAAAGAATCCAATGACTTGGTGTGAAGAACGAAGCAGGCGAAACCGGAAGGAATCCTTTTGTTGTACAAAGCTCAGAAAACAAATTTATAAAACGGTTAGAGTTCTGATTCCTGTGCAAGGTTAAATCCTAGGAAACATAGCCCAAAATGTTGATCAAAATCTAAGGTTATGCCTACTAATTTGAGGGTATCGTTCAGAAAACGCGACTAGGAAAAAAACGGTACGAATATGATTCCGTACTAAGTGTTATCTAAAGGAAAAATACTTGGATCAATGTATCGCTTAAAAAGGGGCTTGCAGGGAAAAACGGTCGGAACCTGTGATTTTTGGAGAAGGATAATCCACGGGAAGAACACGAATGTTGCCAAAAACCGATATCAGTTAGAACATTATTCTTCTTTATCGGTACTTCCAACTGGTAAACTGAGAACTACAATGAGCCGATAAGCTTCGAATTAATGAATTTTATCACGTCGACTTGTCATATTGTCCGCTAAAAGACAATGTGAATTGAAAATCTAATGAATGAAACAAAATTTGTTTTGAGTAATTAGGAAATTAACCTCGTTGAGCGCTATTTAGTATGCAGTGAATTTTGCTATTTGCAAGTAGATGATAAAGAATAGATAGTCGGTAATTCAATTGAAGTAAAGATGATTCGGTGTGAATGTAATGAGACGGCTGTTGCTTGGACTTCAATCACTGGAGTTTGAAGTGTACCGATACGTTACACTATCATTTGAAGTCCACTTAAACTATAATTTCAATCTTTCATACTCTTAGACCAAAGTGCCACTTCCTGCCAAATCGAATTTAGAATCAAATTAAAAGTTGATAAGTATCAGAAAAACTAAGGGAACACAAAAGAAAAAAAAAGGGTCAAATATACCCGCCCAAGCGTTGCACCCTTGAGTGCACACTAGAAATGCATTCATGCAATATCTGCCATATTCATTCATACTTCTGTTTCCTCGCCCAACGATATGGTTGCTTCACTATGAGTGAAGAGTATTTCAAAAGACATGTACGTAGGCATAATATTATATGCCCGTGCCCTCCTTTTTCCGTTGTAGCGTCTTCGAAAATAAATGTAGGTGCAAAGAAACGTTAATCAAATCCAATTCATTCGTCAAAACTCTAAATAGACGACGACGACGATGCGACTTAGAAAATACCCACTGAGGGCATTGGCGTGTGCCTAAACATGTTGAATAAACCCACACAAAAATAGGACCATATATCAGGCCCGTGTATATACTTTTACCTATAGTCTATACTAGAAATGGTCATTCATTAGTTACGCTACACGAAGAAGAAGAAGGTAATTTACGTCCAGTCATCCGGCCTCTTCACTGAAGAAAACTTTTCACTTGAAATATTTTTATATCTAACCATAATAGGAGCATATACTTAGATATGTTATTCGAATGTGCACCATACTGGCCAGTTTTTAATTGGACTTTTGTTTAAGTACTGCCACACCAGATGCATGCAGATAATGCCTCATGTATCCAACAGATACTTTATGATTGACAGTTTAGTCTCAAAAATTGCTGTAATTTGGATACTCTGATCCAATGGCATATTAATTGCTTATAGAAAGTACTCAATCATTCCGCTAGATTCGCCCCCATCGCTGTCATGTCGCATGTTAAATATCCATTAGATACTTTTTCTTATACACATATCCATAAGATACATTTTTCGAGGTTAAATAGTTTGCGCTGGTTCGTCTGGTTTTGTTTCTCTTCACATCGAAGAAGAGGGATAGAATTTCCATATTACTAGCGAAGCGCCACGAATCCGCAATCGAAGAAACTGAAAACGACTCAAATCAATCTAGATACATTCTATACCCGTGCGGTTGGCCGTTGCTTCGTGTTGAAACTTCTGTTGCTTTGCTGGGCGACGACGACGATGGTGGCAATGGTTATAATGATGATGATAATGGCTCAGATGGATTTTTCGTGGTCCGAAGAGAGGACCGACCGGTCGGTAGGCCGGCCGGGCCAGTAGTCTCTTTTTGTGGCACGGCCTGTATTCATTTCATCGGTCGAATGCTTCTGCTGATGGGATGTGTGAATGAAACAAGGAAATTTATGCTTGTGCGTATTTGTGTGTATCTGTACGACATGTACTTGAAATTGAGGTGGAACGCATTGTGCTAAATTTAACAGGGAGAACAGAAATCGAATCCTCATTTGCACTTATATCACCATTGAAAGTATCTACAGAGCGAAATCCAGAAAGAAATGAATTTGTCCCGAGAGAGAGAGAGAGAGAGAGAGAGAGAGAGAGAGAGAGAGAAAACAGAAAAAAACAGCGATGATGTCCCATGTTCCACGTAACAAGGAGTGGTTTATTGTTATTTTTGTGAATTTACGCTGTCGGTCTTTATTTACTTTTTTTTTATACTTTTTTTTTAACCGGAAATAAGTTATACTGAAATTGTGCATGTGCGCACGCTACTGGAAAATATGATGCAGGTAAAGTACGTAAGCAATTAATATTATAGGTATCTACAAGTCGAGTAGGTACATATATGAAGGTACTTGTGGAAGTTGTCTGTATCTAGGCTCTGTGCAGTTATTATATTGAGGTATTATTAAATAAAGTTGAACAAAGAGTGTAGTTCGAGGCATATGGTATCTAAAAATAGAGCTACTTGGTGAGATTAATGTTTTAACTTGATTACACTATAAAGAAGCTCCCAAGAACCTTCACTTAATTTGGCTTTATTTTTAAATAGCTCTTACAATGCCAACTAACTTCAAAAATTATTAATACTTATGATCCTGCGTTGGGCGCCATTTTAAATAGTTTTTTTTCTTTCGTTGTGATCTGCACTACAGCACTGACTCTGTCGGAACAGAAGATTTGAAATATTTTGGGGTATATATTGTTTTAAAAAATAACACGCGTGTTGGTTCCATTGACATAGTGGGTATCAATCAATCAGTTCCCCAAATATTTGAACATGTATTTGCATTCAAGGAGGTTTAAGAAAGGAATTGTTTATTTATTTTGAATTTAAACTATCAATCGTGTTTCTTATAAGACGCCATTTTAAAACTTTTTTGTTCTGCTATTGAGATTTTCAACGTCTAAATCAATCAATAGTGGAAAGTTTTAGTACAAAGCAAAGCTTTTCATCTATAACGACATTCCTTATTTTTAAATTTTTTTTAAATTTCTTCAATAAAACCAGGATAAGACTTTTCATTAAACTTTGTTCCGATAACCTCTTACAATATCGAGAACATATAAATTATTACTTCCCACAGCATTAAAACACTAAGTCTTGGGTTGGGCGCCATTTCAAAGAGTTTATTTGCAAAGCTAAAATATATTCAGTTGTAAGTGTTGTTCTTTCGAGATAAAAGTGATTCATTGACACTGAAAAAAAGTATATTAATTAAGTCTATTTATTTATAATGGATCTAAACAAACAGTCTTGCCCCACGTTGGGCGCCATTTTAAAGTACAATTCCTTTTCTGGAGTAGGAAGTGAATTAATATTATTCAATGGTTGTGGATATGAATATATTGATGAGAAGAATATTGGTTTTGCTCCAGTAAATTTTCTGTCTTTCTTTTAGTTCCATTTCTCTTGAATTTGTCGTACGTGAAATTACGTTTACTTACGAACTGACAAATCCTTCAAGAGCATCTCTTGTTTCATATTTTACCCTTTTAAATTAAGCAGAAAATTGTTGGTTCCCTAGACTTCTGCCAACTAAAAGCCAGGACAGAAATGCTTGAAAGTATAAATTATTAGGCTCAAGTTCTCCCCAAGATGTGAATAATTTTTTAATTATTTTTAATCTTAAGATACAAGATAAAACAACCAATTATCATAACCTATCCGCCGAGGTGTCTCCCCATATGGCCCTTTTTTTATCGATTTATTTAGATGTCTAGATGTCCCCCTATTTCATTGAATCGCTTTCAAGACGATTGTTGGGCGCCATTTGCAAATTTCATAGCAGTTGTGAAGAATAAACACCGAAGACATTAACACATTCTTAATACAAAGCATTTACAATTCTTGCAAATTAAGATGCAACACCTCATTGTATATATCCATTCGATGAACCTTAGGTTAGTTAGTGTTAAATCACACTACTTTGTATATCTTCATCTTCTAATAAAAATTCAATTCCCAGCCTTCAAACATAAACTTTGCCCATCAAATATAATTTTCCAAATATTTATAATAGATTTCACCATCAAAAGTTCATCAATAACATTCGCTTAGCTCATCCATCAATGAAAATAAAGGAAAAATCTTCAAAACACATGTTCGCTTGAGTTTTCTCACGGTATTTCCACATATAACACCGGCCGTTCCGCCAATAAAGCCCTCTTCACACTATACACATATTTGTTAATTGAGAAATCTTAATCGATAAATGAATAAAATTTCATGCTGAGTCAGTTCAGTCCAAGTGTAAACAATAATCTTAGGAATTTGGCTATATGCCTTGTCATGTTAAATACATTTGATTTACTATTGCTTTTTTGTATAAGGTTTGGCCCCAAGGCTGATTGATGTTTTGCTTCTGCAGGTTAAACATTTATATTTAAATCATAATAAATATGTCAGTAGAATAATTCTCACTATGTCATTTGATGATTATGCTTTTATGGTATAAGCTGGTATTAACCCACATCATGGGTTGAGTCAAAATATTAAAAGGAGGCCATCGATAAAGAGGAAAATGATAATTTGCCCCTAAGTATTAATCTTGCGGATTAATAAATCTATTTCTGGATGTTCTTGATTTTTTTTTTTAATTAAATTTAACCATGTGTTGGTTTTGTTCCACCCTCAACAAGCCTCAACAAGAATATTCCTTTTGATTTCATTTAATTTCGATTAATTGGTTTTTCTGTTTATTTATCAGCACATTCGAGGGATGGCACAATTTTTGTAAAAAATATATTTTTCTCTGTGAAAAATATCCGGAAAAGGTCCGGATTGATAAGTAGGTACACTTAACATGTACCTTTGTATATAAAACTTATATCAAGAAGACGAACGATTGTGGCGATATCTTAAGCATAGGGACAGTACTTGCTAGATTTAATAATAAAATTCTTTTGTATTTTATCCTACTCTCCACTGTAAAATCGTACGCTAATTTCAGCGCCACCACCAGGATAGCGTTCGCAATACAAAATCACACTCTTTAATAATACTATAGGTTATATATACAAAGCAGGTTCCTACATACATTAGTGAGACGTCGAACGCAGATCAACTTCAAGTGGTGTGAAAAACCTATTACACAATTTGCTTAAAAAAGCAATATCCGTAACCAAACGTTGGGCGCCATTTAAAAAAAATCTTTTTTGTTTCGGTTGGAATTGCGTTGCCATAGTGATAAATGCTAGAAAAGTAAAGTAAAAAATATTCAACGTCTTATATTAGAGTTGTTACATCAATTTTCATCATAGGTGACATCGTTTATGAGCAAATAATTAATAGTACACTCAATACACTTCATCAATCACGTTTTCGAGGTTTTGTTGTTCCTTGATTTGAAAACTCATAAAACCTTATAGATGCATGTTTGAATTACTAAAAGAAAATGTAGTGACCGGCATTGGGCGCCATTTTTTAAATATATTTTTCTACCATTAGGGTCCCTGCCGTCATTTATCCGTTTATGTAAGACTGACCACCATGAATACAGTAACAAGGTGAAGTACATGACATCCAAGATAGTGAACTTTTAATTTGAAAATAATTAAGATGTTCATCTTTTGTCCAAAAATTCTTTTTTATCTTTCAATTCTAATTTAATCACTGCATATCGTCGACTTTTTTTTGTTTTATTCTTTCTGTCTCAAATTGAAATAAGACGACATATTTTCAATTTTAAATATGGCAAATTTTTAAAATTGTTTTTTGTTCACTTATTTTATATCAGACGATTAATTTAAAAAGCTTAACAAATGTTTTTGCATACTCTTGTTGAAAAAGCATGTAATTATATGTGTTCGTGTATCTTTCATTTAAAAGCAACGGACTTCTTCTTTTAACCTCTTAATCGATTGTTTCAATAAATATTTCCTGTCCTTCTATCCCTTACTTATGATCTAATGATCTAGTAAACATTTAGTTTAATATATATATATAGCTACGAAATAATAATAAACAAGGACTATTACGTTGGGCGCCATTTTTATTTTTTCACGTTGATATTACTTCCGTCATTCATGTTATCATGCATAACTCTGAATGTATAAATAGAGGAAAAAATACCTAGATACACGCATCGGAAGTATAAATCCGTCACCGTGTCTTTTCACATAATTAAGTAAGATTAATTGAGCTTGTTAAAGGTCAAAAACTGACGAAAACAAAGAGCATTATGTTGTTGAAATGATTCTCTTTCAAAAATGTTTCAAAATGAAAATAAAAAATCTATTACATTATTTAAATTCCAAAACGACATGCCCTTATCTCCATTCAACTTGTTTTCACGTCAAACTTAACTAAAGTTCATCGTCTCTATTCAAAACCTCCAACAAAAAATTTTGTTTTTTTTTTCCTTCAAATCTTCAAGGGAAAACTTTTAAATTACAGAAAAATTCAATATCACTTTAACCTCAATTTAAAAAATAAAAATAACAACAAATTACCTTTTTTATAATTGCAGGTACATAACGATAAACATCATAAAATATGACTAACTTTGCTCAATATTTGATTTATTTTTTTTTTCAATGTTGACAAAGTTCAAGCGAGGGTAGTTAATAATTGTACCTATAAAGTTTCAAAGGTCAAAAAATAAAAGAAAAAGCATAAAGTAAATAAACGTATTCCCTGGGAGGTTTTGTCGTTTGAACAAAAATGTACTTCTATAAGTATTGATGGGATTTGAATAATAAATTCGTACAAACAAAAGTTGTTATCGTTGGGGGAATACCTTGTTACTGAAAAAGTTTCTTTCTACTTTTTGATAAGAAATATAACTTGATTTTATTGTAATCAATGGTTGATAAATTATTTAAAAATATCAAATTGACGGATCTAAATATTGAATTTAGAAAGGGTGTGATGTTCTGTCCAGAAAATTAGAAAATTTAATTTTTTTGTCTTAAAATAAAATGAGAACACGTTCTTTTTTTATAACTTTTAAATGAAAAAAGGTTAAAGGTAATTTTTGTTCGTATATAAGAAGAAGATAATTATGTTGATCAAATTGAAACCCTACCAACCCATTTAATCAAATCCCACACAAATCAATTCAATTCATTTATTTTGTTTAAGTAGTAGACCTGTATTTAATCAGTTTTTAATTATATTGTACTAAGGTACCCTGGTACTTGTATTTAAAAATATACAAGTACCAGTATTTTTCTAGTAATTGGGTACAAGTACCAAGCCAGGTATTAAGTACTTAAGTACCAGTAGTTGAGCACCATCTCTTACCTATTGAGTAGTGTTGAATCAAAGAACTGACCAAGTACTTAAAAGAACTGATCAAGTACTTGGGAGATCTGCTGAAGTACTTTGCTACTTAAGTATGCTATATAGGACTCTTGCGACGAAGTACTTGAAAAGTTCTTGTACTTGGATTAGTCCTAAAGTACTAGTTCAAGTCAAGGTACTGGCACTGATAGTTGTACTTAAAATTCTACAGGTCTGTTAAGAACCTAGTTTGGTTTAACGTGAGCACCTGTCTTTACGACTTTATCCCACGAAGAGCCTACCCTCATCGAAGTCAGATTGAGCCCTGACCATTAGCCCCGAGTCAGCCGAAGCCAACTCAGTAGCAAAGCTGTGACATGTTGCAGCATGTGCACACCTCTTGAATTCAAGCACGCTTGAAAATCGTATGTTTTCGCATTTGAAATAAACCACAACCACCACGATACTCCCAACTAGGGGGCCTACCTCATAGATAGCCTGAGAAAGAGAGGTTGCACTACGAAACCCATTTCTAACTCCTGGGCACTATCTCCCGTGGTGCCAGAATATAGCTTCCGGTGGAGATTCGCAACCGAGGTCAACCAAGGTCACTTACAGATGAGTTACTGCAAAACTCAGGGCCTGTCAACCCCAGGATACACACACCCAGCAATCGATCGAAGTAGTAACCAACCACTAGGAGTGTGCACCCTTTTATTAGTCTTTGTTTTAGGAAAGATATTCCTAAGCAATCTTCTTGATCTCAACGATCGTTTATTTTTAACTACATATTTCCAAGATTGCTAAAACCAAAACGTCGAGTAAAAGAGAACATTATCTCAATCACTTTCGTTTATGCTTTGGCCGTACATGGTGATCACTGATCACTATTGAGTTTTCTTAGTTGTCTAATCCCCACCACGACAAGGTAAGGAAATCCAACAAGAAAAATTCTTATAGGGTAAAATCGCACAATCTTGGTAGCCAGTTCATGTCTCCTCTACGGAAATCCTCCTGATCTGACAAAGCTGGTTCAGAGTTTGAAAATCGTTAAGCTTGACTGAAACTAGTAGCTACTGTTATAGAAAAAGCAGCTTTACTTAACCTAATGATTGGGTAAATTTCGACATAATTTTCTGTCTATGATGAACCAATAAAGTTGAAGGCAAAATCCGGTACCTATGTAAATATTTCAAAATTTGTGATTTGTATTGATTTTGAAATAGAAAAGTTAAATCTTATTTACTGAAATTCTGATATATCTTTAATACTCAAACCTCGACTAAAAATTAAGTTGTTTTTAACCCAAAAGCATTAGTGTGAAATTTGTTTAAACATTAGGTTTGAATTTAAAGTTTAAAAATCACAAAAAAAGTATCAATAAGTCAAATACACAAAATGTATGTAGGAACTTTTTTTCCACTTCATATTTCCAAATCCCTACAACTTAAAGTTCTTATCATTTATAAATCGTATAATAAATATGAACACTCTCAAGTCTCAAGACACCTTACTAACTCCATCCATCCAATATAAAATGTATCACTTTAGCTCCTAAGTGTTCAATAAATTCAGATTTCGGACCTCGTCCGACACCTTTTTTTTTTTAGCCAATACAACTACCTACTTTGTCTATGTTGTTGGGGAATACAAAAAAAAAAGAAGAAGACCTGCTTCGCATAAAAAAGGTGTCGAATACGTTTTGCAATGAAATAAAATCCTCTTAGGTTTGAAGTTTGTCTTTACAATTTGTATGTATGGCACGTAGATTTATCATCAGATACGGTCATCTAACACAGAGACTCTTTTCACCATATATGAATGGCTAACTGATTTAAGTCAGAGTAAAGGCGAATGTACACGGCCAATGACGTACAGTGGGATAAAATATATTCCATTGTAAAAAAAAAAATGTAATAGAAAAAATGATGATTTTCATAAAAAATGTTCGATTTTAATGACTTATAAAAAGACACAGTGAACATGTTTTTCTTACATATCCCGATCATAAACATCTGTTTCTTTGATCGATTGACAATAATCATCTTCATCAAAAGACACTGTGCCAAGCTAGGCAGCTTGTCGACTGGTGCTGAAACAGAAGCCAATCCAATAGAATGATCATCTGGCCCCCAGCACCATAAACTTCCGTCAAAAATCTCAGTCCGATTGCTGGGGATTCTAGTTCGTACTAGAGCCATTTCGTCGCGTTGAGAAAAGAGATCAAGTATTTGATTTTCATTTTCGAAAGTTCGTCAATGTCATCGAAAAATGCTCTTCCTTATGATTGTGCTCTAAATGTGGCCAGAGCAAGGCATTTGCAGAGGAAAAGAGGGACTTTTTCCTTTACTCGTTGGTAACTACAGCTATGACAGTGAGTCTTGTGAGGAATGCCTAGCTTCGCTGCATGTTCTCCTATTGGCAACTGTCCGCTACAGGTAGCTATGATCCTGGCTATGTCTTGCCTGGGTCTGCATATTTGATCAAGTGTTCGGGATTTATTATAAGTGGGCCAAAACCTTCTATACTCTGTTCAACAAAAATTGTCAGTACAGGGAAGATACGTAGTTTACCTCTCACTCTGGTTTCATTGGCTTGCATAAGTGTGTCGCCTTTTAAAGCTCTCACAGGGTTTCCCTAGTTTACATTATAAATCGAACACTCAACATACTCAACTTCATAAAACTTGTTCTCAAAAGCTTCAAATCTCAAAAGCTCCTTAATAAAATCCACTGAATAAGCTCCTTGCTTGTAATTTAGAATGATAATGGTTACTCTGTTTTAATGTATATAACAAGTGCACGATCGTATTGACTTGACAGTATCCCTATCCCTTCAGCAGTGGGATTCGACGGTCGCTTTGGGGTGCAAAACTTTTTGCGAAGAATTACAACAACAATTCTTTAAGGAAAGTCAGTGGCTTGCTCTTTTTTTAGTGGCATTTTTTCCCAACGCAGTTAAGTGAGGGCGCATCAGGCGCCACCGTTTTGGAAAAAGCTCTCCCATAAGGCCTGTACTGACAATTTTTGTTGAACAGAGTATAAATATAATGCATTTAGTCAACCAGTTTCACCTAAGGCTTGATTCGCTAAGAAAAATCAAGAGAATATTGTCCTTCATAATAATTAATAAACAAGTGTTGTCATTACCTTATCAAAGAGAGTTTCCAATATTTGTTACCGGCAGGTAACAGCTGTTTCCACTTTCTAGATATCGGTCTAAGTCTGGTTGACACTTTCCAGCTCGTCGGTGAGGATGTTCTTTATTTTGAATTCACTTAAAACGCGACTTTTCAGCGTGGATGGGAGGAAATCTTCGGTAAAAGTAAGTCTTACGGGCTTGTGGGCTTCTCATACTAAATTTTAATACCTCGTTCTTATTTTATTTATTTTCGTTTTTAATTATAATTGTGATCTCGTGAACTATGCCCTTTATTTTTTCTTAATTTAAATTTATTAATTTGCGTTTCAAAAAAGTCGATCTGACTGCCAAAATTATGTTTATCTTTCAATGAACAAGCCTTTTTGTTTATATAAAATGAAAATATTTGTGTATAGTGCGAATCTATTGTGGATTCATAGATTCGTTATCAGAAATTTGGCGGGAGTCAGGCTGACTCCCGCTGCTGGATTTGATATTACAGATTCTCTAGTTCCAAAAATTCCATCAATTATCAAAAATATAAAATTTACTCTACTGAGTCTAAGTAAGCTACATGAGATTGGGTGTCGGTGGTCGTGTTTGTAGATATTTTTTTCTTCTTAAATTGGATACCTTGATATCTGGGTAGAAATTGATTGAACTTAAAATTTTCATTAAAAGAAACAAATCGATTTTCAGACTTCGTCAAGTTTTTCCTATTTCAACACTATACTGTTCCACTATTCAAATTTATACTGAAAAATTCTTTTTATTATCGAGCACCCGAGGAAGCAAGAAAAAGGAACCAATTTACGACTTTTGAAGTGGTTTCTGAATCACTTTTTCCGATTGGTTTTAGTTTTTTGTTTCCTTTTCTAATTTCGAATTATGTTTTCTGTTCCTCCCAAACTCTCCAGATAATATTGTTGCCAGAGCAAAAGGGGAACATTGAATTTATTACCAAGGCAAAGGAAAAAATGACAAATAGAAAGTTGCAAATATAGTTAAAAGAGAAGCATAGGGCGAACCTATCCATAAAAATTTCCAACCACAAAACTCAATCTCAATCCAAAGTTAGCTTTGAGGTTTGTCGTCGAAACGTGGTTAACATATTTTAAGGTCTTAAATTTTTTATATCTTTTTTGTTTAATATTTTTTTTTTCCTTTTTTACATAACGACCATTTATTTATGATATGCATCGTCTTCGTTGTGTCGTGAAAGTAACATCACATAACACAGCAAACAAAACTGACGGACAACATATTAAGTCCCAACCTGATGTGGTGCGGGTCTGTTCGTTTGTTGTGTCATTTAGATGCACGCACGAAATGTCAAGTTTGTTATTCGATTTATCTTGCCGAACAGGTGGATTCCATTCACCATCCATGACACTTTCGATTTCAGCATTATTTTGTTATTTTTAGAGGCCGCTGTACAGTCTAATCCTATTGTCAAGTCATCATCATTAAAGCTTGGAGTTTTTTTGTTTTTAGACAAAAGATCTGGAGAAGGGCGATTCATTTTTGACAGGTTAATGCATGGGAACATGATGGCCACCAATTAGAAGTGTCAATTTGACAAACTCTGTGTCATGATGCATGATTCCATGTGACAGATACATGATTTGTTAATAATTTTGTCACTTTTCAGATGATGCGGTTGATTTAAATTAATTTTCTGTGCTATAATTATTTGGGTGTTGATTAAATTTTAACGGAATTCTGTTGTTGTTGGAACAAAACATTTGAGAGCTTCGTATAATAAAATTGATTGATGCTTATTATTCAGTGGTTTTGTGAATTTATTATTCAGTGAATAAATGCATCAAATAAATAACATTTTACGACACAATTGGCTCTGTTTGAGGTTGTAATTCAGAACTGTGGGTATTGTTTGAATAATTGACATATTTACAAAATTGTTGTTTTTGCCGTCAACAATATACAAATCTATTTCTATAAAGACAAAAACTTTTAATTAACTTCCTAGCAAATAAAAATAAATCAGGGATTTAATTAAGAAATTAATTGACAACAAGTGGAAAGCAGCAAGGGCATAAGTCATTTGCTATATTCAAAGTCCATTTCAATAGCTTGTATTTACATTTAATCTGATTTTGTAATATGTAAAGCTTTGTTACTCATTTTTTCATTAGCAGCAACAAGCACGTATTTGCAAATTACCGTGTCGATTTAATATAATATTTACCACATTAAAATACAAAGTCTAAATAGACTTGTTCATAAATTAGCTGATTGGAACGGATTATTAAAAAAAGTTAAGATTTTGTTTTTAGCATTGAGACTAAAATTTTTCAATTAAAAAATATGGCATTTTCACTTGCGATATTAGGGGAATACCGTAACACCGTGTAAACAAAAGTGTTAAGATTTTAATCAAACCTAACATTCCGATTAAAAATAAGCCCAAAAATGTGGTTTTTGTTTCACCGAAAAGTATCATTTTTCACGCCAATTCTTGACGAAAATTTGTTGATTTTTGGTACAGGTAATGATTTGGAGACGCTGAACTTAGTAGCACTGACTACTTTTTTCTTCATATTTTTTCACAATTTAAGTCAGAATATGGTACGAAATTTAAAAACAAGACACATCATTTGCTTAAGTCAGGAAATTTAATAAATATATGTATGAAAATATATTGTATACGTTGAAGTGATGCAAAAATGTACCAAATTTAAAAACGAAGTGCAAACTGTTTCCCACTGTTCCTTAAAGCTAATTTATGTGCTACTGGGTCTGAAAATCGGTTAATCAAGATCATTTTTAGACGATATCTGATCAAATCCGATAGATATTAAACAATTTTGACTCTTAAAAGTTACCGAACAAATTTTAGCTCAACTAGCTAAAAAGTCAAAATAATCTGAAATAATAATCTTAAAAATATCATTATTTCTAATTGCTGTTAATGAATCTGTCGTCAGAATAATAATTCTGACAGTTGTAAGACAGCCGTTAAATTACCATTATTTATTAAACAATATATATAATTTCTTATCCAAATAAAAAAGTAATTTAACAGTTTTCTTATAACAGTCAACTGTCAGAATTCTTATTATACGTATAACCTCAGAGCAATAACATTAATCAGAAAAAATGTTTTTTTTTAGACAATTAGATTAGTTTTTAGATTCAAGTTTTTAAGTAGTGAAGCAAAAATTTTGCTAGCAACTTTTAAATGTCAAAATTGTCAGAAAATATTGGACGTGCTTTTCTTATTACTCCTATTTCGAGTTTTTGAGCAGTGGAATCAAAACGACTTTTACATTTTAAATAGTCAAATTTCTATAAATTTTGGACATATTTCGGTACATATGGGTATCTGGATTGGAATTACTAAGACATTTCAAACACAAATTTGAGGAAATTCGTGATTAAAACAAGGTTTGCTACTATAATCTGACCTTTGCTGTGAAGCTCCAATTTTTAATAAAAAGGAATAGGCTTCATTACTTAATTAAGCGTACCAAATCGAAAAGAAAAATAATTTTTGACGTCAAAATTTCACAAAAATATCACTCACTGTACGTCTTGTGAAATGTTGGTCGTCGAGGGAAAACATGGGCCTAGAGCTTATATTCGCCCAGCCAATCTTCTGCTTAATCCGAATACCTTCCGTGAATCGTATAATCGAATAGACTGGACTGGGATTCGAACTCGGACTTTCCGCCCACAGTGGTCTCTTTGTTGAATTTTATCGATACAAATTATTTCCCGCATCAATTCTTGACGAAAACTAATAAAAATTAGTAATGACTAGAGCGGGCCTAGTACTGTTTTTTTTATTTTTCAAAATGAAGACTTTAAAATTTAGGTCAGAATATGTTATGAAATCTAAAAATCCAAAACGAAAACTGTTTTCAAAGTCGTATAAGTGTAGAAAAGCAAGTCCAAAATTTGTCACAACGATCCTAGGGGATTAAATTAAATTTTTGGTTTTTTTATTAAATATAAATATAAATTTTGACATTTAAAAGTCACTAGCTAAGAATTCTGACAGTTATACATTCAAATTTGAAACAAATTTCGAAAGTGTTCATCTACTTGAATTCAGTGACTTCAAAATTATTCAGTTATAACATTTTTGAACTATTAAATAAGTTTAAAGTTTTCTATTAACAGTCAACTGTTAAAATTCTTATTCTGACCTCAGATTCAAATACAGCAACTAAAAAATATATCAAGTATTTTATTGGTTAATTAAAAACTAATAAATTAAATTAACATCTTCTTAGTGTCAAAATTTTCATTTCTTTTTTTAAAATCTATCAGATTTTGGAAAATGTATTTTCTGTAAAATAATATCAAATGAATAGCATACACATTATTTTCAATTCCTTGAAAACGTTGCACAACAGTTTGAACTTTTTTTTTAAATTTGGTACACATCTGCATATAAAAGTATTCTAAAACATTTTAAATCTAAATTTGCTTACATTCCTGACTGAAATTTCGTACCATATTCTGTCATTTTATGAAAATATTATTTTTTTTTGGTTACTCCTGTATATCTTTTTAATGGCTTTACCGATTTTGGTATAATTTTGCCATTTGGTGGTCTTAAGTAGTTCAAGAAATACTGCATTTCAAAATTAAATATTTAAAAAAAAAGTAGTTTTTGTAATTTTCCTTTTTCTCAAACTGGAAGATATTCAACTATCTTAATTTTAGGACTTAGCAAAAATTAACAGGACTATTTAATATTGAAAACAAAAGTAGCACCTAATTACGTTAAATTAAAAAAAAAAATCGTACCATATTCTACCCTTAATTGCGATACACTAATTCTTATTTATAAAATAGACAGTAGCACTTAATTCGGCATCCCCAAATCACTAAGTACGAGATATGCTAATAAACTCTAACTGTTATGAGTAAAGGTGCAACTTTACAGAAGCTTTTTGCCGTAGAAAGAATTTTTCGAAATCGGTTAAATAGTTATTGAGAAAGTCGAAAACAAAATATTTCTTAACCAATAAACTTTAACGAATCAAATTTTCTTCTAACAGAAATTGCCACGAAATTTGATGAAAACATTATTCTACTAAATCGCTTTTTACTATTTTAGTAGAAAGACTCCTTATTCCTGGGAATCGTTTAGGTTTTATGACTAACTGCGTAATTTGTTCTGAAAAAGAACAAATCTGTGTTCAAATGGATTTCTAGAGCTTTTTTTTAGGTAAGCTTACGTTAGGTTGAAGTGAAAGTTGATACATTGTGATACTACATTAATCTAGAGATGTTCTGCCTACTCGTTGAACCATTTGGAGCTCCTTATGAAGCTCTTATGAAGCTAGAGAGTCTGCAAATGTCTATATTCTCTCGAAAAAAACTGTCTCCAATTTTTCTATTTATTGGATATAGCAGGGCATGTTCATAGAAGATGAGAAACTGATTCTAACTCTTCCTCGTCCATACAGCTTCTGCAAAAATCGTTTGAATAAACGCCAAACCTCTTTGCGTGCTTGCCTTTAAGACAGTGCCCGGTTATGACACCAATTACGAAACTGATGTTCAAGCAACGGCCAGACTAGATCCAATTGTCCTCAGACAGGGGGTTATATAAGCCCATCTTACGAGTAGCTTTGTCCTCTCTATAGCATCTTGTTTCAGAATAAGTTTATCAGACCAAAAACATAAATGTTAAAAAAAGAACCAAGTTCTTCTATACAAAAACCTTCGTGTAACAAGTCAGCCGTGAAAAGTACTGAGATCTAAAAGTACGCCAAGTTCTTACTTCATGAAGGTTTAATACCGGATATTTAAAGTAGAATAATATTGAAACAGCTACAATGTAATAGAGAAATTTTATTATTTAATGATTACTGACTAAAATTTGATGGGCTTACTTGGCAAGTTTTTTTTTTATGCCCAATTCAAAAGGTTTTGAAAACTTGACCAGTTAGCCCATCAAATTTTAGTCAGTAATCATTAAATAATAAAATTTCTCTATTACATTGTAGCTGTTTCAATATTATTCTACTTTAAATATTCGGTATTATGAAATTTGGTGAGGCCCCTGTGCCTGACTAGCTTACAAAATATTCGGAATTTTAAGTTTTTGACTTCATTGGTACTGAAGATAGGGAGGGGTCAAAAATCGCCTGAGTTTGTTCCTGTAAAAATGGTGTAGTGCCAGAACTTGGCTGGGCACTACTGTGCCCTTTGATATGTAGCGATGGGCATTCCTACATACGAGTATATAAGCCTTATAATGTATTATAGGTAATGTTGTTCCACTTTTGGCAAGTTGGTCAGTCTTACAGTTTCCTGAAATACTCGTATCCCTAAGCCATGAATATTGACTTGCTGCGCAAATTCCATGAGAGATCCACGACAGTTAGGGGCTGTTATAGAATAAGTATAAATAACTTTACTGACACTTAGATAAAGTTTCGAACGATCGAAAGTCTGAAGTTTTAATTGTGATAAATTTTGGAACATAATTATCACATTCGAAAAATTCTACCTTTTACTTATATTTTTTCCAGTTCAGTAAGTTACGAAATGTTCAGGAGGTTGAGGAAAATTTTGTGTCGAATCTTTATCTAAAGAATCATCAACCAAGGAAGCATTTGCAAGGGGGTAAAAGATCTACTTAACACCTTTTTCTTCAAATGTTTGTGTAAACTTAAAGAAAATCTCTAATTGCATAAGTATATTGTCAAACTACACTTCAGTATCAAAAAGATAAATCTTAATTTATTTTTCCCAAACATTTCTGCTTCAAGGAAATAACGAAAATAAAAACCACTTAGGCAATCGAAAACAAAACGAAATCAACATTTACACACCTCTAATTGAACCCTTTAAGGGCTCAAGAGTACTTAAAATCAAATAAAACACTCAACCTCAATTAAACTTAAAACAATTAACACAAAGTCATTTAAAGTCCATAATTTTGTTTATGACAAGTACTGATTATGGGCATAATGACTTTCATCATATTATTTTCCCTCATTTTATTAAAAAAAAAACAAAGCAAAAAATATAATAACCTTTGATAAGACTTATGGAACCCTTTTGGACTTAAAACCAAAAGTTGAAAAATAACCACTTTCAAACTGTCAACACTAGGTACACATAGCGCATTTAATACCTCTCACTTAATCCGAACTCAATATGACTCAATTACCAACATTTAATAATTTAATTATAAGCCGCCATGTTTGTTGCGTGTATTATGTAATTATAACCAACGGCAAACATCTACATAGTAGTAGTAGCAATTTATTTGATAATTTTGTGTTGTTTTGTACGATTTTTTGAAAAATAGCACTCATTGAAATCGGAGACTTAAGATACTATATTACATGAGTGCAACTTTAATTTTTTTGAAAAACCATTTATGCATCAGTAGTGAGTCTGCGTCTGCGAGTCGCCGCCGCTCCGCCGAAGGGAATTATTAACTCTAAGAGGAATTGTTGCATAACTCATCGTTCACCAACACCGACAGGTCTTGAATCTCTCAATGTGCTATTGATTGAGTTCGATGGCTGGCTACCATCAAGAGCGATAGTCAGAAATTGGTAACGAAAGTATTGTATTTCACAGATACACGCGGTGTATCCGCATCTATCTATAGAGTTTCCTCATTCGTCAAAAAAAAGTACAAATGATTTACCATTCAACCAGAAGGGATAGAAACCGCATCGAAGATGAAGTTTCATAACTTTCACAATACACCATACCAACAACAATAACAAAAAGCAGCAGGTTGGTTTGGTCATTCAACAACGCCTCGCATAGTGGGATCAAATGACTTTTATTCTAAGCTTAAATTCATAAATTATAAAAAGTTGCTTCATACATACGGCAAAGTTTTATTTTTCTGTCAAAACAAAATCGAGGTTTAAATAAAACTTGCTGCCGAGTATTTGTGGATGAATCCTAAATCAAAAAAAAATTCTAAACGTTCTTGAGGTCATCTAGAACACCTAGCTTCCATTAAATTTAATTTTTAATTCACTTTCTGCATGTAATTCTGAATGTTATTATTATAAGGATATAATTCAGTCTTAAAGACTTAGGATTTTAACATTTTATGAGAATATGGTCTTATTTCCCGGTAACTGCTGTATATCTTTGCAATAGATGGACCGATTTTGGTGTAATTTTGCACTGTGGTACTCCAAAGTAGTTCATAAAATAGTGCATTTTAAAATTTTACAAATGTTTTTTTTTTTTATAAACAAAAAAATACAAAGCAAACATCTAATTTTTAAGTGCTTTTAACATTTTTCACATTTTCTCGGTTATGGCTTCAATATGACCAATTGAAATTTTGATCCTTTTGTCTGATAGCTTCTATACAAAAAATGTCACTGTGATTTAGTCGCGACATTGAAAATGGACTCATTTTCGTTTCACCAAAAAAATTTGAGAAGACGGAATTTTTCGAACTTATAGTAATTATGACAAAAGATATATGAAATACAATTTCTTTTGTAGTGAATCTCGTAAAACTTACAAATTGTGGAAAAGCATGAAATTTGCAGTGAAGTTTGAATTTTGTCCACGAAAGTTGGCATTTATGCACCATAGTGTGCAACTACTGAAAACTAAAGAAATTATTTAACAAAAAAAATAATCCATACAAAGATTTGTGTTAAATGAAAAAAAAAAAAAACAACTTGCCCCGAAGTCATTGACCACCCGATAAAAGTAATGAAATTGCCTGATCCAGAGAGCTGCCATCTGACGGCAGAGTCAGGCATAAAGTGATTGAAGGAGATTGGTGGTAATTTTATTGCATGATGACTATTATAATACTACGTTCGATGATGCCGGAAGGTTTTTGTTTTCAATTTTTATTTTATTTCTTTTTTTTTTCTAAAATTTGCTGGGAAACAAGGCTTCGAAAAAATATATGCTTACCTACCTACGTGGGGTGAATACGGCGATAATGACTGCAATTGGTTAAACTTTTTATTTTTTTTTTCTATTTCTTAATGGAAAAATTTATACATTTTTTGCCATTTTAATGTTTGCTCTGTGTTGAGAGAAATTTTGTATTTTGTTTAAAAATTTGCATTTGGCACAGTTTTTGACATGGGTTTCAGCTGACTGGCACTGGCAGTGCGTGTTTCGGATTCTGAATAAACAAAATTGGTTTCCATGAATAATTCAATTACAACTTCTGGTTGGTATTTCGGATGCAAACTTTTTTCGAATGTCCTTTTTCGGGATGGAGTTTACCAAAATGAACAAAGAAAAAAAATAATTTTGTGACAATGCCAATGGTTTAGCATTTAAATTTTTGTAAAGTCCCTAAAAGTAACAACGGTGCAAAAAAAGAAAGAACGTTGCCTTCTACAAGTACTTAGTCACATTATTGTATGCTTATAAGACGATAATTAAAAAAATAGTAAAAAGAAAGTTAATCCTTTCAATCGTAAATTCACCTAAGAATCCAAAAACGTAAAAACTAAAATAAAAGGCTTTTCTTAGAACAAAAGTAGTTTTTGTTACTTTTGATTTTCTCAAAAACTACAAGACATTTTGACATCCGGTTTCTTGTGTTTGATCAAAAATTAATAAGAGCATTGAATATTGAATAAAAAAATAATACTAAATTACGTAAAATTTTGAAAAAAAAATTGTTTAAAAACAAAATTTTCTTTTTTTTTTTTTTTTTAAATTTTGATTTTGAAAATTAATTTTTCAAAAACTATTTATTTGAACAACTTTATTTAGAAACAAAATTAAAGAATGTATTTCTGGTTTTTCAAAATGCTATAGCATTACTCTGTAGGTATCACCGTTATTTTTTAATAATTTTTTTTCTGTTTTAAGTGATTTTTTTCTTAAATTGCCCCTCCCGCCTAAACGGGGGAAATAGACCCCGTGGAATAAATACATGTTTAATTTTTGTTTGTACGAGATAGTCGAGCCGAGATATTCGCCAATGACCAAAAAATGGCACAAAACAACATTTTTACCAATAACTTTGGTAAAAAAAAGTTGTCATGTGGTGCAAATTTGGTTTTAAGCTTTTCTCATAAGCACCTATCGAACCATAAAAAAAAAAATTGACCATGCCTCTGCGCGCAAGGTCAAATGACGCTTTGACTGGACTATATCGCTACATGTAAACTTATGCCGAAACATGATACTATAGAGTGCACAAACCTATGATGGAATAATATAACTCTCTGTTTGATTACAAAACAGATCTGACCAATGCTTGATCTGAAGAGTTCTTTGTGTTTGATATTCTTAAGATTGCATATCAGCTCCGTAATTGGTGTCATAAGTAGAAACTGTTTCATAGGCAAGCACGCAATGAGGTTTGGCGTTTAATCAAAAAAGATTTTTTCACAAGGTGTATAGATGAGGAAGAGGTAGAATCAGTTCCTCATCTTCCATGTACATACCCTGCTCTATCGCATAAACGTAGGCTCCATCTTGGAGGAAGGGTTGAGCCGTAATAGCCCCTTATTTATTTATTATATTTCAGAATAGGGATAGTATAATACAACATAGTTTGTACAAATCTCGGTGTTTTAATCAACCATACATCAAACGATAATGGAGCAATCGAACGACACGTGGGTTTCGTCATACCTTCCCTACGTCCTATGAAACCATCGAGCTAGGGCCTGAACGGATGAACTGATTCGCCTCAAATTTGATAAATAGCATTGTTACATGCATATATCATTCTCTATAGTTGCGATCATTTTTTTGTATTATATTCTCGAAAACCTTTCTATCGATTTTGATTAAACTTCGAACTTCTGATTTTAGTACTTTTGACTTTTTTCTACAGTTTTCTGTACCAATAAAATAAATGCTTAGCTATTGCCCTGAATTGCAAGAGCAAGTACGTGTAATAGCGTTGCTCATTAAAAGCGAAACAGTTTCGTAAACTAAGCTTTTTAAATGAAGAAATTATTTCCGATTTTACTTATTTTTGTGTGTTTAGGAAGTTATATTTAAAAGAAAGACTTAAAGGTCGTTCTAAGCGTTTTGATTTTAAAAATTCCATTTATACTTGAAATCCTACACTTAGATGATAGTTTTATGGCAATATACGAGTATGTATTTCAAAAAGAGTTAAATATTTACGAGTATTTGATAAAATGGAAGAAAAACTGCAAAATTTGAAAAATGTTCAGAATCCCTTTACGAGGTTTGTTTTTTTTATAAAATACGCTGGAATTTTTATTCAAATTCTAAAGCCAGGCGAAAGTTTTTGTGTTTGCAGCCGCTCAAGTCCCATAGAACTATTCATGAGCGAGATATTTCTTATTATCAAATTAAGTATCCTTCTTTGCTGTCCTAACTTTCCATACATGCTACAATGAGACCACTGAGGAAAATACACCTGCTTTTTCAGCCTAGGCGCAGAACCAATTATGGTATGGACGAAGCGATTTCAAGGTTTGTTAGTGAGTTCACTTAAAATAAATAGTCATATTGATGTGGCATGCTCCCGAGATATGTACATTTAAAAATGATGGAAATAACTTATTTTTATGAATTGCTGTATCTACATTATATGATAGTTTATATAAGTTAGCTTTAAATTCTAAATTATTGAATTGGAATCTGCTGAGCTTAAAACTCGTAGATGAATAAAAAATAAATAAAAAAAGCGTTACAACTCTTGACAGGCTCCACTTGTTTTCAATATTATCTGTGTTTTGCGAATGAGCTGTCAAATGTCAAATCTTAATTATTTTTTTTATTAAATATCTAAAAAAGAGATGAATTTAACAATTCAATGTGCAATGAAATGCATATTTTTAAAATTAAACTGAATTTTTTTATATGAATTCATATTTATGACCATTTATAAAAATGGAAAAAAGAGTCGGAGACAAAACAGAACCTTGAGGGACACAATTAATTTTCTAAACTTCGGACTTAAAACCATCCAGAACAGCTTGGAAAGCTTATTATAGTTATTTATCTTTGACCTTAATATAACCAACACAACCAAACATCTGTTTTGTATTCCATTCCGAACATCTTCATGATTAAAAACAAAAACAACTCCTCGGTGCTAATTAGAATATTCTCATAACAAATGATCGTAAATCATCATTCATAAAGAATCTGTAATAAATCCTATCCTCTAGAGAGGAGCGTGCCTCATTTCATCCATGATGGGAAAGAAGCTGCCAGAGAAAGTTGTCTTCCTTACAATTCGTTTCTAGTCTACACACAATGGTACAATTAATTTTTTCGCAATTTTCATATTTTTAAAAATTCAATTTCCATAATATTCAAAAAGTGTATTCTTTTATTAACATCACATAATCAGCATTAGTTACATTTAAATTATTAAGATACAACTTTCCCACATCAATTTCCTCCATTCTTTTTGTTGTGTTGGGCTGTATACACATTATCTTGTCTTTTTTTATGCTTTCAACAAGTTTGCGCTTTATTTTTTTTTTATTTTTTGTGCGCTGACAAAATCCATCCAGTGATGTATGAGGAAAAGATAGAAATATCATACATCAATCAAAGTTGTACGTGATTAGATAAAAATGCAACAGAAAGGTGCCAATGTGGTCTACAATTTTGCATTCACACTGGCATAGTATGGCATCCACTACCGGTCAGAGCGAATATGTATCTTTTGCTAGAAGCGATTACGTGTGTGTTAACCCGGTTTTTGTGATGGCAGTTTTGTATCTTTTTTCCAATTCTCTGCTGCTGGTGTTTGGTTCCCCAATCGCGTAATCAAATTGTTATCCAATTCCGTTTTTCGTACGCAGACGGTGAAAGCTTAATGCAGATTTATGCGATACTGTACTTCGTTGGTACCATACTGTCAAACGACCTTTTATCTATCTAAAGATGGTCGCAAATACGAAAAATAAAAACTAAATTCATTTAAAGAAGCATGCAAATTGTATAATCAGACATTTCCCTTTATTTTGTGCCCAAGTCATGACCATGATCTGTGCAAAAAATAAATAAATAAAAAAGATACAAAAAGTATCTAGGACACTATGTATTCAGAATGTATACTAACTAACCGAGTTATGTTGCATTTAAAGTATCTGCATTTGGCTGCATGCAGAATTAATTCAAAAACTTTTAACGGAACACACAGAGACACACATTCAGTCAGAAAGTCAGACCGAAGAAAATTAAGTTAAAGTTGCCATACCGGCTGCAGAAATGCAAGAATATAATTTGCAAGTCACTTTACATCAAATGTCATTCGAACTGTCAAAATGACAGTCATTTCTTGAACCAAACACACTCGTATTTTCACAGTGTGAAAGAGCAATGGACAAAATGTGTGATTTGATATGAAATAGTGTGCCAGTCTCTATAGCAACACCGCCAAAGACCGTGAGAGACCTATTTAAAATTATTTGACATGAACTGAATTTGCAATTCGAATTTAGTAGTTTTTTATCTGATAAATTTGATAGAAATAAATTTTGATTATGTGTAAATGAAAATCTCAAGATTCTCATGTGAGAGTCAATAAATAAATCCGAATTAAAATTGACGGTCATGATAGATTCAATCGTAATCGTTGTATAAATAATATGGCGGCAATGAACGAGAATAGGGGAAATTTAGAGATGAGCTTTAAATTTATGACTTTGCTCAATTGTTTTAGATTGAAGCTTCCCTCCCTGCTCGTTTTTGTTGTTGTTGTTAGTGGTAGTGCTTCTGCTGTTCAATATGAATTCAAGGCTTTAAACTAAGTTTAGTATTCTTGATTGTACAGTATGAATTGCAAGAAAATAATGTTCCTGTTCTCAAGCCTTGGAATTAAGTTTAGATAGGTAATTTTTTATTTTGGTAACAATGAAGATTCGTTCTAAATGTGTGAGATTTTTAATTTTTTAGCATAAATGAATTCCATTGAATGTTGTAGAAGGAAGATCGTTTATGAATAAAACAAACAGCAAGGAACCAAGATGGCTTTTCTGAGGTATACCAGAATTATTTGATGTCAGCTCAACGGTAAACCAATTTAAATAACCTAGATTGTCGTGCAATTTTAACAGATATTATTTATTTAAATTTTTTTAAAACTTAAAAGGAGTCATGTATATTTTTCATTTCACTTTGAGAGGCGAGTTTAGGATTTAAAAACGGTTGATAGATCGAAAAAAAAATATTTTCATCGCAGAGATAATTGTTGTCAGCTAAGTTATAATAAAAAATTTCTAGAACGAGATGACTTCGCTTTCTTTTAAACTCCTAGTTTTTCGTTTAGTCAACATATAAAAATCTACAATTGTTTTCTCTAAGCGCTAAGGAGTCTTATCTCCTTATGAAAAGGAGCCAGTTTTTGTAGAATAAAGTCTTCGGATATTTACATAATCAGTGTGAAATTTTAAAGTTGCAGTAAATAGCGGTGACATTTTTGTTTCCAATAAAATCTAGTTTGGAGAGTTAGACTACAGTTTTGACAATATTTTCAGAAAAAACAAGACTGATTCAGAAGTTGTTTCAAATAGTTTAAACATTTCATTTAAACTGAGAGCACTTATTCAAATAACTGAAATTTCTTGGAAAATACCTATTTTATCCAAAGTTAAAAAAGTCACAAAGAGTAAAAAGAAAAATTAATAAATTAATAAAAAAAACGTTTGTTTTAATATATTTCTATTATATTTAATATATTTCTATATTATTATTATATAAATTCTTGAAGTTTTAAAATTTAAAATCTTTAAATCAAGAATGAAAGTTCTTGAGTCAACAATATAAATTCTTGAAGTTTTAACATTTAAAATCTTTAAATCAAGAATGAAAGTTCTTGAGCCAACAATATAAATTCTTGAAGTTTTAACATTTTAAATCTTTAAATCAAGGATGAGCCAACAATATAAATTCTTGAAGTTTTAACATTTTAAATCTTTAAATCAAGAATGAAAGTTCTTGAGCCAACAATTTAAATTCTTGAAGTTTTAACATTTTAAATCTTTAAATCAAGAATGAAAGTTCTTGAGCCAACAATTTAAATTCTTGAAGTTTTAACATTTTAAATCTTTAAATCAAGAATGAAAGTTCTTGAGCCAACAATATAAATTCTTGAAGTTTTAACATTTTAAATCTTTAAATCAAGAATGAAAGTTCTTGAGCCAACAATATAAATTCTTGAAGTTTTAACATTTTAAATCTTTAAATCAAGAATGAAAGTTCTTGAGCCAACAATATAAATTCTTTAAGTTTTAACATTTCAAATCTTTAAACCAAGAATAAAAGTTCTTGAGCCAACAATTTAAATTCTTGAAGTTTTAACATTTTAAATCTTTAAATCAAGAATGAAAGTTCTTGAGCCAACAATATAAATTCTTGAAGTTTTAACATTTTAAATCTTTAAATCAAGGATGAGCCAACAATATAAATTCTTGAAGTTTTAACATTTTAAATCTTTAAATCAAGAATGAAAGTTCTTGAGCCAACAATTTAAATTCTTGAAGTTTTAACATTTTAAATCTTTAAATCAAGAATGAAAGTTCTTGAGCCAACAATATAAATTCTTGAAGTTTTAACATTTTAAATCTTTAAATCAAGAATGAAAGTTCTTGAGCCAACAATTTAAATTCTTGAAGTTTTAACATTTTAAATCTTTAAATCAAGAATGAAAGTTCTTGAGCCAACAATATAAATTCTTGAAGTTTTAACATTTTAAATCTTTAAATCAAGAATAAAAGTTCTTGAGCCAACAATATAAATTCTTGAAGTTTTAACATTTTAAATCTTTAAATCAAGAATGAAAGTTCTTGAGCCAACAATATAAATTCTTGAAGTTTTAACATTTTAAATCTTTAAATCAAGAATGAAAGTTCTTGAGCCAACAATATAAATTCTTGAAGTTTTAACATTTTAAATCTTTAAATCAAGAATAAAAGTTCTTGAGCCAACAATGTAAATTCTTGAAGTTTTAACATTTTAAATCTTTAAACCAAGAATGAAAGTTCTTGAGCCAACAATTTAAATTCTTGAAGTTTTAACATTTTAAATCTTTAAATCAAGAATGAAAGTTCTTGAGCCAACAATATTAATTCTTGAAGTTTTAACATTTTAAATCTTTAAATTAAGAATAAAAGTTCTTGAGCCAACAATATAAATTCTTGAAGTTTTAACATTTTAAATCTTTAAATCAAGAATGAAAGTTCTTGAGCCAACAATATAAATTCTTTAAGTTTTAACATTTCAAATCTTTAAACCAAGAATAAAAGTTCTTGAGCCAACAATTTAAATTCTTGAAGTTTTAACATTTTAAATCTTTAAATCAAGAATGAAAGTTCTTGAGCCAACAATATAAATTCTTGAAGTTTTAACATTTTAAATCTTTAAATCAAGGATGAGCCAACAATATAAATTCTTGAAGTTTTAACATTTTAAATCTTTAAATCAAGAATGAAAGTTCTTGAGCCAACAATTTAAATTCTTGAAGTTTTAACATTTTAAATCTTTAAATCAAGAATGAAAGTTCTTGAGCCAACAATATAAATTCTTGAAGTTTTAACATTTTAAATCTTTAAATCAAGAATAAAAGTTCTTGAGCCAACAATATAAATTCTTGAAGTTTTAACATTTTAAATCTTTAAATCAAGAATGAAAGTTCTTGAGCCAACAATATAAATTCTTGAAGTTTTAACATTTTAAATCTTTAAATCAAGAATGAAAGTTCGTGAGCCAACAATTTAAATTCTTGAAGTTTTAACATTTTAAATCTTTAAATCAAGAATGAAAGTTCTTGAGCCAACAATATAAATTCTTGAAGTTTTAACATTTTAAATCTTTAAATCAAGAATAAAAGTTCTTGAGCCAACAATATAAATTCTTGAAGTTTTAACATTTTAAATCTTTAAATCAAGAATGAAAGTTCTTGAGCCAACAATATAAATTCTTGAAGTTTTAACATTTTAAATCTTTAAATCAAGAATGAAAGTTCTTGAGCCAACAATTTAAATTCTTGAAGTTTTAACATTTTAAATCTTTAAACCAAGAATGAAAGTTCTTGAGCCAACAATTTAAATTCTTGAAGTTTTAACATTTTAAATCTTTAAATCAAGAATGAAAGTTCTTGAGCCAACAATATTAATTCTTGAAGTTTTAACATTTTAAATCTTTAAATTAAGAATAAAAGTTCTTGAGCCAACAATATAAATTCTTGAAGTTTTAACATTTTAAATCTTTAAATCAAGAATGAAAGTTCTTGAGCCAACAATATAAATTCTTTAAGTTTTAACATTTCAAATCTTTAAACCAAGAATAAAAGTTCTTGAGCCAACAATTTAAATTCTTGAAGTTTTAACATTTTAAATCTTTAAATCAAGAATGAAAGTTCTTGAGCCAACAATATAAATTCTTGAAGTTTTAACATTTTAAATCTTTAAATCAAGGATGAGCCAACAATATAAATTCTTGAAGTTTTAACATTTTAAATCTTTAAATCAAGAATGAAAGTTCTTGAGCCAACAATTTAAATTCTTGAAGTTTTAACATTTTAAATCTTTAAATCAAGAATGAAAGTTCTTGAGCCAACAATATAAATTCTTGAAGTTTTAACATTTTAAATCTTTAAATCAAGAATAAAAGTTCTTGAGCCAACAATATAAATTCTTGAAGTTTTAACATTTTAAATCTTTAAATCAAGAATGAAAGTTCTTGAGCCAACAATATAAATTCTTGAAGTTTTAACATTTTAAATCTTTAAATCAAGAATGAAAGTTCTTGAGCCAACAATATAAATTCTTGAAGTTTTAACATTTTAAATCTTTAAATCAAGAATAAAGATGTAAAGATTTTCTCAAAAACGATACAGCTGATTTCTATCATTATTATATCATAAGGCAAGTTCTGCATTTGGATACAAATTTAACTCGCCTAGGCTACTGGAGATATTTTCTTCAAACTTGATACTTAAGGTGATTCCCTAGAGGAGAAATTGAATTTTTTAGCTTTACAGCCGTTATGTAATATCTCATTTGTCTCGAAAAAGGCTCTATCGATTTTGATTAAAAATGTAATGAAAAATGTTTTAAGAATTTTGTATATATGAAAACTTATTTAAAAAAATATAATTTTTATTTTAATTTGCTTAGAAATCACATGGCTTTCTGTTTTAAGCTCCATTTTTATGCTTTAGTACACTCATAACATTAATTTTTAAAATTCTAAGTCTCTTAAACATAAGAGCAAGTTATTGCGACTAAGTCGTTCATTTGATTTGTGTTACCTATCACGTGCATTAAAATTTCCTTGGAGTGAAATTTGTATCTTCGAGCAATTGTAAAATGCTCAGTTTTCTAACGACTTGGCAATTGTTATCAAAACAGGTCTAAATTACATAGATAAAAACACTTACACAAGGAATTTTATCATGTTTTTATTTTCATTATCATTTTTTATTTAAAGTGATTATTAAATTAGGTCTATTAAAAGTCAAAATTTTCAGTGAAGTACATGACTTTGATGCAGGTTTGATGCAAAAAGTTTGCGGAGTTTAAAACATTTTTAGTCATTACCTTCCTTGCTTGCCCCACATACTGTGACGATGCATTTTTTGTTCCCATCATAAAACACATTCATACACACATCCTCCGCGTTTGAATATACAAAAACAAAAAACAATAATATTAACAGCAACTTGTTCGCATGATCACCATAAAAAAATATATTGTTCGTTTAACAGAATAATTGCAACTAAAATAATGATGTGAGGTTGACTGACTCATGCGACTGTATCGTGTGTAGGTACGACTGACTACTAAGTACTGATTGATGTGCTTCTGCTTCGTTGAGTCATGAATATTCAAATAATGCACGCCAATCGATTGTGAACAGAAGATCAGCTTAGTTGTTTGTCTGGAGCTTAATCCCAGACTGACGACTTCCAAGGCTAATCTCTATTCCTCTTTCAGATCAAAAATGAAATTCTTTTGGCCAGATTACAAGGAGAGCTATTTCATAGCTTAAAAAATGGATAAACTTTATTTAATTCAACTTGAAACTGATTATACAAAAACAAGAAAAATATTCAACGAATAAAAATGTGAACTTTCGAAAAATATTTTAAAGTGAAACAGCAGACAATGAAAATTGCTTAAACAAAAATCAAAACCTGCAACACGAAACCAAAGAAAAACAAATTAATCAAAATTTAAATTAAAAAATTAAAAAATTGTAAATAACCCCAAAACGAAATAAATTCGAAAATATTGATCGAAAAAAAAAAATAAAATAAAAAGTAATACATAATTCATAATGTCCGAAATGGAATTAATTGACAAATCAAATTCTGAATCCTTTCTTCAATATGGAAACGAAAAACCACCACCGATTGTTGTTGTGGTCGGCGATGGACGCAGTCGTGTGCGACGTGTCGTGCGAACCGCCACACGTCATGTGACTGTCGTAAGTTATTCGACGCGACACAAAGAGACCCGAACTCACACATCACATCATGTGACGACTGTAAGGTAAGTTTTTTTAACGTATACTATTGAAAACAACAACAACACAAAATTGTTGTTAATGAGAATGCATATTTTTTTAAATTGATATTGATATGGAATTGATATTGAGAGGCGTATTGCCATATCACTGGGACGAATATCCGATCCGCGATGACCGCATACCATGCAGTGGGAAATACCTGAGATAAATTTATATTCTACTCGATGCATAATTTTATTCTCATTTAAATTTATTGAAGCTGACAGGCTTTGTGTTCATGGGGGGTTTGCTTGAAACCGAGTGAGTTGTAATTAATTAATTAATTACACTTTAATCTCCAGTGTGATGTATGGGCTTTTTCCAGAGGAGTCATGTTTTCGCAAATATTTCTTTTAGTTGTTAACACAAATACATGCATCCATCATTTATTTATAACACTGTTTAAAAGTAAACACTATAAGAAGTAGTGACTTGCGGGCCTTCATTTATTCAAACAAAAAAAATATTAAATTAATAGAAAAATTACGTATACGCCGTGGATACCTCTTTGAAATTTTCAATCAAGCTTAAATAAAGCACCTTTTTTTTTAAAAACAATAATTATCAAACTATGTATGTGCATAGTTACATTACGTATAGAAAATTTAAATAGTATTATTACATCATTATAGTAAACAATTTTGAACATGCAGTAAAAAAATATATAAAGAATTTTTTTTTTCGAAAAGAGGGTAAAGTTTTGAATTTGATTATAGCCTTAAGAACTTAATTAACAAAAATTTAAAACATTTATAAAACCTCTTAAAAGAAATCATTCGAAATACAGGCTCATAGAGATTTTTGTTACAAAATATAAAAATATATTTAAATCAATTACGTATACGCCCCAGTAACCTGGAAATTTAAATATATTTAATACAACATAAAAATCAAATTTATATAAACATTTAAGAAACAAATACATTTGGGGCGCAATGGCTCATGGAGCACTAGGGGCTAGTCAATCTCAATTTTTTTGACATACACTTTTCTGTCGAAGCACTATTCTGTGAAGCACTATTAAAAGATTTTCCAGATCCCCGAGAAAAAAATGTTGGTTGTGTTTTAAGTTGGCAGGCGATAGGGTACTGCATTAAATATATATCCAGCTAGAACCTTCAAATTTATAAAGAATAAATGATAGATTTTTAACTTAACTTAATTATCACCAAATTTTTGTACGCAAAAATACTTCGGACGTATTATTAAGTATTTTACAGTAAAAAAAAACTAAAATTCAGTGAGTTTTTCGCTTAAAAAAAAACCGGTGTTAACCCCCCAACAACTCACATCTGCATTTTTATGTATGTACTTTTTTTTACTTTTAAGAAATCGACCACGAGATTTTGATTAAACTTGATATTACGATGATAAGAAAGATTAAAAAAGTAAAAAAGGGGTTCTCACAATTCTCCCGACTACAGCAGGCTTGGCCGATTTTTTTAACTTGGTTGATATCATTTTAAAAATTTTCCCCCACTTTTTTCTATTTTTTAAGACCAAAAAAAAAAGGTACCTGCCATACAACCATTCTTTAAAACGGCACCTAGAATTTTGATACAAATTTTTATGTTTCGCTTAATTTTTACGATAAATAATTCAATAACAAAATTTTGGAATTAAGATATTACTGACAGTACCTTACATAGAGCCTTTTTTCGATGTTTGACTTTTCATTAACGGTATAACGGATTTTGACGAAAGTTCTTATATAGATGCTTCTAAAAATTTGTGTGTAGAATCCCTTAGCGAAATGGTTAGTTTGGACTGTCTTGCAAAGGGTCTTGAATTTAATTCGTAGCCGGTGCAAAAAAGTTTTCCAGGGTGTGCTACCTCTTGCGAGAAATTCCTCCAAGAGTATCATATAACTTTTGCCTTCAACACAATATCAACAAAAGTGCTGCTCATTAGCCGTTCGGAATCGGCAGAAAATTTAGGTCCACTTCATTTCCCCAAACACGCTACAGAAATAGTCAAATGTTATAGGTTATAAACCTAGTAGGTTCTCTATGAACCGTCATGGCCTCTAATTTATTTATTATTCGAAAGAGTTTAAAAAATATTGCATATTAAATCTTTTTTATGTGTATTTTGAAATTTAATTTTTATTTGCACTAGAATAAAAACTTATTTTATTGATTCTTATAGCGGTCCTATGCTGATGAAGACACTTTCTCATACAATTTTGTTTTCGTTTTTTTTTTCATTTAATTTGTATTTATTAACATTTATTTAATTAAAACTGTTAGACATTTTTTCAACAATATTGACAGAAATGTTCTCAACGAAGAATATGCAGCTCTTCCATCTTTCTCGAACGAAGCTTGACCTACTTTTCAACAAGACATTTCTTTAGCTTATACTACTGAATCTAGCAACAAGTTTGAATTTTCAAAAATTTACCAATCTAATGTAGTTGAAAGCATACTCTCTGTTAAGTCCAATGCCTTCGGAATAGATGGTGTCCACCCTAAATTTCTTAAGATAATATTGCCTCATATAACTTTTGCCTTCAACACAATATTAACAACAAATGTGTTTCCCAAAGTATTGAAGAAAGCCAAAATCAAACCCGATTCTAAGAACTTCCTTTTTTGTCGAAAGCTGTTTTCATATATAATGTTTTGTTAACCTTCCGGAGTACCTCAAGGTTCTATCTAGAGGCCATGCTGTTTTCAAGGAATACCAATTGTTCTATTCAGCTTTATGCAGATAACGCTCAACTACATATAAGTTGTCCCCTACGACTTATTGAAGATTGTGTAAGCTGAAATAAATCTGATCTTGAGAACCTTACTAAATGTTCGTTTACTTAACTTGAAAAAGTTAATATACTTACTCGTATTGGTATTACAAAAAAAAACTGTGTCCACATTTTACTTTCCGCCAGTTGTCCTTTATAATGCATGTATCGAATATGTCTCTACTGCAAAGAATTTTTGGAATGACTTTTAATAATACATTGACTTGCAATAACCATATTAGTTTAGCCGTAGGAAAAGTTTATGGCGTACTTCGCTCCTTACGGACATCTTAATACTACACCCCAATAAAAACTCAAATTATTCTCGTTAAAAAATTCATAATTACAGTTTTTGTCTATGGATGCGAAGTTTATGGAAAGTGTGATGCATTCTGTAAAAATAAAATGCACGACTGGGTCGTACGAACTTGCTCCTATGTAATAGACTAGGAATTTTAAAAACGAATGTTATTAGAGAAAACTGTTCATAAGGATAAAATAATTTTTTTTAAATTCTTTTAGTAGTGAAAGACAAAAAAAATGCAATGGTTTCTTAAAAAATAAGCAAAATTTATAAAAGATTTTTAAGAAAAAAAATTGGTACGCCAACTTTAAGTTTTTATCATTGTACGAATGAAAATTAAATTTCCAAAAATGATTTTTTTTTTTTCAAAATTCAAAAAATATTTTTTTTTAAGTTTTGAAATGCAATATTTTTTAAACTTTTTAGGAGCATCTCTTTAAAACAATTTCATTAAAATCCGTTATGTCGATAATAAGTAATTCAAAATTTAAAAAAATGGTTCTATGGTAGGTACACGCTGTAATATCTTAAGTTCAATTTTTTTTTATTAAATTAAAGATCGTAAAAATTAATTGAAAGAGAATTTTTTTTTCAAAATTCTAGGCGCCGTTTTCGAGAGAAATACGGTTTTTGAAAACCATTTTTTAAAAAATGTATGGTGGGTACCTTTATTTTTAGGTAAAATAATTTTTTTTTTACATCTTGTAGATTATATTGAGAACTTTTATTTATCAAGTTTACAAAAATCTAGCATGGGATTTTCGAAATACATATTTTGTTTTGAAAAAAAAATATTGATTTTTTTATTTTAAATCCAAAAAAATTTTTTTTGAAAATTTGAATACACAATTCTATTCAAGTTTTTGGGGAGCTTTAGCAAAAAAAAAATGATCAAAATCGGTTGTACCGTTTTTGAGAAAATCAAAAAAATAAAATGCACGACTGGGTCGCACGAACTTGCTCTTATGTAATAGACTAGGAATTTTAAAAACGGATGTTATTAAAGAAAACTGTTCATAAGGATAAAATGAATTTTTTTAAATTCTTTTCGTAGTAAGAGATAAAAACAGAATGCTATGCAAATATGAATTTATGCAGGAACAAAAATTATAAGTCGTTGTAGTGGTTCCTTAAAAAAGTAAGCTTTTATGTATAAAATTTTTAAAACATTTTTAAGAAAAAATTTTGGTACGCCAACCTTAAGTTTTTATTATTGTACGAATAAAAGTCTAATTTCCAAAAAAAAATACTAAGCCGTTCTTGAGATATCAAATTTTTCAAAAAAAAAAAAAATACTTTTTTTTTCTAAAAATTGAAAAAATATTTTTTCTTAAGTTTTTAAATGCAATGTTTTTCAAACTTTGTTGGAGCTTCTTTATAAAAAAATTCGTTAAAATCCGTTATGCCGATAATGAGTAATTCAAAATTCGAAAAAATCGTTCTATGGTAGGTACAGTCAGTAATATCTAGACTTCAATTTTTTTTTTATTAAATTATAAATCGTAAAGATTGATCAAAAGAAAAAAAATTTTAGCAAAATTCTCGGAACCGTTTTCGAGAAAAATACGATTTTCGAAAACCATTTTTTAAAATTTGTATGGAAGGTACCGTTAGTTTTAGATAAAACAAAATTTTTTTCTCAAATCTTGTAGATTATGTTAAGAAACTTTTATTTGTCAAGTTTGAAAAAAATTGCATGGAGTTTTCGAAATATTGAGTTTCCAAAAAAAATTTTGAATTTTTTTTTTAAAATCCAAAAAACAAAAATTGAAAATTTGAATATGTAATAATATTCAAACTTTGGAGGAGCTTTGGCATAAAAAAAATGATTTAAATCGGCTGTACCGTTTTTGAGAAAAACAAAAACGAAAAAAATAGACCCAGGGGGGCTACCAAAAATAACAATTTTTTGTAATTTTTTTTCAACCATTAGCTAGTTTTAACCAAATGAAATTTTTCAAATTTTTTTTTAAAAATTCTGTGGGACAGTTTTTAAGAAAAAAAATATTTATGAAATTTCGAAAAAAAATCGTATGGCAGGTACCGTTATTTTTGGTCTTAAAAAAAAACAGAAAAAAACGTCCGGGGGAGGAAAATTTAACACCCATATCTACCAAGTTTGAAGAAAATCGGCCGAGCCGTTTAGGCTGTAGTCGAACCGACAGACAGACAGACAGAATTGCCGGACACACTTTTTTGGTCTTCGCTATCATCGTAATGTCAACTTTGACCAAAATCTCGAGTTCGATTTTTTTTTACGAATGCATAACTTGCCTTATAGTACCTAACCTATAAGTCGCAAGTAAAACTGGTTATTTGGGGGGTTACCCTCAATAACCATTTTTCGTAAAATTTTCAACCATTACCTAGCTTTAACTAAATGAAAGTTTTTTGTATTTTTATTTGTTAAATCTGTCGGAACAGTTTTTGAGAAAAAAAAAAAATATTTTTGAATTTCGAAAAAAAAAATCATATGGCAGGTACCGTTATTTTTGGTCTTACAAAAAAAAAAAGAAAAAAATGTGTGGGGGGGGGAAATTAAAAATGATATCTACCAAGTTTGAAGAAAATCGGAAGAGCCGTTTAGGCTGTAGTCGAACAGACAGACAGACAGACAGAATTGCGAGACCCACTTTTTTAGTCTTCCCTATGTCGTAATGTCAACATCTCGAGTTCGATTTTTTTGGTACCTATAAGTCGCAAGTAAACGTTAATGTTGAGTTAATGTTGCCCTTTACGGCCATTGTAGTTTTGATAGAATGTCTCATTTTTCAAAGTTAGTGTGTGATTTCGAATTTGATAACTTGCTTAAATTTCGCTAACCATGCTCTTCAACACACTCAAAACCCAACAACCTTTTTCCGTTTTCAATCGAATTATGTTCTGTACAACAGCGCAGATTCTTCAAACGCGGTTTTCTTGTTTCACATCTGAAAATCGGTTCTTCATTTTCCCTATCCGTTTCTGAAAAAATCTTCCACGACATATGAGGGACATTGCAGGTAAGAGGAAATTAAAAAAAAACTCAATACATGTCTTTTCGCGGTTGTTAACACTTGATGTTTTTAACTTTTCTTATAAAACGCAATTCGGAAACTTAAAAATATCACACGACCATCTTGTTTTCGCTGTTTGACTTACAATTATTTAAACAAAAATAGAACTTATAGGAAGGTTTTTATAATACAAACTCTATACACTACTGAAATAAATCAGCCAAGTAAAAGACTTAGCACTATTATTGGACTTGTTGAATTATTGATTCACATTGGATTTTTGTCAAAAAATCGATGTAAGATGAACTGAATTTAACAAAAATTGCGTATTGACCAGGTCCTCACAGTCAACTGATGAGTCCATGTGAGATCACCGGGACGAAACCCAATTTTTGTGGACTAAAGGCCAAAAAAGCTATTTTGAAAAAATAGAACTTTTTTTTTATATACTATCAGAATTGGTCGAAGAAAGCTTATAGCAAGTTCCGTCTTTCGACCAATGGTTTGCCAACACAGAGAACTGTGTTATACCACCGGCTCATTATTTAGTGCAGTGTTAGTTGTTAGTAGGCAAACTCTATTACAATATTAATACTGACACAAGAAAACATGAAAAATAAACAAATAATATTACGTAAGAACAAAACAATAACATAACATGAAACAAAGAATATTTAGGAGCGTGGACCACTGGTTTTGAGTAGGTTTTTTAATTTACTTTTATTTATATTAAAATCAAAAATATTTGAATTCCAATTTACAAGTCTACCCATACGTGTCAAGGGCTCATGCATGCCATAGTTGGTCCTATGTGTTGGGACCTTAATCATATCGAGGCCTCGAAGATTATAACCTCCTCCCCGATAATTAAAATAAACCGAACATAAAAGATCTGGTGCATCTGTGACGCCTGTTATTAATTGGTGGAAAAATACTAAATCATTGTTTGTTCTTCTTTGTTCCAAAGTTTGCATCTGAAGAATAGATAATCGTTGGTCATAAGAGAAGACATACGAAGGATCACTCCATTGAAGTCCTTTCAAGGCAAAACGAGTAAAGTTTCTTTGCACAGATTCTAATCTCTCAATATGAATATCATAAAGAGGAGTCCAAACCTGCGATGCATACTCAAGATGGGGACGCACCAAGGAGTTGTATAAAGCCCGGGTAACACTGGGATCAAGAAATTCTTTAGACCAGCGCTTAATAAACCCTAACATCGAATTGGCCTTATTCACGATTTTATTAATATGAGCAGAAAAATCTAAATTGGGTGTAAAAAGAACTCCAAGGTCCCTTACATATTCATGAGAGTAAGGAGAACGTTTTTTAGAAAAAGTCATAGTTTGACATTTTGTCGGGTTGAGGTTCAGACTGTTCTTTTCACACCACAAGGCAAAATGGTTAATATCATCTTGCAGTAGAGCCCGATCATTTGAAGATACTATATTTTTATAAATCTTCATATCATCTGCAAAGATTAGAATTTCGCTATTGCGAACACACAGAGGAGCATCATTAATAGCCAATGTAAAGAGTAGTGGTCCCAGATGGCTTCCCTGCGGAACACCTGATTTGGCAATAAATTCTCTTGAGTATGAATTTCTGAATTTGACTTGATATAACCTATCTTCAAGATATGAAGATATCCACTTGATGAAAGGTGGTGGAAATCCGTATGAGTGAAGTTTAAACTTGATAATCTCATGAGACAGTTGATCAAAAGCTTTCGAGAAGTCAGTGTATACACAATCAACTTCTTGACAACTTTCTAGAGAGTTTAAACATTTATTCAAAAAGACAACAAGATAAGTAACAGTAGAACGTTTTTCCATAAAACCATGTTGTTGGTTGCAGATAATAGTTTTACATATAAATGTCAAACTGTCACATACATACAACTTGTTCGAACAACTTCGGAATGCAAGAAAGTTTGGAAATTGGTCTATAGTTGGTAATATTGGCTTTATCTCCCTTTTTAAATACTGGCGTTAAAAATGTTTTCTTCCAAACTGCAGGGAATTTACCTAATTTCAAGGATAGAACAAAAATATTACGCAGAGGAAGAGCTAAAACAGACTTACATTTCTTCAATAAAGCGGGTGGTATTCCATCGGGTCCAATAGAATAGTCGTCTTTTAAGTGTGACAGAAAATCCAAAATTTTGTCATGATCTATTGTAATATTATTAAATGATACCTGAGGACAATTTTGTAGGAATTGAAAATAGTTATCGTCAACAACAACAGGGGAATCAATGAAGGATTTGCTAAAATTATTAACTTGATATCGTAAATGTTCAAAACATATTCAATTTAAATTGCTCGCACTAGCATTCTAAGGCCTCTTATGCAAATCACCCTGTATATATTCAAAAACACCGATTATCATTTCTAAAGAATAAACTGCGGCGCCAATGAATGAATTAGCTACAGCTCGTCAATCTGTTACGAACAAATTCCTCAAAAAAAAATTATTTATGAAACGAAAAATACCTTTTCCCATAAACACCTATAACTAAATAGTACTTTTCGTGACTAACTCATTTGTTAAGTGAGCTTTCGAAAAAATGTTCACTTTAATTTTCATGGTAATGCTAATTCCTCTATAAATGCAATGTGTTCCAATTTTCCAATTCTAAAGCAGCACAGAGACTATACTTGCAGTTGATTGGAGTGTCATTTGGTCGTTCCTAATGATGTTGCTATCAGAATAATGATCTGTAGACTCTATCTAAGTTCTGATATAATAAAGCAAATATGCACGTGACATTTAAATGAATAACTGATCAATCGTTATGGAAGATTTTTTTTTATTTTATAAATGGACATCAACTCTATAATATTATTTTTTTTCAGCTTGAATTAAATTTAAAAATTGATTTTCATTGGCTTTTGTATTTGTTGGATAAACTTACTCAACTAAGAATAAATATAAATATTTTATATAAAAATTCGAACTAACTTAAAAATTTATTTATTTCTTTCGTTTTAGGTAAGCGAATTCCCATGACATATATAGTGACCAATATATTCGTATTTTTTGGTAAAACTGCATTAAGACATGTCAATTAAAGAATTGCTTCTTCTGATATGCCCAAGTTGACATATCCATATCTGGATCTTGTGTGGTAAGATGTTATAACTTTTTTATTAGAACGCTCACAGCAAGAGTTAAAGACTTTATGAATATGATTGGATATTTGAACTTTTCGTGTTTAATTTGGTCATCCAAAACCTTGCTCGTTAGTAATTTAAATGGGATGCTGACATAATAGTGAAAAAAATATTTTTCGTTTAGATCTTAATTTTGTTTGTATTGAAATATTTAGAACAAAAAAGTCAGTCGAAATTCATTAAAACCCCACGATTTCTTTTATATTCTTACTACTTAGTTATGGATATCTTTTTTTTTAAAAAATGTAGATATTCCAAGTTTATGTTTATTATTATTTCCACTTCTCAATTTTACAGCGAATATGTTCACTAATTGGCAGTGGTAAAAATTAACAGCTTTAAATTTATTTTATTGTGTAAAGAACTTTTATTTATTCGTTTAATTTAAGAATTTTCAATAATATTAAAATAAAATAAACAATAGTTTCCTGTTTTCGTGACCTTTTTTTAATTGATAAAATATCCTAAAGTGGGCTTAAATATAGCTATAGGGTGTGCTTATACTCTTGTGGTGCATATACTTAAAAATGGCATATTTATACTTTTTTAATTTCCTAAATGAGTAAAACCAAAAATCGTCCGATCTATTGCTGACCAAGAACTGAAGCTAGTTGACCTTTTTTATGCTCCTAAAGACCTTTCAGGTGGTAAACATTTTTGCGAATATCCCACAAATGGGGTGCCAAAAATCGTGCGTGACGTTGCAAAAGTTTAAGCCTTTTCTATCGCTGACCAATTTCTAAAACTAGTTGACATTATTTTGACCAATTAGATGGTATAATTTTCTTATGAATATCCCATGTATGTGGTGCCAAGATCCCAGAGCCTTTTTCTAATCCTCCTTTGATATTCTTTATTAAAATTCTTAAAAAAGACTGTTTAACAAAAAAATAAAAAATATATATATACAAAAATACCACCACCACCACCAATGTCGAGAGATAACCTCTTCAAACTTCTTTCAAACCGCAGCTCAGTGGTGAAAGGATTATCAAACATGGCCCACTTAGGTGAGTAAACCTCCCAAACTGACTTTAAAGCCTCAATTCAGTGGGATTATGATCGTAAAAAATGGCCCTTTTTCCACTTAGGAGAGTAATCCTCTCAAAAAGAAACCCAGTGTCAGTAAGCGACAACTTACGCCGTCTGGGTCAATCTACAAGAATATCATGAGTCAAAAATCGCAAAAAATATTGTGATTTATCAGACATGGCAAAAACTTCCAAATAGAAAAATGGTACCAATGTTGTTTTTTCTTTAAGGCGAAGTATTAGGTTTAACATAATGAAGAGCTGGAATTGGAGCTTCAGCCAGAGTAGCTGCTGTACATATTTCTAATATTTAAAGTTTTTATGAATTTATCAACCAAAAACAATATATGAAGAATTGGAGAGAGCTTCAAGCCCAATTCAACCTTATTTTAACCTTCATCGAGCGGTTTGACTAGTTGGATTGTGAAACTTCAAAAAGGCTGCAAGCTTAAGTTAAAAGAAGCCTGAAGAAGAGTAAAAACAAACCCGAAAAGTTACAGCTATATTGATTATTGAAAATCAATATTATTTAATATTGGGGGCTATCGTGAACAAAATTTCCTTCGAAAATTGGAAAGGTCAATACTTCTGCACTGTTCATTGTAAGCTGGCGACTGGCCTTTTTAAATGAGAGCCAAAGTCACTATGAAACTTAATTCCCAATAACAATAAATTCCAAGGGAAACTTTCGACATTATTCGAGATGACAATTTTGAAAGTTGGGAACAATTCCCAGGGAAATTTTATTCACGATAGGCCCCATTGACTCGAAGTCCACTTAAGGAAATATCATATACTTACTTAAGCTAACGAGTTGAGGGTTTAAGGAAATTTAGATTAGAGGTTTCTTCTGACGGAGGGAATATTGTCGTTGAAGTCGAGAATGTGCTGAGCACTGTTGTCTAAGCGTAGTATTTTAGTAATGGGAATTGTTGGTGCAGTGTGTAGAAAAGCGAAAGAAGAGAACAGATCTTAGGTTGCATGGATTGGTGTTGAAAAAAATCAATTCAAGAAGTGCCGGAGAATCGATGGAAACAGTTACTATTTGGGGGACAAAGATTATGTCAGCAACAACAAAGCGTTTGGAGAGGATGTGTAAGTAGATTAATTGCAGTTAATCTTCATCTTCAAAGAGCTCCGGGTCTTGAAAAACAAAAAGCCCATTTGTTAAAGGTCATACTTGAAATCGTCCATTGAACGATCCAGAAGGTAATTTAATATCCAAAGAATAAGAGTTTTATAGATACCAAACTCACGCATTTTCGATAAAAAAGTCTGGTGCCAAGTTATATCAAATGCCACAAGGTACAGAATTATTCCGTTCTTCGGTGAGGAATACCATCAGATCACCGAGGTATTGGGTTTATGGCAGGGTGCTTTTATCAAGAGCGTACTGTAAAAAATAGAACATATTTTACGTAAAGAGAGAGCGATTACCATGCATCAAACAGCATCGTTAAAGCCGGTCAATAGCATTAGTTTCAATTTCAGTTTATTAAAGCTTAATTTAAAATTGTATATTAAGAAATGGTTCTTTTTTAGTACAATAGTTTGTGTAAAAAAATAAAAAATAAATTTGGTGGTGTGACAGCTCGGAGTGAACCAGGACCTAGTGACTTACAACTCTCAATCATTCCTGTAAGCGTGTTACCAGGAACGGAGGGGACCTACAGTTTTCTGTCGATTCCGAACGGCTAATGAGCAGCACTTTCCATGACAAGAGAAACTCTTGGAGAATTTGTCAATTCCTCGCAAGAGGTAGTACACCCCTGAAAAATACTTTCTTTGACAATAGTTTGTATAGTCAAATATTATTAGTTCTCAAAACAAGTAATTTGTTGTACCTTCATATAAAGCCTTATAGCTTCTACAGTTTTTGTCCGATTTAATTTTAATTTAATTTTTGTACGAGTTTTATTGCAAAAATATTTTAAAAATTATCTGTGCTTCATCAAGAAGTAACCAAAGTCAATTTTTCTTTCTATTTTTTTTGTGGTGATTTTTTGTCCGATTTAAACAAAATGAATATCGTTGGAAAGACAAAAACTATACCTTTTTACCGCGTACAGTATACGGTTGAAAAATTAAACATAACTCAGTTTTTTGCATATATCTCGAAAGCGTTTCTTTATAGAAATAAAAAAAACTGGTTGCCATTTTCGTCAATTTAGTCTAAAAGAAAAACAATTTGTGGAAGGTTAATTTCGAGTGAACTAATAACCTATAAATCAGCCCTATCACGAATTCCATCGTAATCGGAAATTTTTACGAATCCCGAAAAAAAGCTATCACCAAATCCGTTCGTAATGACAATTTGTATGAAATTTTCCACTACGATGGATTTTGTGATAGTTTTTTTTCGGGATTCGTAACAAGTTTGCGATTACGATGGAATTCGTGATAGGGCTGAATATAATTTGACAATTTGTAAAATTTGCATGAGAAAAAAAGACAATTTGCAATTGGATTGGTAGACTATGCCAGAAAAAATTAGTTTTAATTGTAATGGGAAAAATATGAATTGAAGTGATCATTAATAAACATTTTTCCAAATGAAATTAACCAATTGTTATGAATGAAAAATTTGTTTATACATTTTGGATATTCTTAATAAAAAAAAAAAAAAATTTCATGTCGAAAAAAATTATCGTAAAGTTTTTAATACGCAATCATCATAAACTTTTCTATCAGACCTACTGTATTGCGTCCATTTGAATGTCCTTTTCGTTGGATTTGAAATATGCTTTCGGACAACTCAATACAAGTTGTCTTGGATGGTTTCAAATTTAATATAAATTTAAAAAAAATGCAGGCATGCCGTAGGGCTCCGTTCAGTCTGCAACTCTTTTTCCAATATTCATCAATGACCTCCTGTGTTTGATTTAGAATAAGAGACATACATAATTTATTTTGCTCTCTTAAAACGGAGTCGTTCTATTTATCTTATAGGAAACTATTTCCTAATTTAATTTACATTTAAATTCAGTTGCATTAAATTTGATACAAAAATCAATTGATAAACAAGACGATCTCATTTTTGACAACCTAAAAATCAGTGCTGCAATAAATTTGTCTTTGCAGATGTCAGTGATATGTCAAAACGACACATTATCAGTCAAAGACAGCGACAAGACTTTAGAATACAAAATGTTTCTACGTTTTTAGGTCAAAATTTTACAAAGGCTTTGCTTAAAGAAGTTTTACTTCTACCACGCGTACGTCAGCACACACAATCTTTTTTATTGATTGGCTTAATCAAAAATATCAAACCCCGATTTATGTAGAAAATGTGGTTGAAATTTGGATTTTTTTTAAATTTTCTAAAAAAATTTCTAAAGTTTGAATTCACTTTTATCTTTCAAAGGAAAACCAAATTCTAGCACCGAAAAAAACTTTTTAGTAAAAGAAAATCAGTATGTGAAATTCTTAAGGAGCATAAATAACTCCAAAGTACGGAGACAAATATTTTAATTTTGTTGTTAGCACATGGGAATTTATGTAAAAGAAAAATGAAAAAATGGTTCTAACCGATTTTTCTTCAAAAATACCTTATTAACATTCAATTACTTTTTTTTTTAATTTTTGGCATTTAAGCTATGTATTTTTGAAATGTTTCATGTCAAATATTGTTCCAGCAATTCTATAATGTATTCCACAACTAAGATCCTCGACAATTCTATCCAGCTTCTTTCACAATATCTGTATAGGGCTAGGGCTTATATCCGGTGATTGCGGTGGCCATGATGTTATGACTTGTAAGATTTTTTCGTCTTCTCTGATTTAGGTAGGGTTGTTGTCTTGTTGAAATTCGAATCATTCGCCAATCAAACTTAGTCCAGAAATCAAAGCGTTTTCTCCCAATATCCCACTCTAATTGAAGAGAAATATCCCCAGACCATCACAGAATCACATCCACGCTAGACGGAGTAGGAACCATACAGTCTGGTAGCACTTTTTGTTCAGCGCAGCGTCGAACGAAAACCCTCCGTCTTGCGCCAGATACCTCAAACTTGGGTACATATATACTTTGTTACAATCTTCTTCCGTAGTTTCTATGATTTTTGGCCCACTCTTACCATTTCATCTTGTTTTGTGGTCAAAAGAAGGTTTCCGAACTCAACTCATCCAAATAGTTTGTCATCTCTTTGCTTCCGTTTAACGACGTCAAGAAAAGCGGCTGAGTCCTTGTTTTATTTATTTCGGCACCTATTTTCGCCTATTTCGTTTGATTGTTGGTATACTTTTAGCAGATCCTCGTGTTTATTTGTGTACATCTAGCTCGTTCTGACTGTGGTTTATCTCCAAGAAGTCCGGCTTGAGCATGCAGCTTAATGGATAATTGAATGCAGCCCATCGATATCTGCAACTGCGAAGCACCTTCCAGCTGCGATTTACCTTCTTTAATAAGAGTGATGTTGGCAAAACGTTTTTCAATTATGGGTTTCGCAAATTTACTTATTTTGAATGAGTTGGTTACTCAAAAGGTGAAGAATTTCAAATAAATACTTCTAAATTCCAAAAGTGGTTTTTATATAAAAAAAAGTTGCAATCCAAGGTTACAGTTTGTCAGATTTAAAAACCTTTTTTATATACGGAGTCATAAAAAATTGTTTAATCAACAATTAAAAGTCATACAAATGTATGACCATGAGAATCCAAAATACTTCTCAATAATCCATAAAATCGGTTTGTCCATATTTATAAACAAAACGCCCTTTAAAAAAGAATCCAATAAGGTAAGCAAAATCCATTCTTTAATTCATAAAATCAACCCCAAGCAGGAATGTAGTCAGTTGACTACGTCGTCGTCGGTGGTACTCAAATTTTTGGCCTACAGTGTACATATTTTACCATCTAAAAGTATGCAACAAAAAAGTAAAACTGTAACTCCAAACACAATCTTCATTCGCCAAGAATTTCATTACATACTTTCAGGCATACTTGTCAGCTAATTACTATACATTATGGTTTGTGCATGCGCTGTTCATAAATTCCCTTAAAAATTCCCCATTCATTTAGAAGTTTATTAAATTCAACATCAGTTAGTTTGACAAAGCAAAAACTAAATAACACTATCACCCCTCCTTAGTTAGCCAGCTTAACTCCGTCTGATTTACTTTAATTAAAAGAGTAAACATAAAAGAAAGCACTATCATGTCCGTTTTGCATAAAATATCTCCAAGACACACCCCCAACCGTCGTTCTTTCTTCATTGCCCTCTTTTCCCCTCGGGGGGAATGAAGATTATTTAAGTAAATCCTTATACGTCCTCTTAGTCTCAGCACGACAAAAACATCAGAGAACACAGAAAATGCAAATCGAAAAAAGGTGCAAAGAAAACCACGTCTTTCTATCTTAACATCATCATCAGCATGAACCATCTTCCATGTATACCAACCACTGGAGTCATCATCCAGAGAACCAGGAAAGTCACAGACACAGGAAGTTAAGCTAAAACTAAAGACTGTAGTGAAATGTACGATAGTGATACAAGGTCCTGATTTGAGTCCTTTAGGGCATCTTTTGAAACACTTGCATAAATTTAAGTAATACACTCTCCTGCTCTTCCTTTCTTGTATCAGAGATTTAACTCGGATTCCGTTTTGCATCCTTTTAGATGACTGCTCGGGAAGAGGAGAAGATTTCTTACTTCCTTTGAATCCACTCCCTGAGGGTCCTTCTTATCCCTACAAATCTGGAAGCTTGCTATACAACGATGTTGGACTGTGAATGAATATTAAATGTCATCCTTTTTCGGGGATTACTTATAAAGAACAATGTGTGTGTGTGTGTGTGAGTTTAGTGTTATCGTGCCAAGAAGAAGCGATATTTTAATTGGGTCGGATTCAGGACGCTCTGCCACAATTTACGATGTAATTTTAAATTTTGTCTTACATATGAGTAGGTACATCCATTGGAAGGATATTTTCCATTTAACGACTAACACATCAATCTGCAAAAATGAGCACATTTGCATTCTCAGTGTTTTGTATGCGAGTAGTCTTTAATTATTCTCATGGCCGGAACAGGAATATATTTCCAGCTCGAAAGTGTTCCTTTTGCGGCTTTAATTGGTTTACTCAGGTGATGGTAGGTAATGCTGATGATGACGATGATGATAGCAACAGGAAAAACAAACCAGGGAATAAATTTGCATCCAGGGAAATGCATGATGCATTCTTTTGTTAATTTATAGACATGGGGAGAATTATTTGAAAGGATCCTCTATCTATCCTCTATTCCAAAAACTCAAGCCGAAAGGCACAATTCCTCACATCACTCAGGCAAAACATCTGCTCCTGGGTGTGGTTAAAAATTTCTTTCTATTTGCCAGTGTTGTTTTTGTAATTTTGTTGGCAGGTAGTTGAATATTTATAATAATCACTCAGCATATTTTTGGGCATTTAGCCAAAGACTCAAAGAGGTCCTTTCAAAAATTTTTCAACAAAATTGGAAAACTAACAAGAAAAAAAAAAAATAAAACCAATCGAAATAACTAGAATGTCTAAGGACATTCTAATTGTTTTTTTTTTTTGTTCTCCTGTTCGTGTGCCATATTCGAAGAGTATTGGATATGTGTTTGAGGATATTCGATACGGGCCGCCTTCGTCCTACATTGAAAGACTTATGCAATATATGTTACGAGTATATCTATAGTGTATATCTTTTGAGATATGACAGCTGAAGGACCTTATGGTGCCATGTCGTTTTGAAGTTACAAACTATGCTAGAAATTCTTTTGAATCCGAGTTTTGGAATTTATTATGTAATAAGGATGGCATTTTTGAATTGTGTTCACACTTGCTCTAGAGGGAAAGAAAGTATTTATTTCGTCCCAAAACAAATTTTTAGAGGACATAATTAATTCTAACATGATGATGGAGAAGTCCAAAGATGTGGGTTTCGTCTTAGCGTACAAGTTTTCGTTCCAAGATTCATTTTCTTGTTCTTCGGATGGAGAGCGTATGATAAGCTCATTAAATTCTGATCTCGACAGCATTGTCTATTGGGGATTAAAAAACCTACCTATGTGAATTTAACGATTCAAAAACTCAATGCTGTATGCTGTCCTTGAAGCGAAATCTTGCCCTTGTGCCACTTTTCATGAGCGGCACTTGCATTGAGGAAACCAAACATCTTTCAGTTCTTGGTATGTGCATACCAGACCACCTTGTGTGTAATGATCATATATATTCGACATCGCCAAAAACGCTGCTAAGTTCTTAGGTTTCCTCCAACGATGCAAGAAATTTGTCACCCCTTTTGATCTTCCAATAACCCACTTGAGTCTTTTAGATAGAATTCAAAAGAGAGCTTTGCAAATGACAGAAGATAGAAGTATAACAGAAGCATTCGTAATCCTAGAACACCGACGCAATGTTTCATGTAGAGCTTTGTCAATCGCCATTGATTCAGTCTTTGTGACCCGTTCACCAAAAAGATTGATTGATTGCAATCACAATAGACCAAATCAATCAATCCTAATGTCAATCTCCTGCCACTGAAACCGATGAATATAAAGTGAACGAAACGAACGAAAAAACGGTATTTTTCGTTAATTAAACTTGGTCTCAGTCATTTCACAATACCAAATAGGAATGGAAATGGAACGGAATATGTATTATTCATTTTATTTGCAATGGAAGATGGCGTGAATGAAGTCGAAAAGAAGTAGATAAAGCCAAACTTTCGTTCAAGAATTGGAAAAATTTATTTTAGTTGAACCATTGTATATATATTTGAATAGTACTATCATGAATAGGAACGCGACTAGGCGAACCAAGCGGCACCATAATTACTAAATTAGCAGAGATGCCTATGGCAGAGTTTTAACAGATAGACAATTAATACATGACAGTGACAGCAATAGGAATACTGTATATAAAATAGGAGAACAAAGGCACATACTATGTACATTGGAGTAGAATGTAGGTGTGTGTGGGGATTTGGTAGTTGTTATTTTCTGTAGGCAAATATTTTCAAGGTCAATACTTTCAATACTTTTTTGGCGATTACGTATTTTTTGAGATAGAAGAAAATTATTTCTGTGCATATTGTCGTCTGAGTTATATCTTGTTCAAAAGAGCATTTTTGGCGAAATTTAGTTAAAAATGCAGTTTTTATAAATCAAACATGCTCTTTCGAATGGTGTACTCCATTTCTTTCCATCTCTTTTAGTTTTTAAGTTATGAAGAACAATTATGTTCAATAAAGCACTTTATTAAACATTTGAGTTCGACTACAGCTAAACGGCTCGGCCGATTTTCTTCAAACTTGGTAGATATGGCTTTTAATTTTTCCCCCCCGGATGTTTTTTTCTTTGGAATTTTTTTTTCGAAATTTCATAAATATTTTTTTTTCTCAAAAACTGTCCCACAGATTTAAAAAAAAAAAAACAAAAAATTTCATTTAATTAAAGCTAGGCATTGTATATATACAATGAGCTAGGTAATGGTTGAAAAAAATTTTACAAAAAATTGTTATTTTTGGTACCCCCCTTGGGACAATTTTTTTTGTTTTCGATTTTCTCAAAAACGGTACGACGGATTTTGATAATTTTTTTTGCTAAAGGTCCCTAATAGTTTAAATATTATTGTGTATTCAAATTTTCCAAAAAAATATTTTTTGGATTTTTAAAAAAAATTTAAAATTTTTTTTTTGAAAACTCAATATTTCCTCAAAACTATCTTCGAAGAACAAAAATTATTATTTGTGTTGTTTTCTTAAAAATATAAGCTTTTATATACAAATATTAATAAAAAGAAACAAATTTCAGCCTCGGAACAGTTTTCGAGAAAAATACGATTTTCGAAAACCCTTTTTTGAAAAAATATCAAGTAACTTACGAAAAAAAAATATTTTCACGCGTATACAAATTTTCCTTTTTCCAAAAAATGTTCATACTTTTTTGAAAATTTTAATATTATGAAGTCTTATATATTTATAATATTTTTTTTTAATTTTTGGAAAAAAAGTCATTCTTTTTGGAAAATTCGATATCTCAAAAACCGGCGCAATGTTTTTTTCGAAATTTAATTTCCATTCGTACAGTAATAAAACTTAAAGCTAGCGCACGATTTTAGGAGATTTTACTTAAAAACAATATTTTTTTGTTCCACGCTTAAAATACGTTTTAAGCGTTTTCGCGTTTTTCATACGTGGATTGAAAGGTGGCACTCCCTAGATCACGAATATGTAATTTTTAATTCTGTAGGATGAATAGTTTGGCCAGAAATCACGTTTGAAAATGTCAACTTTGAGGGGTCTACGAGGCTCCGTTTAGCCGCAAATCGCGTTTAAAGATAAAAATTCGTTTTTCGATACCATTTTTTCAAATTTTGACATTTGACAATTTTCTCATTATCGAAATAGGGATTTTTTATAGACATGCTTCCAATAAGTTTAAAAAACATTGCATCTCAAAGCATTTTTTTACAAAATTATGTAATTGCAAGTTTTGCATGTGGAAAAAATTTAACTCGAGATTTTGATCAAATTTGACTTTACGATGATAGAGAACACGAAAAAATATTTTTTTATCTAAAAAAATTGTTTTTGAAAAATCAATGTCTTGAAAAAGTTTGAGCGATTAATTTTTGAAAATATTTCCTAGAATCTTTATTTTTAAATACTTAAAATTAATTTCTAATTTTTTTTCTAGAACAATTTTAAAGAAATTTCTTATATTCAAAATTAGTTTAATAATCAATAATTTCTTAAAATTGACACCAAATTCCTTTTTTTTTTAATTTTTCAAAAATTTCTTATAAGCAATATGTAAATGCATAAAAAATATTTTTTCCAAAAAAGGTATCTGATTTTTTTTAAATATTACGTCAAAAATAATTTTATTCTATTTTTTTAATTAATTTAAGTTTTCTAAAATTATTTTTTTCTCGAAGAACTTATTTGATTTTTTTTTTCAAAATAGCTTTATGTGATTATTTATGAATTTCTGAAATTGTTTATTATACCTACACATAAAAAGTATTAAAAATTTTCTATATTTTTTGCAAACAAAGTTTATATGAATAAATTTTAAAAACTGGTCTATACCTATATCAAATTTTTTTATATTTAATTATATAAATACCTATCAACGCATAACAATAATTTTTCGTTTTTGTACCTAATCCAAATTTTTTTTTATTATTTTAATTTGATAGAATTTTCTATGGGTATGTACCTACATACTAAAAGCTATTTTCTTTAATAAAAATATAGGTACGTACCTATAAGATTTTCTTAAAGAAATAGTTTTCTAACTGTGTACGTACATATCTATATTAATTACAAAAAAATTCAATTGCCATTATCTAACTACCCACTGCAAATAATTATTATTAAATTATTATTATAAAATTATTTTTGTTACCATAACGAAATAAAGCCAATTTGAAATTATTTAGTTTTCAAAAACGAAATAAAACCATTTGAGTTTATTAAGTTCAAATTCCTCTAGATCTTATTACAAAGTCCATAAAATGGCAACCTCGGTAATTAATCGTATCAGAATTTAAACAAACCATATTGCATGAGCAATGAAACAAAATTCACAAAGACTCTCATACACTCTCAATACTATTTGCTTGTATTCATCTCGCGCATGGCATATAAAACTGTATATACCTACCTACAATCATGCAGATAAGACTTTCTCCCTTACCCTCTTTATTGTTGTCAGAATAAATATATCTCTACCTTGTCTCTTTTTTTACTTATATTTTCTCCTTCCACGTCAACTCTGTACTGCTTAACATAGCCACACTTACGATTTTGCGGCACAATAAGTTAACTTAAAATCGTGTTCCATGAGAGTACTATTCAAATATATATACAATGGTTGAACGAACGATTGAATACATTTCGTTCGTATCGGTCTTGGTCTAGTTCGGAACGAAACGGCTGGATAAAAAATTATTGATTGAATGAACGATTGATTGAAAAGATCGAATTCTTTAACCAATCACTATGGATGCGATTTTTCAAAATAAACGATTAGCACTGCTCGAGTTTCATGTCTCTCATTATTTTATCGCTATTTTTATAAACAGTGTTGTAGGGAAATAGCCAGTTGCATTCCGCCTCCTTCAACAATTCAACCGTAATACTCTCGCTTTTAGGAAATTTCATCAGTTTACCCTTGCGCTCATCTTCGTACAGAGCTTCTTTTTTCAGCCACACTACACGAATGTAGAATGCTCTATCTACCTCTATTTTTCTTTTCCATTGTAATATTCAGAAATTTAAAACTATCTTATATGTATCTACTTTTAAAACATCCAGTGTTTTCCTAACCCTCGCACCGTGATAATCATTTAAAGGGTAGTAATAACCCCTTAAGTACGTGCATATTATAAAAACAAGTAGTTTTTGCTGGAAATTCATGCTTCTAATATACAAACGGACGTACAGTCTTAGATCCTGTTAAGATTGGAAAGATTGAGCCTGGATTAGTGAGTTTCCTTGTGTTAACATTATGAATTTTAAAATGCTTTAAAATAGAAATAGCAACAAATAAAATTCATGAGACAGTTTCATGTTTCCATTGTCAGCACTTACTCTGTACCAAGAAACTACCTTAATACTAAACTCACTCTATAAACAGATCAAATGTTCACACTTACATTTTTCTGTTCTATTTTTGTTTAAATTTTCAACTTTTAAAGTTTAATTAAATTGCGTTTTTATCATTCACAAAATAAACTGAATTTATCCTAAGATCCCTCCATTAAACGCCATACTTTCATCGAGATACCAAATAAGAAGAATTAGAATTACAGAGTTGCTTTATAAAATGTCGTCAAGGCATTGACTTGTCACAAGCTTTGTCTGTCAACCTAGCCATTTGATGAAGTGCGTATACGCAGAAAAAAACTACAGTGGACGCTCGTTAACTTGAACACGGACGAAACCAGGGGTGTTCAACCTATAGGATTGTGCAAGTTACTGGATCAAGTTAAAAAGTTGTTGTTTTTATTTAATAATGATTCATTTTAAAGATTTTAAAACATAAATAATGTAATATAAATAAATAATTTAAATTGAAATGTTTTTCGATTCCTAAATACGCACGTGTTCAAATAAAATTCAGAAATTCACCGATTATGAAGAATAAAACCTTATACGGAAATACTGAAGAAATTTCCTGGGATTCCGCTTTACAAAAACCGTTTACTTTCTGCACCAACATCCCGATCCCAGGTACCTTGCATAAATTCAAAAATTTAAGAAATTCAATATTAAATTTTTTTCAAGTTACAGAGTTCGCATAAATTTTACTTGTTCAACATATAGAGTACTTAGGGGAAAAATTCAAGGTATTGAGTCTTTAAAATAGTCCGTTCAAGGTATAGAATGCGTAAAGGGAAAAAATATTTGTTCAAGTTATTGGATTGTTCAAGTTATCGTATGTTCAAGTTAACGAGAGTCCACTGTACAACAAAATCGTGTGTAAAATTAAACAAGTGAGACTGCTAGTATACAAACTGCAAACTTACCCGGTCAAAATTATATAAGTCAACTCGATTACTGAATTAATAAAATGCACGACTGGGTCGCACGCACTTGCTCCTATGTAAAATAAACTAGGAATATTAAAAACGAATGTTATTAGAGAAAACTGTTCATAAGGATAAAATTGATTTTTTAAATTCTTTTAGTAGTAAGAGACAAAAACAGAATGTTATGCAAATATGAATTTATACAAGAATAAAAATTATAAGTCGTTGTAGTGGGTTCTTAAAAAAAAGCTTTTATATACAATCTTTTTAAAAGATTTTTAAGAAAAAAATTTGGTACGTCATTGTCCGAATAAAAATTAAATTTACAAACAAAAATATTGAGCCGTTTCTGAGATATCGAATTTTCAAAAAAAGAACAAATAGATTTTTTTTTTTCAAAAATTCAGAAAATATTTATTTTAAAGTTTTAAAATGCAATGTGTATTAGACTTTTTATAAATTTCTCTATAAAATTTTTTATTAAGATCCGTTATATGGATAATGAGAAATTAGAAATTCTGTTGTAGGTAGTACAAGCTGTAATATTTTAATTTCAAAATTATTTTATTAAATTAAAGATCGTTAAAGTTAATTCAAAGAAAAAAAAATTATCAAAATTCTAGTCGCCGTTTTCGAGAAACAAACGATTTTTGAAAACCATTTTTTTAAATTTTTTAACATTTGTATGGTGGGTACCTTTATTTTTAGGTTAAACAAAATTTTTTTTCTCACATCTTGTAGATTAATATTAAGAAACTTTTATTTATCAAGTTTAAAAAAATACTAGCATGGGGTTTTCGAAATATTGAGTTTTAAAAAAAAAAAATTGAAGTTTTTTTTAAAAATCAAAAAAAAAATTGTTTTGAAAATTTGAATACACAATTCTATTTGAGTTTTTGGGGAGCCTGAGTAAAAAAAAACTGATCAAAATCGGTTGTACCGTTTTAGAGAAAAACAAAAACCAAAAAAAATGGTTCCATTCTTCGGAAATTTTTTTTCAACCATTACCTAGCTTTCATTTTTTTTTTGTTTTTATTTTTTAAATCTATCGCACAGTTTTAGAGAGAAAAAAATATTTATAAAATTTCGAAAAAATTCGTATTAAAGGTACCGTTATTTTTGGTCTTTAAAAAAAAAAGGAAAAAAACGTGTGGGGGAAAAAAATTAAAAATGATATCTACCAAGTTTAAGACAGACAGAATTGCGAGACCCACTTTTTTAGCCTTCGCTATCATCGTAATGTCAACTTTGGTCAAAACCTCGAGGTCGATTTTTTTTACGAAAGCATAACTTGCCTTATAGTACCTATAAGTCGCAAGTAAAAAAAATCTACTTGATATTTTTAAAAAAAATTGATGTGCAATTTAAATAATCTTGAGTTAGTTAAAATAATTAGTTGGGTGTGTTATTTTATCATCGTCATTAGGTTAAATTAAAGGAGATGATTTATTTAGTTTAAACAGCAAAACCATTAGTTTAATTTAACCAAGAATTATTAAATAAGAAATGTATTTAATTAACTAAATGTAATTATTTGATTTAAACATGTTGCTGCTTGAAATTAAACAATCTTGGAAAGTGCGAATTAAAGCCTAGTTTTTTCAACTAAGTTTCTCGGTTAAACTAAGATTTTTAGTTGTTTAATTTAAACAATTTCATTTTAATCGAGCTTACTACATTTCTTTTAGTACTACGTCGTTTTGACCCGAGTATACGTTGATTTTGGCACATTTTTTTTAAACCACCGAAATATACATATGTATGTACTCTCGGTAGGGTTTTATTTTTCTATGTGCGTCTCTTGGCGTAATGGTTAGTTGGACTGCCACGCCAAAGGCCTCACTCCAATTACCAAATGCTGCTACCTTAAAACAAAAATATATGTTTTCAGGGGTACTGCATTTAGAGAGAAACTGAAGAATCTTCCAGGGTGTGGTGTAATTAAAAAGTGCTCACCATCACATTCGTTCGGACTTGGCAGAAAATTCTAATTCCTAACACAGTTTGGAGTTTAGGTCAGTAGTCCCTGATTCTCTACGAGTCTGTGCACCTCGAAATCATTTATTTGTAGTTCATGAGGTAGGTTATAAGAACTAGTTTCACAGTGCACATACCGAAGTGAGTGGCACTGAAGTTTCCTTTAGATGCACTTTAGGCTCATTTTCATAGCACTGCGAAACTTAGCCTAAGTTTCCGATATTGAACACTTAAGTCGAACTTACTCAGAATACAATACAATGTGTAAAGCTGCGATCACAATTTGTCGATTTATTGTTTTCAAAAAAGTTATTTTATCTTATAAATAATGCTCACTATATAAATGTTAAAAATGGTTTTCGAATATCGTATTTTTTCGAAAACGGCACGTAAAATTTTGATGAATTTTTTTTTCGGTTTTACTTAATTTTTTTACGATCTATAACTCATTATCAAATCGAGGCATTACTGACATACTATACAATTTCGAATTTTCTACTGTCTCATTTTCTGCACAACGGATTTTTATGATTTTTTACAGAACTCTTTAAAAAGTTTAAAAAAACATTGCATTTTAAAATTTCAAAAAATGTTTTATTTTTGAAAATTCGATATCTCAGAAACGGGTTAATATTTTTGTTTGTTAAATTTTAAGTTTCACTAATATAAAATATAAGTTGGCGTATCAATTTTTTTTCTTCTTAAAAATGTTCTAAGAACTATAAATATAGAAACTTATTTTGTTTTTTTAAAACAGCTACATTGATTCATAAGTTTTGTTTTAGCGTACATGCATATTTGCTTGAGAAATCGCATGGAATTTTAAAGGAGTTGTTTTAGCCATTCAAAAAATGAATTTTTCCCTGTTAACATTCAATTAAAAAAAAGTATGTTAAACAAACGTAAGAGCAACTTCATACGACTCATTTGAATTTTATTTTTGGAAAAAAAAAACATTGTTTTCCAAAATTTCTACAGGTTTTTCACGAAGACAACATACTTCAAAACCTCAAACAAAATATATTGAATCGTTCCCTAAAAATTGCACCTGGTTAAGGGAATGCAATTAAAAATCATATCCTGCAGGTACGAGTATGTAGGTAGCCAACAGCATCTCTGTGTATATCTGGATCAGGCAGGTAGCTTCATATAGTATAAGGTGGAACGAATAAGGACAAACAAAAATCTCATTGAAACTAATTTCGTTTTTCATCCTCCTTCCATATGCAACATGCAACACTGACATGCACTTTTCGGCACTAAGTATAATTCTTTTTTCTTTTTCTTTTTTTTGAGTTTTCCCTTTTATTCTCCTATAGGACTCGATCAGTCTCTGTCTGGATGAGAGGATCCAGAAAAAGAACTCACCGATAAAAAAAAGAAACATCTGCCGCATTCTATTGCTTTTGTATGTCGTTGTCGTCGTTGTATTTGTTGTAAGGCTGCATTTTGTTTAAGCCTTTGTAGAGACGAAGACGAAGGCGAACCTGATCTTGATATAGAGTATGTTTTTTTTTTTTTTTTTGTTGCAGTCTTTTCAATACTCCTGCTACTTGTTGAAGGGAATACCTGATGCACATGTTAAATGATGCTCATTTTTGGGGGATGTTAAGGAAAATCTGTTGTTATTTTTGTACTTCTTATAAGGTATCAGAGGTTTTGATTTTTAACAGATTTTTTTAAGACGGGATTTTTTTTATTGTAATATTGACAGATGGTTCGTAGAGTAGAGTAATGGATTTAAGTTTATGGTCAAGACATCTGCTCTAGCGGAGAAGGGAATTAATAAGTGTATTTGAATTTAAAATGTGGACTCAATCTATGGCTCGAACAAGCACCAATGAAGAACTGAACATTTTCGGAAACAGCACTCTTGATCCTTTTTTGACAATTATTTTAATTGAAAATAATAAAATCAATAATTGGTCGTCTCACAATAGTTAACAAAATGACTCAGTTGATTAATTGCGAACTTATCTGTCACTAGCTTCTACTTATAGTACATTTTGATTTATAGCTTAATATGAGGCTTCCTGGTTGATTGCAGATCAGTTCCTATCCATTTGCGTAGTACCACTAGGATTAAGCCGAATTTAATGCTTGTTTTGGCTTTAGTCGTTAAAATAACCAACTTGATATCTTAAACTTCTCCAAATTTTAATTGATAAACCTAAATTAAATTTAAAAAAAGGACTTTTGAGACGGCAACTCCCTCAGATTCTTGCTGACTTTTGATCTTGCATTTTACAAGGAAAGAGGTTTCTATGAATGTATCTAAAGAGTTTATAGAAAATTATTATCATTTAAAACTTAAGTAAGCCCAAACCTAATTCATTCGTGGCGAAGAATGCGCTGTTATACTGAGGTAAGTAGGTAGAAATACCGGCCAATAGCAATCTTATCCAGTGACCTGGAGCCCTGGAGTACGCAGCTGTAATACTAAAAATTCGTTTAACCTGTGGATTTAATATGATATGATAATAAGAGATTCATGAGTGGCCCTCTACGTGAAGTTCTCTAGCTCGCGGTCTTAAGATCCAGAAGTCATAGAGGTTCGTCTCAGGGCCAAATCGTCGTGAAAAGAGATCAAGTCTTTGATCTTCAGTTCAGATTGTTTTTGTTAGAGTAGTCGAGAAATAACCTTCCAAATAGTTGAGTTCGCATTTTTGCTATTTTTTTTTTTTATAATCTACCCGCGCTCAAGGGATTATGATTACCCTTTAAATGTTTCAACACAGCGCGGGCGTGAAGTTAATGAAGAGAAAGAAGGATAGGAAAGATGTGTGGCACAATGTTCTGAGACTGTTGGTGGTTGTCTCAGATATTTTTATCTCCAGGGATGGCGGCTGAGCTAAAACGGAGAAATGCCGTGTCTTATTTCTATGTCGCTTATAATTCACATTATTTTTATTCGTGTTCATCCTTGTTGGGCATACTAGTTTAACTCAATTACATGTACTTAGTGTTATGCCTGAACAACATGTAATGAGTAAACCAGCAACCCATTGATGACAATTTTTAGAAGGTTTTTAATGGAATTAAAGCGACATAGATGACGGCAGGGATCGAACCTGTCGTCATGAGGTTGACAGGCGAGCACACATCCATCGCGCCACGGCCACCCCCAAAATCTCTGGATTTAAGCAGAGACAAATGGCTGTTTCCTTTTTCTGCTGATCCACACAACTATGGCAATGAGTATTGTACGGAATGCATATCTTTGTTCCATGTTCCCCTATTGGCTAGTATCAAGCAGTGGCGGCTGTACCTTAAGTGCGCTCGTGCGCTGAACCACCAATTCAAAAGATTTTAAGATTACAAAATATTACTGCATCTTTATTTTTAGATTCCCATATTAATATTTATTTTTTAAACATATTTACAAGAACACAAACAAGTAAAATTTCCAATTATGACGAAACAATGTAAGCGCTTGGCTTTACTATTAAGATTTACTTTCCCTGCAAGTAAAAATTATCGTGCGCTTCGGCGAGCGCACGAGGACTGTTAATATAACTTGTATGAGTTACAAGCAAGTATCCCTGACGCGTGAGACAAAAAATATTTCATTGAAATGTATGGAGAATTAGCCTGCTCTCGTGCAGCGCACGAGAACCGAAGATTAACTACAGCAACCGATGTTTGACTAGAATGCGCTGCGCCTGCGAATATGTAATGTTGTTTCGCTCTATCCGTGACTGGTTAAATAGTGTAGGTTTGTAGGTGTTAGGTTAGTAATTGTTTTTTATTTTGGTTTTGGTTCGATTCTGTACTGTGTACAGTGTGTGGTGTGGGATAAAATTAACAGTGATTAGCTATATTAAAGACAGTAATAATTTTTTTTAAAATAAAGTTACGTGAATCCACGATTTGACGCATTTAAGTGAAAAAATAAAAAAACATGATTCCTTGCTAAATGTAATAAGTGTGTCAGTTTTATACATGGTCGAAATTCTTCGAGCAATTATACAAAATAATAAAAAATCGACATATACATGTAAATTTTTGTTTTTTTGCGATTTCTAATCTTAATACCTACTTAGTGAGCAAGTAAAGTGAACCACCTGTTCAACAACCCACCAGCCGCCACTGGTATCAAGTACTAAATTTATATTAAACTACGAACTCTTTTCAAAGGGTAAAAGTTTGCAGAATCGAAGAAGATACATACATATGCGTATTCAACTGCTATGGACGCCTATAATTAGTGGTCCCAGTATCTCTACATCATCAGAGAGGTAACCAGAACAATGGAAATGATGAAAATAATGCAAGAACTATCATGGCATATCCCTGCTAGATGTCGCATATAATGTCCTATTAAATTTGCTCTGGAAGCGTTCTGGAACAGTATACTCAGCAAGTACCCCGTGTGGCTTTTGGCAGATCGACATTGGCGAAATCTTTCCATTGAAACTTATCTTGGAAAAGGCCAACAAGTTTCAAGATTAAAGATTAAATATCTTTTCACCGACTAGGGCAAATTACTTCCGAATTATTCCAAACAATCATAGGATTTTGGCAAGAACATGCGATATGATATGACTTCTTTGATTTGGTTCTAGACTAGATGGTCCCCAGGGCAAGCGTTTCCAATTATTAGAGACGATGTCGATATCATCAGGGTCTCTCAATTTGCAATAATATTATCGTTCAGGTTGATTAAAGGATAAGTGAAGCTTGTTGGTCTTGAACTTGAAGTAAACGAAGAAAAGACCAATTAATGCACTTCTCTCTAGAGCAAAATATCACTATTGATATCAATAACTTCGATGTAGTTAAGGAGTTATCTACCTTCAAGTAATCATAAGCTCCACAATAGCCACTTTAGTGAAGATCCGACAATGAACTACAAAAATATGATGATACTTCGGTTTGGTGAAACCATCAAGTTCAAAACTCCTCACGCTTAAAACGAAGTTTATGTTTAATACCAATATAATACCTTAATACCTTATACTGCCAGTCCTGATTTATGGCGCTGCCGAGTGTGTGTGAGATATTTCGAAATAAAAATCCTTCGACTGATATTTAGTCATGTAGGCGAAAAGGGCGAATGGATGAGAAAATAAATAGTCATCTTGATTTCCTTGGCCACATCGACCGAATTGAAAACAATGCTCCAGCCAAGAGACAGTCTTCCAATCCCACTCTCATTTTGAAAGGCTTGCTTGAATTTTCAGACAACAATACTATGTAAGTCTCATTGTCAGGTTTGGTCTTGGTGCCGGTTCAATTTTGACTATAAAAACCTGAAATTGAGGCCGAAACCAGACTTAATTTAACTAGACTATGACTGTGTATCAAATATTGAAACAATCCTTGAAAATCTACAATTTTAACGAAACCTTAATAAAAATATATCTTAACAATTTTTTGTTCCTGGGACTGATGGTTGAAATGATATAGCCATTTCAATAAAAACGTAAAATGACAAAATGTAATTTTTTCCGTTTAACTCTTAAACCAAAAAGGAGGGAATTAAAATCTTTGGAACCCGCATAGCGGTTCAAGCACTTACTGTTGATCAATAAATAGTTTGCTTAGCTACAAAAAATCTACTTTTCGCGGCAATTTTTAATTTTTGTTTTGGTGGCATATTTTATTTGGGTTAAATTTCCTATTCTAAAATTTATGGGCCATTTTTTTAAAATGAAATATCAGCCCAAATTTGAAATTGAAACAAGTTTCTAAAGTATACAAATTTACTCCAAACCGTCAGAATAAAACAAAAATTAGGGTCATGTTGGTTCCATTTTTCATATTTTTTTTTTTTTCTTAATTAAAAATGTGGAACATTTTTTTATTATGAAATTCGGGCCCAAAATTAGAATAGAAAAAAGGCCAAAAAAAATATGAAAAATCACCGCAATTCAACAAAATGTTATCGATTTTTCTTGCTTTTGTTTTTTCATACTAATTTTTCACTGGAACCATATTTCATGTAGCCATTGTGGAATATAGCAGTGAAATAATGCACCAGCCGAAGTTCGAAAAATATCGCAGCCGTAGTGGTTCAGTTCAAAAATATTCTCTCAAATTTTGAGTTAAGATCTTGGTATACACACTTACACGGACAAAAAAAAAAACAAAACAAAAACCAATAATCAATTAAAAAGTCAGCTTAAGCTAAAACTCACATTAAATTTTAATTTGAAGAAACTCATCATTAACATTAGCAGTTAAGAAAGTGTAAACTTTATGTTTAAACTGTCACTATGACAGCTCAAAGCAAATCAGAGAACAAAAAAGAATTTTTCTATTCATTCTGTCTGTGTGTTAAGGATTACTTTTGAGTTTTCTACGGTTTCAATCAAAATGAGTAACAAGTAAATTAAAATGCACGACTGGGTCGCGCAAACTTGCTCCTATGTAATAGACTAGGAATTTTAAAAACGATTGTTATTAGAGAAAACTGTTCATAAGGATAAAATTATCATAATTTTTTTAATTAAGAGACAAAAACAGAATGCTATACAAATATAAATTTATGCAAGAACAAAAATTATAAGTCCTTGTACTGGTTTCTTAATAAAATAAGCTTTTATATAAAAAAATTTTAAAACATTTTTAAGAAAAATCTGGTACGCCAACCTTAGGTTTTTATTATAGTACGAATGAAAATTAAATTCCCAAAAAAAATATTGAGCCGTTTTTGAGATATCGAATTTTCAAAAAAAAAAATAATGATTTTTATTTTCAAAAATTCAAAATTTTAAAGTCTTGAAATGCAACGTTTTTTAAACTTTTTAGAAGCATCTCTATAAAAAAAAAAATCATTAAAATCCGTTATGTCGATAATGAGTAATTCAAAATTTAAAAAAATGGTTCTATGGTAGGTTAAATTAAAGATCGTAAAAATTAATTGAAAGAAGAAAAATGTTATCAAAATTCTAAGCTCCGTTTTCGAGAAAAATACGATTTTTGAAAACCATTTTTTAACATTTTTATGGTGGGTACCTTTATTTTTAGGTAAAATAAATTTTTTTCTTACATCTTCTAGATTATATTGAGAAACTTTTATTTATCAAGTTTAAAAAAAAATCTAGCATGTGGTTCTCGAAATATTGATTTAAAAAAAAAATTGGATTTAAAAAAAAAAATTTGAATACACAATTCTATTCATATTTTTGGGGAGCTTAAGCAAAAAAAAAAGATCAAATTCGGTGCTACCGTTTTTGAGAAAATCAAAAACAAAAAAAATGGTTCCATGGGAGTACCCTCAATAACCATTTTTTGGAAATTTTTTTCAACCATTATTTAGCTTTAACTAAATGAAATTTGTTTGTAAAAATATTTATAAAATATTTCTAAATTCGTATGGCAGGTACCGTTATTTTTAGTCTTAAAAAAAAAGGAAAAAAAAAACGTGTAAGGGAAAAAAGTTAAAAATGATATCTACCAAGTTTAAAGAAAATCGGCCGAGTCGTTTAGGCTGTAGTGTGAGACCCACTTTTTTAGTCTTCGCTATCATCATAATGTCAACTTTGATCAAAATCTCTAGTTCGATTTTTTTATGAATGCATAACTTGCCTTATAACGGGTGATTTTTTAAGAGCTTGAGAACTTTTTTTAAAAAAAAAACGCATAAAATTTGCAAAATCTCATCGATTCTTTATTTGAAACGTTAGATTGGTCCATGACATTTACTTTTTGAAGATAATTTCATTTAAATGTTGACCGCGGCTGCGTCTTAGGTGGTCCATTCGGAAAGTCCAATTTTGGGTAACTTTTTCGAGCATTTCGGCCGGAATAGCCCGAATTTCTTCGGAAATGTTGTCTTCCAAAGCTGGAATAGTTGCTGGCTTATTTGTGTAGACTTTAGACTTGACGTAGCCCCACAAAAAATAGTCTAAAGGCGTCAAATCGCATGATCTTGGTGGCCAACTTACCGGTCCATTCCTTGAGATGAATTGTTCTCCGAAGTTTTCCCTCAAAATGGCCATAGAATCGCGAGCTGTGTGGCATGTAGCGCCATCTTGTTGAAACCACATGTCAACCAAGTTCAGTTCTTCCATTTTTGGCAACAAAAAGTTTGTTAGCATTGAACGATAGCGATCGCCATTCACCGTAACGTTGCGTCCAACAGCATCTTTGAAAAAATACGGTCCAATGATTCCACCAGCGTACAAACCACACCAAACAGTGCATTTTTCGGGATGCATGGGCAGTTCTTGAACGGCTTCTGGTTGCTCTTCACTCCAAATGCGGCAATTTTGCTTATTTACGTAGCCATTCAACCAGAAATGAGCCTCATCGCTGAACAAAATTTGTCGATAAAAAAGCGGATTTTCTGCCAACTTTTCTAGGGCCCATTTACTGAAAATTCGACGTTGTGGCAGATCGTTCGGCTTCAGTTCTTGCACGAGCTGTATTTTATACGGTTTTACACCAAGATCTTTGCGTAAAATCTTCCATGTGGTCGAATAACACAAACCCAATTGCTGCGAACGGCGACGAATCGACATTTCACGGTCTTCAGCAACACTCTCAGAAACAGACGCAATATTCTCTTCTGTACGCACTGTACGCATTCGTGTGGTTGGTTTAATGTCCAATAAAGTAAACTGAGTGCGAAACTTGGTCACAATCGCATTAATTGTTTGCTCACTTGGTCGATTATGTAGACCATAAATCGGACGTAAAGCGCGAAACACATTTCGAACCGAACACTGATTTTGGTAATAAAATTCAATGATTTGCAAGCGTTGCTCGTTAGTAAGTCTATTCATGATGAAATGTCAAAGCATACTGAGCATCTTTCTCCTTGACACCATGTCTGAAATCCCGCGTGATCTGTCAAATACTAATGCATGAAAATCCTAACCTCAAAAAAATCACCCGTTAGTACCTATAAGTCGCAAGTAAAAAGTAATTGAAAGGGGTGGTCGCCAGCAGTAAGGTCCGGCAAAATCATCTTCGTTGTACATTGGAAGTTGTAAACCAATTAGAAAAGTATTTTTCTATTTAAAATTTTACAATTTTTTTTATTAAAAACACAATTTTTATAGTACTAAAATGTTTAGGAGGAGGGGGAGGGGGGGAAATCATCCTCATTCCTTATGAGAACTTACAAATAAACACAAAAGTTAAATTTTTGTTTATTAAACAATTCAATTAATTTTGTATTATATTGAAATCAACAGGGGCGCCAAATCATCACCATTGCTAATTATAGAAGTCGGTAATAAAAACAAAAAAAAATGTCTGGAACTTTAAGACCGACGCAAGATATAAAGCTACCTATCACTTAAATACATAGTTAAAGAAAAATAGTTTTCAAAAAAAAAAATGGTTAATTATGGTTAGACCGAAGGAGCCGCAAATTACTGTTCTGCCCCGGGCAGAAAACATTCTAGCTACTGCGCAGAAATAACGCGATTCATATAAGTACCCCTTGGCATAATGTTTAGTGCGTTGAAATGTCATGTAGATGTTTAAGATTCAATTGATAGCCGCTGCAAAAAATATTTCAAGCTGTGTACTTTTACATGCGAAGGAATATTTGTCAATCATACAAGAGTATTTGTGTCATTGAAAATGCTGCTCATTAGCCATTTGGAATCGGCAGACAATTGTAGGTCTCATCCATTCCAGGTTACACGCTCAGAGGAAGAGCTGTAAGGCACTAGGTTCTGGTTCTCTACGAGTGTGGCTCCAGCAAATATATTAACATATTTTTAACATGAATCACTTGCACAAACGAACCTTTCATTACCTCAAATGTGATTGGAAAATAATTTACCCTAACTTCTCAATTTTCGCATCCATGTATCCCGAGAACTATTCATCTTATTCCAAACTTTTTAAATATTTTTCACTCTAAAGTTATATGTGAAAAATTGAAAAAATCGACATTTAATCTTAAATAGCTTAGCGTCATAAGCATACGATTTGGCAATGAACTTTTCAGACAACGTTTTCTATGCCAAAATAAAAACAGTTCCATGAACCAAATCTTCAATTGGATTTTTTTGGTAGTAAATAAACATTAAGCCGGGTCTATTTGAGAAATAGCATCCGCAGGCAAAGGAATGCAAACTCTATCCACCCACCCTTAATCTAAAGTGGAAATAAATAAAAGGGCGTTTTTACTGATAAACTTTGTCATCTTTACCACCCATCATAAACAACAGAAAAAAAAACAGAATCACCGTTAAACTTATTAAATAAACACCACAACAAATAAATTCTACTTACATACTGCTGTAACAACAATAATAAAAAATAACTACAAACAACTTCTCCCCTGGCGCGATGAAGCTATAAAATCATACTCCTCCTTCTCGAAAGTATCTAAACCAAGAGAAAGAGATAAAGTTGGAATATTGTATGCCTCTAAACTTTACTTAACCACCAACAACAATAGCATCAGCAACTCGCAGTCATGGTCATAAAAACAAAGGGCCACTTCTCCTCTAGGTAGGTACACTTTGTTTAGTCTTTAAAGTAATAAGAATAGGCTTAATAAATGCTCAACCTCTGCAGCTCTTTGGAGCAGTAGATAAAGATACTTTTTGAATTGTATGATTTTCGATATACGTCTACCTCTACCGGAGATAATCATACTCATAATTATTGCCAAAAGACATTTCAAAACTAAGTAGAAGTTATTCAAATGGCTATCTGTCTGCCTCTGCAAACAAAACCTGGGCTTGGGTATCCCTTTTAATTATTAAGGGTTGATTTTATCATCATCGTCCTCATAATACAGCCATGGGGGGTTCCATAGGCATACTCACCAATTCAATGTTAATTTTTACGAAAATATCCTTAAACAAAGCAATTTCGAAAGAAAATGAACTGCGTTAGTGTTGTACCAAAAAGGTGAATTAACGGTCGTGTCCTTCTGTTGTGGTGTGCTCTTCTTAAAAAGAAGGGACCTACAGGGATTCGAATTAAATCACCGTATAGAGAGCATTTTATTTACAAACAAAACAATGGAAGCCGAACAAAAAAAAATCAAGAAAGACCTCTTGGAAATTATTAGAGCGGCAGACGGTTCTGAGGGCTTTTCTAACTATGTGGCAAAGCATCAAAGAGCCTTCCTCGTTGAGTTGCCACCCGTTCACAGGGAATCTTTTGTTGTGAGTTAGAACTTTCATATCGATCTTTTGTATGAATTTTATTAAAGTGTGTGCAGAATGCGCAAAGATGTGAACATAATGATGTGTTTGTCCTTCAATTTTTTCTGAATGGATTTTTGTTTTACGTTCTATGAGGAGAGGAGTAGAGAAAAGTCTTTGAATTAATGTTTTTTATTTGCGTTTTTTTCTCATGCCCTTAGGTGCTTTTAAATTGGTGTCAATATCCTTTGGGTTGTTTTTTTTTTATACCACAAAAAAAGGGTTCCCATTTTTTTCTATACAAATAAAAAAATAATATATTGAAGGATAAATTTTAACGACATAAAATAAACAAAAAATGGCAGAGAAGGATTTCTTTATTTTTTATTTCCCCACTCGACTATTGAAAGATAACGAGTTCAAGTTCTGTTGGTCAATGGGAAAAACGGATTGGATAGGAGATTGAGGTCCTCAAAAATAATCACCTTGTTATAAAAGATTAAGGAGATTTAATTTAAAATTGGGAATGTTAAAGCTCTGACCTACTTTTTTTGCTCTTACAATCAATATATTCGTCTTTCAACCATTATGTAACGAAACTCGAGGTTTTCCTTTTTATTCGTCAATAAAGTTGAAAGCATGTTAAATCTAAAAAATCTATTTGCAATGAATGTATAGAAATATAATTTAATTCGTAAATGGACGGCAGGGGGTTCCTCGACTACATTAATGTAATTTCCCAATTGAAATGAAATTCGTTATACCTAAAACCGATTTACAGAATAATAAATACAAATTTGATCTGAATTTCTAATATGTTTTCTATAATGTTGAGATTTCAAGTAAATGTTTCAAGACTTCGTTGGTACCCATAATTTTCATTGAGATTTCGTTAAAATTTTCATCAAAATCTTGTTCCACCAATTTGAAATATCCAACGTTTTTAGCCGAAATCTCGTATTTGGTTTTGGCTAGAACATAATAGGTGCGTTTTATTATTCACAAATCTATCTGGATCCGGATCTGGATCATCCCCTGAAAATAGAACGATACGGATCTTACTGACAGCAGTGTTATAAGCCCGTCCCTTTTTATCCTTGAGTTTGGAAATTTTAAATTATGTCTTGTCTTTTTTCTTTACACTATAGCTTACACTACCTTACCATAAAAAGCCATCTACTCGCCAGTGTAATAACTAATTTTTGGATATTTGAAATAGATCCCGATAGAAAACAGGATCCCAAATTGTTTTTGTAATACATGTTAAAACTTAATCCAGATCCGGATCCAGATAGATTTGTGGATAATAAAACGCACCTAATATTACTCTGTTTCGTATTCTTACTTGAGATGTAGTAACAGGTGGCGCAACAGTTGTCAGCCAATTGAAAGGTGCTACGAGTATAATTTTCGCAAATTAGCGACAAGTGTCAAATATAATCTGACATTTGTGAACGTCAATAAGATTTGAAAATCGCTATACTCCTAAGGAACATGAAATAATTGTATCATTCATAAATAAATAAATGAGTGAGAAAGATCTTGAAATATACAAATCCTCTGGCCAGAGTAATATCCCCCTTATTGTTTAAAAGAGAAATGTTCTTCAACGCTGGCAAAACCATTGTGTTTTTCCATCTGTCCTACTTTACTGGTGTCTTTCCGATTTGATGGAAAACAGCATTTGTCCAGCTTGTCCCTAGAAAAAGTGAATCTTCTTCCCCCTCTTACAATCGTCTAATTAACCTTAGGCTAGCCGCGCACTGGCAACAATCAAATAGTTTAATCACCAGTTGATAGAGTACCGCGCACTGGCAACTCTTTACTTACGCTCATACTCTTTTCTCGTTTTTAGTTAGCTCGAATCGAGTTGCTCTAAGTGCGCGGTGTCCCATATAAGCCCATAGGTTTCATTTTAGCAAATAAACAGTTGCGAAACTAAAAACTGAATTTGCGCGCCTAGCCTTACGTCCCTACTTTCCAAGGTTATGGAATCACTAATAAATTATCAGCTCAAGAAATATCTTGAAGAGCGAAAGCTACTTAATGAACGTCAGGATGGCTTTCGAAGCATGGGTCGACTGGTGGTCTAATGATTTATCTCACCGATCAGTGACACAAATCTTTACATTGTTTTGGAGAAAGTAAGACTTCATATTTCAAAAGCATTTGATAGAGTTTGGCATCAATTGCTCTTATCGGAAATGTGTGGATTTGCTATCGATGAATCTCTTCTTCGTTGAATAAGAAACTATCTTTCAAACCGCTCAACACAAGTTGTGTTGGACGGTTTTACGTCTGAAGTGTGCCACATGGCTCCATTTTGTCTCCGACTCTGTTTCTCATATTGATCAATGACCTTTTGTCTGAAACTTTTAATCTATTAAATTGTTTTGCTGATGACAATTCTCTCTGCTTCTCATATTTGCAGGTGCAGGTCCTTGTTCTTCGGATGTGAATTTAGAATGGCAGCATATGAAAAGCTGATTAAATTCTGAACTCGATAGCATTGTCAAATAGGTAACCATAAACCGCGTAGAATTTAATGCTTCTAAAACTCAATGCTGTCCTGTGTCGCTATCCTTGAGCGGCACTTGCATTGAGGAAACCAAATAGCTCTCAGTTCTTGGTATGCGCATCACAGACCCCCTTCTGTGGAATGACCACATATTCGACGTGCTAAAAAACGCTGCTAAGATATTTTTCACCCCTTGTGATCTGACTGCAATCTATGAGGTACTCCAGTAACTTCTTTAAGTCTCTTGGATAGAATCCAAAAAAAAAGGTGATGGAAAAATAATAGAATCATTTGAATCTCTTGAGCAATGTTTCTTGTCTTTCATGATTTTACCGTTATTTTTATAAACAGTGTTCTAGTGAAATACCAAGTTGTATTCCGCCCCTTAAATTTTTTTTCAACCGTAATACTTGCGTTTTAGGGAATGTCTAACAGTTTACCCTTGAGTCTAACTTCGAACGTACCTTTAAATGCAGATATTCTTACTCAAGCCGCACTACGCGAATGTGGAATGCTTTGTCTGAGTCTATATTTCCCTCCCATTTATAATATTCAGACATTCAAATCCGATGTGCATCCCTAGCTCTTTTTAAATTCTTTCCAATTTTCCTAAACGCTCGCATTGTGCTCAAAAAATTTAAGTCATAATCCCTTTAGTGCGCGCAAAATTATAAAATAAAATGCACGACTGGGTCGCACGAACTTGCTCCTATGTAATGGACTATGAATTTTAAAAACGAAAGTTATTAAAGAAAACTGTTCATAAGGATAAAATGAAATTTTTAAATTCTTTTAGTAGTAAGAGATAAAAACATATAAATTTATGCAAGAACAAAAACTATAAGTCGTTCCTTAAAAAAATAAGCTTTTATGTACAAAATTTTTAAAACATTTTTAAGAAAAAATTTTGGTACACTAACTTTAGGTTTTTATTATTGTACGAATAAGAGTTAAATTTCCAAGAAAAATACTAACCCGTTCTTGAGTTATCGAATTTTCCAAAAAAAAGGCCGACTCTTTTTCTAAAAATTGGAAAAATATTTTTTTTTAAGTTTTGAAATGCAATATTTTTTTAAACTTTTTAGGAGCTTCTTTATAAAAAATTTCATTAAAATCCGTTATGCCGATAATGAGAAATTCAAAATTCGAAAAAATGGTTCTATGGTAGGTACAGTCAGTAATATCTAGATTCCAAATTTTTATTTACTAAATAGTCTATATGATTTAAATTTATGGTTTCACGCTCACGATTGTAAACAGTTTTCTTTACCTGTACATAAGTGCGGAAATAGTAATTTTATAACGAGTTTGAGTTGTAGTAAAAATTGCTTCAAAATAGAATCAGTTCAATACTTTAAGTACTTAGGCGTGGTAATTGATTTTAATTTAAATTGGAAAGATCATATTCAAATGCTTAAAACTTATTTGTTGTTGGTCACCCGTAAAATGTATTTAATAAAACCTTTCTGCTCTCAAAAAGTATTAACAGTTATTTATTATGGTCTTGCTCACTCAAAGTTGCAATATGGTATAACAAGCTGGGGAGGTTCATATACTAATACTCTAAGACCCTTATTAATTGCACAAAAACATTTAATACGAATAATTTCTAATAAAAATCGTTTAGCTGGAAGTTTGCCTTTATTCGAAAAATTGCATATTCTACCAATCAGACATCTATATGTTTTTAAAGTTTTGAGAGAGTTTTTCAAGCAAAGTGGCAATATTCCTAGTAGGAATATACAAATGCACAATCTACGTGTAAACAATATGTACTTAGTTAATGTACCTTTGGCTCATAAAACCCATTTTTCACATTTTTACGCATATACAGCTCCAAATATTTTTAATAAATTGCCCTTATTTATAAGAAATACGCTACATTTTTCATATTTCACAAAACAGGTTAAAGACTGGCTATTCACCTTAAGCTACGAATACATTGAATCATTTGTTTGAATTTTTTTTCTCTTCATCAACAGCACTAATACATATGTAGTATCAAAAGATTAATTTTATAATTATTGAATTGTTAAGATTACCATATGTTTATATGATTAAATTTTCTATATATGCTTGCTTTTTTCTCTTTTTCTTTTAACTTATATTTAAAAAATTTTATTAAATCAACACTGATTGTCACCCCACATGAGATATGAACTATTATATATACGTAAATCTTGATGTGTCGTTCACTACTAACTTCTAAGTTAATGAATGATGCAAATATTCAACTAAAAATTGTTAAATAGTCTTAAGTTTATGTACAATGAATGAATAAAATTACAATACATACATACATACAAAAATTAATCAAAAGAAAAAAAAATAACAAAATTCTCGGAACCGTTTTCGGGAAAAATACGATTTTCGAAAACCATTTTTTAACATTTGTATGGAAGGTGCCGTTAGTTTTAGATAAAACAATTTTTTTTTCTCAAAACCTGTAAATTATGTTAAAAAACTTTTATTTGTCAAGTTTGAAAAAAAATCAAGCATGGAGTTTTCGAAATATTGAGTTTCCAAAAAAAATTTTTGAATTTTTTTTTTTTAAATCTAAAAAATAAAAAATTGAAAATTTGAATATGTAAGAGTATAAAAACTTTGGAGGTGCCTTAGCATAAAAAAATGGTTTAAATCGGCTGTACCGTTTTCGATAAAACCAAAAACAAAAAAAATGGACCCAGGGGGCTACCAAAAATAACATTTTTTTGGAATTTTTTTTTACCATTACCGAGTTTTAACTAAATGAAATTTTTAAAATTTTTTTTTTAAATCCTGTGGGACAGTTTTTGAGAAAAAAAATATTTATAAAATTTCGAAAAAACCGTATGGTAGGTACCGTTATTTTTAGTCTTAAAAATAAAATGCACGACTGGGTCGCACGAACTTGCTCCTATGTAATCAACTGGGAATTTTAAAAACGAATGTTATTAGAGAAAACTGTTCATAAGGATAAAATTATAAGTCCTTGTAGTGGTTTCTTTAAAAGAAGCTTTTATATACAACCTTTTTAAAAGCTTTTTAAGAAAAAAATTTGGTAAGCTAGCTTAAAGTTTTTTATTATTGTTCGAATAAAAATTAAATTAACGAAAAGAAATATTGACCCGTTTCGGAGATATCGAATTTTCAAAAAAAAAAAAAAATAGATTTTTTTTTCAAAAATTCAAAAAATATTTATTTTAAAGTTTTGAAATGCAATGTGTTTTAGACTTTTTGAAGCTTCTCTATAAAAATTTTCATTAAGATCCGTTATGTGGAAAATGAGAAATTCAAAATTCGAAAAAATGGTTCTATGGTAGGTACAAGCTGTAATATCTTAATTTCAAATTTTTTTTTATTAAATTAAAGATCGTAAAAATTAATTGAAAGAAAAAAAATTTTATCAAAATTCTAGGTGCCGTTTTCGAGAAAAATACGATTTTTGAAAACCATTTTTTTTAATTTTTTAGCATTTGTATGGTAGGTACCTTTATTTTTAGGTAAAATAAAAATTTGTTTTTCACATTTTGTAGATTATATTGAGAAACTTTTATTTATCAAGTTTTGAAAAAAAAATTTTTGAAGTTTTTTTTAAAAATCCAAAAAAAAATTTTTTGAAAATTTGAGTATACAATTCTATTTATGTTTTTGGGAAGCTTTAGCAAAAAAAAAATGATCGAAATCGGTTGAACCGTTTTTGAGAAAATCAAAAACAAAAAAAATGGTTCCATGGGGGTACCCTCAATAACCATTTTTCGGAATTTTTTTTTTACCCAATACCTAGATTTAATTAAATGAAATTGTTCTGTATCTTTATTTTTAAAATCTATTGAACAGTTTTTGAGAAAAAAAAAATGTTTATAAAATTTCGAAAAAAATTCGTATGGGGGGTACCGTTATTTTTGGTGTTAAAAAAAAAAAGAAAAAAACGTGTTGGGGGAAAAAATTAAAAATGATATCTACCAAGTTTAAAGAAAATCGGCCGAGTCGTTTAGCCTGTAGTCGAACAGACAGACAGACAGACAGAATTGCGAGACCCACTTTTTTAGTCTTCGCTATCATCGTAATGTCAACTTTGATCAAAATCTCGAGTTCGATTTTTTTTACGAATGCATAACTTGCCTTATAGTACCTATGTATAAGTCAAGTCGCAAGTAAAAATTAAATTAATCTTGCGGAAAATTCAAAGTTTGAAACACCTTTGCGAAGTTTGCTGTTAAGATACCTGTCAAAATATATCCAAACCAACATGTGACAGATATATCAATGTTGCAAGGACTACACACTTCTTTTTTCTCTCTAAAAAAATAATAATAAAATTCAGCTATCAGCATCCAAAAACAAGTAAGTTGTAAATGCATCGAAATGGTGCATTTTATTTTTCACTCAAAACTATGCATAGTTCGTGGAACCCTTTTTGTTGGTAAACAGAAAATTCATATCTTGAATTATTTTTCCTCTTTTCATATCTCAAGAACAACAACAAAACAAAAAGAACAAAAATTCTTAAAAAACGTTCAATATCTTTCTTTCTTATCCCTTTCAAGCATCCTTTAAATATTTGAGCCCGCAAAAATAAAACGAATAAAAAAAATTCTTCTTTTATCCGTTTTTTTTTTGTTTGTTAAGTGATAAAGGAAATGCATTTCCTTTATTTTTATTTTTCGGTTTTAGTTGTTGTTGGCTCTCTATGCCACTTTACCCAACACCAACCGACTGTGCACTTGTCCCATATACTGTATAACAAGAGCACCTACAATCGTTACATTGCTGCGTTGTTTTGCCATTTCTATCTTATTTTATGTATATTTTCCCTAAGGACCAAACGAATTCAACCCAACCATCAACAACAACCACTAACGAAAGAAACACTATAAATAGGAATATTATCCTAGATTTTCTTCTCTTCCTTTTTTTTTTCTTTCAAACTGTTGAACACGAAATCTTTGGTTGTGTTGTTGTTTTTTGTGATTTTTCATGTCCTTTCTATGAGGGATTGCGTTGGTGTAGATGTAGAAGTTGCATTATTGCATGGCTTGCTCTTTAGTCGTGTTCTACCTCCTGGATAAGGAAATTACAAATTTTTATTTTCTTACTTTACTTTGGCAAAATTCCTTATTTGCTTTTTTGCAAATTCCTTTATTTTTTTTTCAATCACAAGTTGAATGGACGATTCGAAGGATTTTCCTTGCTTTTGTTAAAATAGAAAAATGTTTAAAAAGAAACGAAAAATGTCTACTAGATGGAATTTGTGTTTTAGTTGGGTCCTGAAATAATATTCCAATATACATACATTTGTAGAGAGGAAGAGGCGAAATAGAAGGAAGGATCCTGCAGAAGGCACCTTCAACCATCGATGTTGCAGTATTTCAATATCACAACGACATGTTTTTTTTTTTTTTTTGTTCACCCGATTATATGCTAGTTTGTGAGGATGTGTATTGTCCTGCATCTTTTATATCCACAATGATCTTTGATGGTTGAGAGCAAAATTGATTCGAATTATCCATGTTACGTTTCTGCTTATAGTTTTCACAAACTTGTTTCTCTTCTGTGTAAATTGGATTCTCTTCTTTTTTTTTCCTATCCCTGTTGTATTTCTTTCGTTGAAATTGCATTTGAAAGGTCCTGACTATTAGGGATAGTCATAAGGAAAATAGACAAGAATTCTATTGAATTATCGACAAGGACTAGTAACTAAGTATTGAATCATTCATATTGTTTGTAAATTGGAACCTTTCAGAATAAATAATTATTTTTTTGAAAACAAAAGCATGAAGAGTGGATATTCTATGAATGCAAGGTGAGATAAAATACGTCTTTAAAATGTCAATTAATGTCTCTTACCGGTCAATACGGTTTTGTTCTGATCTTTTTTGGTTGCAGTATTCCATGCTCTGTGAAAGTTTGGCGAAGGCAAGGCATTAGGTACTACTAACTACTTTTGATAAACAAACTATTTTGGTACAGAAATTTGTCATTAAGAAGGTTCCGGATGAAAGTGCGATTTTTTAATAAAAACGTGGGCGTATTTTGGAATTTATTTCCCACTTCTATGTTCTAACTTAGAATTCTCAAATGATTTGTAAATCTTTTATTATTCTCGTACATAAATTAGGTACAATGATTAGAAATTTTTTTTTTTTTTTTTTAATTCAATTTATTCATCCTTATTTTAAATACAATTTTAATAAGTTTTATAAAAAAAAAATAGGAAAGGATAATAGGTTCATTCTGTAATTTGCTTAAAACTAGAGGTGAATGAACCATAATCAAAATATTAATTCAATAATAAGTAAGTATTTGGGGTACAAAAGTTGCTTTAATAACAAAATTCAAAAATGAAAACATGAAATTAAAAGAACAATAAAGAGAAAAGAAAAAAAAAACCAAAAATTCTAAAACAATGTAGATAGAAAAAATTAAGCAGTAATATTATTATTTAAGTTAATGTTAAAAAGAGATTTTTGACCATCGAACTATCCATACTAAAAAGCCATTGCTTAACCGATTTTAAAAATGAATGAAGAGAGTTATGTCTTCTTATATTAAGCGGTAATTGATTGAAAAGCTTAGGTGCTGTTGCAGTAAAAAAATTTGAGAATTGTGTTTTATTACATAGTGGAATTTTCACTAAACCTTGAGTATTAATCCTTAACCTATAGGAATTTGAACTTCTGAGTGTCGTGCTGTATCCGCTTCTCATGAAAAAAACTTTGAGAACTTTATATATATACAAGTGTTTTAATGGTAATATAGAGCATTCTTGAAATAAAGTCCAACTACTTGTTAGTCTTGATTTTTTACATACGATTCGGACAATATGCTTCTGCGCTGAAATCACCGGGTTAAGCGTATTGTTGTAGGCACCACCCCAACTAGCTATACCGTACTGAAGTTTTGAATGAATAAGACCAAAGTAAATGGTAGTAAGTAGGTTTTTTGAACAGGTTCGTTTTAATAGAAATAGTTTACGAGTCAAAGCTATCATATATTTCTTAAGATTAGTAGTATGAAATTTCCAGTTTAAATTTTGATCTATAAATACTCCTAGGTATTTAAATGTTTTAACAAACTCGATCTCAAAACAACCATTAGAACATACATTATCTTTCAGAAAACTACATTTACCACAAGAATGAGTGCCTAAGCTAAGTTTTTCACACATTGCTGAATGAAACATAACTTTGCAATCAGTAAGTGGAAAATTATCTTTGAGATTGCAGAGCATAATCTTAGTCTTTTCACTAACGATAAGTTCGTGCCTGGCAAACCATTGTCTTAGAACAAATAAATCCTGTTGCAAATCTGTGACCGATTGAAATACGGAACTATTTGTGTATGTCAAAGCCATGTCATCAGCGAACGCAGTTATACTACTTTTCAGTGGCTGATTGAAGAGAGAGTTAGTATATATTAAAAATAAAATCGGACCCAAAACAGAGCCTTGAGGTACACCAGCTACTAATTCCAAAGCATTGCTATAAACTCCATCAATTTTAACCCTTTGATGTCTTCCAGAAAGGTATGAAGCAAACCAATCAAAAACTTGACCTCTAAACCCAGCCTTATAAAGTTTTTCTAAAAGTATCTGATGGTTTACCATGTCAAAAGCTTTAGTCATGTCAATAAACAAAGCTAAAACACTATTGTTGTTATTGAAACCTTCACTAACTTCGCCACAAACCTTCAAAATAGCGTCCTCAGTGGATCTACGTTCACGAAAACCAAATTGATTTTTGCTAAAATAATCGTTTTTGTTTAGAAATAAAATCATACGATCTTTCACAAGTTTTTCCAAAAGTTTAGCAAATGTAGGTAATAATGATATAGGTCTGTAATTACTAATTTCACAACGATTTCCCTTTTTAAATAAAGGAATGACTTCCGCATCTTTCAAGGATGAAGGAAAAATACCAGAACTCAGACTCATATTGAATATGAAGCAAAGTATATCGCTAACATAAAACGCGATGCGCTTGAGGAGACAGTTTGTGATACCATCAGAAGTACTTGAGGATTTGTTGTCAAGGGACATTATTTTCTTGTAAATTTCAAGAGATGTGAAAGGAACAAAGACGAAACTACTGCTTTGAAACTGATCTTCCTTCAAATCTGGATACAATTCACAACCACAATCATTTAGTGTGGGACGCGGTTTCAAATTTGAGGCAATTGAAATAAAGTAATTATTGAAGATACTAGCAATACTAAGTGGATTTGAAATTAACTCATCATTTACTTCTATTTTTTGAATGGAATCCTCTCCGTTTTTCCTACTCAGAATACAATTAACTATTTTCCATTCCTCTTTTATATTTCCCCTGCAATTTTCAAACTTTTTAAAGTAAAAGGTGTCTTTGCTAACTTCTACTTGCTTATTTACGCTATTACTAAGCTTTTTATAATATTTTTTCAAGGCATTGTTTGTAGGATTACGTTTATGTTTTTTAAAAATTGAATTTTTCTTTTTAATCAGAAGAATAAGATTTTCACTTATCCAGGGCTTAAGGCGTTGCAAACTTTTTACATTTTTAGAGTTAGAGCAAGAAGATGTAGAGTGATTGATATGTTCTATTAAGATGTGAATAAAAATATCATATGCACTAGAAGGATTTGTTTGACTATAAACTAGTTCCCAGAACTCAAACTTTAAGCTCTCTAAAAGAGATGAAAAGTTTATTTGGTCATTTACACGAAATGGAATATGTCTACTTGTATTGTCTTGGATTAAACGCTTTAATTGAAGGGTTGTCATACAGTGATCTGTTATTTTGTAATCTAGGACCTCGTATGATAGGTCGTCAAACCAATTTGCTTGTAGTCTTACAAATATGTGATCAATGCATGTTTGAGATGTTTCACTTATTCGTGTTGGCTCATTCACAATTGATTTTAACCCAAATGAAGACATAAGCAGTAAGTAATTGTCAGAGTCTGTGTTATTTTTAAGGATGTCTATATTCAAATCTCCTACCACTACTAAATTCTTTGTTCTTATGAACTTTAAAATATCACTGAATTGATCCAAAAGTGTTCCTAAGCTTGTTGCATGTAAGCGATACACGCACAGTAAGGTGAAGTTATCATTATTTAACACAAAATCTGTTTTAATTATATCAGCACTGCTCAAATTATAACAAGAAATTTTACATTGATGAGATTTCTTGATAAACACTGCAACACCACCTGCATTGTAAGAATTATTGCAATTACCATAAGTATCATAACCAGGAATACTGTAATCTGGAAGTTCAAGGTCGTACAGCCAAATTTCTGTTAAAATAATAAAATCTGCTACAATATTCAATGCTTCAAAATGAGCTAAGAAAGAATCAAAATTTTTCCTCATACTACGAATATTTTGGTGAATAAATAAAGGTGAACACTTTTCAATACAATTAACATAATTTTTTGCATTTAATGAAAAATTTGAACTCATTATTTAAATTTAAACTATAAATTGCTTAAGTCATCAGGGCAACTCACTCTGACAACACTATCGCCTTCACTTTTACGCAAACAAATTATGTTATTTCTCATCCAAATATACTTGTATTTTTTTACCGCCTTCACCTTCTTTGCTGCATTGAAGAGCTCCCGTGTATGAGAAGTCATGCTGTTGTTAATATAGATGTTTGTATCGTCGAAGTCATCGCCAAAGATTTTTGTTGTTAGATTTGCTCTCTTCAACTGTTTTGTCCTCATGATAACCTGTTTTGTTTCACGGCGGGTTAGTTTGACAACCAAGATGTTAGCAGTAGTTGAAGATTTGCTGGTGTTTGGTTTAGAGTTAAGAGAAACTCCGTTGCTCTTTTTAATTTTTTTTGTATAGCAAAAATCAATGTCTTTCTCTTCGATTTGCACACCTACACCCTCTCTCACGATTTGCAATGCAAGCTGTGTTGCACTTGTGTTTGGAATATTGGGTACATTAAATATTTCTATTGTGTTGGAGAGGTTGGATTGTTCTAGGGCATGGACTTTGTCTCTTAATTCACTTATTGTTGTTTTAAGATCACTATTTTCAGTTTGAAGTTTGTTAATTAAACTCATAAAGTCTTGGTTTATTTTTTTCAATTCAACAAGTTCATTATAAATGGTTTCGTTGGAAATTTCAGTTTTTGGTGACTGTTCCTTATTATTCACTAGTGAATTCTGAGTTTGGTTATTATGGAGGGTAGGGAGAGTAATGTTTTCTGCAAAGGAGGATCTGCGGAGTGAGGTGCAGCGCGGGCATCTCCACACAGCTTTGTCTTTTTTTAAATATTCAATGTCAGCTGGAAGCAAGTTAACGCAAGCACCATGAAAAATCTTTTTACAGTCACAACAATTAATCTTGCTATCACCTCTTTGAATTTTTTCACCACAGATACAACTCATGATTGATTATTCGACTTAAAATAGTTTTTATAAAGAACGGATAGTTTATGTATGGGAATTTAAAGTTTAAACTTAATGCACACTTTGCTTGATACGTGCGTACCCCACAACACTTACAAGCTTTCTTCTTAGGAAGCAAGTCGTAAATAATAATAGTCCCATCAGTAAACTTTCACTGACTCCTAAACTATTTGAAAAATTAGTTTATGAAAAGTAAAATTTTTTTGTTAAGGAATTTTTTTCCCCATTTCAACATGGATTTGTTTCTGGCAGATCGATAACTACAAATCTTTCAATTTGACGGTGTTCACATTGGACTCACTCCGCCGAATTATTTTGACGTCTCTGTGTTTTTTCTCATTCGCACTTCATAATAAGAAAGAGACGAGAAAGTGAGGCAGGACTTTTAAAACAAATTGAAAATTAATGGATTTCTTGTCTGACATTTGTTTTGATGACATATGGCACGGCAGTCAACACCGTTGTTTATTTATTTATTATTGCTTTGTGTTTTGAGTTGAAATTCATTATAAGTATTATTAAATTTTTAAAACATTGTCAATTATGACAACTACAAGACGTCAAAGTGAGTCTGGAGTGTTCACACTACTTTTGTGTCTGAACAAGACAAGGTGGCCTTACGTCAAAACAAATCGGTTGATTAAGTCCAATGTGAACACCGTCTTTTGTGTAATGAGGTTACTAGGCACCTTGAACATGGCTACCCATGTGATGTCATATAAATTTTTACAAAACCTTTGATAGGGTAAATCACGCAATATTAATTAAGAAATTTTAGGCACTAGGTTTTTATTTAGTTCGTACTCAGTATGTGTGTATTAATGATTTACTGTCGGATCCCATCAGCGTGACATCTGGTGTACCATAGGGAAGTCACTTGGGTCCACTACTTTTCATACTTCTGATTAATGACATCACTGATTACATACTCGTCTTATGTTTGCGGAGGATATAAAGTTACTTCGCTGCATCCAATCTTCTAACGATTGTCTTTGCCTCCAGAAAAATCTGGACTATTTAGCTGACTGGTATAGATACATTTAACCAGTTGTTTCTAAATGAAACTTCCTATCCATTCGTCGTGGATAACTTTTCCCCTATGAATTTTTTGTATACTATCGATGGCATCACATTGAAAATGGTCGTTGATAAAAACTATATCGGGGTTATGTTCGACATCAAAATTACATCCTCTCTTCATGTTGACTTCGTTGTGGTTAAGGCCTGACCTTCAATTAGTTTTGTTGTGCGAAACTCAAAAGAATTTTCTGTTTTTCTGAATTTTTGTAGGATTATTCTACTATTTCTGTGTTATATGGAGTCCGTACTAGAAGGCATCCAAAAGCCATTCGCCAGACTGGGTGGTTTTAGACCTAATTGGAACATGCCTTGTTATATAATACTTGGTCTTCAATTTTCAAAAACTCGGAGAAAGAACTTTGAAATAATTTTTATTCGGGATATTCTCAAAAATCAGATTGATTGTGCTTTTTTCCTATAAGGAGTTTTAGAGTGCATAGTTTATACAGGGTAGGTCAAAAGTGACTTCCTAATTTAAAGAAATAACAACTTTTACAGATTTAATTTTTTTATTAATAAAGTATGACTTATAGCTTAAAGCCTCCTCGCAGTGGATCAATAACGATATTGGCCACTCCACTATACTGAACTCGTTCAGATCCCTACCTAGTAACGTCGATTACACCACCCCTCATCCAAAATTTAATAAAAACTTTCAAGTGTCCATCCCTTCCAGGTCTACCTCGGAAAATAAGTCACTGTTGGTAGACAAGGCGATTCATTTCTACACAGATGGATCTAAAAACGATGACGGGGTCGGTGGAGGCGTATACTCCGAAAGATTAAATCTTTGTCTATCTTTTCTTCTTCCCAATCACTGTAGCGTGTTCCAGGCAGAGCTTCTAGCAATAAAAGAAGTCCTCTCTTGGCTCAAAGAAAACGTTATTTCGACTACTGATATACGTATTTTCTCAGACAGCCAAGCTGCCTTAAAGTCACTGGACTCTGTCTCTATTAACTCACTAACAGCCCAAAATTGTCAATCATCTCTGGTGGGATGTCAAAACAGTTTAACATTCACCTTATATGGGTGCCGGGGCATAAAGACATTCCAGGAAATTGTAAAGCCGACGAACTTGCAAAAAACGGAACAATCTTACCTTTCTTGGATAGCAAATCTAACATCGGTATACCCCTAGCTATACGTGTAAACTTATGCTTAAGCATGATACCTTAAAGAAAGCTAACCACAGATCGACCAGCACCCCAACTTGCCGGTCTTCTAAACTAATTTGGCCATTGTTTGATGCTAAACGCTCAAAACAACTAATTTCTATTGGTAGATTGCATATTAGCTCCGTTATAGGTGTCCTTACTGGACATGGCCTAATAGGAAGACATGCTTTTCTTGGAGTTCCTGCAAATGATTTTTGCAGAAGCTGCATGAATGAAGAAGAAGAGGAGTCAGTTCCTCACCTTCTATGTTCTTGTCCTGCCCTAGCGCAAAGACGTAGACTCCACTTGGGATATAACGATCTTAGTGATCTAAATAATTCCGACATTCACTGTCTCAAACGCTTCATTGTTAGCTCAAAATGATTTAACGAGTAAGGGAGATTTTTGAAATCCTGTGGTATCACAACGCACCAAATATTGGTCTAAGTGTGTTGACCTTTTCCGGTCGGCAGCCACCTTAACCTAACCTAACCATGACTTATAGAGATTTTTTTGGGCTAAGTATGGAATATAATGCCCTTCAAATGAGCACCAGCTTCATGCTCGCAGAGACGGGCTCTTTCTAGAGCGTTTTCCATAACAATTCATAGGACATCATTTTCAAATTAGGAAGAAACTTTTGACCCGCCCTGTATTTTGCTCCGTTTCATAGAGTAAATTATGGACTCTTATGAACCGATAACTCGGTGCGTTATACAAGGTGACGCAAAATTAATCATCCTTTTTACTAAACAAAAAGAAAAACGATTTTAGTGATACTCGTATAAATCATTATGTGGACCTTTGTTATTTTTTCTGTTAAAAGGAAAAGATGATATCCGTCAAGTGGCTGCCGCCAGTGTTGATACACATTTGTGACCGTTTTATCGCCTTTTCAATGACTTTCTGCAAGATTTCCGGTGCTATAACTGTTCCTATTCCTGTCGAATTTTTTCCTTAAGGGCTGCGATTTTCTGAGTCTTATTCGCAGCAAAGAAGCAAGAAGTCCCAAAGAAAGAAGTCTGGAATGGGTAAATCGGGCCATCTTGCTGGCCATGACAAATCGCCAATATTCATTGTGGCTCTTGCTGTTTGTGCGGTTGCAACGTCTTGTTGAAAACACATGTTCACCAAGTTCCGCTCATCCAATTCCAGCAGTAAGAAGTCGTTTATCATGACCCTGTAGCATTCGTCAGTAACAGTGACCGCATTGCCAATTGCGTCATCAAAAAACGGTCCAATCACTCGTCCCGCGTGAACTCCGTAACAGTAGCTTTGAGTCGATAAAATGGCTCTTCGTGCATCACACGCAGATTTTCAGTGCATCAAAAACGAAGGTTTTGGTCATTGACGTAACCGCTTAAGCGGAAATGCGCCTCGTTGCTCATGATGATTTGCGACACAAAATCGTCCTCTTCGATGTTGAGATTGACGATGGCTTTTGACAGTAATTCACACGCGACGGACGGTCAGTAGGCGTTAATTGATGCCCTTTGTACGGGAACATGTAGTAAGTCTTTCACTAAAATTTGCTGTAGGATCCGCCAATTCGTGGCCTGTCGTCTCCTTGATGTTTCTTCGTTCTGAGCTACATTGGCCTTAATTGTCAAATATGATCAGTTCAATCATATTTACGCTTAGACTAGGAACGCATTGAAGCCATTTTAATCTGGCGGCTATAGTTTCAATGTAAAAATGAACGCACATGCGAGTATGTCAAAAAAAATCGCGGCTATTAAGCTACAAATGCATTTCTGATTAGGTTCGCAGGATTATTCATTCGCAAGAGGATAAAACATATGAGTTAAAATGTGACCACTTCTATCTGTCGCATTGACAGAAAATCGCAAGAGCTTTCCTAGCTTAAAAGGTTAAAATTTATTTAAATTTTTTGACGATTTTTACAAGTTTAAATTAATTAAATTCACTAACTCGTTTGTGCTCATATTTGAGATTTATGACGCAACAAGAAAAAGATAAACATGACGTCGTCGTGTGGTTCACCCGTAAGATTTATAACGTACACAAACTTAGAAAAAGATTTTGAAAATATAAATACAGGCAACTTTAAAATCGCAGCGATTAAATAATAAAACAAGTTCTTTTTGAAAGCGTTCATTTTGTGTCGCAAAATTAAAGTTAGATGAAACTCAATCAATTGAACTTGCACGCACTTACGACATGTTTACCTTAGGCTAAGAACATATTCGCTATTTTCTATCATTCCTAAAAATCGCCTATGCTTTTCTAGTCCTAGGCGAATGCTCACACTTGCTTGTCGTAGTCACAAGCGATTTACAACACGACATACAAATTCCACTGTGAATATGCGCATATCCGACTTAAAAATCGCTGCGATCAAAAAAATAAAAAAAAAATTAAGAAGTTCTAATACCTTAATGGGTCTCCATGCACTTGCGACATTTTGTAAAAGTTCGCAATAGTTGCTTACAATTGCTATGTTGGAATAGCAACTAAGAAATCAGGAAATCGCAAGGAAGCTCTCAGCCTAATGGTCAACCAAATGAATTTTACTAATCTTTGGAATCACTTTCAAAAATATGCCTGCCTTCACATTTAAAGCTATTTGTTACGATACGATAAAAAATCAATAATCGTCTAAATGTGCTACGACCACGATTTGTTAAGTTCAACGACAGAAAATCGCAAGTGGAATCTCCTAGCATTGATGAAATCCGAGAAGTTAAATGACAAATTAGCGTGAGCTGAAAAACATTACCAGAAACAGAACTAGGTGGCGCAAAGGTGCAGGCTTTAGAACGAATAAAATAGTGGAAGTTATTTTTCATTATTCGCAAATCATTATTCGCAAGTCATTAAAGACAAGTCAATTGTCAATCTTTTAATGATTGGTTTCAATTTTCGGTTTTTTATAAGTACACAAATTGAGGCAATTTTGACCTGGTACTCAAACTTGCTAGCAATATTTCAAACAAAATTATTCACCATAATCTAAATGCCCTTCACGTCTTTTCAAAATTTATTATGAACGGATCCATTAACCCTTTGGCACCATCGATCTAACCCTTTTTATAATTGAAAATCTATTACAAGACGACAAACCTCCTCAGTCTCATTAAGCATGCGCAACATATTTATTTGTTTATTCTCACCGCCATAAGCGGCAACAATTGCCCAAAAGGGCGGGCGCAAGAGACATACAACCGACACATAATTACAAACCCTATAAAGCTCCATTAAAGGCAAAAATGTATTTATGCTTCCGTTCAGAATGCATCATTGGGACTTTTGGCTTGTACATATGTATATCCCGTTTGTCCGTGGTAAGGTAAGCCGGTAAGCCCAGTCATTAACAGTGCATATAAAGGCGTAACGCGCCTGGCAGCTTTAAATCGAACAACAACAAAAAAAATGTTTTACAAGATTGCTCTGAGTGATAATCCTTCACTTATAATGTGCGGTTCTCAAGCCCAGAAGACAAGACACACCGAAACACAATGAACAATCAAGAAGTTGATATATTATTTTTTTTTAACTCGCCTCATCGTACTCCACCTGGTGGGATAATTCGCATGAATTTGCATTTTCCTTTTGTCGATTATTTAGGAACCAAGCTTACTTACACCTGTCCTTAAGTGTGGGTAGGCCGTTAAGAAACAAGCAGATGTTGTAGATATCATATTTAGGATCGAAAAAATTGTTTCACCAAAAAAAGAAAAAAGATTATCATCACATGGCTCATGGTCCATCTTATTTGGAGGTCCACCCTTTTCCCAATATGAAGCCCAACAAAAACAAACATTTTTACACCCCTTAAAGGTTGTATTTAAGGGTGAGTTGTAGGTTCATAAAAAAACAGGGCTGGAGGAATTTATTAGACAAAATATGTGGCCATCTTTTATTGAATCTTTGATGTCATTTTAAAACCCACCGACAACGCAACTTCTGTAAGTCGTTTTGAGCCTTTGAAGACAAGAAATAGTTTAAATGAAATTTTATAAAATATAACTAAACAAGCACTTACCTTCCCGCTCCCCAGATTGGTCCTTCCCAAACCCATTTCGGTATTAAAAGTATCCCAAAGCTCAGTCGACTTTCATGGTAAATTTAGTTAGAACCCGTCCAGCAGTTCGAGCGGATTTGAAGCACAAATATCCATTTTTTTCACGCTTATAATATTTTAAGCAAACTTTTCAAGCTTTCTGGTGAACAAGTCCATGCGACCCTACTCTAAACATACCTTTATTCTCAGCCAAAACTCCAAGGCTTCTGATTTTGATCGGTTTTCTTTTTCGTTTATATTTTTTATCGGCAAAGGAACGTTTGTGTAAAACGTGACTTTGAAGAACGTATAGCCCGTCAAATTGGGACTTTGTATCCATTTTTATCCGGCAGCTGCCTTTTAAGTGATTCCTTTGTCTTTTTTTTTTTTTCTTGTTCTTGTTTTTAGTCATTTGTTTTGCTTTGATGAGGCATTCAATATTTGATGCCTGCACTTTTGGGAGGACGTGTGTCGGAGGTAGTTATATGTCGTGCGTGACTTAATAGAGTGTACCTTGTGCCAGTCTGTGCCTATAGCCTACCTCATATCAGATCGTCTTTCAACGCCACACTTTAATCGGTTTTGTTCCAATAATTTTTTTTTGTCAAAAAAAAAAACCCAACGCCGAAAGTTAAGGATACGCGTGTGGTGAATATATAAAAAATAAAAATGCTCTCCGAGTGTCTTTTCATTTGAAAGGTGTTTATATTCAAAACTTTTCGACAGACTGGTGATGTTGGAGGCTTCTAAGTGGGTTGTGGTGGACGAACATTGGCAGGTGCTGTCATAAGTCGATGATGGTGCTAATAAAGTTACAAGGAATCACAATATTCTCTTCCATAGCCTCGTTTTATAGCCGCGATAAGGGATAGATACAATTTAACGATGACCATCATTTTCCTTCATTATTCCTTTAAATGAGTAATACACAAATGAACGTAAAACAATTTTATTAGTTTTTGATAGGTTCTTGTTCGTTCTGAGCGGGGGCATGCCTTTGAAAATGGCATTTTATTTTGGGAAGTTATATACATATAGCTAAAAGCTATAAAATTCGTTTCGGTTGTTCTCTCTGTCCTGGTGGATTGGTGAATAAGTAATAAATCGTTGTTTTGAAGGCTGCGTTAAGGATCGAAGAATATTTTGTTTATTAGTTGCATAAAGCACTTAATTCGAAATAGAAAAACAATAGGTTTTTTATTTAATCACATTTAAGAAAAATGAGCCTTGACGTAGGCGAAAAATATTACAAAGATCATGTCTTAGGTTTAAGGGAGTTTAAAAATTTAATTTTAAATTAACAGTGACGTTAAAGAGAAAATTGAATTATATTTAAAATGGATTTGGTGGCAGTTTGAGTCTAAACAAAATTATAGATGTAAAACTCTGCCTCTATAAGGAAAGACAGTTTCAAAATTATCAAGTGTCTTATTAAATTAACAAGGTACATTTTCCATTTCAAGTTGGAGAAAACTCTGAAACTTACTCTATTTCATTGACACTATTGTCGGGGAAAAATTAACATGACACTATTTCTGATAACATTGTAGTCGATTTAAAAAGATTTCGTGTTATTTCAACTTGAAATTATTAAATGCAACATTTTAACATGATCGCAGTGTTAATTTTTCTATTTCAGCCCACCTTCCTTTAAATTTTAATTTCAGCTAATATCTACCATGTTGACTTAACATTTCAAATTGTTATTTTTACAATTATATACTTGACACTATTTCTGATAACATCGTAGTCGATCTAAAAAGATGCCGTATTATTTTAACAGGCAATTATTGTAGAAAGCAAAATTTTAACATGATCGCAGTGTTAATTTTTAGAAAGTTCGTTCTGTTTTAACATTGCTTCCAATAAGTTTCTATTTCAGTAAATACTATATTGACTTAACATGTCATATGGTTGTTTTTACAATAAGTTACCTAATGCATTTTACGTGGTTTGGTGTTAACTCAACAGTTTGTCTGTTTATTTAAACAGAATATCGTGTTAATGTTATAAAACTGCAGTACTCTTTTTACAGACTGTCTTCTCATTTCAAAACAAGTAAGTACTCATTTACATTTTATGGTACTTTGTTATGCCGTTGAATAAGAAAAAAAACTTTAATGTAAAAATGTGGTCGTTAAAGTGGGTGGGTTTTACTAAAACCACTTATAAACCTCTATCCTCCAATATGAACAAACTTCGGAAATTTCATACAAATCGGTCTAGGAATTTCCAAGGCTATAGAGTCGCAACGAAACATATTTCTCTTTGTGTATAGTATACAGGGTGTCCCAGCCTCCTGAGGTAATTTTTGAGTGGATTCACTAAACGCGTAATTTTCTTCTTTTTCTTTGTTTTATGGAAAAAAACGGGTCTTATGATGTTGCGTTTCATATCTTTCAAGTGGATATATCTTTGCAAATAAACTTAAATTGGTAAATTTTATGGAAACTAATTTAAAGGGTGTTTCGAAATCTTCTGCTAAAATTTGGGAGGTAAAAATAACTTAAAACTTAAAAGCGTATGCAAGTCAATAAATAAAAGTCGGTCCCGATACGGAGGTAGAATCAAAGAGATATATTCCAAGACAGACCACGAACGACAAAACGTAGGAAACGACATTCAATGCTCTCGATTCTGGATATATGAATTTGTTGGAAAGGAGACCATATTTGACGGGTGAATTTAAGAAGGGGGCGAACAAATATTATGCATAAGATCGGGTCACATAGAGCGTGGGTGTAGAATGACATATTTTAATATTTGATGACCATTTCAATATCGCTAATAATAAGAATAAAAAGGAGAGGTCCTAAGTGGCTGCCTTGTGGGAGCCCGGAAGTAGCTAAAAAATCATCACAGAAGGTAGATTTAAATCAAACTTTGTAGTAACGGTTTTTCATGTAAGAAGAAATCCATCTTAAGAAGATAGGTTCAAGACCATGGGTGGACAGTTTTAGTAGAATTCGCGTATGTGAAATTTTGTCAAAGGTCTTACTGAAATCGGTTGATACAACGTCGACTTTCTTTCCGTTTTATATGGCTGAGAGGCTAAAGGATACGAATTCAACGAAATTAGTCGTTGGGGACATACATACTCGTACATTTGACATAGTCATGTCGTCTATGGGAAAAGAGAGACTTACACTAAAAATAATTCAAACGAAATTTAAGTGGAGAAATGAGTAAACGAAGCATTTTTGGAAATGTTTTTTGTTCAGCATGTAATAAACGATTTTTAACCAAAAAACCTTCTACACATTTTTTTGAAAACTCCACTTAAATAACAGCAAAAGAAGCTTAATAACTAGAAACATACATACATCTAATTATATTAATAGTAAAATACCTATAAACATTTTTTTTAAACTTCACTTACATCAAATTTTTGGCTGACAATTTACAACTGTGAATTTTGTTAAGAAACTGTTATAATAGAAATTAGTACTATACTTCTTAACAATTTCAGTAATATATTTCAACTCAAACTATGGAGAACATATTCCTAAAATAAAATTCAAATTTCAAGAAGTTTCCTTCATATAAGAGAAAATTTCCCTAGAGTCTGGCATCAGATCAGTCTATTCACAGAATTTGTATTTTATGAGATATTCAGACGAAAAAGTTGAATTTATCTAATACTCGTACAATGTAAATATATTGAGCGCTGATCCCTGTCTTGCCAACTCATCGGCATTTTCATTACCTGGTATGCCGCTGTCTCCCAGTACCCAGCAGAGTCTAATATTGTGCTGCGTGCCAAGAACCTTAAGCTCTTCGCGACAGCAAGAGATAAGCTTCGATTTTATGACAGTGGTCTCTAGAACTCAAACATTTCATTTCTTTATAGCAAGGTGTACCACAAGGATCCATTCTGGGTCCACTTTTATTCTCTCCTAATGTGAAAAACTTACCAAGTTACTTGAGGCATGGTGAAACGAGAATTTTTGCTGATAATACACAGTATCTTGAAAGTACAGCACAGAATATGTGTCTCGTCATTTCGAAGAAGACCTTAGACGTAATTTATTTTCCGACAATATTCCTAAACAATACTCCACTCGAGTACGTTAATACGTAGAAAAATTTAGATTATATGCTACTCTAATCTACACCTAACATGGAACAATCATGTAAAAGCTGTGGTAGGAAAGGCTTATGGTGCGCTGAAAACACTATCTGTCGCACGGAAGTTCATACAAGTAGAAAATAGGAAAATGCTGGTTAAAACATTGGTGGTGCCTGTTTTAACGTACGGGTGTGAATTTTTGTTTGTAGTTTAGATGCTGCTTTGCAGAGAAAATTGAACGTTTTAATAATGTAGCTCGTTATGTTTTTTAACGTTCAAAGATTTAACCAAATTTTAAATTATACCAAAAGTTTTTATGGATTTACAAATACAATTTCTATCTTCTGAGAGAACCAACCAAATTTGAGTGTTTCTTATATCCGAAAAATACTGTACGTAAAAAAATTGAACTCGAGATTTTGATCAAAGTGGACATTATGATGATAGCGAAGACTAAAAAAGTGGGTCTCGCAATTCTGTCTGTCTGTCTGTCGGTTCGACTACAGCTTAAACGGCTCGTCCAATTTTCTTTAAACTTGGTAGATATCATTTTTAATTTTTTCCCCCCACACGTTTTTTCTTTTTTTTTTAAACTAAAAATAACGGTACTTGCCATACGAATTTTTTTCAAAATCTTATAAATCTTATTTTTTTTTCTCAAAAACTGTTCGACAGATTTAAAAAATAAAAACACAAAAACATTTAATTTAGTTAAAGCCAGGTAATGGTTGAAAAAAAAATTTCCGAAAAATTATTATTGAGGGTACCCTCCAAAGAACCATTTATTTTGTTTTTGATTTTCTCAAAAACGGTAAAACCGATTTTGATCATTCTTTTTTTGCTAAAGCTCCCCAAAAACTTAAATAGAATTGTGTATTAAAATTTAAAAAAAAAACTTCAAATTTTTTTTTCCAAACTCAATATTTCGAAAACCCCATGCTAGATTTTTATTAAACTTGAAAATAAAAGTTTCTCAATATAATCTACAAGATGTGAGAAAAAAATTTATTTTACCTAAAAATAAAGGTACCCACCATACAAATGTTTGAAAACGGGCGGCGCCTAGAAATTCGATAAAAAATTTTTTCCTTCAATTAATTGTACGTACCATAAAACAATTTTTTCGAATTTTGAATTTCTCATTATCCACATAACGGATCTTAATGAAATTTTTTATAGAGAAGCTTCTAAAAGGTCTAAAACACATTGCACTTCAAACCTTCAAAATAAATATTTTTTGAATTTTTGGAAAAAAAAAATCTACTTATTTTTTCTTTTTTTGAAAATTCGATATCTCAGAAACGGCTCCATATTTTTTTTGTAAATTTAATTTTTATTCGAACAATAATAAAAACTTTAAGTTGGCGTACCAAAATTTTTTCTTAAAAATCTTTTATAAAGTTTGTATATAAAAGCTTTTTTTTAAGAAACCACTACAACGACTTATAATTTTTGTTATTGCGTAAATTCATATTTGCATAGCATTCTGTTATTGTCTCTTACTACTTAAAGAATTTAAAAAATTAATTTTCTCTATATGAACAGTTTTCTCTAATAACATTCGTTTTTTTAAAATTCCTAGTCTATTATACATAGAAGCAAGTTCGTGCGACCCAGTCGTGCATTTTATTTTTTAAAGTATTCACAATTTTTTTTTATTTTTTATATAAATAATAATAAAAATATAACAAAGAAAATTAAAAGAAATATTTTTAGTAGATACCTTTTTAAAAATGAATCTTTTTTTACTGTCCCTTCACACAGAACCATCGATTAAAACAAAATAATTTTCTTGATTACCAGAGCTGCAAGCACTTGCTAATTCAATGTATGTATGTATTTTAAAGTTTCGTATTAAAGATCCACTCAATCAAATTTTGTAACCAATTTAGCATAAACACACCACTGTGAGGCGGTGACTGAGGGACACCCTGTTAATCTATAAATTAAACGAATAAGAACATGCAAAAGTTTTAGTTTCAAAGTTGTTGGCAAACTCATTTTTGTTTTTGTTGAAAATTTGTTTTCAAAACAGCAATTTCCCTTAATCTAGATAAATATCCCAGTCCAACAATAAAGTCATCCTGGTTTTCTTTGAAGTCACAGTCTCTACCTTTAATCTTTCTTGCGACGCTTGCTTACCATTAGCCATATCCCTCTTTGTAATTGATTCTAATCCGACGAGGAAAAAAATTGAAACCCAAAAGCATCTGGCGAGTACATAAATATAAAGAGCCCCTTAAGCATCAATCCGACACTTAAAAGACTCTTTGAACAGTTTTGTGTTTTGTTGTTCTTCCACTTTTCCGTCAAACCATGTCATCAGCAATGATGTACAAACAATTTTAGCCAGTCTCACCTTCATAGCCCCCAACTACATACACCTCTTTTAACCTTCGCCTGTGTGGTTGATGATGAGAGGGCAAACAATTTTCAGGTTAGATATTGTATATTTTATCTCAATCTCGCTTGTATTTCAATTTTCCCGTCCTGCAGCGAATCCACCATTTGAATATTGTGGCTGCAGATTAAAAGAAATGTGTGTTGACAGCTTTAAAGTGTTTACCGAAAAAATATTCTTTAATCGGTCTCCTCTCGATGCAAAAGGTTATTGCCCGGCAACATGTTGCTAATCAAGAGGTCGTTCCTTCTCCCTTTTTCTCCCTGTGTCGTTCGTTATTGTTTGTGATTTTCTTTCTAGAATTTTTCTATGCATGCTGCTGCAGTTTCAATGCAAAGGCAACACAACAAAACTATTTTTTTTCTTTTTCTATTTTTATATCGCAACCAACCCATCAAGTGGCAAATATTTACTCTCCTTCAATTCGTATGGCAGTAAAGTATTTGTTTTTGTGTAGAGAAATGCATGTGTAGGTGGGGCACCTATATATGCCCACAGAGCAATAAACTTTTATCATCAACTACGTAATAATCATAGTGTTGCTGCCTGATGGTTGCTTAAAAGTGCCAGGAGGTGTACTGGCAAAGTAGCACTATCGTCGCCTCCGACGGGTCCCCCTTCATCCATCAACTGACAGCTCTATTCTGACACTAGTGTCATTTACCCGAGATCGTGCTTACACACCACATGTTGTATATTAATGCACCTATGCGCCAGTATATGTCAATCTGAATCCATTTATAGTTTCATTTCCAGAATTTATATGAACTTCATTGTGGTGGTGGGTGTTGGCTGTACTCCCTGCAGCTTATGCCTACATTAACTTTGGGAGCATAGTTATGTGAAAGGAATCTCCTTCTATTTCTCGTGACGTGGTTTCGGTTTACTGTCAGGCAGGCATTAAGTCATACGTCATGTCATACAGCTGCTTCTGCTGAATAGTTTTCAATATGACGGCAGCGGAGGCGATAGGACTTCCATATCTTTGTATCCGCCTTGAGCATTGATCATCGTCATCATCATCATCATGGTTGTCCCTAAGGATGTTCGTCCAAGTGAAATGTTTACTTCGTTTGTTTTGAAAAGACTATGGAACAGGGTTTTGTATTATGAAGTCGATAGAGTGAAGATGATAAACAAAAAGTGTTGTTTAGTTTGGAAGTACGGATTGAGTGCAACGTTGCGTGGGGATAGATAAGTTTTGTAAGAAATACATTTATATAAAGTGAACTTGGGGAAGACTTCGGAGTTGCTTAAGAAAACACGAGTCAAGACTTGGAACAGTCCCTTATTTGGGGATTGTAAAGGAAAATTAACAGTAAGAATTATTATTTTAGATTTGAAAACCGATTCCAGTTCAGGAACAATACTAAGTCGTTAACACAATGTCGTTAAATGACTACCTCGGCTGGCTTCGCAGTAGCGCACTAGAACGGTGTAAATCGTTCTTTTCAAATGATCGAATCGTTCAACAATCGATTACTAAAATGATTCGATCATTTCAATCGATCGATCATTCGATCATTTTCATTTCACTCAAATGATTCAATACTGTTCCGATTCGATTTCAATTTCGATGATAAGATTGACTTGAGGCTTCTTTGATAGTTCTTACAAAATACTCTATATTGTAAGCCATAAATTGCCAAATGACATCGAATGATGGCTACTATGTCCATGGATTAAAAAGCGTCAAGAAATTTTATTTGTTGCCCCGGAAAAGAACAATTTTAGGGCTTTCGGCTGACATTTGGTACGAAATACTCTATGTACGTCGATAACTGAATTCGTCCTCTATTTGTCAAGTCATAAACTGTCAAATTCCATGAGAGGATGGCTACGATGTCGATGGATTAAGAAACGTCTAAAAATGCCAAAAAAAAAATCGAAATCCAATTTCCCAAGACCTTGTTGATAGTTTCGGGCTGTAGCTCATGGATTGCTTGTATGATATTGGCCTTAAGTGCTTGAATCGTTTCCGGATTGTTGGCATAACATCGGTCTTTCACGGTTCCCCACAAAAAAAAAGTCCAAAGGGGTCAAATCGCACCTCCGAGGCGGCCAATTGACATCGCCAATACGGTTGATAACACGATTTGGGAATTCGGTCCGCAAAAGATGGATGGTGGCATGGGCTGTGTTGTATAACGCGCCATCCTGCATGAACCAGAGGTCGTCCAAATCCATTTCTTCAATTTCAGTCAAAAAAAAAGTCGGTTAACATGGCTCTGTAACGCCCACTGTTGACCGAAACGTTGTTCCGAGCCTCATTTTCAAAGAAAAATGGTCCAATGATGCCACCACTCCACAATCCAGACGAAACGTTCACCCTTTATGGATACATTGGCTTCTGGACAATAACATGAGGTTTTTTTCGAGCCCCAGATGCGGCAATTTTGTATAGCCGAGATGAAAATGCGCCCCGTCAGAAAAGATGATTTTTCGCACAAAATCGTTGTCCAATTCAAGCTGCTCTAAGGCCCGAAATGTGAAGCGACAACGAAGCGGATGGTCGTGCGCCTTCAATTGCTGAGACAATTGGACCTGGGAAGCGAGTAATCCGAAATCTTTGTGCAGAATTCTCCTCAGGCTAGTGCGTGAAATGTTGAGCTGTTGAGATCGATGGCGAGTTGATGTTCGTGAATTGAGTCTCACACTCTCGGCTAAGGCAGCCACATTCTCGTCTGCGCGCACCGTATGACGACGGGGACCATGAGTGTTGTCCACTAGCATACCAGTCACACGAACTTTTTGCACAAACTTGCGTACAGCAGGCGCGGTGGATGCTTCATTTCGGATAAAACTTCTTTTCAAAAAACGCACTGTTTGAGCCACACAGCACACACTTTGGAAATAAGTTTTCAATATTTCCCAACAGTGTTCAAGCGTAAAGCGAATCATTTCGTTCCACGGAGGTATGAAACTGACTTTCTGTCAAGATTTCGAGCGGAAAACAGCTGTCAGGGTCAAAATAACCTAGGATTTAAAAAGAAACCACTAGATGGCCCACGCTGTACATAAATTCAGTATTCATATAAACTTTCCATTTGATGTTCACTACAAACCCAAGTGAATTATGCAACACATTAAATCGTAAAAATGACAAATTTCCCAAATAGTTAAGAGATCATCAAATATACAGGGTGGCGCCCAACAGGCTGATGGATTTAAAACTCAAACTTAAATGATCTATCGACCAAATGATGGCCCTCACACTGTAAACATTTCTTTCAAGCATTGCTCTTTCATAACTTTATCGCTTTTTCTTTTAACAATCTTCAATTAAAATAGCCTGTTGAATTCCTCCCCTTAAACATTCCTGCCAATTGAGGTCTTCCAGAGTCCCTGGGACGATCGTTATAACCAAGAGATTTTATGTATTCCCACAGAAAAAATTGCAGGTGACCAAATCAGGAGAGCTTGCTGGTCACATTAATTCGCATCTAAGAGAAATGAGGCCTCGAGAATCAGTCTCGTATAAAGTTGAGGACCGGTCTAATCAAAGCAGAAATCTTCCAGTTCCATTTATTCCAATTCGTGCAAGAAAAAATCCTGAATTATAACAGGTCTTCTTATATTGAAATAAAGGTTTAAATCAATCTAAATATATATATTTTGTATTCTTCATCAAACAACAATAATTTAGAATAATAAAATAACAAGCTTTAAAAAGTAAACTTAGAGCTAGGTATAAAGTATATTATATTGTAAGGTATGTATATAAAGCTTAGAGTAGGTATTTATAAGAAGTTATGAAGGACAATATGCTTTACAGAATCTTGGTCAGATAACCTGAAGAAGTCACAGTAGCCCCTCAATTATATTCTTCGAAAAAATAAAAACCGAAGATCCCCGTTCTTGATATTGCACATCACGCTGTTATTTGAAATGCAGGGGACTCGGGTTGAGCTCCCTAGGAATCGTCTCAATCATGTTGCGTATATTTTTCTTATCAGCACATCCATTGAGATGAAAATGTAACTCTTGTCTAGAGACTAGCGAGTTGTCTAGCTTCAAAATTACGAAAATTCTCTTTCTAGATCTAGCGGTTTAAATGAAGATTTTTTCTATCCATTCTTTGAATGGAATCTTGAAATTCCAAAGGCACTCACCTATTTTCGAAGTAAACTCCTGGGAGATTGTTCAAATGCAAATCGTATATCCTCTCGATGTTTTCGGGGGTCTCTGCGACCGTTCTTTTAGGCCCACTTCTTATCGTGGACACATTTCTAGTAATTTTGAAGGCATTTGCCCACTTATGAACTCAATTTAGTATGATGACGTGACGGGGGAAGCGATATTGAAATGTAAACGGAAGGCACACTGTGCCTAAGAACATCTTGCAATTGCATTTTTGAGACAAATGACGTTTTCGAAAACTGCCTATGACATTAGCTTTATTAAGCGTCGAACTCGTCCGTTCGTCTCGGTTATCAGATCAATTCTATGGCGTGGCAGGATGATAGAGAGCTCTAGAGAAAAACACTACTTGTTTAATATAGGTGAAACAATCTGCTGCTTGTCTGTTCATGGGCGGATCACTTTGCAAGGTTCCCTCTTCCACCCCTCGATATAATCGGAAAACAAACGGCTGCAAACACAGCCTCCCCACGGTGGATCAATAATGAAATTGACCACTTCAGCATTCCTGAACTCTTTCGGTTCACTTCCAAGTAGCATCGATTAGTTTTTATCAGATTCAATTTGATACAAAATTTCAAGTAACCATTCCTTCTAGAGAAATCTTGAAGGAAATGGCATTTCTGTAAGATTATTCAATCCATTTCTACACCGATCAATCAAACACTAATGACGGGTTTAGTAAAGGTGTTCGAGGCGGAACTTTTGGCGATTAAAGAAGACCTATCTAGGCTTAAATAAAAAGTGATATCAATTAAAGATATCCGCATCTTCTTGAACAGCCAAGCAGTCATTCAATTTCTTAAGATTCTGCCTCTACTAGCCCAATAACAGCCCTTAACTGTTGATCGTCTCTGGATGGATATGGTACAGCAGTTTCAGCTTAACATTCATCACTGCTAGGTGCACAGGGACATTTCTGAAAAGCTGGACGAATTCACTAGAAGTTGAACAATGATACTTTTATAACCAAATAAGGCACCTCTAAACTTATGCTAAAGCAAGATGCTATACAGAGAACAAATCTTGAGTGGAAAAATATCATCACCTGCTTGGCGACGAAACAGATTTGACCTATGTTGAATTTGAACCGCTCCAAAGGTTTAATATCCTTAAGCAGATCGCATATCAGCTCCGTAAAAGGTTTTAAAACATTACACTGTTTCTGCTGAAGCTGCATGGACGAAGAAGAGAATGAAGCGATCCCTCAACTTCTCTGTACATGTCCTTTATCCCAAAGACGTAGACTCCATCTAAGAAATTTATAAAACAATGATCTTAGTGATCTTGCAAATACAGGCAATCTCGCTCGCTTCATAAAGAGCTCCAATGGGTTTAACGATTAGGAAGAAAGTCTCCAAGATTCAATGCGGTATCACAATGGACCAACTCAAGGTCAAAGTGTGTCGGCTCTCCTGCTGACAGCTGTGTTCTGTGTACTGAAAAGGCAGAGTGTTCCCATCATGGAATTGACTGCCTCGGATTCTTCTCTCACGATAGCGGAGATATTTTCGCCAAATCTTGCCTTTAGTTAACGAACGGGTGTTGGCGGATTGTTCACTGAACCGGTCGACTCAAATTTATCCACTATGTTCCGAAAAATCCTCTCGGAAGGTAGATTATGGCCGCCATAAAATGAGTGAAGCGCGCGAGATTTCGGTTTTAAATAGAAAACGCAACAACAGTAGAAAAGCCAATTTGACAGATATAGCTTCAACAATATGGCCGCAATCACCTGTCAAAATTCGGAAATCCTAATTGGAAAGCCTTATATATGTACATATCTACTTGACGTAATTTCCCTTGACAATAATTGTTTATATTGTTTAATTGACAGACTTTTAAGTGTGAAGCATGTTAAAGCGGACAAAAATACATTAAAGCCTTATTGCCATTTTCTCACGACTTCACACCCGCCATCATTCATATTTCGTATGCTGGTAAATTCATGTGACCAATGTTCTTATGTTCTTATACATCCATAATATATGGATTCTGTAGCCTTTCCTTTTTAGCATTTGCGCAAAAATAATAATAATTCATCTTACATATTCATATATCCATTTGTAAAACTCCTTTTGCAACAAAGAGCTATAACAGAAGAAAACAAACACACTCACAAACAGAACTAAGGGAATGCAATTTCCATCAGCAGGAGCAGCAGCAGCCACCAGCCACACAAGTGCAATTTTTTTTTTAAACAAAAGTTCACCTCTGGTGGTTGAACTGAGCGAGTTGAGATGCATCCAACCATATACACGAGTACTTACACACTTAAACGAAAGAAAAACACTGCAAAAAATAATGAACTCAGCCAAATCAGAGAGTGCTTTTTCACATGTCCTTAACAAATGAAAACAAAAAAATTATAAAAATAAATTTGTTTGTATAGAGGTACACAAAAACAGATGTTAATTGTTGCAAGTAAAAACAAAAAACCACCTTCGCCATAAACAAGAAAAAACAGAAGGTCCTATAACTACACCTATAGGAGCAGGAGTAGGTACCTAAAAGTATATTTTTATTTGTGTGTTTTACCACAAACTGAAACTTTATGTGTGGATTATGTGGTTTCTTCCTTGAAAAGATGCGAATTGGACGCTTGAATGGTAATACCTTATGCATGGCAGTTGACTTTAACTAAACATTGTGAATGAAATAACCTCCAGAGAGAGAGAGTTATTTAGCATTCAATTGGCATATACAGAAAAGAAGTTATAATTAAAGGTCCTATACCTATCCTTGGCCAAGCTTGAATAAATAAAGCAGAAAAATTAAGTCAACAGCATCTATTTTAGATATACAATGTAGGAACATAGCTTTGTTTACTAGGTCATGTTTGGGTGCAAAAATAAACACAACCCAAACGAGCCAAGGATATACATATAACTTAGATTTTATTTACAAAGTTATATTTATTCACATAAAAGATTTAGCTTGGACTTTCAAGGTGTGATACCTTTTATTCGCAAAAACAGGTGTGACCAGCTTGGCATTTGTTTTCTTTAGTAAAGGGTTTTTCAATAAGCACGGGTAAAACAAGCTGTGTGTGGGGTATTTACAAAACTATTTTTTTCTGTGGTAGACCCATTAAGTTTGGAATATGACATCGTTCAAATGCCCGCCTCAGCTTCTTAAGGTGGCACGAATCCGAGTGGTGCAATTTTCAATAACCCGTCGACATAGATCTGGTTGAATTTGAACGATGGCCTGTGTTATGTTCACCTTAAGGGCATCGGGTGATTGTGGAATATTCTTGCGTCCTTGCGTCTTCAGGAAACCACACGAGAAAAAGTCTAGCGGGTTCAAATAGCACGATCTTGGTGTTCAACTCGTGTCACCTCTGCGAGAGTTAAAATTACTCTCATATCGTTCATGCAGGATTTCAATCGTGGCGTCCGCTGTGTGGCACGTAGTTCCGTCCTGCTAGAATCACATGTCTTCTAGGTTCATATGGTTCAATTTGGTACACTAAAAATTGGTGATTATTGTTCTGTAGCCTTTGGCATTATCAGTGACCGCCTCACCAACGTCGTTTTCGTAAAATTTCGGAGCAATGACGCCAACGGGCCAAAATCCACACCAAACGGTAACTTTTTGAAAATGCATTGCCACCAGGTGATCCTCGTGTGGTTTGGTTTCGTCCCATATACAGCAGTTTAGCTTGTTAACATAACCAATCATCCAAAAAGGCACATCATCGTTAAAGATGATTTTTCGGTCAAAATAGGGATTCTCTTCCATACACTCTAAGCAAAGTAAGCGAACAACCGGCATTGTCTATAATTATGAACTTTGAGCTCCTGGGTCAGGTTGGATCTTGTACGGGTGTAGGCCCAAGTGCCGACGAAAAATTCGCCAAGTTGAAGTCTGCGAAACGCCGACTTCTTGTTCGCACGGCGAGGAATCGACTGCCTCGTATTCTACTGCATACTTTTGCGGACCGCGGCAATATTCTCGGCCGATCATGCATTCCTTTAACGTACGAATGTTTTGTGATTAAATACTGAACCGGACGTCTCAAATTGGTTACCAAACGTTGAAGAGGGGATTGTTGAAGATCCGCCCCCGCCTCGACAACACTCATTTTAATAATAAAGTTTTATCATTTGGAAGAGCTGTTCAATCGCGTACCTTGCCATGGTTATTTGCCATCAGTAACTGAATAATAAACAACAGATTTGACAGATGTCATTAAAACAACATGGCCGTCAAAATCAACCCGCACAGATTGAAAACCCTTTCTTTGGAAAAAAAAAAACAAATTAAGTTAGAGTTGATATCAGATACATTTTAGGGCTTATTTCCCTTTACGATCCTACTCTGTTTACATTAGAAGAATTGCTATTCATTGACTTTTGTACTTTCTCAAATCGTTTTTGTAACACCCATGCTGGTCACCCTGAAATTCTCGACTTGTTTAACATAAAAAAAATCTATTTGCGGAATAATGTCATTTACGGATGAGATGGCACACCCACACAAATTTGCGCTGGTCTACATCGGCGTCGTTCCTTCGCTGTCATAGCTAATAAAAAGGACTCAACTCATTTATCATGTCCTCACAAGAGGATTATTTTCATCACATCCTATGCAAGCAACAACGATATTCTCTTAGCTCTCCCATATATGTACATAGCTGCTATCTACTATTTGAATCCTCGAAAAAGGGTTTACAATGAATCACAACATAGAACATTTACGACGACCATGAAACCAACGCCATTGTGTAAATGCGAAATGTAATCGTTTTATATCCTCTTGCATTTGCAGGAAAAAGTTGTGCTTAAGTTTACAATCTAGTGGGTATAGCTAGCTGGTCATAATCGAGAACCTTTTCGTCACTATATGAAGACGAACCCGACGACGACCCAATGTGCCTTATCTTGGCGTTGGGTTGGTTTGGGAAAATAAATACAATTTCATCGTGGTGGTGAGGTTGGCTGTATTTTAAGTTACCCCTTTGAAAAGGGTTCCAAAGGAGGATCCTGTTCAATGAAAGACTACGAAAAAGGACCCAGTTTAATGATATATTTTCTGATACTATTTGGGTACATGTAAAGGAAAATGCAAATGGAGTTTGATTTTAAACCTTGAAGAGATTTGTGTGTCTCTTTGTAAAGAAACCCCTTTTTATCAATCGAAGACAGTATTAATGGGAATTCAAGGAATTTCAGAAGGAACATTAAATAAACCAACTGTGTAAGGTCTGATTCTTTGGTTAATACCCAATTGAGTACTTCTTAAAGCATTTTCTTTGAATAGTTTTACATTATTATAAGTTATCTTCTTTTTCTATGGGGACTTTTCACAAAAAAAATTAAAGATCTGGAATTTTATGAGGAATTCTTTAGTTTTTGTTGCACAAAAACTTTTTTCCCTAGGACAAAAGGAGTTAGTTCCAAAGAGAATTCTTGGTATGACTATGGCTATAAAAAGGTTATCAGGTTGAGAGAGTTGAGCTTCCGAAACTACAAAACAAACTCCACTAAGCGAATAACACCTGCTGCAATACTCATATTCGAAGACCAAAGTTCCTACATGACCAAAATCTACTACAATGTCTTTAAGGTTGTAAAAACTTTTGGTGTTTTGTTAAAAAATGTTGTAAACTCTTCCAATTCATCGGTTCCAACATTTGTTCACAGTAACACTCCTTTTGTCAGTTTACAGGAAAAAGCTTATTTGTTTGCTGCTAACTCGACTTTTAAGCTGAAGTACTGGCAATAACCGAAGCATGCAATATACTTAAACTAGATCCAAATAAAAATCGGAAGACCACTAATTTTAAAGACAGCCAGGCGATTGTTAATACCATCGATTCATCTTTTTCATTTTCTAAATTGGTCCAACAATACTGGAATGAGCTTGCGAACCTGAACATTATGTCACTCTTATCTGGATTCAGAGTCATAGTGGAATAGAGGGAAATGAATGGGCTGACGAGCTAGCCAACCAACCAACCTCCATATCTAACTTGCTGAAAGAGGTAACATAACTCAAAATTATCTAAATTTTACTCACCGAATCCAACGGTAGGTGGAACAATTTAAACAACTCCATTATATCTAGAAAAGTGTGGCCCACCTTCAATAAGTCCCGAACAAATGACCTAATATGCAGACCCAGGCAAGACAGCCAAGGTAGTTGCAACATGCACTGGGTACTGACCAACAGGAGAACATGTTATGAAGCTGTACATTCCTTACAATACTCAATGTCGTAGTTGTGGGGATCAGCAGGAAAAGGAAAGAGTCATTCATTTCCTCTGTCCTGCTCTAACGCCAGAATGAGATCCCAACTATTTGGAAACTTATTCCTCGACGATCTTAACGTACTATTTGAACTGAGGATCAAATAATTTATATCTTAACACGACGAAGTGTTTTTAAGATGAACCTCGACGACTTCTGTAAAGGATACTTCTGGATCTTAAAAAGACAATACGCTAGCGACCTTCAGGTATAGGGAAGCTCAAAGCTCCCTCATCATATCCCATTAAATCCATGGGTCAAACGAGTTGATGTCTTAAAAACGACCAACTCTTCTTCTTCCTTTTCTTCGGCGCTGTTATGATCTCGATGTCGAGGGGATCATAACTCTCCCACGTATCTGCTTCACACTAGTGATCCGCCTGTGGGGTTCGCCGGGTTGACCTCAGAAATCGGCGGCAAGCCTCCCGGTTTTGTATTGTTCCATTTCTGAGGCCAACTGAATGCTGGTGTTTTTGCATTTGTTTGTACCAGGAGTGTTTAGGCCTACCTTTCTTTTTATTCCGAATTGGAACGTTGTATGATATTGTCTTTTTGACGGGGTTCTCAGGATCTCTCCTTTGAACATGGCAATACCAACTGAGTCGGTCGTGTTCAATTTTTAAAAACGACCAACTCAAGCGCTATATAAGTCACTATGAGCTAAGAGTATTCGTGGGCACCATTTCTACCTACATTTTTTACCTTTTCATCTAAACGAGTGGTTTTTCAGTCATCTGCTTTCATTTCTTGGTCCATAAGGAACTTTGGGACCATTAAGAGAAGTTGGTAGACTGGTCGAAAATTTCTATCCAAAGTTTGAACTTCCGCATGGCGAAATGTATAACATTTATTTTTATCCAAAATTTGTTATGAGTTTTGTACTTAAAGCTTATAAAATTGAATCTGTCAAAAACAAACTACACTTTAAACTTAACGGACTTGTTAAATTTGTTGTAACCTTCAATTAACTAACATGCGAATTCTGTTAAAATTTGGCATATCCCAAAACAGTACCATGTACTTCTCTTCAAACAAAAAATGTCAAATCCTTCCAACTGGTTTCATAAAAACGAGAAAATAATTGAACATAATTAAAATCATGAAACGTGCAGCAGATACATGTCTTTTCAAGATTCTAAAGAGGGCCCTTTAAAAAGCCAGACAGGAGGTAAGAATTCTCACATTCTTATTTATTTCCTTTTTATTTTCTCTTTATATTCCAAACATAACCAAATCCACCTCATCGTCTAAACGTGCATTTGTGCTTAGGTGAATGAGCACCTTTGTCCTTAAAACATCATTTTATTTAAGTTTAAAAATTTGCCCGACATCACCTATAATAATTATTCTGATGGATAAAAAAAGATACAGCATAAATATTGTTATGCCAAACCAAGAACAAAACAAATGAACCAGATAAAAATCAATTTGACCCTAAAAATGATGTTCCTATCTGTAAATCTGGCAATATCACTCGTATCAATTTTTATGAAGCCCAACAATATTAACTCCATCATTCGATATTGCCTTTTGGATAACCCTGATTTTATTTTTTATTCGTATATCATGCCTTAAAAAAAGGAAGTCTCCTCCAATGTCGTACCCTTTCAACATCTTCCCTTGGGGCCATTATTCCCTCTTTCTGTCAAGTGTCCGGTTGATTACTTCTACCACTTAACAAAAGTTGTCACTCACCCTTACAAATACGCATTTATTTCAAAGCTTGTCTCTTTTCTTTTGCAATTTAAGTCTTATCCCTAATATCTCTTATACATCCCTTTTTTGTGCTGAAAAAAGAAAAAAAAACGAACCTTTTGACTTTTACCAGACCAATGATTTTAATTGAAAATATCTTAGCAACCAATCCAATTGGAATGAGAAATGTCCACTCGAGAAAATATTTTAACTTCACCTGGTAACATTGTGATTTTTTTTTATCATCCTCATCCCCATTTACATCCCCAACATCATCCATATTCCTGTCTGTGGGACCATGAAGAAATAAAACAAAAAAGTATCCCTTGTCTTATCCTCGTTTGCTGAAAATCCACCAGCAAATATTTATTCTTCGTGAAGCATTATTCAGAGTTGCCACATTGATGTAATATATACGTCAACTGTTGGTTGAAATTTTATCACATGACACTAATAATTTTTCTGTCTTACCTATGAAATAATTCTGTATTCATTCTGCTCCATTCATGATGGTAATAATCACTTTTAAAATAAATTATAAAGGGAGTTGTATATCCTACATCGCCTCAAATGGTTTGGGACACAAACTTCTAAGGGACTTTTCACATGAGAGCGACCATCGACCGATAGAACTTTCGTCCATTTTGACATTTCGTTCAAATAACATATTTGTTTTTCGTAGCGAATGACGTTTGCTTGCAACAATCATATTGCAATTCGTAACGACCATTTTATCTTCTCAAAATTTCAATTAGTTTTCTACAATTTGTCTAGTTTTTGTAAAGAATTGAGGCTTTTAAATGTTTTAAATTCCATTTGTTCTTTTATTCGTCGGTCGTGATTAATCCTTAAGTACATACCAAACATTTAAAAAAATCTTAAGGGGCCAGTTAAGAACTATTCGAATGAGAGCAACCAACGACCGATAGATGAAGGAACCATTTTGTCCATTTTGACATTTCGTTAACGAACAATTTTTTTATTTGTCGCGAATGACGTTTAAAACAATTCAATCGTGTGGATGGTATGTGGAGTAGTAGTAGTAGTAAACTTTATTGAGATTTGATATTTTACATTAGATTTCATAATATGAATACATAGAGTTTTAAATATACTTAAGGAACTTGCCGACTTTGAATTGGTCAGGCTACACAGTTTTTAAATTTATGTTATGTTTTTAAGCAAAAAGATAGTTTTTATTACAAGACAATATTCTTCATTGGAATTATAAAAATGCGTCCACTCAAAAAAAGACCATGCAATAAAATGTGAAAGAAAACTTAACCTAAGGTGAAAAAGATAGAAGTAGAAAAAAGAATGACAATGCGTGACAGAGACGAACAGAAGGTTGTCGGTGCCATAACACAAATTTTGTATGTGTGCTGTATATAAATATATGTATAAAAATATCCTATACGTATGCAATTATGACATTTTATGTATTTTTATTGACTCATACGAATTTGAGTATTGCTTTTATCTTTTCGTTTTTGTTTTTTCTTTTTATCTTTGAGATTTTAGAGCTAAATCTTGTGCTTTAACAATTAACAAGGCACGACAATGTATTGAATGAGTGTCTTAAAAGTAGGTTTTTACATAAATAAATTCTTATCGCTATTGACTTATTATATATACTTATATATCTAGATAGATTTGTATTAAATATGTACATTTGAAGGTAAATAGATAAATAAATACTTATCGTAATCTTACTAAAATTAATCTTATTTAATTCACAGCAGAAGAATTGTACTTGAGTAACAAAAGGCACCAAAGGACTTGTAATTTTTAAGACAAGTATACATCACAATTGGAAAAAAACAAACAAAAAAAAAAAAAGGAAACTTTATTCTAGCATATGTATATACATAGGAAGCAGATTTGTTATCCTCTATAATTGTTGGAAACTCTTTTTTTGTAGAACTCGGGAAGGAAAGAGCTACCCTCCCCTGTGACTCGTAGGAATTGATCGGACCCCTCACAAAAGATACTGATTGGAGAAATGTAGTACCTATCATTGGTGGAGAAAGAAATATTTTCGGAGAACAAATCCTGAAGAAAAGGATTATCATGATCTTGTAATAATGCTATTCTTTTTTTGGCTAGTATAATAAGATATTCTAGCAAAGGCACTATGTTGGTGTCGTCGTAAAGAGTTTTGTTGCTGAACCATTTACCAGATGGTCTTCTGTATTTGGCGATACATTTCCTAATAATCCTTCTTTCGAATCTCTGAAGTTCAGAAGCAATATTGGGAGTTATTTGAAACCAGATTAAGAATCCGTATGAAATTAGAGGTCTAATTAGGGTTTTATACATAAGTAGCTTTGTTTTGGGTTCAACTTCTGGAGAGTTAAAAAGTGTTTTGAGCAACGCAGCGGCCGCTTTACCTTTATTTAAGGACAATCTTACGTTGGGATTCATCCTCAATCTTTCGTGGAGGTTGACACCTAAGTATTTTATTGATTTCTTAAGAGGGATTGCCTTACCATCAATCACGAGATTAAGATTCTTGCTTTCGCGCACAGCAAGGTGGTGGCCTTTACCAGAAGCGTTCCTAAAGCATATCATTTCGCACTTATTAAAATTAAGATCAATTCCCCATTTCTTATAATACGGAATGACTTCAGTTAGATGGTTTTTGACTTCGCTTAAGGCTTCATGGGGTCTTTCGTGTGCGCTAAAAAGAATCGTATCGTCTGCATACAGTATTGCGTTAGAGGCGTTCATTTGGGTTGGAAAGTCAGAGAGGTACATGTTGAATAAAAAAGGGCCCAAAATAGATCCCTGTGGGACTCCAGCTAAGATCGGAATTAAAGTCGAGGTTTCGTTTTCAAAATGAACATATAGACTACGATTAGACAAGAAACTGTATATTAACTTTATCAACTGAGGGGGAAAGTTAAGTTGACCAAGTTTGTAAATCAGTCCTGAATGCCAAACTGAGTCGAAAGCCTTGTTCAAATCCAATGCACAAGCAACTGTGCATTGTTTAACTCTTAGTTTATTTAAAATGTAGTTTTGAAGGTATAAAAGTGCATGTTCTGTAGAGTGACCTCTTTTAAATCCGAATTGATGGTTTTGGGTCAAACCCCGGCTATCTGCAATAGTTTCTAATTTTGATAACATGACTTTTTCCAGGATCTTCCCGATGTTTGACAGAAGCGAGATTGGGCGAAAATCTTCTAGCTTATTAGATCTTGCATTTTTTTTAATCGGAATTAGTTTAGCTTGTTTCCAAGAATTTGGAAAGTAGCAGTTATTGATGCAGTTGTTTAGTAACGGGGTTAAATAATTAGACAGAGAATCTATTGCTTTACGTATTATAAAGTTGGGAACGTTGTCAAGCCCGGAAGATTTTTTATTGTTGAAAGAGGTGATGATGGATTTGATTAAGTCAGTAGAAGCAAAATTTTCGTTAAGAGTTGAATTTGACTTGTTTAGTGGGGAGAAATCGTCAATCTGAAGATTATTATTCCAAGCCAAGAAGGCGCTGTTGAAAGTATTTACTGATAAAAGATTATCTCTGTCGGAACTAGGGATTTTTAGGGAAAATAGATTAGTATAAAAGGATTTAAAGGCATCAATTTTTTCTATAGGGGTGGTGAGGATTCTGTCATTAAAAGTCAAGTCGTGGGAGGTATCATTATAAACATTTTTTCTTGAGGTAATTTGGTTGATTTCTTTAAAAACATTGGAAGAGGGTTTTAAACTATTTAGCTTGGCACGAAAACTACTGTTCAGCTCAATTCTAACACAATCTTTGATAATTTTGCTAAGGCAAGTTATTCTTGAAGATAATTCCAAGTATTCATTGGTTGTCCTGTTACCGGAACGATGAAAGATTCTTTTTAATTTCGTCTTCCAAATTTTCCTAATTTTAAAAAGTTTAAGAGTTTCTATTGAGATTACGCGGTGATTGGGGTGGTAGGATTTTTCTTGGCTATGGTTGTTTATACAGGTGGATAAAGACTCTGTCAGATCGGAGATGTAGAAGTCGATTTCTTCATTCGTGAGATTTCTATCTACTGGGATAGGTGAATTTTCTAGTCGAGCATTTAGGGAATTATTGAAGTGTGACCAGTTTGTGTTTTGGAAACAGCGAAATTTTTTAATTGCAAGTGGAAAGGGGGAAGCATTTTGAAATTGGATGTTCATTAAAACAGAGTAGTGATCAGAAATGGGATTAAGTGTAATACACGCAATATTTGTGTTTGAGTGGATAGGAGCACGCATGTTGGAGGAAATCATAAAAAAATCTATGTGCGATCCGGAGCTAGGGCGAGTGGGCCCCTCAGGAGCAACAATGTCTAAATCGAGAAAACGATCACGAGTGTACCATTGGGCCAGATGAAGCCCATTTATATTTGTTTTTATATCTCCCCAAAGAGGATTACGGGAGTTAAAATCCCCTCCGATAACTATGTACTCATACTCCCGTAGAGAGTCAACGAGTTCATCTAGAGCTGTACATATATAAGACCCAATATTACAAGGGACATAGATAGAAACTATGGCAAGGGTAGACTGGGAATGGTTAAAATTTACAGGGATCAAAGCAATAGTGGCTGAAATAATGTTATTGTGAAAGTTTTTTTGATACGACTTGTAGGCGTTGTTAAGCAGGATACCTGTTCCACGACCATCCTTGTTGCTTATTAAGTCAAATTTATCATTAAAATGGATTCTATTTTGTCTTGTAAGGCAAGTTTCTTGAATTAAAATTGCAGTAGGATGGGTTTCTTTTAAAAGCAACTCCATTTCAATTTGTTTGTCTCGTGAGCTAAAAGAGTTGACGTTGGCAGTTATGAGACTTAAATTCATGGTGAAGGGTTTGAAATTGAGGCGATGAAAGCCAGATAGGCTTCAGGTTTTTGAAAATCATTCAATTTGGAGTAAGAAGGCCAGAAATCCCTAATCTTTGCAAATAGTGCACTGAATGAGATACCAAATAACTTTTTTGATTCGTTCATAAAATCCGACATAACGTTTTCGCCATCAGGCTTCGAAGAAGGTATGGCTGCAGGTGCGCTATAGCCTCTTAGAGCGTCAGCAAAGGAGATACCACTTTTGGGGACATTGTTCACGAAAGTAAAAACTGAATCATTCAGCATTTCCTTCTTTTTATTTTTAGCCCTATTGGCTAACTCCTTATTCTGTAGCAGCTCCAACCGTTTCGGACAACCTTTGTAGCTAGCAGGGTGACCTGAATTGCCACAATTCACACAGGAAGCTGTGGAAGTGTCAGTTTTTGGTCCTAGGTCGCAACTGCCAGGCTGGTGCTCTTTGAGGCACTTCACGCATCTAATAGCATAAGAACAAAATGCGGAAATATGACCGAATCGTTGGCATCTGTAGCACTGCTTAGTGCCTGAGTTCTTTACGGAATCCCATCGGATTCTGTGCCTCATTAAAAATTTCATGTTTTTGATTTTTATTAACTTTCCCTATCATCTAGAACGCATAAAAAAAGGTCTAAGGGAATCTCATTCTCCTTGGACCACTTCGTCTCAAACTTTTTAACTACGACCTTGAGCGAGGGGTCCAATTTTAAAAGCTCCGAGTTCACTAGAGAGGGTGAGAAGTTACCCGGTATTCCTTTAAGAATGATATTGTACTTTTTCATTTCCTTAGGCGTAAATGAAAACGCTTCAACATTGCTAGCTTTAAATTGATTTAACAGGAGGCTATGCAAGTCTACTTCCTTTACAAAAATTTTCATCCTACCAAAACCTCTTGAGTCAAATCTGACGCTATCCAGGTTTATATTTTCCGATTTAAAAAATTCAATAATAGTTTTAGATGTTATACCTTTTGTGAAAATTGGTGGACACCAATTTTCTCTAGAGTTTAAGTTGATATTACCAGTCTTGTTGGGCAATCCTGTGCCAACGCTGCCGCTGCCAATTAAGTTGCTGCTGCCTTCACCGATGTTGAGGTTGGTGTTGAGATTCCCAATGATGTTCTTTTTAGGATTTAAGTTAGATTTATTGATGGATACGTTTGTTACGTCATCGTCCTCATCTAAAATCCCATCTCCAAGGATGGCGAAACGGTTGATATTGTTTGTGGATGAAAACGCCACCTTTTTTGCAAGACCTCCAGATGAGGCTTGTCGTCTTTTCCGAGCTAGGATGTGAGTATAAGCATCCATGTCACTTGCGAGTAGTCTTTTTAGGACATTTTCTGTCCCATTAACGTTTATGGAATTCGAAGATGGAGTCTCTACATTAGACGCCTTCAATCTGTCGGCGTTGCCGATAATAATACAGTTTTTAACATTCGGCATACGTTCACTTTGCACTATGCCTATCTCTTTCTCACATCCCTCGACATAACTGTTTTCAATTTCCATTAAACTTTGTTTTTGCATTTTCGAAGTATTGGTGTCGGCGTCGTCCGACCACCAATCAACACTGTCAAGAATTTTTTTTTTGTCCTCCGCGTTTAGTAATTGAAGGGTTGTAAGTCTAAAGGGTCTAAGTGCCAAAAAATCAAAAATCAATATTTTTATCAAAATACAATCTAAGTGCCAAGCCTTATAATATCAAAATGGATTCAAGTGCCTATTTCTTTTAAAATTGTACACAAACACAAATAAAGTTGTGGCAGAGCCTAAGTGCCAAAGGGCTTTTTATTTTGTTTTTCTCGATTATCTCTAAATTATAAAAATGGCACTTAGACCCTTTAGACTTACAACCCTTCAATTGCGATGGCAAATTTATATTATTTAAAGAGATTTTAACTTTTGGTTTATCAGGGGGCACACTATAGGGTGCATGAAATCACTATTCATATTGCTAAAGAATAAGCTTTACTTTATTACCACTGAAAATTATATTTATTAAAAAAAGAAATTCACACAATGTATGAGCGCTGTTAAACACGTCTGTTCCAAACAAAACCACGCTATCGAATTGGATGGTATGTGGAACGCAAATATAGTTTGACAGTTCGCCATGCAGTTCGGATTGCAATTCTGCAATTTTATCTTTTTTTTCTTTTTATTTTATAATTCATAAGAGCTCAATGGTTTATTGTGTGACTCCTATAATGTTGAACATAAACATAACAAGAGCAATGGGGCAATAAGGGGGCTTTTGATGAACATTGGTCTTGAATGTTTGCAAAATAAAATAGCAAGCGAAAACTGTGCTGGATAAATTATTCCATAATCGTGTTGGGAGCCTAAGAAGTGAATCTATGTATTTGACGGTTCGTCGAGTTTAAATTGAGGAGCATTTATAGCGAAATGGATATCACGGTTGAATTGATTGTAAGGAGGAATGCAACTCGCTACTTCGACTGACCATTACTTGTAAAAGAAACGATAAAACAAGGAAATACAAGAAATACTTTGAAGGTGTTCATGAGATGGGAATTATTCCATTATAGTTCTGTTTCCTATCAGCTTTAACGCTCTATTCTGAATTCTATCTAATAAGTGGAGAGCAGTTTGTGCTGCACCTGCCTAAAGATGTGAGTTATACTCGAGTTTAGACATACATATGTATAAGCACCTTATAATTTGTAGCCAGATCATAGGGGGTGAAAAATGTCATACTTCGATATAGAAATCCTAAGAATTTAGCAACATTTTTGGCGGTCTCGAGAATGTGTTCATTCCAACGAAGTTCATCGTTGACACAGACACTGCTGCATCGGCTTCTTCGATGCAAGTGCCATTCAAAGACAATGGCGTAAGTTGTACATTTTGCTTCAACGACAATAGACAGCATTGAGTTTTCGAAGCATAAAACTCCACGCGATTTCTTATACCCCATTTAACAATGCGGAGATTCATGAGCTTATCATACCATACCATTGCAATTCCATTTTCGAAGGAGATGGACGTGAATTTGAGAATGAGTATGAGAAGGTTAGAGTAGAGTCGTCGGCAAAACAATGAAGTGGATTAGAAGTTTCAGACAAAATATCATTTATAAAAATAAAGAAGAGAGACGGAGACAAAACGGATCCCTGTGGAACACCAGAATCTATTTTGTGGAGATCAGAATTGAAACCGACCAATAAAATATGAATCAAACAATCTAGAGTAAGGTAATTTCTAATGCAAAGAATAAGGGTTTCATTTAAACCAAACGAACACATTTTCGATAAGAAAGCCTGGTGCAAAACTCTATCAAATGTCATAGAAATATCAAGCGAAATAATATTACTTCCTTCAAAACAGTGTAAAGATCTGTTCCACTCTTCGGTGCGATATGCAAAGAGATCACCAGTGCAACGATTGCTGCGAAAGCCGTATTGCCGGTCATTAAAAAGCTTTTTGGGGAGGACGGGTCGCCTTTTTTAGAAACAGGCTGGACAAATGCTGTTGTTCATCTTCTAGAGAAGATTCCAGAAAAGCAGAAGCGATGAAAAAGCTAACGCAATGGTTTTGCCAGCGATAAATAACACTTCTTCATAATGACTATTGCGTTAATGCGTTAGACTGTCACGCAGAGGGTGTTGGGTTCGATTCTCAGCCGCTGCAAATGTGTGTACTTCCTCTTGCGAGGAATTAATGAATCCTCCAAGAGTATCTGTTTTATGAAAAGTGTCGCTCATTAGCTGTTCGGAATCGGAAGAAAATTTAAGGTCCCCTCCATTTGTCCAAACACGCACACAGAAATGCTTGAGAGCTGTAAGTCAATAGGTTTAGGCGCTCTTTGAGCCGTCATGGTCTCTAATTTATAATTTTACGAATGCGGAGATATACCTCCTTTATTGAATGATTTTCGTTCTCAAGTTTAGGTGGAGCAACCGAAGATGAAGTTGAATTTTTTACATTCTTGACAAATAAACAGAAATTTCTACTGCCTTTCGATCATTACAGGATTTCTTTCCTCAATTTCTGGTCATCTAAGAATTTAGTTCTTTGCAATGATTTCTGACTTCTTTATGAGTTTTTCGATTTTTCTTAGATGGGTTGGCTTCTTTAAAGCTCGTATCGCTTTTTCTTTAAATTTTAAACCCTGAATCTAATGAGTAATAGAATATTCTTTTACAAATTTTTGATTAAAACTTTCTTTTAAATCTACTTTTATTATTTCATTGATTGCAATGAATTTTAATGAACAGCTGATATTCGTTTCTTTAATTTGGAACACAGTCTATGCACTGAATGTGTTCGTTTCTCTTTCGTTTGTCATATGTCAATTTTCCTTAGAATTCTATGTTATTATTCTCTAACAGAGTCTTTTTCTGACAGTTATGGCCAAACCACAATCTCGCGTTTGGACGGTCGGGCTTTGACATTTTGAATAAAAACAATAGACTCTTATGAGGCAATCTGCAATGTTACCTCCGGCGTTGCGACCGCTTTATATCGTAATATCGTAAACGTCAGACCAACGCCAGGCCAAAGCAAAAGTAGATCTATTTTCTATTCGGTCGGGCGTTTGACAGTTCATTGTCGGCCGTATTTTGTATTTGTTTTGAAAGTTGAAAATTGAAGTGAAATAAGAAGTAAGTAATTGAAGTTCTTTTTTGTCTGGGAACTCCTTGCGAAAAATACCTTTAAAAAAATCAATTTTTATTGCAAACAAAAATAATTTCAGTGGCAGATACTACTTACATAAGGGTGAGAAATAATCTACACCTAGAATTCTCCAAGAATGCTTTTCTAGTTCTGGCTCGATAAAAGTTCTCAACAAATCGAATGTCGCCGGTTTCATTCGGGTTATTTTAAAAAAATGTTCTGGATCATGCTTTTGCATTGCATCATAATTAAGAGCAAAGAATCCATCAGTGTCTCTGCTTAAATTGAGCTCCCGAACCCATCGCTGCCTTTCTAGTCTTTTTTCGTCGTTTTTAAATGCCTCATACCCAGCATAGCTCACAACGCCGAACAAGGAAAAGTCAAGGAGGTCATCAAGATCATCCATATCGGCCATATCCATCTCTTGTTTAAGAAAATAGCTTTACAAATTAACTATTTTAAATGCCCAAAATTTAAAATACGCAATATTATATACCTTGTAAATAAATAAATAGTAACAAAATTCATTGGAATATAACAATTAAGAAGGTACTTATCAAAGATGTCATGGAAATGTCAGTCAACGCTCGAGGTTTGAAGCTAAATTTCGTTTTACAAATGCTACGGTCGCGCTTTTTGACACACAAAATCGTATATACGATCAAACGCCCATTTAACGCCGGACCGACGAACGCGAGATTGTGATTTGGCTATTATTCTTCAATAATTGCTAAGTATAACCGAGTTATCAAAAAAATATAATTACCATTCCATTGCTTTGTTTCAACGATGCATTTCAATGAAAACTATAAATGGCGCCCAAGAAATATTTTTTTTTTAATTCCTACGAGTATATTCCCAACATTCTTCCAACGGGACCAAAAATTACATTTTGTGGCAACACTGGTTGATATCCTTCATTCACATCATAATGGTGAACAAGTGAAATCCTCTATGGCTGCTGGCTGCTGGCTGCTCTTGGTTCCTTCAAAGCAGACATACATAATTTTTGGCCTCCTCCATTTTCCTCCAATTTCGTGTACATCTGTGTATATGTTTTATATCAATTTTGGGGTGGATTCTTATTTTGTTTTTCATTTCATCTTCTGTTTGTATGTATGCTCTGCACTGGCGCTGCCTTGCCTTGCTTGGCTGGTTGGCTTCAGGTTGAATATGAAGCCCTTGTGCCGTTGCGAACAGTTCTAAAGAAGCACCCGATTCGGCTGGTAGTGTTGTTTACTGTTTGTCGTTTAATAAAATCTAACTGTATACCTGCGTTTCCCCCAAAATTATAATAATAAACCGAAAATAAACAATTGAAATTTAATTAGTCAGCAACATGTTGCTAGAAAAGTGGATTTTATAATAGACTTTTTTCTTATCACAATAATTTCGGGAAACAATAGTGTTTTGTTTTTGTCTACGAAAAAAAGCAAATTAGCAAAATTTCTTACACAAACAATAACAACCCTAAAAACATGCTGCTGTTTCCGATGTTTTTGAAGTAATGTGTTGTTTATAATTAAAAAAAGAAAAACAAGAAGTATCTATCTGCATCTTTGCTTATTATGTGTTGCTAGTGAATGTTTTTTGTTTGTATTTTGTGTACTTAGAGATGTGTTTATTATTTTTGTAGATTTAATTTTAATTAAATAATATTTTTTTTGTGTCAATCATTTCACTATCACACACACAATCCTTTGTTTAATTAATTTTGTGTTGAATGGAAAAAAACTTATTTCTTATTTATTTAAATAATCGCACTTGTAACATCGAAAACAATATGGAATCAATATTTTCAATCATCAAAATTCTACAAAATTTGTATTAATTTACTCATAACTAATTGGATTATTAAGAAAAAAAAAATAAAAACAAATTACAAACATGATTATTTGTATTTCTGGATTTATTATTGGCACAAGGTATGATTAAAAAATATTATGGTTTTTTTACCGTTTTCTGATAGGTTTTATTGTTTTATTTTATTTGTAAATAATATATTTCTTCAAAATTTAAAAAGAAAATATATATTTTTGTGTGTTTAACAGCTGTTAATAATTTTTTAAAATGAAATTTGAAATAAAAATGGTAAAAATATTGATACGTACGCCCTCGGTTAAACCAACCCTCGATAAACGCAATACCTCGGTTAAAGCAACATCCAAATCTTTACCATTAGGGACTCGGTAATTGAAACTTTTCAAAAAAGTGTGACTCCGTAAAAGCAACTACCATCCATGATCTCATATTTCTTTAAATCCTTATTTCTATTTTTCGGTGTATACTTTTATTGTAACTAGGCAGTTATTTTACAGCTATTTCTCAAAAAACATTAAAACTAGTAGATCGTAGGTGCATTGTACATATTTGCGTTTTAATTGCGTTGTTCAGTTATTTTCTCGCGCTCAGAAATTGTAAGAAGTCTTTTTAACCTGCCTAGAAAGTAGAAGGCAAAAAAATCGAAAAGAGAAAAATGAACTTAACAAATTCGTATCTTATTCTGAGCTAAAAAAATAACTCGGTTTCCATAGAAGGCGCGTATAGAACGCTCTTCAAAAACTGAGAGTGTAAAATTGACCCAAAAGTGTAAATATATATTTTTTTATTTAATTCAATTATAAATTCTCTTTTCGTTTACGACGAACAATATTATATAATTTTTTTACATACTCAGGTTTCCACGTTAAATTCTCATTTACCATAATACTCAACTTTTTTTGTTGCTCGGGTATTGCAACAACCTAACGAAAGGGCTCGAGTTTGTGTCGAGGGTTTAATGTAGTAGATAAGATCGAATATTATGGATTACTCGGTAAAGCCTAGTACTCACCTAGCGTGAAATGAAAAATAAATACGTTCCAAATTACACGCGAAGAATAAAAATGAAAATAGAATAAACTTTTCCACGTGAATTTTTGATACTCACTTTGAATGAAAAAAAAATGACAATTATTTTTAAACTGATTCGTTCTTTCTGTTTATAAATTTTCAATTTTTTGTTTTGAAACAAAATATTCAAATCAACTGACAAATGTCACAGTTTTCCACGTTGCCTTAAACTTTTTCCTGATGGTTGTACATTGAGAAATGAAAATCATAGCGTGGAAAAAGTTGTGGAACATATTTGTTTTTCCAATCCACATTTTAGTACTCACCTCTCGTTGCGGATTTCATACCAGTGAACCAGCAGTCACTTTTATATGAAATTTTCATTTTCACTTGAACTGAGTACTAGGCTTAAATATGAAGCAAGAACTTTTCTCGAAACATTTTAAAATTATTCGCAAGCACAGTAAACTAACGTGTTTTGAAGTTTTTTTTTTTTAAAGTTTTCGTAAACTAAATTTGTTGATACATTTTTTTTCGTGCTGTTATTTTTTCTTTCGGTACTAAAATTATTTATTTTTGGGTGTGTTACTCTACAAAAAAATAAATAAAAAGTTTTTTTTTTTTAAACCCCTTGATACGGCTAAATATGGACTATCATTTTCTTATGTTGATTCTGTTGGTCCATATTATTCCGCGTAAATTTTTTATGAAATTTACTATCCATTTTCTTTCGCAAGCGTTTCATACATATTACTTATAGAGTGACACGAGAGGGTCGGAAAATCTAAAATTTGTCTGTTCCTAAAAAAGTAGAATTCTATGTGAACTATGTATATGGTCCATATTGCCTGGAATTTTATTTAATTTCGGTTGCTTAGAATTCATAAAAAAAATCTGGTCTTATTCTAAAAATATATATGCAAAACTTAACATTTTCTGTTAAAATAATATATGGTGGGCCATAATATTATTCATTTAATATTATTTTCTGTTAAGACAAACTTTATTCCCGTGACAAATTTTACCGAAAAACAACGGCTATGTTCCACCAGGCTCTTTACTTGGACCAATACTTTTACTTTTATATTTTTAGAAGTAAGTTGAAACCCGTTGTATCAATGTTTTTAATAAAACGATGCTCAATATTCACGGGTCTATTATAAACCGAATTTCCCATCGGTGATATGTATATTTTATTTTAGAGAAAATCTAATAAGAATGTTCACATGTAAAGAGAAATAATTTTGCAAAATTCGATATTTCTTCGTCTAAAATAGGAAGCAAATACACAAATTGACATTTTTACCAACGACAATACATAATTGTATTTCCATATTGGACTTTGTGATAACTTTTTCAATTATGAGAACATTGACTTAATTATCAGCATTTGTTTTGTTAATAACTTCATTGTTTATTTTTTAAATTAAAAATAGGAAAGACTTTAATATGGCCAAGTTTTTAAAGCATAAATTTTGTGGTTATTAGTACCAAATCATGCCAAGGGAAAGTGTGAAAAAAATTCAAAAGTACTAAAATTCTTATTTTTTAAATGTTTCTTATTTGTGTGACCTTTCTTTAATTACTTATATGTCCTTTGGTCAATATTCAACATTGATTTTCAATAGAAGAATGGTGTTAACACACCCGAAACGTTACGCAGCTCTGTTAACCTATATTGACCTAAAGTCCACTTAAGGACATATAATTATTTATTTTTTTAAATTTAAATATTTTGTTTGCGGTAAAACTTTAAAAATGTTATTTATTTTTATTTGAATCATAAAGCAATAACTTTGTGTAAAACTGGAAGAAATTTGGTGAGCTCTGGTATTAACAAAAATCTACATCAGAAGTTATCAAAAAAAAAAAAATACAATTTTCTTTAAAAAAAAAAAACACCCAAATCTTATTTCCGTTTCCTATATTATGTGTTAAAACTGCAATCTCGCCAAAATCATTTGAGATGTCATAGGTATGAAGTTTAATCAAAATCGTTAAAGACGTTTTTGAGAAATTATGCAAAAAAATCTGTGGCGTTCTAGATGATATAAAATAAAAGTGCATATTTTTTCTTTTAGGGAGAATAATCTACAAAAATGTCGGTTCCAAAATTAAAGTAGATTGATTTATTCGTAAAGTTTGATGTCCTGTGAACGTATTGACGGACGTATCAGAAGACGGTATGCCGAAAAGCACTGAAACCCCGAAATTTGGTTTTTTACACAAAACCAATATAAACCTAAAGTATATGTGGATTTGTACAAACAAAAATCGGTACTTTGTTAGTGTGATAACAAACTACAAATTTTCTTTTAACTGCTTTTCGATAGCATTCAACCTTAAGAACGAGATCATCCTTAATTCGGGGTTGAACTCGTGAAACTTGTTTTTCGATCGCAAATTAACTCACCAAATCTTCTGACATATCTCTAAACTAACTGAACAGAAAATTCTGACTGATGTGTGTCAAAAATCTATTGACAAATTGGAAACGAAGTGCAGCACCATGGGAATATCGATTTACTTAGTGGCGCCATCTTTATTTCAATGGAGAAAGATTGATTCTACTTGTATTGTGGCAAACTTCCATTTCAACAGTTTATTGACAACTTCAGGGTTAACTAACGATAAACTGAGTACTAAAAACTCGATATTTTCGACATTTGCTCTTGAATAACTTTTTTTTTGAAGATGTGTGATTGATGGGAACATTTTTAAAGTGCATTCGTAATGCTCAATCAAAGGTATACAATCAATTTTGATTGCTTTTTTAATCTTTGAATTTTGCATCCCTTAAAAAAACAAAACAAACAAGCAATTTTCAAAAAATTAAATTCAATTTCAAGACCGAAAATTGTCTAACAAAACTTTTATTGTTTTTAAACTTTGATTGTAAACCGTGTGTGTAATATATTTTTTCTTTAAATTGTCCACATATATCTACATATGTATATTCATGTTCTTACACAAAAAATCATCAAAAACCTTATGGGAAAATATTTTCTTTATGAAGCGCCCCAAGAAATTCCGTGAAGCTTATTCACTGAATTCAATTAGGTACTCCATGCAAACCTCATTAAACCATTAAACACTACGTAGTGTATGCCTCGTTGAGTTTCCTTTCAAGTGTCTCATACAATAAAATTGTAAGGTATGAATTTGAATTCTTATGTTTTTTTTTTTCCCATCCTAATAAATTTCTGCATGGCTGCACTTTTATTCAATTTCGAAAAAGGCGACGATTTATTTCGAATTTATTTTTTTTTGTTTATTGAATTAAATATTCTAAAAAGAAAAAAAAAACTGTTTGTAACTTAAATATTTTCATTGTTGAGTCTTCATTATCCACACATTGGTGATAGAGCGGAACGAAATGTTCCCCCAATTTAACCTTTACTCCAAAGCTATCATAATTTGCTAAACGAAGACCATGATGATGATAGTTAATGTACTAAACGTTAAAGCACCACTTAATCAACTGGTATACATACATATGTCACAACCAAAGAACAATAATAATTTGTATCAGACACTGATCCGAATGATTTAGGGTATGTTCGCGAACATTGTGTATTGTGTTGTTGTGTTGTTCAAAAATTATAAGTGCGTTATTAAACTTCATTTATGAGTGAGTTCAACCAAAAAGTTGTAATTTTTTCAATTTTGATAAATTATTTCTGTCAAAATATCCATTATTTTAACAATGCCGCATTTAATCATTGCTAATGATCCATATCATTTCCATCCTACGAAAAAAAAGAAACCATAATACGGGTCATCAAAAATGTTAACATCACACGCATAGCTCTTTTGATGTCATTCACATTTGATTGGTGTTGCCATTCGTCTGTTTAATATTTCTTATTCGGTAAGATGCATTTTTTTTTGGTTACGGGATTATAAAGGATAAGTTCGTGTCTAGAACGTATATTTTGTTTTAGATAATTTTTGGTCAAAATAAACTAATTCATCGTAACAAATTTTTATTGTGTCGTTTTGCATTGTGGCAACTCGGCACAGAACATATAAAAGATAAAATGTAATAGATTTTTCGAATTACGAAAAATATCCCGGTAGAACACAAGACCGTAGAGTTTTTGTATTTCGGGTCTACGTTGATATGCCAAATTCGAATGACAAACTGCTATTATTTGTGCCATATTCTAGTCGTTTTTTTTTTGTATTTTTATTCTAAATTAAAAGAAGTAAAAGCAAACCAGAAGAATTTTTGGAATGCATGTTGTCGTTAAAAGAAATTAACATGTATCTGTTGCAGTTAATTTCTGTGTGTGACGTCACAAATGTAATGTAAAATTTTGCATAAGCACTGCGTATCTTTCTTTTTCAAATAATTGCCTGAAAGTCGATTTTCAGTACTAGTTTGACAATGACAAACAAAACTATGACAAAATTTCCAAGATTATAGTTTGAAATTGTTACGTTCGTGACAAATAAGGTTTTAACGCACAAGGGGCATAAGCGTATGGTCATAAAAAACGTAATCATCTATAAGACGCCCAAGCAAATGCACATTAACATCTTTCCTTGGGCGCCAAGTTATTCTAGCTTAAAAGTTATAATTTTTAAGTCCAAAATACAACCACTAAATGTGGTCTAAATCCCCATATTGTGGAGATTTCGTGAAATTTTTTCCCTGTTCCGTAAATTTTATATTTATTAACAATAACGCTCTAAATAATTTAGTGAATGACTAAAATTTAAAATACTATCGTTTGTTACGTTTGTGACGCAGACGTTACACTCTAAATTTGGGCTCAGTATAATATGAAAACTTAATGGAATTTGATATCACCGTATATTATAATATTCTTCTTACTTCTCCAAATTATTAGTTTCATAAAAATTTTGTTCTTGAAGTATTAAAAAAATAACAAATTTTTCTTACGGGTGTGACACTTATCAATGAATGAATAAAATGCACAGCTCAGTTTATATTTTCTACAGAAGAGCCAAATTAGGCGCAGGGACATAAGTCCCCGGGCCATAAGTCCCGAAAAAAAATTTCGGGCACACACTTCACTGGGACATAAGTCCCGAATTCGATTCGGGACTTATGTTCCACCGTACTGAGACATAAGTCCCGAAAAAAATTTTGGGACTTATGCCCCACGTGTATACTTTTTTATTAAGATTTTTGGTTTTTTGCTTGCTTACGTTAATACATCAGTTCTAACACCCAACATTATGGCGTATGCTGCCACCCCTGCAAACCCCCTGCTTGGGCTCACTATAGGATTTGGGGTAGGTGCGATGTTGGGTGGACTCAAAGTTTCTTTTGCGTTAACAGAATATGGATTTAAAGATACTTTGAATGAAATACCCAATATACACATGTATAAACGTAGCCTTAAAGATCGCAAATTTTATGCTTAGTACATGAACATTTACATGTAACAAAATAATGTGTACACAATTATTTCGGGACTTATGTCCCTGCGCCGCCAAATTATACCAAAACATTCAGTGAGTTCAGATAATGGAAAATAGTAAACGGGTCTTAAGTAAACATACAATAAAATTGCGTAGTACCCCTTGGCATTATAGCTACTGCATTGGACTGTCAGGCAGAAGGTCTTGGGTTCGATGCTCAGTCGCTGCAAAAAAGGTTTTTCGGGGGTATACTCCGTCTTGCGAGGAATTGACAATTCCCTTAAAATTGTGCAGACAATTGTACATAGGTACAAGTACACATGAATGGTTGGGACATCAGCAATTCTTTGTTTTTTGAAAATACAATAAACCCCATTTTAAGAATCAGATTTTTTATTATTTTTTTTTTAAATGTAGGAACAATAATTTAAAATTTTTTTCTGCACATATCAACTTAGTGACGCCCCATAAACTGATTAAGCCTATATCTGGAATTTGTCATACATTACCCTTGCCATAATAGAAGCGGGTATGTTCGCAATTTCGACCGGGTGCATGTCTTAAGGTCTTTTATGTTCCTTGAACGGTTGCCATAATGTTAAATCACAAGGGTACAGATCCTAATAGTACCTTATCGAGATGGGGTACTCCGGGTAGTGTTCCTTTAAAACAATCATCGATACCCTTGAACTGTAAGTCGTTGCTTCGTGCTTTCGGAACCTTATGTTTCCTAAGTCTAATTTATGAAGATCGCTATCACTTTTCTTGAGTGTCTGACAATATCTCCTCAGTTGGTATGACCCTTACCATAATGGAAGGGGTTGGGTACGATATCCCGCTTTTTATAATCCCGTTTTTTTTAAATTCCGTTTTTATAATCCCGTTTTTCATAATCCTGTTTCTTATAATCCCGCTTTTTTAAAATCCCGCTTTTTAAAATCCCGCTTTTTAAAATCCCCTCTCTTATAATCCCGTTTTTTATAATCCCCTTTCTTATTACGAAGTGTAAGCAGTGAGGTATGTAAGGGGGGGCATTCTGCCCTCCTGCTTGGGCACACTATAGGATTTGGGGTAGGTGCGAGGTTGGGTGTATGCAAAGTTTCTTTAGCATTTAAAGAATCCGGAAAATAACCAACATAAAATCAATAAGTTTTAGCTACGTATTCTAAAAAACGGGATTAGCGGGATTTGGCGGGATTTTAAAAAGCGGGATTATTACACAGGTATACACACATTTTGGTGCCGATACTTTTTGAACTGTTCTTTAGTAAATTTGACCTCCTGAAAACGAATCTGCAATCGGTTTTTGCCTAGCAGCTCCCGTTTTCATGTTATGGGGTAGGGTGTGGCAAACCTGACACCACTTAGAAATACCCAAAATAATTGGGAAAAGAAGAAAGTAAAACATTTTTTCTTTGAAAATCCAAGCTCATTTAGTGATATTTACATATAAATATAAAAAAAAATAAAATAATACGAGTAATTTTATTAACAAGGTACTAGCGAGTACATTTCATATACAATATATTTTTCACTGCTGATTTGATGTACTGGAACCCAAGAAGCTTCGTTTTTTGCTTGATCTCCAATTTGGTTTTTTCGGACAATCTCTTAGCAGATTCCAGCAGTAATCTGCCATCATATGCGTATCCCACTTGCCCTGGTATCGTTCTTCCATTGTCCTTATATCCTGGTGAAATCGTTCACCTTGCTCTTCACTCAAGTCTCCCAAGTTTTCAGGAAACCGGTCCAAATGCTTTTGCAAGTAATGCACCTTGATGCTCATGTTGCATCCAAGCTCACGAAAAGCAGTCAGCATGTTCTGAACTAAATCCTTATAATTTAAAGCCTTCTTGTTGCCTAGAAAGTTTTCGACAACTGACACAAATGATGTCCACGCTTTTCGCTCTTTTTCATTCATAGATTCAACAAAATTGGTGTCCTTTATTAACCGTCTGATTTGAGGTCCATCGAATATGCCAGCTTTTATTTTTTCAATGCTTAATCCTTGCATCTTTGTAAATATGAATTTAAAACATGATGAATCCTTATCTAGAGCCTTAACAAATTGCTTCATTAAGCCAAGTTTTATATGAAGTGGAGGCAGGATTATTTTATTCCGATCAACCAAAGGCTCATTAATAACATTTTTTCCTCCAACAACCATGTTCTCTCTTTCAGGCCAGTCTTTTTTTACCCAGTGATCTTGTTTAGCTCTGCTATCCCAAAGGCACAAGAAGCAGGGATATTTTGTGTATCCACCTTGCTGTCCAAGGAGAAAGTTAACCATTTTCAAGTCAACACAAATGACCCACCCATGTTCGTGATACTTAATCTTTTCCAAGACTATAGCTATATTCTTGTACTCTTCTTTCATTTGGGTTGAGTGAGCAATAGGTATTGATCCCAATTCGTTACCATTGTGTAAAAGCACACACTTCAAACTTCGCTTGGAACTGTCAATAAACAGACGCCAACGATATGGATCATACTCACTTAAAGTATTGTAATGTTTTACCAAGGGTTCGTAATAAATAAAACTTATTCACTTTGTTTAAAACTTCCACTTATTTATTTCGTAAATAAAACACTTCATTTTTTTACAACCAAACAATTTATTGTTCAACATTCAAATATACCGAAACTAATTTTCGAAAACAATTTACTTATCTCTTTACAACCAACTTTACCCTTTCACTATTAAAAACAAACTGTGTCCAGGTCGGCAACACAGTTGTCTTATAAAGCAAAATTTAGGTTCTATTATTTTAATTATATAATTATCTTTCTATGGCAGGTAGAGGGGGTAATAATTACCCTTCTATGACAGGTAGAGGGGCTAATAATTCCCCTTCGAACATTCTTTCATATGAATTTCTTGCATATGAATTTTTTAAATTAGCGTAAATTGAATATTTCTGTAACTCAAAAACTAGAGCTGCTAGGGAAAAATGGTTTTCAGTTTTGAAATCAGCGTCAGAAGTATAAATAAAATCAGCTGCAAAACTCAAGGCACCAAAAAAATTTTTTTTTTTTGTAGACCTGTGTTATAGATCGGGATTTTAGAAGACGGGATTTTAAAAAAGCAGTATTTTAGTAGACGGGATTTTAAAACTTCTTTTTTCAGGATTTTTGAAAAGCGGGATTTAAAAAATCGTGATTCCGATACGAAGCGGGTATGTAGAAAATTTCGGGCGGATGTGTGTCTTAAGGTCTTTTAGGTTCTTGAACGATTGGCAGAGAAAAATCTCAAGTTGACAGATTCTAATAATACCTTATTGATATGGGGTACTCTGGGTAGTGTTGCCTTAAAACAATCATCGATGGCCCTTGGACTGTAAGCCAATGCTCTCTTTTGGAACCCAATGTTTCCATAGTTAAGTCGTGGTATCTCTAAAATATTTTTGTTTTAAAATTTAAAGTAATCCTAAACACATTTTGTGTTAATCCAGTCTAGGAAAAGAAAAATGTCGACTTTCAATTAAATAAAAAAAGAGCTTTTTACTAAATCCACTTGCTAAGCTGCATTAAAATTTCCCATAATCCCTCTTGAAATTCATAAATAATTTTAAATTTTTTTGTGTCACCGAATATTTATGTCAATTTAAGAATTATTGTTAAGAATAAAATTCCCAAAAATGTTCAAAGCAAACAGATCTCTTTTGAAAAAAAAAAAAAAAACAAAATACCATTTCATGTGAATGAAAAGACTCTAATCTTTAAAAAAAGAAATTGTACGCCTCCCTTAGTAGACAGAAAAACAAGGAAAAAAAGCCACCCACTCTGTTCTTTTCATTAAGGGAAATTCATAAATGTATTTATTTACATTTCCACAAAATTAACGTCATTCTTTTGAGGGGGTAGATGTTTTGTATTCAAAAGACGGAGGAAGACAATGTCACGCTAAACCATGTCCTTTTGAAAAATCCCGCCTGCGATTTAATTCAAATTCTCCGGATGTTCTAGTGTATCCAAGTGTTTCCTTTAGGATGTTTTTTTTTTTGGATAAGAAAAACCCACACACACACCTCTTTTGTGTAGCTCTAGGTAACTTTGCGTCTCAAAATTCATTCATATAAAGGACGACGAAATTTTACATCCCAATTGAATCCACTGAAGCATTCTCTGAGCAAATAAAATTTAAAGAAAAAACAAAAAAAAAAACAGCCACTAAATTATGACGCAGAAACCGCCCTCTGAAATTTTGCACAAGAAGTACGCGATGGTTCAATTTTTATTACCCGAACGAAAATTATTTCGTTTAGGGATAACAATTGAAATGTTAAATTAAAACCCAAGCATGGCTAAATTCTACGGGCGACATTAAATTCGTCGAAATGATTTTATGATTTGTTGTAGTAAACTTTTGTTGTTTACTCCAAAACCAAAAAAAAAATATGGAAAGGGTTTTGAAAACAACACTAGAAGACAGACGCCCCTCATTAACACGCGTTCTCTCTGTGTTTCTCATCACAAATCATAAGGGAGCGGCGGATATAAATCCACCCCTTTTTTTTTGTATCTAATTCATGCCACGAAATCATAGAATCTAACGGTGAAGCATAAACTATTTTTATTGAAAAGCCGTGAAGCCCTTAAAATATAACTTACTTAATCATATGTATTTACTTGACGGAATAAATTAATTTTTTGTTCTCATGTTCACACAGTAAGTACATATGAGCACACAACGTACCTAGGGTTGAAAATGGGTTTGATATGTTAAAAGCAAAAGATCGAGGTTTCTAGGGTGACCGAGTAATTTATATTAATAAAGGAAAGGAATGGAATTTTTTGAAAATTCATTTGGCACGTGTATCTAAAACCTTAATTCCATATTGATGTCGCATTTTTGTTAGCAGACTTGTGACACCATGGGCAGGGGGTTATGTGAACCTAGAGATATTAAGTAGATCAAGGTTAGGTCAGTGGCCTGACTCTTTAGCTCTAAAACTGATGAATGCCTTGCGACTTTAAAGAAAAATTCGATTAATTTAAGGGATGATGAAAATAATTTGAATTTGTGTACATAGATATGAAATACACATTTGAAAATATTCAGGAAAGTCGGTAGCCTTTTAAAAGGCAACACCAGTTCTCCATTCAGTGTGTTGTATCTTTAAATTGAATAAAACAAACTGTGAGTGAGATATCATTGAAATTTTGTATTTATTTAAAAGTTGCATGCATGGAATCTTACGTCATTCAAATGTGGGCTGCGACTTTCGTGGGTGGGGTGCATCCAAAGCTTCCAATTTCGCATAACTCTGATGCTAAATTTTACCAATGGTATTGATTAAGCTGGCTTTCAGGGCAGTGGTGGTTTATGGTATATTGATATAGACCAGTGACATAAGAAAACTTCACAGGAAAAATTTTAACTAGGTCAAATCGGACGATTCTTGATTCTGGCGCGGGCTATGGGGTACTGTGGTGCCGCCGCCGCACTTCCTGTTGAAACCATATTTCGTCGGTATGCATATTATTATCTAATTCAGGCCAAAAGATATTGATTAACATCAAACTATGTCGCCCGCCATTAACGCAAATAGCTCGTGCAAAATGTTCGTTCTGGCACTAGCTGTGCGGCCGGCACCTTAGCGCCATTTTGTTGAAACCACAAGTCGTGGGTGTCAATATTATTCAATTCGGCCCAAAAGAAATTGGTTGTGCTTGACCGATAGCGCCCGCCGGCCGTTGACGGTGATGAACTGGCCGACGTCGTTCTAAAATGAATTGTGGACCGATGATGACGGCATGACTTTCTCTGCATAAATTTTAATGTAGTGGATCTTGTGTGGATTGTAATAAAATTCCGCGGGAGATTCCCGATAAGGCCCATTAAGTACCTACACAACTATGACAACTTTGAATTGCTAAAATTTTGAAAAGAAGACTTATGAATGGAGATCTTTGGAATACAGAATTTTGGAAATCGTAGTTTGGTACACACAGAAACTCTTATAAATTTTGTTCCGATTTTTTGTATGGTACGTTGGACTATCAACTGTTTATTTGTTGTTTAAAATTGTTTTTTGGTTTATTTCTGATATCCGGCTCAATATCCTAACTTTTTACTATATCAACCCGTCTAAATCGGCAGAGCCATGATTTAATTAATTTAACCATGTTCCCATTTCTCATAGTTCATCATACATTTTTGTTGAACTTTGAGAATTTTATCCTTAACTACCCTAAACAAAATTAAAATAACATGAACCATTTTTGAAACCACTGCCTTTTCTAGCAACGAACCATAATTACTACCTCTTCACCTATGTATGTGTTTACACATAAATGTGTTAAATGTTGCAATAAACATCTAATCTGTAAATGGTGCACTCATTCAGCTCCTAAACACTTTGTAGTGAAAGGTGATTATGAGTTGAGAGTTGTTGTTGTATGTGCCTTATGTCTCTCTCATACATACATATGTCCAATGAATGATTTATAAATCAAATAAGAGTATAATCTGAGAGGATATACACATGTATGTATATACAATCTGAGAAAGGTATAATTAAAGTGCAAACGTTACGTGCAAAATGTGCTATTTTTATGGTGCTATTGCTATTTTTATAGATTTGTATAGAATTTTTGCATCGAACGTTAAGATACTTATTTTATTTATTTGTTGCTTATTTCAGATATACAGTGATTTCAACATCACGTTTTAATGATTAGAAATTTAAGACTTCATTATAGTGCTCAGAGGTTTTTTCCCCTGCAACAGCTTTGAATGTTCTTTAAACACAATTAAACAAGTTATAAAAGTGATTTGCAAGGTTTAAGGCACAATTGTACAGTAATTAATGGAATTAAAGTTCATATAGCTATTTGTTTTCTTTATTATACCAGTTTATACCAATTACCTTATACATGAATACAAGTATGTATGCCAACTGATTTCGTCTACTATCAGCCGCGGTTGACATCTACAATTTACCAATTTATAGGTAGGTACAGACAGTTGTATATTTTTGACACTTGCGACTCTGATTGTCATATTTTGTTTATACCAATCAGGTAAGCTACATTTTTGAACAAATTCAAGCACACTTACCAATTACTGAAAAGTAAAAAAGATTCAAAAATGTTTACTTAATGATTTCCTTACGGCTCATAAAACCAACAACATTGCCAATTTTCATTTGAGTAAAAAATAAAACAAAATCATAAACAAGTGGCAACCCTTATACCATCCATCCAAACTCAATTTCCATATATCTCTATAACAAATCACGTCTGTTCTGTTCATATCCCTATCGAAATTCAATGGAGCACTTAAATTTCCACTAAAACGATGTAAAAGATACAATATCTAACTTCCAACTAATACGTGACAACTATTTATCACTTACAATCAAAAAGTTTAAAATGTTGTAGAGATATGTACACACATACCATATGTAAGTAAATTGCAATAAATTGCTTCACTCACTATTAGGAGAAGAGAAGTTTAGAACTTTTTTGCAAACTAAATCCGGCAGCTGTGTAACCTGTTCTACACCAGAGCTCAAAAACACACAAGCAGCTAGCACATAACATGCATATGAACTCATAGTTCAGGTCAGGTGTTTTGTAACTAAATCTAATTGTATTATGTTTGCCTTCAATTCAGGTGCACACTACAAAGTGTTCATGCACTTTGCCCAATGCCCAATGCCCATATTGGTAGTTAACAACTCGTAGTTATAGACAAATTCAATGATACACTTATTTTTTTTACACCTGTCATGCTGTTAGAGCTGATGGCTGTTAACAATAATTTAAAGATCTCAGCTCTAAGCTAAAAATGAATCACTAAGTTTTACAGATACGAGTGTGTATAATAATAAAACATAAAAGCTCTACAAGGTTCAAAAGCCCAAAACAAAAAATACCAGTTACTATAGTAAAAAATACCACCAAAACAACACATAGATACTTTTGTGCATACATATACATACATATAGCGGATCATTTTTCGCGGTATCACACTGAATGTCGATTGATTGAGGTTATTCGTCTTAATGCAAATTTATTGGGCGATAGAACCGGAAAATGAACTAAAACAAAAACAGCAAAAATTAAGATCTGTCAAAATTTCTTATGCTATGTTACCACTGGAACTTATTCTTTGTTACGAGTTAATAAATCTGTTAAGTGCTTGCATCACAAAATGTTTACAAAATAAGGATAACAGAACCTTTTAAGAGTTACACTTCTGTCAAACGTTGAGCAAAAATTGATTTTTGAATGAATGCCTTCAGCGAAATGTAGTTATATTTCAGTTCGGTTTATAAATATTAGCCATATCATGTTTTATCTCTAAACATCAAGTAAAATCCTAGTTAAATTTTGACATTTATGTAAGATATGCGTGGAGAATATATCCCAGCTATTTCCTGCAAAGAATTTTATAAAGTGAATTTGATCAAATTAAATGGATTCTTCCTTTTGGAAGAATCATTTTTCATTTTCTCCAAGTAAAGTTCCCGTTAGTCGTCAGTTCAAGAATAAAGAATTTTGTTTTTTTTTTTTTTTTCAAAATGGAGCTCAAAAATATATGCTGTACAGTAAGAAACAATAAATATTGTTTTAATTAAGACAAAGTAGTAATCTGTAATAATACTTGGTTTAATTAAAGCTACGATATATTTTTAAGGAATTAAATGTTTATGGTACATTTACAAGTCTTGTTGATTTATTTCTAAAAATATGCGCTGAATATAATTGGCCATTTTTATTTTGCCTTTTATTTCATGAATCTTGAGAGCTATCAAACCAAATAACCGCTTGTCTATTTCAGTGATGATAAGTAGAAAACAAATTTGTTCATTTACCCTCTAATTATAACATTATTTTCAGGATTTTTAGTCAATTATTATTAATTGAGGAAAGCAGTTTTCGAAATATTGACAAAAATAGATTTTTCGAAATGGCAAAGAAATAAAGATTAGTCCTTCAAACCTTCCGTTAATAATTTGTAATTGAAATTCTGCCAATTATAGATGAAATTGATTTTTTTTTTTATAATGTGTATGCACTCAAGGGGTTATTACTACCCTTAAAATGATTATCACAGTGCGAGAATTAGGAAAACAGGGAAGGATTTGAAAGGAGATATCGATGCATATTAGTTTTAAATTTCTAAATATTACAATAGGAAGGAAAAATAGAGTTAGGCAGAGCATTCCACATTCGTGTAGTGCGGCTGAAAGAAGACTCTCTGTACTTAACAGTACATCCGCAGTTGGGCTTAATGTTTAACCTAACAGTTTTCCTTACAAAGCGAGTATTACGGTTGAATTGTTTTAAGGGAGGAATGTAACTAGCTTGTTCCCTAGAACAATGTTTATGAAAATAGCAATAAAATCATGAAAGACATGGAGCATTGCGGCAGTGTTCGAGAGATGTAAATACTTCTGTTGTACTTCTATCGCCTTACATTTTTAAAGCTCTATTTTGAATTTTATCCTAAAGACTCAAGTGGGTTATTGGAGCCTAAATGAGCCTTATAGATTACAGCCAGATTGGAAGTGGTGAAAAACTTCTTGCATTGTTGGAGAATTCCTAACCACTTAGCAGAGTTTTTGGCAACGGATGATGTGATAATTCAACACAAGGTGGTCTGTGATGCACATACCAAGAACTGAAAGATGTTTGGTTTCCTCAATGCAAGTGCCGCTCATGAATAATGGCCAAAAAGGGAGGACGACAGCATTGAGTATTTGAAGCAATAACTTCTACTCAGTATTTTTGTTCAAGTAGGTCACATTCGATTTGTGTCAAAGATTGTATAGATTAGAATAGGTATTGTGGTTTCTTCACAACAACAGACGATTGAACATGAGGTGCCTTATGAATATGCATCTTTTTGTTTATTTATAGATTCTTTAAAAAAGTATCATGCGTGAAAAGGCTTTTATTTAAATATAAATTCTTTTCTGAATGCACTTCGCAAGTAGCACAGAATTACTTAAAGAAGTATTGTAGAATTCCAAAGCGTTAATTGCATTCTTCTTTAAAAAGGATTTAACTTAGTATTGGAAGATAAAAGGCACAAGTGTTCCGATACGTGAAATTAAGAAGCTAAATTGATTTCTAAAATCCTATTTACTGACATTCTTTTTATTAACTTTTTTATATTATCTCAAAAAGACTTCCCTAATAATTCTTTAGTCTTTCTAAGTAATATGGCATTTCTTAAAAAAAAAACCCTTTTTGTATTTTGTATCTTATAGTTTCTTATTTCTTAGTTTCTATTTCGAACATATTTGCTTTTTCTGTAATTATTATTATTATTTTACATTGTATTTAAAATTCAATTTTCTTATTTACTTGAGCTTAAAGAAGTACTAAAGAATCAGTATAAATTTTTTTAAGAAGAATTAAAGAAGTATTTAAGCAAGAAAAACACTTATTTAAGAAATGCTCATACTTATTCTATTTTGTGGCACATATTGGCGTTTGTTGAGAAAATGAATATATTTTACCAAATTTTCCGTTGAGTCAATGAAAACTCAGTTATTGTATGGAATCCCATGACAAAAAGAATGATTTTATTTTCAGTATGATGGAGTTAACATTCCTTAAAAAAGTCGGTACATGGTTTTTTGACACATCTGTAATAGGAATACTTCAGAAAATCAATTTTAAAAACGCGTTTTAACCACTATCTCGAAAATGACTCATCGTAATAAAAATTTGTGAGCATCTTTTTTAAAGGCAATTTAATTACCTTTATAGTACGAGTATTTTTATAATTTCTCGCTTTTTTCTGTTAAAACATGTAGCAGAAAAAACGCTGCCTGAATCAATGAACCCAGAGTGTATTATCGAGTTGGAAGTGCTGGTTACAGAGATTTCTGCTATTCCATTAGCTTTCGTTAGTTTGTAGTCGTGGACTTTTCATAAACAGCCAACTGCCGCCGCCGTGTGTCCAACAATTACTGAGACAGTTTTTCTGCATAACTCTCGTGTGTTTGTTTGTATCTTTTATGTTGTTTTTAGCTTAAGATTCATCGAGTTAAACTGATACAAAATAATACTCGTATCTAAAAGAAGAAAAAAGATAACTCCCAGTTTTTTGTTTCCATTTCTGTTGGTTTTTTGTACCATTTTTATTTCTAAGTACTTTTTTCATGTCAGGTACACTGACTGATGTGGAGTTCGATATTTTATTTCGTTGATGTTTAAAGGAAAATAAAGTCGGTTAAATAAAAATCAAATTTATAAAATTGAATTTAACGAAAACTTAGTTTCGTTTTCGGTTTTTGAGATTTAATTGATTTTCTAAGTGCAGATTGTGTTAAAAATTAAATATTGGTTTATATTTTGTTCAAACAAACCAAAAAAAACTAAATCATAAAGATAAACAAATTAAAGCAAATACATTAAGGAAATACATACAGATATTTTTTTCTCAAGTGCTTGTTGGACGGGTTTTTTTACCAATTACAATAATAATTGTGCTGACGTGAATTGAGTTTAAAAAAAAATAAAAAAAAAATTAATTTGTAAGAAAAAACCGTTTAAATTGATTTTTTGGGTCATTATTGTTGGCAATAACTGTTAAATCGTGGTTTTAACATTTTACATATTACACTATATTAATTATGTGTTTTTTTGTGGTTTTTGTTTTCGAAGAAAATTTCAAAAAGTAAAGTGAGTGGAAAAGTACCTTTTTTTATACTTACATAAATCTATTCGATTCTTTGTGTGAATTCTTTCAAAAATATGTTTTAATTATTGATTAACTTTAGTTTAAACTTAAACTAAGAGTAGACATTCTTAAGGTCTAAGTTTTCCACAAGAGGAGCAATTAAATTTGCTGCACTAGATTGATAAGTATTTCTGTAACAGTTTAAATTGTTTTAACTTGTTTTTCGTTTTAAGTGCACTTTAGGCATTAAAGCGGCATTCCATCGACTAAAATGACAAGTGAATGTGATTTTTAACTGTTTTCAAAATGTTTAAATGTTATCATACTTTTACCTCGAATAAATGTGTTTCTATCTTAACGTTTAAGTTTAAATTTGACACAAAAACTTCACATATGTCACTGAATCCTTTTAATTCTCAAAACTTGTATTTAAGATCGATATTTTAATAAAATATATATTTTAAAACTGGACAGAAGTGGCCCCTATGCCTCTACTTTCCAATTTTTCGCAAAATTATCACTGACATTTTTGCACGGATGGAGCCCTATCGAAACTCTGAGCTTTTTCGTCAAGTTTTGATGTTTGAAGAGTGAATGTTGAATCGATCGGGACTTTAAACACTCCTCTAGTTTAATTCCTAGAGATAAAAATAGAGACTCTCTATTATTTTTAAACAAAAACATAACCTCACATTTGCCATTAAAGGGCCTTTGCCTCATAATCACTATGATGCGCGCAAAATTTAAAAAACAATTTCTCTTATTCCGCCGTAGTACTCGACGATAACCAACAACTAAAGACCAATTTTTTGTTTCGAATTTTCTTCCATCCATCTTTGAAATATATCCCGATAGAGAGCAGGATCACAAATTATGTTTCTTATAAGTGTTAAAAATAATCCAGATCCGAAGATCATAGCCGTGATTTATTATCGCCAATAACTATAGAGATACCTCCTTTGAAAATAAAACAACATGGATCAAAGTGACAGCAGTCTTATATGCCCATCTCTTTTTATCCTAATGTTTGTTGATTTTCAATTATTTCTTGTCTTTTTTACTTGCGACTTATAGGTAAAGGGTTTTTCAACAGGACGCTACAAAAGTAAAGCGACAGGGACAGAAACGACGCCATATTTCTTTCCGCTCTTTTGACATTTCTCTTCAGTAAGGTTTGCCATTTCATGATGGAAAGATATACGAGCCAACAACGAGTCAAAATTATTAAAATTTACTACCGAAATTCGGCGTCAGTGGCCTCAACGTTAAGAGCGCTACGTCCAATTTATGGTCGTCACAATCGTCCTAGCAGACCAACAATTGAGCGTCTAGTGGAAAAATTTGAATCCACAGGCACAGTACAAAATGTTCCCGTGCCAGTGAGACAAAGAAGTGCCTGTAGTGTCGAGAATATTGCTGCCGCTGAGGTTTCAGTTGCAGAAAGCCCAAATGTGTCTTTCACACGTCGTTTCCAAGCGTTGGGCATCTCTGTGACGTCGTTGTGGCGAATTTTGCGAAAATATTGAAAACCGTCGAAAATTGGGTTCAGCGTCTGGACTTCTGCAAGCGTGCCCGTGGTGACAAGCGTGCAAGTGGTGACCATGCAAAAGAAATCGAGTTCCATACATAATGGCATCGAACGTACTTTCACAGGAATAAAGAATTTCATTGATATCCAAAACCGTTTTTGTTTTATTTAAAAAAAACTTTTGTAGCGCTCTTATTGAAAAACCCGATACTATAAGGCAAGTTATGCATTCGTAAAAAAAATCGAACTCGAGATTTTGATCAAAGTTGAAATTACGATGATAGCGAAGACTAAAAAAGTGGGTCTCGCAATTCTGTCTGTTCGACTACAGCCTAAACGGCTCGGCCGATTTTCTTTAAACTTGGTAGATATCATTTTTAATTTTTTCCCCCCACACGTTTTTTTTTTTTTAAGACCAAAAATAACGGTACCTGCCATACGAATTTTTTTCGAAATTTTATAAATATTTTTTTTCTCAAAAATAAAATAAAAACAAAAAAAATTCATTTAGTTAAGGCTAGGTAGTAGTTGAAAATTTTTTTGCGAAAAATGGTTATTGAGGGTACCCCCCATGGAACCATTTTTTTCGTTTTTGATTTTCTCAAAAACGGTACAACCGATTTTTATAAATTTTTGTTGCTAAAGCTCCCCAAAAACTTCAATAGAATTGTGTAAAAAAATTTTTTTTTTAATTTAAAAAAAAAAAAACTGCAAACATTTTTTTTTTAAACTCAATATTTCGAAAACCCCATGCTAGATTTTTCTTAAACTTGATAAATAAAAGTTTCTTAATATAATCTACAAGATGTGAGAAAAAAACTTTTATTTTACCTAAAAATAAAGGTGCCCACCATACAAATGTAAAAAAAAATTGAAAAATGGTGATCAAATATCGTATTTTTCTCGAAAACGGCGCCTAGAATTTTGATAAAATTTTGTTTCTTTCAATTAATTTTTATGATCTTTAATTTAATAAAGAAAATTTTTAAATTAAGATATTACAGCTTGTACCTACCACAAAACCATTTTTTCGAATTTTGAATTTCTCATTAATGACATGACGGATCTTAATGAAATTTTTTAAAGAGATGCTTCCAAAAAGTTTAAAAAACATTGCATTTCAAAACTTTAAGAAAAATATTTTTTTTGAATTTTGAAAAAAAAATCTATTTTTTTAATATTTTTTTTGTAAATTTAAGTTTTATTCGAACATTAATGAAACTTTAAATCGGCGCACCAAAATTTTTTCTTAAAAATGTTTTAAATTTTTTGTATATAAAATCTTATTTTTTTAAGAAACCACTACAGCGGCTTATAATTTTTGTTCTTGCATAAATTATTTGCATAATATTCTGTTTCATCTCTTACTACTAAAAGAATTTAAAAAATGTATTTTATCCTTATGAACAGTTTCCTCTAGTAACATTCATTTTTAAATTCCTAGTCTATTACATAGGAGCAAGTTCGTGCGACCCAGTCGTGCATTTTATTTCTTACACTTTAGCTTACACTACCCTACCAAAGTAGGTTAAGAACAAACTTTTTTATCTTTGAAATAGATCCAGATGGAGAACAGGATCCCCAGTTATTTTTGTAATAAGTGCTTAAAATTAATCAAGATCCGGCTCCATATAGATCTGTAGAAAGTATAATGCACCTTATAAAACGGGTGTAAACAAGATTGAAAAATTCAGTTATGATTGCTTATTGTTCCAAGTAGGTTTTTCAGGAATTACTGTAAAGAACAATTTAAAACCAGTTTGGCCGAGCATTATTTTGCTACTCTTTTCCAAAAATATCTTTCTGTAGGCATTTTTCGATCAATTTGGAATGATTATTTTATTATTTCGGTTCACAAAAACAGCTGCAGAGACATTGATAATTATTGTCAAACTAATAAATTATCGTCCAATTTCAAAATCTTTTGAATGTATCAACAATTAAGACTTTCATTGCAAAAGTCATGAATAAATCTACAACTAAAAAGTTAACAGAAATATTTTCTTAGATTTTAAACATGACATTTTATTAAAATTTTGGTTTTTTAAAAATATGTTGATCTAATTCGCATTAATTCAGTGTTCTCTTACATTTACCGAAATCGTAGCACCTTCGTACTACTGAGTCCAAATCATATTGCATGATAGTGATTGCTAGTTGTAAGTCCCTGTGGCTCACTATTATCGCTTAATCATCCGCAAAAGTAAACCCTATACTTTTTTTCAAAACTGTTAACATTTGATTTTCGTATATAATAAAATAGTATGGGTCCCAATATAGAATCTTGGGGAACACCGTATTTAAGTTATTTTTGTTGGCTAATTGTGTTAAAAAAATTTACATGTATTCCTGTGGTTTTCAAATAGACTATGAACCTTTCCAAAATACGTCCTCTGATCCCTATTTTATCCAGAAATTCAAACATTTTTTTCATGTCTTAAAGTATATCAAAGGTTTTCTTAAGAGCCATAAAAATAGCGAGACTGTGATAGGTTAGGTTAATGGGCTGACAGTTAATCTTGTACCATCACACTTAGATCAATGTAGATCCGTTGTGATACCCTAGGGGTTGTCACTCCTTGTATTGAAACCTATGATAATCCTACGTCATTCAAGACCGTTAAGGGTGTTGATGGGTTACAGCAAGCTATAGCCTAAAATGTCGGAGGGTACTTCTTAGTTCTAAGTCATTGAAGAAATGTCTGTCGTCACATAATCACCTGGCCTTCTAAGGGCGTGGTCCTTTTCTTGAGAAATCATCTCTCCACCAGGCCCGTAGGAGTATGTGGCTCCTTGCAACGTCTGGTAGATGAGTTTGATATGTAAGTGTTTGGTGTAAATAGTCGTTTGTTTGGTCGGTATTGCTGATTAAGTCGAAGGGGCTGTCTCTTTCCCAAAGACGATTTTACCAATCTTAAGGAGAGGTGGTCCCATCAAATCACCGATGCTCGTGTTCACTGTGATAGACTGTGATAGTTCTTATTAAGTTTTCATATACTACGTTAGGAATTTCTGCTAGAAGTTTGCTTGTATTTAATTTTTTTTTTAAATCGTATTGGTTTTGGTTTACTATTTTTGTTTGTCAATGTAAACTTGAAGCCGATCTGCCTTTACTTCTTTGATGTTTTTATAATAGGAGCTAAGAATTGAGGTGCTTCTATATTGCAGAACGTCTGATTTAAGGTCCACCTTGTAAATTGGTCTAACTATTGTTAATTTTAAGTCTTAAGGTACACATTCTTATAGTCCACGCTTAAATTGACGATACGTTCTAATATCGGCGTAAATGCTTCTGTGTTTGCCTTAAGGTCTTTTGCCCACAAACCATTCCACAGTGATTATAACACACTCGACTTTTGTGATTTAAAAGTAGTTTTTCAGTCTTTTGTTCTACGAAGGTCTATGTTGTTAGCTCGCTAGTTTGACCTTTCAACCGGCACGGCGATGTTCAACATTCTATAATTCATAAGGGCGTAAAAAGTTTTGTGTGGCATTCATTTTTAAAACATCAAATTTATTACCACAAATCTGTCGATAGCGATAATAATAAAACAAACAGTGATTTCCCTCCCGAAAAAAAATGTCACCCTCTTTTATTCATTTCACAAAAGATAATATTTTATTAAATAGTATTTTTTGTAAGATGTCATATTTAATGTAGGACTCAGTTGTTTATGATCAAATAAAACGCTTCCAATGTTGTGAGATTCTTTTCAACTCTCTTGCGCTTCACGGTTGATTTAAATAAAAAATATTTATTATTTTTTTCTTAATTAGTGGTTTGGTTTTTAATTTTTGACAATCTCGAAAATGCAAATAGGAACCCATTAATTTTGAAATAAAACAAAATTAAATTGCTTCTTTTTAATATTCCCACTCCAAATGTGGTTTCTATTTTAATAAATAAAAACAACCTATTTTCTCAATTCAATGCGTTCTAAGAAATTCCAAAAAAATATCATGGGAAAAAATAAATTTGTTTTTAAAAATAGAATTTGATGACATATTCGAAAATAATACATTTGTATCTTCGTGGGAATTCTCGATCGATGAGGGTTTCATAAAAAATTTCATTTATAGAAGATTTTATAATTTGTTTCGAATTTATAAATAAACGTGGAAAATGTGTCCTTACGCAGAGTGAGGCAACAATATTTTGAGAATTTTTTTTATGAGAAAAATATCCAAGAACCTTTTGCATATATTTTTTTATTTATATTGGAAAATTGAACGAAAACGATTGTGAACGGAAGAATTCCATAGAAAATCTGGCGCGTGCATAAATCGTGCTTGTCACGTCATTCCTGTCACCTTTCTCCTGCAACATACACTTCTGCATAGCATCAGTTAGAAAATTGAATTCATGTCGTGCATGTTCACAATTCAATTGAGCCTCATAAAGCATCTAAAAGCACAGAAATCTTACCCAGCTTATAATATAAAAAAATGCATTGAAATACCTTCCCCTTTCGATAGAGAAAATTGCATTGAGTCTAAGGTCACGTTTGGCACGTTTGTCAAATAAAATTGCCTTCAATTACCTCAAACTTATAGATACATATGTATATGTACATAGTTAGTATCTCAAATTGATTTTTCAATTTGCTTTGATTGTTTTTTTTGTATTTTATTTGTCAAGGCATAGTTGAACTAACCTTGAATAAAAGTTGTCAATTTTCCATTTTCTATATAAAGCTTATTCTCATATATGTAATTTTTTTTATAATTATTTTCAGCTTTCCACAAAAGGTCATCGATCGACCTGGTCCTGGCCAATATGCTATTGCAGCCGCCCCTACACCTGGATCGATATCATCAGGCGGAGGTGTATCCACCGGTACTGGAGGATATGTTTACCTCCAGCCATCCACCCATTACCCGCCTTCATCACAGCAGCAAATTATCTACCAACATCATCCCCATCATCAGTTGTGTCATCAGCAGCAGCAAATACAGCAACAGCAATCATCATTGGCGGCAGGTCTGCCAACGGTCGTAGCCACATCCGGTACACCGGCATCGCTACTCTCATCCTCTGCAGCAGCCGCAGTTGCAGCAGCATCTTCAGTCCATCACAATCATCATCATCACATTCATGGTCATCATCACCATCATGGGGGTGCTGTTGTCATTGCTGGCAGTGGTGTCGGTACCGGAGTTGGCAGCGGTAATGGTGGAGCAGCAAATGGCTCCAACGGTGCTGTTATCCAACAAACATTGCTTAAGAAGAATTCAATACGCAATGGCGGAGAGGTCATGAAACGTTCACGAGCACAAACAGCGTAAGTAGAAATGGAAATTAATTTTGTGGATTTTATTTTTTTTTCCAGGAAATTGTTCCCACGTTTGTCTTTATATCCTATACTCTCGATGAATAGGGTAAATCAATCTTCTTTGGCTAGATACTTTTGAGAGGCTTACACTTTTCTGAAAAGTGAGCGGATTGAACCAATATACATCTCAGTTTTTGTAGTTTTTTGCAGTACCCCTTTGCATGATGGTTAGTGCGTTGAATTGTCATGCCGGAAGAATGGGTTCGGTCCCCAGTCAACTAAAAATAAAAATGTCATCCAAGAGTATCTCTTGTCATGAAAAGTGTTTCTTCTCTTAGTAGTTCGGATTCGGTCAAAAAAAATGTTAGGTCCTCTCCATTTCTGATGACGACGCGCACACAGGAACGGTTGGTAGTTGCAATTCAAGGCTCTTCAGGAGCCGTTTACCGTCAAAGTCGTTTTTTTTATCCAAAACCGCACTTATATATTGAAAGATCTGCCCTGCTAACGGGTAAGAGTATTTTCATCCAAGGTGGCTTAATTTTAAAAAATAATTTCTAAACAATTTTACTGGCTTCTTAATAATTTGATCTGAAGGATTCAAAAGAGTTTTCTTCAAATATCTCGCTTTTGTCTTTAGTCCTTTCTTATTCATCACAAGCCTTTCAAAAATACAATTCACTTTTACAATCAATAGTACTGAGTAGGAGTCTTAAACGATTTTGTTTAATTGCATAAGTATCGTTTTTCAATGAGTTATTTGCAATATCTCGCTTTTGACTTGTCTTTTTTCTCTCAGAACACGATTCTTAAATAATTTTATTCTTTTTTAGACGATTGTTCATGATTGTGAAGTGACTTCTCGTCAGAATACTTCGATATCTCGCTTGAACTCTATAGTTCTTTTCAATACCTCGCAATAATCTAATATCTCACATTGTCCATCACAGTCTTGATAAAACCAAAGGACAATTGGAGCAGCTTAATCTTCTGAATTTCGTTTATTTTCATCCCCGAACTCGACTTTTGACAAAATATAAAACAAACAAAAATAGGGTATATAACTCAGTCAAACATACCTATATATTTTCTTGTTTTTTTTTTTTTTTTTTTCTTGTAAATTATTTTGCAATTCAATGATCTGGATTCACCTGTTTTACGCTTGATTGTGTTTATTTACATCGATTCGAATTTCTTATATTTTGGAACAAAAAAGCCGGATGCTCTATGCGGATCCTATTTCCCATGGATGGGTCTCATAGGCTCTGAATAAATTGAGGCTTTACCGGAAGTAAACCCTTCATATACATAAGTGAGTGTAGATTCCATCATATACCTGCCTTGCAAGCCTTTATATGAGCCATTTTATTTTTTTTTTATGTCTTCGTTTACCTCCAGAGGTTAAGCTTTTTTATTTATATTTTTTTTAATCGTTTTAGCTTTGCACGGAAGTGCACTGTCGTCAGCGAATAACCACCACGGAAAATAAAAAACACACGAACCAAAGAAATGATGAGAAATAAGTACATATACATTTAAAACATTATTTTATATGATGTATGTATCTGAAATAAACCTTCCTATACAAGCCCGGATTTGCATATCAGTATATAAGAAACTAGATATGGGCCGTAGTTATTAAAGAGGGGCCTTTTATTTGATAAAGAATTTGACATTGACTTGGATTTCAAAAAGCTTCTCATTCTTTACTCTCGCCTTCGATAATTTATTCTCAAACCCCTTGAATAATTATCTCATTTTGAACTTAAAAGTTAAAAAAAAAACTTTTCCAAGTTGATTTTTCGATAAATACAGCTATCTTTCATATGAAACGGTAAAGAATACCTTAAGCGTTTTGTAATTAAGAAAAAATGAGACTTGAAAAGGTGCCTTAAAAAAAATTGACAAGGGCTCCTATATGGCCAAATACGACCCTGTTTCTATATCTACCTGGATGGAATTATGATTTTTTTTTGCTTCTTTCAATATCTTCCTTTATTTATGTTTGGTTTTTATTATGCAAAGAACGTAGACAAAGCAGAGACATACAAAAACTAACAAGTGTACAAAGAGAAGAACAACGGACACGAAACAAAAAAATGTGAAAAAAAGACATCAAAGAGCACAGACTGATGTGTTGAGACACGGAAGTGGCACCAAAATTTATTGTATTCCGTTGCCAGGGGAAACATTGCCAGACGCCATTGAGTGCAATAAAATATGCAATGTGCATTTTTCTTTTGGCCCTAATGTTAATGTTAGGGATTTTATCTTGAATTTGGATAAAGTATTGCCGTAGAATATTTGTTTTGTACTTTCCGACTATTACATTAAAAGTACCGTTATTGTAGATTCTAATTTTTGTTATAATCAGTAGTAATTAAAACTTAAAAAAACGACTGCAAAGTTTTAATATATTAAAGAAACATTAAAAATTATTTTTTTTTAATAAAATTGCATAGTTTTTCAAAACATATTTGTATGACAAACTCTACTTTGGCCTCAGTTTCAAACTAGTTTCAAAGTCGAAAAAAGATGTGATATGTTTAAAAAAATCCAGTGTTATTGCGAAGGTCACAGAGATTGTTTTTCATCGCCAAGCAATTTGTTGTCTGCAACTTTTTATTGAGTTGCTTTCAACTTTAGCCAATTTCTAGCAACTAATTGTCAACTACTTATTGTTGTTCACATATTTGATGCTCAAAAAGTTGTTTCTGATAAAAATTAGGCGAAAAAAATACGAGAAAAATCGTTAACTTAGCGCTCTTATTTAAGTCCTTATAATCTGTTACTTAAAAAATTGCATATATAGATTGCTAAAACAATAACAATACAAATAAATCTCGATACGTTTTTTAAAAAATTCCAGTGGATCTACCTTGGGTGTGACAAGTTAATGTTACTTGGGTGACCAAGTAGGATTTTAAATCATAAACGGAATTGGCATATCCTGTACGTTATCCCAATGAGGTTTTATTTTCATCATCAGTGGTATTATTTTTTTAGATGCATACACTTAGTAGGAAAATCGTTTTTTAGGAAAGTGAAGTTTTTCTTACTTTTTTACTTTTCTTAATACTCCAACTCGAATATATTCCCTTTTTGGGTACATTTTATACATAGAAACAACAAGTTTTGTTTTAAAAAAATAAAAGAATAAGTTCTGAAATTTCAACCTGTTACGTTAGTGACACAAACTTCAAACTATGAATTTCAGCTCGTGTCAATCCTTCTCACTTCCGCAAATTTGTTGAGTTGAAACATTATTGTACCTAAACATTTTTGTTACGAGTTACACTAACCTCCTTATGAATCAACTGTTCGGAACATTTTTTCATCACAGAAAATAGTTCATGGTTCGGAAATCTATAAACAAAACAAAAAATTGGAAAAGCTTTTCGAACTTTTGTTGACAAAAATGACTGTTTCGCTAAGTCTGCGAAATAAGTAAAAACGAATTAAATTGATGATATTTGCAGTGGCTACGGCTGCACTTGGGATCCCAGGAAAACTGATCCAACTTTGTCGATAGACATTGGAAAATACGTGGTGCAATGTGCATTAGGGATGGGAAAAACCGGCTGGTTAAAACCGAAACCGGTTATTTTATTTCAATTAACCGGTTTGCATTGGAGATTTTTTGATCTCGGTTAAAACAGGTATTTTTTCTAGAATTTAATAACCGGACAACCGGTTATTTTCTGTGACACCACAGAAATAAAAAAGTGAAGAAAACGTCTATGAAACAAGTTCTCCCTGTGTCATAAGAAATGCACTTGTGTGCAACCTGCGACGTTATTCACCACTTCCACCTATTCTTTTAGGCTAGGCGCGCACATTTAATTTTTAGTTGCACAACTGTTTGGTTGCTTATAGAAAATATATGAACTATTTGGTTGAATGTTCGCGCAGGTGCATATAATTATATGTTACACAAAATAGCGAACTCATTTTAGGCAATTGTTTAGTTTGTGTCAACACACAAACGTTTTAGTTGCTCGAACCAAGCAGTTGCGAAACTAAAAATGCAATGTGCGCGCCTAGCCTTATAAAGTGGTTTAGTGTAGTAGCAGGAAGATGAAATCAAAAAAAAATTATATAAAAAACCGAAAACCGGTGATTGAAAAAGCCGTTTTTTTCGTCCGGCTAAAACCGTCAGGTTAAATCGCGAGGGTAAATAACCGGAAAAACCGAAAACCGGTTAATTGGGAATAACCGCCATCCCTAATGTGCATCTAGGAAGCAACTCTTCTGAACCATTCCAAACATAGCACAGGGTTTCGGCAAGAAGATGCGCGCTATCATGTGATTTCTTCAATCTTGTTCTAGAGCAGATTGTGCGCAGAGCAGGCGTTAACATAGAGGGCACAATATTCAACAAATCTTGCCAACTGTTGGGGTATGCGGACGATATCGACATCATCGGCCGTTCCCAGTGTTTTGTAATAGAGTCCTTCACGGCTATTGAAGTATATGCTATCATCAAGGAAAAAAACCTCTGTCCACCGATTAGGGCAAAACGTCACTATTGATAGTAAAAACGAAATAGTTAAGGAGTTCAGGTAGTTCATCTGCCTAAAGTTAATATGAACTCCACGAACAACACCATAGAGATCCGATTAAGAATTACCCTAGGAAACCGCTACTGTGTTACTCTTGTTAACGTGTTGTTACACTTTCTTCCGTACAATATTTGTGTGAATTTTTTCTCCATCTTAGTTTTTGTTTTGAGTACAACTGTCAGCAGTTTTCTTTTTTTGTCATAAATTTCACATAACTTAAACTGAAACTAGTTTCATATCTATGGCTGGCTTGAACTATGCTTCCACCCATTTGAATACCTGCATGGAGTTCAAATTGGCTTGGTTTGGCTCGATAGTTTAGTTGGCTCGAAATCTTGCTATGTTATCTTTCATATGGAACAGCGATATAAGCTGTAATTTACTAAAAAATTTTTGCTTTTGCTATTTTTTTTTTATTGTTACCCTTTGGTGCAGGCTTGCGGCAATGGTGAACCTATCACTTTTAAATCTTCGTTCTAGATTATATTCACCTCATGTTATACTACGTTTCACCTAAAGATAATTCGATATCTAAGGCAAGAGATTTAGTGTTTACACCGCACGAAACGATTGAAAAGAACATTACGAGTAAGTTTGACAGCACCTACTCGTATCAAAATGCTAATGGTGTTTTAATGTTTCTTATAAAGTTGAAAGAGAGCTAAACGATGAAAAATCATGGAAATAATTTAGAACGATATGGATATAGGAGAGTTCGAACTATTGAACAATTGATCCATTGAAGATTTAAGCCTAGTACGCAGATCGAGACAAGACAAATTTTATCTCTACAATTTTAATCTTTACAAAACGTTTCCAAATCTCGCGCAGTAGTTTGAATTTGGAGAGATAACATTTAATTTAATGTGTTTTGTAGTGTATCTCTGGAACGGGTTGTCTTACAAAAGTCGTTCATACCTTTTTGGGATCTCCTCTTGATGCTTTTAAGAGAAGCATCAGCACCTTCTACATAAAACCAGTTTTGACAAAAATCACTTTCGGAAATACGGTGCCTGTCAAAATTTGCCCCGCAAAATAATGCTTGTATCATTCTTTTTCTTGGCAAAATTTAGTGGAGACATTTTGTACAGCAATGCACAAAAGTATGAATTTTGAGCGCGAACTGCGTACTGCCCGGAAAAAAATCCAAGACAAAATTTGTCCCAGAAAAAAAATTGTATGAGAGACAAAATTTTTCCCGATCTGCGTACTAGGCTTTAACGTGTTTAAAATAAATGTGTATGATAAATTTTCGAGATTTAAAGAAGATTTATGGTACATCCACTTAAACCTAGGATTATCTCTTGGTGAAAACTTATTATAAGATTCACCAGAGAAATATCGTAGGTTCGTTTAAAGATACAATTGACTAACCTGCAAAATACACTTTTGAAGAAAATTTGATTGATGAAACACAATTTTTTTACGTTTTGAAACTAGACGCAAAATGTTACTTCCTGAATTCGAGAACATTTTATTCGATATTTCCAGAAAATTTCACCTTCATACCGGAGCGACAAACAATATGATATGATTTATGAGACATTTGAAATAATTAACTTCAACTCTTAAAATAACTTCAATCACCTGGCAACACTTAAAGCTTTCTTTCAATCAATTTTTCAAGATTCTTCAAGAAATCAAGGCGAAAGTACCTTCTAAATAAAAGAACCCATACCACCTCTGCTGCTATTATGAGCCTCGTCACCCACATCCATATACATACATATATCATTTTATGGAACCAAACAAACTTATAATAGTTTCCATCGATCAACCAGCTTTTTACGTTCGGCACAAAATTTATATTCCGACTGCATAACGATTTCCGATGAATTCGTTGAATTTCGTATTGCATTGGAATTCAGAACGAAGAAATGTTCCAATTTAAATAGGTTTGGTGTTCTCGATTTACAAATTGATGTCTTCTATGGAAATTACGGGATTTAAAGTGTTCCTCTCAATTCAAAAAATTGTTTATCTGATATCACTTACTGAGTTGGATACAATTCTGCAGATTATTATACTACACTTGAGTAAACACGATTATCAAGTAACTGACAGCATACGAAGACGTCATAGTGACAGTTGTTCCTGCTGGTATGTTTCGCTACTCGCTGTGCAATTATAGTTTATAGCTTCTACCTCTTCAATATGCGCATTCTCGCTTGACACTAATTCAAAAACAGAAATATGAAAAACAAAAATCTACAATTCCTAATCTTTCGTTGTGATATGATTTTTATTTTATTTTTCTCGTCGTTTCCAGCGAAACTCACGGTATAGCAACAAAAAAGCTTTGTTGACGTATGCCATTTATGCAAACAGACAAACACAGACACTTTCGATTTGACGTTTAGTATTTGCATTGTTGTTGTTTTATACGTTTTTTCTTGTTTGAAATGCTTGTTTGATTTTATGGAGAAAGAAAGAACAGAGAAACAAAAAAAAAAAAGAAATCGTTGTGTGGGCCTTTAGAATTACCTTGGCGTAGGTGCTTGCTTAGGGTGGTATCAGTTGCGAAAAATGTCAGCACCCCTCTGTCGAGGGTTTTTATTTACGCGGTTGGTTTCATTTTGAAATTTAAATGTTAAAGCGGATTTGTATGTTTTAATTCATTTTGGTCAATTCAATTTTAAGCCAAAATATCCGTGTTTTAATTTTGTGATAGATTTTTGTTTTGTCGTGTGATAAGTGTGTGATATTGTGTTACAACTAATATTATACTTGTGATATTATTGTTTAATTTATCTCGGATATCTTATCCTTTTAAAATATTTTTTACTTGGTACATTCGAACAGGTTTCTTCACTTTGTAAAAAAGGTAAACAAAACATGAACTCTCAACTGGGATTTGAATTAAAGTAATTCCTAGAAATCTGTGTGTTAATTTTCATAAAATCGAACAGTTGAAAATGGCATAATTCAATTTGCAAGAAAGAATTTCTTGAAGAATGAACGACTTGTGCCATTATTAAAATGTAAACAGGTTTGAAAAAAAAAATTCTTCCATACTTCAGAACTTGTTAATTGGCTTTTGTGGTCAGGTAATAATATATTTAAGCTTTTTTTTTTTTTGGTTACTGTGAGCTTTTGTGATTCCTTTTTTTTTCTGATAACAGAAACTATTGAAAACAAATGAATTTATGAAGTTCAAGTGCTTTTTGGTGCACGTTTTCTATTTTTTTTTTGTTCGTACATATTTTGTATTAATATACGTCATTATCAAAAATTTGATTTTAAATATTTAAATTATGTCACGTACATATATTTATAAACTACATGTTTTTATCATTAGAAAATAATAAAAATGTATTTTTATAGTACTTAGATATGGTGGAATTGTTATGAGTAAGAAAGAAAATAGAAAACTCATGTTATGATAACATTTTACGTAATTGAAATGGAATTTTTTTCTAAATCCATAATTAAGACTTTGAAAAGAGTTGTTTTTTTTTTAAATAATTATAACACTTATTTGCTGGCACTCTTACTTTTTGGCACTTCAAATTAGTTTTCAATTTGGTTTTATTATTTTATTATTTCGATGCTAATTGAAATAGAGATATCTCTTAGTGAAAAGATCCTACAGTTTTGGAGAAATTTTCTAGGTAAAAAGCTTTTTGATTCGTTTGATATTTGATAGATTTACTCAGATCCTAAAATTGAATTTTTCCACGAATTGTGTTTTAATACAAAGAGTAAAAAACAACTCAAGCCTTTATTTAATAATTAATTTAAAAAAAAACTGTTACCAAACGCAAATTTTATTCATTTTGATCCTGAAAGAATTGTCAACTTGAATAATGTGGAAAGTTTCCCTTGGAATTTGATGTCAGGAATTAAGTTTCATATGTAATTTGGCTCTCATTTAAAAAGGCCACCCGCCAGCTTACAATGAACAGTGCAGAAGTATTGTCATTTCCAATTTTCGAAGATGGCGAAAATTCTGAGGGAAATTTTGTTCACGATAGCAGCACCTATTATGTATGACTTAAGAAAAATACTGTTTTATGGTAGTTTATTAATTCTAAGAGGAAATCCTTTGGAATTCCATCTGCTATGATGTCGTTGTAAGTAATGATCTCAGAAATATTTATAATTATTTTAAATTAAATTCAAAAAATTCTGCAATAGATTCTGATATTTCTGACAACTCTTTTTAATTTCTTTAACATTTCTCTTTCTGAAGACAATGTCTTTTCTGAATTGTAAATAAAATACTGCTTAAAAACTTCAATCTTTTGGTTTTCATGGTCAATTACTTAACTGGTTGAAAAGCTATCTGAATAACCGTATTTAATTCATGAAAATCAATTCTGAACAATCTGTGGGCATTTTCAACCACTCAGGTGTTCCTCAAGGTTGTCATCTTGGGCCACTTCTATTCCTGTTATTTACTAATGATTTGCCTCGACACATTTCTTATTCGCCATGTTTAAATCTTTGCAGATAATGCTATAAATTTATAAAACAGCAAAATCCCTTGCCCATTGCTTTTAACTTCAAGAGGATTTAACAATAAGTAAATATAAGGGTTCGGTTGCCATCCATAAAAAAAATTTAGGTTTAACTAATGGCTCTTTGGGGAGAATCGAAAATTCCTTCAAAAATATCTCATCTTGGCAGTTCGGACTCGGCATAAAATGAATATAAAATCATAGAATTTATATTTCTCAATGAAACTTTGTTATTTCCAAATGTCAAAAGAGGTGTGATTCGCATTTTCTTATTTTACTCCAAACGAACAAGTTGCAACACTGTTTTTGATTTGAAAGTTTGTGTTTCGTTATATGTTTATCAAACGTCAAATGCAGATGAAAAACTAAAGTTGCTTTCATTTTTAATTGTATTTGAAAATATGGCGGACACTAATTTAGAAGATTTTGATATTAATTGCGAGGAATATTTTACAATAACTTCCAGGGATTTCACTATTTGGCTAATTTTACTTTGAATAAACTTTTTTGGTAAAAATTTTACAATGAATTCATCATCACTTGAAGAAGATGAAATGTTTCGATTATTTATAACAAAAAAGAATTTTGACTTCTGGTTTTGATTCTTTTTTATATCAAGGATCGGTTTTCTCTTCTTTTCCGAAGAAGAACTGTCATCTGGTGCAAAACGATCGTCTGAAGACGTAATAGGAATGCGTCCAGATGGTTCCGGCTGACCAAACGAAACTGTCATTATATTCAGGATCAATTTATTAAAAAAAAGAGTATTAGTATTATACAAATTAAAAAGTTAGTAAACTACATACTTCTAACAATTTGAATTTAGCAAATTCTTAATTTGTATTATACTTGTTTGTTGATTGATTAAAATTTTGCGCCAACGTTTTTGAAGATCGTATTTTTCAGTTGAGAAGATAATTGTCCGCCATTTGTCTTAAAAAATGATTTCGATCTGACTGAAATATTACGCAATCTGGAAGTAAAAAGTTCTTAGTAAATCCTATTTATCTGTCAGCTGTCAAATATATTGTTACTAGAAAAACTTTCGCTAATTTAAAAAACTTAAAAAAAAACACCCTTTATATGTATGTACAGGGTGTATATATTTTTAAATAATGACATAAGTTTTGTCTTGAATTGACACTATTAGATTTTATTAATATTTTTCAAGGCCAGACTCTGATAAAGGTTTTTCATGCAAATCTTTATCAACCACTCAAACAATTGATATCATCGTACATTTGAAAAGCCTCTTCAAAATCTCATTATTAAGTCATCTTTTTTCTTGAGTAGCAAATTTCAATTCGTTTGCAAGGCAAGAATTTTATCAGCATATTGTTGTTCACTTCTTTTGTTTACATAAAATGGATGAACTCATTTTATTTTCCCATCAATTTCCCCAAAGTGTCTATTTTAATTTCCACTTGAATAAAAATGATTCACACCGTTTATACAATTTGTATACATTTTAACGCCCATATTTACCCCTCAAATGTACATATAAGAGTATAAAAAAACCCACGTGCCAAAAACGTGTCCCTCAAGACCATATATAGAGATCTACCTCCTGGCAATAAGTCAGGAACAATATAACTTTCAGGATGTTGCATTCTCTACTTAATGCACATTAAGCCATCGACAAATTGCATCCTTACTCCGCACATTAAGCAGCTTCTAGTCTTTGTCGTCAAATCCTGTAAAACACAATCTTGGCATCAAAAATGTTCCTTTTCTGTATTGTTTGGGGAGTTGAAGGGAATGTAAGACTCCCTTTTTGCTTTTTTCCCCACACAGGATCCAAAAAGTCCGGCAATAATTAAAATAATTTTGCGGCAAAAATTTACGAGGCGCCACCGAGTTGACTGCCGTTGCATTTCCTTGGAAAAGTTTTCAGTTTTTTTTCTGTCATGGAAACATCTTCATCAGTGGAAAAAGCTTTTCTACATTTTTTAAAGAAAATGTTTTCATTTCTCTTTATTGCCGAAAATAGATACCTCACATAAACATTAAGAGATTCCAAAGAAGAGACCGGGAGAGAAAAGTAAATTTGTCGATTTGAAAATTTTCGGATACTCGAAAAGGAAAGACATTTCAATGGAGTGTGAATGTACTTGCACTCGGACGTGGTCCTCTTAGCCTAAATTTTTAAGCAGCTTCGCAGTAACGTGTTTTGTTTTTCTTTCAGTTCTTATATAGTAAAAAATTTGAATTCATCTCATTCCAAAATATCAAATCAAGTGTTTTTTTTTCCTAGCTGTTACATGAGTTAATCTGAAATGACAGTTCCTATTCTTGTGCCTAAGGAAACTTGTGTACAACTCAAGAATAACTCTTCGGTGAATGAATGATTAAATGTCATAAACCCGAAGTCAAGTTGTGTACTCGTATATATCTGTCATGGGTTCAAGCCCAAGGACTAGAGTGAAACGTGTGCATACTTTGTAATGCAAAAGAATTCAAGTTTTCAACGTCGTAAACGGTGTATTTTGAAAATGTGATTGCAACGTTAAATAATGCAAAGTTCATAAACTGTGTTATTTTTTTTTTTTGTGAACTGTCAAGTGGGTGGATTTTAATATGAAAAACAAACAATTTTTTTTTTGTTTATTAAAACGTCACAAGAGGATTAACGTTATTTTTAATTTCTTTTTTAATATTTAAAAAAAAAAGAGAAAAATCTTTTTTTAGAAAGAATTTTTTTTTCGCAATAAATGTCACATAAATATTATTATGAGTGTTGTTTGTCGTGTAATTTATTTCAACGAATCATGAAGAAATTTGCTGATTTAATTCGACGCTACAAACGTTTCTCCACAGGGTTAGTGTTGTTGAGTGTTTTGAATTGATAATTGTCTTTGCTTTATTGATGATTGTGCATTTTTGATATTCGAAATCCCAATTCAACAGCTTTTCTATGCGAGCCTTAAGTTTGAATTCAATTATTATTCATTTATTTATGAATGTTTGAAGAAATAATTATATTTTTTTAAAAAAAACATAAAATGCTGCCCTATATTTCAACATCAAAAATCATCGATACCCTTTAAAATCTTAAAATATTTTCATTCACAATAGTTTCCTAACAGGCTCTTAGACTGTCATAATGATTGATTCAATCACTAACATGTGTGTATTTATGTTCGAGAAACTTTAGATGCCTAGGAAGATAAAAGGGTGTCCCAAGAAATAGTGTGGAAGTTTTGTGAGTGGGGGAATAGTGAATATTTTGTTAGATACATATGATGTGTTTAATGTTTTATGGCCATTATGTCCATTAATTCTTGAGACCACAACGATTGGTAAAACTTTTGGTAATTTTTTCGTAAATTCTCGGTTAAAGGCCTCACTTCCAGATCAAATGATATGTTTGAAAACTTAAATTTTTGACAAAACCCTTAGTTTTCAAATAACCGTGTTAGAACTTTTGGTAGTGGTTTATTACTTGAAAGAATATACTGATTAAGTGTAAATGGGTTGTTCCTGGAGTATACAAAAAATTGCATCACTCGTAGTTTGCTTCAGCCGCCATTTTGAATAATACGTTTTGAGAACGACTTGTCGTAGAAACAATAAGTGAAAATCATTCAATACGAAATTGTTGTATCTTTCTTTTTTGAATTTAGGATTTTCTCATTAGATTTATATTTGAAAAGTTACAGATCTAAGAGTGATTTTGTGTTTCTTTATATGACAGTTAAATCCCTTCTAATGGCTCCTTCTAATTTAGTGGCAACAACTGGAAAAAAAGAAAATTTACGGTCGTTAAACTTTGAAAGTATAAATCCTGAAAAAATAAATCCCATTAAAAAGATCTCAACAACTTTCTTAAATTTCTTTTACGATGAGCCATTCAAAATGGCGTCTAAAGCACAACTAAATACTCAAACAATTTTTTTTATAAACAAAAAGTAAACAAAGAAGAAATAAATTTGCAGAATGTAATTTTAATAGTAAACTAACACCTTATATCTTCAAAGGGCATCATATAACACTGGGCTATAAGAGCAAGTACCTGAAGGGGTGTTCCAGTCGTCCATTTCATTTGTGACATTAGATTTTTTCACTGAATAAAAGTTCAGAGTAGAACAGAACAGAGCAGAACAGAGCCGAATAGAGCAGAACAGAGCAGAACAGAAACGTTTCTACCTTTCTCTAACTAAAAAGCGAGGGCAAGAAATCTTGTTCTAAACTGTTCCAAACCGTTCCAGACAGACTCATTGAACAGCAAATCAGAACAGTTTAGAACAGAAAATTTCTCATTGAACAGCAAAAAGGTGTACTTTTCTGTTCCAAACTTTTCAGAACACCGTCAGTGAAGGGAACTATTGTAAATTCAGATATGTAAATGGTAAAAATCCTGCGTTCTGTGTATTTTAAGAAATACATAATTTGTTTGACTTTGATGTTTGACATTTAACAAAAACTTGTCACTTTTTTGACAGTTTAAAATTATAAAAGTTTTTGTTGGTTACCCCCATTCCTGCCGATAAAACATAAACCTGAATTGTTGAGAGTTGTTATCCACTTAATTTTGGTTCTATTCGAGCTAATTTATCTTTTTTAACAATTTTGTTCAAAATTCACCTGCATTTGCAAATTTCCATATTGTCTGCCATTGTGCACACATTTGTTGTCAAAAGTGGACAGATCGTAGGAGGAGGATTAAATATATTATGTTAGTACTAATTCCAAAGTTTAAAGCGGTCTTTTCCATTTTTCATGCAAGACTGTGGATTTGCACCACTGACATATTTGCTTAATTCCTTCTGGCAGTATTTTTGACATAAAATGAACTTCATGAATTTATCGATTTATTCTAAACTGCTTCCATTTTACAATACAATTTTCACAAACAAAATAAATTACTTGCAGTTAAAAATTGAATTGGAAATTTAAATGAGAATGAGAATTGAAGAAATCAATTGAAAAACAAAATGGAAAAAAAGCCCAATACAATACAAAGATGTTCAAATCGACTTTTTAGCGATTTCAAATCAATCATTATTCTAAAGACTGGTCGGTCGGTTTTCTCGTTTGATGTTGTGATTCTTTTGGCTTGATGTACATACATATGCACTTTTGTTCAAATGAAAAAGTTATTTCGAGGTACATCCAATTCATCCCACAAATCATTGATGAAATTGAATTCAATGCTTCAATGAACGAAATCCAGTTTATTTTTAATAAATTGACAATTTCATCATAAAGTAGGCTTATATTTTACAATATTCATCACCCACTTCCTTCATCCATCACACACATTTCATTCTCAACTCTCGAATCAATCACTTCATTTAGACTTAGTTCTAAAAATATCACATCCGTCAGATTATTTTGTTGAATTGCCTTTGATTGACATTTTACCGAAAGAATAACAAAAGCAGAACAAATAGAATCCGTTTCCATTCCCACGCAATATTTTTTCTTAAAATGGCAGAAAATGTAAATACCTACTTATAAATTCAATCAATTTGAGTGATTCACTTGAAAAGAAATGAACCTACGCGTTAATCCCTTTTTTTTTGTTAATTTCAAGCAGAGCCTTAATACCATCCTCAAATGATTACATTTAAATTATGTTCATCCTCTGTGTTCTACAATTTAAAGTCTTCTTAAAGAACTCTTCATTCTTCCTAGAAAATTATCCTTCCATGCTTTGGAATGGTTTTAATTATAATCACAAAGAGTTCTTTTCCCGCCATAAAAACCAAAGACTTTTAGCTATAATATAAGTAGATACGACACTGTATACTGTACATAATGTCGCATAGTTCCTCGCTCCCTATTTTTATTTTCATCTATACGCATGTCCTTAGTTTATTTTTAATTTCAAGTGCAATGAACTGTTGGTTAATTAGTCTAATTAAATACATTATATGCGCAATGTTTATTACAAAGATGCTTCTGCTTTTTTATTTACTTAAAACAAGAAAAAAAAAAAAAATAAAATGTACAGAGAACATCCCTGCTTTTGGCTTCAAAAATAATACCGTCATCTGTTTCATGTTAGGGCGTCAATATCTGTCACTGGCATGACATTATTTTCATTCGTATTTCACTTCTTGTCTGAATAAGGAAAAGGAAAATGTGAAAATACCCCTATATACGTACGAGTACATACTTTGTTTTTCTTGGCGAGTGTTTTCCATGTTTTTTTTTTTAAATTTACTCCAAATTAATCATGAACTTTACACATTTTTGTTAGTCTTTTTTGACGCCTCCTTAAACGTGAGTTTGAGTTTATTTATGTCCCGTTTCTCTGTCAAAAACATTTTGTTTTATTTTCTATTTTTTTTTTGTGTTTTCTGCGGTCATTTTGTTTACTCTTTCGCAATTTAGAGGAAGAACCTGATTAAATTATTTGGTAATTTTCTGAAACAGTATAAAAATAGAAGATGGATTTTTGTCTCACAGGAATTTTATTCCCCGGTTTTTGTGCGATGTCACGGACAAGGTCATATTGATTTGTCAGTAAGGTCTTGAGAGCGCGAACTGATGGAAAAAGAATTTTTTTGTAAAATATCGCTTTTTTTCTTCAAGAAAATAAGCGAAAGCGCAATAATTTACCGTTATTTTTATGCGTTTGTTCAGGTTCAAGCTTTTTTGTTAAAAAAAAAGTTATTTGGTTCATTAACTTTGTTTTCCAATTTGTTTAATTTTGTTCATTCAATACTTCAGTCGTATACTTTCGTAAACTATCGGCTTATCAGAAAAGAACGTCAAAACCCCGCCGATATTATTCTTAATTATAAAAAGGGGCATTTAGAAGCCATTATTTCTGCCATTTTCTATACATAATTTCTGTCATTAAACATGAAAAGATGGCAGAAATAATGAATTCATCTCGCATATAAACTTAACTTAGGATAATTCTCTTGTATAACATTTAATGTCAAAAAACTTTATTCTAAGTCTGTCAAAAGTCAAACTGTGCCAAATTTTTATTTTTAAAGTTTGATTTTAGTTATTGATATTAATTTCAATATGAATCTCACAAAATGCAAGTACATATTTGTTTTCATAAATAGATAAACAAATGACAGTTTCAACAAAGTGAAGATTTTGACGTTTAAAAATAAGCGTTAAAATTAGGTTGTGTATTATATTTCTAGTCAAGATGCTGTCAAATTCATCCAATCCATCTAATGATACAATGAAATCTTATAAGGTATTCCATTATCAAAAACAAATAAATTTATTTATTATTTCGATCTGTCAAAAAGCCAATTTTGGATTGTATTAAGCTGCAATCATTGATGTATTTTCTGATTTAGCAATTAGTTCAGCAAATCTAAGTTTTTCTTAAGCAGGAAAATTTTTTTTTTTAATCTGACATAATGACTAGAAAACCTCATTAAATACGAAATTGAAATATGCAGTTAATAGTGTATGAAATTATTTGTTGAATGTACTAGATAACTTACTCATATGTTTTCAAAACTATGAAAAGGAATTAATTTTAAAATTTCTTATAATTTCAATAATGTTAACTCGGTTTTCATATAATTCCTGACTGACGGCATAATGATTTTATCTTAATGTCGTTACGCAAGCAAGAATGTTAAAATTTCATCCTAAATTCTTATCTCTTCAAATCACTTATAAATTTTCTTATCATATTCGTTTTTCTTGTTGACATGCTCAGCTCATTGCTTTACAAAATTCAGATTCTTAAAGAAATAAAATACCTAGTGCTATTTTAAATAAATATATTCCCCTACAAAATAAAAAAAAAAACAACACCTGACCATAGCTAAGGTAAATATAAACAAACCAATAAAAAATGTCTATAAACATAAGAAAAGATAAAAATACCACACTTTTTCGACGTACAACTCCATTATGAACAGAACAGACACATTCTCTGTTTGTAATGTAAATATGTAAAACCTCAACTATGTATGAAACTTCAAACATTTCATCACTCCTGTCATGTTTGACCCGATTTGGGGATTAAAAAACATAATCTCGGAATTATTAAGTAATGCCGACGATTTTGAAGTCTATATTGCAAATGAAAAAAAAATATATAATTTGTGTGTTCTTCATGCCCATCATTGTTATGTCAGAAATGAAGTGTCTTCTATTTTTGTTCATTAATTATTTTAAGTTAATATTTAAAAGATAAAACGCAAAATAATGTAGAAAATTCTTTAACAACAAATAGCAGAGTTTTCTTATCAAAAAGCTTTAGATAGAATTATTGTCTATGCCTTATCTATTTGGTGTAGTATTTTCGCAACTAATAATAAAAGTAGTCGTCTGGTTTTTCATACCAACAAAGTTCCATACAGCCTATCTTCAAACCACCCCCATCGTCATGAAATTTTGTTTAGATAGACAGAATTTGCCTTCAGTTTTCCATTTAAAACTGCAACCTAAAATTTATTTTTTGGCACCTAACAAATAACAATTCAGTCTAATCACTCGTTTAACCCTGTGTGTACAGAAACGTTTGCCAAAAAACCATTAAAAACGAAACTCACAACCATCCCTGTTTCCGTAGTGTAAAAGCCACCGCTATCTACCGCCATTATTTCCGACTAGTGATGTGCCAAAAATAATGTACATAAAATGAATTTGAAAACTAATTCCGTAGGCGTTAACGTTAAGGGTAAATTCATTTATTGGGAGTCAGCAACAACTTTGTCTCGTGTTGCGGTTACTTCATTTTCATCATCACAATCTTCCTCATCGTCATCATCAAAAGGAAGAACTTCATCACCGTCATCATTATCAGCATCATCATTGTGGTCGATGACATCTCTAACGCAGACAGCACCATTGACAGAAGGAAATGGGCAAATGTCAGTATCGAGGCAAAGCAGAAGACGTCAAAGTTTACATTGCATACGCAGGTGGGCGAGTGTCGAACGTAGGCGAAGTTTGAATAAATCTCCTACTTCACCCACTGAAGTCAGGAATTTTATTGAAGTTCCGATCTATGATGATAGGAGGAATAATAATGAGAGGACAACCACGTCAACTACTGTGCACAAGGATTTTCATGATGATGGGACAAAGTCATCGTATAGAAGATTCTTCACCATACGGATTAAGTTTATGTGGTAAATTGAGTTTTCTCATTTGAAATTATTATATAATGGAGTTGGTAATTTCCGTTTTAATATCAATTTTAAATTTATCAACGTGTTTGTTATATTATTTGATTTGTCAGCTAGGGGAAAAATGGTTGAAAAATTAAGGTTTGATTTGGTTTATTGTCAATTCAATTGGACTTTAGGACTTTAACATTTTTGCCACAGCACTGCCTGTGAAACTCAAATTAAGTATTGCTTTTGACATTGTTAATGTCATTTTTCCAAGTGAAACCGAAAATGTTGAGTAATGAAAATTGTGGAACGTGTGTATTGTAACGAAGCGTTCCATGCCTCTACCAATACCAAACACCCTGGGTGATTTAATTCACCATGACTAAGCAGCCGCCGCCGCAGTACCGACCGACGACACCATACGACGCCGCAGCTACCAGCGACACCAGTTACCTCGCCACGATAAAGGGATTTTATACCTTGTCTTAATATAATATGCAGTCACAATAAGATTATGACGTCACAGTTGGTTGAGCACATTGAGTGATTTACATTCGACCAGTATATAATTCACACTCAGTTTTTACGATAAATATAACAAGTGGACCTCCTTTTGGGAAGGAAAGTGACTTGTTTGCTACGGTCGAAGCTGACGAGCTAGATTATAGTTTACGAGTCGTCTGAAATTGTCCGGCAATTTCGTTCCATTTGTTTGGTTCGAAGATTAAAACGTCCTTGTGCCTACCAGGGCCTTAAACTGCTGATCTTGTGCCTACCAGGGCCCTAAACTGCTGATCTTGTGCCTACCAGGGCCTTAAACTGCTGATCTTGTGCCTACCAGGGCCTTAAACTGCTGATCTTGTGCCTACCAGGGCCTTAAACTGCTGATCTTGTGCCTACCAGGGCCTTAAACTGCTGATCTTGTGCCTACCAGGGCCTTAAACTGCTGATCTTGTGCCTACCAGGGCCTTAAACTGCTGATCTTGTGCCTACCAGGGCCTTAAACTGCTGATCTTGTGCCTACCAGGGCCCTAAACTGCTGATCTTGTGCCTACCAGGGCCTTAAACTGTTGATCTTGTAAGCGCCAGGAGCGTAGTCCATAGCCCGTATTTATAAAAGAGGGGCCCGATACCGAATGCCAGTTAACGAAGGAACCAGATGCCAGAATAAAGCTCTTTAAAAGAAGCCAGCTGAACCCGATACCAGGAGAATAACCGATGTTACCAGATACACCAGCCAGGGTGTAATTAATTGAAGTCAAGAATATTTAAGTTGTTATATGAAGTTAAGATTTGTTTTTAATAAAGATTTTGTATAAGGTTCTAAAGACCTTCCTACTGAAGTTTCGTGTTTTTCTTCAGAACGACCCTGGAAATCCGGCGAGCAAAACCTCGGCTGGAAAGCAAAAAGCACATCACAAATTGGCGCCCGAGCAGGGACCTATAAGGTCCATCCCCGTAAAATACAAAATCGAAAAACAATTCATATAACAAACAGACCGCAACGAAGATCCAGCTCACCATGTCCGAAAGCGAAGAGGAGTTCGATGTCTTCGCCAGTTTAGGAGCAATCTACCTTCTGAGAAAGCAGGAGCTAGTGGATCGAATGAGTCAATTAGGACTCGATACCGAAGGCTCTATAGCCGTTTTAAGAGCGCGACTCAGCGCTTACGTAAAGTCGCAAAGACAGAGAAAGTCTACACAGAACTTATGCGCAGAAATCGAGAAAGCAACGATTGAAAGAGAATATAAAGAGGAAGAAGTGGTTACCGCGCCAGGGAATACTAGAAGTGGTGAGAAATATACGGAAATATTTTTCCAAGTACCACCGATTACACGTTCAGTTTCCAATATGCAAGGCGCAGGTAAGTTTATATCTAAGCCGCCCGAGTCACACCCTGTATATACTTCCGAGCCAGGAGCCAGTAACCTCCAGACGCATCATGAAGCGCAGCTTACAAACAGGTCAGCTGGAAGACTTGTACTCAGCCATGAAGCAGAGGTTATGAATACGGTTAGAAAATGGGGATTGAAGTTTGACTCATCAGGCAATGCATTGGAATTTATAGAACGACTCGAGGAATTGACATGTTGCTACGATATCCGACCCACCGATGTGCTGAGAGCACTCCCAGAGATTTTTAGAGGAACAGCTCTTGAGTGGTTCCGCATAAACCGCGATAGGTTAAAGACATGGGAAGATTTTCACAGGATTTTCCTTCAACATTTCCTACCCGCCCGTTTTATTCACAAGTTGGAGGATGAAATCATGCGAAGACGACAAGGTACAAGAGAAAGGGCTAAAGATTTCATTCAGGCCACTCAATACCTAATACATAAACACCCCCGTATGAGTTTAGAGGAAAGCGTAGATCGAATCTACGACAGTTTACGTCCGGAATATCATATGTATATCAAAAGACGGGATTTCGAGACTCTTGACGAGCTTATGAAGCTGGCAGAAGAGTATGAATATATACAGAGTGAAGACCGAAACCGTCAGCAGTCAATTCCGCGACCTTTGTTTGGGCATAACAGAATGCCACCACCAAACGGAATGACATCACGTAACCGTCCATCGGCGCCACAAGTATCTTGTGAACGCAACAATTGGAACCGACCAACTACGTCCTCTGCTCAGTATGATAGGGCAACGCATTGTTGGAATTGTAAGCAACGAGGACATAATAAGAATCAATGTCATCGCCCCTACCGTATGTTTTGTTCATACTGCGGCGAAGATGGTCGACGAACCGAAGACTGTTCATGCCATCCACACCGTGTCACAATGCTCTGCGACAGGCGCAGTATTATAGAGACGAGCCAAGTTAAACTAACAATAGTAGACGTGGAGAGCGTCGAAGATGTGTCCGAAGGAATAAAAGGAGTAATAACCGACAAAAACGTAACGCACCCTGTGAAATCTCGCAATTCAGAGGAGAAGACTGACCCGTGGGTGTCTGTTCGAAAGGAAGTCATGAAACAAGAAGATAGTCATCCACAGCCTGTTATACAGAGCGACTTAGTCACTATGACCACTAGTCAAGAGGATTGGACTGAAAAACGCGCCAGACAAGTGCTGCAAAAACCAGAATGTTACCCGGAATATCGAGTGAATGAGGACCGTCTATTCCGGAGATTTGCAGTACACAAATTATCGGATCACGAAAATGTTTGGAAGCTATGCGTTCCTACTGCTGAGAGAAGCAGAATTATTTTTGAAAGCCACGACGTGGCCACCGCCGGTCATTTGGGCATCGCCAAGACGGCGTCCAGAGTTATGAAGTTGTATTATTGGCCAGGAATGTATCGAGATATATCAAAGTATGTGAGCAGGTGCCAGACATGCAGGGAATTTAAGGCATCTCAGCGAAAGCCGAGTGGGCTCATGCACATCAAAATAGCCGAAGGACACTACAACTTACGGAGAAGAGCATGGAAGCCAGGCATAAGCGAGGATGTAATTAAGAAGGCGAGAACACCCCCTGCAGCCGGAAGACATTTTACTGTGAATTGCGCAATTAGTCAACCGCTAGCAGTCGAGCAAGCTACAATGATGTCACAGTCACAGGGTGTCGACAAGGATTTCATAACGATCAGCGACGACGAAAGGGTCCATCCGTGGAAACGCCAACCGACCAGACCAGCAAGAAAGAAGCCAGTGATAAGATCCGTGGTATTTCCGCCAGATTTGCCGAGTACTAGCCACGCAGCACGCCAAAAACAAGAAAAGGCGAAATTAGCAACCGCTGTGACGCGTTCGCCTCTAGTAAAGGCCAAACTAGAAGGTAAAACAAAGATCTCGAACAAAAACACATCAGCACATAAGTCAGGAGCCGCAAAACCGAGAGAGCGATACCTGCCACCAACGCCCGGTAGAGTAATCAAAGCAACGGTCAGCGAGTTGAGAGGGCCAGCGTCCGCGACGCCTGCTGGTAATCAGCAAGCAACTTCCCACAAACCGCCCACGTCGACTGTAACGGCCCCAACTTCTCTTGTCACCAACATCCACCAGAGAAAGTTGAAGACTATACCAGTACACGTCACTACACACTCGATCAACGCAAAAGTGCGCACAACCGAACCCGCAATTAGCACCAGCCAGCAAAAGAGAAGAATCCATAAGCCGAAGCCCGTAGATCCTTTCATTGATATCAAAATAGTAGAGCATCGACTGTACAACCCGAGATACCGACGCCAACATTTTTACATGCAACGGACGTGCGGTAAGATTGACGTCCGCATAATAAAACCAGGCGTAGCCATTTTAAGTTATGGCGAGCAGCGAAAGAGGGTGCCGTTCCCCTACAAGAAGTAAGGCCAAAATTGTGACGAAAAAAGTCGAATATTTGTTTTAAAGTTTAAAAAAAAAAAAAAAAAAAAAAATGAGTTTATTTTAAAGTTTATTAAGATTTTAATTTTAAGGTTGCTTTGGAAAACGAAAAAAAAAGAAAATTAAGTTAAATAAGAAAGTAAGAATAATTCAAAAACAATAATAATAAGAAGAAAATAAGGAAACGAAAACGAATAAGAAAGAGAATTTCAAAAAAAAAAAAGAAAAACAAACAAACAGAAAAAAATATAATATACCGAAAGAAAAATAAAGAAAGCAAACAAAAAACAGAAATGAAATATAAATTTTTTTTTGAAAAAAAAAAAGGAGAAATTCCGCCGAAGACAAGAAGAAAATGAATTTAGATAGAAGGAGAAATTCTTTTAAAGACGAGAAGGTTCTCGTCTCCGAAGGGGGAGTAGTATGTAACGAAGCGTTCCATGCCTCTACCAATACCAAACACCCTGGGTGATTTAATTCACCATGACTAAGCAGCCGCCGCCGCAGTACCGACCGACGACACCATACGACGCCGCAGCTACCAGCGACACCAGTTACCTCGCCACGATAAAGGGATTTTATACCTTGTCTTAATATAATATGCAGTCACAATAAGATTATGACGTCACAGTTGGTTGAGCACATTGAGTGATTTACATTCGACCAGTATATAATTCACACTCAGTTTTTACGATAAATATAACAAGTGGACCTCCTTTTGGGAAGGAAAGTGACTTGTTTGCTACGGTCGAAGCTGACGAGCTAGATTATAGTTTACGAGTCGTCTGAAATTGTCCGGCAATTTCGTTCCATTTGTTTGGTTCGAAGATTAAAACGTCCTTGTGCCTACCAGGGCCTTAAACTGCTGATCTTGTGCCTACCAGGGCCCTAAACTGCTGATCTTGTGCCTACCAGGGCCTTAAACTGCTGATCTTGTGCCTACCAGGGCCCTAAACTGCTGATCTTGTGCCTACCAGGGCCTTAAACTGCTGATCTTGTGCCTACCAGGGCCTTAAACTGCTGATCTTGTGCCTACCAGGGCCTTAAACTGCTGATCTTGTGCCTACCAGGGCCTTAAACTGCTGATCTTGTGCCTACCAGGGCCTTAAACTGCTGATCTTGTGCCTACCAGGGCCTTAAACTGCTGATCTTGTGCCTACCAGGGCCTTAAACTGCTGATCTTGTGCCTACCAGGGCCCTAAACTGCTGATCTTGTGCCTACCAGGGCCTTAAACTGCTGATCTTGTGCCTACCAGGGCCTTAAACTGCTGATCTTGTGCCTACCAGGGCCCTAAACTGCTGATCTTGTGCCTACCAGGGCCTTAAACTGTTGATCTTGTAAGCGCCAGGAGCGTAGTCCATAGCCCGTATTTATAAAAGAGGGGCCCGATACCGAATGCCAGTTAACGAAGGAACCAGATGCCAGAATAAAGCTCTTTAAAAGAAGCCAGCTGAACCCGATACCAGGAGAATAACCGATGTTACCAGATACACCAGCCAGGGTGTAATTAATTGAAGTCAAGAATATTTAAGTTGTTATATGAAGTTAAGATTTGTTTTTAATAAAGATTTTGTATAAGGTTCTAAAGACCTTCCTACTGAAGTTTCGTGTTTTTCTTCAGAACGACCCTGGAAATCCGGCGAGCAAAACCTCGGCTGGAAAGCAAAAAGCACATCACAGTATTTGTCACTTCACGTGAGGTGAGACGTAATGTTTAAATCAAAATGATTGCTAAAACTATTCACAAGATAAGAGTGCTATACAATTTTATTAGAACATCCTTCTTAAACTGAGCACTAGTTATGTATCTGTCAGTTGTCAAATTTACTGTCACTTAAGACTATAATGTCATTTAAGAACCAAAGCTCCGTAAAAACATCTTTTGATTTTGACTATTTTTGTTCCTAAAGTCTTCTACGCTGCTCATGGTCTGTGAAATACAATAAGAAAATTTTATGTTTAAGAAAAAGCGAATAAGTATTCATGCAGAGTTACACCAATCACAAACATAAACACAAACACAAATTAAACTCAATTGTCATTTTTTCGTGGCGAACGATGTTTAAATCAAACAAACAAGAGCAAGAATGATTTTGAAGTTATTCGCGAGCGAACAATTCATTCGTTGCAATATAGATGGTATGTGGAACGCGAAAAAAGTTTGACAGTTCGTAAAAATAAGATTCCAATTGGTGACAGCCAATTTATTTTAAAAAATGTCTCTTATTTAAACAATTACCATAAAACGCAAATTTTAGCATATTAACATTAATTTCAATTAGTTTTCCACCATTTTGCTTAGATTTTATATTTTTTTTAGATTTCATTGTTCATTAATTCGTCGGTCGTTGATCACTCTCATGGGAATTATTCTTAAGCCCTCGTTCTCCAAGAGATATCTTGCCATACAAGATTTATTTTCATTTTCGTTTCGCATCAGCCATTTACTAGTGCGCATCTATGGTACTAGGATTTAACAAAATCTTATATAAAAATGTTCCTTGTTTCATAAATTTTGACATACTAATTTAATATCTTACAATTTTGGAGTACTTTTTCTAAGATGGGTACTTAAATTCGAAATATCTCTGACTAAATGAGACCACCAATAAATTTGTTGAAATAAAAAATTTAACTTTGTTAAGACCGTATGAGATCTAATTATCTTGGAATTAGTAACATTAACGGTAAAAAATATGTCATTCCATACACTGAAAAGGCTTTTCCACCAAAACTTTTCACCACTTACCATTACCATACCCACGTATACAACCTACAGCAGAGATATCTATACATGTTTCCGTCTCCATTTTATTAATATATATCTTTGAAAAACGAAACGAGAAAAATTCTTGTGCATTTGTGACCATTAATGTATCTACAATATACTTTTTTTATCCTCATCAAATGGGATTAGAAAAAGAAAATCGTCGCGTCAGGATAAAGAAAATCACATTGTCTAGAGATAGTGTCAAAATGCCAGACAATGGGACATAATTTGCACGACTTTTTTCCTTTATTTTTTTTCTAAAAGACAATTGAATAAATTGACAGTTAGATAGAATTTAATGGTTCAGTTCATTGTCAAGGGTTAAAGGATTGACAAAGGGAAAATGGTTACCAAAATTTTGGTAAGTTGATTTAAATCTACCTAGGTTAATTTTTTTTTCCTGTTGAGATGTGACACTGATTTGACAGATCTAATGAAGCATATAACAAAAAGGAAATAATCAAACGTGTGTCGAATTTAAATTTATGTTAATTGATTATAGTAAAAAAGTACTATAAAACAGATGGTCACTTTATAAGAAAGCATACAATTAAAGGGGTACCTTTAATTTTTAGCACCATTTTATTTTATATCTAAAAATACGTATCTACATATGTATGCATATAAAATTTGATAACCATAGAAAAATTTTGATTTGCATTGAACGTCACATAGACAGATATTTCAAAAAAATATGGACGTAAGAAATCCAACCCTTGTCATTCTAAAATAGATTTGGTAGATATAGGATTTAAAGAGTGTGTAAGTGTTACCGTCTGGTGCAGAGGTCTGGAAATCGAACCCCATCTTCGTCACGTAAAAAAAAAGGAAAACGATTTTTTAGGGATTCTGCCCTTAGGTAGAAGTGAAAAAGCCTCAAAGAGTATCCATTTCCATGAAAAAGTACCTCCCAAATCAACCGTTTGAATTTTTCAGAAAACTATAGGTCCTTAGTTCTCCACGGGTCGTCACGACGCCAAATTTGTTTTTTTTTTTAAGATTTAGGTTAGGAATGCACTTGCGATTATTTGTCGCGGCGATATAAAAATTGCGGTTGTAAAAAATTATTACCATGCACTCACTTGTCATAAATTATTATTACCATGCATTCACTTGTGCTTTTTTTTGCCGCGCGATTATCTAATCGCAAACAAATTTAACACACTACTTTTAATGTGAGTGCACGCATTTGCTACAGATAAATAGAAACGATTAAATATGTTTGTCCTTATTTATCTCAATGTCACAGATAATAGTTCCTCAGGTGATATTCGATTTCTCCATTTTGTATTTTAATATACAATTCTGGGTCCGACTAGTTTCAGTAGTTCCTTAAAGCATTCAATACTCATTCTTTAGTTTTGCACAAATTTCTGTGGCTGTTCTTTTAAACTATCGTGGATCTTATGAAACTGACCGTTAAGTAGCCACTTATAACCGAATGCACCCAGTATTTTTTTTTAGTTTTTCAGAAGACTTTAAACGTAACGAAACAGCCACTACACACCATTTCCTAATGAAACCCATTTTAATATCTACTAAAAGAATTTTATTAAAAAGTCGCAAGTGCGTGTAGGATTATTTAAATCCATTTGATTTATTTTGCTTTGCGACAAAAAAACAGCTTGAAAAAATAGAACCTGTTTCATTTTTATGATCGCTACGATTTTTTAGTCGCATGTGCGTGCATTCACATTTAACGCCATGTGTCTAATTTCTTGCGGCTAAAAAAATCGTGCGATTAAAAATCACAAGTGTGTGCATGCCAATTTATTATTGCGACTACGATTCTTAAGTCTTATGTCGTTTTTATTTGGCAATCCGGAATCTCTCTCCGATCCGGAATCCCAACTGAACACTTTTTCTTGATTCTGATGATTCTGAATTTTTTTGTGATTGTATGTGAAACATAAAATGCGTACAACAATCAAAATCAAAAAAATGTTTGTTGAAAGATAGGTACACTTCGCACAATTTGGATACAAAAAATCACAGCTGTTGAGTTTGACGTTTAAGTACATAAATGTGTGAGTGCTTCTGGTTTTGATTCTGATTTCAAATGCAGAAGCAAATTTTTCTTTTTTTCAGAATCAGAACCGTCATTTTTTCCCAAGTGAACACTTTCAGACGAGTCCGGAAGGCTTCCGGATTGCCAAATAAAACGACATTAGTAAATTGTGTGATCATATCCATTTGAGTGCATTTGTTTCATTTTAACTTACGACATTCGCATCGCCAGAAAAATGAAACAATTATTTGGTATCAAGTACCTACGTTCATTCTAATATTAACTCATGTATTCTATTTTGGCGACTAAAAAACCGCGCGATTGAAATCGCAAGTGCGTTCCTAGCCTTAGGGTTACAATTTTATACAATTTCTATCGAACATATAGTTATAAAATCTGCCTTTCAAATCTCAGTGAATTCATCATGTTGTTCTACATAATTTACTATTAATATTTTTATGTATATTAATTAATAATTTTTTATTAAATAAAAATATTTAATGAACAACAAAATTTGTTGAACATTAGGTAGAAAATCTATAAATAAAGCACTTCATATTTTAGCAACCAACCCCAGTAAAGATCTTGGTGTTCTTATGTAAAGAAATTCAAAATCATAGCAAATTAATTTATCTAGATATTTAATAAAATCAATTACATATGAATGCCCTTTTCCCCATGAAAAAAAAACGAGTTTTCTTGGCAAATATATCTCCATTAAAAGTTCTTTTATTTTTTTTTATTTTAAAATAAAGAAGTTTCAAAGTTCCTCAAACTATGAGCTATCAAGAGAGTGGGAATGTATATTGATGCAATTTTCAGATTTATCGTTCTCCCCCGAAAAATTCACTCAAAATTCCTCAAAATCTTCAAAAGTATCTCAAAACTAATTGAGTGAATTATTAAAGTAGTATTTATTTCCAGAAATTTTATTACAAGACAAATTCCCCTCTACATCCATACACATTATTATATAAATCACCCTCCTTATGATGAATACTAAAATATTGTCGATTGAACACGAAATCGCATCCCGTTCCTGTGTGCATTTCCTACTTTGAACTCGAAAGAGCAAGGCCAAAAAGGACGCACACAATTATTATTGTAGCAACTACATTGCACGCATCCCTTTAACAAAAGGATCCTCCTCCACTTCCCTTTTGTAGTGGTAGTGATAATATATTAAAGATAATGATGAAAATCCCATTTGGCTTGTGAGTTTCCGATTAAAATTAGACCCTTGTGCACGCAATTTTCAGTTTCCAAAAAAAAAAAACAACAACATTTAATCGAAAACCAGGGGTGCTTCATGAATTCCCCTCTCATTCCAGGAGAATCCAACGAAGGAAAAAAAAACTCTTACAGCTGAGCATTCAATATTTTTGTAACAGCCGGCGGCAGCAGGATCTGAGGGTTGTTAGATTCATTCTACTGTATTCCCTCATCAGTTCCATAGATTATTTGTCTCAGATGCATTTTCGCTGCAGATGTACGAATGCAGTTCCTTAAATAACTTATTCTTCTTTCCAATGGGTTTATGGATTATTTTGTTTTTCAAAAACATTTTTTTCTAAATGATCCTAAAAAACTTTATAAACACACCGAGTCATCTTTGATCTGTTATTTCAAAGAATTAAACAAAAAAAAATCTTTGAAGAAACACTCCAAAGTAATTAACTTCTCACCGATGCTTCGTCGAATGTAAACAAACAAAACTTCTTCTTTTGATCTATTTCCATTTTTTTATTCAATTCAAACACTAAACTTTATTTCTTTTATATTTCAGGTACGAGCTATCCCAGGATCTTCTGGAGAAACAAATCGAGCTGCTCGAACGTAAATACGGAGGAGTGTGTGCCCGGAACGCGGCAATCACAATTCAGCGTGCCTTCCGACACTATATGATGGTTAAGAAGTTCGCCTCGATCACAGCTATGGCCAAAGCAGAAAAACGTCTCAGCCGACGTATGATGATGGCAGCTGCTGCAGCTGGTACCACTGAAGATGGCCCTCCATCGAATACATCTTCGTCGTCGGCTTATGGCAGCGCTACTGAATCTCAATTGGATCATCCATCACAACAGCAGCAGCATTCACACCAGGCAAGAGTCACCATTATGGCTGGTCCTCCCGGCACAGCTCGGACACCACCTACACGGTCGATGTCGTTACGGGAACGTCGTCATCTTGACTCCAGTCCAATTCCAAGGAGTCAATCGGGTAATACATCGCCAATGCCAGCAGCGCATAGTACGTGTTGGTCACAGTCTCCGGTTATTTCAGGTGCAGCTTCTACGGCTTCATCAGCGTCGACTGCCTCTTCCACTTCGTCCCATCCACATGTGAATCTTCTTCACGCAACCGAACAGCATTACTACAGTTCCGCCGCCCAAATACAGGCCCAGATCAGTGGACCTCACTATGTGTCCTCCCAGTCAACATACCATGCCGTTCCGCACGATGTCAGCTACAGTTCGAACTCAAGTCATTTGGATTCCTCACTGAATGCATCATGGGTCAGTGCAGGAGGCACTTTGGTGCCAGGAACTTCCCCACACACGCCATACTATTCCGCAGCTCAGATTTATATGCGACCCAAGGCACTGGTCACAACCTCGGAACGTAAGAAAGTGCCTCCAGAGGTACCAAAACGTACGTCTTCGATAACAGCCCAGCAAGCTGCTGCACAACAGCAGATGATGGCACAGATGAGGCAAACTCCTCCTCCGCCATCGATGATTCGCACCAATGGATTGTGTAAGACTGCCGAAAACGGAAGCCTCACCTCCGTTCAGAGTTCAGGAAGTGACTCCAGTGCCACATCGGTTGATAGAATAGCCAACTGTGATTTGGGCTCAGATCGTTCAAATTCACCGCAAACATGGAAGCGTGGCACAAACCTCAACAGCTCCAACCAGTTTAGTACCCATTCTCCCGATCATATCCTTATGATGGCTTCCCATCCACCAGCAGCTGCAGCTGGCATGGTCCTCGTTTCTGATGATCACATGAGCTCTCACACCAGTGCTGCACAATACGAACAGCACAACGAAGCTGATCAACTTAATGTAGCTGCCACAACAACACAGAACTACAAAGTATCCGAGACCATCCGAAAGCGACAATACCGCGTCGGATTGAACCTGTTCAATAAGAAACCCGAGAAAGGCATCACGTACTTGATTCGCAGAGGATTCTTGGAGAATACTCCACAGGGTGTGGCTAGATTCCTGATCTCAAGAAAGGGTTTGTCCCGACAAATGATCGGTGAATATTTAGGCAACCTGCAGAATCCTTTCAATATGGCTGTTCTGGAGTGCTTCGCTGGCGAACTTGACCTCTCAGGCATGCAGGTTGACGTAGCGTTGAGGAAATTCCAGGCATATTTCCGTATGCCAGGCGAGGCGCAGAAAATCGAACGACTCATGGAAATATTCTCGCAGCGCTACTGTCAGTGTAATCAGGATATTGTAGGACGTTTAAGGTCATCCGATACGGTGAGTCTTTTTTTTTTAATTTTAATGTAAACCTCTCATGACCAAATTTTCTTTTATTCGCTATTACAGATCTTCGTTCTAGCATTCGCCATCATCATGCTCAATACGGACCTGCACACACCGAACCTCAAGCCCGAACGGCGAATGCGTGTCGAAGACTTCATAAAGAACCTTCGCGGCATCGATGACTGCCACGATATTGATCGTGATATGTTGGCTGGCGTCTATGAGCGTGTCAAAGCCAATGAATTCAAGCCTGGCAGTGATCATGTCACCCAAGTAATGAAAGTCCAAGCCACAATTGTCGGCAAGAAACCAAATTTAGCTCTGCCCCATCGTCGTTTGGTCTGCTATTGCCGTCTCTACGAAATTCCTGATGTTAATAAAAAGGAACGACCTGGCGTGCATCAGCGTGAGGTATTCCTATTCAATGACCTGCTAGTGATTACAAAGATCTTCAGCAAAAAGAAGTCTTCAGTAACATATACATTCCGGAATAGCTTCCCGCTGTGCGGAATGATAGTCACACTTTTGGATGTGCCCAATTATCCGTATTGCATTCAGCTGTCGCAAAAAGTCGACGCTAAGATTCTGGTCACTTTTAATGCCCGCAACGAGCACGATCGCTGTAAGTTTGCTGAAGACCTTAAAGAGTCCATCAGTGAAATGGACGAAATGGAGTCATTGCGCATAGAAGCCGAACTCGAGCGTCAGAAGTCATCAAGAACTCGCCCAAACGGCAACTCAGAAAATCGCGATAGCGGAGTGGCCGACGTTGAAGTGTGTCCGTGCCCATTCCAATCACCGCAGGGCAGTGATTCGACAAATGGCAACCACGACACAGCGGCTCAGCTAAAACGCAGCGCCCTCAGCAACAGTCTGCTGGATATGCACGAGCAATGTAAGTTAAGCGAGATGCACATGTCTTTTATGGCTTATTGATGATGAATTTGCTTCCTCCTTTAGTTGGTAACGAAAAGCCCCAAAGACGTGGCAGCGTGGGCTCCCTAGATAGCGGCATGTCCATATCCTTCCAATCGACCACAGCGAGCAGTGCCTCGCGTGAGAATGCGGCTGTTGTCGCTGCTGCTGCTAATGCCGCTGCAGCTAAATTGCGCTTTCCACAACAAGCCGGTGGGCCAGTTATGGTACAGCAACAACACCCCCAACAATATCCTGGTCATCACATGATGCAAGCCTACCATCATCATCCGAACATGATGATCCCACACCCAGGCATGATTCATCCACATCAACTGCAGCCACAACCCCATCCACAGCAACAGCAGCAGCAGATTCCACTAACCGGACGTATTCCGGGCAGGGAGCGAAAGATGTCTAGGTCCGAAGAGAGTGGTCGCTCTACAGAGGTTTAAGTAATAAAATGTCAGGACATTTTTTTATGATCGTATGCATATATTGTAAATTTTTTTTTTGTTTATAACTTTTTGTTGAGTATTTTTTTATGATAAATATTATTAATTTAAGAAGACGAAACAAAAATCATACAGAGAGAATAAAACCGAAAAGTTTCTAGGTTATGATAAAAGCACACACACTTATCTTTTGTGTGTATGTTTTTTTTTTGTTTGTGTGTAAATGAAACAGAGAAACAAAATGTAAAACACAATTTAAGTTTCTTTTTATTTTGTAAATTTTGTTGTTGCTTCTTTTCTTTGGTCTACAATTTTATTATTATTTAACAATTTATTATTTTTTTGTTTTGTTAACCTTGTATACATTGATGAATATATATAAAAAATATATTATATAATGAATATATAAAAATATAAATACAAATTTCTATATATATAAACATACCTATAAATATTTGACTTGAGCCATTCGGACTTATCCGCTAAGTAAAAATAAAAATAACACTATAATTATATATAAAACAAAAATAAATAAATACACTAATTATAATAATAATACACAATAATTATTATAATTATGGAGAAGATAATTTAAGTCATATAAATTTGATTGATTTACATATAAAATTATTATAAAACAAAAATTCAAAAATAATAAATCAAAAATACATAAAAATAAAATTCCTGTAACAGTGAACATTGTTTTTTTTTTATTTTTGTATACACATTTTTTTAAAGTTTGTTTTTTTTTAGACTTTTTCAGTTTGCAGCAGGAACAAGAAAAATAAGAGATTTTTGGAATTCGTTGCCGACATTTGTTTAAATAATTTATTTGCTATGTATCGACAGAATGTATTTAAGTTAAGCTTGCAAACTTAAAAGCCCTTAATGTATTATTGTAGTACTCGAATATGTTTTTGTTTATTACGAAATATGACCACTTTCTGCTCTCTGCAACTTGAAACTTCTTGAATTCTGGAATATTAATATAAATAAAAAAATATCAATAACAATAATTCATAGGTTCGGCAAAAATTCTTCCAATAACTTTTGGTGCATATTATTTAAAGTGGTCAAATTTGTTAGCACACAATCTGTTTTATAAAGTTCAAAAAGACGTGTTTCTATGTTAAAACAGTTCAGTTAAGAAAATTATGGAATTATGTTGGACTTGTGAATTTACACGACTATGTTTCAGTCATGACAGCATTATATCAGCCATTTATTGTTATGTGTCATATTTTGTGACCTGGTTTTTGAATTTGGTGCACTACCAATTGCTTATTTATTTATTTTTGAAGGATGTCGTAGTTTAAAAAATGTAGGAGGGTTGATTATATAAATAAAAGTGAGTCAGTTTGTTCCTTGATGATATTAATGATGCGGACTTGTTTGCAAGAATAGAGTCGTATTTTATACTCGTAGTCTCAACTGCCAATCAATAATTGTAAATCTTTAGCAATCACTTTACGCAGAACAAAGAAAAGTTGATAATCAAGATTGACTATCAAAACAGTGACAGTCAGCTATCGCCTTACGCGATTCCACCTCAGAAAATTGGTGAAAATTTCAAGTCATAAATGTCATTTCGATCAGCTGTTGTGTTTTATTCCTGATGGTAAATTAAGCAACAGCAAAACATACACAAACGTTTTGTGTTCAGTCGAAAATTTTTCAAGAATCTGAAATATATAATTTATACATATATTGCAAATATCATATTGAATATTCATAGAAAGTCTCATAGGTACACTGGGTCAGAAAGTTCCATAATATTTGCATGATTACTTTTTTCACTTAACTTTCAATTTCTAGTGGAGCTGAAAGCTCACACAACATAATACATATTTTCTCAAAAAAAAAAGAAAAAAAACGAAATGTGTGAAAGTGACATCTAAATAGCTGTCACCAACAAACCATATCAAAAGTGATACGTCAATTTGATAATCACCTTACGTTGATGAAAATCATTAATTTTGATGATCAACTATCGCCTTACGCGATTCCACCCCTGGACATATACGACTAACACAACGCAACTACTCGTATTTATAAGTTTTCAAGTTATTTACTCTCACAACCGTGTCTTATGTTAAAAATATAATACACATCAATCGTAAATAATGAATCGTAAATAATGGCATTATACGAGTTGTTTAAAAATCCAGCACCGGTACTGGGCGTCATCAAACGGAAGGACGCCAATATTTTCTCCCTTCGTTCCATGACTGAGGCTCTTATTGCGAGCTTCGTTAAACGTTTGATCCGACAAAAAACGAAAGCGTTGACAAATTTTATTTTTGGTATTGTGTATCTTAATCGACAGAGATAATTGTTGTTACTCGTACTGTGAATAATGAATGTGCTTATTGTGAATAAATCCAATATTTTAAAATTTGTCAGTGATGGTATACTGTGGGGAAAAATTGCATTGATCCATTTATCACAAGTGTAAAAATTTACCACCTTGTTTTAACTTAGGCTTTTCCTTTTGCAATGCCAGGATTCACTTCCTTTAATGCCACGAGTTTTTCATATTTCTCACAACTATTAGACTGTGGTTAAAATAATAATTATTATGGAAATATTAAGTCAATAAATTAAAATACACTATATTTTTTTCCAGAGAATTAAACTCGCTAAAGCCTAGTATACAGTTCTTTTTGAAGAAAAAAAAATGAGTGGTGAAAAAAAAAAATTTTTCTCATGAAAAAATTTCTGTAAATTTTTTCCGTCAAAACAATGGGATGCACATTGTTTTGCGTGAAAAAAAATCGTGGTGAGTATAAATTTTTTTTTCGATTTTGGTTTACAGTTTGGTGAAATGAAAAAAGTTTTTTTTTCGGGAAAAAACACTCCCATAAGAAATACATTGTTTTTTTTTTTTAGAAGAACTGTATACTAGGCTTAAGGGAAGTCGAACAGAAAAATGCAAATGAAAATAATAAAATATTTCAAATTGCTAAAAACTGTTTAATTGTGTTTTCATAAAACATCATAAGAAATAAACAAATTAATGGCCGGAACTTGTTTGAAATAATGAATGAGTTCTTATAATTGACGGTTAGTCTTATTTTTGACATAGAGGTTTTTATATACACTGCAAAAAGACATTGCATACTTTCAAGTTATATTTTGGCAGCTTCAGTAAATACTTGTCAAGTATTTCACCAATAGTATAAACATATGCATAGATTGTTTTGTTTAATTCACCCACGCACTCGTATCGGATGAAATATGCTATTTCTTCGATACGTCTAAGTGCTTGCTTAATTTTCGTCATTTGAACTGAATGGCACAAAAATGTACCTACTCAATTTTATTTTTTCCAAAAAATGGTGAAGATGAAGAGGACTTAAAGTATTTTCTTAATTTTGGATAAACTGTGGAAATTAGTATTCAATAAGCCCTGAAGTAGACACAGATTGCAAACGTCGTAGTACTTGAATTTTTAAAGACAAGGATTACTCAATTACTATTGAATTGGATTTCAGATCTAGTTTTGTATTATTAAAAATGAGTTAAAAATCTTTAAATTTAATAAGTTTACTCGAGTTAATCTTTTATCCCGCTTTAAGGTTTAATTTGAAACAATTTAATTGAATTATAATGCTTTCGAATGTGTTTTTAATTTTCTTACACTTAAGTCTAAATTATAAGCTAAGCCCTATATAATATATTTGGTCTTACATCATTAAAACTTGGGTTCGTCGCTTTTTACATCCCGAAAAAAGCTATCACCAAATCCATTCGTAATGACAATTTGTATGAGATTTTCCACTACGATGGATTTTGTGATAGATTTTTTCGGGATTCGTAACATGTTTCCGATTACGATGGAATTCTTTTTAGGGCTGATTAGATCTGTTAGAACACTATTGTATCTCAAAACGGTTGATATTTTTAAGTTGGTTTAGAACTCAAGATTTTATTTTACCTAAAATTTTCTTCTAATTTTTTACCAATGGTCTTCTATCTAGATTTTTTATTTATAAAAAATAAAATAAAAAACTCAAATTCTTGCTTAGAATATACACAGTCATCACTATGGGAAAAGAATGTTAAAGTAAAATGCTTATTTAAAATTTACAAGACAAAAGGTAGATTTCATGACTCTCATTCAACGTATCTCGTTTTTCAAAACTAATATTATATTGAATTTCTTGAAATAACAAAGTATCCCTTTTTTATATAATTTTGTGCGCACTAAAGGGATTGTGACTACCCTTAAATTGTTTGACATCAGTGCGAGGGTTTAAGGAGATGATTTAAAAAGAGACCGATGCACAATGGTTCTGGGCCCGTATTACGAATTACGATTATCGTTTAAAATCCCTCGTTATGGTTAAGTTGCGATTACGTTTTATGAATGATACTCTTTTTTTTAAAACGATAATCGTTTTCTCTTACGACTGCTTTTGGCACTCGTATTTAATTTTTTTGACACATGTCCTATTTTTGACAGAAATATTGAAAGAATGAAGTATTTTGATGCATCCATTATCGTAAACCATAGTCGGTCCATGGTGTTGACTATCGTTTTCTAGGGTATCGTTTTTTTGCCTTTCGTTTCGTAATCTGTAATACGGGCCCTGAATACCTGAATATCATAATGGCAAGGAAATATTGATTAGTCGTGTAAAGCATTCCACATTTATGCAGTTCGGCTAAAGAGAGAATCTCTCAATTTAACAGTACGTCCGAAGTTGAGCTCCCATTGATTCGTTTGAAAAATAAAAAGCTAAAGGGATAAATGTATCCAGTTCAGCTGCAAAGGACAATTTTGTGTTTTTTTTTTTTATAAATTAGACCTGTTTTTGGTTCTTCAACACTTTTATAGGTGAGAAGTTTAAAGTCCTTAAGTTTAATAAGAAAATTATCACACATTACTGTGTATTAGCTCTCACTTCTGTTTGCAAGTACTCAATTAGTATTTTTTTTAAATAATAATTTAACGTTATAACTTCGATACATGTGTTTTTTTATTTATTAGTTTAAAAAATTTAAAACAAAACAATTGAATTGAAAATAAGACTTTAATAAAAATATACTAAGAAATAATAAAAATATAGAAAAAAACATAGATAAATGAAGAAAAATACAAATTTATTTTTTTATTGCTTCAACATTATTTAAAAAAAAAATTAACAAATAAAAAACTCACATTTTTCACTGTAAATATGAACACATTTTGTTTGTTAAAATATTTAAGAACTCAAAATATTAAAATTTATGAGCAGCACAAAATATTAAAACAACAACAACAAAAAAAATAACAAGTTCTTCAACAATATGTAAAAAACATCTCGATGTGTTTTAAATTTCAATTTAAATGAATTTCTTCGATAGATATTTAAACAAAAAACAATAAACCATAACTTAACGACTATTAAGTAAGATTAAGTAAGTTTTTGTGTTTTCGCTGTTCGCATTAAAGTTTCATGGTAATAAATATTCTAGAAATACTTACATAAATCTAATTAAAAAAAATTAGTAATAACAACAAAATAAAATGAGAATGAGTGATAATGTATGCATTTTGTCTCAGTTTGTTGTTAAATTTAAGTTTACCCGATTGAGTGTTATTTTTTTATGTGTAAATATAAATATGATTAAAGAAGAGAAGAGAAATGTTATTAAAGTCAGTCATTTTATTATAAATCATACTTACTATATTAAAAAACAAAAAATACAACAACAAAATTGAATTATAAAAATATAAATGAGAAATAAAATGATACAATATACACATTGTTTGTGAGCCAAAAAAAAAAACATTTGTTTTCATTTGAAGAAGTATTGCAGGATTCTGAGGCACTTTTAAAACTAAAAAGAAAATGCTTTAAAGTAGGGTAAATATTAAAAAATAGTCCACAGTTTAATGTATCCGTATATAAATTTTCTTTTTTTTTTAAATGCAATAAAATGAACAAAATTTAATTTTTTCCCATGTATTACGGCTTTATTAGTAATAGCTAACATTCCCATTAATCATGGATCACAACGTCGTTCAAATGGCTGTCTCGGCGCCTTCAATTATTGCTGAGTCAATTGGACCTTGTAAAAAAATAATCCGAGATCTTTCTGCACAATTCCTCTCAGGCTAGTGCGTGAAATGTTGAGCTATTGAGATCGATGGCGAGTTGATGTTCGTGATTTGAGTCTCACAGTCTCGGCTTCAGCAGCCACATTCTCGCCTGTGCGCACGGCGACGGGGACCATGAGTGTTGTCCACTAGCATACTAGTCTCACGAACTTTTTGCACAAGCCTGCGTACAGCAGACACGCGGTGGGTGCTTCACTTCGGCGAAAACTGATTCAAATTAAGAGACGACTTTAATATTTGAGCGAAATGGAACATTATTTAAAGAGCTCTACAAAGTTAACCATACATGTTATGAACTTAATATTTATGTGAACTCTAAATTATGAACCATTTACTGTACAAAACCTAATAAATAGAATGCAGCATATATGGTCAGTTATATAGAGTCCATTAAATAATGCTTCATTTCGCTCAAATATTAAAGTCGTCTATTAATTTGATTGTTGGTAAGGCCCTTTATCTCGTCTCAATGTTTTATCACCATCATTTAACCTGTCAAGATTTTCAAGTCTATTTATTTCATCGAGAATATTAAATCAAAAATAAATACATAAATATTCAATAGTAAATATGTAAAAGGTTTCTGTGATATCCGCTCGTTAAACATCAAAAATGGTGCGATAAATTATCCGCTCATTGTCAAATATTGTTTAAACCTAATTTTATTATTAAGAATTATAAGTTAAAATACGTATTAATTTTTGTTATTTTGCCATAATTTATAGCTCAGTACCACTGATCTCTATAATACTTATAATCATGCTTATTTTGGGATTCGAACGAATAGCTAATTCGACAGAATAGATATTTTCATTTGAATGAACTTTGCATATTTTGACATTCGAGCGAAAAATGTTCATTGTCGAATGATTAAATAAAATGAACCTCAATGAAATTCATTTCCGAAATCAGCTGTTTGAAATTTACTGACATTTCTATCTGATTTAGTATGACCAAACTGTTTTTTTTTTTTTTTTTTGATCAAAAATAATACAAATGATATAAAAATAATACTTTATCATTTAAGAAAAATAAACTAATGCTAACGGCCCGGTAAAGTTTAAATTTGAAAAACATCAATAAAACTGACATTTTAAAAATTGGGAGCATTTAGGAAAGAGTATGGTAAGTTTATTGATATCAAAAAGAAGTAAAATAACGGAACAACTTCTCTGTATAATAAAATACTTGATTTATGTTTTAATTTTCATGTAAACTAATTTTGTTTTCCAAATTGAGAAACAAAAAAAGAAGGCAACTTCAAAGCCTATTTAATTTACACAAATTTGGTCACACTTGAACTTTGCATTACCATTTGTAAATTGTTTTTTGAAAATTTTGATAAATTGAAGCCACACGTTAAAAATCAAAATGGCATTTGTTTTATGTATGAAAAAAGAAAACGATGAGGAGCAGTTGTATTGGGAAATGATAATGGATGCATCCATTACTACTAATATTATACTAGACTTATACATGTTTTATAAACATTCGCCAGAAAAAATTTAACGAGAATGAAATGACATTTCTTTCGAACGATTCGAAAGTGAAAATTTGCTTAGTTTTCGAAAGATAAATGAACTTTCCATTGATAAAGTGAACTTTCAAATCGTTCGAATCTCAAAATACAAATTATTCGAATTCGACATACTTTCTCATGAAATCGAATGTCAAAATAAGGCTGAATATTATAGAGATCAGTGCTCAGTACACTATTCAGAGGAGCTAAGCATAAGCGACAAAAGGTGTGGCGTCGCTGAATGACACCAACTATTTATATGTGAATGTTACGTCCCAGAAGGAGAAGCGCAAAAAGAAAAGGCAAAACACTTTGATTTAGTTGTCAAATGATTAGAATTGTTCTAAACACATTTATTGAACTGAAATAAAGTCTTTTTAATAGAATCTAATTATAATAGTAACACTATGTCTGGACGTGAAGAAAAGATGACTTTCGCAGAGCGCCGTTGGAAAAGAAGAGTATTCAAGAATTTGAATTTCAGCATCTGTTGGATTGTGTGGAATCTGGAGTCGGTGTCTGGTGTTTCTTCCGACTATGAGCAGGCAGAGGAGCCACCATCGAGACCGTGTCACCACATTTACTCCCCCCTGAGTGACTTTGTGATGATGGTTGAAGAAAAGTCACGGAGCGTTTGGTTCCATAAGTACGTTGTGGTGGATCCATTGAGGAAGTCCAATGATGTGGCTGTGTTTGTTGATAATTTGGTTCTGGTGTTCGTTCATTGAAGTCTTCATCAGTTTTGTTGATGTAGCATGGTTTTAGTCTTTCGATAGAAACATTTGTCTCAACGCCATTTAATTCTATTTTGTAGATCCTGTCCGATAGACGTTGTATCACCTTGTAAGGGCCTTGGTAAGGTGGTTCTAAAGGACTTTTGACGTGATCGCAACGCAACCAGACGTGGGAACAAGTGTTCAAATCCTTGAGGATGAAGATCCTGTTTTTGTTGTGATGTGCAGTTTGAGTTGGACGCATGCCGCGCATGTATTCACGATGCTTCTCGATGAAGTTGAGTGAATCAGCTGGTAGATCCGATGAAACAAAAAATTCTCCAGGGACTCTTAAGCATGTTCCGTAGAGCATTTCCGCTGGCGTAGACTGAATGTCCTCTTTAAAAGATGTTCTAAGTCCTAGCAGTATTGTTGGCAATATTTCCAACCAAGGCTTGGGAGAACACATCAGTGCTGCTTTCAGAGTTCGGTGCATTCTTTCGACTAACCCGTTTGATTGTGGGTGATAGGATGTTGTTCTTGTTTTTTGGGCTCCAACCAGATTAGTGAACAGAGCGGACTCAAACTGGCTTCCTTGATCTGAAGTGATGGTGACTGGGGAACCATAGTGAGAAATCCAGTGATTGAAAATGTTTGTTGCCACGGTGTCTGCGGTCATGTCTTTGATTGGAACAGCTACAGGGGCCTTACTTTGTAATTCGATTCTAAAGTTAAATCGTTCGAATTCGGAAAATATGTACTGTGTTATTCGAAAATCGGAAATTGAAATCCGAGTTTCATTTATCTAGATACATTTGCTCGAAATTCGAAAATGTCGTACTTCACAACTCTATTTTCGTTGCTAAATACATTCGAATATCGGAAATTTCATTCGATATCTATTATTCGTACGGAAAAGTTTTGATAATTTGTTTATTTGAATTAAGCAAATTAATATCTAGCTTACAAAAATATTTCTTAGAATTAAGAATTAAGAATTTATAAATTACGCAATATTATAGAATATTTTTTTAAAACCAGTATTTGATCAGAAAAATTTATTGTTAAATTATGATTAACGTTATATAAATTAAACATGTTATTCAATGGTGAATTCTGCTCATAGTTGGTACAATAGTGTGTTATGTAAATTGGGTCTCGAAAACCTCTTATATTACGATTTGGAACATTAAAATTAACGCGAGACAAAAGGTTACAAGCATCGATATTACCATAAATAAGATTAACAATAAAAACGAAACATAAATAAGAACGTCTGCGCTCCAGACTGGGTAAATCTATGAGTTTTGGACGGCTACTATATGAAGGAAGATTCAATGGATTCTGCCAGCCTAAGCCTCTAAGAGCAAATTTTAGGAACCTTTTTTTGAATTTGTTCAATTCTTATTTTGTGGCAAATGTAGTAGGGGGTCCATACCTGGCAAGCATACTCTATAATGGGTCTGACAAATGTGGTAAATAGTTGTTTGATAACATAAGGATCAGAAAACTGACGTGATTCCCTTTTGATCCAAGCTAATATTGAATTGGCTTTATTACATGTAATATTGATAATTGATATGCTATGTGAATTCGAGTTTTTTATCAAACAATACACCAAGGATAGATATAGCTAAAATGTAAGTACGTTTATTTTAAAATTATAAATTAATTGAAGAAAACTTAATAAATATTAATATGATTATATTTTTGATGATTTTTCGTATTTCAAAGGGAAACCAGAACAAAAATACGAGTATGTACGAGTATATGAATACCAAATAAAATCAATTTGAAATTCTCGTTGAAGTTTCCGATTACGATAAAATTCGTGATAGGGCTAATTGGCTTCTGGACAATAACGTAGGTACGGGTTTTTCCAGCCCCAGATGCGGCAATTTTGTTGTTAACGTAGCCGCCGAGATCAAAATGCACCTCGTCAGAAAAGATGATTTTTGGCCCAAAATCGTTGTCCAATTCAAGATGCTCTAATGGTCAAACTGCGAAGCAATAACGAAAAAGATGGTCATGTGCCTTCAATCGTTTGTTCAGAATACTCCTCATATATAAATGCATCTTTTGAAAGACGAAATTTTTTTATAAAACTAGAAAAAATATTTAGTAGGTATAGATAAATTATTTCGTCATTAAATTTTCTTTTATATCACATTACCTTTTACTTGATAAACCCATTATATTAGAATTGTCTTTTATTCTTTCTTCAGCACAAATTTCTTCATTAAGCCACAATGTAACTGAATCCATATCCATACTCAACTTATTATTAATAAAAAGTCAATTATGTATTTGACTGTTTTTTGATTTTAAAATGTCATTTTTGACAAAAAAACAGCTCGAGTCCGGAACATTTGTTCGAAAGTTGCAAAGTTTTCTTTGCAACATTTGCTTTGGATTCGAAAGTTATACAGAGTAACTTTTGAAATTAGAATCGGAAACAACTTTCGAACAATTTTTACTTTCGTATCGAATTACAGAGTTAGGCCCCAGGCCATCTCGAAAAACGATCAATCATGGTTAAGCAGTATTGAAATCCTTCAACAGATGGTAAAAAGATTATATCGATGTGGATGTGATTGAATCTTGAGTCTGGAACTATGATGTGATCGGGTTGAAGTTTGTTGTGACGATGTATTTTGGTTCTCTGACAATCGGTACACTCTCGGGACCATTGCAGAGCATCTTTACGAATTCCTGGCCATATGAACTTTTCTCTAAGCAGATGTGATGTGCTCCTTCCACTGGGATGAGCTATGTTGTGAATAGTATTGAAGGCTGTTCTGCGTAGAGTTAGTGGAATATATGGTCTGACGATGCCAGTGGATATGTCACAGTATATCTTGATGCCTGGTTCTGCTTGAAGTTTTTGAAGGTGAAGCGATGAACTTTGAATGAGCTCCTGTAGATGGTCGTCATTTAGTTGTTCGTCGCGGATCCTGGCTGGACTAAATATTGTAGGCATGTTGGTGGTGTTTACGCGTGAGAGTGCGTCTGCAACAATGTTGTCCTCACCTTTTAGATAGACTATGTCTATGCAATACTGAGATATGTAATCAAGCTGGCGAAGTCTTCGCTCAGGCGCTTTTTCATGTTTTTGCTTGAAAGCATAAATCAGAGGTTTGTGATCGGTCTTGATCGTAAAGTTGCGACATTCTAGCATGTGATGGAAAAACTGGATAGAGGCAAAAATAGCAAGTAACTCACGGTCGTAAGTGCAGTAACCCTGTTCTCCTGAACTAAGTTTTCGGGAGAAAAAACCCAGTGGCTTCCAGGTATCATCAACGAGTTGTTCAAGTTTGGCACCAATAGCAGTGGATGAAGCGTCGGTAGTGAGGGTCATGGCAGCTTCTGGTGATGGATATGCAAGTAGTGTAGCGTTTGCTATCTTTTGTTTGCATTCCTCGAATGCTTTTGTTGCTGTGTCGGTCCAATGAACTTTGGTTTTGTCGTTTTTTATTGACCGTTGTAGATAACCGTTTAGTGGCAATTGAGAGGAAGCTGCATTCGGGATGAAACGCCTGTAATAGTTGGTTACTCCAAGGAAACGTCTTAGTTCCTCTATAGACTCAGGCTTCTTGAAGTTAAGTATAGCTTCTACACGTTCATTCACTGGAGCATATCCTTGAGCGTTGATTGTGAATCCAAGAAAGTTTAACTCTGATTGCCCGAAAACACATTTCTTTAAACTGATGCTCAGTGAGGATGCTTGTAGGCGTTCGAAAACTATTCTTAGATGTGACTCGTGTTGATCTTTGTCTCGTGACATGATGAGTATGTCATCGATGTAGACGTAAACAAAGTCAAGGTCTCGGAAGATTGAATCCATGAACCTTTGAAACGTCTGTGTCGCGTTTCTGAGGCCGAACGGCATTACCAAGTATTCAAATAGGCCAAATGGTGTGATGATGGCCGTTTTGTGTATGTCATCCGGGTGCATAGAAACTTGGTGGTAAGCTCGATCCATGTCCAGTTTGGTAAAAATGCAGTTTCCGTGAAGACGAAGAAATAAATCTTGAATGAGTGGAGGTGCATATTTGTCAGCTACGGTGTCAGCATTAAGCTGTCTGTAATCTCCACAGAGTCTCCAGTCGTTGTTTTTCTTTCTTACGAGATGTATTGGACTCGCGTATGGACTTCTGGATGGCCTGATGATACCGTTTCCCAGCATCTCAGAGATATGTGCTTTTGCAGCAGTGGACTTTTCCCCAGCTAATTTACGGGCGCGTGCAGATACTGGAGGACCTTTTGTGATGATTCGATGTGCGAATTGTCTATTGTTGAAATTTGGACTGTAGGTAGGTGTGGTCAACTTGATGAACTCTCTCAGCAGCCCCACATATGGTTCTGATAGAGATGTGTCCAAGGTTGAGATGTTGAACGTCTTCGTGGCTAAAGATTCTCCCTTGGAGGATAGGTTGGTTAGAGGATCTATAAGTCTTTGTTGGTTTAGGTCCACGAGTAAATTATAGTGAGCTAAAAAGTCTGCTCCCAGTATTGCTGTTTGAATGTCGGCAATGACGAAAGTCCAAGAAAAAGCTCTGCGGAGATTTAGATCGAGAGTAAGGTTTTTGTATCCGTATGTATGAATTGCTGAAGAGTTAGCTGCGTAGAGAGTAAGTTGTTCTTGGTCAGGTTTGATTTTGAAATAACTGGATGGAATTATTGAGACGACTGAACCGGAATCTATGAGGAAAGTTTTGTTAGTAGCTGAATCTAAAATATGAAGTCGTATCTCTTTGGAGGAAGTGTCAGGTATGCTGTCACCAACTGCTCCAATTAGTGACAGCTCATTTAGTTTCCCTGTTTGGACGGTTGAGTTTGAAAATTGCAAGGTTTTGTGCAATGTCGTGCTTCGCTTCCCCATCGAGAGTGGTAATAACATATACCATTTCGATTGGGTGTAACAGATCTGGTTCTTGGACGTTGAACTTGAGATCTTTGTTGATGGTGCTGATGCTGCAGCTGTTGTTGGCCGGATTGAAGGCCTTTTATGTCTTGTTGACGACATTCCAACATCAACCGCATCTCCAAAAGCTGTCGTTCAATGTAAGTCAGGTCAATTGGATTGTGGTTTTGATTTGTGCGTGGCGCAAAATCCCTGTTTTGAACCGCCATGACGGAAGGACCACCAAGCGCTTCCATTATGCGGTCAGCTGTTTCTGCCAGAGCGTTGAGATTATGTAGGTTATCTGAAATAACCAGAAGTGGTCGGATTCTTTCCGGCAGACGTTCGGTCCAGAGTTGGTGCAGCACTTCGTCAGTGACGGAATTTTTTGCCAGCTCACGCATTTCACGCAGAAGTTGTGAAGGCTTTTTGTTTCCCAAAACTTTTTCTTTTAAAAGTTTTTGTATTTGTTTTTGACGGGACTCAGAGAAACGCTCAAGAATAGTAAATTTTAAAGTTTTATACTTATCTTGAGATGGTGCGTTGTTAATGATGTCAATGAGTTGTGAAGCGATACTCAGAGGAAGTGCCTTTAGTAGCTGGTTGTACCTTTGTGCATCGCTTGTGATTCGATTTGCGGCAAAATCGGCTTCGGCTATGGCAAACCAAATGTCGGGTGATTCAGGTGAAAATTGCGGCAGATGTAAATTTACAGCGTAAATGAATTCTTGTTGAACATTATGGAACGAATTGTGTGGCGGAAGGGCTGGTTGTCCAACGCCCGAGGGAAGTGCGGTTGTTGTCGCAGGAGCACCGTCGCATTTGATGGTTTCATTTAGCTCACCGTTCAAGCTGGAATCAAACCCGTCCTCCATGATGGTGAGATTTGCTCACGTTGTTCTTTAGTGATCGTAAGATGGAAGATCACGTCGGGGTCACCAATGTGGCGTCGCTGAATGACACCAACTATTTATATGTGAATGTTACGTCCCAGAAGGAGAAGCGCAAAAAGAAAAGGCAAAACACTTTGATTTAGTTGTCAAATGATTAGAATTGTTCTAAACACATTTATTGAACTGAAATAAAGTCTTTTTAATAGAATCTAATTATAATAGTAACACTATGTCTGGACGTGAAGAAAAGATGACTTTCGCAGAGCGCCGTTGGAAAAGAAGAGTATTCAAGAATTTGAATTTCAGCATCTGTTGGATTGTGTGGAATGTGGAGTCGGTGTCTGGTGTTTCTTCCGACTATGAGCAGGCAGAGGAGCCACCATCGAGACCGTGTCACCACAAAGGGATGTTAAGAACGCCCTCTATGACCTCATTGCAAAAGTGGATTGACAATATAGGATTGACTGTGTCAACCAGTGGCCTTATTAGGAAATGCGAAGCTAATCGTTTTAGGTGTTGATTTTGTTCATTGTTTTCTTTTAAATAAATTTTGTCTTTTATTTCGTTCAATACAAATAAAAATGTTTTTTTGAGTGGCGAAACAGTTTGGTGAACGTATTGCTTTATAAAATAAAGATAATTTGACAAATAATTAAGACCTAACCCAAAAAAACTCACGAAAAGTAAGTAAGATCAAGATGTAAAGAAGCCCTTCTTAATAATTTTCTCGAAATTCGAGGGTTCTTCTATTTCCACACATTCGGCATATGCAAGCAACATTATAGAGTCCATTTTTTAATTTTAGTTTTATTCCAAAGTTGATGCACCCTTCCACAAATGATTTTGTGTAAAAAATAAATAATTCAGCTGTCAATTATCTGGCAATCACTTCGAATTCAATAATTGATCAAATCGAGGTGACTCGAAAAGAATCGAATTAAAAACAATTCGCTTCGTATTCCTTATCAAGCCAGAGGTTACTTCTGTCCACAGTGACCTAGAGCATTCTGCAACATAATCTGTGTGAAAAAAAAAATATTTTCGGGCAGAATATGGTCAAAAACTTATCTCAGCAATATTTAAAATGATAGGAGAGGTAGTCAGACTGAATTTTATACCTCATCGTGATGATTTTCCTGTTATTTGGAGTCTATGTAACCTGGCAGTAGTTGGAAAAGACTTCATCAGAAAACGTTTCATTGGAATTTTATATGTATATACTAAAAGAAGTCAAAAGAACTATTCTTGGCATTGATCTAAAAACCAAAAATGATGGTAGAGATATGAAAACGGCGCACAGTGGGCAGAAAGCGTGGTTTAAGTGGTCAAAAATCCATAACTTTTGAACCAGTTGAGTTTTTTTTTATAATTTTTTTTTTATTTGTAACTTTATTTAAGTACCTTTCAATATATAGTGTTTAATTTATCAAATATGTGTTATTCTGATTTTAAAATAAATAATAAAAAAAGTTGTTTTTCTCCCTGTTAATTTTTCAATATTGACTTAAATTGGATACAAAACTTATTTTAAAAGAACTTTCTTGAAGATCCAACAAATAGTGACGAGTAAACTGGGCATAAATCGTGATTTAAGTGGTCAAAAATATTTTTTTTTTGTTTTCGAATCACATAAGTTTAATTTTAATTAATTAAAGAAATATTTATAAGTTAAATATATCACATTTTTTTAAAATAAATATGCTGAGGTTGAGAGAAAAATAAATTCAAAGTGAGAAAAACTTGTAAATCGATGTATGAAGCATTTTTGGCACAATTTTTATTTCCCGATTTTCTTGAAAATCCTTTTGGAAAGTAATCGAATTTATTACAGCTAATTATTTCACATATTTATATGTTATAATACGCAAAAAAAATATAAAGAAACGTTAAGTAGTTAGTACCGTTTGATTTTGAAACACCCATCTTAATTTTACTCAATTTTCCACTTTATAAAGGCGATACAAAAATTCACAACTTTTCACAACTTTAATTTCTTTATGAATTGAAAATTGAATATGTGCTCTATCGAAACTTGAAAGATTCATATCCGCATGTATCCGCATTTACGAGTAAGAGCGAAAAAACATTTTACATAGCGACTCTTCTGTATGCAAAATCTTACATGTTGTACTGTAACCATGTACCAAGACTGTCGTTCGTCTCCAATGGAGATGGCCAAACAGTTTAATATTCACCTATTCTGGGTGCCCGGACACAGGGACATCCCGGGGAATTGTAAAGCCAACGGACTCGCCAGAATTGGAACGGAAATGCCTTTCTTGCCCGTTAGGGTAAACATAGGTATGCCTGTAGCTACAAGTAAACTTTTGCTGAGGCAAATTGCTCTGGAACAATCAAACACAAGATGGCTTAACATTACCACATGTTTGGCGACCAAACAAATCTGGCCCAAACTGGGGTGGAATCGCGTAAGGTGATAGTTGATTATCAATTTGTTGATTGTCGTTTTGACCATCGCTCTCTCTATAATTCTTAATTGATATGATAGAGACAGCTATAGTCAAAAACGACAATCAACGAATTGATAGTCAACTATCACCTTACGCGATTCCACCCCTGGATTTGAAGCGGTCAATGTATTTATTGTCCCTCAGCAGATCTCAGATCAGCTCCGTAATAGGTGTCATAACTTTACACTGTCTTATAGGTAGACACGACTCGGTGTACTATCAAACGATTTTTGCAGGAGTTGCTTGGACGAGGAGGAAGAGGAAACAATCCCACACCTTCTTTGTATATACCCAAACGCAAACTTCATCTAGGAGAATATTTCTATAACGAACTAAGAGATCTCATAAATACAGACATTAAAAGTCTCCTTCGCTTCATTAGAAGCTCCAAATGGTTTTAAATAGTAGGGAACCTTTTTGTTCCATATTAGATCGTGGTATCACTATGGACCTCTATTGGTCTAAGTGGGTCAGATGCTTAAATGACAGCCACTTTAACCTAACCTAACCTAACATACCATATTGTTTTTATTTAGTGCGTTTAGTAAATTTACTTGCACTTATTTTCTGTGCCCAAAAAAAATGCTATGCTCTATTTATATGGTTCTCATTAATTGTTCCGTTACATTTAATAATTGGATGATGGAAATGACAAAATTAATTTAAGGTTTTGGTAACTATTCTTAAACAAAGTGTTGGCTTGAAAAGGACAAAATGGGAACTACCAATTTCTTTTTGAGTGTTTTTGTGAAGACCCAAAGGGCAAACCTAAGAATTTCAAACAAATAGTTTACTCGTCACTATTTGTTGGATCTTCAAGAAAGTTCTTTTAAAATAAGTTTTGTATCCAATTTAAGTCAATATTGAAAAATTTGTCATCCCACATTAACAGGGAGAAAAACAACTTTTTTTTATTATTTATTTTAAAATCAGAATAACACATATTTGATAAATTAAACACTATATATTGAAAGGTACTTAAATAAAGTTACAAATAAAAAAAAATTATAAAAAAACTCAACTGGTTCAAAAGTTATGGATTTTTGACCACTTAAACCACGCTTTCTGCCCACTGTGCGGTCCCCGTACATTTCTATGGCTTAACGGATTTGTTCAAGTTATACAAACAAGGAATTGCTCAGAGTTTTTCACCGAAAATTTATAGAAGGTCTAGAAAATTGTGATGTCACAAAAGTCGTAAGGGTATAATTTAAATTATTAAAATCTTTTAAAGCAATTTATTTATTAAAATTTCTTTCCTAGTATTACACATTTCTCATTTTTATAAGACACCCATACAAATCTAGACAATCAGGATTATTTTGACATTCGATTTCATTAGAAAGTATGTCGAATTCGAGTAATTTGTATTTTGAGATTCGTACGATTAGAAAATTCACTTTATCAATGGAAAGTTCATTTATGTATCTTTCGAAAACTAAGCAAATTTTCACTTTCGAATCGTTCGAAAGAAATATCATTTCTTTCGCGTTCAATTTTTTCTGGTGAATAGATTCATAAAACATGTAAGTTTAGTATAATATTAGTGGTAATGGATGCATCAAATGGATTTGATGCATCCATTATATCCTTCTCCTATACAACTGCTCCTCACCGTCTTCTCTTTTCATCAAATAAAACAATGCCATTTTGATTTTTAACGTCTCGCTTTAATTTATCAATAAACAATTTACAAATGGTAATTCAAAATTCAAGTGTGACCAGATATGTGTTAATTAAATAGGCTTTGAAGTTGCCTTCTTTTTTTGTTTATCAATTTGGAAAAATATTTAGTTTACATGAAAATTAAAACATAAATCAAGTATTTTATTATACAGAGAAGTTGTACCGTTATTTTACTTAATTTTGATATCAATAAACTTACCATACTGGGGCCTAATTTTGTATTACGAAACGAGCGGCAAGTCAACGATACTGAGGAATACGATAGTCACGACAAAGAGCGATTAAGTAAAACGAAAAAGGCGTACAAAAGATGTTGCCAAGCTTAACCGGAAAAAAAAACATTTTTTTGAAGCGCAACCAACTTCTCGACTATTAGGAATTTCAAAAATTGACATAAATAAATGAAAAAAATTATAAATCAAGAAACGATAAAACGAAAGTTAAGCGATAGGTATATGGCAGTCGTTAGAAATAACGAGTATCGTTAAAATTAAACGATTCTCGTTAAACATTATCGCATTTCAACGATAACGAAGTAATTTCAACGATAATCATTTTACAAAATAGGGCCCCTGTTTTCTGAATGCTCCCAAATTTTAAAATACCAGTTTTATTGATGTTTTTCAAATTTAATTTTTTGGCAGACTAGTGTAGGTATCGATGTTTAAATGTTATTTTGTTTACGTTCTAGTGAAATAGTTAGCCCTTTAACAATTTACCCGTAATACTCGCACTTCAGGGAATTAATTTACCCTTGAATCCAACATTAGACGTACTTGTCAAATTCAGATATTCTTTGTTTGGCCGTACTACGCGAATGTCGAATGATATTTAGACATTCAAAACCAATGTGTATCAGTATCTACTTTTGAATCCTCATCCAACATTCCTAAACACTCGGACTAAGCTCAAACATTTATAAAAAAAATAATAATAATTAAAAGGTGACAAATAAACGCAAGGGCCGAAACACCTTACAGAATTAATTTTTTTTATAAATTGCGGTAAATTTATCAAATAAGAATCAAAACCTTACCCAAACACTCACTCAATAACTTTCTTTAAATTCGAGATTTTTTTTTACTTCATTTTATTTCAAATTAAATGACATTTAATTTGATCCGCACGATGAATAAAAAAAAAAACAATGTCCCTGATTGGAAATTTTTTAAGCATAATTTTCAACTCGCCTCGTATTCCACAATTGAGAATTTCCAAATGATTCAAAAGGGAGTTATCGGATTGAAAACGATTTTCTTAGTATTCTCTTTTCAGGGCACTGCATTTTTCGTTAGATTTATCCCTTACTTTTATAATTCCACTATACACCAGTTCAATTGACAATACCATCAGTTTGACAAGTTTTTACTTTCACTTATCGATTCGAATGGAATATAACTCTTGTTCCTTAAATTTCCGCAAACACTATCAAACAGACCCATTTTTTTAAAACATTTATCACTTTGACGAAAATTCCTTCTTCCACTCACACTTTCAAAGCAAAGTACCCAATAATACTCGTAATAACATCCTAATCGATACCCTCATCCAGAAACGAGTTGTGCAATGTTATATGAATGAAAATAGTAGTCACCGTACGACTCCGGCTTTTTCTACTTTTAAATTCAGCAACGAAATTGATAATTATAGCAGATCATTTCTGAAGAATGTTTCTAAATGTTTAAATTTAATGACTTTTCTTAAATAAATTGTTACTTTCTTATTAAGTTTAAAACCGCCATTACAAATTTTCAAAATATTCGATATTCAACACAATGACAATTATTATTGCCTGAAATATAGCCAACAGAAATTCTTTTGGTATCAGCAGCAATTGGTTTATGGCCTTGTAGTCCGGAAGAATAATTCGATACCTGTAAACGCTCCTGAAATTAAATCCAGAAACAAAGACCAAGAAGAAGAATAAGAAGTGTAGTTATTTCAATGCAAAACATTTATTCAACTCTGCTGCTGAAAGAAATACTGGAAAAATTACGAGTGTTCTGAATTATAAAAACTGAAAAGATCTAATTGAATAGACAATTTGAATTATTGTTTTCCATTCTTCCTCTACCAATCATTATCTTAAATGAAAAGTACGATTTTTTCGAAATATAGAAATGCGTTGGGAGTTTCAATACGAATTCGTGAAAATTTATAAAAATTCGCAATACGGAAACGGATCTTGTAATTTCATTTGAAATAATTTTCTTTTAAATTTTATACTTAAAATTCTCTTAATCTATTCCAGCCCCACCTATACCTAGTACAAAGTTTATTTCTACTTCCTATAAAATATTTCAGACGCAAACCATTTTTAATTATATCTCTCTTTGCGAAACTCAACCCAAAACAAAATGTCAAATGATGAGCAAATATAAATTTTCTTCAACCTGAATTTTTCTACTTAGGGGAGGTGTCGAGTTTACCAGAAAACAAAAATAATAAATAAATACAAATACAATTTATAAATAAATAACATTTAGTTCTAAAATAGTCATACAAATATGCCATCAACATTGTGATAAGTAGTTTGTTTATTTATACAAATTGTTTGCTTTGATTTTGTGAATTTTTCGTGATTGGAGTCAGTGTAGAACGATGTCTTTCAATTACTCAAACAACATGGGTCGCAACCCAATGCATAATATGAGTGAGTTAATCATTAAAATAAACATTGATTGAGTGGAATATATAATAAATTTTCTGATTAAACAAAGATATTTATGAATAAATTACATTTGAAAATTGGTATGAGAAAAATTTTTCACTATCGTCGCCATTTTGTTTGCAAGAAGGGCATGTTCTCATTTTTGTTATTTTTTTTTCGCTCTTTGTATTGAGTTGAGTTTTTTTTGTCAAATGTCAAAATTGACAACCAACCCCAGCTTTAATGCACTATTTGCTTTGGTTCCTGTATTCGTAAATATTGTTATTGTTAAAAATGCCGGTTGAGTAGAAGGGCCGGGTTAACCACTTCCTGATGAATGTGAAATTATAAGGGTGGTTATGTTTTCATATCTACAGGTGGGTCAACATTATTGGCTTTTTTATTATCAGAAACACTGTTTGGCTTTGATTTCAAATCGTGTGCAAACATTTTTTGTTGCTATGTAAATATGACAAACAACCGTTTTTAATGAAAGCTACGAAGTTTTTAAATAAAAATAATAGCAATGCATTGCTTAATGTAAATAAATATGATATTTTTTACTAAACAGAATTAAAGGTCGAACTTATTGATAAATATTCATTTTCCCGCAGTTTACCTACCAATTGTAGGATCTGATCCATAAAGCTACAGACCAACAAGCTTCTTGATTGCTGAACGAGCAAAATTTTTGAGCGTCTTGTAAAAACATCAAGATTTTTTCATTTTCGCCTGACTGTCTGAGATAATAACCGTATTCCGTTTCTGGTTTGGATCTTGTTTAAGTACATTGCATGCTTTCCTGATAACCAGTAATTCAGCTTAAAAAATACTAGCAAAGTGTATTCCCTAGTCATACTTATTTTTCAAAAGTAAGGCACATAGATATTAATAGGTACCATAACTCTGTGTAAACTGGGCGATAGCAAAAAACTAATGTATTTTGGTTTAACTGGTCAATAAACATAATTTATATTCATTAAATCATTTTCTTAACAGGCAAAATACATATACACTGCCCGACAACCGATTAGCGCCCCTTCTAATCTTTATGTTTAAATGCATATAACTCGGAACTCTGAATATGTATTGTGTTCAATCTTTTTATTTGTCATGCTCCTTTATTTGCCCTCGCTCTAAAAAATAACTTGAGTTCTGGAAATTAACCATTGATTTGTTTTGCTTTGTTCTGTCAAATAAGACAAAAATTAATGTATTTTTTTTGCGACAGCCGATTAGCGCCTCTACGCTTAACTATTAATTTTTGCGTGTAAGTTGTGGTATTTTTCTTCTTTAAGTTAACAGTGGTTTATTTTAATAATTATCAATTAAATTTAGTAATAATGGGAAAAGCAAAAGTATTAAATGGGTCCGAAAAGGCCAAAATAAAGGCTTATAGTGAGTGTGGCCAATCAATCCATCAAATTTCAACAAAAATTAACCGCAGCCGTAAAGTTATTTCCTCATTCTTACACAATGAGCATAACTATGGAAAGAACATGAAAGGCCGGCCATCTTCTTTGATTTCAGCAGCTGACAAGCGAATTATTTTGAGGCAAGCGTCCAATTCGCACGACTCTGCAGCCAAAATTAAAGAAAAGACCGGTGTAAAAGCATGCGTGCGGACTGTGCAAGGAATTATTTCTAATGCTGAACATTTAAAACGTCTTAAAATAAAAAAAAACCGCCTCTTAACCAACTTCGAAAGACTCAACGCCTCGATTTCTGCAGGGCTCATATGAATTGGGCGAAGGAGTGGAGACTTGTAGTGTTTTCAGACGAAAACAAATTTAATTTAAAGGGTCCAGATGGCTATGCTTTCTACTTTCATGATCTTCGAAAGGAAGAGCATACCTTAGATCGACTGCATAGCCGTGCTGGTGGTGTCATGGTATGGGGAGCCATTACTTACTATGGCACAATTGAATTGCAATTTCTCACTCCTCGTATGAATGCCACAGCATATAATGGTGTGTTAAAAAAAGCTTTCCCTGCAATCAAGGGTATTTTCGGACCGTTGGAATGGAAGTTCCAGCAGGATAACACCCATATCCACAACTCCAAGCTCGTAAAGTCTTGGATTGAGTTTAAAAAAGTGCCCTTGCTAACCTGGGCCCTATATTCGCCCGACCTTAACATTATAGAAAAAGTTTGGGGATGGTTAGCACGCAAATTATACGAGTCTGGACGGCAATATCCAACCGAATCGGAACTCATCGAAGGAATAAAAAGTGCATGGGAGACTATTTCACTGGATTATATAAAGAAATTATATGACTCCTTACCCAACAGGATGTACGAGGTCATAGTCAACCGTGGTGGCACAACTCATTATTAATTCTTTTACAAATAAGTTGTATATTTATCAAATTAAAATAAAAAAAATATTTGTGGATAGTTTCTGCCCATTTTCTTATGTTATTCGGCATTTTCAAGTGGGGGTTCTAATCAAATGTCCGAAAAATAAAATGGATTTTTCATATTATATTCTTTAAAATTCTGTTAAAATGTTATTAATTCAGTTACCACCTTAACTTTAATTTATTTTCGACTATAATGTTATAAGCTTTCATTGGTAAAAAATTAATTTCAAACGTTCTATTTTATTGACTGATATTAAGCTTCAAAGACAAAAAGCATAGGGGGCGCTAATCGGTTGTCGGGCAGTGTATATCTTACTACTTTTTCAAAAAATCATTTTGGTGGCGTTTTTTTTTTGTTTTTGTAATTTTAAATCATTTTTGCCCATTGCAGTGCCTTTGATGAATAACCTCGCAAATAGTGCCGGTGGCAACAATATTATCTCACAAATAGCAGCAGTTATGTCTGCGGCAGCAACGGCAAATAACCTTGCATCAAATATGGGACCACAACCCACTACACCCATTACATCAGCTAATACCGCTACAGTGCCACCAGTTGGATCTATAGGTGGACGAGTCGCACCACCTCCTCCTACATTCAATGACACTCCTTTAGAATTTAAGCGCCACAATGCGAATGCAAATCGAGTCAATAGTGGCGGTGTAAGTACATCAAAGCCATCTTTTACTTTCCAATCTCGCGAAACAATCAGCAGCTCTAAGAACAATCAAATGGGAGCGGGGCCAATGGATTTAGAAAATGAAAATGAGAGCACCACATCAAACTTTACTGACCTTCGAAGGTTTTTGAGTGGTGGTCCGTTGAATGCAGAAACCCAAAAGCCATCCAATTCAGATCAACCGTCAACAGCTTCTACGTCTGCGGCTGGTGGTTGTGTGAGTGACAGTGGAGCGCAAATGTTTCTCAATAGTATGTTGCAACAGGGATTTATGATGATGCAGCCAACAATGATGATGGATCCAAATATGGCATTGCAAATGCAACAATACCCTATGATACCCGACATCAACAATCCAAGTGATCCCAGTTCTGCCACTCAAATAAGTGGAATATTATCAACACCTGCTGGGCAAGTTAAAGAAGTTATTCATTGCAAGTCTTGCACTCTTTTTCCTCCAAATCCCACAGCGCCAGCACCGACTATTAGGGATCGACCACCAGGCTGTCGTACTGTGTTTGTCGGTGGTCTTCCGGAAACTATTACAGAGCCAATAATTCGAGAGATATTCGAGAGCTGTGGCGAAATAACAACCCTTCGATTGTCCAAAAAGAACTTTTGCCACATTCGTTTTGTTTACGAAGCTTCTGTTGACTCGGCTATCTATCTATCTGGATATCGAATTCGTATACTAAACAATGAGCCAACCAACTGTGGACGTTTGCACGTGGACTTCGCTCAAGCTAGAGACGATCAATACGAATGGGAGTGTAGACAGCGTCAGTTTCAACGGGAACAACGACATAGAGAACGCATGGAACGGGATAGGCTCCGTTCCGTATCACCTCCTCCCGTCGTACATTACACCGAACACGAAGCAAGCACATTATCAGATAAACTAAAGAACGACGAAACTTTTATGAAAGCCGTTCAAACGCTCATAGTTTGGTTGGAGCGTGGTGATTGCTCCAAAAAGAATGCAAATGTCTTCTATTCAATGATACAGAGTACGAATGCACATGTACGTAGATTGAATACTGATAAAACACAGTATGAAGAAGACCTCCGTATAGCTAGGGAGCAATACCGAAAGCAAATGCTTGGCATGACTCAGCAATGTAAGTACAAAATTGGTAATTTGTGATTACATATTATATTTGTCTTTATTATTAAATTTATTACAATACATATACAAAGTATATATGTTTCCTCTTATGTATAAATAATGCGTGTTGCTTAAAATATTCTTTTAAATTCTGTCTGGTTTCTATCTTCTATCTTAATCATTGTTCTTCTTTTTAAATCAACTCACATGTTGTTTCTTGTAAGTTAAAGTACAACAAAGAAAGGCATCTTGTGATTTTTTTGTCTAAGTTGTATATTCTTAACCTTGGTTTGTATACTAGCATATAGTTTTTAATTTATTTTATCCAATATAACGAAAAAGGAGACGTTTCTGAAAGGAAATGGCTGGATTTTTAAAACCAAATTGAACCTATATTAACCTGTGTTAACATAACTAAATTCGTGTTTCATTCAAGCCACATTTATGTGAAGAGCTCGAGCTCTTGATGAATTTGTGTATGAAACTAGAACTTGGTGGTATAACGCAGTGTAGAATAACTAGGTTAACAGAAACAGTATTTTAATCACATGATTAATTTTTCTAATCACAAATAAAACTGCAAACTGCACTATATGTGAAATAAATCTAATGCATATCATTCTTAAAATGCTTTTTGATGAATTTCTTTATTTTTGTTATACATATTTTAGAACTTGCTTATAAGCTCTCTTTTAAAAATGTACAAGAGACTTGAATTCTTTATAAGCAATTTTACAATTATTGAAAAAATATTTAATATGATACATTTATCATTTGTACAACCGAATATATTGCATTGAGAAAAAAATCACAAATTGCCCTTTACACTTTTACTTAAAATCAAAATAATGTGTTCCTTTTCTTCGAAAATATTTTTCATTTCTTTGTATTAATTCAATCACAGTGTTATTCAATAAAATGAGTTTTTAATCATTTAAAAAAAGGTGAGCACTTATGAGTTGAATAAATTTAAATATAACATTCTACGAATAATGACAGTTTCAAATTGAACACAATTTTTTTTTTTACTGAAATATGATACTCACATAATACTACCAAATACGAACATTTGGTTATTAGGTTCTCTTTTAAATAAATATCTTTCTTTGGAAATAAATCTACCTGGACAAAAGCTGTCGTACACTTTCAAATTTTTATTTTCAAATTGATTTCTTTTATTATTTTGGTAACAAAGTAAAATATATGAATATTAGAAAAACTCCACAAATAATACAAGGTATGTAGAAATAATATAATGAATTGAATTTGTTGAAACGACAAAAAAAAAAATATTAAGTTATATTGAAAGCAATTTAAACAATAATACTGCTCAGTCCAGACACCAACAAATCTTTTTGGCGGAATTTGAATATTCAGAAAAGCTGACTTATTATGAAAAAAAAAACTGGTAAAATAGAACAAAATTGTATGTTTTCAGTTATGTATGACCGATGGAATTCTCATATCGATTTTAGATTAAACAGTTTTTGAGATGTATTTTATTTTTTTAATTATTTTTTTTTTGTAAAATTCATTGAACATAAGTTTGAAGGTTTTAAAAATAATTGAAGATAGAAAATTATTTCTGTTTAAGTGGAGTGATTGAATGAAATTCAATTAAAAGCTCAAGTGACCTCAACTCCAAGGTGCGTTTCGCCCAGGTACGACAGTGGGCTCATCAGTTAGATGCTGCCGTACCCTTCTAAGACGCAAATATTGGTCGATGTTTACCGACTCTAATAAAATTTACAGCTTTAATAGACTATGAATTTTATTTTTCTAGGGGAATTTGATTAAATTCAGACACCTAGAATAATAATGTCCGTGGTCAGACTATTAAATCATTGAAGATAGAAAATTATTTCTGTTTAAGTGGAGTGATTGAATGAAATTCACTTGAGCTTTTAATTGAATTTCATTCAATCACTCCACTTAAACAGAAATAATTTTCTATCTTCAATGATTTAATAGTCTGACCACGGACATTATTATTCTAGGTGTCTGAATTTAATCAAATTCCCCTAGAAAAATAAAATTCACAGTCTATTAAAGCTGTAAATTTTATTAGAGTCGGTAAACATCGACCAATATTTGCGTCTTAGAAGGGTACGGCAGCATCTAACTGATGAGCCCACTGTCGTACCTGGGCGAAACGCACCTTGGAGTTGAGGTCACTTGAGCTTTTAATTGAATTTCATTCAATCACTCCACTTAAACAGAAATAATTTTCTATCTTCAATGATTTAATAGTCTGACCACGGACATTATTATTCTAGGTGTCTGAATTTAATCAAATTCCCCTAGAAAAATAAAATTCACAGTCTATTAAAGCTGTAAATTTTATTAGAGTCGGTAAACATCGACCAATATTTGCGTCTTAGAAGGGTACGGCAGCATCTAACTGATGAGCCCACTGTCGTACCTGGGCGAAACGCACCTTGGAGTTGAGGTCACTTGAGCTTTTAATTGGGTTTTAAAAATAGTTATTGTTGTAAGATTTTAAACGAATTCCTTCCTACAAATAATTTTACGATTTTGAAAAGCTAATACAATAAATGGTCAACTCGATTAGGACATTTGTGACGCAAAAGAATTAGATTAAGCAATGGAACTCTATGCTCCTAAAGAACACCGAATAACTTGAGGATGTTGTTTTTGATGAACGATTCGTCATCTGATCGATGTGAATAATCCACGACATTTTCAGGCGCGGCAGGGAAATACTCTGAACAATAAGTATGTCACCTTCCAGGGTTTTCTCGGTGATGTGTTGTGCCAGTCTCTAGGTGTCATGCCATGTTTTTAAGACAAGTTTCAATAACAGTTTTAAACTTAAAACAAAATATGTAATTTGTTTTCATAAATGATTATAAACAAAAACTAAAAATGCACATTAAAACTACCATATGACGGTTTTTATAATACAAAGTCTATACAGGGTGTCCGGTAATTCGTGTGCCAAACTTTCGAATGTGATTCTTGGTCATATTCTAAGAAAAAAATTGTTCTACAGTAAAGTCTGATTTTCAACTTTGACATCACTTTTTGACGATTTAAAAAAAGGCTAACTTTGGTGTATCCTGACCCATGTTAAGGTCAACTTCTCTGTCATATATAATCAGTAGACTCAGTATATGAGCAGAACAGATTTTCCCTGATAAGTGTTTAAAGAGAAGAAGGACATTATTGACTTCTCTCCTTTTCTTCAGCATAAATAAGCCAAGCAATTTCAAACGATTTTCATAAGGGCGGAAGCTGTTGGTTTGAGTCACATGCTATATGACTGAAAATAAATAATACAAATTGTTTCCGTACACTTTCTTTTTTATTAATAGACACATCGTAGATAGGACATCACAAACATCTATAATATTCCAAGATATGGCAGACAAGTTAGCAGTAGACGATCTTCGAAATATGAGAATCGTTGAATTTATTAGCAAACCTATTTCTTAATCCAAGGCGACTTCTTGCTTTACTTGTCATTGAATTTTTGAACACGATAACCTGATGTTTCCTCGATAAAGGAAGAAGAAAGTAAGGATTATCTTTTTCTTGAGTTTTTATTAAGCTCCATTCCATTTGTAATACACGAATCGGAGACTGTCAATATCATGTTACAAGAACATGATTATCATATGTTACAAAAACATGATCGTTTTATAATTCCTCGATAATTCTCAGCTTTAATTTTTTGTCCACATTTATGATGAACCAGATGTCAGCGATCAGTTAAATTAATAGATGATTGCATAACAAATGTAAGACTTGCAGGTTTTAACAAATATGGACGGAATATTTTCAGGATCGGACAAAAATAAAATAGATATTTATATATATTAAAGGAATATCACAGTTTAATCGATTTCCAATTGTATTATCACAATAGTTTGAATTGCACGAGCTGTAGGTTTGTTGAAAAAAATCACCGAATTTGGTACTTGTTATTTCTATATCACAGGATGGGGATGAGAATGGTTCAACTGTGCAATATGATGGAAAAGTAAAAGATTTTTTTTTGGAACTTATGAACTTCCAAAATAGATTACGATTCTTCAAGTGTGCTAAATTTAAGTTTTTTTTTCGATATTTATATCGGTTATGATGGTGTAAACATAACGCTCGTATCTTTATTGGGACTTAAGACAGTAGGTATATTATTTATTTCTTGCCCTTGCATAAATTTGACGAAGTAATTTTGTCTTTATTTTGAGGTATAAGAAATCAACACAAAAGTTCTTAATTAATCACATTCGATTGTGATTGCTAAATTTGAGTTTCAACGTGTATTCTGGGAAAAAAGTAGTTCGCAAAAGAAAAAAAAAGTTTAGAAGCAAAATAACATATATATACCTAATCTACAAGTTTTCCTATGTTTCGCATAGACTTACACAGCTTTCAATCGTTCATTATGATAAGGAAAATTTTGAATTAAAAAAAAGGAAGTAGTTTTTTTTTATGCTGAATAAATTTTAATTAAAACCTTCATTCTTGTTCGAAATATTTTGTTTACAACAAAATTTAGCAGACCCAAAACAGCTGAAACATATTTTTTTTTCATAACACATTAAGTAAGTACCCTTAATTTTAGACCTGAACAATGTAAGAACATGACATTTGAAGTAAGTTTTTAGGCATACAAAATAATTCTTCAGTTCAAAACGGATACTGAAGTTAGTGTTTTAAAATTTTCTTTAACTTCATATTTACTTGTTGTCTTAAGAAGAAATATAAACTTTACTAGAAAATCATCCCCTGATAACAAACTAAACAAAAAAACATATAACTACCCACAGAAATGAAAAAAAGAAAAATAAAATAAAAAAACTAGAAAAGTTTCTGTTTTTTTTTCTTTGTTGTTGTTGATGTTGTTGTTACTATTATCTCTATCTATATTTACCCTCCTCTCCCATCAGTCACTCAGATTGAAAAAGTGTTCAGTGCAGCTAGTCACAAGAAGGTTTGGGACCATTTCACCAAGGCCCAAAGAAAAAACATCGACCAATGGAAGAAACTATCAATGGTACGTACTTAAGAAAATACATTTATACACATTATTATTGTTGTTGTATCGAAGTTAATTTGTATTTATTTATTTTGAGTTTATTTTGTTTTTGTTTGTTCATTTAGCTTTTCAATTGTTTTAATTTGAATGTATTATATCAATTCCATTTAATTTGTATTAAAAATTATTTAGTTTTGCATGTGAAAAGCTTTGTATGCTGGGAATAATCTATAATAGTCGAATTAAGTTTCGATTGTTTATTAGGTGCCGTGCCAATAATTAAGACTAACACACTTAAGACCACAGTTGGTAACTAGGTTCCTATCAAATTTCACACAAACCTTCACAAAACTTTTGGATAATTCCATAAGTGGTACAATTTTTTTTTTAAGTCTCAAGAAAATGTTTTCTGGCGTAAACAAACAAAGCTGATGGTTTTCCGACATGGGAACAGGCGACATACAATTGACCATGTGAGAAGGATCCGTTTGCATTCAAAGACTGCCCCTGTGATTTGTTTATAGTAATTCTGAATGCCAGCTCTACGGGAAACTGCAAGCGTTTCTAATCAAATGGCATGTTGGTTAGAATCATTGAGATCTGTGGATTTAAAACGTCTTATCCTTTATGCTTTCCTCTTACGCAATTTTTCTTTGATGACGGTGTTCATCAATTACTTTATCTAAAAACCTTGTGCTGTGCAATTGTAAAGACATACATAGTGGCAGTTATAATTTTTAACAATATGGTCACCCATCCGATTTCTAACTGAAGATTCCGAGGTAGCAATCCTGGCCAATTTCAGCGAGATTAAAAACTCGGTTAAATAATTGACGACATCGTCTTAGACGGTAACAGAACCATCCGATTAGTAAGTCTTTCTAAACTATATACACAGTTTTTGTTTCTAAACGTTGGTTTATTTCTGTAAGAGAATTGACATGATCGATATCAGTTTTCTTGAATCTCTGAAAATTTTGTCAAGATGTTTAAAATATTTGTATAAACAGCTTTCCAGTGCATTCCTTCTTTAACCAATTTAACACATGGGAATAGAATCCCGACCTTCTACATGATATTCCAATGCACTTACCAATATACAAAGGGGTACTACACTTCACTTCTATGCTATGATAACTGCCTTTAAGATAACCATGGTGCGAGAATGTAGCTACAGAAAATCAATTTCACGTCGTGTTGTACTCTTCGTCTTATGAACAAATTTAGTGTGACATTGTACACCCATGTAATTTGACACGTATTCCTATTCAAAATCGAAACAATTCATAACAACGATAACACCCTAGCTCTACCTGGAATGCCTTAACCAATAAATTCATTCTCCTCAATCCAAAAAATATCTTCTTTTTTTTTTGCAAACTTATTTCTTTAATTAACAAATACTTATGGTTTTTGTACTTGTTTTAAATTAACTATCCGTTTTTTGCACGTAGTCTGACACAAAATAAAAAATGCACTAATTTCAATTTTACTATATTATATTTTAATTTATTTTTAGTTTCTATTTTACAAAAAAAAAATAAGTAAAATTATTATTTCTAAAGGATCTTAATTTTATTTAAAAAAAATCAAAAATGCTGCTTTTATTTAAATGGTGTTTTTGTAATTTAATAATAATAACTGATCACATTGCTCAAGACATTTTATTAAAAAAAAAACTCATCTTCAAACAAAACTAAACTCAGCTGTTATCAATATAATGGAGTGGAAGTGTTATTAACACAACACACGTGTAAATTAAAAAAAAATCAAGCAATTATTCATTTTTAACGCTGGCAAACAAGACTTAACTTAAAAACAAAACAAAAAACTAATGTAATCGATAGTTTTTAAGCTAAAAATGGGTAAATTGAAATCATCAAACTTAAGAAACAATTTGACTTGTAGTTCGAGGTAAGTACTCTTACACACACTCAATCACTTAATTTTTAGGAAAAACAAAATATAAATCGTAAATTATGCAAAGCAGAAGAAGGACACTTTGCTCACAAAACAACTTTTTATCAAAAAGATATTTAAAGCCTTTTAACACAAGTGGCAAGAATATATTTTCTATAAAATAAAAAAAAATTCACAATGATCCTGATATTTTTTTATATGAACTGAATGTACCTACTCAATGGAATCATAAACTATTTTTATTTTTACTAATTTTGTTTATACTTGTTCATTTTGTGTTTAGGAAATGCGTTCGGTGCAGATCGAAGATGACGAAATGGAAATGTCTGACGAAGATCGAGACTATCGCAGTTCGAGCAGTAAGAGATGTCGCTTCGATAATGACAATTTAAAGGTAAGAATACATAATGAAATCATAAAGCGGGTAAATTTAGTAAAAAAAAAAGACACCAAGAAACAAGGGTACTAAAACTTATTATATTTGTTTGATCTTCAAAATCGTACGTAGCCATAAGCATTGGATATTTATTTAAACATAACAGCTTGACACCTTATATATGATTTAAAACAACTAACTCAATATTTATCTTTAATCCACAGGAAGAAAACGATAGCCTACGATGTCAGCTAGAAGCTTTCAAAAACGAAATGACTCTCGTTAAATCAGATATAAAATCTGATACCGATTTTCGTGATAAGCAAATCAAAGTTCTTCAAGAAACAATACGCAATATGCAAACTCAGTTGCTTGAAAACAAATCACGGGAAAAGAAAGACTCAATAAAAATCGATGATCTCGAGCAAAAGCTCAAAGAAGCCAATGTAAAACAACTTTTGTTAAAGACTAAAATAGTAGAAGTTAGTGCAAGGCAAAGTAATCATTCTTCCAAAAGCTCTGAATGTGATGAAATTATCGAGAAATCACCGCCAGTAATTGTAAAAGATGATGTAATTGAACTTGAAGAAGAAGATAATCATGATGATAAGAAACATCTTGGTGATGTAATCGAAATCAAGGATAACTATGGCCGAGAGAAACCCAAGGATGAAAAATCTAACGAGGTAAGTTTTTAAAAAATAATAAAAGAAAATTTAATTTATATTGAAGGACAATTTTTGTATTTGTTTCAGATGAAATCTGAAAGCATTGATCTGGATGAAGCAAGAATCATTAGTCTGGTGTCCACTTTTCTTGTTGTTCAGCCGATGGGAGCTGCGACCCATACCATCTGCTCCTACCTGCAAAATATTACAAAAAATACATGTCTACAAGCAGAGCGACTAAATGAAATATTGCAAAAATATTCAAATTTATTTAAGAATCATATAAACGACACAGACGTGGAAGACAAGTGGAGCTTTTGTGGATTTGCACTGACAGAAAAAGAAAACAATTGATACGACGTCGAATCAAGTGGGACGATGTGCAGCTGGTCTGCATTATTTTCTCAAATAAAATCAAATCCAGGCCAGTAAGTGATGGCAACCAACCATGAGATTTTATGAATAAGACTAAAAATTATTTGAATTTTAAAACCAAATTAAAAGAATAAAAAAAAAACTTTACGAATTAACATGAGATAAATTGAAAATCCTTCCTTCCTCCATTTAATTTTAAGAGAGAAATAAAATATACAAAATTTATTAACTTGTTACTTTTTAAAGAATTTCTCATACAAAACAAAAATTGAATTTTATTTAAGAGAAAGCAAATGAAAAATATTTATTAAATTCACAAACTAATAGACTCTATTTAAATATAATCGAAATAAAAACAAGAACAAATTAAACAATGACAAGAAACAAGATGATTAACATTGTGTAGGGAATTTCAAGTAGCATTGTAGATTTAAAAGAGAAAATAATATTAATTATGTATTTTCAAAAATCCAATATTCGTTATTTGTTTTTTATTTAAAAAGAATTGAAGAAATATAACCAATTGAAAGACAGTAAGTTGATTTTAGTCCCCCAAAAGTTTATGTAATCAGTCCGCAAGTAAAACACCACAACGAACCGAATTTAACAGTTCCGGAAAGGCAAAAGATTTAAAAAATAAAATGAATTTCTAATTAATTATGTAACTGCCTTTTTAGTGTTTTTACGAATTTAAAAAACCAACCCTAATTACAGCGTTTTAACAAAAAAAAAACAGACAGGTTGAAAGTTCGTGTTTTCGCTACACTGCGCGAATTTGAATCCTTAAACTGAATCAAAATATTTTTGTTTCCAATTGGAAAATAAATTAGAAGGCTCAATTTTCAACTAGCTAGAAAAGTTAAATACAAAAATAAGAAATCATTTAATTTCTTGCAAAAAGAATAAAGGGCCTTATTGTGAGTGTCGTTAACGTTCGATTCGATAAAAGTCGATAGTGCCAAAACGTTTGTATCCAAAGCTATTTAGATAACTTAATGTTGTTGTAACCACGTATAAAAACACAGCTTATGGTATCTTATACAAGAATAATTTCAGATATCTTAATTTTTCGATGATCGATTTTCGACAAAAGTCGTCGATCGATTAACAAACGACACTCGCAATAAGGGCCAAATTCTGAATCAATTATTCATTTGTCACAGGTATTTTTGTACTACTTACTTGTTTTTTTAAAAGCACTTTGACCTTTGTCTCTTGAAAAATTAAAATTTATAAAATGAAACAAATAAATTTTGACGACACATCAATATATTTATTTATTTGTAATAATAACGTATAAACATAATTAAGGAGGCCCCGGCTTGAACCGGACTTTTGCGCCAACTTAGATTATGTAATTAACATAATTAAGGTTTAATGAATTTGTATTTAATATATTACAATAATTAACCTAGTTTTTTTTTAAATATCAAGTAAAATGTATTACTTCAAAGATTCTTTTCGTCAATTGCAAAATTCCTCACGTTCTTAACTATTTCCATGTAACTTTGGCTGTTTGTACCTGAAAAAGATACAAAAAAAAAACTAATCAATAAATGAATTTTTATAGCTTTTTAACATTTTAGGTAACTATGAATTTTACAAAGCAAATAAAAATGTTAAAATGAAAAGAATTAAAATCAATCTTTATGTTTAGAAGAGCAGTATACTACAAAACAAGAATTCTAGTCATGTAAGCGTCGTCCATTACTTACGTTGGACGTTATGCCAATAAAATAATATGTAAATGACTCATCACACCGCAAATTTTAGAATCTTTTTGGGCCTCCGACTGAAGGTGGTTCGGTGCTTTAAGAGTTGGGTATCAAAATAGCGCTACTTAGTCCCAAGTGCACTCGACATCCTGAACTTAAGAGCGCGAGGATTTTGAACACTACAAACCTACAATCATGTATGTATGTAGGTCTTACGAAAACATGGCTATGATCTCCGATCAGAAATAAATAAGTGAGACGCATAATGGTCGTAGTGACTTGCAATTTTGAACCTTTCCTGCGAAAAGACTTTCGATAGGACCTTTCTTTTTTTTTTTTAAGGAGGATCGTGTAGCATATGAGTATGTACGTTATTGTTATTTATGAAATTTTAAGTGAATTACACTTTTTTAGCTGAGGACATTTTTCAGTAGTTTAAAGCATTTAGTGATGACTTGTTTTAATATTAGAAAGTCTACTTTCGAAGAAAATAAGTTTTATTGATTTTTGAAGGCTTCCTTTCAGACCGATGATATTAGATACATACAAATAATTACAAGTAAACTGTAAGTAGTAAATGTCGAATGTTTGGAAAGAAAACGACACAACTCAACATTTCTGTATAAAAATAGATTATCCGTTCGAAAAGAATCAGTTTCTACTTCAATCTTTTGTGCAGTTTTGGTAGTTTGAGAACAAAAAATGAAAATTCAATTTGTTATACAATTCGTTCAATATTCACACTATTAGTTCAATTATTTGACAAAATTTAAATGGATTGATATATGGTTTATCAAAAGATTATTATTTGAACAAGGATGAAAGTACCCCTTGGCATAAAAGATAGTACGTTGAACTGTCATACAGACATTACGATTCTGAGCAGCTGCACAAATTATTTTTAGTGGTATACTCTTGTCATGAAAAGTGCTGCTGATCTTAGCCGTTCGAATTCGGCCGAAAATTGTATTCTTCCTCTATTCCTGGTAACACGCACACAGGAATGGTTGAGAGTTGTATGTCACTATATCATACGTCATATAATACAGCATCTTTTCCATTTGATTTTATATGGAACTTATGGCCCTTATTGCGAGTGTCGTTTGTTAATCGATCGACGACTTTTGTCGAAAATCGATCATCGAAAAATTAAGATATCTGAAATTATTCTTGTATAAGATACCATAAGCTGTGTTTTTATGCGTGTTTACAAGAACATTAAGTTATCTAAATAGTTTTGTATACTATCGAATTTTATCGAATCGAACGTTAACGACACTCACAATAAGGCCTTATATCTATAACATACATTCTGGTTATTTTTGTTATGTATACGAACATTTTATTTTAATTGAGCTAAAACAATAATTGAGAAAAATGTGTTCGAATTTAGGTCTACTTACCATAAATTGCAGATGATAATTTGTTGTGTTCATCATTGCACTGTTCCATCCAAACATAAAAGTCCAGGTTTTGTCCTTAAAAATAGAAAAAGATAATTGTGATTTACCGACCAGCTTAAATTTAAAAATATCACCTGTTGAGAATAATATATACGAATTTGAGAAAAAAATATTAAGAGATAAAGACAAAAAAAACTATCATAAGTGCAGTTTTAAATCATTTTGCTCACACCCTAAATGCTAAATAATGTTCATATTTCGCCTTTGTGACTTAAATTAACAAACAAAAATGTTAAAATATTTTTAAAAATCAACATACGATCTCTTTGAGATTTGAAATGGCAGATTTCAATTTTGTGAAGTACTAAAAAAAAGAACAATACTTGACTTTAAATCAAAACTTTGGGTGAATTTTATGTACGAGATGTTTGATATGAACAACCATCCTTAAAACCATCTCAATTACCCCTATTGTGATAGTCAATTTGCGACTAACTGAACATTGAAAAATCTATCAATCAATTTGAAATTCGGTATTCGTTACTCAGTTGATAAAAGGATTTAGAATTGTTGATAAAATTGATAGCAGTGAATTGATCCCAAATTTTGACATCTAATTCTTAGTTAGCAGACATTAAAGAAAAGAAAAAGAAGAAATTAAGAACGTATTTAATTGTTAACTAAGAAAAGTAGTTTAAAAAATAGGATAGTAGAGTTTTGGTTGGACGACGACAATGACCAATAAAGTTTTTTGTAAATTTTAAGGAGATGAAGACAGCTAGGGCATGCTTAATATCCCAAAAGATACACATCGATCCTCTATACTTGCATAAGGGTCGTACCAAGCTTGGCGAATGATTTTTCAACTGGGCTTGCACACTCATTTTAATGTAAGTAAGAATGTATGATGTAAGAATACATTGAAACAATGTGTTTTCCCGAAATAGATAAAATATACTTACACCTACCAAATAAAATTTTTCACTTGGCATATATCAATAAAGTCGATGAAAATTGACACTGATAATACCGATTTCTCCATTCACAATGGAGAATCAATACAAATTATTAAATTATTATTATTAGCAACTATTCATTGATGGTTGACAAACACAATACGGATTGAATAAATTGCTTCATAAATAACAACTATCAATTCATTATTGACAATCGCAATAAGGGTAAATGTCACCGGAATAGCTGATTTCAAAAAAATACTCTAAAAACGAAGTAATTTTACTTCATGCAAGGTGATTATCAAGTTCACAACCATTTATTTGGCATAGAGTTGCCGTTCTGACACATTTCTTTTTATTTGATATGATTTTAACATTAAAGTGTTTGAGGTTATATTGGTTTATGCAAAATATGAAAATCATTTTCAACACATAAAGTTTGGCAGTCGAATAAAATTCTTTTACATGTCCTTCTGACGCGTATTCAATCTTTGTAAGCTAATATATAATTATTGTCCCTATCATTCGAAAACTTTTTTCTTAACAAATATGCAATAAACATTTATAATCAATTTCTTTCCGTTTTAAGACAAGAAATGCTTTCTGATACAGATGCATTTTTCTGTTGAATTATACAAACAATACGGGGAATATGAATTGATTATATTGAATTGCAATACTAGTCTTGTTTGCGGAATTCTATATTTTGTATTATTTCTTTAGCTCCTACACTCTTGTCTTTTTTAGTATTTACTTAGCATTTTGAAAAATAACATCGTGGGCCATTAAAGTGCTGCCAAAATTTCAACATTTGTTAGTGAATTAGTTCAAATACGACTATCAAAAATAAGCTAACCCGATTCCACACAAGATTTTCAATAAGATACGAGTACATCTGACATAATTCAATAAATAGATTTAATAAAAAAAGGTTTATCATACAATACTATCCATGGTTCCTTTTTCTTCCGTTCACTTTGAATAGCCACGGTTGTTGCATCTCACTTGAATGATAACTAGATTAAAGTTTAAATCTCAAAATTTTATATGAATTTAAAGAAAAATTATATGAAAAATATACCTTTTTATTGAATAACATAATTTAATTATTATTTCTATTGTTTGTTTGTTTGTAGTTTATGTCCAGGTTGTTACATAGTTATATTATTTCAATAATTATTATTCATATCCATCTTCATTTTACTTGATTTTGTTGTTTACTGTTAATAATTTTAAATCTCATGTCTTTGCCTTTTTTACTCATCGATTGACCGTCGAATTGAATTAACATGTATCTAAACAATAATAAATAAATTTATTGGTGCTGAAAAGACCTTAGTTGGTGTCCATGCTAGCTAATATTATCTCCTTCCAGGAATTTGAAAGCAAACTATTAAAAAAACTTTAAAATGTCAAGAAACAAATGTAAAACAATTAATAAATTTATTTTTTGTTCAAACATAATTGTAGTCAAATAAAATTCAAACAACGATAATTTCTATCTTGTTAAAATTAGTCTGATTACTTTAAAGTAAAATTGTAATAAATAAGACAAATCCTTCAGCAATTATAGTTGGTCGTTGATTTGTGTTTATGTCCATGAATAATCCAAGAAAATATATTTAATTTTTTTCAATTTTATTTTTTTGTTTCATTAACTTATCACATTACATCAATTCAATAGTTATACACATTTTTTTACAATTATATATTTTATAGTAATATATATATATATATATTAATATTAAAGTGGGAAGGGTTTCCATTTATTCATTTTTTTTTTTTTGTTTTTGTAAGTTCTCTCTTTTTTTATTATTTTTTTTCTATTTTTTTTAGTCCATACATATTAAATTGATTTCTTTAACATTAACTTCTTCTATTGACGACGTCTGCCACGAGGTGCACCTCGCTTTTTCCCTCTTTTATTATATTTCATGCTTTTCCGTGTTTGACCTTGATAGTCCTTGTCTTTGGGATCATCTTCTTCTTCTTCATCTGTTGTTGTAAATTTGTTTCTGGGTTTTTTCGTTTTATTAAGACAACTGGCTCGGCGTTTTGTAACACGGTGTGGTGATGTTGGGACCAAACTGGAGGGTGTTGGTTTTTCGACAGCCAACTTAGTGGGTTCTTCAATGAACATTTCGATTTCTGGGGGCACAAATACTTGCTGCACCATGTTACTTTTAGAATATGTTCGACTTACCGCCAAATTCCGAGATGTGCTCACAGGGCTATCACAGTTGGGTTTACTACTGTTGCAGGAACTTCCTTCGCTTTCCATTTTCTCAGATTCGATGACAGGCGTTGAAGTCGTTGATGTTGGATTGAGTGCAGCAAACGTCGGCGACAACCGAGAAGAGTCACACAAATTATTAAGTGACGGCGAAATTTCTTCGTTGTTCAGTCTTACTGAAGAAGGTTCATCTTGTCTAATTTTTTTGAATGTTATTGACAATGATTTCGATGGTTTTAAGCCCCGTTCAAATATGTACATTTGCATTACATCTAAAGTCGACGAGTGAGCTTCTGCATCGGAAGAGAAGATGTCCTCATCAGATGATATATCTGGCGGATTAAAAACGTCTGTGCAAATAGTTTTTCTCCGTTTTTTGAGTTGGCTCCTCCTGGAAGTACCCTTCGAAGAAATATCATCGCTGGCTTCAGTTGTGGACTTTTTTCGGGGGCGCTTTTGATTCTTTGATGGCAAGTTTAGCGATTCAAATCTTCTGCGCTGTCCATGCCACGATTTGAATTTGAACATCCGATTCGCATGCACTTGAAGATTTTCAACATTTTCATGGCTTTTGATGGGCGGGATATTTGATGATAAAACATCAATATTATTTTCTAGATTCTTAACATTTTCACCTTTTTCATATATGACGGGCGGATGCGATTGACTGATATTGCTGGGTTCAGAAGCTGCTTGGGATTTTGCTTCTTGGGAAGTGTCATCGGCAACCGAATTTTTATCATCAACCGTTGTGGGTGGGGTGGGTGGTGGCGTATTCATAGCTTCAATACTTGGCACCAACACCCCATTTATTAAACCCGATTGCGGTGGCTGCTGATCTATGTTCTTAGGTGGAGCCGACGATGTGGACGAATCAGCTCTTTCGAATATCCTTTTTAGCGCCTCGCCTTTTTTCTCCAAACTTTTCCTTGCGCGACGTTTTCTTACACTTTCAGCCGCCTTCGATTTCATTTCATCCATAGCACTATTCGAAACTATACTGTATTCCAATTGTTGTTGGACCATTGCATGCCGCCTCAGTCTGACTTTTAATGTTTTTCTAGGCGAAATCAATGATTGACTTGAATCAGACTGTTCTGACGATTCTAAATCACCCGTTTTTTCAGTTCGACATGACGAGTCAGATTCAGATTCACTTGTTAGAGGCGGGAAAAGGTGACTATTTGTGGATGTAACTGGCTCTTGGACTTCTTGACGATTGTTCAGAGTTTCAGAAGAAGATGCAACTGCTTCTTGTCGAACTGGAAATAGGGGTGTAGATTTTGCAGCTTGAACATACTTTGTTGCTCCGTGAATAAATGAAGCCGACGCTAAGCGCTTTTGTGCCATTGATTTAAGCGGCTTTTTAAAACAGTCTAAGACTGGTTTGGAGGGAATCACGTGTGCCGTCACTTCCGAGGATGGCAATTTTAACTCCATCTCTTCTTTTTTAATTTGCTTCAGTTCCAAATCATCTTGAGACTTAACTGCAGCATTAATTAATGGCACTATTTCCGTCTGTACTGTTTGCTCAATTTTACCTTCTTCTTCTTTTTCCTTTTCCTGGAGTGCAAGTGGAGGAAGGCTTTCCGGAACAGTAACGGCAACTGGGGCGGGTAATAGACAAGGATCAAGCTGTTTTTCAACATTTGCATCATCAGCCAATACTTCAACTGAAATTGTACAATCTTTAGAAAATTCTGTTCCTTTTGCAACAGAAGCTGTCATTTCCTGAACAACAACATCCGATAAAATGTCACTTAACGATTTTGTTCTTATAGCAGGAATCTTTTTTGCTGTTGGCATCATGGTTGGTAGTGTTTGATTTAATTTAAACACACCTGGGCTGACTTCAGTATATGTCTCACTTGAAATACCAGATCTCAAGATGAGAACAGGCCCCTCAACTTGATTAAGTACCACAATTGGCTTCATTTGACCGTCCAACTTCGGGTCATTAACTATTAATGGAGTAGTATTTTTTGACTTGCGTGGACGTTTTCTTTTTGTTTTTTCAGTCTTGGGTATTGCGTTTTTAGTTTTTGATGTCGCTATTTGTTTTGGCGGTTTCAACAATTTCTTCCTTTCTAAATATTTATCGAAATCGCTATGCGACTGTTTATCCGAACCAGATGACATCGATTTTCGTCGTCTGCCGTTTTTGTAATTAATATCGGACATAGAAAATTGTGTTGCAGATTCTCGACGGTTTTTAATTTCATGAGAAATATTTGTATTATTTAATTTTGAATTTTTCGAAGATGATATTGCTGCTTTAATTAAAGCAGGACTTTTAGATTCAGCAATTTGACGATCTGGCTTAGTCGGAATAGCAAATACCTCAGGGAAGAGTATTTGAAGTAAATCTGAAAAGATAGAATAAAATGGGTTGTTTTTTATTATTATTATTTATTTTTTTATAATAACTTTTAAATTTTATAGGAAACGAATGTTTTACATTTATATAAGTTTAGTTGTTGTCAAATCCGCTGCTTGAGTAGACAAACAAAAAATAAATAAAAAAAATACATCTATATATAAAAACTATAGGTATGTATATATTAAATTAACTATTACCTCAATAGCCTTACTTAAATTTACATTTTGGGTAATACTATCATATGTATAAATGTACATTTTAGAAGGCGAAAATAACTGATTTTGTTTTAAAAAAAACAAATAGTTAATACATAAATTCAATTATCAAATGTAATACTATGTTTTAAGAAACAAAAATGTTAATACTCGTATCTTTAGCACATCGAAAAGGAAGACCAAACAAAAAAATTATTCACATCATATCTGTTTCTTTTATTTAATTATTTACTGTCACAAATGAACATTCGTTTTATTTGAGTAATACAAATTAATTTATACGGCAATGGGACTCACAACTTTGTTAATTGATAATCAGTTTCTACTTCTTATTTGCAATATCACTAAGTGAAGTAACTTCATAAAGTAACTAAACTTTCATATAATAAATGCGTTCGTTAAAGAATCTTTAGCTTTTTCATTTTGTTGATGTGAATGTTCCTTAAAAAAGAGAATTCAAAAAAATCGTTAAGTCATGCACTGAGTGCGCATGCGCGTAAGTTTGGGCATAAGCAAACACATCACAATATATACATATATAATCAAAGACCGAGGTTTCCATTCGTATAGCTGAGTTCAATAATTAACGCTGAAATGTAGTGTAGTTCTCCAAGGCACTACTTAGAATGACTAATTAGAACTTCATCTTTCTGGAAACTGATGGGCAGTCGGCAGAGAGAAAATAATTTTTGTTTGTATCTGACAACAATTTACAGAGAAATGAATATACTCCTATGACTCTTTTCACAAAAAACAAAAAAAAAATTGCTACGAGCTGTGTAGAGGCATATGGTTTTTAAATGCATCCTATAAAATATTTACCCTGATTTTGCAAAATCGTTTCAATAAATGGATCGATGACAACAAGCTTTTGAAGGAGTTTCGGGTAAGTTTTAGAGCAGGATATTCGACGATGGATCACATCTTTACTGTTAAAATTATTGCAAAACATTCCTTCATAAAGCAAAAAAAAAACTTTATATTTTTTTGTGGATTTTAGATCTGCATTTGATGATAGATAGAAAAGCGCTAATTTACTAGCTCTACGGTATGGGCATGTCATGGAAGTTTGGGAGAGTTATACAGAATATTTATGGAGACACAGGTTAAGATATGAAAAAATGAAGAACAATCGGGAGTCAGACAGGGTTGCACATTGAGCCCAAGCATGTTTACTTTGTCCATTGATGATATCATAGACTTCTTACCGTGCGGCATTGAATACCCCGGAAAGGTAATTAAAGTATTGATGTTCACGGACAACGGAGTCTGCAACTCTCAAACGAAAAATGGCACTATAATGGTGAGTCAGTCTTTTTTACGCAGTAGTATGACACAGTTTAGAAACTTCTGCGATACTTCTGCAAACGAATTTTTCGACTGTCATTTACTACATCCAACTACGTCATATAAACTATTATTTGTGCAACTTAGGTGAAAGGTAAGATATTCTCCACTTTATCGGACGATCCCCAATTTTTAAGGTAATAAGAAGGGATGCTTTTGGAAGCGACACGTTGACATAAAGCCAAATTATACGCTTGCTTAACAATATGGATGTTAAAAAATTATTTAAATTCTGCAGACTGGCTCTTCTCTATAGAAATAGAATTATAAATGAAAGTTTTTAAAACAAATTTCTTATATACATTTGTTAGTTGTTATTCGAAACTTGAGCTCCAATCTTATGATGAAAAATATAATTTTAATGTATTAATTTTTTTATGTTTGTCAACTAGACAGACGAAACCAATCTTAATCTAATCTAAAATTTACTCCTATGACTATTTATATTTGTATAGGGTGAGGAAAAATAACGTTTATTTTTCAAAATGTAGGAATGATCACTGAGGATGATTGGTAAAGTAATAAAAGCAAGCCTTACAGTTTAAATGTCTTTCTTTCAAAGAAAAACGTCATGTTGCTGCACTATGTACATACATTTTACAAGAAAAACCTCACTAGTTCTTAAAGAGTTTATTTTGAGCGACTTGACGGAAATTAGTGATAAGAATATTAATGTTGGAGGTTGGTTTATTCACTCAATTTGTGATTCATGAAGTTGAGCTCAATTAAGCACTTTGCTACTTTATTGGCTTGGAAAAATACAAGTTACAATTTTTTTTAAATTAAAAGGATATGTGAATAAAATGAAAAGAATTCAAATCAAGATTAAACAAATTAAAACGTACATATCTGAATTTGAAATTTCACACTCACAGCTAGTAGGGGAGGTCAATTTTATGAAACAACTAACTTCTTCTGAAAGTTATCCCTCACTTCTGTTGATATGTTTTTGATTGCGTTTTTTTTCTCATTAAACACCTGAACTTCTGCTTCCTAGACTTTGTGAATTTAGACCGAGAGCCCACAGCAATTTTTGGGTGATTGATAACAAAAAATAATTAGCATAATTAGATAGGCCTTTAGTAGTTATTTACAAATGTGAACGTCTTGCATGCTCTAGTGGGAGCAATAGTGCATAATAGTGCGTCAAATATGCAGTTTTCTGCAAAGTCTAAATAATTGTGATAACAACTTTGCCATAACTTTAAAATGTAGAGCTAAGTGCTCTGATTGCAAATATCAAGGTCCAAGACGTTTTGTAGGCGGCCTTCTTCGTGCTAGACGCACCCTATTGCTCCCACTAGAGCATGCAAGGCGTTCACATTTGTAAATAACAATAAATAATTATGCTAATTATTTTTTGTTATTAATCACACCCATAAATTGCTGTGGGCTGTTAGTCTAATTATTAAAATAAAGAAAATGTTAAAAAATTGTTGTTTTGGGTGAATTTTGTGAACTAAACATACTAAAATATACTTGAACAAAGCATTATTCAAAAAACACAAAAAAGGAAGTGTAAGAGAGAAGAAAAAATAAATTTTAACTTAAAAATAATAATATTTTATAAAACAAGAGTTTTGTTCAAAAAAATTAATTGAATCCTTCTCACTATGATGAATGATGGCTACTAAAGCATATCTTATGGAGCTCGGAATAACCAATAACTTTTGGAATAAAAAGTTCACATTTCTTCATCTTACACTTCAAAAGAACAGTGATTGTATTTTTTTTATTCAATTGACAAATACATTATCAACATCAAATATAAAATACTAGTATTATATACAATATACTCATTTAAACAATTACAGAAATCAAATATTATAATTTATATTAGTACAAATAACACACATAGCCGGTTTTACGGATGGATAACTTTTTGTTTTGAAGTTGAAGTTCTATTGAATACCTGTGAAGGTGAAGTTTGGTCGGAGTATAACTGATGATTCTTGAAGGTGCGCACGGCCTTAGACATAATAATGAATAATTGTAACATTTAACATTTCAAACTACCAATAATACATAATTACAAACGTTCAGAAAATATTCTTATTTTTTTACTTGTACATTTATAGGTTTTACAACATTGTAATTTGGATTATCTTTTTTATGAAAGTATTTCATTACAAACAAAAAATTGAAGTTCGTTTGTAAAAGGAACTTGCTTCAGGGTAGAATATTCTATAGTTTTATTATACCTTTTATACATCTGTGATTACAATTTGTTTTTAATTGAAAATCGGTACAAAATATTGACATTTCCGGCGTTGTTAATTGGGTGATTCTACAAACAATGGAATAAAATGATACAAATTTCGGCACGACATTTTTGGATTCCAAAAGTCGTAAGTGTTGTTCTAGATGATCATTAGAATGTCCCTTTGCGTTGTTGAAAGCGGCCAGTTAAAAAAATAAAAAATGACGATTTTAAGGATATTTTTTGAAAAAGGATGTTCAGGGTACCGAGTTTTTTTAAGGGAACTGAATAAATCTTTATTTTTTTTTTTTCTTATTTTCTCTTGGGTACACATTGAAATATAGAAATTAAATTTAATTATTCTTCATAAACATAAAAATTCATGGTAAATAAATATTATTTAGCATTTTATTAAGAGAATATAATATATTAAAATTAAATATTTTTTTTTTCTAAGAATCAATTTAAAATAAATTATATTCTTTTTAAAAATTTTGAAAATATTTCGCAATGAAGTGCGAAGTTCAATATAACTAAAAATTTCTCAGGTTTCTGAATAAAATATCATTTACTCATTTATTAACCAGGGGACTGAGGCCAGGGGACTGAGGTTTTTCATGGTTTTTGCGCAAAAAAGGTATTAAGGTTTTACTTTAAAAAATAAAAATATATATATAATATTACAGTTTTATTAAACCTATACTATACTTCTAACAAATATGACTTCTTACATACAAATTTGTTTTGTAAAACCTCACCAGAGGACTGATAATCTAAAAGGACAATCCACGACTTCTTGCACAGTCTTTTTCACAATACTAACATAAGAAACAGAATCGATTTGCACCACAATTTTATTGTAAGGAGATTTGGTACTTCAAATTGCCAGTGCTGAAAATTCGATCGATATCCTAGTTATTGATTTTTTCGACTGTTTCAATATGCCAGGGGACTGATACAAAAAGCGGGGGACAAAGTTCAATTAAGTTTTTTTGTAATAAAATAAATTACTAAAAAATATTTATCTATTTCGTAGAAAAGGTGTTATTTTACGTAACTTTGGTGCAATTCATCTAAGTATGAGACCTGAAATAAGAGAACGGTAATAATTTTTCTTTGCGAAAACGCACTGGGGACACGTCATGGGACTGAGAATCAGACACTTTGAAGAATTTTTTGAGCAAGATAAAATAAGGTCAACCTAATAATATTGTTAGGCCAGGTAGATATCAACAAGATTTAATTTTATAAAAAAAATCAGATTAAATAATTGAACGGATTTTAAAATATTTCCATCGTTTGTAGAATCACCCAATTATTTGTTTTATAAAATTAAAAGAATGCTCGAATATTTAAAATAGTATTTGTCAGTTTATCTTTCTGAGAGCTCGCAAATTTTGATCCGCTTAAAATTGAGCAAGAGCGTCCAAAATTTTTTCAGTTGATACATATGAACATCCGAGAATCTCAAAAATATAAACTTAACAAATTATATTCGAAATAAAGGTATATCAATCACGTTTTAATATGAATATTTTAGCGAGAATCTCAAAAATATAAACTTAACAAATTATATTCGAAATAAAGGTATATCAATCACGTTTTAATATGAATATTTTAGTGATACTAAACTACAAATAAGAAAAAAGAATATTAACTTTTTTTTCGGCTCTAGAAGCTCTAAAAATATATATATATTTTTTTTTTGTAAAATTATTAATTTTTGTATTAAACTTAAAAATAAAATATTTTATTTTAATAGAAAACACATCGAGAAGATGAAAAATCATCGTACCCAGTCAATTCTGGATGTATGTATATGTATATATTAATAAAGAATAACTATTCATATGTAAAATATTATTATTATCCTATTATAGGTACTGTTTTAAAAAAATTCAAAAATATTGAATCAAAGTCAAGTACATATAATAAATCTAATATTTTCACAGATTCTTTTCACACAATTAAATTGTAATACTGTTTTATAAACTCTTTTTTTATTACATATAACATATAATATCTGTAATATTTAGTATAACTTTTGTATAATAAATTTTGGGACACAGTAAAAAAATAAATACTTTACATTTACCAAATCTAAAACATCACAGCTTACTCTTATTTTAAAATACTCTGAAACCACAATTTCCTTTCTTTAAAATACAACTTTTTGTAAATAAAATATTTTTTTTTAAATGCTTATTTTCTCAGTTATTTCAAAAAATGAGGGAATAATGATTTTATAAAATACATACTTCTTATATAACACGTTTATTAAAATTAAAAATAATTGATAGATTCAAACATCGATGTCATACGAACATTGATTGAATAAATAACATTTAATAACATTTAAAAACATTTAATTATATATGTATATGTATATTATAAGCAGCAAATTCTGAGTTCGAAAATACTGTTCTTAATTTATTACTTTGCAAAATCCTATTCAAATTTTTTTTCATTTTTGAAACTTTTGCTTAATATTAAATTACTTAAAACAAATATAAATAGATATGTAAATAACTTAAAGGTTAGGAAAATAATGTACGTTCGTAAATGTGCTAATGACCAATAAGTAGACAAACATTTGAAATATACCGAATAAATTAAAACACCGTTGGTTTCTGAGAAAAAGACACCACACATTGCACAATAGAGCTAAAGTTCAAACTACACTTAAGCCCCATAATTATTCATTCATTCAACATTGCATAACATAACCTATACAAACGGGCTTAGCAAATTATTATATTTAGAAAGTGTCTCCAGCGTAAATTAAAAAATCAGACCAGATGGATTTAAATAAATAAAATTGGTGGAGCACCGGCTCATAGGGAACCAGTACCTGGTGACTTACAACTCTCAACCTTTCCTGTGTGTGTTACCAGGGATGAAGGGGACCAAACATTTTCTGCCGAGTCTGAACAGCTAAGATGAGCACCCTTTTCATGACAAAAAAAAACTTTTTCACTTCCTCGCAAGGGGCAGTACACCCATGAAAACATTTTTGCAGCGGCTGGGTATCGCGTAAAAATTAATTGAAAAAAAAATAAAATGCACGACTGGATCGCACGAACTTGCTCTTATGTAAAAGTACTTTGGAATTTAAGATACATTTTATAAATATAAAACATGGATTTAATGAGATAATAATGTTCAAATGCATAAAATTGCCGTCTGGTTTACGGAAAAGTATGAATTTATGCAAATAAACCTTTAAAAATTGTTTTATTATTAAATAAATTTTTTATATAAGAAATTTCTCTAAAATTTTTCAAGAAAAAAATGTGGGATGCGAATTTTAAGTATTTATTAATATTGGTTTTAGGAAATAATTTCAAAAAATAATCGTTCATAAGTTTTGAAGATATTGATTTAAAAATTTTTTTTTTTTTAAAACCCAATAAATATTTTTTCGAATATTTTTATATACAATATTATTTTTAACTTAAGGGGACTCCTGCTAAAAATTTTGGGTTAAACTCCTTAGAGCCGTTAATGAGAAAGTCGAAAATCAACAAAACGGGTCTAGGTATGGCAGGTACCCCTAATAACATTTTTCCCCAAAATTTTTTTTGACCAAAATGTAGTCCATGTCCATAATATCACACTTAATTTTTTTTATCAAAATCGTTAGAGCCGTTTTCGAGATAAATAAGATTTTGCATTACGGGTGTATGGGGGGTACCCTTAGTTTTGGAGCTAAAAAAAAAATTTCAATTTTTCCTCTAGGGAATCACCGAAGACCCTTAACTACCAAGTTTGAAGAAAATTCCTCCGCTAGTTTAGGCTGTAGTACGAGGTACAGACATACAGACAGACAGACGGAATTGTCGGACCCACTTTTTTCGTCTTCGCTATCATCGTAATGTCAACTTTGATCAAAATCTCGAGTTCGATTTTTTTTCCAAATGCAGAACTTGCCCTATAGTACCTATATCGCAAGTAAAAATTATCAAAATTCTAGGCGCCGTTTTCGAGAAAAATACGATTTTTGAAAACCTTTGTATGGTGGGTACCTTTATTTTTAGGTAAAATAAATTTTTTTCTTACTTATTGTAGACTGTATTGAGAAACTTTTATTTACCAAGTTTTAAAAAAATCTGGCATAGGGTTTTCGAAATACATACATAGAATTTTGAAAAAAAAAATTGAAATTTTTTTTAAAAATCAAAGAAAAAATTTGAAAATTTTATATAAACAATACTATTCAAAAAACAAAAAAAAATGGTTCCATGGGGGTACCAAAAATAACCATTTTCGGAAAATTTTTTCAACCATTACCTAGCTTTAAATTAATTAAATTTTTCTGTATTTTTATTTCTTAAATCTGTCCAACAGTTTTTGAGGAAAAATATTTATAACATTTCGAAAAAAAATTCGTATGGCAGGTACCGTTATTTTTGGTCTTTAAAAAAAAAAAAGAAAAAAACACGTGTGGGGGAAAAAATTAAAAATGATATCTACCAAGTTTAAAGAAAATCGGCCGAGCCTTTAGGCTATAGTCGAACAGACAGAATTGCGAGACCCAATTTTTTAGTCTTCCCTATCATCATAATGTCAACTTTGATCAAAACCTCGAGTTCGATTTTTTTTTTCGAATGCAGAACTTGACCTATAGTATCTACAGTGCTGGACAAAACTAAAGCATTAAAAAATATTAAATTGGAAACATACGAATAAAAAGTGAAAACACTGGTGATACTTTTATAATTTTAATTTTTTCTTAATCACAACAATTTATTCTATATTTTACAGCTTTTAATCTTATTTTAAATCTTAACATACATATTTCTAAAAAATAAAAATACGAGTAGTTCAAAACACATTAAAAAGTAGCTGGACAAAACTAAAGCACATGTACCTTATTTCTGTTTACAGTTATCGAATTTTACCGCTTACTTCTTAAATGCTACTACCTTCACTTGTTATTTTGTCAAGCATGTTCTAAGCAAAACAAAAAAAAAAGTTAATCGCGAATCTTTGATGGTGTTAACGAATGGCGCGTAATAAATATTCCAATACATTAGGCAAAAAAATAGTGTCCGACTTTCAAAGCGGTGAATCAAATTCATTTATTGGCAATAAATATGGTATAAGCCATACGGTTATTTCGAAAAAACGTGTCGCATTGCGATAAAAGAATAATGAGGTTAATCAAAAAGGACCCTTATATTACCTCTAAAAAAAAAAAAAAAAAAGAACTGGACTTATAAATCTCTTGCAGAACGATCCAGCGAAGAGCGGTTGACAGAGGCTGGTCGGCTCGTCGTGCTGTAAAAAAGCCATTTATTTCCCTCAAAAATAGACGTGCAAGAATAGAATTTCCAAAACGCACCTTAGCTGGACTAGGGAAAAATGGAAGACGGTTCTATTCTCAGATGAACCTAAATTTAATTTAAAAGGATCGGGCGGATTTCGTACGGTACGAAGCTCGAAAGGTGAACGTCTCAATCCTCGATTCACCAGGGCAACTGTAAATCACTGTGGGGGAAACATTATTGTCTGGGAATGCTTTTCCAGTCAAGGGATCGGGCCAATTCTTAAGATAAGTGGTATAATGAATCGTTTCATGTACCAGGAAAGCCTTCAAAACGTCATGCTTCTGTATGCGGAGGAGAATATGCCGTTGCGATGGATCTTCCAACATGACAACGATCCGAAACATACCGCTAAATTGGTGAAAGATTGGCTTAATGAAGGTTATATTACGGTTATAAAGTGGCCAGCGCAATCCCCTGATCTCAACCCCACAGAGAAGCTATGGAAAATTGTAGATCAGAGGATTGATCGAACAAAATGTAACAATTTTGACTCGCTACTTGACAACAAGTACAAACTGCCTGGGGAAACATTCCCATAATACAAATAATTGACAATCTCATTGCATCCATGCCTCGTCGATGTGATGTAATCATCAAAAATCATGTTTACGCCACCAAATACTAACATTGAAACTTTTTTTATATATATTTTGTATATGAAATCAAAAATGTGCTTTAGTTTTGTCCAGCTACTTTTTAATAAGTTGTGAACTATTTTTATTTTTATTTTTTTAGAAATATGTTTAGATAAAAAATCAAATTAAATTCTGTAAAATATAGAATAATTTGTTGTGATTAAGAAAAAATAAAAATTATAAAAGTATCAAGAGTGTTTTCACTTTTTATTCGTATGTTTCCAATGTGATATTTTTTAGTGCTTTAGTTTTTCCAACACTGTATATAAAAACATGAAACATGTAGTTTCATAAGCAAATATGAATTTAGAAGAAGAAAAATTTTAAATCGTTTTAGTAGTTAAAAAAAACTACGTTTTAAAAATACAATTTTTGCTTAAATGTTTACGATAAAATTTCGGTAAACCACTTTTCAGTTATTGATATTGTTCAAATAAAAATCTCTGAAAAATAGCATTGAAAAGATTAAGAAATTTCGAATTTAAGAAAAAAAAATATTTTTTTTATTAAATTTGAAAAAAAAAAAAAATATTTTGATATGGTTTTTAAGCTGTTGTAATTTTTTTTTTATTTTACTCCGTTATGCCGAAAGTCAAAAATAAAAAAAAATGATTTTATAACTACTTACTGTCTTAATTTAAAATTAACTTTTGTTGATTGAAAAAAATGAAACATACTCGTAATTCTTGTAGGCGTTTTTCGAGAAAAATAAAATTTTTCGAAAACGGTCTTTTAGCATTTGTATAGAAGGTACCGTTATTTTTGTATAAAAGAAACATTTTTTCCTTCATCTTTTACAAAGTGTTAAAAAACGGCCTGGTGTCAGTTTTCAAAATCCAATCGAGTTATTTTGGAAATGGTTGAAAATTTGAATACGCAATGATATTAAATTTTGAATACGCAATGACATTAAATTTTGAGCTTTTGCATACAAAAACTGATCAAAATCATTGTACAACTTTTGAATAGATCGAAAACAAGAAAACTGTTATATGGTAGGAATCGACTATTAAGAGCCATTTTTCGCAAATTTTCCAACAATAAGCTAGCTATTACTATAAGAAATATATTTTACATTTTGTATAAGCCTCTGTAAAACAGTTTTCAGAAAAAAAGTATTTTATTTAATCTCGAAAAAATATTTATGACAGATATCGTTATTTTTGGTCTGAAAAAGAAAAAACTTATCGAAGGAACCACTAAAAAATCAGTATCTACCGAGTTTGACGCATTCGTTAAGCTGAATTTGAACAGATAGAATTGCGAGAACCACTTTATTCTAACAAATCACGAACACATTAAATGAAATTTCTTACAAATTTTTACATTTTTTTGCCTATACCCTTTAAGATAAAAAAATTTTGACAAACTTAGTGAAAAAATGTGAAAAACTTCAATTAAACAAACAGCCATATTAATTAAGAGCAGCCTAAGCCTGATATAGCAAAAATTTATCCTAATCACTTTAAAAAAAAAAAAAATAAAACCATAAAACTAAAACTTACCTTTTTTATAAATTCTAAATAAATTTTCAATCTTCAAGAATACATAAATAAAACCAAGTCACATTTTATGTGCCTTGGTTGTTAAATACATTACATAATTATATAATCTTCTCAACAGAAAAGCGGATTTGACAAACTAAACTAAAAACTAACTTAGATATGTACGTAAATATTTATAGAATATTTTGAACAAAACAATAAACACAACAACATTTAATGTTAGAAAATGATAAAATTTTCTTTTCTAGTTGTTAAAACTTTACTTAATTCAACTCCAACCACCACTTAAAAATTTGTACTAATTTTCCAAGGCTTCTAAAACTAAGTTGTGATTTTATAAACTTATTTACTATACAATATTACAGAAAAAAATTGTGCATTAAAAAAAATTATTTGTGTTTATATTCTTAAAAAATCTTCAATTCCTTGCTTATAGCTCTGGGAAGAAAGTTTTTTTTATTTATATACTTAATACATGAAATTAGTATCACAATTATTTAAAACTAAGATTTCGATAAATAAAGCTTGAGCTTTATACATATATCGATAAAATAAATCACAAAAGTTGTCATTTAATAAAATTTATTTCCTTCCAACTTAACTTGCGGTTCAAATTATGTTTTTCAAATCAACAAAGAGATTCCTTTTGATATTTCAACAACAAAATTAGCAAGCAATTTAATTGTGTAAAACGGAAAGCAAAGTAGAAAATTAAATGTATTTTCCAACAATATGGATTTACCGCTTTAAAAAAAATAAGTGATGCAATTTGTATGACTTATTCAACTTCATCGTGAGAAAATGAAGTCACTCTTCAATCGCTTTCGAAAGTCATTCTAGTCATTTATTGTAAAATCATCAAATATCCAACCCAGTAGTCATCTAGATTTTAACCGCACAGTATGCCTTTTCATCAAAAACAACACCATGTTTCAGCTTCCTTTGTTAGAAGATCTTTGAAAAGATATATTTCGATATATCGTCGCTGTAGATCGAATACCTCGTAACCCAGAAAAAACCGATTTTTAGGTAATGATGCAATTATATTGTGAAAAAAATTCCGGATCTAATGAAAAATTTCCTGTGAACCTAAAAACTATAATTGCAGAGCCACGCGAATAATTAACAACACGTCTCTCATTGATTTGATAATAAGTTTTTTGTCTCTCCTGAAAAATCGACTTTTCTGGGTTACGAGGTATTCGATCTACACCGACGATATGTATTTGATTAGTAAAATAAGGACCTCATTATGAATAGCGAATCGATTAAAGTCGAATGATTTATCAAATTTTTCTTACCCTGGTATTATGGTTAGCGAGCTGCGTTCGGCCGAATACCGAATATTAAATGGAGAATAAATTAAAAAGATTTATTATCTTCCAAAAAATGTTGTATTTTTATTAAATTTTTTTATTTTAGTATTTAAAATCTACTAATGGTAAGTTGTGGTGAATAGAAACAGCTTTTTCAGCATTCGTTGGTAGCCTGCGTTTTATGTAACGTCTATATTCGAAATCAATTACAGCTTCTGCAAATAACCTCTCACTAATACACTAGTACCAGGAGACGAGAGGTAGATTTCAGCAAATGTTGTCAAATTGGGAAACAGTTTTGTATTTGCTGACCACCACTTGTAAGGGTCTGCCATCCGATCTTGGCGAAAAGTTCTTAAAATCACCCAAGCAATTGGCAAGTGGATTAACAGCCTGGTTCAAACTTTGCAAATCACCTACGGATTGCACCAAAGGAGACAAAGTAATACGGCATAATGGTCCTCCACCATTAGCCGTTACATTTTTTGTGCGTAGAATGTATTTTTTTTAACTTTTAGCTTGTAGTCCAGTCAAACCAAAAAAAAAAATTAAAAAATTGTAACGAAAAAAATTATGGGCCCCAATTATGATTTGCGACTATTTGGCATTATTGCGAATCGCAAAATTTTGGGGAATTGAAATCCAGCTTTCTTGGACTTAGCGAACATTTGCCTTTATCTATCAAAATACTCGTAGATCGAACTTTAAATTCTTGGTGACTTTGAATAAAAGTTTTTGGCGCAAAATTTTAAACAGTTCTCGTTTAGGGATTAAACCGGCTCTACTTAACGCAGTCGTTTAGGTTGGAGACTTCGTCTAACTTTTGCATAATTTTAAACACCTTAGACAACTCTTCTAACTGATGTGGGTTTTACAACAGAACCTAAGCGAATTTGCGTTGAACAACCCTTAATTTGACAGATACATAAGTCACAACTACAAAATCACAAAAAAAAAAGTAAAAAGAACAGACAACTTTAAACCAAATAATTTTTCGCCGAAAAAAGTACATTTTATATACTACCTCGGTACAGATTTTGATTGTTTATAAGTTATTTACATTATTTTAGATGGAAATAAAGTATAAATCGCAAATTCACAGCATAAAAACTAAATTTGTTGTTGCAAGGTGCAGATTCATTATACTCGTCTCGGCCGGCGGCGGCGCGCGTGCATACATAAGATATGTATGTGTACCTACATACATTTGTATTTACAGATTTGTTCATCGTAGAGCACTTTCGTACGATTGTTTCGAATTTATAATATTCAGTTATTCAGTCTATTTACAAAAAAACATCTTTAAAAAATCGAATAAAACATCAGTAAACATTTTTTCTTCGATTTGTTTTGTATGAAATGATCACTGTCAATATGGATAAAGTATACTTTTAAAAGATAAACTAGCTATTTGCTGCTGTTAAAGTAAGACGAGATCTTTAACGTTAAAGTATAGTTTATGCCCTTTAAAATTAACAAAAAGTCGGTTCTCGTTTTATACTCAATATTTAGAGTCGACTCCCATTCTAAAATTGATTTAGAGTAGGTTTTAAATGTTTAAAATTTTGCGCCTTTGTATTTGGGATTTGAAATTGTTAACAAATGAAATTACTAAAAATAAAGGAAGATTATTCAAAGAAATAATTTATTATGAAGCTGAAGATCGCTGCATCGAAATTTATGTTTTCATTTAGGATAGCAGATCTCGATAAGTATCAAAGATATTGGAATATTTTAAACGCCAAAATGTTGGGCGCAAATTTTCCTAGGGGCGATGTCCGTTACTTTTTTTTAAATTGTATCTCGTTATATTTTATTTTAGTGAGTTTTAAAACTTTTAAGACAAAAAAATTTTTAGGAGAGGATATAGACCGCAATAATTTTTTTAGAAATAAAATAAATATGACCCAATGTAGAATATACGTTTCTCTAGGGGCGATGTTTCTCCTTTTTTTTATTTTTTTTATTAAGCTTATTTAACCATGATTTAACCATGAAATTAAAAAAAAAAAACAAAAAGTTTGGACCCTTATAACTTGGGATTGACTAATCCTAGGTAAAAAATCGGTACATGAAAAAATTAGAATTTCCAAACTCTAGGGGCGATATTTTTTCTTTTTTTTATTTTTTTGTCTATTAAAGTTTTTTAAACATGAAAGTTAAAAAAAAAAAAAAAGTTAAAAAAAAAAAAGTTAAAAAATTAGAATTTCCAAACTCTAGGTGCGATGTTTTTTCTTTTTTTTTTATTTTTCTCTTTATTAAATTTTTTTAAACATGAAAGTTATAAAAAAAAAAGTTTAGACCCTTATAACTTTGGATCAACTAACCGTAGGTATAAGAACGGTACATGACAAAATTAGAATTTCCAAACTCTAGGTGCGATGTTTTTTCTTTTTTTTTCTTTTTTTCTTTATTAAATTTTTTTAAACATGAAAGTTATAAAAAAAAAAGTTTAGACCCTTTAACTTTGGATCAACTAACCGTATGTATAAGAACGGTACATGAAAAAATTAGAATTTCCAAACTCTAAGGGCGATGTCTTTTCTTTTCTTTTATTTCATGTTCTTGAGTCATTTGTGTTCTAGCAAACTTGGTGCCAGTGCCATACTTGTAAACGGTGGGCAGAATTTGGATGTCTGAACTACTTGAAAAAAACTGAGGAAGAGTTACAAAATGTATATTTTCTCTTCAGTTGTGACTGTTGTTCTAGATGGCTGGCATTACAAGAGGAATAAAACTGGAATCATCGTTAGAACTAAACCTAGTATAATTTTGTTTTAGCTAAACTAATAGCTCAACACCATCCTTTTTTGGTTTAGCTAAACTAAAAGCAATAAATATTTTTCAATTCAAATTTGTTAAACATATCTCATAATATCTATCTAATTATTATAATAGTTATTCTATAAGGTATATTCATTCTGGAATTTTCTTTTTCTTTGTCTTTGCTGAAATTTTGTTTTTGTTTGTATAACAAATAATCTTTTCTTTATATAATTCCAATTTTGTATAATTACTCGTATTATCAGAATTATTAAAGCTTGAATCGAAAAAATAAAAATTCATATGAAGTAAATATTATAATTTTGATAATATACAATTATTAATATAATGCAATAAAAAATATAAAAATATTACAAATAACCAACATCTTAACTAACTAACACAAAAAAACAAAAAGAAAAAACATCGCCTTTAGAGTTTGAAAATTCTAATTTTTTCGTGTACCGTTCTTATACCTACGATTAGTTGATCCAAAGTTATAAGGGTCTAAACTTTTTTTTTTTATAACTTTTCATGTTTAAAAAAATTTAAGAAACAAAAAAATAAAAAAACATCGCACCTAGAGTTTGGAAATTCTATTTTTTTCATGTACCGTTCTTATACCTACGGTTAGTTGATCCAAAGTTATAAGGGTCTAAACTTTTTTTTTTTTAACTTTCATGTTTAAAAAACTTTAATAGACAAAAAAATAAAAAAAAGAAAAAACATCGCCCCTAGAGTTTGGAAATTCTAATTTTTTCATGTACCGATTTTTTACCTACGATTAGTCAATCCAAAGTTATAAGGGTCCAAACTTTTTGTTTTTTTTTGTTAATTTCATGGTTAAATCATGGTTAAATAAGCTTAATAAAAAAAAAATAAAAAAAAGGAGAAACATCGCCCCTAGAGAAACGTATATTCGACATTGGGTCATATTTATTTTATTTCTAAAAAAATTATTGCGGTCTATATCCTCTCCTAAAAATTTTTTTGTCTTAAAAGTTTTAAAACTCACTAAAATAAAATATAACGAGATACAATTTAAAAAAAGTAACGGACATCGCCCCTAGGAAAATTTGAGCCCAACATTTTGGCGTTTAAAATATTCCAATATCTTTGATACTTATCGAGATCTGCTATCCTAAATGAAAACATAAATTTCGATGCAGCGATCTTCAGCTTCATAATTTATTGATAGAGTTAACAAAAAAAACATTTATTATCATAAAGGGAATGAACAAAAGTACATTTTCAAAGTTGAGCTTATGGAAGCAAATCGCGACGTGGCCAAAAGTGTGGGATCGTTTGGATCTTCAAAAAAACAAAAATATATATATAGGGATTGCTTTGCTATTGACCTAACTCTTTGGGACCACCTCACAGCGAAGGAAATCAGTGGCATAAAGTAAATAAACATTTATTAAAAATATCTTCAAATGACTAACAAGAAACACAAGAGGACCTTATGGGCAGTTTTCTTTGTCTCCTTTGGAACAGGCTGTGGCACTCAGTCTTTTGTCTTTAATAGGCTGTGAAACCTTCGGGCAATAAAGGGTGGGCCATCTAGTGATTTCTTTTTAAATCATAGGCTATTTTGACACTAACAGCGGTTTCTCGCTCAAAATCTTGACAGGAAGTCAGTATCATATTAATATCTACGCTTGAAGAACATTGGAAAACTTGTTTGCAAAGTGTGTGCGGTGTAGCCCAAACAGTACTTTTTTTGAAAAGAAGTTTTGGCCGAAATGAAGCACACACCGCGCCTGCTGTACACAAGTTTGTGCAAAAAGTTCGTGAGACTGGTATGCTAGTGGACAAGACTCGCAGTCCCCGTCGTCGTACGGTACGCACAGACGAGAATGTGGCTGCTGTAGCCGAGAGTGTGAGACTGAATTCACGAACATCAATCCGCCATCGATATCAACAGCTCAACACTTCACGCACTGAGGAGAATTCTGCACAAAGATCTTGGATTATTGGCTTACAAGGTCCATAGCAATTGAAGGCGCAGGACCATCCGCTTCGTTATCGCTTTTCCGTTTGGGCCTTAGAGCAGCTTGAATTAGATAACGATTTTGGGCGCAAAATCATCTTTTCTGACGAGCCGCATTTTCATCTCGGTGGCTACGTTAACAAACAAAATTGCGGAAAACAAGCACGTTATTGTCCAGAAGCCAATACATCCACATAGAGTGACAGTTTGGTGCGGATTGTGGAGTGGTGGCATCCTTCGGCCATTTTTCTTCGAAAATGAGGCTGGGAAGAACGTTTTGGTCAACTATGGGCGTTACAGAGCCATGTTAACCGACTTTTTTTTTACTGAAATTGAAGATAAGAATTTGACCGACCTCTGGTTGCTGCAGGATTGCGGGCCATGCCACAATCGATTTTTTTCGCACATCCTAAATCGTGTTATCAGCAGTCTTGGCGATATAAATTAGCCGCCTCGGAGCTTCGATTTGACCCTTTTCGTGGGGAACACTGAAGGACCGATGTCGACAAGCAATCCGTGAGCTACCTCCCGAAACCATAAACAAGATCTTGAAAATTTGAGTGACAGAATACGCTACTGCGAAGCCATTTGAGCCAGCGACTTGAACAACGTTGTGTTCCATAATTAATGGGAATGTGTGCTCTTACTAAAAATTTTGTTAATTTCATTGCGTTTTCAAAAAGAAAGTTGTATTTGACCCCCTTTATTGCAAATTGTTCCCAAATCTATTTCTTCTTTTTTTTTGTTGAACCTTAGTTATATAATTGGATCTCACAATTTAAGCGGTTAGATATTAAGCGAACATTCCCTATTTGTAAACCCACGCTAAACAAATTCGCTAAGGTTTTGACATTTGGAGCGAACATAATTAAAGCTAGTGGCTATTCATATTAAGAATCCATCTAATTGGATTTGGTGCTCCTGGATTTATTATTTAATTCTTTGAATAACCATTTAAAAAGTGGTCAGTCAGATGATAAAGCTACTCATCATAACCTCGATCGAAACTAAGGGCCCTTTGGGGTTTTGGTAAATATTAAGTTTATCTCTTTGTTGCTGAAAACCATAATTCAATACTTTCAGTACTTAGAAGAAAACAATTTTAAAAACAAAATAAATAAACAATAGGGGAGATATTTCATTAACCGACCCAATAATAAATGTTTGTATTATTTTGTTTTTCTTGTTGGGTTTTGCTTTGTGCTAACGCATACGCATACATAAATATTATATACCTTAAATTTTGTGTTAATAAAAAAATTATTCAATTTTAAATTACCCATTGAATGATCGAGGTGATAGAAAAAAAATCTTTCATATTTTTGTATCAACTAATGTTAAATTGAATAATAATAATAAAAAAAGGTAATCTTTGTCAGCTTTTAAATATTGAATTATTTTCTTTGTTTTTTTTTTTTTTTTGTTTTTTTTAAATATTTGTATTGTTCTTTTCAAATCCGAATAGTAAAAATTTGTTTCTTAATTGCACCACAATTTCAAAAGAAATCACATCTTCTAATTTGAGTTTGTACGACGTTAAATTATTATCTTTATGTCATGTGTAAGATTTTTAAGAAATTAAGTTGAATTAGTTTTCTTAATTATTTAAATTTTTAAACTTTCTGTCTGTTGGATGTTGTAAGACGTAGGATGTTGTAAGACGTAGGATGTTGCATTGAAGTCATAATGTTGATTGTAGAAATATGTTGATTGTTGATCTTCCTTTAGTTTTGTTGATTGATGATTGTTCAAATAATGTTTTTTTTTTATTTTATTTTTATATTTAAAAGCAAAATTAAAAAAAAAAAATAATGTGATGCACTTTCAAGAAAATCTTTAAGTTAATTTAATTTTACGTGTTAATTTGAAAAAGAAGTTAAGAAAAAATATTTGAATAAAAAATACTAACGAAAACTTTGACAATGGTTGTGGGAGAAATTCAAGATAATAAACAACCATATTATTTATATATTTGTATTTGACTTTCAATAAGGGTCTTATTTTTGTTGGCAGATTTTACCCTAATGTTCTTTAAAGTAATTGATTTTTTACTTTTACTTTGGTTTAGAATTGTATTTACGTTTTTTCCCGGCCGGCGGGCTTGTTTTGGTAGTTTCACTTACGTTGAAAGCGTAATAGTCGTTTTGAGGTTCTTCCTTCTTTCTCTGGTTGGCCCGATTGGAACTTCGGGTGACTCTGTTCGATGGTAATGGGGGAGTTGCAATCTTGCGTGGACGACCTCGTTTTTTTGGTAGTGTCGTTGTTGGTTGTTGCTGGACTGGCTGCTGTTGAGGGATTGGTGAAGAGTTTGAATGATATCTGCGCATTTGCTGCAACTCCTGTTGCTGTTTGTGCTCTTGCTGCCTTTGGGCAGAATTAGAACGCATCTGAGGTAGTTCCGTGTTATATGTTACTATCATTTCGGCAACAAGCTCTTTGCATGCCGGACATAGTCCACATTTTGGAATGATCGATCGGCGAGAAGTATGTTCACTACATTGATGTGATCCAGACATTGAATGATTCTTAAGCATTTGCATGTTTTCGGTCTGCTGAAAGCATCCCGATTGGTTGCAAAAGAGAGACTTCCCGGCTTGATAATTAAATTGACGATTGTGCAGAAAATTATTCAAATAAGTTTGATTCAGATCGTAGTTTTGTAAATTCAGTAAACTGTGTATGTCAAAATCTTTGGTTACATGTTCGGGAGTTGGGGTTGGTGGTGGTCTTTGGTTGTACAAGCAACTTTGAGGATTGCATAGTGTCTGAGTAATTTGAATAGGATGTGTATGGCCGGTGTAGTCCATGTTTACATTTGCCAAGTTAACTGCTTGGGTGCCAGAATATATATTATTTGTACTGCCACTTGGCCCAGAATCAATTCGAATAGTAGTGGTCGGATATGCAGAAGGTTTGTTGGCACTATTTGTTCCCATATATGGATTTTGCATAGGATAACCAATGTTAATAGTTTGCACCGTTGGAATTTGTGGTGTAGGTTGTAGTGGCAGTGGTGTTGGTCGCACTTGCGGTACTTGTACAAGTTTTTGTTGCAACTCTGGAGGGCGGAACTGTGTCTGCTGATGAGCGACAATCGGTTGGAATTCCCGCATAACCTCTGAATACTTTGGTGGGGCAGCAGAAGGATATTGTCTCTTGTTATTGAAGCTGAGTTCTTTTGATATATCTTTGTATTCGTCCTCTTCAAAATGTGCAATACTCAACATTGGCTCAGAGGGATATGAAATTTCTTTCTGGTCCATATCTGAAAGAGTGCTGGTCTTAACTAAAGCACTAGGTAAAGCCAGCGTTGCAGGTTGTTTTGATTTTGGTAAAATTTTCAAATTAAGAACTCCATCTAGATCCATTGTTTCGTTGCAATCATCCTCTTCTTTGTACTGAATGTTTTCTTCGCTGTACTCAGAGAGTTTGCGACGTTTTTTCAATGGCAACGGAATGTGTCCGGCTTCACTAAGTATTCTTTTAGCATTGCTTGGTGAAAACGCTCGGAACAATTCGAACTCATCTACCGAATCGGATCGTTGCATGGGCGTTAGTAATTTGTCAATTTGTTCAAGCAAAGATAGAGAACAATCTGAGTCGCCAGGACTCAACATGGAGGTTCGTTTTTTGCAAAACTCATTACGAACATCAATTTCTATAGGATTTTCGAGTGTCGATTTTTGCCCATGACTTAACATTGGGTTTTTAGTTATGCGAAACTCATTTGGAACTTCAAATTCTAATGGAGTTTCATCCCTATTTTCGCCCGGACTTGGAATAAGAGTTCTTTCTTTATTTAGAAAATCAATCGATACGATTTCTATTGGATTTTCAACACTGGTCTCACTCTGGCCTGAGGAAGAACTTTTTTCATTTTCTGGTAATGCAATTGCTACTTCATTTTCAAATGTTTTTTCGTCTAGGATTACCATTGGAGATTGTGTGTTGACAAACTCAATTTCAACTTTAGTTTCGAGTGGAATTTCAATGCTTTTTGGTACAGGGCTAGGAACAAAAGGTCTTGTTTTAGGATTATTTTTTTGAACATCGGTTTTTGGAGTTTCGGTTCTCTTTTCCTCCAAAACTTCGATGCTTGCTGTTGCTCTGATAGTTAAAGGTGTTTTTCTTTTGTGGATTTTTCTTTTTAAATCGCTTTGTTTTGGAGGTTCGTTTTTCTTTTCGTTTAGCGTTTTCATTGAGATTATATCCTCTTTTGGGATCTCAGCTGTAACTGTAGTTTCAACTCTTTTTTCGCCCTGAATTACTAAAGGTGATTCTTTGTTCGGAGACTCAATTGGAGCTTCAGTCTCGACTTTAGATTCTATTGAAATCTCGATTGGATTTTCGATTCTCTTCTGTGTAGGGCTTAGAATTGGACTGTTTCTGTTTAGGATATCAGGTAGAACCTCACTTTCAATGGGAGTTTCAATTTTCTTTTCGTGCAAATTTAGCACGTTAGGAATTAAAATTGAAAATTTAGTTGTGTTTGGTGTTTGAATCTTTTCTGTGAGATTGTTCTCATTTGTCAACTCATTTGTAACCTCAGATTTCTTTGAAGCTTCTACATTTTTGTCTTGAGATATCAGCACCTCAGCTATTTCATTTGGTGGGAAATCAGTCGATATTCCAAGTTCCGCAATAACTTCATTTAATAAAAGATTCTCTTCTAGTGATTCTGAATCTGTTGATATCGCGGCTTGAATTGGTTTTTCAGAGGTTAGTGGTAGTTTGAGTGTTGTACACATATCTGATAATTTTGATCCTTCAGGTGTTTCGGGTATTGCAGGTGTTTCAAGTGTTTTTAGATCATCTGAAGTCTCAATTATCGGTTTTGTTGTTGGAAATCCGATGCCATTGGCTAAAATTTCAGCAGCTGCCAATACATCATCTGTACGATTGTCATCATTAGGAACAACAATTTGCCTTTCGAAATCTGATATAGAAAAACTACTAGTGTAAGGGGAAAGAAGATTTGCATCATCAATACAATTACTTGTAGCAATGTTTTTATCCATCTCTGAGATGATTTTATCAACACAATGGGGTTTACATTGTTTTTCAATTTCATTTTCATTATCATTTTCAATAATTGTTTTTTTATTATTTAGATTTGGGTGGCGCAATGAAATATTTTCCCTACTACTGCTATTTGGTAACTGTTTTTCATTAATTTTTTTATTATTATCATTAAAAACTGACAAATTATTATTTATTATAGAAGAAATATTATTATTCTTAGATAATGAATCAAAATTTTGCATACCTTTTTCTTGGGCTGATTTTAATGCTGCAGTGGTGGGTGATGATTCTGTTGTTGTTATACGATTTTTAATTAAGTGATTTGATTTGGAAATTTTATTTGATTCGGATATATTAGTTGTTGATTTTATTGTTGCAGATGTTTTAGTTGTTGTTGATGTTGTCATTGTTGATGGTGGTGAGAAAATTTTCGATGCAAAATGTTGCTTGTTGGAACTGACTTTGTTGATTGTTGAACTAATAGCGTTGATTGCAGATGATTTTTGTTGAGATGATGTTGAGTTGCGGCTTTCGATTTCTCGAACCTGTGGTCTTTCTGCAAACCAAACACTTTTGGCCTTTGAAAGATTTTTCTATGGAAAATAGTAAGAAAACAAAACATAGAATTAATTAGAAAGAATTGAATTACATATGGTTATATGAAAATAAAAAAAAGGGGATATATTTTTATTTTGAAACTCAGTGACCGCATTCATACATACATATGTATGTACATAATGATCTTTCCTATTTACTGGCTTATAATTTCAGTGCGAAAAAAGAAAGAATTCAAATGAACATTAACATTCTTGTGGCTTCTAGTAAAAATGAGTAGCTTAAACCTCGACTTAGAAATGCACCGTTTTCAGAATCCGGACATATATTGTAGGACTTACCCCCAGTTTCACAGTGAGAGTTTAAACCCCACTTTTGGTTTAAACTTCAGTTCAACAACAAATTCGGTTTCACAGTTTCATTTAATCCTTGAACAGAGTTCATTCTGTAGTTTAAGTTAAACGATACTATTCTGCCGTTTAAACCTCAGATCAACATTCCCTTCGAACGTTTGAAAATAAAATTTATTTTCATATTTTATTTTGTTTTTCTGTCACAGGTCACAACTAAAATAAAGCAAACTTTCGTTGATTGTTTTTACTTTGATTCAGATAGAAAGAGAAAACAATTTACTTAAACTACGTTCAATCAACTGAAGTTTAGATTAGACTGTGAAACCGGATGAGTTGAACTTCAAATTTAAACTCCAGTTCAGGTTCAGCAGAACTTGAGTTTAAACTCTCACTGTGAAACTGGGGCTTAGGATCCGAATTCCAGTATTGGAGAAGAAAACAATCCAAAATTAACATATTAAGATAAAGCACCAAGCGAAAAAGGTATAACATCAACCTTAACTTGGCCTCAGAAAAGGTTTAAAATGTGCATTGAGTTCATGTGATTCATGGCGATTATAAGACAGGCTTATTGGCCGATTATCACATGCGTTTATAGGTAGGAGTCCATATTTGTTGGCGTCCGGATGAGGATACCATGGACATGATAAACAAATATAGCTTACTATATAGCGATAGATTACGATGAGAAAACTGAATTTCTCAAAATAACTAAGTAGGAGTGTTAATTATTTTCTTATGAAACACCAAAATGTGTAGGTATCATGATAAAATCCGTTTTTGTTTAGTGACTTTATAATGTAAAACCTAAACGAATATGCATTTTAAATTGATATAGCTAATGAACAACTCTGTGACAACTGGAAGCTGATCTTTCGATGCATTGTTTCACTTTCACAAGTAATGTTGATAAATTCTTTTTAATGACAACTGTACTTACGTCAGTGGCGTGTGAGAAGTTTTGGTTCTTGGTGTTAGAAGCAATATTTGATTTTTTGAAAGTTTTCTTTTTCGGCAATGTTTCGTCTGATCTACTGTTGCTGTCTTCTTCGCCAGTCATCGAAATTTCCACATCAAAATCGGGCACACCCTGATCAGTCGCTACTTGAAGCGAAGGAAACGACGACAATCTCCGTCCTTGCATGCTGAACACAACATTCGAGCCATGTTTGGATATTTCAACCGATTCGGGTATATTCAAGTAGTTCGGAGTAGCACCACCTGCCCCATTAGAGTTTTCGTCTTCACGCAAAGATATAACTTTGCCACTAAACAATACATTCGCGTTGTCATTGCTATCCGCGCTTGATGGCAATATTGGTGACGTAGGCCGGTTGTTGCTTTCACTTTCGCTCGGCGATAGCTTATCAACATTAGCATTTGCATCTTCCTCAGAGGAACCTGCATTATTTTTAGTGGATTTTTTTGACGATTTTCTGTGTGCTCGACGGAGATACGTTTTGAATGGTGGTTGTTGAAAGCGTCCAAGAAAATCTTCATCGCTCTCATCGCTAGAATCAAATGAAGATAACAATGTGTCGTCCATAGTAAAGGTTATGGCTTCTTTTGGAGATTGTATTTCCTGTAGAATAGTCCTTAAAGGCTGGTCATTGATAGTTTTGTTTATTGTTTGATTAACACTTGAATTTCGTACTTCTTGTTCCACTACCACTACTGGAACTTCGGTTGGCATAGCTTTCTCATTTGCGATTGGGCTCTTTTGCATTTCCTGCATGTCTTCTGAAGTATATTTAGTTCTTTCTTCAATCACGGGGCGTTTATGTACAGATGAAGCCTCACTTAAAATTTGTTGCTCTTCAGTAGCTGCACCTGCATTTGTTGAATTTGATTTTTCACTTGTTTCAGCGGCCTTCGACAAAATTAGATTTTTGATTGGAACTACAACCGTCTCAACCCCAGCTGTTTTTTCACTAGATACAGCTGTCTTCGACGAAGTTGAATTTTGACTGACTGACGCTACTTTAGGTACAGTATTTTGCTCAACGGGTTGAACTATACTTGAAGTATTAGCTGCACCTGATTTAGATGAAGTTGGTTTGTCAGAGACTCCAGCTGCGGCTGTTTTAGATGTAGTTGGCTTTTGAAAATACATAGCCTTAAGTTCTTTTTCAACAACGCCATCAAATGTTATACGGGCCTGAGCATCAGTTAGTTTAGAAGCAACATCGAATCGCTCTTTTTGTTCTTTCTTCCTTTCAATTTCCGACTCAGTGGTAGAATCGTCACCGAAATCTATCGATGAATTCATTTCATTATATATTTCGTCCATTGAATTCGATTCTTCATTTGCTGGTAGGATGACAGGTTCTACAGGTCGTTCTTGTTGTTGTGCGGGTTGTTGTTGTTGGGGTTGTTGTTGTGGGGGTTGTTGTTGTTGTTGTTCATTTACTGGCCCAAACGCCCAGGAATCATCGTCATCTTCATTTTCATTTTCATCCTCATTTTCATCCTCATTTTCATTCTCATTTCCGACATTATTTTTGTTGGCGTTTTCAGTATCGGAATCATTTAGTTCAATCACCGCAGGGGCTTCATCTTCTCTTCTAGTGGTTAATCTGGCCGGAAGTATTACTTCAAGCGCCACTGCTCGGCGTATTAGTTTTTTCATCCACGAATCATTATCATCATTAGTTAGATCAACTGTTTCATCATTATCACTCTGTTCTATTTTAATATTATGTAATAGCGGATAAACTTCTTCTAGAGTGTATTCTGATAAATCAATAATTGGATATATTTTCTCATCCTCACTAAGATCCTGTAATATAAAGAAGAAATAAATCATAAGCAATATATATATATATATAGGTATTTTTTTAAAAGGCGTAAGTAATGTGTGTATGTATTGTATGTATATAAAATGTGTCTCAGATAAATTTGTTTTCATTTTTAAAAGGAGGTCTAGTGCTGAGGTCCTTAAGTAACAACCACGCACCGACTCGACTTAAAAATCAAACCTTTTACATAATCATCATTGACTGTAGGTGTTTAAACAAAATATTAAACTTAAATGTACTTACAATTAAGGCAGGTCCGTTTTCTTGAATTCCATCCAATATTGATGCCTATAATAGGGTTGAACAGAAGAAAATTGATGTTTTATTTATATATATATATTTACTATATTTACAACTTTTAATTAAAACAAAAACTTGTAGTTTCAGTAATTGGTCAACTATAGATAATTTTAAAGTCAAGGTCATGAAAGATTGTTATCAACTCATTTAATGATTGATGTTAATTAATGATATTGAAATTAAACAAAATTACTGTATCGAACGTCTATATGTTTTCAAAAGAATTTCATTGTTTAAAATACTAAAATTGATTCCTTAGAAAGTTTGAATATAAAACCATCTGATTTCTGGAACGAATAAATTATAATAATTTACATTAAAGAACAAATTTAAAAAAAAAATCGTCAATTCAGTTAAAAAATAAATAAGAGTTGATTACGTCTCGTAGAGAGCCTAACCTTAGTAACTTACAACTCTCAACGCGCGTGTTATCAGTTATGAATGGGACCTTTAATTTTTTGCCCATTCCGAACGGCAAATGAGCAGCACTTTTCATGACAAGACGCATTTTTGCAGCGGCTGAGAACGGACCAAGGCCATATACGTAGGTATTATATGACAAGTTATACATTCTTCTAGTAATAGCTAACTTAAGATTTAAAAGTTCCAAAACAACTTGTTCTTAAAAATTCATAAAAAACATCTATGGTTGGCCGTATATGAAGTACCACTTGTTTAAGAACATATAGTTTTAGTTAATGAACTACACGATGTATTTAAAACGATTCACTATTCTGGGAAATATACTTACATTTCTTAAGTCATTGAAAAATACCATGTTTGTGAGAAAATATCCAGTTGCATCATCTCGTCTAACATAGCATGGCAGGTGCTTTGCATAGATTTTATTTGTTTTAATCGTGCTCATAGGTTTCATAAACTTATTTGCAAATGCAACTACTTTTTGTTGATCTTCATAGTCGTTCCATGCTTCTTTCCAATGATAAAACACAATCAAGTATTGAACAAACAGTCGATCGGGAAACTCATTTTTTACCATTATTGTTACCTCAGGGATTAATCGTCTAAGATTATAAAAACGAAAACAACTTAAGCTTTCGAAAACAATTATTTTGAATAATACTCACTGGAAAACTTTTGTTGCTATTTCATTTTCTTTACCCATGTTGGAGAGAAAGGAAAAGATTCGCAACACAAAATTTGAGTGCGCGTTCTAAAATAAATTAAAATGTTTGTATACATGTTTAACTAAATCCAAATACATAAAATAGATAACTTTATAAATTAACCTCTAAATGCAGATGAATATTATGGATTATTCTTTCCGCAATCTTTATTTTCGAGTCTTTGAAATCTCCTGCACATTGAAGTTCAAAATATATATATATAGCAAGAAGTTCACATATTTTTTGTGAGTAATGAGGACTCTGTAAAATAAAAAAAAAAATTATAAATTTTTCTTGATAAAACATTTCTAACGCGTTACTTACGTCGAAAAAATGCCTACTGAGGTCTCTTATTAAACACATTGTTTGTATGATATGTCTCGCCAGCAGACGACACCTGTTCGGACAATTGACTATAGATGCTTGGTAGTACTTTAAAGATCTAAAATTATTAAAATTAATAAAAATTATTCAAATGTGTTAAATTAAGAAGAAAAATTAATCATTTTTTTTTTTCAAAAATAGTAATATAGTAGACAAAACCTTAAACAATACACAAGTAACTGGAACTGAACAAACCACCGTTGATCCTTTTAACACCTTTATCGTGTACATTTAATAGTTTTTGTTTAGATGTTGTTAAACTACGTGGTAAAATTTCTTAGTTGCAATGTACATAGGCATAGGCGTATAACATGAAATTATATCATGCGATGTTCCTTTAAGCATATGTATAAAAAACATTCAAAAACATTGAAGTTAATATAACATTTAATAGTAGTATAGTTTTGAGTTAAAGTTTGTTTAAGAAAGAGTGCGATTTTTTGTTGTATTCTGTATTTGAAAATAAATCTTATCTATGCTTTCCTACAGAACATTCATATAACATTATACATTTTGAATAAGTGTCCATATGAGAGCTTAAGCCTATAAAACATGTGTGTGTATGTATGTACAAAATATATACATCTGTCAGTATAAACCGAGTCCACAAAACATTTGTTAAATAAAATACGGAACCAAAATAAAATTTACTTTGACACTTTTATTGTTCGATCTCTTCTCAACGACTTCTTGTAGCTAACTGAATATATCTTTTGTATATCTTTTGAAAGAGACAACCAAATGTATATAAGAAAAGGACGGATAAGGGATGGGAGTTAGGAAAAAGCAGGGATGACAGCTCGGCCCTTCCTGACTTAACTCGTCCCGAGTTCCTCTAGGCTATTGATGTCATCTTCTTCATCAGATCCATACTCATCGATTTCCGGAAACAATGCACACCATGGCTTCAATTTATCACTGCTTGCTATCGTACTAAATCTTCGCTGATTCAATCTCGTACCGTCGATATCTTCAACCACATATCGGTCGAATCGAAGGACTTTGGCTATCATGTATGGCCCTTTGTATTTATTTTCGAGTTTTCGTGATTCGCCTGTGCTCGGAATCGCACTTTCGACCAAGACCAGATCTCCTTCATCATATGCATGCGGCTTTTTATATTTAGCATTAAAACGAAGCTTCCATTTCTCTCGTGCTTTCTCGATATTCTCGATAGCTTCTTCTCGTCTAACGGCGATTGGAGGTTTCTCGAAATTAATGTCGTCATCGTGTAGTGCTGCTAATAACTTATTACCACCAATATCTCGCAAGGGAAAATCATAAACAAGTTCAAGGGGCGAATACTTTGTTGTCGTGTTGATTTTAGTATTAATAGTCCATTGGAGACTACGCAGTTCGGAGTACCAATTCTTCGCATCACTCGATGATGTTCTGAGATACGCCAAAATACTCTGGTTTACTCGTTCGGCAAGCCCATTTGCTCTCGGAGTTCTCACAGCTACTTTAATGTGCTTAATAATATTCTCTTCACAAAACTCTTCGAACATAGCTGAGGTGAAGGCCGTTCCTCGGTCGGTGACTATAGTTTTCGGTGACTGACTTTCGGATTCACTACATGCTCGGCTGAAATACGCTACAGCTTCTAACTCTTCATGTTCGCCTTTCTGCAGAAGAACTGCTGCTAGACCTACGCTACTAGCATCGGTATGAATTTGGTGTTCTTTGCGCACATCGTAGATTTTCAAAACTGGTTCCTCAATAAGTATCTTCGATAGCTGTCGAAACGCACCGTCACAATCGGCTGACCACTTGAACTCGGCGTCCTTTCTCGTCAGACGCGTCAAAGGCACAGCAATGTGAGCGTAATTAGCTACAAATTTACGGAAAAACCCAGTGAGACCCAGAAATCTTCTTATTTCAGTCGCATTCGTTGGGACAGGATATTCTCTAATAGCATTAGTTTTGCTCTGCCCTGGTCTCACACCATTCACATCAAGTTCATGACCAAGGAATTTAATATTGTTCTTCATGAAGGAACACTTTGACAATCGCAACGTTAGACCCTCCGTTCGGATCACATTCAAAAATTCTGCGAGGTTTTCGAGACCCTCTTCAAACGTTTCGGATGCAGACCCAATTTCATCAACATAAATAGAAACTTTACTCTTTAATTTTTCTTTTATTCTTTGCATCATTTCTTGAAATGTCGATGGAGCATTTTTGAGCCCAAACGGCATTCTGTTGAACTCAAAATGTCCATCTCTGGTAACAAATCCAGTGTACTTTTTACATTCTTCTTCGATTTCAATCTGATAATAGCCGGACATCATGTCTAATGTATTGAAAAATTTCTTACCTGCCATAGCTACCAAGACTTCTTCAACTGTGGGCATTGACCATGGACGTTTTTCCGTTATCGCATTTAGTTCACGATAGTCGACGCACAATCGTTCTTCACCATTTGATTTTCGGACAAGCACTATGGGGGACGCGTAAGAGGAAGATGCCGGACGAATGATATTTAACGAGAGCAGTTCTTGAACTATGCGATTCACTGTTTGTTGTTTTGGGAACGGGGTAGAGTACGGTTTCTTTTCTATTGGTTTATCCGACGTAAGCTTTATGTTCATTTTCACAGACGCGCACTTTCCGAGTTCTTTAAGGTTTTCACCAAAACATCCAGCAAACGAATTTAAAAGAGCAATCAATTTATGTTTTTCGTCAGCCGATAGTTGATCACCAATATCAATTTTATTACTATCCAGCGCAACCACTTCACATTGTCCATTTTCAATCACGACACGACTTTTACACAAAATATCTGTTCCGATAATGACATCATAATTCATTATTTCATCGTCGATGACCATAAGCTCACCTTTAAAATCGCAACCGTCAATAGTAATTGGAATTTTTAACATCTCGCGACACTGAACTTCTCCTCCTGCAAACCCGAATAGCTTTTCATTACAGGGAATTGTAAGGCATATTGTCCTTCATAACTTCTTAACAATACCTACTCTAAGCTTTATATACATACCTTACAATATACTTTATACCTAGCTTTAAGTATACTTTTTAAAGCTTCTTATTTTATTATTCTAAATTAATTGTTGTTTGATAAAGAACACAAAATATATATATGGAGATTGATTTAAACCTTTATTTCAATAGAAGAAGACCTATTATAACTCAGAAGTGGGATAAGCCAAGATTAAAGATTGAAAATTGAGTGTTGAAGATGGAATTACAAAAAAAAAAATCCGAAAACTACATATAAGATATACGTATGTACAAGAATTTGTCACAACTAATGAATAAATTTAAACTGCTTGCATGGTGCGAAGCAAGCAATAGTGATAAGCCAAGATTAAAGATTGAAAATTGAATATTGAAGATGGAATTAAAAAAAAAAATAGAAAAAAATCTGCACTAGAGTAAGAAGATTCTTCTGAACAAATTGAACTTATTGAAAATTATGAAAATTCCTAACATTCCGAACACTAAGAATTGAACTTATTCAACATTATGAAAATTCCGAAGATTATGAACATTCCGAACATTATGAACAATTATGAACATTCCGAAGATTACGAACATTCCGAACATTATGAGCAATTATGAACATTCCGAAGATTACGAACATTTCGAACATTATGAACAATTATGAACATTCCGAAGATTACGAACATTCCGAATGTTATGAACAATTATGAAAATTCCAAAGATTACGAACATTCCGAACATTATGAAAAATTATGAACATTATGAATATTCCGAAGATTACGAACATTATGAACAATTATGAACATTCCGAAGATTACGAACATTCCGAACATTATGAACAATTATGAACATTATGAACATTCCGAAGATTAAGAACATTCCGAACATTATGAACAATTATGAACATTATGAACATTCCGAAGATTACGAACATTCCGAACATTATGAACAATTATGAACATTCCGAAGATTACGAACATTCCGAACATTAAGAACAATTATGAACATTATGAAAATTCCGAAGATTATGAACATTCCGAACATTATGAACAATTATGAACATTCCGAAGATTATGAACAATTATGAACATTCCGAAGATTATGAACATTCCGAACATTATGAACAATTATGAACATTCCGAAGATTACGAACATTCCGAATGTTATGAACAATTATGAACATTCCAAAGATTACGAACATTTCGAACATTATGAAAAATTATGAACATTATGAATATTCCGAAGATTACGAACATTCCGAACATTATGAACAACTATGAACATTCCGAAGATTACGAACATTCCGAACATTATGAACAATTATGAACATTATGAACATTCCGAAGATTAAGAACATTCCGAACATTATGAACAATTATGAACATTCCGAAGATTACGAACATTCCGAATATTATGAACAATTATGAACATTCCGAAGATTAAGAACATTCCGAACATGAACAATAATTATGAACATTATGAACATTCCGAAGATTACGAACATTCCGAACATTATGAACAATTATGAACATTCCGAAGATTACGAACATTCCGAACATTAGGAACAATTATGAACATTATGAACATTCCCAAGATTACGAACATTCCGAACATTATGAACAATTATGAACACTCCGAAGATTACGAACATTCCGAATGTTATGAACAATTATGAACGTTCCGAAGATTACGAACATTCCGAGCATTATGAACAATTATGAACATTATGAACATTCCGAAGATTAGGAACATTCCGAACATTATGAACAATTATGAATATTCCGAAGATTACGAACGTTCCGAACATTATGAACAATTATGAACATTCCGAACATTATGAACATTTATGAACATTATGAACATTCCGAACTTTCCGAACATTATGAACAATTATGAACATTATGAACATTCCGAAGATTACGAACATTCCGAACATTATGAACAATTATGAACATTACGAACATTCCGAAGATTCTGAACATTCCGAGCATTCCGCAGATTCTGAACAATCCGAAAATAACGAACATTCCGAACAATCCGAACATTCTGAAGATTCCGAACATTCCGAAGATTCCGGACATTCCGAAGATTCCAGACATTCCGAACAATCTAAACATTCTGAACATTCCGAATATTCTGAAAATTCCGAAGAATCCAAAAATTTAGAACATTCCGAAAATTCTGAACATTCCGAACAATCCGAAAATTCTGAAAATTTAGAACATTTCGAAAATCCAGAACATTTTGAACGACTTTTTTGATGAAAATAATATAATTCCGAAGAATATTAGATATACAGAGTTGAATGATGAAGAAGCTTTCATTAAGCTATAAAGAAAAATCAATATTAAATTCTTTATAATTTATAAATCGTTATGATCGGGACGATCATTTGTCAGGTTGGCCGAGTTGTAAGGCATATTGTCCTTCATAACTTCTTAACAATACCTACTCTAAGCTTTATATACATACCTTACAATATACTTTATACCTAGCTTTAAGTATACTTTTTAAAGCTTCTTATTTTATTATTCTAAATTAATTGTTGTTTGATAAAGAACACAAAATATATATATGGAGATTGATTTAAACCTTTATTTCAATAGAAGAAGACCTATTATAGAATCATAAATTTTTCAAAATTAAGGGCCAACTTTCGAGGAATTAGCGAAAAGCTACTTCCAGAATCGATTAAGGCTAAGCATTTCATATCTTTGATGTAGATTTCTTTTAATAATTCTTGTCGCACATGATTCGCGATGGAATTAACCGGGGCTCTATTGAGTAAGGGACAGTTTCGTGTTTCATGATTTGTTGTCGAACACTTTTCGCAACGAGACTTCCTTTGCGCTTGTGGGCAGTTTCTAGACACATGACCGCGTTCGCGACAGTTGTAACACACAGGACCTATATTTTCTCGCGGTTGTCCTACTACTTGCGTTTGGGAAACTGGGGTATAGTATGGTGCATTTACATGAGGACCTTCACTCGCGCATACCCGGTTGAGTGTTTTTAACAAATCAGAACAATTTGGGAACGAATAGGCTGAAAGCATTCTTCGCAATCCATGATCTTGAATTCCATTTATTACATAACTAATAATTGCATTATCATCAAGACACCCGCGACGACCGATAGACAGTACTCTATAGTAAAATTCGATTAATGTTTCACCTCTCATTATGTGCATCTGCATCATTTGCCTATGAATATCGGCTGTATTTAAAATACACGGAAAATCTGTGAAAAATGCAGTTACAAAATCTGACCAATTATGGAAAACACTTTGGGAATCAATCCACATTTTTGCAGCACCTTTCATCTTCGTTTGCACCGCAAATAAAACCGAAATTTCTGACCATTGATATGCATTTTTCAATTGTTCAACACGTTCGATAAATTGTACCGATGACAGATTTCCATGGCACGGATCAAAATCTGGTATAACGTATAACAGTTCGCGAATATTATTATTTTGCACTACTGGCAACTCTGATCGATTAACTATCTGTTCACTGTTTTGGGTATTGTTTTCTCCTCCGAATATAAAATCATTTTCACGTCTGTTCACACCACTTGACGATTGAGGGACAGATATAGTTTCGTTAGACAGAACATTGGTTGTAGATGTGTTAGAGTTACTATGCGAAGTCGAACAATGTGTTTGTATTTGCGTCGTTAGCACACCGACGGATTGCGCTTGTGTAGACACGTTGCTACCGAGATCCGGTAAAATATTTCTCGAAGGAATGACTGGATTGGCACGTACATCATCTGAACTGTAACCGCTCTGTGCAGATGCTATAGCATGAATCTCCTTCGCCAGCCGAGCATTTTCATTATGACTTTGGGACGTCAGACTGATGACGGTAGTAAGTTGTTGGGTTAGCAATTCCAATGACCGATGGAGCGTTGCCACGTCGTCCCTCAATTTACCTACCTCATCCTCACGATCTGTTACCTCATCATCTTCGCTCGGTGGAATTGAATCGGCTACCTTCTGCAGTTCCGCGAACTCAAACCTGTCCAAACGCGCAATCAATTCATTCTTACTACCCGTCGTTTTTTCGTTTAACTGTCTCAAAATTTGCTTTAACTCTTTCACCGTCAAATCTCTTAGCGTCGTGAAATTCATTTTCTTTTACTACCGATTTATTACTTTACTAAAAATTTATTTGATTCTTTAAATTTATCCCGTTCTTAATCCCACTTCTGATATTGTCAGTATAAACCGAGTCCACAAAACATTTGTTAAATAAAATACGGAACCAAAATAAAATTTACTTTGACACTTTTATTGTTCGATCTCTTCTCAACGACTTCTTGTAGCTAACTGAATATATCTTTTGTATATCTTTTGAAAGAGACAACCAAATGTATATAAGAAAAGGACGGATAAGGGATGGGAGTTAGGAAAAAGCAGGGATGACACATCCAATGCATTTTTTTGTTAATGTTCACCTATTTATCTGCTTATTCTATATATAAAGCTTAGCAATAACGTCTGCGCTGAAAACTATAAATTCTGTACCACCTCTTCCAATAATGGTGAGCCCTGTTTCTTGTTTTTAAGAATCTTCCAAACAATAGTTTTTTGATTTATTTATACATATATTATAAGTTTCTCTGACTAAATATTACTATGCATTACGTTTTAAATTTATAACAGGGAAAACGTCCATCATAACACGGCTGCAGCTGAATTGGCAAATGTAGCAGAGGACCATAGTTATCAACCCAACCAGGCGTCCAGAAAATGTGCAATGGGCAATCAAAAAGCAAGAACCTGTAACCTTACCGCTTAAAAGCAATATTCAAGAAGGTTTTAATGTAAGTGGGGTTATTTTGCTAATAATTGGGGAAGGATGGAAAAATCAATATCCTTTTGTATTGTTATTAAACATAAACTTTGGAAAATTGCACATGAATATTGTAGTGAATAGTGTGATGATGATAAATGATGATATATGTCCGAAAACTTTCAAGCTACTTTAAAAAAAACCAAAGCTTTTTTAAATGGTGTATTTATTGTGCTTTCGTTGCGTTGCATGAAAATGAAAGAGTTCAGATGTAAGCAACAGTCACGAGGGTTAAAATACATACATATGTATGTATATTTATGCAATTTGATGGTGAACAATCGCAAACATACAGGTGCCTTTAGTCGACCACATCGGCCAGACAACTGCGGATAGAAGTAGAGGTGTGCCTGATCGAAGTCGAAGAGACACGGGGAAAATAGGAAAACTAATTCAGGTGGTTAAAATGATGATATCCCTACATATTTTAAGTTAACTGAATTAAGTGGAGGATTAACATCGATAAAGCAGAGAGTCAGGTTGACGCAAAAAAAAAAATTATTTCCCATTTGATAAAGGCAGGTCAAGCATTTATAAAGTAAATTAGAGGTCGAGTGGAGATAGTTATCAACTGCACTATACCTACTTAGTTAAGATGTTGTGCATGTACATGTTTAATCAATATGAGTTTTTGTGGTAAAAGGGTTCACCTCATAACGCAATGGCAATATGTTAAGAATAATTTGTGATTTAGTACACATCGCATTTCCTGGAAGTAATTTTGTTGTGCTTGAATTCTATATTCCATTCTAGAAAAGGACACAATAATTCATGTAATTCATCCCAGGAAATGAATTGAAATGAATCTGTGTGTATTATGTTCCGTTTTCACGATTTAACTACCGGATTTGTTGAAAAGTGCATTATTATTTTCATCTTTTTATCTTAAATCGGGGCTTGTTTCAACATCGCAAACATTACCTCGAACAATCATGACCAACAATTTTCTGTTTGATGTATTATTTTAGATTTCATTGGGTACGTTCACTGAATAAAAGAATATTAGATTAATACACTTTAGTTTTTCGACCACATATCGTAACCAAACTGGTGATAATAAGGATTATTTTAGATATTTCATTGGATATGGCGAGAGGAAACTTTAGAATTTGTTGTTGTTAAAGAGTAATTTCAAATCTTATATAACACAAAACCGGTATTTGCTGTCAAGATTGAATAAACAAATGTCAAAAAATTTCAGTCTCAACAAAGTCAAGATTTTGACTATTTTGAAAACTTAACTAGAGAGGTATATTTGCTATAAAAGACAAAAATTAAATGGTGGTTTAGATTGAAAACTATACAAAATCAATTCATTAAGGATTTCATTGTATTTCATTGGTTTCGTAGAACCATTGAAATTGCTCCTCTGAAAGTTCTACCCTAGGTTCTTATTAAAACGATCCAGTTCATTAAAAATTGTAGACCACGACTAAAATTAATTTTATTTCAGTCGATCTTTGCCGCACAAATTATTGTATGACAGCGATTATGTGAAACAGAATCGATTTAACATAGTTTTCGAAGTCTTAAACGGTTTGATGAAATAGGCTCCTGGTCCTGATCATAATTTAAGTCTTAAATATTTTTTTTTTTTTGCAAAAGTTCCGAAAAAGTAAAACAAGATCATCATACAAATAGTATAACTTTCCCTCCATTAACACATCGAACAGAAATCAATGAATTTATTAAATAATTACTCGTACCTTAATTTCGGTAAATGGCTACATATTGGGATGGCGTCCAGTTTTCTTTCTTTTCTTACATTTTTTTTACAACGGATATGATGAAAACATCTTTTTCAGTTATGGAATTTATTTGCATTACTGGGAGAACTATTAAATCTTAAAATAGATGAATTTTGGACTCTGAGAAAACGAATTTTGTTTCTTACCCCCCCAATGCCACAATAGTATATTCAGATATACATATGTACACATTATTCAATTACAAAGAGTAAAACATGCATAATACAACTCGCATCCGCACTGGGGAAAAAACAAGACAAAAGAAACAAGATGCTCTGTCGTACTGTTTTAAGAGTGTACGAAAAAAAGACAAGCGATGAATTCAAATACGTATTTAGATTTAAAAAAAAATAAAAAAATAATTTTATAAGCCATATCTGTTTGTTTGAATAGCCTTTAGTCATTTAAATTTAATTACTAATTTCGTAATTCGTTGGAAAAAATAGTTTGCAAAAGTTTTAAGATACCTTATAAATCACGTACTTGCTCTAACATTAAAGTGGCTTAGAATTTAAGAAAAATTGTATACGTAAAACATGACTATTTTTTGTAATGGCTTAAAGCATCTTTAAAAGACTTAGGGAATGTCAACTGATTTCTTGAACAAATACGAACTAATAGAAAACACAATCAAATTGTTTGTTTTCTTCTTAAAAACTTATTATACAGTCTTGTGCAAATTAATTGGGACAAACAAATTTTCAAATGAACTTGGTAGTAGGCTTTGATTTTTGCGTTAACTTTTTAATTATTTTGGTATGTGCTCCCTGAATTAGTTTTATCTAAATATTACTGTTGATTTTTTGAAGGTAGGTCGCATTTTTTCTAGGGGTTTTGGAAATATTGGCATTATTTTTGAAATCATGTTACTAGGTACTCTATTTATCAATATTTCGGCTTCAAGAAAAATATAGATATCTCGGTGGAAAACAGAGCAAAAGTCATCGCTTTTTATGAACATACAGGAAAAACCATTAGAGAGATATCGATTGCTGTAGGTGTAGTAAAATCAAGCGTCGGTAGGATAATTGCATTGCACAAGGCAACAGGATCAATTTAAACATGGAGAAAGGGCAAATGTGTTCGAAAACGGAAAACAACGGCCAATGACGAAAAAATGTTGGTCCGAAACAGCGTCATAAATCCTGGAAAGACAAGTGGTGAGCTTCAAAAGGACTTGGAGACAGCTGGAATACATGTGGATTCATCAACAGTTCGAAGGCGTCTTCTTGAAGTGGGCCGAAAGGCTCGAAGACCATTAAAGAAACAGTTTTTGACAGACGCTATGCGCAAAAAAAGACTAATATGGGCCAAAATGCATAAGGATTGGACTCCAGAGGACTGGAAAAAAGTAATTTTCTCGAGCGAGAGCCATTTCTAGGTCCAAGAATACAGGGTAAGTGTCGTGAGGAAAAGTGACAAAGAAAAACTCCGACCTGGACATATCGTTCAAATCCCTAAACACCCACCAAAGGTTATGTTTTGGGGATGTTTCAGTCTGAGGGTCCTGGAAGCTTAAAGCCCATCGAAGGCATGATGAACAGCGCCAAGTACGCGGATGTCCTAACGCATATGCTCCTTCCTACTATCCAAAGAAGAACTTCGATGCAGGAAACCATTTTTCAGCAAGATCTTGCTCCGCGTCACACGTCCAAAAAAATGAAGCAATTCTTCGCGGAGAAAAATATTAAGGTGCTGGAGTGGCCTGGCAACTCACCTGATCTCAAACCGATTGAGAATCTATGGGCTATTGTTAAAGCGAGGCTCAGGAAAAAAGACTGTAGGACTAAAAACAAACTAATTTCAGCAATTATTGAGGTATGGTTCCACGACCAACAAATGAATAATATATGCGAGAAGTTAATTTCTTCAATGCGGAAGAGAGTTAAAGAACTCATAGATGCTAAAGGGGGGCATTTAAAGTACTAATTTCATATTTATATACTTATTTATAAACATTATTCAAAATAAATGAAAAAAATGCTCAAAAATCGGCTTGTCCCAAGTAATTTGCACAAGACTGTAAATTATCTATGGAGATCCAGTTATTTTTTTTTTATTTCAATTCCTCCACTATGGAATCACCAAAGACCCTTAAGTACCAAGTTTCAAGAAAATCGCTTTGGCCATTTAGGCTGTGGGTCGAGGTACAGACAGACGAAATCGCGGGACACAACTTTCGTGTTCTCTATCATCGTAATGTGAAGTTTGATCAAAACCTTTACTTTGATTTTTTTTAAATGCTAAACTTGCCATATAATACCTTTATTTATGTACATAGGTACATATTTATATCGCTAATAAAAATGGACTGAACGAGGATAATTTTTAATCACCATTTAAAATAACAAAAACAAATTTCGAGTTTTTTTTTTTCATTTCAGACGAATGTAATGTAACACCCACCAAACAAAAAAAAAATAAATATGCCAACACAATTATGTACTGATATGTGTGTACATTATTTCCCTGCAACGGGTTGTTTTAACGACTTCTTTGAGAAGGAGGAAGTTCATCTCGACAATCTGTTGTATTAGAGCCATTTAGAATTATAAATTAATTACCTTCAAAGCGTTGAGCCATAATATTTAAAAAAGTTAATTAAAAACCACAAATATTTTTTTTCTTTGAAATTTGAAAACTTATTTTTTGAAGCGTATTCAATTGATGCAGCATAATTATCAAAGTTAAAGCAAATCCTACAGTTTAAAATACATACTCGTGAAGCCTTAATAATTTTATAAAATATAAATTCTCATTTGTTTGAAAATGTTTTTAGTTTACGGAACTTTATTTGGGAAAGTTTTTTCTTTGGCTTGAATGGAAATAAGAATGAAAATAATAAAATTAATATACTTAGCTCCCAAACAGGCTAACCGAACTTGGCAAACAGAACAGGGTAATACTTCACGTGGGTGTTCATGAAAATGAGGAGGCAGACTCCTCACATATTCATATGTTTTTATTGGTAATGTTAAATTGAATGGTCCTGCCATTATAGTACTCAAATTTTGAAAATTAGTTTGAAGACAAAAAATCACTTATTAGACTTTGGGCCTTACCAACAATCAAATTAAGAGACGACTTTAATATTTGAGCGAAATGAAGCATTATTTAATGGACTCTTTATAACTGACCATATATGCTGCATTTTATTTTTTAGGTTCCGTACAATAAATGGTTCATAATTTAGAGTTCATATAAATATTAAGTTCATAACTTGTATGGTTAACTTTATAGAGCTCTTTAAATAATGGTCCATTTCGCTCAAATATTAAAGTCGTCTCTTAATTTGATTGTTGGTACGGCCCTTTGTCTTACTTCAAAGTTGAGATTTCAATTGTAAAGCTTTTTCTTGAAGCCGCCTCAAAGTGAACATGTCAGCTATATCAATATTAACTTGTTCTCCCCATTGTAACACATTCGACAAAGAACTGGCAACGTTAACGTGTTTTATTGGATCTCCAACATTATTGCTGCCATCACCGTGTCTTTGAATATGTGTGTGTAAGAGCGTACATAAAATTCAAAACTGCATAGCGATAGACAAACCAAAAAATAAGAATTGAAACAAAAATGTTTTACTAGGCGACGTGAAAACTAAACGAAAAACAGAAAACTTGTTACAGTTTTGAAACTTAGGGCCACACACATACGAGAATAAACTTGTGTGTTGACATAAGAATAGATGCACAGATCACAATGGCAACAAAAAAAAAAAAAAAAAAAAAAACATTTTAAGGGAATTTATCTACGCGTTCGTTATATCGGATAGCAAATTTTTATCATCGTTCGCTATTTAGAGATGTTAATGTAAATTTAAAAAGCGTTCGTTATATCGCAAATTCGCTTTATCGGGTATTCGTTATATTGGACGTCCACTGTATTATCAAAAACAAAATCAAACAAGAAGAGAAGGCAAGTAGATCCAAAAACTGGAAATAAATCCCAAAACTAATATAGGCGAAACCACTACTGGGCAATTACAACCAAAAACGTTTCACAAACTGGAAAAGCTTCAGTAGGAACAACCTAAGAATAATAACAAGTATCCTCACTGGACTCTGCAAATTTAGAAGACACCAACGTTTACTTGGTATAGTAAGCAGTGCTATATGAGGAAATCCAGCGTACCTTAAGATTTTCGTTAAAAAAAAATCAAATCATTAGCACACCAAAACAGTTGATGTTTTTATAATCAAAGTAACGTCAGAAATGTAAATCAAGTCGCGTTACTAAAATTCATCAATGCATCGAAAATTAATTGATAAAAATACATATGTCGAGTTTCTACACAGGTGCACAAAAAAATAAAAAAAGTAGTTAATTTCAAAAACCGAACCTACATATCCTTACGTATTTTGACGAGCTGAATTTGAATTTCAAGTTAGAATTGGTCCACCACCCTCCAGTTTTTTTCAAATCGTAAAAAACTTACGATAAGTTCATCGACCATTTTTTTTTCCTCATGCATGTATATCAGAGAGTAAAGTATCACTTACTTTTTGTTATATGCCCTTATTTCATAACTTTTACATCAATTTAGTGTTTAAAATTATAAAATAATAAAATAAAAGTCCGAGAAACGTACATGAAATAAGTTAAAAATTTTTCGTTTAAAATAAAAATTCATTTTAAATAATCTATTTAGTGGAATAAAAAATGATAATTAATACAGTTACTTTCTCAACACTAACTCTCTGGATAATTTCAGGTTTCTAGGCATTTCTGTATGTTTTTATGTAGAATTTGCACAAAAAATTTTATTACGATATATACAGCATCAAAAAGTTATGAAAAGAAAAGTGTAACGATCTAATTTTCAATAAGAGCGAGGGACGTGTTTTTCTTAGTTCACCATTTCAATATTATTAGTGGCACACCCAAATATCAACATAGATTATACTTAGTGAAGTAACTACAATAATTATTTCAATTTTCAGGTGGATCAAACATTGCATCAAAAAGTTACAAAGTTTTGAAATAAAAAAACATTGAAAGGGATTTCGTTGTTTTCACGTAATAAAATAGCTGTATATTCAAAATTAAAACATTTTCTGTTGAAATATGTATACATATAGATCATCTTTCTATTTAAGTCCTATTTAAAAAATTACACCAATAACAACTATTTTATTGAACTATATTTTTTTATCTGCTAGTGACATAAAATCCTAAGGTACGTTGGATTTCGTCATTATGTAGATTCTGCAACATGCATGAGGAAACACAAGACCACATACTAGAAATTTTAAGACTAGGAATTTTAAAAACAAATGTTATTAGAAAAAACTGTTCATAAGGATGAAATTATCATAATTTTTTAAATTCTTTTAGTAGTAAGAGACAAAAACAGAATGCTATGCAAATATGAATTTACGCAAGAACAAAAATTATAAGTCGTTGTAGTGGTTTCTTAATAAAATAAGGTTTTATATATAAATTTTTGAAGTAAAACTTCTTTTCCGGCGTGGGGGGTAAAAAAATTTCTATGCAGCTGTCAGTGACATCTCAAAACGTCACGTTATCCGTCAAAGACAGCGACATGTTTTTAGAATACAAAATGTTTGTTCGTAGGTTATAATCTTACAGAAGCTTTGCTTGAGGAAAAAGAAGTTTTACTTCAACCGCGCGAGTTACATATTTGTATGGTGACCTTAAGCACCATTAGGTTAATCACCCCTCCTCAAAGCATTTTCCCATAAAGTAAAAAGATACTTTTTGGCTAAATGCTAAATTAGCACATAAGAATTAATTGTAAGACAATATTATTAGTTGTTCAATCAGCATTATTATAATAAAGCAATGTAACCATATCTGATTGAACAACATAGTCATGTATTTTAGAATAAGTTAGTCTTAAACGAAACCTCGGATAATAAAGACCTAATTAAAAGAAAAACAAATCTAATTTTTCTTAACTCGCGTACGTCAGTACACACAATCTTTTTTAAATATTTAAAAAAAAAACTTGGTACGTCAACTTTAGGTTTTTATTATTATACGAATGTACATTAAATTTCCAAAAAAAATATTGACCCATTTTTGAGATATTGAATTTTCCCAAAAAAAAAATGATTTTTTTTCAAAAATTCAAAAAATATTTTTTTTAAAGTTTTGAGAAGCATCTCTATAAAAAAAATTGTTCCATGGTAGGTACAGTCAGTAATATCTTGTTTTCAATTTTTTTTTGTATTACTCGTAAATTATAGATCTTAAAAATTCATCGAAAGGCTAAAAATTTAAGCAAAATTCTCGGAACCGTTTTCGAGAAAAATACGATTTTCGAAAACCATTTTTTAACATTTGTTGTATGAAGGGTACCGTTATTTTTAGGTAAAATAATTTTTTTTTTCATATCTTGTAGATTATTTTAAGAAGCTTTTATTTATCAAGTTTAAAAAAATCGGACATGGGGTTTTCGAAATACATATTGAGTTTTCAAAAAAAATTTGAAATTTTTTCTAAAAATCCAAAATTTTTTCTAAAAATCCAAAATTTTTTTTTTGAAAATTTGAATACACAATAATATTGAAACTGCTGGGAAGCTAATCGGTTGTACTGTTTTTGAGAAAATCAAAAACAAAAAAAATGGTTCCAAGGGGGGTACCAAAAATAATAATTTTTTGAAAATTTTTGTTCATTCATTACCTAGGTTTAACTAAATGAAATTTTACGATTTTTTTTTTTAATCTGTGGCACAGTTTTTGAGAAAAAAATATTTATAAAATTTCGAAAAAAATCGTATGGCAGGTACCGTTATTTTTTGTCTTAAAAAATCAAATCAAAAAACATCCGGGGGAAAAAAATAAAACCCATATCAACCAAGTTTAAAGAAAATCGGCCGAGCCGTTTAGCTGTAGTCGAACAGACAGACAGAGAGAATTGCGAGACCCACGTTTTTGGTCTTCGCTATTATCGTAATGTCAACTTTGATCAAAATCTCGAGTTCGATTTTTTTACGAATGCATAACTTGCCTTGTATACATAGTACCTATAAGTCGCAAGTAAAAATATTTTTGTATAAGCTCTCATTTTCAAAGACTTATTTTTTGATTAGACCCTAAAGTTAAAGCATCGTTTTAAAACTTATTTTTTTTCACAAACTGCAGCTAAACATGCCTTAGCAATCCTTTTTGTATAACATATAAATATCAAAGAGCTATTTATGTGTGTAGGTAGTTCAAAGAAAAAAGATAAGTTATGAGTAAAGCAAAATGTACGAGTATGATGTCAAACTCGATTCAAATTTGCAAAATCTTTTTTTTTAGTATTCTCGAAACAAATAGATTCGATTTTTCTTCTAGGTTTTTTTACTCTATTAAGTCTTAATTATCGAATATTAAAGTAGAATTATTCAAGCCCCTATTAGACGATCAGTTGTTCCTTCAGTTATCAGTTCAGTTGTCAGTTCAGTTACAAAGGCAGTGTATTTAGACGTCAGTCCGGTGTTCAGTTGAGTATTTACAGTATCAGTATTTACACATCAGTTTAACTGATAACTGAACTGAAAACTTATGGGAATTTCATCAGTTTCATTTTCAGTTTCAGTTAAACGCTTCAGTTTTCGCATTTAGACATCAGTTTAACTGAAAGCTTAACTGATAGCTGAACTGAAACTGAAATGATCGTCTAAAAGGGGCTTTAGATTGAATAGACTTTTTTAAATTTAAAAAGAACTCAATGCTGGAGTTTTCAACAGAAACTAAAATCTTCCCAATTTTTCTTTATGTTTAAAAAGAAACTCTGGTCATTTTTTTATGGAGTTATAGCGCTGTAATGAAAAAAAAATGTTGCTTTTTGAAAAATATTAAAAATGAACAGATATGGTTCACTTTCCAATATTTAACTTTTTTAACATAGAGCTTTTAAATTATATTGAACTAAGTTGACATGCAAACGCTTTCAAAACTAATTAACATTTTGTTTTTGTGAAGTGTAAATTTTATATAATTCATAATTTATTCATAATTCATAGAACATTACTTGAATTGAAAAAAAAATTGTTTATTACATTAATACAAAAAAATACTTATACATTATGTAAATTCATTGATAGCAACCTAAAAACTATTTTATACGAAATTTTAATTAATTTAGTTTGAAATTATTTTATACTATGATTTAAAATCGGTCCATTTTTCACCAAGGCAGAACAAAAAAACCTAGTATCTCTATCAATGTTTTTTGTGTATGCCTGTGCTGTGTATAACAAATAAAAAAGATAGAGATAAACCAGCTCCTCAAAAAAAAAAAAAAAAACAAATGATAAATCTGATTAAAAGCTACCGCCTTCTCCTTTCAAATCATGTATTTATTTTATTTCTCTTTATTCCAGAAAAAAAATAATTGCTACAGGTTGCATACACGTTCATTGCCATCAACTTCACAAAAACATATAAAATATCCTTGCTCAGTTGCTGCTAGCACCCGGGATACTTTTAAATTCGTGGAAAAGGCTCATATAATTGCCAAGTGGGAGTACATACTAACTCCCACAAATGTTTTGTTTTCACTGTATTGCGCTTTGTCAAAACGTACGTCAGCAACAGTTGCTATTGGTAACTTTCATGTGTAAAAAAAATAATTTTTGGAATAAAGCTGAATACATAAATTTTATGTGTTGCTCAGTTTAATTTTTATTTTGTATATTTTACCATGTTTGAATTCAAAAAACGATACGAGCAATGAATAAAATATTTGTTTGTATATACTTTTGCTAAGGTTTTTGGTGTCCTGAACTCGAATATGAAGTCGGAAATATACTATTACTTCACATTTTTGAGATAGTTTCGTATGAAAATTAAAAAAAAAATGGTTTTTCGTTGTTTACGAGGTTATATTATAACTTGAGCACAATTTGTAAGAACTTACGAGTATTTTCTTCTTTTAATGATATGGGGCTGCTTCACTTGGTAAAATGTCGGACCGTTAGTGAAAATTAATGGAATAATGAAGAAAGAAGATTATCTTTGTATTCTAGAGGAAAATTTACCAAACTTCGTGGACGAAAGCGCATACCCAGAAGATGAAGTTTTACTTCAACAGGATGGAGATCCTAAGCATACCGCTAAGATCGTGAAAAATTGGCTCGGTAGACAAACCTTTCAAACGATGCAGTGGCCTGCACAAAGTCCAGACCTAAACCACATAGAAAATTTATGGGTTTTTTTAAAAAAAAAGATTGGAACGGTACGATAATGCACCAAAAACTTTAGGCGAGCTTTGGTCCCGGATTCAGACAGAGTGGGCCAGCATTCCGCAAGGGCTAATCCAAAAATTAGTAGAAAGCATGTCCAAACGACTCAATGACAACATTAAAGCCAAGGGCTTTTGGACAACATACTAAAAATGTAGTATTAAACGCTTTAAACGCTTTTATTTTGACCGTGCAGAAGTGGATACAATGATTTTTTTTATTAAATGAATTAAAAGTTAATTTTTCTTTTCAGTTTTAAAATATGTTTTTATATTTTTTGTTTCTTAAAAAATAAAGAGTTTAAACCGAAAAAAAAATTAGTAATAGCTTTATTTTTGCAAGTTTTACAGCAACTTAAAATCAATTTTGAGCATTATGTATCAACATTGCACGCCACTGTATGTACGTCATCAAATTATCTAGAGCAAATATATTTAAAGTTCTGTACAGCACCACTTTTTTCAAATAAGCCCTACCTTTGACGTTTTTGTATTGTGTTCAAAATATGTGGTTTTAGTTTCGTGAATACTACTTGGATCACTTCTGTTCTTAAATGAACAAAAAAATAAGTTGGTAAAGAAGTCCGTAATTTTTGCATGTTCCGAAGAAGACGTTTTCATTTGTATCAAAATATTTCGCAAAATTTCCTTATTTCTCATATTAACGTTTCTTTATAAGCTTGTTCTATTATTTGTCCTGAGCAAACGGTAGTATTCTATTATCTGTTGAAGGCAAATCAAATGCGTATATACAGGGTGTCCCACAGTCACCGCCCCAAACGAAAACCATGGATTCCTGAGATCATTTTAAGTCGAAAAATGTATGAGGTAATTTTCTCGTTTTCGTCCCGTTTTCGAGTTATAACGGTTTTTATGATTTTTGCTCTCTTTTCCCTTAACTGGCTTTATCTTTGCCAAACTACGTCCGATTCGTAAGATTTTTTTTATAACCAATCAAGAATTTATTACAGTTTTAGTTTTTATCAGAATTTTTTTTTCTGCGGGCAACCGTTTCTCCGTAATTTTGCATCAAACCCAAATTTTTTCGTTTTCTAAGTTGCTTTCTTCACTTTGATATCATTTTTTTCAAAAAACACGTTAATATGTATTATTTTTTTTCATTAATTATTAAAGCCCAGTTCATTTTCTTAAAAAAAAATATTTTTTTTTCATTAAAAAGAATACTAAATGTAATTAACAACAAATAAACAAACTGAGTGAATTAAAAAAAAATAATTTTTAAATACAAAATTAACTTTTTCTGAGCTATTGTGGTGTGGAAAAGGACAAATAGATAAAGTTGTCCCATTTCAGCGTATATTAATAACATTTCCAGATATTCTTGATAAGTGTAATCCATTGTTCTCAAATAATTGAAAAAAACTACAGCTTGAATAACAGATCCAAAATGGAGTATCAAGTGAAAGAACACGACGCGGACACTAGAGAAAGACATTTACAACCTTCAAATCATAATGCAAATCTTTACTGTTTACATAAGTTAACGGTCTTACTAATTAACTTTATCTATTTGTCCTTTTCTTAACCACAATAGCTCAAAAAAAGTTAATTTTGTATTTAAAAAATATTTTTTTTTTTAATTCACTCAGTTTGTTTATTTTTTGTTAATTACATTTAGTATTCTTTTTAAGGAAAAAAAAATATTTAATTTTAGAAAATGAACTGGGTTTTAATAATAAGTGAAAAAAATTAATACTCATTAACGTGTTTTTTGAAAAAATTGATATCAAAGTGAAAAAACTACTTAAAAAACCAAAAAATTGGGTTTGATGCAAAATTGCGGAGAAACAGTTGTCCGCAGAAAAAAAAGTCTTTGGACAAACTAAAACTGTAATAAATTCTTGAAAAATCTTACGAATCGGACGCAGTTTGGCAAAGATAAAGCCAGTTAAGGGAAAAATAATAAAAACCGTTATAACTCGAAAACGGGACGAAAAAGAGAAAATGACCACTTAAGTTTTTCGACTTAAAATGACCTCAGGAATCCATGGTTTTCATTTGGGGTGGTGACTGTGGGACACCCTGTATATTATATATTAAGTTTAAATTACAATGAAACCAAAAAATTGATCGTATTAAGAATTTCAAAAATATATGAATAGCGACAAGGCTTTGCGGTCAAAAGGTGATTTAATAAACTTATTTCAATTGAATTGGACGAAATATAGACGTGAATCGAAAGTTATGATCGAACGGGATATTAAATAGTTATTCAATAAACAGTATGCCGACAGTATTAAGAATAGTTAAAATTTTATAATATTGAAGGTAAATCAATGATATAAGTGATTTATAAATCATAGAAATATTTTATTTTCGTTTTAGTATCAGCCAATGTTGATTTCCACAATTTCTTTAATTTTTGACATTTTCTGACATGCTCTCTAACTTTGTTTAATTTTAGTAACCTATCCGGTTGGCTAAACCTTAACTAAAGTGACATTTTGTTTAATTGAATATCATCGACTTTTTTCCAAACCTCAAAAAAAAAAAAGACATAAATGTAATGATGTTGTATGTATTCTGATTCGAATCAATAGTTGTAACTTGTAAGTGGACTTGACTATCCTACTTATTGCCAAATTATACTTCTGGTTGTCAGAAATATTTGTTTGGGGCTGATTTATAAGTACATATTTTTAGATGAATCAAAATACAAACTTATATACCAGCTTGAAAAACAACAGCTGAGAAGAAGTTACATAAAATATAAAATCCTACTCACGTGATATACTGTTGAGCAAGTGCCAGCACATTTAGCTGTGAACCGTTAGTTCCTAACGCCGACCTCATTTTGTTAACAACTTCTCTAACAACTGGAAATGGTTGCATTATGGATAATTTTTTTTTCTTCATTGCTTCTAATTGCCGTGCTGCCATCAAATCAGCACCCAAAGGTTTGTATAGTGCCATTCCACATGTTGATTCGAAACTTGTTTGTGTTATGTCAAGATTCGATGAGGGTGATGACATTGTAGATCCTGATGATGCTGATCTTCCCGGCGAAAATGTTGTTATCGTTGATGCTTCTAGTTGTTTTTGTTTCAATTTGCTTGATGATGACATTGAAGCTGATGTATAAGGCACAGCCTCTTCATCACTATCACTGATACTTATAATTTCCCCTTCCATTTTGTTTTGACCTTTAAGAACCTTAAAAGAAAATAAAAATAAATAATAAAGAACTATTGGTAAAGGTATATTATATATACATATAGTACATGGGTATATGCTAATCATTACAAAGAAGTTAAGTTAAAAATCATTGAATTTTCTAGTCTGCCCATTCTAAATTTTTTAACATATTTTAAATATAACATTCGGTTTTTATGTTGGATCTGACCAAACATTCATGCTACAGCATTTCTATGGATCTGTATTTGTTTATCGATTTATGTGATATATGTGTGTCCAAATGTATGCATACATTAGAGTGGGCCTTATAAAGGCCAATTTTGTATCCCTCCGGTTCCATTATTTATTTCAAAAAAATTTCAAATACGAGGTATTAATCCTAATTGCTGAAAATCTATCTGGATCTAATGGAATGCAATATGCAGATGATACCATTTTATTATTTACTATTGTATTCCACATGAAAGACCACATGCTATGATAAATGGAAATCTTTTTCAACTTCCAAAAATGTGAATTAATATGCTTTAGAAATGGTTCATCTAAGCGTCACCACCTCGCCGTAACAGCGAGTAAGAAAGTTAAATTATCTATAAATTGTTCAAAATATAATCTACCTTCGCCAAGAAACTTCATACATATCGAAAGATATGTATGTATTAAGAAAATGCATCTCCAAGTTCAGAAGACCTGGCGAAAAATGGTTTAAGAATACAAAAATTTATGAGGGTTCTAAAATAACACCTTTGCTTTCTTACGCATTAGCAATAAAATAAAATACCTTCATACGGTTTCCATAAAAACCCCCTGATACAAAATATACCCAATTAAAACATCAGCTATAAATGGAAGATAGATATTATGCTTCGCCACTAGGTATAGCCCATACTTCATCTGAAAATCTTTTACAAACTTCTGAAAACGAATTTCTTTCTCACTTCTACAGGTGGATACACGTCCTTACTTACCAAAGGTATTGATCGAAATAAAGAACAATGTAAAAATTCCTGAACACGATAAACTAATTAACAAAATTGAAAATTAAAGTAAATGCTTAACTCTTAAGGTACTAGACGGTCTAGAACGCCAAAAAAACGCACGATTTTTGGGATCTTTTTTCTCGGAAACTTTATTAGGGAATAACATATTTTTTTTAAAATAATGAATACATGTGTCAAGAGTACAAAAAAAAATTTTTTGTCTTAATTTTCGAATTTTGGCCGAATTATAGAAGGCAGCAACGTCGACTCATCAAAAAACACCATTGTCCCATTGCGGACAGTTAATCTATGGATCTACTGAACCGATTTTCAAAAAACCAGTTGCAACTTGATTGTTTTTATGTTTTCTAAGACAATTTACCACAATCTGACAAAAAAGTTATGAACAAAAAAATTACAACCCAAAAATAGCCAACAAAATTGCCAAAAAAAAAATTTTTTTTTCAAAGTTTGACAGTTTTGTTTGTTTTTGACTTTTTAAACAAATTGTGGTAAATTGTCTCTTAAGAAACCTTTCTTTAAATAACCCGCTTTGTTTTTTTTTTTTTGTTTTAGTCCAGCCAATCCCGAGATTAACTGTCCGCAATGAGAATGTATTTTTTGATGAGTCGACGTTGGCGCCCACTATAATTCGGCAAAATTCGAAAATTAAAAAAAAAAAATGTTTGTACTCTTGACGCATGTATTCATTATTTAAAAAAAATTATGTTATTTTATTACCTTAAAAGGCTTCCGAGAAAAAAATTCCCAAAAATCGTGCGTTTTTTTGGCGTTCTAGACCGTACTAGTACCTTAATGTAAATCAAATCTTAAAAAATTGAATCGTTAATAATTTTCAATAAATATAATATAAACGTATTACCTACTAAGGTAAAGAGCAATAGTCTGTTCACTCTGCGATCGCACTAGAGCTCATCTAGTTTTAAGTCTCCACAAAATGTAATATCCGAAAGTGTTCTTGAGCAATGCTAAGTCAAATGAATTCCTACTTTAAATAATACGGTTTAAGAACTAAATCCATAATTCATATTTCTACTGCAAAGCAAATGGACATACTGCGTTAAATTGGTTGATATATGAATGGAAAAAAGAAATTGATTGCAATAATTCGGTAATAGCAGTGTTTTTGGATTTTAAGCGTGCGTTTGAGACCATTGAAAGAAATATATTAGTGCGAAAGTTGGAAATGTATGGAATTAAGGACAATGAACTTAACTGGTTTAAATCGTACCTTACAGGGAGGACCCAAAGAACAAAGATTGGCGATATTACATCAAATGCGATTGGAGTGGAACTTGGAGTCCCTCAGGGATCAGTTTTAGGTGTGTTGCTTTTCCTTTTGTACATAAATGATATTAAATGCGTGCTGAAATTTTGCAAAGTTGTGTTGTTTGCGGATGATGCCCTGATATATATAAGTGGAAAAAATGTTGAATGGTTGTTACAATGTTTAAATGAGGACTTGGAGAGCATAAACCGGTGGCTTCAAATGAATAAAATGAAATTGAATGTGAAAAAGACGAAATGTATGAAACTTAAAGTAAATGAACCCATAAATGTATGTATGGATGGGGAAGTTATTGAGTGTGTGGATAGTTTTAAATATCTCGGAGTTGTTTTGGACTCGAAGTTAAATTTCAAAGAGCATGGGAGATATGTATGTGTGCGGAAAAATTGCTAAAGTTTATTTAAAAATAAACTTATTTTGTATATAAAAAATAGTGATTAATAATACATAGATGTTTTATTGTAAAGGTTTGTCTGACCTTATATATTGAGTATTTTAGAATCTAGAGCACACATCAGAGCCTAATCTCCTGCAATGCAGAGATAGGTACTCTTGGCGTAAGCTGAGATGGTTCCAGAAACTCTGTTATTATTATTATTATTATTATTATTATTATTATTATTATTATTATTATACCTTTTGAATGTATAAAACATACCAGACGAACTGCCCCACCTTGGAAATTCAATCCAGGCTCTGTACTACCAAATCTATCTGAATATCGAACAACATCATTATGCGAAAATGCTAACTGAAAGTAATAACAAACCTTAAAACTAAAGGATGGAATACTATTTTAACAGACGGATCTAAGTCTAAACTCAATACATTTTTTGCAGTCACCTCCGAAAACGGTCCATTTTTGATAAGGGGCATTCTAACTCACTTCTTATTTATTCTACTACCCATTCTAAAAGGCATAAGAACATCATAAAAGCTTAAAAAAATATTATTGTTTTCTCTCAGTTCTTAACGTCGTCTTCAACCCCAATAATCGATCTTTTCTTATAAATAATATAAGGAATCTACTGATTAAGGATGAAAATGTAATAAAGCTGATGTGAACACCCAGTCACACTGGGATTGTAGTCAATGAACTTCCAGACCTGGAAGCTAATCTAGCAGCCAAATCTCATGTCCACCTTTTCAAGGCATATTCCAAATTCGATCTCATAAAGCATTTTCACAGTCTAGATTAAAAAGAAACGTCTGGAAGATTGGCTTTGCCACCCAACACACTATTCTAGGACTAACAAAAACCACTTTTCTCCTAACTACCCAACAGCAACTTCAAAAACACAACATATCACCTTTAAGCACAGCATGCAACAGCATATTGGATATTAATCACCTGCTTCGCTTTAATTCATGCAACATATCCAGTCAATTCAATACCATTCTATCTAACAAAAATTAGTTTTAAAACTGTTGAATTTGTTCCTTTGAAGTGGGTCGTGCCAAACACTGCACACCAGACGTCAACTTATTCAAAAGCTTATTATGGACGAGAAAACCAATAAGGTAGGATGGTATGGTAGGTATTAAGGATCTTGTCCGTTGTTCATCGAAAATATGAAAATGCCATAAAATTTTGAAGAAAAAGCTGAAACCTCAGGCGTAAGAAAGTTTTAACGTCATCCTGCATCAAATGTGTTATTCCGTTTTCAAGAGCGCATCCTACTACAGAAGCTACGGAAATAATGAGTGAACTTGATATGCTATGCGATGTCCATACACTTAGGAGACGATTGAGGGAATTTCTTCTAAATAAAAATGAATATGATCCTAGATACACCACAAAAACACTAAACCATGGATGATCCAGTATCATAATATGGGGATGCTTCTCATACAAATTCCATTTCACCTGAAAAATCGATTTTTTTTTCTTTATCTGTTTGATCTTTTTCAGATTTCGATCGTTCGCTTCAAATCCTGATTTCAAAAAGATTTACACGCACTAAAGTCAAACTGATATTTATCCCAACTTATTAGTTTCAATTAGAAATTTCGCAGCATTGTTAATTGGAAAAATTCTTCAATTTCATTTTCTATTTGTTACACATTTAATATCGATTTCCTTTACAAACTAGGGATTTCGATCCCGCATCAATTTTTTTCTTTTAGTGTGCGTATTTCGTATTTCCCTCTTCAAATACGGATTTTAATATCTGTCAAAATAAATCGATTTTTTTGGTGTGAAAAAACGAAAAATCTGTCGAGATCGAAATCTTCACACAGAAATTGATTTCTCATGTGTAAAGGAAATCGACATAAGATTTGATCCTCAAATCTGCAGCGATTGAATAGAAATCGAAACGAGAACGAGACATTTTTTAAGATTACTCAGATCTCTGAGATCTCATTTTCCCCGAACTAGCTTATGTATTTAAACATTTTTTTTAAATTTGTTTTATTGAAATATGCGAAAAATGAAACTGAGAACATTCAAATTGTTTTTAATGAAATTTCAATTGAAAAATTCGATGTTAGGCACTCGAAAACTGTACTGAAAACTTTGTGTGTAATAAAACAAAGTTGTTACATTGCTGTCTCCTTTGGGGCTTCTTAATTTAAAGAATTATCTCAAGAACAACAGATACAATTAAATTTCGAATTTTTTTTTCATAATCATCATTAACACTTCATGTACATAAAATATTAAGTCCAGCTACATATGTATATACGAAGTGGGTATGATAAGTTTGTTGCATTACAAATTGCAGTAAATTTAAAATTTCGAATACAAACTTTCTAGATCCCTTTCCTCTGCTGCAAGTTTATTGCCAGGATGTGGTTTGGTTAATGTTAAAGCGCATGTCAATGGTAGCAGCAAAAACTCTTTCCCGGTTAAAGTTTTCCAAAACAAATGCAACCGAAGCCGGATTTTTCTACCCACAGACTAAAAGTTTACCACCCACACAATAATAAATAGATACAAATTGGTCTTTTTTTTATTGAGGGAAAACTGAACAAAATAGAAAAACATGCAATTTAGGTAAAACAAATACACTAAGTTGGGAGCACTATGTTCTAAAAATTTGTTTACCAACTTCAGCACGAAAGAGGACCAAATTAACACTTAATCCATATAGTTTTTGATAAAATATATTTTAAACTTATATGCGTTGTAAGTAATAAAAGAAGTATAGATACTTATTGGTGTTTATCCTAGAAGTTGACAACGTCTTGTAGATTTGATGGTCACTCTCAAACTGAACTACGAGTCTCATCACAATCACAATTTATAGTCAGTGATGGATTTATTTTGAATATATACTGCCGATGGCAATTCTAATGGATTGGACATGATACGAACGAACTGAATGGTAGCTCTGCTTGATTTTGATGTGTGGGGGTGGAGGAGCGCAACATCTTCACAGATATTAAAAAAAAAAAAAAAACCATTGTGCATGCCCATTGAGCCATTGAGTTTGAGTGTGCATATCCCCCCGGCAGTAAAACAAGAGGAGACTTGTACTCTCAAAAGGAAAATGCAGGACTGCAACAGACTGATAAAAATGATAAACAAGAACACACATCAGACGCAAACTTACCTTTGGGTTAAAATATTTCAATATCTAGAGATGCAATGGTTCTTTTAGTTCCATGGGCTCCACCGCAAGCTTCCAGTTTATCATGCGCATACTGAGCGAAGATCCGGAGGAGTAGGATTGTATTTTTTTTTTTAATTTTCTTTACCACTTGGTCACTGTGTAGAGAATTTTTTTTCACATTTGATGTGAATAGCGTAAATGATTTTTGTTTTTAATTCCAGATTTTATGGATCTTAGACGTTTTTCATGGCAATCAATGAAAATTGGCTAATTTCTTCTTTAAAATTGTTTTAGTGCGGTAATAATAAGTTATTTTCTTTTTTTTTGTCTATTTCGGGGGAAAAAAATATGGCGACACTACTACTGCACACACACACACTACATTCCTCTAGAAAAATATTTTGTCCAAGGAATTCGACACATATTTTTGATTATTTTGAATGAATTTCAGTTAAATTATAACTATTGATATTGAATAAACAGTTTTTAAGTATTTTTGTAATAAATAGATTGGTTTATTTATTATTTTTTCACATTTTGTTTTAGGAACCTCAGAAATACATATCACCATTTGGGATAATAGAAAACGGGCTGCATTATTTCGAAAATTCGAAGTAGACTTCGAATCGAATATTTTCTTGTGATAATTGGTATAATTAATTTCGGTTGGTAATGTAGTGCGAAACTGGTTAGGTACAGTTCCGAACAAAAATCATTGGCCCTGAGTAATAGATCCTAATCTAGCCTAAGTTCGATTTTAACCAAACATTCGTAGAAATAAAACAAATTTCAAGTATAAATACTTAAAAGCGACTTTCCTGTAACTAAGTTAAATTTAAAATGATGGAATCACAATAGAACTTTACGAATCTGGTTAATAGAAATCTGTTTGTATATCAGTTCACAATAACGAAATTATGAAAATGAGTCACAATTATTGGTATAAATAAGACTTTTGTAAATTTGATCTGTTACTACGAAATTTTAAAAGCAACTTTTCTACATCTAACAAAAAGTGACTTTAAAACCGATTCTATGAATGTCTATTACTAAGGGCCATTTGTATATAAAATCTATAGTACGAAGAGGAACGAAACGAAATTCACCAAGCGGCAGAGAAAACAACTAAGCTGTAGATTTCAGCAGAGGTACCTATGGAAGAGTTTTAACAGATAGACATTTAAAACATAATAGGAATACTGTATACAAAACGTGTAGGCATGTAAAGACACAAACATTGGACTAGGATGTAGCTGTGTGGGGATTTGGTACTTGTTATTTTCTGTAGGCAAATATTTTCAAAGTAAGGTTTTAATACTTTTTTTGGCGGTTTCGTATTTTTTGGGGATAGAAGAAAATTATTTTTGTGGGTAGCATATGTATGTATGTATATGTTATCGTATGTAGGTATTTAAGTCAAAAGGTGGCATATTGAATATTTGGGAGTGGAAATCAGCGATACCACTGCCAGAAAAAAAGTCGAAGTAATTTTGAAGTAAAAAGCGAAGTGAATTGAAAAAAAATTGAAGTAGATTCCAAAATGACTTCCAACTTGTATCTAGAAAATAAAATGCACGACTTGGTCGCACGAACTTGCTCCTATATGTAATAGACTAGGAATTTCAAAAATGAATGTTATTAGAGAAAAACTGTTCATAAGCATAAGATCAATTTTTTAAATGACTAAAACAACTTCTTTAGTAGTTGGAGGTAAGAATAGGATGCTATGTGATTCAAGCAAATATAGGTTTATGCAAAAACAAAAATTATAAGCCTTTGTAGTGGTGTCTTAAAAAAAAATAAGCTTTTATATACAAAATTTTAAAAACATTTTTTAAGAAAAAATTTTGGTACGCCAATTTAAAGTTTTTATTACTGTTCGAATAAAAATTAAATAAACAAAAAAATATTGAGCCGTTTCTGAGATATCGAATTTTCAAAAAAAAAAATAAAAAAGATTTTTTTTTTAAGTGCAATGTGTTTTAGGCTTTTTAGAAGCTTCTCTATAAAAATGTTTATTAAGATCCGTTATGTGGATAATGAGAAATTCAAAATTCAAAAAAATGGTTCTATTAAATTAAAGATCGTAAGAAAGAAAAAAAATTTTATCAAAATTCTAGGCGCCGTTTTCGAGAAAAATACGATTTTTGGAAACCATTTTTAATTTTTTTTTTAGCATTTGTATTTTTTTCTCACATCTTGTAGATTATATCTATTGAGAAACTTTTATTTATCAAGTTTAAAAAAATATAGCTTGGGGTTTTCAAAATATTGAGTTTTAAAAAAAATTTGAAGTGCTCTTAAAATCGCAAGATAATATTAATTTGTTTTAAACCAGTAAAAAAAAGGGTGATGTTAAGAAAATCTTGACAAAAGTATTATCATTTATGTGTTACAAATAAACAATTAAAAATAAAAAACTAAAATTAAAGATATCCCATATTTACTTTAGTTTCTAAAGATTTAATTTTTTTTATATCAACTTTGACAGACTTTGAACTTGCGTTGGTAAAAATTAGGCACACTTTAATTAGCCTAGTGGTAAAATATATCAGTATATGATACTACTTTACTAACTAACTTATAAGCACATTGAATAGTACGATGTCTATTGAGTGGATTCATTTTAATTTAATCAGTTTCATAACTAAAAACTCTTTTGTAAATTGTTATAAATAATAATAAACAATATCCGTGTTTTCTTGGAAAAGTTATCCGTAGTACAGTAGGACTTTATATGAATAACAAATACAACATCCGCAGTAGAATCACTGCCGATATTCGAATAAACGTCAAATCTCTATCCGCAGCAGGATTTCACTTCTCCTTTTATCGGCAGTGATCCTACTGCGAATGTTGTATTTGTTATTCATATAAAATCCTACTGTACTACGGACAACTTTTCCAAAAAAACACGGCTAATAAAACAAAACTAGCGTAGCTTTACCAATTCGAAGTTGGCCATATAAGTGTGTAATATACAAATTTATATTAATGTAAAACGGAAAAAAATACTACTAACTTATAAGCAGTTTACTAACTTCTTCTCAATTGTAAACATTTTTGAAGTAAAACTTCTTTTCCGGCGTTGGGGGTAAAAAATTTTCTATGCAGCAGTCAGTGACATGTCAAAACGACACGCTATCAGTCAAGAACAGCGACATGTTTTTATAATACAAAATGCTTGTACGTTTATAAGTTAAAATCTGACAGAGGCTTTGCTTGAGGGAAAAGAAGTTTTACTTCTACCACGCGTATACGTCAGTACACACAACCTTTTTTTTAATTAGTATTGTGCTAAGGCTATTTTATAATAAATTGCTTCTGAACACACCTGTTACAATGATAAATTTTGCAAAATGCTAAGTTAACAGGCCTTTTTGGCATCTTCACGTGAGTGATGATATGAATTAAGCACAATGTTAAAAAAATAAAATAATTATTCGTCAATTTTAACTTTAGTAAAATGTCAAATTCCATTAAAATTTATGAAATCGTCTTTTTAATCTATTCGACTAAAATGTTGCCCATATGTGTATGCCTGGTGAAATTCTGATAGATTCTGTTATCCTTATGAACTTATATAAGGCTAGCCGCGCACTGGCAACTGTGATCGAAATCAAATAGTTTAATCACCAGTTGATAGAGTACCGCGCACTGGCAACCTTTACTCACGCTCACCCTCTTTTATCTCTTGCGCTTATTTGTTAACAGCTCAACTGTTGCGAATTAATTTTAGGCAATTATTTAGTTTGTGTCAAAACACAAACTCTTAAGCTACTCGAACCAAGCAGTTGCGAAACTAAAAATTGAATGTGCTCGCCTAGCCTTAGGAATTTGCAAGTTTTTCCCATACAAATTATGACAGATCGATTCTGCGGAGATAAAATTATCTCGTTTCTGAGGTTTATCCGGGTTTTCCCCGTTTACATGAATAACCGTAATGTATTTATTTTAATAAAAATGACCTTTATTAGTATTATTAACATTATATATGTAATTTACTCCGAGGCACCGAGGGCACACGCGCAAGTACTGTTGAGCAAGATGCATTACACCAAAAGACAAGCAAATAGACTCACAGCTGCACTTGTGAAATTAATTATTGAATTTATTGATTGTTCGTGTGTTGTTCACATTAATAAATACAATTTTTTTTCTTTTCAGTGGTACATTTGTTTAAAAGAAATCGGTAAATAAATATAAATAAGAGGTAAGACTTCAAAACTTGCAGGCAACTTAGCGCTCGTCCGTCAAGTGGAGTGCCGCCTACGTCATTGAAAACCAGACGACGACTGGCAATCGATCATACGCGGATCAAAAACGGAATGACTTATTTCAAGGGAAAATTGACATATTTATGTAAGTGTCAATTTTTCCTATTGTTACTTTTTTGTTTTCATTTTTTCATACCCACTAAAAATGTTATCCCCGGCAAGAAACGTTAAATTCTTGAATCCCCTCTTCGGCCAGCTTATAATCGGACCACCAGGATCTGGTAAAACGACATACTGCCAACATGTCTTGAATTTCTACAAAGATCTCGGGCGCAATGTTTGTGTAGTAAATCTTGATCCCGCCAACGAGAATATGAACTACTTACCTGCAATCGATGTCATGAAACTAATTACAGTCGAAGATGTTATGAACAATCTCAATCTCGGACCAAATGGAGCACTTATGTACTGTATGGAATACTTGGAAGAGAACTTTGATTGGTTCCTCGGTGAATTAAAGAAATCGACTTGCAACTATTTTCTGTTCGACTGTGCAGGTCAAGTAGAGCTGTACACCCATCACAAATCAATGACGAACATCTTTAGTAAACTAGAACGATTGGGCTATCACTTGTGCGTTGTCAATCTGATTGACTCACATTACTGCTCGGAGCCTAGTAAATTTGTTGCGACCCTGTTGATGGCTTTGAATACAATGCTGCAGATGGGTCTGCCTCATGTCAACGTGCTGAGCAAAGCCGATTTGTTCAAGAAAAACGAATCAAAATTGCACTTCAATTTGGATTTCTACACAGACGTGTTGGATTTGAAATACTTACTTGAAGCCCTCGATACTTCGCCTATAACGCAGAAATATGCTAAACTAAATGCGGCGATAGTTTCCATGGTAGAAGATTATAGTCTTGTCTCGTTCCAACCTTTGGATGTTAAGAACAATGAAAGTTTATTGAGACTCAAGAATGTAATTGACAAGGCAAACGGATATGTTTACAAAGCAGGCGAGGAAAAGTCTATTAACACTTTAATGGCATGTGCAGTTGGAGCCGAATCGGAAAGCTATAGAAGCTCTCAGGACATTGATCCATATATTTGAGGATTCAATGTATATTTTTTTTAAATTTGATTATAAGAACTTTAAATAAACAATAATTGTAAATCTATTTAATGTTTGTTAATTGGGGAGGGGGATTCCTGCTTAAATTTATTTATCTCTTTTTCTTTTAATAAAAAAATGAAAAATAAGGCAAAATAGTGAAAACTATTGTCGCATCAAAGTTTGAAGCCGGTTTTTCATGGAATTCTCATTCAAGAATGGTTTCAGATTTTTGAATAAATTCCATTAAAACCTTCAATAAACTGGAAACATATGAAGCCGGATTGGATAAAGCTTCTCGTTCAAAAAGCAATAATTTGTATCTTATCCATTTTCAAAAAATTCCACTTAAATTAAAAAGGACATATTCAAAGAAGATTAACATGCTTCTTTATGAAAATGTTAAAAATAAATAAAAACAAAATCTATTTCACGGAAACTCCTTCTGTTAGAGAAGCAACGATACTCTTGAAAGTAAGTGCTGTTGTTGAATCCGGCAGTTCAGTCAAAACCGACAAAGTTGTTCCACTCAAAACGCCAACTCTTGGGTCAATGGGCAATGTTCCTAGATGTGGGACATTGGCAAACTTTGCCAACTCTATACCTCCATTAGAGGAAAATATATTCGTACAGGTGGTGCAATGTGGACAGGTGAATCTTAAATGACAAAAATAGACAGATCTAATGGATAAGCTTGCTACCTCCAACCTACCCGCTCATGTTTTCAATAATTCCTAGAATGTTTATGTTCGTCTTTTTGCAGAATGTGATTTCTTTTCGAACATCGTCCAAGGCAACTTGTTGTGGTGTAGTGACAATAATTGCTCCATCACATTTGACTTCTTTCATACATTCCATCACAGTTATGTGTTCATCGGATGTTCCTAAAGTGGCACAATTGGTCATAATTCAAACATATTGATATCATAATATAATAGATACCCGGAGGAGTATCGATTATCAAATAATCCAAATCATCCCATTTGACATCGGTGAGGAATTGTTTAATCATCATTGTCTTTTTTGGACCTCGCCAAATTATGGCATCGTTGCGATTTTTCAAAAGGAATCCAATGGACATCACGGAAAGCATTTTGTCTTCGCCGGAATAAATTGGTACCCATCCTTCGTCGCATTGGTAAATTTCTTTGCCTTCGAGTCCAAGGAGGTAGGGTACGCTGGGACCGCATAAGTCGATGTCTAGTAATCCAACCTATAAAAATGGTTATACGAATTTCGGTAGATATGGGATAAACAGGAAACCTTTAATCCGTGTTCCTTAAGAGCCAGCGCGAGCTGTGTGCTGACTGTTGATTTGCCTACACCACCTTTCCCAGAGAGGACAAGAATAACGTGCTTCACCTTATCTAGCATTTTAGACTTTTAAGAAATTAATAAAATGATAAACTATTGAGGAGTGGTACAAATAAAAAAAAATTTAAGGATGTTGTTTTTATCTATCAAACTTTATTAACTCAAAATCAGCTGTGAAAGGAAACGTCCAGCGGAAACAATTTCTTGCTACCATGGTCTAGTTTGGAATGCATTTAAACGATGCAATTTTCATTTTTAATTTTCGTAGTACCCCTTGGCATAATGGTTAGTGCGTTGGACTGTCATGCGGAAGGTCTCGAGTTCGATTCTCAGCCGCTGCTAGAAAGTTTTTTTCAGGGGTGTACTGCCTCTTGCGAGGAATTGACAAATTCTCCAAGAGTATCTCTTGTCATGGAAAGTGCTGCTCATTAGCCGTTCGGAATCAGCAGAAAATTGTAGGTCCCCTCCGTGCCATGGTAACACGCACACAGGAATGGTTAAGAGTTGTAAGTCACTAGGTCCTAGTCCACTCCGAGCTCCGAGCTGTTGTAACACCAAATTTAATTTTCATTTTCCGATTTTTGTTGGGAAGGTTACATAAAATTACTGCAGCAGGCTTTCTTCTTTTATGCTTTTGGTTATTAGCCCTGATTTATGTTTAATTCTGAATTCGATATTTTCTGCCCAGAGTAGTCCAGTGCAGAGGGTTGAACAGAGCTATTGTCTTTGTGGCATCGAGGTTATTAGTTAACATTTAAAATAACGAATAATAAATAATGTGGCACATTATTCTTGTGCTTAATTTTGACAGATTCCAAAACAAAAATAGAACATCCAATGGACTTTCACATTAGCCGTGTTTTTTTGGAAAAGTTATCCGTAGTACAGTAGGATTTTATATGAATAACAAATACAACATCCGCAGTAGGATCACTGCCGATACTCGAATAAACGTCAAATCTCTATCCGCAGCAGGATTTAACTCGTCCTTTTATCGGCAGTGATCCTACTGCGGATGTTTTATTTGTTATTCATATAAAATCCTACTTTACTACGGATAACTTTTCCAAAAAAAACACGGCTATTATTATATGATGGAAAGCAGAATTACGGCTTGATTACGTAAAAATTCACACTGAAGAACCTACGTTTAGAGTAAAATCTGAAGAGATTAATTGCAGTTTTTTTTCCATCAAGAAGTGAGTGCTAAAATTTGTTTAAATAATTGACGAATTAATATTTTTTCTGTCGCAATATTTCTGAAAGAGTTCTTTTTAACTCCAGTTAAAAAAGTCTCGTTTCTTAATACCGTTTTATTAATACTCATTTAATTATAGAACAAAATTAAGAACTTACATGTCAATTGATTAATTAGAATAAATTAAAAATAATATTTGAATCTAGTTGGATATATTTTATATATTATTTTTGTTTAAAAACTACATTTTGAATCTGATTCGTATAAAATGAAAGATAATACTTTTAGGCCGCTTAAAATTTTGCGACATGTTTTATAATTTTACTTTACCTGTATGTAAATACCACAAAATTGGTCTTTCCAAACAATTTTTTAAATACTTTTCTGTGGGGCCTGCTTAAAGTTTTGTCTTTAATTTATTTCGGTTATGTTCAACAACACAAAAAATGACATTTCTGAACAACCCAACGTTCGTTAAAATGTTTCGTCTGAAATTTAATAATTGGAATTGCCATATATGGAAGTTCACAAACGGCAAGTAGACAGCTGCTAGACAAAAAGTTTATTCTTCAGAATTTCTCGGCCGTAAAATTTCAATTTAATCTTTTTAAATAATACAACAAAAATAAGTAGAAAAGAAAAGAAACTTTCTTTTTCTATATAAAATCAAATAAGAGCGGTAATTTCATTTGAAAAGTTCGTTTAGAGAATCTAGCTGTCTATTTAAAATGGCCTATTCTAATAGTAAGTGCAATCGAGTGTTAAATGTGCATTTCTTTCTCTTGCCACTGCCTCCGTGTGTGCCGTGCCGGCTAACCTTGCAATTCAAATCTTAAAGTTCACCGCTTCATGCTGAACTAAACCACTCCCATGACCATAACTATAAAAAGTAATCAGTTAAAAAAACCTTTCTTTCTAGAATTTATTTATGCTTCATTGCCAAGAACCCAAAGGGGACAACCGATAGTCTTGGGTGCCGATCCAAAGGGTAAGAATTTCCTCTACACAAATGGAAATTCTGTGATTATCCGTAACATCGAGGTGAGCAACTTCAAAATCTATAAAATTAATTTTCTCTTGCATTTGGAGGTCATTAGCTAATTTGACATGGTCTTCCTCTTCTAAGAAGATAATTCAATATTTAATTTTGATTTTAATGTAAAGTCCCACGCAATAATCTATTTTTGGGGTTTATTTTATTTTTTGTATTTTTGGCTCCCAATTAGAATCCAGCGATTGCCGATGTTTATACCGAACACTCGTGTGCCGTTAATGTTGCCAAGTATTCGCCAAGTGGATTTTACATCGCGTCTGGCGGTAAGATATAATAACTATGCAAAATAAGGTTATTAAATATTTATTCTTTTGTTTAATGAAAAGAGAAATTCAAGAAATGACTCATAAAATTGCTTGCGGTTATAGCACATATAAAAGAAACCTTTTTGTAGGAAGATCTTATCAAATTGCGAATTGTTTTGATAGAATTCAGTTTTATATAATACATATGTAGATAAGAAAGTATAAAAAAAAAACAATTATCGTACTAAGGAACAACTAAAAAAACATCGCCAGAATAACAAACAAAAACTTAGTATACACCTGTGATCTGAAACACGTCGAAAGGTTAGTTAAGCCATTAACACAAATTAGACAATGGCTGTGACTCAGATGCTTTGCGTTAAGCAAGTGAGGATGATGAGATTTGATGTCAGATAACGGAAGAAAGCCACTGACGTTGCTTATTCTTTGGTCGAGCAAACACACACACAAGACTCGGTGTGCTTTGACATTTAGTATGATTTTTCTAAAACAATGCTTTATGTTTTTTTTTCTGTTTTTATAAGTATGCTAAGTCTAATCTTAGTTTATCCAGCAAAATATTTTATTCTTGTTTTTTTTTTTTTTTTTTAATGACAAAACAAAAATAACTGGCTAAACACAATAAAATGTAGCTGTAGCTTGTTCAATTTCTAGTACACTATATATTTCTTGCTATCGCTACTTATTCACGATGTACCTACCGTTCTATACTTTTTTATGCATACTTAATTTGACAATGCCATTGTGTTTAGCCGATATAACTTAATTTTGGAATTACATTTTTTGATAAAGCTTCTAAGTTCTCAGACAGCAAATAATTATTTTGCACTTGTATTTCTCCGCGAAGTATACAAACAACTTTATATTTTTAAATATTTTTCGGATTAGCATTGAGCGTGGTGTCACTAGGAAACTGTTGTTGAAATGTTATGCATTAGATTGGTCACGCAAGTTGTAGCGGTGCGAAGCTGTATGTTGTTGGGTGCAAACAATACTCATTACAATGCAGGGTGTTTTACGTTTGATCTGGGATGACCGTGAGGTGCTGATGACCAAGTCCCGTGATCGAGAAAACTGTCGTCCCGATTGAAATTTTGATGGCGCTTGATTTCAATCGGCTCGCGTCCTAAACGTGGGATATAGTATTTTTCCTGAGCTAAAACATTTGCTTGTTCAAAATGAATCCAGTGGTGTTCCAAGATACGCTCGGAAATTGCCGATTTATTTTTTAAAATATTCATTTGGTTAATGGTAAAATGTAAAGGTATCGTAGCTTTCGTGAAATTGAAATTTTGATAGATCTATATATCGCTGACATATCCACTCTTGAAAAATTGACTATTTTATTTTAAACCAAATATAACATTCAGGGCTATTGAGGTAACTCTTACGCAGCTATAATAAATTCATTACGTTGAAGATATGAACAAGAAAATGTTGTGGTTTTAAATGCCTTAAGGGAAACTTTCATCAACAATTCCACTGCAATTAAGCAAATTATTCAAAGGTACAAAATGTAGCCTTTCTGTTTGTTGATAAAAGCAGGTTATAATTTTTCTAAGGTTTTCCTTAATTCGAATCCGATCAGAATAGTTCAGTTAGCTCAGGTGTTAAAATTATTATAATCTCAGTTAATTGAAAGGAATCTTCTATTTCTTTAATTGAAATTATTCGAATTAAAAAAATAAATAAATTAGAAGCCATTAAGCCTAAACCTAGTAACTTACAAATCTCAACCATTCCTGTATGTAGAAATGGAGAGGCATACAATTTTTTGCCGATTCCGAACGGCACTTTCCATAACAAGAGATTCTCTTGGAGGATTTGTTACTTCTTCGCAAGAGGCAGTACACTAATGAAAAAGCGTTTTTGCAGCGGCTGAGAATTAAACCCAAGACACTGCCTGACAACCCAACGCACTAACCATGCATAGAAAATGGGCCAACTTTTCCTACCGACAGTTTTATCATGACAAAACACTCTTGAAGGATTAGTCGTTTCCTCGAAAATAAAATATTTAGTCGGATTCGAAGCCATTCCGTCGGCGTGAATGTCCTAGAAACTTATCATTACGACCCTTTGGGGTACTACTTGTATTGACCTTTTTATTATTATTCGACGTGTTCAATTAAAAAGTACTTACTAACTTTGGCGAATAATTCTCAACGATTCAGAATCTTACCCACAAGTTTGTTTACTGCACGACATAATTATTGACAAAAAAGTCATAAACAAATTTATATATTTTTTTTTAATTTTTCATACAGATCAATCGGGAAAGATTCGTATCTGGGACACCGTCAATAAAGAACATATTTTGAAAAATGAATTTCAGCCCATTGGTGGACCAATTAAAGATATTGCATGGTCACCCGATAATCAAAGAATTGTCATTGTTGGTGAGGGTCGTGAACGTTTTGGTCATGTTTTTATGACAGAAACGGGAACATCGGTTGGTGAAATCAGTGGACAATCAAAGCCGATCAATTCATGTGATTTCCGTCCGGCCAGACCATTCAGGATTATTACAGGAAGTGAAGATAATACAATTGGTATTTTTGAAGGACCACCATTTAAGTTTAAAATGACCAAGACTGATCACTCAAGATTTGTGCAAGCTGTACGTTACTCACCGAGCGGTCATTTGTTTGCTTCAGCCGGATTCGATGGAAAGGTATTCATCTACGATGGAGCCACGTCGGAATTGGTTGGAGAGGTCGGTAGTCCAGCTCACAAGGGTGGTGTTTATGCCGTTGCATGGAAGCCTGACGGAACCCAGTTGCTTACTTGTTCTGGTGATAAGACGTGTCGCTTATGGAATGTAGAAACACGTGAACTCATCACAGAATTTATCATGGGAACAACTGTTGATGATCAACAAGTTTCTTGCCTTTGGCAAGGAGAGCATTTGCTAACTGTTTCGTTATCGGGAAATATAAGTTATTTGGATGTCAATGATCCAACGAAGCCACTGCGCATCATAAAGGGACACAATAAGCCAATAACGGTATTGGGATTAAGTGATGATCGTAGCACTATCTACACTGGTAGCCACGATGGTGTAGTCACAAATTGGAACTCCGGAAGCGGCGTCAATGATCGCATCGGCGGTGCTGGACATGGCAATCAGGTAATATTGTTTATTAAGATTAAGAATTTGTTTTTTTTTATGAATGATTTTTTTAGATTAATGGCATTGCTGCATGGGAAGACTTTGTTTACACATGCGGTATTGATGATTCTTTGCGAAAGATCAGCGTCGAAGGGAATACTTATACTGATTTCGTAGTCAAACTAAACTGCCAACCTCGAGCTCTTACAATTTTCCGAAAGGAGAACATAATTGCTATTGCATGCGTCAAAGAAATAACATTGGTTCAAGATAATAAAAAGCTTTTATCACTTCCAATCAAGTATGAAGCTAGCTCGATCAGTGCCAATTCAGAAACAATGGAGCTGGCTGTAGGAGGCGATGATCAAAAATTAAGAATATACACATTGAATGGCAATTCATTGGAGTTGAAAACTGAACTCGAACATCTAGGAGCTGTAACCGACTGCGTATATTCTCCTGATAATAAACTACTTGTGGCATGTGACGCCCATCGTAAGGTTGTGCTGTATCTTGTTCCTGAATATAAGGTAAGCCCTCGCTTTTCTACAACATAATCAACAAAAAGTAACGCTTTTATTGCATCGCTATTTTTAAAAACGCTTTTCGTTGGAAAATGAGTAGACGGTGAGCTAGTTGCAGTTGTTAGAAAAAAAATAATATTCCTTACATGATCAGATTTTATATTGGTGTCTTTTTTTATTGATTTTTTTTAGCCTGCTCACAACAAAGAATGGGGTTTCCATAATGCTCGTGTGAACACAGTGGCATTTTCGCCAAATTCACTCCTAGTCGCCAGTGGATCATTAGATACCACCATCATCATTTGGTCTGTAGCAAACCCATCAAAACATACGATTATTAAAAGTGAGTAAATAACTTTAAGGATTTCTTCTTCTTTTATATTTTCCTGGGACGAAATTAATTGATAATAATAATTTCTTCTTGTTTAGATGCCCACCCACAGTCACAAATTACTCGTTTAGTGTGGTTGGACAACAACACTGTGATCTCAACCGGACAGGATTGCAACACAAAAGTCTGGGAAGTCGAAACTATTTAAAAAAATGAACAGTAGTAACAACGAAGTTTTCAAAACAGAGTTATATACACATTATAATTATTATTATCAGTAAAATACACATAGTGTTTTTGATTAATGTTATTTACAAACAAATTTATTCTTTCACAACCAAATAACAATTTAATAATATTTATTTTTCTAGCATTTTATTTGAATTATATACGTAACTGTGTTTATTTAATTAAAATAAATCATTCAAAAAAAAAAACACCAAACAACATCAAGGAAAATAAAATTTCGTATATTAAGTCAACCTACAAACAAACTTAAATATTTTCTAAGAAAAAAGAAAAGTATTCTATTTAAACAATCAAAAAACTGTTATAAATGCATTTTTATTTAAATTTATTTATTTTACTAGTACCAAATTTGTATTATTTGAATTTGTCGATTTCGTTTAACTGTTTTCGGATTTGTGTTGAAATTTAATTTATATTTTTTTCCATTTATTTTGTAATGATTTCATAAATAAAAATAAAACTTGAAAAACACCGATATGTTTGAATAATTTATATTTTTTGTTAAAATTCAAAATTATTCTAATTATATTGTTTGGGAAATCACATTTTTTTCTAAATTCAGAGGAAATAGATTTAATACATACATACATATGTATGTACGGGTGATTCTACAAACGATGGAATTTTCGGCGGCCCCAGAAATATTTCAAAATCCGTTCAACTATTTAATCTGATTTTTTTTTATAAAGTTCAATCTGACTGATATCTACCTGGCCTAATAATATTATTAGGGTGGCCTTATTTTATATTGCTCAAAAAATACTTCAAAGTGTCTGATTCTCAGTCCCCTGTGCGTTTTCGCAAAGAAAAATTATTACCGTTCTTTTATTTCAAACGCATACTAAGATGAATTCCACCGAAGTTACGCCAAATAATACGTCTTTGCTACGAATTAGAGAAATATTTTGTAGTAATTGATTTTATTACAAAAAAAATTAATTAAACTTTGTCCCCCGCATTTCATATCAGTCCCCTGGAATATTGAAACAGCCGAACAAATCAAAAACTAGGATATCGATCGAGTTTTCAGTACTGGCAATTTGAAGTACCAAGTCTCCTTACAATAAAATCGACGTGCAACTCGAATCTGTTTCTTATGTTAGTATTGTGAAAAAGACATCTGTGCAAGAAGTGGTGAATTGTCCGTTTAGTTTATCAGTCCTCTGGTGAGGTTTTACAAAACAAATTTGTATGTATGTAAGTAGACATATTTGTTAGCAGTATAGTATAGGTTTAATAAAACTGTAATATTATATATATTTTTTTGTTTTTTTTTTTTTAAGTAAAACCTTAAATTTTTTTTTGCGCAAAAATCATTAAAAACCTCAGTCTTCTGGCCTCAGTCCCCTGGCTAATAAATTAACAAATGATATTTTATTCAGAAACCTGAGAAATTTTTAGTTATGTTGAACTTCGGACTTCATTGCAAAATATTTTAAAATTTTTGAAAAGAATATAATTTATTTTAAATTGATTCTAAGTAGAAAAAAATATTTGATTATAATATAATATATTCTTTTAATAAAATGCTAAGTTATATGTATTAACAATGAATTTGTATGTTTATGAAGACTAATTAAATTTAATTTCTATATTTCAATGTGTACCCAAGAGAAAATACAAAAAAATTAAAGATTTATTCAGTCCCCTTAAGAAAACTCAGTCCCCCGAACATCTTTTTTGAAAAAAATGTCCTTAAAATCGTCATTTTTTATTTTTTTGACTGGCCGCTTTCAACAAAACGCAAAGAGATGATCAACTAGAACAACTTTTACGTTTTTAGGCTTCCAAAAATGTCGTGCCCAAATTTGTAACATTTTATTCCATTGTTTGTAGAATCACTATATCTGAAATTATTTTTGTATAAGATACCATAGGCTGTGTTTTTATACGTGGTTACAACAACATTAAGTTATCTAAATAGCTTTGGATACAAATTTTAACGCATTAAACGTTTTGGCACTATTGACTTTTATCGAATCCAACGTTAACGACACTCACAATAAGGCCCAAAATTAATGCAAACAATTCTTAATTTTTTTATACTTTTTATGTAATGCTCTATAGAAAGAACAACGCAGAAACTCTGAAAGGTTTGAGTAAGCTAATTTTTGAAATCATTTGTTCCTAAAAGTGACCAAGGTGTAGTCGTTATATTTAAATGACTTTATTAGTGCCAGTATGTTTTTTTTTGCATCCATATTATTGCTGTTTGTATTAGTATGACATCCGGGACGGAACAGCCCGAGGACAAAGTCAAACGTACATATAATTATGTATACAAATATTTTCTATTTCAGCCAATTTATAAGGTAAGGCCTCCTAAATGTTTCATTGTATCTTTTTTGTTGTTAGTTATATTGGATATTACATAGATTCACTACAAATAGAATCTAATCTACAAAAGTAGACAACAAAATATTTTATTTCCATTGTTGTACTTAACTCAAAATCAGAAATTTTTGAGTTATGTCGCTCGTGTAGCAAATGAGCGATATGTTCAATAAAACATAACTCAAACTTGGTGTCTTTAAATTTACACAAATCTCTAAGTTGACAAGTTGTTATCAGTGTAAATATGATTAAATATTGCGGCTGATCATTGTATTATGTGATTATCCAGTAATTTTGTCAACATCTTGTTGATTTCCTCAAAGAAAATAGTTGAATTAAATTCAGCATGCAAGTACTCGTATATGCTAATTTAACCTATTTACGTTATATGCTAACTGAATCCATTATGATAAAGTTGAAAAATTTCTGTTTTAGAAAAAAAAAATTTAAAAGGCACCAAAACATGAATACATACATAAATATCGTGATGGAAAAAAGCTGTTAAACTTTAGAATTTTGAACGGAAAACTGAAATTCGCAACAATGTGGTTTTTAAGAGCAGCTAAATAGAATCGTATTCTAGTCGACTCAATGCGTCCCTTGGTAGTAAAGTTTTGTTGCAGAATGTGCATAACATTGGCATTGGTAAATCTAAAAGTCTCAACCTTTATGTACTCGACCCTAATGTCCTTAACCATCAATTTAGCTCATCACAGCCAACTAATAACAATCAACAAATTCCTCAAGAAATTGAAAGCTCAAACATACCTCCTCCTTCTCCCAGCTTTTATTTCACTGCTGTAAGCTTAAACGACTTGACTTGATGAAATTCATCCTCATTTTTGAAAATTATTTAGCCTATACTTCTTCCATACATACAGCTATGGACAAAGAAATAGCACACTATTAACAAAAATCATGATTTGAATTTACCGTTATGTGGAATGCGTCTGATGTTTTTTTTTAATATGTTGTGCAGACAAACTGATGATGACAAATAAAACCTAAAAGTACCGTAATATTGTTAAGATTCTCTTGCAATCACCTATTCATACTTTTTTACTCTGGACAATGTAATAGCACATTATATTTTTAACCGTTAAATCTTTATTTCACGTTTGAAAGTTGTGAAAGAAAGTGCTATATTTTAATTTTTATGATTAAATCAACAAATATTGAAAACAAAATGGACAGAAAAGTTCACTGTGCTCTGGAAAAAAGAAAAATTATTTTTGATCTTCATCGAGATGGAAAAAATCCTTCCCAAATATCCAAAATCCTCAACTGTTCCCGTAAAATGGTGTATAATGCAATTTTTTTGGTAAGACGAAATCAAAACTTAAGCTTTGAGAATAAATAACGCCGCCTGCCCCATCGTAAAACATCAATACGAGTGGATAGAGCGATATCAAGAAAATGCAAGTGTGACCCTTTTAAATCATCTCGTATACCATTATGGCTGAAATAAACGAAGAATTCTGTTTGAACGTCTTAAGCAGACTCATAAGAAGAAGACTTAATGATGTAAAGCTGTATGGGCGCGTGAGCAGAAAAAAACCGTTGCTGTCAAAAAAAAAAAAAAACACATCAGAGATCGCCTTACATTTTCTAAAAAACAACAAAACAAAAACATACAGTTTTGGAAGGGAGTCCTTTGGGGCACTGAAACAAAGATTAACCGTATTAGACCTGATGGCAAAACGTTTGTCCATCGACCCAAGTGCGAAGCCTACAACCCGAAGTATTCCTTGAAGACGGTAAAACACGGAGGAGGTAATTTGATGGTTTGGGGCGCAATTTCCTGGTATGGAGTGGGCCCATTGGTTAGGATTGATGGAAGAATGGACAAATTCTCGTATCTTAATATACTAAAGGATACCATGGAACCATATTCCTTTGAGTTCATGCCAGTAAATCGGATATTTATGCTTGATAATGAGTAATGACCCCAAACACTCATCGAAGTTGGTAAAAGATTGGCTTACAGACGAACAAACCGATGTTCTTAAATGGCCAGCTCAAAGTCCCGATCTTAACCTAAATAGAACACCTATGGTATGATGTTAATTTAAAAATTGGGCAAACAAAATATAAAAATTTTAACGATCTTTGGGAAGGAATACAAAATGCTTGGTACTCAATACCGCAAAGTAGATGTCAAGCGTTGGTTGAAAGCTTACCACGGAGGTGCCAAGCAACTTTAAAAAATCATGGCCAACCAACCAAGTATTAACATGGCAGTACCAAATTATTAAAAATCTTAAGAACTTTTCGTTCAAAAAAGTTTTCTAGAATGATTATAATAGGTGTGATATTTCTTTGTCCACAAATAATAGGCCATCACTAAAAAATAAATTGTTTAAAAATCGGTTTGAAATTAAATAAGTTCTAATTAATTAATTTAATTGATACTTATAAGTCAGTTCATGTAATAAAATAAGAAATAAAGTATTTAAGTTAAAAAATCGAAAATAAATTTAATTTTACAAAGAAAAATGATATGTGTGCTATTTCTTTGTCCATAGCTGTATAAATATAATTCTTGTAATGACTACAGGTATCTTCCCCTTACTTTAGAAGCCAGCTTAAGGTATACCCGTTCCAAAATCTTCCAAAGGTAATGAGTTCAGACAAATTTTCATCCTTCCCTTTTTATCAAAAAGCATTTGAAAAGGTCTTACATAAGCGAGTCAATCGCCATCTTTCTAGACTTAACCTTCTGTCCCCTAGGTAATCTGGATTCCGACAAAAACAGCTGTACCACAGTCGTAATAGGGATTTCAGAGGAAATACTTTATGTTCTTGACGATGGTCAAGTTTCATTCTTGGTCTTATTAGATTTTTCTAAGGCTTTTGATATTGTTGACCATTCTTTGTTATGTCATAAACTGTCTTTATTGTACAATTTTTCGCCGTGTTCCGTTAAACTTATTATCTAACCGATAGAGCAAGCAATAATTTTTCGTCCAAAATCGTTGTCTAATTCAAGCTGCTCTAAGGCAAAAACTGCGAAGCGATAACGAAGCGGACGGTCGTGCGCCTTTAATTGCCGAGTCAAATGGATCTTGTTAGCGAATAATCCGAGATCTTTGTGCAGCTGTCAGTGTCAAAATAACCTATGATTTAAAAAGAAACCACTAGATGGCCCACCCTATAATTTCGAAATCTGACAAACTGTCCCGTTTTATGCTTATCTTATATCTCTTAATTTCCAGAAATAAGCCTCCTGTGTGTTCCATTCCATTCTTAATAATTATTTTCAAATAAATATCATTTTCATCTAATTATTTATTTAGTTTTCACTTAATTTTCTTCTATTCTAATATTTAATTGTTAAAAATATAAATGTGACATCAATAAGCAATACTTAAATTTTTAACATAACAAAATAAATTAAACAGGTAAACAATTGTCTTTTTTGTGTGCTCTCGACTCATAATGTTACAACATTTATTAAAGTGTAACTATACAAAGTCAAATTTATAGTGTATAGTGTTTCTTTGGTGTAAAAGGTATTAAAAATTTAAGGACCCAAAAGGATCAATCAAAAAACATAAAATTATTAACAAAAAAATAATATTTAACAAAATAAATATAAATAACGGTCGTATACCTTTTCAAGATTTCAACTGTAGCCTCATAAGGCTTAAGTTAACAGATAGTCTTAAGCAAGTTGACAGATCTCGTATAGATAATATTATTGTGTTTTCTTTATTTAGACATTTAACTAAGGAATAACGGTTGGAAAAGTTTTTTTTTTAATAAACTTTATCGTTAATGATGGTGGGTGTTCGCATAATTTGTGTTTGTTTTATTTTAAATTGAAATAAATCAGATCTTCTGTACTATCACAGCCGGGGATGAAATACTAATCAATAGGACTTTTGGCCATAAAATTTAATGGACGGGATTGAACAGAACAAACGTGACTCCTATGGCTTGGCAGCACTGTCGGTGGGAAAGGACGTGGAGGAGTTCTGTTGATGGTCATTTGACGGTGAAGTGGGTGTACTTTCTCGTTTGATCATCGGTGAATCACTTGCTGTTGTCGCAGCTGTTGGAAGAGAAGCAGCGATCTGTACAGTTGGCGCTGAGGTTAGATGATATTGGTTTGGCATAAACATGAAGGCTGATGGGTTGAGTTGCGCTGCCATTTGTTCTTGTTCGGAAGGTATCGCAAGGGGAAATCCTGAACTTAGTCCTTTTGCTCGTTTTCTTCGGGCTTCTGTTTCACAAGGACTTGGAGCACCAGGATGTCGATACGAAACATGTTTTCGAAGAGCATCCTTGCTTCGGGATACGTGCGAGCAAACGTTACAAGCGTATCTGTTGAAAGTAAACAAAAAATGGGATCTATGAATTGGAGAACTTAAAGTAATAATTTCATTCATACCAACCTGACATTCTGATGTGTTTCTAAATGCACTCGCAGGTTGTATTGATTGCTAAGTTGCTTGTGGCATATGAAACATGTTGCATAAAGCTTTGAATTCGAAATTTTTGACTGAGGACTTGAAGCAGGTTTATCCATCATATTGTCTTGCTGAGAGCCACCACCTACTGTGGGACATAATGAATTTGGTGTTGTTGAACTGTTTGGTGTAGAATTTCCTGCTTGATCTGAAGCCAGGGATGATTTGTCATGTTCATCTTTTACTGATGCTATCATTGCGCTATTTGACATGTTAGATGCACCAAGCGCTGCGGAAAAATTAGGCATAGTTTTATTTGGAAATGAAGGTGCTGCTTGAGCTAAAGGCGATGATGGAGATCTTGCCACAATATCGGGATAGCTTCGAGCCACTTGAGCTGCCGCAGTATCAGGAAGTTTCAGTGATTGCGAAGCGCAGCGTAAATTCTCCACAATCTTGTCGATTCGTTTAACGTCTTTTGTCTTTTTTTCTCCACTGTTCGTTCGTTTGTTGTAGCCACTGTCATCGTTAAGGGATTGGTGACTTGATGGCGGGGTAAAATTGTCAGTCTCCTTTACTGCTGAACGGTACATGCCACATTGTTGTTGGTATTTCGCCAAGAACTCCGATGTCTTATTAAGAGCGGATTGTGAAAAATTTAATGGTTGCGGTATGAGGTTCGGGTAAAACTGCAGAGACTTGAGAAAGAAATTTTCCAAAGGAGTCGGTAGTTTGTTCGATATCAGTGGTGATGATGGAGGTGGTAGTGACGGTAGGGTGGGTGATGGTATTTCTTCGTCTTTAAGTGCTTGGGATGGTATTTGTGGTTGCACTGGAGGTGCCTGAGGCGTGAAGTCTTGTCGCTTTTTCGCTGCATTTGAATTGTTCATCTAAAATGAAAAACAGTGTTTATCCATAATAATCTTAAACAATATTGATAAAAAGACTCACATTACTTTGAACGTCTGCTAGTCCTTTGATTCCGAGAGTCTCTGCTAGATTAAGAAGTGTAGGTATTTGTTCTTCAAAAACATTTACTTCTCCTGAATACATAAACGTTAAAAGAGCAACGATAGCAGTAAATGATGCACCCGGTATGATGATGACAGGATGATTTGAAGAATCCAACGCTCGAAATAGTTCCAAAAAGAATGTACTACATGCGCTGAGAACAACACGATGAGCACGCAATGTTCGTCCTTCAGCCGATAGTGTTACATCTGTTAGATGTGATTGGTCAAGAAGAATAGGCAGGGAACTTAATAGACTAGTCTATAAAAAAAAGAATAATTTAAGTACATAACTTTTATTTTTTGAGACAAAAAAACGTACAAGACTAACATAATTTTAACTAAAATGTAAACATCAAAGCGTGTAAAAAGTAGCTTAAGAGCTTTGAGGGATGTTCGTATTTATAATTTCAGTTCAATTGTTTTGTGCACCAAAAAGCCAAGTTAAGTTAGCACAATATACAAAAGAATTGAATACAAATGAGAATTTTTTAAATTTTAGTAAAAAAAAAATTTTACTAAACAGTGGGTTATTACCAGAAAAGTCGATGCAAAGCCATAATTATTGATACTAAACAAAGGTTTAAAATCTCTTCATAGAAAACACATAAAAATAACTACCCGTTCTAAAGTAACGTACATTTTTTAAAGTAAGTACAAATAGGGGAAGATGGCCTAAAATGGCCCACCAAGGTAAAATGACCCCCATGCTAGAAATTGTAGAATCGAACAGAATTAGAAGGTTTTGGTAACACAATTCTAAAGTTTATCTGGCATCATCGACATATAAGAAATATTAGCAACTTCAAGCTATTGTTTGAAATTTTACAGGTCAAATTGTCTCTAGCCATCTACAAAAGTAAAACCAATAAAATGTTGTTAAAAGCTTGTTGATAAAAAAATAATAAAAAACATAAAATTTTGGTGAAAACAGTAAATGCATGTAAGTGTTAAGTATTTCTTATTAATTTACTGAAATTAGTTGGCCTATAACTATTTCAGTTTTCAGAATTAATATTTAAATAAAAAAACCCTAAATGGGCAAAATGGCCTACTAAGCACTCGCCTAAAATGGCATAGTGTGCCATTTTATACTTTAAGTGAAGTTGTTTTAAATGAATTGTTTTTTTTTATTTTTTTTTGAGTATTTTTTATGTTTATTTTACTTTGAACTGTGATTTGTTTTAAATAAAGTGAAAATGGTTTTTGGTTTACTTGCCCAGTTGGTTCACTTGCAAGGGTAAAATGGCTTACCAGTATGATATTTTACCCAGCCAATTTTGATCATTGGAATTTGAAGAGTTTTTGAAAATTAAATACATTAAATACTTTTTGAAACTTTTTAAACTCGTAAAGCAAAAAAATGTAAGCGTCATTGATTTAATTTTGAAATGAATATAACATTTAAGTTTAAATTTCACTTTTTTGCGAGATATGACACATTTTCCTTAGGGGGTGCCATTTTATTCCACCTTCCCCTACTGAAAAAAGTAAGCAGTTAAATCGGTTCACATGAATAAAGGCAACACCGAAAATTGTAGAAAACTTAAACATATTGATTTAATTGATTCTTTGTTTTTAGTCATTATTATAAATAGTAATTAAAAGTTAAAAGTAAGCATAACTACCTTTTTTCAAAATTGATTAAAAGAAAATGAACTCGAACTGAGTCTTACAAATATTTTTTATAATTCAGCGATATTTCGGTCGAAGCTTAACACTCAATGCCAATGATAAGTGATTTATTATTTTTGTACTGCTTTCTTCCTTCGTATACCTTTAAGGTGAGCCCCAGATATTTTCTATAATTTTTAAATCAAGTATATATAGCGGCTTATTCATCACTCCCAAAAGTGAACAGTAATTTTATCCATTTGAAAATCAAGAACAGCTAATGTTTGTTGAAAGAAAATCACTTCGTACAATTAGGATACAAAACATCACAACTGTCGAGTTTGACGTTTAAGTATGCGAATATGAATGTTTCTGGTTTCGATTCTGATTTCAAATCCAGAAGCAAATTTCTCATTTTTTACCAAGTGCCCACTTTTAGAAGAGTCCAGAAGGCTTCCGGTTTGCCAAATAAAAACGACATACATATGTAAGTCCTTTAACTTAGGGAAAACTTATTAGTGATTACAATTATTCTTTCTTGTATTTAATGTGCTTTGAACAATTAGCCCCAGTGCTCTATAAAAGGTGATCGCACCCCAGACCATTTCTTCGCCCCCTAGGCTATGATGGCAAGTTAGAAATCATTCCTCTTTGCGTAAATCGTGCAAATAGAAATTGTAGCCCTGTATTCCATCTAAACTAAACTTATTTTCATCCGTGAAGACAACCATTCCCCAATCATCTGTAGTTTGACTCTGGCTTTTAGTCTAAGCCTGCGATTTTTCTAACATTCGATTTGCTTTGATTTATCCCTTCTTCGAATTGGATTTTTAATGTGTATAAAGTGGAAATGAATTAGCTGGAAGGGTAATCGTTAAACTAATTACTGATGGTTTATTCTTTTATTAAACCAAGTGATGATCTATCTATTATTAGTAGAATGACTAATGGTAAGATCCGACGGCAAAAGTCAATGCATTGATATTGTAAAAAATGTAAAGCAAAAACAACTTAAAATCGTTAGATTTTACGGCTGTCAGATGAAGATGTTCTTCCTTTGTATTGTTATCCATAGAAAAGAGTATCCTTGAAATAATTATCAACAGAAGTTGCAAAACACCCAATAATTTTGTTACCAGTTTGAATTATCTTTCTTTGCTTTCTCGGCTGTATTTAATATTTTTTCCGAGTTTTGGTCACAATTTGTCTATTTTAACTCAAATTCATCTAACTATAATTTCAGAAATGCCTTCTTTGGAAATTCTGATACTTTACTTCTAATTAAGGATTTTTTACACTTTATTCAAGTGAAGAGCAGTGTAGAAACATGGATGTTATTTTTAAATCATTATGATTTACTAAACAAATATAATTTAATGCAATTAAAATTAAACCGTTGAAGCGGCTTCAAAATGAGTTGTACGATTGTCGGAAAATCGAAAGTAAAAAAATGGTTCTATGGTTGATGGTAATAATACAAAACATTTCGACAATTCTTTTGACATAAAAGCTGCCAGTTTTAGCTATAATCAGTAAAGCGCGGAACAGATTGAACCAACAACAGCACCGTCAACAGCACCAGCGGCCGCCATTAATTTAGAGCCAATGTATTTCAATTGTTCAACACACATAAGAACAGCAACGCCAACAGCGTCGTTAGGCCAAAGTCCTAAATTTGCTGTTGCTGGTGTAGTGCTGTCAACTTTTCTACTGCAATATTCAGTGGCACCACAATGAAAAACTCTTTTCCAATATGAAATGTCAAGCAGATGAAATGAAGTTGCTGGTGGCAATGTGTTTGAGAAATGTTTGCTGGTCAGCGTGCTGTTTGCTGTTGACGATGCTGGTGCTGTTGCTGGTTTAATCTGTTTCGCGCATAAAACGCGTCAGTAAAAGTTGAAACATGTGGAAATTGTTTTTTTTTTTGTTCTGTAGGTAGCAATCACGTAAAATATATCAGTTGAAAAGTCCACCAAAGGCATAAAACATAATTTTCCGCTTAAAATTTGTTTATTGTAAATTATCAGATTTGTTTTTACTGTAAAAAATTTCCCCTACTTAAAACCCTTTAGTTACAAACTTGAACATAATAACTCCAGCCGCTTGGGCTTATATTTTAATACACAAAACTATTCAAACCTTCAAGAATCTTTTATGCATACAATTTTATCGAAATCAGTGTACAAAACTAAATAAAATGCGCGACTGGGTCACAAACGAGAAAACTGTTCATAAGCATAAAATTCATTTTTGAAACTCTTTTAGTAGTAAGAGATAAAACAAAAATGCCATATGATTTCTTAAGCAAATATAAATTTATGCAAGAACACAAATTATTAGTCGAACAAAAATTATACGTTGAAGTGGTTTCTTAAAAAAAAGTTTGTATATACAAAAATTTTAAAAACATTTTGGTACGCCAAGTTAATTTCCAAACCCGTTTTTGAGATTGATTTGTTTTTTGAAAATGAGAAATTCAAAGTAATATCTTAATTTTAATTTTTTTGATTGAATTATAGATCGTAAAAATTTATCAGAAACATTTTTTTTAAATTTTATCGAAATTCTTTTTTTTTCGAGAAAAATACAATTAAAAAAAAAACAATCGGTTTCTCTTCTTGCGCGGTTCCGCATGACATATAAGTTTTTATCAAACTTCTTTAAAAACAAAAATACTTGATACTGGCACTTCTTGCGTGTATTAGTTACAATTCATGTTAATGGTTGATGACAATGTTCTCTAAAAAAAAAGAAAATTGAAAATTTCAATACACAATTCTATCCAAACTGTTGAGGAGCAAAATTATCGAAATCGGTTATACCGTTTTTGAAAAAAAAAAAAAAAACAAAAAAAATGGTTCTAGGGTGGTACCATTAATAACCATTTTTTCCGATTTTTTTCCAACCGTTATGTTACCAAGCTTCAAATAAATGAAACTTTGTGAATGGTCTAAAAAAAAAAGAAAAAACCTGTTGGGGGGAAAATTTAAAAATGATATCTACCAATTTTAAAAAAATCGACCGAGCCGCTATGGCTGTAGTAAAACAGATAGTAAGACAAAATAGCGAGATCCACTTGTTTCGTGTTTTCTATCATCGTAATTTCAACTTTGATCAAAATTTCAAGTTCGATTTTTTCTTAGAATGCAGAACATGCCTTATAGTACCTATACATATGCCACAAGTAAAGAAAGTGAAAGTGGGTTTATGGAAGGTACTTAATGACAGTTTTTAATACATGTCCATAATAAAACACAAAGCCTTTTTTGATATAAATAACCCTTTTCCTAACAATTATGTATGTAAATAGCAGTTACAGTTGTATATAGAATTAAAAAAGACCAAATTTTCCCTCAAGGATATTACCCTTTAGTATCAACTTTGAGGATAATCGCTTCAGGAATTTAGGCTTTAGATCAAAGTACAGATAGCTGAGACAATTTTGCAACACTATTTTTCCGTACAACGACATCCCGAGCCGAGGTACCTCAGTGTAATGGAAACTCTGGATGACGATACAGTCAACCGACCTTTAAAATTTTATTTTTTCGTCTTGTAACAGGGTAAAAAAAAATAGTCGGAAAAGAGAAAAAATGGTTATATTTTCCACTTTAGGACTTTGACATAGGAGCTTAAAGTACATGAACCATAGACAACGGTGTTTGTTCGCGGAGCGTTTGGAAGAGGACCCCAATTTTGGTCGAAAAATCATCTTAAGCGACGAGGCTCTATTTTGGATGGATGGCTGCAGTGGCGTAGCCAGACTTGGTTTGAAAGGGGGGGCTTCAAACAAAAAAAATTATAACAATAAACCCAAAAACGTTAAACCCCAAAACAATTAAACCCACAAACCCCAAAACCATTAAACCCACATAGCCCAACTGGCAAATAACCCAAAACCGTTAGACCCCAAAACAATTAAACCCACAAACCCCAAAACCATTAAACCCACATAGCCCAACTCAGCAAAGCCAGAATTGAAAAAGAAATTGAATCGCCTCGATGAGCACGTAAAGGACATTTGCCGGAGTTTTTTTATACTTATAAGACGTCAAAAGTTGAAAATATTTAACGTCACTTGTTTTAGTTGGAATACACTAATAGCATGTTACCGAAGAGGGGGGAAAGGGGTTTACAAAACCGTTTGTTGCCTTGTAGGCAGTGTTGCCGGAGAGAAATATTGTAAGGTAGTACTGCAGCTTAAAAAGAGGAGTATTTAGAAAAAATAGTAGTACACACATTTTTTTAATACGTACATCATAAATAAGTGTGTGCACCAAAATATATTTTTAAATCTTATTTAAAAAAATCATCAAGAAAAAAAATTCAGTTAAAAAAAATATTAATCAATAAATAAATTATGTATTTTAATAACAAAAGTAAAAATATCTTTTCAATTGTAAAAAAGCTGTCTTATGACAAAACGCTTAATGCATAGTTCTATTATTTTTTAAAATTAAAATTAAAAACGGTCTTTAAAAATAAAATCCACGGCTGGGTCTCAAAAACTTAGTCCAATGTAATAGACTACGAATTTTAAGAACGAATGTTATTTGAGAAAAGTGTTCATATGGATACAATTATTTTTTAAATTCTTTTAGTAATACTCGTAAGAGCGTTGTATATAAAACTTATAGTATTATCAAGAAGAGAAATATTATGGCGACATCTTCTAAATTAAATAATAAAATATTCTCTTTTTAGTTCTTGTTTTGTATCTTATTCTACTCTCCACTGTAAAATCAGCGCTAATTTCAGCTCCACCACTGGCGCCACCACAGGCTAGCGTTCGCAATACAAAATCACGACATAATAATACTATAGGTTATACATACAAAGATAAGAGATCATAAAACAGAATGCTGTTCAAATTATGCTACAACAAAAATTATAAGCCGTTGTAGTGGTTTCTTTAAAAAAATAAGCTTTTATGTATGACATTTTTAAACTAAAGTTTTTATAATTGTACGAATGAAAATTAAATTTCCAAAATAATATCGTTTTGGAAATATCGAATTTTCTAAAAAACACTCTTTTTTCACAAATTCAAAACATTTTTTTAAGTATTGTTTTAAAGTTTTTTAAACTTCTTAGAAGCATCCTTAGATAAATTCTAAATTAGAAAAAAATTGTTTTATAGCAGGTACAAGCTGTAATATCTTAATTTTTTTTTTTTTTGTTGCTCAGGAACGGCTAAGTGCGATCGCCACATCCGTGCCTTGCGAGAGTTTGTTTTCGAAACCTGGGCAAATTGTATCGGAGAGGAGAACCCGACTAAACAGCAGAAAAGTAAAAATGCTTCTCTTTTTAAATTGCAATTCTAATTTGTCACAGTGAAGTGAATCCTGTTTTTTGTTTACTTTTAATTTCGACATACCTACTTGATTCTGGGTAAATAAAGTAACCATCGAAGCCAGTGGTTTTAAAGTTCCTTGTTTTAACTTTTTTTTGTTTTTGCAAAACGTTGTGCAATAAATAATGAATTAACTCTATTAAAAAACAAAACTTTTAATTCTCTATAATTAAATGAATTAAAACACGAAAAAACACTTTTTCTTTAAAAACTCTCTATTTCAGCTAAGCAGCATCTCTATTTGTATGGGATTTTGCATGTTTTTGTTTTACTTTTCAGTACCCACTGAAAGTCACGGAATGAAATTCACAGTTTACATTCACAGTTTATATTCGCAGTGAATGAAAAATAGCATTCACAGTTATACCTGTGAATGCGAATTCACGACTCAGCTCATCTCTAGAGTTTATCCACAAAAATACTACGGCATGTACTTACGCATTATTAGGATGAATGATATTTTTTAATTTTCAGCTGATGCCAAGAGGTGAGGGTTCAGACTGATCCAGATTAATTTTTATTTTTTATATCTCTGCTGCTATATTTATAATACAAAGCTTTAATAACATTCTCAAAAACTTCGGCGAATTGGGTCACTTGAGGTTTAATCTACTTGGGTTTTTGTCATTTGTTTGAAGTTCAATTTGAATTAAAATTTTAATATACAAAAACTCCGGTGAGTTGGGTTATTTGGGTTGCTTGGGGTTTACTATACTTGGGTTTATTGTTATTTGATAATTCGGTTTTGATACTGCTTCGCTACGATATTCATAGTATAATTTATTGATAGTATAAAAAAAAACTCCGGCGAGTTGGGTTATTGGGTTGCTTGGGGTTTACCATACTTGGGTTTATTGTTATGTTGGGTTATTAGGTGGCTTGGGGTTTACTATACTTGGGTTTATTGTTATTTTTTGCATTTTTTGGCGGATGCCAAGGGGGGGTGCAGACCCCCAAACCCCCCCCCCCTCCGTGGCTACGCCACTGGATGGCTGTATTAACAAGCAAAATTGCCGTACATGGAACTACACCAACCGACACTAGGGTCACCAGTTGACAATTCATTCCCAAAAAATAACCATTTGGTGCGGATTTTGAAACAGCCGGCGCGGCGGTGTCATTGGTTGGTATGGACAACTACTTTCTGATATGGGGCCTGGCTATTCATTAATAGGAATGTGAACAACTGGTGTGTATAAGTGCTAGGAGCATAATCTAGTCGCCCAGTGAAAATGACCAATCCGAAAAGTGATATTTACATTTCAATTATAAAAGATGAAAGTTTTTTCTTTAATAAGGTAAAGATTATATTCTGTATATCGATGGCTGAAAGTTCCCTGATCAAGATGCGGGCAACCGATCTGAAGAGAAGAAGGGGTGGATAAAAAACTTTTATGTATAACCTTATGAGACAAGATGTGAGTAACAAGTCTGAGAAGGATAAGGGGTGGATAACAAAGCTATCTTCTATGCTGCGTAGGTGAAATGTTTGTACTGCCGGGTCCCAAGCTACATATACTCGTATAATCAAATCATACACATTTTTCAATTTTTGTTTAATTAAAATAAGAACACATTTAACTAAAACCAAAATATTAAACCTGAGTTGCAGGAAAACAAATGAAAAACAAATTAATTCAGCTTGCCTTTTATTAACTGAAAAAATAGCATCAGCTGATATTTTGGCAAAAAAGCAATACATCAAGTTTACAAATTCTTAAAGAATTCTGTCGTAAATATACATATATTTTAGCCCTTTATCCTATAGTATAGTATATCGCAAAATGAAACATATGACAACATTTTCGAAATAAGCAGGAAATGTCTATGGTTCTGCGCCACAACATTAACACTCTTGATAATAAAATAAAACTTAAATATTTTATTAAAAATTAGCCAAAGATTATAAATCATATGCTGGTTAGGTTGATTTTGAGTCAAAATTAATTTAGCGAAGCGCACACGCCTAATCAAACACTGAGTTTGATTAGAGAGTGTGTATAAGATATGAACGTAAACCATATTCGATTAATAAAATGAATTATTTAAAAAAAAATAAACAAATCGGCGATTTGGATCTCATTGAAAAAAAAACATTTGATAACGCCTAGCTATAAGTAGCGAGTGTTATTAGTTCAGCAAACATATGTAAAGTTGATTTCAACAAAGCTGGTTTCAAAAAGATTATTTTTATTAATTAAAGATGAAGATACTATTGAGTTTAATTTGTATTGTTATTTTTGTGTGTGCATTTGTGCAGTCGTCGCCTTTTGAAAAAAGGAATGAAATATCAGACAGCGTAAGTTGAACTGATCTAGCTCAGAATGATAATCATAATCTTGACCTTGATATAATTCTATATGGTCATAGAGAATACTTTTATTTATATAAACTTGATTAAAACATAGAAATAAAGTTAATAAAATAAAAGAGATGTGAAATAATGTAATATTGTGATGGTATGTGCAGGTTTTTAAAAATTGTAAATACTTCTGGAAATCATTGATCGCTTTTAAAGAGTCAACAAACTATATATAAATTGCTATAATGACTCAGTCCCTATATGCTTTGATATAATTTAATCCTTAAAATACCACCAAAAAACATTCCAACATTTTCTCGCATTTTAAATGCTAAATCGATAATATCTGCTCATCGTTTAAAAAGAAAACAAATAAAAATAAAAATAATTCACTCTTAGTTCGAAGACCTAATCTTAATCGAAAAAAATCCTGGACTGTATAGAATCTAAATGCAGCATGAACAAAATTTCATTCCTCCTATGAACCCATTTGCATGCAGGATAAATATTTTTAGACACAAATTCTCTAATTTTCGTCAAAAGAATGAACCGCCTTGTGATTGGGCTTCCGGGCATGTGCATGTGCAAAGCTATTTCCAACCTCAAAACTTTATTTCGTATTCATATATACGAGTACTCTTCTTTCGAACATCAAAAACTCATTTATCGACTTTATACGCGACCGCTCTTTGCAACATGCTGAAGATTCTGGAATCAGTAGTACTAAAACAACTCGAGATAGTTTTTTGTTGTTGTTGGATGTCGCGCTGCTGATGATGATGATCTCTTGATGCATCACACAACAAATGACTCTCAGCAACAAGTGTTTTTATTTAAATATAGTACACTGATGTCTACACACTTTATTTTGCCCCATAAAAGGTCACACAATACAAAATAAAAACAAACAAAAATAAACACACAATGTGAATGTGATGAAGACCGCGGGAGAAACTACCTGATGATTGTGCCATCTCAGGCAAAATTGCTGATGATGGTGATGCTCCTGTCTTGAGGCTGATCCAGCATTAAGGTGCTCCATTGTAAGCCTTTTAAGGGAATGATTGTATTCTGTTGTATTGTATTGTTATTTGTGAGTTTTTTAACATTTAGTTCTTGAAGTTAAGAATTTCTAGGACACTTGTTCGACACTCAATTGAATTTACTCTATTTTTTACTATTACGCATACACTATTCTATATTTAATATTATTCAATTGTGTTGCACGGTAGGAGAAAAAAAAACCCGAACAACAATCTTAGAGACTTGGTGATAAAATACATTTGTATTACCAGCATGCCATCATCATGGATGCAATTAAATGTATTTGTAAATTAGAAACACAGTAGAATAGAGCGAAGACACTTTAAAATGTATTTACATATATTATTATTTTTATTTACGAATAAATTTAAATTGTTCTTCACACTATATAAATATATATAAATAAATCTATTTAAATTTACAATTGTATGTGCAGAGACACAAGGGCTATTTTTACCGGTTTTTTTCTTTTATTTAAATTTTTATAAAAACGAAGCAAATCGACTTCGAATTCGATTTCATCCAAATGCAGTCCGAATTCCGAACGAGCGAAAGGCTTTAGTTCCAAATTAATTTTTTTTCTGGTCACACAGTGACAAAAATAATATATTTTTGTAGGTAAAATATTTAAAAATATTTTATTTTTTTTTTTTCAAATTCAAATCCAGCCCGGCTGTACTATTAATAGGTATAAGTATTGAGCTGGAGGATGACTAACAGACGTTGTCACACTTTTCTCGTCGATTCGCACTTCAAGTCAAAAATATTGTCAACTATACTCGTATATTTGGAAAAAAAAAAATAAACTCGAATTTTTATTTTAAGGAAAGAAAACCCTTAATAAAATTTTATAATGCACTAACCACGGCGAATTAGTGAATCCGAAAGTCATTTCGCAGATGACACTCACTCGCCGAACCGAAGAAGAAATTTTTCTGTGGAAAATTGAATGTCCATCGCGGTCGTAACTTGGCGATGTACTCAAAAAAGAGTCTTGTCCCAATGTACTTATCTTAATTTTATTTAGAAAAGATTTAAAGATCTAATGAGATTCTATTTAAGTTTTGTTTTTTGTTTTTTTTTTTCTTCATGCTCTCTCTATAGTGAATAAAAAAAAAACATTTTTTTTCTTAATTCTTTTTGTTTGTTATAATGTTATTTTATTTTTTTTTTTTTGTTTGTCTTTTGCTGGTTAAATTTTCTTAAGTCGGTTGTTGTTGTTGTTAAGTATGTGCGATGGTATAAATACTAATGGCATTTTCAGTGATTTTTTTTCTGTTCAAGTTTTATTTTCGTTGGATTGTGTCTTCTATTCACTCTTGTACCTCTCTATTTCTGACCTGGAGCTGACGATTTTTGATATAAATAAAACACATTACAACAGCGAGAGACAAAACTACACAAGTATCCCAATCCTAAACCAAATAGCATCAAACAGAGACACAGGGACATCTTCTAAGTAGCATAGAGTGCATATTTTCAAATGAAGACAATTTGGTTGGCCAGCAACGCAACTCGCCACTTGATGGGTGAGATTTTTGTTTTTGAAAAATAAAAAAAAAAATCACCAAAAGTGTCCTAATCGTGAGCAAAAATTTATTATGCTTTTTATTTATGATTTTTAAAGTACCAAGTTGAGAAAAATTAAAAAAAAAAATCAAATACCATGTGAGACTACGCAATTAAAGGGGAGACGAGAAAAATAAAAAAATTAATTTGACTCACTCATATGTGTGTTTTTAATGGACAGGAGGCTATTTATTTTTGGTATGTTGGAAATGTTATGTGATGATTGGGTTAGACAGGGAAGGTGCCACAGAAAATGTGTCAAATTAAATAGCATATTGTTTGAATTATCATACAAACATTTGACAAGTTACTTAATTTCTGGATGCCGAGCGAGCGAATGCACGGTGGCGTATACGTACTTTTTTTTAATAGTTATATGGGAGAGATCTCATCATCACATATTTTTACCTTATGGAAGAAAGTAACGGCAAGTTAAAGTTTCCTACTATAACGTCTTCTATTTATATTCTTTCTCAAACAATATTTTATTTTAGAATAATTTAATAACAAGTTTGAAATAGTATACTTAGAGCTAGGTATAAATTATATTATATTGTAAGGTATTGTTAAGAAGTTATGATCATATTGTCCTTACAACTCGGCCAACCTGACAAATGATCGTCCCGATCATAACGACTTATAAATTATAAGGAATCTAATATTATTATTTTGTTTGTATATCTTAATAAAATTTATACATTAAATTTAATAGATTTACAAATATAATAAACAAATAAATGATAAATAAAATAATTGGTATAAAAATTGGAAAATATGCAATAAATAAAATGGTGTTACTCTTCACACTCAGAATCAAGATTGACATCCATTGAGTTACGCCAATCAGCCCAGCCGCGGATATTTCTAGATTCAATAACGCCATCGTATGGTAATTGAGTAAGTTGACAGTTCTCAATATCCCTGATAACATATCTGTCATTAGGTAGTACCTTATAAACTTTATACGGTCCTTTAAAATTGTTTGTAAATTTTTTATTTGTTCCAACTGTTTTATCAAAATTTCTAATTGCAACAAACTCGCCCTTGGTAAATATTTTTGCTGGTCGAAACTTCTTTGTTATTAGATCTGAATTTCGTTGCTGAGATTTTTCGATTTGCTCCAATGATTTTTCCCGCATTTTATCAAAATCACGATCACAATTTTCAAATTTTTCATCTAAATGTTCGGTAAGAACATCAATCCTAGGACCCCGCTGAACTACTCCACACAAAAGTTTAAAAGGTGTTTCACCTGTACTACAGTGAATAGAATTATTAATAGCAAATTCAACTTGCGTTAACATTTTAGTCCAATCAGAATGTTGAATGGGCTCTGAAAGTTTAGCCAGCATAGATTTCAAAATGCGATTAACACGCTCTACTTGGCCATTAGCTTGAGCAGAAGATGTCGCTATTTTAACATGTTCAATATTATGATCAATAAGAAAAGAACTATACTCTAAGGAAGTAAAACACGGACCTCGATCAGTAATAATTCTTCTAGGTCGACTAAAATATTCAAAATATTTACTTAAACAAGCACGTACTTCTTTGCTGCTAGTAGAATTAACTGGATAAAGCTTTACATGTTTTGTAAAAGCATCTACCATGACCAAAATATGTTTTCGTTTTGAACGAATAGATGGAAGTGGGCCAAAGTGGTCAATATGTAAAGTATCAAAAGGTATAGGTTTCTTTGGAATTGAATGCAATGTTCGATTATGGCAATGTGAAGGAATAGAATACATAATACATTTTAAACAATTTTGAATAATACTTTCAACTTTTTCTTTCATAGCCGGAAACCAATAATTCATTTTAATTTGGTCAAGACATTTAGCAGTACCTAAATGACAAATTTTTTCATGTGCTTCACGAATAACATTACTTTCCATTTCACGTGGAACGTAAAACAACAAACGATCATTTCTGTATTTTTTATAAACAAGTCCATTTTCCAAAACAAAATTAGGAACTAATTCATGTTCTAACTTATCTCTTAATCGAACAATGCGTTCGTCACGGTTTTGCGTAGCTTTAAGCTGAAAATCAATATCATCAACGTCAATAATTGAAACCAGTGAATTTGGTGTATTCTTCCCTAATACTGGAAAATATCGACTCAAAGTATCTACGTGACCCATCAATGCGCCAGTTCTATGTTTGATAGTGTAATTGTACTTTTCCAAAGCAAGAGCCCAACGAGCAATACGTGGATTGATTGTCTGCTTTTCTAATGTTTGAGCTAATGAGTTACAGTCAGTAACAATTCGAAACGGAATACCATCCACATAAGTATGGAATTTTTCAAGAGAATAGATTATGGCTAACGTTTCTAATTCATAGCTATGGTAACGAGACTCACTATCGGAAGTAGCTTTTGAAAAATATCCAACCGGGTGAAATTTTTCATCGTCTTGTTTTTGAAGAAGAATACCACCATATCCCAATGAGCTAGCATCGCAATGCAATTCGGTTTCACGTGTTGGATTGTAAAGAGCTAAAACTGGACTAGTTACTAATTGTTCACACAAAGAAGTAAAAACTTTTTTACAAGTTTCATCAAAATTGAACGGAACATTTGATTTCATCAATTGTCGTAAAGGAAACGAGACTGTAGAATATCCTTTTAAAAATCTACGAAAATATGAAAATAGTCCAAGACATTTTTGTAGTTCGGAAACATTAGAGGGAAACGGAAGATGCTTAATGACACTTAAATGTTGATTGTTAGGTCTTATTCCTTTTTGACTCACAGTGAATCCCAAATATTCTATCTCGGTATAACAAAATTGGCATTTTTTAAATTTAAGTTCGAGGCGAAATCCAGCAAGTCGCCGTAAAACACGTTTAAGTAAAATAAAGTGTTCTTCAATAGTATCAGAAGCCAAGGTTATATCATCTAAATAAACAACAACGGATCCTTCTTTTAAAAATGGACCCAAAACGTAGTTTATAAAGCGTTGAAAAACGGGTGGGCCGTTTTTCAAACCAAAAGGCATAACTAAATACTCATACTGTGCATCTGCGGTAACAAAAGCAGTATATTTAACTGAACCTTCATCCATGCGAATTTGATGAAATCCATTTTTTAAATCTAAAGTAGTAAAATATTTTTTTTTACTCAACTTCTCTAAACATTCATCAATGAGTGGTAACGGAAAACTATCACGAACAGTTATTTTATTCAATGGTCTATAGTCAACACATTGGCGTTTTTCGCCACATTTTTTTGGAATCAAAACTAGAGGAAAGGCGTAAGGCGATTCACTTGGACGTATGAATTTCTTTTTTAATAAGTCTTAACAGTCTCCTCAACAATCTTTTTATCTGCATATGACATTCTTCTCGGAGCATAACTTATAGGATTATTAGAAGAAATATGTATTCTCATCTTGTAATCGTGTTCAATAATTGGAATATTATCAACACATAAGTAATCGGAACATATAATTTCTTTAATTCTTTCTTTTTGAAAAAGACTTATGTCTGGGTTAATATTATAAAATTCAGATCCGGTTTCAATTAAATCAATAGCATAAATATCAGGTACCAAATGACAGTTTATGTTCCCAGGTTTACCACATAAACTATCAGCTAAACCGACAACTAACGGCTGACTGCACAAGAAACATTTGGAAGAAAATCTTAATTCTTTTCCCAACAAGTTACTGTATTCACAATGTAACACTTGATTATCGACTTTAATTTTTTTAATATCGGAATCAATATTAAGTTCAATTTTGGATTTCGGAAGCGAATTTGAAATAAAAGATAAACGAATTTTAAATAATCGCAAGAAATTGCGACCCAATATCAATGAATGTTTAATTAAATAATCAGGAATTACATAAATTTTGATTGATTTGGCAATTCCATGAAAAGTTACAGAAATTTCAATTTCACCATATGTGCATATTCGGAAATTACCAACTCCACTAAAACCGGAAGGCTGAATTGGTCCAAATTGAATTTCTTTGGGAACAACGGAACGTTTGATCAAACTAATTGGACTTCCAGTATCAAAAAGAGATGTAAATGTGTTACTATGTGAATCAAAACTCTTGGGCAGAAAAGTTACACTTACATGATTTAATTCATCAAGATGTTGAGATTTTGTTTCGGAATTTTCATCAAATGCTTGAACGGAATCGGAATTAGTTCGGAATGAATCAATCAATGCCACTTGTCGGTTGTTAGGTGCAGGTTTTGAACAATTTTGTATTATATGTTGAGTCGACCCACATCGGAAACATGACCCTCGTTTTCTTTTTGGCTCGGGGCAAGATGAGGAATAATGCCCAACTCCGGAACAGTTGTAGCAAAGAACTTGTTTATTTTCTCTTGATCTGGTTTCATTTTTCGACGGAATCGCTAAGGCAGCGGAATGCTTGAAACCAACAGAATGGGACACAGTATCGTGAGCGGAATTCATTTCACGTAGCTGTGAATAGCGATGAGATAATTGTTTCAGTTCAGTAATGTTGCGAGCAGGATACAAAATGGCCACATTATTTGAACGATCTCGAAATCCATCGATTATAAATTGGATTGTCTGTCGTTCATCAATATTAGCACGAGATGCAAGTTCTTCCATTTTCAAAATGTAACCCATAATTGATGATTTTACTGAGCTGAAGGTGGTTTTTCGCATTTTGTCAATTACTTCAGATATTGAGTAACTATGTCCAAAATTTGAAAGAAATTTTGATCGGAATTCTTCATAAGTTTTGGAATTGTCAACTCGTAAAAATAGTTCAGCAGCGGAATCAGGTCGCATAAGTCGTCGGATGGATTTCAAACGGAAGGAAGAATCACCATTCAATGATTCACATATGCGTTCAAATGTATCTATCCATTTGTATGCATCATATGAATCATCACCTGAAAATTCGGGAATCGAGTGCTTCATATCTTTGAAAGAAGGTGTAATAATCCTACTTGATTCACTCGCTTCGTCTAAAAATTTCAGTTCGTTGCGTAATGCGATTAACTTCTTTTTCTTTTCAAGAATACGAATTTCTTTTTCAATGAGAGCTTCTTCATCATCCAACTGTGTAACATTCCTTGGAATTATATTACTCGTATTTTCATCAGAACTTATCGGAATATCATGTCGTTCGGAATGTTCTGGATTTTCGGAAAGTTCTAAATTTTCGGAAATTTCAATGTTTTCTGGAGGCTGAATCAAAATTTCAGCTTCTTTTCTTACATAAATGTCTCGAAGCTGCGCTACTGTTGCAGTTATCGGAATTTCCACATTGTTTGCATTACACCATGCAAGCAATTCGCTTTTGTTCATTCTTTGTGACATATTCTGAATTTCTGATTTTTGTTTTCAATTTCAATTTGTTTAATCTTGGCTAATCCCAATATTCAATTTGCAATCTTCAATTTGTTTAATCTTGGCTTATCCCAATATTCAATTTGCAATCTTCAATTTGTTTAATCTTGGCTTATCCCACTTCTGAGTTATAACGTCTTCTATTTATATTCTTTCTCAAACAATATTTTATTTTAGAATAATTTAATAACAAGTTTGAAATAGTATACTTAGAGCTAGGTATAAATTATATTATATTGTAAGGTATTGTTAAGAAGTTATGATCATATTGTCCTTACACTACTGTGTTCTAAATTCAATAAAAATTTTATGTGATGATAAAGATAGATATATTTAATAAATTTTATTTATAGGAAACATAGTTGTTAGTTAAATAAATCTTTAAAAAAGGTTACTTTGACAAAACAAAATAATTTTTATTGACATTGTTTCTCATCGCGCTGATTTGTATTAGGCTTATTAGTTACAAAAAGTCGACTCAATAAAGGTATTTACTTCGAACTTTTGAATTTGCCATTTCGGTTTGATGATTTTTGTTTGCTAAATGATGGTTTTCATATAATATTTAAATGAAGGAACTTTCTGAAAGTAAATTGGAACTTGGAACTACATATTCGTATTGTTAAAATTACAATAAAGATTTTAATCAAGACAAATTATTTCGTCATAACAAATCTTCGCATATGATGCGACAATCAAGCCATAGAGCATGTTGGTTCAGTTAAAAAATAAAAAACAAATAAGCTCTTCTTTGAATGTTTCTGTATTTAAATATATAAAACAAAAATATTGCAAACAAAGATCAAATAATCGGAAAAGTTTGAACCTTTAATGTTTTGTTTGCGCTTTATTAACTCGAAAATCGATTCCATTTTTATACAATAAATTATTTTCTCCATTAAGTGGAGGTAAAGTAAGGGATCAAACCCTTAAAAGGCGTCTATTTTTTCCCAACCATGTGATTATGTGACGACAGACATTTCTTCAATGACTTTCTCTCCGACATTTCAGGCTACAGCTTGAAATTTACAACACCCTTAGCGGGCTCAAATGACATATAATTATTATAGGTTTCAATATATGGGAGTCACTATCCCTAGAGTATCACAACGGATCTACATTGATCTAAGAGTGACGGTAACAAGATCAATTGTCACCCCATTAAACTAACCTAACTTGACCTTCTCCATTTTCTAAGGATATTTTGATCAAGTTATTGATATAAAAATTACAGAAGTTTTCTCAAAAGACCGACAAACTTGACAATTTCTTGCAACACCTCTGCTAAACTAAATTCTGGTAAAAAAAATATCTTTATATAGGTTTTTCAAAGATTCATAGACCGACACCAGAGCGGGATGGTATGATGAATACCACATTTTTGGCTTCTCCATCCTCATGGTGTCAAGTTTGATTAAAACATTGAAATGTTTTCTTTTCGAATTAAATCAATAATCGAACCATAAGCAAGTAAATATATTAAAAAAAATATTTTACATTTAACGCTCCTGGATCTATTTTAGTAAGAAATTCTTCACTTGCTTTTTAAGGCGGCATTATAATTTGGTTATAATTTTGAAAAAAAATAAATTGTAGAGACAACAGCTCTAACAAAACCTGAACCTAGTGACATACAACTCTTGATCATTCCTGTGTGTCACTAAAATGAGAAGCCATTTTCGCGACTTTTATCTCTGATTAAAAAAGAAACGACTAGCCCACCCTGTATATGGAATATCACATCATTAAAATTTCCGCTTCGGGTTTGCTTCCAAGCAGTTAGTCTAGTTTTTCATGACTCGTGGTGTTATTCGGGTAATAGCATCTTGAATGTTCGTCTCGAGCTCGTTTAAAGTATTGAATTGTAAATGTAGACTAAGAATTTGAAGTAGTCTTAGAAAAAATAACCAAGTGTTGTCAAGTTGCATGATCGCGGTGGTTAATTAATGAACGCTTTCCTTGAGATTATCCATTCGCCAAATTTCACCTTCACAACTTCCAGCGTTACGTCGCTTTTATGGCATGCAGCGCCGCACTGTGGTCCAAAATGACTTTTTTCGTTGCTACTAGAATAAACTATATAAAATTAATATTTTACATTTAATATGCCAAAATTTCAAATACGAAAACAATGAAGTTAGTTTTTTCTGTTTTTTTTTTAACTCTAGAACGAAATTGACCAACTTTGAAAAGCTCTATAAGTCAAACTAGTTAGCGGAAAATTTTTTTGTTTGCTGTTTTTGAAGCTCCGTTTATATTTCTATTAGAAATATAAAACAAAACTTTAAAAATAAAACATCGAAATTAGTATTTTTGCCACGAAATTTTCCTTTTCGGACCACAGTGCGCCGTCTTGTTGTGAACCACAGCCGGAAGCCTTCTGGACTCTTCTGAAAGTGTTCACTTAGTAAAAAATCACAGTTCTGATTCTGGATTTAAAATCAGAATCGAAACCAGAAGTACTCACACATTCATATACTTAAACGTCATACTCAACAGCTGTGATTTTTTGTATCCTAATTGTGCGAAGTGCATCTTTTAACAATTCTTGATTTTCATTACTGTCCACATTTGATGTTTCACATATACAATCACAAAAAACTTCAGAATCATCAGAATCAAAAATAAAGTGTTCAGTTGGGATTCCGGATCGGAGAGAGATTTCGGATTGCCAAATAAAAACGACATGAGTTTCAAAATTTACTGAATATTTTGACAGCTGAATGTCATTGGTATCTTTGACAGATGCTGAAATAAATATAACAGGCATTTTACTTTTTTAACCCCGAGCGGGTCACTGAGCTGTTGCTTCTTTGATTCAGAGCGTTCTGAGCGCCCAACTTGCATTTCTTTTTAAGCTCAGAGCTCGATCGGGCGACCTTGGTGAAAAAAGATCGAGTAAGAGCGGCCTATTCTCCTGCATTTCAAAAATAATATTTCAAATATTTGAAAAATAATTATAATGATAATGACAGTTCTTTGCTCAATTGTGTTTATTTAATTGGTCGGAGCGCTCAGGTCACTCCACGCTCGATTCGGAGTGAGGCTTATACGTTCAGGCCCTTCAATTACTATACTATACATATATATAATTTTATAACCAGTTTTTAAATTAGTTTCTTTTTAAATACTCAAATGCACTTGTCCCCTCTGTTTGTGCACTTTGTGCAATTGTCCATTAGTTTTCAAAACTAGCTGTATTAGACCGATTTAAAAGGCAGGGGAAAACTATCAAATGACTAATACTGTGCGGGCATTGTTTTCCCACTTTTAAGGTGACTGAATACATCGTTACGAGTATTTAGTCGGTTCTCTAGATAATTATAAAGAGGGTACTCTATCTGGTTGCAGGTTATTTCCTTTAACTGATATTTTCAAAAACGAAGGATGTTTAAAAAAAAAACGTGTTTTATTATCATGTCTAGTTTCTTTGCAATAAACTTTCAAGAAATATGTTGGAAAGTCCTTTCTCTGCAACGTATAAGCCCTGTCATTTCAGAAAAAATAAAAAATTACTGTAAAGTTAGATTATTTTATAATGACAAGATACAATCAGTTTATATTTTGACTGCAGCTGTATTTGACTGGATTCTCATTCAAATTTCCAGTTGAACAATTAAAACCAACTATAGCCTCTTTTGTTTTTAGGATCGAACCTTCTTAACAAAAATAAAATAAGAAGTACTATCTAGGTTATGTTAATAAATGATGATAATTAATGCCGCAATTGAATACACGAAGAACAAAAAATATATAATAATTTTTGTTCTATAACCCCTCACTAATCCAAGGTACATATATCTACAAAAATATTTTTATTAATATTTCTTATCATGGTTAAATAGCATTTTCAAAGCGCATTATAATGTTTTTATGCGTTTTTAAATGTTTAATCCAAGACGTGAAATGCCATCCGTTTTCTCTCTTTTCGATCCAAGTATATCAAATTAGAATAAAATAAAAGTATCTTTCAGTCTTTAGGCGCGAGGGACTCCTCCATTACTCAGAGCAGAGAGTCGTATTCGTACCTCTATATGTTTAGTCTATGCCTTCCCCCTCGTTTTCACTCGAATTAACCGTTACATGTCATGCCAAATATCCACGTCCATACATATGTATGTAGTTCATTATTTAGTGTTCATGAAAAGTGATGCATGAAGAGGAGAAAAGTTGCAACTATTCTTATACTCAAAGCCGAATTCTGAAATTCCACCAGTGAATTTCTTTTTTTGTCTTTTTAGATTTTACAATTACAAAATGTCCCGCACTGCCCACCGCCAAAAATCAGTAGTGGCAGTGGCTGTAGCAGCAGCAGCAGTAGAATTCAGCAGCATCAGCTAACGTTTTGCGATTGCAATTGCGAAATGATCTTGTTTTTCGCGCTAGAATTAGGATCAGGGCGGGGGGTTGAGAAATGGATAAGAGTGTATTTTTATTTTGGATATGGGAGGGTTGCACTTTGTTTTTACTATTTGGATGGCAGGTGCATCTCTGCGGCAGGGTAAGTGAGTCTCTGAGTGTGAATCGCAATTTGTCTTCCGACAATGATTCTTCTTGATAAATTGATAGCAAGTCGTAGTCGATACATAATACATAAATACATTAAATACATTAGATACAGGAGTGTCCCACTTAGATGTAGTTCTATTTTGTTTTCTCTTTTTGACTTGGCTTCCATTCCAATGGTTGATTTGATTTCTTTAAAAATAGGATCTGATCTATGAAAGGGTGCAGGTATGAGCTAAAAGTCGTTCGGAATAAGCAACCTGAAAAAATAATGGACCCAAAACAAAATATCCACCTTTAATGACTCATCTTTCGTTTTTCTATTCATAAATTATGCACATGAGTTGAAATTTAGTATTTTTTTTAATAATTTAAACGAACTTTTGATTTAATCTTTGAAAATCAAAATAACTTGTATCTTGTTGTGTTCTGTTGTAGAGTAGCATGTCGCTGTCACTGTCGCTCCATTGCTGTGATGTGGAGTGGCGGATCATTATTTGCTCTCAACAATGCCACAAAATTTTTGAATAGTTAAATCATAGCATTCTAAATCAGTTTTATGACTTTTTCTAATCAGTTTCGATTTTTACAAATCCAAAACTTGCCCTGTAGTATTAAATCGCAAGTAAAATTCCAAAAATTTAAGATTTTCACATTCAATAGAAGAAAGTTAAGGATCATTCTTTTAATTTGGCATGCTCAGAAAGTCTCTCTTTTGCTTGCAATGCAATAACAAGTTTTCTATTCGTTAAAAAAATTAGGAATTAGATTTGGTACACGTGACTTTGAGATCATAATATTTAGAACATGTTAAGAGTGACATAGCAACCATTCCTCCTTTCGTGTAATCGTCAGGAACAGATGGATCTACTCTATTCCATTTTGCCGAATCCAAACGACTAAAGCGAGAAGCACTTTCCACAAAATATACTCTTGGAGGATTGTTCTCTACTTCGCAGAAAGTTTGGTTTTTATGTGGCAGCGGCTGGTAATGAATCCCAAACCATCGGCTTGGCAATCCAACGCACTAACCCCGTAGTGTAAGGGGGAATCCAAAAATTGCGCAAACAACATCCGCAGTGCCCTTGTTTTGATGATAGCCCCTCCGACGCTTTCTAATCCGAAATTTTCTTGGCCTTATTTATGTATATTTATTTGCTGGTGAGGTTAAAGTTCGTGGGGCAAGATCCTCCCTGACGGAGGAGCTGACGCCGTGCACTAAAATCAGGCCGCGTCTCCCGAAACTTGGCATTCCTTCCCTTTTCTTACATCCTCCTTTTCCTATTTTCCTCTATCCTACCCATTCACAAAAACATTATTTTTACACCACAGACTAATACATTCCAAATGGTTTAAGTGCGGAGTGCAAGGCAATTGATTGCAAAAAAACCTTAACTCCAAATCAAACCAAACATCTTTTTGAACTCTTATATGTTTAATGAAGAGACATACATTTAAAAATAATACAAAATTTAGGCTAGACTTGTAATGCTGGACGCTGTTCCTTTGCTTGCAAATTGTCATTTGTGATTGCATATCCTGTGCCGCCCTGTAGATTGTAAAATAATTACTAGTCGACCTTTTTTTAGCAGATTTTTCCTTAAAGTTCTTACCCTTTGCAATGGAATGATATCCTTCTCCTTAAGCTTCTGGCTGGTTAGCGGATGAATCATGTCCTTTTTGATCAACTTCTCCACACACTCCATTGTGACAACGTCACCTCTGAAAAATAAAAAATTAAAAAATCTTGCCAAGTAATGATCATACAAATAGACCCCTACGTTGGCCGAAGAACTGCACAGGGAACAGCATTACTTAGAATATCCCTCGTAACCGGACACATGTAGCGATTCTCTTTGGCAACAAGAGCCTGTTTGTCCTTTTCATCGATCAAAGTGAATTTCACATTGATCAAGTCTTTCGCCTTCAAAGGCTGCATCGAGACGGGACAATAGATTGTGGGATCTGGTTTTTTAGCCTTGGCCAAACCAGCATTAGGACATTGTGAGGGAATCCAGAAACTGGGCAGTTTACTTTCGTTTCCATTCGACATGTTCGATATGGATGAAGATGAAGCGGACGTACTTGCAACACTTTGAACACTTTCACGAGCTGGAGTCGAAACAGGTTTGGCTGAATTAATGAAGTTATCGATGCACGACTGTTGTTTCTTGGAAATTTCCTGCGACACTTCCAACTCCTCGGATTTCTTCAGTTTTTCGTATTCCTTCATCTTACGAAAGTATTCATTCTTCTTGGTGATGATGTACTGAAGAATAGCTTCCTTGTCGAATAAATATCCATCTTTGGTAACGACAGGAATTCGGCAAGGTTGCAAGGTCAGTGAACAACAATCGAAACTCTTCACAGAATCCTTGCCGATGCGTTGACTGTTTGTGCCGTAGCCAGACTCTTGGGCATCTTTTTTCTTTTCATTGTAGGTGTAGACAGCTCCAGCTGTGCAGTTTCTTGCGTGGCGAGTCATTTCTCTGCAGAAGTTTTGTATTTATAAATAAAAAACAAATATATTTTGTTTTAACGAAATGAAGAACTCCCTATAAAATTTTATATGACAGTGACATGACAAATGTCAAACATTATAAAACATGTACATGGGCAAAGTTCTTTTTCGCTTGCTATAATATTGAAACGATTGTAGTAGATCAGTATGAAGTTATCGATAAGCATGTTGAATATTAAAAAGTTGTTTATTTATAATGCAAATAGTTCTTGCTTGAATACAATTCGTTATGAATAAAACTACATTTCTACTAAAATCACAAAGGTAATAAAAATGGTGTTGAATATAAATCAAAAACCACAATTTTCTGTTATAATTATTTAATCGAAAGATAAAATCGAAAGCTTTCACGATATAATCGTTATCGGAAAAGTTGAACTAGAAAAAGTTCATCTTTTATTATGGTAGATTTTTCTTGTTTACATTTTGATTGTGTTTGGAATTTATTTCAACAATTGTTAAGTATGTTATGTGTTTGTGTCAAGTATTTATTTAATTTAAGATTTATTAATGCAATCAGACATCACTTATCTGATTTATAAATTTCCTTAAACCTCCCTAGTTTTTGTTGCCAGTGGAGAAACAGTGTTGGTTCAATCTCAATATCAAAACACAGTGAACAATAGTGTTATCAGTTTTAATATAAAATCAATGTCAAATAGAAAATGTAGGTATAACGGCCTACTCATAAGATTTTCATTATCTAAACAAATATTAAATTTTCCAATTCTCATAAAAAATACTAACAAATGATTTGAAAAGCTTTTTTCATGTTAAGTTTGCTTGGTAAAATGACAATTCACTTTGATCTGTTTGCTTACAAAATTTTTTTTCTGTGGTTTGATTTACATTTGCAAATACAAGTTAATACTTTGTACTTTCGTAGAGATAAAAAATGTTAATAAGTGACAGTTCTGTTTAAAAGAACAGCTTACTACATATTTTGGCCAATTCTGCCACATCTGTTAATTTTCTGTTTTGAATCATAAAAGATCTCTTATGATTGGTATTCAGAGGTTCGAACTTTTTAAAAATCTGTTATGCAATTTCGAAAACAAAATCTGTTATCACACTAAATTAAAATAGTTAAAAATGCGGTTCGTAGAAGATTTTTTCTGAATTCGAACGTTTGACAGTTCTTAACGAAATTCTTAGTAGATCTTACAACAGATTTTAGCATGCCGAATACCAAAATTATTATTCATAAAAGATTTGTTGACAGCTCAAACTTTTGTCTGAAAATTCATAGCAGAATGAGATAATAGAAGAATAAAAGATCACGCCGAATAGGCCTAATTAACTCCTTAGTACTCCAATGGAACAGCAAAATTATCTAAACGATGCCCTCTATTGGTGACGCTGTAGTCGCACAATTTGACGTTACAGACTTAAAACTTATGGATGAGAAATTGAGGATTGTAATATTTTGTTTCGAATCATAATTGGTGTTTTTATTTTTAAGCTCAAAGCACGGAACTGAGCTGTCAAAAAAATCTGTCTTTCTTTTTAAGCTCAGACACATAAGAGCACTTAAGTTGTTGCTTTTATCAATCAGAGCTAGCTCGTAGCGCGCTCTATGAGCTTAAAATAAAATGACCGATCGGATGGAATAAAAAGATGAGCGCAGTTAACTTAATTATTTTTTAGTGTGATATGACAGAGACACTGGGTAAAAAAAACAAGCAAACAAAATGGAGATCGGCGCTTTTGACAGTTCAGAGCTCCAATTTGTTTCATAAATAAATCAAACAGCACTGATTAAACTCTGCTCAGAGCGTACTCGACATGCTCAAGCTCTGCTCAGTGCTCTGCTAAGAGGTAAAAACGGAGACCACTTCAACTGTTTCGGATACGGTAGAGTAAGTTCGGGTAATGTGGAGTAGGCGGTTAATGTGGACCCCTGCATTTTTTCTTTTTCCTGAGAGAGTGAGAGATCTGTTATTGCTTATACACTATAGTTCCCTTAAATATAGATTTAAATCTTTCATTGAAACGTGTTCAAGAGCTGTTGATTTTGCGTAGTGACATGATTTTTGTTTTGATGTGTGGTCGATGTAATTTTTTGCTGCGCGTTAAATGTTTATACTTCAAAAAATAAAGGCTGAATTTTAAAAAGTGTTTCTTATTCGCGTTTCTAATATATTGTTTTATATATACATAAGTTAAGTTTAACTGTTTTGCTTTATTTTTTTTACAAATAAATTAGATTTTTTAACTTTATATACCTGTCGGCTAATGTGGAGTAGGCACAGGCGGGCAAAGTGGAGTAGTGCTCCACATTAGCCACCTGTTTTTGTAGAGGTCTAATCTTATGCAAATACTATAGATTCATCTAAAAATGCCGAAAAAAGGAATCCAAGTAAGAAAATTGGACCACTCTGGGATGGAAAAGGCACTTCTTGCTATCAAAAATAAAGAAATGGGTGTGAAGCTTGCTTCCAAAATATATAACATTCCAAAAACAACGTTGCAACGTATGGCACGATCCGGTAAGCCTATTAGTGATATTTTGTCCACTCCCTTGGGTCGAAAACCGATTTTAAGTAATGTAATAGAAGAAGAGCTCGTAAAATATTTGCATGAAATGGAAAACCGTTTCTGGGGCTTAACAAGGAGCGATGTCCGAAGTCTGGCTTTTCAAATGGCTCAAAAAAATAATATCCCCGACAAATTTTCGCTATTGCATAAAACTACAGGAAAAAATGATCTAAGCTTTCGGGTACCAATAGGCACTTCTATCGATAGAGCTAAGGGTTTTAATAAAGAAAGCGTAAACAAGTTTTTCGATATTTTGGAAGGGGTTTATGAAAAATATAACTTCCCAGCATCCAGGATATGGAATGTGGATGAAATTAAACTAAAAAGGGTGGTCACCACAAACAGGGAAGAAAAACTGAAGCCGCAATTTTAACTGTTTCACCGTATAAGAATCAGTTACAAGAAAGTCTTAATAAACTTCGAAAGCCTGGTAAAATTGAAACTTGTAAGAACCCAACTGTAAAAGAGCAAGCAAAAAATGAAAAACCACAAAAAATTAAAAAGCAAAAGTCAGCTTTAAATAACACCCAGCTAAATAAACCATCTACATCGAGACGCAGCCGCCGTCAGTCTTCATCATCAGATGATAGCCTTGCTCCTTATAAAATATTATTTGCTGATTCTGAAGATGATATTGGTGAAATTCCGCATTCAAGAGATACTAAATGTAACTTCTGCGATTTGTCTTGGGGTGATGATTTGACTGGGGACAAATGGGTTCAATGTCTCCAATGCGACATTGTTTGGGCTCATGAAAAATGCCTCCCAAAAAAATTTCCTAAAAGAAATGCAATTTTTATGTTACCTAACCTTAATTATTTATAAAAAGGCTGTTTTTTTTTGTTTCTTGTCTATTTTAATAAATATTAAAATTAATTGAAGTTCCTAAAGCGTTCAACGTTTATATAGATATTTATTTCAAGAAATCCTATCTACATTTTTTATTTTTATTTTAAAGTAAAATTTAAGTTTGTTTTAATTAAATATTAAGTAACATATCTAAGTAATTATAAAGAACACTTATTGTTTTTCTATTAGTAAACTGAATTTTATATATATTTTATATTATTATATATTATATTTATTTAAAAATAAGCGTTAAACGTTGATTTATTTAAAGAATTGTGATTTTTATTTATTTTTTCATTAAAATTGAGACTATGTAGAAATGAATGATACATTTATTGAGTTTTATACGTATTATTTGTATTTATTTAAATGGATACGTAAATGCCGAAAAACATAAAACTCTTGTATGAAAATAGAAATTGAATTCTTTTATGTTATTTTTAATAATAATGTATCTAATTCATTCATGAAATAGGAAAAATCTATACCAATTTCAATTTCTGGCAATGTGGAGCACTACTCCACATTACCCGCACTATGGGGCCCACATTACCCGCCACTTTTGCAAAACGTCAGTTTTGCACTACTATCAAACTTTTGCAAATATTTAATTAATTTGAGGAAAATTAAGAACAAGGGTTAGTCAATGCTATTGCCAATGTTTCAATGAACGAAAACGCATTTTTAATACTTCAAAAAAAGCTATAGTTTAAAAAATATAGCCGAAAACAATAAGGGTACTCCACATTACCCGACCTTACTCTAGTAATCTGTTGGCCTCTAGAATACTTTTATAAGATTGATAATTAAATCGGCTCTTAGCTTCATATAAACGACAATTCTGTTCAGTTTTTAAACGATTTTCTTTCTTTTTTTTTAAACTTACGAATGGAGTATTTTGTTAGAAATTTTTTATTATTTAAACTAAATTAAATTATTTAAATTAATATTATAAATTTATTATGGAATTAACATTATTTTAAGAAAATGTACAAAATAAAAAAAGAATAAATAGTTTGTATGCATATAGATAATAATAGTAATTGTCTGAATTTTCTGAATTGTATTCCTGAATTTCTAAATTTCAATAAAATTGGATGTATGTATGTAGGTATATGGAATATGGCCACGTAAATTTAAAATACGAGTACGATCGAAAAATGAAATGAAAAATTGTGCCGAATCAATTTATCAGATGGTAAATATGAATAAACCTTGATCGAAAATGAAAATAAAATTCATAGAAAAGAAATTTGTATTTTCAAAAATTTGTTTTTGATGTCTATAAATTTTTTTTTTTTTTTTTTTTAATTCTATAAAGCCTCCCAACTAACATTTCAGCTTCGATTCGGTCTAACTAAATATATTTTCGAAGTTCTTTAATACATTTGTAAAGGTTGTTTAAGAACAAAAAGGAGAATATTACACAAGCTCACAAAGCCTTTTATGCACTTCTATAAGTGATTTCTGAAAATCCTCTTAGAAGTACCATGCACAGATCTCTTAAAAGTGCCAGCTTCGTGTATGAACTATTAGAAGTTTAACAGAGTCCTATTCGAAATTGAACTGAAGTTCAAGTTTTGACAGATGGCTTCAATAAAGCTTCGCAAAATTACAAACGCACGGATTTTTATGTCTATTACACTGGAACTTTTACCGAGCCTAAAAAATACGAAAATAAAAGTAAATTTATATTTCTTTGAAGACGTTTTTCCGACATTTAATCCATTTTAAACCTGAAAGTAGGTATCACATTGGAATTGTTATTAATTAATGTATTTGGAATAATTTTAAAACATGAATGACATTATACCTTATTTAGGGATCGAACTCGACATCTCTTGTGTAATAGTCCATCTCTCTACGCACTGGGCCATATCGAATATTATTTGGAAGATGAAAAAACTTAATCAGCCTATTTCTTTCTCAAACTTCAAAATTAACACAAGACTGCGATATAAAATTTTGCCAAGGCCACGTTCACACAAGAAAAACAAAACCTAAGCAAAATGTCTTAAGTTTCCTTTGTTGGGCTTACCTACAAAATGTTTATTTAATTTTCAGTATTGAGCCCTAATCTTCATACCTAATGGGAGCGCACAAAATATCTTTAAATTGCTGACCGTAGTGATTTGTTTTATGTTTTACTTAACTCTTTCTTTGTTTTGATTTGTGTCCTTAAAAACGATTCATTCATTCATATGTAAAATGTTTGTATTCCGTTTAGTTTGACATTTGTTATGTTAAGTATACATTATCGTGAATTATTTTCATGTAATATTTATTTATATTATTTGTAATAAAACCATCAAACATTTTGGTCAGTTCACCCATTAATAGTTTTATGCATTTCCACTTTGAGGGATATATAGAGATATCATGCTGGATTTACATATATGCCTCTTCCAAAGAAATTCACATTTATATTTAATATATGGGCACAGAGGATCAAAATGAAGATAATCATATAAATATGCAGCTACATTATATGTTTGAAAACAAAAAAAGTTCTCGGATATTCAGGTTATAACTTCGCACCTGTTTCGAAACGCTCGTTTATAATTGCAATTCAACTACTTTTAAGAGCCGAATGGTTGATCTGAAATTCAGCTGTCTGTCGAAGGTATTTTTTCTTAAATTTTGGTTATTCGTCACTTCAACTTCATCTTCGCTAGACTCGTAAGTAAGGCGCGCACATTCAATTTTTAGTTTCGCAACTGCTTGGTTGGAGCAACTAAAAAGTTTGTGTTTTGACATAAACTAAACGATTGCCTAAAATGAGTTCGCTATTTTGTGTAACATTAAATTATATGCACCTGCGCGGACATTTGTTTTCTATAAGCAACCAAACAGTTGTGCAACTAAAAATTGAATGTGCGCGCCTAGCCTTAAGGTTCACAAGGCAAACAATCAAACTAATTGTCTATGCTATATATCATAGGGATCTCGATTTATACTCTTATACTTGCCTGAATAATATCTAAAAAGTACATAGATGGATTACAATAAATGTGTACAAATAATTAGTTGATGCCTGCAATTTAATATTTCTAACTAGCTCTTAGAAAATTGTTATAGAAACCTTTTGAAAACTCACTGATGTAAACTTCTATATCATATCACATTGCAATCTTTATACAAGTTCCAGCTTCTCTATTTTCATTTATAAAACCATATCCGAAAAATTGGTTCTAGTCTCTGAAAAACTTTGTGTCTTACTTGCAAAAGGTTTAAAAGAAGATGATATTGAAACCGTGACTTCTATAGGAAAATTATTTTTGAAGAAGGCTCTTTAGAAGCATTATATAAATTGAAACTTCCAGCATGTCCATATTTCTTGGCTAATAGAAACTGAAATGTTAGTTGGGCTTTCACTGCGTGGAATTTGATTTCACCAAACATTTATGGGCTCGAGTGCACATTTTGTTTTTTTCAAAATCGTGCTTTTCAAAATTCTACTTTTCAAAACCTTTCAACAAATAAAATGAAAAACTGTTAACGGTAGTTTCACACAGAGGCTAAAATTGACCAATTTGAGAACTCAATTCCAAATTCGTTCAAAGCGAGAAAATCTTATTTTTGAATCATATAAATGGGAGTTATAACAAATATTAATAACTCTACCTTAGGGGTTACTCTAGTATTCGAGAATCATTGACAATTATTTGTATAAAGCAAGATTGCAAAATCAAAATAATTTTGAAATGTAAGTACAAACTGCCAGTCTCGTTAGTTCTGTTTGTTAACTTTATAGAAAAACTGGTATAAAAAGAATTTCTTAAATTCATTCAAATTGAGGTGATTTTGAAATTGTGGTCAATATAGCGGAAGGAAGGGGGCATTCACTAATGTAGTGACTAGATATGCAAAATTCAGATAGTTTTTAGAATGCAAAATTGCACTACAAACTAGTCAATCCTAAACTGTCATATTAATGACAGATGTAAACATATGAAATAAGAAAAATTTGTGCTTTGAGAACTTTTTTTTTAAAAGATTAAATTAAATGAAGTATATATTTTCATATTGCACCAATAATTTCATTTTGAAAATATCTTCCACCAAAAATTAAACTTGCATTTTCATCGAACAGCTGATTGTGAAATGTCAAAATCATTATCCACAAAGTTTGAAGTCGAAATTTTTACACTACGTCGGAGGGAAAATGTCAACTAATTTTCCAATTTTTCTACAAAAATTATATAGAATTACAATTATAGAATTTATCGAATAAGGATTTTCTAGTTCACTTTAAATTTTTTGAAAAGAAAAACATTCTTAAAAATTTATGAATTTTTAGAGCTAAACAAATTTATTTTTAAAAGGTATAAATTAATTAATATCACCGTCAGTTTATGTGGAAAAGGAAACAAAACCATTAATCTTATTTTTAGAAAAGTACAACCTTCATCTATAAACTTTTATTGTATGTTTTTTTTTTGTAGACAATGGATTTACCCGAAGTTGATGGAGACCACTTCAACTATTTCGGATACGGTAGTAATCTGTTGGCCTCTAGAATACATATAGAAAATGAATCTGCCGTTCGTAAAGCAGTTGGTAAACTAAAGGATCACAGACTTGATTTCTATTCCTACACCAAAAGATGGAATGGAGCTCCAGCCACAATAGTTCCAACAAACAATTCCGTGGTTTATGGTGCCGTTTGGTCTATTGCTCTGAAAGATCTACCAGATCTTGATAGGTAACGAAAATAATACAATAAAAAGCGAACATATAACTAATTTTATAAAAATCTATAGACAAGAAGGAGTCCATAGTAATACATATGCACCTGTGAGTGTCCCTGTTGAAACTTCTGAAGGCGTCATCATGTGTCGGGCTTACTACCTGACCAGTCAACCCTCAACTATCCTTCCCGAAGATGAGCAAGTACCCTTCGATAGACAACCTTCGAAAACCTATTTGAAAACTTTGGTTAAAGGAGCCATTGAAACTGAAATCCCAGAAAATTATCTGAATTGGATGAAAAAAATTAAGCACAATGGCAATCTCGTGGATAAATTTGAAAAGCAACTCGAGTTGGATTCAGTTGAACTTCTATCTTAGCTTACAATTTGTGATAATTCCAATAGTTCTATGTTTTATGAGTTTTGTAAAGTGAAATTTGAATGTATCGGCAAAGTTAGCAAAGAACCAATTAAAGTTCAATTTACTGAATTATTTAACAAACAAAAAGTTTATTCCCTGCAGATAATTTGAAGGAGAGTTTTATATGGAAAATATGCAATTAGTATCTTTCATGAGAACTGAGAGCCAAAGTAGTGCAAAATGTTGTATCTAATAAAGTTTCGAAAGGAGTAAATGCCTTCTTGAAGTAATTTCTTTGAAGCAATGAATTTCAAATTAGATGGACTTTCAATGGGGATGATGTTGCACATTTTTGCTTTTAAAAGTTTAAAGTTTGGCAAAATTATGCTTAAAAGGTTGAGGATGCGGAAGAGATAATGTGAGTTAAATATAAATTTTTTTTGTGAAGTTATGAAAAGCTCCATGATTAGTAATTTGAAAAAAAAACGGAATATATAATTTAGATAGTTTTAATAATAGCCGTGTTTTTTTTGCAAGTCCATATAGAATTGTAATAAAAAACGACATCGGGACTTAGGAAGTTCTTTCCAAAAAGTTGGAAGCACTAAACTGTAAGCCTTTCACATGAAAGGGCTATGGTTGCAGTCTATAAACTTGGTGGTAAGACCTTGAAATTGTTGTAGATTCATTCAAGAACTATGTACATATTAACTATGTATATGTATGCACATTAGGGTGTGTCAAAGTGCTCAACTATGGTATTTTCAAATGTAATAGCTTTTAAAAGTTTCATTGCTTATCAAAATTAAATCCTGCACTTACAATTTTCATTTTAATTAATACCTTTGGCTCCCTCAAAAATAGGATGAAATCCAAAAAATTTTGATTTTTCGAGATTTTTAAAATATGTGTTGTTTTAAATTGCACCGTGTGGATACAAAAAAATTATATAAAATATTTTTAGGCTTTCAAGTCAAAGATAATTGCAAGGAAACACTTTTAAGCTTATATTTGCTTAAATTGAACACTTGATAAAGAAGCTATGAAATAATAAAATAAGGAAGAAAAATCATTTTTTTATGTAAAATCGTTTTTCTTGTTTTACAAAAAAAATTCTTAAAAATCAACGGAACCACCTACAATATCGTGGTATATCTTTTTGTAAAGACAAAAATTCTTTCTGTATTTTGTTTAGTTTATTTACTGTAAATTAAATTTATTTTTCAACTTCAACCGATTTGAGCGAGCCAAAGACGAACGATATCTTACTTTTTTTTTACATGTTCTTATACCTCAAACCCTAATACAACTTTTGAGCACTATTACATTTAAAAATAAGAGTACTTTTTTGCGGCCATACAAAAGTGACACACCCTAATGCACATATGCATTTTTTGCCAGTCCAACATTTCATTAAAAACTAACCTTTTAGCAAAAAAGCGTAGTTTGATTTTTCTTTTGAGCGTTCAATGGCAGTTTTTGCAAAGTCAAAGCAAAGTTAATTTCATAGTCATTAAATAATATTCATTCGTCCTGCTTGCACAAAATCAGTTTCAATAAAGTCTGTCAATTTTCTTACAAACGCAATTAATGTTTACGAACACGCTCCCTGGCCTGTCAATATTTTTTAGTCAATTCGAATTTTTTACTCCCAGTTGCGGTGAAAATGAAAATCGAACATAAATGACCTTAGCAAAATGCGTTATCGGAAATAATGCATACAAATTTCACTTTGGGTTTTCGAAAAGTTGACATTTGCAATCTTGCATCTTGTAAGTTCTTTTCTGACGCATATGACTTTTTCGAAAACAGTCTATTCTTCAAACTTGCCTTTATGTCGAAATCCACACACAAATTATTACCCAATAAAAAGTCGCATTGGAAACTTAATAAATTGTATATTAATGAAAACAAAGAAAATGCGATGATTTCAAAGTCAAATTTGCCAAATAGTAAATAGTAAACAACCCCAGTGATTTAAAGCCGAATGATAATGTCCTTCGAAATCCCTAACCATCAATTAAAAGTCAATTTTCATGCAGCAACACCGTGGTATAATGAATTGCAAATCGAATCCTCAAATAACACACATTATATCCAATCATAGGTACTAAAAAAAACCAATGTAAGTCCAAATTAACTTCGAAGAGTGGTAAAAAAATTATATAACCAAACCACAGGACATTCCTCATCACACGGTGCATACTGTATAATTTAAAATCTGTCACCAAAGTCGACCGCAAATTTTACGCAAAACCTCCATCGATGCAGCAGCAACCAACTTATTGCACACACAACACATAGCTGTGCAATTTAAAATTTTAATTTTCTCATTTTGAACGAAACATGGGAAAATAATTTTCACATGTAAAATGGACGGACAGTGCGGGTGCTTCTGGGCAAAACATTCATAAATTCTTTATTGCTTGATTGACAGAAGGCGTGTATTACCATCCGATGTGTGATATATGTCCGCCATACGTGCAATTAACAATATCGAAACTCTATGTGTACTTGCTTATACTGGCGTTACGAATGCAATATTCACTTCTGCCGATATTAAATTGCCAACGAATGCATCAATAAATTATGCAGAACCCTTACAAAATTTTACATGATATCCCTATCCCGCGCTCCATATAAACATCATGAAGCCGCGCTATGACGTTCCAGGGACCGGAAAAGGGTTGATCCTGGGATGTTTTGCATATTTTTCACTCTAAAATCTTCCGGCGTAATGTGTAATTTGAATGTCAAATAAAAAATAGAATGTGTGTTGCTTTCAGAAAAAAAAAAACTGTTATCTTGTATGCGGGTGCACAGTCACGTGACCTTAAAGACCGCATCAATAATAAAGTGCTCTAAAAAAGATGCTACATTATAAGATCTGCTCGAGAGATGTCACCCAGCCCCATCCCTATATGACATTTAAATCAAAGTGACAGTTCCTTCCAAAAGATGACTATGCTGACACCTGATAAACATTCATATAAATGAATTTGGGTAAACTTTTCCACTTTCGTTCGCGAACGTGAACTAATCCTCAGTAATTTGACATAATCACAACAATAATCGTAAAAATTTAGAGTGGATTTAGTTTCGACATCGTCGTCGTTGTTGTCAGTAGAGTTGTGTCAATTCACATGAAGTCTTTATGCAATGCACGCCGCGTCGCACCGTATAGACAGGGAACAGTTGCGGCAATGGCAACCACAGAAGCATTGACGTTGGTTGTAAAAGTTTACGATAAAGGGCTCAGATGTGTACTTGAATTCAAAAATTTAATTAAACAGTGGACTCTTTCAATCAAAGTTGCCAGACTTATCTTCGAGTTATGTCGAGTTGTAGAGGCGATGCACCATCATCAACGTAAACCACCTCCAACTTCTCGCAGATACGATTGAAAGCATCGAATTTAACCCTTTCAGCTGAGCCTTTTCTATAGCATGAAGGCATTCACTTTTCAACTGACTCCTTCAACCCTTACGCAATGACGCGCATTTTGTTTACTCCTAGTCCTTCTTGTTGGCAAATTGTTTTTGTGTGGCATGAATGTGACCATAAACGGAATTATTGAATATTGACAGTAGTCAGAGACGTAGCTTTGACAAGACTTGATATTTCGTTGTTTTGTAGATTTCGTGTTGTGGGGTTGCTAGATGAGATTTTGTAATCAATTTTTTTCGAGTCTGTACTTTATATTGCAAATTATTTCCATGGTAAATCCTAATGTCAATCATTAAAGTCAGAAAATTGTTTGGAAGGTTATATACCCACCGCACACCATATGCAATATTGTACGCTATCATTGAAGGGCTTAACTTTTGTAATCCCGTTTAGATTTGCAATGGTGACGAAGCGGATATGTAAAATGTAGATTTGACTTTATAGTATAGCACCATGGTAATAAACTTCTATGAAATATGATCGTTGAATTTTATGTTGAAAGAGAGGGGGGAGATACAAAGTGACATTTTATGGTTTGAATGGTTATGTGGTAGCTGGTTGAATTTGAATGTTTTTTAGTCATATTGAATTGGTTATTGGGTAGGAAAATAGGTGGCTAAAAATGTAGATAGTGATGACTCTACCAAAGGTCTTTCAAAAATTAGATTGCAGTTGATAGTGAATCAAAGGTCCTCCCCAACTTGACTAAATGCTTTTATTTTAAAGGTCGTCTTTAGTATGCGAAAAATTAAAATAAAGAAAGGTCCTCATTATCATTTGAAATATGGTTAAAAAATGTAAATCTCGTAAACCCTTATAAAAAAAAACCTTAAAACTAATACGCAACACGCACTAAATTTTAGCTTGCACATTTATCTTTTTCATTCCTTAGGCCGTGATAAATCGTGCGTCCCTAATTATTTCTCGTTTTCAATATTGATTTCCACAAAGTTAAGCTCACAAATTGTTGAAGAAGTTCACAGAATTTTATGTTTTCCATAAGAATTATGTTTCTCAAGTTTGGAGGCTACAGAAAAATTTCGTTTCACATAAACAGCTTATGTATGTATCTACTCTCCTTTTAGACGAAATCTTTTTTATTCTTCGTTTCCCTGTTTGGCTTCCTTTCGATTGCATGGATTTTTTTTTTTAAATACTGCGCTGTTTTATAAAAGTAAATGATGTTCAATTGAAAAGGAGTTATCTCTTTACACTCTTTACTAAACTTAAAACGCTTAAAATCAGTCGTACAAGCTATAGTAAGAACATTAAGTGCATTTTATTATCTACGGATCTATGTGGAGCCGGATCTGGAGTAATTTTTAACATGTATTACAAAAACAATTTGGGATCCTGTTCTCTATCTGGATCTATTTTAAAGATCCAGAAATTAGTTCTTCTGGCGAGAAGATGGCTTTTTATGGTAAGGTAGTGTAAACTACAGTGTAAAGAAAAAAGACAAGACACATTTGAAAATCAACAATCATAAGCAAGAGGGAGATGAGTATACAACACAACTGTCACTATGATCCGTATCGTTTTATTTTCGAGGGTTAATCTATATTGATCGGAACAAAACTTTCTCCGATTTCTACAATATGTAAGATTTTTGTATCATAGAAACTGTTCCGATTGATAAATCAGACACACCTCTGAAGAAAATTTAAATGTGCGTTGAAAATGTCAAAATCAAAGTAACGCGTTGGGAATTCATGCGATGCTCGACAATTATAGCGCACCTCCGGTGCAATATATTGACGTAAGTTCAATTTTTTCTGAAATTGAGTTAAGAACACTATAATTACCTAAATGTCAAGTCTTATAAGTGAAAAAATCGACGTGATTGTATCTTTGCTATTGCCTAAAAGAGGCCACTTTTTTGTTTGACACAAAAGCTGAAACGACAAGAAGAAGAATAAACAAGAAAACTTTGAAAGTGATTCCTCAACATTTAGGAAAATTGCACTTACGTCGTTATCGCACCGGAAGTGCGATATGTCAAAATGACAGGAAAGCTTCTCAAATTCATGCGATGCATGGCGATTTTTAGGCTCCGTTTTGCTCCGACAGCAAAACAGAAGTGTTTATATTTCCACAGAATACAATTTAATACTTTTTACTGGTGGAGATCCAAGTTCAATTCGCAGCTGCTGCCACCTGAAACCAATAGTGTTTTTCTTTTTTCAGAGGTGTTCTGCCTCTTGTGAGGAAGTGACAAATTGTCCAAGAGAATTTCTTTTCTTGAAAAATCCTTCTCATCAAAGTCATTCAGACTTGGTAAAAAAATTTACTTTGCGTCTATTCCTGTCGAGAACACGCACACAGAAATAGTTAAGAATTATAAGAAACAAGGCGCTAGTTATCCAACTAACAAACTATTATCTATTATTTTTTTTAATACCTTGATAACTACTTATTATTAAATTAATATAATTAAAATATTGTGCTCTATTGAACAAATTGTTTTGTTCACGTTTTCAAAAGCTTTTGTTTTGATATGTGGTTAACACAGAAAGTGAACATTAGGCTATACAAATTAATTTGCCCCCAAACCACAATTTGTAGAAGTATGGATTGGAATATTCTCTGTGAACTTTGTCCAACGCTTGTCTTGAAAAGAGCAGTTGTAAGAATGGATAGTTAAGGATATATTTAGAAGCTCTTATTCCACAAATTCAATAATAATTTAGATCGTCTACTTAGTGAACAAAACGTCACACAGCTTGTCTCTCTACATTGAATAGCTATTAAGTCGTTTTTCAATACTTTCTGTTCCATAGAAGCATCAATATCAATCGATGTAGAGACGGTACGGGAATTAAATTTTTTGTATGGATATTTAAATTTCAATACTTTAAACTATCTGCTTTCATCATCACTTTATCCTTCCTATGAATATACGTAATACGTATAATCGAATAATCATTAATTTCACATTTCTCATATTGTCAAAAACATGCTTGGTAATCCTTTAAATTACCTTCAAACACATACATCTAAAGCAACAAACAAAAAAACCCAACAGTAATCCTCAATCCATCAAAGATTTATAATTTATTAAAATTCAAACAGATCCTTAAGTGCCAATAACAAATAGTCTATTCCGCACTTCCCTTAAATGCTATAGCTATGTTTCCCAGAAAAGGTGGCAAAGTAAATTGACCAAAATGTCTGTCGTCGTCATCATGTCGAAGTCCATCCCCAACGGACTTCCAAATACATGCTTCTTTCAATGTATCAACTCAGTTGTACGAGTATAAGTCATTTTGAAAGTCTCTTTAAAAAAAATGTCCATTCCTTCATCTGACCCTCGATCAAAAAGAAATTATACAAAGAATATAGTGACCGTAAAGCTTAGCCACCCACTTCAGGATAAGAGGATGAAAAGTTCAAATGTAATTTTCTTAAAGACGAGGGATGAACCCAAGAATTAAGGCAAGTCCACCACACCACCATACGGATGCTACAGCTCGGATCCGTAAAAGCAAACCGAATACATAAAAAGACAAAAGTCCTAAGAGTAAGATGGATTTGAGTGAAAGTGTTTGGCATCTTTTGTGCAAACTTTCCTTATGGAATACTTACTTTCTTCACTCTCAATGCATTGATGGTATAATATGGTATATATAGAATATATACTGATGGTCCCTAAATGGGGCTTTCAAAAATGTGTACTATAGGAATATCCTTTTTGTAGACAAGAGAAGACGCTTTGTGTTTTGTAACTCAAAAGGACAAGTAATTTTGTGCTTGATGTGACCTAACCACCCATAAATTATACTCACCTGCATGACAAAATAGAAAGGAAGGAAGGAAGTCGAAGTGTTTGTCCTTTCTTGTTTATAGGTGTCTTGATTACAATGCTGATGTATTACTGGTGGGATTTACTATAAGGCTATAAATTGAAGTGTCGAACTTAAATCATCAATTTAACGAACAAATTGTACATAAAATAGAACTTTTGATTATATGTTATGTTTTGTATGTGTATTCTATGGTGTTTCTTATGGGAAATTAATTTCTATAGATAAGATTTAAAAAATATATAGGAAGACTGGGGGTCCTAAAGAACTCGATTCTTTCAAATTATGTAAGCTTCTTAACTATATTAATTTACCTTGTAAACTTATTACTGCACTACACAAAATAAAAAGTTTTTTTCTTTCAATTTCTTGGTTGTTGCAAGCTGACGTTTAAAAAAGTCTAAACTTCAACCTGACAACCAAAAGAACTGAAAGATTATTTTGAAATATTATTTCATTATTAGCTGTATTTTTTGAATAGCCGTCTCAGCGGCAAATATCAACACGTAAAGGTCTTCAAAAATAAGAGTAAATATACTAGTTTAGGTCAACAATCAGAGCGAATATAAAGTGAATTTAAATTGTTGAAATGTTGAGAGCTTAGATGGCGCTTTATAAAATTTTACCAATCAAAGTTAATATTAAATGCATTTAAATTTTTCAAATGTTCAAAGCTAAGATAATGTTCAATTGAAGATAGGAAAATGGGAGATTTGAAATGTGACTCTGATTTTGAAATTAAATAAAAAGAATGAATATATCTAAGCATTTTATCCATTTTAATTGCTGCGCTGCGCTGGTTATAAGCTTCACAAAAAAAAAACACCGCAGTTGCCACTTTTTAAACGTATAATTTATTATCAAAACTAGGAGACATCATTATTTTTGCTTACTTATCTGCTGATTGGTATGGAACATGGAAGTTACATTAAAAGACCATGTGTGGAGCTTAAGGCTAAGGCGCACATTCAATTTTTAGTTGCACAACTATTTGGTTGCTTATAGAAAACAGATGAACTATTTGGTTGAATGTCCGCGCAGGTGCATATAATTATATGTTACATAAAATAGCGAACTCATATTAGGCGATCGTTTAGTTTGTGTGAAAACACAAACTTTTTAGATGCTCGAACCAAGCAGTTGCGCAACTAAAAATTGAATGTGTGCGCCTAACCTAAGGACAGCAACTGAAAATACAAATAATATAATAATAATATTCGTTATATTTCCAGAAGAAAAACCAGACAAGTATTGTTACTTTTATTCTGACAGTTGCGCAAGAAAAATTATAGGAACTTGTGATCACAACTGAAAACATAAAAATGCAGATGGATAAGCTATAATAAGGATGAACATGTTTCTTCATTTCTCGAATTACCTATAATCTTTATTCAAAAAGATCTCTAGATTTTTGTTTCTCTCTCTATTTAACAAATGTAAATTTTGTATCTTGCATTTATTTTTTGTTTTATTTTTTGCAGAACTCAGATGAAGATGAATGTAAATCCACCAAAAATGTGAGTTAGTATTCGTTATGTACTTTAGACCAGTCAATCCACTGCTTTGGCTGTCTGTTATTAAAAGTCAATACCTCAAATATAGGGATTAATATTGTATGTCGAATGAATTGCATAAATATTTACACATGTCTGGTGAAAAAATTACGTATCTACCATTATTTTTGTTTACGTGTTCGTTGATTGGTAACAACTTGTTTGAAGAAAAAAGCTTAATTTCTTAATATTAAAGAATATATGAAAAAGTTGTGCTTTTCATTAAAAAAGCAGTCTACTTTATTAAATCCATTATCCATTCGAGAAAAAAACCAGCCAAACTTTGAAGACTTCATAACCAAAGTGACATATGTAAGTGCATTAAAATGTAGCCATATATGATTGAAAGTGCATTAATTTATTACCAAGCCAACACACACCCACAAGAGTGGTTTTCATTTAAATATTTAAGTAGCAATACAAACGGTTTGTTGTTGTTATTTAAATTGCATTACAAACTCAAAAAAAAAAAAAATACCATAACCATACATTCGAATATTATAATATACATTGCATGGATATAGTACAAATCCAATTATACGTATCGACACACCAAATTGAACACATTGGAAATAACCATCGTACATATAGAAAATATGAATATTGACAGGACTGTCAATGAGTTACCACCCAAAAAACCCATTTTCGTTTTGTTCACATCACTTCCTGCAAGAGGAAGCCAAAATCCCACAACCAAAACCTTTGGTCCTTGTCATCAACCGCATCCATGAAACATGGTAAAGTCCATTATTGCCCAGGATATAAGATGAGCACTTACAATGTTGTTTAACCCAATAACGGTTAATATGCTCGTTTTGCACACGTTATATGATACCTGGCAAGTTACATATATGGTTTATCTACATTATTGTATGGTGTTACAAAAGATAGGTTCACCATCCTAGAGGGTGTTGAGAGTTAACTTTAATGATCCCTATTACCAACTGAGTTAGAAATATTAGTAAACCACCAAAATAGTTTGCGATTTTAACTTGTTACTTATGTTTTTCCCTGATTCACATATCACCTCAATATCTCCGTCAAAATATGTACAAGTATTTGATCAGCTAAATGGGCTACGATGTCACCAAATTGTAATGGCGGCAGCTCTAATATCATGTTCATCATGGAATTTGTTGTTGTTAAATGTAAACATGTAAATAGAAGCTTTGTAGAGAAAGCTATTAAGAGTCCTCTGAAAAGAGAATAAGGAACCAACAAACAGGACTTTTTAAAGGCAATATTTTGAGGGACTAAGTGGAAACTATATTCAAACTATAAGGCACGATACGGTAAGGCGTTACCCATCAGAGCATTTGAAGTTGGCAACTTTCCTATATGGTAGGGTAGCCAGATATGTTTAGATGAAACTAGTACTGGAGTTTCAAAAACCCGGACTTTCCCGGACAAATGAGGATTGAAAAAAGAGTACAAAACAAGGACAGAATAAACACATTTATATTGTAAGAGGAAACAAAAAATTGTATTGACATTTAAATAAAAAAAAATATTTAGTTTAAAAATCACATTTTTAAGTTACAAAACATCTTTGAGGTATAAAAAAAGGAACTTCATTTGTTTTTTTTTTAACAAATAGCCTTTACAGTGCTTGTTGTACTTTTCATTACATCTAATACTGTTAAGTATATCACTGTTGCTTTTTTGTTAAATTAATTCCTTTGTTAAAATAATTCCTTTGACGGAATCAGGTAACAGTTTGTTTCTATCTTTTGTCCACGTGAATTTAATAACGTTTTCCTTACAGCCGGAATCATCAAGCTTTTTCAAAATAGATTTAATTTTAAGTGGAACAAAATCGTTATCGATTCGCTCGTAAATATTATTGACAATATTTTGTAAAATTTCCACGGTTTTAATAATAGAAATGTCTTGTTTTTCAAGTTTTTGAATATTGACGTTGAATGTTGACATGAGAGAATGAACCAAAAATAAATACGCCTCGCTTAAGTCGTCTTTAAAAAATGTTTGCAATATTTTAGGCGGATTCTCGTACATAAGAAAAAGACGTTCAACAGCAAGATAGAGAGAAAGCCATCTGGTTTTCGAATGGTATAAGAAAGGCTTATATTCATTTTCACGAAATCCAGAAAAATCTCGAAGTCTTTCCGTTCTGACTGTGTAGATAGAGAAATAGTTGTATATTTTTACAATTATGATATCGGCGTCAACTGGTAAAGTATCACATCCATGGTAGATCGCATTGAATAATGTGGTGGACATCCTACACCTATCATGTTTTGGTTGACTAAAGATTTTAACTTCGAATAGACATTGTTCGAACCTTTCCTTTGTCTTCCACCAAAATTGGTATTGCAATAATTGTCAGCGCAAAATCCACTTACTTTTGATAATAAGTTATTTTGTGTAAGAGCTTTAACAATAAGTTGGGCAATTGTTCTATAATTTCTTTTCTCATATATCGGATCTGTTCGTTCACTTAATTTTAATAGGCCTCGGTTCATTTTTGAATAACCATTTAATTATAAGTAGCATAAAGGTAAATAGATACACAATAGGTAAAAGGAGTACAATCCCGGACAATTATCAAAAACTATCCCGGACCTCCCCCACACAGTGAAAAAAGAGTACATGTCCGGGAAAATACGGACGGATGGCAACCCTACTATATGGGAATGTGGGAGTAACAAATTGTACGTAAAATAATGTGGGCAGTCTCACCCATCCGGAATATAAATTATATCAAACTGATGAAATCAGCATCTAGTTAAGAACCCGCATTAAAAAAATATATATTGTAATCTTTTGTGTTTAGGGTTTAAAAGTTCAACTACCTTATACCTTGTTCTATCACTTTTTCGATTGTCAAAAATAGAGGTTCTTTCTTTAGTTATACTACTCGAATGTAGAACACGTGGACTTTCTCTATCTACTCCACACGCTCTAGTAGATCAGCAAGTACAAAGCACCTGGTGGCACTAAAATAGCAAGCCAAACGCTCTGGTAGATCAGCAGGTACAAAGCACCTCTTGTAGATCAGCAGGTATAAAGCCCCTAGTGGCAATCTGAATGCTTTGCTACCTCGGCAGGTACAGAGCCCCTGGTGGCCAAACGGCAGACGAAACGGTCTGGTAGATCAACAGATACTACGCCCGTGGTGGCAATTAATTAATGACCGAGACAGAATCGCTGCCGAACGGCTGGTGGTTTTCGCCTACCAAAACAAGTCCTATTATGGTCACGTGCTCCTAATGAATGTGAGTTATATTGATGACATTAAAAGTTTGCTGGTGATAGGCTGGTGATGACTTTCAGGTTGCATTCATATTATCAATGATGACAGCACATTATTTAAGGGTAGTAGAAGTGACAGTTATTTTTGAGTATTTGCTACTTAATCAGAAAAGCAGAGATGTCAGTTGCGAAAGTAATGAAGAAAATGGTTTAGCATTGAACGCTTCTTAATTTCATACGTGGTTGCCCAATTTCTTTTGGTACGAATTTTATGATATGGGGACCAATGAGCGATGAGCGATTTCAGAACATGATTTTTTTACTCGCAGGCAGTTGAATTGATCACCCAGATCGTGCGTTTTGACCTCATTAGACATCTTCTTTGGGATTTTCTTAAGTCAAAGGCCTTTGCCAATAAACCACAAACAACTGCGGCCCTGAAAGCCAATATTATCAATTCCAATGGTCAAGTTCCCTTTGGAATAATGGGTATTGCGTTAGACTGTCATGCAGAAGGTCTTGGGTTCGATTTTCAGTTGCTGCAAAAAAGTTTTTCAAGGGTGTACTGTCTCTTGCGAGGAATTGACAAATCCTCTAAGAGAATCGGCAGAAAATTGTAGGTCCATTCCTTGTTTTGGTATTGGTATTTGGTCAAATATACGCTAGAGTAATGGACAAAACTATACGGTCGGTAACAGTTTGAACATATAAAGGGTTTGGCGCGCATCCGGAAGTGTAGTACCCATTTATTGGTAAGTGCGTTATACTTTCATCAAAGAAGTATGGCAATCAGCCTATATCGCCTTATTCACATCAGTTGGCAACAGTACTTACAATATTACAACGATGCACCAAAGTGCAGTTGATAGGTATAATTAAAACAAACTTGTGTATGCTAACTTCATTTACTGTGATGGTTTTGCATTAATGGATGTTTAATTTATATGCAACTTTGTCCCTTTTCAAACGGAATAATGTGTTCGCACCCATAGTGCTGGGTGTCCAACACTGAACCTACGGGCGAAAAAAAAGAGGATATTCTTCATTCAGTCCCTATAACTAGATCTAGATATAGGAATATGCACGAACGTTCAACATGTGCTGCTATAGAATAGGTATATAGAAGAGGTTTTAATAATTCTACCACATCGAGCGCTACCTATCTGAGGTCCTTTTGAACAAATGGAAGGACAACATAGATAGAGAGAAAGACTACATTGTAAAGTGATTAATCCAGCAGACCATTAATACGGTCTGGTCAGTCTGAAGTACCTATACCTTCGATGTGTAGCTATTTCATTCGATCGGCCGGCCAACCGACACAAAAAGGATATGTGGAAAATTGAAATTTGAAACTCTGTCATGGGCACGTATTTGCACCTTTAATTAAAATCGTAACAAGGTTATTACTTTGGCTGCAAAAAAAAAAGACAACATAGACTGTCATCCAAGCTAATGTTTTTGATAGCCTTGGCGCGAATACTAGGACAAGGACAGGTTGATAATTTGATCTGAGGGATTGGTTAGTTAAAATCTGTTTCATATACCAAATTGACTTAATTGATGGCTTTTATTGGAAATTGATTGGTTTTGTTCAATATAATGCCCTGGAGGTTAATTCTTTTGAAATGTGCTCACAAAACGATTCTAATTGAAAGCTTTTTGTTGTAGAATTAAACCGAAGAGATAAAGTATATATTGCGTAAGGACTTTTAGTGATATCTATTTTTTTTTCAGACTTGTATTAAAATAGTTTTTGGAGACCTAAAACTTGCAATTTTTTTTCATATCATAGGGATAGTTTGGTTTATTTGGATAGAGGTACCATTTTTGTTTTCAAAAATCTTATATTTTTCTTATTTAAGGTTTCCCAATGAAGACAGCTCATGAAAACCATTTTGTTTTATTTGCTGTTAATTTTCCTTTATTTTATTTTTTTAGACACTAAATACAAACACCATGGAAAGCCACAGCGACGAGCAATATTTGTAAAAGATAAAACTTTATAATTATCTTAAGCAGTGTGGTGATTTTATGGATTTACGGCCACATCATCGAGCAAGATTTCCAGACTTGAGACAATGACAATCAACACGAGGACACTCTTGTGGGTGTATTATGGTTCGGCGGCATCATCTGTCTGTACTTCTTCGAAATTGAAGTTGGTCTTGACATCACCCTAAAATGGAGAGTGCTTCCGATCGAAGATAACTAATTTCTATTGGGCCAAATTCTATGACATGTAATTGAACAACTTATGGTTTCAACAGCACATACAACTGGTGCCATTATGAATAATTTTGCAACTCACTCCGACGCTTCGTGAACTATCTACAGAGAATTTGATGTCAATAAACTTTTTCTTGAGGAAGCTACCTATCTTTCAAATCTTTATCCAAAAAAGACCGGTTTCTTAAAGAAATCAAAATCAGTGACAACTTCGATATTTAGAACTTTCGCATGCGCGGCGCCTAGCTAGGCCACAATACTCATTTAAACAGTGGCTTTTTCACACATAATGTCATTGGTAGACTTTTGAAATAAAAATTCTTTGAAATCTCACAATCAATCAAGGGAGATCTAACGGTTATTTTTCTTCAGTTATGAAAAAACAATTTTATTTTTTTGGTTCACTTGAGAAGACGCACGTTTTTTGGTCCCATTTTCTTACACTTCACTGCTACTTTAGAGTTAAAATTGGCGAATTTATATTGTTAAAAAATCAACTGGAGAGTTCCAAAAAAGTTTTAGAACTGCTGCGGTAAAAGTGATTGGAAAACAGATTAATCATCATAAAACTTAATAGCGTTTTTTTATTATATTTTTTATTTTTTAATTTTTTTTGGGCAAAAGTACGAGTAACGTCATACATAATTTTTACTTGCGACTTATAGGCACTATAAGACAAGTTATGCATTCGTAAAAATAATCGAACTCGAGATATTGATCAAAGTTGACATTACGATGATAGCGAAGACTAAAAAAGTGGGTCTCGCAATTCTGTCTGTCTTTCGGTCTGTCTGTCGGCTCTACAGCCTAAACGACTCAGACGATTTTCTTTAAACTTGATAGATATCATTTTAATTTTTCGCCCCACGCGTTTTTTTCTTTTTTTTTAAGACCAAAAATAACGGTACCTACCATACGATTTTTTTTTCGAAATTTTATATTTTTTCTCAAAAACTGTTCGACAGATTTAAAAAATAAAAATACAGAAAAACTTTATTTATTTAAAACTAGGTAATGGTTGAAACAAAATTTCCGAAAAATGGTTATTGAGGGTACCCCTCAAGGAACCATTTTTTTGTTTTCAATTTTCTCAAAAACGGTACAACTAAAGCTCCCCAAAAACTTGAATAGAATTGTGGATTCAAATTATCAAAAACAAATTTTTTGGATTTTTAAATTTTTTTTTTTAAACTCAATGGCGCAAAATTTTAAACAGTTCTCGTTTAAGGAATAAAACCGGCTCTACTTATCGCAGTCGTTTAGCTTGGAGACTTGGTCTAACTTTTGCATAATTTTAAACACGTTAGACAACTCTTCTAACTGATGTGGGTTTTACAACAGAACCTAAGCGAATTTGCGTTGAACAACCCTTAATTTGACAGATACATAACTCACACAATTACAAAAACACAAAAAAAATGTAAAAAGAACAGAAAACTTTAAACCAAATAATTTTTCGCCGAAAAAAGTACATTTTATATACTCGTACTACCTCGGTACAGATTTTGATTGTTTATTGGTTATTTACATTATTTTAGATGGAAATAAAGTATAAATCGCAAATTTACAGCATAAAAACTCAATTTGTTTTTGCAAGGTGCAGATTCATTTAGCTATACTCGTCTTGGCCGGCAGCGGCGGCGCGCGAGCATACATAAGATATGTATGTACCTACGTACATTTGTATTTACAGATTTGTTCAGCGTAGAGCACTTTCGTACGATTATTTCGAATTTATAATATTCAGTTATTCAGTCTATTTACTAAAAACATCTTTAAAAAATTGAATAAAACATCAGTAAAAATTTTTCTTCCATTTGCTTTGGTATGAAATGACTATTGTCAATATGGATAAAGTATACTTTTAAAAGATAAACTAGCTATTTGCTGCTGTTAAAGTAAGACGAGCTCTTTAAAGTTAAAGTATAGTTTATGTTCTTTAAAATTAACAAAAAGTCGGTTCTCGTTTTATACTCAATATTTAGAGTCGATTCCCATTCTAAAATTGATTTAGAGTAGGTTTTAAATGTTTAAAATTTTGCGCCAATATTTCGAAAACCCCATGCTAGATTTTTTTTAAACTTGATAAAAAATAGTTTCTCACTATAGTCTACATTTCTACAAGATGTGAGAAAAACAAATTATTTTACCTAAAAATGAAGGTACCCACCATACAAATGTTAAAAAATGGTTTTCAAAAATCGTATTTTTCTCGAAAACGGCGCCTAGAATTTTGTAAAAAAATTTTTTCTTTCAATTAATTTTTATGATCTTTAATTTAATAAAAAAAAATTTAAATTAAGATATTACATCTTGTACCTATTACAGAACCATTTGTTCGAATTTTGAATTTCTCATTATCGACATAACGGATTTTAATCAAATTTTTTATAGAGATGCTTCTAAAAAGTTTAAAAAATTTTGTATTTCAAAACTTAAAAAATATTATTTTATAAATTTTTGAAATTTTTCAAATTCGATATTTCAAAACCATAATAAAAACTTAAGGTTGGCGTACCAATTTTTTTTTTAAATCTTTTAAAAATTTCGTTTATAAAAGCTTATTTTTTTTTTTAAAAAACCACTACAACGACTTATAATTTTTGTTCTTGCATAAATTCATGTTAAGATAGCATTCTGTTTTTGTCTCTTACTATAATAAAAGAATTTAAAAAATTAATTTTATCTTTATGAACAGTTTTCTCTAACAACATTCGTTTTTTAAAATTCCTAGCCTTTTACATAGGAGCAAATTCGTGCGACCCAGTCGTGCATTTTATTTTCAAAGACAAAGAAAACCTATTATTCTCAAAACCTTTTTCTTTTGTTTAAACAACAAAATTTAAGCTTACGTTAACCCATTTTCACTTTAAATTAGATGAAAATACAAGTAACTTAAATTTGAAATAAAATCTAAAAAAAAGAGATATTTTTTTATATATGTACATATGTATGAAATTGAGGAACAGTGAAAAATAACCGTTAGGTCTTCTTTACTTAACTAATTTATTTTTTTTTTTGTCACTGAAAACTGAATAAATTTTCTCCTATTACATCTATCTATCCTAATGAACCCAACTTAATATTTTGGTGTATTGAAATAAAATGCACGACTTGTACGAATTTGCTCTTATACACAATAGCACAGGAAAATTAGGCTTTCACTTCGTAGAAATTCCGACAAAGCTAAATTTTAGCGGATAGCATTATTTAAATGTCGTAAGCATTTCCTAAAAAATACCCTAAGCTTAGACCGCGGATAAACTCCTTTTGAGGGTGACATTCGTTTATGGAAAACAATCATCTTTTAAGCAGGTAAAAATTATAGCTTATTTAATTATTCTATACGCACAAAAGATTATATATTTTTTTCGTAGAATCAAAAGATTTTGAGAAAAACATGCTTAAACTTTATGTTTCGTCCTCGTCCCGGTGATCTTACATGGACTTATCACTTGACTAGTGAGGGCCTCGTCAATATATAATTTTTGTTAAATTCAGTTCATCTTCATTTGATTTTTTGACAAAAAACCAATGTGAACTATATCCAACCAAGATTCAAATTCTAAATCATTAACGCTGGAAGATTTTGCTCCTGGCCTGGACTTGTTTCTATATGAAGATTTTTATAATACAAGTTCTATATACTACTGACATAAATCAGCCAAGTAGAAGACATGTTACGTGAGATCGCCGGGACGAAACACCAATTTTTTGTAGACTGCTAAAGGGAAAAAAGCTATTTTGAATAAATAATTCAACAAGTCCAATTAAATAGTACTAAGTCTTCTACTTGGCTGATTTATTTCAGCAGTATATACTCGCAGACTTTGTATTATAAAAACATTCATAAATAATTTTTATTTATCAAAATCCAAAGAGTCATTTCTGAGATATATAAGATTTCTTATTGCCATGTAGCTTTAACTTTGGAGCTGAACAAAAATTATTTCTCTTCTGTGGAATCACCAAAGACCGTTAAGTGCCAAGCTCGAAAAAAATCTCTTTACCGGCTTAGGTTTTCTCGTGTTCTCTATTATCGTACGACAATTCCTTTTTTTGTGTTAATGTTTTTTTTTTCGATTTTTTGCTAAATGTAAGACTAATTTTATAGTAACTACCTACATACATATGTATGTATATTGGCAAGTAAAAAAAATTATTTTTCTGGATTGGTTTCAAAACATGGATCCTAACAAAATTAAGCTTTTTAAATTGGTATGTTGAAAAGTATATTTCACTCTCAAGTCCCTCCGGGTTCCCGTTCGCCCTTTTCTTATAGGATTCACCCCATTAACATTAGTATCGCTGAAAATGGAATAAATTAAGATGAATTTATAAATTTTTGACTTCTTAGTTGTCAAAAATGTGTTTAGAACAGTGTTGTATGACCCAAATTCAATGACAAACCACAAGAAAGAATAAACTGGCTAAATATTCTCTGACAAATTGCCAATATACTTCCTAAGCTTCAAAGCGGCATATAGTAGTTTGTCAGTCGTGTTATAGGAAATTTAACAAAATCCAATAATATCAGTCATATTTCCGCTGTTCCAAGTCAAAGTAAAAACAAATTTTATTTTAAAAGCAATAAGTGGCGAATAAAAATCTTAACTTCATTGAAACTTGGATAGTTTTCGTTTTACCTAAAATACAACAAATCATTATAAACGAAATGAAAATAAAAACGATACACAAAAGTCGTGAAAATAATGACAGTGAAACAATCGTGCAAATGAATCATACATCTACCGGAAATATCCTAAAAAATAACAAGTAACATTCAATTCAAGGGGCTAAAAGAAAGTTAAGTTTTTTTTTCATGAATTCTTTAAGGCAAAAAATAAAAAAAAATCCACTTCCTATTTTAATTTCACCCTGTGACAATTCAGCTTACCGCCTATTAAATTCTCAAAACACAACCATATTCCACTTATTCTACACATAGTTTCGTTCATTTAATAGCCTTCCAAATCGATTGCTTTCGTTAGAACAATTTTACAATTTTCAAGCATGCATGACGTCCTTTTTGCAGTAATGACTCTATAATCGCAAGTGGCAAACCGCAAATTTGATGAAATTTTCATTTCGTCGCATAAATACTTACTTCTAACCACTGCCATTGAGGAGGACGACAGGAAAACTATTTGAAAAGTGTAGAAATCTTGAGCCTTTGAAGTTACGTGTTTTTGTCGTATGTAATTATCTCATTTGGGCGTAACAACTTAATTTTATAGTTTCTAAGACTTTTGACTTTACCTTTACTTAGTGCAATACCATACGTATACCAACCATCAAAGGGAATTGTTTTTTTTTGTTCTATTCCATCAAAACCAAGAACCGTATCCTTGAATTTGAAAACTCCTTTCAAATTAACAGAAAACGATTCATTTAGTATGCAAATGAGAGTGATTTTTTGTTCTTGTGTTTTTGTTGATATTCATCAAAAAGCAGACAAATTAAACAATTTTATTGAGATCCTTATTTTATGATCCTGGAAATTTTAATTATTTTTTGTTATAAAAATCAACAAATAAAGGTTTTTCTTTGGAGAGTATACCTATTACTAGCTCTCTACCTATGATGAAGCGTTGTAAAGGAAGTGCATCGTCTTGCTCTGGTTTTTTATGACATTTTTTAATGATAAAAGTTAAATTAAACCATAAAATTATAAGCGGTAGTAATTTTCAAGTTAAATTATGTGTAAGGGTTAAAATAAATAAATATTTGGAAAAAGTGTCGGCGATTTTTTTGTGTGTTATCTCTTTCTCTCTGTGTATTTAGTTGTGACTTTTATTACGCTCCCAGAAGTGTTGTTAAGTCGACTTTTTGAAATCGTAAAATAATCTTCAACCCCTGATGGCTTCTCGCAGTTTATTCAAGGAATGCTGAAAATATTGTGTACAATCTTTAAAATAAAAGTATGGGAATGTAATCTTCGTTGCCAAAGTAAGTAAGTTGCATGATGAACTCAGATGTTGCATAATATGTTGTTTTTGTTTTAAAATGAATCCGTTTTGATGTGTTGTGAAAAAAATTCAAGGATTGATACCCAATAAGTTGCAGATGTTGACTTTGATATGAAATAGTATATCTTGATGTGATATGTGAGGTTATGATTTTGTCAGCTGTTGCTGTTTAAATTTGTAGCAGTTTGGCTCAATCAAGTGTCGATTTTGTACGTTTATTTTTTATTTTTATTTACGTTTTATTTTTCATAACAAACATTTAAAAAGGTATGTAAGCAAATAAAGCTGCAAAATCTCATATAAAAGTTAAATGAGCTTTTTGATTTATATCGATAAATTCCAGCTTTTACATGGATTTTAACAATGGTAACCTTATTCTCTGTAAATAAACAGAGGGATTTGAATTAGATGTGAAATAAACTAGGAAATGTAGGTTGAAACAGAACAAAATAACAGAGGTTTTATTTTCGCCCGTTAGGGCGATACTAGCAATTTTATAGGAAATCGAATTTAAGTAGACACAAAATTATTAAAAATCAACACCATCACTTACAATTACTCGTTATTACCATAACACTTTTTGAAACTACGATACTTTTATTTTATTTTTTCAATAAATTTATTTTTAAGTTTTGAAAATATTATTTTCAAACTGCAACATTAAATATTATATTTGCAAAAACTATTAACTATTGGTTTAGAAATAATATTAGTATTGAATATTGTTAGTATTTTTACTGATGATGATAGCAAATGATTCATGTTTTTAAGTCTTTTATAAAGAGATTTAGGTTTTCGTAATGGAGGTATGCGTTCGCTTTGAGCCTTTACCACCTTAAAAAGACAACAAAAGATTTTTTCATGGGAACTGACTTCTCTACCAGTATTGCTGGCATTTATTTAAACTTTCTTTAGCTCGATTCGCAATAAACTTACAGACGATTACTCTCAAATATTGATAGTTAAACAGATGCACAGACCAACACTAACGCTATGAACATAATTTTTTTTTTATTACTTCACGCCCTCAAGGGTATTTTAAGAGACCCTTATAATGTTAAACACAGCACGGGCGATGGGGAAATTAGGAGGGGAGAGAAAGGAGGTGTCGATGGACATTGGTTTTGAATATTTGCAAATTGAAATGGCAAGGGAAAACCGTGCCGGGTAAGTTATTCCATAACCGTGTTGTGCGACTAAAAAACGAATATCTATATTTGACGGTACGACCAAAGTTAGGCTCAAGGGTGAACTGATGAGCACTCCTAATGAAGCGGGTATCGCGGGTGAATTGATAAAGGGGAGGAATGCAACTGGTTACTTCGAGTGAGCATTGCTTGTGAAAGAAGCGATAAAACTAGGAAATACATGAAACATTCCGATGTGAATGAATCCATGATAGCTCTGTTTCCAATCAGTTTTAACGCTCTGTTCTGAATTCTATCCAATAAATGGAGAGAAGATTGTGCTGCGCCTGCCAAAAGGTGTGAGTTATACTCGAGTTTTGGACGTATAAACGCCTTATAAATGATAGCCAGGTCAGAAGGGGTGAAAATTTTCTTACATCGATATAGAAATCCTAAGCATTTAGCAGCATTCTTGGCGGTCTCGAGAATGTGATCATTCCAACAAAGATCGTCGTTAACACACATGCTTTTCGGTTTCTTCGATGCAAGTGCCATAACCATAACTACATTTTAATGGATTTCCTCTTCATCATAGTATTTACTTCTATTAAAACTTCTAATTTTGCTTACACCTTACCAACAATCAAATTTGCCCTTTAGATAAAGTTAAAGCCACAATATATTATTATTTTTTTTTCCTCTATAAATTTTCCACAACAAACCCAAAACGCGTTTTCGGCAAAAAGTTTCCGAAATTTCGTTTAGCATTCATGCTAAACATTTACACTATTTCGTTTGACATTAAATTTTTGTCACACCATCTGTCAAAACTTAAAATTTTGTATTGATGCAATATTTCAAAGTCTTGCTCATTTATTTTTGAAATTAAAAGAAATTCTTATTGATATAAACATATTTCTTAACATAACTAAAGAAAAATGAGCAAAATGTGAAAATTTTATTAGAATTATTTTTCTTAACTCAGTTACTACCAATTCAAAATAGAATTTTCGTGTACAGAATGCCTTCAGCTGTTTTTAATTCCTTTTGAATGTATTCCATCAGTTTCTTTTTTGACATTTGATAAATCTCTGAATTTCTACAAGTTTTCGATAGATTTTATTTGAATCTTGTGGTTTACGAAAATTTGTAATTCACCCAAAAAGTTTTTGGAAAAACTTATGTTTTTGATGTAGGTTCTTCAAAACCGATATTTTCTTGAAAACCGTGTTTTGGATTTAGTGTGAAAAGGCTATAAAATTCAAAATTTTAAAGAAATCTAATTGCCTTACTACATCCATCCTCTAAAAGCAATTTGCACGATTTTTCCCTTTTTAAAGAAAATTGATAGAAAACATAATATGCAGAGAATAAAAAAAAGGGCGTCACCCGTAATATACCAATATTTTACATCTTTGAAATTTGAAGTGGATTTGATTATGTTTTAAGGTCGAAACGTAAAAAATCTGAATTTTGAGAACTTTGTAACCAATAATTTTTTTAACTAACGGGTGATTTTTTAAGAGCTTGAGAACTTTTTCTAAAAAAAAAACGCATAAAATTTGCAAAATCTCATCGATTCTTTATTTGAAACGTTAGATTGGTCCATGACATTTACTTTTTGAAGATAATTTCATTTAAATGTTGACCGCGGCTGCGTCTTAGGTGGTCCATTCGGAAAGTCCAATTTTGGGTAACTTTTTCGAGCATTTCGGCCGGAATAGCCCGAATTTCTTCGGAAATGTTGTCTTCCAAAGCTGGAATAGTTGCTGGCTTATTTGTGTAGACTTTAGACTTGACGTAGCCCCACAAAAAATAGTCTAAAGGCGTCAAATCGCATGATCTTGGTGGCCAACTTACCGGTCCATTCCTTGAGATGAATTGTTCTCCGAAGTTTTCCCTCAAAATGGCCATAGAATCGCGAGCTGTGTGGCATGTAGCGCCATCTTGTTGAAACCACATGTCAACCAAGTTCAGTTCTTCCATTTTTGGCAACAAAAAGTTTGTTAGCATTGAACGATAGCGATCGCCATTCACCGTAACGTTGCGTCCAACAGCATCTTTGAAAAAATACGGTCCAATGATTCCACCAGCGTACAAACCACACCAAACAGTGCATTTTTCGGGATGCATGGGCAGTTCTTGAACGGCTTCTGGTTGCTCTTCACTCCAAATGCGGCAATTTTGCTTATTTACGTAGCCATTCAACCAGAAATGAGCCTCATCGCTGAACAAAATTTGTCGATAAAAAAAGCGGATTTTCTGCCAACTTTTCTAGGGCCCATTCACTGAAAATTCGACGTTGTGGCAGATCGTTCGGCTTCAGTTCTTGCACGAGCTGTATTTTATACGGTTTTACACCAAGATCTTTGCGTAAAATCTTCCATGTGGTCGAATAACACAAACCCAATTGCTGCGAACGGCGACGAATCGACATTTCACGGTCTTCAGCAACACTCTCAGAAACAGACGCAATATTCTCTTCTGTACGCACTGTACGCATTCGTGTGGTTGGTTTAATGTCCAATAAAGTAAACTGAGTGCGAAACTTGATCACAATCGCATTAATTGTTTGCTCACTTGGTCGATTATGTAGACCATAAATCGGACGTAAAGCGCGAAACACATTTCGAACCGAACACTGATTTTGGTAATAAAATTCAATGATTTGCAAGCGTTGCTCGTTAGTAAGTCTATTCATGATGAAATGTCAAAGCATACTGAGCATCTTTCTCTTTGACACCATGTCTGAAATCCCGCGTGATCTGTCAAATACTAATGCATGAAAATCCTAACCTCAAAAAAATCACCCGTTATATAAAGAGATTGATTTATGACAAGAAATCCTCATAATTTTCATCATAACCATGTAGGTTTTTGTAAGCTTTATTATCTAAATGAGGTGAAATGGACTCTTTACATAATCATTTAAGATTTTCTTGACTCAACTTACTCTCCTTAGCATCTAGTTGCATACCCTGCGGACTGGCCTGTATATACCAAAATAAAATGCGAACTTGCTTCGTGTATGGCTCATGGACATTGTTTTTAGTCAAGTCAAATTTGTAGTTAAAATAGAGGTTCTTATGTGAAATGTGTATATTAAGATTATAACGTTTGCTACGTGTACTAAATACAGTTGACGTGTACTGAATGCATTTAAATTAATGAACCAAATAAAATCTAGCAACACGTTAACTCAACTCTGTAGGCATACAAGCAAGACGCCTTGCGGGCTTAAATGTGTAGTGAATATTTAGGCAATATGTACTCTATGTAAAGTGAAATATAGGTATAATGAATACAGACAAATTTAATGCTTTGAAACCCCGCAACTAAATATTAAAAGTATTTACTGTAGCAAATATTGTGCGTACAATCAACGTACTTTGTAAAATTTATATACTCAATGTGATGTACTTAATGCATAACAATAGACGAGCTACAGTAATATATGTATGTTTTGACTGCAAAAAAATATAATACCGCCCTTTAAAAGCAATTGTATTAAATACGGGAAGTTATTTAGGGAACACAAGCAACATGTTTTGTGTCAATAAAATATGAGCTGAGTACATTTCTCACAGCATTAAGTTTCAACTCATTTATTTCTTGCAACAGAATATTCTGCATTATGATTTGCCATAATGGTTGCATGGAGTATCAGTGCCTGAAAGAACTCAAGTTAGTTAAAGTTGATTGCTTTTAAATTATATAAAATTGTATACTTTGAGAATAAAGGATAAGTTATTTGCGCTATAACCAGCGAAGTAAAAATGAAGACAACTTACAACTACTTAGTGAGTACTCATTGTTGTACTCATAACATAAAATTATTATTAATAAATTGTGATAACAGTGTCTATGTACTACTACAACTTATAAAATAACTACATACAATTATTTATTGGCTAGCTATACATGTACCTATACAAATGCAATGATATAATTTAATTATTCATTGCTTAACTACATTGAGTTCATAACTATTTGTTGAATCCATAGAATTTTATATTGTCTACATGCACAGATAATAACCTAATAACAAATGTGAGTGTATTTACTACGTATATGTATATTTTAACGTGTACATTATATGTGATGATAGGCACATATATACTTAGGTGGAATTGGCGACCTTTAGCAGCCTAGATTGGGGAGAAGTGCGCTGTTTTTAAACCATAACTTTGCTGATCTGTAGGTAAAAAAGGATTTGAAATTGTCGTCACTTCGAATAATTCCCACTGGTTTGGAGACCTTTTTGCTGAGATCAATGAGCACTTACTAAAACAGTCCCGTCTGGATTTTCAGAACAATTAACTAAACTACATTAATTTTCATCAAAATATAAATTAACGAAAAGTGTATCTTTCTTTTATAAGAACAACCATAAATTAATGAATTTACTATTAAAAACCTTTATCGCAATATATTTGCCTTGTAATCCCCCGCCACCAATAAATTAAAAAAAAATACCAAAATTCAAACCTATATCATCAAGCTTCTTACAAAATTCGTATGAAGGCAACGAGTATTTATGAACAATTTTGATTAACTAAAACTTTGCCGCCGCTAATGCTTTTTAGAAAATTACAAATTAATCCTTTCAAAATGAATTCGCACAATTTTTGATTAAATACTAAAAATAAGCTTAATACAATATTATTCTGTAGATAAAGTCGACGAACGTTGTCAGAACAACCCTCATTTTCACAATTTCGCACCAAGGTGTTTTTGGTTTGTAACTGTTGGTGGTGGTGGGTAATTAATAACGAAACATTTGCTCCCATAATTCAACCTGGTTGAAATTTTAATCCTCTATGATTAAACGATGGGGAGAAAATTGCAATTATACACCGCAGTCCTTAAATCCCCAAGAGGATGCTGTTACAAATAAAAAGAAAACTACACCAACAGACAAATACAATTTCGTGTTTCAAATGAAGAAGTCATCAATAAAAAAAAAATCTGTCTTAAAAATTAAATCCTATATTTTTTTTTCAATGGATTATAGCGGGTGCAAATTTGTCAACCCTTACAAATAATAAAACTGCATACGATTAAAAAATGAAAAAGTTATCTTCGCAGACTTTTTCGTCAAACAAAAAAAAATTGAGAAAAGACTCTGCTTTGGACATCGTCAATTATGACCAAATTGAATTTGTATTCTTAAAAAGGTCTTGAGATTTTATGTGTTTACCAGCCATCTAGAATATTAAGCAGATCAGGTTTATGGCAAGGAAAGAGCCATCAAAACCAAAAGGGTAACAAGAAAATCCCTTAAACTTAACCCTTTCGCTTCCGCATCAGTGCACGCATCACTGTCGCGTCGCTAAAAAGAAGACTCCTCAGGAATCTTACATTACGTTCGAGTAGACTGGCAACATTTTAATTAATGAATCGCATTAAATTTAACTGTATTCTATGACGATATTGGTGTAGTGATAATAATTTTTTTTGTCTATCCTTCGCGGAAAAGTCAATTTAACTTTTACCAGCAGCGATTCGGCGCCGAGTATAGAAGCGCTCCCTAATTGAGGTCGCAGGTGCCCACAACAATTTTATTGCGGTCGTTGTAGCGCGCTTACTGATGCAATGTCCTTGTTAAGCTGTATAAAAGGTTAACTAAGTTGGAAAATGGATACTTTGCCAAAAGATAAATAACGGAATGAGTGACGAATAAAATTGAATAAGACCAAGGGAATTATAGGCGTTAAGGTGTTTGCATTTTTTCTTTTCATCGAAAATGTCTTTTTTTATGTTTGGAATTAGTTGGCGCTTCGGCGGCGGCGGTGGAACAGAAGCACCCTCGGCTTAGGAATGAAGGAAGGTTGGTTGATAAGGAGTTATGTTTATCGTTTTTTATTATGTTTGCAATATGATTTTTGGACATTTTAGATGATAATCCCTTAAGGGTTTTTGAAATGGGTTCGCGGAAAAAATAAGGGGTAGGTATTTTGTTTTTCATTCTATCTTCAAGCTTTGTTGGAAAAGCTGAAATTATTTTAAATGAAACACGATATAAAGGCAAATTATATGTACATATTTCAGTTTTATTTAAAAATTCAAAATTTTACAGAGAAAAAAAAAAAGTTCACAAGACTTTGGCTGAATCGCCCTTATAGCTGGCAGGGTTTTGTCGGGTAATTCGATATTCTACTTAATGTTAATTAGTATTGCGAACTTTTTAAAATTTACAATTCATCGCCAAAGGGCGAAGGAAACCAAAGCGAAATTTAATATTGCACACAATTTGAAGCGTGGCGATGCATTTCGCTGCTAATAGAAGGGATGTTGTTAAGTTTCAAAAGGTTGCCCAGATCAATTTTATTTAAAAATGAATAAAATGAATAATTCGTTTCGATATTTTTTTTTACATTTGAAAAAAAAAAACATAGAATTGGTAAAATAACTTTTTTTTGAATAACTTTTAGCTCATAAAATGGGTAACTAATATTAAGAGAAAGGAAAATCCATTAGGATTTCATTTTTCGACAAAATGAACTTTCGATCAATGTTAAGTAATTAAGGTCCTTTAATTTTTGAATGAAGAGTATTCAACCTGATACCTATAAGGTGAAAATGGGGTTGAGTTTGATTATTTGTAAGGACAAGATGAATTCGTAGATTTAATAAAAAATAATAATGTATAGAGACATAAGTAAATACATTTATTTAATACTTAACCCTAAACTACAAGTGTAGTAGTTAAGTATTAACAATAATAAATGTCTTTTAAAAGATTCTCGACTTTGGTAGGAAAAGAAGTCAACACGATTACAAATGATATTCGTTTCTCTACATCGACTTAAAGGCTCATTGAAAACATTGTTTACCTAAGAAGATTCATAAAATAGTATACAGGATCGCGTTTGCCTATACAGAGCATAAATATACATCAACTAGGGACGAAAGTAAAGGCCAATTTATATGAGTAATAATAATATCGAATTTAAATCCAATAGAAAATAGGTCTAAAAACCTAGCGGTGAAAAATCAGCGAAAATGAAAAAAAAAAACACCAAAATACATATGTGGCTTTTTTGTTGCTAATTAGTTGCTGGAATACCGGTTTTGTTGCTCGAACCGATCGCGAGAAATCGGACACAGTTCTAGATTTATGTTAAGATAGCGTGGTAGCGGTGAAAAATCAGCGAAAATGAAAAAAAAAACACCAAAATTTGTGGCTTTTTTGTTGCTAATTAGTTGCTGGAATACCGATTTTGTTGCTCGAACCGATCGCGAGAAATCGGACACAGTTCTAGATTTATGTTAAGATAGCGTGGAAGCGGTGAAAAATCAGCGAAAATGAAAAAAAAACACCAAAATTTGAAGCTTTTTTATAGCTAATTAGTTGCTCTAATGAGAATTTTGTTGCTTGAATAGTTTTTGAGATATTAATAACAATGCCGGTCAGTGACGATGCCAACTTAGTTTAGCTGAATTTTCGTCATATTTTTTGTATTAAAAATAGAAAGATTTATTGAACGATTTTTAACCATTATCGAATTACTCACTATTCAATTGTCTATAGAATAATATGAAATTTATTTTTATGTCGTGACATTCTAATAATAATGTAGGTAATAATAGAAAAAGTAGTAGGAAAGAAACAAAAAAAATAAGCCGATCGTAATGTTCATTCCTCAATGTTTAACATAATGTGTCGTACACAAAAAAAAAAAAACATGTAAGTTGAAAACTACATTTTCAAAAACTAATTTTAATTCATGTTCAACAGGAGATGTCATTATTTTTGAAGTCTTTGACGACGGGACGAACCAGAAAATTAAATTGGGTGCTCTTCCACGAAGTTTAACGAATCAATTAAATAGCAGAGAAATATATAGACTTGTTGGAGCTATAGACTTTACGCCGCCTTCGAATACTCGAAGAACATCATCAGATTTAAATATAGGACACTTCACGGCCGTGTGCTTACGAGGAACTCAGTGGACAGAATACGACGATCGTTGTGAAAAAGAAATATTCAGAAAAAATACATACGCTATTAAGCCTAGAATTTTAATGTATGTCAAAATCACATGACATAATTCTTAATACTGCTTTTACACGAAAGCGATTTTTAATCTTATTTCCTCGTTTGGAGTCATCTTCCGCTTTGTGTAACCCCGCCACCATACACGTCTCTCTCCTACGGGCTTAAAAATCGCAAGGTAATAATGCTTCGTTTAAAAGCAGTTTTTGTTATAAAAAACGAATGTTTTTTATTAATGGAAAAATAAAGAACAATTAAATGTTAAACTGCCCGCTGCTCAGTAATGAGATTGTGGTACTATTTTTTTTGTATTTCCTGCCTAGATAAGGAATTTCAAACTCGACCGATTCCTGGTTTCTATAAGTTAAAAATTTAATATTTCATAAAAAAAAAATTGGAAAACGGTTGACTCTAAAGGCCATTCCTGTTACTTTCCGCTAATTCTATGCTTTTGCACTCAAAATTCACTCAATACAACATTTTTGAGCTCGTAATTTCTTCGTTATTATGAGCTCTCCGAGCTCAAAAACTAGCTGTTCTACGCTGTTGAGCTCTTCGAGCCACACAATATACTATAACCGCACGGAATTCAGCTATGAGATTTTGAGCATTAAATAAAATATTGCGATATTTGCTGAACTTTTCAGGTGAAAGAATCCGACATTCACGTTCAAAAAAGTCATTGTATAAAACCAGCTACAGAGAGCTTAAAACATATAGTAAATAACTTCAAAGAAGTATATAGTTCAAAACAATGCGTAAATCATGAGAAAAATTCGTAAATGTTTAACGGATGCGGATCTAAATTTTACATGTGTATATAGTTAAAAAAAGTTAGATTTACATTCAGACAGAAGATTTATATAAACTTTTTTAATAAGTCGCTTAAAGCTAGCCCTAGACGACGAACATGCTCGCTGAACTTGTTCGTGCTCGCCATGTTTTCGTCGTGTAGGGGCTGGTTCGCGAGTCGCTCGCTGTTGGCGAAAAATTTCGATTTTCTCATGTTGGCTTCGATGTTCGTCGTGTAGGGCCATGTTCGCGAGCAAATCTTATTTTTACCGTGAACGTTGCACAGTGGGTCCTCTTCATACATAATAGTGCTCAAAATACGGTTTTCAATTTTTGTCAATAAAAACAAAATAAAAATGCCTAACCAATATAAATATTATAACAAATATTATAACACAGTATTATCTTTCCTCTCTGTCTAACGGCCAAGTTACGGTACATTTAAGTTGTCTGTGTCATTGCTTTTTCATTAAACATGCAGAAGTTTTAATTGTGTGCAGTTTTCTTTTATTTTTAAAAGTCAGAACTATATTCATTATTACTAATATTTTCATTTTCAGAAGCAGTTAGTATCTATTTATAACAGTTTTTAGCATTTTTAACAAGACTCTGAATTTTGAGACTGCTTAGTACCAACAGGACCCACTGTGCGTCGCACATGCTTACTCTGTGAAGAATCTACACGAAATGAATGTTCGCCAAATGTGTTCGCCGTGTAGGGGATAACGCAAACGAACAAGTTCGGCGAGCATGCTCGTCGTTTAGGGCTAGCTTAAAGGAATTATCTGTATTCAAAAAAAGACCGCGTAGTAACCGAATTTTTTTCTACAGAGTAATCTAGCATGGCCGGTTGGTTTGCTTACGGGTTTCGAAACACTAGCGACTTCCGGTTTCTATTTTGTTGCTGACTCTGCACTCAGACAAGGCCTACTGTGCTCAACAAATTATTAATTGGATTTTTCCATGGAAAAATCGAGAGTTAAGCTAGCGTGGACGATATCAAATTTGAGTTACTCGTAGTTAAATTAACTGTGAATAAATATTTTTTTTCAACTTTTTCTTGGAACATCTTACAGCAACAAATTAGCAACAAATTTACTCTCATTTGAGTGATCGGTTATTCCAAAATTTTGTAATTTCCACGCTATCTTAACATAAATCTAGAACTGTGTCCGATTTCTCGCGATCGGTTCGAGCAACAAAATCGGTATTCCAGCAACTAATTAGCAACAAAAAAGCCACAAATTTTGGTGTTTTTTTTTTCATTTTCGCTGATTTTTCACCGCTTCCACGCTATCTTAACATAAATCTAGAACTGTGTCCGATTTCTCGCGATCGGTTCGAGCAACAAAATCGATATTCCAGCAACTAATTAGCAACAAAAAAGCCACAAATTTTGGTGTTTTTTTTTCATTTTCGCTGATTTTCCACCGCTAGGTTTTTAGACCTATAGAAAATACCGACGGCGAATATCAAGGTGTTACAATTTAAGCAGTTTGCCTTTGGTTTCATAATAAGTGATTGATATATTCTAGTTTAGACGGTGAACTACAATTTGCAAAAATTTTGTGTAAATCATTTCAATCCTAAAACAGTGAGTAATATTAGTGGGGTTCCAAATTATAGACCTTACATATACATATGCATAGAATAGTGAGCAAAGGGTAAATATGTAGATCTTTAAACTCTTTTGAGTTTCGAAGCACAAATCATAGCAAAGTATTAGTTTAAGCAACTATAAAATCAATGTGGGAAATGGAACTGAGCTTGGAATTGAATATTACACGAAAGTCTTTCGTTGGCAATTGGAGACATTTAAAAATAGCTGGTTAGGAATGCCCCGATCAGATAAGCACTCGATGTCACTTTCAAGTGAAAGGTAATCGTCTAACTATTTGATACAAGTTGCTATTATCTGCAAACTTTAGTCAGAGAGCATTGTCGATAAAAGTAGATATGCCATTGATCAACAACAGAAACAGAAAGGGCCCCAAGTGACTACCTTGAGGAACACCAGATGTTTCATGAGTTATTTCAGAAAATAAATAATGGAAACAAACTGGGTTCTACCGTTGATATAGGATGCAAATCATTTTAGAATACTTAAATGAGCGCCGATGAATTCCATCATTTTTATAAATACAAAATGGTTGACCCTGTGGAACTTCAAAAGGCCTTCGAAAAGTCCGTAAATATAACATCAGTTTGAATACCATTTTGGAGATTTCTTATGATTTGGTTATAAAAAATACTAGGTTTGTCTTAGTGGATCTTTCAGCTATAAATCCTTGTTGAGATGGCGAAATTTTTTTTTTTAAGAATCAAAATAAGATTTCATATAACATTTTCCAAAAAATCTTGGGAATCGTAGATTCAAATATTAATGACATTTTCATTTATAATTGATGAATAATTGTGGGGAACACATTAAAAAGAATATACCGATTAGAAAAAATTGCAAAAAAGTTGCATATAGTATTTATGTTAGTAGATTTTTTCCCTAGCCGCATTATACGAACGCTCTAACCTCAGCTCAATTTTTCTCTGATTGTGATACTCGTAATCAGGTATTCAAAAACAACGTGGATAAGTATCTTCTTTTAACTCCTAAGCGCTCGCAATGTGTTCTAATATTTTAATGATGGCCATAACTCCTTTAATGCTTACATAAACGAATGGTGTCAAGTCGCATGATCGCTGTGGCCAATTGATGAACGATCGCCATCAAATGACCCAGTCCCTAATTTTTTCCTTCACAACTACCAGCGTTGCCTCGCTTGCATATCATGTAGCGCTGTACTGTTAGAACCATAGCTCGGATATATTGGTCTAGTCCAAATCTGGCTACAGAAAGTCAGTTAAAACCGCTCTATAATTGAGATAATTGACATGCCTCCTTCCTCATTTCCAAAGAAAAAAAGGTCTGATGTTGCCGCCATGTCATACACCGTGCCAAACAGTCATTCTTTTGGCAATACATTGATGCTTGGTCGAACACTTGTCGATTGTGTTCAGTAAAATTACTGTAATTTTGCTGGTTGACTAAGCCGCTTCGCCAAAAATAAGCTTCACCCGAATAGGTGATTTTTTCGGCCAAAATCCGGATATCCAGCGAACATTTCCGCCGAATAATTAGTGAACTCACAACGTTGTCAATGGTAGTGCGGATTAAATGTCAAATACTTTTTCTTAATTCTAAACATTTTGTAACTAATATCGTGCTAAAGCTATTTTTTTTAATAAATCGATGACATTTCGTGCAAAAAACATTATAAAATATTATTTTTTCTTAGATACTCGTACAATTTAAGTTTGCTTAGTACATCCAAAACCATTTTTAATTCAAGCTAGTATTTAAAAAGAAATTTCTTAAAATATTTTCTTCATGTTTTAAAAAAATTTAAGTCTAATGCTAGCTACACACGAGGCAATCGTTGCAGCAACGTGTTGCATGAACGTGTTTCGTTTGCAACGGTTGCAGTAACACAAAATCAATTGGCAACATAGCTACACACGAAGTAACGGTTGCTTTAAAATGACTGTGTTGCTGCAACAACGGTTGCCTCATGTGTAGCTAGCATAAAAGTTACTTTTAAATACATTTTTTTTGAAATATTTGTTCGAATTACAAATGCTTAAATAGGAATTTAAAATTAAAACTGTTCATATCCAGATAAAGCCATTCTTAAAATTTAAAGATTTTTCTTTAAATTGGTTCATATACCTACTTTAATGTCATTCTAAAACTAATGGCTTTATTTGGATGATTGAAGTGGTTCTGAGTTCCTAGTTAAGGCTTTGGTTTCGTACATTTTTGAAATTTTTTTCTGCAAATAAACGCCTAGCATAAGTACTTGACGTAGTCCATATTCAAGTCTTTCCTTGTGCTATACATGTATGAGATTTTATTTCTCTCAAAAATCTTTCTTATTTCTTTTCACATGAGCTCAACAATAAAAAATCTGAATTAAAAAAATTGTTCAATAAGAATCCCAATTTAAGGCAATTAACGAACACATCCGGAGAATCTGTCAATCTTCATCCATCAAAATTCATTTCCACCACTAACTCAGCGCCCCCTTTTTTAACCATAACAAAGCTCCATCTTCACTAAATTTCTACTAACTTACTTATCGTAATTCTAGGTTTGTTGTTATTCAGCGTGTTTAATTTTACTGCGCTGCGTAATCACCTACCAAAAAACACACCTTATATAACACTTGAGTTAATAAGGAAACCATTTGAACGTCACGTCTTTCAGGTTTACTTAAGATGCACAACACCGTTTGAGCTCACTCTCATCTAAAGAGGTGCAAAAAAGTGGAGATTGGTCGTAGTTAACTTGTGTGCATAGCCTAAGCCACCACCGCCAGGAATATCTAGAGGAACTTCCTGGTTTAGGTTGTAGTCTATTCTGAAAGTTGCATCAGAAGTTAGAATGCAGTCAGATGAATGTCTTTTAAATAATAAAAGCATCATGTAATCTGGATTTCCATATAGTTTTATCCCTGCACCCATTGCGTATTCTTATTTGCCCAGTATTAACACCAAATATCACAATTCCTTACAAAAGGAAGTAAAGTTCGACCCAATCTTTTGTATTTAACTAAATGCCAGACATCATTACGAATGTTTCATCATACCCATTAGCTGGTACCAGCTGAATGATCCCTCATTCTAATATCCTCAGAAAAAGATGTTCCTTACAAAAATTGTGGACAAATTCAATGGAAATCTTGTCATGCACTCTCGTATCTCATCTTAAAATTAAATGTAACTTTTGATAACAATCTTGAATGGACAAAAATGTGTGAGAAACATAATTTTCTGCTTCCTCTGACAAACACAAAAAAAATATCCAATATCAGTGTTAATCAGTACAATTAAAGTCCCATCAACCACGTATGTATGTTATTTCTATAGGCCAAAGACAAATAGCCGTTGGTTAGTAGTCCTGCCAGCAATTTATTTATCCTTTTTTGTCCTTGCACGATCCTTTGCCATCAATTCATTTAGCCACTGAAATACCTCCTACCTTATCAATGGAAATCAATTCTTTGCCATTCAATGTCCTATTTGTTTATACTCGATGGTCATTAAAAGGACACGTGTCACAAGCACGTGACATCCCAAAAAACATCCGAATAATACAAGTACAGCGGGGAACAATGTTTTTCAAATAAAATATAAGTGAAAATAATATATGAAATCCATCGAAGGAAATTCAATACTGGAACAGCGAATCCTGTGTGTGCACGGATTTTTTTTGTCCATTCTGTCGGAATAAACAAAATAATTGAATGGAAGGACACGCAAACAAAAATCACCAAATTGTCGGTTTCCAAGTGAAAACAAGTTGGTTTGAGATTTCTTCTTTTTCTCTTCATTGAGTAAGGGTAGACCAATTTGTTGCAATTGTCCTTAAGTGCTTGTTGTTCTTCGAGCTAGGAACTCTTGTTTTGATATCCTTGGGCAATAAATCTGTTCAAGTATTTCTTTTCTTCAAAAATATATTTACTGTTACAAAAGAAATTGTTGCAAAAATTTGCATAGAATTCTTTCACCTCGAGGATGTATTCGAACAATTATCCTTTTATTACCAATCGAAGAATTTCTTGTAGGTATTACTATTTTATTCAACAACCTCATCGGATCATTTCAAGGATATTAGAAACCAACAATCTCAAATACGGATTTGAATATCATCACGTCCCGTTGGTATTATTAATTTAAGTGGATAGATTTTCAATTTGTAAGAAATCTTCGCCTAGGGTGTGTGTGGAAAAGGAAGTTCGAATTTGCATATAAACCCTTACTCATTCCACAGTGCAAACGCGCAAGGGGGTTGTACGTAATGCCCATGAACAACAGTATAACACACCGAACAAATTAAAGGGATGTAAACATTTGTTGAAAAAATCAAGAATCGATTTTCAATTTGCTCACAATGCTGCAACAAAATTAGATTGCTCCTCGATTATTTTTTCTGCATACGATTTCCAGGATATTATGCGCTGGGATAAAAAGGATACAACAATTTTAATTTCGAGAAAAAGTCATTGGTGTTTTTTGTTTCCTGTCGAAAATATGTTTGGTACTTCTATAAAGTACAAGTACCTTAGTCTTGTTCCTTTGTGTCATCGTGATGGCCATCATTGAGAATTAATTTATCGCATACCCGGGACTGGAAAATTGAAAACAAAACACAAACGAGACATCATCCTTGTCGTGTCGTCGAATCGTTTTTTTTTTTTTTTTTCATTTTGTTAATTTGGTTCATATACGCAAAAACCATCATAGAGATAGAAAAGAATACCTGGAGTGGAAAGCGAATTTCATCTGCAGACGAGACCCCAGGCAAGAATCGTAATTGCCAAGCAATTAAATAACCTTGGTAGACGATTAAATGAGCTCAGGTGTAAAAAGCTGTAGATATACTCTTTTATATTGAAATCCTTAATTGAAGCATCCAAAAATGTTTGTCGAGTGTAAAAGGGATAATCAAGAACCGACAACGACAATCAACAATAACATCACAAAATAATGTTTTTGTGGGATGAAATTGAAGGATTAAGGAAAGAAGAGGAATCAAGGGAGTCAAAATAATAATGGTGGTGGTATGGGAATGATTTATTGAGGAATCATAATTTTAATATCAGAGAATTTTTTAAATCTAGAAAATAGAAAAACAGAAAATAAAAATTTGTTTCAAATTGAATAATTTGAAAATAAGTTAACAAATGAATAAGAACAAATTTTGTTACTTTCGAAAGTCAGAAAATGCACTAAAGAAATAATATTGACATACTGTTAATACCTGAAAAGTAGAAAACTAGAAGCCTTCTACTCAAAATAGTAATTTTCTTAAAAAGTTTTATAACATAAAACCTTAAGAACAGACTTACAACTAACTGAAACAACTGTTTATCGTGTTATGGATAAATTTCGTATCATACATCTGACATATGTTATACCTGAAGAAAATGTACTATACGTAAAAGCCGGAACAGTCATTGCAAATAGTTTTGTGTTGTCCATTATTTGAAATATTTTGTGAAAAGATTTCAGCTAACGCCAGTCAATGTTCCAGAAGCCAGAAATACAAGTTTGAGTAGTCCAAAGATTGAAGCGTGTCCGGCGTGTCTACTTCCTGTAATCACAATAGATTCCATTCTAATAATTCAATTGAAAAACGTATGTTTCGGTCTTGAATGCTGTAGAACAGCTGGAGTATTTAAACTTCTTCTGGACTATTTCCTAAAACTAAATGGATTGTGAAAATAACCATACTAGAAAGAGTTTTGTAAATGTTGCAGCCTTTTAAGAATTCTGAATCTGAATGATAGAAATTGAAAGCTCAAGTGACCTCAACTCCCAAGTTCGTTTCGCCCAGGTACGACATTGAAATAATTTTCGTACTTCATGTATCTTCATTGTTAGAATATATACGTAGGTATTAAGAATTTTCATTAATTTAATTACCAGCTTAAAAAGTAGCAATTTAAAACAACTTTAAATTAAATTTTTGTTTTATTGAAATTACGTAATAAAGGTTTGTGAACGCACCCTTACACCAATGACCAAACTGTCAATGTCATAATGAAGTTCATGAACACATAACGTTGATAAATAAATGAAATTCAAAACTACACCCTTTAAGAGTGTTAACGCCAATTTTAGGTCGTAAGTGTCGTCCCAGTAGACCAGCAATTCAGTCTAGTTGAGTCTAAATTTTCGCTGCTGGATGTTGCCGTGCAAGTGACAAAGTGTGTGTTCGAAATGCGGAGAAGATTTCTGCTATTCAATCGTTCAATCATTCTTATAAGATGAACTTGCCTCTAAAACTAAGACCACACACTCATATGAAGCGACCGACGTACGTTCTCTGATTCTGGTTTAGAAATGTTGGAAGAATATGCCAAATTTTATCGCAAAATCATCTTCAATGAGGAAGTGCATTTTTGGCTGAGAACGACTTTTTCAACAAATGTGTTTCAAGAAACACCACTTCATCCACAAAAAATTACTGTATGGTATGGTTTTCATGCCGGTGGTGGTGTCTTTGGGTTGTTTTTTTTTTCGTTTTCAATTGGTTGGAATACAATTTCACAAGATGGTGCCACAAGCCCTTTATCGGATGTACCACTTGACTTATTGAAAACTCAATTTGAAGAACGCGTAATATCGAGAAATGGTACAATCCATTGGCAACCTATTTCGTGTGATATAACACTTCTAGATATTTTAATGGGACTATATAAAATTATTGATCTAATTCAACAAGCCGCCGTCGATAGAGCCAATATTGAATGAGAGATAGTGGCGGTTTCCATCAAAATCTGGTACCGATAGTTGGGTTCAACGAATCGACCGCTGCAAACGTGCCCGTCGTGGACATAGGATTGACAACAAATTCCATACATAAATGTCTTGATTGTACTTCAAACCAATAATTAAATTTTCAAAATATCTCAAATGGCTTGTGCTTTAATTTAAAAAGAAAGCTTTCAAGTCCTTTTTGGAAACCCGATATTTACAGTTTAAGATAGTGTTAAAAACACAAGGGACAAAGTTTCAAAAAAATCAAGTAAGCTAACCATCTATGTATCTAAATATATTGAGTTTTCAAAAAAAAATATTTTCTTTAGAACCCAGCATACATTTTTATCTTAATATCTTAATATTTTTTATTATGATAGAAGGATCTATGATAATTATGTGTAAAACAAAATATCGGCCAAATGCTCTCCCCTATGAGACATAATTGAGGTTCAATGGCGTTCCGCAGTAGGATCACTGCCGATACTCGAATAAACGTCAAATCTCTATCCGCAGCAGGATTTCACTTCTCCTTTTATCGGCAGTGATCCTACTGCGGATGTTGTATTTGTTATTCATATAAAATTCTACTGTTGTACGGATAACTTTTCCAAAAAAACACGGCTATTGATAGCAAAATCGAAAAACCAATGTTAGCATTAAAAACATCGAAAGTAAAGTTTCTTCTGGAAACTAAAGCTTTTAAATCGAATAAGATAAGCCTGGTCTCAAGACGTAAAACTTGAATATTTAAAATCATTCCAAATTTAGATAATCTTTTCTGAGCTTTTTATCTTATCTTATTAATACTGGATTGAGTAAAGGGATTCCATATGATACAGCAATACTTCAGCAAAGGTCTAACAAATGATGCCTAAGTATTTTGAGAGTGTAAGGGTCTTCGAAAGATTTTGAAGTTCTTGAAATAAATCCCAACACTAAGTTTGCTCTAAAAATGACAAAGTAAATTTTAAGGAAAAAAACCCATTTTAGAGTCAATCTTTCTAAGAAATGATTCTCAATTTTGTAATAGAAACAAAATGGAACTAGTATTTTTGAAAAAGTTTAAATATATAATAATACTAGATCTTACACTTCTGAATAAGAAAGATGATGTCAAAACATTAATAAAAAGAATAAAAGAAGTGGTTCTAAATGGCTGCCCTGTGGTATACCAGAAAAGTTGTTTATTTCATTTTATAATATATCACCAATTTTTACATATTGCCAAATAATTTGTAATTAATTAAAGAGAAAAAGAGTGAAAACCAAGGTTCTTAGAAGAATATTGTGTTGCACGCAATGGAAAGCCTTTAAAAAATTGCAAAATAATAACGTCGACTTGTAAACCATTTTCTAAACAATCAAGGCAGTAGTTTGTAAATATTAGTTAATTAGTTACTGTTGATCATGCAGTCACAATAACGCCATGTTGATGTTCTTGAATATTGTATTGAAATAAACTATAAGGTTTATTTTTAACTATTGCTTCAAGTACCTTAAGGGTAAGCTGAAATTTAGCAATAGGTCTGTAATTTTCCACATCTAGATCTAGATTTTGTTTTGTAAATTATTGTAATGTACCTACCGCTTTAGTCTAGTTTGACTGTACTAAAATATCTTAGAAAATTTCTTCAAAGTTCTGACGGGTATTCGCTATAGAGTATATCGAATTGTTTCTCATAGTAGGAATAATACAAGACCGTAAAGAAAAAGTGAAATCTGCTAAAAGGATTTTGGTAGACAAAATTCACACTGTTTTATATTTATACCTTCTCGTTAACTGTGAACCAATTTTCATCCTATGAAATATAGTTTCTTCATCTCATTTCACGGTTCGATTTGAAGATCATGTTTTTCATTTTATTTCTATACAGCTGTGGGAAAAAACAACTGTAAACATTTTGGCGAAAGCAAATCCATAGATACTAACATTTCATTGGCTTAAGACACACACTGTTGTTAAACAAATATATACTTTTCAACACTTTAGTCTGGAACATTGATGTGGATTTTACTGCAGCAAAAGTTCATCGAAATAAGTTTCAATGTAAAGTGTTTCTGTATTACAAGTTCTTTGTTGTAATGTACCTACTTATCTCCAGATCATACAAGCTATGCAACCCTTCATATTAATATCAAGTCCAAATCAGACAAACTCCATCTCCAATAATAAATGCACTCTCCAAAATGCATTTTGATGGAAACTTTTATGGTTGCTTTACATTTCTCAAAACACATTTGATTAGCACTCAAACAAAAGTTAAATGTAAATGAAACCGACCAACTTACCCCCATGCACTTTGCATATACCTAACATGTATCCAACGTATACCTTCAACAACTCTATACGGTTCATTAGAAATAGCTGCACTGCATTTGAGACCATTCCGTAACGCATTGTTTGCATATTGCATTATATTTTACTATACCTTTAGCAAGAGTGCATCAGATGATAATGGAAAATAATTTAATATCAATTCTATTTGAAACCTTTTTTGAATGAAGACCGTATTTATGCTCTCGTTTTCGAAACTTCAAGTTTTAAAAGGGTAAAGCTTTATACATTTCTGTGGCTTTTGTGTTCAATTTGTGCACTGTGAGGAATTTATGAGGAGATTTGATTTTTTTTGCTCTTATGTTTAAGAGGTTAAGAATGCAATAAATAGTTGTATTAGGCTAAAATGCTCCGAAGAATACAATTCATTGAAATGCTATTGATTTCTTGTGCAAGAACGAAAGTAAGATGTACAATTTTAAGAGCATTTTTAAGAAAATATTTTGGTACTCCAATTTCAAGTTTTTATTTTTATTACAAATAAAAATTAAATTTCAAAAATGAAAAATCATTTACCCGTTTTTGAGTAATCAAATTTTTTTAAAGTTTCAAAAAACCAAAAAATATTTATTTTGGATATTTTTTAACCTTTTAGACGCTTTTGTACAAAAAAATTTGATTTAAATCCGTTACGCCCATAATGAGAACGATGTTAGTATGCTCTGTTAGTAATATTTTAGTGTAAAATTGTCTCTTATTGATCATATTCAAAGAACCAAATTCTTGCATGATCAAAAATTATGGTGAAAAATTCTAGAGTGTCCCAAAGTTAGTACAAAAAATGTTTGGTCATTTTTAAAAAAGATACAAAATACTACTTGTGTGCGGTTCCTACGCTCATTTTCAATGACACTCATTATGTCAGCACACAAGAAAGATCGCATTTGCTTGCAGCACGGGTTATATTTGAATCGACACTGCCAGATAGTCTCATGATTCCTCATGTAATTGATAGCGTTATCGAACTTATGGGACAAGTTCGCACTCGCACAGTTACAAGGGTATTGAAAGATTTCAATGTACACAAATCTGCTGGCCTGGATAGAATAGCCCTTTTCTGAAAAGGTGTCCTTCAATGCTGGAAAAACACTACTAGTCTTTTTCCAAGTGGATAGAAAATAGTATTTGTCCAGTCTGTCCCTAAAAAAGGCGAATCTTCTTCGTCTAATTGTATGTAAGTATACATCTTTTTCTTTTTTGTCATTTAAACGCTGTAAATTATCAGCTCAATAAATATCTTGAAGAACGAAAGGTTCTCAATGACTGGCAATATGGTTTTCGTAGCAATAGGTCCACTGGTGATCTGATGGTATATCTCACCGAACAGTGGTACAAGTCCTTACATCGTTTTGGAGAAAGTAAGATTATTGCACTAGATATTTCAAAAGCATTTGATAAAGTTTGGCATCAAGCCCTTTTATCGTAAATGCGTGCATTTAGTATTGATGAATTTCTTCTTCGATGAATTAGAAAATACCTTTCGAACCACTCAATATATGTAGATTGTATTGGATGGTTGTAAGTCTGAAATTCATAAAATAAATGCTGGTGTTCCACAGGGCTCCGTTTTGTCTCCGACTTTTTTCTGATATCAATGATCTTTTGTCTGAAACTTCTAATCCAATAAATTGCTTCTTATATTCGTTTCAAGATGCACGTCTTTGTTTTTTGTATGAATTAAAATGAGTAGAATTTATTGCTTAAAAAACTCAGTGCTGCCTTCTGTCGTTAAAGCGCAACCCACAACCCATGCCACTATCCATGAACGGCACCTACATTGAGTAAACGGAAGAGCTTTCAGTACTCGGTATGTGCATCACAGACCACCTTGTGACCACATCACCACCGACTTCACCAAAAACGCTGCTAGCTACTTACTTAAGTAAAAACTCCTGCACGGGTTCACCTTGTCACGGTGGGGAATAACATTACGTTTAAATTCTTAGCTGGCCAGCTGTAGATTTTTAACAAATAAGAAATCCTAAACTGACACAACAAAAACGAACAAAAATCTAGAGTGGATATACACTAAAGTATTAGCAGTAGTCACGACTGTCGGCGAGAGCTTGGCTTCGCAAAAAGCTAAGTCGCCAGTGACAAAACTACATTCAAACATGTATAAGGACAAAACAATCCTCAATTACGGACAAAGATGAGGACCTACTCCTCAACCCTTTGCCAATCTCGGAGTGGAGGATGGAGCCAGCGTTTCCGTCGGTACAGTTGACAGTGATGATGTCAATGGCTGCTGTTGCGTTGCCAGCTCCAATCTTTCCGGACTGTCAACTTCCTCCAGGAGAAGTAAAATCTCCAACTGTAGGAAAACATTCAAACCACTTGGCACAAGGAGTTGGGATGAACTTACGGACACAGAACTTAAGAGACTGCACAACGCACGTGCGTTTCTGCCGGACGTTGCACGAAGCATTCCGCTCCTACGGGCCTGAAGGGTAAGTAGATATCTTCGGGAAAGGCAACGCACTTAAGGAACATCCAGGGCCATAGCCCCACATGCAAATTAGGTGCGTCTACCTCTTCATTACCAAGGCAATATGATGAGTCGGACCCAAAAAAGAAAAACACACTAAGTTTCCCAACACACTTAGCAGACTTTGCATGGAGCCATCTGCTCCTATGGGCCTGGATGGTGGTGAAAATAGCTCCTGGTGAGGTTGAGAGAAATATTAGGCATACGGGATATATTCTGCGCCTCATCCCTACATGCAACCTAAATGCGCCTATCGCTCAGGTGACGGCATTGGAAACTTAACTAATAACAGTGACATAATTGATATGAAAGTCGTGGAGAGTCCAGCCTTGCAACGCAACGCAGGGCCTGCAGTGCGACGACGAAGATACTTCTCAGTGACAAGGAACTTGAACGCCGACAAAAACTAAACGATGCGTGGACGGTCTGGATCCTAGCTAATAAAAACCCAGAAACCTTAACGGTTAAGAAACGGCTAGCTCTGGACAGATCCAGACAAAGACTCCTGACAACACAACCAACAACTTTAAAGCACAAACAAACTACTGACAACACGACAATAAAACGACAAAGCCGATCGCTTGGAATATCTAAGGAGAGTCACATACCATCCACTAGCCCACCAGCTAATGGAAGTACGTCCAAGCGAGCCAGAATAGCTATTAGTTCACCATCGAAAGTATCACCGACGAATGCAGTGAAAAAAGTCAAAATCTCTAAGGTACCTGTAGTAGGCCAACAAGTTGCCATAGTAGACTATGGGAATCCTGCACGAAAACTGATGGATACTCAATGATGAATGATTCTTGAGGAGTTTAACGATGCTATCGTAAAGAGTCGACCACCACCACTCTACGGTACTCTCAGCACCTTCCAAGGATTCAACATGTTGACATGTGAAGATAAAAACACTCTTATATGGCTGCAAGAATTTGTAAATAAACCTGAAGCTCCGTGGGCTAACGCTGACCGTCGGTCGGTCGCCTCATGGGGAGGAAGGAAATCAGTGACTTTTCAAGGCCTTGAGCTAAACTTATCATGAAAGGACCGCTCATCCCGAAGGATCTCCTTTTAAATCCTCTCCAACTTTCCTAAAACGCTCGCACTATGCTCATACATTTGGAGGCGAGTCATAAGCCCTTATTTTTGGAAAAAAGAACAATTGTTTTAACATCCCATCTGCCTTTCTTTCAGTGTATCTAAGTTAACAGAGGAGGATTTAACTTTAAATTACGGTAAAATGGTATTTTGAACGTGAACAAAACAACTTCTTTGTTCGCATAATGGACTCTCTGTATCTATGGGATGCATCTAAGGCCATAAAAAGGGGTTTTATGTTTCTAAACACTTTTGTAAGGTTTTCCAAACTCGAACGGGGGTTAGATTGGATACATAATTTTTTCTATTAATATTATTTCTGTCTCGTTGTGTGTATTCCAAATGAAATGAATACCTAACATACATACGTATATGCAAAATTCAAAAAATGCATCCTTGTATGATGTTGTAGACTATTGAATCCCCGCTTCAGGATATGCCATTATCCTTGCAATATCTGAACAAATAATTAAATTTTATTTATATTTATTTTTAATTTCCTATTCATCATAGTCAGAGAGCTATGTGTAATTTAATAACCGTTGCATGCGCATTTCACACAAACAATTCGTGATGCTCCGCTCGTGAAATAAAACGATATCCTGGGGCAATAATTACACTTAGATTTTGACCACATGCCGGGATTATGGACAGAGTTGGCGGTGAGTTAGTTGGTCGTTCGGCCGAGTTGATAAATCTACAACTTGAGAGCTGAGGAATCATCGCGATGGCACAATGACTCCTTGCATTTATTTGTGCAGCGCACCCTTTCAAAAGCAGTAAGAGTAAACCTCGCCGCAGCAACCAGGCGACACAATGTCAACCCAATGATGTCCAGGGATTCTCCCCCAAATTTTTGCATGTGCATCAAGGGATGAACAGTGAAGTAGAAATAAAATTCAAAAACCCCCAAAGCTGAAAAGCATATAATAAAATATAAACTTGTTAGAAGTCATCATAGGAACGCGCTAAATTGCGTCCAGATGCACAATCCAGTGATTATCCCTTGAGGAATGCAACAGAAACGGACAAATGAACGGGGATATCCTTTTTACCCACACAGGATGACAGGCGAACATTGCATGCGACAGTCATGCACACTTACAATAAGCAAATACAGTAGAAATGCCTGATGCTGCTGCTGGCGGCATAAAAAGCTTTTTAGCTCGCTCCGCTTACTCATTAAATTTACCACAAATTGAAGGACTTCCATCATCATAGAGAGAGATATCATGACCGGCAGGATACTTGACGGAAATTTGGCGCCAAATATGATTTCCACGTGAAATACTTTGGGGCATTTTTTAATTAAGGGCGTTGTCTCCTTTGTGATATAAAATTCTGCTTTTGCTTACCGAAACGTTTAGAGGTTATATCTTTATTGTGCGGGATGTCATGCATGCATGGCATCATTTCTTTTTATGTTTTCTGTTGCAATGTGCAGATTGCGATTTGACATCGTGCCCGGAAGACACATCTAAATGGAACCTGTGGACAATAACAAGCTTAACCACTTTGATATTTTTTCCAGGATGCTTAGCTTTTCTCTTTCCTTTTTCTCAATTTCAGATGCACTTACGGTTTTTGTTTATTTTTGTTGGATTTAATTTTTTTTGAAGAGAGTGAGGTGGGAGTTGGATTTCTGCATTTAAGTAATTGATTGGGGTTTATATCCCCGAGGGATTTCTTGGTAGTAAACATGGTGTTCTATTTATCTTCTATATATACTCGTATGTGTGTATGTTTACAAGAAAACTAATATTTTTTAATGTAAAGCTCAAAGATTCGATATACTATTAAACCGATTTCCTAGGGCGTTTAAATGTCTTAAAACTTATTAGAGCACATCTATAGATATAAAATGGCAAATCATCAGACCAGTTTAGTTTCCTTAATGCAAACCAAGTAAATATTGTATGTATCCTCTCGATCCTTGAGCTACCATATTCATAAAAAAGAAACCAAACTACAGAACAATTTTCCAAAAACTGTGCATACATTACAATACATTCTTAAAATGGCCGAATTTCGTTTTAAAAATTCTAACGTCAACTGTTTAACTTTGGAGACAAAATCAATGTGATTTTCTTTAAACTTTTTTCGAAATTAAAGAAGACTTTCCGTCCCGGAGCTTTTTAGTCCATTCGACCTACACTACTCAGCCGTCTAAGTCGTTGGACTCTGATTCGTTTGACTAAGTCCGTTTTTATGTGCATCTCGTACAGTTCATGGTTATATCTTCTCCTCCACTCCCCGTATATATAGAGGGACTCGAGAGAAGACTTTGATATTCAAGTGCCTAATTAGTCCAAAGAAGCAGCGATCAGTAAGAGTTATTATCCGTTTGATTTCAGCGCTGGTATTATTGCCTGAATCAATAGCGGTACATAGGTAGACAAAGTCCTTAACTACCCCAAAATTAAAGCTGTCTATGGTAACGTTCTGTCCAAGATGTCGGTGTTGTGTGTCCTTCATTGATGGCAGCATATATTTAGTCTTGCCCTCAATGACCGCTGAATTCATCTTTTTCGCTTCCGTCTCAATGCTCACAAACACGCCACTGACATCACGGTTTGTTCTAACAATTATGTCTATGTCGTCGGCGTATTCGAGTATTCGAGTGATTGGACGGAATTTTGAAAGATTGTGCCTCTAGTGTTGACGCGTGAGTTTTGCACTATTCTTTCAAGAGCGATGTTGAAGAAGTCGCACGACATAGCATCGCCTTACCTAAGACCTTTTTTTGTCATCAAATGTATTGGTGAGATCTTTTTCGACCTTGATAGAGCAGCGTGCATTCTCCATCGTCATCCTGCACATACGGACATGTTTGTCAGGGATGGCAAAAGTAGATATTGCTCTACGAGTATATAGCTCGTCCCTAAAGATGCTATCATATGCGGTCTTAGAACCGATGAGAAGTTGGTAGATGTCGACTTGAAGTTCATGGGTTTTTTCCAAGATCTGCGTAATGTGAATATCTGATTGATGGTGGACTTTCCTGGTCTATGGCCGCACTGATATCGACCTATTAGGTTGTTGACGAAAGGCTTCAGACGTTCACATAATACGTCAGAAAGGATCTTGTATGCGATGTTCAATAGACTTATGCCTCTGTAGTTGGTGCAGTTCAAATGGTCCCTTTTCTTGAGGATCGCGCAGACAATGCTGAGGTTCCATTCATCGGTAATATATTCTTCCGACCATATTTTGCAGTTGAGCTTGTGCGTACTCCCAACCTCGTCATCGCTTCCCACTTTGAATAGTTCGGCAGAGATGCCGTCAGCTCCAGCAGCTTTGTTGGACTTGAGATTCGATATAGCTATCTTCACTTCGTCTAGGTCGAGTCTGCGTCGCTTTAGTCGAATGGTATTATCTCTATAGCATCGGAATTTTCTTTCCATATTTTCAGCATGGGCTGCGGTTCTACTACGATGTGCCCTTGATTGTTCATGCAGACTTCAGCCGGGAATTGTATCCTTCTGATGTTTTTTTTTACCTTTTAATGAAACTTCTGAACCTCCCGATATGGCATCCTTCTATTTCCTCAACGAGCGCTTCTCATGCTCCTTCTTTTTCGAGGTAACGTTCCCTTTTTCTCGTTTAATATTGGATCTGTGCTCTCACAAAGACACCAGCAAATAGACCAATGATTTAAAGTAGCCCCATAAAAAAGTTTAGAGGTGTTAACTCACACGATCTAGGTAGGTGGCCAATCGAATGTACCATTTCTTGATATAACACGTTCATAGAATTGACTTTTCAATAAGTCTTCCATTGCAACGCAATGTGGATTGAGGCACCGTCTCTTCCATATAATTGATCAAGGGGATAACATTCCAACATGTCTCTGCAGCGATTTTCATTGACTTTAAGCAAACGGTCATTTTCATCATTAAACAAAAAAAAAAACACAGCCCAAAGACACCAACACCGGCAAGAAAACCACACCATCCACACATTTTTTGTGGATGAAGTGGTGTCTTTTGAAGCACAGAAAGTTTCTTAACTGGATCAATATCCAATACTCTATTTGTTGACGAAGTCGTTCAGCCAAAAATGCACTTTATCATTGAAGATGAAATTGGTGATCTTCTTCCAGCATTTCTAGGCCAGAATATGAGAACGTACGTTATATGAATGTGTGGTCTTCGTTCTTGAGGCTACTTCATCTTATAACGATGCAGGCTAAGATTCTTTTCCCAAAATTCGTCGTATTGTAGTAGTAGATGCCCAGTTCTTGAGAAGTCCGGGGTTCTGTTTTGGTTTGTTTGTGATGGTCTTTTTAATGGCAGAAATATTCACACATTGTCTCATAAACTCAAATTTGTTCACTAGACCATGAAGTGCTGGTCTATTGGGACGAGATTTACGACCCGAAACTTACGTTAACGCTCTTAAGGTTGCCATCACCAACTTGGACTTTTTGTAATTAATTTTGAATTATTTTTAAACGTTCTTCGTACATGAACTTTATTATGATGAAAATGTTGTTTTTACTGAATTTTTTTTACACTGACAGTTTGGTCATTGGTTCAAGGGTGCGTTCACATACTATTTTTAAAATTAATATTGAACATCACGCCGCCGGGCGCCGCCACCGCCGCACCGTACAAAATCATATGTGCCCTAAAATACACACAAATATGAACATTTTTCTTATTTTTGTACATGTTTTCCAATTTGGACTTGATTATTTCACCTTATAGCCACTAAGATGTACTTGAAACAATTTACCTTTTTAAAGTTAGTGTCTTACCCCATTTACATCAGAGACATCGATATTTCGATAGAACGTAAGGAATTCGTTTATTTTAAGTTCGTTCGTAAGGTCTTATTATAAAATTTGATTGTGGTGTTGTAAAAGTTCGTTGTTCAACTCTTTTGTTTGCTAATTTGGCTGAGAACAACCAAAACAGGTTGAAAAAGTATTATGATTTAATATAAGTAAAATTGTTTACCAAATATTAATTGTTATGATCCGAGAAATATTGTAAAAGTTTCTTGAAATGTGCCTAATAAAAAAGTTTGCACTTTACTTCAGTATGTACGAGTTTGAAACAAATTATTATGAACTTCTTTTTTGGTAAATTTTTCAATTAAAAAAAAATTATAAAAATTTAATATTATATTTAAAATAATAGAAGAAAACAGATATTATTAAGATATAATTAAAAATTTTCAAAAACTGATATTGATACTTTTCAAAGAGTATATCAGGTTCACAAAAACATATGTACTATAACAAATAACTTCCATTCAAAAATCTCTGTTTTGGCATTTCCAAAGAGCTTGTGAGTTTAGCAACAGGATTTCAAAAAGAGAGCGTATTTTCCCACCTTTTGTTCGCCTCCCAAATCCCAATTCAATATATATATATACTTGAAGTAAATTAAGTAAATAAATAATAATAATTTCCCCTTGAATTTCCCCATTTCTCTCACCACATATGTATATCCTTTTTCCTTGTAAATTGAATAGAATTCTCTTTTACTATAAAGCACATCTCTTTTAAGAGAAATTCAATACAATCTTTTATACACTGACTTGACCAGACCACGTGAAATCGAATCGACTTCCTTCTTCCTCGTGTTACATAAAAAGAGTCCGCAAAATTAATTCTCCGAACGTGTTGCATGTTAAGTTAATATAAAGTAAATAGAATCAACAATTTCCCAAGCCAATTCAACATCCCTTAGTTGAAAACCTATGGTACACAATTGAAAATTCGTGTGTGTGTATCAAGGGGTGGTTTGGTTTGGTTGAATTGGTGGTAAATTTCCGCATGTTGCTTCTAGGGGTGGAATTATCCTTTGGTCTGATATCGTTTGTCCTTTATAATAAGCGGTGATTAGTATTTTCCAGTTCAGTTCGACAGAAGTCCTCTAACTGTTAATACATCCGAAAAAATACCGAATTCTTGAGTATACAATTTTTAATATTACGAAATATTTCGAAGTTTATAAGTTTTTTGGCGGCAACATCATGGCAGTTCCATTTTGTGTTCCCAAATCCTCCAAAGTCCAATCATCAAACAATGTTGGGAATAATTCGACAAATGCCGACGCTGAATTGGCTCAAACGATTCAATGGAAATTCATCGCTCGGGCTATGTGTCAAGCCTTACGCGAGTATTACCTGCAATCTCTCTTAACTAAGGATGGATTTATTAGTGGGCCTGTGGAAATTTTGCCAAATGGAAAATTAAAACCAGTTCGAAAATAATGTGAATATAATGTTGGTTGCACCCTGAATTGGGAAGCTCATAGAAGCGTATTGTGATTTTTTTGGAACAATTTTTTACTTGTGACTAGATTTTTTATCAAAATCCGTCGGCAAAATGAAATCAAAAAAAAAAATATGTGCATACAAATATTTCATTGAAGTTGTTTCTAAAATAGTAATGTGATGGTACAACGATAAAATGTTTTAAAAATTTAAGTCCACTTTGTTAGATTTAAGTATAGATAAGTATTTTTTAGAAAGAAAAAAAAAAATAAAAATAACAAATTTTTTAACTCTCTCAGTGTCTATAATATTATAAACTGTTATAAATATGAAAAATGGATGTAGTAGCTTATTTTTATTTTGTTTAAATTTATCTTGATATATTTTGCTAACAATTTATGTGTAATTTAAATATTTTAATAATTGTAAGAATAAATCAAAACAAAAAACTAAAAAAAAATCTTATTTTCTCATTAACTATTTTTCATTTGGTTTCCAATCATTTGTATATGTATATGAAAAATGTTTTAATGAATTTTTTAAATAAATAAATCATTATTTTATAGAAAATAAATATTGTTGTTTTTATTGCTTATTTTTTATGGAAATATTAGTTAAGTAAGCGAAAAAGGTTTGTATAAATGTATAAAATTTATAATTATATAATATAAATTATAATTATAAAAATGTCGACGTGTCTAATTTGCAGATGATGAAATATTCAACAATATTTGTTTAAATATGTGTCTTTTTTGATGAGAACGAAATATTTTAACCAAAACTAACCCGAATCATCAAGTAGGCATTATGATGGGCTCAGATATTAACAAAAAGGTTTCAAACCGAAATCACACTTCACTAATTCGCAGCGTCCAATAAAGACGATAATTGAACTAATTTAGATCTTCAGTAACACAATCATTTTCATAACGTGTGCAGTTCTTTTGCAGAATAGTGCAATTCAAGACTCATAAAATCATTAGGGGTATTCCCAGTTTTGGTGCAACGAGCCTTGTAAAAATGCGAAATTTTATTATTTTTTAGTAGACCGTAACGCACTTTTTCTCACCTGTTTGCAACACTGAAGTGAATGTCAAAATGAGTTTGGCACTTGTTTTTTGTTTTGAAAATTAAATTTTTATAAGAATTGAAGTTTGTTCAAATTTGTTAAAGATGCCAAAAAAAAAACAGAAAAAGAAAATATCCCAGAATTTTTAATAGAAGATGCTGCAGATAAAATTATGTGGATCGAAGGTATCAAATAAAATTCAGGCCGAAAATCATAAAAAAGCTGGAGTTCCTACAATAGGAACTACAAAGCAATTCTTGAAACAAAGAATGGCGAATCACAAATCTGATTTAAACCGTGACAACTCCGAAAAAACAGCACTGGCCACACACAGTATTGAGAAAGGCCATAAACCAGATTTCGATGGCGTGAAAGTTCTTCAAAGGGAAAGCCATACTTCAAAACGCTACACTCTGGAAACCCGTCATATCATGAACACTGCTAACACGATGAATAGGAAGCAGGATACCCAGAATATATCTGATGCCGTGTACTCATCTCTCGCTTCCTCCAAAAACGCCAAATAACGAAAAATAACGACAATACTTCAGCAACAGAAGTGCTTTTTTCTTTCTTTCAATTATTTATTTATTTATAAACAATAATTTATATTCATTTTTTGTTTTGTTTTTTTGTTTGTTACAAAATGTTAATGTTTATTTAATTATAACGTAAGTTTTTATATTTTCTTTTGCATACATGTTACCTGTAATTTGTTATTTTATACTGTTTCTAATAAAGATCCCCTGAAGAGGACAGCAATCCCTGTCGAAACGTTGGGAACAAATCAATGTTACTTTGTTTCATTGCCAATTCCAGTGACCAAAAAAGCCGAAGGAAGAGGAATATCTCATCCACCAACAAATAATGTGTTCATGACCATAGACAACCCCATTTGTTTGTTGGCTGTGTATTGTAATGAATAAAAATCTAAACCTAAGAAAAACTAAGAAAAAAAAGTTTCCCTTTGGTGTGGATTTTGTATGTTAAGGCTCCCCAAAAATTCAAATGGTATTGTGTATTCAAATTTTATTTTTTTTTTGACTTAAAAAAAAATTCAATTTTTTTTTTCAAAACTCAATATTTTGAAAAACCCAGGCAATTTTATTTAAACTTGATAAATAAAAGGTTTTTAAGAAGGTTTTTTATAATACAAACTCTATATACTACTGAAATAAATCAGCCAAGTAGAAGACTTAGCACTATTATTGGACTTGTTGAATTTATTGATTCAAATTAGCTTTTTTGGCCTTTAGTCCACAAAAATTGGCGTTTCGTCCGGGTTATCTCACATGGACTCATCAGGCAAAAAAAAAAAAAACCAACATTAATGATTACAATTCTAATCTTTGTTGGATATAGTTCACATTGGATTTTTGTCAAAAAATTCACGTAAGATGAACTGAACTTAACAAAAATTGCGTATTGACAAGGTCCTCACAAGTCAACTGATGAGTCCATGTGAGATAACCCGGACGAAACGCCAATTTTTGTGGACTAAAGGCCAAAAAAGCTAATTTGAATCTAAAAGGTTTTTAATACACTCTACAAGATGTGAGAGTAAAATTATTATTTTACCTGCAAATAACGGTACCATAAAAATGTTAAAAACATGGTTTTGAAAAATCGTATTTTTCTCGAAAAAGGCACCTAGAATTTTGATAATTTTTTAAAATTAATTTTCACGATATATAATTTAATAAGAAAAAAATTGAAATTAAGAAATAACTGACTATATACCATTGTTTCAAATTTTGAATTTCTCATCATTGGCAAAAAGGATGAAATGAAATTTTTTTCTTAAAAGTTTGAAAAATATTGCATTTCAAAACTTAAGAAATTTTTTTTTGGATTTTTGAAGAAAAAACAAAAATCATTTTCTTGGAAAATTCGATATCTTGAAAACGGCTCAATATTTTTGTTTTGAAAATTTAACTTCTATAGTTTTTCTCTAATAACAATAATTTTTGAAATTCTTAGTCTTTTACCTAAGAGCAAGTACTTGCTATCTAAAGGGTGGTTAAATTTTAAGGGCCGATGTTGAATGTGAACAACACCTAAACGTCAAGTTTTTTTCTGCATTTCATTTGACATTTCTCAATTTCAGACTAACTCAATTTGAACAATGGAAAGATACACAATCGAGCAACGCGTTAAAGTTATTCAGGCTTACATATTATGAAAATGGACGTTCAAATCAAAATGCATATCGTGCACTTCGTGTTTTTTTCGGTCAATTTAATCGTCCAAATGTGAGTACAATCGGAAAAATCGTGCAAAAATTTGAGCAAACCGGGTCTGTAGAAGATGTGAAAACACCTGCGCATGCTCGTACAGCTCGTAAAAAAAAATATTGCTGCTGTTCGCGATAATGTGGCTGAAGAGCCGTCCACCTCAACTCGTCGTCGTGCCCAACAATTGCACCTCTCACGCTCGTCGTTGATGAACATTATTCATAAAGACCTGCATTTACACGCTTACGAGGTGCAATTGACTCAATAACTAAAGCCTCTTGACCATTTCAAGCGTCGTCAATGGTCAGAATGGTGGCAAGATCAATTTTCGAAGAAAATCATCTTCAGTGATGAGGCACATTTTCACCTCAGTGGATTCGTCAATAAGCAGAATTTCCGCATTTGGGCGAATGATAATCTAAGAGTTGTTGTCGAAAAACAAATGCACCCACAAAAAGTGACTGTCTGGTGCGGTTTATGGGCTGACGGCTTCATCGGGTCGTATTTTTTCCAAAATGAGGCCGGTTAGGCAGTTACTGTGAATGGTGTTCGCTATCGTGAGATGATAACGAACTTTTTATAGCCCAAATTGGAAGATATGGATGAGGACGATATGTGGTTTCAACAGGACGGTGCCACTTGCCACACAGCTAACGAAACAATGGCTCTTTTGCGCGACAAATTCAATGGCCATGTTATCTCACGTGGTGGCGATGTCAAATGGGCGCCAAGATCATGAGATTTGACACCGTTGGACTTCTTTCTTTGGGGTTATTTGAAAGAAAAGGTGTACGTCGATAAGCCAGCAACAATTCAAGAGCTAAAGAAAATTCGGCACATTAATGGCATAGAACCTCAATTATGCCTCAGCGTCATCGAAAATTTGGACCATCGGATGGAGGTGTGCCGCCGAAGTCGTGCCGGCCATTTGGCCGATATTTTTTTCCATACATAATTGAACCATATCAATATTATCATAATAAAAAGAAATCACTATGATTTCCTAAATAATTTGTGTTTTATTCAAAATCAACATCGGCCCTTAAAATTTAACTACCCTTTAGTTGAATTCGAGAAGTGTGGGACCATTTTTAATAATGGAATATCAGCCTAAACTTGAAATTGATAGAAGGCCCCAAATTATAGAAAATCACTCCAAGCCATTAAAATTAGAAAAAAAATTGTTATGCTTTCCTGTTTAAATTTTTGGTACCATTTTTACTTGCTACTTTTAGGTACTATAAGGCAAGTTATGCATTCGGAAAAAAAATCGAACTCGAGATTTTGATCAAAGTTGACATTATGATGATAGCGAAGACTAAAAAAGTGGGTCTCGCAATTCTGTCTGTCTGTCTGTCCGTTCGATTGCAGCTAAACGGGTCGGCCGATTTCCTTCAAACTTGGTAGATATGTGTTTTAATTTCTTCCCCCCGGATATTTTTTGATTTGATTTTTTAAGACCAAAAATAACGGTACCTGCCATACGATTTTTTTTCGAAATTTTATAAACATTTTTTTTTTCTCAAAAACTGTTCGACAAATTTTAAAAATAAAACACAAAAAAATTTCATTTAATTAAAGCTAGGTATTTGTTGAAAAAAATTTTCAAAAAAATGGTTATTGAGGGTACCCCCAATGGAACCATTTTTTTTGTTTTTTTGTTTTTTTTTTTTGCTAAGGCTCCCCAAAAACCTGAATAGAATTGTGTACTCAAATTTTCAAAAAATTTTTTTTTGGATTTTTAAAAAAAACTTCAAAATTTTTTTTTCAAAACTCAATATTTCGAAAACCTTATATTAGATGTGAGAAAAAAAATTTTATTTTACCTAAAAATAAAGGTACCTACCATACAAAAGCTAAAAAATTAAAAAAAATGGTTTTCAAAAATCGTATTTTTCTCGAAAACGGTTTCGAGAATTTTGATAAATTTTTTTTTCTTTCAATTAATTTTTACGATCTTTAATTTAATAAAAAAAATTTGAAATTAAGATATTACAGCTTGTACCTACCATACGAGTAGAACCATTTTTTCGAATTTTGAACTTCTCATTATCCACATAACGGATCTTAATGAAAATTTTTATAGAGAAGCTTCTAAAAAGTCTAAAACACATTGCATTTCAAAACTTTAAAATAAATAATTTTTGAATTTTTGAAAAAAAATCTATTTTTTCTTTTTTTTGAAAATTCGATATCTCAGAAACGGCTCAATATTTTTTTTTTGTAAATTTTATTTTTATTCGAACAATAATAAAAACTTTAAATTGGCGTACCAAAATAATTCTTAAAAAGCTTTGAAAAACTTTGTACATAAAAGCTTTTTTTTTAAGAAACCACTACAACGACTTATAATTTTTGTTCTAGCATAAATTCATATTTGGATAGCATTATGTTTTTGTCTCTTACTACTAAAAGAATTTAAAAAATAATTTAATCCTTATGAACAGTTTTCTCTAATAACATTCGTTTTTAAAATTCCTAGTCTGTTACATAAGAGCAAGTTCGTGCGTGCCAGTCGTGCATTTTATTTATTTTAAGTTTGATTTTAGTTTCGTTTATTTGGTGTTTTTTTCGGAACAATACGAGTATTTCTATTTTTAAATTGGAAAAACCCCAGTTTTGGACCTTTTTAATTTTTTTTTTCAGTTTAAAATTAGAGGGATATTTTTCATAATGAAATTGAACAGAGAAAAGGTTTCAAATAAAAGAAGAATTAAAAAACGAATAAAAATTTATAGATTTTTGTTTTGCATGCAAATTTTTAATTGGGTCATATTTCGTGTAACCAATTTTTTGTTTTATTTTCTTACATCCACAAATATCTAATGAAATTCGTTCCCAACGTATGGAAATTCTCCCACAATTATAAGTAAAAAATCCACGATTCTTGAAAAAATTTCATCTAAAACTGAGTACACGCCTGAGGTGTGTTTTATTTACCTTTCCTTTTGAAATAACCAAACATGCTTTTCATATTTTTAAAATTCATGATACCACAAATCCATCTTAAGAAAATCAAAAACACAATTGAAATTATATTAAGAAAAAAAAAACATCAAAGAATTTATTATTCATTACTTTCTAAAATGTCAAAGGTAATAACTTTCATTCATTTCAATTTTTGCATGCGCAATTGTATTGCCAACCCAAACACAATACTCAACCGCGGAAATGCATTTAATGAAGCATGAAAAGGAACAGGTATCCTTTCATAAGGATCACCATTCCAAAAAAGAAAAATAAATATCCTTAATTCCGCGAAAGAAAAACGGGCTTTGTTCGTCCATAGAAAGTGTTTGATATGACGTCTGTGAATGTGCCATGCAGCACCTTACAAAGCTTTTACGTTTATTAATTTTCATGTTTGATTTCGCGTTTCTTGTCGCGAAAAAAAAACAAAATAGACGACGACGAGGCAAAATAATAACAATAAAAGTAAAAATTCCTTATTTTATCCTTGCTAAAGGAAAATATGTATTTTCTCTGTGCTTTGCGGGAGAAAAAATGTCACCGCTGCTGCTAGTAAAATGCGGTTCCACTTTGAAGCTTTGAACTTTTATGTTTTTTTTCTTTCTTAATGTTGCCTTGCGTCACTCATGCATGAAACGCAAATAAACAATCATCATATCCTGTCTGATTACCTTTTACAAGGATAATGACAACGAAAAAAAATTATAATAATAAAACCGTCTATCCATCGGAAAATTAAAGGAAAAACAAATTTCAATAATCCACCCTCCTTTTAAATATTTAATACCATAAAATGATACTAATTTTTAAAAAATCCTCCTTATATGTGAACACATATACGGCTTGACTATACCTCTTGGAATGTTCTCCTATATTAGCCTAATAAATTATGCCAGGATTCTTAATGAAATGAAAGATAAACCATTCTTTGTATCGATACGAGCTTCAAGGATAACAATTCTACGCGTCTTTGCTTTTCGCTTTTATATCACATTCGGATCATAAAAATGTAATAAACCTTTGGGGATGGTTTGATGAACTGGGGATGAGAATCCGTCTTTCATTTGAATATGCAAACAAAAAATTCGTCCTGATGAAATCAAAAGGACAAATTATTTCTTATTCATGCATTAAATTGACTAAGAAGCTCTCAGGCGGATTTGTGTATCCATCCATTGATATCCATCGGCAGGAAGCCGTATCATCGGCTTTGAAATTATATTATGGCAAGGATGTTTTTTTCTTGGTTATTTTTTTGTCCAGCAGCTGGAGGAGTTCCCACATAATATTGGTTTGGGATTATAATCAAATTATTGACATCGAATGGAGTTGGTGTAAGTGACTCCTTAACCGCCTGCTAGTTGAATAAAAATCACGAACTAGCTCTTCTCAAGGAGCCATGAAAATCCAGGTTAATTGCAATTTGTGTTCCCCATCTACAATCATCTCTTAGCAAGGTTAAACCACTTATATATTTGCACAAATACATTTTATTTAGAGCACATCCTTTTTCCGCTCCTGTGACCATTTCATCAAAGTTACTTTTTATTCCTACTTGAGCACGATTCACAACAACCGCATACACTTGGATTGTTGTGTAAACAATTTTTCTTTTAAAACAGGAAATATGTAAGGACGAAAAGAAGACTTTTATGTTATATATTTTTAATGGCTAAATAAAAAAGGATATCAAATCTTTTTTTTAAGCTCAAAAGTGGTCTTATTCATGATTGATCAAACATTGACACAGAATATTGAAACGCATTTTTTTGTATATTAAAAAGCCGTTTGCAAATATTCCAAGAAAAAAGGATGTTCCTTCCACACACATATCAATAATGAGGATATGTGTGCTTTCAATTATGTCAATTTTGAATTTGATGAAAGGATTTTTTTGTAGTTCTTAGTGAAGTCATGTGGTTAAATATTTATTTATCAACCATTTTTAAATAAACATTGCTTATTTCTAGGAACGATAAATCTTTTCATGTAAAATATCTTCCAGAGGATATATTTGAGGATTTCGAAAAGATAAATCACAATGTTATTTGAAGGGATGTTCTTTGGTGGGTCAATTTATTTATTTATTTTTTTTTTTTGTGTGGACTTAGTGAGAGTGGATCTGGTTGAAAGGGTTCATCTTATATGGAAGTCTTTCGGGATTTGAGATTGATTTCATTAGAAAATGGATGCTTAAGCAAATATGTTTATTAACAGGGACTTATTTGATACCTATTCTACTCCTATTACTACATGAAGCTATATTACATATATTATAACAAGAAAAATCGGCGTTTTTGTAAAGATTATAATAAACTAAATACACAAAATGAGTGAAGTAAGTTTCGGCTGATAGAAAGCCAACCCAAATGAGGAAAATCGGAAAAGGCAATAAACAAGTCAAAAACCATTGCAATGCTGTTATGAAAAGAACCAAATTCTTACAAGATCAGAAAGTAAGGCAAAAAATCTTGCAATGTTCCAAAGGCAGTAGAAATTTCTGGTAATTGGTCAAGAACGTACAAAATTCAATTTTATCTTCGGTTCCAACGCTCATCTTCAACAACAGCTCATTTTGCTGCTAGCTATACGTGTCGCCTGAAAGCAACATTGCCACTCCTTTACTCGAGATCGTAAATCATTCGATGTGACTGGAGATCTTTATATAAACAAATCTGCTGGTCGTGATGGTATACTCCCCATTCTTCTGTAAGCTTTTCCATCGCTCATCCTGTTCTGGAATCCTCCGTAGAAGATGGCAACCCATCCTCCCCTCATTCCCCTCACCCTATCGACCAATCGCACTTAAGTACCTTCTTTCCAAGTTCAGGAAATCACTGATAGCTCTAGAAATATCTCAAAGATCAATGACCGGGAATACGGCTTTCGCAGCAATCGTTCCACTGGTGACCTGATAGCATATCATACCGAAGAGTGGAAAAGATTTTTACATTGCTTTGGAGAAAGTAAAATTATTGATTATTTATTGATATTTGTAATGCATTTGATAGAACTAACTTGGCACCAGACTCTCTTATCGAAAATGCGAGCGTTTGGTATCAACGAAAGCCTTATTCTTTGGATAAGAAATTAACTTTTAGATCGTTCAATATTATGTTGTATTAGACGGTTTCAAGTCTGATCTCCAGAAAATAAATGTTGGTGCTCCACAAGGCTCCGTTTTGTATCCGACTCTCTTCCTCATTTTTACTTGCGATTTATAGGTATCTACTAATAAGGCAAGTTATGCATTCGTAAAAAAAATTGAACTCGAGATTTTGATCAAAGTTGACATTACGATGATACCGAAGACCAAAAAAGTGGGTCTCGCAATTCTGTCTGTCTGTTCGATTGCAGCTAAACGGCTCTGCCGATTTTCTTCAAAATTGGTAGATATGGGTTTTAATTTTTTCCCCCGGAAGTTTTTTTCTTTTTTTTTTTAAGACCAAAAATAACGGTACCTGCCATACGATTTTTTTTCGTAACTTTATAAATATTTTCTTTTTCTCACAGATTTTTTAAAAAAAATTCATAAAATTTTATTAAGTTAAACCTAGGTAATGGTTGAAAAACAATTTCCAAAAAAATATTATTTTTGGTACCCCGCTTGGAACCATTTTTTGTTTTTGATTTTCTCAAAAACAGTAGGTACGACCAATTTTGATTAGTATTTTTATGATAAGGCTCTCAGCAGTTTCAATATTATTGTGTATTCAAATTAAAATTTTTTTTTTTTTTTGAAAACTTAATACATATTTCGAAAACCCCATGCTCGATTTTTTTGTAACTTGATAAATAAAAGTTTCTTAAAATGATCTACAAGATATGAGAAAAAAAAATTTATTTTACGAGTACCTAAAAATAACGGTACCCTCCATACAAATGCTAAAAAATGGTTTCGAAAATCGTATTTTTCTCGAAAACGGTTCCGAGAATTTGGCTTAAATTTTTTTCTTTCGATAAATTCTTAAGATCTATAATTTAATGAGAAAAATTTAAAAAACAAGATATTACTGACTGTACCTATCATAGAACGATTTTTTAAAATTTTGAATTTTTCATTATCGTCATGACGGATTTTAATGAAATTTTTTAGAGAGAAGCTACTAAAAAGTTTAAAAAACATTGTATTTCAAAACCTTAAGAAAAATATTTTTTTTGGATTTTGAAAAAAAAATCATTTTTTTTGGAAAATTCAATATCTCGAAAACGGCTCAATATTTTTTTTTTCTTGTAAATTTAATTTTTATTCGAACAATAATAAAAGCTTTAAATTGGCGTACCAAAATTTTTTCTTAAAAATGTTTTCAAATTTTTTTTATATAAAAGCTAATTTTTTTTAAGAAACCACTACAAGGACTTATAATTTTTGTTCTTGCATAAACCTATATTTGCCTGAATCACATGGCATTCTATTTTTACCTCCAACTACTAAAGAAGTTGTTTTAGTCATTTAAAAAATGAATTTTATGCTTATGAATAGTTTTTCTGTAATAACATTCATTTTTGAAATTCTTAGTCTATTACATAGGAGCAACTTCTTGCAACTCAGTCGTGCATTTTATTTATAAATGATCTCTTGTCTGAAACTTCTAAGTCACTTCATTATTTTGAGGCCAACTCTATCCTCGGCTTCTCATACTCATTCTCAAATTCACGTAAATCTCCTCCACGCAAAAACATTGCAGGGTTAAAATTAACCGAATTTCGGTTAATAGCAACCAAGTAACACTGTTAATATAGCACCTACAGAGTTACTCTGCAAAAAATAGCAGAGACAACTCGATTAATGGTAAATCGGTTAAAAACAACCGAGTAAACGATTAAGGATCATTTCCCCTCCAAAAGGTACTCGTATAAATAAAAACAAGCAAACTCTGCAAAAAACAACCAATTAACTTGGTATTTTATACCCAATTTACTTATTTGTTTTTAGCCAATCATGTTGTTAATATCAACCAATCATCTCGGGTAATATCTAAACTTTCCTAGGTGAAATAGCGATACACTTGTATCAATTTAGCCAACTTACTTAGTTAAATTAAAACAACCTACTCTGTTTTATTTAATCAACCCACTTTGTTGAATTTAGCAAACCTACTGGGCTAATAATAACTAATCTACTCTGTTTGAATTAGCCAAGCTACTTGGTTTATACTAACCAATCAACTTGGTTAATACTAACCAACCTACTTGGTTTTAATTAACCAACCTATTCTGTTGAAATTAGCCAACCTAGTTGGTTAATACTAACCAACCTACTTGGTTAATACTAACCAACCTACTCGGTTAATAATAACCAACCTACTCGGTTTTATTTAACCAACCTTCTCTGTTGAAATTAGCCAACTTACTTGTTTAATACTAACCAACCTACTTGGTTTTAATTAACCAACCTTCTCTGTTGAAATTAGCCAATCTAGTTGGTTAATACTAACCAACCTACTTGGTTAATACTAACCAACCTACTCGGTTAATAATAACCAACCTACTCGGTTTTATTTAACCAACCTTCTCTGTTGAAATTAGCCAACTTACTTGTTTAATACTAACCAACCTACTTGGTTTTAATTAACCAACCTTCTCTGTTGAAATTAGCCAACCTAGTTGGTTAATACTAACCAACCTACTTGGTTAATACTAAGCAACCTACTTGGTTAATAATAACCACCCTACTCGGTTTTATTTAACCAACCTTCTCTGTTGAAATTAGCCAACTTACTTGTTTAATACTAACCAACCTACTCGGTTTTATTTAACCAACCTTCTCTGTTGAAATTAGCCAACTTACTTGTTTAATATTAACCAACCTACTCGGTTAATACTAACCAACGTACTTGGTTAATACTAACCAACTTACTCGGTTTTATTTAACCAACCTTCTCTGTTGAAATTAGCCAACTTACTTGTTTAATACTAACCAACCTACTCGGTTTTATTTAACCAAGCTTCTCTGTTGAAATTAGCCAAACTACTTGGTTAATATTAATCAAGCTTCTTTGTTAAAGGTAGCCAACCTACTTGGTTAATACTTACCAACCTTCTCTGTTGAAATTAGCCAACCTATTTGGTTAATATTAATCAACCTACTTGGTTAATAATTACCAGCTTACTTGGTTTTAATTAACCAACACTCTCTGTTGAAATTAACCAACTTACACGGTTTTATTAACCAACCTGCTTGGTTAATGTTTACCAATATACTCTGCTGAAATTAGCCTACTAACTTGGTTTAAAAAACCCAATTTGCACGGTTAAAATTAGTGAAGCTACTAGGTTATAATTAACTAACATACTAGGTAGAGTTTAGCAAACTTACTCGTTAGATTATAACAGAGTGGGTTTGATAAACTTTACCTAGCAGATTGGTTAGTAATAACCTTGAAGCCTTATTAATAATAAATATGAAAATTTGCTTTTAATGTTAGTAGGCCAACTTTGGCAGAGAATGCTTACCTTCTAGCTTACATTTATTTATAAGCACAATACCGTTGGACATCATCTTTTAAGACCCCGATGTATCTGAAAACTTCAATCTGTTTTGAATAGCCAATTTGAATCCTTAAATTGAAAACATAAGCATTTATGTATAGGTACAAAAGATATTTTATTTTCTCTAAAACATAAAATTAAATTAAAATTACTTAAATTAAATAAATATAAAAATATAAATACTTATCCTCTAACATATTTCTAATACAATAATTTTATTTTTTTAACAACAAAATTATTTTCGATTTTTTAGCTTCTTATTTCATTAATTCTAATTTTTAAGTTTTAAATACAAATTTTTGATTTTGATATCTTCTTGGTTTAAATTTTTCTTAAACTAACAATTTATATTGGGCTTCTTAAAGTCACGTACTGCCTGCTGTTTGCTAAAATATTTATCGTATTTGGGATTGGTGAAATTAAAGACTCTAGAAACACGTTCAATTGCTTCTGCATCGTTGGAACTTGAACTTCATATGCATAGTAATGTTCATTGAAACATAAAGTGTCCAGTACTTGACAAGCAAAGTATTAGCAGCGGTGGATTCTTTGTCAAATTTTGTATCTATTTTATAAAACGCTTTTTGGATAAACATCCAAGTACATTTACCTTCAGCAGGATATTCTGCGTTAATCATAAAAATTATTTTGAAACAAACATCAACTGCCACTATAATAATTGATATATATCATATCATTTACGACCACAAAATAACGTATTATATTTCTTAAGGACGTACCAACTAAAAGAATATATGGCTACAGTGTGAGACCATATTGTTGTAATTGTTGTAATTTGTCGTTACAAATTAACTTTTTAAAGATTTATAGGACGTTTCAACTCCAAGAAAATATAAGGATGTAATAACGAAAGTGATATATGACCTTGAAGATAGAAGTGAAACAAAGAACCATATAAACTGCTTCTAAACTAATTGAATGGATTATATAATTTGTACCGTTTATATTTACAAATTAACTTTTTAAAGATTTTAAGGACGTTTCAACTGAAAGAGAATATTAGGACGTAATAATGAAAGTGATATAGGTATGACCTTAAAAATAGAAGTCAAACAAAGAACCATATAAACTGCTTCTAAACAAACTGAATGCAGTATATATTTTGTATCGTTTATAGTTACAAATTAACTTTTTAAAGATTTTAAGGACGTTTCAACTCAAAGAGAATATTAGGATTTAATAACGAAAGTGATATATAATCTTAGTGATAGAAGTGAAACAAAGAACCATATGCTTCTAAAGTAATTGAATGCAGTATAAATATATATACTGTATATATATTTTCAAAGAGAATATTAGGATGTAATAATGAAAGTGATATAGGTATGACCTTAAAAATAGAAGTCAAACAAAAAACCATATAAACTGCTTCTAAACAAACTGAATGCAGTATATATTTTGTATCGTTTATAGTTACAAATTAACTTTTTAAAGATTTTAATGACGTTTCAACTCAAAGAGAATATGAGGATTTAATAACGAAAGTGATATATAATCTTAATGATAGAAGTGAAACAAAGAACCATATAAACTGCTTCTAAGCAAACTGAATGCAGTATATATTTTGTATCGTTTATAGTTACAAATTAACTTTTTAAAGATTTTTAGGACGTTTCAACTCAAAGAGAATATTAGGACGTAATAATGAAAGTGATATAGGTATGACCTTAAAAATAGAAGTCAAACAAAGAACCATATAAACTGCTTCTAAACAAACAAAGAGAATATTAGGATTTAATAACGAAAGTGATATATAATCTTAATGATAGAAGTGAAACAAAGAACCGTATAAACTGCTTCTAAACTAACTGAATGGAGTATATAATTTGTATCTTTTATAGTTACAAATTAACTTTTTAAAGATTTTTAGGACGTTTCAACTCAAAGAGAATATTAGGACGTAATAATGAAAGTGATATAGGTATGACCTTAAAAATAGAAGTCAAACAAAGAACCATATAAACTGCTTCTAAACAAACTGAATGCAGTATATATTTTGTATCGTTTATAGTTACAAATTAACTTTTTAAAGATTTTAAGGACGTTTCAACTCAAAGAGAATATTAGGATTTAATAACGAAAGTGATATATAATCTTCATGATAGAAGTAAAACAAAGAACCATATGCTTCTAAAGTAATTGAATGCAGTATATATTTTGTATCGTTTATAGTTACAAATTAACTTTTTAAAGATTTTTAGGACGTTTGAACCAAGGATGTATTAAACAGTGCTATACGTGACTCGTAAAATAGTAATTCAATAGAAAACAAAGAACTTTTCTTAGAACTAAATTAAATTTTATCTTAATTTAATATCATTTTTACTTTTAATTTGCAACTCAACAAGCAGAGTATTGGCAGCGGTAGATTCTTTGTCAAATTTTGTATCTATTTTATAAAATGCTTTTTGGATAAACATCCAAGTACATTTACTTTCAGCAGGATATTCTGCGTTAATCATAAAAATTATTTTGAAACAAACATCAACTGCCTCTAAAATTGAGGGCAGTATATATTTCGTATCATTTACGACCACAAAATAACTTATTATATTTTTTAAGGACGTACCAACTAAAAGAATATATGGCTGCAGTGTGAGACCATATTGTTGTAATTTGCCGCGTCTTAGAGCTATCGCCTCTTCAATTTCTGCATCGCTGTGGACAATTGTGATGAATCCATCTCGAGCTTCGGATTTTGAAGGCCGCCAAACTTTTTTATGTACAGCCTTCAGGCGTATAGTTTGCGTTGTTAGAAGCGATGGTATGAGAAGGAAGGCGCCAAGATTACTTGTGTCTTCAGTTGCTGAAATTAAATAAACATACACAAAAATATTATAGTCTCTATAATTGTAATGGATTCTTTTTTAAAAAATGTGTATATTAATATATTATAATTCTATGGCAACAAGAAAAAACGATATAAGTCAGTTTTTGCTACTTTTCAGGTGCAAGACCTCTTTTTATTTTGTCTGTGATTCCTTAACCGTTTGAGATAAAAATACGAAAAAAATGACAGATGGAATGTCTTATTGCGCATCGGATGGTATCAAAAATTCATTTTCGACATAAGTCGACCTATGCAGTTTTTCCTTGTTGCCACAGAATTAATTAATGAAATACTTTAAGAATGCCATCAGTTTTAGTACTGCTTGGTGCAACTATTAGTTATATTCTTTTCTCTAAGATTATTTTTACCTCAGATACTAGGAATTATTCACTTGTCACAGTCATCATTTAGCATAAAAGCATAATAATAATCCTTGGCAAAATAAAATATAACATTAACCCAACAATTTCTCACTTCAACGAAATACTTAGGATTAGGAGGATCAATGAACTCCACATATAGGATATTTTGAAACAAATATCAAATACCTATACAATAATTAAAGGCAGTATAATATATTTCGTATTTTTTACAACCATAAAATAACTTATTATAATTTTTAAGGACGCTCCCTCTTAACTATTTTGAAAATATCAATATTAATGCTTTTTATCATAAAGTCTTGGTAAAATTTTGTATCTATTCTATAAAACGATTTTTAGACAAACATCCAAGTACATTTACTTTCAACAGGATATTCTGCGTTTATCATGATAATTTTGTCAGTATAATTTTGTATCATTAACGACCAAAAAATAATTTATTACATTTTTTTAGCACGTACCAACTAAAAGAACAACAGTGGGAGACCTTATTGATTACCAGATCTTTTTAAAACACCCCTTAAGATTCGCAGAAGAAGTTTTCAAAAATATTTTTCAGTTAGATTTTGAAAAATACTCACAATCTTCCAGTTGTAATAATTCACTAATGAATCCGTTTTTGGCGGTCACTTTTTTTCTTGCAAGTGAAAAGATGTCGGTTTTGATACTAGGAAAATGTTCGTATAATCCTTGGCAGTTTTCTGAGTAAAAGATGTTGAAATCCTTTTGAAGCTGTTGTAAACGAAGTTAAATAATTGTTTGAGAAAATGATTTAACAGTCATGAATAGAATTGTAAATGTAATATTTCCAAATGTGTATATGTGTCACTGTAAAAACCCAAAACATGAATATTATATAGTAATTTATTAATAAAACTTAGAATATTTTACCACTATTTCAAAAAAAAAATCTAGGACATACTGGTAATTTGTACCTACAATATTCTCATTTTGGGTTTTTAACTTAATATATTCATTTGATTTAGTAGAGATGGAAATATACTAAATAACATTGAATTCTTCAAAGTCATATGGTGTAGATTTCAAGTTTGTAGTTTTGATAACTATCTTTCACACAGAAAAATATAAATATTTCAACTTTTGAAAGCCAAAACTCAGTGACTACGATATTAAAATCGAGAAAAATGTGCAAAAACCTTATATTTAAATAAGAGAAATCATAATATTACCAGTTTATATCCTGACACTTTCTTCAGAGCCGGATATTCTTCATAATATTGGGCAATGGTCATATCCTGCAGACGATGAAAGCGAGCATTTCTGGTTTTTTCCCACTTTTCCTCTGTTGTTTCCCAAGGATGGCTAGAATTTCGAAGCCATTCCAAATTTATATCTGAAAGTTCTTCATTTTCTGGGGTTTTGAACACTTCTGCCAGACGTTTTATGGGTATAGATTTCGGGGATTCTCCTCGACTAGAGATAGGTGACAATGAAAAAGAACGTTTGCGCTTCGGAATTATACCCGTTTCACGATATTTTCTTTTAAGATTGTGTATACTATCGGGCAACTTTCCAGCCAATCTGGTAATGATTCCACGACTCGATTCTACAATTTTGTTGTGAAAATACACAGACCTATTCTCAGCAGGAAACAAATCCACTATTTCGTTTGCCCACTTTGCATAAATTTGTGCAGTGATGTTTCGGTCTGGGGTTTCTCTTAAGACATACATGCAAATGATCCGCACCAACTTCAACCTTGCTTTATGATCAAGGGGACTTTTTTTATTTAGTGTTAAGATACCTTTCCCTTCTAAAGAGCATTCAAGGATTTTCTTGAGATCCTAAAATTAAAATATTATGTAGTATAAATTACGAAAATTATAATTATACCCATTTATAAAATCATTTCAAATGCAATGGATATTGTACGAGTAATCAGTTGGCAGCTTCTCAACTACTAAGCGTATTTAAAAACATAATCTATATGAATAACGACCCTATCCAGAATTACAAAAATCTCGCATGGATAACAATTCAAAAACAAGAATGTCTCAAATTTACAAAATCTTCGAATTATAAATCACATGAACTTAAAAATAAACCGGAAAAGTCAAGGAAAATACTTGGATTATTATAAATAACATCACTAAATATTTAACTACCTATCTACCAAGTCCAAGAAGTTTTTTAAGTTCAAAAAATTTTCAAAGTCCAAAAAAATTTCTAATTTCAAGAAATTTTCAAAGTCCAAGAAGTTTTCTAAGTCCAAAAAATTTTCTAAGTCCAAAAAAATTTCTAAGTTTAAAAAATTTTCTAAGTCCAAGAAATTTTCTAAGTCCGAAAAATTTTCCAAGTCCAAGAAGTTTTCTAAATTCAAAAAATTTTCCAAGTCCAAACAAATTTCTAAGTCTAAGAAATTTTCTAAGTCCAAAAATATTTCTAAGTCCAATAAATTTTCAAAGTCCAAGAAAATTTCTAAGTCTGAAAAATTTTCCAAGTCCAAGAAGTTTTCTGAGTTCAAAAAATTTTCTAAGTCCAAACAAATTTCTAAGTCTAAGAAATTTTCTAAGTCCAAAAATATTTCTAAGTCCAATAAATTTTCAAAGTCCAAGAAAATTTCTAAGTCCGAAAAATTTTCCAAGTCCAAGAAGTTTTCTAAATTCAAAAAATTTTCCAAGTCCAAACAAATTTCTAAGTCTAAGAAATTTTCTAAGTCCAAAAATATTTCTAAGTCCAATAAATTTTCAAAGTCCAAGAAAATTTCTAAGTCTGAAAAATTTTCCAAGTCCAAGAAGTTTTCTGAGTTCAAAAAATTTTCTAAGTCCAAACAAATTTCTAAGTCTAAGAAATTTTCCAAGTCCAAAAATATTTCTAAGTCCAATAAATTTTCGAAGTCCAAAAAGTTTTCTAAGTTCAAAAAATTTTCTAAGTCCAAACAAATTTCTAAGTCTAAGAAATTTTCTAAGTCCAAAAATATTTCTAAGTCCAATTAATTTTCAAAGTCCAAGAAAATTTCTAACTCTGAAAAATTTTCCAACTCCAAGAAGTTTTCTAAGTTCAAAAAATTTTCTAAGTCCAAACAAATTTCTAAGTCTAAGAAATTTTCTAAGTCCAAAAATATTTCTAAGTCCAATAAATTTTCAAAGTCCAAGAAAATTTCTAAGTCTGAAAAATTTTCCAAGTCCAAGAAGTTTTCTAAGTTCAAAAAATTTTCTAAGTCCAAACAAATTTCTAAGTCTAAGAAATTTTCTAAGTCCAAAAATATTTCTAAGTCCAATAAATTTTCAAAGTCCAAGAAAATTTCTAAGTCTGAAAAATTTTCCAAGTCCAAGAAGTTTTCTAAGTTCAAAAAATTTTCTAAGTCCAAACAAATTTCGAAGTCTAAGAAATTTTCTAAGTCCAAAATATTTCTAAGTTTTAATGGTTCAGGGCTACTGCCTTTTGCGAGGTATTCACAAATCCTACAAGATTATCTTCTATCATAGAAAAGCTGACCTTAGCCGTCCGGATTCGGCACCAAACTCTAAGTCCCTTCCATTCCACATACACAGGAATGGTTGAGAGTTATTAGGCACTAGGCCCTAGTTTTTCATGAGCTGTTTTGCTCTTCAATTTATTTATTTATTTTTAAGAAGGAATTCCTATTTAAAATTATTTTTATTTTCTACGCCCAAGAAATTCCGGAAACATTTTGTGTTGCTCAAATCAAAGTTTTTGTTTAAATCGCACGCTACGTTTTAATACATGTCAACCGTTAAAGCAATTTAACTTTTCTCTTATTTTCGAAATTCGTTTATTTCAAGTATATGTAGATTTAAGTATACTGTATATTGAAAAATAATCTACATTTGCGAAAATGATGAAGATTTTCGCATGCTTTGTTTATTCAGATTTTTGTCATTCAAGATTTGGTCTTTCGTGATTTTTGTAATTTTATTTTATGGTTTTTGGTTTAAAAAAATTAAAGACTACTGTATTCAGCTGAAATAAATTTGTATGTAGGCACTTACATCTATAACTTCGATTGATACATTTTTTCTTGAAGTAACTGACGGTTCAATGGAATCTATCATTTGAACTGTGTCACCTAGTTGAAATTCAGGCAATAAGTCGCTTAGTGCAAAACTTATTTCGCTACTGTTTTGAGAGCTACCAACATCTGTTTCTTGAGTATCGATTATCTGTAATACATAGCTACATATTAATTCTACCATCAGCAAAGGAAAACATTTAACTAACCGAACTACTACCAGCATTAGGGTGCATTAATTTCCTCCATGCTTCAAAGTTTCTGGTGAAAATGACCCGATGCCCTATAATTGGGAACATCTCCCTTATCTCTTCCACGCCTAATAGAGGCAGAGACATTGAAGTAATAGCATTGTCTATAAAGCAAATAAATCAAAGGAACTTTTCATGAGTTATTGAAGATGAACATTTTACAATAAAAGTTTACGTAAGACGATTATATTAAATATGATAAATTCAAACAGATGTATTTAGTAGGTACTTCAAGAAAAAAAGAAACTAGAATGAAAATATAAATGAAATAGACACTCTCTTGCAATTTTGCCATCTTAAGCTTTATTAACTTTATTTTATGAAAGGTATTTTATATCCGATAAAATAGTTAAACGATGGAAACAGACCGATATAATTTGAGCTATTTTATGCACTCTTATATTATATAATATTGAAAATGACAATTTGATTTTAATTTACTCGTATAACGTACCTTTAAAAACGGTTATATACGTTTCTAAACCCCACTCTCGTAGTAAAGTCGACACTTCTTCATCCATGTTCTTCAATTACAGACGTTTTTGTTAAAATATCTTTTTGATTATGAGTTCGTCTGGATAGAGAATTAAAATCAAAACAACAAACTATTAAAATAATGTATTGAATACCTATTATTTTGATCTTATACATTTTAGGAAAACTTTTTCAATGTAAAGCCGTTGGAAAATTGTATTCAATCTGAATAACGCTTTTGTCGAGTAATCAACAAGTTCTCAAAATGTGCATGGATATTGAATTCATATAGTCGGTTCAGGAGAAAAGCGACACAACTCAACAAAATTCAGTTTTCAAAATAGATAACAGAAACTTATAAAATTTGAATTTCAGTTAAGCTGTTAAATGTCAAAAGCGCTCAATACCTCAAATATTGTAGTAGTCTAATATGTTTGAAATACATAGGTAGATAGTTATTTTTTTTCACAAAATTGCTATTTTTACTCAAACATTTTATTTGTTGAGTGATGTTGTTTTTCTTTCGAATCGAATTATGTTACCTAGCTTATTGTTAAAAAATGACAATTCAAAAATGCTATTCAAGAGTTAAAAACCTGTGAAAAAAAATCTTATCTTTGAAATCTTTGCTTAAAATCTCTGTTTACAATGAATATTATAAATGAAACAAAAATCATTCTTCTAAGAATTTATCTTTTTAGATTTTTGATTTCTTACCAACAGATGCGATACTAAGTTTTTGCTTTTATTTCAACATTGCATACAATAATCAAGACGACTCAGCAAAGAAACATAATCTTGAGATAGTACATCTATATTTTATGAAATTTAATTTAAAAAATTCAATATTGAGGTACATATACATAAGTATGTACGAACACCTAATTTAATTTATTACGCATTCAAAATATAACTTTCGTGAAAAAAACGTTCTGCTTTTTATTAAATATAATAAAATTGCACTACTCGCAAACGTAGCTACTCAAAATATAACATTATTTGAAATTGAATTAGTCAATTAACTTTCATTTTGTATTTGATACCTGACTTTAAATGAAAATAGATTATTATACATTAACATAACTGTGGAAAAAGTTATTGTTTGCGTTTGATCAGACGATAAAAATTCAAGTGATTTAGAACTGCTCAGATATATAAATCCCTAAATGTGTGCACTTCTTTTCATAGTTAAGAATATTGTAATTTATCTTTATATTTTCAAAATAAATTAATTGCGAAATTTCGATGTTTTTGAATTTATAAATTCTTATTAAAATCTTAAAAAGAGTTCTTAAAAAGAAACATCAATTGCCACCTTCAGGCAACAAACAACATTCCCGTAGATCAAATTATATAATAATAGAGTTCTTACCGGATTTTAATACATGCGATCCCTCCACTGTTTCCAGGGTCTAAGTGTTGTAGTCCGCAAACAATATTTTAACTCTTGTAGTTTGAGTAAAGTTCAGCTCCTTGTGATAATATAAATCCCAATACTGGGTATTGAAGATTTCATAAATAGCTACAAGGACAGATAGAGATATGCGATTAAAAGGAATTAAATTATTGACCAATTTGGATATAAGTGTGTTAGATGATTGAAAAAGGCTTTCCTTCGGCTATTTTGGTCATAGTAGTTTTAGTAATGAAACAAAGTGTGTTGCATACTTATTATTAAGTATGCTTAGTATTATACTTATTATCAAGTATGTAACACACTTTGTTTCATTACTAAAACTACTGTGGCCAAAATAGCCGAAGGAAAGCCTTTTTCAATTATCTTACATATGAAATAAAAAGTCAGTGAATTGAATATCTATATAATAGCCTGGTTTTTTCGTCTAGCTTATTTTGAAAATGCTGTAAAAATAAGCATAGAAAACGGTAATTTGTATCACTTTTTTAATTTCTTACCAACAGATGTGATACGAAGGTTTTGGTTTTTTTGTTTACTGCATTTTCAAAATAATCTAGACGACTCTTCAGAGAAACACAATCTTGAGATAGGCATATAATATGTACATTTATATTTTATGAAATTTAAGTAAATAATGCAATATTGAGGTACATATAAGTATGTACGAATACCTAATTTAATTTATTACGCATTCAAAATATAACTTTGGTGAAAAAAAAAACATTCTGCTTTTTATTAAATATAATAAAATTGCACCACTCGCAAACGTGGCTACTCAAAATATTACATTATTTGAAATTGAATTAGTCAATTAACTTTCATTTTGTATTTGATACCTGACTTTAAATGAAAATAGATTGTTATATATTAACATAACTGTGGAAAAAGTTATTGTTTGCGTTTGATCAGACGATAAAAATTCAAGTGATTTAGAACTGCTCAGATATATAAATCCCTACATGTGTGCACTTCTTTTCATAGTTAAGAATATTGTAATTTATCTTTATATTTTCAAAATAAATTAATTGCGAAATTTCGATGTTTTTGAATTTATAAATTCTTATTAAAATCTTAAAAAGAGTTCTTAAAAAGAAACATCAATTGCCACCTTCAGGCAACAAACAACATTCCCGTAGATCAAATTATATAATAATAGAGTTCTTACCGGATTTTAACACATGCGATCCCTCCACTGTTTCCAGGGTCTAAGTGTTGTAGTCCGCAAACAATATTTTAACTCTTGTAGTTTGAGTAAAGTTCAGCTCCTTGTGATAATATAAATCCCAATACTGGGTATTGAAGATTTCATAAATAGCTACAAGGACAGATAGAGATATGCGATTAAAAGGAATTAAATTATTGACCAATTTGGATATAAGTGTGTTAGATGATTGAAAAAGGCTTTCCTTCGGCTATTTTGGTCATAGTAGTTTTAGTAATGAAACAAAGTGTGTTGCATACTTATTATTAAGTATGCTTAGTATTATACTTATTATCAAGTATGTAACACACTTTGTTTCATTACTAAAACTACTGTGGCCAAAATAGCCGAAGGAAAGCCTTTTTCAATTATCTTACATATGAAATAAAAAGTCAGTGAATTGAATATCTATATAATAGCCTGGTTTTTTCGTCTAGCTTATTTTGAAAATGCTGTAAAAATAAGCATAGAAAACGGTAATTTGTATCACTTTTTTAATTTCTTACCAACAGAAATGTGATACGAAGTTTTTGGTTTTTTTGTTTACTGCATTTTCAAAATAATCTAGACGACTCTTCAGAGAAACACAATCTTGAGATAGGCATATAATATGTACATTTATATTTTATGAAATTTAAGTAAATAATGCAATATTGAGGTACATATAAGTATGTACGAATACCTAATTTAATTTATTACGCATTCAAAATATAACTTTGGTGAAAAAAAAAACATTCTGCTTTTTATTAAATATAATAAAATTGCACCACTCGCAAACGTGGCTACTCAAAATATTACATTATTTGAAATTGAATTAGTCAATTAACTTTCATTTTGTATTTGATACCTGACTTTAAATGAAAATAGATTGTTATATATTAACATAACTGTGGAAAAAGTTATTGTTTGCGTTTGATCAGACGATAAAAATTCAAGTGATTTAGAACTGCTCAGATATATAAATCCCTACATGTGTGCACTTCTTTTCATAGTTAAGAATATTGTAATTTATCTTTATATTTTCAAAATAAATTAATTGCGAAATTTCGATGTTTTTGAATTTATAAATTCTTATTAAAATCTTAAAAAGAGTTCTTAAAAAGAAACATCAATTGCCACCTTCAGGCAACAAACAACATTCCCGTAGATCAAATTATATAATAATAGAGTTCTTACCGGATTTTAATACATGCGATCCCTCCACTGTTTCCAGGGTCTAAGTGTTGTAGTCCGCAAACAATATTTTAACTCTTGTAGTTTGAGTAAAGTTCAGCTCCTTGTGATAATATAAATCCCAATACTGGGTATTGAAGATTTCATAAATAGCTACAAGGACAGATAGAGATATGCGATTAAAAGGAATTAAATTATTGACCAATTTGGATATAAGTGTGTTAGATGATTGAAAAAGGCTTTCCTTCGGCTATTTTGGTCATAGTAGTTTTAGTAATGAAACAAAGTGTGTTGCATACTTATTATTAAGTATGCTTAGTATTATACTTATTATCAAGTATGTAACACACTTTGTTTCATTACTAAAACTACTGTGGCCAAAATAGCCGAAGGAAAGCCTTTTTCAATTATCTTACATATATGAAATAAAAAGTCAGTGAATTGAATATCTATATAATAGCCTGGTTTTTTCGTCTAGCTTATTTTGAAAATGCTGTAAAAATAAGCATAGAAAACGGTAATTTGTATCACTTTTTTAATTTCTTACCAACAGATGTGATACGAAGTTTTTGGTTTTTTTGTTTAGTGCATTTTTCAAAATAATCTAGACGACTCTTCAGAGAAACAATCTTGAGATAGGAATATGTATGTACATTTATATTTTATGAAATTAAAGCAAACAATGCAATATTCGAGTACATATAAGTATGTACGTAATTGAATTTATCACGCATTCAAATTTCAAAATATAACTTATGTACATGAAAAAAGCATTTTTTTTATTAAATTGAATTGAATTTATATTAAAAATATAATGAAATCGCACCACTCGCAAACGTGGCAACGCAATACATTACTTACTTTTTAAAGACGCAATAACCTCAAAAATTCTGTATGTACTACATACATATCAAGAATATGCATGTACATATATATGCCTATCTGAAGATTGTGTTTTTCTGCCGAGTCGTCTACATTATGTTCAAAATGCAGTAAAAATTAGCATAAAAAGCGGCAATTTGTATCGCTTTTTAATTTTAATTTTTTGCAAACAGACGCGATACTATATTTTTACTTTTTATTTCAACATTGCGCAGAATAACGAAGACGACCCAGCAAAAAAACACAATCTTGAGGCAGGCATATTATATATATACACATACATATTTTGTATAATTCAATTGAAAAATACAATATTCAGGTACAATCATGTACCTAACTAAATTTATTAAGGAATAAAAATGTTACTTACCTGGAAAAATGAATAATGTAGGTACTTAATGTACATAACACTTAAAATAATCGACCGAAACCGAAAAAAAAAAAAACTTACTTAAAACGACGACGACGACGACGACGAAACAACTTGCACATTTGAGAATCGAAAAAGAACTGACGCTGACTGAGATTTGCACACGGTATTAGGCATTGGGTATTGTAATTTGTGGTTGTGTGTGTGACGCTGAACATTTTAATGGAATGTGAATGACAAAAAAGTGTTGCCACATATATTCAATTTAACCAGACAAATATATGGAAAATTTTTTATAGGATCGAATTCATTTTCATTGGGGAATTTGATTTTCATGAAAATGTGCTAATTGGGGTGAAAGAAAGTATTTTTAAGTACATTAAAATATATTATCAATACCAACATATAAAATTGTATGATTTGTATTATTGTTTAAAAATCGGTTTGTGTTTTGTCATATTTGAGAAGGTAATATATACTGGTTCTCTCCAAGTAGATTGTATTTATAAAAACATTATATTTTTTAAATTTTCAGTGGTAACACTGATTTGAATGCTTCTAGTTACTTGAAGTTAAATGTTTATCTGTATGAGTGTGACTCTGGGAGAATTTAACAGAGCGTGTTGTTAAAATTAACTAAGTAGACGGCTATTATATGCTAAGTTACACAAACACGAAAAATATATATTTATCTTGCTTGTGGTTGATATACCTAAATTTACAGTTAAATATTTCGACGCTACTAAAACAACAGGGTGTGTTGCTAAAATTAACCATGTTGACTGCTAATATGTGCTAAGTTGATAAAATGCTTTCAGGCTCCATGATTTATATGAAAAACAATATAAAAGCTAAATAATTTTTGTATTATTTATTTATTCTGATGCAACATTGGAAAATTTATAGGTACTTTAAAATTAATAAAAAAAACACAATTTAATGGAAAAGTATTATAAAAAAATATTTTTTTAGCTTAAATATGACAAGAAATTTGCGTGAAATTTCGGTTTGTTGTCAAAAATTTTGTGTATTTTAATGGAAAATTGTCAAAAAACATTGATTTCAAGCTTAAATAAGAAGAAATTTCTGAGAAAGTATTTAATAATTGTAAGAAAACATTGGTTTCAAGCTTAAATGAGAAGAAATTTGCGTAAAATTTTGGTTTCTTGTGGAGAAATTGGTTTTGCTTTATGAAAAATCAACAAAATGTGCTTTCAAAGTAAAAAGCGAATGAATTTTTGTTGAAATAAGAGATTGTCTTTAGATTTTGACTTTGCAATTTTTAATGAAAAATTGTCAAAAAACATTGATTTTAAGCTTAAATAAGAAGAAATTTCTGAGAAAGTATTTAATAATTGTAAGAAAACATTGATTTCAAGCTTAAATGAGAAGAAATTTGCGTAAAATTTTGGTTTCTTGTGGAGAAATTGATTTTGCTTTATGAAAAATCAACAAAATGTGCTTTCAAAGTAAAAAGCGAATGAATTTTTGTTGAAATAAGAGATTGTCTTTAGATTTTGACTTTGCAATTTTTAATGAAAAATTGTCAAAAAACATTGATTTTAAGCTTAAATAAGAAGAAATTTCTGAGAAAGTATTTAATAATTGTAAGAAAACATTGATTTCAAGCTTAAATGAGAAGAAATTTGCGTAAAATTTTGGTTTCTTGTGGAGAAATTGGTTTTGCTTTATGAAAAATCAACAAAATGTGCTTTCAAAGTAAAAAGCGAATGAATTTTTGTTGAAATAAGAGATTGTCTTTAGATTTTGACTTTGCAATTTTTAATGAAAAATTGTCAAAAAACATTGATTTTAAGCTTAAATAAGAAGAAATTTCTGAGAAAGTATTTAATAATTGTAAGAAAACATTGATTTCAAGCTTAAATGAGAAGAAATTTGCGTAAAATTTTGGTTTCTTGTGGAGAAATTGGTTTTGCTTTATGAAAAATCAACAAAATGTGCTTTCAAAGTAAAAAGCGAATGAATTTTTGTTGAAATAAGAGATTGTCTTTAGATTTTGACTTTGCAATTTTTAATGAAAAATTGTCAAAAAACATTGATTTTAAGCTTAAATAAGAAGAAATTTCTGAGAAAGTATTTAATAATTGTAAGAAAACATTGATTTCAAGCTTAAATGAGAAGAAATTTGCGTAAAATTTTGGTTTCTTGTGGAGAAATTGGTTTTGCTTTATGAAAAATCAACAAAATGTGCTTTCAAAGTAAAAAGCGAATGAATTTTTGTTGAAATAAGAGATTGTCTTTAGATTTTGACTTTGCAATTTTTAATGAAAAATTGTCAAAAAACATTGATTTTAAGCTTAAATAAGAAGAAATTTCTGAGAAAGTATTTAATAATTGTAAGAAAACATTGATTTCAAGCTTAAATGAGAAGAAATTTGCGTAAAATTTTGGTTTCTTGTGGAGAAATTGGTTTTGCTTTATGAAAAATCAACAAAATGTGCTTTCAAAGTAAAAAGCGAATGAATTTTTGTTGAAATAAGAGATTGTCTTTAGATTTTGACTTTGCAATTTTTAATGAAAAATTGTCAAAAAACATTGATTTTAAGCTTAAATAAGAAGAAATTTCTGAGAAAGTATTTAATAATTGTAAGAAAACATTGATTTCAAGCTTATGAGAAGAAATTTGCGTAAAATTTTGGTTTCTTGTGGAGAAATTGGTTTTGCTTTATGAAAAATCAACAAAATGTGCTTTCAAAGTAAAAAGCGAATGAATTTTTGTTGAAATAAGAGATTGTCTTTAGATTTTGACTTTGCAATTTTTAATGAAAAATTGTCAAAAAACATTGATTTTAAGCTTAAATAAGAAGAAATTTCTGAGAAAGTATTTAATAATTGTAAGAAAACATTGATTTCAAGCTTAAATGAGAAGAAATTTGCGTAAAATTTTGGTTTCTTGTGGAGAAATTGATTTTGCTTTATGAAAAATCAACAAAATGTGCTTTCAAAGTAAAAAGCGAATGAATTTTTGTTGAAATAAGAGATTGTCTTTAGATTTTGACTTTGCAATTTTTAATGAAAAATTGTCAAAAAACATTGATTTTAAGCTTAAATAAGAAAAAATTTCTGAGAAAGTATTTAATAATTGTAAGAAAACATTGATTTCAAGCTTAAATGAGAAGAAATTTGCGTAAAATTTTGGTTTCTTGTGGAGAAATTGGTTTTGCTTTATGAAAAATCAACAAAATGTGCTTTCAAAGTAAAAAGCGAATGAATTTTTGTTGAAATAAGAGATTGTCTTTAGATTTTGACTTCGCAATTTTTAATGAAAAATTGTCAAAAAACATTGATTTTAAGCTTAAATAAGAAGAAATTTCTGAGAAAGTATTTAATAATTGTAAGAAAACATTGATTTCAAGCTTAAATGAGAAGAAATTTGCGTAAAATTTTGGTTTCTTGTGGAGAAATTGATTTTGCTTTATGAAAAATCAACAAAATGTGCTTTCAAAGTAAAAAGCGAATGAATTTTTGTTGAAATAAGAGATTGTCTTTAGATTTTGACTTTGCAATTTTTAATGAAAAATTGTCAAAAAACATTGATTTTAAGCTTAAATAAGAAGAAATTTCTGAGAAAGTATTTAATAATTGTAAGAAAACATTGATTTCAAGCTTAAATGAGAAGAAATTTGCGTAAAATTTTGGTTTCTTGTGGAGAAATTGGTTTTGCTTTATGAAAAATCAACAAAATGTGCTTTCAAAGTAAAAAGCGAATGAATTTTTGTTGAAATAAGAGATTGTCTTTAGATTTTGACTTTGCAATTTTTAATGAAAAATTGTCAAAAAACATTGATTTTAAGCTTAAATAAGAAGAAATTTCTGAGAAAGTATTTAATAATTGTAAGAAAACATTGATTTCAAGCTTATGAGAAGAAATTTGCGTAAAATTTTGGTTTCTTGTGGAGAAATTGGTTTTGCTTTATGAAAAATCAACAAAATGTGCTTTCAAAGTAAAAAGCGAATGAATTTTTGTTGAAATAAGAGATTGTCTTTAGATTTTGACTTTGCAATTTTTAATGAAAAATTGTCAAAAAACATTGATTTTAAGCTTAAATAAGAAGAAATTTCTGAGAAAGTATTTAATAATTGTAAGAAAACATTGATTTCAAGCTTAAATGAGAAGAAATTTGCGTAAAATTTTGGTTTCTTGTGGAGAAATTGATTTTGCTTTATGAAAAATCAACAAAATGTGCTTTCAAAGTAAAAAGCGAATGAATTTTTGTTGAAATAAGAGATTGTCTTTAGATTTTGACTTTGCAATTTTTAATGAAAAATTGTCAAAAAACATTGATTTTAAGCTTAAATAAGAAGAAATTTCTGAGAAAGTATTTAATAATTGTAAGAAAACATTGATTTCAAGCTTAAATGAGAAGAAATTTGCGTAAAATTTTGGTTTCTTGTGGAGAAATTGATTTTGCTTTATGAAAAATCAACAAAATGTGCTTTCAAAGTAAAAAGCGAATGAATTTTTGTTGAAATAAGAGATTGTCTTTAGATTTTGACTTTGCAATTTTTAATGAAAAATTGTCAAAAAACATTGATTTTAAGCTTAAATAAGAAGAAATTTCTGAGAAAGTATTTAATAATTGTAAGAAAACATTGATTTCAAGCTTAAATGAGAAGAAATTTGCGCGAAATTTTGGTTTCTTGCGGAAAAACAAATTGGGTTTTCTTTTCCGAGTAAATCGGTTAAAAACTACCAAGCGATTTGCTGTATTTAAACGATCGTAGTTATTTGTTATTAACAGAGCACTTGTGAAAATTGATCTTGTATGAACTCGTTTATATTTTAACGAGTAAGTCGGTTATGTTTAACCAAGTGGTTTGCTGTATTTAAATGACTTTAGTTGACTATTATCAACAAACATACTTGTGAGAATTCTACAGAGTACTTGTGAGATTTCAACCCAATTAACTTGTCTTAATTTTGCCGAGTAAATCGGTTAAAATCTACCAAGCGATTTGCTGTATTTAAACGATCGTAGTTATTTGTTATTAACAGAGCACTTGTGAAAATTGATCTTATGTGAACTCGTTTATATTTTGACGAGTAAGTCGGTTATGTTTAACCAAGTGGTTTGCTGTATTTAAATGACTTTAGTTGACTAATATCAACAAACATACTTGTGAGAATTCTACAGAGTACTTGTGAGATTTCAACCCAATTAACTTGTCTAAATTTTCCCGAGTAAATCGGTTAAAATCTACCAAGCGATTTGCTGTATTTAAACGATCGTAGTTATTTGTTATTAACAGAGCACTTGTGAAAATTGATCTTATGTGAACTCGTTTATATTTTGACGAGTAAGTCGGTTATGTTTAACCAAGTGGTTTGCTGTATTTAAATGACTTTAGTTGACTATTATCAACAAACATACTTGTGAGAATTCTACAGAGTACTTGTGAGATTTCAACCCAATTAACTTGTCTTAATTTTGCCGAGTAAATCGGTTAAAATCTACCAAGCGATTTGCTGTATTTAAACGATCGTAGTTATTTGTTATTAACAGAGCACTTGTGAAAATTGATCTTATGTGAACTCGTTTATATTTTGACGAGTAAGTCGGTTATGTTTAACCAAGTGGTTTGCTGTATTTAAATGACTTTAGTTGACTATTATCAACAAACATACTTGTGAGAATTCTACAGAGTTCTCGTGAGATTTCAACCCAATTAACTTGTCTTAATTTTGCCGAGTAAATCGGTTAAAATCTACCAAGCGATTTGCTGTATTTAAACGATCGTAGTTATTTGTTATTAACAGAGCACTTGTGAAAATTGATCTTATGTGAACTCGTTTATATTTTGACGAGTAAGTCGGTTATGTTTAACCAAGTGGTTTGCTGTATTTAAATGACTTTAGTTGACTATTATCAACAAACATACTTGTGAGAATTCTACAGAGTACTTGTGAGATTTCAACCCAATTAACTTGTCTTAATTTTGCCGAGTAAATCGGTTAAAATCTACCAAGCGATTTGCTGTATTTAAACGATCGTAGTTATTTGTTATTAACAGAGCACTTGTGAAAATTGATCTTATGTGAACTCGTTTATATTTTGACGAGTAAGTCGGTTATGTTTAACCAAGTGGTTTGCTGTATTTAAATGACTTTAGTTGACTATTATCAACAAACATACTTGTGAGAATTCTACAGAGTACTTGTGAGATTTCAACCCAATTAACTTGTCTAAATTTTCCCGAGTAAATCGGTTAAAATCTACCAAGCGATTTGCTGCATTTAAACGATCGTAGTTATTTGTTATTAACAGAGCACTTGTGAAAATTGATCTTATGTGAACTCGTTTATATTTTGACGAGTAAGTCGGTTATGTTTAACCAAGTGGTTTGCTGTATTTAAATGACTTTAGTTGACTATTATCAACAAACATACTTGTGAGAATTCTACAGAGTACTTGTGAGATTTCAACCCAATTAACTTGTCTTAATTTTGCCGAGTAAATCGGTTAAAATCTACCAAGCGATTTGCTGTATTTAAACGATCGTAGTTATTTGTTATTAACAGAGCACTTGTGAAAATTGATCTTATATGAACTCGTTTATATTTTGACGAGTAAGTCGGTTATGTTTAACCAAGTGGTTTGCTGTATTTAAATGACTTTAGTTGACTATTATCAACAAACATACTTGTGAGAATTTTACAGAGTACTTGTGAGATTTCAACCCAATTAACTTGTCTAAATTTTCCCGAGTAAATCGGTTAAAATCTACCAAGCGATTTGCTGTATTTAAACGATCGTAGTTATTTGTTATTAACAGAGCACTTGTGAAAATTGATCTTATGTGAACTCGTTTATATTTTGACGAGTAAGTCGGTTATGTTTAACCAAGTGGTTTGCTGTATTTAAATGACTTTAGTTGACTATTATCAACAAACATACTTGTGAGAATTTTACAGAGTACTTGTGAGATTTCAACCCAATTAACTTGTCTAAATTTTCCCGAGTAAATCGGTTAAAATCTACCAAGCGATTTGCTGTATTTAAACGATCGTAGTTATTTGTTATTAACAGAGCACTTGTGAAAATTGATCTTATGTGAACTCGTTTATATTTTGACGAGTAAGTCGGTTATGTTTAACCAAGTGGTTTGCTGTATTTAAATGACTTTAGTTGACTATTATCAACAAACATACTTGTGAGAATTCTACAGAGTACTTGTGAGATTTCAACCCAATTAACTTGTCTTAATTTTGCCGAGTAAATCGGTTAAAAACTACCAAGCGATTTGCTGTATTTAAACGATCGTACTTATTTGTTATTAACAGAGCACTTGTGAAAATTGATCTTATATGAACTCGTGTATATTTTCACGAGTAAGTCGGTTATGTTTAACCAAGTGATTTGCTGTATTTAAATAATCCTAGTTGTTTATTATCAACAAACATACTTGTTAGAATTCAACAGAGTACTTGTGAGATTTCATATCGAAGGGGTTTATATAAATTTACCCGAGCAAAGCGGGTAAAATCAACCAAGTGATATGCTGTATTTAAACAACCGTGGTTGTGTGTTATTTACAGAGATGCTTGTGAGATATTAACAGTTTCTCAGTTGTTTAAGTTTTCATGAGTGAATCGGGTACTAATAACCTATTACTTAGTTAAAAAAACACAAGTTCCTTGGTTCTTTGCAATCAAGTAACTTATTTAAATTTAACAAAGTTAAAATACTAAGTAAATGTGTTATTTTTTGTCGATCTGCTTGGTAGATATTTCCCATGTAATTGGTTATTTTTAACTGTGTTTATTTAACCGATCTGACTTAGCTAGTTTTAACAAAAACTTCTTGTTTATTTTTTCACAAGACTCAGTTATTTTTAACCGATTTTTTTTTAACCGAGCAAAAATCTTACTCTGTTAAGGGAAATGTTTTTGCGTGTCACTGCATCTTGCGAGGAAGTGAAAAATCTTCCAATAATATTTCTTATAACGAAAAGTGCTACTCATGTTATATGTTCGGAAACGGCAGAAAATTGTAGCTCCTCTCCATTCACTCTAACCCGCACATATGAATAGTTGGCCAATTCCCTTAGGCTTTCTACCAGCCTTAATGACTTCTTATTTATTTATTTTTTTGAGCAAAATACGGCATTCGAAAAGAATTTTTTAACATTTGAATGTTGGTACAACAATTTTTTTCTAAATCTTTAAAGCATTTGGCCATTTTTAATGGTTGTGTAAATTATCTCTTTGATAAAGATGTCCCTGTTAAATGGAGTAATTAAAGACACTAGATGTCCTTAGTGGGAGCGTATCGGAATCCCGCTTTTCAAAAATCCCGAAAAAAAGAGTTTAAAATCCCGTCTGCTAAAATACTGCTTTTTTAAAATCCCGTCTTCTAAAATCCCGATCTATTATAATCCCGCTTTTTAAAATCCTGCCAAATCCCGCTAATCCCGTTTTTTAGAATACGTAGCTAAAACTTATTGATTTTATGTTGGTCATTTTCCAGTTTCTTTAAATATCAAAGAAACTTTGCATACGCCCAATCTCGCTCCTACCCCAAATCCTGTAGTGTGCCCAAGCAGGGGGGTTGCATACCTCACTGCTTACACGTCGTAATAAGAAAGGGGATTATAAAAAACGGGATTATAAGAGACGGGATTTAAAAAGCGGGATTATAAAAAGCGGGATTTTAAAAAAGCGGGATTATAAGAAACAGGATTATAAAAAACGGGATTATAAAAACGAGATTATAAAAAGCGGGATTTCGTACCCAACACGTCCTTGGTTATTACGTTACGTCGTATAGAAGAAGCAATACTTTTAAGAGACAGCTTATGTATATCTCCGTTTGATGATTTGCATGAGCGATTTTCGAACATGGTTATCTCACGCAGAAGCGATGTGAATTGTCCACCGAGATCGTGCGACTTGACCTCGCTAGACTTCTTCTGGCGGTCACTGCCCTAAAAGCCAACATAAGTAATGCCATTGGTCGAATTCAGTCCGATGGTCTATACGTCATAGTTATGGAATATTGACGTTTCGAATGCACGCCATCCAGCAAAGCTGGGGCATGAATTTGAACAATATTTAATTCTTTACATAATGGCATACATAGACCTACCAACTAAATACACACAAATTTAATGTTATTTTACTTAAAGTTTATTTTACCTAAATTTTAAAGTTTGAATGGCTTAATTGAAAAATCTTTATTATTAAAGAAAGTTGAAATAAATTTAATAAGTTATAAATGTCTTAAGATTTTATTCCAACATTAAGCTTCTTTTAATTCATGAGTTCAGGCACTCCGAAAGGATCATTCGATATCTGAAGGAAGCTGTTTCTTTATAGCTTTTATTAAGACTCTTATGAATTTTCTGGAGTAACATGTACATTGGTTTTGGACTTCATCAAGGAGGTCAGGAAGTCGAATTAAAAGGCCCCGCATTCGAGGAAGCAGGGAAATTATGTTGTACTTTCAGGTGATTTCAATATAAATCTTTTAATCAATTCTAGTGGCAGCAATTTGAAAGACATGGAGAGAACCTTAAGGCTAACCTTTGTTAATGTTATTGAATTTTATGCCAAATTGCTTACCTTCATAATTAGACATTACAACTTCCATTCGTTACTTTTATCTTCAGTTCAATTTATCGCACACCTAAGTATCCCAATGATTGGAAACGTGCATAAATATATAACATTCTTTATGTCTCGATTTTTTTTTATAGAAATATATTCCTGCAAAGTAACCATAAATAAAAATCTATATTACAGTCCATAATATGTAATTCCGAAAATTGCGTGTTTACAATTTCCTTTGAAGAGGGTAAAATTAGATTAGTAACAACGAGTATCTCACATACGATAATCTAGAAAAAAAAATAAATAACAACATTCAAAAACTTTTCATAAGCTGAGGGAAGATGTGAAAAAAAAACATAAAATCTAAACTTGGATGTGTTAATAAAAATAAAATTTACATTTTTTCTGATTTCCAAAAAGGTCTTTTGCGGCCTCAGTTTTACCCCCAACTCACAACTACTTATTGCTGTGTTATTTTTTCATAGGAAACAAAAAAGGATTACGTGCAAACGAACCATTTGGGTCAGGACACTTTGATGGACATGACAGTACAGAAAATACATTTCGTGTGTTTTATTGAGAAAGGGGAAAATTGAATTTCACGCATATGTGATCATATTCAATTTGGCCAATTTTGGAGACCGTTTTTATATTTTTCCATATTTTTTTATTCACCCCAGCTTAAGGCAATATTTCAAAACAAAACGAAATCGTTTTTTGTCTCTGATGAATATTTTTTTTTTGTTTCAAACTCGAAGATGCACTGTAAAATCCTTTGAAGTTATTTTTTAGAAATGTTGTTTGTATTTCAAATCAATTGCTATATCCTGGATAAAGTCATTATAATCTACCAAAGTCCATCACTTTTTAACAAATCAGCAAACAGAAAATATGCAAGTGTCACTCGTTATAAATTTTCAACCCAAGCGCAACACACGCGACTTTAGAATTAAAAACTACGGTCCATTTGATATTGACGTGTGTCAATATAGAAAAATAAAAATAATTCTATAAATTTTTCTAATAACAAACATTTTATCCTTCGAACAAACTCTGGTTTCATTTCATCTCAAAAAAGGACGAAAAGATAACAAAAGCTAAAGGAGATTATGTGGGCAGGCAAATAGAAAACCAATAAAAGGGATGTGATTACCGTTGTGATTAGATTGATTGCTGGGGAATGAGAAGGTATACGTGGTTTTTTTTGTCGTCCTCTTTTTGAAGTATGTATATCTCGTCCTTTGTGGTGATGTAAGTCGAGAAAAGAAACCCTTTTCATACTTCATCCACTTTATGCAGTAACAACTACAGCAACATAAAAAAAAGGATCAAAATTCAATTCAATAAAGGGCGAGTATTCTTATATGATAAGGTATCAAGCGGAAAAATATCCTTGTGACTATTTTGACAGTTCTTCGCACACTAATCATAAAAAGAATTCGTTTATGTGTACGTACAGTATGTCGGAGTCCTGTTGCTTAGCAGATATATACTTTATCTTGACCAGAAAAAAGAAATATCGGATGTCCGGGCATATAAAGGATTATTAAACTGACATACGTGAGCTTTTTGTGATTTTATATTTGAGATTATTAATGCGAGGTCATGCATCATTGTATCCCATGGCAATCTGTCATGTGATTTATTTTTGATTTAAGGATACAAACAAGAAAAATAGCAGAAAACTTGGTTTATTATGAGTTTTTTGTTCTCTCTAAGGAGAGATTTAGATCAAACGTCATGTCAGTTGATAAAATTTTCTTGTGGAATTGCTTTTGCTTTGAGAAAGTAAATACATACTCGTACACACGTTGACTTAGAGAGGGTTAACATAGGGCTTTCAATCTTTATAACGACAAGAAATATGTTTGAGTTGGGTGTTGGATTAAAATATAAAGATACGAGGCTATCAAATCAGAGTTAGAGAAGTATGTAAGTTCCCGAAGATTTAAGGCAAACACCACTGAGCAAAACCCGGAAAAAGTTCAAACATGTTAGAAAGACATGTAACGGTCATATTCGACCAAATTTTCACATGACGAAAAATTATGGTAAAAAATGCTAAAATGTGCTAATGCTAAGGGTATTACACATTTGTGGTCAGTTGTAAAAAACATTCGAAATACTACTTCGTCTTAAGTCCCAACGCTCGTTCTCAATGACACTCCCTACGCCAGCTCACAAGATACAGCCGATTGGCTTGCAACACACTCTGCTGCTTATTAAACCAGAGAGTGTTATGACTCCTCCTGTATTTAAAAACACCAGAGTTTCCAGTGATCCAATATTTCTTCATACGGTTGCAAGAATTCTCAACGATCTTGACATACACAAATTGGCCGGCCCAGATAGTGTCCCTCCTGGAAAAGTTGTTCTTCAACGCTGGCAAAACCACTGTGTAAACTTTTTTGTCTGTCCTACTCTACTGGTCTCTTTCCGATTGAATGGAAAACAGCATTTGTCCAGCTTGTCTCTAAGAAAGGCGATTCTTCTTTCCTCTCTAACTGTAGTTCAATTGCACTTACATCCCTTGTTTCAAAGGTCATGGATACGCTGATAAATTATCAGCTCAAGAAATATCTTGAAGAATGAAAGCTTCTTAACGACCGGTAGTACGGTTTTCGTAGCAATAGATCCACTGATGATCTGATGGTCCCCCTCGACGGGTTTCACCTTGTCGTGGTGGGGGGGCTTATAAGTCCATACTCAGCTGAGCAGCCCAGCTGTGGTATTGGACAACTAAGAAAACCCAAGTTGGACAGAAGGAGTCAAAAGGAGAAGTCTTAGCCACGGCTAAGGCTCAGTGTCTGGGAGTAAAAGGAAAAGTCTCCAGCTGGTCGCCCACAGCTGGAGGTCTTGGTAAATGAGTGAGTGAGAGGAGAAGTCTCTATGCTGGTCCGCCCACAGCTAGAGGTCTTAGTATATGAAGAAGTGAAATTGATAAGGTCTCTGTACGCAAGTCCGAGGCTCTGAGAGGATTGATACTTGAAGTGCATTACTGCTGAAATCATACATCTTATGACGTTGATCTTGAACCATCTGACGTGGTGGCATGGCTCCCGTGTGTACCATGCGTAATTCCCACGTTACGGGGTTCTTGTGGGCGTCATGGGTTGCTAACCATAATCGGTCATGAGGGGTGGTGGCGTGTCTCCCATTGGAGGCACATTGTAAATCCACGAGTCATGCGGTTAGCGGCCTGATGGTGATGTAGGTAGTTGGTGCATGGATGGTTATCATGAATCTCACGAGTTCTACGGTTCATGCTGGAGGCCTTTGAAGTGGATCTTGGTTCAAAGGTTTGTAAACGATGTAAAAGGAAAGGACACTGACTATGTTAGTTAGTTAGTGATCCTTAGTTATAACAGTAGCAAATAAGGGTTAGGGTTCCGGGTACTCGTACCTGGCGTCCTTCGCTAATATTTATATTAGCGTGAAGTGAAGCGTCATCCAAAGTTCTTCGGAACAAAGACCGGGGCGTCACCCGTGTGAACCGTAAAAGGGGATCAAAAGACAGGAGCGTCTCTCCTTGTTCACCAACTGGTGGCTAAAGACCGGGGCGTCACCCGTGTGAACCGTAATTGGGGATCTAAAGACTAGGATGTGCATGAGTTCTTTGTTGACCGCCCTCAACTTACTTCTCAAATATGTGCATCCTAGGGTTGCTAGGCCCGGGGTTTTGCAGGAACCTATCTGGAAGTGACTGATTCATATCCATAACCCCTAGGTTGAGTAGGAATTAGGCTTTGTCCTCTTTTCCGCAGTCGCCTAGGGGGGATATGATGACGTGGCGAGGCTCCACCGGTAGCCTTATACTGGTGCCACGGGTGATAGTGCCCGGAATATTGGGAACAATAGTGCACATCTTCGGGTGTGTCAGTTCTTTTTATTCTGCTATCTTGAGGTCGGCCCCCTAGTGGGAGATCGTGGTGGCGTGGTTTACTCCAAATGCGGAAACGAATGGGACTCAGGATTCTTTTCTTGGGTTCAAGAGGCGTTGATAGGTCTCGACTTTAAACAAGAGGTGTGCATATGCTGCAACATATCACAACTTTGTTACCGAAGTAGCTTGCTACGGAGGGGTTAATGGCTAGGACTAAATCTGGCTCCTATGGTGGTAGGCCACTCGTGGGGTAAAGGCTTAACCGCTAGGGATCCACGTTAAACAAAGACAAGTTCTGATGATCTGATGGTATATCTTAACGAACAGTCGAATCAGTCTTTACATCGTTTTGGAGAAAGTAAGATTATTGCACTTGATATTTCAAAAGCAGCTGATAAAGTTTCGCATCAAGCTCTTTTATCGAAAATGCGTGCTCTTGGTATTGATAAATCTCTTCTTCGATGGATTAGAAAATACCTTTCAAACTGCCCAATACAAGTTGTGTTGGACGGTTTTAAGTCACAAATTTATGAAATAAATGCTGGTGTGCCGCAGAGCTTCGTTTAGTCTCCGACTCTCTTCGTCATATTTATCAACGATCCCCTGTCTGAAACTTCTAATCCATTGATTTTTTTTTTATGTCATTACCCTTAGCTTCTCATATTCGTTTCAAGATTCATTTCCTCGTTCTTCGGAAGTACAACTTGAACGGCAATGTATGATAACCTCGAGCTGAAGTGCAACCTGCTGCCTAACACACTTGTTAACTTGGTAGAGAGAACACCTCTCGTACTGAACAGAGAGGACTGTAAAGTAGCTACGAACATTTGGTTTTGGCAATTAATACCTTTCACCTCTACACATCACCAGGTATAAATGGTATCTTCCCAGCTCTCTTGCAAGAGGGAAAAGAAGACCTTATGCCCTATCTCATTAATATTCTTCGGAGTAGCATTGCCCTTGGGTATAGTTTATGGAGAACAGCTTAGGTAATTGACAACTTCATAAGAATAGAAATTTTAATAAGTAGGCCTCTCAATCAGTGAAAACAAGCATATAGGGCCGGGATATCAAGAGAGACCGCCCTGTTTAAACTAACAAATAAGATACAAAAAACCTTGGATGTAAAGAAAACAGCAGTAGCTGCGTTCATTGAGGGAGCCTTCGAAAACACATCCCACGAGGCTCTTATTAGGAAACGCGTACGCATCACCATAACCAGATGCATAAAAGAAATATTAGGAACTAGAAATGCAGAGGTACAAGCAGGACAAAATATAAAGCAAGTAATCACAACAAGAGGCTGTCCTCAGGGTGGTGTATTATCGTCCTTGTTGTGGAGTCTTGTTGAGGATGAATTGTAAGAAAATCTTACCTCCCAAGATTTATGCTGCTTTGGTTTCGCTGATGGCATCGCTATCATTGCAATAGGTAAGTTTGAAGAAACTCTTTATGATAATATCCAAAGAGGACTAACAATTACAAGGAAATGGTATCTATTTGTAGGACTATCAATAAACCCCTTAAAGACGATAATCATACCATTTAGCATTTCTGCTACATATAAAACCTATCCACAAAAGCATTAATGATTTCCAAGAGACTTGCAGGAAAGTCATGGGGATGCAAACCGAACATCCTCAAGTGGATGTACACTATGATGGTAAGACCCTATGGAGCTGTTGTATGGCACAAAAGAACCGAATTATCAACAACTAGGAAAACCCTAGAAAAAGTCCCAAGGCTCGCACGTATTTGTATTACGGGAGCAATGAGAATTTGACCTATCGCAGCTATGGAGTTTGTCCTCCATCTATCCTCTCTACACGAGGTCATCAAAAGTGCGGCAATGAGAAGTATCATGAGATTTTCATGAGATTCTCAAAAGAAAGAACTGGGATCATATCATATCATTGGTCTCAAAGAAATGGACTTAATCAGTAGGTCCACAGTAACAAACCTTCTTGATCAAGTGCTCCACCGATGGATCGAGAACAAGTGATGGGACTGGTGCAGGAGTCTTTGGGCCAAAAATCAAAGATTCCATAATGAATGGGCAGTCCACCAGCATCTTTCAAATGGAGGTAGCGTTGATCAAAATCTCAAAATGAACTATTATAACGAGAACATTGCGACACTTCAAGCGACACTTAAGGCACCAAGCTCATATACCTTCGGTTCTATGTTGGTATGGAAGTACATGAGCAGGCTAAATGAACTTGGCAAACAGAACAGGGTCACACTTCACTGGGTACCTGGTCATGTCGGTGTTAATGAAAGCGACGAGGCAGACTCCTTAGCACAAATAGGCACATCAACCCCTTTAACAGGGTCTGAGACCTATTGCGGAATAGGAGAAAATGTCATGAAAAACAAAATTAAACAAGAAGAGGAGGCAAGCAGATCCAAGAATTGGAAAGAACTCCTAAAGCTGACGCAGGCAAAACAACTACTAGACATTTACAACCAGCAAAATTCCGAAAACTGCATTAACACAAGTAGAAATAACCTAAGTATAATAACAGGTATCCTAACTGGACACTGTAAACTTAGAAGACACCTAAGTTCACTAAACAGTGCCACATGTAGATTACCGGACCACATACTACGAAGATGTTGTCCACCCATACACCAAAGAAAAAACCATCTGGGATAATACCAGGTGGAAGAGGGTGACCTATCCTACCTGAAGGTGTAAAAAATACTAAGATTCCTAAGAACAATAGATTTGTAGGAAGAATTATAAGATAATCATGCTCATCCATTTTTAAAGGGGCCCAATAGATCTCTAGGTCACAGTGCAATATCCCCAATACATAAAACACGACTAGAATTTAATGCTTCAAGAACTCAATGCTGTCTTCTGTCATTAAAGCGAAATCCCCCCTTCATCAGTGGCATTGGGGAAACCTAATATCCCTCAGCTTTTGGTATGTGCATCACAAACCACCTTATGTTCAATGATCACATATTCCACGTCACCAAAACTCTGCTAATTGCTTAGGTTTTCTACAACGATGCAAGAAATTTTTCACCCTTCTGTTCTGGGTGTAGTCTATCAGGACTATATTCGTCCGAAACTCGAGTACAATTCTCATAATTGGGGCAGGTGTTCCAATTACCCACTTGAATCTTTCAGACAGAATTTAAAAGATAGTTTAAAAATGATAGGCGATAAAAATATAACAGACACAATTGCATCTCTGGGACACCGCTGTTTTGATGAACAGTGTTCTAGTAAAAAAGCCAGTTGCATTCCTCCCCTTAAACAAATCAACCTTAATACTCAAGTTTCTACGAATAATCATCAGTTTAACCATATGAGCCCAACTTCTTCTACTTCTGCATACTGTGAAGTACAGAGATTCTTTTTTCAGGCGCACTTCGCATTGTAATATTCAGAAATTTAAAATTATTGTGCATCAGTATCTCCTTTCAAAACCTTCTCTGTTATCCTGGCGCTCACAAGTCACACTGTGATAATCATTTTAAGGGAAGTAATAACCCCTTGAGTGCGCGAATATTGTAGTTACAAAAACTCAGATCATAACCTTATCGGAAAAGGGAGAAAGTTGAAAGTCCTTAAGATTTAAGCTCAGAATATTTTAATCCTGACACATATATAAGAACAAAAATTTCCCCATGGCTTTGTTCATTAATAAGACGTCATTCTTCTCAAATAAAAATGTTTAAAAAGGACTTATCCGAGGGTATTTCAAATATAAAAAAAAAACAAGCGAGATTTCAGAAACAGCAACAGATACCTATCAGACTAACACCATCACCGCCACCAACATCCCACCAAAAAGGACGAAAAAAAAAGCAATCTCCTTAGAGTCACCCAACAACACAAACACAACAGGCAGGCACTAATTGGAGATGTGCATTCGGCAGATATGTTTTTAGGGATTAGTACTTTACGATTACGATTATTTCGGCATCCGAATTCCGAATGCCTAATTTGCATAAAACAGCCACAACTCATTTGTGCGAGATTTTCTATTTTGATATACGAGTCGGCTTCGGCTGAGCTGGAGTGCTGGAGGACGGAGGAGAGTGTACTTTAGTATTTTCGGAAAAACCAGACTGGTGGCTGCCTCCTTCTCTCATCTCATCCTCGATGCTGTTGCCTGTTTTCTTGCCATAATATGGCTGCTTTTAGAAATGGCAAATGGCATAAATAGAGGGTTTTCATTTCACAGTGGGTGTTCCGAGGGTGATGGGATGGGCTGCGTTGATGGGGTTTCCTTTGTTGGTATCCTTATGCTTGTGTGTCTGTCTGTTTTTCGGTCGTCGATGTTGATGTTGTCGCCTCGTATCGGAGTTTGGCAGTGTTAAATGAATCCAATATGTCATTTTCAAGTTTTTACGATATTCAGCCGCCCGCCCGCCTGACTAACAACTTTCAATACATGGCAGAGAACCCAGTCGACTTTTGGTTATTGTTTGTCGGAAAATGTTACCCGGATGCTAATACTCACTTCCTCTGACGGATTACATTTTGCCATACCATCGCTTCGTGTCGCAGTCGTATCAGATAATTTGGTTTTTGGATTTTTTAAGACTGGTGCTTGTTTTTGTTGCAGTGCTAAGCTCAATGACAATGAGCGTAGATATGGACTCTGATGTGGTAAGGTAGTTTAACTATACGAGGCAAAAACCACTTCGAATGGAAATATGCAAATTTTATATATATTTTTGGCTGAAAGCTCCAGGGAACTTTATTGCCATGCAGAGAAGCGCAAAAAAGGTGATAATATGATTTGTTAGGTTTTTTGTATTTTGGTTTTTTTATTCACAAACTTCATTTATCATAGCAATTTGTGATGATTGTACTGGAACAATAAAACTTGATGGAAAAATTGTTGCTTTCTTAAAGTTATTGTATATTTGAAAGATTTTAAAACTTTACAAAAAAATATAATAAACATTTGAACAAGAAAGACAAATTTGCATGTTGATTGCTATGGCAAAACTTTTTTACTGATTGTTATGAAATCTTAGATAAGAAACAAAGACAAATCCTAAATAAGCTATTTGTAATAGATCAATTATTGATATATTGACCATTTTTTTCTAAAGCAGAAATAATGGTTTTGATGAAACTCTATATCGTAAAAATTAAAAATTTGAACTTTGTAGTTCTACAGCACCATATATACATATGTAAGGGAAGAGTTATGTATTTTAAAACACTTGAGGAATGAATTTCATGTGTCACTCATGCCTGTCAAAATGAAATTCCAAATTTAGAATATGGTACAAAATAAAATTTAAAAAAATATTGTCTTTTTTTTTATAATTAGCACACACTCAAAGGTTTTTTTTTATACTCTTAATATGCCAGAGACACAGTGTGAGCATTAAGAAATAAAGTGCACGACTGGGTCGCACGAACTTGCTCCTATGTAATAGACTAAGAATTTCAAAAATGAATGTTATTAGAGAAACTGTTCATAAGCATAAAATTCATTTTTTAAATAACTAAAAAAAACTTCTTTAGTAGTCAAAGGTAAGAATAGGATGCCATGTGATTCAAGCAAATTAATATAGATTTATGCAAGAACAAAAATTATAAGTCTTTGTAGTGGTTTCTAAAAAAATAAGGTTTTATATAAGAAAATTTTAAAACATTTTTAAGAAAAAATGTTGGTACGCCAATTTTAAGTTTGTATTATTGTATGAATAAAAATTAAATTTACAAAAAAAAGTATTGAGCCATTTTCGAGATATTGAATTTTCAAAAAATTCAAAAATTATTTTTCTTAAAGTTTTGAAATGCAATGTTTTTAAACTTTTTAGAAGCTTCTCTCTACGAAATTTCATTAAAATCCGTTGTGCTGATAATGAGAAATTAAAAATTTTAAAAAATCGTTCTATGGTAGGTACAGTTAGTAATATCTTGTTTTCAATTTTTTTTTTAATTAAATTACATATATTAGCAATATTCTCAGAACCGTTTTCGAGAAAAATACGATTTTCGAAAATCATTTTTTAACATTTGTATGGAGGGTACCGTTTTTTTAGGTAAAATGAATTTGTTTTTCTCATATCTTGTAGATTATTTTTTAAAACTTTGATTTATATATTATAAAATCGAGCATGGGGTTTTCGAAATATTGAGTTTTCAAAAAAAAATTTTGAAAGTGTTTTTTTAAAATCCAAAAAATTTTGTTTGGAAAATTTGGATACGTAATAATATTCAAACTGCTGGGAAGCTTTAGCAAGAAAAAAATGATCAAAATCGTTGATACCGTTTTTGAGAAAATAAAGAACAAAAAAATGGCCCCAAGGGGGGTACCAAAACAAAAAAAAAGAAAAAAAAGAAAGAGAAAAAAAAAATATTTATAAAATTTCGAAAAAAAATCGTATGGCAGGTACCATTATTTTTGGTCCTAAAAAATCAAATCAAAAAACATCCGGGGGTAAAAAATTAAAACCCATATCTACCAACTTTGAAGAAAATCAGCCGAGCCGATTAGCTGTAATCGAACAGAGACCCACTTTTTTCGTCTTCGCTATCATCGTAATGTCAACTTTGATCAAAATCTCGAGTTCGATTTTGTTTACGAATGCATAACTTGCCTTATAGTACCTATAAGTCGCAAGTAAAAAGGGAGGGTGTCGGTGTACATTTGTTTTAAATTCTTGAACATTGCAATGACTGGGAAAGACAGAGCGTGGTAAGGAATTCCACATTCGTGTAGTACGGCTGAAGAACGAATCTCTGTACTTCACAGTACGGCCGAAGTTGGGCTCAAGGGCAAACTGATGGGTAATCCTAGAAGTAAGAATATTACGGGTGAATTGTTTAAGGGGAAGAATGTAGCTGGCTAAAATAACGGTAAAAAAGGGTGAGGCAGGAAACATTACGACGATGTTGGAGTGACGTAAATGAGTCAGAAATTTATTCCTGAAAATGCCTTAAGATAGTGAATATATTCTTTCATATGCAGTACATATCTACTTAATTTGAAAAATGACGACGACTCAAAATTTTGAAATATTTAAAACAAAATTTTTAAATTTAGTAATTTTTTCTGGTTGCTCGAAATAACGCCAGATTAAAAATTGCAATAGGTGACAGTAGTAAAACAACTTTTGAGATTTTCGAGTTCAACAGCTTCTAGCTAGTTGAATTCAGCGCAGTTGAATTTTCAACTGTTAATTAAATGGTTTTAAACGTATATTTTACAACTGTCAAAATTAATCTTACGTCAGATTCATGTAAGATTTCAGAAAAATTAATAAAATTTCTAAAATTATTTTGTTTTTCAAATTTTCGATATTTTCAATTGTTGATCTCTTTTTTTTTGGTCTGTCGAAATTCCAAAAAATTCACATTTATTCTGAAAATCAGAACATTCAAGCAAGGGCACGTAAATTAGATCATCATTTTCTAAATTTGGAACAAATCTTTAGAAGAATCATATAAGAAAACAACTGTAGATATTTCTGACATAAATTTGACTAAATTCTGGACAATTCCCTTGTTTATGATTTTTAAATTTCGTACCATATTAATGCGGTTAATTTTAATACATTTCTATTGCGGCTCCAAAATGCTTGTAGAGTCAACTAGAAACCCTAGTAATCCAATTAAAAATGGCCAAGAGTGCAACTTATAAGCCAAACGGCCGAGAGCCTAACATAGATTTTCTGTGCAAGTAAAACGAAGATTACTTTTTTAGTTGATTCCTCCAAATCTGCAAAAAGGTCTACGGTTTTAAGGAATTGTAACTTTTCGCGTGAAATAGATTTTCCTCATCATTTAGGATTGGTAAATGGTGGAAGTGTACTTCTCTCCATCTTAGACTGGTCTGTGTGAGACCGGGACGTTGCTCGCGTAGACATGTTTTTTCGTATAACTTTAAACTGTATTGAAATTGGAAGGAGGTGAGCTGAATTCGTTCATTGAGCTATCTCCATTGTGAATGATCCCTTTCACTAGGGATTTGAGTTATAAATAAGACAGTGAATTGGCTTCAACAACTTAGCAGGTTGCCACGCCGCAGAGGGAGTTAAAAAGAGAGAGCAACAATGAGAGGAAGCGAAAATAACGAAGGAAGCCGCCATGATGGGACTTTTAGAAAGAATGGATCGTGAAAAATTTATTGGAGGGTCCAGTTAATGCGGCTCAGATACGAGTAATTTTTGGCTTGAAGAGAAAAATTCTTGTGAACGGATCCACTTCAAAAGTTAGGGCCAGGTGGGCCATTTTCTAAGAATACATATAAATATCTTGGTGTTTGTAGAATTATTGAAATCGTTATCTTTTTGGTAAGCCAGTTTGGGAAAATAAATATCTCGATAGACCTTCTTTTGTTTCCTAAAAATATGCTATTTTAAAACCCCAGTGTCTTCTTTGTGTTTCGGGAATAATGTAACCAAACCGGTTTTCAATTAATTAATTTCTTTTTTACTTTGGCCTTTTGGAAAAAATTTAAGGTTTTTCACCTATAATGGTTTCCTTAGTACAATTAAAATTATTCTTCTGGAAATTAACTCGTGCGTAGTTATTGAATTTAGATGGAGAATTTCAATTATTTCAGGGTTTGGTAAGTTTCGCGGGTAATTAAAACTTCCTAGAGCCCATTGAAATACGCCCCTGAACTTCCCATCATTTGATATAATGACGTTAATAAAAAATCATTCAATTTTATTAATCCAGCTCGGATAACTCACCAATCGCTGAACAAAACCGCTGCTGGTATCACCAATTATTGATGCCTTGTTGCAATTTTTATCGACCAATTTTGACAGATCGTCATCTGTTTCCTTTTTTTATTTTATTATTAAGCAATTTATCTACCACGAAGAACACCGGCCTCGTGCAATTTATCTCTTATTCGGTTAAATTCATAAATAACTATTGGATACGAATATCCAAAGTCACGGTTTGACAGTTCCGATCGTCAGAAAATATTATTGAATTCGAGGTTAATAAAAATTGCAAAAATATTCCGGCTTTAATTTTGAACACAATTTTGAATTCATTTTGAAAAGACAGAATTAGACAGTGACACGGGCTTACAGCGTTCTTAAAAATTAAATATACTAAATTTTGTGTGCTGATTGCTAAAATTTAAGAATGACCTCTGGCACAAAACGTTAAACAGCTTAGTATTGGGATATTAGTATGATACTACTTAAAAATTTGCTAACTTTTTATTTGATTACTAACTCTTTCTAAATTTTAAACATTTTCTTACTAGTATCGTGCTTAGGTTATTTTTTTAATAAATTCCTTCTTAACACCCCTAAAGTAATGACAGTTCATACAAGAAACTAAGTAAACAGACCTGTTTTGATGTTTGTAAATGTCAAAAGAGTAATATGAAGTTAACACGGTACTAAAAAAATAAAATATGTATTCGATGATTTTAACTTTAATAAAAGTGTAGAGAAAATTAGACGATATATTAGAATACAATTTGCAAAATCGTCGTTTCAGCCAAGTTACATCGAGTACTAAAACAGCTTCAACATCGTGCTAATTCAACTAAAATTTTGCGTCACTGTGTTTAGGTAATAAAGACTATACCATCCTTAATTTAGAAAACAAGTGATAAAGGGACATAAATTGAACATTATAATTATAAATTACATTTTATTTACCAGGTTCTTCTCTTTATTTGCTGGACTCATCAAATTGTTTGAAGGATTCATCAATTGATTTCTCAGGTTCATTTGTTGATTTTCCCGAACCATGAGTTGATTCGCCTGATCTAACAGTTGAATTGCTGAATTCGTCCGTTAATTTGCAGATTTTTTTCTTTTATTTATCAAAATTGTTCATTGATTTGTCTAATTCGAAGGTTGATTTGATAGATTTATTTATTGATTAAGTGGATTCATCTATTGATTCATTACTTCTGTTCGTAACCAAATTCGTTCTTTGATTTCCCGGATACGTTCGTTGAATTAAGCGATTCGTTCATTTATTTTCGGTGTTTGTCTGTTTATTTAACGAACACTTCATTTGAAAAATCAGATGCGTTCGATTGCTTACTGGATTCTTTCATTGCTTCATCAGATTCGTCAGTTGACTTACCAGATCAGATTTTCAGATTATCTATTGATATGCTGGATTCTTCGTTCAGCCTATCAGATTCGTCCATTAAATTAACGAATTCATCTGTTAGTTCGGATGAATTCTCCATTCAATTACAGAATTCTTCGGTTGATTCGACTAATTCTACGGTTGATGTCTGGTAATCGTTCTTTCCTTTATCGAATTGGTTTGTTGATTTGTCGATTTTGTTCGCTGATTTAGCAGACTAATCCGTTGCTTTGCTGAATTCTTTCTTTGTTATCTTTTAGTTTTGTCTCTTGATTTAACAAACTTTCCTTTTTTTAATCGATTGATTCGGTATAATTAGTCTGATGGCTTAGTATATTCTTTTTGTTACTTGACTGATTCATTATTTGATTTGTCGGATATGTACGATACTTCGCCAGATTTATTTGATTACTTGTCTCATTCATCAGTTGATTTGCACAATCCATTAGGTGCTCAATTAGACAATTAGACGATGTGCCGTTTTCATTCAATTCAGCGGCTGAATTCCTTCTTTACTTTTTCTGATTCATGAGTTCCGTTAATTTCATGAAATTAATGTTCCATATTTGCCTGATTCGACAGTTAAATTCGTTGTTAACCTGACTCACCGGTGAACGAACTAGAAAACGACACATTAATTCACCACGCAAGGACTCAACTACTATCAAGTTTCTCTTAATCATCAATCTACAAATGCTATCAACACCAAAAATATATTTAAATTATTAGCTTAAGATTTTGGATTAAATAAAAATTAAAAGAAAAAAACAAAAATTCAGTCCGGTTTTAGTTTCTTATAAGCGTAAAAAATTCTCTTCAATGAAGAGTAAGTTTATTACAGCAAGTTCTGCATTTTGTCCCAAAATACCTTTACCCATATCTTATGTCTAAATATTTTTATTAATCACCAATATTAACTTGATTTATTTTATCTTCCCAAAATACTAAACATCACAGTTACTTATAAATCGACCCATTTAGTTTGTGTCTTCTATTAACAAGCAAATTGCTCATAAATATTTAAAATCTTCGAAAAAAAAAATGGAAAGCATTCAGTTCGTCCTGTTTTTTTTTTTTCTGAAACTAACAAATAGTCCCCAAAAGTCAGTCGTAAATTAATGAAGAAGCTTCCGTCCGATCATTCTGATACAACACGTCTTCATTTTTTTTGTTCGTTGCCAATGTCACCACATCCCGATATCCAAAGAAGAGCTCTATAGCATTGAAGAAGATAAACTACCCCAACATCTTTGCCAGGAAAATTAATGTTCATTCCGAGATAAATTAATTGCGGGGTTGAGTCTCGATGAAGAAAGACTAAACTTTCCTTTTGGTCTTTAAAATTGTTTAAATATTATTTGATTTTATTTTGTGTAAAAAAGAATTTCACCAGTAATGTAATTGATTAAATTTGTATCCATTTTGATTGGAAAATCGTCGGTTTCGATACTACACTGTTAATGAAATTCACTATTCTTTTTTAGATATTTTCGAAAGAAATCCATCACAGCATATTTTTCAAGCTATCAGGCTTCGATAAGGCGGTAATTAATAGCCGTGAGCATGCCGAAACCTCAGTGTGGAATAATTTTTATCGAAACGTATGTACACCTTTAATCTTCATTGAGAAAGTCAATTCCCGCGGGAGTATGCTGACTATGAAGGTGAAAAATGCGGTTAATGGAAGTTACACTCTTTCAAAGTAACACAATTTGTCCTCCCTTCCTTCAGACAATGAAGCACCCAACCCTCATAAAAAAGCCTTTCTATTATTATCATCGTCACAATCGGTTTAACCCTTTTTCTTGTATAGAGTTCGTCATCATCATCGCCTCAGTGGGAAACCATAATATTTTGTGAAAACAATAAACCTTAACATAGGTACTAACTGTACTTTTTTTTATAACTCTTTCGCTTTGGCAGCTCGGTTGTTGGCATTTTGGAACTGGCGCATTGCATTAATTATGGGAATCCTTTTTCTTCTGAATTGCTGTCAAAACTGTTGCAATCAGATACACGTAATTACACTTCGGACAGACGTTGGTTGGTTCCATTGGAAGTGGCTTTGCCGAGCCGGGTTCGTCATTAACATTTTTGTTGATTATTTCCCTAGGTTGTTGGTCACGTGTCCAGTACCCGCATAAACTCATCGTATTCTGGAGTGAAACTTCCGGACTTCAATCCCAATACAACCGTGCGAAACAATAAACGAAAAAATATCGGATACAAAAAAACATTCTTCAAAGCAATGAAATATGTACAAAATCATAACGTCGAAACACGAAACCCTTTTTTGGTGTATTTTCAAAATCATCATCATCAAAGGGGTGGAAATGGGTACTCAAGATCAATTTGAAGTAGTTTACGAAAAAGAAAAGGTAAAGCTGAATTATTTAGAGTTCATTGATGTTGGTGGAAGGTGGAGAAGGGTTATTTGTTAATTTGTTGTTTGGGAAATCGAGTTAGGCTTTTGTTGAATTTGAAAGGAAATGTATTTTATTTTGATTTCGGATACAGTGATATGTTGTTGACTTGAATGAGAATTATTTGTCATAAGCCAAAGCAAAAGTTGTAAGAACCAATACGGCTTGCATTTGGTTTCAAGTTTTTGGTTTAATTCCAAATAACGAAAGAGCTGATGCTCGAACTTAAGAAATATTTTATTTTCCATATTTAATTAAAAATGGTTGCAGTTTTGGGACCTCCTTAGATGATTTGGTTAATATACAAAAAAAAATCCAAAAATACAAAATATTTTTGTCGATTTTTTCTTCTGTCACAATTAAAAAAAATAAAACACATTTTTTTGTGCAAATTATTTCATGACACAAGCAGGTTCTGTAAGTTTCAAAGACATAATTAAACCCTTCCGGGGGATATTTTTTTTTCAGCTCAAAGTTGCGTTGAGTACTTTCCTCTGATTTCACTCTCTGTAGATTCCTCATCCAACAATTTGTCAAACGCCTCATTAGCAACCGGGCTATCAAAGTTGCTGGCTGAAGTGCGATGCTGATGTACATAGACTTTTAAAAAATACACAGAAATAGCTAAATACCATTTTTACTTGCGACTTATAGGTACAATAAGGCAATTTATGCATCCGTAAGAATAATTGAACTTGGGATTTTGATCAAAGTTGACATTGCGATGATAGCGAAGACGAAAAAAGAGGGTATCGAAATTCTGTCTGTGTGTCTGTTCGACTACAACATATACGTTTTTAATTTTTTCCCCCACACGTTTTTTTATTTTTTTTTTAAGATCAAACATAACAGTACCTGCCATACGAATTTTTTTTTCGAAATTTTAAATTTCTCATTATCGACATAACGGATTTAAATAAAAATTTTGAATAGATAAGCTTCTAAAAAGTTTAAGAAACATTGCATTTCATGACTTTAAAAAAATATTTTTTGAATTTTTGAAAAAAACATCAATTTTTTTTTTTAAATTCGATATCTCAAAAACTGCTCTATATTTTTGTTTGTAAATTTAATTTTTATTCGTACATTAATGAAAACTTTAAACTGGCGTACCAACATTTTTTCTTAAAAATGTTTTCAAAATTTTGTACATAAGAGCTTATTTTTTTAAGAAACCACTGCAACGACTTAAAATTTTTGTTCTTGCATAAACTAATATTTGCTTGATACACATGACATCCTGTTTTAGCTCCAATTACTAAAGGAGTTGTTTTAGTCATTTAAATAAAATGCACGACTGGGTCGCACGAACTTGCTCCTATGTAAACGACTAAGAATTTCAAAAATGAATGTTATTAGAAAAAACTGTTCTTAAGGATAAAATTCACTTTTTAATTCTTCAAATAACTAAAACAACTCCTTTAGCAGTTGGAGCTAATCACAGGATGCCATGAGTTTTAAGCAAAAATTAGATTATGCAAAAACAAAATTATAATTCGTTGTATTGGGTTCTTACAAAAATAAGCTTTTATACAAAATTTTTAAAACATTTTTAAGAAACAAATTTTAGAACGCCAATTTAAAGTGTTTATTAATATACGAATAAAAATTAAATCTACAAAAAAAAAGTATTGATCCGTTTTTGAGATATCGAATTTTCCAAAAAAACTAGATTTTTTTTTCAAAATTCAAAAAAATATTTTTTTTTTAAGTTTTGAAATGCAATATTTCTTAAACTCTTTAAAATCTTGTCTATACAAAATTTCATTGAAATCCGTTATGCCGATAATGAAAAATTCAAAATTCGAAACATCGTTCAATGGTAGATACAGTCAATAATATCTAGATTTCAAATTTTTTTTATTAAATTATAGATCGTAGACATTAATCAAAAGAAAAAAATTTTTAGCAAAATTCTCAGAACCGTTTTCGAGAAAAATACGATTTTCGAAAACCATTTTTTAATATTTGTATGTTAAGTACCGTTAGTTTTAGATAAATTAATTTTTTTTTCTTAAATCTTGTAGATTATGTTACGAAACTTTTATTTGTCAAGTTTGAAAAAAATTGACCATAGGGTTTTCAAAATATTGAGTTTCCAAAAAAAAAATGATTTTTTTTTTAAATCCAAAAAATAAAAAATTGAAAATTTCAATATGTAATAATATTTAAACTTTGGAGGAGCTTAAGCATAAAAAATGGTTTAAATCGGCTGTACCGTTTTCGAGAAAATCAAAAACAAAAACAATGGACCCAGGGGGGCTACCAAAAATAACAATTTTTTGGAAATTTTTTTTCAACCATTACCTAGTTTTAACTAAATGAAATTTTTATGTATTTTTTTTTGAATTCTGTGGGACAGTTTTTGAGAAAAAAAAATATTTATAAAATTTCGAAAGCTATTTGGGAAACACTATTTCTCATGTTTTAATCACAATCAGATGTTAAGTAATGTATTTCAATAGCGGACTCACTTGATAAGATGTAAAACTTTTCAAATTGTTTAGGTGCTATAGATGGAAAGCACATATTGATGTAATGTCCTCCAAACTCAGGATCGGATTATTACAACTATAAGAAGTTGATTTACATGGTTTATAGTATATTTGTGTTAATGTTGTTTACTTTGGAAGAAATTGCGATAGTGGTGTTTTCAAGTATTAAAATTTCTTAAAACATCTTTTGAGCATCAAATTGAACTTGACTCATAAGCAGAAACTATGCTCGGGAGACGATTAATAGTTGATTTTTTTTTGTGGCAAATGACGGCTTTTTACTTTAAACGAGCGTAGTGAGACCTTTCGCAAGAAAAATTTGACCAAAGAAACAAGAGCATATCCAATTATAGTTAATCCCGAGCTCGAAGGGTGATTAAGTGCACATTTAGTATAATTATTTTGTATATTTGATACTGTCATATTACTGCTTCCCAAACAGTGCAAATAATTACATTAGCCGCTATTAGCATAATATGTTTAGGGAACTAGGGAACGCGAAGGCTTCATCCAGGAAATATATGTTGAGCGTATGGTATACGTACCTCAAGAAGAAACACATGAAAATATTGGAAAAGCAGATCATCAAATGCTGCACGTAACATATACACAATCACTATGTCAAATACTTTAACTCCTCTACTGGAGAAACTTCTAAAATAAAAATATATATTTGTTTTAAGTTCGGGTGTCAACTCTTTTGTTCTTTGTACGAGTATTTGAGGAAACAAATTAATATTATATAAAATATCCAACTGAGTGTCATAAATTTAGCTAGCGCTAGTTGAACTGAATAATTTATATAAATCATTAATGTATGTATGTATGTATGTAGAAGTTCCTTCTTTTATTCTGAATTTAATCATGTCTGTAAAAGTAGAATTTAAATTCCAGACAAAAGTCCGCACATATAAAAATTATCCTTCTCATTGTTTTTTGATTCATTAATTCTTAATATTTCAATCGTTAAAATATTTATAATGACATAAAGAGCCACTTTTATCCACACTTCGAATATTAATACAAAATTCTTTGGCAGTCACATTAAAATGTGTGAACATATCATCATCAATTAACACCATATACTATAGAAATTGGATATGTAATTAAAATATCATGTGGGCTCTTAAACAATGGTTTTTGTATGCAAATTATTAGTATGATGCCAATTATAGTCCAGTGGTGACATTAACATGTTTGGCTTAAAGGAAACAAAAGCACGTTTTTGCAATAAAATACAAATTCCAAAGGACTATCTGCAAATGCAGGAAGTAATAATAGAATTTTTATGAAAATGAAAAAAAAAAAAAATATAAGGACCATCATACATGCGTTTATTTTATGCGAATTATGGAAAAAAAAAATAAAACAATGAAGTATAAATTTGTATGACAGAAAAATAAATTTGTAAGCAAAAATTATTCGATATAGTGTATGTTCTTTTGTGCAAAAATAGAGTATGTACTGCCACAAAAATAAAATACACCTCTAGGTCGGCAAAATGTGCTCATAAAGCCAATGGAATGGTTGGCTTTCGGATCAGTTTGATAAAAATATAAATAATATAAGAAAATAAATAATGATATACCATTATTTCAATTAAATGATTTGGCCTATTTAACATGTTTATATTTTTCATTTCCAAATGTTCAATGTCATTTTTGTTTTGTCGCTGGAAATCTTGAAAAGGGACTTAGTAATATTCGGAACCAAGTAGTGTGGGGCTCTTACGGGACGAAAACCACAGGGATCAGAACCAATCTATGAAAGATCCACAGATGATTTTTCTTTCTTAATATAAAATCACATTGGGGGAAGCTTTAACTTTTAATACTTTGCTTTAAGACCAAATTCTTTCAAAGCACAGGTCTACACTCTACACGGTTTTTGTAGATTTTGGTGTTCTGTGGCGGCCATGTTGTATTGGTTACATCAGTGAAAGCTATTGTTTATATTCACTTACTGATACTAAACCACCATAGCAAGTAACACGATTGAAAAGCACGTTTAAACGATTAAAAGATTCGTTAGTGCAAACGTTGCGCGCGTTACACCAATTTTATGGTAGACTTGGTGGCCCATGACAGTCGACTCTTCAATGTTTGGTGGCCAAATTTATGACGACCGGTTTGGTAATCAATCAGTCAATATTATACGTTAAAGGAACACAAAATCGGTCAAGAACATCGCTGGTCCTACAGCAGAACCCGAATCAGTCGACGTGCATAAGAACTTGGCCTTTCAGAAACTAATTTGCCGAAGTTTTCATTGAGACCTACACCCGTACAAGATCCGACTGATCCAGGAGCTTAAAGTTTATGACCATACACCACGCCGGCCGATTGTTCGCTGATTGGGCTTTGGAGCATTTGGTAGAGGACCTTTTGGCTGAATAATCATATTTAGCGACGAGGCGCATATTCTAATGAATAACTGTGTTAACAAACAAAATTGTTCTATATGGGACGACACCAACCCACACGAGGCTTGGTGTGGATTTTGAGCCGAATAAGACGTTGAGGAGGCGGTTGCTGTCAAGGGCAAATGTTACAGAACGATGATAACCAATTCCTTAAGGTCCAAATAGAACCCTATGGACCTAGACAACATTTGGCTCCAGCAGGAAGGTGCTACGTGCCACACAGCAGATTCCACGATTGACATTCGGCATGAGTGATTTAAGGATAAGATTATCTCTCGCAGATGTGACGTGAATTGGCCACCAAGGTCATGCGATCTGACCCCGCTAGACTTTTTCTCGTTGAGTTTCCGGGAGTCACAGATCTATGCGAGTAAACCAAAACAATTTGGTCAATCTGGTTCAAAGTCGATTGATCAGATGATCTACATGTTGCGAATATCGAGATGTTTGACTTGCGAACTAGCTATCAGACTGTCCCGTCCCACAGTGAAGTCGATCAGCCTGAATCCGTTATCGGAGGTGATGCCGTACAGCCTGAATCTTTCAACCTTGTCACCAAGGATGTATTCTCTTCCTAGCGTGGCGTTAAAATATTCTAGAACAATTTTAATGTCATAACTAGGGAACTTCTTCACGAACTCGTAGAATATGTCTTTGGTGTCTTCATCTTTCTCCTCTGTTGGGGCATGCGCTCAAATGAGGCTTATGTTGGCGAATTTAGCCTTGATGCGGATTGTCGTGTGGCGCTCGTTCACACAGTTGAAACTCAAGACTTTTTGCCTGAGCCTAGTTCCAACAACAAATCCGCATTCAAATAAACGCTGTCGTCGATAGGAGTGGCCGTAGTAGATATCGCATTCCTCCAATTTTCGTCTCCCCGGTCTACTAAATCGCATTTCTGCTTTGTAGCAGTTTAGAGCTTCCGCTAATTGTTCGGCTGCACTAGGTCTATTAAGAGACCTGACATTGCACGTACAGATCCGAAGTTATTTGTCCTTATTTCTTATTTCTTATTTCTTATTTCTTATTTCTTATTTCTTATTTCTTATTTCTTATTTCTTATTTCTTATTTCTTATTTCTTATTTCTTATTTCTTATTTCTTATTTCTTATTTCTTATTTCTTATTTCTTATTTCTTATTTCTTATTTCTTATTTCTTATTTCTCAGAACAAAATATAAGCACTCTTATAATTGAAAAAATTCTAAATGGATTTTTAAAGAGAGTTTTCAGAAGAGAATTTCGTTCTAAAAATAAAAACAGCAATTTTTTGTTAAAATTAAATTGTTTAAAGAATTTTTTTAAATATCTTAACCGTTAAAGAAATGCTTCGTTTTTGAAAACAATTTTTTTAAATATTCCAAAATTTGTCTATCGGAAAAAAATAATACACTCAAATCATCGAACTGATATTCTTTTTTCCGCCCATTTCAAAATAATAACCTCAAATTTATTCACGAGTCCAATATATTTAGGAAAGCAATTTAAAAGCATGTAACGTGCCAAGGCAATTGTTATTCACATGTCGACAACATATGCTAATGTGCGGTGTTCGAAAGTGAGAGGACACGGTGTTTCCGTGTTTTTTCCTTCTTCCTTTGGACCATTAAGTGTTGAATTTATAGTCATATCTAAATTTCATTTTTATTGAGTTGTTCTTGTGTACTTCGTCAAGGACCTCCCTTTATATGCATACCTTCGGCAATATTTATGTAAATATCGTATAAGCACAATGTTCGAATGGCGTCGAAATAAAATTTATATTATTTTTCACGTCATTGAGCATTTAGAATTTAGATGCTTTTAACTAACGCTGACACAATGATGGGGGTAAATCGGTGTCAATGATCCTTTTTTCCTGCGCTGCCTTAGAAAATATGCATTGTGGTGCATCCCCCATTATATTTTTTTTCTAGTTATGACAACAAATCCTGTGTGCGTTGTGATGCAGAAACGCAATTAAGGGCGCTATCTGGGAATTGTTGGTGTTTTGCTCTGATATCGACAGGGGTAACTTATTGAATAAAATTTTCATCGATACGGCTTTTAATCGAAGAGTTTGCATAAAATGCAATTATTGCTAATAATGTGACGTGATGGTGATGAAGATGATGATGGGTGCTTGAAAGGGCGTGCGGCTAAAGGGCCCGTGTCTGTCATATAATTTAAAGTGGTGTTTTACGATTTTGTGCATATAATTTGCGCATCGCATCGCACCGAAACAGTGTGCCCACTGTATGCCTAAGCGACATTTTTATTGTGCAATTCTATTTTTATTGACGAAATCCTGTGATGCGTGTCTAATTAATGGGTAACGTTGACGTTTTGGAGAGGCGCTATTCGAAGTGTGTTGTGATCTGATTGCTATGTTCTCTATACGACTTAGATACGCAATTGTTTTGTGTTTTTTGTTGCAAAGTTTATTGGTTGACATTTACGACTTCAAAACAATTTTTATTGTAGATTTTTGAATGGCTTTTGTGAAAAGTTTTAACAGAACATCTGCTTGGATTTGGTTTTAAATTTAAAGACGGTTTTGAAATTAAAATAAGCTGTAAGACTATAAGCTATTTGTTTATTTTATATGACAAAGAATAAAAGTTTAATGTATTTATCAAATATATAGCAATTTTTTTCACAATACAAAACTGTCTATTGAAAACCTTAAAATAAGTAAGGGGGCAACTGTACGCAAGCCGAAATCTTAAGTTCAAAATTTAAGAAACTGATTGTCGTGTAAGCCTTTTTAGGTTGCTTCATTCTGAAAAGTGGAAGTTTCGGTCTAAGTTTTGACTGCTTAATCTCTATTTCATAAGGTTTTCGGTAGATTAGGTCGAATATATTTTAGTTGATCTTTATCACTATTCTGGCCACTTTTTAAAATATGTGTTTTTTTAAATTTCATTTAAGATATTGAATAGATCTTAACAGTTGTAGTATGTGAGTTTGACACTTTTTTAAAATATATTTTAAATCAATTTCTTTGAAAATATATGTATGTATTCCTACTTAAAAGCACTGAAATACACCTCCTTTCCAAAACTTAGCTTTGTGTACCTTTATTTATACTTAATTTGTTACTTAGTACAAATCCAGGTATATGTATAATATTTCATTGAAATTTTTGATTTTTGACGTTCACTCAATGGCTTCTTTAGGGTTTTTAACATTATCCAAATAAATAAAAAAAAATGATAACAAAATACTATGTTGGCTACAATTAGAACGATTTACTAAGAAATAGAAGGTAAATGTAGCAAAACCCGTTATTGACAGTAACCCAAAACAAATAAATCAAAAGGTGTCATAAATCCATTTATAAAAAATTCTACTTTAAAAGTCTGATTCTTTAAAAAAAATAGGCGGCTTTCAATTACTCCCCAAATCGTTTTCTTAAGAACAAAAAAAACGGTCCTTGTCATGTAAATTTTTCGAAATTAAAGACAAGTTTTTTCTCAAAAACTGTATCACAGACTTAATTTTTTTAAAAATTCTTTAAGTAAAAGCTTTCGTTGTATTAGAACAATTTTTGAATTTTATAAGTATTATGCTACGATTTTGCAAATTATAATCAAATCAAAAATAAAATTAAAGTTAAAAGTATCGAATTCCTATTTTATCTTTTAGCATCGTGTTACTCCTCAACACTCTGATATTCCAAAAAATGTCTGTTGACTTTCTTGTTCGCACCAACAATAACCAATTTTTCGATTTTATCATAACGGATTTTAATTGAATTTTTTGTGTACAGAAGCTTCTAAGAAGATTAAAAATTTATATCAAAAACCTAAAAAGAAATATTCTTTGTGATTTGAGAAAAACATCATTTCTTTCAATTGAAAATTCGATATTTTAGTCATGTATTTTTTAATTTAATTTTGGTTTCCACCAAATAAAAATTCAATTCTTAAAATTATTTTTTGTTTCACATCAAATCATAAATACAAACTTTTGAAATCAAATCATCTAAAATAAAATGCACGACTGGGTCGCAAGAACTTGCTCCTATGTAATAGAATAGGAATTTTAAAAACGAATGTTATTATAGAAAACTGTTGATAAAGATAGAATTAATTTTTAAATTCTTTTATTAGTAAGAGACTAAAACAGAATGCTATGCAAATATGAATTTATGCAAGAACAAAAAATATAAGTCCTTGTAGTGGTTTCTTAAAAAAAAAGCTTTTATATACAAAATTTTTAAAAGATTTTTAAGAAAAAAATTTGGTATGCCAACTTTAAGTTTTTATTACTGTACGAATGAAAATTCAATTTCCAAAATAAATATTGAGCCGTTCTTGAAATATCGAATTTTCCAAAAAAAAAATGTTTTGTTTTTTCAAAAAACTAAAAAATATTTTTTTTTAAGTTTTGAAATGCAATGATTTTAAGACTTTTTTGAAGCATCTCTACAAAAAATTTCATTAAAATCCGTTATGTCGATAGTGAGTAATTCAAAATTTGAAAAATTGGTTCTATGGTAGGTTCAAGCTGTAATATTTTAATTTCAATTTTTTTTTATAATATTAAAGATCGTTAAAAATAATTGAAACAAAAAAAAATTTATCAAAATTCTAGGCGCCGTTTTCGAGAAAAATACGATTTTTCAAAACCATTTTTTAACATTTGTATGGTGGGTACCTTTAGTTGTAGGTAAAATAAAACTTTTTTTCAGACATCTTGTAGATTATGTTGAGAAACTTTTATTTTTTAAGTTTAAAAAACATCTAGCATGGGGTTTTCTAAATATTGAGTTTTGAAAAAAAAAAATTTGAAATTTTTTTTAAAAATACAAAAAAATTCTTTTTGGAAATTTAAATACACAATTCTATTTAAGTTTTTGGGGAAGTTTAGCAAAAAAAAATAATCAAAATCAGTTGTACCTTTTTTGAGGAAATCAAAAACAAAAAAAAAAAAATGGTTCTTTGGGAGGTACCAAAAATAACCATTTTTCGGAAAATTTTTTTCAACTAGTACCTATGTAGCTTTAACTAAATGAAAGTTCTTTGTATCTTCTTTTTTTAAATCTGTGGAACAGTTCTTGAGAAAAAAAAAATATTTACAAAATTTAGGAAAAAATTCGTATGGCAGGTACCGTTATTTTCAGTCTTTAAAAAAAAAAGAAAAAAACGTGTGGCGGGAAAAAATTAAAAATGATATCTACCAAGTTTGAAGAAAATCGGCCGAGTGGTTTAGGCTGTAGTCGAACCGACATACAGGTAGACAGTGCTGCCGTTTTAGTGACTTTGTCACTATATTTAGCGGAATTTTCAAAAGTTTAGCGACAAAATATATTTTTTGTCACTATATAATTCTAGTTACTTTTCTAGCGACTTTTTGCAAGAACATATTTTTTGTAAATATTACGCCCCTGGTGATGTTACATCCCTGGCATTAGAGTTTGTCACTTATGAAATGATAATCGATTGACTCTTTTTTTACCACGACCACTGAACTGAATTTGGAACTTCACCACACAAAAGAAGACCGAAACGAAACGCCAGTGAGCGGGTATATGTTTTAGAAACTAGACTACCTAGTAGGGTGTGTCAAAGCTTTTAAAAGTTGTATTGCTTATCAAAATTAAATCTTGCTCTTACAATTTTCATTTTAATTAATATCTTTGGCTCGCTCAAAAATAGGATGAAATCCAAGAAATTTTGATTTTTCGAGATTTTTGAAATATGGTGTTGTTTTAAATTGCACCGTGTGGATACACAAAAATTATATAAAATATTTTTAGGCTTCCAAGTCAAAGATAATTGCAAGGAAACACTTTTAAGCTTATATTTGCTTAAATTGAACACTTGATAAAGAAGTTATGAAATAATAAAAGAAGGAAGAAAAATCATTTTTTTATGTAAAATCGTTTTGTTTTTTTTTTTAAAAAAAAATTCTTAAAAATCAACGGAACCACCTACAATATCGTGGCATATCTTTTTGTAAAGACAAAAATTCTTTCTGTATTTTGTTTAGTTTTTTTTTTAGTAAACGTAAAAAAAAAAAAAAAAATTTTACTGTAAATTAAATTTTTTTTTTCAACTTCAACCGATTTGAGCGAGCCAAAGACGAACAAAATCTTATTTTTTTTTTACATGTTCTTAAACCTCAGACCCTAATACAACTTTTGATCACTATTACATTTAAAAATAAGAGTACTTTTTTGCGGCCATACAAAAGTGACACACCCTACTACCTAGTCATTTCGTTTCTTTGATTTATTTTATGTACCTATAATTTTAACTGTAATTGTTTTTGTTTGGTTTTGTCGAGTCGGCCACAGTGGAGATTTTGGAAGTAAACTTAACTTTTTTTGTAAGCATGTATATATGTACTTGTTTTCAAAAAATAACTTCAATAATGCTTTCGATATTGAAGTCAATGAAATTGATGAAGATGCTACATATAATGGCTATAATTATTTGTGATTGATTATTTTTATAATAAGTATTTGAAGTTATTATTGAAACTTCTTTACTTTTTATTAAAAAAATAGTAGTATTTTTTAGACTTAATTTGTTTTTGTTTTTTCTTAGGATTTTTATGTTAACTTAATGCTTATAAGTTTTTCTTTACCATACAAAATAATTTTTTTTTTTTTATAATTGAAATTTTTTTTTTGATATGTGTACTGAAAATTTTTTCTAGTGACTTTTTTTCAAAATTTTAGCATATCTAGCGGATTTTTAAGGTCGATCTAGGGACTCTTTTTTTTGGCTTGCGGCAACACTGCAGGTAGACCGACAGACAGACAGATAGAATTACGAGACCCACTTTTTTAGTCTTCGCTATCATCGTAATGTCAACTTTGATCAAAATCTCGAGCTCGATTTTTTTACGAGTGCATAACTTGCCTTATAGTACCTATAAGTCGCAAGTAAAAATTTATTTCCTTTTATGTAAAAATTTTATCGAAGTTAAATATCTTAAATTTGAAATCAGGAATATCAGGCAGATGGTAAGATTACTATATCTTTAAGAAACACTTTGTTAAATTTGTTGATGAAATAAAGACTATATATCCATCCATCTATAAAAATTTAAATTTAATTTTTACGCCGAAGCTTAAATATTATTGCTTTTTATAATATAAACAAAATCTAGTTTTTGGACTTACAAAATTCAACTGTATTTAAAATATTCAGAAATATCAAATGTTGAACTAACAGATATTTGAGATAATTTAATTTTAGTAAAGTACGTAAATTGATTAAAAGCTTAAAAACAAAGAAATGTCCGCGTATGGACGGTATAAGTACCTTTTTTTTATCATAATCTTAAATTGAACAACAAAATTGAAACATTTACAGCCATATGCAAATAAGCTTACATGGGCTCTATAAGCATTCTATTAGAAAAAATAATCAAAAAAAGTCTTGACAATCACTGCAAACAAAATTGTGCCTGATTATCGATTAATTCTGAAAATAAAAATCATGCAAAGGATAAATTAAATACAAAAGAGCCGACTGCCATGGTTCTTTAAAATATTGACAAGGCCTTCGACACCGTTTGGTATGATGCATTAATACGCAAACTTGTGATTTTAAAAACTGTTCAAAGCTTTTTAACTAGAAAAAAATAATAATTTATGCATACAAAATATTCCATATAGAATCTCTCAAGGTACAGTACATTGTCCGACCCTTTTAAATATCTTTGTCTCCGATTCACCCGATCTTGGAAATAATATACGTAAAAATAATATACAAAAAATTTAATTTTTAAAAACATATTACTTAGGACTGTAGAGAGAATAAATTTATACAAAAGAATTAAATACCCCTTAATGAAGTTTTAACCTTAGCAATGAAAATAAACTCATAATATAGACTAACCAAATGTTAATCTTATAAAGGCTGTCCCATATTTCAAGCAAAATTTTAAATTTGTGCTATGCGAGAGAACAACATATTTCCATTGTTGAGCAATATTTTTCAAAAATTCAAAAAAAATTTTTTAAAAAGTTTTGAAATGCAATGTTTCTTAAAGTTTTTAGAAGCATCTCTATAGAAAATTTCATTAAAATCCGTTATGTCGATAATGAGAAATTCAAAATTTTAAAAAATCGTTCTATGGTAGGTACAGACAGTAATGTCTTGTTTTCAAAATTTTTTGTATTTAATTATAGATCTTAAAAATCTATCGAAAGACTAAAAATTTAAGCAAAATTCTCGTAACCGTTTTCGAGAAAAATACGATTTTCTACCATTTTTTAACATTTGTATGGAGGGTACCGTTATTTTTAGGTAAAATAAATTTTGTTTCTCATATCTTGTAGATTATTTTAAGAAACTTTTATTTATTTAGTTTTAAAAAAATCGAGCATTGGGTTTTCGAAATATTGAGTTTTCAAAAAAAAAATTTGAAAATTTTTTTAAAAATCAAAAAAATTTTGTTTTGAAAATTTGTATACACAATAATATTGAAACTGCTGGGGAGCCTTAACATAAAAAAACGATCAAAATCGGTGGTACCGTTTTTGAGAAAAACAAAAACAAAAAAAATGGTTCCAAGGGGGGTACCAAAAAAAACAATTTTTCGGAAAATTTTTTTTCATTCATTACCTATGTTTAACTAAATGAAATTTTATAAATATTTTTAAAAAAAATCTGTGGGACAGTTTTTGAGAAAAAAGATATTTATAAAATTTCGAAAAAAACGTGTGGCAGGTACCGTTATTTTTGGTCTTAAAAAATCAAATCAAAAAACGTCCGGGGGAAAAAAATAAAACCCATATTTACCAAGTTTAAAGAAAATCGGCCAAGCCGTTTAGCTACAGTCGAATAGACAGACAGACCGAAAGAATTGCGAGACAGATCAAAATCTCGAGTTCGATTTGTTTCCGAATGCATAACCTGCCTTATAGTTCCTATAAGTCGCAAGTAAAGAATATCCGTCATAGTGAATTAAAACCATCAACTGTGAGGAGAATAATTGAAAAATTCAGGAGAGTGTTGCTCACTGTCCAGGAACATAAATATGGCACTGTATTCAAGAATTTGGCATTTTGAGAAGCTCTCTAATCCAAAATCTCACGAAAGACTTAAAACTTCATGCTTATACAGTTCAATTGACTCAAGAACTGAAAACTACTGACCATGTACCGCATATAGAGTTCGTTGAATGGTTTTTGGAATAACAACAAGTTGATGCTGATTTTGCGACCAAAATTATCTTTATTGATGAAGCTCATTTTCATCTTGATGGCTTCTTTATCGTCGAAATTATCGCATTCATTTTGAGTAATTGTTGAGAAATAAATGCATCCACAACGTGTGAATGTTTTCTGGAGGTAATATCGGACCATTCTTCTTCGAAAATGCGGCTGGTCAACAATTAATGGTGTTCATTATCGTGACAGTTTTTAGTATCTAAATTACAAGATATGGATGTTATCAACATGTGGTTTCAACAAGACCGTTCCACATGCCATACAGTCTGAGAAACAATTCAATTACTGATGCATAAGCCATTTCGTTCATTCAGATCTAAATTTATCTAAATGTGGAAGTTTTTAAAAGTTATATGATGGTTTTTATGTTTAGTTTTCCCCTTAAATAATAAATATAAAGTGCTTTATGCGATTTATTATTATTATATTTTATTCTTTATCATAATTATATTATCCTAAATCTCTAAATCGTATACTCAAGAACTTCTGGGAAGTTTACCTTTTACTCATTAATTTTCAAAATAAATTTGTTCTGTCCACCACATTTGGTATGAATTTGAGGATGACGAATTTCACATACATATCTATTGAATTCTACACATTGATCAATAAAATAATACAGCTTAATAACAAAACCGAAAGCTGAAAATGAGCCTCATCATTGAATACATTCAATTGATTTAAGCTGCGCAGATCAGTCAATGATTTAAAAAGTTAATAGAAAATGCTCTTAGAGCGTGAGATTGTTCTTGATTGCTTGCCAGACTAAAATATGTTAGATCATTAATTTTACAAAACAAACTGAAATGCTCCTATGGAAATTCGTTCCCAGTTGATATTTCATTTCTATTCAATTTTATGTATTTCAATGCGGTGAACAAGAAGGCTCTGCCTCAGCCGAAGAGACCCCCAATTACAAGATACAATAACTCAATCATTAAAAGTGTTCTTTGATAGTAAAAGATAGTTATCAAATTGTATTTTATTTTCATACCTACGAAGCACTTTCTTAAGATAACCCACCCCCGAAGCTACCTCGTCCCAATCCAAATGTTATCCCAAGTACGAGTAACAAAATCTAAAAACAGAAAATCCTAAGTAGTTTGACTATAAAGCATATTTAATATCCATGGTTGCCTGGCCTGTTCTTGATATTGTGTGTGTGTGATCCCAAGTCATCTGTAATCCTTACAAAGTGCGATTAAGGTGATGAGAAAATTATGCTTCTTCCATTACCTCTCCACACGAAAAGCAATTTAATTTACCAAATGGATGTATTTAAAATGTTGATAGCATAATTTCTCATTGTACGATTTATTATATCGGCTAAAAAAAAAACAGGTCGAAAGATAATACCTCTACCACCCCAAACCATCATGCCAATAAATTTATAGAGAAGGAAAGAAACGCTAGAGCGAAAAAAAAACTCCCAACAACTTGTAAGGACTTTTCGCATTAATTTAATACATTCCAAGGGATTTGTAAACAAGAACACAGATTGAAACTGTTTACAATTGGAAAAATAATAGGTTCATCAAGACTAAACGGGCCAAGCTCCTGAGTTGGGTTTGTTCTGTTGGTCATAGGTATGAGTTGTAACTTCTTATAGCCCGAAGGTGAAGACTCTACCGCCCGCTAATGCCACTGCCACTGCCATATCGCCTCGTCAATATAGCAACATGAAACAACGGTAAACATACTTAGGGGTGAATTTCTTGTTTGCACAATCCATTTGGCAATAAAGTAGTCAAATACGCCGTCTCTAAGGTAAGTCTAAGTAGTCGACGACAGCACAGCACAGACCAGAACCAGAAACCCAACAAACGACGACCTTTTTGCCGATTAGAAGGGGATCCTTATATTCCTTTGGATAAAATATATAACTTTTTTTTCTATTTTTATTTTCTAATGGATTTCAGGATTGCTAGAGTGACATTATCTCAAAGAATAAACAATTTTAATGGATGGATCGGATATAAAAAAAATACACAAAATAAAAGAAGTCGAAGAAAACAATATTCTCGCAGGCAAAATGTGTGTTTGCTTGTGCTGGAAAGAGCATATAAAAATTATAATCCTTTAATTTAAATTTTGCAAAGCGGAAAAGCAAAGAAAAATGAAGACCGGCAAGGGCGCGAATGCGGGCACGAAGGACTCTTATTACCAAGACGGGCACGGGGGTAATAAAATAATGGAATTAAGTTTTATCGTTTATGAAGTTGTAATTCATTTATGTGTACTTTAAACTTTTTCCCTTCTCGTTTTCGTCGTCAAATCTCCTCGCTGCTGCATTCTCAATGAATGAAGTGGAAATTTTCTTTTCAATTTTTCTCCGGGGGAGATGTGATGTGTATTTGTACCTATGGCAATTGTAAGATACGGGTTTCTATTTTCGCACTTAAAAATTACATAACGTAAAATTATTTATTTTTGTTTTTCCTTCGCATTAATAAAGTTTATTTTTCTGATTAAATTGAAATGCGAGCGATTTAACTTTTAAGAATGCAAGGCGTGTTTATTTTTACTGGCCATTTACCGTTTTTATGGAAATAGCCAAATGTTAGCGAATTTGTTTCTCCATTTCGACTTTAATGACGCAGTTACTGACAGTGCTTAATTCTTTCAATTTTGAATTAACTTAATATTATGTTCCCACCAAAACGAAATACGAGATTTCGAATGAAAACTTTTGATATTTCAAATTCATGGAGATTTAACAAAATCTCAATGAAAACTTGCTACACATTTTTGAAATCTCAAGATTTTTCAGTAGAAATCTCAGATTTCGGTTTAGTGGAAACATAGTCAACTTTTATTTAACATGGTTCGACAACTTTTAACTGAGTATTTATTCGAGAATCTATTGCTAGAAGTATACAGATGAGATGCAGAATGGAACTAGGAGTATTACTCTTGCACCCATGTTAGATTATTGCGCTTGATATTTCTAAGGCATTTGATAGAGATCGATGAAACACTTATTCCTTGGATTAAAAATTACATTCTAAATCGTTCAATAAACGTTGTATTGGACGGTTTCAAGTCTAATTCAAAAAATAAATACTATTGTGCCCCAGGGCTCCGTTTTGTCTCCGATTCTCTTTTGTCAGAAACTTCTTATCCATTTGATTGTTTTCAAATTCAGGTCCATCTCCTTCGAAAGTGGAATTACAACAATATCGTATGATAAGCTTATTAAGCTCTGATCTTTACAGTATTGTTAACTGAGGTATAAAAAATCGTGTGGAGTTTATTTCTTCAAAAAGTCAAAGCCGTCTATTGTCATTGAATCAGAAAGTACCCTTTATGAATGGGGCCTATGACATTGTCCTTAAATGGCACTTGCATATCAACAACGATCTTCGTTAGAACGGCCACATTCTCGAGACCACCAAAAACGCTGCTAAATGCTTATACCTTCTTTTTTGGCGCACGACATTTTTAACCCCCTCCGATCTGGATAAAATTTATAAGCCGTTTATACGTCAACAAAATAATACAACTCACATATTTGTGCAGATGCAGGCCAAGTTAGGTAGTTAGCAATGGTGGCTACGAACAGTCTTGCTCAGTGACTCAAAATAGTGCCGGAGTGCGTCGTTTTGATAACATAAGCAAGTTTGAACTATGGATTTAATGGGGTATAATGAGAAGTCTATGAGTCCCCCTCTATCTAAAGGCTGCTAGCTTGCTGTCTTAAGATCTAGGAGTACCAATTACAGAGATTGTCGAAGTTCGTTTAAGTGCAACTTCATCGTGTTAAGATAAGAGATCAAGTCTTTGATATTTAGTTTAGATAGTTCGTTAAGGTAGTCGTAAGGAATTAGTTTCAGAATAATTGGGGTCTCATTCAGAGCCCAGTGTCATGTTACATCTACACTGGATATTAATTGCCTGCTCATTCCAGTGTTGCTGGACTAATTTAGAAGATGAAAAACCGAATCAATGGCTTTAATAGCTGTCTGCTGTCAGTAAAAAATGGCAGTATTCTAGTTTCGATTTGGATCTAGTTTAAGTATTTTGGATTCTTCCCTATTGCCACTATGTCTGTATGACACTGGAAAATTTAGATAGCTGAATAGATCCAGGGAACTTTAAAAACTCAGAGAAAATTCCAGGTGCATCCTGGATAGTATACAGTTCAGAGTGTTAAAACGGAAAGTCAAAAGAACTATTACGGAATCATTTTCGTCTTTTGATCGCCGTCAGAATGTTTCATGTCTTTCCTTCTTTTGTCGCTTCTTTTACAAGCAATGCTCACTGGAAGTAGCCAGTGGCGTTTCTCTCATCAATCGGTTCATTCGTGATACCCGTTTCAATGGGAATGCTTATCAGTTCTCCCTCGAGTCTTATTTGGACGTACCGTCAAATACTGAGATTCGTTTTTAAGTCGCACAGCACGATTTTCCCATGTCATTTCTATTGGGAAGCATTTAAGACCAACGTTCATCGACAATCCATTTCTCTTTTTCTCTGGATTTCTTATTTCCCCATCACTCGAGCTATGTTTATGTTTAACATTATAAGAGATCCAATTAAATCTTGAGCATGTCTGGCATTTCTTAAGTCGCATTGAAATGGTATTGAGCCATTTTTCTTCTGTGGATAAGTGTGTAAGCACAGCCTCCACGACACGAAAACAGAAAACTAATAGATTTGGCTGCAGCTTGGTATAATATGATATTTAGCACAAAGTTTCCAAGGCTCTCCAGACGGTTGAACTACAAACCAAATTGTACATGCGCTAATCGATCAACATCCCAAAATGTCAGCTGGCTTTAAAATCGTATTTGCAAATAGTAAACTACTCAAAATAGAATATTTTCTTAAGCTGTACTTCCAGCAGTTTGAAAATGGGTATTTTTTTTCTAGAAAACTAATCTAATAGAGAAAGAACACAGCCCACTCTCAATCAATAAAAACCAGTCAACCAAGCACGGGTGGATGGAAGCATGTCCAAAAACTGGAATATGAGCTACATATGCCCAATCTACAAAAACGCAAAAACCTTTTTCTGCAAAAATTATCTAGAAATATCTTAAAATCATATAAAAGATCTTATCCGACGACCTCAGTTAGTGTTTTCAACTATTCTGCAACAATATAGTCGGCAACTACATGTGTAAATTCAAGCCGGACAGATCGACAGTAGACCAAATCTTCAAATTCTGACAAATTCTGACCAACGATTTTCAATTCAAAACTATGCATATTTTCATCGACTTCAAAGACAAATATGATACGAGTAGCATTCATGATCAGGAGCTCTAAGTTCCGATGGCTAAGCTCGTGATCTCGCCTATTTGTGTATGGAATCGATATCCGCATCGGTCGTTCCCAATGGACTAATAATAGAGCCTTTGATGAATGGACAACAATAGTCTAGTCCAGAGAGTGTCTTCGAATCACAGCCGCCCAAATTCGAGGCAAAAAATATGATCGAAATTCTTTTCGGATAAGATTTATATCGAAATTTCTTTCATGTTCAAAATCCGCCCAGTACTCCAACAATTTACCGATTTATCAACGTGCTGGAAGACCTCATGCATTACCAGACGATGTGAAAAGTAAAGTAAAGTAATAAAAAGTGAAGGCTCTGGGGCCCGAATTTCTAAGAAAAGTAATGGAAAATTCTCTGATAAGACCATATTAGATCGAAGCAAGCAATGGGCACCATTTGATAGATATTATCTTAAAACATAATGTGAACATATTTGCGAACCATAATCTAAATTTTAATAAATGCCTAAGTTAGAAATATTATTAGAAAAAAAATGTTGTCCATCTAATAAATTTTAACGTTACTTATGCGCCACCCTGTATGACAGTATGGTAATGTGACGGTATGACAGTGTATGCCAAATATAGGTTTCTTTTTAAAAATGAAATAAAATGCTTAAGTGCTTGAATCGCTTTCGGATTGTTGGCAAAACGTCGGTCCTTCACGGCTTACAACAAAAATTAAATTAATTTTTAAATTCTTTTAGTAGTAAGAGACAAAAACAGAATGCTATCCAACTATGAATTTACACAAGAACAAAAATTATAAGTCGTTGTAGTGGTGTCTTAAAAAAAAGCTTTTATATACAAACTTTTTAAAAGCTTTTTAAGACAAAATTTTGGTACACCAATTTAAAGTTTTTATTATTGTTCGAATAAAAATTATATTTACGAAAAGAAATATTGACCTGTTTCGGAGATATCGAATTTTCAAAAAAAGAAAAAATAGATTTTTTTTTTTAAGAATTCAAAAAATATTTATTTTAAAGTTTTGAAATGCAATGTGTTTTAGACTTTTTAGAAGCTTCTCTATAAAAATTTTCATTAAGATCCGTTATGTGGATAATGAGAAATTTAAAATTCGAAAAAATGGTTCTATGGTAGGTACAAGCTGTAATATCTTAATTTCAATATTTTTTTTTTAAATTAAAGATCGTAAAAATTAATTGAAAGAAAAAAAATTTTATCGAAATTCTCGGAACCGTTTTCGAGAAAAATACGATTTTTGAATACCATTTTTTTTAATTTTTTAGCATTTGTATGGTAGGTAGATACCTTTATTTTTAGGTAAAATAATTTTTTTTTCTCACATATTGTATATTACATTGAGAAACTTTTATTTATCAAATTTAAAAAAAATCCAGCAAGGGGTTTTCGAAATATTGAGTTTTGAAAAAAAAATTTTGAAGTTTTTTTTTAAAAATCCAAAAAAAATTTTTTTGAAAATTGGAGTACACAATTCTAATAATGTTTTTGGGGAGCCTTAGCAAAAAAAAACAGATCAACATCGGCTGTACCGTTTTTGAGAAAATCAAAAACAAAAAAAATGGTTCCATGGGGGGTACCCTCAATAACCATTTTTCTGAAGATTTTTTTCAACAAATACCTAGCTTTAATTAAATAAAATTTTTTTGTGTTTTTATTTTTAAAATCTGTCGAACAGTTTTTGAGAAAAAAAATGTTTATAAAATTTCGAAAAAAATTCGTATGGCAGGTACCGTTATTTTTGGTCTTAAAAAATCAAATCAAAAAACATCCGGGGGAAAAAAATTAAAACCCATATCTACCAAGTTTGAAGAAAATCGGCCGAACCGTTTAGCTGCAATCGAACGGACAGACAGACATACAGACAGACAGACAGAATTGCGAGACCCACTTTTTACTTGCGACTTATAGGTACTATAAGGCAAGTTATGTATTCGTAAAAAAAATCGAACTCGAGATTTTGATCAAAGTTGACATTACGATGATAGCGAAGACGAAAAAAGTGGGTCTGGCAATTCTGTCTGTCTGTCTGTCTGTCTGTCTGTCTGTCTGTCTGTCTGTCTGTCTGTTCGATTACAGCTAAACGGCTCGGCCGATTTTCTTCAAACTTGGTAGATATGGGTTTTGATTTTTTACCCCCGGATGTTTTTTGATTTGATTTTGTATGACCAAAAATAACGGTACCTGCCATACGATTTTTTTCCGAAATTTTATAAATATTTTTTTTTCTCAAAAACTGTCCCTGCGATTTTCTTAAAAAAAATTCAAAAAATTTAATTTAGTTAAACCTAGGTAATGGTTGAAAAAAATTTTCAAAAAAATGAGTAGTTTTGGTACCCCCCTTGGGACCATTTTTTTTGTTTTTGATTTTATCAAAAACGGTACAACCGATTTTGATCATTTTTTTTATGCTAAAGGTTCCCAGCAGTTTAAATATTATTGTGTATTAAAATTTTCAAAAACAAATTTTTTGGATTTTTAAAAAAACTTTCAAAATTTTTTTTTGAAAACTCAATATTTCGAAAACCCCATGCTTGATTTTTTTAAAACTTGATATATAAAAGTTTAGAAAAATAATCTACAATATATGAGAAAAATAAATTGATTTTACCTAAAAATAACGGTACCTTCCATACAAATGTTAAAAAATGGTTTTCGAAAATCGTATTTTTCTCGAAAACGGTTCCGAGAATTTTGCTTAAATTTTTTTTCTTTCTATTATTTTTTAATATCTGTAATTCAATAAAAACAAATTTGAAAACAAGATATTACTGACTGTACCTACCATAGAACGATTTTTTAAAATTTTGAATTTCTCATTATTAGCACAACGGATTTTAATGAAATTTCGAAGAGGGAAGCTTCTAAAAAGTTTAAAAAATATTGCATTTCAAAACTTTAAGAAAAATATTTTTTTTTGAATTTTGAAAAAAAAAATCAATTTTTTGTTTTTTGAAAATTCAATGTCTCGAAAACGGCTCAATATTTTTTTTGTAAATTTAATTTTTATTCATACAATAATAAAAACTTCAAATTGGCGTACCAACATTTTTTCTTAAAATTGTTTTAAAATTTTCTTATATAAAACCTTATTTTTTAAGAAACCACTACAAGGACTTATAATTTTTAATCTTGCATAAATCTATATTTGCTTGAATCACATGGCATCCTATTCTTACCTTTAACTACTAAAGAAGTTTTTTTAGTCATTTAAAAATGAATTTTATGCTTATGAACAGTTTCTCTAATAACATTCAGTTTTGAAATTCTTAGTCTTTTACATAGGAGCAAGTTCGTGCGACCCAGTCGTGCATTTTATTTAGTCTTCGCTATCATCGTAATGTCAACTTTGATCAAAATCTCGAGTTAGATTTTTTTTCCGAATGCATAACTTGCCTTATAGTACCTATAAGTCGCAAGTAAAAAAGTTTAATAGGGTCAAATCACAACTCCGAGGAGGGTCAATTGACATCGCCAAGACGGCTGATAACACGATTTGGGAATTAGGTGTGCAAAAGATTGATTTAAACATGGGCTGTGTGGCATGGTGCGCCATACTGCATGAAATCCATGTCTTCAATTTCAGTAAAAAATAAGTCGGTTAACATGGCCAACCGTTGACCGAAACGTTGTTCCCAGCCTCATTTTCGAAGAAAAATGGTCCAACGATGCCACCACTCCACAAACTATCACTCTCTGTGAATCCATTCGCTTCTGGACAAAAACGTGTGTGTTTTCCAAGCCCAGGTGCGAAAATTTTGTTTGTTAACGTAGCCGCCGAAATGAAAATGGGACTCGTCAGAAAAGATTATTTTTCGCTCAAAATTGTTGTCAAATTCAAGCGGTCCTAAGGCCCAAACTGCGAAGCGGATGGTGGTGAACCTTCAATTGCTGAGTCAATCGAACCTTGTAAGCGACTAATTCAAGATCTTTGTGTAGAATTCTCCTCAGGTTAGTGCGTGAAATGTTGAGCTGTTGAGGTCGAGTTGATATTCGTGAATTGAGTGTTGTCCGCTAGCATACTCGTACTAGTCTCACAAACTTTTTCCACAACCTTGCGTACAGCAGGCACGGTGTTGCTTCATTTCGGCCAAAAATTCTTTTCAAAAAGCGCACTTTTGGTGCTACTCACTTTGGAAATATGTTTTCAATATTTCCCAACGTCGTTCAAGCGTAAAGCGAGTTATTTCGTTCCGCCGAGGTATGATACTGACTTTCTATCAAGATTTAGAGCGGTAAACAGCTGTCAGTGTCAAAATAATCTATGATTTAAAAAGAAACCGCTAGATGGCCAACAATTTACATAGTGTGACAGTGTGATACAAAATCTCCTTGTAAAAGTTCTGCTTTGCTAAGATCTCTTTGGAAGCTCTGTACACATTAAAAAATGTTCGGAATAATGGCATAATTAAATGGGAATATACGAGTATTGAAAACTGTCTTTAAAAAAACTGAATATATCCGAAGATTGTAAAACTGTTGGCACATCTGGAATCGCAGCTTTCGGAAAATATCAGGCCAAAATTTAAATCAAACAACAATGTTAAAATTATTTAAGGTTAAAACGAAGATTTGAAAATTTTAATCGAATGTAGAATTAGTCAAAATCATTGAATACCTGAAATTGCCATTCCCACACCTCTTTTTGAAGCTCTTTAGGCATCTCCTAAAATGCACCCAAATAAATTATATTCCATTCGAAGTTCATATCAACGAGATTAAGGATTAAGACATAAATTATTATGATCTCAACACCTTCAAACCTTCAATATTCATACATAGCTCTAGGTCCTTGTTGCATTTTAATCTCAAACATTGATATTTACTGGAAATTAATCGCCACGCCTTGTCAACGTCTGTGCTGCCCAGAACAGCATCACTGCACTTATACAATAAAGCCTAATACAGCGAGGAACATATTTCATCCGGTTAATCTGTATTACATGTTGAAAACATAAATTCTATCGCCTAATAACTCATATCAGGCCGCATGCAGAAAGGACACTATATGTTCTGATAGTCCTCCGCATTTATAGGCATGATAGGTGAAATTAAGCCAAATTGAATGCAATTAAACGCAAAGATATTCTGTTTGGACAAAAACACACACATAGTATATGTGTGTGTGTGGCAGGACATACGATTATAAAACATCCAAATGTTTAATTGCCTTTGGTTGAAATTAATTGGTGGCCGGGGATACGACTTACTTAACAACACGCCGATGGACAAAGCTACAAAGGTGGATGCCGATTCTATTGTACGAATATAACTGTCGCCACTAGAGACACCATGTAGCTCTCATCCTTTTCGTAAATAGGTCCTGATATTGTGGGGGAGTCATTTGGAAGACTCAAAGATGACAGCAGTCGCCAGAGCAATCATTTTGTAAGCGTTTCTCATCATGAATGGTTTGCTTTATCTTTTTATCTGCGGTAGTGTGGCGTAAAAATCCATAAAAAAAGGACATTCGCAGAAGGTTTTTCAATTAATTGCGATTTAGCCAACTGATGCTTATCCGAGTAGTCTGAATGTGGGGGCAACCGAAACCAAAGGATTCATCAGCATTATGTGCAGTTATAAAAAAGAAAACAGAGGAAGCATAATTGTATGAAGCAGCGAAGCGTTAACATATGTCGCCGCTAAAAAATGTATGCAAAAGACCAAAATACGATCAGAAAGTTACCTTTCATCTTTTCAATTCGTTTTTAAAATGTTTTTCTTTTTTTTTCTTTTTGTAATTTGTCCTGATGTCTCTGCATAGCTTTGGTCATTCGAATAATTGAGAACAATAAAAAGACTGACGGTGGCAATGATGCCAAAGGTGTTCTCTGCATGTTGTGCTTCTATACAGGGTGATTTAAAAAAGAAAAGGAAGCCAAACGCGGCAGGGAAGAAATAAAATCGTTTAAAAAATAGCAGATTTTGTTTATCTATTTAAGCAGGGAGTGGTTTTCTTTTTTGCGGACGGAAAGACACAAAATATCGTTAAAAAAAGGTTAATTTTATCAAATCTTTCAGATCATATCAGATGTACACAGCCATTACAAGGTTTATTCTGACGTACGCCTGTTTGGTTTGGTGGCTAGCTTTGGACAAGGGAACCAATCTTAAGACCATGACAAAAATTCAGAGATTGGCATGTATCGGCACAACAAGTGCCATGACGACCACGCCAACCGCAGCCCTAGAAACTTTTCTCTCACTTTTCCAACAAAGAAGATATAAATAGACAACTGGGTCCTAAACGCAATTCATATATCGGTCTTTACAGACAGTTTCAAAACGGAAGTTGGGGAAGGGTTAGGTATCTTCTCAGACAACGCGCCAATAAATAGAGCATTAGCTCTCAAACTTTTGCAGTATTTTCCAAACGGAAGTGCTTGCAGTTTGCGAGTCCGCAAAACATCTTTCCATCTGTGAAGTGACGAGCAAAAACATTGATATCTTCATGGATAGATGGGCAGCAATCAGAGTCATTTATTAAATTGTCACGAAATCAAAACTGTAGTTAATTAAGATTACTCGCCTTCGATGGTTCCCGAAATACCGTGACATTTATGGAAGTCTGACTTATACAGAGGGTGTCAATAAGTAGAGGTTTCATCCCACTTCCTTTGTAAATGCCCCAGCCTAGCCAGAGCTAGAAAAGGCATTCTAAACTTCATTCAGAAATCAGGATGGCTCACTAAGCACCCCATACCTAAGACTTCCACTAAATCCCTTATCTTACCCTTCCCATTCCCACATTAACCACACCTTGGGGAACACAATAGATCCATTGCAAGCCATATCATGAAAGAGATTTTTATTTGGAGCTCCTAATGATGCCCGGAGAGACTATTAAGGCTAGCCGCGCACTATCAATTTTTAGTTGCGGAACTGTTTGGTTACTTATAGAAAATAGATGAACTATTTGGTTGAATATCTGCGCAGCTGCAGATAATTATATGTTCAATAAAATAGCAAACTCATTTTAGGCAATCGTTTAGTTTGTGTCGAAACACAAGCTTTTTAGTTGCTCGAACCAAGCAGTTTCGCAACTAAAAATTGCAAGTGCGCGCCTAGCCTAATATCTATATAAATTACATCACTAGGTTCCTCGAAGAAAAACTCTCCAGCCTACGTCTTATTTGAATCAAGTCCAAGCCTCTTTGCTTATTTGCCTATAAGACAGTGTCTAGTTATGCGACCAATGACGAAACTGAAATACAAGCTGCTTAAGGATATCAAATACTTGAAACGCTTTAGATCAATAACAATTGGCCAGATCTGCTTTGTCATCAGACAGGTATTCCATCCAAGGTTTTTCCTCTCAATAGTATCTTGCTTCAGTATAATTTTACATGCAGCAATTGATACCTATACCTATATTATCCTTATCAAGTAATATAGGTAATGTTGTTTCACTTTGAGCGAGTTCGTTAGCTGTAGCTATCTGGTAAAAAGACTGATCGATTTTTGCAAGCATTGGTCCAAAAGTCTAAGTCTAATTTTCTTAGCCTAGATGCTTCTGATGTTTCTTCTATTCTACCACAGAAGCTCCTCCAGGAAGATCTTTTTGATTTCCCAACTCTTTCTTGTATGGTTTGAGGTATTCCTTATAGGAGTCCCAAACCGAGACTATTCTAGAGCGTTTAGCTGAATTAAAGCGTTTTCGGCAATCTTTTTTAAGGGGTTCAATCCCCGAGATCCATCCTCTTCCCCCTTATCTGATTGAGTGGGCAGGAATATTCCAAAGATTTAGTAAGGGCTAAGGTTAGAGGATTGATTTTACAATCAAGTTCATTTAAGTTCGAAGAAGGATATAAAAGTTCTGATTTGAGCAACTTTCAGATGCTATGCAGCTATGCTATATCAGTCAGTTTTCCGGTAAATACGAAATTCTAAGCAGCTAGGAGTCTCATCACTATAAAATTGAATTGAATGTTTCTATGATCTGAGAATGAGTGTTCATTCGATACTTTCCAAATCGATATCATGTGAAGAATAGTTTCAGAGAGACAAGAGTTATATCTAATATTTATCGGTTTCTGGTCACAAATTTGGTTTCATTACCAACGTTACCTACTTAGAGTAGGTAACATTAATTCAATATCAGTTTTTGCTTTTAAAATAGTTTTGACGATTACCTTGTAAAAGCATTTTAAGTGATTCACCCTGTAAATTTAGATAATGTGAGTAATGTTATTATAATTTTTACATCAGATTAGTCATCTTTTGTGGATTATGAAATGTATGCACTGTGAAGCATGAATTTTATTGCATGATGATGAATGAATGACATTTGCAATAGCGTTTGATCTTTTGTAAGGTTTTGTCTTGTAGTAACTCATAGAAGCTTTGTCGTTGATTTGTACATATTATTTGTGACATATGTATATATGTATGTACTATAGAGGAATACTAGGATTCATGAAAAAAAAATCGACCTCAAGATACTAAGTAAACTTTACAATACGAAAATATTAAACATGAATTTCAACCTAGACATAGCCTGTTATGAAGTAAATGCCCTACTCATCGAATTATCAGCTTCATCCCAATAAAGGTTCTATCGTTGATAAATTTCATTTCACAGACTGGTGTTTTTTCTAAACATACACAAATATTTTTTTCTAATTCATGAAACTAGTTGGTTCATATGATTTGAGGTGGTCATGTTGAAGTTGATTATGTCCACTATATTTCACTCACACATTGTGGTCATTCAAATCTAGCAAATATTTAAATTTACAAAACTCCATCATCAGTGTGGTTGTAATTGGAAATAGATGTTTGTTACACGTATAGATTTTTGCAATCCAAAGAGCAAATAACGAAATTAATATTCCAAATAGAATTCTAAACTCCTTGTGAAATCTCTATGATATCGAACTAAGCAAATAAATCGTTTAATAAAGTTTTATTTGCACATCAAGAACTTTGAACACAGAACCATATAATCATCAAACGTTTTCAATTCGTATGGTTATTGACATGGTAGTTGAATCACCATCGATTTGTGGTTTTGTGACTTTGTGCACGAGAATGCATTTATTGCAAAATTCATATGAATATTTGCATTCCAACAAAATTTCACCTCATTCATGTAGCAATTGAATGCGATTGTACAAACTGGGATGCGGTCATTTTGAAAAAAAAATCCTTTTACTATGTATATATATTTACAAAAGATAAAAAAAATTCACAAAAGTATTGGATACAACTATGTATGTAATGCCCGGTTATCCCTGGTTAAGTTCATAACAAAAAGCCAACATTTCTTTCTAAACAAAATTCTTGCAAAACAGTAACAATTCTAACTTTAATAAAATTCCGTTTGAAATTTTAATGTACATAAATCATAGAGTCAAAAATTCTTGAACTTTTCAAAAATAAATGAATTACACTTAAATAAAAAGAATCTTCCAGCTGCTTTTCTTTTATTAGATTTATTTTTCAAAGGAAAGCATTAAATGTTTGATTCAGTTAAGTTTTTCAAAAAGTTTCTCACAAGTTTAAATTCACTGATTCCAGTTTAAAAACTCAACAGTTGAATAAGTACTAACTCGATGATGTTCAGTGCTTTTTAATAAGATAATAATTCGATAAGATCAGACCAAAAAAATTTAGTACTTAGTATTTAGTATTTAGTTATTTATAACTTAGCTCTAAGTTATTTTTAAGCACAATCACAGCTAAGACTAAAGATATAAGTATAAACAAACTCTGGTCAATTTAGTTAAGTAATCAATTAAAGCTTCCCAAAATAAACAATTTACACCATTTATCTACTTTTTGAACTTTTTTTGCTTCGTGTTTTGTATGGTATTTGAAACAATTTTACCAATTTAACAACTGCGATAATCATTTAAAGGGTAGTAACCACACCTTGAGTTGGCGCATATAAAAAAACAAAAAGTCTCGTTCACATTAATAAAGAAAACATTCTCACCAATTTTCAAATTTTGCAATTTTTTTATTTTTCAGATCTTACATTTTGATAATAAATAAATAGGAAATATTAGTTCGCGCAAATGACAAATGGCTTGGTCAATTTTCTTTAAACTTTGTGGCTCGCATTTTTCTATTATTTCACCTATATACATATTTCTATTATTTCACATATCTACATATCTTTTTCCAAAAATATCGGTAGGTACATGCCGCAAGATTTTTGTTCGAAATAAATGAAATTATTGTTTGTTTCCAAAAACTGTTCCACAGAACTTTATTTAAAAAAATCAATGGCTCTGAGTAATAGATCTAAATCTAGCTTAAATTCGATTTTAACCAAAAATTCGTAGAAATAAAACGTAAATTTCAGTTTAATAAAAATAAATACTTAAAAGCTGCTTTCCTGTAACTAACTTAAATTTAAAATTATAGAATCACAATAGAACTTTACGAATATGGTACAAAGCTGTTTGTGTATCAGTTCACAATAACGATATTAAGAAAATGAGTCACAATTATTGTGATAAATAAGACTCTTGATAAATTTGATCTGCTACTACGAAATTTTAAAAGCAACTTTTCTACATCTAACAAAAAGTGATTTTAAAACCGATTCTATGAATGACTATTACTAAGGGCCAATGAGTTAATTTAGTGAAAGTTAGTTTAAAGTTGAAAAATAATTTTAGAACACGTTCGATTAAGCTTCTAAAAATATTAATTATATACCAACACTTCAATAATAATTAGTTTTTTTAAGTCAAAAATTTAGTTTTCTTAAAAACGGATTAATGGTTTTTTATTTAAATTTAATTTTTAATTGCACAAATATAAACACTTAACATTTTTACAACAAAAAGTTTTCTTTTAAAAAAATTCAAAAGTATTGTATATATTTTTTTACGATAAAAAAACCGAATCTGCCGAACAACTTTTTTTTGAAATATTTGCACATGTTTTTTTTTTTCCAAAAACTTTTCCACGGATGAAAAAAAATGAAAAAAGTTCTTTAAGTAAGAGCTGTTGGTTGAAAAAACAATTTCGAAAAAATTCTTATTTCAATTTTTTCAAAATCGACACAGCTGATTTTGTTTTGTTTAAAAATTTTCAAAACAAATATTTTGATTTAAGAAAAAAGTTAATTTTTTTTAACTGAATATGTATTTTGAAAATCCACATGATCGATTTTCTCGAACATTATCTAGATTTAAAAAAAAATGTTCTTATATCTAAAAATGTTAAGACCCATCCTACAAATGTTAAAAAAAAAGGTTTTCGAAAAACATTTTTCCAACATTTTTGACGTTCTCCTCATCTGCAAAACGGATTTAGGCAAACTACTTATACAGAAGCTTCTAAAAAGTCTAAAAAATTTTGTCATATCTAATCTTTAAAATCATCACTTAGTTCACTATGTAAGATATTTTAAAAAGATGGAAACAAAAAATATAAAAACAACAAAAATTGTGTTTATAGTTTTATATTTTAAAGCCATTGGGGACAAAATTTCTAATGGCAGCCCAAAATCGCGAATGACAAAATCACGAATTTCAAAATCCCAAATCCCGAAATCCGAAATGGTTTAGCACTTTTTTTGGTATCCAAAACAAAACAATATGATTTCTCAAATTATTTGGTTCGTTCTTGTTGATTCTCATTAAGAAATGAAATTGGAATTCTCATTAGTGTAATAAATAAGCTAAGATACGAAACATACACGGTTTGTTTGAGTCAAATTTCATTTTAAGAATGTATTCGAGATTTTATTCGACTTTCGATTCGTGATAGAAATTATGTCCCAGTCCTAAGTGAAAGAAAAAACAAACGCATTATTTGCATTATTTGAACTATTATGGTGGGACACAACTTGGAAGCTGTCATAGTTTCTTTTATTTTTACTTGAGACTTATAGGTACTATAAAGCAAGTTATGCATTCCTAAAAAAAATCGAACTCGAGATTTTGATAATGAAGTTGACATTACGATGATAGCGAAGACTAAAAATGTGGGTCTCGCAATTCTGTCTGTCTGTTCGACTACAGCCTAAATGGCTCGGCCGATTTTCGTTAAACATTTTTTTTTTTTTAAAACCAAAAATAACGGTACCTGCCATAAGATTTTTTTTTCGAAATTTTATAAATATTTTTTCTCAAAAACTGTCCCCAGATTTAAAAAAAAATCAAAAAAATTTCATTGAGTTAAATCTAGCTAATGGTAGAAAAAAAATTTCCAAAAAATTGTTATTTGTGATACCCCCCTTGGAACCATTTTTTTGGTTTTTGATTTTCAAAAACAGTACGACGGATTTTGACCATTTTTTTTCTGCTAAAGGTCCCCAATATTTTGAATATTATTGTGAATTCAAATTTTCAAAAAATAAGTTTTTGGATTTTTAAAAAAATTAAAAAAAAAAATTTGAGAACTCAATATTTCAAAAACCCCATACTCGATTTTTTTAAAACTTGATAAATAAAAGTTTCTTAATATAATCTACAAGATATCAGAAAAAATGTATTTTACCTAAAAATAACAGTACCCAAAATACAAAAGTTAATGGTTTTCGAAAATCGTATATTTCTCGAAAACGGTTCCGACAATTTTGCTAATGTTTTTTTCTTTTGATTAATTCTTACGATCTATGATTCAATAAAAAAAATTTTAAATCAAGATATTACTGACTGTATTTACCATAGACCGATTTTTTAGAATTTTGAATTTCTCATTATCGGCAGGATGGATTTTAATGACATTTTTTATAGACAAGCTTCTAAAAAGTTGGAATTCAAAACTTAAAAAAAGATATTTTTTGAATTAAAAAAAAATTTCAAGTTTTTTTTTGAAAATTCGATATCTCAACGGATCAATATTTTTTTTTGTAAATTTAATTTTTATTCGTAAATTTATAAACACTTTAAATTGGCGTTCCAAATTTTTTTCTTAAAAATGTTTTAAAAATTTTGTATATAAAAGCTTATTTTTTTAAGAAACCACTACAACAAATTTTAATTTTGTTCTTGCATGAACTAATTTTTGTTTAAAACACATGGCATCCTGTGCTTAGCTCCAACTGCTAAATGAGTTGTTTTAGTTATTTAAAACTGAATTTTATCCTTAAGAACAGTTTTCTCTAGTAACATTTTACATAGGAGCAAGTTCTTGCGATCCAGTCGTGCATTTTATTTATCATGTATAACTTCATTGTCAAAAATATTTTAAGTATTTTAACTTTAAAAGTGACAAATGCAACTGGTGTTTAATTTGCCAAATAAATAAATAATCCCATTTAAGAGGTCAGAATATGGTTATTTCAATTTCAATTTCAATTTCAATTTATTTTGCATTCATTTTCACTTAAATCTAATTAACAAATATATAATAGTTATAAATTAAATGATGAAAAAAGAAAACAATAAAATCAATCTATAACTACAAAGTTAGTGTTGATTGATCTAACATATAATTTTTACTGAGAATAACTGACATGGGGTACTATCAGCTTTTCATAAGTTTTTAAAATTTTTATTCAGTAATGAAAAATAATTTATAATACATAATTTATTGAGGTCAACTTGTTATTAGTTATCGGTTTTTTGAATTTTCATTCATTAGAGAAGTTAAAACCTCTTTGGTGAATTGTTAGTATGACAATTACAAGTTGTCTATGACCAACAATTTATTAAAAGTAGTTGATCTATTATGTCTTTTTCTTAACGTTTTAGATGCATGACATTTTTTCTTTAATGTTAAGATCTGGTCATAAGATCCAGTAGCCGAGTTTAAAAACTAAAAAAAAGTTAATAATCAGTTATATTTGTATTTCTTCACAACTTTAACGTAAGTTTTTTTTAAGTATCAATTAGTTTTTCGACAATTTCTCAAACTTGATGATTCTTAGTCTTAAAGTAAAAATCGTTTATTTAAGTTTTGAATATTAGAAAAAAACTTAATTCCTTAAATTAAAACAGACTTGCATTATTTATCGCAACCCTCTCCATTTTGTTTTTCACTTAACTTCGTAATTTTAATTCAATTACCGTTCATTGACTCCCTGCTTCATAATATGTTTAATGAATAAAGACGCAGCATATCCCATTTCCCATTCCATTGACTCAATCAATCAGTTAAAAGTGTAAGTCACAGCGGATTGAATGCATTTCTTCAACCTGAATGCATTTTATAGGATTAAGAACAAACAAATTGCCAACTGCCTACTCATCGAAATATCATGCAGTTTAATGCATTCTAATTACTATGCAGCAACACACTCGTCGTCCTGTTCCTGTTCCTTTTCCTGCTTCGTATTCGTATTTTGCGCGCACAAATCTGGCAATTCTCGTCACTGCCGAAGGATATGTTCGTCGCGTAATCGCTTTAAATGAAAATGCAATTACAATGCACATACGTGTAGGTTTATATGGAAAAGAGCCTCTGCAAAATAAGTTCTTAATCCTGTTGCTCCAAGCTAAGTCACTAACTCTCTAACTTCTGATGAAGAGAAGAAGAAGAAAATGGTGCAGGATGTGGTCTTAACATTGATTTCGTGTATATAGCTACAGATGGTGCATTATGCAACATCATTCAGGATGCAGTGCGGGTCTTAACCATGAATCCAGCCACCCAGAGTATAGAAAAAGGATGACTGCTGGATATACCGTCCCGGGCACCTTCAATATTTTGTTGGTTAAGGTTCGCCCAGCATGGCAGCCAGCAGCATTGTTGGGCGTTATTGAATCATTGGCTTTTAACGCTTAAATAAGCTTAATTAAATTTCAACCCGGTCTTCTCGGGGGTTCACCGTCTCCACCACAATTCACCGTCTGTTGCTTCAAAAAGTCACATTTCGATTCGCTTCGTCTAAATGCACTTCCATTGTCTGGAACGAACGAATTCAGGAGGAAAATTCCATTATTGTTCAGGACATCGCATATCCAGCGTGTGTGTGTTGGCAAGGACTAAACGAAGGAACAACAGAAGATCTTTTCATATGCAATTCGGCAAAAACGGTTTCTGTTTTATATATTGTGTACACATGCAGCTTAAGACCGAAAAGACCGGGGTTCCCATTGTACTTTTGTCTTAGCCCGTAAAATGAACAAAAGGATTATTATGGGAATGCACTCAGTGTGTAGGGAAATGTTGGTTTGGTTACATGTTGTGCACCTTACGAACCGAATCTGGGGGGAAATCAAGACAAAATATACAATACAGGTTTATTGGTGGTGCAAAACGATAATGACGCAGTCAAGTTGGAGGTTTTAGAAAAGATGCTGACTTCGGACAGATGGATAGGATATATGTCAGGTGCGCAGGGGAGGGCAATTGAGATGAGATGAAAAAATGAATTGCACCTGAAACAGTTTGCAGAGATACAGAGTTTGGCAATCATGGATACAAACAATAGCTTCGGAAGAAACTGCTTGGCAATGATATGGGGAACAATAGCTTTTTGGAAGAAGCTGCCATAGAGGTACAATAAGACTTGAATGGGTTAGTCATTGGAGGACACGTGTAATTACATTTAAATATAACGTTTGCAGCTTTTGAGCTTGCGATTGCATTCTTACGCTGAAAATTGGGAACATTATCATAAAAGAAACGTTAAGTAGCTGTACTACTTGAAGTACTCGTTTGTTTTCAGCAATTTGATACGTCTGTGGGAATGAGTGCTCAAATTTCAAGAAAGTTAAAGTTATTGCAATTTTTGAAGATTCTATATAAAATTCCTACGAAGTTCAAAAAGCATGCACACTGGTTTAAGGCAATTTTACACTTCATCAACTATTATACATTTTTCTGGTTACTTAAGCAACACTTCAACCTTGTGTGGAACATAAATCAGCAATATTCTGCCCAGATTCACCACGAAAGCGACATTAGCTACTATGTTCTGAAACATACCTTGTGCAGTTAACTTCGATGCCAATTTTGGTCACCGATTAAAGGAAGCCTGTAACCTGCGCGAGATGCTGGCAGAACATTTCCATGTTCGACATGTAGCCTATCTTCAGTGGCAGTGATGGAGGTTTGGGTTTGATTCCCTTTTCCAGTCACAGCCACCTGAAAACTGCTTCTAGTCAAGAAGTTTCAATTGGTCCATTGTTATGCGCGCTGTGTGGCATGTTACATCGTCTTGTTGAAACCACATTACATGCAATTCAAGCTCTTCCGTTTTGCGCAAAACAAAGTTTGTTATCATCGCACGGTAGCGCTCACCATTCACAGAAACATTCTGCCAGCCCAGAATCCGCACCAAACAGTGACTTTTTCTGGATGCATTGGTAGCTCTTGCAATGCTTCTGGCTGGAGTAACAAAGGCCCAATTGCTGCGAACGGGGCGCCTAATCGATAATTCACGGTCATCCCAAACACTAGCCGATACAGCTGCGATATTTTCCTCCGTTCGCACTCTACGTAAGCGTGTTGGTGGTTTAATGTCCAAAAATGTAAATTTGGTGCGAAATTCAGTCACAATAGCCCAAACAGCCGCCTCAGTAGGTCAATTAAACTGACCCTAAAATGGAAGAAGCGCGCAATGACCTTTCTTAACAGAGCACGCATTTTGATATAATAATAAAATTCAATAATTTGCAAGCGTTGTTAATTTGTAAGACGATTCCTGGTTAAATTATAGACCAAACTGAAGATGTTTGACAGTGCACAAAACACGAAACGTGAGTGAGCTGTCAAAACCAGAGTTGCCGAAAAGAAAATAGCAAAAAAATCACCCATTAGTTCTCCAAAAGATCTTTTGATTTTTTTTTGAAGCACCAGAATGGTTTTTACGTTGGATTCGAAGAGACTTTACCTGATGAGTAATGATATTTTACTGAAACCGGGCATTTTTTTATTTCAAAGTTAATATGTTGAACAGACCACCATCAATTGCTACACAACTTTGAATCTGCCAGCAGTCCTATTTGCAAGAAGACAGATATAATAGGCACTGACACGGCTAAGATAAATCAAACAGTCTCAGTTGGACACCATGTCTTTTCTTTGAGCACATAGTTGCAAATATCAAATTATTAATTCCAAAACGGGATTGATGACAGAACAAAAAGTGTGTAACAATCTGACGCACCTTGAATCTCGAAGGAATCCGAAAATTGACCATTATGTAAAACGAAATACGAAATACCATGCTTTTAATAGGCGATTAGCTCGGTTGAACACCTTTTTAAAAATGTATAACAGATGGTTCAAATATTATTCGCAAGGTGTTAGTGTGTCATATCATGATCGAACTTTTCAAAAACCCGTTCTGTAGACTTAATCCTGGATATTGGATTTTGCACATTTGGATGCAGAAAATTATTGTGCACTAATCAAAAGTGATCCTTCCGTGTCAGAGATGATCTTTGTAACAAAAAGTTTGCATTCATATCGAGTACTGGTTACTTAGTAATTAGGAAGAAGAATATGAAAACAATAGAGTTTTTGATTTAATTTTTTAAATTTTAACTTGAATTCCATTATTATTTCATTATTTCTCTTTGCTACATATTCCGGATTCTTCTCGGGGTTTTCTATTCCACAAGGTGGCACAAGATTGATCATCCAATTTTCTTTGAGATTTACTTTTTTACAAATAAAAAATATTGATTTTGAGTGATGGAAATCTTTATTCGGACCTTTAAATATTTTTCTGTTACGTTGAAAATATGATATCCGTCAAATGGCTCCCGCCAGTGTTGATACACGTATGTGTCCGTTTTATCGCATTTTTTCAATATTCTCCATAAGGGCCGTGATTGTCTGATTATTGTTGGCATAGTAGCCCAAAAAGAACGAAGTCTGTAATGGTTAAATCGGGCGATCTTACTGGCCATGCCAGATCGTAAAAACGGGAGATTACGTGACCAGAAAACGCTTCCTTCACAATATCCATTGTGGTACGTGCTGTGTTAGCGGTTGCACCGTCTTGTTGAAATCACATGTTCACCCCAAGCCCTGCTCATCCAGTTCCGGTAGAAAGAAGTCGTTTATCATGACCCTGTAGCGTTCGCCAGTAAAACTGACCATATTGCCGATGGCGTCCTTAAAAAATACGGCCCAATCACTCTTCCCGCGTAAACGCCGCACCACACAGTGACTTTGAGCGGATGTAATGGCTGTTCGTGCATCACACGCCGAGTTTCAGTGCCCCAAGAAACGAAGATTTTGCTTATTGGCGTAACCGCTTAAGTGGAAATTCACCTCGTCGCTCATGATGATTTTCGACACAAAATAGTCCTCTTGGTTATTGAGATTGAGGATGGTTAGACAGATATTCATACGCGAATATGACGGTCAGCATGAATTAACTGATGCACTGCTTGCACTTTGTACGGGAACATGTGTAAGTCTTTCACTAAAATTCGCTGTAGGGTCCATCTATTGATGTCCAATAGCGTGGCACGTCGTCTGGTTTATACTTCTTCGTTCCCAGCGACATCGGCAGCCACAACCTCGATATTTTCGACCGAACGACCAGTCTAGTTGCAGACACGCCCTTTATGGTCTTCTGTGGTTCGAGTCAAGTAACTAAGTTGGCGCGATTCCATTAAGAGATTGACGTCGAAATTCACGATGAGTTAACACCATCGACCGAATATTTTTCAAAAAAATTCTACGCTCTTGCGGAGTATAGAGCTCCATTACTTGTATATGTTTGTAAACTGCAGCCAGTGTTGCCGATTCAAAAAAAAATGTTCATGATTTTTTATCATGAGGTTTCTAAAAAATCATTAGATTGATTGGGCTCTTAGAATAATCTCTTTTACAATAATTCACAATTTTTTTGAAAAAATTAAAGTAAAAAATACATATGAGATTCCATTTGATTTTATTAAGCATTAAAAATAACATTTAATTATACGAGTATCTTATTTTTTGCTTACATAATAAAAGAAAAATTTCATGGCAGTTTGTACATATTTGACGTCGGTTTAAGATCGAGAGATCGAAAATAACTATTGACTTTTGTTAAATCCGAAAGATGTCTTTGAATAGAAAAAAACCCTACAAAATATAGATTCAACTAGCGTACACATACGGGTACCACTGTCGCAACCGATCGCTTTAAATAAACTATAAAGTTAAATTTTTGGTCAAAAAATAATTTTTATTATTTTTTTTGGCATTTGTATGACTTGAAAACCAAAATTTCTGCTCTAGTGGTTTTCCCACAAATTGGCTAGCCCACGAGACAAAATATTCCGCACAGTTCATCCCTGGCTTAGCTCATCCTAAGACTTGTTATGAAGTAAGCAAGAAAACTCATTACAAAATATATACCGGGAAACTAATTTATCGAAAGTAATGGGTTGTGTCTCGATTAATTCGTTCAAGTAAGCAAAAAACAAATTATTATTTTCCAAGCATTTCTTATTTTTAGCTAAGAAAAATACAGTTCGCATAGTCTTCAGACTATCTTTCTTTTGACACCTCATTTATTAAAATGTGTTTACTGTGAGAGTCGGAAAAGGGAGACGTACTTACGAAATAATATACATAATATGTATGTATATATGATAAATAAATTAAATCCCACAATTATTGCTAAGTAAATATTGAATAAGTGCTGATGACAATACTGTCCCGATAAAAGTGTACTTACTACGATTAAGTTTCATCAAAAATTACATTGTGGTTGTTAGCTGCAAATATGAATATACATAGTTTGTTATCGGACCCAGCACCCAACATAAATACCACAAAACGGATTTGACGTACAAGCATAGCCAAAACTTAACTCATCTTAAGAAAAAAGTTAGTATACGATAGAGAATAAATGAAATAAAAAAGTAGAATTCTGATAAATGTTAAGCGAATTATTCGCCAACCATGATGTTTTTTGCTATTATTGGCCATTTTTATAAAACTTCCTTTATTTAGGGGTCTACTAATCTCATCGAAAGTGTACAATAGTGTCATTTCAGTGAAACACTGTTGCAATTAATGTTTGCTCTAATTGTAATCTTCGTAGCCATAACAACCTAAGCCCCATGGTTTACAGCTTTGTCTCCATAGAAAAAATGATGTACTAGGGCTAAACTTTCAAACGATATATGTACATAAAATGCCCATTCTCCTTTATTATCAAAATTACACTAAAACACTTAAGAATTGATTTGGAAGAGCAAATATAAAACTCACCTTTTCCACTTGGCTGAATCCAATTTTTGCAAAAAGGAAGAGCTGCAGGTTGAATAGGTATTTTTAAATTATAATTAATAAAGAAGTTGCATGGGCTGATTATAATTGGCTAAGGCCTTGCACCCATTGGACAACTTAGTTGCCTGCAACTTAAAGTTAAAACAGTTGTTCCAAGCGAGTGACCAAGTTGCTTTTATTAAGAAAAAATTAAAAAATCATAAGATTTTCAGTGAATTGATGATTTCGAAAATCATGATAAATCATGAGATTCGGCAACACTGACTGCAGCTGTCTAGTCCACAAATGTCAAATAAGATTGACGTACGACGCCATTTGCAAAAATTATAACATCTTTCGATAGGGTGATTAATTTTTCGCTTATTAAATAAATATACATATATATCCTAACACTCTACTAAAAAAACGAACAAATAATTATGACAAGCAAAGAAATAATAAACATTAATCTACTATCTGTAGCTACAAAAATAACTACAAGTCAGATACTACTCCTATAGAAACAATACATTTTTAGGAATTAAACAACTTTTTTATACAAAAACTTATAATGCGTGAGTTTCGAATACTTAATGAGAACGCCAGTCGTACAAACGCACAAATTCGCAGGTCGATAACAAGAAACCCAATTTGTTGTACTTTTCTATCATCGTAGTGTTAAACATTCTTACCTTTTGAAACAAGTACAACAATATTCCATGCAATCTTCAACTTCTACTCTAATCCTGAATCAACTAATCTTCAGCATTATTGTGCTTTTCATTCTCTTATAATATGTTGACTCATCACTTTTCTGCTATTCGTTCGAAGGAATCTGATTTGCGTCGGTAATGTCGGCAATAATGATTAGTATTCTTCTATTCACGTGAATGCACTCATTGCATGCAATACCGATGCGGTAGTAAAATGTTGCGTATTTGTCATTTGTTGTGTATTTTCTGTCTGCTTGATTCGTCATAAAATGTGAATAGAAAACATAAATTTCGAATATTTGTTTGTAATCAACAGATACAATTATTTGTATGGGCAAAACAACAAATAGCAAGTCCATACATTTTTTTTTAATTTGCATAAATATTTTTCCAGAATAGCGTATTTGAGGAATCTCCTATCCCCCTTTCTGAAAATAAAAACAAAAATCCAATACTTTCCAAAGCTCGATCTAATTTAACTCAAAACTATAAATCAAAATAATTTATTGAAAAATTTTCTTATGAACGTTATGAACGCAAATGTCAAATTAGTTTGAGATAATGCAGTTCCCCCGATGGAAGAGAGAATGCAAAGGTAGTTCGGTAGGAAATCGAACGTGAATATCCGAAAAAAGCTACTTAAAATGCTTTCATGAAGAAATAAGTCTTTTATTCCCAAATAGCCTTATTTTCAAAGAAACGCATACACATCCTTAATCACTCTGAAAGAAATGCACACTAAGGATAAAACCTGCATGCTTGAAATTGCCACTCAAAAGCCATTACAAAACCTGAAATCGCTATTAGACGTATGCAAAATTTGAATTGATATTCAGGATAAATTTATGTAATTGAAAAATATCAGTCCATTAAAAGTCATGATATGTACACCATCAATTTTCCAAATCGTCGAGTTTCAAATTCACAATCCTTTTTTTTTTGTCTAAACCATTCACGTGAGTATTTGCTGGCATCAGGTTCCTAATTGCCAAGTTCTTGTCTAGCGGATGATGTATACGAGTATTCGAAAAACGAAATAATTACTAGATTTGCAGCAGAGTAATACGCTAATGCGGGCTGTATCCTGACGTGAGGAGGACGATCCTTTTGCTTCACTTTTAAATAAAACCCATGAACAATTATAATATATACAAACGACGACGACGCCCGCCCGTTCAATAAACAACATTTATTCAAGTTAATTTCAATCCAAGTGAATACACACTGACAATATTGTTTAGTTGTTAAAATAAATCAGGACACACTCCGCAATTCTTGGCTAATACCCCCCGGGTGTGAAAGTCAGCTATATGAATATCGCGTATAAGGGTTTTCTTCTACAAATTGCTTCTCAAAAAATTAAAAAAAAAATCCAGACTCAACTTCCCCGGGATTCAACTAGCACAGAAAATTCAATTCCAAAAATACGTGTAGCATGTTTTTGTATCTTTAAGGATGAGAATCAAGGATTCATTTATTTTGTATTATTTATTCACTCAGGTATTAGCAGCGCCTTATAGTACTGTAAATTCTTTACCACTCTCGTGGTGCGCACATACATACATAAAATATTGTACCTACAACAAAAGTCAAACAAAAGCCTAGCCAAAAAAGGACTTATCCAAGGATGCTTAAAAAATCACTGTAGAGTGTGTTGATTTAGTGGCAGAGCTCTTTATACAGGAGCGCAACAGCAGTGTTGATGGGATATGCTGATCTAAGTCCATGCAATACAGGACAAACAAAAGGACGCTTTTTGGAAATTGTAGAAACAAACTTTACTCGACTTTACACGTGTCCGATGTAAAAGGCCACGTGACCACCGTTATGTTTGCATACGATCAATCACATGTATCTTAGAATTATTTTATTTATTCTTGTTGTTTTTTCTTCTGCTTACTTTTTGCTCAAAAATTTGATTGTCATGTACTCGCTCTCATCTGGAGATGGATTGGTGGCACACGATGAACGGAAAAGTAGTGTAGCCGCCTAGTGGCATTTGGCATTGTCCAATGTCCGATTCAATGAACTCAACAGGACTAACAAACTTACATCATTTGTCCGAAGTGCGGGAGGTGGTGCGGTAAGCGTTCGGTAAACCATCCTGCTAATCGGTTAGAGCTATAAATAAGTTGAGTAGGTATTTCTTGTGCCAAGTCAAGTGAGGAAAATATTAACAACAATTGAAGAGTTGATTGAGAACTTCTGTAAGTATTGTTGAATGGAACTGAATCTAAATGTAATGTGAGTGCTTTTGTAGTTTGTGGGGAATAAAAGGATTTTTGGACTAACATAAATCCAGCCCCTGTAGAAAAGGATGTATACTTCGGAATCTTGCAGCCCCGAATCAAAATCTAGATTTCGGGCAAAAAAATCAAAAATCTTATCAAAATCAACGAGATTTCCCATGGTTAGGGGTTAGGTTTACGTGGCTGTCAGCAGGAGAGCCAACAAACTTAGATCATGAGTTGGTTCATATTATGATACCACGCTTATATCTTTATTTGCCAGATCACTAAGATCATAGTGGTAGAAATCTCCCAGCATAACATGTACAGAGAAGGTGAGAGATCGATTACTTCTCTTCTTCTGCAGAAAACGTTAGAATATATTCCAAGTTACGTTGCCGAACCTATGTTCCATCTGCTTAAAGATATTAAACCTTTGGAGCGAATTAAATCCAGCATTGGCGAAATCTGCTTTGTTGCCATAGCACGTGGTGTTATTGTTCCCCCTATGGTTTGTTCTCTGTATAGCATCCTATTTTAGCCTTATCTGGGAATAAAGGTATCATTGTTCAACTTTTGGTGAGTTTGTGAGCCCTAAAATTTCCTGAAATGTCCTTATGGATCAGTACCCAGCAGAGTTGAATGTTAAACTACTGCCAATCTCCTTCAGAGACCATCGGCAGTTAAGGGCTGTTATTGAGCTGGTAGATACAGAATCAAGAGATTTTATGGTTGATTGGCTGTTCAAGAAGATGCAGATATCTTTGATTGATTTAATTTTTTTTTTCAAGCCAAGACAGGGCCTGGAACACGCTACAGTGATTGGGAAAACCGTAAAGAGAGACTTAAATTTAGTCTGTCTAGTTTAAGTATACACTCCCGCCAACTCAGTCATTAGTTTTTGATCCATCGGTGTAAAAATGGATTCAATCAACTTCCAGGAATCCCATGTCTTCCCAGATTTCTCTAGAAGGGATTTTTACCTGAATATGCCAAATATATCCAAGGATGCTGGTTGGAACAGAATGTCCAATGCAATAGAGGGCTTCGTGCTCCGATCATGCACCAGACTAGGTGACCGTTGATGAAGACCTTGCTTAGAGAAAAGATAGTGTTTTGTCTAGAGCTGTCCTCCATACTGCCGCGCTAGCTGTACGTTGGAATCGGTCTGATTATCGAGGTATTTAGCGGGGTAATGTGAGGTTGGAGCCCCCATTTATTCCCGATGGCCTCTTTACATGAGAAGAGTGCCACTGTGGCCATTTTAACTCTTTCTTGAATAATGTAAGATTTTTAACTAAAGTTCTTATCAATTATTTTGCTTCGTCGGGGAATGATAGTGGTACATCTTTAATGGAAGGACGGTATATAAGTGGAATTTTATATTTCCTAGTGAAGAGGAAAAGATCTGTGGGCGTTAACACCCAGTCCACACTGATCGGCTTAGTTTGTTAGCTTGTTTAAAGCATATTTTAGTAGATCTTTTGGGGTAGTAGGATGCTTTTCTGATACGGCAATATCAATGTCATCTGCATAGACAATTACTTCGTTACTTGCATATTCTATTTAAATTCGAAAAAAGATTTTTTTTTGTTTTTGTTTCGTTTTCTTGTCCCATTTTAGTCGTTAAACTTAAGTTTTCTTTTTCATCAAAAGTGTATTTACAGAACTGATACAAGATCAAATGAAAGTTAATTCAAAAAACCAAAAACTATAACGAAGTTATAAACTTTCTTGTAACGTTTTCTTAGTAATTTTGCTAATCTGTTTTCAAGTGTTCTAACACACAATATCTCATTTGTAATAAAATTGGTTTTCATAATAACAAAGAAAAAATTCCGAACCAAAAAACTGAAAAAAGCAACAAAACTTTTGAATTTCAAAAATCGGTCTTAGTTAAACAATAATTTACAATTTATTAATTATTATTATTTCCACATCCATTTGATTTAACCTCATATCTGGAAAACATACTTTTTTTCTTAAATATTGTGATGCTTTTTTGTTTCCAGCTGAGGTAGATCAGCGGGGTTTAGGGTCAACCGAAGAAAGCAGTAAAACTCGGCCAATAGAGAGTTCAAAGCTCCAGTTCCAATTCGTATTTATTGAATATGTATAAATAGGTTAACAAATTTTTTCATATAATGTTACAATATTTACGATCTTATAATAAGCTAGCAAGTTATTTCATATACTCGTACTTTAACAAAATTCACGGCCTTACAATAAGATAACAGAGTATTTCATATACATTAACGGCGGTATCGAAGAGGGGGTTATAGTTAAATTATTATTATAAACTATTATTTATTAAAAAGGAACACAAAAAATGATTTACTGAACTTTCTCAGAAATCTTGTCACAAAATAAGCTTACGAGTATTTCTAGTTCTATAAAATTTAAGAAAAATGAAATATGGTATGATTTGAGAACCAAGCAGTATTTTTGTATAAAAATATAAAAATTATAAAATTTCGACAAAAAAGTCACTCGGTCATTAAGACGACTAAAAACGTATACACACATGCACACATGCTATTTTATAAGGACTTCGTGTAATTATCTATTGCATGCGCCATATGTTTTTCATTTGAAATCATTAAATAGAACTTAAAACGTTATATGCTAAATATTTTATTTTTTTTTTGGTAATTTTGTATTTATGTAATTTTTTTTAAATAACCATAATTCAAAATCTTAGTTCTTACAAACACACTTATATATTTTTTAGTAAAAAACTTACTGAGCAACATCAGAACTTTTACTTTTTTTATAAGAAAACTATATTTTGTAAAAATTTCGGCTACAAGTAAAACTTTGTTTTAAAACCAATGCTGCTCTTAAGAATTAAGTCAAGACCTTCTTTTAAATTTGACAGCCATTTTTCAGCCTCGAAATCTAGCAAAATAGTGGAGCTATGGTGGCTACGAAGAAGTTAGCAGAAGGCATAAATAAAAAGTCTTGTTGATGCGGACCCGTTTCTCCACCACTGTGGTAAGGACTTAAAACTTTTATTTTATTTATACTTAAAAAAAAAACAACCGAAAAGAACAGTTGAAAATTAACGAAGTTAAATTTAACATGTTGTTACAACTTACCCTTATTCAAGTTCAACAATATTTGGTGTATTTTTTTTTCTGAAAATATATAATACTAGCGTACCCGTGCGGGAACTCCCGCAAGCAAATTTTTTTTTTCAACTGAAGTTTTTCAAAATAAATCATGTGTCTAAAAGTTTCTGTAGATTCGCTCAGTGTCATCGTTGAACAGTCTATTGGAAATCTTGCGTAAATGGAAATCTTGTGTGAAGTACGGAATGTTGTTTTTGGGTGTTTATTTTACTTCTGTGTGTCATCGTTTAACAGCTCTATTTGAAAAAGACGACTTACCACTGAAATAATAAACACGTTTAGCTTAGCCAAGAACTGTCACAACTGATCTCCTGTTCAACATGAGAAGTTGAAAGCGTACAAATTATTTTTATTTAACGTATGCATGTACCTGGATTAAAACAAAACAGCAAACCAATAAATCCAATCAAGTCTTTTTCTTAAAGGTAATGGAGCCAAGCGAAGGATATTTTGAAAAAACTAACAAACAATGAGCAAATCACATTCGTATGTAACTATCCTATAACAATGTATGTAGTTAAACCTGTAGGCACATAAAGTTTAACTTACCTTAAAATAGTTTAAATTCAAAGACACACAAATATTTGTCAATTTTTTTTTGTTTTTAATTCGGAGAATTTTATTTTTGTTTAATTTTTTTTTTTTAAAACTTGAGTATTTTTATCGTGACTGCTTAGGTAAATTAATCAAACAATGCCCCTTCTCTGGGCCCGCACCACCAAAGTATGACATTTCAGTGCAATACAAAGATAGAAGTAGAGATAAATAATTTTGGGGTGTTTTGACCACCCAATGCCCCTCCCCTGATAATAAAAAAAAGTAGCCTATACGGTAATCCAGACTATAACTTTTTTGTGTGGTAAATTTTATCAAGATCCATTCAGTTGTTCAAGCGTTATTGAGTAACAAACATCCATACATCGTAACATTCGCATTTATAATATTAGTAGGATTTCCCTAACATTTTAAAAAAAATCAATTTGGTATGTCAATTTCTAGTACACATTTTTGAAATATTAAATTTTGGAAAAAAAATTGCTATGGTACATATATAAATCTTTCAACAAGTTTCAACGTACAAAATTTCATCTAAATCAGTTCGGACGTTAAAAAGAAAATCGAATCGTTTTATGGCAACCACTTTGAATATCAGTTTTTGAGTTGGTGGGCACAATACAAGCTAATTATTGATATTAGAAGAAGGAGTTTTAGGCAAGATGAATTGAGGTTAAATATTAAATATTAAAAATGCTATATTATTTCTGTCCAATCCACCATGGCCTAAGATAATACGAATTTGTCTGCGATACTTTGGAAGTTGTAGTATCGTCTCGATAGATCAATTCGAATTCTAGAAGAAAATCTTTTAAATTAAATTAAACAATAAATCCACAAATTGGTCAGAAAATCAAATTTATTCAAACAATAAATATCAATAGTTTTTTTTGAAAATATTTAACTTACCAAAAATGCGTCAAGAAATTTTGGAAGATCTTAAGGAAATAGATTTAGAAATTTTTTCACTAGTTAAAATCAAATCGGATCCATTTAGAGAAAAAATATTTATATCTATATGTACATGGATGATCATATAAATGTAATGACAAAAATTCGATATAGACCCAAGCTTTTGTATTGTAAAATTCATAGAATGTAAAATTTTGTAAATAATGAAAGGAAAACTGTTGTAATATTCAATACAAAATATAATTGCACGAATCTGCTTTAATTTTTAAAATACTTAGAATTCAAAAAAATATACTTTAAAAATTATGGATGAAAAACTTTCGCAAGCATTAAATTCATTTTTTTTTTAAAATGTCTTAAGGAACTCTTTTATTTTAGTTATTAAAATTTTAAAATATATTTAGTACAAAATGTAGGTACGCCAATTTCAAGTTTTATTCGAGTTCAAATTAAAATTTAATTTCAAAAATCGTAGATTCATTTTTAAAATATCTATGTTGGAAAAAAGAATCTAAAAAATATTTTTTTTTCAATAAGTTTATATAAGTAATGTTTTTACTTGCGACTTATAGGTACTATAAGGCAAGTTATGGATTCGTAACAAAAATTGAACTCGAGATTTTGATCAAAGTTGACATTACGGTGATAGCGAAGACCAAAAAAGTGGGTCTCGCAATTCTGTCTGTCTGTCTGTCTGCCTGTCTGCCTGTCTGTCTGTCTGTCGGTTCGACTACAGCCTAAACGACTCGGCCGATTTTCTTCAAACTTGGTAGATATGGGTTTTAATTTTTTTCCCCTGGACGTTTTTTTCTGTTTTTTTTAAGACCAAAAATAACGGCACCTGCCATACGATTTTTTCGAAATTTTATAAATATTTTTTTTTCTCAATAACTGTCCCACAGAAATTAAAAAAAAAATTTGAAAAACTTCATTTGGTTAAAACTAGCTAATGGTTCAAAAAATTTTACAAAAAATTGTTATTTTTAGTAGCCCCCTTGGGTCCATTTTTTTTTGTTTTTGATTTTCTCGAAAACAGTAAAGCCGATTTAAATCATTTTTTTTATGCCAAAGCTCCTCTAAAATTTTAATATTATTTCATATTCAAATTTTCAATTTTTTATTTTTTGGATTTAAAAAAAAATTCAAAAATTTTTTTTGGAAACTCAATATTTCGAAAACCTCATGCTCGATTTTTTCAAACTTGACAAACAAAAGTTACTCAACATAATCTACGGTACCTTCCATACAAATTTTAAAAAATGGTTTCCGAAAATCGTATTTTTCTCGAAAACGGTTCCGAGAATTTTACTGAAATTTTTTTTCTTTTGATCAATCTTTACGATCTATAATTTAATAAAAAAAAATTGAAATCTAGATATTACTTACTGTACCTACCATAGAACGATTTTTTCGAATTTTGAATTACTCATTATCGGCATAACGGATTTTAACGAAATTTTTTATAAAAAAGCTCCTAAAAAGTTTAAAAAACATTGCATTTAAAAACTTAAGAAAAAATATTTTTTTAATTTTTAGAAAAAAAAAAGTATTTTTTTTTTTAAATTCGATATCTCAAGAACGGCTTAGTATTTTTTTTGGAAATTAAACTTTTATTCGTACAATAATAAAAACTTAAGGTTGGCGTACCAAAATTTTTTCTTAAAAATGTGGAACCACCACTACAACGACTTATAATTTTTGTTCCTTCATAAATTCATATTTGCATAGCATTCTGTTTTTATCTCTTACTATCTACTAAAAGAATTTAAAAATTTCATTTTATCCTTATGAACAGTTTTCTTTAATAACATCCGTTTTCAAAATTCCTAGTCTATTACATAGGAGCATGTTCGTGCGACTCAGTCGTGCATTTTATTTCTATAACAGTTGATGAGTTTCTGCATGCAAAATTTACTGTGGGAACAGTTTAAAATGTCTTCATTTAATATTGTTCTTCCATATTACGAAAAGTCCTGATATATTGAAAATGTGTTTTATTGTAGATTTCAATAAAGTTAAAATAATATTGTTTTTCATTGAGTGGTAAACCGTAAAACTTGAGCAATACGGAAAAAATCCAAATTTCTAGAAGAGGTTTACGAGAATTAGATTTTTGAAAAATTTTCTTAACACTTTTATGGTAAGTACTAGTACTGTTACTGTTGGAATAAATGCATACATTTTAGATCCCTATAGAATTGAAAAACTATTAGTTGCTTCTTTAATTTCGAAAAAAAAAAATTATAGGAAAAACCCTATCTTAAAGAAAATCGGCCGAGCGGTTAGTTTTGTGCCGAACAGACAGACAAGCAGACATTTTCATAAAAACTGTTTTCACCCTAAGTTTGCTATTTTTCTTTCCAATTTACTTTTATAACTGCCTGATTATATTTATTTTTTCTCCTTCAATTACTTTTTTTTGGATTAACAGGATTTTCAGATTTAAAGAAATTTGAAATATAGAATATTTTATTTTTAAAACATGGTTTAAATAAATTTTTATCCGAAAACAAAAGACTATATCCTCGTCGTTCTATGAAAACTCCCTAAGTCCATTTTTAAAAAAAAATGTGATTCAATTCTTATTTTATTCATTTCGGATAAACCATTTGCAAAAAAATTTATTGCACAATGGCTACGCCAAATCCATTCTACAATTGAGGCCTGAGATCGTGCTATTCTGATAATTTTTGGATTTTTGTATATTAATTTTTAAGTTTAAATGCAAATATCTCAAAAAACAAAAATTGGACTTAGGGAGTTTTCATAGAACGACGACGATATTATGTTTTTATCAAAAATGTATTCGACTTTGAAAAATGTTGATATCCTTTAAAGTTTGTGGGTATGAAATTTCATCAAAATAAGGGCGGACCTCGTCGGAAAAATATCCTTCTTTTTGCTAGACAGAGTTTCGAACACAAGAAATTTTATAGCGGAATTAGAAGAAGATTTTAAAAGAAAAATATAGCCTTTCTTTCAGACTATAGACATTTTCCAAAAATGATCTAACAACTTTGAGATGGCTTTTGGCCAATGGCCAAAAAACCTTGATGTTGAATTTATAAATTTAATATTTGAATTTTACAAAAATTTCTTCAAAAATTTTCATCATTGCCAGTCAATGAGTTAACAGATATTTCTGTTTTCACCGATTAAATTTTGATCCCAAAATAGTTCATACTCATTTTATTCAAAAAGTTAATCCAACCAAGCCATGCGAAATAATAGAAAATCAACTGTTAATCACCAAAAGAAACAGTCCACATCATTTGTTAATTTTTGTCAAATTATATCAGATAAAATACAAAAATCCACCAAAATCAGCTTACATGGACCCCATGTTTCAAAAACAAAAGATTAAAAGCTTTAACCATGCCAAACACAGATCAGCCTTCGTACGGGGCTTATAGAAGATACATGCACCCTAATAACTCTGTCAAATTGCTTGAATAAATCATTTATTTTGTAATTTTAGATTAATTCCAAATGCAAATCAAAAACATTCATTCGATTCGAAACAACAACCAGACCAGCACTACGACAACAACGAGTCACCGCACCAACTAACTCAATATAGCGTGTGTTGGCTACTGACTGCCATAGGTTAGCCAGAACTGAAATCCTGACAAGGAATTAAAATGCGAAAAACATCCGCTATCCGCATCGAGAAAGCAAAACCGAAACAAAGCAAAAAACCGACTGAAATCCCCCATAAATCAATTAAGCAAACAGCTTAGCAGGTGCATTTACTGTGAATTTTTACTCAATTAATCCAAATTTAGCCGACCATAATTTCGGAGTTTCACATCAGCTGAACCAACTTCTCTGACAACAAGAACGGTCAGAACACTCGCAGGAGGGAAATCCGGAAAACCGAATACCATCAGCGGTTGGGGCTTGCTGGCATCAGTGGGGAAGCATTTGGCATAAAATGTTGCACAACTCTATATCATATTAGCCTGACAGGAACAGGACTCGAAATGCTGTCCGAAGCAACAAAGTCCAATCGAATGGGACCGTTCTCATTTATCCGGGATTAGTTCGGTTGGTTCCCTTTCGACCAGAGCCGCCGCATCTATTTGCAACAAAGTCCAAGTGAAATGCCCAATATCCCTGAACGTCAACCGATTTCACTCGGAAGTGCCAGTTGGGCGCCCTATATTGCTCCACCACACATCATGGCCATCGATAACAGGGGGAGAGTGAGTTGGTATCGAAGTGTCCATGTAGGAATGTAAATGGATGGAAGGACGAGGAGTTGTAGAACTATCCACATTTCTGTCATCAAACTCACCATACGGTTGACATATTCCTGTTAATTCTTTAATTAAAATCGATACTGAAACTGATTGAAGGATTCCTCCCGTGTGTGTATTGTTTGTCCGTCTGCTGCGACTCAGGAGTGGGCCTTAGAGGGAGGGTGGGAATAGGCATTTGGATTCGACTAAATAGCTTCTGTTTAAAATGAAATTTCCTACCCAGGCCATCGCATGCAGGGCTTTATACTTCCAGGAAAGAGTAATAAATTAACAATTGCCATAAGTTAGGGGCCAGTGGCCAGCTCCTTCCTGTGCCCTCTGTGCATGCATTCGAATCCTGTTTGCAATTCGGATCCAATGCCAATCATTTTGTCCAAACCTGATTCTATCGGTGGGAGGTTGGAGAGGCTGGAACTGCTAGTTCGGTTGTGACTTGGTTCACCACATGAATACAATGACAACAACTGTTGCACTTTTCATGAAAGCGGCTCCTCTTATGTTCATTTTGAATACCGTTCCGACTGATTCCGATGTCCTGTCGTCATCGCTATGCTGTTAGCCTCACCTGGTGATGTTTGGAAAAAGTTGCTGGTGGTTTGGGTGGGAAAATTCAATGCTTGTACATTTGGAACAGATGCCAATACAACAACATGGAGATTTTTTTGTATTCACAAAACCATTTGGTGTTCGTTTCGGTTTGGTTTAATGTCATCGGAGCTGCTTATAGCTTCGTCCATTGTCTGCTTCATCGGGATTGATTGAAATTTGGTTTTGCTTTTAAACTGATTGAAATTATTCAATTGAAAGCAAAATTTATATTCTATTTATATTGAATTCGGTTAAGGAGAATTTGCGTGGGAGATTTTGCATTTTAATTTTGGGATTGGCATTTTTAAGTGCGTTTCTGGCAAACTACAACCAATAAAACTTTGAACAGAGTGGAAGCATGTTTGGTTGGACGTTAATTCGATTTGATTTTAAATTGCATATGCAATCGAGATATAAGTGGATTTATTTTAGAAGGGTTGTTGAAACAAATCATGACAACTATGGTAACGCTGTATAGTAATATACATTTATAGGCTAATCGAAGTCTGAGGACTTACAGTTGGTATGACAAAAATAGCAATATTGGCCATCAACACTCTGTATTTGGGTGATCATCGCAATCAAGGCAATTTCTTATAGCGAATTTGTAATTGTATCAGAGAGTATCTCAATTATCGAAATTAACAATTTATTCACAGCTGAAAAGCTACTATTTGATGGATTTTTCCACTCCAGATATCCTAGGCCCATGGTTTTAGAAGTCAAAAGTTTTAGATGTCAAAATTTCTATTACTTTTACTCCTTATTTTTACATATTATCTGATTTCTTACGATTTTGGTCATCCATTCCAGAAGTCCCAGGCTTCCTGGTATCCTCAATGTTTTGGTGTTTAAGCAGGAGGGTTGTTCTTTCTTGTTTCTTCCAACTTAATGGCTGGTATCCGACGAATTTCTTCTCTTGCAATATGGTAAAGTCTTGAATACATCCAAAATCTTAGTGAATCTCAAAGATTTCGTACACAGGGGGCCATTTATTCTTCGAAGAATTTTTCTCTCTAAGTACCGAGATCAGTTAATTTTTCTTGGTTAACGTCCAAAACTGCTTCTAAGTTCCTGCAATTAATAGGGACAATTTATGCTAGACGGTGGATAAATGTTTGTTGTTTTTACTTGATCGCAGTCTTCAACCAGCAGCTAATTGCTTTAGTTTGAAGTTTCCAACGGCGACTCTCTTCGATTGATTTCAACTGGGAAACTAGCCTATTCTTTCTACGCAGGATATTAATTTCGACAGTTTTATCAGAAAATGTTCTTCTAAACATTTCTTCCCTGCTCTGATATTTTACTTTACTATTTTCGCCCATGTGTGGTAGTTTATTCAATCTTGCAACTCTACTTGTGCTAGGACGTCCAAGGTTAAATTTCTTCTTCTGTGTGTTTCGCAACTTTTTTTCCCTTAGACAGTGTTGGTGTTTTAATTTTTCCGCAAAAAGGAAATGTACAACGTCAAAGGTTGCCCTTCAAAACTAACGTTCGTCTAAAATTTTGTCCGATTAGCACAATGTCGATTATTGGTTTGGCGGCTTGACCATGCCAAGATTCTCTCGGGATTCTTAATCTTGGAAACCTAAAGATACTCATCACTTAACAACTATAAGCTGCTATAAGTCTATGATTTGTTATCTGCTACTGTTTCGTGGAGACTAATCTGTCGAAGGTGTTTTCTTTACTGACCTTAGCATTAAAGTTCTCAAGCTCAACTTTCAACATCGTACTCTGCACGGTCGCTCATGGGCTCATCTAAAAAATCCTCGTTGACAGGGTATTCAGTATCGGTGAGTTCAACTGCAAAATTACAAATTTCACTTATCATGGAAATCAGCTTTAAAGTTCCTTTTTAAAAAATAAATAAATTATAGGGCAACATTTTGCAGAGAACTTTAATTTAGTGACTTACAACTCTTCTGAACCATACTTTTGAGTGAACAAAACATTTTTTCCCGATTCCTAACGGCTTAGATAAGAAGCACTTTTTACAATAAGAGATAATTTTTTTTTAATATTTTTTTTAAAGACAAAAATAATTTTTTTTGAAAAATCTGCCGTTTTTTTGAAATCAGTATTAAAGGTCCTCCAACTAGGGAGAGTCGAAGTTGAAATGAACAAGTACAAGCCGGATATGAGGTATTACCGTTTTTCTTTATTTGAAGTCCATGTACGAGTATGTTATGTATAGAATATGATATCGTTCAAATACCGTCGGCAACTTGGCATGTTGCAAGGATGCAGAGATCCAATTTTTAATGATTCGACTTAATTTGAGCCATCTCCTGGGTTATGTTTTTCATCCAAAAATGAGACTCGTCGATCTAGGTCAAAAATGGGATTGAATCGTGAACGTGGATTAAACCAATAACAGTGAGCTGATCAACTTGTTTCGACTTTTGATAATGAAGAAGCATCTCGAACCCCCAGTGTTTTGCTGCTTTTCTGAATTCAATTCCTACAGGATGAATTTCGCGAAGATCGTCCAAAATAGGTTGTTGTGATATAAAATCCCGATGCTGTGCGTGATCGTCATGTGAAATACATACCGTGAAATTGAGGCATACTTGGCATTTGTTGCATTCGTAAAAATTCAGTATTTAATGAATATTTTACCTTCGTTAGACATCGTATAATTTGACAATCACCCCTTATATTGATGCCTAGAAATGTTGAGGACATTTTATCGCGGAGCTATGGATCTACATAAGGCACTTTTCTTTTGGAATAATTGGACATGTCCGCACCAGCGTTACCACTTCCGGAAAAAAAGTCGAAGTAGATTTGAAGAAAAAAGTGAAGTAAATTGAGAAAAGTCGAAGTAGATTTCAAAATGGCTTTTTACTTGCTTTTGGGAAAAATGTTGCATACAAAAATTTTTTTCCTTAAATTAATACATATGTATATAACCTATTAAATATGTATTTAAAATTGTCAATAAATTTCTTTTAATTTTAAGGAAATTTCGCATAAAATTACTCATTTGTGTATTTGGATTGTGTTGACGTTCTTTTATTTTATGGTAATTATGAGGTTATATACTACTATTTAGAGTGCAATAGAGAAAAAGAAGTAGATTTGGGCTTTATTTTGTAAAATTGAAGTAGATTGAAACAGAGATTTTTAAAATGAAGTAGATTTCAGTATTTTGCTGATGGTGCGAAGTAGGAAGTAGATTTTAAAATATTTTGGAAAAAAGAAGTAGATCTACTTCAATTGAAGTAAAGTGGTACCACTGGTCCGCACCACTCATAAAAGCAACGTAATTGTAAACTATCATTTTCTTAGCCGAAAGTGTTAAAAAAAATAACGGAAGCCCATCGCAGAAGACAAATAATTCTCCACTACGAAAATGCAAGCTTTAATACACCACCGGCTTAAACAAGTGCATTTTTGAGAACTCAAAACATCAAATTGATAGGTCTTCTGCCTAACAATCTGGATGTGTGATCAACTTCCGTAGAACAAACATAAAAAAATGTGAGGTCAACGTTTTTCTACCCCTGAAGAGACGGTTGATGGATTCAAAATGCATGCTTTTGAGGTACCTCAATCAAAGTGTATTGATATTCATGGAGAATATTTTGAAAAAGAATAAAGCCATTTTTGATTATGAATATTTATTTTTACTTTTCTATTTCAACACTTAAGCCGCTTAGCGAATCGGTCGTCTTGAATTTTTCCACCAAAAGTTGAAAGGCGATGTTGAATGGCCACGGCCGGTAGCGTCCGTTTTAAAATGGGTACGAAGTTTGTACCAACGAACATGCATATTGAAATTAAAGTATTATCATTTAGACAAGCTGCTCAATCGAACTCAGAACTCCGGCATGGCATTTCAACGCACTAACCATTATGCTAAGGGGAAATACGAAAAACTTCAAAAACTGATAAATATGTTGGTTCATTCTGCTCACTTTTCAGAAAAGTGTAAACCTCTGAAAAGTACCTAACCAAAGGTCTTGCTTTTCTATAAGCAACAGTTTTGCAGACAATGCCAAAACAACATGGTCGCCACCAGCAGCCAACGTAGTTCCTTCACATTTCTGCTAATTTTAGCACCAAAAAATAAATATTAGTTTTCTCAACTTGGTGGACCCGCACATGACAAAACAAAAAAGCACAAAATATCATCGTAGATATATAGTCTAGTCAAAGCGTCATGAAAAAGGGCCTGACCTTGCGCGCAGAGGCATGGTCAATTTTTTTTTCATGGATCGATAGGTGCTTATGAGAAAAGCTTAAAACCAAATTTGCACCACATGAGAACTTTTTTTACCAAAGTTATTGGTAAAAATGTGTTTTGTGTCATTTTTTGGTCATTTGCGAATATCTCGGCTCCACTATCTCATACATTTATTTATTTCTAATAACATTATCTATTATGTTCTAAAAAAAAAACTTGTTTAAACAAATGAAAAAAAAGTTATAGTAAGTTAAACAAATATTTTGTTGTTTAAAAATCACTTTTTCGTGATTATTAAGAAAAAAGCTTATTTAACGATGAAATTTTTATTTTTTATTATTAAAGTTCTTGTAATTCCCTACAATTTAAAAAAAAAATCAACACTCTACGATGAACGAAAGCCGAGTAATAAATTATTGAACATAGGTAAGTCAGCGCACCCACGCATTTTATGATTTTATGTTTTAATTAATATCTCAGCCAAAGTATGTCGCAAAGTGAAAATAAAAAACTGTATTGCTAATAACAATATTTTCTATGAACTTGCATTTCCTTTAATATGTTTGAGCAAAAACATAAAAAGTTACCGTTGGTTTCAACGTTTTTTTTCTTGTTTTTAATACCTTTTTTTCATAGTTATTGAGAAAAAAACTGCATTTCACGGTAAATACTTTTCAGTTTTGGATTTTTGTTTTATAGTCCTGCTAATTTTCTTCAAATTAAAAAAAAAATAGTCCATTATGACAAACTGGAGCCAAGATATTCATGATTTAAAAAACTTAGGAAAGCTTACAATTTAGTAACTTAACCTTGTAGCTTGTAATTTTGGTGTCGCCAGCAACAAGATATATTGGTATCCTTCAAACACCACACACATACTTACACATATTTGTTGCTTCTTGTTGCTGGCGACACTAAAATTACAAGCTACAAGGTTAAGATATTAAATTGTAAGCTTTCCTAAGTTTTTAAATCATGAATATCTTGGCTCCCGTTTGTCATAATGGACTCATTTTTTTTTTTAATTTGAAGAAAATTAGCAGGACTATAAAACAAAAATCCAAAACTGAAAAGTATTTACCGCGAAATACAGTTTTTTTCTCAATAACTATGAAAAAAAGGTATTAAAAACAAGAAAAAAAATGTTGAAACCAACAGTAACTTTTTATATTTTTGCTCAAACATATTAAATTAAATGCAAGTTGATAGAAAATATTATTATTAGCAATACAGTTTTTTATTTTCACTTTGCGACATACTGGGGCTGAGATATTAATTAAAACATAAAATCATAAAATGCGTGGGTGCGCTGACTTACCTATGTTCAATAATTTATTACTCGGCTTTCGTTCATCGTAGAGTGTTGATTTTTTTTTTAAATTGTAGGGAATTACAAGAACTTTAATAATAAAAAATAAAAATTTCATCGTTAAATGAGCTTTTTTCTTAATAATCACGAAAAAGTGATTTTTAAACAACAAAATATTTGTTTAACTTACTATAACTTTTTTTTCATTTGTTTAAACAAATGTTTTTTTTAGAACATAATAGATAATGTTATTAGGAATAAACAAATGTTTAATTTTTGTTTGTATGAGATAGTGGAGCCGAGATATTCGCAAATGACCAAAAAATGACACAAAACACATTTTTACCAATAACTTTGGTAAAAAAAGTTGTCATGTGGTGCAAATTTGGTTTTAAGCTTTTCTCATAAGCACCTATCGATCCATGAAAAAAAATTGACCATGCCTCTGCGCGCAAGGCCAAATGACGCTTTGACTGGACTAATAGCAAAGAGTGCATTTATTTTTAACTTATCTGAATGGAGCCCTACATCAAAATACAAAACATTTCTCAAAACCTAAATAAATATGTACATTAAGTGACAGATCTTATCGCTTAGAAGAAATATGTTTTTTCAGAAAGAATCCTGATTGAAATAAAATGCACGACTGGATCGCACGAACTTGCTTTTATGTAAAAGTACTTTGGAATTTAAGATACATTTTATAAATATAAAACATGGATTTAATGAAATAATAATGTTCAAATGCATAGAATTTCAGTCTGATTTCTAGAAAAGTATGAATTTATGAAAACAAACTGTAAAAAATCGTTTTATTATTAAATAATTTTTTTATATAAGAAATTTCTTTAAAATTGTTCAAGAAAAAAATGTGGGGTGCGAATTTTAAGTATTTAATAATATTGATTTTAGGAAATAATTTCAAAAAATAATCGTTCATAGGTTTTGAAGATATTGGCGCAAAATTCTAAACAGCCTATTATTAACATATTAGTATGATACTACTTAACAATTTGCTAACTTTATAGTAGTTTACTAACTCATTCTTAATTTTAAACATTTTCTAACTAGTATCATACTAAAAGAATTTTCTTATTAAATTGCTTCTGAACACACCTAAGGCAATGACATTTCGTGTAAAAAAGTAAGTTCACGAAACTTTTTTGATGTTTGCAAATGTCAAAGAGTCATATAAAGCTAGTACGATACTAAAAACATAAAGTAGGTATTCGATGATTTTAACTTTAATAAAGGGGTAGAGAAAGTATGATGCTATATTCGATTAAAATTTGCAAATTCGTTGTTTTAAACTAGTATCATACCAAAACAGCTTTAGCATAGTACTAATTCAATTAAAATTTTGCGCCATTGATTTTTCAAAAAAAAAATTTTTTTTTTTCAAAAAACCCAACAAATATTTTTTTTGAATATTTTTATATATAATATTATTTTAAACTTATGGGGACTCCTGCTGAAAATTTTTGGTTAAAATTGTTAGAGCCGTTAATGAGAAAGTCGAAAATCAGAAAAAACGGTTCTATGATAGATGCCGTTAATAACATTTTGCCCCAAATTTTTTGACCAAAATGTAGTCCATGTCGATAATATCACACATAATGTTTTTCTATCAAAATCGTTAGAGCCGTTTTCGAGATAAATAAGATTATGAATTATGGGTGTATGGGGGGTACTGTTTGTTTTAGAGCTAAAAAAAAAAATTTCAATTTCTCCTCTAGGGAATCACCGAAGTACCGAGTCTGAAGAAAATACCTCCAGTAGCTTAGGCTGTAGTTCGAGGTACAGACATACAGACATACAGACAGACCAGACGGAATTGCCGGACCCACTTTTTTCGTCTTCGCTATCATCGTAATGTCAGCTTTGATCAAAATCTCGAGTTCGATTTTTTTTCCAAATGCAGAACTTGCCCTATAGTACCTACATATATCGCAAGTAAAAATGTACTTAGTAAATTTGGTCGAATTCAAAAACCATTTTTTCTTAAGAAAAAAAAATTCCTAGAACTCATAAAATGTTATCAGCCTCTAAAGTCACAATTGGTCAAGAAATGAGCTACATATATTAATGGAGCCTTTTTTTAAATCCTCTGTAAGTCTATAGGTGTACCTACCCCTAAAGAAGAATGATTTTTTTTACAAAATGTCCAAGAAACATTTAGAAATAATTTTTCGTTAATTAGGTAACACTCAAACTTGCTTATTAAATTCGTTCTCGAGATACGAAAGAAACTGAGTTGAAATAAACAAATGGCTAGTGTGAAATTTCTGGACTTCTTATAAGCGGTATTTACTGTATATTGCAACCCACTTGTCCATTTTATTTTGTTCCCCTTTTCAATGTGAATTTTCAACAAGAAATCGGATTCTCATAAGATAATTCCATTCAAAGGCATTTTCTCTCACACGATGACTCATTGTCCAACTGACGTCAATGGACTTATCAACCAACTATCAGGTTCACATTTCCAGTTCCAGTTCAATTCAAATCCACTCCAGACTGATCGTCGCCTCCAGCAGTTCTAGATACATTCATGTACACATTGTGCAATGTGCATCACAGCTATGTCATGTGTGTTAGAGGTGCATGACTAATCCAACAATCGTCGGTCGGTCGGACGGTCGCTGGTCGTAACATGCTATGTGAAAAATAAACATCCCAATAGAACAAAACACACACAAATCAATGTGAGTTTAGGTAGGTTCCAACAATTTGAGTTATAATTTAGGTCAAAGTAACTGTGAGTCATCAGATAGGTGCATCCATCAGCTTTAACACACACGATGTCACAATAATGTCAACTTGTCAAAATAGGTTACGGTGGTAGATCATTTAATGCCTTCAAAGCCCCCAATACCGGTCTGTCATGTCATCAATGGCACTTCACATATCTTTTGAGTAATGTTTTGTTTAGAGCTATAATAAAAAATAACCTAAATCAAGACAAAAAAAAACTGATATGCAAAACCAGACCAGAGTGAATAGCATTTCAATTCTTCGGATGGCACAATTCAAATTTCTTATCAGTTGTAATAAAATTCTGAAGAATAAATGGCTTTTCGGGGAAATAAAAATAAGAAAGGAAAATCCCTTCGCAATGAAATCAACCATAAAATGTTATTTTTTTTCCTCACAACTTATGTAGTTTTCTATATCGCTGATGTCATATTTGGCGATAAAAACCGTTAAAAAGGATTGCAAGACACGCGGCCATAAAACTATAAAAAGCATGGAAACAAAAACATAAAAAGAAAATGGTCTAATTTATTCGCCCACAGTGAAATAGCTAGTTTGGATTGTGTGCATGGAAGAAAAGAATAAAATGCAGGATGTAAAAACAGATAGAGCGATTGGTATTTAATTTAATTCTTTTTGTTTATCGCAAGATGAAAATGCATAAATAGTCCAGTTCGACAACAGAGACAAAAATGATTTTCCAAAAATTGAAAATTTTATGACTTGAATGGTGCGAATGTAAAGGTTTGATAAATACCTCGAAAACGAGTAATCGTACATTGAATAAGAATCTTTTTTATTAAAAATGAAAAAAAGGCCAGAAATGTATGAAAGCTGATTTAGGAGTTAATAATGAGACATACTTACCTATGTCCTTAGAAAGGTATTTATACGTACGGAACTTATTACTATGGCAGGAAATTTGAATCACTGTTTGATAAAGGTTAACCATAGTTTTAAGTTTTTTGCATTATTACTATAGGGCAAGTTATAAATTCGTACAAAAAATTGAGATCAAGATTTTAATCAGACTTGACATTCCGATGATAGAGAAGACAAAAAAAGTAGGTCTCTCAGTTCTGTTTATATTTCTGTTCGACTGCAGGCCAAACAGCTCGGCAGATTTTCTTTTAACTTAGTAGAAAGCAGTTTTAACCCCCCCCCCCTCACACCATTTTTTTTTTTGAAATTTTATAAAATATTTGTTTTTATAAAAAAATGTTTCATTTTTGTGTTCTAAATCTTCCCAAAAGTTAGTTAGTTAGATGGTTAGGTAAGGTAAGTTTGACGTGGTTGTCAGCATGAGAGCAGACACACCTAGACCATGACTTAGTCCATTGTGATACGACATTGAATCTTGGAGACTTTCTTCCTAATAGTTAAACCAATTGGAGGTCCTTATGCAGCGACCGAGATTGCCTATATCTATATTTTCCAGATCACTAAGATCGTTGTAGTAGAAATCTCCTATACATGAAGTCTACGTCTGGAATACAGCATTAAGGTGAGGAATCGGTTCCTCGTCTTCTTTATCCATGCAGCTTCTGCAGAAATCGTTAGAATAAACTCCAAGCCGCGTTGCGGGCTTGCCTATCGAACTGTGTTTCGTTATAACGCCTATTACGGAGCCTTAGTGCGATCTGCTTTAAGATATTAAACCTTGGGAGCGCTTCAGATCCAGCATTGGCCAAATCTGTTATCAATGTTCTACTCTTTGCTAGTTTCTTCAAATTTACAATTTCCTAAAATGTTCTTGTGGCCCGGCACCCAGAAGTGGTGAATGTGCAACTGCTTCGCGATTTCCGTCAGTTAAGGGATGTTATTGAGCTGTAAGCACAGAATATTTTTTTTTTTTATAATTTACGCGCACTAAAGGGATTATGACCACCCTTAAAATGTTTTAGCACAGAATCAAGAGATGTAATGATAGCTGCTTGCTTGGCTTTCCAGGACGATGCGGATATCTTTGAATGATTATAACGCTTTCTTTGTACCAGTACAGTACTTCTTTAATCGTCAAAATTTCTGCCTGGAATACGCTAGAGTAGTTGCGAAGACGAAAAGATAGACTAAAAATTAGTCTGCCTGAGTATATACCTCCACCATTTGTTTTTGATGCATCGGTTTTAAAATTTAAAAGTATGGATAGTATTGTGTATTCAATATGTCAAAAACCCCATGCTGGATTTGTTTAATTAAAATTTGACAATTAAAAGATTTTTAATGCAATCTACAAGATGTGAGAAAAAAATTGTATTTCATCTAAAAATAATTGTACCCACCATACAAAATTTAAAAATTGATTTTCGAAAATCATTTTTCTCAAAAACAGCACCTAATATTTTGATAATATTTTTGTTTCTTTCGATCAAATTTTATTTTAATTCAATAAAAAAAAGTTGAAATAAAGATATATTACAGACTGTACCTAGCATAGAACCATTTATTCGAATTTCTCACTATCGGTAAAACAGATTTGTTTGAAATTTTATACAGAAAAGCTTCAAAAAAGTTTGTAAAGCATTACATTACTCAAACAAAATTATTTTTGAAATTTTTGAAAAAAGAATCTTTTTTTTTTTGAAAATTCGATAATCTCCAAAACGGGTTAGTAATTTCTTTTGAAATTTAGTCTTTATACTAACAGAAATAAAAAAATTAAAGTTGGCGTTCCAAGGTTTTTTCTTAAAACTGGTTTTATTTTTTTTATAAAAAAGCATTTATTTTTTTTTAACCGCTACAAGGATTTATAATTTCTATTCTTGCATAAACTAATATTTGCTAGAGAAATCACATAGCATTCCATTTTTAGATCCAAATATTACAGGAATTCCAACGGAATATCGCACGTTCAGAATTATATCGGAACAACTAAGAAATCCACGAATTTTTAGAAGAAGTAAAACAAAAAATCAAAAAATTAAGAAATATTTATACCTAAAATTAATTTTCCAGTTTGAATTACCTAAAAAAGAAAGCCACATTTTGGCTTGTGACATTTGCATAATATCGGTTTTTTACTAAATTTGTCCACGACCTCTAAATGGCATCTCTGTTCATGAGAAATTTCATCTAAATATTTTATGACGCTACTGCTCTCTAGAAGTGAGTTTTCCAGTTCTTAGATCTGAACTTTTGCGAACTCGTTTGTTTTATTGGTATATTACTATTGTAGGCCGATCTTTCCTATTCTCCCTTATAATGATTTTTACTTGCGACTTATAGGTATTGGTACTATATAGCAAGTTATGCATTCGTAAAAAAAATCGAACTCGAGATTTTGATCAAAGTTGACATTACGATGATAGCGAAGACTAAAAAAGTGGGTCTCGCAATTCTGTCTGTTAGTTCGAATACAGCCTAAGCGGCTCGGCCGATTTTCTTCAAGCTTGGTAGATATGAGATATAATTTTTCCCCCCGGATGTGGATGTTTTTTTCTTTTTTTTTAAGACCAACAATAATGGTACCTGCCATACGAATTTTTTTTTTCTCAAAAACTGTCCAACAGATTTAAAAAAAAAACATAAAATTTCATTTAGTTAAACCTAAGTAATGGTTGAAAAAAATTATTATTTTTTTTGTTTTTGATTTTCTCAAAAACGGTACAACCGATTTTGATCATTGTTTTTTATGTTAAGGCTGCCCAGCAGTTTCAATATTATTGTGTATTCAAATTTCCAATTTTTTTTTCTTTTGGATTTAGAAAAAAAAAACTCAATATTTCGAAAACCCCATGCTCGATTTTTTTAAAACTTGATAAATAAAAGTTTCTTAAGATAATCAACAACCTAAAAATTAAGGTACCTACCATGCAAATGCTAAAAAATTAAAAAAATGGTTTTCAAAAATCGTATTTTTCTCGAAAACTGTTCAGAGAATTTTGCTTAAACTGTTTTTCTTTCCATTAAGTTTTAAGATCTATAATTTATTAAAACAAATTTTGAAAACAAGATATTACTGACTGTACATACCATAGAACGATTTTTTAAAATTTTGAATTTCTCGTTATAGGCATAACAGATTTTAATGAAATTTTTTAGAGAGAAGCTTCTAAAAGGTTTAAAAAACATTGCATTTCAAAACTTTAAGAAAAATATTTTTTTTTTGAATTTTGAAAAAAAAAATCTATTTTTTTTGGAAAATTCAATATCTCAAAAACGGCTCAATAGTTTTTTTGTAAATTTAATTTTTAATTTTAAATTTAAATTTTAATAAAAACTTTAAATTGCCGTACCAAAAATTTTTTTTTAAATGTTTTAAAAATTTTTAATATTAAAGTTTATTTTTGTAAGAAACCACTACAAAGACTTATAATTTTTGTTCTTGCATAAACCTATATTTGCTTGAATCACATGGCATCCTGTTTTTACCTCCAACAACTAAAGAAGTTGTTTTAGTCATTTAAAAAAATAATTTTATGCTTATGAACAGTTTTTCTCTAATAACATTCATTTTTGAAATTATCAGTCTATTACATAGGAGCAAGTTCGTGCGACCCAGTCGTGCATTTTATTTTCATTGATCTTAAATAGTTTGAGAGTTAGAGGGCTAAGCATATGCATCTTTTCAGATGTTGTCATTGAACTCGATAAGACAATTTAAGATAAATATTTATCAAAATGAATCTAAATTTAAGCATAACAAAATTTCCAAAACTGTAGTTAAGAACAAAAGTAATTAGATATATTATTATCATAAAAGCATAAGCATGTTATATTAAATATAAAACACAATTTTTGGCTTAAGTTTTAGAAAAGCTAAACGACTAAAGTAAACCCTCTTTTTATAAGCAAGAACAAGCTCCTTAAAAAACTCCTCCTTTTTTTTTAATATGACCACCATTTCTAGAAATTTCCCCTGACGTTATTGCAAAAAAGGTCGTATTTTAAGTAGGATATAAGTCTATGTGTGCCTACACTCCATTGGGTTCAAAACTTTGTTCACATTTTACTCCTAATTTATCAATGTTTTTGATTTACTTTCAAATTGTAAAGTTAATGTACATATGTGAATAAAATAAAATGAATTAATTTTATTTTTCCTTTTGTGAGCTCTAATATTGGAGATATTCATTTAAAAAAGTAACACCCACTTTATGCAAAAATCAAAAGTTTTATAGATTCAAATTCAAAGCCAAACCGGCTAGAAATATTGAGAGATCGCGTTGATGCAATTATTTATTTAATAAACGGTAGCTGAAAAACAACTCTTGCAAAAAACGAGAAAAGTGAAGGATTTCTATGTAGAACAATTTTGTATATTTTTCTCAATGAAAATGTCTTGCGATCTCTATAGTCCAAATGCATTTCGAACAGGAATGACAGTTGGTCTCATCAGATAGATGTGATATTACTTACAGCATAAATACGATGTAAATTATATTATTCAAAGGGAATTTGGTTAAATTCACACATCTAGAAAAATCATTGATTTATTTCTTATTTTTATATTTCCTATTTACTCAAAGATTGGTTAGAATGTGACACTTTTTTTTACGAAATTTAAATTTATGTATTTCAAAATATTATCAAAATAAAAATATGCAAGGACTTTTAGTCTTACAATATCCGTTCTTAAAAATACTTTAAATATGTTGTAATAATGAAAAAAAAAACGAAAGTGCACACAAAAAAAAATTGCACACTCTTCAAAATCATTTTCGTCCAACAAATAGAATTTGAAACTAGAACTTTAAAAACAATTATTTTAGCGTACAGAATTTTGAAAAATATAATTTTGTACAACCAGTATTCTCAACTACATATTTTTTTTTTTCGAAACAAAACGAAACAGAATTTATACTCAAAGCGAAGCATACATATTTGATATTTAATTTTTTTTTAAATGTATGCTCGGGTAAATACTTAATTGCCCCACATACATAAAAATATTAAAAATTATTCATCAGAAAGCGAATTTTAAGGTCTGAAAAATAATTCTGTTATTTTTTACTTGACAATTACGACTTTTGAATTTTTATATATGTATATTAATTGAAAATTCCTTTATTGTATTTTGAAGCGTTGATGTCAAAAAATGTTACGGTTATTAAAAAAAAGTTTGAAAAAATTCAGAAATGTTTATAGAACCCTCTTCCATACAAAAGCGAAATCTATGAAAACCAAACTTCAAAAATTTCCTATGGATATAGGACTTTTATGTACTGGTCATACGGAAATCAACGATAGCAAAAATAGTAAAAAATATAAAATTTCTAGCATTATTAATTTTTATAATTTTACTTTGAGTGATAAAAACATAAACAATATTAATTTAGTGGCTATGCCTTTCTCTATACCACATTGGATTATTTTTTAGTCTATAAGAAACGTATGAAAATGATGAATGATTAAGTTTTTAGCACTTAATTATGAAAAATACTGAACATGAATTTTGGTCCATAAAATTTCCTAGAAAAATACATTTAATTTAATTTGCAATTAGTTTTAAAAATACTTCAACATTCTTAAGAGTACGTTTTAGTATTTTTTTCACCTTTTTTTTAATAGTTTTTTTTTTATTTGTTGGTTTACTAAGTAATAAAAATCAATGGTGCATTTAAGAATTAAACGTATGTTTTTCAAACTTGTATACAAAAATTGCCCTAACTACTCGTAGTACACACTTTGGATATACGGGGATAGCGAGAAACGATAGAGAATATTCGAATTAGTATAACTGCATCTTTAACTTAACTTAACTTAAAATTTCGGCTGGCGATTTGATGATTAAGGCGCCAGTTATAGCTATCATTGAAAACCATCATTGAAACACAAATCAGTGGAACGGTGGAATATTTTTTGACAAGTCGATTATAGCAATAAATAATTTCGCTGTCATTGAAAAGATCTGTCATTGAAAATATCTGTCGCTTTGATGCTTGCTAAATTACTAGTGATGGGTACCTCATTCATGAGGCAATACAAAATGTCGCATGTTATGTTATTGTTTAAAGGTTTTTTTTTTTTTTGCTAACTGCAATCATTTAGGCCTATTCGGCGAGATCTTCTATTCAGTTATTCTGTTATGAATTTCAATACAAAAGTTTAAGCTGTCAACAAATCTTTTATGAATTATAATTTTGGTATTCGGCATGCTAAACTCTGTTATAAAATCTACTAAGAAAACTTTTGTGAAATGTCAAACGTTCTAAAATGGAAAAAATCTTTTACGAATAGCATTTTTGGTATTCAGCATGCCAAAATCTGTTATGAAATCTATTAAAAATCATAAAAGAATAAAAGACAAACTTCTGTGACTTTTATCATAAAAGAAAATATATTAAAATACATATCATATAAAGATATAAGTAGAGTATATCCATGGTATTCCCAGAAACATATGAGGTAAAATCGTTTTCCATTGTATGGATACCAATAGTGTGTAAGGCTAGGCGCGCACATTCAATTTTTAGTTTCGCAACTGCTTGGTTCGAGCAACTAAAAGTTTGTGTACAAACAAAGCGATTGCCTAAAATGAATTCGCTATTTTGTGTAACATATAATTATATGCACCTGCGCGGACATTCAACTAAATAGTTCGTCTGTTTTCTATAAGAAACCAAAAAGTTGTGCAACTAAAAGTTGAAAGTGCGCGCCTAGCCTAAGTGTCTTTTGTGCTAGTGTTTGTCTATTTCGTAATGGGCGGTTTTCAAATATCAGTCGCCTCTCGTTCGTCGTGTCTGGCATCTCGCCTGAGAAGAAGAATATGAAAAGAGAATAAAAAATATGTTTTTGTATACCTACCTACATAATGTATGTACGTATCATGATCATTAGAATTGCAGAGACGTCATTGAAAAATTGAATTTTTTGTTGAAAATGCCCATTAAAATAGTTATGTCCTATGGGACATTTAAGGTGAGACAACCACATCACTTCGAATACCACATCATTTCGAAAAATGAGTACAAAAAGTTTTAAATTCGTATCCTGCCCATCACTATAAATTACAAAGACAACCTGAATAATTTTTTGAGGTTAGAGTTGATCATTGAAAAAAAAACTGACACATGAGAATAGAAAGAGAATCGAACACAAATCATTGAAACGATTGTGTTCCACTTTGTTGGAATGAAAATCAGCTGTTCATTGAAAACGATTTTCATCATTGAAAAATTTAAATTAGTTTTGTGAGAAATATTTAACATATTTGTGTATTTTTATTTGCAAAAGTAAAATATATAAGTGATTAGCTTCATTTGTATACCAAATATTCTCAATATTCATAGTTTAACCATCCCAAAAAGTGAAAACAAAATTTTCAATGATGGTTTTCAATGAAAGCTATAACTGGCGCCTAAGTCCGACGATACCTCAATGGCCGAAATCACCAGATCATTTTGATCGTTTCAATCTTCATTGAGGGCGGAACTGAAGTATGCAAGAATTAAGATTTACTAAAAAAAAACATTCCTCATATAATATATACTCCTAATAGTTTAGACAAATTATCAAGGTCGATATGGTTCCATCATAATAGCATCTCTTACCGATGTTATGAATCAGAGAAGTAATTCAAATTATCCTTAAATTAAGATGATTTTCTAGGTTTCAGTATAACTTTTTTAATACGATAAGTAATTCTTATTCTTTTGGGAAATTCGTTCATAAAGTAGTTAAGTCCGAAGAACTAATTCATCTTTTTCTCAAATATAACAAATGTAAGTCAACGGCCTTGGCTTTGATGAAAGCATCGCTTCCCATTATTGATAGCGATAGTTGACAAGTTGTCTTGGCCGACTTACATAGTTTTAAGGGTATTCTTAGGTAGGGACAGTCAGGGTGACACAAAAAAAAAAAAAAAAAAAAAAAAAAAAAAAAAAAAAAAAAAAAAAAAAAAAATTGAAGTACATTCTTCCAATGTATTTATATAAAAAAAAAAAAAAAAAAAAATCTGCTGCTGTGGCTGTTCTAGTTTTTAAGTAGTTTTAGTTTAGTTTTAGGTTATTTTAAGTAGTTTAAGTTGGTTTAGGTAGTTTTTAATTAGTTTTACTTTAGTCTGTAAGTTTTATATAAAAAATATAAAAAGATAATGAATCCGAGTTTTTTAAATTTTCTCGAGAAAACAAAAAAAAAGATATAGTTTTTTTTGAATTAAAAATAGTTTTTTTAGGCCGAAAGGCATTAGATTTAAGATAGAGTTTAGCTTAGAGCGCCCGCATAGGGCCAGTAAGTTAGTTTTAAGTTATTGGATAATTAGGCTAGTTTTTATGAATTTTTGTCTAGCTTTAAGATAGTTTTAAGATTGAATTAAATAAAAATGAATTATAAAAAAAAAAAAAAAAAGCATCGCTTCCCATCGATCAGCGAAATCAAGCATCATTGCGCATGGTTAGTACTTGGATTGGGGACCGTTCAAATACCAACCGTGTGCTGTTGACATGTGTTTCTTCTGTTGTTCTTCCTTTCTGTCTGTCTCTTTCTGTTGTATTAACTAAGCCGATGGCCTCAGTTGCCAGTGCTTTAAGTGTCTCTACTTCGTAGATTTATCTACATAGTAGTGTAATATGTAATGTAATGTAATGTAACAAATGTAAGCAATATTGTTGCACTAATGAACGCATATTCCAATGTCAAAGATGCTATTAATAATTTACGTTTTGCTGGTGTTTTATTCTATTAAATTTTTAATATGAATCCTGTGTGTGTAAAACATGTCAAAACATTTTCAGCATCATTGAGAACATTTTGGTACATATCTTGTTTTTTTTTTTTCTGTTTCTAATTAATTTAGTGTACAGTCACTATACACTGTTATTAGTTTCACAATATTTTTCTCACGTTTTATTTCAATTCTAAATCATGTTCAGACAGGATTAATAAATATGTACATTTTTTTTTTCAAAAATTTTACCTGACAGAAATGTGAAACAATGAAAAAGTTTGAAATATAGGTATCTGTTTAGCATTGTTTTCAGGATTCTATTCTTTTAAAGGTCCCTACACTGAAGTAATTAAAACAAAGCAAACATTTTTTTTCGTAAGCGATTTAGACCTGCAAAATAATTCGTATTGTCTTTATAGAAATAAGAAATGCTTTGCGCATTCGAATTAATAACAAGGATCATTGTTATTGTTTCTATTTGATTTTTTTGTAAAAGATGATTCATCAATATGGGTATGTGAGATTGCAACATTTTTATAATTTATATGATATTTGAGAACACCTGCATTATATAATTGTTCTTGATTCCTGGAAACTTTATTTCTTTTTTTATTTATTGAATTTATTTAAAAACAAAACATCTTTTGAACTTTATAAATACATAAGGCAAATGGATTTCAACATTTTAAAAACAAAATATATCCCATCAAGCGAATAAAAAACTGTCGGGTTTTGTATTTCTTGGGAGAATCATTTTTGGCACCATATATTATCTGAAATATTTTATTACAGAAGCAAATAAAATGGATAGTAAAATAAGGCTGGTTGGGTACGTGGATATATTAATTAATTAATGAAATAACAATTAACAATTTTCTATAAAATCCAAGAATAAACTTGGATTGTTATATTGTTATATTGCCTATCAAATATCTACAAAATAAAAATTGTATCTTTAATAACGCAATATAACTTCTAATTAAATCTAAAAAAATGTATAAGTCTTATCTTCCACCAAGCTGAGGCTGGATATTTCACAGGAACCAACTTGATTGTTTGTATTTAATTGAAATATTTATATATGAGTGGACCATCCAGGCGATTCGAAAAAATACTATATCTTCTCGAAAGCCTTAGACGAACAGCGAGATTTTCTGGTCTAGTGGCAAGTATTACTTTTGATTTTTTAACATATATTTAATTTAAAATAAAAGACAGAATTTTTTTTTTATATCAATGTTATTGCCTTTATTTAAAAGATAATTTTGTGTCATCAATGTTTGAATATGAATTCGGGGATGTGGCCGCCGCGTCTGGTGTGAATATCAAGTAATCTGGAAGTCTAATTCAACATGTCCAATTCTACATTTTTATTAAGGCGTTCTAATTTTGTTTTAGAATTGGAGGAAATCATAAATGACGGCAATAAGTGACACACAAGACATTCACATTCTTCAAGAGCGATTGAGGACATGGATATCCAGTTAATCGCACGTTGACAGGAACTAGCCACGGAAATCTTGCGGTATCGCGCATTTATATTTCTGCAAATAAACCAATACAATTTTTGTCTTAAAAAAAGGTAGAGAACGCCAGCCTTAAAAATTCAGCCATCAATTAAACATTCTTTTCATACTTGATTCCGTAAACTGTTCTTTAAAAAAAAAACAAATATGAGGGATTATTTCATAATAAATTTGTTTATTTACATTTAAAAATCAAAAGGTTTTTTATATAAATTATATATGTTGAAGACATCTGATACCTTTAGTTTCTTCTTAGCTCAAAGTTGTTTTAGCAATTAGAGAAATTAATTAAATTTTTTTGAAAATTTTTCTCAAAATTCCTCGTTTTTATAATATCTATGTACTTTTTTCAAATTAATAAATTTCAAATTAAGCCTAGTACTCACCTAGCTTGAAATGAAAAATAAATACGTTCCAAATTACACGCGAAGAATAAAAATGAAAATAGAATATACTTTTTTACGTGAATTTTTGATACTCACCTGAAATACTGAATTACTCATATTTTTTGTTTTCATTAAGTAAACTCTCGAGAGCAGTGTCAAAAAATTCGTTTTCCATGTTTTATTTCTGTTTATAAATTTTCAATTTTTTATTTTGAAACAAAATATTTAAATTAACTGATAAATGTCACAGTTTTCCACGCTGCTTTAAACTTTTTCCTGATGGTTGTACATTGAGAAATGAAAATTTGGCGTGGAAAAAGTTGTGGAACATAATTGTTTTTCCAATCCACATTTTGGTACTCACCTCTCGTTGCGGATTTCATGCCAGTGAACCAGCAGTCACTTTTATATGAAATTTTCATTTTCACTTGAACTGAGTACTAGGCTTTACTTGAAAATAAGAATAAGTACGTACATAGACTTGATAATAATATTTTTTGTAGTGAGTTTGCAAAAATGTTTTTGCATAAAGTTTGAACCTCAACTCTTTTGTTTTATACTGTACCGAATTTGTATGCAAAATGTTTCAAAGAAACTAAGAAATTATGAAGAATAAGATCATAATGAAAAATAAACTAACTACACAAATAAAAAAGACCAATAATTAGTTTAAATAAAAAACGTGTAGAGGAAATATTAAGCTTGATATTCTGACCTAAGCAGAATACGTTAAGAAGGTATTATTATTTATTTATAATTATCATCTTTATTGATACGGAGATTCTACCAGCATTTTCTACGCATTTCTTTCACATAATTTTTTAGTAGAATTTGAGCCCTATTTGAGTACAAAACAAAAAATAGAAAGCAAAAATTAACAGTTAATATAAATTTTACAATTTAAAAATTAATATTAAATCTAATTTTTCTAATTCGAAATATTTTTTCTAAATTTTTGTAAATAGGGAGACTTTAACCAAAGTGTTAATGTTATTCAGATATAGCGGATGATTAAACAATCCAGTCTAAAAAGTCAAACTGACAATAAATTTATAATATTTAATATTTTTCTTATTCTATCAATATATAACTTAATAACTTAATAATTATTATTTATCAATAAAGCCTTAAAATTGATATTTTTAAGGCGCACATAAAATGTTGTGATTTATAAGATACATATCTCGAAATACTAATAGCATTATATTACATGTCATGTCACAGTACCTTGAGATTAACATTTTTAAGGGGAATTTTCCCCTTATATTTTTCTATTTAAAATGTTTTAAGATCGTAGGTAAAATAAATTTCTCAGAATATAAAAAAAAAAAACTTTTAAATTCATTACTCCTAATCAATGCGAGGTAGTCCTAGGATTTAACTCCTTTTTAATCCCTTTACCATGATATTTGTAAATATGAAACTGAAATCATTTTTTAGTGAAAGTAAAAGTTTGGTTTGTCATCTTGATGTATTTACCTACTTGAAAATTAAAATACTTCGAAGGATTTGTTCAAAGAGTTTATTTTTATTTATTATATTGACTACTTACTTTACTTTACTTTAGATGGCGCTCACAGTCCAGGGTGGCCTAAGGCCTCAACCAACAAGCCCCTCCAGCTAGCTCGGTCCCTAGCTAGCTGCCTCCAGTTACGCACTCCAAGTTGGTTGAGGTCGCTCTCCACTTGTGCGCGCCACCTGAGGTGGGGTCTTCCTCTGCTGCGCAGACCATCAGTGGTGGAATCGAAGATTCGACGGGCTGGTGCGTCGGTGTCCATACGCTCCAAGTGTCCCAGCCATCTCAGCCGTTGTATTTTCAGCTTCTTGACTAGGTCAACGTAGCTGTAAAGCCCGTACAGCTCGTTGTTGAACCTTCTCCTCCATACTCCATCGATACAGACTGGACCGAAGATCAAACGAAGAACTTTTCTTTCAAAGCACCCAAGCAGATTTTCATCCATTTTAGACAGTGTCCATGCTTCTGCCCTATACAGCAGGACCGGGATGATGAGGGTCTTATTATTATATTGACTACAGTATTTATTATTTTACAATGAGCTTTGTTAATTTGAGTTGGTAAGTAGGTACTATACCTATGAGATATGAGGAACTAGTTTTTTAAGACCCTACAATTTTGTTATAATGATTATCCCATAAATAAATCTTAATTTCATTATATATCATGCATATATCATGTTATAAAAGTAAACCAAATTATAATAAAGTGTCAATAACCCTTGCAAATTATTCACATGCATAATTATTAAACTATGACTCATTAAATATTTACGACAAAATCTGATCAATCAAAGCAATTTTGAAAATTGTAAACGTTTAATCAAGATGCACACCGTTTATTTGCTTCTGTTCTATTAGCCAGTTACCAAGGCTAAAGTTCCCTTTGTATCCGCCCAGCGATGATTCATTGTCCCAACTTGATGGCAAAAGTATCCAATTTTCATATTATCCTCCATAGACCAATAGCTTCGAAGAGCTCCTCCCCAGATCCAGACAGAACTCGCTCAAAACACGCCTTCCTTCTATATATATGAAACATATAAAAGAAAAAAAAATCATGTTTCAAATATTCTCCTTCAAAATCTATCTAAAAATCTCTATAGAATGAAAATCCTCCAACCCTAAGACTGTCAACAACAACTCCCAAAATGTTTTACATAACCAAAAAAAAGAAAAAAAGAAGCATAATGAAATACGTCTTAACCTTACGCACTGTTTTATTATTCTCTTTCAGCCTAGAAATACATAAAACAGAGTGAGATGTACTTGTGGGAACCATTGGCAGTTCCATACGATATTATATTACCCGGAAGGGGAAATGCCAACCATGCTTCTGGATACCCAAGTTCTTGTGCTACCAACCTTGCTGACGCTAGAAGCTAGAGTGTCATAGCATAATGTTTACCACGTTGCCTAACCCGACAGCGTATTGCCAAACTGTATATCAGCACAGATCTCCATAGTCTGTGCTCAGCCATTTTCTGCTCACCGAATTTGAAAGTATTGTAGAGCAAACTGTATGCTACCACAGAGCGCTCTGTGGTCACATGCAGTTTGCCTGTAAAATATTAAAAAAGCTGAAGCAAACTATATGCTAGTTCAGATCGAGCAATGTACCTGCGATTACAGAGCCATCGTTCACGTTGGTATAGTTATTGTGTGTGGTGAGTTCTGGGTTGGTATACATTTTGCTCAGGAAACTAAGAGCAAAGTACCTGTGATTACAGAGCCATCGTTCACGTTGGTATAGTTATTGTGTGTGGTGAGTTCTGGGTTGGTATACATTTTGCTCAGGAAACTAAGAGCAAAGTACCTGTGATTACAGAGCCATCGTTCACGTTGGTGTGGTTATTATATGTGGTGTGTGGTGCCGTGACATAAGGCCAAGTGACAAAAGGCCAAACATAAAATGTTTTGTCTTGAGCAACAGTACCTTGGGTGGCCCGCTTCGCGGGTTTTCAGGATTTTAACTTCCTTTTCGGGGCTCACACCCGCTCACGCAACTCCGTTGCTCCGCTTAGGGTATGTTCAGTCGCCAGGCAGGCGCCTGTAGCAACAGTTTTGTATTTTACATTAATTGGAGTAAACAACTAACAGTTATGTACTGCTGCTCAGGAAAACTGTTGCTACAGGCGCCTGCCTGGCGACTGAACATACCCTAAGCGGAGCAACGGAGTTGCGTGAGCGGGTGTGAGCCCCGAAAAGGGATTTAAAATCATGAAAACCCGCGAAGCGGGCCACCCAAGGTACTGTTGCTCAAGACAAAACATTTTATGTTTGGCCTTAAGTCACAAACAAATTTGGCCTTTTGTCACTTGGCCTTATGTCACGGCACCACACACCACACACAATAACCACACCAACGTGAACGATGGCTCTGTAATCACAGGTACTTTGCTCTTAGTTTCCTGAGCAAAATGTATACCAACCCAGAACTCACCACACACAATAACTATACCAACGTGAACGATGGCTCTGTAATCACAGGTACTTTGCTCTTAGTTTCCTGAGCAAAATGTATACCAACACAGAAAAATCTGCTTTTGATCTGACACAGTATATAGTATGCTCTTAATTTGAATGAGCATTCTGTAGTCTATTATAGAGCGTCGGAGCTCTGTACTGATATACAGTTTGGCAATACGCAACCCGACACGACTCGAAACGACGCGACGCTTTGTTGTAAATGACATTTGTTGAACGCTCTTTTAGATACATTTGTGTATTTTTTCCCTTTTTCAAACTTCACCTACCTACCTACGCTTAACAACAGTTAATTCGTTGTTACCGGGAAGACCAAACGATACCAAACCACCCCAAATTGAATTGTCGAATTCTCAGCATTGTTACATAAACCCAAACCAGGGATGATTTTTCGGGCAAAAAGAGCCGCCAGACCAGAAAAACTCAAGAAGAGTTCGGTGAATAATATAATTGAGAGTACTTCACAGCAATATTTTTCTTCGACTTCAGTTTGTTTTGAATCACCGAACGAGAAGGTTGTGTGTTAAGACTGATCTATCCAAGACCAAATTAAATTGAAATTACGTAAAAATATCAAGTGAAATTATAGATAAAGAAAAAAAAAGACTTTTGATAAAACATGGCTGTGGCGTTCTATATACCTGACCAGGAAGTGCTGCTTCGAAAATCCAAGGAGAAAGAAAAACAAATATTGAAAATGCGTGAACTCCAATTGAAGTTAATTGCAATGGTCCTCTTGGAGGCCCTTAGGCATTACATCCATAATTCAAAGGAATATTCAAAAATTAGCAAATCAGAAAATTAAGTGAAACAGCAGACAATCGAATAATATTAATCTATCAGAGATACAACGAGAGAAAAGAAGAGATCCTTCAGCTGGTATTATGAAAGGACTACCTGCAATAAGGAGAATGAATCGGAATTCATCCTAGCGACACCGCTGCGTTGACACTGGTGCTCATACGTATTGCCGACGGAAAGTTGGCAGATAAAAATGAAGTTCATAATTTTTATGTGAAATGAACAGTTATTTGTGGAAAAATAGATAAAACCAAAATTGTTAAGAACAATTAAACAAATGTATATTATTATTTTTTAATTTCTTTATAAAAAGAGTTTTATTTTAAAAAAATGTTCGTCCATTTTGAAATATTTTGTAATCGATTATTCACAATTAGTTCATATTATTAAATTAATTAATTTTAGAGTGAAAATTGCTTAATTATTTAATTTATATTTATTATTACACAAAACAAGAAAGAAAAATAAATAAAAAATAAAACTAACACAATGTTAAACAAAGAATTCAATTTGTTCTTTATTTTTGTTCTGAATTGGATTGAATTTAGGTCATTGACACGAATTACGGTGATTCATTTGAAATTTTTCAGTTGTCATTGTCGTTGATGTTGATGTCGATTACCCCGTTACTTTCTTTTGTTTGTGACGCAGGTGGTGGTTGTGTGTTGGTGGTAGAGACTTTCTTTGTTGGGTATTTCATCAAGTTGGGTTTTTCCGGTTCTTCAAAATGACTTGGGCAAATTATATTTTAATTGATGTAACGGTAAGACTGAGGGCGTTCCATTAAAAAAATATTACTCAGCAATAATTTAGGCTAATTTAAATAAAACGACACCGACGACATCAGTAGATACACAAAACTGTAAGACACATTGTTTTGGCGCCAATTCATTCACACAAATAATCAAGAGAGATATACCTATGTACTTGTACAAATAGGTACCTACCTGTTCGGATGGCACCTGCTTAAACTGGTTCTTAAGATCGTTTCTTCACCTCTGTTTGATTTTAGTTATATTGTCAAATTTATACTCGTATGTGAGGCTTTCGCCAAAACAGGTTCTCCAAATTTTTGCGAGGTTAGCGCTGGAGCGGACTCGTTCATGAAGAAAAAATACACTTCGGGCCCGGAGGAATGTGTTGCCCGTGACACTGACAAAATGTTCCTCCAATTAAAAATTTTGAATTTGACTAGCCAATCTAGAATAAATCTTTTTTTTCAAATTTTCTCTTAATCGGCCTTAAAAATGTTAATGAAACTTCATATGTGTAAATGTGATTGTGACTTGGTAATAATAAACAGGGCACATAACCGAAATTGGTTATTGACTTTCTTTTAAGAAAATTGTCTTATTTTTGTATTATTTGCGGACATCTTATGCTCGATAAGCTTATTTCCAATTTTACCAAATTTAGTTCTAATGAAACAAATAATATTGCATTCTTTAATTTTACAGCAAAACATTTTTATTTATAAAGACAAACTTAGAAAGAAAGAAACTCGGTAGTACTTTTATTTTGTCACACTCTGCCGTAACAATTCGATGATACTGATATCATAAAAGGCGGGGCAATAGTTGTTAGCTCGTTAAAAGATGCTGCAGTTTGGTCTAGAAGATTGGAAGCATCGTAATCAGGATTATCGGGTCTCAGGCAGAATATTCATGGACGGGGAGCCGGATAAGTTAGTACTGGGTGGCGAAAAACTTACTTAAACAAAAAACTTAAACTTATCAGAAGACGCTATAATTTTTGCAAATGGCGGCAAATGTCAATTCCATTTTGACATATTCGAAGCAAACAGATACAAAATACACGTTAACAAGACATCAAGAACTTAGAGTAATTGTATAAAAATAAAATTTGCCGCCATTTGTAAATATTACTACCGTTTCGGAATATGCTATAATTTTTGCGAGGTCAATTCTGCTCTGACACTTGTAAAGTAAAAAGATACAAAATACACGTCCACAGTTATTTGCAAAAATTATAGCGCCTTCTGATACGGTTGCAACTTTTTCACTACCTAGTACTTACTTATCCGGCTTTCGATGTATGAAATCTCTTCTTGAGACCTGTTACTCCAAGCACGATGCTTTCAGTCATCTAAACTAAGAATTCTGGCATTAACGATGACTTGGTTCTTAAAAATAAGGTTCGGTTTCCGTTTTAGCGTCGAACCGAAAGCCTGATACTATAAAGGTTTTGTAGAGCCTATGCACTTAGTCTTACACTTGAAGAGTGCTGAACACATTTGTTTTGCCAAACCAAAGCAGCAGTGGTTTTCTAGTCTCCGTCGGATCTGCACTAAGGGCCACTAAGGGGCAGCGTTACCACTTCCGAAAAAAAAAATCGAAGTAGATTTAAAGAAAAAAGTGAAGTAAATTGAGAAAAATCGAAGTAGATTTCAAAATGACTTTTTATTTGCATTTAGAAGAAAAATGGACTCGAGATTTTCATCAGTTATTACAAAATGAAAAAGCGAAAAAGTGGTGTTTAGTCTGTCTGTAGATCTGTTACTCAACCTGCCGCCTAGAGGAGAAATTATGTATTTGTACTTGTGTTGACGCTCATATTTTTGTATGGAAGTTTTGGACTTACATACTACCTTTAGTGAAAATAGAGAAAATGAAGTTGTTTTGGGCTCTTTTTGTAAAATTGAACTAGGCTGAAACATAGATTTTTAAAAGGAAGTAGATTTCAGTATTTTGCTGATGGTGCGAAGTAGGAAGTAGTTTTTAAAATATTTTGAAAAAAAGAAGAAGATCTACTCCAATTGTAGTAAAATGGTACCACTGCTAAGGGATCATTCGTGGAGTTAATATTGGTACCGAGTTAAATGAACTCCTTTACTACTTCGAAGCAGTTGCTAACAATAGTGACGTTTTGTCCTAGGCTGTCAACAAATATTTGTCGAATTGTTTTTGTTGCTGATAAACATGCCCTTGATCTTGCTCTTGTTTACTTACAGACCTTTAGATTTTACTTGATCTTCTATCGCTGTGAAGGACTCTATTGTAGAAGGTGAGAAATGGCCGATGGTGTCGTTATCAATCGCATACACCGATAATTGAGAATATTTGTTGAATGTAGTGCCCTTGGTGTTATACTGCTAACATGCACTCAGTGAAAATAATATTTAAAATTAACCAGAAACTAAATAATTATCAGTTTTTTTTTTGTTCAACTAAGTTGCTTGAAAAGAGAATTGTAAAAATAGTTATAAAAGTCTTTGTGCAGTTAAATTGAAATTTAGAGAAGACAATTCTGCATTTGTGTCAAATCTTTATAAATTATGTTTCGTTACAAAAAAGTTCATTTCAATCACACGACGATGTTTTCTTGAATAAACCAACATTTTATCAGACATAGTGTCACAATGAAAAAATTTCAGAGACACCAGTCCGCCCCTGTAATGTTTGCAACACGTGGTTAAAAGTTTTTATTTGATGTAGAAACATTAAGGTATGTATAAAATCGAAAGTTCAAGAAATGAAGTATAACAACAATCGTCTTGGGAATATACAATGGGGTAGGTCTACATTTTACAGTTTTATTACCCAATTGAAAAAAAGTTCTTATGAGAGAATTGAAGATTCGAATGAGTTTGATGGAAAAGAATTTTAAATATTTTATGTAAATATTGTATTAAAGGCAAATGTAAACAAATCTGGTTATAGAGAATTTATTCTGGGAGAAAAACAAAAATATACTCATACATTATGTACATTTAATATATTTATTGATATTATCTTTGATTCACCTGGAACAATTTGAATGTTAAGATTCTGTATATTAGATTTACGAGTAGATACTTTAAATAAAATACAGGTAACCAATATAGGCAAAACATTTTTTTTCATAAGAAAAGAAAAATGTAATGTCATTTCGGATAGTCTTAAATTAAGAGAAAAGACTTCATGTACGATTCCTTGAAGAAATTAAATTTGTAATATGTATTTTCTTCTGATAATAACGGACGTAAGCAATAATGTTAGTTTTATATTTTAAAAGTTATTATAAAAGGAAATCTTATAATTAATAAAAATAGATAATCTGATAGGAGGTGACAATAATGTTCTCAATGTTTCTAGATTATATTGTGGAGAAATATATACATATAAGATGCATAAAATTTAATAAAACAATTTTTTTTTTAATTTTAAAAAATGATAGTAAAAAAAAAAATACAGTAAATGAATGTACAGGTTATTTGTTTGTGGTTTGTATAGAATTTATGACCAAATTAGAATACATCAAATTATACATATCTAATTGGTCAAGTTAGTTTTCGTTTTTTTTAAATTAAAATAATTTTTCAATTTTATATTGATATTTTTTTTTTGAAGAACTACAAAAAATTGATAAATTCTACAGTATGCATAACATCTTTTTTTCTGACTTAAGCATGATTTTAAAATAAAAATAAATAAAATAGAAATTCTCGAATATTAAATTGAGTTTGTCCTAGGCTGTCAAAGTATGATCATCGAAGAATTTGAGACAATGGAAAAGCGCTGAAAAATGTGATAAATAAATTAACCAAACTTTTTTTTTTCTTAATAAAATGTATAATTGGTTATTTCAATTGAAAGGTTATAATTAAAATACCCAGTTATATATATAGTACCCCTTGGCATAATAGTTAGTGCGTTGGACTGTCATGCGGAAGGTCTCGAGTTCGATTCTCAGCCGCTGCAAGAAAGTTTTTTTCAGGGGTGTACTGCCTCTTGCGAGGAATTGACAAATTCTCCAAGAGTATCTCTTGTCTTGGAAAGTGCTGCTCATTAGCCGTTCGGAATCGGCAGAAAATTGTAGGTCCCCTCCGTTCCTGGTAACACGCACACAGGAATGGTTGAGAGTTGTAAGTCACTAGGTCCTGGTTCACTCCGAGCTGTTGCACCACCAAATTTATTTATTTTTTTAGTTATATAATTTATTAAGAAAAAAAGTTTGGCTAAGCTTCATAGTAGGAAGCCGAACTTGAACGTGTTTTGCAAATAAAATTTTTATCTTCCGGTGATTTGGTGTTTAATGCAAAAAATTATATTCCAGGTGGGAAATATTGTCATTTTCCTGTTCAGCGACCTGTCTAAAAAAATTTGTGGAAGGTTCATTTTTAGTGTAAGCTAATGTTATTCAGATTATATTAAAGTAATAAACTAAAACTTAAGAATTCGTAAAATAGGTACATTAGATATATCGAATATACACGTAAACGAAATAGTCCTTTAGTTATAAGATCCAGTTCAGCTGGTAATGAAAGCTGGTGATCTGTGAATGTGAAATCTAATGGCGCATGAAGAAATCACCCACTTTAAGTGAATTAAATTCTCATGTAGAGTAGATTTCCTTAAAATTATATCCAGGCATCGCAAATTCTATATCTAAAATCAACAGAAAGAATATGAGCCGAAAAATAGAAATATTAAGTTTTGAAATGGCAACCTGTTAAAATGGTATTAAATTCGATTTTTCATTATTTTTTTTTCACAAGAAAATCAAAACACCTAGATTAGTAAAAGAAGAAATACAAGCATATAAATTTGAACTGTTTGAATTTTTAACTATACTTTTAAAACCTCTTTAGAACGTATACAAAATTAAATTTCAATTTTTTGTACCAATGCCTATAATGAAAAGGTCAAAGCTCAATAAAGTGGTTCTAGTAGGTATTGTTAATAATGTATTAATTTAAATTGTCTTTTATTTCATGATTGATGGGAAGAATTGAGTGACACACACAAAAATTTATCAGAATTCCAGGAGCCGTTTTCGAGAAAAATTAGATTTTTGAAAACTATTTTTTAGCATTTGTATGATGGGAAGCGTTATTTTTAGTAAATGAACAACACTTTTGCTAACAGTCATCTTTTGGATAATGTTTAAAAACTGTTTGCTGTTAAGTTTCAAATAAATAGATTTTTTTTTTCGAAAATTGTGATTCAAAGAAAAAGAAAATATTTTCAGTTTTTTCCATTTTTTTTTTTGAAAATTTGAACATACATACAATATTATTTAAATTCTAAGGAGCCTTCGGATACAAATTGATAAAAATCATTTTTTCATTTTTGGAAAAATCGAAAAGGAAATATGCGATTATTAAGAAACATTTTTCGGGATTTGTTGTTTTCCAACCATTAGCTATGTAGCTTTTACTAAAATATTGTTTTTTAATTTTTATTTATCTCAGAAACAGTTTTGTAAAAAAACATGTTCTTAAATTTCAAAAAAACTATGGTAGTACCATTATTTTTTTTCTTAAGAAAAGAAGAAAAAATGTGGCGAGATGTTGCGGTATAATTACCACAAGAATGACTGGCCTTCGTTTCCTCCAAAATTCAGCTGCAAAATTCTGGCAAGGTTGAGAAGAAACCATTTTGTAAAAGCTAGAAGACAGATTTTCGACCGACTACTATTTCAAGTCGGAATGGGCAGTTCTAAAAATCAATTGATCAATTTAACATGTAGACGGAAGGTTTCTTGTAACGAGAAGTGTATATACGAGTGAATGAGCTGAAGAAGTAACGAGTCAGGAGGACTCTTAATTACTTAAAAACAACAGAACAACGTCCTTAGCTTTACGTAACTTTATTAACTTAATTTCTGTAATTTAAATTGTTTTCTTAATTGTAAATATAATGACCTATCGGAATGAATAGTTAGATACTATCGCGTTTTGAAAAATGTCTTCTTCTCTCTCATCTTGAAAGAATAGTTTCTGAAAGGTAGTTTTTCGCACTTCGAATCATTCGCGAATAGTGTATAGTAACTGAGAGAATGCTCAGAAGAACCTTTTCTCGGTTTTAATTCTTTTTTACTTTCTCGAAAATTTTAGTTTGGGAAAGGTCTGAACTCGACCATTAAGATTCGGCAAGCTTTGGAAATACATCCAATACCTAAATAACTAGTTATACAGTATTCCCCGCTTAATTGCACTCACCATTTTGTCAGATTTTTCGGTCAATTATCCGGGTGATTCAATTAACGAAACACCGCTTAATTGACCGACCTGTTCAATTAAACGAAACCCGTATAATTGCACGAGTCGGTCAACTAAAAATTAAAATACTCATCCCAGAAATTTACTATGAACATTTCATTTTCAACTTACGAAAACCTTGAAAAAACTGAAAAAGAATACACACACAAAAATATTTGAACACGTTTTATTTAAAAAATAAGCATACATACTAGGGTGGGTCAAAAAAATCAAGTATCTTTTTTTTTGGATCCGACACATGAAAACAAGTTCCTAGGTACCTCTAGAAAGTACTTACCAAATAATAGCTCTTAATATTGACGGGAAGATTATGCTCATCATACTCGTAGTTTTCCATTTTCAATTTAGTATCATATAAAAATGGTCATATCTTATCAACAATAGATCGTTAAACCAATCGCATAGTCAATATTTATAGGAAATTGAACGCTCTACAAAAATGGTCTTAGATACTTTTTTCATTAATCCAACCATTTAAAAGATATTCAACATCAAAGATTGAAGTATTTTAAGGAAAATAACTTTTTTGTTTTGAATTTTGTAACTTAATAAAAAATAATTATTGTTAAATAAGTTTCAATTATTTCTATAGGAAATTGAACTCTCTACAAAAAAGATCTCTGTAGTTAATCGATTACTCTAGCCATTCAAAAGATATTCGCAGTAGAATTCCAATGCCTACTGATTTTAGTAGTTTTTCAATAAATATTCCCAATTTACCCAGTTAATTTTTGAATTTTAAGATAACATTTCAGCAGAAAAAAAAATTCTATTTCACCATATGAAATTTTATAATTTAATAAGTATTGATACAAAATGATTCAAATTTGAACTAGTTTTCATGTGTCGGATCCAAAAAAAAAGATACTTGATTTTTTTGACCCACCCTAATACATACATAATTAAAACTATGAAACAGAAATAAATTATTCTTAAAAAAAGTCACTGTTAGCTTCGAAAAAGATAAAAAATAATAATAAATACAATAGTAGGTATGTACCTCAAAAGGCTCATAATGGTTATTTGCATACATTGGTTTGAAAAAATTTGTGATTTGATTTTGATTGATTGTTTTGTTTTGAACAACGTCTTCTTGTTTTTCAGCTCAACCTTAAATTTATTTAGTGGTAAGAAGTATTAACGTAGAATTGCAATGTCCTGAAGAATTTCGAAAGTCGATGGTAATATGGTTTCAACTTCTTCTTTTTCTTTAACCATTGTACTTAAGTATGTTGTCTATGACCACGATATCATTTTCCGGCTGCTCTTCATCTTAAATAATACCTGTCTTTTAAAAAAACCACTTCAGACGTAGGTTAAGTAATAAAATATTTCTAATATTTGTTTCATTAAAATTTATTGTACGTCCAATTATCCGAAAAATGTCCATATATTTTTTTTTTCGGGTGCATATTTTAAAGTTCAATTAACCGAGTAATTCAATTAAGCGGGGTTCAATTAACCATCTAAAAAGCTATGCTACTAATACGGGAAATTTTGCAATGCAAATTTTTCGGTCAATTAAGCGAGATGTTCAATTAAGCGAGGTGCAACTAAGCGGGGATTACTGTATCGGTGTTTGTGATAGTGGAAGTAGAGTTTCATTGAGAGTCAACACCAGAGGTTTTCGATTTCGATATCCAGGAAGCCGTGATTCCGTGACCTTTGATCACGAAAACGAATGGCTCAATGTTCAAATGGAATTGTCGAGGGAGGAATTGGTTTATGATTCGAAAGCTCACTCTTGTGAGCCAAGCAACTTTTTTTTTTTTTTTTTTTTTGTTTGCTGTGAGACGAAAAAAATAAAGGAAACAAATCGCAAAAAGTATTTTTTGTATTGTATTCCGATCATTTTTTTTTCTTTTCAATATTTTAAAGTTTAATTTAATGTTTCCTTTCATTTCACAATAATCCCAACAGGTTTGGGAAAACGGTATTAATTTGTTTTGTTTCTTGACGTTAACTGCCCATTCTATTTGTTTTTTTGCTTGCAGTCTTACAGTTCCCTGTAAGCCTTTAATATCTAATTTATTGTTATCACGTTGTTAAAAAATTTGGCTTTTTATCCTGGTTCATCCAAGGTTTCCCAAATAAAAATAAAGTTCAAACTCTTCGCGGATATGAGAAATCAGTGTTTTATTTGGTTTTCTCATTTGTATAATTTTGCAATTAGACTTAGAATTTTACTAGGTTAATTCAAAATAATAAAAATTTCTGGCGCCCAAAAATGATTGTAGGTACCCTACTGTAACTGGCAATAAATCATTTAGTTTATTTTGGGCTGTTTGATTTTTTTTATATTATACTCGCACTCAAGGGGTTATGAATACTCTTATAATGATAAAGACAGTGCGAGCAATAAGGAAAGTAGGATAGGATTAGAAAGGAGAAAACCCATTGCAAATTCTTTCACTCAACCCAGCCCAGCTCAGCAGCCGTATTGAAAGCTTTTAATATCGAACTACTGTTTGCACATTTTTATCTTTCTCTTCAATGGCTATGCTACCTACCAAGTCTTGAGAAAATCAGCCGAGCCGTGCATATAAACATTAACTTATTACATATGAAAAATTTTGAGCAAGTCTTAAAACTGCTAGGTCTTACCATAGACTATTTTGATTTTCTGAAAACATTTTTCTGAATTTCCTAGTTCCTCTTATTGCTTTTATGCCATTCAATGCGATTTCAAAGTTAGCCAATCCAAATCCAACCAAGTCAACCCCTTTTCAATCTACACACGAGAATACTAACAATTTTATTTATTTTTCAAATTACCCACCAAAGCGCAACAATTCAAAAACCACTCAATCAAAAAATAACCCATTTAAATAAATGGAATTTCTTTCACTGCCACAACAAAACGAAAAAACACTCCACTAGCATCCCAATTACCCATTAATCGCTTCTCGGATGTTTTCGGTTCGGTTTGCTTCAGTCTGGCCTTCCTCACAATGCCGAACGAAAATGTATACGAATCAAGACAAATAATTTGATTTGAATAAATTGCGAGAGATTGATTCGATTTAAGGGTTAATTTGCTCCTCAAGTACCCCACTCCAGTTCAATCAATTGCTAGAGAAAATTCCCATTTTAAATCACAATTCAAATAGAACAAAAAAAAACTAACCGAACAAGGAATAACATTCCTTTTGAGGGTAATCAAGAATTTTCGTCCTTTCTGTTTGGATTCTTGTGAATTCGATATTCCTGTTACTTTCAATTTAAATATTTTTTCTCTCAATCGTCAGCGGCATCGTGTCTACCCGCATATTATTATATTCAACGTGCGTACACGCTCCATCCGAATGATTAATCAAACTTGACTTCATCTTAGGGGAGACAGGGAAAAAGGATGAAATTAAAAGCCCAAGGTAATGTACAGTGATGTGAACGAATTAAAATATTTAAAAAAGGCGGTAGTGCTCGGTACAGTTTGCACGAACGGGGTATTAGCCATCTGATCTCATTTAATTGACAACAACACATTTGTAGAAGAGGCTCATTGGTGGTGGTGGTGGCGGCGTGACAACAACGATGTCTCGCTACCCGCATAATTACAAAACAAAAAAGGGTGCGAGAGGACCACATAAAACCCTTGCATGTGAGTTGAGCGTAAATAATGCGTCGGAAGATGGAACGGAGCTGTATCTATGCAAGCCTTTGTCCACTACCGGAAATAGATAGCTTTCTGGGACACAAAGTGATCAATTCTTGAGTCAATCCAAACGGAAGGTACTCTGACTTTATCCATCGAAGGACGAAAAAAAGTCACCGCCAAATTAATAGCCTCTTAATCAGGACCTGCCGCCATGCCACAGAAATATTAATCAAAACTCGAAGTTCCTTTCTTTTGGAGAACCATTCCGAGCCACAGAGCGAACCACTTAAAATTCAAGCAGAGCATACTTAATGCGTCATATGTCGGAAACGTTACGGCAGTCACGCGCCCCAGATTTCATGACATCAATAATTAATGTATATGCAAGGAAGAAGGACTTTCCATATCCTTCGCTATGATGTCAAAGGACAATCAATCAAAACCTTTGACACGAAATATGCTGACTCCATGAGCTCAGTACCTATGTATGTACATATAAAATAATGAAACGCAGAGAAAAAGTCACAAAAGAAAAACTAATTTTCTCGTGAAAGCTTTTTGGACCATCATTAATTTTCATCCCAACAAAATATTATCATCTCGAAAATTAGATTCTACAAAATAATTTTAAGATGTCGTTGCATTAAGTTCATCTCGAACAAGTTGTTCGATATTTTGTAAAAAAAAAAAAAAAATTGTCGATGACAAAAAATTAAATTGAGATGACAATCTACGCTCGAATGATTAATGTGAATTATTTTTCTGATATCTGTGGCTTTTGAATTCTTTTCATAGACGATTTCCCACTCCAACCCAAGCCGAAGAAGTTTTGAGCAATTTCAAAGTTGACATATATTTCCCATTTAAGTAATTTAATTTCGTTTTGAGTTGGATATCCTCAGGCTATAAGCATCCCCGAGATTGACTTTTGGTTTGTGCGTTCAATTTGATAGAATGATTTGTAATTTAAGAAAAGAGCAGTGAACTGTAGTCAAATTGGCCATTTGACCAATATCAGACGGGATCAGACGATATCACAACTTCTTGACGTATTATTCTGCTGAAAAAAAACTTCTAGCAAGACTCGCATCGTAGCATGAGATGTGAGTAATGTCGCACCGTCTCGTTAGAACAACATGCTCGGTAGCCCAAATTGATCCAGTTCGGGCAGAAGATAGATTTCTAACATATCATGAAAGCGGTCAACAGTAACTGTTACAGCATTGCCTATGGCTTTCATAAAGATATATGGGCCAATGACGCCGCCCGCCAGCCGCCCGAAATGGCGCACCATACAATTACTCTACTAGGGAGCAGTGGGTTTTGGTGTATCAATCAAGAGTTTTCTGTACCCCAATTGGGACTACTCTGTTTATTAACAAAGCCAGATAAGTCGAAATTATCTCTAGCAACAAATGGTGGTCTTCTAGAGCAAGCTCTAAAACTCGTGTTTTCATTTTCGTGCATTCACAGTGAAAGTTTAAAGTTTTGAAGTCCCAATTGGAAAACCCTTTTCAATGCTTAGACATTATTATTACATATGTATATAGAATGCTTAAGGGGAGGTTTTCCTTTTTCGGCGACCAAAAATGATTTTTTTTTTGCATTTTTACTTGCGATATACCATAGGTACTATAGGGCAAGTTCTGCATTTGGAAAAAAAATCGAACTCGAGATTTTGATCAAAGTTGACATTACGATGATAGCGAAGACGAATAAAGTGGGTCCGGCAATTCCGTCTGTCTGTCTGCCTGTCTGTCTGTCTGTCTGTCTGTATGTCTGTATGTCTGTACCTCGATCTAGAGCCTAAGCCACTGGACCTATTTTCTTCAAACTCGGTAGTTATGGGTCTTCGGTGATTCACTAGAGGGGAAATTGAAATTTTTTTTTTAGCTCTAAAACTAACGGTACCCCCCATACACCCGTAATGCAAAATCTTATTTATCTCGAAAACGCTCTAACGATTTTGTTAAAAAAAATTAGGTGTGATATTTTGGGCATGGACTACGTTTTGGTAAAAAAAAAATTTGGGGCAAAATGTTATTAACGGTACCTGTCATAGAACCGTTTTTTTGATTTTCGACTTTTTCATTAACGATTTTAACCAAAAATTTTCAGCAGGAGTCCCCCTAAGTTTAAAATAATATTGTATATAAAAATATTCGAAAAATTATTTGTTGGTTTTTTTTGAAAAAAATATGTTTTTGAAAAATCAATATCTTCAAAACCGATGAACTATTATTTTTTGAAATTATTTCCTAAAATCAATATTATTAAATACTTAAAATTCGCATCCCACATTCTTTTCTTGAAAAACTTTAAAGAAATTTCTTATATAAAAAATTTATTTATTTAATAATAAAACGATTTTTTAAAGTTTGTTTGCATAAATTCATACTTTTCTAGAAATCAGACGGCAATTTCATTTTAAATTCATGTTTTATATTTATAAAATGTATCTTAAATTCCGAAGTACTTTTACATAAGAGCAAGTTCGTGCGATCCAGTCGTGCATTTTATTTTCTAGTAAAATATAAGTAGAATATGTAGCTAAAACCGTTTGTCCGAATACTTTTTTATTAAATTTATATTACAAAAACGAGACCTACCTTTTTGTCTCGAAAATTGACATTTAGCGGTATTTTGATGCTAGCATGTTTTACATAAATATTTTTGAGTTTGGCGACTATATACCCATACCATGGTAAGCGGAGGTACCATATAGGCCACCAGGTGTCGACACATGTCGACACTTAGACACATGAGACATGAACCACCAGGTGTCGACACATGAGCCATGACTCGAAAAAAACTTTAAACGCGTTTTTCTCGAAACCACGTTTTTCCAACTGTTGGCCACGATTACTTTAAAACCACTTGACGGATCGTCATAATTTTTATTTGTTTTAAAGCTTAATAAATTCATTGGTGCTAGGACTAAAATCAGGCTGATATCATATATCAAAAACTTTTTTTTGTACAGCGCTCAAAAGAGCAAAAAAAGTGGAAAAAACGAGTACTAAAATTCAAGCGTCCGTCATTTTTTTAATTTTTTACTTTGGGCAATTATTTTGGTCCAGACTCGAACTACACTCTTCTATTTTATAAAAAAACTTTGATTTTTTAATTTTCGATCATTTTTGCAGGAGCTAGAGTGGCCAACAGCGAACAACTTTTTTTGGAGGTGGTCTCGTTCCGAGGCGCATTGTTTTTAACGGCCCGGTATTTTTTGATGACAAAATTATTTTTTGTACTTAATATGATAATAAACAAGTAAAAAAAATTGAATTGATTATATCATTCCTTCCATGAAAAAAAAAAAAAATTCATGAAAAAGTGTCATTTTTTACACTGAAAAAGAAGAACCTCCCCTTAAGTTCAAATGATTAATTTGATGCCTGACTGATTTTGGTTTTAAAGGGTCTCAAAATCAAAATTTGAATTTTGTAATGATATTTTTCGACCAGACTTTCGATATATCTGATTATCAGATATTTTACTAGTTTAATAAATTTTTGGTGCTTACGTTTTCAATTTTATTAATGGAGAGACTTGTGTCTAACAACTCCCCCAGGTACTTCCAACACCTTCGTAGTTACTTTGAATAATATAGTAATCGCAGCTGAGGTAGTTAAAGAGATTTTGAATGAAAAATTTATTTTAAATAATTTTGTTGATTTCCCGTCGAAGGTTAATTTTATTTTTACCATTCAGATTTCTTTCAATGGTTCACACATCGTATTTGAAGGGAATTACCTATCAAATTCTTTTAAGAAAAATCAATTCTAATTTAATAAATGCGGACTCTGATGAACCTCAACGTAGTCACCTTGGCCATCTACTCTTTATATATGCCAACACTGACAGTGTTTCGATAGTGAATCCCTGTAGAAGACTTATCTAAGCTGATATTATCACAGCAAAAATTATAAATATTAAAAAAGAGAGCCAAGTTTTCATTTGTTCGTAAAACCTGTCGGCCCTAAAAACCAGTGAGAGTAAGAAAGAAAAGTAAGCCAAGTCTTAAGTTAATAAAGTTTAGTGTCAAATTTCTTAAGTACAGTTATATCCAAACAACTTGAAATTTGGAGGGTGAAAAATTTTCAATTGTATATTCTTTGTATGTACCACAAGACCTATCTTTGTGCAAAATTACAAGGTTCTACCTTGTCGGGAAGTGGTCCACAATTTTGATGATCTGTCAGGTGAGTCAGTCAGTTACAATTTTAGTGATTTTCGAAGTCCTATATCTCAGGAACCACTAATGCTCAAGAGTTGAAATTTGGAGGAGGGGTACGAATATAACTTCAGTTTATTCCTGTAAATAGGGTGTGCCACGAACCTGGCTGGGCACTGACGTGCCCTATGATTTAATTTTTCAAAATCGTCGAAAAATGGTCTGACTCTGTATCATAAATATTTATTTTAGATGGGTATTCATCATAATAATATCTTTTGAAATTTACAATATTTTGTAGTTACAACATAAATCAATCTTTTTAGAGAAAAACAAACACGTAACCTGACCGTAAGCTTCTCATAGAACATTGACCTCAAACTTCATAATTAGAGAAAATTCTAAATAAGGCCAATGCTATGCTTTGGAATAAAGACCTTTTGTGTAGTCTCTTTCCATTTTTATTGTTCGTTAAAGTCGCTTAAACTTTAAAAAGTCCCCTTCTTCTTTTGAACATGACTACTCTGGAAAAATGTTAAAAAGTTATTGGTGTTATAATTTTACACCAACTCCTGACTGGACTCATTGATCCATCGGTTCTATTAGTGAAGTTTTAGAAGTAACAATTCTTCGATTTTCCAAAATTAAGTTTACGAAAAAAAAAATTGTCAAAAAATGTTTTTTTTTTTTTTTCATAAGGATTTGACCGTGAATATTGACAAAAAATTTAAAAATTTTGGAATATAAATTCGAAATAATATATTAATTCAAATAAAATGCACAACTGGATCGCATGTACGCGCTCTTACGTGAAAGTACTTTGGAGTTGAAAAATGTTCAAATGCATTAAATAGCTGTTTGATTTATGGAAAAGTATGAATTTATGCAAGCAAAGTTTAAAAATAGTTTTGTTATTAAATTAATTTTTTATATTAGAAATTTCTTTAAAATTTTTCTTAAAAAAATTTGGGATGTCAATTTTAAGTATTAAATAATATAGGATGTCATTTAAAAAATTTTTTTTTTATATCCAAAAAAAGCAAAGTTTGATTAAAACTGTTAGAGCCGTTAATGAGAAAGTCGAAAATAAAAAAGAAATGGTTCTATGATAAGTACCGTTAATAAAGTTCTTTCTTAAATTAGAAAAAAATTGTTCATAGCAAACCTAATTTGTTTATCAAAATTATTAGAGCCGGACTTGAGATAAATGAGATTTTTTATAACGATTACCTTTAGTTTTGGAGCTACGAGCAAAATTTCAATTTCTGCTCTAGGGAATCACGCAAGAACCTTGAATACCAAATTTGACGAATACAGTTCCAGCGGCATAGGCTCTAGGTCGAGGTACAGACATACAGAACTATAGGACCCAGTTTCGAGTTGGATTTTGTTTCCAAATGCAAGACTTCTCTTATGTACCTATAACGCAAGCAAAAAGGGTACTGGTGGTATTCCGGATTTTATGTTTATTTTTAAATAAAATGTTAGTCTGCGACAAATTTTGTTATGCAAAATGTTTTTGAGGCAAAAATTTATTTTAATCATAAAAAAATGGTTATGTCCAGGGTCAGTCATTTTTGGGCCCAACAAATAAAAAAGCGTTCCAGGTGTAACCATAATCGCAATTCGCAAGCTACGTAGTACAAAAAATTAACCCAGCCATGTAGTGCCTTTTTTAATCATATCGTAGAAGAAAATTTTAATTTTTTTTTTTTTTCAAAAACATTCTCATAGATTTTTATAAAAAGAAAGTTAGCTATAAGTTTGCTATAAGCAAAAATTACCTTATGACACATTTTGGCAGATTTTATCAAATTAGTAATCTTTTTTATTTTAAAGAAATTTGGAAACTGAATTTTGGTGAAAACATAACTATGACATCAATCCCTTAGTTTGTAATAGACTCTACTTGGTGAAAATAAAAACTTATTTCATAAGAAATCAAATTCCAGCGGGAGAAATCATTGGTCAATAAAAAACTTATTTTATTGATAGAAAATCGGGCTGACCCACGTCCACATAGGAGTTAAGTGAATGGGCAATATAAAATCATTGTATTGTTGTTTTTTTGACAGGAATAGAAGTCAGAATTTATTAACAAAAGAAAATCACAAACATACACTCATTTTTATTACTGTTAGTCACATTCAATTAATTTTCTCCCATACACATACAATAATCAAAGGAAATCAAAATCCTTAGATACTCGTACACTAGGAGGTGTATCGAAGGCGGATTATGTTAGTCCTTAGTTTCTATTCATTTTTATTAAATAAACCCGAAAAAGGAAAACGTGTCTAGTAATACAATTTCTATTTTTTTTATTTTATGGATTCTATACATAGTGTTTCCTTTTAATATTCGCTTTCCTTAACGGTAACGGAAATCTGCAAGGCAATATCTCATCCATAAAAATGTATGTTTATTGTCGTTAATATTAATAAAAAAAAAACACTTTGTTGCCAATGTAATTTTGAATGTATGTATGTGTACGAAAAGGAGCAGAATATGAATGATATGAACGGATGACAATGATGACTTTTTTCGATAATAAAAAAGTTGGATTCCATCCAACTTAGATGGAAATGTGGGTGGCTGCATAGTGCAACCTCCCCATTACAATTTTTGTGTCGTTCCACGAAAGGTGTAAACGTAAATAATTTTAATGGGCAACATTATGCGAGCTTTTGTTGAGGGATATGAAAAATCCAATTTGGGGGGATGATTTACATTCAGCAGGATTCTTTTTATCATGGCAGCAGCTACCATGCACAAGACTATGCTGCTGGAATGCAATATTATTATTGTGAGCTTTTACGGCAGTGACATAAAAGAAATTAATTTTACTTTTATCTCTGAATAGGACGAATTCAGGTGAATTTCAATTACAATGAAATCTTTATCAGTTGGTTATATGAATTATTTTTAAAAATAGAAGTTTAATATTCCAAAGGAAACAATTTATTCGTTTTTCTTTAATTCGTTGTACCGGTCAAGTTGGCACTAAAAAGTCATTTATTTCTCCAAACGTTAAGACATTTTATGAATGAGGGATACCTATACGGAAATAGAACTAAAAGATTTTTGGCTTAAACGAAAAATTTAAAACCAAATTTCAACGATTATGTAAGCAGAATTCGACGTTGAAACAAAGTTTTGATTTTATCATGTGTCAATAGGACTTTATTTTCGTCTTTTTGAGTATCAAAAGGCAACAAAACGCCCAAGAAATGTTCAATGATTTCTGCACTCAAATGATGTTCTCATCGATTCATAATGTTTCTATGCATTCAAAATTTCATCTCACCAAAATATTTAGTAAGATGGTGTGAAACTACACACTTGCGACCGGAACTGCTGTGAGTACGCCGATTTACAGCTTGTGTAATATGACGAAAACGCCTCATGTGCGGTTGCGGTGGTCTATGAAAACTAATAGAATATAGAATTCCGTATACTTTAACTTGGTGAATTTCAATTGAAACTAAATCTGAATTACTAGCAAATGGAGAATTAATTTTGCCTCTATTTTCAGGAAAAACATCATTTTTTGCAGCATTTTCCCGTAACCCATGATGTTAAAATTAATGTATGTATATCCTTTATTATAAGATAAATGGATTTAAGATGTAAAGACTGTCAGTCTATTTGACTACAGCCTAAAAAGCTCGACCGATTTTCCTTAAATTTGGTAGATACCATTTTTGAATTACTTCACCGACAAATATTTTTATTTTTTACGACCAAAAATAACGGTAGCTGTCAACAATTTATTGTTCGAAATTTAAGAAAATATTTTAGTTTTTAAAAAAATTAGCTTATGGTTGACAAAAAAAAAAAACAATAAATGTTAATTAATGGTACATTTTTATCTTTTATAATTTAACCAAAAATTCTTTTTATTTAAAAAAAAATCAAATTTTCATTTGAAAAGTCAATATGTATTTCAAAATGCAACTGTTCAATTCGTTTGAAACCTGGTTTTAACAGTTTTTAATTTCTATCTAAAAGATTTAAAAGAAAATCTCTTTTATTTCGTCATTATATTACAATATCTAACATACGAGTACATACGTCGAAAAACAGTTTTCGAAAATCATATTTTTATTTAAAAATTTCTTAGGGTTTTGATCAAATCTTGTCTGTATTGTTTAATTTGTACGATCAATTCTATAACAGGAACAATAATAGAACATTTTTTTTAAATAAAAAAGAAAAAAAATAAAACGTTGCATATCAAAAAAATAACTTCAGTTTTTGAAAATTCAATATTTTAAAAATTGATCAGTTTATGTTTTTAAGGAACTTAAAATTGGCGTACCCAGATTTGTTCTTAAAAAATGTTTAAAAAATTGGATATACAGGGTGATTCGTGACTTAAAACTAGATAGTGTAGAATGGGCTTATACCTACAAGAAAAAATAAAATGCACGACTGGGTCGCACGAACTTGCTCCTAAGACTAAGAATTTCAAAAATTAATGTCATTAGAGAAAAACAGTTCATAAGGATAAAATTAAATTTTTAAATGACTAAAACAACTTCTTTAGTAGTTGGAGGTAAAAATAGGATGCCATGTGATTCAAGCAAATATAGGTTTATGCAAACAAGAATAAATATTATAATTTTTTGTAGTTGTTTCTTAAACAAAAAGTTTTTATATAAAAAATATTTAAAACATTTTAAGAAAAAATTTTGGTATGCCAATTTAAAGTTTTTATTATTGTTTGAATAAAAAATAAATTCACGAAAAAAAATACTGAGCCGTTTTCGAGATATTGACTTTTCCAAAACAAAATAGATTTTTTTTCAAAATTCAAAAAAATTATTTTTTTTTTTAAGTTTTGAAATGCAATATTTTTTAAACTTTTTAAAAATTTTTGAGCAAAATACGATTTTATTTATCAAGTTTTAAAAAAATCGAGTGTGGGGTTTTCGAAATATTGAGTTTTCAAAAAAAATAATTTTGAATTTTTTTTTTTAAATCCAAAAAAATATTTTTTGAAAATTTTATTTCACAATAATATTGAAACTGGTGGGGAACCTTAACATAAAAAAATGATCAAAATCGGTGTTACCGTTTTTGAGAAAATCAAAAACAAAAAAAAATGGTTCCAAGGGGGTTACTAAAAATAATAATTTTTTAGAATTTTTTTTTCAACCATTACCTAGGTTCAACTAAATGAAATTTTATGAATTTTTTTTTAAATCTGTGGGAAAGTTTTTGAAAAAAAAAAATATTTATAAAATTTCGAAAAAATTCGTATGGCAGGTACCGTTATTTTTGGTCTTAAAAAAAAAACAAAAAAACACCCGGGGGGGAAAAATCAAAACCCATATCTATCAAGTTTGAAGAAAATCGGCCAAGCCCTTTATCTGTAGTAGAATAGACAGACAGACAGAATTGCGAGAACCACTTTTTTGATATTTGCTATCATCGTAATGTCAACCTTGATTAAAATCTCGAGTTCGATTTTTTTACGAATGCATAACTTGCCTTATAGTTCCTATAAGTCGCTAGTAAAAATGTATTAGAGAAGAGTAGAAAGAATGTTCAGATGAAATTTTGAACTAAATAAGTCTTGTCATTTGTATTTGCCATCCAACATTTTAAGAGCCCTAAAGTTCGCAAATATTTCTTTTTTATATTTCAATAAATGTTTTATTTATTTATATATGTTTGAGAAAATGTATAACACTTTTAACTTCATACTGCCCCTTCATCCTCACTTAACACACGCCTTAACCGCCTACGTTTACTCTCTGTCAAACCATTTTTTGACCAATAAGAATCGAAATAAAACCCATTTTTATAATAGCCGGTAAGCTTTAGGGGAAGGAGACACTACAATTGGGTATTTGATCCTTTAGAATAGTAATATTAATAGTAATGTACTAAATAACCAAACAAAATAACTAAAATAGTATTTTTAAATTTTGACTAAGATCTTCTAAAAAAAATTTGCAATCAAAACTAGTTACTTGTCAATTCGGGTAATCTCAAGCCGGGTAATAATTCAAGAAAAAATCCAGCGTAAAAATGAACAACTCGTCAATAGCTCAGATGTATAAATTTATTTGAGGATTATATCCTGTGTGTACATTATCATCGGTGCAACATTGAAATTACTGAAAAGTTTTCAATGAATTTGATGTTTGAGAACTGTTTCATTGAAAATTATTGAATTCTTGTTGGGGCGGTTATTTTTTTTACTAAACCGCAATTTAAGACGTGTCTTGTCTTAAGGATAAACATTCTGTTTACTTCAAAAAGTGTCAAAATTCTAAGAAATAAAGACTGTCCTAATGTCTTCTTTAAATCGTCTAGATTTCTTCTGGTGTTTCAAGAAAATTACAAATTGTACTGTCCAACACGCAAATAGAAACCCTTTTTAGTGATTTTTAATTTATTTAACCAAACATAGCTCCTAGGAAATCCGTATTCAAATGGAATTTACCTTCTGCTTCTGGTGAATTTCTGTCTAAGAATCTTTATCCCCAACAACTTGACAGAATTCCAATTTGTGAAGTCGTCCGTAAATCGCACACAGGCAGTCATCATCACATACACAAACACAAACTTACCCATATTGTTCGAAAGTGTCAAACTATAATGAATCTCTTTTGACATGTTGGCTTCTGTCTTAAAGGTGTTTTGACACACAACAAAAGATTTATTGTGTTCAAGCAAAACAAATCCATTTGCAGAATCCAATTAGAATAATGCAATGTGAATGTGAATGCGAGTGAAAATTCATAGAGAGAGAGAGGGAGATCCTTAGAAAATCGAAATCCTGCATGGGCAGAGAAAGTGAGAGCCTGTCAGCTTGAATAGTGATCCCTTTTCAAATTTAAATTGCAGGAACCTATAAAGTTTTCCACACACAGCACATGCTACCTTCTTAATCTAAAAATTAAAAAAAAAACTAAAAGAGAGAAATGCAACGAACTACTTTACATCCTTAAAACATTACCAGGATGTCGGATTCTCGTTTTAATGGATTTGATTACTTAATTAAATTTGTGTGCATTTGGGTTATGGTTGGATTTTCAAGGGGGTAGGACATCTTCCATGACTATGGCTCCTGAAATAATCTAATTGCAAACTTCTGTTTTTGTTTATTAACAGAGATTTCAATGGATGAAGTGGTGGCACTCATCAACTTTATCGTTTCTCATTTGCGGATATGGTTCTTGTGTGTGGTTTTGTTTATTTTTTTTCCTCTCATACTGTAAGGACGAAAAGTTTTCTTAAAAGCTTCTCTCCTCAAAAACTTCCATCGTTTTGAAGACGGTTGGATGGTAGAGTATATAATTCTTCTTTTAGTGCCATGTTGAGAGGAAAATAAAGTGAGGTTTCTGTCATCGTCGTCGTTGTACTCTTGATGACTTTTTAAGGAAGCTACGTATTCATACATGGAACCACTTTGGCGAACACTTCTTGAATATTAAAACAGGGAAAGCTGAAATTCGAGTTAGTTTTACCGAGCTTAATGCATGCGCATATTACCGTCGATTTAATTGACTATTAAGTTACTATTGAAATTACTTTGAAAAGTTTTATAAAAGTTCGTGTGTACTTACTTACTGAGATAAAATTGAAAGAAAAAAAATAAAGAAACAAATCTGAATGTTCGTTATGATATGCTGGGGGATTTATGGATAATTTAATGGGAATGTTCGTTTTTAAGTTCTATTAGTGCTCATGAATTATGAGCGAATTATTAATTTGCAGAGTTTGAAAGTGTTGAGTTTATTTTTGTTTTAGTGCCTTTCTTCTGGAATTATTACACAGATTTAATTAATATTTAAAATCGAGTGGGTCGTAGGGGGGTGCTTGTTTTTAAATGATTAAATTATATAAGTTAGCAATTCAGGATAGAAGATATTAATCAAAATTTTTGTTTTATTAAAAGGAACAAAACCTTTGATTCTAGGAGCTATTTAAGGTCAAAATGAAGACTTTAGTAACACAGTTTATTATCAACTATAAATTTAAGGGCTCTTCGCATAAATTTAGGATTGGAGATCTTCTTTTACTCGAAGATTTTGAAGGTTTTAACTCTCCTTCTTTAAAGAGAACCTTAAGCTAGTGACTTACAACTCTCAACGATCAACCATTACTGATTGCTAGTTTTCAGGTGGAATGAAGGGGACTAAAAATTTTCTACAAAGTACAAACGGCAAAGATAATAAACAGTTTTCATGACAAATCATATTTTTGGAGGATTATGACTACGCTTAAAGATTTTGAGCAAAGGACGATGGTAATGTAAGCTTGAAATTATTTTAAAAAAAGATACCGAGATGTTTCTCTGAACATCACAACGGGAAGGAAATATTAGGCTCTGCAAATTATGCTACATTCGTGTAGTGCGGCTGAGAAAAGAATCTCTGAATTTAACAGTACATTTGTGTGGCTCAAGAGTTAACTGATGGGCATTCATTGACAAGCATTTTAGAGCACTGGTTCTCTAACAAATAAGAATGAAGTTCCGTATGGCACGTTTCGTGTGGTTACTCTCTATACGGAACGTACCATGTAAACCAAACAATTTTGTATGTGATATCAAATGGCGTGTTAGTTCTTAAATATATAAGAGTTGAGACTCCATTTATAGCCTATATATAGATAGCATTTATAGATATTGTATATATATTCAAAATTGTATGTCAAATGTATATATATATTTAGAAGAAGGGACTGTTTTTAAATAATATTTTAGGGTATAAAGGTATAAAAGTAAATCCCCACCAAATATATAATTTCCAAACGGTTGTATTTAAAGAGTTGATTTTTTTTGAATTGAAAAGATTTTGAAATTTTAAAGAAAATCATACAACATTATAAGAAATTTCATTTTCAAGAACGCTTAGGAGAAGAAAATTCAGAAATCGACAGTTAATAAATAATTCCCTATAAAGTCTAGTACTCACCTAGCGTGACATGAAAAATAAATACGTTCCAAATGACACGCAGAGAATAAAAATTCAATTTTCCACGTGAATTTTTGATACTCACCTGAAATACTGAATACTTTCATTAAGTAAACTCTCGAGAGCAGTATCAAAAAATTCGTTATCCATTCTATATTTCTGTTTATAAATTTTCGATTTTTTATTTTGAAATAAAATATTTAAATTAACTGAAAAATGTCACAGTTTTCCACGCTGCATTAAACTTCTTCCTGATGGTTGTACATTGAGAAATGAAAATTTGGTATGGAAAATATTTGTTTGGAACATAATTGTTTTTCCAATCCACACTTTGGTACTCACCCCTCGTTGGGGATTTCATGTGAGTGAACCAGCCGCCACATTTATATGAAATTTGCATTTTCACTTGAACTGAGTACTTGGCTTAAATTAGGAGAACAATGAATGAACATGAATTTTTAATATCGGAAAGTGGTTAAAAGCGTTCTACTTTGAGTCTTGGAAATTTATGAAAAAAGAATGATTTTGCAGTAGAATTCCAATTGGCTTTTTAATTTGCATCTTTTAAAGACATAGTAGGAAATCTAAAGAGGCTATGGGGATTATAGGATTCTGGTATTAGGTGAAAAAATGGTATGATAACGTTCAATAAAGCTATGATTTTCTATTAACTTATTGAAACACCTACACCCGCTTTGTTTATTTCTAAATATTGAATTAGAGCATAATGTTTTTACTTCATAAAAGGGTAAGTACTCTTTGGCATAATGGTTAGTGCGTTGAATGTCATGTGGATGGTTTGGGTTTGATTCCCTACTTTCACGGGGAAGTCACAAATCCTCCAAGAGTATCCCTTGACATGAAAAGTGTTTCTCATCTTCGCTAACAAGCTACAGTAATGTTTGCGAGTTGTAATCCACTAGGTTTGGATCTCTACGACCCGTTGTCTTCTCATTTATTTGTTTTACATCATCAAAGGACAAATATTAATTGGTTTTGTGTCAAAAATAATTACATAACTATGAAAGTGGTGTAAAAGATGTGGTTTTTGGCATACCGTGCGTTTCTCAGATTTGCATTTTTGTTAACTCTTCAGATTTTATGTTTTAGAGTAATGATATAATCGTCATGTATTTGGATTTACAGAAGTTGTCCCAGAAGTAGTCAGTCCAAGACCCGATAGAGGGCTCTAAAATATAATAATCAAAAGTCTTTACAAGCCGCTTTCTGCAAAAGGTAACAAATTAATATAAGAATCTCTCAAGGCAGTATGCCTCATTCATATATGTACAGCACCCAGGCATTTTTTGAAATAAATATTTAATTAAATTAAATTTAAAATATCATGTCATACTGTGTTTAAAATAGTATTTAAAAAATGTCAACTTTCAATGAAAGTGAAAAATCACATATAAAAGAAAAGTGGATGTTTGGTGAATTTTAAAAATTTACTCATATCATGACTTAGCTTCGAAATACAAGCTCTTGGGCACCAATTATTCAAAAGAATTTAGTTTTTATTAATTTGGCATCACTGCATTTTTTGGTAATAATCGAGAAAAGAGCATTTAGGCTGATAGGAAACATTTATTAAGTTGGAGCACCGTAGAAACATTTCTTGCCTATCACTGTTGTATTGCTACTTCTTCCAACATTGATCAATCGAAACAGCCAGCATCATTACCTCACTTAAGAAATTTCAGCGTTAAACCCGCTCTGTTAAGAATGCTCACAAGTATTCTTTTGAGCGTAACTTCGGACGTACCGTAAAGTAAAGAGATTCCTTCATTAGCTGTACAATACGAATCTGGAAGTCTTTATCGAACACTGTTTTTTCTTCCTTAGTTATATCCAGACATTTAAGACAAATGAAGATCGTTTTCTCCAAGTTAATTCTCCATCTTTTTTCTTAGTTCTCGCACTGTGTTAAAACATTCATAAGTCCTTGAGCTTGCGTCAATAATAAACAAAAGAAAATGCACGACTGGATCGCACGAATTTTCTCTTATGTAAAAGTACTTTGGAATTAAAAATTTTTTTTTAAAAATACAAAAAATGGATTTAATTAGATAAAAATATTCAAATGAATGGAATTGCCTTCTGATTTCCGGAAAAATATGAATTTACGCAAGAAAAGTTTAAAAATCGTTTTATTATTAAAATAATTTTTTTATATAACAAATTTCTTTAAGATTTTTTGAGAAAAAAATTTAGGATGCCAATTTTAAGTATTAAGTAGTATAGATTTTAGGAAATAATTTCAAAAAATAATCCTTCACACGTTCAAAGATATTGATTTTTCAAAAAAAAATCTTGCAAATTTTTTTTTTTCACAAAACCCAAAAAATATTTTCTAAAATATAAAAAAATAAATGTGATGGAGCAACAGCTCGAAATGAACCAGGATCTAGTCACTTACAACTCTTAACCATTCCTGTGTGGTGTTACCAGGAACAGAGTGGACCTACAATTTTCTACTGATTCCGAACGTCTAATGAGCAGCACTTTACATGACAAGCGATATACTCTTAGAGGATTTGTCAATTCCTCGAAAGAGGCAGTACACCCCTGAAAAAATGTTTGCAGCGGCTGAGAATCGAACTCGAGACCTTCGGCGTGACAGTCCAACGCACTAACCATTATGCAAAGGGGTACTTCTTTTAAAATATAAAATATAAAAAATAATTTTTTAAAATATTTTCTTATACAATATTATTTTAAACTTAAGGGGGCTCCTCCTGAAAATTTTTGGTTAAAATCCGTTAGAGCCGTTAATGAGAAAGTCGAAAATAAAAAAGAGCGGTTCTATGACAGGTACCGTTAGTAACATTTTGCCCCAACAATATTTTTGACCAAAACGTAGGCCATATCCATAATATCACACTTATTTTTTACCAAAATCGTTAGAGCCGTTTTCAAGATAATAGGATAAATAGGGGTGACCGTTAATTTCCCCTGTAGGGACCCTTAACTACAGAGAGTGAAAAAAAAGGTCCAGTGGTTTAGGCTGGAGGGAGAGAAGCAGACATAAAGACACACTGAAACTTGTTTTTTGTGTACTAAATTTTCATAAACATTTTTATAAAAAAAAAAATGATATGCAAGTTGTTAGTATTTAATAAAATACATTTTAAAACGTAATTTAAAAATTTAATCGTGTATTCGTTTTCAAGATATTGAATTTTCAAAAAAAAATTTGTATTATTTTTTTCAAAATCCAAAAATTATTTCTTCGAAAAGATACGTTAGACCAACAAAATATCTGGGAAAAATCTTTCCCCCGATTTAATAAATCTAATAAATGTTCAAAAAGATGATGAGGCAAATGTTTTTTTTTTTCCGAAAATTAAATTATGTAATTGTAAAATAGCGAATTATAAATTCTGTTTAATTTTATTTTATTTTATAAATATGAGCTTAAATTTATTTGTATTTTATTTTATCAATATTTTGGTCCATTTACTTTTTTGCCTAGAGTGTTTTACCCAAAATATTTCACTGAAACAATTTATAAAATTTTTGTAGATGCACCACAAAATGTAAAAAATACTGTTTTAATACTTGTTTAGAAATTCAAAAATTGGTTCGTTAATTTTATGCATTCACTGTCGTGATAAATTTCATTTTTTAATAGTAAAAACATGAAATCTTACAAATAAGCTAAATCTAGGAATGTTCTTAAAATTTTCGTTTAATTTCTGCCCCGTAAAATTCCTTTTCTTAAAAAATATGATATGTCTCCATAGCTCCGGAATAATCTGTACAGACATTTTTGTGAATTTCGCCATTTTGTATATCTATGGGAATTTCCTTTAAGTATAAGAAAAAATTCTTACGATATATGTATCATTGCGTTGAAAAGTTATGATTCTTGGACCGAAAATAAACAAACTCTAAATATTTCAGCGAAATCGGTTCAATAGTTTTCTAATCGACTGTTGAAAATAGATTTTTAATCTATTTAAAAGGGTCAATAATTTGCCGTTAATTTAGGTGTGAATTTTGTCGTTCAATGCTGTACTGAAAGCAGCAAGCAAATCATAGAAGAATTTTGAAATTTTCTCAAGTTATTAACATTTAATTATGTAACACCAAATTTAAAATTTAATCGCTTTTTGATCGAAGAACGGTCTTTTCTAACTTGAAATTGACATATTTTGCCACCAATATCATTAGCAAAAGAACTTCAGTGTAGCAATACCGCCTTAAACTTAACTTTGGGTATGAATTTTAAGTCGTTTGTATTTATGGTAATAATATCATAAAACGTACACAAGCATTCCCTTGTACAACCTAAATAACATTGTTTTAACAACCTTGTCAGACTGCTACTTAAAAATTATTTTCACAGCAATCCACCGGCATGTTTTGAGATGTATCCTGTTTTCGATTCAATGGAAATGCCATTTATTTTTTGACCATTTGCCGGATGCATAAGCCATATTCCCATTTTCTCCGGCAGATTGGCACGAAGTGCATGACAAGCTCAATAAGTACTGCTAACCAACCGCTTAATGATAGTCTGAATTATTTTAAACAATATATACTCCCATCCTGGCGGAGGACTTCCTACCTACTTACGTGGAGCGTCGGCTGCGTCACCTCCATATAAAACTGTTGCAAAGGGTTTTTGGCTTCGGAGCAAATAGTAACAAATAAAATAAAATTTAACAACACAAAAGGACACCATCATCAGATACATTTGCTTACAGCTTCATAATAGTGAGTGTGGTGTCACTGTCACCCAGTCCTCCAAGCTCTCACATTGTATGCCGCATGGTTTGTATATTGGTTAAGCATCATTTTTGGAAAGAGCTCAAAAACCATTCGGGATAATAACCCGAAACTGGGAAGCACAGCAAACAGCAAACAGCCTCAGCTTGGTTTAATGTTTTTTAATTTAATTTGCGTTCCGGGGCTATTCCAACTCTCCGAAATGGCTGCACTTTAATGTTCGGAACGAAACATAATTGCCGGTCATTGATGATGTTTTTCGTTGGGAACTGCCTGGTACGGCAAGGTTGGTGCGAGAGATATGGACTTTCGACACTCAACAAGAGATATCTAGGTCTCTTCAACCAGCAGCAGCAACATCAGGACAAGGACATCAATGGTGGCATGTATGCAAATCCCCGTCCTCTCGTCCATGCATGGAGTGGTCAGAGAGTTACAGAGCGATGATGTCCTGAATTCGGAATTGGAAGTTGTGTTGTCGAGAATGTCATGGCGGTGGGTTTTATGGCAGATAAACATTGAAATTTTATACTCTGTCGCTGGCGGTGGTGTTATAATATGCAAGGCAAGTTATTACTGGCTATAGCCAAGCTCTTGAGGTCGTAAAGTGCCTGCGGCTAAGTACTTCTGTCTTTACAATTCGCATACGAATATTACAGGATTTGTTTTGTGTGTTTGTTCTTGCGAAGAAAAACTTTCTTTTTTTATGGAAGAACCGGAGGTTTTTGAATGGAAAAGAAAAATTTTAAATGAAAATTTGCATTTTCAGTATCATGAATTGAGAAAAAAAAAATCCTTCAAATGGAAAAAAATGTCCACTCAAAAATTGCACCACCACGAAGTAGTCCACTTCCATTACTTAGTGTAACATTACTTTTGTAGTGTTGCAAATAGGAAGAAAAGTAAAGTAATTTAAGGACAATTTCGAATAAAGTCTTACCTCGATTATGTCGTTTGCAAAGAAAAGTAAAAAGTGTTAATCAGTAACGTTTGTGTGGGTTGCAGATTCTAGACGAAAATGTTATTTATTAAAATAAAAATTTAGTGAACTAGCGGCCCTCCCAGGCTTCGTAAGAGAAGCATAAGAAGACTTGTGGTGGATGGATGGGAGCGGTCATGTGACGAAATCTTAGCAGATATCTATAGGTATAGTGGCTAAGCCTAAGAAAAACAGACACGTTTTTTTAAGAAGAATGGGAAATTATGAAACAAAATTGACAAAACAAATTTCTATCAGTCCGACCAATACCAAACTTAACAGGATCACTCGCTGGGCTTGCCTTCTAGATTAGCTCGAACAAAAATTTTAATTTCTCTCTTATAGGGAATCATTCAAAAATGGCCTCCACCAAATTTAAAGCAAATCCATCATCCGTTTAGGATTAAGTTTTGCATTGAAAAGTACACAGTGTATCCTTTCTGAAAGTATATAGTAGAACATGGATAAAAGAAACATAAGAACATAAGACACAAAAAAATCCACGTAATATTTTGTGTGTTCCAAGTCGATGTTTTTTTAAAGAACTTTTAAATGAAATGCAAATATATAATACAAATTTTATTTATATGGCCTTTAACATTATGTATGAAATATGTTGTCGGTCAAGCTCTCGCATCTGCCCATGCCGAAAATGTGAACCCATGTGAGCACATTTTGTTGAACAATTTCACAAACTTTTGTAGAAATTTCAGTAATTTCGTTTCTAATAATGCCCTAAAGCATCGATGTTGTGGTTGGTTTGTTGATGTTCACTTTTTCCTGTAAACACCCCACAAGAAGAAATCTTGAGGCGTCATATCAGGGGATCTTGGGGGTCAGTCGATATCACTACTTTTTGACAATATTGGTCCAGGCGAAATTTCTTGCATCGTAGCACGAGTCGAACAGTTTGCGATGTGTCACCGTCTTTTTGGAACCACATGTTCCTTAGGCTTAATTGATCCAATTCGGGCACATTATAGTTTTCTAACATGTCCCGAGAGCGATCACCAGTAACAGTTGTAGCATTTCCATGCCATAGGCAAGGAATTATGGCTAAGTGACGCCAGCCGCCCGCACGAATGGCGCACCTTACAGTTATTTGACGGGGGTGTAGTGATATTTGGTGTATCAATCGTTGGTTTTCAGTGGTCCAATAGCGGCTATTCTGTTTATGAACCAAGTCGAAATTTGCTTCGTCGCTCATAATTATTTTTTGCTAAAATAGCGGTCATCTAAAGCGAGCTGTAAGACTCGAGCACTCCAATCTCACCAACGTTAATGGTCACTTCCCTGCAACTACAATTTATTTGTATCGACTACTCTCTACGACTGTCTAACTGCCAAATTTCATTCACACAAAAATTGCAACCAAATAAAATCAACCTACACATAAAACGCACCCTGTATATCCCTTATCAAAAAATACAGTAGAACATGGATATAAGGAACTTAGAAAATCCAGGCAATATCATTCATATAATATATTCATATTCATATATGTACATATTATGTATCACAAACAAAATTCTCACATCTTGTAAAATGCATTAAGAAACTTACATATATTTGTCAAGTTTAAAAAAATTGAACATGGGGTTTTCAAAATATTGAGTTTTGAAAAAAAAAAATTTTAACTTTTTTTAAAAATCCAACATATTTTTTTTAAATATTTGAATATACAATACTATTTAAATTTTTGGTGAGCATTAGCATAAAAAAATTATCAAAATCAGTGGTACAGTTTTTGAGAAAACAAAAAAATTGGTCCATAAGGGCGAACATAACCATTTATTTAAATGAAATTTAATTTTTTTTAAGAAAATCTGTGAAACAGTTTTTGAGAAAAAAAAATATTTATAAAATTTCGAAAAAAATTCGTATGGCAGGTACCGTTATTTTTAGTCTTAAAAAAAAGAAAAGAACTTGTGGGGAAAAAATGTAAAATGGTATCTACCAAGTTTAACGTAAATCGACGGAGCCGTTTAGGCTGTAGTCGAACAGATAAACAGACAAACTACGAGACCCACTGTTTTCGTCTTTTTCGTCTCCACAGTAACCAATCAAACGCAAATGTAAAAATATTTACAGGAGCATTCAAAACTGTTGCTGTCAATTTATTGGAAAGTTGAAAGCGGACAGTAAAATAATAGTTAAAAAAAGTCTTGACAAAGTTCAGTTACAAAATGCTCAAGCAAATTTCCTAAGAGTAAGTAGATGTGAGAAATGATCCTAATAATTTGAGTATTCGAATGATTTGAGTGAAGAATCGAGATATCTCGAGATGTTGCCTGAATCGATTATAATCGATTTTATCATTCGAATGCGCCCACCACTACTCAAAACTGTGCTATTTTTATAACCATATTTATCTTATGTAAGATTTTGTTATACAACAATTAATTGAATACAGTGGCGCAAAATTTTAAATAGCCTTTTATTAGGGTATTAGTATGATACTACTTAACAATTTGCTAACCTTATAGTAGTTTACTAACTCATTCGTAATTTAAAACATTTTCTAACTAGTATCGTACTAAAAGAATTTTGCTAATAAATTGCTTCTGAACACACCTTAAACAATGATATTTCGTGCAAAAAAGTAACTACACGAACCTTTTTTGATGTTTGCGCATGTCAAAGAGTCATATGAAGCTAGCACGATACTAAAATAATAAAGTAGGTATTCGATGATTTTAACTTTAATAAAAGGGCAGAGATAGTATGATGCTATATTCGATTAAAATTTGCTTTAGCATCGTACTAATTCAATTAAAATTTTGCGCCAATGTGTTTAAGTTAGGTTCCTTACACACGAATTTTTCCTTAATTGGTTGTTTCATATATTCGTAAGATATTGTATAATTTCTTTGGGGCGTAACAGATAAACTGATATCCTTTCGGATAACCAAGCTTCTATTAAATTTATCAACCAACTCTATAACAGCCCTTAACTGCCATTCATTTCTTAGGGAAAAGGCGCAGCAGTACAATATTCACTTTAGTTGTGTGCAAGGACATAGGGACATTCCGAAGAACTGTAAGGCTGAAGAACTCGCCAAAAGTGGAAGAACATTACTTATATTACACCATATTTTATAAATAGAACGAACTTAAAATGGAATAATATAATCACCTGATGTCTGATGACATCGATCAGATCAGATCTGGCCAATTTTTTTTCTAAGGAGAGCTAGGCTCCATTTTGGAGATTTTTTTCGAGGAACATAGTGTTCAACGAGTAGAGAGAAAATCAAACAAATACATATATGTAATTTCTACAGAATTCATAATTTAAAATCATTCTACGGTTCATATAGTGTCTTAAGATATTTAAGGTTTAAACACAATTTTTTATTTACAAAATTTATTTTAAGAATAGACTGTGCTGGAGGGCATTATCTCGCTTAGGTTCTCCCCTGAATCCGTCACTGGTACTAATGAGTTCTGAAACTATAATAATTATCAATCAATGTCTAATTCTTCTTCAATTATACTCGTCACTTTAAACAAACCACAATTAGGGTCATTCAAGAGAGCCTCATCCCTCTTTGACACATTTGCAAAAACTAAATGTCAAAAGAGTTTCATTTTATTATTTCGCCTAAGCCAAAGAACATCCCAATCCGTACTGGCCCATTAATTTCAACATTCATCGCTTTCGCTTTCACATATTTCACAAGTTTTATGAGTGTTTGGATGAAAAGAATATCCATTCTATATCATCCAGCTTTAGCATTCCTATTCGAATCCACCCAGTCGACTTTATGTCCTTTTCGCAAAGAGATCTTTGCCGCGGCGCATTACGCAACGACTATTTCTGTCATCATAAATTCGTAATTTATGGGCAATCAATGTGAGCGTATGTCAAACGCATCAAACTCATCAGTTCTGGCACATCAGCATCAGCATCCGAGTGCGAGAGTGCGAGATGAGTTTCCTAGATTCTGCGATTGTGACGCGGATTGATGCACATCATGTCGGTTTCATCCTGAGCGGAAAGGGAAGAGGAAGTCCCTCCTTATAGCAGGGCGAAAAAAAAACACCAACGGATATTTTGATATTTTTGTGCAATTTGATTTTGCTATAGAATTCGCACTCAGCGGGGTGTGCGTTTGTGGTCCTTCTTCCTGGCCCTGCAATAGAATTATAATTATATTCATATGTGAAAATCACTACACATGCAAGAGTCCTTTATTATTCAAAAACTCACCTAATGCCAGACATTTTTCCCGGATGTGATGATTATGCGATGGCTGACAGTGTCAATATGTTTTTCGCCCAAAAGGTCGTTCGGTTTTATGACATTTTTATTTGTTTTGCAAACAATTTGGAGGCGGCTGGAATTGAAATACATAATCATTTCATTTCATTTTTGTATAACACCGTTGTCACTTCGTTCGTCGGTCGTGATCGTCAGGAGCGAGCGCGATACATAGTGAACTTTTCAATGGATGCTGATAGGGGATATTCAACTCACTTATGCAAGAGACTACATGCAAATGTGCTCTTGCACTGCACAACGATATGCGGTATTTCCGTTTTGGTATATCGATGTCATTAGGCTTTAGTATAATTTGTAGTTATGGCAAACTATAAACAAGAAAATTAATGTCGAACATACGCAAGGATGATTATCGTCAATATTTGTAGGTACAATGGCAATTTTTGGTTGTGATGTTAATGTTTTTGTGTTTTAAGTTCAGAGTATGTAGTTAGTCATGATTCCTATGGAAATTAAATATTTCATTGGGAAAGACGTTTTTTTTTGTCATCATTACAAGCCAGGGTTCCTAGGTTCACAAAACATTTTTCCCATTTTTTGGCATTAAAATAATTTGATTCCCTAAAATAAATAAAATTTACGATTAGATCCATGAACTTGCTTTTATGTAAAAGACTAAAAATTTCAAAAATAAATTTTAGTCGATTTTTTTTTATAATATATATGTCAAAACTGTCTTAGTAATATACTTGGTTTAAACGACAATTTTACGAATTTAAATTTAGTTTAGCATCATACTTTCTCTAGAATGTTATTAAATTTATAATCATCAATAGCTAGGTATTTTATTTTTTTAATACCTTGCAAACTTCACAAGACTCTTTGACATTTAAAATGACGAATAAGGTCTTTCTACTTAGCTTTTTATACGAACTGTTATATTGTTTTAGGTGTGTTTAAAAGGAATTAAAATAGCTTTAGTACGATACTAGTTAAAAAATGTTTAAAATTGAGAATAATTTAGTAAACTACTTTAAAGTTAGCAAATCGTTAAGTAGTATCATAATAAAACCTTAAAAATAGGCTGTTTAAAATTTTGTGCCAATGTTACTAGAGAAAAATGTTCACAACCATTAAATTCTGTTTTTAAATGATTAAACAAATTCCTTCAATATGTGGAGCTAAAAACAGGATGCCATATAATTTCTCAAGCAAATTTTAGTTTATGCAAGCAAAAAAATTATTATGTCCGTCAAATTAAAACTACCATTTCAAAATTTTAAAGATTTAATAATTGGAATAATCGTCGTAAATTTGTCGTGAAACGAAAAAATTGTCGCGCTTGTTTTTTTTTTTAAATTAACCCGTGGTAACTTGGCAGTCAAGTTATCACTACCCCCCTCAAACTTTTTAAAAGCATTTTTATGAAAAACTTCATTAAGATCCGTTATGACAATAGTGAAAAATTTAAATTAGAAAAAATGGTTCTATGGTAGGTACAATCAGTAATATCTTAGTTCTATTTTTTTTATTGAATTATAGATCGTAAAAATTAATCAAAATTTTATCAAAATTCTAAGTGCCATTTTCGAAAAAAATACAATTTTCGACAACTATTTGATAACAATTTTATTGTGGGTTATTTTTATATAAAATCTCTTATCTTGTAGATTATATTGAAAAAAATTTAACTGTATAGTTTGAAAAAAGAAACAGCATAGAGTTTTCGTCAAAATATACTGAGTTTTGAAAAAAAAATGATTTTTTTAAATCTAAAAAATACTAACCAAGCTTTAGTATACAAAAAAAATTCATCAAAATCGGTTGTACCGTTTTTGAGCAAATCAAAACCAAATTAAAATGCACGACTGGATCTCACGAGCTTGCTCTTGTGTAAAAGTAGGTACTTTGGAATTTAAAAACTGTGTATAAATAAATATAAAACGTGGATTTTATGAGAGTAAAATGTTCTAATAGATGAAATTGCCGTCTGCTTTCCATAAAAGTATGAATTTATGCAAACAAAGCTCAAATTTCGTTTTAGTATTAAAGCAATTTTTTATGTAAGAAATTTCTTTTAAATTTATTAAGAACGAAACTTGGGATGCCAATTTTAAGTATTTAGTAGTATAGATTTTGGGAAATAATTTCAAAAAATAATCGCTCACACGTTTTGAAGATATTGATTTTTCGAAAAAAAAAAAAACAAAAAATATTTTGTCGAATATTTTTATATACAATATTATTTTAAACTTAAGAGGGCTAATTAATTTTGGTTAAAATCCTTAGAACCGTTAATGAGACCGAAAATCAAAAAACCGTTCTATGACAGGTTTGGTTTTTTAAAAAAATATGAGATTTTCATAAATATATTATTTTATTACTTTATTGTAGGTACATACTTGTTAAATACATATTCTTTATTGTAATTAACATAAATATCTTATAATAACTAAACAATATTTGCTCTTAGGGATAGGACCTATCGGAACAATTTCATACAGCTAATCGCAAAAACAAAACATCATAAAGATGTTGCAATGGATACCTATTTGGCAAATTTGAATAATGTTACCAAAAGTTGGAAAATATTCACTACGAGGGCGTTTTTGATGCTTCCCATTTGGGCATTTTTATTCCGGAATTATTTGTTAGACAAAGACTTTTACTACGGGCCCTGTGATGGAGGCCATTATTCGGTTCGTATAATATCTTTAATGCAACAAGAAGAAAAATAGTGTAAGTGATTCCATAAGTGTACCTAACAATCGAGTTATAATAAGTTCTAGGTTCACCAAGTGGTCCAAATCTGCAAAACTAAATCCGGTATATATTAATACGTGAAGTTATAACTTGTTGTACTTTTGCGATCATACGAAAAAGAGTTATACGAAAACAAAAGGACACTCAGTTGGTACCTGCTATGTGCTACTCATTGTAACTGTTACTTTCACACAAACTAAATGAGTGAGTTTTTTATATTGTTGTAATTCAACACACACTTGACCAAATATAAGTTTATGCAAGAACAAAACTGTAATTCATTTAAGTGGTTTCTTAAAAAAATTATCAAAATTCTCGGAGCCGTTTTTGACGAAAATACGATTTTCGAAAACCATTTTGTAACATTTGTATGGTGATGTTAGGTACCTTTATTTTTAGGTAAAACAAATTTTTTTACTCAGATCTTGTAGATTATATTAAGATACTTTTATTTATCAAGTTTAAAAAAAATCGAGCATAGGGTTTTCGAAATATTGAGTTTAAAAAAAAAATGTTGAAATTTGTCAACTTTGATAAAAATCTCGAGTTCGATTTTTTTACGAATGCATTACTTGCCTTATAGTACCCATAAATCGTAAGAAAAAACAATAATACCAGAAGAATTTATGGCACGAAAATAACACTTCGTTTTTTTTTTTAACAAAATGAACCCTAATTTTTTTTAGTTGTTTAGGTGGGGGGGGGGTTGAACCCCTAAAACCCCTACCTGCGTTCGTCGCTATGCATATATATCATATATATAAAAACTAGAACAAAATTGAAATTTTTTATTGTTTAAAATTTGGATATCAAAACCTGGTCAATAGGGTGTGTCAAAGTGCTCAACTATGGTATTTTCAAATGTAATAGCTTTTAAAAGTTGCATTGCTTATCAAAATTAAATCCTGCATTTACAATTTTCATTTTAATTAATATCTTTGGTTCGCTCAAAAATAGGATGAAATCCAAAAAATTTTGATTTTTCGAGATTTTTGAAATATGTATGTGGTGTTTTAAATTGCGCCGTGTGGATACAAAAAAATATTTTTAGGCTTTCAAGTGAAAGATAATTGAAAGGAAACACTCTTCAGCTTATATTTGTTTAAATTGAACACTTGATAAAGAAGCTATGAAATAATAAAAGAAGGAAGAAAAATAATTTTTTTATGTAAAATCGTTTTTTTTTTCTTACAAAAAAAAAATTCATTAAAATCAACGGAACCACCTACAATATCGTGGTATATCTTTTTGTAAAGACAAAAATTCTTTCTGTATTTTGTTGAGTTTTTTTTAATATACGTAAAAAAAAAATTTACTGTAAATTAAATTTTTTTTTTCAACTTCAACCGATTTGAGCGAGCCAAAGACGGACGATATTATATTTTTTTTACATGTTATTAAACCTCAGACCCTAATACAACTTTTGAGCACTTTTACATTTAAAAATAAGAGTACTTTTTTGCGGCCATACAAAAGTGACACACCCTACTGGTCAATAGCTTTTATTTCAAATTTATTTAGTATTTGTTCAATAATAAAATCTTGAAGTTAAAATTCTATATATATATTTTACAAAAACTTACAATTTTTGTTTTTGCATACATTTGTATTTGCTTTACAAATCGCTATTTTAGCTCAATTGTTTTTCAAAATCTAAGCTTTTATTTATTTTTTTTTAATTGCTAAGCAAGGCAAGGATAGGTGTTTTGACATTCGAAATAATTTCTTTGAGATGAAAAAGTATTTTCAAGTTGTTTGATTAGCTGGTAGTGTCGGGTAGTTTGTGCTTAAGGCAGTTTTGAGTCTTTGCGAAAGTAAAAGTTTAGTTATAACTCAAACTTTTGGCTAACCTGTGAATAATCATTTCTGTTCTTTAGATATTTTATAGAAATCAATTCGTAAAAAAAAAACTTTATTATGATATCCCAGATGATAGAAATAAAGTTATTTACGGAGATACCTCATTCTCTTTTGATATTCCCGGAACAGTAGATGTTAAGACAATATTTCACTTGCTAACTTGAGAGAAGAAATCGCTGCCAGAGATGAGTCTCAATCAAGACACTTCTCAAAAATCGGAAGGAAGTTCAAATCTGTGAACACGTTTTGCTTTTTCTGCATATCACACTTAACCCTGTAGTACCTCTTGATAATGGGTAGTGCATTGAAGTATCATGCAGAAGGTCTTATGTTCGATTTTCAGCTGCTAAAAGAAAATATTTTTTTTCAGGGGTGTAGGTACTGCTTTTTGCGAGGAAGTAACAAATCAATATTATCATGAAAATTTTTGCTCATTAGCCATTCGGAAACAGCTGAATATTATAGGTCTCCTCCATTCCTTGAATGTTGTAATTCACAAGGTTAAGGCATTGGTTCAATTATACAGAGTTTTCAATAAATGCAGTTTATATAGTTATACCAACTAGTTTTGGTGAAAAAAGCTATAACATGCACTGTAATAGTCGTTTGAGTACACCACTCCAAGTACCAAACTTGAAAAAAAAATATATTTTAAGGAAATTTTTTAAATCTTCTTAACGCGTTTCTAAAAACCATTTTTATGGAGCTTTTATTTTAAATGTTCCTAATGGTTTGAGAAAATTGAGTAAATTTGATTGAATCCTATACCAGATTTGTTTGTAAAAAGATATGTTTAGGTCAGGTTAGGCTAAAATATGACGTCGAATAATATTCTGAAATTCATAGGTTTTTGGTTGTGGCGGGTAACGAATCGGGAAATTACTTTTACTTAAGTAAATCTACCCTTATAACGTGGAGAAGGCAAACTGTCTCGAAGCGGACAAATATCAATTAATATTGTAACTCCATCGATAAGTAGTATTTTATTCCTTCCCTCGATTTGTTTCCAACGCCACTTCAGAGTAATAGAAGAACACAATCAAACAATGGAATGAGTAATAGCTTTCAAACAATAAATGTCGAATAGCTGAATGCGTTCTGTTTTTGTTTTTGGTTCGTACGTATGTTGAGAGCGAATACTGTATACAGACACGGCTAAAGCAATTCATCTAATTTGAATACCACGGTCATTGTGGCACCCATCTTTGGTTCTATTGTTCGTCACAACACTTTGCCACGTCGCGTCCATCTGTTAAGGGCAAACAATAAATAAAATTAAAATGATCCAAACAATGGATCTAGCTGCCACTGTTGTCAGGTCAGCCCCAGCTTCAAATTTCAAAACAGCCACCCTTTGGTCCTCAAGTCCTGTTGTATAAAGCATAAAAATAGAAAGCCCCCTCTTGGAATATTCAAGCGAAACGAGTTCATTACTTTGGCACCCTCTTTCTCACTTATGTGTTTCGCGAAATGCTCCGAGTCCTGACCACTATACCATCACTTACACATATGAATTCGACAAACATCCGTATCCTTTTTTAATTAAAATGTTGACATGTACATGTCGGCCATCTAGACTGCGACTATGGCCGTCAATAAATGACTTTAGGAGCAAATCTACGTCGTCCTTTTAGTCGTCGGGGTGTCCAACGCATAGGAAACCTGTCAAACAAAAGGACAAAAATGTCAGCGCGTTTTCGCATTTAACAGTTTTTATTTTTTGTTCAACTTTTCTTCTTTTTTTTCATTTGGTGCCCTTTTCGTCATCCTTATTGGGCTTCCTCTTTTATTTTCAGGTTGCGAATCGTTTCAATTTTTATTTTTGCACAAAGCATTGTTTGACTATTTTGCAGGACGACATGACATGGAAGCATTTTAATCAACATTAAGCTTCATGGGTCTCCACGTCATTAATTTGCAAATGTCATTTTACTTTTTTTTTCCTTCGAGCGGTTTTTTGTAAAGCTTTGGTTTATTTTTGGTCTTTTATAATTTTGTTTCAATACAAAGATGGACGACGGAAATAAAGCAAATTAAATTCGTGCAGAAATCAATTAATGTCCTGTGCAAATGAGCAAAAATGGGTAAAATCTCACTTTCGAAATTAATTTGCGTAATAATCATTGATAACGAAAAAAATCAAGCGAGCTTAAATTTATCGATCGAAAGAGTTCTTAATTTATGAATTAAAAGACTTCCTTCGAAACATACGGCTTGTTGATTCGAATTTCTGCGGGAGCCATAATTCAAAAGGCTTTTCTCTGTTACGGTGAAATGTGAAACCTTGAAACGTTTCGAACTACGGTTGAATCCATAAATATTTCCATTTCGATGAACACACTGTTTGGCACGGCTTTCGGCTCGGTTCGGCTTTGGCATTCATAAAGGGGAGAAGCTGGAAAAGGAAATGGTTTAGTCCTTTTCTAAGCTCACCCCAGGGAGAAATAAAATGACATATGTATTTTGAATACAGACACAGAGGTTGGTGGAATTTCAGGTCACAGGTTTGTAGGCAGACAGTTATAGAGTCATCGACGTGAGTCGTTGGTCTTCGGTGACTTCACCATCACCACCGCATCCATAGAAGAGCGTTAAGTGAAATTTTAAAATGTTGTAACGCTGAAATCGCCGACTTTGGTTTTATTTTTTGCTTAAAACACATTCAATCCATTGCAAATCGGTGGAGATTTATGTAGCTGAAGGATACAATCTGATTGCGATGTGCGTTAAGTGCTTTTTGGTTATAGGGATTGAGAGTTTTATATTTTTAAATCTGCTTTTATTTCAAGTGGGATTCCAGTGGTAAGCAGTTGAATATTTGAATTTTTTTGAATGACTTAAAACTTCACTCACAAGAGGTGTCATTTTAAATGACCCGCCATCTTTGAGTTGTCAAGATTCATCTGCCATCGGATGACTTTTGAAAAGAAAAAACTAGAAGGTTAATAATTATGCCCTCATAAACACTCGTACAACTGGTTGAAATAGTGAAAATTCACTGCTGGAAATGAATGAACACCACCATGATTTCGTACACAAAATTATTCAGAGTAAAACTTTCCCAACTGGGGCTTTCAAAACCAAAGAGAAATTGAAGAATAACCTTTCCATCTACAGCGAATGACAAATTTTGTGCAGCTTTTGAGTATCATTGGGCTATATTTTTTGAATTACCGACCGATGATTAGGCTTTTTTGCCTGGAATTAATGCTATAATGGTCTCACATGTCACAAAGTTCGTGAAACAATAGCTCTATTTTGTGATGTCGTATTTATTGAAACTAAGACTTCCAATGGCCACTGATTTACTACTTCGGTTTTCGGACCTATTACGTCCGTAGGGTTCCCCTTGCAGTACATAAGGTCTCCATAATTCCTACGCGCCATCATATCGGAGATGTATCTTATCGATCTAACATTTTCAAGTTGTGCTGATTTGTATTCGTCCATTCTTCGCCATATTTTGAACAGCATTCCGAGGGCAGCAAATTCTGACCACAATCCGAGTACTTTATAACAATCCTGAAGAAGGGCGATAAAGAAAACTCCAAAAAGTCAACAAGGCCCGACGGCCGGCATCTCAAAGCTTGGACTAAAAAAACAATCCATTATTGGCATTCTTCTATTGACGGTCGTCTTTAACAACTGCTTGAACAACCACTTCTTTCCCGAAGTATATAGAGAACGATATAGATTGTTCCAGTGCCAAAGAAGACCCTCAGAACAAACGTGGGAGGATACAATATCACTACTTTGTTGCATATGCAAGTTCCTAAAATCACTACTTCTGAAAAAGTTACAACATTTCAAAATTTTATTCCAAGCACCCAATACGGATTCCGAGCAAAGGATTCGACAATACATCCTCTACTGGGGCTGTATTGGTATGGTTTGGTAAATATTATCAAAACTATTTCTCACAAATATAGCCTTTTTAGAAGAGTTTCTGAACTAAAAATCAGGAATGAAGAACATCAAGGCAGGAGTACCACAGGGATACAAGCTGGGATCATATCTTTTCAGCATTTATACTACAAATCAACCAGAGAATACCACAAATGCAGCGGCTGCATGACCAAAAATAGCGATTCGTAGAGTGCAAGACTACATCACTAACCAGGAACTACGACTTGAAATGGGGGTTAAAGTTGAACGCCATAAAAATGAAACATATCTACTTCCGGCCAACACAAACAAGAATAAGAGCACGAAGAAGAATCGCAGCTAGAAGTCAAAACATTATTATCATATCACACTATCAGCCAGTCTATTATTCACACCAAATACCTTGGCGTAAGCTTCACAACAAAAATGCCATGGCAATTCTTGAATGCGTAAGTTTCCCCTTTCATCTGCTTTATTCCTTATTGAGAAAACAAAACGGACTCAGCAAGAAGACGAATCTGATCAGGCCCGTTCTCACGTACGCTTCTCCCGCATTATTCACCATATCTCTATTACCTATGAAGAAGATACAGACATTCCAGAGGAAAATCTTCAGAATGTGGAAATGATTATATCGCAACAAGGAAGTATTTGCACAAATAAGATGCCTCGTACCGCGTAATACAAATTTGCCAGCATATGTTAGAATTAAATACCAGTATCCTTTTCTGAGAACCTAGAGATACACCTATATCCAGAGGTAAAGCACCTTATTCAGGAGGAAATTTTTCCTACCCGAGATATATTAGCCCCAGAGCGTTCATCAATGGTAGATTTCGGGATATATTTCACAACGATGATTACCTTACCTCTCTCTCTTTTGTTCAATAACGAAAATTCAAACAAACCAACTTTCAACAATCTTTTACTGACGACTCCTGTATACCTGAATACCTGATTGTAAATATTTAAATCATTTACTGAATTTCTCTCTGGGCTATTTTTTATTGATCCATATCTAATATAAAATAAGCTAAATCAATTTAATGATGAGTTTCTTCCCAACCAAAATAGTGTCCCCGTCATATTTCTCAAAAAATGTTCTTCCACACTATTTATCCTCTTCTCAAAAATTTCTGTTTATCGCTATCCCAAGGAGAATTCCCTCATTTATGGGAGCAATACATAAAAAGGAAGCAAAGTGTGAAGTTACAAACTATCGTCCAACTGCTAAACTTCCACATATTCCCAAAATCTTTTAAAGCATTTTGTACGAAATTTTATGTTTTCGTTGTAAGTCTCTCATTTTCTCTAGACATCATGTCTTCATCAAATGGAGGTCCCCATAATTACTAATCATAAGTTCGTATCCTTTCGACTCGTATCCGAATAACCTTAAAGAACAGGAAGAAAGTCGAATTTGTCTCAACCAATGTCCGTAAGGAAGGCATATGCAAAAATTTCGCCTAGACTTATTCTCTTTAAAGTGTCGAATCTAAGGCTGATAAAAATCTTGTTTACATAGATTTATTCTAACCTAAAAAATGTTTACTACAAAGTTCGATTCAGCTCTGCCTTCCCCAAGTATTTGGAAGAAACTTCCGGTGTCCCACAAGACAACCACTAAGGTCCTCTTCTTTTTATTTAATATGGTCATCAATTATTCCCATATCTCGCTCTTCGACGATGATACCAAGTTTTTTGAGGAAATTTCTTTGACATATGAAATATGATTCTATACTTCTTCAACTTGAGCTCGACAGTTTTTTTGTATGGTGTATGAAAAATTGCTTATAGCTAAATATTGCCAAATGTCAATTATTACACTTTTTCACGAAAACGCATCCAATCTCTTCCCCGTCTTTTTCTTCTCAATTTTATCAGCTAATATCCACCGCTGAGTCAACTCGTGACCTGACCTCAACTTTATCACACATATTGATGACATTATTCTTATAGCGAGGTCAGCAATGAGCTTTTTGAAATGATATGGTCCAAAGAATTCTCTGAGCCCTACGTGTCAAAAACAAAAGAGAAATCAATAGTGTTGTTGACATTTTCTCATTGTTTTACTTAACAAATATCCTTAAACTTCATAGACCTTTGGAAGAAGTCGCACTGCAGTACATTTATGTCTTTTCTTCTTGTAAAAAGCTTCAAGTTATTATCAAATTTTTAGAATTTGACGGTTAAGGTATACTATTGATTTTAAATCCCTTCTGATCTTTTTCACTGAATACAAATTCTTGGACGATTCAACTATCAGCAAGCAGACTTCTTTTAGAATACACCCAATTTTCCACAGAAAAAAAAACATTTTAAATCAATGATACCTTCGCAAAAAATATAAAAGACGAAACTCCATCTTTCCATCCATATTTCTTAACAGCCCTTCAACTTTTCCAAATCAAATTGACAATAACGCAACTTACGTTTTGGAAAATTGTATTTCGGATTAAGTCAGACATGTACGTTTTTTACTGGTAATTGGTAATCAATCAGAAGGTATCACCACAGCATCTGTTTTCATCTTCGACGAACCTTACCTCCTCTGAGTGGTTTCTATAGAGTCCATTCACATTAGGAGTGAGGCACATCACCGGAAGAAAAATAAGATTAAAAAAAAATACAACAACAACTAACAAAGTCCTAATGGCAATGTGGTTTTAAATTTCCTCCTTCACGGTAGAATGATCAAATTCTAAACTTTCCATGATTCAATAAATCCCTTGGTAACCCCGAAGGTATATCACATATTCTGTGTGTGTTTAAGGATACACATTCTTATAATTGGTTATGGAATTTTATAGCAAATGGACTTGGGCCAACGACAGAAAGTTTTCCAAAAGACAAATAAGTCCAAGAAACTTAAAATATGTTATGTCTCTGTGACTTGGTAATTTGATTTGTTTTTTCTTGAGAACCCAAGGAAAGTGATATTGATATGTGACCGTTTGTGTGTATAAAGTTTTAAGAAAACATAAGAGAAGTTTGTGGATTAAGCCAAGGAACTTGCAGATTCCCTTGGGGATGTGGTCATTAAGAGTTGGGTATGATTTTAAGGTTTTACTTAGACTTGTTGGAGACAATAAAATTGAAAATTGAATTGTTGAAAAGTTATAAAGTTTTTATTTTTCATGCTTTTGAAGAGAAATCATGGGTAAAAATGTTCTTGTTTTGGAGTAACCTTTAAGGTCTCATATTTTGTTATTTAAATATAATTCGACAATTACTTACGGACATGGTAACCTTCCTAGGTGGAGCTTGTAAGATATCAAAAAAGAGGTTGCATTACAGGGAGTTCCTCATTAATTCTCATTTCGTCATGTGCACATAATTAAGGGCTTCCATTAAACGTTTTAAGTGAGATATAATTGAAATTTTGTATTTATTTAGAAGGCCCATGTGTGCCATCAAAAAATAAGCTAAATATCAACTTATTGATCAGTTTATTCCCGAACCAGATGATATCCCCACTAATATCTCAAAAATGCTTTTCCACAATTTCTCTTCCCCTCTCAAAAATCTCAAGTAGAATTCTCTCGGTTATTGAAGACATTTTTCATAATCCCAATGGTCAATATCTATGTATATAAAAATTGAGACCTTTGAGATCATTTTGCACGAAATTTTAAGTTAGACAAAATGGCCTTGTAAAGTGATGAAGTAGACGACGTTGTCTCAATCGATTTCAGTAAGGCCTTTGACAAAATTTCGCATACATTTATTCTTTGCAAACTGTACACTTGAACCTATCTTCTTACCTGGAAAACAATTGCTAGAAAGTTTGATTCAGATCTAACTTGTTTGATGATTTCATAGCTAACTCTGGAGTACCACATGATAGCCACTTAGGTCCTCTTCTTTTTAATTTTACTGTATATATGAAATGTAACATCATTGAAACGTTCCCCGGAGCTTCACTCTGAAATGCCCAGTCTCTCATAAATCAGAATTAATATGAGCAACGTTGGTTCTTAGGCGTGTGGTGGCTTGTGATTTATTGGCATTGAAAGCCGCACAAGAAGAAGTCTAACGAATTCAATAGGCACGACCTCATTTCCACATATCGTCATCTTGGAGTGAGAAATGCTCGAAAATTGCTTGTGCAAAATGTGCATTCTGAGTGTTCAAAAGAAATTGGTTATTATCGACCGATAGCGAGCTTGACGGTGATGGCTTGGTCAACGTCGCGTCGTGGTTCTGAACGAAGTATGGACCGGTGATGCCGCAAGCCCGAAATCAACACCGAACAGTGACTTTCACTGTATGCATTGAAATTTAGTGGATTTGGTGTCAATTGTGATAGACCCAAATTCGACAATTTTTGCTTGTTGAAGAATCCATTCATCCAGAAATGGGCTTCGTCGCTGAGTATGATTTTTCAGCCGGAATTTCCGTCAACCACTCGAGAGCCCCGTGAGTGAACACACGTTGTTGTCTATGATCGTTTATTCTGAGCTCCTGTATCAGTTGAAGTTTGTATACATATAAAGGGCTCAAGTCGTGATACAAAATTGACTAAGTTGTGATCCGCAAAAGGCCGAGTTCTTGCGCGCGGTGCAAAATTGTATGCTTCGGATTCTTCTGTACACTCTCACGGACGGACAGCAGTAATATTTATTGTTGGCGGATTGTTCATTGCGCTGGTCGACAACAATTTTTTCACCACGTTGCGGGTATTCTTCTCGTAGGGACGATTAGATTAACTTTATTTTCTTGTTGCTGTTGAGAAATTATGTTTCAGCTTCTAGATAGAGTCTTCCGTAGGTTTTGAAAAAAGGACAAATGCTGATGAAGTATTAGGTGTTTTCGAAAGCTCTTGCATTAAAAGTCTTTTAGATTGAACCTATCATGTCTCGAGGATTTGAATTATCGAAGTAGTTTGGCACCTCTGTGAGTGATAGGTTTCAGTACTCATCATGAAATTGAAATTAGAGCGCAGAAAACATAAAAGTCTTCCAATTTTGTCATTTAAGCTTGCCCAAAAGCGTGTGACGATCATGCTTCCATTCGGAATTGCTTAATTTGGGGCTGTAAATAACTCCTGCTTCTTGAAAAAGACCTGACTGTTCCTGAGCCCAATGAATATGTTTTTTGAAGTATCGATTTCGAAAGGACACAAGGCAATCAAAACCTGTGAAGACTTAATACTTTGCGTATACGTAAGTTGAACGTTGAGTGTCGTGAGAAACGCTTTTGAAAGATAAGTTTCGAAATGTACCACATAGTTTGGTGTGTTGTCGGGTAGGTTTTACAAAAAACCTTTGGAGCTTTTTAACTTGTGTGTACTTTTATACCCCAACACCTTTGCACAGTAAAGTAATACATTATTGACCTAGCGGTCGGGTCATGTCTGAAGGGGGAACAAATTTGTCTTTAATGAATCTGCACCAAGTTGCGTTTATAGCATTTTTCGATGTTGTCAATTTTTGTTGTCAGATGTTCAGATGATGTTGTCGAATGCAGCTTTATAGTTTTTTTTTTCTGGGTAAGTTGTAATTTTATGAGGCTATAGAAAGGTTGTACATTTAATCGGCTATAGTTGGAATTCATTGATTATTCTCGATCCAAGGGGTAAGGCGGTTTAAGAGCTCGGTGGTAAGAAGATTGTAGAGGGTATTCAAAAACGAGATCTGCGATAGATATATCAAGTGGAAAGATGCTTGATTTCTTGAAAGACGGTGGTATTATATGGGTTTCATAAATTAAGTTGAAAAAAACATATAAATAAATTTGGTGGTGCAAGAGCTCGAAGAGAACCAGGACCTAGTGACTTACAACACTCAACCATTCCTGCATGCGTGTTACCAGGAATTGGGGGACCGATTCCGAACGGCTAATGAGCACCACTTTTCATGACAAGAGATACTCTAAGGCTAGGCGCGCACATTCAATTTTTAGTTGCGCAACTGTTTGGTTCGAGCAACTAAAAAGTTTGTGTGTTTGACACAAACTAAACGATTGCCTAAAATGAGTTCGCTATTTTGTGTACAATATAATTATATGCACCTGCGCGGACATTCAACCAAATAGTTCATCTGTTTTCTATAAGCAACCAAACAGTTGTGCAACTAAAAATTAAATGTGCGCGTCTAGCGTAAGAGGATTTGTCAAGAGGCAAATACATTCGTGCAAAAACTTTTTTTTCAGCGGCTGAGAATCGAACCCAAGACCTTCTGCATGACAGTCTATCACACTAACCTAAGTGCCAGGGGTACTGCCTCTCCCATTAAATATTCACTTGCGATTTTATAAAATTAATAAGGTACATAAACCATCAATACCTGGGCTTTGTTTCCCTTCACAGGAGTTATTTCGATTTTGACTTCTTCAAATTGGAAAGACAGACCAAATAAATGACTGGTAATTTGGAAGATGTGGCTTAAACAAGATGGCCGCAATCTCCTAACAAAGCTTAGAAATCTCTTTCGGAAAACCCTTTATATGTGCATATTTTTTTTATATTAAATAAGACTTTGTATGAGTTGATTCTAACCCTAAAAGTAAAACTAAATCAGACCCTTCGGCCTTATCCATAAAATAAGGAAAAATCTATTATGTGGGTAGTTCCAATTTTCAAAATTATTGTTGCTCAGTCTTTATTAACAAATTAACCACTTAAGTTATAAACACTCCCATGGTGCAATCCAATTTTCGCTCTAAGACCGGAAGACACTACGTGGCACTTTACGTGACATTCTATAAATGCCACACACACCTTATACCCAAATTAGTCCAATAAAAGCAATTTGTTGAACAATTTACCCCCACACCCACCCTCACAATCTTATCAGTAAAAATAGTTCCGCAATTATTTATTGCAGAATTATTTTTGTGAATAACAAAAGTACAACAACGGAAAATAATTACCATTTAAATCGTAATTTAGGTAACAAAAGTTATAAAATCCGGAAAGTTGCATGTCGCAATTGTTCAGGGATTCGAAGGACTTTTTCCAGCCCCCTCTAACTTCCTCATGACTAGAACGACGACGACGACAACGATTAACTATATCAATGCATAAACTATACAGAGAACTGTTTATACACAACTTTGTGATTCTGGCAACTGAATGCATGCAATACAAATTACGATACTTAGATAAGGACATGGATTTATATTCTCGAATCGTTTGGCCATTGTTATGGTATATTATAGGGTAAAGTATGTGTGGCTGATTGCGAAACCGCAAAAATTTATCTGCACAATCACAAAACGAAGGAAGGACGAAAAATTACAACTACTATAGTTTTCTTTATGGTGAGATACAATCAGCTAGACACATAAAAATCATTTGCTATTGCTAAACAATGGTCAAAATAGTCGCCAAAGTTGTGCTTAAATCTTAAACTGACCTTTCTTTATGAGGTTTTGTAGATGCGGGTAGTTGACACATTACTTGAGAACTTCTCAATTACTGTAATAAATTTTCAATCCGAATACTGTGATGAATATTCGATGTTTTTTTTTCGAAAAGTTTTTTAAATCTTTGATTAAATTCCTCTTGCTAAAATTAACTGTTTTAGTCAAATTGGCACTTGGTAGTCCCTTACATAGATGATTCTTGACATACTACGAGTACTTCAGGAAGTAATTTTTGGCAACTTCAAAATGAAGGAAATCTTTCAAGATCTTATGTTCTCTTCATCGCTGAGTTCTATAAGAGTTCCGGATGTTTCAACTGCCTTACAAGTCTTTCTATCAGTGGGTTCGCTGGGTTTCACAAGTATTGTGACCAATTTTTGCTTGATTGGAGAAGTCATACTTTAAATTTTGATGGCTTCTTCGTAGATTCTTTTGTTGCTGACGTATTTCTTCCTTATATCCATATTTGAGGTCTCTCTTTCAAAAACTGCCAGTTTGTTCATTCATGTTTTTACCATAGTGGGAAAGCAGTACCTAATGACCGATCAAAAGAGTGGCTTATGATTTCAAGAGCACCTGCATCTTCTAGGTGTGCCCGTTTCTTTTCTTTTTGATGAACCGAATACGATAAAAGGTGAAGATGTCTTTTCGTTATTCGGCACCTGCTTGGTTTTTTGGTGGTAAAACTCATACAATCGTCCAAATAAATCAAAAAATCTGTTGTCTAATGGTGTGGTTCGACTTTTTAGACGACTAAAATTAGTTTTACTGATTTGGTGGGAATTGAAAGTAAAAAGAGATTCTGAGACGCTAAGACTTGTAGATGTTGAATAGAATTAGGATCCGAAAGGAATTCCGGACCTTATAGTGTTCATTATTGATTGGCAGTTTCAAATCTGCACGAAGAAAATCTGCAGTAAAAAATAAAGCCATACATATACTATACATATTCTATTGGTGAATGCGAAAATACAAGATAAATACAGATATGAAAAGTTCTTGGATCTCTTGACTATCGAATGCTTTTTCGAAGTCTACTGGTCGACCCCATAGGGCAAAAGTAACATCGTACTGGGATTTCAGTGGTGTTCAAAGTTCAGGGTACTTTTTCAGGAATATATACTGCATTATCAAGAATTATGCGGTTGATGTTGCCAAATGATTTATGCAGTCTTAGTATAGGTAAGTTGATATGAACTTGTGTCTCAAGAAGTCTTTCTTATAGTGATTTTTTGATAGACACTAACAGTATTTTGACACTTTTCTATTAATTGAGGGAGTAGTCATTTTTTTATTATTATTAACACAACTAAATTGGTAGTTATAAAGTTTTTTTTACAAAAGTGTATTTTAAATAATTGCAAGGAAAAATGATGATTAAAATTTACATGAATTAATTGTTTTTTTATCAAACAAATTGTTATATTTAACGAATGATTTTTTTAAGAGCTATCGGAAATAAAATAAAATGCACGACTGGGTCGCACGAACTTGCTCCTATGTAATAGACTAGGAATTTTAAAAACGAATGTTATTAGAGAAAACTGTTCATAAGGATCAAATTAATTTTTTAAATTCTTTTAATAGTAAGAGACGAAAACAGAATGCTATGCAAATATGAATTTATGCAAGAACAAAAATTATAAGTCGTTTTAGTGGTTTCTTAAAAAAAGCTTTTATATACAAAATTTTTAAAAGATTTTTAAGAAAAAATTTTGGTACGCCAATTTAAAGTTTTTATTATTGTTCGAATAAAAATTAAATTTAAACAAAAAATATAGAGCCGTTTCTGAGATATAGAATTTTCAAAAAAAAGAAATAAAATAGATTTTTTTTTTCAAAAATTCAAAAAATATTTATTTTAAAGTTTTGAAATGCAATGTGTTTTAGACTTTTTAGAAGCTTCTCTATAAAAAATTTCATTAAGAACCGTTATGTGGATAATGAGAAATTCAAAATTCGAAAAAATGGTTCTATGGTAGGTACAAGCTGTAATATCTTAATTTCAAAATTTGTTTTATTAAATTAAAGATCATAAAAATTAATTGAAAGAAACAAAATTTTATCAAAACTCTAGGTGCCGTTTTCGAGAAAAATACGATTTTTGAAAACCATTTTTTTAAATTTTTTAACATTTGTATGGTGGGTACCTTTATTTTAGGGTAAAATGAAATTTTTTTTTCACATCTTGTGGATTATATGAAGAAACTTTTATTTATCAAGTTTAAAAAAAAATCTAGCATAGGATTTTCGAAATATTGAGTTTTGGAAAAAAAATTTTGAAGTTTTTTTTTAAAATCCAAAAAAATTTTTTTTGAAAATTTGAATAAACAATTCTATTTAAATTTTTGAAGAGCCTTCGCAAAAAAAATGATCAAAATCGGTGGTACCGTTTTTGGGAAAATCAAAAACAAAAAAAAAATGGTTCCATAGGGGGTACCCTCAATAACCATTTTTCGGAAAATTTTTTTCAAGCATTACCTAGATTTAACTAAATGAAATTTTTTTGTGTTTTTAGTTTTTAAATCTGTTTAGCAGTTTTTGAGAAAAAAATATTTATAAAATTTCGAAAAAAATTCGTATGGCAGGTACCGTTATTTTTGGTCTTAAAAAAAAAGAAAAAAACGTGTGGGGGTAAAAAATCAAAACCCATATCTACCAAGTTTAAAGAAAATCTGCCGAGCCGTTTAGGCTGTAGTCGAAGCGACAGACAGACAGACAGACAGACAGACAGACAGAATTTCCAGACCCACTTTTTTAGTCTTCGCTATCATCGTAATGTCAACTTTGATCAAAATCTCGAGTTCAATTTTTTTTACGAATCCATAACTTGCCTTATAGTACCTATAAGTCGCAAGTAAAAAACATATGCAATTCAGAAAAATGCATAAAATCTTTATTTGAATCGATAGTACGGTCGATATAATTTAATTTTTGAAGATTATTTCATGCAAATGTTGGCCGCGGCTGCACCTTAAATGGTCCATCCGCTTAGTCCATTTTTGGCATACTCTCTCTAACATTTCGGTCGGTATCTCATGAATAAATGTTTCAATGTTGGCTTCCAGTGCGTCAATCGAAGCGGGCTTGTCGCTATAGACATGATCCTTAATGTAGCTCCACAAAAAATAGTATAGAGGCGTTAAATCGCATGATATAGGAGGGCAATTGACCGGCCTCAAACGTGAAATAAACTGTTCACCGAACTCACCCCTCAATCGGTCCATTGTTACGCGTGCAGTGTGGCATGTGGCACCGTCTTGTTGAAACCACAGGTCATGCAAGGCAAGCTTTTCCATTTTGCGCAAAAAAAAGTTTGTTATCATCGCACGGTAGCGCTCACCATTCAGAGTAACGTTGCGATTCGTATCATCTTTGAAGAAATACGGCCTAATGATTCCACCAGCCTATAATCCGCACCAAACAGTGAATTTTTCTGGATGCATTGGTAGCTTTTGCAATTCTTTTGGCTGCTCTTTACTCTAAATACAGCAGTTTTGCTTGTTCACGTATCCATTCAACCAGAAATAAGCTTCGTCGCTGAACACAATTTTTGATAAAAAGTGGATTTTCGGCCAACTTTTCAAGTTCGGCATTGTGGAGGTCGTTAGGCTTCAATTCTTGCACCAGCTGTATTTTGAAAGGCTTCACACATAAATTCTTCCGCAAAATTTTCCACGTAGTGGAAACGGCGCCGAATCGATAATTCACGGTCATCACTAACACTGGCCGATACAGCTGCGATATTTTTCTCAGTTCGCACTCTACGTAAGCGTATTTGTGGTTTAATGTCCAACAATGTAAATTTGGTGCAAAATTTAGTCACATAAAATAGAAAAAACGCGATCTTAACAGAGCACGCATTTTGATAATAAAATTCAATAATTTGCAAGCGTTTTTCGTTTGTAAGACGATTCATGGTTAAATTATAGACAGAACTGAAGATGTTTGACAGTGACACAAAACTCGAAACGTGCGTGAATTGTCAAAACCAGTGTTGCCAAAAAGAAAATAGCAAAAAAATCAACCATTATAATAGTAAACATTAAAGGAGCAAATTCTTCATAATTTGTACTATAGTTTGAAATAAGTACACTCTCCGGTATATACCTCACATTACACGAGACAGAAGGTGCAAGGAGTCTTTGTTATCGTTCATTAATTTTACAATGAAAACAACACATAAATAGGGACGTCTGTTCTCGAGACTGGGTATATCAATAAATCTTAGTCTGTTGTTATGAGGTGGGATATCATGAAGATTAACCCACCCTAGTCCTCTGAGCGCAAACCCAATTAATTTTTTTTTGCACTTCTTGTAGTCTTTTTTTATGGCATTCGTAATGAAGTGACCAAAGCTGACAAGCGTATTCTAGAATGCGTTGAACAAAAGATATAGAAAGGGGCTTTGTCATTAAAGAGTCGGAAAATTGTTTCGACTCTCTTTTTGTCCAACGAAGAATTGAATTAGCTTTATTTGAAATGGAGTTAACATGTTGAATAAATTCGAAATTTCGATCAAATGTGACACCAGGAATAGTTATATTGGTTTCACGAGGATTTGATAATTTAACAAGATATAAGACAACTTTCTTGTAAAACACGAGTACACCAGTCAAATAACAAATAAGATCACATTTTAATTCTTCACAATCACGAGTATTTGAAATAGTTTTGAAGGTTGTCACATCGTCTGCCTAAATAAGACACTTAGAGTATTTTAACACAGATGGTAAGTCGTTTATAAATAAAATAAAAAGTAAAGGGCCTAAATGACTACCCTGTGTGATTCCGAAATTGATTTTAAACTAATTCGTTCACAATCGTTAAATAGTACCGAGTAAGATCTTTCGAATAAATAAGATTGAAGCCATCTTTCAAAGTATTCGCTAGTCATGTTAGTTTACAACTGAGTCAGTATGTCAGGATAAATTTGAAAATGTTGTCCAATACCGTTGACTTCATTTGATAGCTTCTGTGGTAAGGTATATTTTAAATTCATCGGAATTTAAAGTATTCTTCGAAGTAGTCAGCTTGTTTGCGTCTTATATTGACTAGATCTGACCTCGTCGTTCTGATAATTTAATTTTTACATTTGTGGATTTTTAAAAATGCTTTTTATATACTTACGAGTATTTACATACATAAGGTACAATATATAAGGGAAGATGAAAAAGTTGGTCTGTCTATTCGACAACAGCCTAAGTAGTTGTGTAACTGGTGTTCTTAAAACTTGGTAGATAATATTTTTGGATTTTTTCCCCTAAACGTTTCCTTCTTTTCTTATAAGAATAAAAATAACGGCAGGTAACTGCCATACAATATTTTTATAATTTTTAGAAAATATTTTTTTTCAAACACTGATCTACGAATTTAAAAAAAAATATTCAAAAACTGCTTATGATTTAAAAAAAAAAAAAAACAAAAAAATGTTTTTTAATAATGTACGACGATAGATTTATTAAAACCCATTTTTCTTAACTTTTTTTTTTGTTTTTTTTTTTTTTTTTTTCAAATTATGAATGCTAAAACTTCTAAGAATTTTAAATAACATTGTGCATTTCAGTTTTCCAAAAAAATATGTTTGGATTTAAAAACAAAAATTCAATTCTTTTAAAACTCAATATATTTCGAAAATCGTTGACTCTATTATTTTGCAAGGTACCAGTTTTTTTTTTAACATTAACATTTTTTTTTAAGACCAAAAATAACAGTGCCTGTCATATTTTTCGAAATGTAAAAAAAAAATTTTCCAAAAAACGGTTATTAATTTTTTTGTTTTTGATTTTCTCAAAAACGTTTCAACCGATTTTGATATTTTTTTTTCGAAAAGTCCCCAAAAGTTTGAATATTGTTGTGTATTCAAATTTTCAAAAAAATGTTTTTTGGATTAAAAATTTTTTTTTTTCAAAACTCAATATTTCGAAGAAGCCTTGATCGTTTTTTTTAAGCTTGACAAATAATAATTCCTTAATACAGTATACAAGATTTGGAAAAAAGAATTTTATTTTACATATAAATAATGGTACCCTCGATACAAAAGTTAAAAAATGGTTTTCGAAAATCGTATTTTTCTCGAAAACGGTTCCCAAAATTTTGATAAATTTTTTTTTCTTTTGATTAATTCTTACGATCTATAGTTTAATAAAAAAAAAATTGAAATCAAGATATTACTGACTGTATTTACCATAGAACGATTTTTTATAGACAAGCTTCTAAAACAGTTTAAAAAACATTGCATTTCAAAACTTAAAAAAACATATTTTTTTGAATTTTGAAAATAAAAATCTAGTTTTTTTTGGAAAATTTGATATCTCAAAAACGGATCAATATTTTTTTTGCAAATTTAATTTTTATTCGTACATTAATAAATATTTCAAATTGGCGTTCCAAAATTTTTTCTTAAAAATTTTTTTATGAAACCACTAAAACAAATTATAATTTTGTTCTTGCATAAACTAATTTTTGCTTAAAACACATGGCATCCTGTGCTTAGCTTCCACTGCTAAAGGAGTTGTTTAAATCATTTAAAAATGAATCTTATACTTATGAACAGTTTTTCTCTAATAACATTCATTTTTGAAAATCTTAGTCTCTTACATAAGAGCAAGCTTAAAATTGACGCATTTATATTTTACCTTAAAAATTTTTTAAAAATTTTATATCTACATAAAAAATTATTTCTTAAAATAAAGTTTTTGTAGTTGGATAAATTCATATTTGCTTAAGAAACCAAAGGGCATTCTGTTTTTAGTTCCAACTAGAAAAGAATGTGGGTCAGCTTTTTGAAAAATCAGTTTTACTCTTCTGAATATTTTTAAATCTTAAGTCTCTTAAACATAATGATCATGTTCGGGCTCATTTAAAAGCGTTCGTTATTGCATTAATTGCTTCCAGTATGTTCTAGAACGGGGATATCACTGTGGAGCGTAAAAAAATTTCTGATAGAGCAAAGTCTCTCTCTTTCTTGTGAATTGAGGTGTTTCGAGCTGAAAATACATTGAGAAATAAAAACTTTTTACGTCGAACAGATTGTTCCTTGTTTCATTGAAATATCTAATCTTTTCAACTCAGACTGAAGTACCAAGTTGGGAAGGTTTGATTGTTGTCAATTTATTAATTAACTTTGAATCAAAGCAGAAGTTTTTGAAGCTAAAGTAAGAGATAACAAATTATTATTAGTCTTATTTCGACTTCCTTTTTGTAAGAACACAACTTACCGACGATAATGAATGCCCATGATGAATATATTAAGCCCTAATGGAATCAAATAAGGACATTAGTGAACCTTAAATGTCAAAAACAACCGTTTTTAAGGCACTATTTGCATTTAATTAAAACTCTTCAGCTTCAAGTACCCATGGACCTTGTCCATATGAACACGTGTCAGACACTGATAACATTATGCATGACACTTTAATGTCACTGATGGTCACTACTGCAAACACTGAATTTTTGCACAAAGAGTCGTTTATCTACCGAATTCGATTCAACTCAAACCCAACTACGTGTCTTCACATCTCTCTTTATTTACACAACGAAAACTGACCACCTTGCACAAATAAAGGCTTATTGTAACCCCCCATCAAATAATAACCCAAACCACTGCGTGTACCTCTATCAAAGCCCAAAGATAGGACGCACTCAATACGACAATGTCTAAGAATAAAATTAAGTTTCTGCTCAAAGAACAAATACAATAAGCTTTCGAGATGAACCACTAATTGCATCCTGACAAACAAACACACGACCGACGACGCGCACTCTTGTTGACCAATGTCAATAGCAATTAGGATTGAAATCCAGCAAATATGTGTGTGTGTGATGAAGCTTTGTGTAAATAGAAACAAATATACGCATTCATTTTCTACATATTGGCAATAATGTCGGAAGTGTTGGGAAATATCCGGTTTGTATCGAACGAAGGCAGGTCAAGAGCTGCTTAAGACCGAAGACGTGTTAACATCATTAGGATGCGATACACCATGAATATCATCCTTTCTTGAGCTTGCAAATATTTGCTTTCTATTTTGTCCTTCCCATGGACGTACCTACACCAACCTACCTACCATCCCAGTCATATCGAATGTTAAATAGCAAGTCCCTTCGGAGAAAGCTAATTTTGTCGTCACACACCTTCCCATTTCAAAGACGATGCAAAGTTTCTCCAAGGAATTGTCAGTTCATTCGTTTGCTGTCTTAACATTATAATTACGAATCTAAAATTTGATATCTCGTTCTACGGATATTTATAAGTAAAACGAATTTGGGATCGAATTTTACCCCCGAAAGCCTTTAGCCAAGCTTAACGAGAAGGAAACAAGTTATATCGCCTTTGGATCTTTAGAATGTGTGCTCAAGAGTACTGCCGACCACCGCCGCCGCCATTGCTGACACTGTCGCCTAAGTCTTATTATCCTGAACCTTCATCAAGAGAAAAACTTCTTCGTACAATGACACAAGAAAACGTTAAGGAGAAAGCTGTACCCATCCTACATTGGCCATGTATCTACAGTGTAAACGCCAAACACCGGAAATGGAGTTGGGGAGTGGCTGAGAGTGAAATTCATCGAATTACACGGTTGTCTTAACGCTTGGTCGGTTGCACAAGAAAATTAATTGTTGAGTAATTGAAATTTTATTTATATTAGTTTCCTTTCCGGCTTTTGTCGTCTTGTAAGCTTCACTGGATTTGGATATTTTCCTGTTTACTTTTCTTATTTTATTGTGATTTCTTAGAAAAGTTGCAAAGTGGAGGAAAGAGATTTAAGGTGGTTTTGGGGCGTTTTTTGTTGTCAACTTAGGGGTGAGTAATTTCGCGGTTAAATAAAACTTGCTTTCATCTTTTTCTGCATAAATGTATCTGCTGATGGAACAAATTTCTTGATTATTGTAAATAGAAGAACGATAAGTCAGTTACAGAAAAATTTATTTACATTTTAAATTCTGTTTTGGTTTCCTTTTGGTTTATATGAATTAAGTATCGGGGGTTCTACTTTTCTTCAGTATTCTAAAACTGGGAAGACTAAAGACATAAATATGGTCTTTAGGGTATACGCATTCTGAAAATCATTTGAATTTCGTTTTAAAAACGCTAACAAAAAATTTCCTCCGGAGACAACGTAATCAATGTGTAAAGTCTTACTTTGAATCAAAGTGGACTCCAAGATCGCCTATACCTAGTATTGACACTTAGAAGAATATAATCATTCAGATATTAAAAGCGATAGAGATCTTGTAGTGCTAAATATTCATACATCATCTGCGTACGTTAAACAGTTACAATATCATAAAACAGCAGGTAGGTTCAATATAATGAAAAGTAAGGTGTCTAAGTGACTACCTTGCGGAAGACCTGATACAATTTCAATAGACTTTGTGGTGCAGCCAACTATTTTTATAATCTGCATTCTATTGGATAGATTTGATTTTAAGTATTAATTGAAAGCTTTGTTAATTTTTGAAGAAGAAGACCACGATATATGCGGTCAAAATGCTTTAAAAAAAATTGTAAAAGGGATTAAATTTATGCAAGTACCTACCTTTTGAAAAACCATATTGGTATGGGGATACAGATTCCTTAACTAAAAAGTAGAGCATTTGAGTAACCTTTTTTCGAAAAGCTTCGGTACCGTAGAATGTTTTGATATAGGTCCATAATTGTTCACTAAATACTTGAGACAAGATCAATGAAGAACATTTTTCATTCGGCCAGAAAAACACCAGCTGAAAGCGATGTATCAAAAATATGGCATAAAACATAACATGTATGGAAGTTGAACATTTTGATAGTAGAATAGGAGGAATAAATTCAGAAGCAGCTTTTTTATTGTATTAATATCATTTAAACTTTCCAGAACACACTGTTCGCAGAAGGTTCCTAACAAAAATTCGGTTTAAGGATTTTTATCTGAATATTTCTCAATTATAAAGCTTAAGTATCCTATTCTTGACTTAAATATGTTTTTTCTTTATTGAGGTAGGCAAAAAACGTTATATCCTTTCGAACATAATAGTTTTAGAATGAGTTTAAATATCTTCTAAGGATTTACTCTCCAAAGAATCCTTTCAATTTACAGCATTAAAACACTAAGTTTGTGATAAGTTGAAGATGCAATTTATGTGGTTATCATATCAGCAGTGACATCAGTAGCTACGTCAGAAAAAGTGGCTTTTGTTCAACAAATTATAAGGAAATTATTTAATATTGAAATAGGTATAAAAAAAGTTTTACCCATACAGAAATTGCATCATGTGTTTCCCAACAAAATTTACGAGAAACAGTAGAGAGGACAATGCTGGAACATTTTCGAACAGCAAGAAAGTTATAAAAAATATCGTTTTTGTGTCCTTATTTTTTTTTTCGAACAAAGAGGGTCAGTCAGTGATTGTGTGTATTGCTGAAAAATGGCCGAGTTTTTGACACTGCATCTGCAGCTCTTTTTCGAGTTCAGCAATACAATACATCACACTTTTGATTCAATGGGGGCACTTAACTCTCAGGTATGAGATTGATTGTTCACAGTAAATAATTAAACAAGTTCGGAGACATACCCTGGGCATCTCTGCCACCGAGGCTTACACTATGTGACCATTTTTTATTGGTTTACTGTAAATCAAAGCTTTATAGCAACATTCCCCAAACAATTCGGGAACTAGAAGAAAATATCCGCTTCGAAATTGCTGCCATTTAACCAAGTATTCAGATTACGTGTTAAAAGGACTGAACTTGAAAAATTCCCCTCTCTATTTAATATATAATATTTTTGGGAAATAATTTAAAAAAAGTCATCTATCTAACCGTTTTTAAAATATTCGATTTCTTAAAAAACTAGTTTTTTTCAAAAATTTAAAAGGCGTTTCTATGGAAGGTACCATCAAAACTCGTTGTTATTACTTGCGACTTTTTTTTCGAAATTTTATAAATTTTTTTTTCTCAAAAACTGTCCCACAGAATTAAAAAAAAAAAATTTGAAAAATTTCTTTTGGTTAAAACTAGCTAATGGTTGAAAAAAATTTTACAAAAAATTGTTATTTTTGGTAGCCCCCCTGGGTCCATTTTTTTGTTTTTGATTTTCTCGAAAACGGTACAGCCGATTCAAGTAATTTTTCTTATGCCAAAGCTCCTCCAAAGTTTGAATATTATTACATATTCAAATTTTCAATTTTTAATTTTTTGGATTGTAAAAAAAAATTCAAAATTTTTGTTTGGAAACTAAATATTTCGAAAACCCCATGCTCGATTTTTTTCAAACTTGGCACATAAAAGTTTCTTAACATAATCTACAAGATTTGAGAAAAAAAATTTTGTTTGATCTAAAACTAATGGTACCTTCCATACAAATTTTAAAAACTGGTTTTCGAAAATCGCATTTTTCTCGAAAACGGTTCCGAGAATTTTGCTAAATTTTTTTTTCCTTTTTATTAAACTTTACGATTTATAATTTTATAAAAAAAAATTTAAATCTAGATATTACTGACTGTACCTACCATAGAATGATTTTTTCGAATTTTGAATTTCTCATTATCGACATAACGGATTTTAATGAATTTTTTTTATAAAAAAGCTCCTAAGAAGTTTAAAAAACATTGTATTTAAAAACTTAAGAAAAAATATTTTTTCAATTTTTAGAAAAAAAAGACATATTTTTTTTCTGAAAAATTCGATATCTCAAGAACGGCTTAGTATTTTTTTTTGGAAATTAGACTTTTATTCGTACAATAATAAAAACTTAAGGTTGGCGTACCAAAATTTTTTCTTAAAAATGTTTTAAAAATTTTGTACATAAAAGCTTATTTTTTTAAGGAACTACTATAACGACTTATAATTTTTGTTCCTGTATAAATTCATATTTGCATAGCATTCTGTTTTTAGCACTTACTACTTAAAGAACAAGCCTCGGAAACGGACTGATCTCACGACGACAACCCACGCAAAGAAAAAGGAAAAACAATTTACGAATTTTCTTATGGAACGTACGATCGCTCTATAGAGCTCGAGCTGCTCAGCAGCTAGCCGATGCCCTGTCAAAATATAAAGCTGACATAACAGCTCTTCAAGAAATCAGATGGACAGGGAATGGTGTTTTACAGAAGAAAGAATATGACATACACTACAGCTGTCATACAAAACACCATGTGCTCGGGGTAGGCTTCCTAGTCAGCGAAAAAATGAAGTCTACTATCATCGGCTTTAACGCTATAAGCGAAAGGCTATGCACCCTTCGCGTGCGAGGCAAATTTACGAACATCAGCCTCATTAACGTTCACGGACCTACGGAGGAGTCCTCAGACGAAGAAAAAGAGACTTACTTCGAACAAGTCGAGAGGGCCCTCAATGCCTGTCCAAGGTATGATGTTAAAATCATCCTTGGGGATTTAAACGCAAAAATAGGTCGGGAGGCGGTATTCAGGCATTACGCAGGCACCCATAGTTTGCATGAGAACACTAATGACAATGGACTTCGAGTCTTAGAATTGGCAGCATCGAAAAACATGGTCGTTGCGAGTACCAGGTTCCCGCGAAAAGATATCTACAAAGCCACCTGGGTATCACCTGATGGAGTCACTCGTAACCAAATAGACCACGTGTTGATAGACCGTCGCGTCGCCACTACTCGAACTTGATGACGGTACGAACGTACCGAGGTGCCAATATCGACTCGGATCACTATCTTGTTGGTATGGTTTTCCGAGGGCGGATTGCCTTGCGAAGACGCATTGCATCCGCCGATCAGGATCGAATCAACACGGCTGCCCTGCGCAATGAAAACACCAGTAACACCTTTGGTAATGCGTTAGGACTCGCCCTAGAAACACCTGACTTAGGGAGAGTAAGTCCTGGAGCCAGTATGCTGGGCGTAAATGAAAAGTGGACACGTCTTAAAAATACTGTCATTAGTACTGCCAACTCCATCTTAGGCAGCAGTCGTAAAAATCGGAACGACTGGTTTGATGATGAATGCAAGCTAGCGACTGAACGTAAGAATGTTGCGTACCGAGCAATGCAACAATCTCATAGAACGCGGGCACGCAAAGAGGAATATAAAGAGCTCAGAAGAATAGAAAAACGGCTACACAGACAAAAAAAATCAGCCTGGGAGAAGAACCTAATCTGTGAAATAGAAAATAGCCGAGAGCGAGGTCCGCACCAGGCGCGGAAGTTCTACCAATCCGTCCGAAACATGACGCAGTACACACCACGCTGCACATACTGCAAGGACGGAGAGGAAATCTGATCACCGATCCTGAAAGCATACTGGAGCGATGGGAAGTGTACTTCAATGAATTGCTAAATGGTCAGCTCACCGCAGAAGTGGAGGCTCCACTACTTCAAGAAGAATACCCTATGTTGCCGCCACCAAGCATAGAAGAGGTTGAGAAGGCTATAGGCCGGCTTAAACAGAACAAATCCCCGGGAGCCGATGGCATACCAGCCGAATTATTCCATCACGGCGGGCCAGCCTTACGTCAAGCAATTCATGATATTATAGTACACGTATGGGAGCAGGAAGAAATGCCAGAAGACTGGCGAAAAGGTTTAATATGCCCCATACATAAGAAGGGAGATGTCACAACGTGCAGCAATTATAGAGGTATCACGTTGTTGAGTACCGCCTATAAAATACTCTCCTCTATCCTACAAGACCGGATAACCCCATACGCTAAAACCGTCATCGGACAATATCAGTGTGGTTTCATTCCAGGCAAATCAACAACTGATCAGATCTTTACCCTTAGGCAGGCGATGGAAAAATGTCTAGAATTTAACATCCCAACATACCATCTGTTTATAGACTTTAAGGCCGCCTATGATAGCATAGCCAGGGTAGAACTTTACAAAGCCATGAGAGAATTCGGCATCCCAAATAAATTGACACGACTATGTAGATTGACCATGACCAACGTAACAAGCCAAGTAAAAATAGCCGGATTGCTATCCAGACCAATCAACATCTTTAATGGACTCCGACAAGGGGACGGTTTGGCCTGCCTCCTCTTCAACCTGGCGTTGGTGAAAGCAATCCGTGACTCTGGCACGGCAACAAGAGGGACCATCGTCAACAGGTCCAGCTAGTTACTAGCTTACGCAGACGACATTGACATCATCGGAAGAACCGAACAAGCTGTACACGATTCCTTCATCCAGATCGAGCAGGCGGCACAAAATCTGGGGCTGCACATTAGTGAAGGTAAAACAAAGTACATGGTGGCGTCGAATGCGAGAGGAACAGTTGGTTAAACAATCAAGGTTGCGGAGCACGAATTTGAAGTCAATTTGGGTCAATAGTAGCAGCCGATAACAATATAGAAGAAGAAATAGGCGGGCGGCTTCTCAAATACAACAGAGTCTACTATAGTCTGTCAAAGCTCTTCAAATCCAGAAATCTCACCATAACTTCAAAACTGCTGCTGTATAGGACCATGGTCCTGCCAGTACTCACATATGGATCCGAGACTTGGGTGCTTCGCAAAAGGCACTCCGACCTCTTAGCTGCGTTCGAGAGAAAAGTCTTAAGGAGAATTGTTGGCCCCATATGTGAGGAAGGACGATTCCGGAGACGGTACAATCATGAATTGTGCGCAATCTACCTAGAAGCAGATATCGTGACAAAAATTAAGCTCGGTAGACTCCGGTGGGCAGGGCACCTAGCTCGCATGAGCGAAGAGGAACCTGCTCGGAAAGTTCTTTGTGGTACATTCTATGGTAGACGACAGCGTGGTAGACCATGCTTGCGCTGGAGAGATGGCGTAGACCAGAACGCCCGAAGCCTTGGGGTGCGCAACTGGATGGCGTCGGCTAGAGACCGGGATAGGTGGAGAGACTTGTTGAAAGAGGCCAGGACCGGAACCCGGTTGTCGAGCCGATGATGATGACGTAGTTTTCATAGGCAAATTTCGTTCTCACAACATTTTGTGGTGAACTCCATCGCTGTGAACTAACCGTCACTTTTATTTGGAAATTTCGCTTTCAATAAAAATAATTGTAGTAGATGAAGTGATAAATTTTGATGAAGTAACAATATAGAAACCGAATTTCAAACAATATGCCATAATAAAATCTATCTTAAATGCTAATTCATCAGCCATGCGTTAACATCCTATAAATAATAAAATTTGGTAGTGCAATAGATCGAAGAAACCCAGGACTTACAGGTCTTAACCACTCCTGTGTGCGTGTTACCTGGACCTATAATTTTCTGCCGGTTGCGAACAAATTATGAGTAGCACTTTTCATCACAATGGATACTCTTAAGGCGTTTAAGGCTGAGAATTAAACCCAAGACCTTGTGCATGATAGTCCACCCCAATAACAGTAGTGCCAAGGGGTACACAGTACTCTTTAATATATTACACAAAGATGTTCCAAAATGTCTAAAGATTAGAAGTTTGTAATTTTTGTAATAAATCCTTTTTTTAAGCTTGATTCGCACCAAAGTGCTGATACTTCGAAAATTTCATTGTTATCCAACAAAAATATATTATTCTTATACAAGAAACATTAAGTTTATTCACTTTATCAGTACCGATACGTTCTCGCTCCGATGTTTGTAAATTTAAAATATTTAGTAGTGAAGTTCCTTTTGGTGGCAATGTAATATGTAAATTTAAAAAACGCCTTATACAAATAAGAAATCATATTAAGTTAGCAAGAATCAGAGCTAGAAATGATTACTGGGTTGCCCACTAATTTAAATCTAAGCTTAGTAAAATAAAGTAAATAATGTTAAAATTGTTTTAATATTGTTCAATAGCTCAAAGTGTGCATAAAAAAGATCATTTCTTTCTTAAGTTCCATTCTTTTTTTAATCGCTTCTCCCACTTCTTACACAATTATTAACTTCAAATGAAAGGATTCTGTTTTCCGTCTAATCACCTCACCATTAAAATCTATTTGTTCTGCGTTGTTAAAGCTTAACATTAACATCGGAGCATTATAGTGTTGCTTCCCCGAAGCCCGATAAAAGTTGAAAACTTTTCTTATCTTAACATTTAATTAGCTCCATTCGTGCGCATTTTCGCGAACACGATTATAAAAGTCGAAAAACTTTTCTCTGCATTTCTGATGAAACTTCTGTAAACTCCCTCCTGTTGATGCCAAAATATACAAGTCGATGATGGCAAAACTTAAATTGAAAAGGTGAGAGAAAACTATGAATGGAATTAGCTTTGGGAATTTTTGCCAGAGCCAAAATTAAATTGTTTTGTTATTGCTTCTTCGCAGAAATAAATAAAAAAAGAAACTTTACAAGAAACATTATTCGATGTAGTAATTCCAGAATATGTTTTCTTCGTCGCCATAGTTTTTGTTCGATCAAAATTAAGTGTTTTTGCTGAGAATCCTTGATCCATGGCCACCCCCTATAAATTAAGTTACAACCGACATTAACATGAGGAGAGACTGAAGTAGTGTTGTTCGGTCTCGAGCAATATAAATCTTACGTGCTTAACATTCAGCAAATCCTATTATCTGGAAAAAGATATAAAACCCCATCAAGATGCAATGGTCAATAACTTGAAGACATCATCCAGCCAGCAAGCAACAGCCCCTTCTGTGCGAAGCTTCTTATAGCCGAGAGAGCAAATAATAAAATCGATGATGTCCAGTCAGTGATTTCAGTGCGAAATGATGACGTTGATATAGGTTTGACATACGGTCACATTGATGGATCATAAATAACTTATGAACGACCCCAATACACGGGCTATACTACTATATGGCTCGAGCTTAAGCTTTTTGCGACACCCATCATCCAGCGCCAACTGGAAGTGCAATGTTCAGGATTTTATCACTGTTGATGATGTGTCGTTAAACTATGGACTTGGAAGTAATGTTTCGGGCTCAATGAAGTGTCTATTAATCTTGGCAGGATTTGAGAGTGCCCCTAACTAATTTATGCATTTTCATCAATTAGTAGTGTGCTCCGAGGATGTATAGAAATACCTATATAATGAACATTTATAATCTCAGGAAGTAATTAAAATGTCTCCCCCGCAGCAAACACCACTTCGCCGTCATAAAGAGGGAAATTCTAATTTAAATTAATATTCCTTCATCGTTATAACACAATGCTCCCTCTTGTTGCTGTTGTTGTTGTTGCTGGGAAAATTAATGCATCCCTTCTTTATACACTGGGATCTCGTAAATTCAAGGTAAAACGTCATCAACTAACAAAAGTAACGACATTTTTTACTGCCCTCCATCATAAAACTTGGATACAATGCTTAAGAAAAGCAATGACTGTTGGTTTTTTTGTTTTTGTTGTTTGTTTCAAAGGACGAATGGACTCATATAATATTCCATTTCATTGTTGGATTGGAAAGGAGCTTGGAACCCGGGAATCTCCTGGGAGACGTTTTCTTAAGACCAAGAGGGTGTTAGAAGAATCAGCGAGAGAATTAAGGCGTTTGGACTCTTAAGAATGGAGGTGGTATTCAAATAATAAGAGCATTCATAAAGAATGATTTAGTATTAAAAAAAAAGCAGTCTCACAATAAGACTACTCAGCAAAGGTCAAAATAAGTTCTTTACAGAAATTCCAATATTTTTAAGGAGATGTTTTGGGATGATTATACCTAAAGTTGGCGGATGATCAAGAGCAGCTTACTTCAGGGTATCGCGAAATGTGTCGAATTTTAGTTAATCAATATCTTGAGAATGGTTAGTCTTATACGAATACATGAGTTCTTTTTAACTTGAAATCTTATTGCTTATACAAATTTTAGGATCAAAAGTTTTTGGATTTTGAAAAAAATCTAAATTTTGTGTATTTCTTCTTAAAATTTTTTTCAAGTCTCTAACTCGATATTCAGTAGATGAACATACAACCAGAAGAATGGCCAATAGACAGTATGGTATGATATCCCTTTTTACTTGAAACTTATAGCTACTATAAAGCAAGTTATTTATTCGTAAAAAAATCGATCTCGAGATTCTCGTGAATCTCGCAATTCTGTCTGTCTGTTTGACTACAACCTAAACGGTTCGGCCGATTTTCTTCAAGCTTATATCATTTTTTAATTTCCCACCACGTTCTTTTTTTTTAAGGCCGAAAAAATACGATTTTTTCGAAATTTTATTATATTTTTTTTTTCTCAAAAACTGTTTGACAAATTTAAAAAACAAAAAAAAACTCAAACTATGTATATTTCTAGTTGAATCCAGGTAATGGTTGACAAAAAAATTCGAAAAATTGTTATAAACGGTCGCCCTCTAGAATCATTTTTTTTGTGTTTATTTTATCTAAAAATATCTGTACCCACCATACAAATGATAAAAAAATGGTATTTTTCTCGAAAACGGCTCCTAGAATTTTAATAAAATTTTTTTATTTTATTTAATTTTACCGATATTTAATTTAATAAAAAAATGTTTGATAAGATATTACAGCTTGTACCCAGTGGCGTAGCGTAGGGGGGGCGGGGGTGGCGGTCCGCCCCGGGCGGCAGGCCTAGGGGGCGGCAAAATGTCGCCGGTGATGCGGGTAGAGTAGAAATCATATGTTTCATGACAGATCCTTTGACAAGTCAACAAACAACAATGATGTAAATTTGAAATTTGCCGCCCTATCTGTGGTTCGTCGTTGACTGCTTTCGTGAATTCGTAGACGGTGAATAGGGCCGTAAGAGTGCATTCCGTATTGTCGCGCTGATCGCGAAACTAAAACAAAACGTTCCGAAACTCTCGCGAAACTGAAATGGAGTGTTCCGAAACATATGATATGCATATGCGAGATATGATAAGATAACTAGGATTCGACGGAAACGTTATTCTAGTCTCAGCCAGCTCAATGTTTTTGCTCCCTCCGGCATCACAGCAAGTTATTTCGATTGTGTTGTTTATAGTTTAAATACTGTTGAATCTTCTAAAACTAAGCACTTAGTACTTCACTCAACCTTTAAACTAGTTTTTGAAAATGAAAAGAGTTAAAGGAAGCGGCGCGGAATACCGCAAGAAAAAGGCTAAGAAAGAAGATACGTTAACGTCTTCGGCGGCATCCAGCAGCAGCGGAAATGATTCCAATGTAAGTAAGATTCCTCCATCTACAATCGTGAGTGGCCTAGAATTGTCCCCCGGCCAATATTCATGGGAATGCATAACTTATTTTACGGGTAGAAGAAGAAGACGTGCCTGTCGTCGAAGTGGGAAGTCGTTCTGGTCCCACCACAGAGCAGGATCAAGACGAAGTCGACTCACCAGAAGTATCTCAAGGATCTAGTCACAAGCCTGCAGAAAAAGTGAACCTCGTGAAGCTGTAAAGACGCTTAAAAATAAGTTTGTGGAAGTTCTTGATGTAATGGAAGAATTGACGGATCGGTAGCCAGTCTTCTTCTGACAGTCATGCAGTCATTCAACTTCCTCACTTTTCTTAGCTTTTGAGCTGCAGAGCTACCTGAAGAAGATGACGCACAGATTTACCTGCAGCAATGTGGACTGAGTGTGGATAAGTGTGCTCAGAAACTCTGCGTTTTAAAAGCTCTCCTGGTGGAGAGCAGAGACCGTTTCGTCTCGGAATCGATCTCAAAACGAGTACAATTCGCAGGAAAAAACGCATGCATGGAGATGAATCCGCAGATGCAGCTTTGTCTCACGAGCCTCATTCGTAAGGCTCGTTAAATCCGTTTATGAAACCGCTAATTCTATTTTACTTTCAATAAAAGATACTTCATTACCTGTGAAATGATGTCTCGAAATTTAATTTTAATTAAGTATTGAATGGGGGCGGCAAAATGGGTCTCCCGCCCCGGGCGCCGAGATGGTACGCTACGCCACTGCTTGTACCTATAGATTCTCCTGTATACTCTCACGGACAGCGGCGATATTTTCGGCAGATCTTGCGTTTCGCTTTTTATTAGAAAAATTTAAAAAATATTTTTCTATAAAACAATAATAATTATTATTTTTACAAATGTTTTATCAATTTTTTAAATCTTTTTTTTTTTTATTGATACATTTTTTTTTAAATCACTAACGACACCCTAAGTATTAAGTATGATCAAATAGCTTGAAGGCAATTTTGAAAAAAATTAGAGAAAAAATGAAATTGTTGAATATCAGCTCAGTGGCGTAGATAGGGGGGGATCAGGGGGATATATCCCTGGATCGATAATTGTTCAACATAACCAGTCATGAACCAAATAAGTTAAAGAAACGCACTCTGAAAATTTTTTTTACGCCTCTCACCAATTGATAACACTAGTTTACAAATTTTCGGTTTGTAGCGAGTACCTCAAAAAAAAAGTATTTCCTAGACTAATTTTGACTCTCTGAACAAGAAAATGGCACTCATTTATTTTTCCAAAGAAGCGTTTTCGAGATATGTGCAAAAAACCGTTTTTTTTGCTTCTTTTCCATGTATGAGCCTAATTCTCAAAAAACGGTCGAACTAATTAACATATACTTTATGTTTTCGAACAGATATTTTGTTTGTCTTTTCAGCAGTATACGACTTGTGTAAATCGGCCCAACAATCATCAAGAAAAAGCGGTTAAAATTTTCAAAAAACACAATTTTTCGCCGTTTTTAGAAAATCACTTGTTTTAAGTCATTCCGTAAGGATAGAAAAAAAAACTGAAATGGTCTGCCTTCACGTACTGTTTCATAACTTCCACATTTATTATTCGATTTCATTAATCTTGTGCGTTTTATCTTTGTAAAAACAATATCTTCTACCTGAGATCTTAAAAGTATTTTAAATATTTTTTTGTCTATCCTTACGGAATGACTTAAAACAAGCGATTTTCTAAAAACGGCGCAAAATTGTGTTTTTTGAAACTTTGAACGGCTTTTTCTTGATGATTGTTGGGCCGATTATAAGTGTTTTATCTAAAAAGAACTGGATTTTATTTTGTGATTTATTTTTTGAATTAATATTATTTTACTTACTACAGTGCCTTGCAATAGTAAAACCGCACCTGTAAAAATGCGTTTTGTAGAAAATTAAAATGGGAATGGGATATCTCAACTTTACCTCCTTTGCTGCTCGCACAAAGCCCAATAGAGTGGGTTGCATCTGCCAAAAACCTTGGCATAATCTTCAATAGCACCCTCTCATGGGATACTCATATAAATAGTACTATTGGCAAGGTTTATGGTGGACTACGTACTCTTTGGGCAACTCTGCACTTCATACCGATTGAAACTAAACTACTTCTAGCTAAGACACTTCTTCTCCCAATTCTACTTTATGGGTGTGAAATTTTTATGAGTCCCGACTTCAAAAGCAGGAAGAAATTAAATGTTGTTTTCAATAATATTGCTCGGTATGTCTTCAACCTGAGAAAACGGGATCATATCTCAACATTTTCTAGACGATTAACTGGAATTTCTTTCGATTGTCTTTTAAAATATAAGGCTTTGTGTTTTTTGAGTGACATAATCTATACACACCAACCAGATTATTTATTTGAGTGCCTTAACTTCTTGCAATCTGGAAGATCTCAAATGCTAATCCAACCAAGATTTGCCTGTCTAACATCTGAGCGCCAGTTCTTCGTACAAGTTGTCAGACTTTGGAACTCTTTGCCTATTGGCCTAAGAAAAATTGGAAATATAAATTGCTTTAAGAAAACCCTTTATTCGCATTTGGCCCTTGAAACGAACTAATCATCATTATTCCTAATTATAATTTCTTTTATATTTTGTTCACATAGTTTAATAATTTAACTTTAAATATTAAAATTCTGAAACCTTTTTAAATATTTTAAGCCTTACAAACTTAAAAAGATTACTGTTATCTTACTTGTAAGTTGATTTGAGAAATAAATAAATTTGAAATTTGAAATTTGAATGACACCCTACTATTTTTTATTGAATGGTATCACTAATTAAGTAAATTGAGAAGAAAAAAAGTTCCGTTAGTTTCTCTTCTGGTGGTTAAAAATTAAAACAGATTTTTTTTTGTATTGCAAAAGTATAACCGCTTTTTTATTTTGATCTGGTTTTTTTTTTATTTTAAGTAAATTTTTTCGGCTAAATTAGTAAAGGACATTGCTGCCCCTTTTTCGACCAATCTAAAATTGTTTTTGACATATTGTTAACAAGGTTATTTAATATGGAATCGTCTATACAGTTCCATTCTTCCACAATCGCCTCTCGCAGCTCAGCAACACTGTATAATTGCCTAATATGGGCATAAATTTTGCGGGTCAAAATTCCCCAAAGATTTTCAATAGGGTTACAATCTGGAGTACGTGCCGGGAACACCATAAAATGTATGTTATTCGATTCGTATCTACCATCCCAAACTTTGACGACTAACGTGAATTGGGGCATTATCATGCTGGAAGACATGCCGAACTCGACGAAATCGTCTTAAGTACCTGGGTGCAAGCTGAACTGTTCATCTTTGCAGAGGTGAAGGCAAGTGTAACCTTACCACGGTCGCAGAAGGCCCCCCAAACCTTACAACTGCCACCGCCAAAGTTCCTCTTGAAAACAAACTTTTTTCCTTTCTCAGATCGTGCCAATATCCGTTAAAACCACCTGACCCATCAAGATTAAACTTTTTTTCGCCACTGAAAATAATCTTAAAAAAAAAAACATTCATTAGATTATGCCATTTGGAATAACAAGAGTTAAGTGTAAATTAATGGAATGTTACTTATGGTTTTCCAATTCCGTTTCATGTTTTGCTGGACAAATTCTTACTTTTTTTTTTAGACTGTTGTCAAATTTAGAGCTGGCATTATTTTGCACCGAACAATCACTTTACTGCTTTCTAAGGCACGAAAAACTGTTGAAACCGAAATTCCTAAGCCCAATTCGTCACGAACGTCCGGCAAAGAATGCGCCGAATTGGATGCAGCATTTATTAAACGCCTCTTATCTCGACGTGTCAGCTTCTGCAGGTGCCCGGGTCTTATTTTCGTCTCATAGGATTCTGGATCTTGTAAGAAATTTCGGACGACACGATCGGATCCTTAAATTTTCCTAACAATAGCCCTTAAGCTTAGGCTAGTTAACCAAAAAGCTTGAATTTTGACTTTTTCCGTTGCTTGTCATTTCGAAGCACATAACTGAATAAAGCTTCAGAGAGGTTTGCATTGTGCGGTTATATAAAAATCTGTTTTAAATTTTTAAACACCAGAAGAGAAAATAACGGAACTTTTTTTCTTCTCAATTTACTTGATTAGTGATGCCATTCAACAAAAAAAATAGTAAAGTCTCATTCTCATTTTAATTTTCTACAAAACGCATTTTTACAGGTGCGGTTATACTTATGGAAGGCACTGTATATCAATATTTATTCCAATTCATATTCAAATTAATGCGTATAGTATATTATCTTTAAAAAATATAATTTTTTTATGGCATACATAATGAATTCAATGAATTCTTGTTATTTATTTTTTTTTATTATTAAAACTTAAAAAAAAATTAACGAACCAGATCTATCCCCCCCATAGCGAAAAGCTATCTACGCCACTGTATCAGCTACCCGACACCCGTTCTGGATGGCCCCGGTCCACTCAGTTTAAGAACAGCAATTGAATTTCATAAAGAAGAACAAAAGTATAGCTTAAGCTGACGACTTCTTGCTGAGATTTATGAGAACGTGTCGGATCTAATTCCACATCTATTAATAATTACTAAAAGCTCGAGAGAACGAAAGAATAATTCAATAAGATCCTTAATGACAATTTTTAAGCAAAATAAATAAATAAACCGTCTTCTTTAGCTAACCAAAAATCGGAAATGAACAATTTATTGCATTTAATAAATGAGTAAATTAAAATATTAGTGTCATTTGCAACAAGTCCTTTTACAGCTAAATATGTTAGAAACTTTAATTCGCATTTTCAATTTACATATTTTAAATAAATTGCTATGAATTGAAATATGTATGAAATTCTTGCAAAACAATACCTATACAAAACTGTCCAATAAATTCCCAGAAGTCCTCACCCGAAAAGTCTTACAAAATTATCCAAAATCCGCTTGCATTCGTTCAAAAAGAAAATTTAATATCAAATTAACTCAAATCCGATATTTAAAATTCCGCAGGATTAAAAGTTAATTAAGAACGAAGCAAAAACCAAATGAGAAGACTTAAAAAAAATAAGAACCAGAAATAAACAACAATTTCCTAATTACTAGCTGCGTTCCGTTTGCTGGGTTCTGTTCCATAAGAGTATTATTGTGCAGTTGGAATCTTTTTGTCGGAAAAAGCGAAGTCCTGCATTATTTAAACGCGTACTTTTAATTAGAGCATCGCATAAGAAATGTAAAAATAGAAAAATAAAAAAAAGACCCAAACAAACACTGGAACGCAACCATAATGAGAAAAAGGACAATAATTATAAACAGAGAGCTTATGCACTCTTACAAATTACATCTTCAACATCAAAGAAGGGCAAACGGAAACGGCATTAACAAACATACATACAATGCGCAAAAAATTCAGGATAACAATAAACAGAAAGAAATGTGATGCTGTTTCTCTCAGTTTGAGGAGAATGCTTAAGGGTAGGTCTACCCCAGAAGCAAACTCAAATCTCATGTAAAAACGTGTACATGTATTGGTGTACAAATATGGCTCTCTTAGTTAAGAATTTTTGTGTTAAGAAAATAAATTTAGCTCGTCTCGTCTCTTCAGGATACTTCTTTTTTCGCATCACGCATAGAGATAGAGAAAGATGGAATAGAATATGAAAAAAAAAATAACAGAAAACGGGAACAAGGCACGAGTGGCAAGCTGGCAAGCCGCACAGGCAGCGCACAAGCATTTGATTTTGAATTGACTCGGATTGCGCACAAGATAAATGAAAGTTTTTTTTTCCTTTTGTACCTATTTTGGGTAGAAAAAATAATTTTTCGTGAATCGTGATTGTTTGAGGTTTAGGAAAGGCAAATTGAGTTTTTTGCATTCAGCGTTCACAATTAGACACAATAATAGACGGTTTGTTTTCTGTTTTATTTTTGGTTGCAGGTGAATTGAAACTTTTCGCATTTAGGTAGATAGCGTTTTTATTCTTTGCGTATTTATACAACGTTAATCTGTTGGTTCTAGGACTTTTACTTTTCAGGATATTTTAAAAAATAAAGAAAAGGGAGCACAGATTTAGACATTAGGAACCCCGGGGAATTTGCTCTGATATTCATAATTTATTTTTAATGTAGACAATTAATTTTAGGAAAAAGTTCACAATTCAAAAATTGCTCAACTAAAAAAAATTATTAAATTTCCTAACCCAAGTAAATTAAAACACTTTCAAAAATAATAATGGTAACTATGTATACCTATACATATAAAAGTTCTTTTGAGTCTTTTTCAAAGGGCTGTAACTCTGCGAAAAGTGGTCGTATTGGGATGAAACCAAAAGCGTTTTAAATATTTCTTTTTCTTGTTTCAGAGTTTCTAAAAATAAAAAATATCCATAGTTAAACATTTAAAATTTTTATTTTTTAAAGGGCTTCGTTGTCTTGAGATTATTTATGATTCAATAAAATTAATAAGTGCAAAAAAATATAGCCTCAGATTAAAAAGTGGTTCCGTCTTTGACCACTAATTTACATGTAAAAATTGACAACATAAAAGGAAAATTGGGCAGTTTTGAAAACATGAATAAATTCGTTATAGATAATGGATTCTTTGAAACAATTTATGGAGATACATAATTGATCTTTTACAATTGACCGTTCAGTTAAGAAAAGTGGAAAAGTGTTTTTTAAACAAACAGATTATCAATTTTGAAATTGGTTGATCAAACCATTCGTTTATTAGCTATTGTTCCTGAATATTATGTACCTAATCATCAAAATAAAAACAATGATAACAATTTTCATAGTTTTGCATTTGTGACATATCTTAGACTTGAAGTCCCTATCAGCGTTACCACTTCCGGAAAAAAATGGAAGGAGATTTGAAGAAAAAAGTGAAGTAAATTGAAATAATACCCAAGTAACATCGTTGGAGCTAAATGTTATTTAAACGTTCTTAAATTGCTCTGAAAGAGTTAAATGCAAGGCTCTAGCTCTATTTCAAAACAGATTGCAGCTCTTGGTAAACAAATATAAAAATCTAGCTCCATAATGGAGTTTCTTAACAATCTTTAGCTTCGTTACGTTTAAAAGCTTTCTGCTCGATAAATATGCTCCATAATAATGTTTTTATTAGCTGTCGGAAAGCATGTAAGCATTTTGGTACTGCACCCTTTAAAATAGCTCTTTAACAGAAAAAGAATTTTTTAAAGTGTTATTTAAGAGCTGCAAGCTATATCTTTATGCATGTTTAAGAAAATGGCGAATATCTAAGAATTTGTATTAAAAAGAAAAATAAAACTATTTAAAGTGATATGATAACTGAATTTTGAAAAGAATCATGAAAAACACAGAAGCTTTATCAAAAAAGTGCACGAGCAAATTAAATATTTTTTTCTGAAGCTCAAAATTAAAATAAAAAAAATTTAATATCCACTTAAAACAAATTATTTTAGAAGGGCGTTGTAATATTTCGAAGTACAATATCAACATTTCTGATAAAAATGAAATCGCACTTAGAAATCACCCCACATTGAACGTATTATGGCTTTTAATTATTACCCTTACTCAATATTCTATTTAAATAAATGTTGATGCTAAGATGATTAACCAATACAAATATGTAATGATTTCTCTTCGTGTTCAATAGTATGATTTGTATTTACTAATACTAATAGAAAATATAGTTTATAACTCCTCGTAAAAGCACGCGGCTCTATGACAGTTTTAGAGTATATATTAAAGCTTTCAGCTGACAAAACATACTTACAAGCACTATTAAGGAGCTAAAAAGTGCTCTCAAACTCAATGAATTAGCTGGAAGTGGGCCCGATGTTTGCTCTAAAGGTACATATAGAGCTTGTTTTAGAATAAACGAGCTCTAAGATTAGCTCTGAAAGCGCTTTTCAAGCATTAATACAGCTAAAAATGTTTCTTGGGTATTGTATACGACAAATGTTTTCCTTAAATGTATACTTTTAAATACTTAAAATTGTCAATACATTTCTTTTAATTTTAAAGAAAATTGTGTACAAAAATTTAATTTAATTTAATTAATAAAATTATCTTTTATAAAAAATAACATTAAGATTACTATATTTAAATATAGTTTAATTTTAAATTAAAAACACATATGCAAGCGAAATTTTCATACAAAGGATTCGTGTACACATCAGTGCGTTGAGTTCTTATGCTTTTAAATTTACTTATTTGTGTATTTTTATTGTTTTGATATTCTTTTTTTTTTGTAATTCGATGAATCTCTTCTTCGTTGGATTAGAAATTACCTTTCGGACCGTTTACTAAAAGTAGTTTTGGACGGTTTCAAATCTGATATTGGGCATTCAATCCCTAGAATCACGACGTATATATTTCGGTGTAATGCTTGTCACAGATTTAATAAATTATAAAATCAATTGCCCTTACTTGCTTTCGTTGATTGGCTTTCATGTTCCTTGTCGTGAATTACGTAATAATCGTTTATTTTGTGTAGCCTTTCATAGGGTCAATTATGGAATCAATGAACTCTTAACTCGCTGTTTAAGACAAGCTAATTCTTTTTGTAATGCTATTGATTTTAATTTATATATAAGTAGGGACTGTTTTAAAAAATCCTACTTTCCTAATTTCTTTTTTTTTAATTTTATTCATAACCCCTTGTCCTTGAGTGCGCGTTTAATATAAAAAAAAATACTACCTAGAGTGAAATAGAGAAAAAGAAGTAGATTTGGACTTTTTTTGTAAAATTGAAGTAGGTTGAAACAGAGATTTTTAAAATGAGGTAGATTTCAGTATTTGGCTGATGGTGCGAAGTAAGAAGTAGATTTTAAATATTTTGAAAAGAAAACTATATCTACTATAATTGAAGTAAAATGGTGCCACTGGTTCCCATTAGCTGAAACAAATTTTGTAGAAAAAGTTTGTCAATTTTATTTCCAATAACATCATTGTATTTTAATTTTACTTTGTATACTAGTATACTAATTTTAAGCTTCTATTTTATTAAGCAAAAACTAAAAATGCATTTTATATAAAAACTGATCTTATTAAAAAAAAAACGAATTTCATTAAGTCATTTCGAAATTATTCTCAATTTGTCAACTAGCAACGTAACAATTGGTGGTCGTAAGTAAAACGTGTTAGAAAAAAATGTTGATGGGCAGATATGTACAGATAACCGGCTAAGCTTTAATAAAAACGAACTTAATATTGGTTTTTCAAACATGTCAAAATCTTCATCGAAAAAAAAAACAAAAAATGTGCTCTTACAGTGAACATTGGAAAACGTGAACTAATTAAAACCGAGGGTGTTCATGTTTTTGAGATTGTTCATAATTTGGAATGTAACATTTTATGATTAAAATAGTATTCCTAGCGTATTGTCTTACTACTCCTCTTAAAACAAAACATATTTTCTTTCATTTTATCTTCTTTTTGCTTGCAATAGTACAGATTTATGAATATTTTTATATTTTTACACATACTGGTACCTACGGGTTATTAAAAAAATTGATTAGATTTCATTTTTAAATTATAACGTTTTACAAATAAAAGTTTTATTTAACAAACAAATTTTTTAATGTTTGTCTGTTCTATTTTTGCCAACATTTTAATAACTACAATTTCTCTTAGGCGTTATGTTGCTTTGGTCAAAACCTTCATCTGAACACCATTCCAAAGCCTTTTTAAATATTTTATATTACGCAATGTCAAATTGATGGGGCCCCCGAAGTTTTAAAAAATTAATTCAATGCATTTTTATGTAGAAATGTTGAAAAAATGTCTGTTCACGTTTTAGAGCTTTTCGATTTGTTCACGTTTTAGAGCAGTCAATGTGAAAATTACGGTGTTCACGTTTTGGGATAGTTCACGTTTTGGGGGGTTCACGTTTTCCAATGTTTACTGTATTTTTATATCATTTTTTAATTTTGACACCAACAACATTATTGGAAAACTAATAATTGTTTTTTTTTTTTACAAATTAAAAACTAAGTGATAATGAATATATGAACATACATATGTAGGTATATTATATAAAGGTCGTTCTTATTAGAACTAGGCCAGATTTGCCTATTGTCCTTTGTTAAAAATTATCTCATTTCGAAATTTTCAACGAAATTACATCATGTGGCCTAATGAAAACGAAGTAGGTATTACATATGTATGTATTTTCTATTGGCTTACTTTTTATCAATTTTTTTTGCTTGAGTTTTTTGTTTCCTTTGTTTGTTTTTGGAGGCAGTTGTTGCAAAAAAATATTTATAGGTATGTACAAAATAGATTTGCACAATAAAAACACAACAGAAAATAACTGCAACAAGAGTATTATCTATCACCATGACATATTTTGAAATAAAGGAGACAACTCTTCCTATGTAAAACCAACAAAAATATATAAAAGAAGCGCACTTCCCATATTCTTTCTACATACTTTCACCATTCTTCTACCAGTGGAATACGTCACCACCGAAAACAAAAAGTGATAGAATTTTCCTTCTTAACTTATTTATATAAATATGTACATAGGTATTTAGGTTAATAGATACCTGCATAATATTGTACATAATATTTTGGCGCCATCCCTTGGTTGTTGCGTATTCGCTTGCAGTGAAATGCAATTTGCGTTCATTCACAGGATTAACATGTACTAATCTAATATATTTTTAATACATCCATTACCTACCTACGCAAAATTAAATCAAAACAATCCTTACGATACCAAATCAATACAAGATGTTGCACCTCTATATTACCTATGAACCTACCTATCGGAAAAAACAACACAAAATCTATTGTAGATACTTATATGCATATGTATCTTATTCTATACACAACATCGCAGATTTCCTTTCTTCCATCATGTACACACCCTTTGGCAAAAAAATGAAGATCACTATGCATCGCAATTTATTACTATGTGTGTACCTAAAATGGCTTTCAATAGAAGAAACAAAAAAAAAAAAAAACAGTAGAATGATGATAGATCGCAAATAAAAAAATACACAAAAACAAAATTTATGACAGCGAATGTGTGATAACCTACTTATATTCTTTTTTATACATACACAAAGAACATTTTTCCACCCTACCTCCGACAATGTGGAATGGTCATTGCATCATATACCTACTAAAAACAATAATTTCTCACACGTTATTTTATTTTTTCTGTTCTTGTAATACGAGATGCAAGATGACAAGTCATAAACAAGAATAAAAAACTAAATGAGTCCAGACAAAAAAAAAAAAGAATCAAGAGAGCGGATGGGCAGACAAAATTCTTTTGCACAGAGAATACGAAACCTTCTCTTTCAAAGCGCTGATATTGCAGTGGCATTCTTGTGAACTGATAACTTACTTGTTTGCGTGTGCAAAGGAACTTTTTGTTAAAAAATGCAAAATAGACCTCTTTTATAAAAATAAAATTAAATAAATATTCAGTGAAAAAAGTATTTTGTATTTTTGAATTTAGTAAATTAAATATCAAACAAAAATAAAAAAAATATGTGAGAACTGTATTATTAATACTTTTCTTGCAAATGCATTACAAATACTGTCATATTGAATTGCATTTTTTTTAACTTTAGATGAGTTTTATTAAATTTTTAAGAACGATACGCTGTTCAGGGAATATAAATCTTTGATTAAAAAATTATTTTCAAAAATTAAAAAATATAACTCTCAATTTCCCAGGGTAGAGAACAAAATATTTGTAAAAAAATGTATATTTTTTGACTTTTGTTAGTAAAAAGTTACTGTAAAAATAAAAAAACAAATAAAAAAAAAATTAACGTAATTGCACATACTTATTGGCTTTGTACAAGAGTGAATTTTACTTCGTTATCTCTTATACTTATGAAGTTTTATCCAGTAGAGCATTCATACCACTATGCGAATTTCCTTCGTTTTTCATAGTTTTATATATTTTTTTTTGAATAAATAATAAAACAGAATAAAAAAAGAAGAACGATACATGATTTGGAAATATGTTGTTTCTATAAAAAAAATATAAAAAAAATAAAAAAGTAATATTTTCGGAATTTCCCTATCATTTGAATAAGGACCTTACTAAAATGTATGATTTTTCCACTTGTGTGGCAGTTTCTGGGCACACAATTTTTTTATATTTTTTTCAAAACTGCAAAAGTATTTTGAATAACATTTTTCTAATCGATGACCGTTTATTTCATTGAAATATTCGTAAAATTGTGAAAGTTATACAGCTTAGCGCAAAAGCCTAACCTATTTTTTCAATGGACACCTACCCTTAATATCCTTTTTAACATTTCAAAAAACAAAAACGGAAAAAAAGAAGATGACGGCAAGGACGATGATGAGGATGACGACGACTACGACGACGACGACGGCTCATTTGCTTTTAATTCTTTGATTATTTTTTTGGTTTTGTTTAATTCTTCTTTATATTTATCTGAAAGAATATTTTTCATACCATTGCCCCTGAAATGGTGTAGTGGTGATGGCTAACAAAGTGTGAGAGTGGGTGGAAATCCGCAAAAACCATAATCAACCCTTTTTTTCGATTGCGGATTTTTGGGCGGTTTGGTGATGTTTTTTTCTTTTTTTACCTCGAAACTTAGAGAAAGGGTCTTATAATCAAAGATTAACCGTTTCAAGTAGACGAATAATTTGCGGGGTTAAAATGGGTGGAAATCTAGTGATAAATGAAAATAAGAAAATTAAATGGAAGAAGATGACATTTTTGTTTTTTTTTGAAATTATGATTAAATGTAAGAAATGGAATAGAATTATATGTATATAAACCCCTCAAACTATTTTGAGGCTCTTAAACTTACGATAAGCCTAAAGTTCATTAGATTTTCTGAAGCTTAAGTTACATGGTGTTTCCCATTAACTTTGACAACAGAAAAGTTATTTATGTTTGAAAGAATATCTCACTGTCAGTAAGGGCTCTGGATATTAATCCTGCAATACATCCTTTGCTGAGACATATTATTTTTAATTCAACAAGAATGTGCATCGTGTATACATCGAGCTAAAACAATTTAAGTATTTTTGAATTAAGTAAAGAACATTTTTGAATAAATGATTTTTATATGGGCTTTAAGTGTACCTACTGCGACCTACATATAGATCTATTTTCCCTCGTTCAGAGCTAAATGAGATCGGCCATTTGACAACTCTTCCTCAAAATAAGTTTTTTGAGAAACCTAAGTATATATGGAGTGGTTTCAGAGATTGTAGTTTCTTCTCGTCTGACCTGAAGACGTTCAAGAAATATCTATGATGGATGAGTAAAGGGTGGGTCAAATACAAGTTTCTTTTTAAAAATGCAATAAAATGAACAAAATTGAATTTTGTCCATGTATTATGGCTTTATTAGTAAGAGCAAACATTCCCATTAATTATGGAACACAACCAACGTCACGTTGAGTGTTCTCCACTAGCATACCAGTTTTCCGAGCTGCACAAACTTGCGTGGTGCTTCATTGCCGCCCAAACTTTTTTTCAAAAAACGCACTGCTTGGGCTACACAGGACTCACTTTGGAAATAAGTTTTCAATTGTTCCCAACGTTGTTCGAACGTAAATTGACATATTTCGTTCCGCGGAGGAATGATACTTTCTGTCAAGAATTCGAGCGAAAAACAGCTGTCAGCGTCAAAATAACCTATGAGTTAAAAAGAGACGACTAGATGGAACACTGTGTACAGCACATGTGTTTCCTCATGACTATTGTATAGAATCCCCCATACGCAAGTAATGTAAGATCTTATTTATATCTCGAAAACGGTTCTAACGATTTTGATAAAAAAAAAATAAGGTATGCTAGTATAATGGGAATGGACTACATTTTGGTAAAAAAAATTTAGGAAAAAATGTAAATATCTGTCATAGAACCGTTTTTTTTTATATTTGACTTTCTCATTAACGGCTCTAAAGATTTGAACCATAATTTGTATGCTCCTTTGAATTTGAAAAAAAATATTGTCTATAAAAATTTTCGAAAAAATTGTTTTTAGATTTTAAAAAAAGTAATACATACAATTTTTTTGGAAAAATTCAATATCTTGAAAAGGGGTACACAGTTAAATAACGAAAATTACGTCTAAAAATGTAATTTAATATTAACAATTTCCATATAATTTTTTTATAAAAATGTTAAGGAAAATTTAGTATCTACACAAAAACCATTTTTCATTATGTCTGTATGTCTGTACCTCTCCCTACAGCCTAAGCCACTGGAGCTATTATCTTCAAAATCGGTACTTAAGGTAGAAATTAATTTATTTTTTAGCTCGAAAATTAATTTCAATTTTTTCTTATCAATTTCTCAAAATGTGCCAACGATAATTTTTTGAAATTATTTCTTAAGACCTGTATTATGAAACACTGACGATTGGCACCCTAATTTTTTTTTTTTTTCAAAAACTTTAAAGAAATTTCTTATATAAAAAAATAATTTATTAATAACACGTTTTAAACTTTGTTGGCATAAATTCGTACTTTTCTGGAAATCAGACGGCAATTTTATGTATTTGAACTTTCTTATCTCACTTAATCCATGTCTTATTTTTATTTTAAGGCCATTTTTGAATTCCAAAGCACTTTTACATAAGCGCAAGTACGTGCGATACAGTCGCGCATTTCATTTTTCTTGCCACGGTCGTTTAGCATGCACATCAAATATTCCCATAAAAGTTAAGAATTAATGGCTTTAATAAAAGTATTTTGGTAACGATAACTTCTTCAAGACTACGTTGAACATATTTTCCTATGTCATTCAGTTCTGCCTCGAAAATGCTTGTGAACTACCATATCGACATTTGACGCATTTTCGATTCATGATGAAATTTGCATTAAGGGAGTAGTTCACTGTTTCGCCTATCCGCTCTTTCTACCTAATTAGAGTCGTTCTGAAGTTTTCCTCGAAGTTATATTTTTAAATCATTCCTTTCCTTGGAATGTCGGGTAAAGTTGACACTGAAGACCTGGAAATGAAGTGCGTATTTAACCCTCCTAGTACCCCCCTTTGAGAATCTTAGGATAATTTCCTTTGCTGCACTTCTTAATACCACTTGAAGCTGGCTAACCTCTGTAGGAGGGAAAGTTCTTATTGCTCTTAATGCATTGCATTCGAGCCTGTGATTAAGCTTTTGCTATATCTTACTTAAAAATATTGCTACTCGAATTTTAAGTTTTTATTATTATATAAGTAAAATTAAATTAAAAAAAAAAATAATTACCCGTTTTTGAGATATTGAATTTTCAAACAAAAAAACCTACTTTTATGTTCAGAATTCCAAAAAATATTTGTGTATAAATTTTGATGTGCAATAATTTTCAAACTTTTAAGAAACTTCTGTACCTATACAAAATTTCATTAAAAATCCATATGCTAATAATAAACAAAAAAATTCAAAAAAAAATAAAATGCACGACTGGATCGCACGAACTTGCTCTTATGTAAAAGTACTTTGGAATTTAAGATACATTTTATAAATATAAAACATGGATTTAATGAGATAATAATGTTCAAATGCATAAAATTGCCGTCTGGTTTCCGGAAAAGTATGAATTTATGCAAATAAACCTTAAAAAATCGTTTTATTATTAAATAAATTTTTTATATAAGGAATTTCTCTAATATTTTTCAAGAAAAAAATGTGGGATGCGAATTTGAAGTATTTAATAATATTGGTTTTAGGAAATAATTTCAAAAAATAATCGTTCATAGGTTTTGAAGATATTGATTTAAATTTTTTTTTTTTTTTTTAAACCAATAAATATTTTTTCGAATATTTTTATATACAATATTATTTTAAACTTAAGGGGACTCCTGCTGAAAATTTTGGGTTAAAATCCTTAGAGACGTTAATGAGAAAGTCGAAAATAAAAAAAAACGGGTCTATGGCAGGTACCCCTAATAACATTTTTCCCCAAAATTTTTTTTGACCAAAATTTAGTCCATGTCCATAATATCACACTTAATTTTTTTTATCAAAATCGTTAGAGCCGTTTTCGAGATAAATAAGATTTTGCATTACGGGTGTATGGGGGGTACCGTTAGTTTTGGAGCTAAAAAAAAAATTTCAATTTTTCCTCTAGGGAATCACCGAAGACCCTTAACTACCGAGATTGAAAGAAATAGGTCCAAGGGTTTAGGCTGTAGTGAGAGATACAGACATACAGACACACTGAAACATGTTTTTTGTGTACTAAATTTTCCTTAAAATTTTTATAAAAAAAATTGATATGCAAATTGTTAGTATTTAACAAAATACATTTTAAAACGTAATTTAAAAATTTAATCGTGTATCGGTTTTCAAGATATTGAATTTTCAAAAAAAAAATTGTATTATTTTTTAAAAAATCCAAAAACTATTTTTTCGAAAAAATTTTTAGTTTATATTTTTTCAAATGCAAAGCAGCTCCTGCATAAAAATTTTGGTTAAAATCGTTAGAGCCGTTGGTGAGAAATTCGAAAATCAAAAAAACCGTTCTATGACAGGTACCCCTAATAACATTTCCCCCCAAATTTTTTTTTTACCACAAAATAGTCCATGTCCATAATATCACACTTAATTTTTTTTATCAAAATCGTTAGAGCCGTTTTCGAGATAAATAAGATTTTGCATTACGGGTGTATGGGGGGTACCGTTAGTTTTGGAGCTAAAAAAAAAATTTCAATTTTTCCTCTAGGGAATCACCGAAGACCCTTAACTACCGAGATTGAAAGAAATAGGTCCAAGGGTTTAGGCTGTAGTGAGAGGTACAGACATACAGACACACTGAAACATGTTTTTTTGGTACTAAATTTTCCTTAAAATTTTTATAAAAAAAATTGATATGCAAATTGTTAGTATTTAATAAAATACATTTTAAAACGTAATTTAAAAATTTAATTGTGTATCGGTTTTCAAGATATTGAATTTTCAAAAAAAAAATTGTATTATTTTTTTAAAAATCCAAAAACTATTTTTTCGAAAAAATTTTAAGTTTATATTTTTTCAAATGCAAAGCAGCTCCTGCATAAAAATTTTAGTTAAAATCGTTGGAGCCGTTGGTGAGAAATGCGAAAATCAAAAAAACCGTTCTATTACAGGTACCCCTAATAACATTTCCCCCAAATTTTTTTTTCACCAAAATACAGTCCATGTCCATAATATCACACTTAATTTTTTTTTATCAAAATCGTTAGAGCCGTTTTCGAGATAAATAAGATTTTGCATTACGGGTGTATGGGGGGTACCCTTAGTTTTGGAGCTAAAAAAAAAATTTAAATTTTTCCTCTAGGGAATCACCGAAGACCCTTAACTACCGAGTTTGAAGAAAATACGTCCGGTAGTTTAGGCTGTAGTTCGAGGTACAGACATACAGACATACAGACATACAGACATACAGACATACAGACAGACAGACGGAATTGTCAGACCCACTTTTTTCGTCTTCGCTATCATCGTAATGTCAACTTTGATCAAAATCTCGAGTTCGATTTTTTTTCCAAATGCAGAACTTGCCCTATAGTACCTATATCGCAAGTAAAAATTGTAACATCTTAACCTAATTTTTTTTATCAAATTATAAATCGTACAAAACATGCTAAAGATAGTAATTTTTTTCAAAATTCTTTGTGCCGTTTTCAAGGAAGTTACGATTTTGAAACCCATTTCTTAACATTTGTATCGTGGGTACCGTTATTTTAATGTAAAATAAAAATGTTTAACAACATCTTGTAGATTGAATTAAAAACCTATTAATTTGAAAAATAAAAATCAAACATATATGTGGTTTTCGAAATATTGACTTTAATAAAAATGTTTAAATATCCAAAATAAAAAACAAACAAACAAAAAAAAATATGTAATGACCATATACATAATGAATTAATATGAATCAATAAAAAGTTAGTCAAAATCAGTTGTAACGATTTTGAGAAAATCGGAAACAAAAAAGAGGTTTTTAACCATTATTGTCCATTTTTCGGCAATTTGTTTTCAACCATTAGCTGGCTTTTTCAAAATTATTTTTACTTGTTTTTTATTTATTTCAATCCGCGAACAGTTCTTGAGAAAAAAATATTCTATAAAATATCGAAAAAGCTTTGTATGTATGTATAGGTACCGTTATTTTTGGTCTTAAAAAACAAAGTGTTCGGGAAAATTAAAAATATGCCAAGTTTAAGGAAGATCGAACGGGCTGTTTCTTTTTTTCTTCTTCTCTATCAAGGTAATGTCAATTTTGATCAAAATCTCAAATTTTATTTTATTTACGATAACATGAAATATACTGCTCATATTATCTGTTCTTACAACATTCACACACGAATGCCTGATTTATCTTGTTTTTTTTTTATTGAAAAATGGTGAAATTGAAGAGTACTTAACTGTGTTGACTTAACTTTTGTTGAAAGATATCGCTTATTATTAGCTCTGTTCGGTAAAGATCTGATAGTGTAAACAAAAATAACTAGTCTCTAAGGTCATTTGAGAAGCCTAACACTGTGTTTTCCACATACTAAAATTTTTTAAAGTGGTAGATAATAAAAGTTTTTGATTTAAGACTCCTCATATATTTGAAAACATAATGTGTATGTACTTTCATATTCTCATTTCAATTTTTTGTTCAGTTTTGTAATAAATATCTAAATTTAAATGATATGTCAATTATTTTTCTTAAAAAAATGTTAAAACCTTTAAGAGGCTCTATTAGAACCGAAAAAACCCTGAATAGTGGGAAACTCGGTATGTCTATGATGATCTTCATTTCTTTTATACCAAGATACCTTTACAAATTTTCTTAGCAGTTAATTTCATAAAAACATGAAACCTCGTAGAATTACCAATGTTGACCCTAAGTAGGATTTAAATTAAACAACAACCAATCAGAATTTTCCTTACTCTTCTTACGTCACTTGAAATGAAACATTTTGGCATCCAACACGATATCCCGTATCTCTTACAAAAAAGTTTACATATCACACAATCAAATACAGAATCTAAATCACACGCATAATCGTAAACATTTATGGTAAACCAGGATTAAAATTTCCGTCAAATATTCCATTGAACGGGATTAAACTGTAAAACACAGATGCGCACAATTTTACACTTCTACTTCGGTGTGGTGGTTTTTCCGAATCAACAAAAAATAACTTGGCAAATCTTCCATCCATCGGTTCATTGTAGTGTGTAGTGGCACATACGGATGACACCTCCTTAGCAGCATTCATCTATTTAGTTCTAATAGTCTTATTTTTTGTTCATCCCGTGATGTCAAATTGAACCCTTTTAACCAAAAGATGTGAAGATATACCCCAAATTAATAGAATCAGAATTATCGGGCGATTAGAATATTTCTCGGTGGCAAGTAGTGTCAATTTTTGTGCGTTGTGTTGTAACAACAACAACTGGTATTGTCAATTTCCCTATAAACGAAGTGACGCTGTGTCATCGTCGTCGAAACCCTAAAATCTTTCCTATCCACCCAGAAATCATTATCTATGAAACTTACTTTACTGTAACCAAGCCATCATCGCGTCACACAAATAACAACCCTTCCTTAGAAATTACTTCAATTTGAATTTCACTTTTCGCCGTGTCATTGTTAAATCCCTATGTCAATCATTAGACTCTTGGCTTCCGGCCAACTTCTTCCCTTCACGATACTCTTTTAAAGAAGGGGTCCGGTGAATCAAAAGGGTTGTTGTCATGTACAGGGCGAGTATACACCATCCAGCAGAGTTTATCTCTCGGTTTTCTATGGTGGATTTGGTAATTTGACGCCCTACCGTTGCCAACTGATAGATACCGTTCACACTAAGCTCCACATTTCAATTTCGAGCCCAACCAAAGGGGTTGAGGGAAAATACTGTTCACTTTTCAGCATAAGTTATTGTTATCGGCCTTAAAGAGATGGAATTTGTTTACAAGGATTTATCAAGGAGTTAGATTGTAATGATACCGCACCATCAAACCGACGACGACGCACTTACTCGCATACAATCTGTTGAGACGTTTTTGTGGTGTTTACAGAGGAATTTCAACACAAATGATGCCCCAGAATTATTTGATATGATGATGGCTTTGATTTTCTATTCCTTGGGCTTGCTCCATTCTTAGAAGCTGGATAAAAGGACATTGTGGAAATATTTTAAAAAGGCATATTTCATCTCATCGGTAAGTCATAACAGGAATGTCTGATGACAAAGCAAATTGTGATATCAAAGAATATCGAGGATTATAATGGAAAAAAGGACGAATGACTTTGATCAGTTGTCATAAGGAAGACTTGCATTGTGTAGTCTTCGGATAATGAGATGGATTGGTGGGATAATAATAATTTCTGTGAATTTTTTTATTTTACATTTACATTTTACTTGAATCAAATGTAATAATGGAAGAAGGCCTTTGTCAAAAAGGCTTTAAGAAAACTAGGGCCATTACTAGAAAAAGTTTTCATAAGCATTCTTGGGCGTGTGTGCGAGTACTCTGGGAACGCAGCCTAAGCATTAGCTTATTGCAACAAGTTTAACATGTGATGAATAATGGTATGAGATTTAAAGAACTATTATGTACTCTTCTAAAGTTCTTTGAGTTTATTAAAGAACTGTTTAGAAAAGTTTAGCCCCTCTCAACTTGGGGAATTCTTTACAATTTTTAAATCTTTTGGCTTCCTCTTCTGCTCTTTTTAATTTTCTCTAATAAGGCTCAGACGTTGTTGTTGAAAATTCTGCCTCTTCATTACCCTGAACACCTATATGGCCAGGTACTCAATGAAATAAGACCTTTTTGTTCTTGACAAGTTCATTTAACCTGTTTTTTATATTGAACTAAGATTTTAGATATTTGGCGTTAACTCCATCAACTTTTCTTTTGTATGTTCAGGAAATCACTTTTCACAGCTCAATATGTATAATATCATATCTGGAGTCACCCTAGGCTTGAAACAAAGCCATACAGTCTGATGACATTTCAGATCTCACCAAGTCACCCCAACTGAGATATTTTTGCAGACAACTGACTCAAATCAAGGAATCGATTCACATCTATTGACTTTCGAGTTCTATACTAATAATAAAATAGGCAAGACTTGTATCTAACATCTAAGATGTGCATACATCGACCGACCATCGACTTTGAAGATCTCGTGTTTGTGGCAAAATTCAGACTTCGATTGTCAGATTGTCAAAAGAAAAGAGATTTCTTATCGCCTGAAAAAAATATTGGACTTTGGATGGCCCTGTGTAGAGTTCCCAGATCTTGCGGAGGTCACCTCGAGCAAGAGGCACTGATTTTCCACAGAAACCACAAATCAGTGTTCCTAATATCACGATATCATCCAAGATCGCCCTAAGGTATCAACCAACTCAAAACCAGAATTCGTGGTATGACGAAGAATTCATTTAACTAATAAGTGGCATAAGATACACATGCTTATGTGCTGCAAGGCAAAACAAGTTCTGCGAGAGACAAACTTCGACAATGGAGAATATCCGGCGGCGTAGCGAGAAGAGAAAGTATGCATCATCCCAGTTTAAAGAGATCGAAGGGTCTCGCGATCAAAAGTAAGCCTTGAGTTTTTAATACAAAAAGAAAGCAACTGACTGCTGGTTTTAAGACCGGAACGCAGGGTCTTCGAAACAGCGAAGGTAACCTAGCATTTTAAGCAGCTACTAAATGAGCATAACGTAGGGCGGGAACCACACTTCCAATCCATGAAAAAAACAGTCCCACAACTCAGTATAAAAGAGGAAGGCCTAGCTTAAGAACAACAAGGCCGATCGATCGTGTGACCTACCACTAGAGCTGTACCAGTAAGGTAAAGTTTTGGTAGGGTACATGTCTCAAATTATGGAAGGAGGGTGCAACTTCCAATTACTCTATTAACCATATCTAAAAGTATATCGCTACATTTAAGATCATCTTTAGCCTTTGGGAAGTACCAGTGTGGCTTCTGACACATCAGATCAGCACTAGATCAATTCTTCTGAGGCAATTGCCCGAGCTTGTTATTCAAGGGTTCACGAGTTTTTTTTTTAATTTAATATGTTTTGGAACTCTCATGACCTAATCTACCGATATCGAATATACTTGTTACTTGATCAGATGTAACTCCCCCTACTTAGCCCAAACTATTGACATAAACAACCTAACTTAACCTAACTCGTGCTGTGCATCAAGAACCCTTAGCTCTTCGCGATATAAAGTTACAAGCTTCGATTTGGTTTCAATGACAGAAATAGCTTTTATTGCCGCTTGTTTATCAATCAAAAATGTAATATCAGCTTGTGGTATTGCCATAATTGAGACTCATCTAGCAGCTTTTATCACTGCCAAGACCTCAACTTTGAAGACACTGCCGTAATCAGGAAGTCTGAATGACTTGGGTAGTCCAAGGATTACTGAAAAGAACTCTGCTATGTAGCCAGTCCTATATCCTATTTCCCATGTATTTCTGTAGAATCTGTGCATTATGGCAATGGGTTTCCAGCTACCAGTTTGGCTGAACCGAAGTTTGCTATCTGCTCCCGATTTTTGTATAAATAGATCTAGAGGTTTTACGTTGATTAAAGCTTCCAGAAACGTTGAGGGGTGGGTCTCATATAACCAGTGATTTCAGTAATATCATTCTTTGGTTATGATTTTAAGGTTAATAACTTTGTTAATGCGTTCCATCAGACTAAAAAACTGTTGTATGTCATTTAGACTTCTAACTAAGGCCGTGTAAATCTACTTGATTATTTTTGGGATTGGCCTAAAAAAGGATCCCACCTTGTGGAGTCCCTCTGGAAATAAATACTTTGATCTATACTCCTACTAGCTCCGAGTTGATCTGTTTATTTTTAAACATGCACATTGTCAATTTGAGGCAGCGTTATAAACATAGACATTAACGAGCGCTCCTTTCATCGCCTCGTTTCGAGAATATTTAAAAGCTCCTTCAATTTCCAGAAAGCCAGCAAGGGTGTATTCTTTGTATTTGAGCGGTTTTTCAATTGTGCTGATGACAATGTGTAGTGCTGTCTCTACACTTTTACCTTTTGTTTAAGCATGCTTAGCTGGAGATATGACTTCCGGGCTTAGTTTACTGTCTTACCAGCTTTCGGAATTAATACCACTTTGACTTTTCAACCCGCTTTAGGCACATATCCTTATTTCCAGAATATGTTTTTTTAAGTATATGATTACATGATCTTCACATTTTTGTAACATCATGGGGAAGACACCATCTAAACCAAAGGTGATTTATACGGTGAAAATGAGCTGTACTGTAAGGCCATTTTATCTTTTCTTCCAAAATCAACTCCACTGATTTTGTGTTCTCTTTGCAAAGCTCCACGCCTGTGTTGTTATTCATGTTAGAGGTGCAACCATCAATTGGACAAACAAAATTGATTTATTTTAATTGATTAACCCCTCCCTGTACTAATACTAAAACTATTTTAGGCTTTTAGTTTGCAAATGTCTTTTAAGGTCTGTTTAGTATATTCGAATCGTGAAAATTATATCAAAGAAAATTATTTCTAGTAAAAATGGAAGCAGCTTCAAATGCTTCGGTAAATCCATCAAGCTTATGGAAGGCTACATTTGTGTCAAATATCGAACAATTTCGATCGTCTCTTTAATTTCATATTATCCTTCTATAACTTTTATAGGTGAAAGAACATTTTTGTATAGACGTACCCTTTGGCATCAGGAAACTACTACCTCCTGCAAAGAATTGAAAAATATTCCAAGGAGTATATCTAGTCATGAAAAGCGGTAAGTAATTGGCAGAAAACTGTAGTTCCCTTCCCCTTCTCCAAACACGCACACAGAAATGGTTGAGAGTTGTAAGTCGTTAGGCTTGGGCTTTCCGTGACCCGTCATATCCTCTAATTTTGTTTAAAGAAATTTTTGTTAAAACCAATTTTGACATTCTGTCCTTGTTAAATAACTCAACAAGTTTCGATCAAATCTTAAACACAAAAATAATAGATCTGTTTTTTTTTTTTTTCAATTTTATATAAATTTATAAAGGTTTGGATGCTTAAATGTTTATTTAAGTATCAAAAAACCTCATTTTATGCGTTGGCTAACTTTGAAATAATTGCCTTATAAATTTCTATTCCTTTTAAGTACGTTTCAGCTTTAAGGAATTCATCGTTGGCATGAAGAAGGGTTGGTGTAAAATTCATCGGACCGAAACCTAATGCGGGTATACCGAGCTAAAAGTGAAAAATAAAAAAAATTAAATGCACTTTCAAATTATAGTAGAAATAGAAAAATAATTCTAACCTTTCTCAAATAACGACTATCCGTTCCTCCGGGACTAATCAATAATCTCATCTTAAGACCACTGTTAAATAATTATTATACAAATAAAAAATAAGAATCAATTTAAATTTTAACAATATTAAAAATTGTTATGAAAGAATCAACTTTTAGAAATTAACTTACAGGTCTTCAAATGCACTTTTAAATTCAGTCCAAAAAATATTACTCGCATCAAGCTTTGTTGGTTCAATTCTGGGTTCCTTGAGTTCATAAAATATTTCAACTCCACCGCCAGCTTCTTCACACCAAGTTTTAATCTGTTTTTAAAAAAAATATGAAAGCAATTTCGTCAAGTCAAGTAATAACAGTTTCGTTAAAGACACGAAATTCCATAAGGACGAATTTCCAACGGTGCACCGTGTCGCGTCGGCGGGCGTGTCGTAGACTAAAACGACAGTTCATTTAAGTGAAATATGATGAAAGGTAATTTTTTGTTTGCACTTGTTTTTTTTGTTTTAACATTTTTACGTGACTCTATCTTTGAATTGACTGTAGGACAACCAGAAAATACAGGGTGCGTTTTATGATCCAGACCGATTTTGATTTTGTTTGCCATTTTCGTGTGAATTAAATTTTTCAGTTGGCATTTGAAAGTGGTTGAGTTTTCGATAACAATTTACTATGGAGCTTGGAAATGACGATTAATGTCATTCGAAGCACAATTCGAATTGGCTGGCTTCGTAAATAAACTAAACAGCCACTATTGGGGCACTGAAAACTTTTAGTTGATACACCAAAGACAATGTAGTGGCCGAATAACTGTATGGGCCGGTGGCGTCCTTGGACCATATTTAACTGAGGATTCCATAAGAGATTATGTAAAATGATTTCTGGTGACCGCTTTCGAGATATGTTGGAAAAATTGTGACCGAATTGGATCAATTATGCCAAGCACATGTGGTTCCAATAAGACGGTGCCACATCACTCACAGCTCGTGATGCGATGCGAATTTTACGAAAAATTTTTCTCGGCCTTATAATGTATGTATGTAAGTTTTGATCGCCTGATTTTACGCAACCCGATTTCTTCTTATGGGGGGTACTTGAAGGAAAGGTACACATCAACAAACCAACCACCTTGATGCTTAAGGGCAATATTAGGAACGAAATTTCTGAAATTACTAAAGAAGTCTGCGAAATTGGTGTACAAATATGATAATTAGAGCTCGCCTTTGCGCCAGGGCCAGAGGCACCCAATTGACCAAACTCATATTCCATGCATAATTTTAAAGACCATATTATTAATCAATAAAATAAAAATTATAAAATTGTATTTCATTTAAAAGTTATTGAGAAAAAAACTTCGACCTGAAACATAAAACGCACCCTGTATATAATTTAAATATTTTCTTCCCTATCCTGGATTGGTGTTAAACACTTTCTTAACTTCAATATAATAATCAAGTTCTTGAAAATTCTTACCTTTTTGTCAAATTCGTCATGATCCACGGTGTGAGGGATCCGAATATCAAAAACAGCAACAATTTGTACTGGCAAAACATTAACCTGTACTCCTCCATTAACTTTTGTCAGATTTATGGTCATAACTTCACCCGTAGTTAGATTTTTGTCATTTTTTAGACGTTCAACTTCTTGTTGTCTAAGACTCATTAATTTCTCAAGAAGGTAGTTGAGTTTTTCGCCAGCAGTATTTGAATGCAGCAAAGAGCCATGACCAGTTGAGCCAGATATTTTTAAGTGAAGACCTTGTAAAAATTTAAATAATTTGCGAGAAAAATTAAAATTTTGTGTTTTGAAATAGGATTGTGGGATTCTTAGAAAATATTACTTACGCCACATCGTCCGCTCAGAGTAATTAACAACGAAGGCTTCATCGGGTGAAGCTCGGCCTTCGTCTAGAGAGAATCCAACATTTAAGTTCTTAAATTCATCGGTAAGGACAAATTTATCCATCCCAAGCTTACCACCTGATTCTTCGTCTGAAAAATTTACAATCTCATTTTGTAAATATGAATTCATGGTGTCATAAAATAAATCTAGTATTTTAGAGAAATTTGGGTATACAATCAAATCCACTCAAATCCATTTCAATTAATACAACTTGACTAAAAATTTTAGCAATCCATCGCGATTTTTAGTCAAACAAGTTTTTGTAGGACTTTATTTAGTAATTTAAATAAGGGGATATAAAAAATGAGGCGTGATGATATAAACATTCAGTTAAGATGTAAGTCATAACAGCAATTTTTCAAACTAAATTTTTCAATTACACGGAATTGATTGTACAAAAACCTGTCTTAATAGTATGCTTTTTGAAATATTTACCGGGAACGAAAGTAACGTGAATAGTCCGTTTCAATGTCTCATCAGCTTTTCTCAAGGCACGAATAGCAGCCAAATATTGCATTCCAATGGACTTCATGTCTTGAGCTCCACGAGCAAAAATACGACCTTCAGAGTCAATTTCCGCTGCAAACGGTGGATGAGTCCAATTTTCTGGATACACTGACACTACATCCATGTGCGAGTTCAACATTATGGATGGTAGTTCTGGATTAGTTCCAAGCCAAGTAATAACAACGATAGGCTGATCATCTCCTCCGGGTCTATAGATCTTGTAAGGAAGTCCAAGACTTTCGGCTTGTTTGATAATAAAGGTAACACATGGCTCTGTAAAAAAAAAATATCAAAATTAAATGTTTTAAATTCATTTAAACAGCCCCGTTGGTATCTAGATCCTTTTCTTCAAACAAAAAAAAGTACCTATGAATATAGTAAAAAGTGCAGGGTGCATGTTATGATCCAGATCGATGTCTTTTTTAATAACTTTTAAATAAAATACAGTCTTATAATTTATATTTTATTGATTAATAAAATGATCGCAAAATTTTAAACAGCCTATTACGAGTATTAAGGTGTTAGTATGATACTACTTAACAATTTGCTAACTTAAAAGTAGTTTACTAACTCATTCTTAATTTGAAACATTTTTTAACTAGTATCGTACTCTTAATAAATTGCTTCTGAACACACCTAAAACAATGACAGTCGTGCAGAAAAATAAGTAAACAGACTTTTTGTGGCGTTTGCAAATAGAACGATACTAAAATTATAAAATAGGTATACGATGATTTTAACTTTAATAAAAGGCTTATATTCGATTAAAATTTGTAAAATCGTTGTTTTAACTTAGTTTCAGACTAAAACAGCTTTAACATCATACTAATTCAACTAAATTTTGTGCCATGGTCTTTAAGATTATGTATGGAATATGATGTCGGTCAAGTGGGTGCCCCTGTCCGTGGAGCAATGGCGAGCTCTTCTAAGCACATTTTGTATAATAATTTCGCAGACTTCTGTTGTAATTATAGTAATTTCATTTCAAATGTTGTCCTTTAGTATCGAGTTTGTGGTTGGTTTGTTGATGGACCATACTGTCTACCAGTGGTAGCACTTTACTTCAATTGAAATAGATCTACTTCTTTTTTTTTCAAAATATTTAAAAATTTGCTTCCTACTTCGCACCATCAGCAAAGTACTGAAATCTACTTTATACAAATCTCTGTTTGAATCTACTTCAATTTTACTTTGTAAGGCCCAAATCTACTTCTTTTTCTCTATTTCACTCTAGGTAGTATGTAACCCAGAATCAAAATCATAAATTAATTTTTTTCTAAACATAGACTTATGTAAAAAATAAAATGCACACGTTCTTTCTCTTATGTACAAGTTCTTTGGGATTTATTTTTAACTATTGTATCTGTTTAAAAACATGGATGTTATCAAAGAAAAATGTTCAAATGCATAAGATACATTGTTTTACTCCAAAATTAGCTTAAGTTTAAAAATAAAATATGCAAATAAAATTTAAAAAAATGTTAAGGAGTTTTATTAATAAATAAATTCTTTATTTACGAAATTTCTTTCAAATTAAAAAAAAAAAACAAATGGAATGAAAACTTAAGTAACGGGTGATTTTTTAAGAGCTTGAGAACTTTTTTAAAAAAAAAACGCATAAAATTTGCAAAATCTCATCAATTCTTTATTTGAAACGTTAGATTGGTCCATGACATTTACTTTTTGAAGATAATTTCATTTAAATGTTGACCGCGGCTGCGTCTTAGGTGGTCCATTCGGAAAGTCCAATTTTGGGTAACTTTTTCGAGCATTTCGGCCGGAATAGCCCGAATTTCTTCGGAAATGTTGTCTTCCAAAGCTGGAATAGTTGCTGGCTTATTTGTGTAGACTTTAGACTTGACGTAGCCCCACAAAAAATAGTCTAAAGGCGTCAAATCGCATGATCTTGGTTTCCAACTTACCGGTCCATTCCTTGAGATGAATTGTTCTCCGAAGTTTTCCCTCAAAATGGCCATAGAATCGCGAGCTGTGTGGCATGTAGCGCCATCTTGTTGAAACCACATGTCAACCAAGTTCAGTTCTTCCATTTTTGGCAACAAAAAGTTTGTTAGCATTGAACGATAGCGATCGCCATTCACCGTAACGTTGCGTCCAACAGCATCTTTGAAAAAATACGGTCCAATGATTCCACCAGCGTACAAACCACACCAAACAGTGCATTTTTCGGGATGCATGGGCAGTTCTTGAACGGCTTCTGGTTGCTCTTCACTCCAAATGCGGCAATTTTGCTTATTTACGTAGCCATTCAACCAGAAATGAGCCTCATCGCTGAACAAAATTTGTCGATAAAAAAGCGGATTTTCTGCCAACTTTTCTAGGGCCCATTCACTGAAAATTCGACGTTGTGGCAGATCGTTCGGCTTCAGTTCTTGCACGAGCTGTATTTTATACGGTTTTACACCAAGATCTTTGCGTAAAATCTTCCATGTGGTCGAATAACACAAACCCAATTGCTGCGAACGGCGACGAATCGACATTTCACGGTCTTCAGCAACACTCTCAGAAACAGACGCAATATTCTCTTCTGTACGCACTGTACGCATTCGTGTGGTTGGTTTAATGTCCAATAAAGTAAACTGAGTGCGAAACTTGGTCACAATCACATTAATTGTTTGCTCACTTGGTCGATTATGTAGACCATAAATCGGACGTAAAGCGCGAAACACATTTCGAACCGAACACTGATTTTGGTAATAAAATTCAATGATTTGCAAGCGTTGCTCGTTAGTAAGTCTATTCATGATGAAATGTCAAAGCATACTGAGCATCTTTCTCTTTGACACCATGTCTGAAATCCCGCGTGATCTGTCAAATACTAATGCATGAAAATCCTAACCTCAAAAAAATCACCCGTTATTTAATAAAATACATTTAAGAAAAAAATGTTTTCTATACAGTATTATTTCAAAACCAAAGAAGCTCCTATTTATATACAAAATCGGTAGAGTCAGAAATGAGAAAATTGAAAATCGAAAAGTATGTTCTACGACAGATACTGTTAAAAACATTTTTTTTTACCAACATGTAGACCATTGTTCTTATGGGTTTACAAATAATTACCAAAATCATTAGAGCGATTTTCTAAATAAATAAGGTACAGTACGAACTCGGTTAACGCAACCCTCGATTCGCGTAACTCCTTGATTTTTGCAACACTAAAATCCTAGCACGTCTTGACTCTATAAGTGCTACTTTTCAAAAATGTATCTATCGGTATCTAGATCTCTAAAAAAATAAGCCATTACAATTATAATTTTGTATTAAAAAAAATATAAATAAATATAACGGTTCTATTAGTTGAGTAAATCTAGTTTGTACTGTATATCAAAAAACATTTCAATTTTTCCTCTAGGCTGTAGGTATAGGTACATAACTACAGACAGACGGAGTTGCCACTTTTTCGTGTTGTTATTTCAACTGATGAAAATCTCGAGTTAATTTTTTTTTCTAAATACAGTCGAACTTCGATAAGTCGAGCTTCGATTACTCGAATATTGTATAACTCGAATGAAATTGGTTGGCAATAGCGCGAAGCCTGAAGTGTACATGTAATTTTTGTTTCTCGATAACTCGAAGATATTATTTGGTGTCACCTTCGACAAGTCGAATTTTTAAGGGGATTTTCCGAATTCTGTGGATTTTTACAAATTTATTTCATAATGCATTGACTTTGTGGGCACTGTGTTTGAATGTTCCATGACTTTGTACATATATGATTGTATTGAAAATTGTGATTCCGTTAAGTGTGAGTAAAAAAGAAAGCAATAGTACCTAGGCGTCTTCTGAAAAATTCAAAGAAAAGTGTAAAACAACTGAAGGATATTTAGGAGGCGAATTTGATTCAACTACTCGTAGCTTCAAACGAATTGATTGCAACTTCTTTAAGTATTTTGCGATTATGCTCAAAAACAAATGAAAAAATAACCGATTCTTTGTATAACGGATTAAACTCCGTTAAAGTTTTCTTTGAAATCAAATCAAATCAAATCCACTCATCAGTCCTTTTTTATTCGCAAATAAATATCACGTACTTTATATTAACTTGATAACTCGAAGTTTTGATAACTCGAATTATTGTGTTGGCAAGTGATGGTTCGAGTTATCGAAGTTCGACTGTACAAGTAAAAAGTCGTTTTCAAATCTACTTCTATTTTTCTCAATTTACCTCACTTTTGTCTTCAAAGGCTCTAGCCTTAATTTGAATATTGTTAAAGCAACTGCTTTAAGCTCAAAGAGAACAAAAAGTTTAATACCTCATTTTTCGAACTAAATTAAAAATAAGTAAGAAATTATTTCAAAAAGTCTGAAAGAAACCGATGTTACAGAAAAAACTGAATTTGATATAATTCCTCCTATTTCCTTCTTAAAATGTTCTGCTTCACTTTGCATTGATTTGACAATTGTCTTAAATAAATCCCTTACTTCTGGTGTTTTCCTTGAAGAATGAATAATATCCTTTATTGATCCAATATATTTATAAGAGTGGTCTTTAGAACTTGGTGAAGAATTCCGGACCAATTTCTAAACTCAGAAAGTTTTTTCAAACTCAAAAAAAAAAAAAAAAAAAAAAAAAATGCTCACTCAAAGAGTTAATTTTTCTATTCAGAAATCTAATCAACAAAACAGCAGGGTTTTGTGAAAGGTAGGTCCTTTGAGTAGTTTGTAAATTAGTATTTTCAGAGTTAATGCTATTAATGATCTTGAATTGCTTTTTGATTCGAAACTTGACTTCAAATCCCACATTGATTATACTTATTGTCTTAAAAGGTAATTATTTGCTAGGTTTTTTGAAATGAAACTCGGTTGATTTTAGGAATCTTTATACTTTGAAGACTGGTTTCGGAACATTGTTGCATTATTATTATTTTTGTTATTCTGTAATTTTTTTCGTGTTCAGCAGATCTTTGTTATCAATTGTTTAAATAAAAAATTATGAACGAAATTTGCAAACACTCTTACCGTAGTCTATATGGGGATGAACACTTGGTATTTGAAGATATTCTCGAAATATTTTAATTTCATCATTTTTTTCCCAGTCAACCATTTTTTAGAATTTGCAAATTTGAAAAAAAAAAATATTTTAGCAGCAATATATATTTCTTATTACTGACGACGCACTAATTAATAAAACAGAAACAAACGACTATTGTTGTGACGATATGATTTCAATGCAACTGATATCTACGAAGTATTAAAATGCTTTAAATACAATTTTGGTGCTTATATTCAAATGTGGTCGGCGCCGAAGATAAGTATTAGACGCCTGTCTATGTTTCCGCAGGCTTATCAAGGGTAAAAACTTTGCGGCTTAAACATTGAATTAGTGACAAACCACTAGCAGAAGCATGTCTCTGTTTCATTAAAGATAAAGCGATAAAACTGATTTTTTTTGTTTACTATCACTGTAGGGCAAATGTGTTTTCTTATTTACGAAATTCTTGAAGATCTTACAAATGATCGAAAAGCCCGAAAACATGGGTTTTGTCATACCGTTTATTTGTGTGGTTTTACGTCCGTATGTTTGTGGGTCTCTTCATATTTGTGTTCGGGTTGGATGGATTTACTTTAACATATAAGCAATTGTATGCGATTTAAATTTTAAGTAGTATTGTAATTAAACCTTTTACATAAAATTTATTTTTATGAACAGAAAAAAAACACTGCTCAACACAGTTTTCATCAACAAACATTTTGCTTTGCTATTTGAAAGAATTAATTTTAAATTTTTAATCTCTCCACTCCAGACTATTCTTTTTTTAGAATATCCTCAGTTAGAATTAAAATATTGAAACAATTTTATCTAATTTTGTTTTTATTATTTCGTTATATGTATAAATCTGACGAAGTAACGATTTTTTGAAAATTTTGATTAATTCAATTTTTAACTTTTGAAGAGTATAGATACCATACTAGTGTACTTCTATGTAAAAGACTAAGAATTTCAAAAATGAGTGTTATTAGAGAAAAACTGTTCATAAGCATAAAATTAATTTTTTAAATGACTAAAACAACTCCTTTAGTAGTTGGAGCTAAACACAGGATGCCATGTGTTTCAAGTAAATATTAGTTTATGCAAGAACAAAAATTATAATTCGTTGTTAGTGGTTTCTTAAAAAAATAAGCTTTTATATACAAAATTCTTGAAACATTTTTAAGAAAAAATTTTAGTACGCCAATTTAAAGTTTTTATTATTGTTCGAATAAAAATTAAATTTACAAGAAAAAATATTGAGCCGTTTTCGAGATATCGAATTTTCCAAGAAAAAATAGATTTTTTTTTTTCAAAATTCAGATATGATTTTTTATTTAAGTTTTGAAATGCAATGTTTCTTAAACTTTTTAGAAGCTTCTCTATAAAAAATTTCATTAAAATCCTCTGTAATATCTTGATTTCAATTTAGTAATATAGATAGTAAGAATTAATCGAAAGAAAAAAAATTAGCAAAATTCTCGGAGCCGTTTTCGAGAAAATACGATTTTCGGAAACCATATTTTAACATTTGTTTTCCATCTTGTAGATTTTATTAAGAAGCTTTTCTTTGTCAATTTGAAAAAAAAATTGAGAACGCGGTTTTCGAAATATTGAGTTTAAAAAATTTAAAATTTGAATGCACAATAATATACAACCGATGTTGACCATTTGTTTATGCTAAAGCTCCCCAAAGTATAATTTTTTTCTTAAACTCAATATTTCGAAAAACAATGACAATTCAAAGTTTTTATTATACAATCAACAGGATGTAAGAAAAAATATTTTATTTTATCTAAAAATAACGGTACTCACCTTTTTTTTCAAAAACAGCATCTATAATTTTGAGAAATTTTTTTCTTTCTATTAATTCTTACTTATGTATATTATCTTAAATTACTGACTTTACCTATCACAAAACCATTTTCTCGAATTTGGAATAATTATTCGTTTACAGCACTTTATGAAATTTTGTATAGAGAAGCTGCTGAAAATTTTAAAAAACATTGCATTTCAAAAGTTAAATAAAGTATTTTGTGATTTTTTGAAGAAAAAAAGTCAAAATTTCACAGATCTTGCAAATTTATCCACGACATTTGGAATAATATTATGACTACCGTAAAATGAATGAAGCCCGTGAAATGTTGCTCGAACAGATACACTCACTTTCATAAAACAATTTCATCATTTGCATAATAGTCCAGTCAAAGTGTCATTTGACCTTGCGCGCAGAGGCATGCTCAATTTTTTTTTCATAGATCGATAGGTGCTTATGACAAAAGCTTAAAACCAAATTTGCACCATATGACAACTTTTTTTTACCAAAGTTATTGGTAAAAATGTATTTTGTGTCATTTTTTGGTCATTTGCGAATATCTCGGCTCCACTATTTCATACAAACAAAACTTAAACATGTATTTATTCCTAATATCATTATCTATTATGTTATAAAAAACAACATTTGTTTAAACAAATGAAAAAAAAGTTATAGTAAATTAAACAAATTTTTTGTTGTTAAAAAATAACTTTTTCGTGATTATTAAGAAAAAAGCTCATATAACGATGAAATTTTTATTTTTTATTATTAAAGTTCTTGTAATTCCCTACAATTTAACAAAAAAATCAACACTCTACAATGAACGAAAGCCGAGTAATAAATTATTGAACATAGGTAAGTCAGCTCACCCACGCATTTTATGATTTTATGTTTTAATTAATATCTCAGCCCCAGTATGTCGCAAAGTGAAAATAAAAAACTTATTGCTAATAACAATATTTTCTATCAACTTGCATTTAATTTAATATGCTTGAGCAAAAACATAAAAAGTTACCGTTGGTTTCAACGTTTTTTTTTCTTGTTTTTAATTTTTTTTTTTTTTTTTTTTTATAATCTACCCGCGCTCAAGGGATTATGATTACCCTTTAAATGTTTCAACACAGCGCGGGCTTGAAGTTAATGAAGAGAAAGAAGGAGAAGGATAGGAAAGATGTGTGGCACGATGTTCTGAGACTGTTGGTGGTCGTCTCAGATATTTTTATCTCCAGGGATGGCGGCTGAGCTAAAGCGGAGAAATGCCGTGTCTTATTTCTATGTCGCTTATAATTCACATTATTTTATTCGTGTTCATCCTTGTTGGGCATACTAGTTTAACTCAATTACATGTTGTTAGTGTTATGCCTGAACAACATGTAATGAGTAAACCAGCAACCCATTGATGACAATTTTTAGAAGGTTTTTAATGGAATTAAAGCAACATAGACGACGGCAGGGATCGAACCTGTCATCATGAGGTTGACAGGCGAGCACACATCCATCGCGCCACGGCCACCCCCTCTTTTTCATAGTTATTGAGAAAAAAACTGTATTTCACGGTAAATACTTTTCAGTTTTGGATTTTTGTTTTATAGTCCTGCTAATTTTCTTCAAATTAAAAAAAAAGTTAGTCCATTACGACAAACGGGAGCCAAGATATTCATGATTTAAAAACTTAGGAAAGCTTACAATTTAGTATCTTAACCATGTAGCTTGTAATTTTGGTGTCGCCAGCATACCAATATAGGTATCTTGTTGCTGGCGACACCAAAATTACAAGCTATACAAGTTTAAAATAGGTACTAAATTGTAAGCTTTCCTAAGTTTTTAAATCATGAATATCTTGGCTCCCGTTTGTCGTAATGGACTAACTTTTTTTTTAATTTGAAGAAAATTAGCAGGACTATAAAACAAAAATCCAAAACTGAAAATTATTTACGGTGAAATACAGTTTTTTTCTCAATAACTATGAAAAAAAGGTATTAAAAACAAGAAAAAAAACGTTGAAACCAACGGTAACTTTTTATGTTTTTGCTCAAACATATTAAATTAAATGCAGGTTGATAGAAAATATTGTTATTAACATTACAGTTTTTTATTTTATCTTTGCGACATACTGGGGCTGAGATATTAATTAAAACATAAAATCATAAAATGCGTGGGTGCGCTGACTTACCCATGTTCAATAATTTATTTCTCGGCTTTCGTTCACCGTAGAGTGCTGATTTTTTTTTTAAACTGTAGGGAATTACAAGAACTTTAACAATAAAAAATAAAAATTTCATCCTTAAATGAGCTTTTTTCTTAATAATCACGAAAAAGTGATTTTTAAACAACAAAAAATTTGTTTAACTTACTATAACTTTTTTTTCATTTGTTTAAACAAATGTTTTTTTTTAGAACATAATAGATAATATTATAAGGAATAAAAAAATGTTTAATTTTTGTTTGTGCGAGATAGTGGAGCCGAGATATTCGCAAATGACCAAAAAATGACACAAAATACATTTTTACCAATAACTTTGGTAAAAAAAGTTGTCATGTGGTGCAAATTTGGTTTTAAGCTTTCCTCATAAGCACCTATCGATCCATGAAAAAAAAAATTGACCATGCCTCTGCGCGCAAGGTGAGGCCCTTTTTCATGACGCTTTGACTGGACTATAACGCTCCAAGTTGGTTTGGGAAGATTTATAAATAATAAAAGATTCAATAAATTTCACCCATTTTCATAGGTGAAGCTTCAAAAATATAACCCCAATCACTTGTCAAAGTTCAAAAATCCCTATTGAAAAACCCTTTATATGAAAATGGTTGTTTTTATGATACAGAAATTTTGCGTTCATAACCACAATTTTGAAAGAAAAAAAATAGCACATGCTCATATAGAATTTCAAATCCAAAAAGCTTTTTAATCTCATTATTTTTCCATTCACAACAACACACTGAGCTTGAATATACTTCTCGAGTAAGCACTTTAGACAGTTGTTTAAATTTCGAAAAAAAAAAAAAAATAATTTCCTTAACAAAAGAAAATTCATAATTATTTATTATTATACTTATTACATAATATATTCCGTTGAATCCGTCCAAGCTTACACCCAGCTGAAATTTACAATCTCATAACTTAAAAAGTACACACATCACTTGGCGTAATATCATTACACAACAATAATAAGACCCTGAAGTCCTTGCTAAAGGATTTCGTAATTTAAAAAAAAAACTAACTTGTTACCCAAAAGACTCTGGATGAACAAGCAACGACAAGTGCTCGGTGAAACCAGTCATTACCCCACTAATTTAAATCAATTTAAATAAAATCCGATTAAAAATGCAATCATCTGAAATCGCATACAAAATAACAAGTTCTTAGTGTTCAATTTCAAAAAGGGCACTTTTTGAAAAAATCGCCTATCAGAACCTTTTAACGAATTTTCCACATGAGCTAAGCTGTCACCATCTCAAATTATATGCAATGTGAGCGCAAAGTGATTCTCAATTCTTTTTAAGGGTTGCACTGTTGCACAGGAAAATTAATTTAGTGTATGTGAGTTTTCATAAGCTCGCCTTTCAGAATTTGAATGCCAATTTATCACATATGGCCTTTAAAATTCGATGCACAATAAATATTTAACTTAAAGTGGAAAAAATATCATTTGACTTTAATTCAACGGGTCTACTGATAGACGATGGGATCGATAGACAGATGGATATGATAAAGGACACAAAAAAGTAGCAGTCATCCCTTTGGCGGGAGGGTGATGATGGTGGTATTGAGGTTTCCTAAATCCGAACTAAGTGGTGTCAAATGACAACTCAGTCAATGAAAACACTGACAATTTCATAATTGCTTTGCGTTCTTGTTTTTTTATTTCTAAGATAGAATGTGTCACAACCTTTTCTGACAGTTATTCACCTCTAATTATGTGGCAGGATTTTGTGTGGGTATAGCTTTAGGAAGGAAGGTGGTTGTAGTAACCCTCATCCTGCCAATGATAAACCAAAATCATACTTGATTTATTATGTCATTGTGTTTTTACAGTTCGAAATACGATATCCTTTTGGCTTTTTTTTGGGAACTTGCACATAAAATATTAAATGATAAAAATGTTTTCTTTTATGAAACCGTTTTTGGAAAATATTAATTTTTTAACAATGAGAAAATAGGAATATAATAAAAAACTGAAAGAAGAAGAGTGGGAACTACAAGTTTTTTCGACCTTCGTGGGGGTGGTGTTTCCTGCACATAATTTGACTTCATTTTGCTAACCACATGGGGAAATTCAAAATCTATCCATAAAGAACATTTTACGATCGAATGTTTGATATAAGATTCTACATCATTTGGTCTATAGGTAGGTAGGTAGAAATGGCGACCACCGGCAGTCTAGCCCTGTGGCGTGGCCCAACTAGATCTGAAGTTTGCCATTATGGTACCATAAATGCGTTTGAATCTGTAGATGAATTCATATGGGAAATTGTTGACATTCTCATGGCGTCATCCAGTTGGATTAAGTTTAGAAATATGAAAGGATCTAGTAGGTGTTGATGTCTCTTATTGTGTGTTTGCTTTTTCACAATCATCCGGAATTTGGATCACTCGCCCAACTCACTGTGCTGATACAGTAGCCTATTCGATTGAGTGATCATACAGACCCCGCACCGTAAGTCTCCGTTAAAGCCCTCAGTCCGCTAGCTCAGGATCTAAGGAGTCAGATCGGTACCGAATTAACCGAAGTTCGTCCTAGAGCCATTTTGACGCTTTGAGTAAAGAGGTCAAGTCTTGGCTATGTCTTGCCTGGATCTATTTATCAGATCAAGTGTTCTGGAGTTATTATTGTTGGGTCAAATATTTCTAGATATAATGCTCCTTGAGAGAAATGTGCCCTTCATAACTCCGAGCGAAATGTTGACTCTTTCCGCTAGTAAGTTATAAAAGGCTGATCCTTGCCTGAGCTAGTTCGTCCGCCCGTTCATTTCTATCAATGTCGCAATGACCCGCAACCCAGATGAGAGTGATATTATGGTTAATATTGCCATTTCTGAACCAATTTGTAGGCTGATGTTCCAGAATTAAAGGCTATAACAACCTGACTGTCAGTCATAATAGCCGTGATGAGTATACCTTGCACAATTCCCTGATCGCTAGTCATTCAGGCTAAAAAAAACTATCGAAGTCGGGTAGCTTAAACGGCCTAGATATATCCAAAGTCACAGAGAAGATTCCTGAACCAACACCACACTCCATCTTTGATCAGTAAAGATAGTTGTGTCGAAGTCTTTCGTCACGACGCACAGTGCATCGACTAGTGGACAAAAATTAAAAAAAAAATGAAAATGCAAATACTATGTTTATGCTCTAAACCTGTTTAAGGACATCTTGAACTACTTAAATTTACATAACTTTGTTTTGTTTTTGTGTTTTTCTTCTCCCTGGATTACTTTAAACTGCAATGTAATTGAAAGTTGCGATTTTTTGAAAAATACTCTTTTTTGAGGCTTACAAATTGTATAAAGTTAAGCTTTTAAAAACATATTAGCAAGCTGTAGCAAAATATTTTATGTCATTATGTTCTGTTATTATTGTTTATTATTGTTTATTATGTATTATTGTTAAATGTTTACTTTTCTTTCTACTTCTTGCTAACCTTCAAAATACTCGTATTTGACTTTTTGTAGGGCAAGGTCAAACCATACAAAATGAAAAAAATTCAAAAAATGGATTTCTTTTGACAAAAACACAAAAGTTGAAGGTGTTTTTGTATTTATATTGAATGATTTAAAAATTAAAATTTGTCCGGTTACAACTAAGAAAGTTTTTGGTCGAAAAAGTTGCCTTCTTTTCAAAAATCTTGAACGTAGGTGGAAGGCTTCTACACGAAACGGCGATCATTTTGCGAGACGCCACGGAGTCTGGTTGAGAACTTCTTTTATTTTTCCAAATATTATTCTTAATTTTCTGGAAAATTCATCATCTTGTAAATAAATTATTCAAAAGTAGATTGGGTCTCATTGTTGACAAGCCCAAGTTGGGATTTGAGTCAACAAATTATGGAATCACGGCCAGAAGTTTTTTTTTTTTCAGAATTCAAAAATAACTGCAGAAAAAATAAGACTTGATGAAGAACTCATACATAAATTTTCAATGGCATTAAGAGTCTTAGCTTCAGGGTTTTCTATCCAATTTCATCTTTTGAAATTCCTTTAAGACAAATGTCTGAAGAAGCACTTAAGGCAAGTCATAACGAATTACGGAAAAATCACCTCTCTCACACAAGAAAATCATCCCGGATTAATACAAACGAAGACCTTTTGACAACATTACTTTTAAAGTCTGATCCTTTTATTTCGAATTTCAGACGGATTTAAGAACTTTAAAACCTTACCAAAGCGATGTCAGGCTTTAAATATCAAAATCTTTCTTCGTAATTGTTTATTTTCCAGTTTTTCTTTTTGTTATTACTTTTTTTATGAATAACTATTTGTCAACAATAAAATTATTCATTTGATTTTGCAAAATCTTTTGTGCCGATATATTCCGTGGTTTTTGTCCTTTGGTAACATGCATACATTTCTACAACCTTTAAAATATTACAACTTTTGTATAACGTACAAATCATATTTTTTTTTAAATGTGTGGCTTCTAAACAATAATAATAAAATTGTGGCCGTGGCAGTGGGTGTATTTCGGTTCAAATTAATTTTTTTATCACACACATCAATTCTGTAAATTTTTTTTCAATATCGTACGAGAAGTTTTGAAAAAAAAAAATCTTATAGAAAAAGTGGGCGAGACAGTGGGCGTACTTATTGCTTTTCTTAATTCATAATTTCTTAACTAACCAGAATATTAATACTTGAATTCACTATCGTACGGAAGTTTCCGTTTAACCAATTTTTGTCAGCAGTGGGCGTGGCAAGGGGCGTGAAAATTCCTCAAGTTGCATTTACTAAACAATTTTTGTGCACAGTTATCTTACTTTTGAAAAACAGATTTTTGTCCACTACCACCATACAATCGAAGCACTGTGCGACGTTATAATCCCAGTCCTTTTTTGATGGGAACATAGCCTTAAATTCTTTAATGATGCCCATTTTAGGGGAGCAGTAGTTAGCGGGATTCGAAAAGATCTCTATTGGAATTAACTCCTTATATTGCTGTTGCTGTGGTAATAAGGTTTGGCAATCCAAGAGTTCGATTCCTGTAGCATTAATGTACTGCAAGATAGCAGATTATTAATGTGTAAATCAAGTGGTTAAAAGTACAGAAAAACGCTTAATGTATCAGTTGGGCAAGATGCTAGAGCCCTTGCTGTGCCAACGGTAGCAGTTCTTTGTACCTTCTTCAGTTTATCATTTGGTCTTTACCTTTTATTTTTCCCTTAATGTTATTTTTTACTTGAATTTCCAAAAATATCAGTCAGTCTAATTTATACTCGTAGTTTATGTATGGTATATACAATTTTTCTTGATTCACATCCTCTGAGATAATTTTGAGCAGAAAGGAAATGGCAATTTTTTCATTTCCGCTAAGCAAAGTTCGAAGTAATGTTTTTTATTTCATAAAAAAAAGAAGAATAATGTCGATTCGCCCTCATCCTTCCTTATATGTATATGTCAACACATCATCCTCACTTAATGTGATTATGTGTTTATCAAATGAGACTCTGCACAAACGTACGCTCATCATATTGATTCGCTGCAAGAACAGTCGTTGATGACAACACTGAACGCTGCCGCCGTTCAGTCAGTCGTCTACAAGTCCATATTTTTATGGGCATCAATTTTTTACCAAATATCGAATATTTATCAAGTTTTTTTTTATGTTGGCTCCTTAGTCCTTGGTATTTTGGCCTTCGGTTAACACGACTCAACCCAAGGACAAAAACTTGACGAATTGTGCCGCCATTTATCAAGTAAATCGACGGAAATCAACAAACAAAACGCCGCGCCGCACCAGGGATGTCCTTATACCATACAATACAATTCAATTGAAGATACTTTCTTTTTTTTTTTGTTTTGTGTGTGTGTATGGTGCGTTGGAGTTGGAAGCACATTACGGACCGATTCGAATCATTCGAGTGGAAATAAAACAATTTAAGGGGATGAGTAAAGACGGAACCCTCTTTAGCCTCTGTCACATGTGAGACATCTATCAAACTAGCGAAAAATTGCCAAAGTTATTTCATTCCACCAGCAGCGAACAGAGTGAATAAGTTAATGTGCCATGCTGGGATGGCGGCTTTTTTTTCAAGAGAAGAATATATACAAAATGCTATCTTCGCAGATGTAGATGAATTAACTCAGATGTGGCGACCTACATTTAATGGAAACTAATGCGTTGCTGTCATCCACTTGTTCAATGGCAATCTGTATCAACGGGGTTTAGATGTATGGGGGGCGGAGATGACTTGTACCTGTCATCCTTAAAAGTCAAGTGAATAGTTCATTCAATCTAATTAAGTTAATCGGAAGTGTTTGTTTGGCATGATGGCTTTTGGGTGGTTTTTCTTGAGGAAATGGGTTGAAAATAATGTTGAAGGTTTCAGTTTTTTTTTTTTTTGGTGATGCACTTTGAAAAAGCAAAATGCGATATGATAACTTTTAGACAAAATCAAAGCCTATACATGTGTGCATGAATTAATATTTTGAGCTAAATACGAGGACTTGGAGAAAATAGAATAGTCAAGAGATGAACTCGGCTTAACGCATGCAGTTAAAAAATATAAGAAGTAAAATTTTTTAAATTAAAAAAAAAATAAAAATTGTAAATTTTAAAAGACAAAAAAGTAAAAATTATTGTTAAAACTTATTGCTTCAAATAGGGCAGAAGAAATTTTGTGAATTATTTAATAAAAAATCGTTTTTGAGAAAAAAAAAATATTTTATAAAATTAAAAAAAAATAAAATGCACGACTGGGTCGCACGAACTTGCTCCTATGTAAGAGACTAGGAATTTTAAAAACGAATGTTATTAGAGAAAACTGTTCATAAGGATAAAATGAATTTTTTTAAATTCTTTAAGTAGTAAGAGATAAAAACAGAATGAAATGCAAATATGAATTTATGCAGGAACAAAAATTATAAGTCGTTGTAGTGGTTCCTTAAAAAAATAAGCTTTTATGTACAAAATTTTTAAAACATTTTTAAGAAAAAACTTTGGTACGCCAACCTTAAGTTTTTATTATTGTACGAATAAAAGTCTAATTTCCAAAAAAAAAATACCAAGCCGTTCTTGAGATATCGAATTTTTCAAAAAAAAAATTACTTTTTTTTTATAAAAATTGAAAAAATATTTTTTCTTAAGTTTTTAAATGCAATGTTTTTTATACTTTTTAGGAGCTTTTTTATAAAAAATTTCATTAAAATCCGTTAAGTCGATAATGAGAAATTCAAAATTCGAAAAAATCGTTCTATGGTAGGTACAATCAGTAATATCTAGATTTAAAATTTTTTTTATTAAATTATAAATCGTAAAGATTAATCAAAAGAAAAAAAATTTTAGCAAAATTCTCGGAACCGTTTTCGAGAAAAATGCGATTTTCGAAAACCATTTTTTAAAATTTGTATGGAAGGTACCGTTAGTTTTAGATAAAACAAAATTTTTTTTCTCAAATCTTGTAGGCTATATTAAGCAACTTTTATTTGCCAAGTTTGAAAAAAATCGAGCATGGGGTTTTAGAAATATTGAGTTTCCAAAAAAAAATTTTGAATTTTTTTTTAAAAATCCAAAAAATTAAAAATTGAAAATTTGAATATGTAATAATATTCATATTTTGGAGGAGCTTTGGCATAAAAAAAATTATTAAAATCGGTCGTACCGTTTTCGAGAAAATCAAAAACAAAAAAAAAATGACCCAGGGGGGCTACCGAAAATAACAATTTTTTGTAAAATTTTTTTCAACCATTAGGTAGTTTTAACCAAATGAAATTTTTCAAGTTTTTTTTAAAAAATTCTGTGGGACAGTTTTTGAGAAAAAAAAATATATATAAAATTTCGAAAAAAAAATCGTATGGCAGGTACCGTTATTTTTGGTCCTAAAAAAAAATAGAAAAAAACGTCCGGGGGTAAAAAATTAAAACCCATATCTACCAAGTTTGAAGAAAATCGGCCGAGCCGTTTAGGCTGTAGTCGAACCGACAGACAGACAGACAGACAGAATTGCGAGACCCACTTTTTTGGTCTTCGCTATCATCGTAATGTCAACTTTGATCAAAATCTCGAGTTCGATTTTTTTTACGAATGCATAACTTGCCTTATAGTACCTATAAGTCGCAAGTAAAAAATCGTAGGTGCAGGTGCCGTAATTTTTGGTTTTGAACAAAATAGAAATAAAATGCATGACTGGGTCGCACGAACTTGCTCTTATATAAAAGACTAAGAATTTAAAAAATGAATGTTATTAGAGAAAAAAGCTTTTCTAAGCATAAAATTCATTTTTTGAATAACTAAAGAACTCCGTTAGTATAAGAACATATTAGTTTATGCAAAAACAAAAATAAAAAGTTATTGTGGTTTCTTAAAAAATTAGCTTTTATACATATGCAAAATTTAAAACACTTTTTAGAAGAAAATTTGGTACGCTGACTTAAAGTTTTTATTACTTACTTTTATTACGAATAAAAAATAAATTTCCAAACAAAATACTGACCCGTTCTTAAGCTATTGAATTTTCAAAGAAAAAATATATTTTTTTTTTTAAGTCTTGAAATCAATTTTTTTTTAAACTTTTTAGAAGCTTCTTTATAAAAAAAATTCATTAAAATCCGCTATACCGATAGTAAGAAATTCAAAATTAACAAAAAAATGGTAATATCTTAATATCAAAATTTTTGTTAGTAAATTATATGTAGATCGTAAGAACAAATCAAAAAATATTATAAAAATTCTAGGCGCCGTTTTTGAGAAAAACATTATTTTCAGAAACCATTTTTTTACATTATTTTGTATGGTGGGTACCGCTATTTTAAGGTAAAATAATTTTTTTTTCTCACCTCTTGTAGATTATATGAAGAAACATTTTTTTACCAACTTTTAAAATAAATTGCGCATGGGGTTTCGAAATATTGAGTTTTGAATTTAAGGTATTAGTATGGTCTAGAACGCCAAAAAAAACGCACGATTCTTGGGAATTTTTTTCTCCGAAACTTTATTAGGTAATAACCTATTTTTTTTTTTAATAATGAATACATGCATCAAAAGTAAAAAAAATGTTTGTCTTAATTTTTGGATTTTGGCCAAATTATAGAGGGTGCCAACGTCGACTCATCAAAAAACACATTGTCCCATTGCGGATTGTTAATCTCCGGATCTACTGAACCGATTTTAAAAAAAACTTGTTGCAACTTAATTGCTCTTATGTTTTCTAAGACAAATTACCACAATTTGATCAAAAAGTTATGAACAAAAAAAATGGCAAAGAAAATTGCCAACAAAATTTTTTTTTCAAAGCTTGACATTTTTTTTTTAATTTTTAAACAAATTGTCTTGTAAGAAACCTTCCTTTAAATAACCCAATTTGTTTTTTTTTTCAGTCGAGCCAATCCTGAGATTAACTGTCCGTAATATGGGACAACGGACAATGTATTTTTTGATGAGTCGACGCACAGTGCGTCGATTGTATGCAGGTAGTGGAAAAAAATCTATTTTTCAAAATCAAGATAACTGTGATCAAAAATTGGTTGCTAAATGTAATAAATAGGGGATTTTATTCAATTTGAGGAATTTTCACGCCCCCTACCACGCCCATTTTTGGTAATAAATTGGTTACATGAAAACTTCTAGTACGATAGTGATTTTAATTATTAATATTCTGGTCGGTGAAAAAATTATGAGTTAAAATAGCGCAAATTTCGCCCACTGACACGCCCACTTTTGCTATAAAATTGATTTTTTTTTAAATTTTTCGTATGATATTGAAAAAATGTACAAAATTAATGTGTTTGATAAGAAAAATTTATTTGAACAAAAATCCACCCACTGCCACGCCTACAATTGTAAAATGATTAGTTAGAAGCCAAACATTTAAAAAATTTGATGATTATTTGATATACTAAAGTTGTAATATTTTAAAGGTTAGTAGGAATATATACATTTTTTCAAAGCACAACGACCACAGAATATATCGCATAAAAGATCTTGCAAAATATAATGGATGCTTTTATTGTTGACAAAAATAATTGTTCAAAAAAAGTAATAACAAAAAGAAAAACCGAAAAATAAAAAATTACGAAAAAAGATCACTATCTGAGTCTTCGAGTGTATAAGCGATGGAAGTGACAACGTTTATTTCTTTCTGAGCAAGTTGTTGATGCGTGTCTTGCTAAGATTTTCTGATCTTCAGTTTCTAAATTTGATTGCATATTTAATTTTATATCCATAAACTGCAATACACCAGGTACTGGGGCTGTTGAGTTGGAAAACCAAACATCAAAAAGCTCTCTGTTTGAACACATTCTGTAAAAAATGCTCGTAAACAAACACTTGTTGCAAGAAAAAGTGCAAGTTGTTGCAAAAAAAAACTTACTTTTTTTAAAAGATATGATTGTTTTCTTTCTTTAAATAAAAACACTTTTTTCCCATATGGCACCACACAAAATATATGACTTATCAAAGTCAGTGCTTAACACGAAAAAAGAAGCTTTGAATTGGACTCTCAAAAAAAAATTTTAATTTACATGTAAAAAAAAATATGCAGTTAGAATAACTATATTTTCTCTCCTGATTGTGAGGATAGCAAAAAAAAATATCGTATGTTCTTTTCTTTTCTTCAGTAAACGCTCTTTCAACCGGTAAGTACAAATCCTACAAATCACTATTTGTTATTTTGCTGATCTTCTGACGATCTCTGACAACAGAAAATTGAACTTTATCATATATAAACTGTCGATTCATTCATTTAGACTTATTACCTTGAATTTGGCATACTTGCTTCACATTTTTGGCACATTTTTTTTTTTAATTTTTTCCACTAGTCGCCGCACTGTGCGACGTTGGCGCCTAATTACCTAGTAAAGTTTTCGAGAAAAAAATTCCCAAAAATCGTGTGTTTTTTGGCGTTCTAGACCGTACTAGTACTTTAAAAAAAATGTTATTTTACAAAAATGTAAAGTTTTTGAAGTTTTTTATTTATGACTTGCTTTCTGAGATTTTCGACCACCGTGCGACTGTCTTAATATAATTAAATTATTGTATGCTGTGGTACAGGGGCTTGCTTGGAAATAGAGTTGATTTAAGATCTTGAGCCTTGTCTCCTTTGGTAGATGTACAAATTAGTTCGTTCAGTCTTTCGGAGGACTTCATTCTGTTTTATAAAGCGAAATACATAATTTTATTTTCTATGATACTTTACTTAATATTGATTAAAAGTCAAATTTGTAAGCAGTTGCTGAATTTCGAGAAACCACATCTTAAAATCAAATGTACCTTTCCAGAACTTACTCCAAAATGTTAGGAAATGAATATGTGAAGTAAAATGAAACGATCACGCATTTAGGAACATTCGTATAACTTCGGAATCCATATTTGATGATTGATGAGACAGAAAAAATATTTGTGGACTTTGTTGTCTAAAAAAAAAATTTTACTTCGTCTAGTATGAACCAAACAAATTCGAACTTTGTATGAAACTTTTAGGAAGATCACAAATGTAGGCTTTCAGTTTCAGCAATGGAGTTACTACTAAATAAAATGCCAAGCAAATTTAATCAGATCTCGTGAACATTTTAGAAATTTTGATGATGCCCTACAATTGGAGTTTTCCCATGTGTAGTCACAGAACGATTTCATGTTCTAAGTACCAACAGAATTTAATAAAGACATGTTCTGTTAAACTCATAACGAATGATGACAGTTCCTGTCTAGGTACATCCTAAATCAGAATTTTTAGCTCACTTGGAATGTACCTACATATGTACCAAAAATAAATAATTCTTCCTTGAATTTTCAAATAATTAAAATTAATTACAGATATAAAATATCCCAACAATAGCTGCACTAACAATAAAGCCAGCCTCCACCATAAAAATAATTGTTTTGTACTTTTCCATTGTCCTTGGCTGGCTGAATCAATATACCTCATTATACTTGAAAAAATTTCCTCTCAACATTAATACAATGGGGATGTTTTAATCACACATTCATTCAAATTCAAATTCAACCCATCTATTTAACCGTTCATTCGATCATCACAACAGTGATGCGGAACAAAACAGAAAATCCTTCAGAAGGTAGACTAATGAGTCGTATCGAAGCTTTGTTCATTAATCCAAATAAAATTGTAAGTAAGTGGTAACTCTTTTGCATCATCCATCCGCCACCATCACTACTTATGCTACCTACCTTGTACCTTTAGTTGAATCCTTTCGTTTACGACACAGAAAAAGAGTCCTGGAGCAACGAAGTGCTTAGAAATCATCGCATCGCTGCTTTGCCACAATACTAAATTAAAAAACTCTTCCACAAGAAATTACTCAAGCGCGCATAATTAATAACAAAGGATTTGCCTTCAACCACACACACAGAGTGAGTCCTTGCTGCCGCATAATCCTGCGAGTCGCGGAAATTTTAATCTCCTTGATTAAACATTATTTTCAAGATGAATGTGCCCGCGAACGCTAACGCTAACGCAAAAACCGAGCAACAAAAACCTACGAAGATGAGGGGTTAATGTTTTAGATACATTTACAGCTCACTGATGTTCACAAAATCCCAATACCCCCTCCCACACAGGCTTGTATAGCCACCTTTTGAAAGGTCGGTGTATTCCCGTATTCGTTTGATCGAAGGCCAAAGCCGTTCTGTCTGTAGCCACAAAGCTATAGAGCCATCGAATAATAGACCTTTTGGTGATGTAATTATTTAGGGTTTAAGGATTTCTCGAGGATAAACAATGTTCCTGTTCTCGTTCTCCTTCTCGGGACTGAGCTGAATTTTTGGCGGTTTATTGTGAGGCTGTTAATTATAATTTTGCACCACAAAATCTATTCGTCAAACTCTGAATTCAATTTGACCCAAAAGGCTGAATGTTAAATAGCATTAACGGGACTCTCTTGTTTCCGTTGTTATTACCGTTTGCCACCCTCTTGATGGAGTGGCTGTTTTGTAAACTCAAAGTGGTTGAGGTGGCAGTACACGCACTGTACTGGAAACATGACGCTCAGGCATGGGTATCGATGCTAAGTCGGATGCTGTGCGCTTGACACTTGCTTTATTGTTTATTTAGGATAAGAACATATTTCTGAAAGGATTTTTCCACTTTCACCCGAAAAAAGATATCAGAAACCCTTTGATCCTGATGGCTGGTGTGGTGTAATGGGAATTAAAAGTGAACTTGTGTTTATAATTCTTTTAGAATTTTTCAATGTTTTGTGCGGGGTGTGTGCAAAGGTGATGAATTTTGTTGACTTAGCTGAAAGCTGCGGAATTCTTTGGGCTACAATAATCAATAGCGTGATAGAATTAATGATGGAAAAGGTGTAAGTAAATGAGTGGATAGCATACAAAATTTTAAAAAAAATAACATCAAGTGGCCGGTTAATTTTAAAGATAAATATAATTTTAAGAAATGGTTGGGCTTAGCGTCAACATTTTTAAAACTCTTGAATTTGAGAATGAAAATCCACTTTTAGCTAAAAAGCATTTTTCTGTTGTGTTTTTTTAAATAGGCCAAAAAGCAAATCAATCAAAAAGCAAAAAACCGAAGAAATATTAAATCGTCTATTTAGTTGATGTGAAATTCCGAAAAATGTTTTTGGGGATTTTGTGAAATAACCCAAAAACGAATCATGACATACTCGTAGCTCTGGGATTTTGGTACCCTATATGTATATGGGATATTCCCAAAAAATATTCCATATAATTGATCAGTTTTTTGTCAAAAAAGGCCAAATAGGTTAAAAAAAATGTTTCATTCCCAAAAATTCTGTAATTTAGGCTTAACGTTTGTCATCGTTACGTGCGAGTTGTGGCACTTCATAAGTGGGATATTCGTAAAAAATGTATATTATCCCAAGAATTGGTGTTCCATGCGTCGAACGATTGCGAAAGTTAAAGCTGTACCGGAACGAATTCGAAGAAATCCTTTCCGGAACCAGAAGATCGTGTCAGCCAGATCCATGTCAAGGCTTTTTCGAAGTGAAGAACGCTGTTCTAAGAGTTCAGCGCAGACATCCCCCGCTTCTGTAATGGTTTGGTGGTGTGGGTTTCTCTTCAAGGTGTTACAGAGCTGAATTTTTGTGAAAATGGTGTAAAAATAGTTGCAAAAGTGTATCAAGATAATTTTCTCGAGGGTGTTTAAAAATACTCTTTTCAACGGAGAAAGATGGGTCTTTCAACAAGACTCTGCTCCAGCACACAAAGCCAAAACCACATAAGAGTGGCATTAGTCAAATATTCACGATTTTATTCCAGCTGCAGATTGGCCTACGGGAAGTTCAGAATCCACTGGATTTCAGTTTGTGGTCCGACCTTGAGAACACGGCATGTAAGAATTCCCGGTTGAAATTCGGATAACCTAAAAGCTGTTTTTAAAAAAGCAGCGTCATTGATACCCATCGACACAGTGCAAAACGGTAAAAACCAATGGCCACAACTTTTAAGAGCCTGCGTTAAGGCGCCCATTTTGAGTAAAACTTTTTTTTTCATAAAACAAGCCAGAAATACCGTGATCATGAGCTTTTCGACCGGTGTCGTTTCAGGTTCCTTACTTAACCGGCTAAATTAATATTGGCTCTTGAAGCATTTTGCTTCACTGTGTGGTGGCGGTGAGTGTATTGATATGGTTTGCCTGGTGATCGAAGTGATATTTTAGAAAACAAAATTCCCAGTTAATCAGAAATATCATAATACATACTCACTCCGCAAGGAATGCTCATCAGTGCTCTTTTACACAGCTGAGTATTGAGCTTCCTGCTTCAACCCATACAACACGTATGTGGAATTCCACATCAAACTCTATTTACAAAACACTGACATTTTAAAACAAATGTATATCGCTATATCCTACTTAATTTCCTTCTCAATTTCTAAACATTCGACTGTGTTTAAATATAAAATTTTAAGGGTAATTATAACCCCTTGAGTGCGTGTCAATTAAATCTATCATACAAAAAAGAATATACTGATGTTTGTAGGCGTTTTACTCGTAAGCTATGTATAAGAAGTTTAGTTGATGTTTACTTGTTACATTTCAAACTATCTACTGAACGCAAAACAGCATTAAGTTTATAGAAAATCATATTTCATGTATTTGTATACATACGATATGTACTCTGTACATACCTACATATATGTATCTGGTCACACAGTGAAATATGGGATGACTACATAAATATTTAATAAGTATTAATTGAATCAGAAATGTACTGAGTACATGGATCTCTTGAACAATCTGTTTGGGACACAGCATGTAGGTACTCATAACACAGTGAATTGTACAAAATGAAATGATTTTAATATTGGATTGAATCGAACATTTATGTAATGGAATATAATTATGTGTACATATACATTTATAACCATACATATTTTTTTTATTTTTTTAGGATCTATACCATGAATAGTTCATAATATTTTGTAGTAACATGTAATGTTAATCAATAGAGTTCATTTCATAATAATTTGAATCAATTTTTAAATTCTTTTCTAAATTTGATTATCGTGTCCATGTGTACTTACTACATGTTTAATGAATTCCATTTATGAAATGAGTACACGAAAGCTGTACTCAATAGACAAGAATGTACTCATCACATATAACCAGCACATTTATGTATGTACTGATACCAGGCAATAGTGCAAAAAACTGTATTCACTACATTACCATGTACTAGTCGAAGACACAAACTTATATAATGAGTCCGTATAGAATATTTATTTGTATGTGATGAGTGCAGATAATATGTACTCACTATATGTTATAATCTCGGCACTCTTCACCAACACTTATTAATGTAATGTCTCCATAAAAATTTGTATTTACTACATCACTACTATGTATGTAGTGAGCACAAATATCAGAATGTCATAAAAGTACATGGATATTTTATCAGAAACTTATTCAATGAGTACATATCAGTGGTATTTGGTACAAAAATAAGAAGTGCATAAAATAATTTGCGTTTTTAAGTCCATTTAACACCAAGAAGCTAGAACCCAAACGGGTTGACTGATTTTCTTCAAATTTGGGAAATTTATGAAAATATTCTTTTAAAAAAATCGACTTAAACTCTTTGGATTCTATTCTATTTATGGAGTTATAATGTTTCTACCAAACACCATAGATATGTATGTACTCGTATGTTTATTTTCCACTAATCACAAAGTTATTTTTCAGTACTTATAGGTGATTCAGTTTTGGAAGTCGAAGACTTACTACTTAAATAAAACAAAAATGCAAAATCGCCCGAACTCAAATTTTTAGGTTTTTTGACATAATGGAAGCTGTCTAAATTTTGGTTTCTATAATGCCATTGTCATTTTTTGTGTAAATTCATTTTGAACGATACGACATGTTCTTCGCGTTTTGGCTCTATTTAACTACATATGGGTTATTTTTTGAATTAAAAGCGGCGGAACGTTCATATACATATGTAGGTAAGTCTCCTAGGTATAATCTTTATGGATAAATTCCTACAAGTGAATTCCTATAGCAGACCTAGCTGATTTTTGATTCTGTTTTTAAATTCTAAGATTTCTCGAACATATTTATAATGCATCTGGATCGTAAAACCTCCCCTTCTGCCTCTGTTTTGGATAAATACGAAGTATAACTCCAAACAATATAAATCCACTCTTAGAAATAAAGAGCAACATTGTTGTGTTTTTAACGCCAATTAAAAAAAAGAACAACAACTAATATGCCTCCTTTTTTATTCAAATGCTTACCCTTTTTAAAGTGACAAGAAAATAGGTAGTACTTGTTTTCCTTACAAAATAAAAATACCCATCTGCGTATCCTCTTTCGGTTGCGTTCGCTTAACAAAACATCTTAACTTAATCCTCAAGGAATCGTAATAAAAATGCTACCCTTTTTATGTCCTTCGGATTCGCATTGCCTAATTCAATTCCAGGTAGGCAAATGTATTTATCCTTTTGATCCTGTTTAATGTTCTTAATGTAAACAAGAAGAACAATAATTCTAATACAGACAGAGACACCTATTAAATGCAACAAAGTAACAAACAACAATACAAAATATAAGAAAATTATACATTTCAATTGCTCGACTGTGAGCCCAAATCTCCATGACAAAATATTATTCCCTCTCTAACAAGCAACAATCTATTATCGTCCTTTTGACGAAATGCGTCAAAGTCACCTCAAGGTAGGCTGAGCAAAGCGATAACTTAGTCAAAGTTATTGACAGTTTACCTATCATTCCATTTGTCTTCTGTGAGTCGAGATCTAAATTTTCATCACAAAAGGATCCGCTCTATCACATCAGAGGACAAAAGGATACTCCTTAAAACTGGAACAAAACCCGAGTCAACAAACGGTTTCCCCCTTTTTAGGTGTTTTTCTTTTCGTTTGCATTGTTTTTGTTTGATGTGAGTGACGTGTCAGCAAGGAAAGGTAATAAAATCACTTAAAGATTTTATGTTGTGGCTAATAGCGGTTGAGAACTGGCGCAGTAGATCTGAATAGCAATCGCATACTGCAGAAGGAATGACATGAACCAGGATGACGACTACCGATGACGACGACAAACACACATCACGAGCAGATTCACATCGCAACTGCAAATAAATTAACAACTTAAATATGATGATTTACAGTGCTGCTCTATAAAAGTGACATCCTCATTCGGTGGAGCGGCGAAAATGGTGATATATTTGTGAGCTAATCTGAAGATTTATATGCAGAGAAGTTGATCAATAAAATCGGCGAACAAAGGGAAGGACCTTCTTGGCGAATGGAAATGTTAACTTTTTTGGTGGTTTTTATTGCCAGATTAGAGAAAGACAAAGTAGAAGGAACTTCGTATAGATGCGATTGACCATTGTCCAAATGTCCATGTGTCAACATGGACTCCTCATATAGCTGGCGATAATAAGTAACTTTGTTGTATGGCGCGGCGGGTAATTTCGTAACATTTTATGGGAAAACTTTTAAGGCAACGCCAAAGGATGAATGTAGAGAGAATGGCGGCAAGATTGCGGTGGAAATTTTTATGTTTTGTAATAAAATTAAAATTTTGTTGCAATTTATGGCCAACTTACTGTATTACGTTGTATCGGTTGGGGTTATTCGAAAAAATCTGTGTGAAATTGTTGGATTTTCTGTTTGAGGTGCGAAAAACTATAAGGGCCATATATACCTACTATACATATGTTCCTACATTTTACGCATAACAAGATACATTTTCAATAAATACCTAAATAGGTACCTACGTGGTTCGAGGGTAGTTTGGGCACCAATATACTGTTTCTAATTGGAATCGAAATTTTATTAATGCCGAATTCTTTTCTATTGCGGTGCTAAGCTCGAAATTATAACAGTTAAATGCTAAATAAGGATTTAATTTTTCATTATGGACTTCCAGATGCAGATCAAGAAATTCAAGGGGGGCAGTAAAGCTCCTTGAGGTCAATACATATTTATAAAGTCTTAAACGAGTAAGTAGGTACTAGGCCTAACTTTAAACTAAATAATTATCGATAATTGAACTAACTTAATATGCCATAATAAGGATATCTTAAGCTAAATTTAAATAATTTACTAACTACTAAGGTTCTAACTCTCTTTATACTCTTTCAATCTGAAAAACCTCTATTAGAACTCCGCTGGTTTTTCGAAAGAGAAAATGCAAAATAAACTACATAACTGGATCGCACGTACTTGCTCTCATGTACAAGTAGCTTGTAATTATAAAATTGTAAATAAAGGGTCTTTCGTTAAGGGCGGGTAGATGTTGAAGTAGAACTAAACGATGTTATTTGAAAGGCCCATGTGCCGCGGGGCAAGGATCCGATTAGCTCAATTTTCAATAACTCTTCCACAAAGATCCGGATAATTTTGAGATATGGTCTGTGTTATTTTTAATTTAAGAACATCACTCGGTTGTGGTTTATTTGCATAGATCTGCGACTTCAGAAAACCCCACAAGAACATTTCTAGCGGGGCTTAAATGCCAGAGATAACCTTATCCTCAGATCGTTCATACAGAAAGTCAATCGTGGCGTCCACTGGGTGCCACGTAGCACAGTCTTGCTGGAACCACATGTTGTCTTGGTCCATATGGTTCATTTTTGGCCATTCGAAACTGGTTTTCATTGTTCTGTAGTGTTCGCCTGTTCGCCATTTACGGTGACTGTCTCACGTATCTCGTTTTCGAAAAAGTTCGTACCAATGACGCCGTCGGGCATTTCAACACCAACCGGTAACTTTTTATGGATGCATTATCACCTAGTGAGCCTCGTGTGGGTTGGTATCTTCCCATATACGGCAATTTTGCTTGTTGCCACAGCCAGACATTTAAAAATTTACATTGTCGCTTAAGATGATTTTTCGGCCAAAATTAGGTCAACTTCCAAACACTTCAAAGTCCAGACAGCGAAGTAAACAGCATTGTTTATGGCCATTAACTTTGAGCTGGGGACTATTGGATCTTGTATGGGTGAATATACTCCAACGCAATACTCATCAAGTTGAAGTTGAAGGCCGAGTTCTTGTGCACGGTGAGTAATCAACTGCCTCGTGTTCTTTCACGGACCGTGGCAATCTCGGTCAATCTTTTGTGCCTTTGACGAACGAATGTTGGTTGATTGATTACTAAGCCGTTCGCCTTGAATTTGGTCACTAAATGTTAAAGAGCCGACTGCGAAGAGTTACCACATCCGTAAAATGGGAGCAACGTTTACTCTAAAAAACACTTTCAATTCAATTTCAATTCAACTCAATTCTTTATTGTAAACAATACACTAAGACCACTAAGTCTTTTATAGTATTCATAAGTTGGTTGAACAGTTGTATGTTAATTAAGTCTAAATAAAAATTAATAATTTAATAATTAGGTATATATACCTATGTAATTTTTTTTTTTTTTTTTTTTTTTTTGTAAATTATTGACTTTTCTTCTTTTACTCTCTTGCGATATTTTTCTATTTTCCTATTTTATAACCTAATTATTTGAAAAATGTTTGAAAACTTCGGACTTAAATCTTACTGCATCTGTTATCCTCTTTATGCTTACTGGCAAAGAATTCCAAAGGCGAATGCTGTGTACAAAGAACAACCGTGAAGATTTTAGATATCTAAATGATGGAATAACTATATTACTTGTTCTTGAGGATGTACATAACTGAATTTTTTCATAAAGGTACTCTGGTGTTTTTGTGTGAATAATTCTTTGTAGAAAGATACAATTACGAACATTAACGTATTCTTGAATAGTGCAGTTAAGAATTTTAGTACTAAAAGCTGAAATATGATCATATCTTCGAACACCGTATACAAAGCGAGTCATATCATTAAACGCCACACGTATTTTGTGTTCAGATAAAGAATCAAGCTTCGGATAAACGACTTCAGAAAAAGAAATTATTGGTACTAGTAAAGTTCTCATTAGACGGAGTTTTGTTTCTTGAGGAGTAAAATCACTAGATATCCAGAGTTTTCTTAAAGTTCCATAAATACGGCCAATGACGGAATTTATATGGTCTCTGCAAGAAAGATTACTAGAGATTTTAAATCCAAGACAGGTCACAGAGTTTACAAAATTAACATTAGCATTATTTAAGACAATCGGAGGTAGATCTTCATTGTTATATGTCTTCTTAGAAACTACTAGCGCTTGACTTTTCTCAGGATTGAGCATTAAACCGTTCTCCTTAGCCCAATTGTAGATTCTTAGAAGATCTTCATTAACACGAGAAACAAGATCTTCTACTAACCCAATTCTACGCGAGAGATAGATTTGTATATCATCCACATACAAATGAAAAGAAACATGCTCACAAACATAAGGCATATCGTTGATATAAACACTAAACAGAATTGGGCCCAGAACAGAACCTTGAGGCACTCCCATCTTCAAATACGTATGTATTGAAAATATGTTTCCAACAGCTACACGCTGAGTTCTGTTACACAAATAACTACTAACGAGGGAAACAGCAGAATTCGAAAAACCAAAATAGTGCTTAAGTTTTTGACAAAGGACTCGATGATCGACTTTGTCAAAAGCTTTAGAGAAATCTAGTAGGCACAGTAACGTGACGTTGTCTTTATCGTATTGGAGTCTAATGTCACCTAAGATCTTAACAATTGCTGTAGAGCAGGAATGGTTTTCTCTAAATCCAGATTGATATGGAGATAACAATTTTTTGACGTGAGATAGTCAATCATTTGCCTTGTAAGGATTTTTTCGAGGACTTTTGACATGCACGGTAAAATGTATTGTATTTGTATACAATAATACAAATACAATACAAATACAATACAAATACAATACAAATACAATACAAATACAATACAAATACAATACAAATACAATACAAATACAATACAAATACAATACAAATACAATACAAATACAATACAAATACAATACAAATACAATACAAATACAATACAAATACAATACAAATACAATACAAATACAATACAAATACAATACAAATACAATACAAATACAATACAAATACAATACAAATACAATACAAATACAATACAAATACAATACAAATACAATACAAATACAATAAAAATACAATACAAATACAATACAAATACAATACAAATACAATACAAATACAATACAAATACAATACAAATACAATACAAATACAATACAAATACAATACAAATACAATACAAATACAATACAAATACAATACAAATACAATACAAATACAATACAAATACAATACAAATACAATACAAATACAATACAAATACAATACAAATACAATACAAATACAATACAAATACAATACAAATACAATACAAATACAATACAAATACAATACAAATACAATACAAATACAATACAAATACAATACAAATACAATACAAATACAATACAAATACAATACAAATACAATACAAATACAATACAAATACAATACAAATACAATACAAATACAATACAAATACAATACAAATACAATACAAATACAATACAAATACAATACAAATACAATACAAATACAATACAAATACAATACAAATACAATACAAATACAATACAAATACAATACAAATACAATACAAATACAATACAAATACAATACAAATACAATACAAATACAATACAAATACAATACAAATACAATACAAATACAATACAAATACAATACAAATACAATACAAATACAATACAAATACAATACAAATACAAATACAATACAAATACAATACAATACAATACAAATACAATACAAATACAATACAAATACAATACAAATACAATACAAATACAATACAAATACAATACAAATACAATACAAATACAATACAAATACAATACAAATACAATACAAATACAATACAAATACAATACAAATACAATACAAATACAATACAAATACAATACAAATACAATACAAATACAATACAAATACAATACAAATACAATACAAATACAATACAAATACAATACAAATACAATACAAATACAATACAAATACAATACAAAATACAATACAAATACAATACAAATACAATACAAATACAATACAATACAAATACAATACAAATACAATACAAATACAATACAAATACAATACAAATACAATACAAATACAATACAAATACAATACAAATACAATACAAATACAATACAAATACAATACAAATACAATACAAATACAATACAAATACAATACAAATACAATACAAATACAATACAAATACAATACAAATACAATACAAATACAATACAAATACAATACAAATACAATACAAATACAATACAAATACAATACAAATACAATACAAATACAATACAAATACAATACAAATACAATACAAATACAATACAAATACAATACAAATACAATACAAATACAATACAAATACAATACAAATACAATACAAATACAATACAAATACAATACAAATACAATACAAATACAATACAAATACAATACAAATACAATACAAATACAATACAAATACAATACAAATACAATACAAATACAATACAAATACAATACAAATACAATACAAATACAATACAAATACAATACAAATACAATACAAATACAATACAAATACAATACAAATACAATACAAATACAATACAAATACAATACAAATACAATACAAATACAATACAAATACAATACAAATACAATACAAATACAATACAAATACAATACAAATACAATACAAATACAATACAAATACAATACAAATACAATACAAATACAATACAAATACAATACAAATACAATACAAATACAATACAAATACAATACAAATACAATACAAATACAATACAAATACAATACAAATACAATACAAATACAATACAAATACAATACAAATACAATACAAATACAATACAAATACAATACAAATACAATACAAATACAATACAAATACAATACAAATACAATACAAATACAAATACAATACAAATACAATACAAATACAATACAAATACAATACAAATACAATACAAATACAATACAAATACAATACAAATACAATACAAATACAATACAAATACAATACAAATACAATACAAATACAATACAAATACAATACAAATACAATACAAATACAATACAAATACAATACAAATACAATACAAATACAATACAAATACAATCAAATACAATACAATACAAATACAATACAAATACAATACAAATACAATACAAATACAATACAAATACAATACAAATACAATACAAATACAATACAAATACAATACAAATACAATACAAATACAATACAAATACAATACAAATACAATACAAATACAATACAAATACAATACAAATACAATACAAATACAAATACAATACAAATACAATACAAATACAATACAAATACAATACAAATACAATACAATACAAATACAATACAAATACAATACAAATACAATACAAATACAATACAAATACAATACAAATACAATACAAATACAATACAAATACAATACAAATACAATACAAATACAATACAAATACAATACAAATACAATACAAATACAATACAAATACAATACAAATACAATACAAATACAATACAAATACAATACAAATACAATACAAATACAATACAAATACAATACAAATACAATACAAATACAATACAAATACAATACAAATACAATACAAATACAATACAAATACAATACAAATACAATACAAATACAATACAAATACAATACAAATACAATACAAATACAATACAAATACAATACAAATACAATACAAATACAATACAAATACAATACAAATACAATACAAATACAATACAAATACAATACAAATACAATACAAATACAATACAAATACAATACAAATACAATACAAATACAATACAAATACAATACAAATACAATACAAATACAATACAAATACAATACAAATACAATACAAATACAATACAAATACAATACAAATACAATACAAATACAATACAAATACAATACAAATACAATACAAATACAATACAAATACAATACAAATACAATACAAATACAATACAAATACAATACAAATACAATACAAATACAATACAAATACAATACAAATACAATACAAATACAATACAAATACAATACAAATACAATACAAATACAATACAAATACAATACAAATACAATACAAATACAATACAAATACAATACAAATACAATACAAATACAATACAAATACAATACAAATACAATACAAATACAATACAAATACAATACAAATACAATACAAATACAATACAAATACAATACAAATACAATACAAATACAATACAAATACAATACAAATACAATACAAATACAATACAAATACAATACAAATACAATACAAATACAATACAAATACAATACAAATACAATACAAATACAATACAAATACAATACAAATACAATACAAATACAATACAAATACAATACAAATACAATACAAATACAATACAAATACAATACAAATACAATACAAATACAATACAAATACAATACAAATACAATACAAATACAATACAAATACAATACAAATACAATACAAATACAATACAAATACAATACAAATACAATACAAATACAATACAAATACAATACAAATACAATACAAATACAATACAAATACAATACAAATACAATACAAATACAATACAAATACAATACAAATACAATACAAATACAATACAAATACAATACAAATACAATACAAATACAATACAAATACAATACAAATACAATACAAATACAATACAAATACAATACAAATACAATACAAATACAATACAAATACAATACAAATACAATACAAATACAATACAAATACAATACAAATACAATACAAATACAATACAAATACAATACAAATACAATACAAATACAATACAAATACAATACAAATACAATACAAATACAATACAAATACAATACAAATACAATACAAATACAATACAAATACAATACAAATACAATACAAATACAATACAAATACAATACAAATACAATACAAATACAATACAAATACAATACAAATACAATACAAATACAATACAAATACAATACAAATACAATACAAATACAATACAAATACAATACAAATACAATACAAATACAATACAAATACAATACAAATACAATACAAATACAATACAAATACAATACAAATACAATACAAATACAATACAAATACAATACAAATACAATACAAATACAATACAAATACAATACAAATACAATACAAATACAATACAAATACAATACAAATACAATACAAATACAATACAAATACAATACAAATACAATACAAATACAATACAAATACAATACAAATACAATACAAATACAATACAAATACAATACAAATACAATACAAATACAATACAAATACAATACAAATACAATACAAATACAATACAAATACAATACAAATACAATACAAATACAATACAAATACAATACAAATACAATACAAATACAATACAAATACAATACAAATACAATACAAATACAATACAAATACAATACAAATACAATACAAATACAATACAAATACAATACAAATACAATACAAATACAATACAAATACAATACAAATACAATACAAATACAATACAAATACAATACAAATACAATACAAATACAATACAAATACAATACAAATACAATACAAATACAATACAAATACAATACAAATACAATACAAATACAATACAAATACAATACAAATACAATACAAATACAATACAAATACAATACAAATACAATACAAATACAATACAAATACAATACAAATACAATACAAATACAATACAAATACAATACAAATACAATACAAATACAATACAAATACAATACAAATACAATACAAATACAATACAAATACAATACAAATACAATACAAATACAATACAAATACAATACAAATACAATACAAATACAATACAAATACAATACAAATACAATACAAATACAATACAAATACAATACAAATACAATACAAATACAATACAAATACAATACAAATACAATACAAATACAATACAAATACAATACAAATACAATACAAATACAATACAAATACAATACAAATACAATACAAATACAATACAAATACAATACAAATACAATACAAATACAATACAAATACAATACAAATACAATACAAATACAATACAAATACAATACAAATACAATACAAATACAATACAAATACAATACAAATACAATACAAATACAATACAAATACAATACAAATACAATACAAATACAATACAAATACAATACAAATACAATACAAATACAATACAAATACAATACAAATACAATACAAATACAATACAAATACAATACAAATACAATACAAATACAATACAAATACAATACAAATACAATACAAATACAATACAAATACAATACAAATACAATACAAATACAATACAAATACAATACAATACAATACAAATACAATACAAATACAATACAAATACAATACAAATACAATACAAATACAATACAAATACAATACAAATACAATACAAATACAATACAAATACAATACAAATACAATACAAATACAATACAAATACAATACAAATACAATACAAATACAATACAAATACAATACAAATACAATACAAATACAATACAAATACAATACAAATACAATACAAATACAATACAAATACAATACAAATACAATACAAATACAATACAAATACAATACAAATACAATACAAATACAATACAAATACAATACAAATACAATACAAATACAATACAAATACAATACAAAATACAATACAAATACAATACAAATACAATACAAATACAATACAAATACAATACAAATACAATACAAATACAATACAAATACAATACAAATACAATACAAATACAATACAAATACAATACAAATACAATACAAATACAATACAAATACAATACAAATACAATACAAATACAATACAAATACAATACAAATACAATACAAATACAATACAAATACAATACAAATACAATACAAATACAATACAAATACAATACAAATACAATACAAATACAATACAAATACAATACAAATACAATACAAATACAATACAAATACAATACAAATACAATACAAATACAATACAAATACAATACAAATACAATACAAATACAATACAAATACAATACAAATACAATACAAATACAATACAAATACAATACAAATACAATACAAATACAATACAAATACAATACAAATACAATACAAATACAATACAAATACAATACAAATACAATACAAATACAATACAAAATACAATACAAATACAATACAAATACAATACAAATACAATACAAATACAATACAAATACAATACAAATACAATACAAATACAATACAAATACAATACAAATACAATACAAATACAATACAAATACAATACAAATACAATACAAATACAATACAAATACAATACAAATACAATACAAATACAATACAAATACAATACAAATACAATACAAATACAATACAAATACAATACAAATACAATACAAATACAATACAAATACAATACAAATACAATACAAATACAATACAAATACAATACAAAATACAATACAAATACAATACAAATACAATACAAATACAATACAAATACAATACAAATACAATACAAATACAATACAAATACAATACAAATACAATACAAATACAATACAAATACAATACAAATACAATACAAATACAATACAAATACAATACAAAATACAATACAAATACAATACAAATACAATACAAATACAATACAAATACAATACAAATACAATACAAATACAATACAAATACAATACAAATACAATACAAATACAATACAAATACAATACAAATACAATACAAATACAATACAAATACAATACAAATACAATACAAATACAATACAAATACAATACAAATACAATACAAATACAATACAAATACAATACAAATACAATACAAATACAATACATACAAATACAATACAAATACAATACAAATACAATACAAATACAATACAAATACAATACAAATACAATACAAATACAATACAAATACAATACAAATACAATACAAATACAATACAAATACAATACAAATACAATACAAATACAATACAAATACAATACAAATACAATACAAATACAATACAAATACAATACAAATACAATACAAATACAATACAAATACAATACAAATACAATACAAATACAATACAAATACAATACAAATACAATACAAATACAATACAAATACAATACAAATACAATACAAATACAATACAAATACAATACAAATACAATACAAATACAATACAAATACAATACAAATACAATACAAATACAATACAAATACAATACAAATACAATACAAATACAATACAAATACAATACAAATACAATACAAATACAATACAAATACAATACAAATACAATACAAATACAATACAAATACAATACAAATACAATACAAATACAATACAAATACAATACAAATACAATACAAATACAATACAAATACAATACAAATACAATACAAATACAATACAAATACAATACAAATACAATACAAATACAATACAAATACAAATACAATACAAATACAATACAAATACAATACAAATACAATACAAATACAATACAAATACAATACAAATACAATACAAATACAATACAAATACATACAATACAATACAAATACAATACAAATACAATACAAATACAATACAAATACAATACAAATACAATACAAATACAATACAAAAACAATACAATAATACAATACAAATACAATACAAATACAATACAAATACAATACAAATACAAATACAATACAAATACAATACAAATACAATACAAATACAATACAAATACAATACAAATACAATACAAATACAATACAAATACAATACAAATACAATACAAATACAATACAAATACAATACAAATACAATACAAATACAATACAAATACAATACAAATACAATACAAATACAATACAAATACAATACAAATACAATACAAATACAATACAAATACAATACAAATACAATACAAATACAATACAAATACAATACAAATACAATACAAATACAATACAAATACAATACAAATACAATACAAATACAATACAAATACAATACAAATACAATACAAATACAATACAAATACAATACAAATACAATACAAATACAATACAAATACAATACAAATACAATACAAATACAATACAAATACAATACAAATACAATACAAATACAATACAAATACAATACAATACAAATACAATACAAATACAATACAATACAATACAAATACAATACAAATACAATACAAATACAATACAAATACAATACAAATACAATACAAATACAATACAAATACAATACAAATACAATACAAAATACAATACAAATACAATACAAATACAATACAAATACAATACAAATACAATACAAATACAATACAAATACAATACAAATACAATACAAATACAATACAAATACAATACAAATACAATACAAATACAATACAAATACAATACAAATACAATACAAATACAATACAAATACAATACAAATACAATACAAATACAATACAAATACAATACAAATACAATACAAATACAATACAAATACAATACAAATACAATACAAATACAATACAAATACAATACAAATACAATACAAATACAATACAAATACAATACAAATACAATACAAATACAATACAGATACAATACAAATACAATACAAATACAATACAAATACAATACAAATACAATACAAATACAATAGCAAATACAATACAAATACAATACAAATACAATACAAATACAATACAAATACAATACAAATACAATACAAATACAATACAATTACAATACAAATACAATACAAATACAATACAAATACAATACAAATACAATACAAAGTACAATACAAATACAATAGCAAGATACAATACAAATACAATACAAATACAATACAAGAGTACAATACAAATACAAGTACAAATACAAAAAAAATA